>BMAR01000008.1:0-2818989 GCA_021605115.1 Astrephomene gubernaculifera | reverse complement strand
CGAGCCCTGGTGTGGGTTGTGCACGCGCAGCAGGTTCCTGGAGGGCGGCACTGGAGTATCCCCACGTACCATGCGTGGCGTGCTGAGGAGGTACGACCCCGAAAGGGTTCAGCAAGCGGGATAACGTGACACAGCGCTTTCCAGCAGGGCTCTTGCCGTACTTTGGCGCAGAAAATCGGCTGAGAAACACCCCCGCACGGCCCTACTTGGGCACGGCGAGGCCTTGCCGTACATCCAGACCGATCCTAGCATCGGAGGTGCAGCCCATGTCATCAGCCATCCTTGCGTCACTAGTCCAGTGGTTAGGATATTTGCCTTCCAAGCAAAAGAGCGGGGTTCGATTCTTTGGTGACGCATCGTCGACGTTTTGGCCGCGCTGAAAGGGTTAGCACGGGCCTTTTGTGGTGGCAGCGACCACAGCCGCATCAGGGGCTCGGCGATGAATGCGCCGGACGGCCTGTTTGGTGACGATATCATTCTCAGCGAGTCTAGAGCAACCCCCCCGCATCGCACAGCCCTCCCACAGACATGTGATGACGGGATTGCAGGAACGCGGGATCCAGGAACTGCGCATGCGTACGGTAGATGTACGTGGGCGGTGTGGGTATGCATGGCTGGCAGGGAGGCGGGTCACATGGTCGCATGCATGCTCAGACGGCTAAGATGCAGGTCCTTTAGTCCTTTGCGCTTGCCCATGCACGCGCAGAGTGTGGCAGGGGCCCGGGTGAAACTGCTCGGTGCATGCGTGGATGGACGGCTGGGAGACGAGTGCTAACCGTGTTGCTTGTCTTTCCCTTTGTGCATGCGCAGGCGGCGTGGTAGGGGATCCTAGCAAACTATGCATGCAGCGCACAGAGGGCTGGGACGCGAGCCCAGGTGTGGGCTGTGCACGCGCAGCAGGTTCCTGGAGGGCGGCACTGGAGTATCCGCACGTACCATGCGTGGCGTGCTGAGGAGGTACGACCCCGAAAGGGTTCAGCAAGCGGGATAACGTGACACAGCGCTTTCCAGCAGGGCTCTTGCCGTACTTTGGCGCAGAAAATCGGCTGAGAAACACCCCCGCACGGCCCTACTTGGGCACGGCGAGGCCTTGCCGTACATCCAGACCGATCCTAGCATCGGAGGTGCAGCCCATGTCATCGGCCATCCTTGCGTCACTAGTCCAGTGGTTAGGATATTTGCCTTCCAAGCAAAAGAGCGGGGTTCGATTCTTTGGTGACGCATCGTCGACGTTTTGGCCGCGCTGAAAGGGTTAGCACGGGCCTTTTGTGGTGGCAGCGACCACAGCCGCATCAGGGGCTCGGCGATGAATGCGCCGGACGGCCTGTTTGGTGACGATATCATTCTCAGCGAGTCTAGAGCAACCCCTTCGCATCGCACAGCCCTCCCACAGACATGTGATGACGGGATTGCAGGAACGCGGGATCCAGGAACTGCGCATGCGTACGGTAGATGTACGTGGGCGGTGTGGGTATGCATGGCTGGCAGGGAGGCGGGTCACATGGTCGCATGCATGCTCAGACGGCTAAGATGCAGGTCCTTTAGTCCTTTGCGCTTGCCCATGCACGCGCAGAGTGTGGCAGGGGCCCGGGTGAAACTGCTCGGTGCATGCGTGGATGGACGGCTGGGAGACGAGTGCTAACCGTGTTGCTTGTCTTTCCCTTTGTGCATGCGCAGGCGGCGTGGTAGGGGATCCTAGCAAACTATGCATGCAGCGCACAGAGGGCTGGGACGCGAGCCCAGGTGTGGGCTGTGCACGCGCAGCAGGTTCCTGGAGGGCGGCACTGGAGTATCCGCACGTACCATGCGTGGCGTGCTGAGGAGGTACGACCCCGAAAGGGTTCAGCAAGCGGGATAACGTGACACAGCGCTTTCCAGCAGGGCTCTTGCCGTACTTTGGCGCAGAAAATCGGCTGAGAAACACCCCCGCACGGCCCTACTTGGGCACGGCGAGGCCTTGCCGTACATCCAGACCGATCCTAGCATCGGAGGTGCAGCCCATGTCATCGGCCATCCTTGCGTCACTAGTCCAGTGGTTAGGATATTTGCCTTCCAAGCAAAAGAGCGGGGTTCGATTCCCCGGTGACGCATCGTCGACGTTTTGGCCGCGCTGAAAGGGTTAGCACGGGCCTTTTGTGGTGGCAGCGACCACAGCCGCATCAGGGGCTCGGCGATGAATGCGCCGGACGGCCTGTTTGGTGACGATATCATTCTCAGCGAGTCTAGAGCAACCCCCCCGCATCGCACAGCCCTCCCACAGACATGTGATGACGGGATTGCAGGAACGCGGGATCCAGGAACTGCGCATGCGTACGGTAGATGTACGTGGGCGGTGTGGGTATGCATGGCTGGCAGGGAGGCGGGTCACATGGTCGCATGCATGCTCAGACGGCTAAGATGCAGGTCCTTTAGTCCTTTGCGCTTGCCCATGCACGCGCAGAGTGTGGCAGGGGCCCGGGTGAAACTGCTCGGTGCATGCGTGGATGGACGGCTGGGAGACGAGTGCTAACCGTGTTGCTTGTCTTTCCCTTTGTGCATGCGCAGGCGGCGTGGTAGGGGATCCTAGCAAACTATGCATGCAGCGCACAGAGGGCTGGGACGCGAGCCCAGGTGTGGGCTGTGCACGCGCAGCAGGTTCCTGGAGGGCGGCACTGGAGTATCCGCACGTACCATGCGTGGCGTGCTGAGGAGGTACGACCCCGAAAGGGTTCAGCAAGCGGGATAACGTGACACAGCGCTTTCCAGCAGGGCTCTTGCCGTACTTTGGCGCAGAAAATCGGCTGAGAAACACCCCCGCACGGCCCTACTTGGGCACGGCGAGGCCTTGCCGTACATCCAGACCGATCCTAGCATCGGAGGTGCAGCCCATGTCATCAGGCCATCCTTGCGTCACTAGTCCAGTGGTTAGGATATTTGCCTTCCAAGCAAAAGAGCGGGGTTCGATTCCCCGGTGACGCATCGTCGACGTTTTGGCCGCGCTGAAAGGGTTAGCACGGGCCTTTTGTGGTGGCAGCGACCACAGCCGCATCAGGGGCTCGGCGATGAATGCGCCGGACGGCCTGTTTGGTGACGATATCATTCTCAGCGAGTCTAGAGCAACCCCCCCGCATCGCACAGCCCTCCCACAGACATGTGATGACGGGATTGCAGGAACGCGGGATCCAGGAACTGCGCATGCGTACGGTAGATGTACGTGGGCGGTGTGGGTATGCATGGCTGGCAGGGAGGCGGGTCACATGGTCGCATGCATGCTCAGACGGCTAAGATGCAGGCCCTTTAGTCCTTTGCGCTTGCCCATGCACGCGCAGAGTGTGGCAGGGGCCCGGGTGAAACTGCTCGGTGCATGCGTGGATGGACGGCTGGGAGACGAGTGCTAACCGTGTTGCTTGTCTTTCCCTTTGTGCATGCGCAGGCGGCGTGGTAGGGGATCCTAGCAAACTATGCATGCAGCGCACAGAGGGCTGGGACGCGAGCCCAGGTGTGGGCTGTGCACGCGCAGCAGGTTCCTGGAGGGCGGCACTGGAGTATCCGCACGTACCATGCGTGGCGTGCTGAGGAGGTACGACCCCGAAAGGGTTCAGCAAGCGGGATAACGTGACACAGCGCTTTCCAGCAGGGCTCTTGCCGTACTTTGGCGCAGAAAATCGGCTGAGAAACACCCCCGCACGGCCCTACTTGGGCACGGCGAGGCCTTGCCGTACATCCAGACCGATCCTAGCATCGGAGGTGCAGCCCATGTCATCAGGCCATCCTTGCGTCACTAGTCCAGTGGTTAGGATATTTGCCTTCCAAGCAAAAGAGCGGGGTTCGATTCCCCGGTGACGCATCGTCGACGTTTTGGCCGCGCTGAAAGGGTTAGCACGGGCCTTTTGTGGTGGCAGCGACCACAGCCGCATCAGGGGCTCGGCGATGAATGCGCCGGACGGCCTGTTTGGTGACGATATCATTCTCAGCGAGTCTAGAGCAACCCCTTCGCATCGCACAGCCCTCCCACAGACATGTGATGACGGGATTGCAGGAACGCGGGATCCAGGAACTGCGCATGCGTACGGTAGATGTACGTGGGCGGTGTGGGTATGCATGGCTGGCAGGGAGGCGGGTCACATGGTCGCATGCATGCTCAGACGGCTAAGATGCAGGTCCTTTAGTCCTTTGCGCTTGCCCATGCACGCGCAGAGTGTGGCAGGGGCCCGGGAGAAACTGCTCGGTGCATGCGTGGATGGACGGCTGGGAGACGAGTGCTAACCGTGTTGCTTGTCTTTCCCTTTGTGCATGCGCAGGCGGCGTGGTAGGGGATCCTAGCACACTATGCATGCAGCGCACAGAGGGCTGGGACGCGAGCCCAGGTGTGGGCTGTGCACGCGCAGCAGGTTCCTGGAGGGCGGCACTGGAGTATCCGCACGTACCATGCGTGGCGTGCTGAGGAGGTACGACCCCGAAAGGGTTCAGCAAGCGGGATAACGTGACACAGCGCTTTCCAGCAGGGCTCTTGCCGTACTTTGGCGCAGAAAATCGGCTGAGAAACACCCCCGCACGGCCCTACTTGGGCACGGCGAGGCCTTGCCGTACATCCAGACCGATCCTAGCATCGGAGGTGCAGCCCATGTCATCAGCCATCCTTGCGTCACTAGTCCAGTGGTTAGGATATTTGCCTTCCAAGCAAAAGAGCGGGGTTCGATTCCCCGGTGACGCATCGTCGACGTTTTGGCCGCGCTGAAAGGGTTAGCACGGGCCTTTTGTGGTGGCAGCGACCACAGCCGCATCAGGGGCTCGGCGATGAATGCGCCGGACGGCCTGTTTGGTGACGATATCATTCTCAGCGAGTCTAGAGCAACCCCCCCGCATCGCACAGCCCTCCCACAGACATGTGATGACGGGATTGCAGGAACGCGGGATCCAGGAACTGCGCATGCGTACGGTAGATGTACGTGGGCGGTGTGGGTATGCATGGCTGGCAGGGAGGCGGGTCACATGGTCGCATGCATGCTCAGACGGCTAAGATGCAGGTCCTTTAGTCCTTTGCGCTTGCCCATGCACGCGCAGAGTGTGGCAGGGGCCCGGGTGAAACTGCTCGGTGCATGCGTGGATGGACGGCTGGGAGACGAGTGCTAACCGTGTTGCTTGTCTTTCCCTTTGTGCATGCGCAGGCGGCGTGGTAGGGGATCCTAGCACACTATGTATGCAGCGCACAGAGGGCTGGGACGCGAGCCCAGGTGTGGGCTGTGCACGCGCAGCAGGTTCCTGGAGGGCGGCACTGGAGTATCCGCACGTACCATGCGTGGCGTGCTGAGGAGGTACGACCCCGAAAGGGTTCAGCAAGCGGGATAACGTGACACAGCGCTTTCCAGCAGGGCTCTTGCCGTACTTTGGCGCAGAAAATCGGCTGAGAAACACCCCCGCACGGCCCTACTTGGGCACGGCGAGGCCTTGCCGTACATCCAGACCGATCCTAGCATCGGAGGTGCAGCCCATGTCATCAGCCATCCTTGCGTCACTAGTCCAGTGGTTAGGATATTTGCCTTCCAAGCAAAAGAGCGGGGTTCGATTCCCCGGTGACGCATCGTCGACGTTTTGGCCGCGCTGAAAGGGTTAGCACGGGCCTTTTGTGGTGGCAGCGACCACAGCCGCATCAGGGGCTCGGCGATGAATGCGCCGGACGGCCTGTTTGGTGACGATATCATTCTCAGCGAGTCTAGAGCAACCCCCCCGCATCGCACAGCCCTCCCACAGACATGTGATGACGGGATTGCAGGAACGCGGGATCCAGGAACTGCGCATGCGTACGGTAGATGTACGTGGGCGGTGTGGGTATGCATGGCTGGCAGGGAGGCGGGTCACATGGTCGCATGCATGCTCAGACGGCTAAGATGCAGGTCCTTTAGTCCTTTGCGCTTGCCCATGCACGCGCAGAGTGTGGCAGGGGCCCGGGTGAAACTGCTCGGTGCATGCGTGGATGGACGGCTGGGAGACGAGTGCTAACCGTGTTGCTTGTCTTTCCCTTTGTGCATGCGCAGGCGGCGTGGTAGGGGATCCTAGCACACTATGTATGCAGCGCACAGAGGGCTGGGACGCGAGCCCAGGTGTGGGCTGTGCACGCGCAGCAGGTTCCTGGAGGGCGGCACTGGAGTATCCGCACGTACCATGCGTGGCGTGCTGAGGAGGTACGACCCCGAAAGGGTTCAGCAAGCGGGATAACGTGACACAGCGCTTTCCAGCAGGGCTCTTGCCGTACTTTGGCGCAGAAAATCGGCTGAGAAACACCCCCGCACGGCCCTACTTGGGCACGGCGAGGCCTTGCCGTACATCCAGACCGATCCTAGCATCGGAGGTGCAGCCCATGTCATCAGCCATCCTTGCGTCACTAGTCCAGTGGTTAGGATATTTGCCTTCCAAGCAAAAGAGCGGGGTTCGATTCCCCGGTGACGCATCGTCGACGTTTTGGCCGCGCTGAAAGGGTTAGCACGGGCCTTTTGTGGTGGCAGCGACCACAGCCGCATCAGGGGCTCGGCGATGAATGCGCCGGACGGCCTGTTTGGTGACGATATCATTCTCAGCGAGTCTAGAGCAACCCCCCCGCATCGCACAGCCCTCCCACAGACATGTGATGACGGGATTGCAGGAACGCGGGATCCAGGAACTGCGCATGCGTACGGTAGATGTACGTGGGCGGTGTGGGTATGCATGGCTGGCAGGGAGGCGGGTCACATGGTCGCATGCATGCTCAGACGGCTAAGATGCAGGTCCTTTAGTCCTTTGCGCTTGCCCATGCACGCGCAGAGTGTGGCAGGGGCCCGGGTGAAACTGCTCGGTGCATGCGTGGATGGACGGCTGGGAGACGAGTGCTAACCGTGTTGCTTGTCTTTCCCTTTGTGCATGCGCAGGCGGCGTGGTAGGGGATCCTAGCACACTATGCATGCAGCGCACAGAGGGCTGGGACGCGAGCCCAGGTGTGGGCTGTGCACGCGCAGCAGGTTCCTGGAGGGCGGCACTGGAGTATCCGCACGTACCATGCGTGGCGTGCTGAGGAGGTACGACCCCGAAAGGGTTCAGCAAGCGGGATAACGTGACACAGCGCTTTCCAGCAGGGCTCTTGCCGTACTTTGGCGCAGAAAATCGGCTGAGAAACACCCCCGCACGGCCCTACTTGGGCACGGCGAGGCCTTGCCGTACATCCAGACCGATCCTAGCATCGGAGGTGCAGCCCATGTCATCAGCCATCCTTGCGTCACTAGTCCAGTGGTTAGGATATTTGCCTTCCAAGCAAAAGAGCGGGGTTCGATTCCCCGGTGACGCATCGTCGACGTTTTGGCCGCGCTGAAAGGGTTAGCACGGGCCTTTTGTGGTGGCAGCGACCACAGCCGCATCAGGGGCTCGGCGATGAATGCGCCGGACGGCCTGTTTGGTGACGATATCATTCTCAGCGAGTCTAGAGCAACCCCCCGCATCGCACAGCCCTCCCACAGACATGTGATGACGGGATTGCAGGAACGCGGGATCCAGGAACTGCGCATGCGTACGGTAGATGTACGTGGGCGGTGTGGGTATGCATGGCTGGCAGGGAGGCGGGTCACATGGTCGCATGCATGCTCAGACGGCTAAGATGCAGGTCCCTTTAGTCCTTTGCGCTTGCCCATGCACGCGCAGAGTGTGGCAGGGGCCCGGGTGAAACTGCTCGGTGCATGCGTGGATGGACGGCTGGGAGACGAGTGCTAACCGTGTTGCTTGTCTTTCCCTTTGTGCATGCGCAGGCGGCGTGGTAGGGGATCCTAGCACACTATGCATGCAGCGCACAGAGGGCTGGGACGCGAGCCCAGGTGTGGGCTGTGCACGCGCAGCAGGTTCCTGGAGGGCGGCACTGGAGTATCCGCACGTACCATGCGTGGCGTGCTGAGGAGGTACGACCCCGAAAGGGTTCAGCAAGCGGGATAACGTGACACAGCGCTTTCCAGCAGGGCTCTTGCCGTACTTTGGCGCAGAAAATCGGCTGAGAAACACCCCCGCACGGCCCTACTTGGGCACGGCGAGGCCTTGCCGTACATCCAGACCGATCCTAGCATCGGAGGTGCAGCCCATGTCATCAGCCATCCTTGCGTCACTAGTCCAGTGGTTAGGATATTTGCCTTCCAAGCAAAAGAGCGGGGTTCGATTCCCCGGTGACGCATCGTCGACGTTTTGGCCGCGCTGAAAGGGTTAGCACGGGCCTTTTGTGGTGGCAGCGACCACAGCCGCATCAGGGGCTCGGCGATGAATGCGCCGGACGGCCTGTTTGGTGACGATATCATTCTCAGCGAGTCTAGAGCAACCCCCCCGCATCGCACAGCCCTCCCACAGACATGTGATGACGGGATTGCAGGAACGCGGGATCCAGGAACTGCGCATGCGTACGGTAGATGTACGTGGGCGGTGTGGGTATGCATGGCTGGCAGGGAGGCGGGTCACATGGTCGCATGCATGCTCAGACGGCTAAGATGCAGGTCCTTTAGTCCTTTGCGCTTGCCCATGCACGCGCAGAGTGTGGCAGGGGCCCGGGTGAAACTGCTCGGTGCATGCGTGGATGGACGGCTGGGAGACGAGTGCTAACCGTGTTGCTTGTCTTTCCCTTTGTGCATGCGCAGGCGGCGTGGTAGGGGATCCTAGCACACTATGCATGCAGCGCACAGAGGGCTGGGACGCGAGCCCAGGTGTGGGCTGTGCACGCGCAGCAGGTTCCTGGAGGGCGGCAGCACTGGAGTATCCGCACGTACCATGCGTGGCGTGCTGAGGAGGTACGACCCCGAAAGGGTTCAGCAAGCGGGATAACGTGACACAGCGCTTTCCAGCAGGGCTCTTGCCGTACTTTGGCGCAGAAAATCGGCTGAGAAACACCCCCGCACGGCCCTACTTGGGCACGGCGAGGCCTTGCCGTACATCCAGACCGATCCTAGCATCGGAGGTGCAGCCCATGTCATCAGCCATCCTTGCGTCACTAGTCCAGTGGTTAGGATATTTGCCTTCCAAGCAAAAGAGCGGGGTTCGATTCCCCGGTGACGCATCGTCGACGTTTTGGCCGCGCTGAAAGGGTTAGCACGGGCCTTTTGTGGTGGCAGCGACCACAGCCGCATCAGGGGCTCGGCGATGAATGCGCCGGACGGCCTGTTTGGTGACGATATCATTCTCAGCGAGTCTAGAGCAACCCCCCCGCATCGCACAGCCCTCCCACAGACATGTGATGACGGGATTGCAGGAACGCGGGATCCAGGAACTGCGCATGCGTACGGTAGATGTACGTGGGCGGTGTGGGTATGCATGGCTGGCAGGGAGGCGGGTCACATGGTCGCATGCATGCTCAGACGGCTAAGATGCAGGTCCTTTAGTCCTTTGCGCTTGCCCATGCACGCGCAGAGTGTGGCAGGGGCCCGGGTGAAACTGCTCGGTGCATGCGTGGATGGACGGCTGGGAGACGAGTGCTAACCGTGTTGCTTGTCTTTCCCTTTGTGCATGCGCAGGCGGCGTGGTAGGGGATCCTAGCACACTATGCATGCAGCGCACAGAGGGCTGGGACGCGAGCCCAGGTGTGGGCTGTGCACGCGCAGCAGGTTCCTGGAGGGCGGCAGCACTGGAGTATCCGCACGTACCATGCGTGGCCGTGCTGAGGAGGTACGACCCCGAAAGGGTTCAGCAAGCGGGATAACGTGACACAGCGCTTTCCAGCAGGGCTCTTGCCGTACTTTGGCGCAGAAAATCGGCTGAGAAACACCCCCGCACGGCCCTACTTGGGCACGGCGAGGCCTTGCCGTACATCCAGACCGATCCTAGCATCGGAGGTGCAGCCCATGTCATCAGCCATCCTTGCGTCACTAGTCCAGTGGTTAGGATATTTGCCTTCCAAGCAAAAGAGCGGGGTCCGATTCCCCGGTGACGCATCGTCGACGTTTTGGCCGCGCTGAAAGGGTTAGCACGGGCCTTTTGTGGTGGCAGCGACCACAGCCGCATCAGGGGCTCGGCGATGAATGCGCCGGACGGCCTGTTTGGTGACGATATCATTCTCAGCGAGTCTAGAGCAACCCCCCCGCATCGCACAGCCCTCCCACAGACATGTGATGACGGGATTGCAGGAACGCGGGATCCAGGAACTGCGCATGCGTACGGTAGATGTACGTGGGCGGTGTGGGTATGCATGGCTGGCAGGGAGGCGGGTCACATGGTCGCATGCATGCTCAGACGGCTAAGATGCAGGCCCTTTAGTCCTTTGCGCTTGCCCATGCACGCGCAGAGTGTGGCAGGGGCCCGGGTGAAACTGCTCGGTGCATGCGTGGATGGACGGCTGGGAGACGAGTGCTAACCGTGTTGCTTGTCTTTCCCTTTGTGCATGCGCAGGCGGCGTGGTAGGGGATCCTAGCACACTATGTATGCAGCGCACAGAGGGCTGGGACGCGAGCCCAGGTGTGGGCTGTGCACGCGCAGCAGGTTCCTGGAGGGCGGCACTGGAGTATCCGCACGTACCATGCGTGCCGTGCTGAGGAGGTACGACCCCGAAAGGGTTCAGCAAGCGGGATAACGTGACACAGCGCTTTCCAGCAGGGCTCTTGCCGTACTTTGGCGCAGAAAATCGGCTGAGAAACACCCCCGCACGGCCCTACTTGGGCACGGCGAGGCCTTGCCGTACATCCAGACCGATCCTAGCATCGGAGGTGCAGCCCATGTCATCAGCCATCCTTGCGTCACTAGTCCAGTGGTTAGGATATTTGCCTTCCAAGCAAAAGAGCGGGGTTCGATTCCCCGGTGACGCATCGTCGACGTTTTGGCCGCGCTGAAAGGGTTAGCACGGGCCTTTTGTGGTGGCAGCGACCACAGCCGCATCAGGGGCTCGGCGATGAATGCGCCGGACGGCCTGTTTGGTGACGATATCATTCTCAGCGAGTCTAGAGCAACCCCCCCGCATCGCACAGCCCTCCCACAGACATGTGATGACGGGATTGCAGGAACGCGGGATCCAGGAACTGCGCATGCGTACGGTAGATGTACGTGGGCGGTGTGGGTATGCATGGCTGGCAGGGAGGCGGGTCACATGGTCGCATGCATGCTCAGACGGCTAAGATGCAGGTCCTTTAGTCCTTTGCGCTTGCCCATGCACGCGCAGAGTGTGGCAGGGGCCCGGGTGAAACTGCTCGGTGCATGCGTGGATGGACGGCTGGGAGACGAGTGCTAACCGTGTTGCTTGTCTTTCCCTTTGTGCATGCGCAGGCGGCGTGGTAGGGGATCCTAGCACACTATGCATGCAGCGCACAGAGGGCTGGGACGCGAGCCCAGGTGTGGGCTGTGCACGCGCAGCAGGTTCCTGGAGGGCGGCAGCACTGGAGTATCCGCACGTACCATGCGTGGCGTGCTGAGGAGGTACGACCCCGAAAGGGTTCAGCAAGCGGGATAACGTGACACAGCGCTTTCCAGCAGGGCTCTTGCCGTACTTTGGCGCAGAAAATCGGCTGAGAAACACCCCCGCACGGCCCTACTTGGGCACGGCGAGGCCTTGCCGTACATCCAGACCGATCCTAGCATCGGAGGTGCAGCCCATGTCATCAGCCATCCTTGCGTCACTAGTCCAGTGGTTAGGATATTTGCCTTCCAAGCAAAAGAGCGGGGTTCGATTCCCCGGTGACGCATCGTCGACGTTTTGGCCGCGCTGAAAGGGTTAGCACGGGCCTTTTGTGGTGGCAGCGACCACAGCCGCATCAGGGGCTCGGCGATGAATGCGCCGGACGGCCTGTTTGGTGACGATATCATTCTCAGCGAGTCTAGAGCAACCCCCCCGCATCGCACAGCCCTCCCACAGACATGTGATGACGGGATTGCAGGAACGCGGGATCCAGGAACTGCGCATGCGTACGGTAGATGTACGTGGGCGGTGTGGGTATGCATGGCTGGCAGGGAGGCGGGTCACATGGTCGCATGCATGCTCAGACGGCTAAGATGCAGGTCCTTTAGTCCTTTGCGCTTGCCCATGCACGCGCAGAGTGTGGCAGGGGCCCGGGTGAAACTGCTCGGTGCATGCGTGGATGGACGGCTGGGAGACGAGTGCTAACCGTGTTGCTTGTCTTTCCCTTTGTGCATGCGCAGGCGGCGTGGTAGGGGATCCTAGCACACTATGCATGCAGCGCACAGAGGGCTGGGACGCGAGCCCTAGGTGTGGGCTGTGCACGCGCAGCAGGTTCCTGGAGGGCGGCACTGGAGTATCCGCACGTACCATGCGTGGCGTGCTGAGGAGGTACGACCCCGAAAGGGTTCAGCAAGCGGGATAACGTGACACAGCGCTTTCCAGCAGGGCTCTTGCCGTACTTTGGCGCAGAAAATCGGCTGAGAAACACCCCCGCACGGCCCTACTTGGGCACGGCGAGGCCTTGCCGTACATCCAGACCGATCCTAGCATCGGAGGTGCAGCCCATGTCATCAGCCATCCTTGCGTCACTAGTCCAGTGGTTAGGATATTTGCCTTCCAAGCAAAAGAGCGGGGTTCGATTCCCCGGTGACGCATCGTCGACGTTTTGGCCGCGCTGAAAGGGTTAGCACGGGCCTTTTGTGGTGGCAGCGACCACAGCCGCATCAGGGGCTCGGCGATGAATGCGCCGGACGGCCTGTTTGGTGACGATATCATTCTCAGCGAGTCTAGAGCAACCCCCCCGCATCGCACAGCCCTCCCACAGACATGTGATGACGGGATTGCAGGAACGCGGGATCCAGGAACTGCGCATGCGTACGGTAGATGTACGTGGGCGGTGTGGGTATGCATGGCTGGCAGGGAGGCGGGTCACATGGTCGCATGCATGCTCAGACGGCTAAGATGCAGGTCCTTTAGTCCTTTGCGCTTGCCCATGCACGCGCAGAGTGTGGCAGGGGCCCGGGTGAAACTGCTCGGTGCATGCGTGGATGGACGGCTGGGAGACGAGCTGCTAACCGTGTTGCTTGTCTTTCCCTTTGTGCATGCGCAGGCGGCGTGGTAGGGGATCCTAGCACACTATGTATGCAGCGCACAGAGGGCTGGGACGCGAGCCCTGGTGTGGGTTGTGCACGCGCAGCAGGTTCCTGGAGGGCGGCACTGGAGTATCCGCACGTACCATGCGTGGCGTGCTGAGGAGGTACGACCCCGAAAGGGTTCAGCAAGCGGGATAACGTGACACAGCGCTTTCCAGCAGGGCTCTTGCCGTACTTTGGCGCAGAAAATCGGCTGAGAAACACCCCCGCACGGCCCTACTTGGGCACGGCGAGGCCTTGCCGTACATCCAGACCGATCCTAGCATCGGAGGTGCAGCCCATGTCATCAGCCATCCTTGCGTCACTAGTCCAGTGGTTAGGATATTTGCCTTCCAAGCAAAAGAGCGGGGTTCGATTCCCCGGTGACGCATCGTCGACGTTTTGGCCGCGCTGAAAGGGTTAGCACGGGCCTTTTGTGGTGGCAGCGACCACAGCCGCATCAGGGGCTCGGCGATGAATGCGCCGGACGGCCTGTTTGGTGACGATATCATTCTCAGCGAGTCTAGAGCAACCCCCCCGCATCGCACAGCCCTCCCACAGACATGTGATGACGGGATTGCAGGAACGCGGGATCCAGGAACTGCGCATGCGTACGGTAGATGTACGTGGGCGGTGTGGGTATGCATGGCTGGCAGGGAGGCGGGTCACATGGTCGCATGCATGCTCAGACGGCTAAGATGCAGGCCCTTTAGTCCTTTGCGCTTGCCCATGCACGCGCAAAGTGTGGCAGGGGCCCGGGTGAAACTGCTCGGTGCATGCGTGGATGGACGGCTGGGAGACGAGCGCTAACCGTGTTGCTTGTCTTTCCCTTTGTGCATGCGCAGGCGGCGTGGTAGGGGATCCTAGCACACTATGCATGCAGCGCACAGAGGGCTGGGACGCGAGCCCTGGTGTGGGCTGTGCACGCGCAGCAGGTTCCTGGAGGGCGGCACTGGAGTATCCGCACGTACCATGCGTGGCGTGCTGAGGAGGTACGACCCCGAAAGGGTTCAGCAAGCGGGATAACGTGACACAGCGCTTTCCAGCAGGGCTCTTGCCGTAGTTTGGCGCAGAAAATCGGCTGAGAAACACCCCCGCACGGCCCTACTTGGGCACGGCGAGGCCTTGCCGTACATCCAGACCGATCCTAGCATCGGAGGTGCAGCCCATGTCATCAGCCATCCTTGCGTCACTAGTCCAGTGGTTAGGATATTTGCCTTCCAAGCAAAAGAGCGGGGTTCGATTCCCCGGTGACGCATCGTCGACGTTTTGGCCGCGCTGAAAGGGTTAGCACGGGCCTTTTGTGGTGGCAGCGACCACAGCCGCATCAGGGGCTCGGCGATGAATGCGCCGGACGGCCTGTTTGGTGACGATATCATTCTCAGCGAGTCTAGAGCAACCCCCCCGCATCGCACAGCCCTCCCACAGACATGTGATGACGGGATTGCAGGAACGCGGGATCCAGGAACTGCGCATGCGTACGGTAGATGTACGTGGGCGGTGTGGGTATGCATGGCTGGCAGGGAGGCGGGTCACATGGTCGCATGCATGCTCAGACGGCTAAGATGCAGGTCCTTTAGTCCTTTGCGCTTGCCCATGCACGCGCAGAGTGTGGCAGGGGCCCGGGTGAAACTGCTCGGTGCATGCGTGGATGGACGGCTGGGAGACGAGCGCTAACCGTGTTGCTTGTCTTTCCCTTTGTGCATGCGCAGGCGGCGTGGTAGGGAATCCTAGCACACTATGCATGCAGCGCACAGAGGGCTGGGACGCGAGCCCTGGTGTGGGCTGTGCACGCGCAGCAGGTTCCTGGAGGGCGGCACTGGAGTATCCGCACGTACCATGCGAGCCGTGCTGAGGAGGTACGACCCCGAAAGGGTTCAGCAAGCGGGATAACGTGACACAGCGCTTTCCAGAAGGGCTCTTGCCGTACTTTGGGGCAGAAAATCGGCTGAGAAACACCCCCGCATGGCCCTACCCGGGCACGGCGAGGCCTTGCCGTACATCCAGACCGATCCTAGCATCGGAGGTGCAGCCCATGTCATCAGCCATCCTTGCGTCACTAGTCCAGTGGTTAGGATATTTGCCTTCCAAGCAAAAGAGCGGGGTTCGATTCCCCGGTGACGCATCGTCGACGTTTTGGCCGCGCTGAAAGGGTTAGCACGGGCCTTTTGTGGTGGCAGCGACCACAGCCGCATCAGGGGCTCGGCGATGAATGCGCCGGACGGCCTGTTTGGTGACGATATCATTCTCAGCGAGCCTAAAGCAACCCCCCCCCGCATCGCACAGCCCTCCCACAGACATGTGATGACGGGATTGCAGGAATGCGGGATCATTCATTCATTCGCCTCCTTTGCACTCTTCGGACGGTCCCCATGGGCGTTACAGCCATTCCATACCACCCTGTCTTGTGGCGCTTCACCCCTCACCCTGCCCGTCCAGTACCATCTTGCCCTTTCCAGCGTGCCTGGACCGGATTCAGACCATCTTATACCCTACTTCTCGTCTCAAAAGGACATCCATCCACTCACCTCCCCCCCTCCTGACCCGCCTTCCCGCCTCATACCCTCATGCCTCATCCCTACCCCTCCTTCCCCCCCGCCTTCCCCCTCACCTCCCGCCCCTCCCGTCCCTCTCCCCCCTCCACCCACCCCAAATCCTGATCCTCATTGCACACCACCTCATACCCGTCCCTGTACCCCAACGCCCCCGCAGCAGGCGGCGTCCTCCTTCCCCCTCCCCCTCCCCCACCCCCTCCCTCCTTCCACACCTTCATCTCCCTCCCGCCCGACTCCACATCCGCCCCAGTCTCCAACCCCTTCCCTGCCTCTCCTCCTCCTCCGCCCCCCACGCCCACTCCCTCCCCCTCCTCCGCTGCCTCCGAGTCCACCTTATGCGGCAGCAGCCACAGGAAAGGCGCGGGCGCCATGGTGGCGGCCACGCACGTAGCCACCAGCGCAAAGAGGTGGTCGTAGTTGTCCGAGGTGACGCCGTACAGCTTGGTGAGTCCGGCTCCCAGCGCACCGCCGGTGATGGAGCCGCAGTTGAGTACGGACATGAGGGTGGCGAACAGGGTGGCCTGAGGGGGGGGAAGAGGGGGGGAGGGGTCGGAAGACAGACCAAAGCACGCATGGGAGATTAGGTGGGAAGGAAAAACACAAGGTGGGAAGGAGGCGGCAGGGAGGCACAAGGGTAAGGAAGGGTTGGCGGGTTAGGGTGGCTGGAGAAGGGGAGAGGAGGTAGGAGGAGGAGGGAGGTGAAGAGGAGGAGACAGCTGTTAACGGGTGAAGTGCCAACCCGGCCTCTCATCTCCCGCTAGATACACCTCCAGTCCAGGTTGCCCCCTTCCCTCCTCACCTCCACCCCAGCGGGACACAGCCGTGCAGCGAGCACCAGGATGGGCATGAAGGACACCTGACCCAGTACCTGGGGGCGAGGGGATGGAGGGAGGTGAGCGGGCGGAGGGGGAAGGGAGGTGAGCGGTGGGTGGCGGTGGGTGGGAGGTTCGGGATGGGGAGAGGAGGGCTGCCGTACGGAGGGAATGAAGGCGCCATCAGGATAAGGGTAGATCCATTTTCCACGAAACAGTCGGCGAAACAGCCCGTGAAAATGCGAGCGTGTTGTACAGACGTTCAATAGTTAAAGGCGCACCCTTGGCGTCACCCCCCTCACCGCGAGTTCCACATGACAGTCCCGCACGACGCTCCCACCCACCCAGCCCCTCTCTCCCCTCCCGTCCCCCCTCCCCCTCGCCCCCGCACTTATCTTTAATCTTCCCCCCTCACCGTGAGCACCACCGAGTCCCCCAGCACGAACAGCTGGTCCGACACGCCCCACGCCACGTTGAGTCGCGACACCAGCACCAGCTGGGTGCTGCTCAGCGCGGTACCCACCAGCATGGCCCACCACAGCATGCGGCGCAGGGGGACGGACTGGGGGCGGGAGGGGGGAGGGAAGTGGAAAGGCAGGGAACGGCGGCTTAAGACGGGAAGAGCTGTTTCAGCGGTGGCAGGAAACTAACAACGGGCGACGAAGGCGCTGCTGAGCATGCAGGCGAGCACGCATGGGGTTGGATGGGGGACCGAGGACCCCCCAAGGGATGATTCATCGGGTGTACATGCCAATGCGGCAACGTGCCAGTGTTTTGCGGCCAGCCCTTGCTCACCCCCACCCCCCCCACCCCTCCCCGCCCCTCCGAATGCGCTCACTGCATGACTCGGGATTCGGGATTGGGACTGTGTTGTTGCACTTATTTATAATTTGATCCCCCCCACACCCCCGCCCCACCTTGAGCCAGCTGTTGTACACCCACACACCCGCCAGCGAGGCCAGCGATGCACCCAGCCGCACCCGCCCCAGGAACTCGGGCGTGAAGCCCAGCTGGGTGGTCTGGAAGTAGAACATGGCGGAGTCGGCGGAGGGGGTGGCCTGGGGGGAAAATGGCGGGGGGGGAGGGGGAAAAAGAAATTCCAATGTGTGATGTGGGGGAGGGAGGATGTGGGTAAGGATGGAGGAGAGAGGGAAGAAGTGTCGGGAGTAAGGGTTTGGAAAGCCACAGCGGTGAAGCTGTAATGGGTAAATGTGAAAGTGAAGTGACGCGAGGGAAAGGAGGGGTATGGAATGTCGGGGACGTGTTGAGCTGTTCTGATTATTCCACGTGACGACAACAAACAGGCACAGTGATTAGCTGATGACCCATGGGTCCGTGAGCCACAACCTCTCTACGCAAACCATATCAGCACAAAACAACATGTGAACCTATCCCAACTGCTTGCTCTTGTTTTACTCAACTACACGACAACAACAACAACAATAACCCCTATACCTCTCCTCCCTCCTCGCCCCGCCCACCCACCTGCCACAAGAATACAAAGATTGCGGGCATCAAGATATCCTTCTGCCGTACAGCCCCCCACAGCGCAGCACCCTGCGCCCGCAACCGCTGTACGACAAGCTGCGATCTGCTATTGCTGCTACTGCCGCTGGTGTCGTGGGGGTTACTGCTGCTGTTACTGCCCGACATGCCGACGACAGCAGAGGCGGCGGTGGTGGCGGCGGTACCCGACCCCCCCATCGGCTTCTCCTCTATGAGGAGCGAGGAGGCGCACACCACGAGCGGGAAGATGGCTGTCAGTCCAAACACGAAGCGACAGCCGTACTCCTGTGTAGTACGGAAGGAAGGAAGGAAGGGAGGAGCGGAGGAAGGGGGCAAAGCGGCGCGCCAGGTGGCATCAGGGGTGATACACCCGGTCGGAGTGTACGACGCTTAGGCGAACAAGGTCGCGCACAAGCAAGCAAAGGAGTGTACGAACGCACAAGATGCCTGAGACCCCCGGCACCACCACCGGGGCTTCTACCCAGCAGCAGCAGCAGCAGGACATGCAGTTCTACTCCTCACGCGCACGCCACCTGCCATCTGCCACCTGCCACCTGCCACCTGCCACCTGCCAGGGTTGCTACGCAACTCAACCGACTACCCACCCAGTGTCTCCCTCTTCCCGCTTCCGCCCCCTTCTCCTCCCCCTCGCCCCCCCCCCACATGCACCAGTTCGTCAGTGTTTCTTTATTTTTACCCCACCTGCACCAGTGAGCCACTGAAGTAGGCCGATGCGATGCCGCCCACCGCAGCTGAGGCCCAACACAGCGACTGGAGCGAGCCGGCCACTGACTGGGGGGAGGTGAAGGGGGAGAAGAGGGGTGTCAAAGACCATAACGAACCATAGGAATGATGGGCCGGATGGGGCGGGTTCAACCAGCAACCCATGGCGAAGCCCCTACATGTAATGTCATACAGTTCGTCAATTTACTCCCTTCCACCCCCTCCCCACCCAAATTGCTTTGCCCTAACTTGTGGTCTCCTATGGTTTGGTGTGGTCTTCATGACCCCCACCTGGTGGTGCCCCCTCGCCCGCTCCACCACGATGCTGTCCACCACCACGTCACTGGCTGCCGTACCCAGCGACGCCAGCAGCATGGCGGCAACCGCACCCCGGCTGTCGTACACGCCGTACGACAGGGAACCCCAGGCCAGCGTGCCTGGGTGGCGGGGGGGGGAGGGTAGGGGGTAGGAAGGGTAGCGGGTAAGAAGGGTAGGTAGGGTAGGAAGGGTAGGGGGGTAGAGGTTGGCAAGGTAGAGGTGGGGGGTTTGGCGTTGAGACCGGAGGAGGAGGGGGAGACAAAGACTACAAGGGGCGTGCACCGCCGCTCCCCTTCCCTCCACTCCACACCCACCCACCCCACAACCCCACCTCCAATCCTCCCTCCCTCCCTCCACCCACCCCCCTCCTACCCATGATCCCGCACAGCACCAGGTAGGAGCGCCTGCGGTACCCGAACAGCGGTACGGAATCCGAGATGAAGCCGTACAGCGGTTTGATCATCCAGGGAATGCTGGACAGACCCGTTAGGAAGGCGACCTATGCAGGTGCGCATGGAGAGAGGGGGGGGGGGGGGGGCAGGGGAAGGGGAGAGGGGAGCCGTTAGGGAAGGAGAAAGGGCAGGCAGGGACGTGGCGTGTTTTGCGAATCACGTGCCAACCAGCTACACATAAGGAGGACACACATCCGGTCCTGAGAGGGCCAAACCTGTTGTGTAAGATCTCATGGTACATCCTTTGTAGCCTCGCCCCCCCCTCCTCCCTCCCGCAGACCCGCACCTCTGCGGGCTCCACGTGGAGCTCGTCCTTAAAGAAGTACGACACGGCTAATCGGGAGAGACCCAGGATGCCCTGAACGAAGTATACTGGGAGGGGAGGAGGTGGGAGGGAAGGGTGGGGATGCTGGGTAGCTGAGGCAGCGCGGCGGCAGGGTGTTTGGAAAGGGTGTTTGGAAAGGGCTTTCCTGGGTGCTGTGGAGGCTGCACACAGGCAAATGAGAGAGATGTCATGTCCAGCAGGTCGTGTGTGGGGTCATGGTCCTTTGCAGAGCCGCCCCATACGCCAAAGGTTGACCCTCGTTGACCATTGAGGGAAATGCCCCTTGCTGGGCGATGGAAAGCTGCAAGCCCGCCTTTCCTGGTATACATTAATGTGCCACAGGCCAACGCACCCATTGAAATGGCTATAAGTTCCGGCGAAGGGTCCAAGCCGAGGACCTTGAACTTCATCAACCGTTTAATGCCATCCCCTCGGCGCAGCCGCTGGAACAAGGACGGCTTAGGCATTTCGTCCATATCGTCGGCAGAGGGTCCGCTTCCTGATGTTGTTACATCGAACGCTTGCTTAGGGCCACTTGGGCCCGTCGGATGCTGCCTTGCGTGAATGGTTGCGCTGGAAGGATGTCGCGGTGCTTTGCTAGTGGCTACCGTTTTACGATCAGGTGGCAATTCCGGGCCTGGACTGGCTCCGCGCGGGCGAGTGCGCATAGCCCGGCGGTCACAACCTCGAAATGGTGCGGTGCAAGCGTTAGCCTTCTGCGGTGATTGGCCGGAATTTAAGCATACCGATTTCATAGCAACATTGAAGCGAATTAGGAAATGTCCTTAAAGCTTGGCAGTCCGCCCAAGGTAGCTTTCAGTTGGGAATTGAAGGCAGGCAGGTCAGTCGAATCCTGCAAGGTGACAGTCTTACTACGTCCCAGTATAATATTCCTTTCACGTTTGCCGCAGCGCACCGCCTGCACCACTCAACGAATTCCTACTCCTCCCATCACACCTACCATCTGCTGCACGTGGGTCCAAACCCCAGCCTTACTTCGTGCAAGTCCGGACCAAGTTCGAGCACGAATACACTATCAATTTTCCATACCAGCTCCATCTGTTAACGTCTCACCACGTCAGGCGCCGCACCGCTACTCGACATCATCTACAAACACCAGTCCGCTTGATCCAAGAACCCGGTAGGGACCAATCCTTCTCCGTGCCATTTACGATGCATGAAGCGCGACGGCAAGCCTCGGCAGGCAGGCTCAGAGATGGGCTGCCCAACCTCGCGAGCGGAAGTGGCAACGTACGGCACATAGCAGATATGGCGTACGGCACCACCCTACAGCTACAGCTACACAAGGCGTGTTTTGCTACCTGCCAGGGTATACTGCAGCCACCTACAACAGGCTGCGCAGGCCCAGATCGTCGTTTGCTGGGCAACCACACCGTTCAGCAGCTCCCGCCTACGTATCCCCCTTTTATGCGCTACCTGTCTGCACCGGAAACACCGCCCAAGCACTCGAGCACCTCATCTTACTCGGCAAAACTCCAACCAATCTTCCACTGCTTGCTCTTTGCACGGTTATCACCATTCCATCCCACATAGCCCATCCACTAGTCCTCCCACTCCTCCTACTGCCGTGTGACCCCTGCTGCGGCTACTTTACTGCTCCTCCCGCTCCTTCCGCCTTCCCCAGCACCCGTCCGCCCACCTCCGATGCGCCTGCTGGCACTCCGCCCCGCAGTACCCCACCCGCCCCCACCGCCCGCAGTACCCCACCCGGCCGCAGCAGCAGCAGCAGCACCGCCACTGCCACTGGCCGCTGTCGCCCATGCCCTCTCTTCCGCCCGTCGCACTGCCGCAGCCGCAGCACAGCAGCTTGCTGCTTGCGTAGGGCCCCGTTGTAGTCGTCCACGTCCGTGATGTACTGCAGTACAGCTCCAAGAAGCGGTACGACACCCACCTGCTCCGGCAAAAGAGCGACGAGGCGCTGCAACAATTCGTGTCCGTCATTCTGTCGTACGAACCGCCGCCGCCGTCACCCTGCTGCTGGCGGCAGTACCGCTCGTACGGCAGTCGCTCCTGGCCCACCAGACACTACCGTACGTTTTCGCATAGCGACCCCAGAAGCCATGCTGCCATCTCCGTGTTAAAACATTTAGACGTCGTGCAGCGGTGCAGGCTGCATGGATATGGACGACGTCTCCTAGGGAAGGCAGGAACGTCGGGATCGCAATCCTGAATGTGCGAGCTGGAGACCACTCACAAATGGGACGCTGGTTGCCAGCGAGATCCCGGAACACGTTGTGAAGGCGGGTCCTGCGCATACGCAGATGTACGAGAACCGCTGTGGTCCGCAGGGCGGGCAGGTAGGGAGGTGGGTCACATGGCTCGGTGCATGCGTGATTGGCTGGGAGATGAATGCTAATGCGCGTTGTCTTGCCCTGGGCGTGCGCAGCCCGCACAGCTTCCTAGTGGTGCGAAGAGGGCTGGAGGCGGGCCCAAACCTAGCATGCGTGCCGTGCTGAGGAGGTACGACCCCGAAAGGGTTCAGCAAGCGGGATAACGTGACACAGCGCTTTCCAGCAGGGCTCTTGCCGTACTTTGGCGCAGAAAATCGGCTGAGAAACACCCCCGCACGGCCCTACCCGGGCACGGCGAGGCCTTGCCGTACATCCAGACCGATCCTAGTATCGAAGGTGCAGCCCATGTCATCAGCCACCCTTGCGTCACTAGTCCAGTGGTTAGGATATTTGCCTTCCAAGCAAAAGAGCGGGGTTCGATTCCCCGGTGACGCATCGTGTCGACGTTTTGGCCGCGCTGAAAGGGTTAGCACGGGCCTTTTGTGGTGGCAGCGACCACAGCCGCATCAGGGGCTCGGCAATGAATGCGCCAGACGGCCTGTTTGGTGACGATATCATTCTCAGCGAGTCTAGAGCAACCCCCCCGCATCGTACAGCCCTCCCACAGACATGTGATGACGGGATTGCAGGAACGCGGGATCCAGGAACTGCGCAGGCGTAGCTGTACGTGAACCGGTGTCCGCCCTGAAAGGGCTTCGGGCTTTCAATGGCGGCAACGCTGCTCAGCGTTCCTCTGCTCCATAACACCATAAGGGAAAGGTATTGGCATGCGGATGTCGTACAGATATGGTCGGTTATTATTGCTTTTGCCACCTCGGGCCAATCACACGCGCGCCCTCTGCCTCTGCCTACATCCTAACACAGCCGTCATGTTTAAGACCGCTGGTAATGCCTAGCTCAGCCGACTCCCAAGGCTTACTTCCATGTTAACCCTGTCACTAAATCATGCAACTGCGGCGCCCTTTCAGCCAGCTAAGCAATAATATAAAATGCCGGAATGGATTGTCACTGCCAAGCTTGCTTAGAGATTTCGAAGACGCGGTGAAGAGCAGTTGTACGCACACCGGACTGTAGCGAACCTACAATCCCGTACACTCGCGTTATGTACACGATGATCACATTGACCACCGGTTCTTACTGAAACACGACGCAGTTACGCTTGAAGCCGTTGTTTACTGGTGAGCGAGGGGTTGCAGGATACAGGTGGTCCAACTACGACGGGGCAGCTTCGTGGAGTTTTGCCAGCCATCTTAGCTATCTGACTACCTACAGACAAACGCATCCTCGCATAGATCACAAATTCTCCGTTCGAACTAATTAAGCTCGTTACAATAGCAGTTTCTGGCCCATAGAAGTCACCAATGCGCACAGTAATCCAGCAAACTACGACTACCCGCACGAAGTTAGGGGAGTTTAAAGCTGGGAGATGGCGAAATACCGTTGGAAGGCCTCATAGACCGCTGGCTCGGTCGCCAACCCTCGGCTCGACGACGGTGCCATCGCCTAATCAGCAAAATGCTTATGTCTATGGAAGCACTATCCGACAAGCCTTGCTCGAGGGTAAGCTTGGTGCAAGCCGCTTCAAGGTAGTTGAAGCGTCGCCTGCCTCGCAATGCATGGCAGTTGCAAACATACAGTATTGTATCCTTTGTATGCCGCACACGACAACACATAATGACATATAATTTCTGTACCTTTCCGATCAAAAGAGGAGGAATATCTATTAAGAAGCCGCGAGGGCCCCTACCCGCCTGATGGGCTCTACATTGATGAATACGAGGGACCGGACGACCTGGGCTTTTGGCGAATGGAGATTGAGGACCAGGCAGAGTTTATATGCAACGAACTGGACCTAACGGATGACCAGGCTTTGTATCTCCTCAATGCTCTCGGGCTTCTACCAGAGGGGGCTTCAACAAGCAACTTCCGCCTAGGCCAGGAGGAGGAGGAGCAGCAACAGCAGGCATATGAGCTACACGGTAAGCACACCAAGAGAGTTAAGCAAAATGAAACTGGGAAAGGGCGGCAGTGAAGCGTGCTGAAGGTTAGGCAGCCCAGGCACGCCATGGATGCTACCCGGTACCTAACTGTGGATGACTGCACACACGGCTTCACGCTGTTAGCAATGAAGGACGTTCCTGCATACCAAGACCGGGAAAAGCCAGCTGACGCCTTCGGTTTCTCAGTGTTGTGGGTCTGTGTGTGTGATGGCTGATGGGTGTGTGGACAACAATTGCTCCTGCTGCGCTGTGGCTCCTGCCTTTGCAGCCTATCCCGCTGTAACTTGTTTTTGCATACCATTGTAAGCTGCGGCATGCCATGCAGAGCATGGGTCGTTGGAGGCACACGCATTCCGGGGCGTTTTGCCGCCCTCTCAGGTACGAACCGAGCGCTTTAAAAACGGGTACTGGCTTTCGTACCGGTATTTCGGTTAGCTGAGCCGCAGTGGACCATGCAGCCCGCCTTCTTGCTTGTCCCTACTGCTGCGTTGCCGCTGACTAAAGACCTGTACGGCATTCACGCCCGCCCTTAAACATAGGACACTCTCGGTGACATGGGCAAAGCTGATGACAAAGAGTACGACATGGCTTCTTCCGGTTGCGTTGCTGCTGCTGCTGCTGCTGCCTATGATGATGAAGACGGAGAGGCAGACGCAGAGCAGCAGGACGCTAGCAACAGCTTCTTGCTTGCGGAGAACTCCTGGCAGCAGCGGCAGCAGCAACAGCTGCTGCGCACGGCCGGGGATTCTTACGACGACTTCGAAGAAGTCACAAGCGATGACGACCGGACTGGTAGTGACGATGATGGAGATATCGCAGAAGAGCAGGGAAGAGGCCTGAAGGAAGGTGGCGGCGGACGGCATCTGTACGGGCATCCGTACGAATCCCACCAGCAGGCACATGGGCATCAGCATGGTGGGATGTACGGCGGAAGCGGCTACGGCAGCGACTTGGAAGGATACGGTGGAGGCGCGGAGGAGGTACGTACGTCGGGAGGCGTGGAGGGAGTTGCACGCTGGGGAAGGGTCTGGAGGGAAAGGAGTCGTGGGCGAGGGAAAGGGAGGATGGGAGGGGTTGCGGCAGGAAGGCAGGTGGCAAGGACTGTATGGGTGCAAAAGGGCTGCAGGGAAGGGGGCAGCAAGAGGTGGGGAAGCAGGGAGTTATGAGGGCATCTGGAGGGGACGGTAAGCGGCGGTTGGATCCTCCGCACCTGTGTGCCGCTGGCCATGCTACATCCCTAGAAGCAACCTAACACGCTTCACCGTTTCCCATTACAGACCGTTGACTCCACATCATTGTACGGCAGTGGCTTCAGCAGCCTAACGCCCGCGCCACACACAGCAGCAGCCACCTCCGATGGCAGCCCGGCCTTTCAAGTCAGCATTCGGCCCAACATCGCATTGGAGGCGAAACCCTCAGGTAATAAGCTACGACGTTAGCAGTGGTAAGCTGTGGTAAGCTGTAGGATACTAAGGAAGGAAGCTGCAGTAGGAAGCTGGCAGCAGTGTGCTGTCGACAGCCACTACTGTCCCAACCGGCCTACCTCCCGAAGCATGCACCTTGCACACCCATCCACCCACACGCCAAATGCCGGTGCCGTCCTACCCTCCGGACATACCCCCCTCGCTTCTCGAATGCCTCCTCTTGCTTTGCAGTCTCCTCGCATGTGATACCTTCTCCCATATCCCATGACGCCATGAGGCGGGATATGGGACTGGGGCTCCAGTTGCTCCACGTTCCATTCAGTCCTCCTCCCTTGTCCCGTCTCCTCCCACATCCGTCCTCTCCTGCTCCCTCCCCTCTCATGTTCCCCTCTCCTCTCATTTTCCCCTCTCCTCTCTTGCTCCCCTCTCCCTCGCCCCCCCCCACCCCCACCGCACAGGCCTGAAGGTGGCTCCCGGTGTGCCCGCTCTGCCGTACGACCAGATCTCGTTTGACCGCGACTACGAGGTCATCCAGCTGCGGGTCATCGGGCGGCGCGCCTCCACAGCCGCGGCCTCAGGCGACGAGATCGACCTGACGCCGGGGAGACTCATAGCGGGCAGGTGGGACTGCAGGGGGGGGGGAGAGGACCGGAAGGACGGAGAGGGGTAGCAACTCGGTAACCCTCGTCAGGCGAGCTCTTACTATTACGGTGTAACTTGACAGAAAGCCATACCGGTATGTAGTTCTGACATGCAGCCTCACCTCACCCTACCGTGCTGCTTTGTCTCGCGGAGATCTGTACGGCATACGGGCACGGCAAGCAGGGTGGGTACTTTGCCGCCACTGCCGCCTGGACCAATGGTTGTCGCCAGCCATTCATGGCTCTGACATGCATGTAGCCCCACCTTGCCTTGCCTCACTTTTCTGTTTAGAGGTTCCTGTACGACGAATGGATCCGAAATGAGTAAAATGAACATACTCTGCTCGGCTGATGCGTGTCCAGGTACCAAGTTCTGGAGCAGGTCGGGATGGCGGGCTTCAGTCGTGCAGTACAAGCGTACGACACATTGGAGCGGCGGTTGGTGTGCCTCAAGGTCGTCAAGGTGCGCGAATGCATGCCTGCTGCGTATGTATGTATGTATGTGTGCGAAGATAAAAACATGTGTACGCTAAGAAACCCGGCCGCGAGTCGGAACAAGGGTATGTGTATGGTATGCAGTTCGAATGGGATGCTCACAAAGAGGCTGGAGAAGGAGCTAGGGGAAAATGGCAGGGGCAAGGGGTGGTGAAGCGTGTGCTAAGAACATACACGCAGAACCGTGTCCTGCCGTGTTTGCACGTGCCCCCAATCCAATACCCTCTTTTCCCATCCCCGCTGTTGTATCCCACTCTTCTCTCCCCGCCGGGACTCCGTTGATGCATGTATCTATATTTTTCACCCCTCCCTCTTGCCTCTCCCTCTCCATCCCTTTCAGAACAGCAAGGAATGCATGGACGCGTGTTTAGAGGAAGTGCGGCTGCTGCAGCTGGTCAACGCACGCGACCCACACGACCAGCACCACATCGCTCGCATGTACGACTACTTCTACCACATGGTACGAGCGCGGCTGTGTGAGCGAAATTGGCGCCGAGTGTGTAAGCGCGCGCGTGTGTGTGTATGTACGGGTCCTACGGGAAGGGGTTGCATAGGGCTGCTGCGAGGCAAGGACGATGGTGAAGCCGCTAGCAGGGCTCATCAGTCCTCCCTCTCTTCCGGTAGCAGGCTTACCCTGGAGTCATGCAGGGCCCAGTCTGTAATAATGAGTTTCATGACATCATGCGCAGCGTATCATTTGCCGCACAGATGCGCATGCAACGGCTTGAAACGGCTGTTCCCACCCCCGGTATCATGAGACCAACTACCGTTTCATTCCCGCCCCCTGCTGCCGATGGAACCGCTGGGACCGCTGGGACCGACCCAAGGGTCACCTCTTTCTCGTGGTTGAGCTCCTGGGCGGCAACCTGTTCGACACGCAGTGCTACGACCCCACCTATTTCACCGCGGGGCGGCTGCAAAGCATTGCGCAGCAGGTGCTACGGGCGCTGGCCTTCCTGCACTCGCACCACATCATACACGCGGATGTAAAGTGAGGAAGAGGGGGGAAGAGGGAGAGAGGCAGGACGGGGACAGAGAGAAAGGAAGGGGACGAGCTGCATGACGAGGCTTCACCGGGGGGAGGGTGGGGTTGAAACGGGCCGCGAGTCGAACAACTAACGCTGACCCTGACCCTGGTTGTACCTGGCCCTGCCTTCCATCAGGCCTGAGAACATCCTCGTAAAGAACTACACAAAGTGAGTGTGTGGGGGTGGGAGCCGGAGGATGCAGGGAGGGGGAGGGGGTTCGTAGCTGTAGTCGCGTTCCTTGCCCATGCATGCGGCGGTGCAGCCAGAGAGCAAGGGCTCCAATCAGTCCGTGTCTGCCATACATGTTTGGAAAGGTTTGAGCTTTGCTGCTTACCCACCTCCCGCTCCCCTGAGCCACCACCTACGTCCATCCGAAAGAAGCGAGAGACGCACATCGTATCTCCCACCCCACGCGGTTCACCTGCGCCTGCTCTGCTCTGCCGGGAAAATGCATGCATGCATTCCCCGCCCCACCTCTCCCGACCCATCTGCCATCCCCAGATGTGCGGTGAAGCTGATCGACCTGGGCTGCTCCATCTACACCTCCGAGGCGCCCCGAAGCCACTACGTGCAGAGCAGGTCCTACCGAGCACCCGAGGTGAGGAGGCGGGTGCATGCAGGGGTGCGGCCGCAGATGCCGGGATAGGAAGCAAGTAAGGGAGGCCGGTAAGCATGGGCGCGTATGCATGGACGGGATTCCCCTACCTGGCTACCAGCGGCCTAGTCCATACGCCCGATACACTACAGTGTATTGCCGCTGCCCTTCTGACTGCCCTTCCTGCCTCCCCGCCCCGCCCCGTCCCCCGGCTGCATGCATGGGCATGCAGGTGATGCTAGGCCTGCCGTACGACGGCAAGATCGACGTTTGGTCTCTGGGCTGTGTGATGGCTGAGCTGGTGTCGGGGCAGGTGCTGTTCCCGGTGAGTGATAGCTGGCGGGGGAGCGAGTGGCGGGGTGAGGAGGAGGTTCCCTCGCCGCCGTCCTTACCGGTATTGTTTGGTACGGTTCCTTGCTGCCCTCATACCGGTACCTCTCAGTAACATTCGCCCGCCACCCCAACGCCTCAACCATGCCACGGCCCGTTTCGAACAGCAGCCCCATTGTAACCATTGTAACGGTCATTCATTTAGCCCCATCATACGGTAATCACACTACCCCTCTCCCTTTTTTCTCTCGTGCTTTACTTGCTTGGCCTTGTCCCGCTTGCCCCGTCCTCCCACCACACCCACCAGCACATGAGCGAGGCCTCCATGATAGCCCGCTTGGTGGGAATGCTGGGCCCGCTGCCGCCCCACATGCTGCGCGAGGGCACCTACGCCGGGGCGTTCTTCACGCGCTCGGGCTGCGTGTACGAACGCAGCGGCGACTCGGGGCTGTTTGAGGTGCGGTGCGAGGGCACGTAGCGGTAGTGACTGCCTGGATGGCAGCCTAGGATAGCCTCCTACCTGCACCCCGCCCGACCCCACCCGACCCTTCTTTCTGACTCCTTACCCATCCCGCCCCCCCTAGCTCCTGGAGCCCAAGCGCACCAGCCTGCAGGCCCGCCTGACCGCCTCTGCTGCTGCTGCTGCCGACCGGGGCCTGTCCTCCGCTGCCACTGCCGCCGCTGCCGACCGCGGGTTGCTCCACTTCATCCGACACCTGTTGGTGTCCGACCCCGCGCGGCGGCCCTCCGCACACCAAGCGCTGAAACACCCCTGGCTGCAATACCGCTACCGCAGCCCCAAGTGAGGTTGACCCTGATGAGGAGGGAGGTGGAGGGACGGTGTGGCCGGCGGCGGGGGCGGCGACGGTGGGGAGGACGGAGAGGGTGCATGAGCCATGGGGATAAATAACGGGCTAGGGTGTTTGCAGCATGCATGGCACGTTGCAGGGCGATGCAGGATGTGGGGAACGGCCCAGCGCTGGGGGTTACGATGGTATGCAGGTGTCGCTCGTCATCAGGTGTATGCGCAGGACAAGTAAGCTGCTGCCCGCTGTGATACATGAGTGCGTGTACGTTACCGTAATGCTAATCTGTATTTTATCTCCACCACCTGCTCTAGCCTCGCCAATTAAGGGAACTGTTGCTCCGGCTAGTTGGCTAGCCAATGCAGTACAGTGCAGTGCTGAGCTAAGGTGTGGTGTATACATAGCACGTGGGCGGATGCGTGTACTTTCACTAGTAGGTGATGAGTAAGTGAGAGGGCATGTGTACATTCTGCGCAGTGGGAAGCTGCCGTACGTTATCGTTGTTGCATGTTGGGGTAAATCACGCACCTGCCACAACCATTGCTTATCAATCAGGCCATGGGACGTTACGGAGAGATGCCTGACATGTTACAGGTTGTTGTAGGCTGTGTGGCAGGGTATGCATGTAGCAAGCAACAACACTGCGTGTAGTCGATGTAAAACCCTGTGGGCACGTGGTATGGTAATACCACTGAGTCTCAAGGTTAGGATTAACATTGACTATGGATGAAGGCCGCGTCACCATAGGCGTCATGGTGTGTATGAGGGTGCCCGGGGGGACGAGAAGAGCAGCATTGCATGCAAGCGTGTGCATGCAGATGCATTCTACGCAGGTTTGGCAACTGACGATCGAATTGCAAGCAGGGGTTAAGCTGCTGGTTGATTAGTTGGGGTTGGGGCTGCCGTGCTGCAATCCATCCTACCTAACACATGCATGCATGACCGGGGACCTGAATATGGTTTGAAATTGAATGCACTTGTGTGTGGCCGTTTGGCTGGGTAGCAATAAGCAATTTGTGGGTGGGCTTCACGTTAGTGTAAATAGAGGTGTAGTAGAGGTTATGTATAAGGTCAATCGTGGAGGTAGATAGGGTTGTTTTGCAATCGCATACAATGTTACAATCGCATTGCTCTCAGTAGGTGGCGGTGGTGAACTGTGGGTTTGGCTTGTGGCTTACCAAGACCGGCTGGGTGTGCATATAGAGTCTTATTATCTTTACCTTGACGAGTTGGCGAGTTGAACGACCGTCTGAGAGTATGAAGTTATACGTACGGCTGACCGGCTGATGAAGCTGGTCCCTGGTTGCATGCTGCCGCTAGGTAGTTGCGGTGCCCTGGGATGAAAGCTCATGTTACCGAGGTATGCGCAAGTGCGTTTGTTATGCAACGCTGAGGTATTGGAGCCAATGCATACATGGGAGTGAAGTAAGTGGGCTGGGGTTTCCTATTTTTGGTGAGGAGTAGATGCCTTGTCTTCTTCCCCTTTGCTTCATAAAGCTGCCGTGCCCTATGGTTGTGCATTTCACGGCTGGCGCTAGACTTTGTTCCACAGGGCAAATACAAGTACAACAATGTGGGCAGGTGCCGCGGTGCGGCACACTGATCGAAGACAAGCAAGGGTTTCAGCTTCTTCAGAGCGGGAAAGGAGCCCCTCCTGCTCAACACTGGAACGTTTTATGATCATTGGATTGTCACGGCATGCGCTCCTGTGACTCCATGGCACCAGTTGCCCTAACACACCTATAACGCTGAACACCCGCACCGTAAAGCCCAGACATGTGACGTGGGCGTTGTGGGTATGCATGGCTGGCAGGGAGGCGGGTCACATGGCCGCATGCATGCGCAGACGGCTAAGATGCAGGTCCTTTAGTCCTTTGCGCTTGCCCATGCACGCGCAGAGTGCGGCAGCGGCCAGGTCGAAACTGCTCGGTGCATGCGTGGATGGACGGCTGGGAGATGAGTGCTAACCGTGTACTAACAAGCCAAAACCGCTAGCATCACAAAGTATGACGGTGCACATGCTATGGCGTGACAGCTGTCACGCCCTAACGTGTGACATGGAACAAAACATGTGCGTATGGTTGACTCCCCCCCAGCGTGCGACCCAGATGTGGGACGCAAAGCTGGTTGAGTGGTGATGATAACTACTGCCATATGTCTCCTGGCCCCTCCTTTCGCTGTTGTTGGCATGCCGTATGTGGTCGAGCCGATCCCTTTAAGGAGACTTGGATGCCGCCTCATGCGGTCTCACGCACCCAAGCGTGCACTGCGCCGGACACAGTCTGCACCTTTGCTCCAGGCTGATCCTCGTACTCGGATGACCACCGCGCGGAGCGGAGCCGTCAAAGTGTGCAGGGCGGATCATTCACACCAAATCAATTGCCAACTAGCATGCAGGATGACCAGGTTAACAGCAATGACAAAGAGACAATGAAAGCGAAATGCGAGCTAAGCCTACACTTGCAATACAAAACTGGACAAATATCAACCATCAATCCTCACGACAAAGCGCTCCAAGCATTTGGCCCATCCGCGGCTCAGGCGTCAGCTCTGGCTCTGGCTCCGTTGGCTCTGGCTCTGGCGTTGACTCTGGCGTTTAGCACGGGCTCACGTGGCACTTGCTCGGTTATGGCCTCGGACGTCGTGGTGTCCATGTCGATCCAGCAGTCCGCTTGAGTTGGGCTTCGGTCTCCGTTGATGAACGATGGATGCTACACACGCACAATACGTACATGGGTAAAATGATAACGCCACCAAAAGACGCAAAGCGGACGCGTTGGTGTTGTAGACGTCGACTGGTAGGCGAAGAAGCAGTTGTCGATGGCACGGGAACGGGCAATGATCTTCCCAGCTGACACGGGCGATGGCGCGCCTAACTCTAGAGGTCGCTACCGATACAGCTGCTACCTATCCTAACGTACATGCCGTGCTCTGGGCTAAAGGCACGCGTAGAAGTCAGGCTAGCAGGATCACCGTTACAAGGCATCGTCTCGCATGTCGCACGACCCATTGAGTTTAACGTCCCATTGGGACGGGTCTGCTGTGTTGGTCTCAAGTCATACCCTAGAGATCAACGGAGACAACGCAACACGCGTTGTCGGCACTCTTATCTACCGCCAAAGGTACAAAAATACGACAGAACTGTGTAGAACCAGTCCCGCAAAAAGATCCAAAACAAAACCGCATCTTAACTGACCAAATCCACCCAACTAACAAGCCAAAACCGCTGGCATCACAAAGTATGACGGTGCACATGCTATGGCGTGACAGCTTGTCTTTCCCTTTGTGCATGCGCAGGCGGCGTGGTAGGGGATCCTAGCAAACTATGCATGCAGCGCACAGAGGGCTGGGACGCGAGCCCAGGTGTGGGCTGTGCACGCGCAGCAGGTTCCTGGAGGGCGGCACTGGAGTATCCGCACGTACCATGCGTGGCGTGCTGAGGAGGTACGACCCCGAAAGGGTCCAGCAAGCGGGATAACGTGACACAGCGCTTTCCAACAGGGCTCTTGCCGTACTTTGGCGCAGAAAACCGGCTGAGAAACACCCCCGCACGGCTCTACCCGGGCACGGCGAGGCCTTGCCGTACATCCAGACCGATCCTAGCATCGGATGTGCAGCCCATGTCATCAGCCATCTTTGCGTCACTAGTCCAGTGGTTAGGATATTTGCCTTCCAAGCAAAAGAGCGGGGTTCGCTTTCCCGGTGACGCATCGTCGACGTTTTGGCCGCGCTGACAGGGTTATAGCACTTTTGGTCAGGCAAGCCAGTGGGATAAAGGATGAGGGCTGAGCAACCGAACAATGCCCCGAGTGGGATGTGTGAAGGGGTGAGCCCGCATGGCCTGGCAAGCCAATGGGATAAGTGTGCGAAGGGAGGAGCCCGCAGTCGCCAAGGTATTCCGAACTAACGTGTGCTGTCATGGGCTTTGGGACCTTAATCCCCCCCCCCGAGGTGTTATCAGGAATTGGAATCCAGTATTCGGCTGCTAAACGCGCGCCAGTGAGGGAAAGAAAACCACCCTTTGCCTACGTGGTGTATCCGGAATTCGTTGGTGCGGTGTAGTAGCTAGCCCACGCCCCAGCGGCTACAAACGCAATTGCTGCTCTTTGGACGGTTCGCCTCGGTTGCAAACATGGACACTGCCCGCCCCCCCGCCCTTACACTGGACATAAGCATATTAAGCAGCGCCGGCTGTGCGACGTCTGCTTGCACTTTGGCAAATGGGTCCCGACCATGGTCGCCAACACTGCACCCCCCAAGCCAACAGTTTCTTCAAGAGAGTATGTCTAAAGACAAGGATATGAGAGCTGCTGTACTGCAGGTGATTCTGTGACCCATGAATATAGTCGTCACGAGTTTCAGTGCATAGTAAACTCCACTTGTACGCTGCAATGCGTCTATCTCACAACGTATTCAACACAGATTTAACAGTCGGCATACGTGTGGGCAAGGAAATCATGCACAGTTACAAAACGAAGCAAGTGGGTTGTTCGTTAGTGTCTGGGAAAAGCATAGCGGACGCACGCGGCCGTGAAGGCACTTTTATGAAAGGCTCTCCAATAAAGAACCATAATCAGTATACAATGACCTTCAAAGCAAAGCTTCCTGGTGCATGCCTATCGCCTCTGGCATAGATGTTGCTGACTCGCAATGGAGAAAAGAGCAGCAACAGCTGCACATGTGCCATGCGCAATTGTTACACATACACATGGGCCGAAAAGCGGTAATTGCAACGTGCTCTACCGTGGGAGACCCCGCCATGTGTAGGAGTGCACGGTTGATGGATGGGCGCCCGTTGCTGCTGCCTATCGAAACGCGAACAGCGTTGATTGCACAAGCACAATGCATGTGGCTGTTCTTGACGCACATGGGCCGGAAAGCGGTAATTGCAACGTGCTCTACCGTGGGAGACCCCGCCATGTGTAGGAGTGCACGGTTGATGGATGGGCGCCCGTTGCTGCTGCCTATCGAAACGCGAACAGCGTTGATTGCACAAGCACAATGCATGTGGCTGTTCTTGACGCACATGGGCCGAAAAGCGGTAATTGCAACGTGCTCTACCGTGGGAGACCCCGCCATGTGTAGGAGTGCACGGTTGATGGATGGGCGCCCGTTGCTGCTGCCTATCGAAACGCGAACAGCGTTGATTGCACAAGCACAATGCATGTGGCTGTTCTTGACGCACATGGGCCGGAAAGCGGTAATTGCAACGTGCTCTACCGTGGGAGACCCCGCCATGTGTAGGAGTGCACGGTTGATGGATGGGCGCCCGTTGCTGCTGCCTATCGAAAAGTGAACAGCGTTGATTGCACAAGCACAATGCATGTGGCTATCCTTGACGCACATGGGCCGGAAAGCGGTAATTGCAACGTGCTCTACCGTGGGAGACTTCGCTATGTGTTCCTAGGGCTTTTGCAAAGGGTTTACGGACCTGTTCAACACCTAAGCTTCCACATACTGCGCAAACCCCACTTATAACGTTGTGCGCATTGTTCAAAGGGGCACACACACACGTTAATGAAAATGCGACGATGATGAGAGAAGCCGACCAAGGAACGACGTCAGAACTACGTGGCTAGAATGAATGAATGACCGTTACAATGGTGCCCTAAAAGGGAACACGGGTGATGAACGGGTGGCTAGAAGTACCAAACATAGGTTTGCAGGCTCCGTGATGACAAAACTTAACAGGTTACGGCTGTGTGCTGCTTGTGCGCTAGCCGAAAGAACAACAACATGCAGGCCACATCACACAACAACCAGCACCCAGACACATGCCTTGCCGCCCCAACCTCCGCCGGCTTCTGAGGTTGATGCTTGGCAGGTTTTGGTTCCACGTTTGGGGTGGCAGTTGCCTCATGTTGGCGCCGTTCCTTTGAGGAATCTGTCGGTTCGGATGGCTACCGTTCTTCAGCTTGGGGGTGTGTTTGAGGAACGTGCTGTGTTGCATGCGGCTTTTATTCGGGAGGCCCTGGGGTTACCTGCTACCCAGCAGCTTCCTGAGGGTGTCTTGGATGGCCTTCGTGATTCTTTCCAGCGTCTTTGGTCGATTCGTTGGGAGAATGGTTTCAAGGAGGCGTTTTGGCGTCTTTCTATTGATGGGGTTCCCTTGCTGGGGAATTCTCATATGTCTAGGGCTCGTCCGGAATCTTGTGGTTGTGGGTCCGTTGTCTTGGGGGTGTCTCCGCGGTTGCATTTTTTCTGGGCTTGTCCTGTTGCTCGTGCTGTGGTTGAGCAGCTTGAGGTCACGCTGGGTGTTGCGGTTCCTCGGGCTGCCTTGTGGTTGGCGTTGCCTCCTTCGGGCGTGCAGCAGTGCGTTTGGGATGTTGTTGTTTTGGCTGCTTTGTCCGCTATGGAGGAGGGTCGGCGGTTGTTACGGGCTCGTGTACGGAAGTCCGGTTCTGCGGGTGTTGTGCCTGGGCTTGCTGATGTGGTGGCCCTGTCTGCTGTTTCCTGGTTCTGGGGTCAGCTTCGGGGTTTTGCTTGTTTGGGTGTTCCCCGTCGGGGATGGGCTGGGGTTGGCCCTTCTCATCCTTTCTTACGTATTGTTGGCGGGCGGTTTTCTGTGGGCCGTTGAGCGTCCTGTTTTTGGCCCTGATGTGGTGGTGTGTTCGTGGCTTCCGGTTTGGGTTGTCTTATGCCCTAGATGAGGTTTGTCGAGGTTTGCTGAGGGGCCCTTTTTGGCTTCTACCCTCTTGTTTCCCTCCTGAGGTTTCTTTTAGGGCTATGTCTCCCATCTTGTTGGCCCGTTGTGGTGCTGTCTCTACGGTTTGTTCCGTTTCTTTTGCAATGTAGGGTTGGGTTCATCACCCGTGTTCCCTTTTAGGGCACCATTGTAACGGTCATTCATTCATTCATTCTCAACTAACGTGCGGGTAACCACCCCTACGTCTGGGGGGAAGAAGGAAAGACCCCCCGTATACACCCAGGATTAGTCGAGGGGGGGGTTCGTAATAAGTCCCACGTCATTTCGGCTCCGTGGTAGACGTTATAGTTGCTTGGGCTGTTCCATCCCAACGAGAACGCGCAAAGGGTCAGCACCACCGAAGGGCGGAACGCTGCATGTTACCACCAATGCCTATGCGATGATGAACTTGCTGGGCTCGTGCAACCATATAGTAAGCACTCTTCGATCTGAAGGGCATAATATTGACAAGGCTGGATGACTTGTTAATCTCTCCATAGGCTATACTTCATTGGAGCTCCGAGCATGTGCGGGTATTTTGATATCGATTCCTTCCAGACGATATAACCAACGGACAAAGCGACCCCTTCGCGGCGTCCCGTAACGACGTCTGGTGGTTGCTGGCCCGCTGCTGCAAAACGCACGAAGCCAAATGAAGTTGTACCTCGCGCCTAGGATTTGGGTTATTTTTTTTATTTTCTTCCAAGCAAGCGTGGTATGTGGCAGTTGAAAACGTACGGTTGATTTCCGTGTAGCTCGTTTAAGCAAGCGAAACAGCGATCGATCAATCTTATTGCTTCTAGGCACTAGCTCAGCAGTCCCGAAAATGTATACAGTTAGCCTTTGCATCATTCTTGTGCAACTCTGATTAGACGTGCAAATGGTATACGAAGGACATGCTATAAGCTTACATCATGGCACACGGGTGATCTATATGCTCTGAAATGGCTATAAATGAGGACCGTAGTTGCAGATGTCTATGACGATTGACGAACCATGCCAGGTTAGCGCACACTGAGCACGCAATTATGGCCGTTACTCACAGTGGGTAGATATGAGTTCAACCTCACGGATTGCGGACATGCGCCATCCATGTTTGGTTAGAGCCGCTTGCCGCATACGAACGCGCAGCAGCAGCACTGGACGGCGTCATGGGCAGCCAATTGCAGGAGCTTGCTTCTGTTTAGCTATCATCCTTTCACTCTTTACACTATTTATAGCAAGTTATCGCCTGGCGCCTCATAATCGCGACCCCAGCGGACATGGCGAAGGTGTGCAGTCGGTGCCCAAAGGACTACATGGGAGCACAGACATACTTGAAGTCGGGCCAAATCCTGTCACAGTAGCGTATCAGTTGTATCCGGGGAAGATTCCGTCGGTCGCTGAGCTTGTCTCTGTCCATGTCTCTGTCCATGTTTCTGTCCATGTCTCCTCCTCTGTCCACACCACTACCGCGAAAGAGGTGGCCTCCCCGGATGTGTAAGCCAGGCTACGCATGGCAGATGGCTGCATACAAAGCACGTATACTTCATCCCACCTCTTGCTCCAAGCCTAGGGCGCACATCCCAATGGTACTTGCCGAAAAATGCTAACACCTACCTTGCCTCACATGCCCCAATCTGCCCTCTCCTCCATCCCTACAGCGTCACAATCCTCCGCACGTTTGATTTCAGAGCTGTGGCTTAAGAACACTGCTGCAGCGGCTGCTGCTGCCGCTGCTAGAACTGCCTCCAGTAATGCATCCACTACCACCACCAGCAGCATCGCCACCTCACCCACTGAGCCCCTGGACTCCTGTCGTCGCTGCGCCTCCTTCTCCGCCTCCGACTTCCTGCCCGGCGCCCCGGACCTGCTGCCCCTGGCCGCGGAGGACCCCGACTGGCGGCTGGGGCTGCCGCGGGAGCTGAGGGAGAGGGTGGAAGCGGCAGGGGCGGGGGCGGGAAGAGAAGGAGCAGCAGCGGAAAGCAGCAGGGGGGGTGATATCCGTCGTGCGGAGTGCCGGAAGGTGGGTCCCTTCCTGGGGCCAGTCAGCAGCAAGGGTCCGGATCTGGAGGCATACCACCGGCGAATGGTGGACTACATTCGCAGCCCGGAGTACCGGGTGAGACGGAGACCCGTGGGTCGGTTGGGAGCCTAGGGCATTGGCAAGCACATGACCAGCTTGGGTAACACAGGGGTGGACACTGAGTTCAAGAAGGGAAGCGCTTGGTCGTGTGCCGTGCATACCTGCCTGCCTGCCCCTGTTGTGCCGCCGGACACCTCTAGTTCAATCCTCCTGCATTCCATGCCTGGGCTATACCTGCATGCATGGGCGCCTTAGATGCATGCTTGGGCGCCTTAGATGCATGCTTGGGCGCCTTGCATACTTGCGCTATGTCTTCTGCCACCATCCATTCCAGGCTCGCGCCGCCTCCATCGCCTCCTCCGGCGGTCGCGGCATCCTGATCAGCGCGGGCGGCTCGCGCTACCTGATCAACCTGATCGCCACGCTGCACGTGCTGCGGCGGCACTTCAGATGCGGCCTGCCCGTGGAGGTGGCGTGGCAGGGCTCGGGCGAGATGGATGCGGCCACGTGGGCCTCCCTGGAGCGCCACTTCGCCCCCCTGCGCGGCATCAACGTGCGGGACACGCCGCACCCGGTCAGGGGGCTGCATGGCGAGCGCTTCGACGCCACCTCCTATAGCGGCAAGGTGTATGCGCTGGCGGTGTCGCGCTTTAGGGAGGTGCTCATGCTGGACGCAGACTCGCTGCCGCTGCTGGACCCCGCGGCGCTGTTTGAGGACCCGCGGTTCGTACAGTACGGCAGGTACTGGAGTGTACGGCAGACGGGGGGTGTACGGAAGGCGGGATACAGTGGGCATGAATATGACACGGGGGAAGGGTTCGGTCCCTTCGTAAGCCCAATGCGGCACTCTCCGCCCAGTATTCTCATTGCCCCGATTCACCACCCACATCCAACGTTGTGTGTGCAGTCTGTTCTGGCCGGACGCTTGGACGGGTCTGGCGGACCGGGCGGTGTTCGGCATGTACGGCATGAATGGAGACCGTGCGGAGGTAGGGAAGGCTGGCAGCATCGGGTGGGCACGTCGACTCATGAAGTCATGAGGTCAGGGATCAACTAGGGGACCTACGTTCATACAAGTCTCGGGCCATGGGATTGCCAGGCTGTGTCCCCTGCATGCATCTTGTATGCGACAGAGGCGGGCGCATTGATGTCAGGCATGGCCCCCCTCCTTCGCTGCTCCTTTACCCACCCCCGCAGTCCGTTCTCCGCCTGGGTCGCGGTGCGGGTCGTCGCGACAGTGAGAGCGGCCAGCTGCTGCTGGACCGCTCCCGGCACCTGGACGTGCTGGAGGCGCTGCTGCTGCTCAACCGCCACCCGGACGCCAACAAGCCGCTGCTGTGGGGAGACAAGGACTCGTTCTGGCTGGCATTCGCAGCGGTCGGGAAGGCGCACTGCTTCGGACAGGTGGCGGTGCCGCCAGGTGCGAGGAAGGGGTCGCGGGAGATGAAGGGTTAATCGATAATTGCGGCAACAAGCAAGGCGACTGAAAGGTCTAGGCAGCCTCCGCACATACACGCACGCTTCCCATGCCGTCCTTCCTTCCACCCATCCGCCCTCTGACTGCTAGTGTCGTAACTCCCTCGCCCTCGTCAGCTCCAACCCCGCCACCTGCTTCATGAATGCCGCTCCAAAGGCGCCTTCATGTACTGGTCACCCGACAAACTGCTCACCAAGGCAACCGGGGAGCATGGGCCGGGGTGGCTGCTGGGAGGCTTCGTACAAAACCTGGAAGATGAGCCGTACGTTCACGGCAGTACTACAACACCATCCAAGACCATAACCAAAAAAAGATTGAAAGCAGCAGGAGTACACGCGAACAGCAGCAGTGATGTGGCTAACAACAACAACGAGGAGGAGGAAGCGGATGGGCCAGGACGTCTCCCTTCTGCTCCTGCTCCTCGTGCCGTCCGCCCCGCTGGTGCGTCTCTCGCTGACCTGGTCCCCCTGCGTGGTCTGGTTCGTCCCGCCTTCCTGCACCGCACCATCAACAAGCTGCGGCAGGGGGAGGAGCCCAGGCTGCTGGAGCTGCTCACGGCGCCCATGACTCAGAGGTGGGGGCAAGGGGGGGGGGCAGCATTACCGGTTATGCATAGGGTGCATGCATGCAGTTCCGTTGGGAGCAGGGCTGCAGGGGTGGTGGCCCCTTCTCACACAATCCTACCTAAGCACCTGCGTGTCGCGTGCTGGCCCCCTCCCCCTGCACCCGACCCCAGGTGGGCTGGCTACTTCCTAGCCCACGACAACCCCGGCCCCACCCGCGGTGTGCCCTGGGATTACTGCGTACCCGACTCCTCGCTGCGCATCCTCACCACCACACAGCACGACACGACGACACCAGCGTCCAACCACTCCCACCCCCACAAGCACCACCACAAGCACAAGCACCGGCAGCACGCCTCGCTGGCAGCTTCGCTTGTGGGGACCAGCCCTCAGAGCGGCACGATCAACGCCCGCAACTCAACCAGTGTCCATCGCTCCCGGCTCGGCTGGAACGTGTCCGCTCCCGCGCAGCTGCCCCCCACCACCGACCAGTGGCTGGCGAAGGCGCGGCGGGAGTGGCGGCAGCGGGCGGCAGCAGCCGGAGGTCGCAGGAGGAGGGGAAGCAAGGAGGATGAGATCGGGCTGGTGTGGGCGTGGGGCGATGAGGAGGCGTTTACGGAATGGGCGAGCGCGAGCGCGAGCGGGAATGGGTGGTTGGGGCGGTGGCGTGGGTCGAAGGGTGACAGGCATCCGCCGAGTGGTGATCGAGGCGGCACTGCTGGTGGTGTAGTTGCAGGGCTGGGTGGCGGGAACGGCACAACCAGAGAGAGTGTGACCGACAAGGATGATATGGGCCCATGTCCTCTGGCGCCTTCTTTGACAGCGGAAGGGGCTGACGGCTGTCCGGTGGAGGAGATGGAGGCCTACCTGCAGGTGGGGGAGCAGGGGCAGTGGGAGCAGGTAGTGGGAGGCAGCTCAGCTGTGGGACTTCTCCCTTCCTCCTGTTCCCCTTCCTCCTGTTCCCCTTCCTCCTGTTCCCCTTCCTCCTGTTCCCCTTCCTCCTGTTCCCCTTCCTCCTGTTCCCCTTCCTCCTGTTCCCCTTCCTCCTGTTCCCCTTCCTCCTGTTCCCCTTCCTCATGTTCCCCTGACTGTCATTCCCATCACCGGTAGATATTCGCATGATGGGCGATAAGCCCAGCGGCCTGACGGGGATATTGCATGGTACCGTATCTAATCTTGTTGGGTCGCACCTCCTTCCATGCCCCCCTTGCCCCCTCCTCCCCTCCCCCGCAGGCCCTGGACGCCGGCGTGCCCCTGGACCGCCACCCGGCCCTGGAGCGGCTGTGCGCGCAGCAGCTCAGGCGGGCAGCGGGGGCGGCGGGGCAGCGGGCGGAGGGGGCGGCGGAGGCAGCTGCACGCCGCAGGGGGCTGGGCGCCGCAACGGCCGCCACCGACGCCTACCGCGCCGCCAAGGCCGATGGCAGTGCGGACTGGGTGGTCCTGCCTCGCTCCTCCGTGGGGCCCTACGCCTACCTGGACACGGAGAACGGTCGCGGAGGCGATGTGGGGGCGCTGGGCGGGGTGCCGCCCCCGCTGCCTGCGGTGCGGTACGACTGGGAGCAGCCTTGGCCGTGTGGCGAGACGCCCTTCATGGCTGCCGTACGTGCGTCGTACCGGGCGTACGGCTGGGTGCAGCGGCACCGCAGGGAGTTTCCCATGCTGGGGAAAAGCTGAGGTTGCCCTGCATGCTTTCTAGACTCAAGCCTTGAAGCACTGGGATGGACGGGAACGGTCGAAGCGCATTGGGGAGGGGGGGGGCAACAAATGAATGGAGTCATGGGTATTGGAGGGTCCTGCAGCAGGTGTGTTGTCAGCGCTGGAACTGAGCATTGCGCGAGTGAGTGTGCTAAAACGCTACCCTTGTTTGGATACTGTTCGATGTAACTTGGTTATTTTGCATTGACGAGTGATGTCATTACGCGTGATGGCATGTTTGTTGAGGAGGCGATGGAGGCGGCGCGAGCCTGGAATGGATGGGGCGCCATGCAGTGGTGGCAGGCATGGGATGCGGAGGGATGAGTTACAGGGTACATAGCCACAAACCACGTGCTTCCGATCCAATCATGCACACATGCATGACTTTATCCATGCCCTCTACCGTATACTTCACCCTACTCAGCCCTCCTCTTGCAACGACCCACGGGTCTCCCTCTCACCCGGTACTCCGGGCTGCGAATGTAGTCCACCACTCGCCGGTGGTATGCCTCCAGCTCCGGATCGCTGCTGCTGACTGGCCCCAGGAAGGGACCCACCTTCCGGCACTCCGCACGACGGATATCACCCCCCCTGCTGCTTTCCGCTGCTGCTCCTTCTCTTCCCGCCCCCGCCCCTGCCGCTTCCACCCTCTCCCTCAGCTCCCGCGGCAGCCCCAGCCGCCAGTCGGGGTCCTCCGCGGCCAGGGGCAGCAGGTCCGGGGCGCCGGGCAGGAAGTCGGAGGCGGAGAAGGAGGCGCAGCGACGACAGGAGTCAAGGGACGGGGAAGACGCAGCAGCAGACACAGAGGTGTGGAGAACCGTTTGGGTGACATTACCCAGAAGGGGTGTGAGGTTACGGGGTCGGTTGCGATAGACGGCGGCGACGGCGACGATGACGAGTTATCGGAGGCAGGGTGCTGCTGGTTGTGGTGATGATAGACGGCGTTTGGACGTTAGCAGATGGTTTAGCAGCTGCTGCGGTGTTACTGCCCTTGTGCTGCCACAGCCCCGACCAAGCATCGGCTGGGATTGTGAGGCGAGGGGGGGTATGTAGGAAAGGCAGGAAGGGGTGGATGAGAGACGGAGGCAGGGCAGAGGGTGTTCTCTTTAGGATGCTGGCTGTCAATTGCCTTGCAATGAGCAAACAATAGCGGTGAACCCAGGTCCCACCTGATGGCTTCCCCGCCTTGCTTTGCGAGCCATCAAGATCCAAGTCCGCATCCCCGCTACGATGGCTGCTGTTCTGGGCATGGTGCTGGAAATGATGGGTCGATTGCAAGAGCGCTAGAGCAGAAACAAGACCAAGCGGTGCGAATAACAGAACTGATGTTCGCATGCTGCCACGACGGCCCGTGCCGCCACTGCTGCGCGTTGGCATGCGGCCATCGGTGTGTTGTCGGTCGACAGGACCTGCGGAATGATAGCTATCCATTGGAAGTAGCGTACTACAGCATGCCTTCAATGTCCTTGGTTTACTGCGGTTTGATTACATAACGTCAACTTGCAAACCGAAGAGCTCGCGGGTCGCGGCTTTCCCTTACAACACCAAGTATGAATTTTATTGAAGTGAACACCATATGTTATTGAACACATATATCGCAGAAGTTGATCAGCACAAAGTGAAGCGAATACAGTTTCGACGAGCACGGCGTTCCAACGGCTAGCGGTGCTTTGCCTGCTTTCCATCCGAGTTGCCCGTTTCCCCAGCATTTGATAGACCAGTTGCCTAAGCAACGATGTAAGCTGTCAACCGTGATATAGATTGCAAACTATAACCGCAGCAGTTTTTCATGATTCGAATGCAAGTTTACGAACGCTGCAGTTTTCACTGCAACCCACAGTCATCAAAAGCCTCCAAAAGCATATCGCGATATGGCAGCAGTTACGTTCCAGTTTGAACCTTGTATGTATGTATGTATGTATGTATGTCTGTATGTATGTATGTATGTATGTATGTATGTATGTATGTATGTATGTATGTATGTATGTATGTATGTATGTATGTATGTATGTATGTATGTATGTATGTATGTATGTATGTATGTATGTATGTATGTATGTATGTATGTATGTATGTATGTATGTATGTATGTATGTATGTATGTATGTATGTATGTATGTATGTATGTATGTATGTATGTATGTATGTATGTATGTATGTATGTTACAAGCTTCGTACCGAGCTCGTAAGATCCGTCCGAGCCAGAAGGCTCATGGATCGCGAGCACAAAACACGTTAACAAACAAAAGAAGAAAAGTAAACTTATGTCACGAAACGTAGTACGCAACTCAGATGATGAACCCTGTCTGCGCAATCCTCCGACTTCGTATGCTAGTGATCACGCTAGCAAGCAATGCCTGATCCTCCATGCCCATGATAGACATCATATCAGCATCTCGTGAGACACCACTTTCCCATATCTTTTCTCGCAAATCATCGTAAGCGGGACATTCAATGAGGATGTGTTTCTCGTCCTCCACTCTCCCAGGCGCCCCTTGCACGGCACACATAGGACAAACACGCGCTACTCGTTGCCTACCCCTTGGGCGATTAGCTTCAATGCCCCACCTTGGAGGATGGCTAGTTGGAATGTCGCGCAGGACGACACGTGCCTTATCGCGATGATGGGCTAATAGACTTACAGGCACCTCTTTTTATATCGCATTATGCGGTCATCAAACCCAGCGCGCTTTGATGACCGGGACGGAACCGATGGCAACGCACGTACACGCGGCAGCGGCAACAGGAGTAGACACGGTGGCTTGCGAACATCAGCTGTCTTATCCTTATCTATTGGGCTCGTTTCCATTATGGCGCTCTGGCAGTCGAGCCATCACTTTGACCACCATACCCGCACCGCCAACACACGTACCATGGGTACAGACGTCGCGCTAAGCACTTCACGGGGGACCGCAGGCGCCGTGACAGGTGAGACCTGCTGTCTATTACTCCTGGCTGATAGAATTTAGAGCGCGGAAGGTTTACCGGATAACCTCATAACGAGGTTTGGGACAGGGAGGTTGGGGCTTGGGGGCTTTCCCCCATCGATACGCCCCACATGGCGTGTACCAGGCAGCGACAGCCCTCCGGGGCGCTGATAGCTTATACCGTTACCAGATTGCACTGCAGGCCATGCGATTTCTTTCTTGCCCCTGCATGTGTTCACCTGTCTTCACCTCCACAGCCTCCCAGTCAGCAACCCGAACTGGGTCGGAGCAGGCGCACAACAGCAGGAACACCACAACAGCAGCAGCAGCAGCAGTTACTGCACCCGCAGCAGTAGTTGCTGCCAGCGACGCTCCCTCCACCAACAGCAGCCCCCCGCCGCCTCCAGCAGCCCGCAACCAGCAGCACCGCCTTCCACGTCTCAAACATCCACACCGCGTGGCCAACTTGAGCGATGTGCTGTCTGAAATAGCTGCGGCCCAGACAACAGCAGCTGCTAAGCCATCCAACACCAAACCCACCGGTACTGTAACCTCCGCCACCGCAGCCACCGCCACCTCCTCAACCACCGCCAACACCACCACCACGTCTACCCCTGCACCTACCACCAAGGCACCAGCCGCCTTCATGCCCCTTGACTCCTGTCGTCGCTGCGCCTCCTTCTCCGCCTCCGACTTCCTGCCCGGCGCCCCGGACCTGCTGCCCCTGGCCGCGGAGGACCCCGACTGGCGGCTGGGGCTGCCGCGGGAGCTGAGGGAGAGGGTGGAAGCGGCAGGGGCGGGGGCGGGAAGAGAAGGAGCAGCAGCGGAAAGCAGCAGGGGGGGTGATATCCGTCGTGCGGAGTGCCGGAAGGTGGGTCCCTTCCTGGGGCCAGTCAGCAGCAAGGGTCCGGATCTGGAGGCCTACCACCGGCGAGTGGTGGACTACATTCGCAGCCCGGAGTACCGAGTGAGAGAGAGACCCGTGGGTCGTTGCAAGAGGAGGGCTGAGTAGGGTGAAGTATAGAGGGCATGGATAAAGTCATGCATGTGTGCATGATTGGATCGGAAGCACGTGGTTTGTGGCTATGTACCCTGTAACTCATCCCTCCGCATCCCATGCCTGCCACCACTGCATGGCGCCCCATCCATTCCAGGCTCGCGCCGCCTCCATCGCCTCCTCCGGCGGTCGCGGCATCCTGATCAGCGCGGGCGGCTCGCGCTACCTGACCAACCTGATCGCCACGCTGCACGTGCTGCGGCGGCACTTCAGGTGCGGCCTGCCGGTGGAGGTGGCGTGGCAGGGCTCGGGCGAGATGGATGCGGCCACGTGGGCCTCCCTGGAGCGCCACTTCGCCCCCCTGCGCGGCATCAACGTGCGGGACACGCCGCACCCGGTCAGGGGGCTGCACGGGGAGCGCTTCGACGCCACCTCCTACAGCGGCAAGGTGTATGCGCTGGCGGTGTCGCGCTTCAGGGAGGTGCTCATGCTGGACGCAGACTCGCTGCCGCTGCTGGACCCCGCGGCGCTGTTTGACGACCCGCGGTTCGTACAGTACGGCAGGTACGGCAGGCGGGCGGGTGGGCGGCATGACAGTAGGGTTCGGCCCCTTCCCGTAAGCCCAATGCGCTTCTCCCCGCCCAGTACTGGCATGGCCCGATTCACCACCCACATCCAACGTTGTGTGTGCAGTCTGTTCTGGCCGGACGCTTGGACGGGTCTGGCGGACCGGGCGGTGTTCGGCATGTACGGCATGAATGGAGACCGTGCGGAGGTAGGGAAGGCTGGCAGCATCGGGTGGGCACGTCGACTCATGAAGTCATGAGGTCAGGGATCAACTAGGGGACCTACGTTCATACAAGTCTCGGGCCATGGGATTGCCAGGCTGTGTCCCCTGCATGCATCTTGTATGCGACAGAGGCGGGCGCATTGATGTCAGGCATGGCCCCCCTCCTTCGCTGCTCCTTTACCCACCCCCGCAGTCCGTTCTCCGCCTGGGTCGCGGTGCGGGTCGTCGCGACAGTGAGAGCGGCCAGCTGCTGCTGGACCGCTCCCGGCACCTGGACGTGCTGGAGGCGCTGCTGCTGCTCAACCGCCACCCGGACGCCAACAAGCCGCTGCTGTGGGGAGACAAGGACTCGTTCTGGCTGGCATTCGCAGCGGTCGGGAAGGCGCACTGCTTCGGACAGGTGGCGGTGCCGCCAGGTGCGAGGAAGGGGGGCGCGGGAGGGAGGGAGGCAGGGGTGGAGGGAGGACACAGAGGGAGCAGACATGGACTCTCACCCCATGACCGCCTTCACACCTTCACACTCCACGCTGCTTCCAACCTCTGTCTGTCTCCTCCCTCCCGTTATCCTCCCTCTCGTATCCAGCCGCCTTCCTCCACTGGTCTCCCGACAAGCTCCTCACCAAGGCAACCAGGACAGCCGGACCCGGCTGGCTGCTGGCGGGCTTCGTACAAAACATAGAAGACGTGCCGTACGTGTACGGAAGCATGGTCAACGGCACCACGACACCAGTCCCTGCCGCTGCCGCTCCCCCTGGCCGTCCTGTTCGCCCGGGTGAATCGCTGCTGGTGCCTCTTACAGGGCTGGTGCGGCCCGCCTTCCTGCACCGCACCATTGACAAGCTCCGACAGGAGCACGAGCCGCGTGTCGTGGAGGTCGTGACAGCGCCCATGGCACAGAGGTAGGGGGCGGGCTGCTGTAAGGGTTCTGCATGCAGAGGCTACCAGACCCATCCCGAACCGGCCCTCTGAGGAAGTGAGAGCGGACTCGTGTTCCATGGCTTGTGCCTCCGCTCCCATTGTTCCCAACATGTAGTACTAGTAGCTATCTCCTTTACACTTTCCGTCACCAGCCTACCATGATGAGCTCCCTTCTCAACGACGTTTCTTCTCCACTCCACTCTCCCCCAACTGCCCCTCATGGCCCCAGGTGGGCTAACTTCTTCTTGGATCACGACAACCCCGGCCCCACCCGCGGAGTGCCCTGGGACTACTGCGTACCCGACTCCTCGCTGCGCATCCTGTCAGTCACACCCCTCAACGCCTCCTCGTCCCTCGGGAACGCCGCCACCTCCACCTCCTCCAGCGGGCACCTCCCCCGCTCCCGCCTCCGCTGGAACGTGTCCGCTCCCGCGCAGCTGCCCCCCACCACCGACCAGTGGCTGGCGAAGGCGCGGCGGGAGTGGCGGCAGCGGGCGGCAGCAGCCGGAGGTCGCAGGAGGAGGGGAAGCAAGGAGGATGCAAAAGGGCTGGTGTGGTCATGGGGCGATGAGGAGGTTGCTACGGAGGTGCTTGGAGGGGCGAAGAAGGAGAAGGTGGCGGTGGGCCGGAGTGGTTCTGCGGGGGGCAGCGGCGACCCGGAGGGAATGTGTCCGCTGGTGCCTTCCACTGTTTCTGCTGCAGCGAAGGAGGAGGCTGGGGGCTGTCCGGTGGAGGAGATGGAGGTGTATCTGCAGGTGTGGGGGGCGGGGAGTGGCGGGGAGTGGGAGGGTGGTATGGTGTGTGGATTTGTGACCCTTGATCCCTCCTTCTTGTGCCCATTTCGCCCGTTACTCCATCCTCTCCCTTCTGCATCCCACCCTTTCTCATTGTTGGGTCGCACCTCCCTCCATGCCCCCTCCTCCCTCCCCACAGGCCCTGGACGCTGGCGTGCCCCTGGACCGCCACCCCGCCCTGGAGCGGCTGTGCGCGCAGCAGCTCAAGCGGGCAGCGGGGGCGGCGGGTCAGCGGGCGGAGGTGGCGGCGGAGACAGCTGCTAAACGCCGGGACCTCGGTTTGGCAACATCCGCCACCCGCGCCTACCGCGCCGCCAAGGCCGACGGAAGCGCCAAATGGGTACCGCTGCCTCGATCCTCTGTCGGGCCTTACGCATATTTAGACACTCCAGATGCCCGCGGGGGCGATGTGGGCGCATTGGGCAGCTGGACGCCACCCCCGCTGCCGGCACTGAGGCAAGACTGGGAGAACCCCTGGCCGTGTGCCGATGCGCCGTACACGGCTGCCGTACGTGCATCGTACAGGGCGTACGGGTGGGTGCGGCGGCATCGTGCAGAGTTTCCCATGCTGCAGCTACCTAGAAGTGGTGGTGCTGCCAAGGGGAGATGAGCAGATGAGTTCAGGTTACAATCATCATCATCATCATCATGGCTTATCATTCCCCTTAAACTGGTGAGGCTGTGTGCCGGCGTCTGAGTTTTGTCACAGTCGCACGTGAACTGGGCTGAAGATGGCAGCAGGAGCTGGCTTTTCCGTGAAGCCCTGAACTTAATCAATGACCGCTTTCATAGTTCGGTGGTAGTGGAAGCAAGGAGGCGCATGTACTGAAGCCTACCCAACACTGCAATCAGTATTTGGTAGTACTCGGTTTGGCAAGCTGTGGATGGGTAAAACCCAGCGCAATAGCCCCGTTGGGAGTACATTTTAGTACTGGTGCACATACGTTGCAATCCATGCATGCGAACCCAGAAACAACGCCGGAACACGCATGGTGTGGCTCAAACTACCGTATAAGAAGGCGAACACGGCAGAAACACACTGAGCCGCGTGCCATTAGCACAATGCCCCTGGCTATACCACGGTGTCCTCTTTGCTCGAAACGCAACCCTGCATCCGCTGCTATTACTCTCGGCAGGGGGCTGAACGCAACCTCTCCTGCCTGGGGCCCCGTAGGAAGTTTATGGATGGGCGGGCGTGCACACGCGGGGCGCCTAGGCTCACACGTTGCGGATCGCTTGAGGCTGTGCATGAAGCACCATTTTCTGAGGTACTACGGTCACAAGCAAGGTGGGGAGAAAGCCTATGGGAGCCACGCTCATGTGCGGTTACTATAAATGTACTGTGGAGGAGGCTGTGGTAGGCTAGCTGGCTGGCTAGTGTACAAACGGATAGGACTGTTACGGATAGGGACGACCCTGTCGCACACCTCGCACACAACAACAGCCTGATCTAGCTAAGTTAAGATTAAACATACAGGTTGCCTGTGCTGATTCTCGTGTATTGCAACATGCATCTTGCCGCAAGAATGCGCCGTTCGGCTTCCTGACGAGCAAGTACGAACTAGTCCAGCTCGACCAGTCCGACACCCTGATTGTGCCTAGCTACCGAGTTTACCTGGCAGGTTGGCTTTTATAAATCTGTTTGCTTTCACAGCGCTGTAACGTGTAACATTGTCAGCAATTTCGAGCACTTCACAGCCCTTCAGCGCTCGTCCAGCTGGACGATGGAAGGTGCAAGGAAGTACGCACATCGGTTTCCGGAAACGCGGCTAGATACGGGCCTACCTGGAATTGAACGGATCACTCCATGTTTGCATCCCCAACCTAAGCCAGTTGAGCTTGAGTCATAAAGCTCAGGCCAGTTGTTTTCTGCTACCATGCACAGAAGGCGAAAGCAGCTACAAGGAGCCTGCTAGCATCTTCAGGGTGGCCGCACATGCCCACCCCCGTGCATGCGCGCTCCCAGTTCTCCAGTTCATGCAGGCCGGCACACCGTGTTGCATGTTCCCCACACCCGTCCGGCACTGCCATCAGGCGCTCACATCGCCCGGGGCCGCATGCCGATCCGCTGCTTCCATTGCTGTCTTCCTGCCCAAGAGCACGGTAGCCTGGTCAACAAAATGTCGAGCCACGCCTCCCCGCATTCACCCTTCCCTCCCTCACCACCCGCCGAGCTCCAATCACTACACCCTACCCTACCCTTCCCTCCCTCCCCGTTCTCGCAACCCCAACGCCCCACCTCTCCCCACCTCCTCCTCCTCCCCTCGCCCCACCTCCTCTCCCACATCATCCAGCGTATACCTCCCCAACGCGCCGCTTCGAAACGCCTCCAGCACCGACCGATACGCCGCCGTCCGCCGCCCCACATCAATCGCCTCCCCTCGGGACATCCGCCGCAGCAGCTCCCCCAACCTCCGCTCAGCATCCGCGACACTGCCTGGACCCCTCGCCGGCGCCCCAGCAGCCAGGAATCCATCGCTTCCGCTACCGCTGCTACTGCTATTGCACCTCCCAGCATCCCCTGCACCTCTCCGCCATCTCCCCTCCTGCGTCATCTCACCGAAACCACCACCACCCTCCTCCTCATCTTGCCCCCGTTCATCCACCCCCGGATGCCACGCCGGCGGCGGCAGGCTAGGCAGCGAAACCACGTCGTACAGCAACCTCGCAATACGCAGCGCTCGAGCCTCTCTTCGCATGGCACCAAAGTCGACACCGCTGCCCTCGCCCTCGCCCTCGCTTCGTTCGTTACGGTTTCTGGAAGCAGCGGCGGCGGCGGAATCGGCTGCGAGCGCGGGCGGTGTAATTTGGCCATCCGCAACGCACCAGAGCTGCCGTCGGTGCTCCCGGCTCGTCATGAACAACTGGAGAGGGGAAGAAGGCGGCGACGGATAGGGGATCAGGACAGGGCGCAGGGTGACGTCTTTGGCGCTTGACTGCCACACATCAAAGCACGCCTGCGCTCGCACCTTCCGCATTCCACCTGCCAAGCCGTTTTCCACATGCCCTTTCCCACCACCTGCCTGCCCTTTCAGCCCTCCGCCCTGCACCCCCACCTGCACTAGGCTCCGAAGCAGCGTCCCCTCGTCCGGCCCTCCCGTGGTTCCCCCCGTGGGCACCAGCCCCGCAAGCGCCAGCCGGGTGGCCACCGCCGCGTCCCGCAGCGAGGGAGACAGCACCCCGGGGGTATCCAACACGTAGACGAGCGGACTGCGACATACCTGCAGTGTGTGGAGGGTGCATGGGGCGGGTGCATGGGGCGGGTGCATGGGGCGGGTGCATGGGGCGGGTGCATGGGGCGGGTGCATGGGGCGGGTGCATGGGGCGGGTGCATGGGCGGGTGCATGGGCGGGTGCATGGGGCGGGTGCATGGGGCGGGTGCATGGGGCGGGTGCATGGGGCGGGTGCATGGGGCGGGTGCATGGGCGGGTGCATGGGGCGGGTGCATGGGGCGGGTGCATGGGCGGGTGCATGGGGCGGGTGCATGGGGCGGGTGCATGGGCGGGTGCATGGGGCGGGTGCATGGGGCGGGTGCATGGGCGGGTGCATGGGGCGGGTGCATGGGCGGGTGCATGGGGCGGGTGCATGGGCGGGTGCATGGGCGGGTGCATGGGCGGGTGCATGGGCGGGTGCATGGGGCGGGTGCATGGGCGGGCAGGGCGGTTGCGGCAGGGCGGTGCGGGCAAGATAGCGGGGACGCATACAGAGGTACCGGCAGAGACAGGCAACACCCCCACCACTTCCCTGCGCCCTGCTCTTTGCCTTTCCAGCCTGAGCCTCGCACAAGGTCACCATATGTGTTGCTTTTGTTGTTGTTGTTGGTGGTGTAGTGATGTTTAGTTGCTAGTTACCCCACACACGCACCTTGAAGCCGCCCATGTGTAGCGTGACGCCAGGCAGCGGCCCCGCCCTCGCCGTCTTGTTGTACGCCTGCTCGCCCTCCAGTAACCCTGCACGCATGCATGCACGTGCACACCCTCACATGCCATTCTTTGCCACCTCAATTTGGTATCCTTTCATGCAGCACCTGCCAACATCCCACACAAGCATGCAACTACCCCCTAGCCCCTACCCCCTACCCTACGCTGCTATGCAACCCTACCATGCCGCTTGGCTGCCCTCTTGAGCGCGTTGATGAGCGAGCTCTTGCCCGTGTTGGGCATGCCCGCCACCATTATGATGCTCATGTCGCTGCCCGGGCGCTCACGTTGCAGCCAGGACAGCGCCTCCGACAACACCTGGCGCAGCAGCAGCAGGGGAGGCAGCAGGGGAAGTAACAGGGGAAGTAACAGTAACAGCAGGAAGCCTCAGCAGGAACGGGGAAAGCAGCAGCAGGGGAAGCAGCAGCAGGGAAACGCAGGTGCAGAAGACAGCAAGGGTCGTTGGTTGTGCCAGGAGCCTACTCAGAAAGGAAAGTATTACTATTACGGTAGGAACTGCTCCTAGGCTGGGGACATACCGCGGCCCTCGACTTCGGACACAGCGCGCGGCATCAATCAGGTCGCGACATCGCCGCATGACACAGGACGACAGGACGCAACACCACCAACAACAACAGCCGAAGGACACGCGCCTGTAGCCATCCTGCGCACCCCACCTTGTTCGCGCTGCCGTCTCTCAGGGCGACGCAGGGCAGCACTCGCAGCCCCTGGTCTTGCAGCTGGGCGCATGCAGCCTGACGGGTGGGAAGGAAGTACCGGTAGATGAGAAATGACGTGCGGCAGCAGCAGCAGGAATAGGTGTGTGTGTAGCTGCGGTCTTGGCCAGCGCTGCCACGTGCCGCGTTGTGCGCGTGTTATGTGCAGTACACAACCCACGCGTCTACCATGCGGTAAGCGCAGGAGGCCCACAATACCGGTACCTTGGTAGCGGTGTGGTTTGCGAGGTCGGTCTTGTTCATGACCACCAGGCGCCGCTTGTGACGGGCGAGGGTGTCCAGGTCAGGGTTGGCGGAGGAGAAGGGGACCTGGAGGAGGAGCACCAGGTACTATGAGGTGGTGTGCAGTAGACGGGCAGCATGGACTTGCTGACCGGCGGCATGCTTATTGTGCGGAGTGGCGTGTATGATTGGTAAGAAAGGGACCGGCTGTCTTTCGTGCACCCGTGGGTCACTGGCGGGGCGATAATACTATACAGATAACTGAGGAGTAAATAGGTTAAGCAAAGCCCTAGCAAAACCCTTCTCGTTTCCTCATTCGTCCAGTTCGCAGCAGCGTAGCTTCTGTGCCGCGATGTGTCGACGTACCCGGGCATCGCGGACTTCAACCACAAGATCAACATATTTAAGGCGTTCCCTCATCTGCCTCATGGCCTTCGCCATGTGGCCGGGGAACCAGCTCCCAGCCATTGTGTCTCCCGCCCGATTAGCTCCCGACTTCGGCTATTTTCGCAAGGCAGTAACCTATGTAAGCAATTTGTATTAGTATACTCTTTGTGTTTGCAAAGGCGATCCTGCGCGGTAGTTACTTTGTGGGCTGTACAAATCGAGCTCGTCAAGTTGGGACTTTTTGATCAGTCACATCCCACAACGCTACACCTAAAGAAACTCATAGACTAACTTAGTGATACAAGCATGACATAACATCTCATAGCAATCACAAGTTGACTTCAGTTCACTGTTTGAAACTCAGCATGAGCCGTGGAGGTTCTGGATAGCCGCGCAGGCGCCCTTGTGACCTTGCTTGCACCATAAAGTTGACAATTAAAAGCTCTAAAGGCCCATGAGTGGGCAGCAGCCGCAGCAGCCAGCTTCGGCATGGGCGGCCAGTTACGCGGCATATGCACCCGCTCAACAGCCGCAACAAGCTCCTCCTCAGTCGTCTCAACAACCACAGCAGTGGCAGCAACAACCGCAGGCGCAAAGCGCTCCTTCACCCCCCTATGTCGGTCCATCATACGCGCAATCTCAGGCGCAGCAGGCGTACTACGTCCAACAAGGCGCACCCCCGCAGGGGCAGCCAGCTTATGCCGGGGCTGCAGCTGGGGTAGCCGCTGGACAACCCCAACCCACCGCCCCTGCATATCCCTCCGCCTACCAGGCGGCATACCAGCAACAAGCACAGCCTCCCCAGCAGCAACAGCAACCCCAGTACCAAACGCAGCAGCAGGCCTACGCCCAGCCGGGCACGGCTACAGCCCCTCCCTGGCCCTCCTCCCAGCAGGGCCAGCAGGTGGGGCAGGCTCCCGGGGCACCGCAGCAGCAACCCGTATACGCCCAGGCGTATGCGCCAGGGTACCTGCAGCAGCCCCAACAGCAGGCGGTGCAGCAGCAACAGCAGCAAGCCCAGTCGGCAGCTAACTACTACGCACAAGCAGCCGCGAGGACTCAGTCTAAAAGGGTGAGTCCTGGCTGTCGGCGTCCGCGTCGGAGTCCTGGACCCTTCGACTTCCTTTGGCGGGCCGTGTCATTGCCCGGCCGTGTGTGGGGGGAAGAGGGTTCGTGCAGAGGGGGACGTGCCGGCAAGGTGAACGTGCCTTCCTGATGCAAAGACCCTGGTAGTACGGCCCGGCCAGGTGGGCCTAGCCTTGCCAAGCATGGCGGGAATTCTCCGTGGTTAGCATTTGAAACCCGACCTAGCTGGATCTAGCGGTTGGATCTAATGGATCTAGCTGATAGATGGGTTTCGCGGCACGCAGCTGGAAGCCGAGGCCCTGGGGCGCGGCAATGGGGTGTTGTCCTGTCGGAGGGTAACAGGGGTGATAAAAGGCAAGATGGAGGGGGAAGTGCCCGTCGGGCATGCCAGGCCGGATCACATACTCCACGGCTGCCTACCGACCCGTTATATGATCTTGTCGCCCGTGCGACTCCTCCCCTCCTCAGGTCTGGACAGGCACTGTGACCAGCATCATTCCGCCCAACTATGGTATTGTGGATGGGGACTCCTTCTACCACAATTCGGTCGTTATCGGACAGCTGCCCCAGGTGAGGGACACGGAGGGAGGGAGGTGGCTTCCCGCTTGGTTCGTTCCCCGTTCCCCGTTTGGAGAGCTCCACCTCTCGGCTCGCCTCACCAAAGGGCAGCGTGGGCAGGGGAACAAAACGGCCAGCAGCCCTGTTGTCATGCGCCCCCTTCGCTGTGATTTGGTTATCCTGCCATTTCCGCCGCCGCCTCGTGACTCACGTTACCGCTCACCAAATCCCGTGTTGCCTTACGTTGCCTCGCCCTTGCCGCGCCTGCCCATGCCCGTGCTGCAGGTGGGTCAGCGGGTGCGGTGCGAGGGCAACCCCAACACGGACGGCGGGCAGTACACCTGGCGCATAAGCCAGGTGGAGCTCGATGTGAGCGGAGGAGGAGGAGGAGGCGGGGGCAGCGGCGCGGCAGCAGCAGCCGCTGCAGCTGCCGCCGCCGGTGCCTCCACCTCCCAAGCCCTCCCTGCAGGGGCAGGAGGGGCCCTCCCAGGCACGCGTAGCGGCGGCGTTGGCAGCACCCGTGGGACGACTGTCATTCGACCCAACGGGCCCATTGCACGTGGCGCGATCGGTTCAGCCGGGAGCGGTGGCGCTGGCGGAGGTGGTGCAGGAGGCGGTGCAGGAGGAGGAGGTGGTGGTGCAGGGCAAGCTGGGGACAAGGCCAAGTATAACTCTGCGCCGCCACCGGTTGTGTCGTACACCGCTGATGTGGCGCTAGCAGTGGCGGCGAATGCGGTTGAGGGCTCGGGTAGCGCGGCGACTGCGATTGCAGCGACGCCCGCTACGTTAAAGGTGGCGCCCTTCGCCAAGCCGGCGCCCTCGCTGACGGAGGAGGAGCGACGGCGTGCTGAGAATGCGGTGCAGCAGCTCGCGTCGTTCGGCGACCCGTCGGGAGTCGGAGCCCGGTTGCTGGCAAAGATGGGGTTTGGATCTGCGGAGGGCAGCAAGGGCGGCTTGGGGAGAAATGAGCAGGTGGGACGGCACTTCCGACAGCGCCGGTGCACACTGTTGCAGGTGTCCTTTGGTCTTGCAAAGTGTGTGTGTGGAGAGAAGCCGGGTACCCCCTGCTGCTGCTAATTTGTCACGTTTCCTTTCCATGTCCGTACATGCATGCATGCACTGTCATGCACAACGGTTTACACGTGTGCGTGCACGTGTCGCCAACGTTGTAGGTGTGCTACACTGTCACGGCCGTGTCATACGTACTGCTGTCGTGCTGCTGTCATAACCGCTCCTGCCCATGTGTTTCCCTGGTGGTCCCGGCCTTTGTTGCAGGGCATCGTGGCGCCTGTGGACCCGGTGGGAGTGCGGGGCAACGTGGGGCTGGGCTTCACGGGGCAGCAGCAGCAGCAGCAGGCCTACCAGCCAGCCGTTCAGCCGCCCCCTGCGAATGTGGATCGGGGCAGCAGGCGGGGCTGGGGGCGGGCGCAAGGGGAGCCGGATAGACACCGGGAGCGGGATCGAGAGAGGGAAAGGGAGCGAGATCGAGAGAGGGAGCGGGAGCGGGAACGCGACCGGGAAAGAGACCGACGGAGGAGAACAAGGTCGAGGTCAAGCTCTCGCTCAAGCTCTAGGTAGGTTCGGGTCGGATTTTGGGGGTGTTTGCACCTCCGAGGATGAGGATAAAGGCGGTTATTTTGCGGCCAGTTTTCTCAACACACCAACACACCGGGGCCTGGCGGCAGCGCTGTGGCTTTGCAGCCAAAAAGGTAGTGCCTTGAGGAGATGCACGCCGTCCTGCGGGAAGCGGCGGTTTTGAGGCTTTTGCTTATAGGTCTGTTTGCAAACGTCTCAAAACACACACGCCACGTTTTTTACACACGCCCTGCATGCCTCACTCATGCCTCACCTTGCCTGCCACCCCCGCTGTCCGCCTGATCCCTGACCCCTGCAGCTCCCGCTCCTCCACCTCCTCCGGCACCAGCTCGCGAAGTCGCAGCAGGAGCAGGACGCGGAGCCGCAGCGCCTCACCGCGGGGCGGGTCGGGGGCGCGCTACGCCGTCCGGCCGCCCAAGTTCCACACTTGGGAGCGGTTTCGTGGGCTGGCGACGGTCAGCAAGCGCTACAAGCGCCTGTACATTCCCTCGGACTTTTGCAGGTGGGTTTGGAGGCGCGGAGGTGAGGATTAAGAGGAAACGTGTGATAAGGCGTGGAGGCGCGGAGGTGGAGGTTGGCGGTGAGGGTGGGGAGATGGAAACCAGGGCTACGTGTCTGGACTGGCAGGGGGCACTGGGATGGGGTGGGGGTTTACGCTGGGTTGCGTGTTGGAGAGGGAGTGGGAAGAAAGGGGTTGGGGTTGCGAAACGGTGCGGGTGGTACAGGTCTCAGTACCGCTGTTGCTGCGCTGCTGCTGCTGCAGCAGCGGAGGAATGGGCCAGCGTGCATGTGCCAACGTTACACTTTGACACCGCGTTTTTCGCCGCCCCTCCTGCTCCGCCTTGTTGCACAGGTTGGAAGCCACCTGGCTGGAAACCCTGCCCGAGCATGCGCCCCTGCCGCTCACCAACACCATAGACTTTGTCTTTGCTGCCCCGGGAGCAGCAGTCTCCACAGCCGGGGGCCACGCAACAGCAGCAGCAGCAGCCCCCGCTGACATCGCATCCTCCTCTGCAGCAGCAGCAGCTGCCGACGCCTCAGCTGCAAGTCCAGAGTCCAGGCCGACCGCAGCTGCTGACGGTGCTGCTGCTGCTGCTGCTGACGGCGCTGCTGCTGCTGCGGGTACCTCCTCCGGCGCGGGTGGTGGCGGTGCTGGTCGGGCGTCTACATCGCCGCCCAGACGACCGCTGCTCAGTGCTGCGGAGGTTGCGTCGGGGCGACGGTGGAGTGTGCGTGTGATGCTGCTGAGCGGAGTATCCGGGCAGGTGCGGTAGCTATGCCGCCTATGCGCGTGGGGTTGGGTTCTTTGGTAGTCGGTTCTTACATGCTCACCTTTGTCCTTGCGGTGGTGCTGAATTCACCCTCCTACCTTGTCACCTACCTGTCCTGATGTTACTGACCCAATAAGCATGACTATACCCTGTGGCCCAGCCAAACACGGACTTTCCAACCACTACCACCCCCTGTCCACGCCATGCCTTTCCAGGCGCTATACTCGGAGGATGCCAAGGTGTTCCAGGTAGGCTCGGATGCAGGCTGTTTATACACTCTGAGCCGCTTCCTGTGCCGGTGTCTCGGATGTTCATCCTCCCATTCGCATCTCTTAATGCGCTCACAGCACCACCACCAGTCCACCACCATAACCCTTCCCCTGCCTTACCTGGTCTTCTTCCCCATTACTGCAAGAATCCCACTTGACCCCCATGCCTCACTCCCATCACTCCCCCACTTCTCGCAGCACCCGCTCCGGAAGATGCGCGTCCTCGTCCAAAAGCGCCACCCCCACCACCACCACCACCACAGCGGCAGCGGCAGCAAGGGCGGCAGCGGCTCCTCCAGTGAGCTGGGTGCGGTGGGCGGTCCCTGGGACCCACGGGACGGCGGCCACCCGGCACGTGACCCCGCGGCGCTGGTGGCCACCGCCGTACGCACCTTTCGGGAGGCGACGGGAGTGGACCTCAGCCCTTGCTGCCAGGTGCGAGGAGGATCAGGGGTGGGAGCTCGGGGCTCCTAGCCTGATGTGCTACTGTACTACTTACATAGTCGCGTGATGAAAACGTGAATTGCTGACCGTGGCCGTGGCAAGTTGGGATGGGGGCTTCCAGCCGAACCGATGCATGCTTTGCGGCATCCTCCCGTTCGCTCCTGTATGTACAAACCAATATAGCCAGAGGCATACCCGCAGGTGCGCAAATGGCCCCCCAGAGCCACAGAACCCAACCGCAAACAACACACCAACCAACCTATCAACCAACACCGCCGGACCGGCCCCCTGCATGCTCACCTCCCTCCCTCGGGTATCCTTCCCCTCCCTCCTTCCCGCAGTGGGTGCGGTTCGCGGAGGTGGTCTACATGCGGCCCCAGCCCGCCACCGCACCCGCGGGGCACCTCCATCCCGGCACTGAAAACACTGCTGGCGGCCTGGGGGGTGGCAGCAGCAGCAGTCCCGGTCGCAGCCGCTCCCGGGGACTGGTGGAGGAGCGGGTGGTGCTGCTCATTCCCGTGGATGCGCATCTGGCAGCGCAGCCCAGCCCCGCTGCGGTGGAGGCGATTGCGCGGGCGCAGGTGGGGAGGGGGGGCAGCAGGGGGGCGGCGGCAGGCGGGGGATGGGAGGGGGTGCGAAGCGATGCTGGAGGGAGGAGTGTGGGCGCGGCCCGAGATACAACCCATGCTGCTATACGAGCGATTTGTGGAAGGAAGGGCGCGTGTATCTCATATCCTTATATGCCGCCATGTTGGGGGGTGGTGAGAAATTGTGCCGCGACGTGCTCTTATTGTTAAGGGTCGGTGGCCTTGTGTCCGGGCTTGGCTTGCAGGATGCTGTTTTCGGGGAGGAGCGCGCTCGCTTTGATGTGGAGGCGGCTGACGAGGCGGCTCGGCGAGCGGCGGAGGCGGCCGCGGAGGCGACTCGGAAAGCGGTGGCGGCGGGCGGCGAGGATGCGGCACTGGATCCGGGGTCCTTGACGGTGGTACAGCTGCAGGTGGGGGTGCGGTGGCGGGCTTGAGAGGGCTGTGTTGGTTGTCCTGGGGGGGAGCACCGGGGGCATGGTGGAAGCCACGAGACCCTTTCGAAACCCGTCTGTCGTACCGCACCCCCATGTCACCCCTGTGTGACGCTGCGTGCAGGAGGAGCTCAACAAGCGCGGCCTTGCGGAGGCGTTCAAGAAGTGGACTCCGCTGCAGGGCAAGAAGCCGCTGGTGGACAAACTGCAGGTGGGGAGGCTGCTACCGGGTTGTTGTCATTGTAATATTGTCACGTCGTGGAGGGGCTCATGCTGTGCGGGCTGGCTGATAGCCGCATGCTTCTCGTAGCCATCATAACGAGGAGCATTATGATGGCGATGAGAGCTCCTTTCCTACTCCTTTCCCTATCATTCAAACGCACAGGAGTACCTAGACCGCAAGCGGGCGGAGGTCGAGTCCAGTGATAGTCAGGAGGGGGTGGAGGCGCGGGCGGCGGGCGAGTCGCGAGCGGCGGCCGAGGCAGCAGCCATGCGAGCGAGGGAGGCACGGGAAGCGCTGTCGGCAGCGCAGCGGGCGGCACGGGAGGCGAGGAAGCTGCTGGCTAACCCGCCTGTCGTGGTAGGTGGGATTGGGGGTCCCTAGCAATCCCAAGTGTTTCTTTACGCATGATTAACCGTTAGCCAGCCTAACCACCAGCCGTCTGCCTGTTGCCGTACATCCTGCGTCCATTCAAACCCGCCACGCCTCCAAACGCGCCCCCCGCACCCCACAGGATACCATGACCTTCACCCCTCCGGCTCGGTCCGCCGCTACGGGGCACTCCTCCTCCTCCTCCTCCTCCTCCTCGCGGGTGACGCTCACCAGCTACAGCATCGAGCAGCTGCTTGACTACCGGGAGGATGACACGCGGGAGGCAACATTCGAGGTGCGTGTGGGAAACATGAGCTTCCTTGGATCCGTGCCCATGTCTTGGTCATTTCTAAGGGAGAGCTTGGGTCATTCGTTATTATTGGTTTCTCTTCCTGAGTACCCGTCCTGAGAAGGCGTTTAGCTAAGTCATGTCGAGCCCCTTGAGAGGCTCCACTTGTGACTTACGACTGGCTTGCGACATGCTAAGAGCTATACCGGTAATGCCGCATCCTGCCCTGTTGCCACCTCGCCTGTGCTGCCGCCGCAGGTGTCTGTGTTTGCGGAAATGTTTCGGGAGATGTTGCAGCAGCGGTACGGCAGGGCGCTGCTGCGGGGGCTGTCCACGCTGCTGCCGCTGCCAGCCGCGAGGACGTCAGGGGGGCGGTCAGCAGCAGCTGCTGCTGCTGTTGCGGGGATACCGGAGGACAGAGGGTGGGTGCCGGGCTGGGGCTGAGGATTTTCCATCCACGTATGTTGATCTTCCAGTATTACGCACTCCTCCGATTGCTGCCAACAACGATGCTCCGCATGTTGTTGGGGGTGCAGGCATGGCGCAGCAGCAAGGCCGCCCGCCTCCCGAGGCGGTGCCCCGGCTGCTCCGGCTGCAGGGCGCGCGAGCACACCTGTTGACGGACAGCAGGTGGGAAGGTGTGCGATGCCTAGGGCCCATGTGACTGACGATCCACCCGTCTTGTAACATCCTGCTTCCCCCTATCCCTGTTCGCATTGCTTTGCCCTAACCGGTGGTCTTTGGTATACCTTTGGACCCCCCCCCCCAGGATGCGGAGATGCGGGAAGCCCAAGAAGCCGACGGTCAAGCAGGTCCCGACGCCTCCATGGCACCGGAGGTGTCGGAGGACCGGGGCGCGACAGAGCGGCCTGGCGTCACAGAAGAGGATGCGGAGACGTGTCCGAGCGGCAGCGGGAAGCGGCGGCGACCGCGGGACAGTATGACGGATATGGAGGGCAGCATGGATGTGGGCGATGGTGCGATTGTTGGAATGGACGGCTTTCCCTCGAGTGTGGGGTCGGGAGCTAAGCGACGACGACGACTGGAGGATGAGAGTGTGGCAGGTAGGGGGGAGACGGATTGGGAGGGAGGGAGGGAGGGAAGGAGAGGGACGGCGCAGGATCATCATCATTCCAACGCGATTCTCATCCCATTGCATCCTACTCCTCCTTCTTCCTCATCCTTACCGCCGAACTCCCAACCTCGTTTATGCTCCCTCTGCCGCTAACGATCCCCCCCTCCCTCCCCCACACAACAGGCGCCGACGCCGCCTCACCCATCCCCGGCATCTACCTAGAACAACAAGCCTCAGTACCTCCCGGCGGCGCCGCAGCGCCCCATGCTCGCGCCTCCACGCCCGTTGCAACCCTGCCTGTGCCGGCAACGGGGGCACCCTCCCCGGCGGCCGCTGCAGCAGCAGCAGCGGCTGCCGCCCCCGCAGCAGCCGCCCTGCCTCCGGAGCCGTTCCTGACCGCCTGCCGCATGTTTGACGACCGCTGCGTGGGATACATCGAGTCCGAGGACTTGGAGGAGATCCTGTACATGACGGCGGATGACGTGTCACGTGAGTCGTGTTGGGGGGAGGGAGGCAGGCAAATGGAGGGAGGGAGAGGGATGGGGGCATGGGGGTGATGCAGCAGGGGTATTGCAATATGTTTGCGGTGTTAGCATTAGCGTTGGTCGGCTACCAAACGGCAACCGCCATTACTGTGGGGTGCTCGTAAGCCGCTCCAACCGGCCCGCATCACATCCCCTTTAGCCGCACCCTGGAACATGCGGAGCTAAGATACCCGCATCCACGGTCCCCTCGTGCCCTAAGCCAGCGGCCCTAATGCAAAGAGGCCCTCCTACCTTTCCTACTCCTCCTCTCACACCTTACACATCTCGTCTCCTCGTCTTCTCCCCTCCTCCTCCCTTCTCTTGCCCTTCCACATGCGCTTCCTTCACTTCCCTCACCCTCCTTACACACCGCCAACTACTCCTCTCATGTCAACGACTAACGCCCTCCTGTCCCCCTTCTGCTGCGCCCCCCTCCCTCCCCCTGCTGCTGCCGCGGCCCGATCTGGTCCGCTGCTGCCCCCTCCCTCGCTCTGCTGCCCCGCCCCGCCCCGTCCCGCCGCTGTCGTACCGTGCCATTGGGCCGCGGCCACCGCAGGTCGCCGCGTGCAAGCTGTCGTTGACCAAGCAGTCGGCAAGCGAGGACGTTTCAGGTCCGACCTCCTGCTCCTACCATGTTCCCATCGTGATGATGCCGACACCCGACCCCCACACCGTTACCTCCTCCACCGCTCACTCGCCCTGCCTCTTGCCACGTCCCTTCCTTCACTGGGGCTGTGAGAGGCTACTGCTGCCTTGGCCGGTCCATATTTGTCGGACTCTTGTGCGGCAAGGTCGTGGGTTCGATCGGCCCTGTCACGCTAAAGCCGCGGCCCCCAAGCTATCCGCCCTCCTCGCTCATCCAAAAAACCGCTCTCCACCCTCCTACCTCCCAACTCGACACCCATGAACCTTCCATGCTCCTCCCTCTCACCTTTGCAGCCAACTGACGGACCCCCCGGTGCCCCTTTCCCTGCCTGGCCTCCCTCCCTCCCTCCCTCCCGTCATGCTGCGCCCTCATTCCCACGCACACCCTCGCAAACCCATCACCACGCGACACTCGCTGCTGCTGCTACTTCTGTGGCCGCAACGCATGTGGTGTCTACGCAACACAGCTACATGGAACACTCCAACCTCGTCGTGCCGCCGGCGCCAGTGCCCGCAACGCCGCCTCCAACGGCAGCAGCTGCGCATGCGTCATCAGCAGCCGCCGGTACGGCAGCCGCGGGTGCCTCTGGGGTGCTGTCTGTGAATGGAGCGCTGGTGGACGTTGGCAGGCTGCAAGCAAACCTGGTAAGAGGCTGACAAGGGAAGAAGGAGGTGTGATCGGCGGGCTGGGAGGGCAGGCAGGGTTATAAAGCGGAGGGACGTTCCACTGAGGGTGCGTGTCCCCGCTAGTGAACGTGCCACCCCTGCTGTCGCGATGACGTCGGCAACGCGGAGATCTTTCTTTTCCTGCACCTCCCAAACCCCTTGCTTACCTCCCGCACATCCGCCCTTGCTCCGTTGATGCACCTATCTATATTTCCTCCCCTTGCCATCCAGGCTGCAAGCGAGTCAGAGCGACGCACCCTCGCCCTCAGCGTGCAGCGGTTAGAGCTGCAGGTGGGTTAGACGGGCGTCTGGCGGCTGCTGTTCTGGGGCATGTGGCCATGCATGTAGGCAGCTGCAGCTGCTTACAGTAATCGCTGCTGGAGTTGTGGTGCTGACGACCGACTTGCAATCCTCTTGCTCATGCTGCATCTTTTGTCCTCTGCCCTCTCAACACTGCTGGCGACACACCTTCCATCCCCCACCTCCTCCTCCTGTCTCATGCCCCTCCGCCCTCCTCCTCCAACAGCTCGCCGAGCAGCGACGTCGCGAGGCTGCCCTGTCCGACCGGGTCACAGACCTGGGAGGCGAGGTGGCGGCACTGCAGGCGCGACTGCATGCCTCATCCGCGGGCAGGGCGTGTGTGGACGCTGCGTTCACAGCGTAAGTGCTGTAAACGTGGGCGGGGGAAAATGAAGCTTTATGCGCATGACCTCATATGTCATATCGTGTTGTGTGACCAAGGTGGTGGTTGCGGGAACTTGCTGGCAGCTGAGCAGGTCAGCATGCCTACTGCGGAATGTCGGTGCATCAACATGCATGGCATCTCCATCCTCTCATCCCACCGTTAAACGTTTGCTAGCTGCCTCTGCTCTTATGCCGCTTTGCTCCTTCATCCCAGCTCCTTTCCTCCCCTCTCCCCAACTGGCACCTTCCCTGCTGCTTTGGGTGTCGTATCCCATCCTTCCCGCAGCCTTCTAGCGGAGGTGGAGGCAGCCCAAGCGCGCCTAGCGGCAGCTGCCACACAGCTGCAGCAGTTTGGGTTCGGGGTCAGCGGCGCGGGCGGCGGGAGGGCTGATGGCGATGGTGCAGGCGATGGTGCGGCGGATACCACGGCAGCAGGCGTGGATCGTTGACGGAGGGTTGCATTGGAATGGCAGGAATGAAGCCAAGAGCTGGCACCACCCTGTCCTATAAAGGATAGCAAGCCTGGTAGCAAGCGAGGATGCATGTGCCAGCTACCAGCCGTGCTGAGGCGTTGTTAGGGGGGTGCGGCTGCAGCTGCTGTTGCTGTTTGTTGAACAACACAAGTCATGTTGTTTTTTATGTGGGTGCGCTCTGTGCTATTGGGCACACGCACGGGTTTTGCCGTCCGGCGCAAGGGTGGAGGTTGCGCCTCAGCTTTAGACAACAGCAGGCTTGCAGCACAGACACTCACAGGGTGCAAACAGGTGCAGGCGGATGTGTTAGGTTACAGATGCTGGCCGGCAAGCGATCTGGCAGATTGCCGTATCATTATTAAGCCGGACGGCGTCTGTATAATCGTGTGTGTTTTGTTTAGGCAACCCAAGCAACGCAGTAGGTCAGTCAGGCAGCACACCAGGGAGGCACCTTTGTAGCTGTTCGCTGGGGACAATGTGGGGGGACAGGATAAGGGTAGCTGCCGTGTCTTCTGTGTAGGACGAGCGGTTAGGTGTGCGTTGCTGGTGAGTGCACGCTTGCATTCATTAGGGTTTTCGGAGGTTTAGGTAGAGGCGTGGAGAGAGCGGTTGTTGCAAGGCATGTTGGCAACGAGGAAGCAGGCCGGACGTATGGCTTAGGATACGTGTAGGTTCGCCGCGCTTCCTTTCTCTCTCTCTCGACATTGGTGGTGTTAGATTGCTTCGCAGTCAGGTGCTCCTCAGGTCAGGTCAGGCTGCTATACTTAGGTATGGGGCTATAGTCCGGGTGCGGAAAAGCCACGTGTAGAAGGCGTTGGGCTGTGTGTGCATTGCGCTTGGGCCCCAGGTTGGCCAAGCCCGGCCCATAACCCATAATGCCCATTCCACCACCTTGGGTGAAGGCATCTTACGGCACACAGCGGCTTTGGCTGCAGTGGTGGATCATTGCGTGTTGCCGTGATAGACTGAGGGCATGGCTTCCCTGCTAGCCGCTAAATGAGCTGCGCCGGTTTCGATTTGCATGCGCATTGCGCACTGCATACACTACTCTCTATGTAAGGGTTGATGTTTATTGGTGCGATGGGGCAACCAAAGGTTTAGCGTGTGGACGCAGCCTCCCTGTTGGGTCCGAGTTGAAACGTCTTTCCGGATTGGAAGTAGGTTGCAGAAGTTCACACAGCAGCAGCAGCGCTGTGACGTCCTCAACCTTATCCCCATGAAGGATGCAACAACTTAGGCTTAGGGAAGCATTCCCCATCAGCAGCTTCCTCGTCAGTGTTGCTACCCACGTGTCACCACCTCGCACACCAACCACAGACGCGGGCCAGTGACCCATGGGTCACCTCAAGCCATGGGAACAAAACATAACATTCACAACAACTACTGAGAAGGCACAAATCGGCCTTCACAACGAGGACATCACATGCAACCGTGCCGCCGGAATGCAAGGGATACACGCACCAGCAGCATGCAAGGCGGGTAGCGCTCCTCTGCATCGCATCTACAAAGCTTCACAGGCCACCGGCAACGGCTTTCCGCGCGGTATTCTCCGAAACAACCAAGCTTTAATACCTGTGAACGTACGCACGTCTGTGTCTGTGCGCACACGTGAAGGTATTCTGATATAATGTACAAACAGACACCAGCAAACCAAATTAAGTAGATAGGTTACGACAAAACACATACACTTCTGGCCAATAAACAGATAGCGATGGGCCCTCCATTCTTCTCTCTGCCCCTCATCGCGCATATGAGGAAGCAACTTTCGTACAGCAATACACCATAACATTCCCAGTATCGAACTGAAGCTTCACCGTATACAAGCGCTCCCACACTGTCCTCTCTTGAAGACGAGGAAAGCCAACATAAATGATACTTCTTAATAAATGCAGCATATTTCTCCTCGGCGACTTCCTCGTCCCCCCAAATACACACTTGCTGAGCAAGTCCTCTGCACACTGGCCATGTGGAACCTTAGTGCCCAAGTAGAAAGCCAACCAATTGCTCGGTACGGCACGAATATTGAAGACTTTGTGGTTTTGCACAAAAAACACGAATCGTGTATGCAACCCTCACACATACCGGTAACGCGTGCCTTGTAGTGTGCGTTTTTCTTCTGTCATGCAACTCCTGCCTCACGACTGTAAGGCAGCCAGGCGCGCTACGTTAGGTCTTCAATCCCATTCCCTAAGTGCACAATAACAGACCGGAACTCATGCATCCTCCTCCTCCTCGCTGTCCCCCTTTCCAACAACTTGTTAATCCCCTCCACAACCCGCTACCCCCTAACTAACCCCTAACTTGTGGTTTTTCATTACAACGGGTTGGTACATCTCTATGGACTCCACTACGCTTTTCCACGTCCCCCGCTGCTCATTCATCCATTGAGGACGCTGAGCTGGTAGACGCCAGGGATGCCCGCAGGCCCCCTCGCGCCGCCCGAGCAACCGACTGGAACCGTCGCCAGGTCCGTGCCGCCCTCGCCGCCCTCGCTGCCAGGTCCGCCACGCCGCGACTCTCCCGGTCACCCCCGCCTCCCATTCCGCCACCACTTCCTCCCCCTCCACCACCGCTGCTGCTGCTAGTTTGACTTGAGGGGCCAGCTTGCTGCTGCTCTTGTGGGTTGGTTCGCTGTTGCCGAGCCTGGCTGGCGTCTTGGTAGAACCTAGACAAGAGAGGAGGAAAGCGTTGGAAGCGCGCGGAAAGGTGTGAGGAACCGCAGGTGTTGAGGACAGCAAGGCAGCAACGGGGCAGTGCGTTCCCGACCCCCAACCCTCCACCCCGCCATAACGCGGCCCGCCCGTACTACCCCTCCCATGTCCCCTCCTCTTCCCAGCCCCGCCACAGCCCCCACCTGCTGCCTGCGGCTCCCCCCACACCGCTCCACACATCGTTCCAAAAGGTCCAACCGGTGGAGGGCGCGGCGGCGGCGGCAGCAGCAGCCCCGCTGCGAGCGGCCGCCACGTCCTGCACTCGCCGCCGGATGTCCGACTGGCGCCGGGTCCAAGCTAGGCTGGCCTCCTGGGCAGCAGGAGGAGCAGGAGCAGGAGTGAGGGATAAAGAGGAACATCAACAACCGTGTGACAGTACGGAGGAGCGGGACAACAACAGGAAGCGGGGGAGGGGAGAGGGAGAGGGGACCAAGGGGAGTAGTTGAAGCAGAGGAGGTCCTTTTGCGAGGCAAGTGGGTTGCTGGTGGGTCGTGGGCGACCCATGGGTCGGTGCAATGTGCGAGGATGTTTTCCACGGGCGGGGGGATGTCAACGACTGGCGAGACTGAACGTACGGGGCCGCCATCCAACCGCCTACTACCGAAACCCGTATACCGGTATCATGAGCCGGCCCCCCTCCTACCGTGAACACGTCTTTGTTCGCCCCCACGCCCCCCATCATGCTCCACACGGCGACTCGGCCCATGCGGGACATGGCGGTCTCCAGCAGCGACAGCTGGGGGCCGCTGACCTGCAGGGGAGCGGGAGTTGGGAGGGATTTTGCTTTGTTACGCAAAAACCCGGCGTTCAACAATAACCTATCAGTAGCAGTTCACATCCCACCCCAGCACCCGAACACGCGTCTGGCACTCCCAGCCCGCTGCCCAGCCCGCAACGGCAGCCCGTCTCCTGCCAACTCAGTTCCCGCAACACCAGCCCAGTTCCCGCCGGCCACGCTCACCCAGTGGATGCACGACACGGGGCAGGTGTCAATGGCCTCCTGCGGTCAGCCAGGCAAGGGTGTGCGACAAGCCGGTGTACGACAAATGTGTGGGTTGTGATGGAACTGCCGTACATGCAAGCAAACGACCACCCCGCACCACACAAGAACAGTTTTCTTAACACACAAGAACGCGCTCCATGCGTGCATCAATCCAGCATCCGTACGCAGCATCCTACCAACCGCCCACACACAGCCCTCCGCCATCCACCCCCGCACGCCTGTCCACCTGCAGCTTGGCCTCCGAGTCCGCGTCCTGTTGCATGGCCCTCGCCCTGCCGTACTCCTCCTCCATTCCGAAGGTCCGAGGGCACACCGCGTTGCAGTTGCGGCAGCCGATGCACGCGAACTCGTCCACGAACACCTGGGGGGGGCGGCGTTTCGGGTAAGGAGGGGGCGGGAGAACATGTTGGTTGAGGGTGAGATCTGGAGAGGAGGAACGCTGCAGAGGAGGAAGGTAACAGCGGAAAACACGGCGAGTTGCAGGCTCTGTTGCATCATGCTTTCATCTTGCTTGCCGACCCACCGACCCATACCGGTCGGTGGCTCCCTTTGTAAACCCACACGCTCCCTTTCTTTTCTTTGCGTGTTTTTCACAGTACGTTCCGACTCGCGGCCAGACTTCTTAAAAACAGCGACACAGGCACACTAGCACCAGGAGTACCAGTGCACGGGTTACCCACCCTGAACCCACACCATTATGTTTAACCATTCTGTTTACACACTACGACTACCGTATATGAGCTCGTACAGCCGGGACACTACGCGAGGACGCACCCGGTCCTGCGGGTATCGATCATCCAGGAAGGGGTTGACACTGTGGTCGGAGAAGCCGGCGAGTTCGTCGTACAGCTCTCGCCGTACTGGATCCATCAGGGTCTGGCGGGGAGGATGCGCGGGGTGGGGAGTGTTGGGGAGCGGGGGTAAAGAGGAAACTTCTAACTGACCGTGTGATAAGGCATCATCATGGTTTGCAACATGTGAACCAGCCCGACCCGCCCAGCCCGAATTAGCCAAGCCAGTACGTGTAATGGACGGGGGAGCGGGGGGGTGGACTGACGAAACTCGACCAAACAAACCCAGATGGATGAAACAAACTCCGTGCTTGCATGAAACGCCTAGGAGGGTAGGAAAGCTAGAAGCGATAGCTGGTAACCTGCATGGCTGTGTATCCCCTCCCCCTCCCCGCCACCTGGTTAGCTCCGCAGCCTTCCTCACCTCGTACACGTCATTCAGCAGCGCACAAAATTCGGTCGCCTCAATATCGTCGGAGCGGTCGGGATGGCAGGTCCGCATCATGTTATAGTAAGCGCGCTTTATCTCTTTGGCGTCCGCCAAAGGACTCTTCGCGTGGAGCATGGGGCAAGCAAATAGGCGGTTGCATAAGTGCATGTGCACCCAAGAAGCAATGCGCATAGCATCATGAATAGCGGGTAGGTAGGTATAAACATCAGGGCTATCTTATACCATTTTGCTGCTTACCACGCCGAGCAAAGAGTAAAAGTCCTCTTCAACCGCTTCTTCTGCCTCAGCTTGCTTCTGCCCCAACAAGGCTTGAGACGTTCTGTAACGTACGCGGCGGTTTGCAGCGACCAAGGAAGCTCGACAAGGGTTCGCCGCTGACGACATGCCATGGCTTTGACTGCTGCATCCTCGGGTAAAGGACAAAGAAAGACTTGGCCGGCAGCTTGACCATAGTAAGGAATGGGCCATCCCGATGTCTGGTTGACGCAAGCGGCAAATTTACTTCTCCAACAAGCGAGTATGCGGTGTGCCAAAAGTGGTGTAGGGTTGTGATCCCCAATATATATTTACTGGTACCAAAGCAGACGCATTATCGTGCTAACAGAAAGGTATGACGCTAGATTGCGCCATCGTGTCCTCTACTGGTTGGTTACCCCACCCTACTACGCTTTACTCCTTCACCGCAGCGGGCTGTCCTTCCCATTCGGATCAATCATTCTTCACTATGTATGGTAGAAGACAAATATGGGGGTGCAGCGTTCGTCTCACAATGTCCTTATTCTCCTTGATAACAGTTCGAGCATTCAACAAATGAAGTGAACCTTACAAGGGCAGGCACTTGCGCATTTCCTTGACCACCTGCACGAAAAAAGTCCAATTACAATTTAAATTAGACACTTAGCTGTCACGCACCCTTCAATCCGGGCCAGTCCGTGGAACTATGAGTCGCAAACTTTTCATTCTTCTGCAACGGGTTGCCGCTCCGCCCCGGAGGGAGGTTGGACTAGGGGCCCATCCTAGGTTTCGAGAGGATCTGGCGTTCGGGGTATTGAGAGCCAGCTGTTGGGCGCAAGAATTAAGGGTTATGTTGGATCAAATGCGGGATAAGGCGTATGTCTATATGAAAGACCTTGGACGACTGACGGTGGCCAAGGCGCTTGGCTGGTGCAAGTTTGTACGGCAAAGTATTGGTCCGCATATGTCGCCTCCAAATTTTTACTTCCTCTAACAACCGGAGGCTGCTCTTTGATACTGCAAAGACATCATACTCTACATAAGCGGCTATGAAGGGTCAGCCTCGGTTGCACACTTGCTGGTGTCGCTGATTAGACGTGTAAGAATTTTAGTTATTGGGTATATCATGAACCCGGAACACGCAGTCTATTAGGGTAAGAACAAGCCCTTGGTAGAACGAAGGTATTCCCAGCGCTTGGTTTTGCGGCGAGCAGCCATGCTGGGATGTGGCACATGTGTCGAGGATTTCCTGCTCTGACCGCGTTACTACCTTGCAGCAAATCACATGTGTATGTACTTGTTCTCCTGTGCAGGGCCGTTATCCTTATAAGTCAACACCTAGCAATCAGCTCTCCGCTGTCCGCCCTCGGCTCTCTGTCCAACACAGCACCACCTTATCGGTTACGCGGAATTTATTGCTGTAATTTGACTAGTTGACATGGACTCGCGCCGTCGTTCGAAATGTCGAAGGCAGGATCAATATTGGAAGAGCTTCAACGATTGGTGGCGAGCATTTAAGGACGAAAAAGGCTGCCGGCCCACCAACGCTGACATCCGAGAGTAAGCTACGTGTTAGTCTTGCACCAATATTATAGTTCTCGCTCAGGGCAGCCTACAGTTTACGACCCACATGTCCCCAACGGCTCCAATTGCCTCGTGATGCTACCCTGGCTCCAGACTCCCATCCCCGCGCACCATGCTGTAGCTTCGTTGCCATGCTACCAGCGGCATAAACCTCAACATCTTTAGGCTGCGCGTTGGCACAAGGGCACTCATATCGGCCACGTCCTATCTTCTCAACTGTTCCACCCCCTTCTAGGTGGTACTACTCACCAGAAGGTGGCCTCAGCGCCTGGGCTGATCATGATCGGCCCACCGAGGGAGAGACCATCGGGCACAGCAAGGGTATGCGGTCTTTGGAAGAAGTGCGGAGCTACTTCAGACGTTATCGCAGGCAGAAGGCTGCGGCTAAGCTGGGTACCGGTAGGTTTCGTGTTCGTGCTGCGTCGTGGGAGAGCCCTGTACATGTGACCTTGGTAGGCCAAGAACGGCGGGTGTCCTAGCAATGGCAGCTGCCCTATTCTATTGGCCCAGCATGCGAGTTGTAGTGCAACAAGGGGCCTTGGGCGACACGGAGGATAGCAAATTGGGCGGTCCAGTGTTCAAACGTACTGTCCGTTTCTCTCCGCATTGAGCCAATCCTGTTCCGTGTATTGTTTTGCTGCAGATGGCCACGACACAAGTACGGAAGAGGACGAGGACGCATCGCAGCGGAAGAAGGGTGCCCGAAGATCCGACAACAAGAAGGAAGACATTGGCTTCGCCAGCGCCAAAGGCCTCGCCCGCATGCTAAGCAACGGCCATCACGACAGCGCGCAACTGGTCTCAGCCATCGCCGCTGCAACTGGAGCTGCAGCGCCCGCCATCATGGCGGCCCCGTTCATCATGGTGCACCTGATGCAAGCTGCCGCTGCCGGCAAGGGTGTCGGACCCCAACCGTCGCAGCAAGAACCCCAACTGCCAGCGGCTTCAGATGAGCACCCCGGGCAATCATGCGCCCTGGTCACGCCGGCCGTCGCCATCCAGGAGGCGCGGCAAACTGATGCTGCTCCTGCCGCTATGCAAGGCTTGCCGCGCGCATCCTCAAATGCGGTTTCCGGCCCACAGCTGGGCAGCGGCGTCCACAGCTTTGGGCTTGGCGCCAATGCTGCGGCTGCGCCGATGATGTCGCAGCACCCAGTTGCCCGCGGACCAATAACCTCCGCCTGCACCCCGCAATTGGCCCTACTGGGTCAGGCAATGCCCTCGGCTTCCGCGTCTCCTCTGCTTCCGCCTGTGCTGCAGCCAAGCGGCAAGGATGCCGCTAAGGGCCTCGCAGGGCCGACCCAAATCGCTTCACGCGGCGTGCGGCTTCCATTGGCCGTGCTTAACCAGAACATCCCATCCGGCACTAGCGAGAACGACGGTAAGAGAGCTCCAGCTCTCCAGTCGCCAACAGCTGCCGCGGCGGATGGCACCGCATGGGGGGCGAAGGGTAAACGAGGGCGGCGAGCCGTCGGCGGCAAGGTCAGCAACAGCATCCCTGCTACCACAGCGCCACCGCAGAAGCGACCAGGCCCTATGCTGGGAGTGCTGGGGCCCGTGCAGCAGGCGTCTCCACGGCAAGCTTGGGTTTCCACCGCTCTACCTCACGCCTTTGCGCACGGCCAACAAGAACGCCAGCCCGTTGACTCCAAGGACGCGCTGCTTGCTGAGCTCTGCAGAACGGCGGTGCAGAGCGCGAGCCAGTCGGCCCTGTCGCTGAAGCAATATCACCAGCCGCGTGCAGACGGAGTCCTCAGCGCGCCGTCAGCGCATGCCGCAAGCAACGAGCAACCGCCGAAGCGCTCATGCGAGGTTTGGCTGAGCGACGAGGTGCCGGAGCTTGACGTGAAGCCCTGCGCGGCCGCCGTCGACGGTTCTAAGCGGACTGGCGGCAGGACCGACGCTGCTCGTGGCGCCGAGATGGAGACTGTCGCTGCCTGTGACGTTGGCGGGGCCAGGCGCCAGGACCAAGGCGCCAGCCAGCGAAGCATGCCTGGCTACACGCTTGGCTACGGCAACGGCGCCATGGCCGAAACTGCCCATCAGGATCAGATGGACGCGTCATACTATGAGGGTGCCAACCCCATGCATCCCTTTATCAAACGTGGGCCGCAGTTCAGCGACCCCCGGGGCATACAGGTAGTGCCACGCGGTGCTGCCCTGGACCTGGCTATTCCTTACCGTGTGCAGCAGCCTACCCTGATGCCTGACGGCCAGGACATGAGGTCGCAGCACCCGCTGCAGCTTACCCCGACGTCTGAGATGGAACGGCTGCAGCAGGTGCACGCCCTACAGCTTGAGGTTGAGCACCTGCAAGGACAGCTGCGGCAGCTACAGCAACTGGAACAGCAGGGCCCTGCTTGGCCAAAGCATGAGCACCCGCTGTCCTTGGATGAAATTGGACCACAGGGTGATGATCTGGAGCTGCTGAGCGACCTGGGAAGGGCGTACGACCAAGCGTTGGCGGGCAACCCGGAGTCACAGTGGGCGTCGCTGGCGTTGCTGTCGGACACACCCATGCCGTTACGTCGCTCTGCACGCGCTTCTGCCATGCATGCAGTTGCGACGGGTGATGTCTTCGGCGTCACGGAGGAGGCGCAGCTTGCCGGCGCCGCTTACGACGTATGCAGCAATCCCTTCCTGGCCTACTACGACGGTGCACATGTAGAGGGGCAGCCGAAGCAGGAGTTTGAAGCGGAGCAGCTGCCACGGACCATCCTCAAGAGGCGCATTCCCAAGGGCAATGCTGGCGGCGGTATGGATGCTATGGCCAGTGCTTGGGAGGACGCGGAAGCCTTGTTCGTGCATGGGGCCCGGGGCATTACATCGACAGTGAAGAAGGCACGGGTGCAGGTGCTATCGCCGGGACCGCCTCAGGATGCCGACGCGGCCACGATTCTCGCAGCCACAGGAGGCATCATGCTGCGTGCGGAGGCTGCAGCTGCAGCGGAGAGGAAGATTGTAGTGAAGGAGGAGGATCCGTCGGATGACGCTGGAGCTGGGGCTGAGGCCGTAGCCGAGACTGCTGTAAAGAAGAAGTCCGCGGCTCGCCTAAGCTTGGGCACGGAGCTTTTGGAGATGTGGCTGGGAGACCCCCTTCTCCTCCAAGCGTATGATGCACCTTTGCCCGAAGAGCAGCAATACTAAGAGGAAGAACGGGGTGGGCTAAGCCCGGCGCGCTTGGGTGATGCCGGATGTCGCGCGACCTGGCTCTCGTGAAAGGATGTGGAAGCTTTGCCAGGGTGTGCCTGGCCAATAGCTTAGTTGCCGTCAAACACGGCATGTCGTACGGTCGTACAGTTGCACTGTTTAATGCTTCAATAATATGTTGTACATAGCTGCAGTGATGCTGGGTTGCCTTCCAGGCCGTTTGTTTTCTATTTGTAGCTGGGGCCCACCGTGAGGAAGTGTCGTAAGCTTTGTAGGATGAATGCGCATGTAGTACGGCAGGGGCCGGGCAGGCTTCTTACTAACGTGTTTCTTTCTCTGTCTGCCGGAGGTTTGGTTCTAAGACAGCTCAACCTGCGTGTTATATGCCTCGTAATACATTCATGTTCTTCGTTCCAGTCGCGTGCCGCGGTCGTGAGCGGCATTGTGCAGGGAACGGTAGTGTACTCCCGTACATGCTGGATGCTATGCTTGCTTGTTCAGTATGGCTAGGGCGCAGTATAACTACATGTTATGAAGTACGTGGCGCATGTGGCCCATGCTAGAGACGTGCTGGGGTTTCAAATTGAGCAGAGTGCTGTTCGTTTACGGATTGTCCCGCATGGAACCCGCTTGGAGGCTGTGTCGTACAGCAGCTGCACATTGCAGCGGTCAAGTGTGATGGGGTCATGCCATGGCTTCTGTCTTCTAGTATTATAGCCTTTATAGGATGTATCGGCGATTCTCTTACTCGGCTCTTACATGACGATGGCCCCCTATGGTATGGTCTGTGCGGGCAACAAAGTCAATTAGGCTCTATCTGCGGGTATCTCCGGCTGTCAATGGGTGCAAAAGTGCTCTGTAAGTGCAGGTGTACGTTTGAGGGTAGTACGGAGCTAGGATCATCGTTTCCTACTAGTATAGATATGCTTAGTGGAGTGGAGGACAGCGGGGCCTGATTTCTCTTGCAATGGTGGTGTTTGAGGAGTACAGCTATCGTCCTGCGTTATTGGCACTTTGAAACGTGGCATTGTCACGCAATGAGACACCCTGTACACTCCCGAGGGGATTGCCGCAGTACAAGCCTACGGCTGTGGTTCATAGCAGTACGCGAAAGAGGTGCTATCGCTGACAAAGTGAGATGAGTAATCTTGGATTGACCCACTGCACTGGAGACACGGCATGCATATCTGTATTACTTTATATATATTACTTTACACATCCATACGTTAAGGGAGCCAAGCCGTGTGTCCCATGTTTTCCTCTTCCCTCATTCCTATAGTTGAACTCTTGAGGTGCCCCGAGACGTGCCGTGTTAACTACCGTACATTCGTACTTCCGCTGGCACATAAGAACGGATGCATGGTGACAGACGGGTCCTTCAGAAACCCCATGCAACACCTATCGCCGACAAAATTGCACATGCCGTACTACAAAGGCCGCACCAAGCCGCTCCGAACCAGCTCTACGGTCGCCGGCTTGGCCTCCCGCTTCGACCCTCCTGTCGCCGCCACCGCTGTTGCTGCTGTCCCTGTGGCCGCTGTCGCTGTACCCGAGCTGCTGCCGCCGCCGCTGAGCTCTATCCACGTCACTCCGCTTCCTCCTCTTCCGTCACCCCTTCCACCACCCCCACCATGAAGACTGTGGTGGTTCTGGTGATTGTGATGCCGCAGCGTCAAGCCACCAGCACTGCCGCTGCTGACGTCAGCTTCGCCTGCAAGCAGCGCCACACCCTCCTCCACATCCAGCCCCGCCTCTGCCCCCGCCCCCGCTGCCTCCCCCATCATAACCGGCACCCTCGCAGCACCAGCACTACCATTGGCGGGGCGGCCGACAGCAGCGCCATTAGCGCCAGGCGGCTCCCTCCCTAGCTGCTGCCGCTGCCGGCTCTGCTGCTGTAAGCGATCATGATGGCTGTCCGCCCTCCCCCTCCTCTTGCTGCTCCTCCTGCTCCTCCGCGCCAGCCACTCCAGCAGCTCCTCAAAGGTGTCCAGCTGGGGCATGCCGCGGGTCTCGGGCAGCTGCGTACGGCATACACACACACAGGTGGCAATCCAGTACGTTCCTACTCGCGGCCAGGTTTCTTAACACACGTGGTGCGCACATGCGTCGGTTGGTTGTGAACGGATCGTATTGGGACTTTGGGGGGAGGGCATCATGCAGTGGTGCAGCAGTGCCGTGTGCGGGAGGGGGTCGGTAGGGCTCGGGTGCTGGAGCGCAGCTGCAGCACCCGAACGTTTTGCGACACGCACGCAAACACTAGAAGGTAGGCAACCACCTCCCAAACAGCTTTAACCCCCTCTGCCTCCTTCACATTGCATCCCACCAACCCAGCAGCCTCCTCACGTGTAAACCCGTGGCTTCCCCGCGCTCCCTTGCACACCCTCCCAAGTCCCCACCCTGCTGCCTCATTCCCCTCTTCTTTTGCCCTCATCCGTCGTTTCCTATGGTTTGGTTGGTCTTCTGTAATCCCCACCCACCTTCCACACGAGTCCCATGGCGGCCAGCGACATCAGGCCCATCACCGCGAATGGCAGCCGCTGCAGCAGCCGACCCAGCACACCCGTGTCGCCGCCAGCACTGCTGCCGCTGCCTCCGCCACCGCTGCTGCCAGCGCTGCTGTCTCCCGGGCTTCTCAGGCTGGCCAGCATGAGCAGCAGCGGGGTCACTAACCCGCCTAGGTCACCCGACTGGGAACATGGGATGGGAGGCGGGGATGGGGGCAGGAGCGGAGGGTAAAGACAGGTTAGCACAGGGGGACGAGGGTAGCGGAGTTGGGGTTGACGGGGCGGGCGGTTGCCGGTAATTTGTCCCTCGATACCCTCCCTTCCCCCCCGGCTGGCCTCCTGCCCCCTGCCCGCCCCCACCTCACCTGGCTAGCCACGCTGAGAGCCGCCGAGCGCAGTGCGGTGGGGAAGAGCTCCGCGGCGAAGGTGAGGCCCACCGCCCAGGCGCCGCTGCAGCCCAGCTTGCCCACCACCGCAAACACAATCTTGGGGGGGGGGGCAGGGAGGGATAGGAAGCGGGGAGGGAGGAAGGGTCGGTTGGAAATGCGCTATAGTCAGGTGTAGATAGACACAGATGCAAGCACGAGCTTTGGATGTGCCGCAGTGAGAAGGGGAAGCAGAGGAAGGTAGCTGGTCGGTAAGACTGACAAGGTTATGGTACTGCAACTTATGATTATGTTACATGCTCAAATCCAAAGGCGTTCACCATTGGTAGTTGGTTTTTAACTACGGGCCCATGGGTCCAAACACCTGTCCAAACACCTGAGTCCCCCCCCATCGTACCTGCATAGGCCCCCCGCTTGTCAACGCACACGCCAAACACGCCACACCCGCCAGTGCCGTACCGCCGCCAATCACCAACCGCCGCCCCAACCGATCCGTACATGCGGCGATGCCTAAATAGGCAGGCAGCTCGGCAGCAGCGGTTAGGAAAAAGTTGAGATGGAGGTTGCCGTACGACACGAGGGACGAGGAGCCCAATGCGAGCGTTACGCCGTAGTAGGCAACGGAGAGGGCGAAGAGGACGAAGCAGGTGGAGAGGAGGAGTGAGCGCGTGGCGGGGTGGGCTAGGGCGGTTAGCAGGGAGACGGAGGTGGTCGGGTTGCCGCCGGTTGGATGGGAAGAAACGAGAGGAGTCATCTCATGGGCGGCTTTGGCAGCACGGACGTCTTCAGTTTCCTCTTCCTCTGCTTCTTCTTCCTCACTGTCTCCTTCTCCTGGCTGCTCGTCCCGCATCCGTTGCTGTCCCCTAACACAGCGGGTGTTACCAGGAGCCACCGCAGAAGCTGGTTGCAGTGGCAGCAATCGCTGCTCCTCCTCCTCCTCCTCATCCGGCCCCTGCGGTTGCCGCCCCTCCTCTGCATGCTGTTGCTGCTCTCGCTCCTCCACCGCTCCACCTCCTCCTGCCTCCCCTCCGCCCTCCCTCTCGCTCCCCCGCCTCATCAGCCGCACCTCCCCCGCTGCGCTTAACTCCAGGGCGGGCGGCGGCCGCCCGTTCAACCTCGCTATCCACATCAGTGCCGCGTGCGCCTGCGTGGAGTGCGGTGATGGAGGCGCATGCGGGCGGGTGGCGGGGGGGGGGGTAACACAGCATGCGCGTTGATTGCTTGGCTGACTGAGCAGAGCTTTGATTCACAGCCATTGGCGCGACCACGTCTCCTTCACGTCTCTCCGTTCTCATCAACCAGTTCATTCCTCCCGCCACCCACCCACCCACCCCCACCCCACCTGCTCCCTCCTGCCTTGCAGCAGCAGCCACCGGGCTGACTCGTGCAGCGCCGGCAGCGGCAGCAGCAGCCCCGCCACCACCCCCGCCACCGCCCCAGTCAGGCGGCGCCAGGGCGGCAGGCCGGCGGACAGACCCACCAGCGCGAACTCCCCCAGGATGTAGAACGTCTGGACCAGCATGCCTTTGGGGGGTGGGAGGAGGGCAAGGGTGAGGAGGAGAGAGAGAGTGAGGGAGACAGCAAAGACCCGACCATAGGAAGGAAGGGGCAGGTGGAATATAATGTGTACAATGGTGTTACGTCTTTGGGGTTAACCAGCTTCAAGGATCGGAGACACTGGTTTGCCCTTCCCTTTTCACTCCTGCCCCTCCCCGCTCCTCACCCGCCGCCCCCCGCCAGCTGGGCCCCACCGCCTCCGTCGCCAGCACGTACCCGCCCAGCGCCTGGCCCGCACACAGCGCCCCCGCAGCACACCGCAACACCAGGTGAACCCAGAAGCCGGCACTGCTGGTCCTAGTACTGCTGCTGCTACTGCCGCTGACGCTAAGGCTGCCGTTACCACCGATGTCGGTTCCCAAGCTGAGGCTGCTACTGCCGTTACCAGCACCGCTGCCCAGCACCGCTAGGCGGCGCGGCACCAGCAGGGGCCAGGCGGACAGCGCCGTGAGGGCTGCCGTACCGGCTGCACATGCGGCCAGGGTGGAGCGGCGGCCGTAGCGGTCGGCCACCGCTCCGAAGATGCCGTTTCCCGCCATGAAACCCGCGAAGAAGAGGGTTTCAAGGAGGCCAGACTGAGGAGGTTGGGTTGGGGGCGGGTGGTGGCGGGGGAGGGTCTCTCTAGTCTGGGGAGCGGTGCTGGAGATAGAGGGGGAGAATTAGCGGAGCCCAATACTGTTCTATCTATGCTTCTCTGTTACACCCAAGTTGACGTCGCCATCGGGTTGGTGTCGTACGTACCTTCCAGGCCTGGCCGCACACCAGTCCGTACTCGCTGCTGAGGGAGTTTCCCGCGTCCAGCCAGCCGTACCGACTTGGATCCATGTCGCAGATGGATTGCAGCTGAGGCAGAGGCTGTTGGGGCGGAGCTCCGGCATGGCTGGTGACATTCGTAGCATTACCGCCGAATGTGTAAGCGGAGGGCAAGGGCGAAGTCGCCAGAAGCGGTGTGGTGCTGTTGTACCCATGCGCTAGTTGTTGCTGGTGAAGTAGCAACATGCAGGCGGTGTCGTTGGCGTTGGTGCAGAACCAATTTGGTGGTCCATTGCCGGCCAGCGGGTCGGTGTAGGTGAAAGTCATCAGGAACATGACCATGGCATTAGTCATGTAGGAATAACCGCCCACCAGCAGGGCAAGGAACTGGGCTGGCCCGAAGCCATTCCAGCCCAGCTCCTTTTCCAGCAGGTCGTCAATCGACATGACGACCCCATCTTTCATCCGGCAGCCAGGATCTTGTAGTTTTAATCTAAGTTACACTTATTACGTTGCTTGTAGGATGTCAGGATCGAGTACTGGGCCACACAGCGCGACAGGCTTCGTTGAAAGTTCTGACGAATGGCTCCGAAGCTGTTGCTTCAGCAGAATATACAGGACCTGGATTCCAAGGGCGTATGCCACATTTACCAACTGCTGGTGATGTTTGTGCTGATCTGATTCCATAAGATTGCTCTTTCGAAACGCACGGGATGAACCGATATGCGTTGTACGTGGAGAACAGTTGGCTCATCGTAAAGAACTATCGCTCAGCCTGCACGGTGCGCATTTGCCCTGACGGCCCGGGCGTGCGCTATGCGCCCCAAAGGCGCTGCGGAATGCAATCGGCCTGGTCAGGGACGCAGGGAGTCACGTTGGCCCAGCGCAATTCGGCGGCTGTGAAGGAGCAACTTAGGGACTCTACGGCGTGGAACAGGGAAACTGTTGCCCCTTCACAGACACCCCCTGCGCCCGAAATTGTGAGCAAAAGCTGCCCTTGCCCTTGTCAACTGGTCGCCCACATGGTTACATGCATGCCAAGATGGGAGAGGCCGTGTGACTTGCAAAGGCGTTGCCCGGAAAGCGCTTTCTGTACCAGCTGCTGAGGGTAAAACTTTAACCACTTTGCGTAGATCGTGTTACCAGGTGGGCCTTCCGGGTCGGAGTCCTACAGTCCGGGGCTCCGTACTGGCTGCACGCAAGGAGACTAGCTAGGGTTACTCAAGACCTGTGGGGGTTTAAGGATCCTGGCAGCAAGTCGAGGCGCCCAAGGGGAGCAATGTATACAAGCATTCCCCACTTGCCTTGGGTATCCGGGATGCGTGCGGATGGGTGCGCTTGCAGGCGCTTACAGCTTACTCTGGACAGAACACTTGAAGAGATGCTAGGGTAGACCCACTTGTGGGCATTTCATATCAAATTAAATGGTGAAGAACATGTCTTGAAACCGCTCGTAGCAAAGGCGCTTGCTGCAAGAGTGCCGCGGCCCGGGCACGGTACCGACATGTACGACCTATCCCAAGCCTAGTAACTTGTCTAGGTGACCATACAACAGCTGAAGAAACGCATCGAATGGTACAGTGTGTTCGCCTGTATAGGCTTCGGGCATCGAATGGTTGCCGATTGTTTGTAGGCTTATAGCTTGGGAAATGGCAGAGGGCTATATAGTAGCCCGCGAGGCTGAGGGCCTCGCGACAGTGCCACCTGAGGTACAGCTATATATAATTATACTGTTACTCACTTACACCAGCAAACATCGAGCGCTGTTGCAATGTGTTGCAGGTGCTGGAGCAGCCCGACTGCACAGCGTTGAAGCTTAGCCACAACAAAATATCGGTATGAAAGAAGCCAAGTAAGCGGTATGTGTCGAACATGGCCTAACAAATGTTTGTTCCGCAGGCCGTGCCCAGTGGAACTTTTCCCAGGCTACCCAATTTGGTGCTTTTGGACCTGTCCTACAACCACCTCACAAGTATACCTAGCGATATAGCAAGATGCAGGTGTGACAGCGTTTAGATGCGCGATGAGGTGTATGCTTACGGCTCTCCTCCATGACATGTAACTCCCAATTCCCGACCTTCGCAGTTCCTTGAAGGTGGTCCTGTTGGGACACAACAGCCTCGGCCACATCCCCTCGGGCATTTTTCACCTTGTCAACTTAGAGCAGCTAGCTTTAAACCACAACCGGCTATCCGATGTTGGCGGTCCATGGTTCCAGCTGAGCGTGCTGAAGGTACGTGGGTATGCCGCTGGCCAAGGGTATCATGCCGGGATGCCTATCATGGCTCCGACGTTTGGAGTATCTCTGCTGGCAAGGATTGAGGCCGCCGCCAACTCCGCCTTTCCTCCTCCCATCCAGCCCAACCCCGGCCGCCTCCTAACCGTCTACCTTTCCCTCCCCCATGCCCCTCTACCCCCTCCCTGCACCCTCCCTCCCGCTTCGCCCCTCGCTGCACGCCCCCTCCTCCCGCGCCCTCCCCCCTTCCCACCCGCCCATCCCGCCCACCTCCCTGGATCCAGGCTCTGGATCTGTCGTACAACAACCTGCGCATGCTGCCTCCCGACATCGGCTGGCTGCCGCTGAGCTCCCTGGAGCTGGAGGGGAACAACAACCTGAGGCTGCCGCCGGGGGTGCTGGCGGGGGGATTCAGGTGGGGCCGCCCCTGCCTCCCTCTTTCCTCCCTCCTCCATACGCCCTCTTCCCTTCCCTTCCCTCCCCTTCTCAGCCCTTCTCAGCCCTTTTCCGTGCCCTCCCATTTGGGTTTCTCCGTTTTTCTCCCGTACATCCTGTTAACACCCTCCCATGCCCTCTTAACACCCTCTTAACACCCCGCCCACGCTATCTCGTTCCCGTCCCACGCCTTGTCGTCTCCCTCCCATGCCCTCTCCCCTCCCCCTCCCCCGCCCCCCCCCAGGTGGGTCATGAGCTACCTGCAGGTGATCTGCGAGCAGCACCGGCTGGTGGAGCAGCACCTGGACAAGTTCGCAGCGCCCGCAACAGAGGGGGAGGGAGCCACGCCGCTGAGGGTGAGGGGGGGAAGAGGAAACAACTAACTGACTGAGGGATAAGGCATCAACATGGGTTGCAAGAGGGTGAAGGGGGGGAAGGGGAGGGGGAGAGGATGGTATATGGGGCCTTTCTGTTAGCTGCGGAGGCGGGCCCTGCAGATGGAGCCTCTGGATGCAGACAAACTCGGCGGGTGGGCGGAGGTGGAAGGAGCGAACAGGAGGAGAGGCAGCAGCAGCAGCGGAGGAGAGCTGGTCACTGGTGGCCGCGGGAGACAGCCCATACGAAAGGGACCCCGTCACGCCAAAAGAGCAGTCAGCGCGAAGGTTACAGGTGTACTGCACTGGGGGCCGCAGTAGCCACAGTAGCATGGCACATGGCAGCAGGACGGTGGCGCACTACCACCACCACCACCGGGGACATGGGCAGTAGCAGGGCGGCAGTAACTGGGCTGCCAAGCCGGGCAGCGGCAGCAGCAGCAGCAGCGGGGAGGGGGAGGGGGGCATCACAGCACACCGCAGAGGAAGGAGGAGAGTAGGAGGGGTCGTCGGGACATCCCGGCCCATATCCATCCCCGTTATCCCCCCCTGCCCCTGCTCCCCCCTCACCTCCCTCCCCGCAGTCCCGTCCCTCCGACCCCAAGGCCCTGGCTGCGCTCATCGCGCGGCGGCTGAGTGCCGCTGCGGTGACGGGCGTGTTGGATGTGAAGCACTGCGGCACGGAGGCGGCGGTGGGGGAGCTGGCCAGGCTGCAGGTGGGGGTGGAGGAGGGTGGGGGCGCTGGGAGGGTTAAGAGGTAGAGAAGGCTGGTGGGATCTGGGTTGCTGGATGGCTGACGAGTGATGACATGGGCGGTTTGGAGCGGGCTGTGCCTGGGTGGGTAAGCGGAGGAGCGCGGTGGGTGCAAGTATCATCATTTTCCCCCGCCCGCGCTCTCCTTCCCCACCCCCCCACCCCACCCCCACCAGGCGGTGTACGTCGCCGACGTGCGGCACAACAGCTGGGGCACCCTGCCCGCGGAGGTGCTGCGGCTGCGGGGGCTGGTGGTGCTGAATGCCTCGGACAACGAGATTGAGACGCTGGCGGAAGGTAGGGGGGTGAGGGCAGGTTGTGTAATTGTGTATGCGATGGTGCCCGATGGGTAATGGACTGGTTTGCGCTGTCACTTCCGGTGTTCCTGGCATTCCTCACGCCCCTGCACACGGTTGGGGCTGTGCAAAAAGCGAGCCACCTCACCAACACCCCTCCCCCCTCACCCAACACATAAGGGTATTCTTCTTCTCCCCACCCTCCCACCTCCCCTCCCACCCCCCCTGCCCCCTCCCTCCCCAACCCAGGCATCACCCCCGACCACCTGGGCGTCCTCAACCTCTCCTTCAACCGCCTCACCCACCTGCCCCCCGCCCTGGGCGCCGCACCCGTGCTGCAGCAAATGTACCTGGCCAACAACCGCCTGACCGACCTGCCGCGCACCTTTGCCTGCCTGCCCATGGTGGACCTCTTCCTGAGTGAGAACCTGTTCGAGCGGCTGCCGGTGGCTATCCTGGGCATGAGCCAGCTGGCCAAGCTGAGCATGGCGTGCTGCCGGCTGGCGGAGGTGCCGGATGCGCTGGGCAGTGTGGAGACGTTGAAGTGGGTGTGCGGGTTGGAGGGGGGGGGGGTGAAGGGGTGGGATGGAGGGTGGAGGGTGGAGGGCGGAGAGAGGAGTTGGGGGTTAGGGAGCATGGGCATGGGAGGCGGTGCTAAAGTGGGTTGGGACTTGGAACTGGGGAGGGTATTGAGCTCTTGTTGTCAAAGCGCGACCCAAGTCCCGCTGCTCCTCCTCCTCCCAAACCCACCCCACCCCACCCCGCCCCTGCGCCCCGCCCGCAGGTTCCTGGACCTCTCCTTCAACCGCCTGCGCTGCCTGCCCTCCGGCCTCTCCCGCCTCACCGCCCTCAACGCCCTCAACGTCTCCTTCAACCCGCTGGACGCCTTCCCGCCCGTGGTGACCGCAATCCCCGGGCTGCTGGAGCTCAACCTGGACTACACGGGTGAGAGGAGGAGGGAACCCACTGCCCACCCACCCACCTCTTGACCCACTCCCCGCCCCACTCCCCACCTCTTAACCCACCCACCCACTTCTTTACCCACCCCTTACCCCGACCCCGCCCACACATTTGGTCTTCTTTTTCCACCCCACCCACCTTTCAAGTCTCAACCCACCCACCTCTTACCCACCCACCCCACCCCATCTCCAGGTATCACCACTGTCCCCGAGGGGTTGGGCGAGCTGCGGCGGCTGGAGGGGCTGCAGCTGGAGGGGTGCAGCCTGCCGCAGCCGCATGCCACACTGTACGAGGCCAACCCGCTGCTGCTGGTGCAGGTGGGGGGGGCGGGGGCGGGGAGGGAGGGAGGGAGGGAGGGCCCGGGGTGAAAGCAGGGTGTGCTGAGAGCGTCCTGCGGTTCTTGCTGTGGAGGGAAGCGGAAAGCTCCACATTGATGCCTTTGGCACGCGCCTCATGCAACATGCTTCCCTGACGCTCATGCTTCCCTCCCTTCCTGGCCCCCTTTTGCCTACCTACCTTCCCTTGTGCATGTCCAACCTGTGAAACTGCTGACCTTCCCCCACCCCCACCCCCACCCCCACCCGCACCTCCCCCTCCTCCCCCTCCCACTCAGATTCACAACACGGCGCTCACCTCTCTGGACCTCTCAGGGCTGGGGCTGGAACAGGTGAGGTGGGGGGGCCTCAAAGGGGGGATTAGATAAACTGAGCCGCGGATTACTGACCCTGACCCTCCCTGGGGGGGAGGCAGGGGGGCAGGGCGGGCGGGAGAGCAGTCGTATCCCAGGTTGCAAGCTTTTGCCGAGGATTGCAGGGCGGCTTGCCGTACCACTCCTACGGGTTACCTCTCCTTCCCCCCCTCCCCCTCCCTCCCCCCAGATCCCTCAGCTGTCCCGCCTGGTGGGCCTCACCGCGCTCGACCTCTCCCGCAACGCCTTCACCCGCCCGCCGCCCGAGCTGCTGCGCCTCCCCGGGCTGCAGCAGCTCAGCCTGGCGGACTGCCCGCTGGTGGAGCCGTGGGGGGCGCTGCGGGGGGCGCACGGCGACCTGGCGGTGATTGACCTGATGAACCCGGAAGTGGGTGAGTGAAGGGGGGTTGTGGGGGGGTGGAGGTGGGGGTGGAGGTGGAGGTGGAGGTGGAGGTGGGGGACAAAGGTGGGGGGGAGCGGGTGCATGCTGCATCACCCACCCACCCAGCTGCCCACCTCTCATTGTTCTCTAGCCAGCCTTGGTGATCAGTCCAATCCAAGTATCCAACCCTTCGACACCCACCCAACCCTAACCCTAACCCAACCCACCTTCCCCACACCTCACCCCCACCCCCCACCCCCCCAGACAAGCTGGACCTCTCCGGCTGCGACCTGGCCTCCCTCCCCGCCGAGCTCGCCCCCCACGCCGGCCGCCTGTCCCTGCTGAAGGCCTCCTCCAACCGCCTGACCGACCTGCCCGAGTGGCTCGCCTCCTTCGCCTGCCTATCCACCCTGGTGCTGGACCGCAACGCGTTGGGCGAGCTGCCCAGCAGCGGGGTGCTGGGGCGGCTGCCGAAGCTGGGGATCCTGATGGCCAGCAGTAATGCGATTCGGGAGCTGGCGCCGGAGGTGCTGACCAGCCTGAGCAAGCTGCAGGTGGGTGGGTGGTGTGGGGAGGAAGGGCGGGGGAGGCGGGAGGAGGAGAAGGAGGGGTTGTGTTGGGTTTGGAGGAATGCGCGGTTGTGAAGCCCGTGGGAGCTGGGGGCAGGTAGCTAGGGTTACACACTCCATGCACCTCCTTCACGGCCTTTGCCACTAAGGGAGTATGGCAGGCGAGGGGCAGAGGATCCTTACCTCCCTCCCTCCCTCCTCTCCTCCCACCCCCCCACCCCCACCCCCTCAATCCAGGCGCTCGTCCTCCAGAACAACCAGCTCTCCGACCTGCCGCCCGCCATCTCCCGCCTCGCCGACCTCAAAGCGCTCGTCCTGCCCGGCAACCGCCTCACTCGCCTGCCGGACGAGCTGCCCTCCTTCTGCACCTGCCTGCGCCTGCTGGACATCAGCCACAACGCGCTGGGCCACCTGCCCTCGGGCATCGGCGCGCTGAGCAGGCTGAAGTGCCTGCGTCTGAACCACAACTGCCTGGGCACGGTGCCCAAGGGGTTGTCATGTCTGGCGGGGCTGACGGAGCTGCTGCTGGCGCATAACCCGCTGCCGCTGCAGGTGGGGGCGGGCGGGAGTGGGGGGAGTGGGGGTGCGGGAGGGGGAGGGGAGTGAAGGGTAGTGGGAGTGGGGTGGGGGAGGGAGGCATGGGTAGGGTTGTAGGCGGGGGAACCGGGGAAGGAAGAAGGTCCATGCGGGGCAGGGTACCGTTAGACGGTCCGCATAGAGGCCAAGAAGGTGGGGGGGTTGGCGGGTGGTGAGTTGCACATTCCTCCGAAAGGGATTGTTTGCGCAATCGTCGCATCGTGGTATGTGTGGGAAGAGCTTCATTCTCTTACTGACCCGTGGGTCGGTTACGGCAACATGTATGCATTCCCGACATCCTCCTCCAATCCCTTCCCCTGATCTCCCCCCCCTTCCCCTAATCAGGGTATGGACCTGAACGCCACCACAGCACCCGCTGTACGGCAAATGATAGCCGCCCTGCTAGCCGCCTGCGCTCACCTGCCGGCAGCAGCGCACGCCGCCGAACTGGAAAACGCAGCCGCCGCGCTCACCACCAAGGCCGCCGCCGCCGCCGGCGCCAGCCGGCCCTCCTCATCTGCAGCCCCGCTGCGACTCGGTCTTGAATCCGCTGCTGCTGCTGCTGATGGTGGTGGTGCTGACGATGCGTTGGGTGAAACGGAGGCATCGGAGGCGGCGGTTGCGGCGGTGGTGGAGACGGAGGCGGAGGAGGAGGCTGCTGCGGTGATGGCGGATGTCGCTGCGTTGCGGGACGAGGAGGCGCAGCGGGAGCATGCGGGGGGGGCGGTGCTGCGGCCGGTGGCGCTGGTGGCCTCGGGGGAGATCCGCACGCTGGAGGATCCGGAGGCTGTCAAGAAGAGGGTGGAGGAGCTGCAGGTGGGGGGGCGCATGGAGTGGGATGGGGTGGGGTGTTCAGGACGGGATGAGCTGCTGCTGCTGGGGGTTTGCCTTCAGGTTACTATAGGTGATGAGAGGGCGGAGGGTACCGGTATACACTTAGCAGCAGAGTATCTGCCGTACCCTACGCTGCAAAACGAGCTGTGCATTGCCGACCTGTCCTTCCCCCACCAACACCCCAAGCGCCCCACCGTCCCCATGCATGCAGGAGGAGCTCCGCGTCATGCACCCCGACTCCCGCTGGCTCTACGTCGCCAAGCACGTGGAAACCATTGGCCGCGACCCGCTCCGTCCCAAGGGCGAAGCCTGGCAGAAGGTCCCCCTCATGAACATCCCGCGCATCATCGCCGCCATCAGCTCCCCGCCGCCTCCGCCTCCGCCACCGCCACCGGCGTCCACTCCGCAGGGCAGCATGGGCGGCGGCTATTCCAGCGGCGGCGGCGGGCTGGATGCGGAGGGTAAGCCGCTGCGGCCGCAGGTCATGGCGCGATTCAAACGCGTTGTGGATCAGAGTGCCATGGCCATGCAGCTGCTGAACAGGGTGCAGGATGTGCTGCACTCGGCGCCGCCGGGGGTGGTGCCGTCACGGGCAGGCAGCATGCCAGCGACGCCGGGGGTGTCGGGCGGCGGCATGCCGGGCTTCCCGCCGCCTCCTCGAGGCTCCGGGATGTTGAATATGAGTGGCATGAGTGTGGGCGGCATGCCGCCGTTGCCGCCGGGGGTGCCGCTGCCGCTCCTGGCGGGGTTGATGCTGCCGCCGGGGCTGCCAGGGCTGCCGGGCATGGGGTTTCCGGGGATGGGGCTGCCGCCGCCGCCGCCGGGTATGCCGCCGCTGCCGCCGGGAGTGGTGCTGCCGCCGTTGCCGCCAGGGGTGGTACTGCCGCCAGGGGTGGTGTTGCCGCCGCCGCCGGGGATGATGATGCAGTCGGGGGTGGGGATGCTGCCGCCGCTGGCGCCGGCGGCGGGAGGGGTGCCGTCGCCGCCGATGCCGCACTCGCGCCGGTGATGTGAGGGGCTGCGGGGAGTGGAGGGTGGTACCCGTGTTGGGTGCAGCTACCCTGTTGTTGTGTGGTATCTGCCAAGGTGTTGTGCTGCAAGCAAGAGGTGCGCAGCGGTTCGGGCGCAGGGAGGGCGTAGGGGCTTCTTGTATTGTTGTCGGTGAGGATTGCGATGTCCTTGTGGACTGTGAGAGAGGCGTGTGTGGGGATTGGGTTGCCTGCCCGGTGGCATGACGGGGTGGTACCTGGTAACGTTCCGGCATCCCGACGTATCGCGCGTGGCAGCAGCAGCAGTAGGACTGAGGCTTGTTGCGCGCTTGTGGGGCAAGAGCCTGAGAGGGGCTTCGCAGTCGCAATCGGAATAAGCAACGTTGTTATTGCTCCATTCTGTCTGTGGCATCGGTACCGGTATGGCAGACGGAGGCGATCGGCTAGACGATGCGATCTTGAAACGCATGCGTGTATGTTAGTAGCTTGTCCACGCGAATAATTTGTTGAAATGCATGCTACTTGCTAAATGTTGAGAGGGAAGCAGTTACTGATGATCAACGGAATAGGAAGAGAGGGCACGATACTTTGACAGCAATGTGCGGAAGAAGCCGGCCTTCACGGCTGTGCTCCTGACAGTAGCGGTAGAGGGTCATGGGAAAAGTGTTGGGAGGTGGCGGTTCCTCGCTTCTCCTCGCTCTGCGCGCTGCAGAGTGCACCCATGTGCGCTAAACCCAGTGGTGTGCTCTGCACTGTGATTAAAGCACTATGAGCGTGCGGCGATGTGACTATTCCTAGCGAATGTGGTTTTTGTGGTTTCCAACTGCGCGACACATGAGCGTGTCGTGCATGCTGAGTAGTGTGCGGGGCTGCAAGGGTGAGAGGAGGCCGTCTCCACAAGGCAGCGCTGCCTCTTTCTTTGTCGCTTGCACCGTCGCAAGGGTGCGCAATGGGCGCATTCGTTTGCGATGGTGGTATGGCTACACGAGGGGCTTGGGACCCGGTTCCGTGCTGACGTTTTGCGAATTTATACTGCACTACCTCACAGCAGATTAGATCACGCCGTGCCGTGCCCCTCTTGATAGGTGCCGTCGTCGTCGTATTCGTCGTACAATCTGCAATTACACCAATTACCGCATCCCTGCAACGCGCGCTCGGACCATTGTAACAGCGACCCATTATCCCTGGCTTACTTTATCACACACGTGCACCGTTGGCGAGTGCCTCAGCCAGCCGGCTACAACCGCTTCCAAACCCCCATGCTGCCGCTTTGCACCCACCGATCCATGGGTCAGTCACCCAGCCCCCTGCTCCCTCATTATCCCCCGCCGCCGCCGCCGCCGCCAGCATGCCACACAGGCCCTGAGGGCACCGCCACCGCCGCTGCTGCCGATCGAGTGAAGTACTCGTCTTGCTTCGCCTGCATTGCCGCCTCCCGCCGCGCCGCCGCCACCGCCGCCGCCCCTCCACCCGCCCGCATGGCCCTCAACTCCTCCACCACATCCGGCCGCTGGTTCTCCTGCAGTGCATGACGGGCGCAGGAGCCGCGGAGGTAGGCGGGGGATAGCATGTCGGTTTGGATTGGGGTGAGGTTGGAAGATGGATATATAGAGAGAACTATAATCGTATGAAGCATGGCGCTACCATGCTCGAACAGACACACCCGCCCCCCACCTGCTCCTCCAGCTGCTTCCAGCTCCGCCGCCAACGTGCGTCCAGGGCGTCCCACTGCTCCTCATCCTCCGCCTGCAGAGCGTCTTGTACGGCCTGGACGGGAGGGAGGCCGTCAGCGGCAGCAACAGTGGCAGCGGCAGTGTCAGCAGCGCGCAGCGGCACCGACCTCAGTACATGAGCGCAGCTAGCTCAACCCGCTATTTGACAAGAGCGTTTCACCGGTGTCGCATGGGTGAGAATTCGCCCAGCGTCCAAGTCGAACATATCGTTTGCATCCCCTTCACCTCACCTCATCCCACCTCCCGCAACCCACATCCCACCTGTGTGTTAAGTCCCTTGAGGTGGTCCCACCAGCGCCCCCCCGCCCGCGCTTCAGCCAGCGCCAGTGCATGCGCGGCAGCAGCCCGTTCCGCCCGCTCGGACCCCCGCGCCGGACGGGGGAAGTCGGAGGGTGCGGCACCTGGGGGCAGCTCGGACAGTGGGCGCACCTGGAGGAGGGTGACGTGGGGTGGTGAGGAAAGAAGTGGGAAAGTGTAAGAGGCGCATGGTGGAGAACGGGCGCGAGAACTCATGTTGACATGTCATCATATTGCTGTTTTCGGTTTCCTCTTTACCCCATCCCCAACCCCACCCTAACACACTCGCACACCTGTTCCAATTGCACACACAGGCAGTCCACAGCCACCAGATTCCGCTGCCGCTCCAGGATCTCTGTCGTACGGCCCGCCGAGCTGGCAGCATGTGCGGACAGCAGCGCAGCCAAGCGGGCGTCGGTGACCCGTGGGTCGGTCCTGGGTCGCGACCCGGGTCCTCGGTGGCGCGCAAGTGCCACGTAAGCACTGAGTTTACCCTCCACTTGTGCCTTCAGCTCCTTGTAACGCCGGGGACCGATCACCGAACTGTTACGAGCTGCCAGAACCCCTGCGCCCGTGTCTTGCTCCCTGCCCTGCTGCTGCTTCTGCTGTGGCATGTCGGCGTACGAGGACCCACGTAGGTGGTTGGGGCTAGGCGAAGGGCTGCGGCTGCGGCCGCCCCCTACAACGGAGGTCTGGGGGCTGCCTAGGAGTACGGATGCGCCGCTGGCACGAAGCAATTGCTGTTGCTGCAGGGCTGCTGCAGCGGCGATAGCGGTGACGGAAGAGGAGGAGTTGGGGATGGCGATGGAGAGGGCAGCAGTGGAGCGGCGGGCCAGGAGGGCTTGTTTGAAGGCGGACTGGATGCGTCGGGCGGCCTGGAGCAGCCAGCAGGGGTGGGAGAAAGCGGGGGAGAGGGAAAGTAAGGCGCATGAGGACCAGCGGGGAGGCTGTGCTTATCAGCACGTCTGCCACTCTTGCATGCATTCCTTCTTTTCTTGCTTCTGGCTGCACCGTAGCCTGCCCACCTGCTCTCTCCTGGCTCGCTCCGGTGACTGCGCCATCCGCCTGCGGGCCAGACACCCGCGCCACGCCGCCTGCACGCGCACGGCCGCCGCCACACGCACAGCTTCCCGCTCCGCCATCTCAGCGCCCGGCAGCGCCTGCAGCGCGCGCTTCTCAAGCTCCAACACCTGAAGCAGGAGGAGAGTTCGTGAGGTGTGGTGACCCTGGTGAGGTTCTCTTAGGATAGGGGATGTGGGTCGGCAAAACCTGCAGCAGGCGATTTTCCTAGGGTTTCGAAGACCCCATGGGAAGTCCTCCGCGTCCGGTCTAGCTCCCTCTCTCTCTGTCTCACTGCATGCTGGGCTACTAGCGAACAGCTGTTGTAAACCAGCATGACGTCCGCATGACGACCGAAAGCTCCATCAAGCCTGATTTGGGTTCCCGTCGGGCCGCTCGCGCATGCTCTCTCTGGGCACCTCACCCTGACCACATCCCCCCCGATCTTCCTTACCCTGATCTTCTCCCGGTGCCGCTCCATTACCGCGTTGAAGCGCTGATCTAGCTCCTGCCGGCCCCGCTGCTCCTGGACCTATGTGCGTGTGGGGAGAGGAGGGGGAGGAAGGATTGGACGCGGGGTTGTGAAGAGTGGGTGTGGGTGCGGGAAGGGTGGCTAGGATGAGACAGGGTATCGGCCTTCCCCCTTCCGTACCTGCTTGCGTACGTACCAGCCCTTGGCCGCGGCCTGGATTCTTCCGGCAGCATCCTGCGAGTCAGCATGAGTGCCGTGTTGTAAGCTGGGGCTTCCTCAGGCATGCCTTGGGTGTGAGTGGGGGTCATGCGGTTGTTGGCACACCTCCGAAACGTCTGACACCGAGGAATATGGGGAACACGAGGATTCTAAGCGGAACAAGAGTGCTTCGCATGTAAGAGGAGACAGCTAAAGGTACTCGGCAGGCGTACCCGAAGCCGAAGGAAAGCCTTCCGGCCCTTGTATGCACGCCAAGCGGCCTGCAAACATGACGGAACTTTATCCAACACATTTCAAGGTAAGCAAGGCTTGAGCGCTACTTCCTGGAACATGCCTGTATCCTGCGCGCAGCTGCATCTCTCCTCCGTTGTAACGCGTCATAGTCCATCCTAGCGACAAGACCTTATTTATGAAGATGATGATATTGACTTAGGTTTGGGTGTTACCATCTGACATTGTATCTTGTGAAAGGTTGCACCGAAAGCCATCGTTGACAAGCAGTCGCAGTTGACTACATACTAGTAGCCTTACCAACATCAAATAAACCTATTTGACCAGATGCCGTTTCCAACAAGACAGCGTGTAAGGAGAGCGGAGGCAAAGCATGGGCACCTGCTCATCGTGATCCGGAACCTATTGGATCTTGAGCAGAATACCTAGAACCATCTCCGCAGGTTTACCACGGTTACTCTGTGGCGATAAAAGGAACATGACCAAGGAGTGGTATGGTGAATACCTGCCCCAAAATCATGGCTCATGCGGAAAAAGCAGGATGGATGTTACTCCGGCCCCGCGTTACTAGCTCATGATCACCAATGTTAATTGTTATGCGCAGCTGGGTGCGTACGCTCTGGGTGCACAGGTCTTTAAATGTCGTGAAATGGTGGTTTCTGATGATGACTATACGGTAGAGGACCTGGACGTCCCAAAGGTGCAAACCGCTTTGCTCTGCATACACCAGTTGTTATCTTTAGACACATTGCACTGTCAGCAATAGCTATGCCTTCTAGGTCTATGTCTTACTTACTTGTGAACCTTGCCCTATTGCGCCACCAGAATTCGTAACTCTAAACGCTATATATACTTACGATTACTTGGTGATAAGGATACACCGTTCCAGAGCACTCTGGTAGCGTTCACCTTATCGAAGCTCCGCCGTGGACCGGTTGGCTCTGTCACCGCTTAGTGCGCTTTGTAAGGTGGCCACCGATCTCGTTTTTATATATTATAGTATTTAGGAGCTTGCGCTTGGACGGCACACTTTTCAGGCTTGAGAACCTTTATCTGGGCCAGAGGAACGCGTCATTCTTACAGCTATTTGATTCGTTCGGAATTCGGATCACCGAGTCTGGTGTTTTGGAGAAACACTAGCAGCGGCTAGCCTCCCTACCAGGGCATGGGCGACACGACGGCCGGTGTGGATGAGGCCGTCGCGCCATGCCTCAGAAGTTGAGGCCTGGCGAATCAGGTGCGTGCTGCTAGGATGAGGGCAAATACTCACTTCCTAGACGCCTTGGCACACGCGGCTCCCGTACACCCCACACCGTGCACGCGGCTAAGCTGCAGTACGAGGATGCAAAGGCCTACATCCGCTTGTTGCATTCGCAACCTTTCCTCACGGTGACTGCCATGCTGTTCCATCCCCTGCTTGCTCAATTGCATCCAACCCTTTGCCGTTACTTTCCCTTGGCCCCAATACTTGTGTATGACCCCGCGGCCCGGCTCCTCTCACCTCACCTCCACATCACGGCCACCCACTAACTCCACGGTAATATCCAACCTTACCCCACCCAACTTTACCCCACCCCAGGCCGAGTTTGGACCCCCCTATAGTAGCAGCATCAGCAGCAACAGTAACAGAGTCCCCTGGTTTGCGGGAGGCACACTCCACACCACGGCTGACCACTGCCAGCAACCCTAGCACTTCCTCTCAAGCCCGGCCCCCAACAGCTGCAGCGGCCTCCTCAGCAGGCCCAGCAGCAGCAGCCGCAACCGCAGCAACGACGGCAACCGCCAACTGCCATGCAGCTCCACACCACCACCGGTGTAACCGCCGCCGGTATCGCAACCGTCGGCGGCACCTCCAGCGGCGGCGGCTACACTGACGGAGGCGGCGGCGGCGGAGGCGGCGGGCTCCTGCCGGCGGTTGGAAACTTCCGCCGCAGCACTGGCGGCTATGTTGCCAACCCAGATGCAGCCGCCGCCGGCAGCGGCGCTGTCAGCGCCGGCGGTGCCGTCAACGGCTCCACCGCCCGTGACTCCTCCTTCCTCCGCCGCTCCGCCGCCACCACCTCTGGTGCCGTCACCAGCTACAGCGGGGGCGCGTCAGGTGGTGGCGGCGGCGGCGGCGTGCTGCCCGCACCCCCCGCCGGCACCCTGGGGCGCATGATCGGCGCACCCAGTCCCTCCGTGGGCGGGGCTGTTATGAGCCCGCGGGCGGGGTCCGCCTGGGCCGGCGGGGGAGCCGCCGGCGGGGGGGCAGCAGGAGGCATGCTGGGTGGCGCCGGCGGGCCGCGCAGCGCCCCCCCGAGTGCTGGGGGTGCACTGGGCATGGGCGGGGGGGCACGAGGTGTTGGTGGGGTGGGCGCGGCGGGACTGGGGGGCGTTGGCGGCGGCAATCGGCCGGGCAGTCGGCCGACTGCGAAGGATGTGGGGCCGCCGCCGCGAAAGGTGGCGGCGGTGGAGAACATTGGTGAAGCGCTGGGGCGGTTCTTCCAGGTACGGTAGGATGCGCTTGGTTTGGGGAGGGTCGGCGGGATGTGGGGAGGAGCGAGGGAGGGAGAGAGTGTGTGGGTATGCTGGTCCCTGGGCGGGTAGAGGCAGGAAGCCGGTGGCATATAGCGTGCATACCAGGTACAAACCCGCCTGCGCTACCACACAGAGCATTTTGGAATCCTTTCCGAGTGGGTTCCAACCCCAAACCCCACCTCCACCTCCACGTTCCCTCTCGCAGGAGAGCATGGAGCTGGCGCCCAAGCCGCCCCCGCGCCCGCCCTCCACCACCAGCAGCGAGGAGGAGGACCCGGGGCCGCCCTCCAGCGACGACGAGGTGACGCAGGAGGAGCTGGACGTGCTGCAGAAGCTGTACCTGGTGGGACAGGGGTGGGGGTGGGGGGTGGGGGGTAAAGAGGGGCTGGGAAGGGTGGAGGTGGGGGGAAGGAAAGAGGAGGCAGTTAACTAACGTTAGATAAGGCTCCATCAAGGGTGGGGTGGGGGATGGGGAGTAAAGGGGAAGGACTAAGCATGTGACATGTAGACTCCACCATGGGGGTTTTGCACCATGGGTGCCGACATGGACAAGGGGTGACACAATCTCATGGTGTAAGGAGCGTTGCCGTGGCGCGCATGGGGGGAGGGGCTGGCAGGCGAGAGAGAGAGGTTGGTGTGGCGGAAATCAGGAGGAACCCGATGCGGTACCCTGCATTCACGCATCCAGGGCTGGAGTGGGTGTGTATGGCAGGATCACTGCGCACCCGAGTCCCTCTGGACACGGGCACGTATCGCCCCCTCCCACCCCCCACCCCCCCTCCCTGCCCTCATGCGTCCCCCCCTCAGGTCATGCCCAACCTAGAGTCACCGGGCCGAGGCGCCCTGCCTCCCAGCGCCACCCCCCTCAACCCCCTCGCCAGCCCCACAACCCTCAGCGCCCTCGCCAACCGCCTGGGCAGCACCTCCTCATCCATTGCCAGCGTCGCCGCCGCCGCCACCGCTGCCGCCAACAGGCCTGACTCGCCCATGGTAGGCATTGCTGGCGGTCCGGCAGGACGGGTGCCGCCGCTAGCAGGCCTGCTACGGCCGCTTGGCGGCAGTGCTGGCGGCGCCGGCAGCGGCTCCTTGGCCGCTCTCGCCGCCGCCGGGGCTGCCGCCGCTGGCGGCGGCGGCGGCGGCGTCTCCTCCGCCCGACAAACCGTCAGCAGCGCCGGTTCCGCTTCCAGCGTTCCGACAGCTGGCGGCGGCGGCCCCACCGCCGCGGCGGCGGCGGCCAAGCGCAAGGCCATGACGCTAGGGGGCCGCGGCCGCGGCGGTGCCGCATCTACCGCCGCGGCGCCGCCGCTGTTCCTGCCCTCTAAGGCCGTACTTGCCTTTCACCAACGCGCGCTAGGGATCACGGTGCCGCTGGGAAATGGCGTGCCGGTTCCCATGCAGGGCCCGGGGATCACCGGCGGCGGCACCGCCAGTACCGGCGGCAGCGGCGCTGTCGTCACCGGCGTCACCGCCTCCGCCGGCGGCGGCGGCGGCGGCGGACTTAACCTGGGACAAGCCTCGGACGTGCAGCTCACAAGCGCCTACGTGAACCGCGACGCGGACTTTCTCATGCTGCAGCAAATGGTGGCGGCAGCGATGGCGGCGGGGCAGAGTCGCCCGGTAACGGCCGTCGTCAGCGGCGCCGCGGCGATATCCCGCCAGGCTAGCGGCTGGGGCTCCCCAGCACCTGCGGCCATGGCGCCGACGCCTAACCGCCGCAGCGGCGCCGCGCGGCGAGCCCCGGCGGCGGCGACGTCGTCGTCGAAAAAGGCCGCTGGCGGCAAGAAGAAGGCGCCGCCGGAGCCGCCGACGCTGCAGCCGCGGCCTGCCGTACCCGTACATTTGCAGCACCTTGTACGGCCCGGCAGCGCCTCCGTCGGAGCGCTCATGGGGCTGCACCAGCCGGCGGGAATCGACCCCGCTATCATCTCCGCTGTGGTTTCAGGGGAGCAGGTGGACCCGGTGAGGGGACTAGGAGGTGCTGCGGCGGCGGCAGCCGCCGCCGCCGAAGGCGGCACCGGCGGCGCCGGCACGGGCCCATCCGGAGCTCCAGCCATGCGGCCCTCGACGCCGCAGCGGCCGGGGTCGCCGCTGAGGCCGCCGTCAGCGGCGGCGCCGTCATCGGCCAGAGGTCCTTCCTCGTTGCGGCCGTCGGCTGCGAGTACGGGCAGCAGGCTGTCCGGCGCCTCCGTCGGCGCGGGGGCGGCGGCGGGCGGCAACGCCAGCACCGGCCGCAGCGCTGGCGGCGGGGGTAGCGCTGGCGGCGGCAGCCGAGCCGCCTCGCCGTCAACCCGCGGTCCCGGCGGAGGCGTGACGCTGCCGGCCGCCCGGCCACTTAGCGGCAGCGTCGCCGCACCGTTTGGTCGTACCTTGCCGCTGGCAACAGGTAGGTGCTGTGGTGCAGATCAGGCAACTCCTTCATTCCCAGCTGCATGCGCTTCCATGCCGGTATCCCTACCGCACAGCATCCCTCTCACTTCCTAATCCACCCTCCTAACCCTTCACGCCTCCCCCCGCACACCCCCCCCCTCCACCACCCTCCTGCAGGCTACCGCAGCGCCGGCGGGCGCCCCTCCACCGCCCCCTCTACCGGCTGGGCCGCTGCCCGGCTGGAGCGGCTGCGCGGCGTGGCTGCCACCAAGGCGGCTGCTCGCGCCTCCATGTCGCCGCTGCGGGCCTCCCTGGCGGCGCCCATCAGCGGGATGAGGTCGACTCGGGTGTATAAGCCGCTCAGCGAGGCGGAGGTAGGGGGAGGGGGACGGAGAGGGGGGCTGTGGGGTCCTGGGAGAAGGGGACGGGGGTGGTAAAATGCGTTAAAGAGTGCCGTCCGCTGGGACGGCATCACCTGCATCACTAGTACAGCACAGCTGCACAGGTAGCAAAGCTCCTGCCGGCCCCTGCACACACACAGTGCTTGTTAATGAGGATGTACACGCCGCCCCTCCTGTCCTCCCTCCCTCCCTCCCCACAGTTCGGGGTGTTCAACCGCTCCATGGATGCAGCTCTGCTGCCCCTCACCCGCGCAGCAGCCAAGCTAGGGACCTACGGAGAGGCGCTGCCGCCCACCAACCTCTTCTCCACCCTCTCTGCCGGTGGTGCGCCGCCGCCGCTACCCGCCAAGTCCGCCGGCGGCGCTGCTGCCGCCTCCGCTGGGGGAGCCTTCGCCGGTGGGTCTGTTTCCGCCGGCGGCGCCTTCTTTCCCATCCCGCGTTCCTCCGCCGCCGTGGCGGCGGCGGCGGTGGCGGCGGCGGTGTCCGCGTCATCAGTCGTGGCGGCGTCGACGCCGGCAGTGGTGTCGCCGCCGCCGATTGACGGCGCCAGCGGCGGCGGCGGCGGCGCCAACTCCGGCGGTACGGCGGCAGCGGCGGAGGGTGCGGCCAACGGTGGCGGTGGTGGCGGCGGTGACGACACCAGCCCCCGTCGCAAGCTGCGTCGGAAGAACCTGGGGGGGTGGGACTGGCCGCCGGGTCAGGGCTCCCCGAGCACCTACAACCTGCTGGAGGAGACACGGTGAGAGGAGTTGTCCAGACCCAGCATGTACCCAGAACCATGTATATGAAACATATGTACCCAGAACCACAGGAGAGGAGTTGCGTAGCATACGGTAGCCTCACACCCATCATGCGTGCGGCCTCACGGCTGCTCCTCCTGCTCCTCCTGCTCCTCCTATTAAACATGCACCCTTCTTTTCTCTTTAACCGTAAACACATAAAAACCTCCACTCGACTGGCTCTCAGCCTCACCTGTTTCCCTCCTCACCCCTCCTCCCTCACACCCCCCGGGATTGTCAGCAACTTGTATCATTCTCACACCACACTTTGGAATTTCTTTTTCCCCCCCAGTGGCGCCATGGCAGTCGCCATGGCGGGTGCGGAGGTGGACGAGACGGGTCACAGCGGCCCCTTCGACCGCGTGGGCGAGGTGGGGCGGCTGATGCGGCGCTTCCGCAAGCAGGACGTCACCACCGCCTTCAACCTCAGCCATGCGGTGAATGGGGTGGACCAGGTACGTTGTGGTGGTGGGGAGGGGGGGAGGGGGGTGCTGCGGTGGTGTGCGCGGGTTGCGGGGGTGTGTATAGTAGGTGGGGGAGATAGGGAAGTATGCCCTATCTCTTAGGGTTTTGTTCGCATAGCATGCGGAGGTGGGGGGTTGTGCTGGGCGCGCAACAAGTCGCAACAGCTCCTACTCTACGCTCGCCTCCTCTTTCCACCCCAACTCTGCCACGCACTCCCCGTCCCCCGCCCCACCCCCCAGGTGGTGGCCTTAGTAGACATACTGGCCCACCCCGACCTAGCCGCCGTGTCCGAGCTCCTGCTGGCCGGCAACGCACTCACCGACGAGGCATTCGCGCCACTGGGTGTACGACTCGCCTCGCCCGAGTGCGGCGCGTTACGGCAGCTGGACCTGTCGTACAACTGCTTAACCGCCGCCAGCGTTGAGCTGCTGCTGCCGCTGATGAAGGACGAGGTGGCGGCCATGAGCAAGGTGGGGGGAGGGGGAGGAGGGGCGGAGGGGAGTGGATGGGATGGGAGGGAATCCGTTGGGCCCGTGTTCGGTTTCTCCCTCTTTATGCACCCCCTGTTCAACCCTCTTATTCACTACCCTCCTCCCTAACTTCCCCTCCCGTTCACCCAATTCCTTCCTTACCCGCCTCCTTCCTTCATTCATTCATTCATTCCCATCCCCCCATCCCCCCCCCTCCTGCAGGCCCAGCGCATCCGCCGCGGTCTGGACTCCCGCCCGCTGCACGGCGTGCTCACCCGACTGGTGCTGGACGGTAACCCCATCGGCGACGCGGGTGCGGAGCTGCTGTGTGATGCGGCCGCCTCCGACTACACGCAGCTGGCGGAGCTGAGGCTTAGCAGATGCGGGCTGGGGGAGCGGGGGGCGGCGGCGGCGGGGAGGCTGCTGGAGAACAGCAGGTGGGGGGGAGGTGGGGGAAGGGAGGGGGAGGGGGTGTTCCTTATGACTGTTAGTCGGGGCGGGGATGGAGGCTGGAGGCGTCGTCAAGGAACAAGGATAGAGGATAGATTTGCGCCCATTCTGCTGACCCATCTGCCCCTCCCTTCCCCCCCTCCCCCCCCATACACAGTGCCATCAAGGTGCTGGACCTGTCCTGGAACACGCTGGGCCGGCGGGGCGGCCAGGCGCTGGGCGAGGGGCTGCGCAGCGCCTCCTCCATCCAGCAGCTCTACGTGGCGTGGACGGGCATCACGGATGTGGGCGCCAGCCACATTGCAAAGGTGGGGGGAAAGGTGGGGGTTAGGTAGGCTGAGCCGCGGAAGCACCCTGACCCTGACCGTAGGGAGGGGGAGGGGCGTCCGGAGCGGAATTCTTAGGAGGGGATCCCCGGCGTATTGATCCCCCTCCGTATGCGCTCACGGCGTGAGTCGTGGTAGGGGATTGGGACTTTAGTAACTGCTTCCCTCCCTCCCTCCCCCTCTTCCCCCTCTCCCTCTTCTTCTTCTCTCTCTCTCTTCTTGTTTCACATATTTAATTTTTTTCTCCCTCCCCCCCCCATATACACAACCCCCCGCACAGGCGCTCAAGTCCAATGCCACACTGCAGGTCCTGGACCTGTCCGGTGACTCAGTGAGCGGCGACACCAGCCTGGTGCTGCTGGACAGTCTGGCGGAGAACGGCAGCCTGGCTCACCTCATCCTGCGGGACAACCCGGTGGGGGTGGTGGCGGCGAGGAAGCTGCTCAAGGCGCTGCATGGGGGGGCGCTGGAGTCGGTGAGAGGGGGGGAGAGGGAGGGGGGGAGAGGGGGTGGAAGGGGGGGAGGGGGATAAGTAGGTGGAAGCTGACGAGCTGGGAGGGAGGCGAGGAATGGGAGGAGAGGGGAGTTGTTCGGGCGGTGTAGGCTGTAGACTATGGCGCACCGCGCACGCTTTGATCCTCGGTTGAGCATTCAACCGCAATAACCAACAACCCTAGCTACCCCCCATGCTCCCCCATGGCCCCCCTCCCCATGTGCTCTCCTCCCCCACCCCCACCCCAACAGGTCGACCTGCTGGGTTGTTCCTTCGGCGGCATGGGCGGCAGTACGGTTGTGTGGGACCCGCACGACCCGGACGGGGTGTACGACCTGGACCTGGAGGTGCCGGCACACTATCAGGTGGGGGGCGGGAGGGGGCGGATGAGGGAGGGGGAGGGGGCTCGAAGACCAGACAGCAACTTGGGGTGATGGTGGGGTGGAGGAGGAGCCTGTGTGTGGCAGCCACGTGTGTTGCCTGCTACCGTACCGCGGGTTTCCCCCCCCCGGGCGTTCACCCTCCTCACCTCCTTTCTCCATCGCCGCCGCCTACCTTTCGTGACCTGGTGTCATGTTCGGACCGGGTCAGGTAGAGGGTTACCGGTAACCCCATGCCACCTAACGCACCCGTCTCCCCCCCCCCCCCCCCCTCCCCCAGGTGGCGGTGGAGCTGGTGGGGCTGTCCGCGCACATGGGCCTCCGCAGCTGGCGGGCAGCCACCCTCAACGGCCGCCCATTCAGACTCAACAGCACGTCCAAGCAGCAGGTGGGGGGGGTGGCGGCGGTGGGAACGGGGGGGGAGAGGGTGAGGGGGCGGAGGGTGCATGGAGGTTGGAGGAGAGGGGCTCGGGAGGGGGGCAGGGCTGGAGGCGACTGCGTAGGACACAGGAGGGTATGTCTGTGAGATGAAGCCGTCAGGAGGTCAGCAGAGTCCTCCTTTCATTTTTGTTGTGCGCGCGCCTCCCTTCCCTCTCTTCCCCTCTACATAACACTGCCTCCCCCCCCGCCCCCCCCCCCCGCCCGCAGCTCCCCCTCCGCGGCCGCCTCCATGTGGAGTTTGTGTCCTGCACCCCGCTGGTCCGCGACGACCGCCCCCTCTCCGACGCCGAGGTGCGGTCCATGTGGTTTTCCATCGCCGACCCGGAGGGGATGCACACCCCGGTCGGACCCATGATCATAAACCCGCATGACACCACCAGCAGCTCTACTAGCGGGGGAGGAGCAGCAGCGGCGGGAGGTGCAGGAACAGGCAGCACCAGTCGGAAGATCCGAGCGGTCGCGAGTAAGACGGCGGCGGGAGCGCGAGCCGCCGCGCGGGGTCGTGGCGGCGCGGGGGTTGGGGGCGGGCGTGGCGGCGGGGGTGTAGCGGGACCGGGGGGCGGTGGCGGGGGGCTGGGGGCGCTGGGGGGTCGTGGCGGGGATGGCGTTACGAGCGTGTCGCAGCTGAAGGGCGCCACGGATGAGTGGAAGCTGCAGCTGCTGGAGGCGCTGGTGACGGATGCATACCTCACGTGCGCGCAGCTGAAGCATATTGTGAGTGAGGGGGGGGGGGGATGAGGATCGGGGCAGGGGGGGAGGGAGAGGGGTAGGGGTGGAAGGGAAATGGTAACCGGGGTGTCATGTGGGATGGGGGTTCGCGGGGTTGGTTGGTTGGGTGTGGCGGAAGGATTGTCCGGTGGATTATTTATGGGTTCGAAGTGGTGCGGACGCTGCTACCGCAGCCCGTTGCCTTGTCCTTCCACGCTTCCACCTCTTACTCTCCTCTCTCCATCCCTCTCACCCTCCCTTCCTCTCCCCCCCCTCAGGTCCGCTGCTTTGAGGGTCGCGACGCGCGCACGGAGGCCATCATCCAGGCCTTCGGAGTGCTCACCGACACGGAGAACTTCTACGCGGTGTTGGAGGAGCTGGAGCCAGCCAGCAGGCAGCAGGTGGGGATAAGGGGGGTGGGAAGTACCGGTGGATGGGGGTGAGCTGACCCATGGGTCGTGTGACGCCTGCCATCCACCACGCAAAGTGCCGGAGAACAAACATTGAGGTCCTGACCTCCCCACCGGTATGGCTTCACCCAGGCATGCAGCTCCTATCCTGCTGCATACACATCCTCGCCCCCACCCATACCTGCTGCTGCCCCTCCCCATTGCTTTGCCCTGACTCGCGGTTCTGGAACATCTCTGACCTTTGCCCCAACCCACCCACCCACTTACCAAACTTCTTCCCCCAGGTGGAGTCCCGGCTCGGCAAGGTGCGCATGTTCTTCCCCGAGAACCCCACCGGCCGCTACACGCTGATGCTGAGTCAGCTGCCGCACCAGTGCATGGCCAAGCAGCTGCTGCAGCAGTACATCCTGCAGTACGACGCCAAGCTGACACACTTCCCCGACCGCATCTGCTTCACAACCTGCATCATGGATGGGGTGCCCACGGACGTGTCGGACCCGCACAAGCTGTGAGTAGTGGGGTGGGGGTGCGGGGGACAACTAGAGTCCCAATCCCATATCCCGACTCATGTAGTGAGCGCATGGGGTGAGGGGGGGTAAAAAAATATATATATATATCCCCCATGGGGTGAGGGGGGGGGGTTGCCTTGGGGGTTGGGGGGTGGATTGGGTGCAGTACAAGGAGGTTGGCGGTGGTGTGCCGGAGTAATGTGGGTTAGAGGTTGCTAGACTCGTTGCCATAACCTAACCTTCTCTTTACCCCCGTATCCCCTATCCCTCCCCCCCACAGCTACCTCCCCCAAGAGGGCATCCTGGAGTTGTGTTTCGTGGATCTCCGCCCGCCTCCCCCCGGCTCCCGCAGCCTCTCCCGGCAGCAGTTTGCCGTACTGATGTCGCACCTGGTCAACGAGGAGAAGCTAGACCCAGTGGGCCTTGCGCGCCACATTGACCAGCCGGGGTTGGGTATTGCCGTACAGGCGTTACGTCGCTGGGAGGCCTGGACGCGCAACCACGTGATCTCCGCCTTCGTGCCCAACCTCTGGAGCGCCACGCATGAGATACGCAAGAGGGAGGAGGCGGCAGCGGAGGCGGCAGCGGCCGCGGCCGCTGCCGCGGCGGCGGGGGCGGCGACGGGGGAGTCGGGGTCGGCTTCGCCGGCCCCTGACACGCCGCCGCCGGAGGCGGCTGCAGCAGCAGCAGCAGCGGCGGCTGGCGCCGCCGCCGCCACGAGCGGCTTCGCCGGCCCAGCCGGCGCTGCCGCGGCGGCAGCAGCAGCCGCCGCCGCTGGCAGCAGCAACGGCGGAGGCGGAGGCAACATGCGGTTGGGTGGCATCTCCTTTTCCAACCGTCCAGGTGGTCGTGACTCCACGTCAGGTGCACTGGCCTCTTCCAACAGCGGCAGCGTGGCGGCGGCAGGCGGCATCGCCGGGCTGCAACGTTCCGTTAGCGGGGGACCTGGGCGGGCCGGCAGCGGTGCCCTGCGGGTTTCCATCATCGGCGACCCCGCCACGGCCACCTTTGGGGGTTCCGGAGGGCCCGACACGCCGACACGCGGGCGTTACGGATCCAGCCAACCGGGGTTACCGCGAGACAGCTCCACAAGCCAGCAAGCGGACTTGGACACTGGGACAACCGGCGGCGATCGGACTTCTGGCCCCGTGCCGACGTCGCCATTACGACCCAGGGGTCGCTCGCGAGTGAGCACGGCGTCCGCCGTCGCCGGCGGCGGCAGCGCTTCCAATGGCGGCACGCCGCCGGGCCCCGTCGGCGGCGGCGGCGGCGGCAACAGCGCCGCCGCCGCCGCGGCGGCTGCATTGGCCAACTCGCCCATTGCCGCGGTGCCGCTGCCCCCAGGCGTACCGCCCATGCACGTCCGGGACATGGAGCATTACGTGGAGGCGATCCGAATCGTATCCGTACGACATTACCTGACGTGTTGGCAGTTGATGCAGTTGCTGACGTTGCTGCCGCCGACGGCGACGGACGAGCGAGTGGAGACGGTTACGGCGTTTTGGGCGCGAGTGACGGATCGCGACGCGCATTGGGTCGACGTGATGCGGTCGTTAACCAACGACCAACAGGTCCGTACCGGTCAACGGTTGGGCTACATGAACATCTACAACGACCGGCGGCCAGCCATGCACTACCGGCTGAGGATGTTCAAGGTAAGCGGGCCCTGCCGTACACTTCCCTTGCGCTCTACCGTTGAATGCTTCACCTTCACCGTCTTCTTCGTCGTTGGGCGCTTTACACTAATCTACCCGTACCAGAGTAGGCAAGTCCGTGTGTGCCATCAGAGCCCTGGTCAGCAAGCAAAGCCCTCAACCCACCCCTCCACCTCCGTCTCCCGCCCCTCCCTCTCCCTCCCCCCCCAGGAGGACGAGCACCAGCTGGCTTGGCAGCTGTACAACAAGTCCCTGGACTCGCCCATCGCCTGCTGGAGGAACCTGACCATAGGTAGGGGCGTGTGTGTGGGGGGGGGCTTGGTGGTGGTGGAGGGGCCTTGGATGATCGCCTGGTAGGAGGGGGGGACTGCAGGCCGGATTGCGTTACGTTGAGTTGCGGGGAGGGACAGGGACTTAACCGTCTGGCCTTCCGAGCATGTTTCCCGATTCCCGTAACCTCCCGTATTTCCTCCACAACCCCCCGTATCCCCCCCAGACGACCAGCCCAAGCGAGTGAACCAGGGAGTCAACATGTGGACGGTGCTGCGAGGCAATGCGGCGGACGGCACCACCCCGCAGACCACCCTGGAGTTCGACTTCGTGTGGCCGGACGAGGACGCGCAGGCGGTGGGTGGGGCGGGCGGGGGGGCAGGGGCGGGGGCAGGGGCAGGGGCAGGGACAGGTTTGGGGGCCAGGAGAGAGTGCGGAGAGGTGGTGGTGATGGTAAGACGCACATCTGCATGGGCTGATGGCAAGGGCGGGTGCAGAAGCTTGCGGATTGAAGGGTGAGGAGGAGGAGGGTTTTGCAAACGCCCCAACCCGCACACATCCTTCCATGCAGTACTTTCCCACTCCCGTGGCCACTTTCCCTGACACGCATCCATGCACATAACCCGCAACACCCCCGGCCCCCCTTGTTCCAACACAGGTCCTGGCAGCCCGGTTGATCCAGCGCGCCTGGCGGCTGTTCAAGAACCCCCGCGGCGGCGGCGACCCCGAGATCTCCCACCGCCCCAGCAGCACGGGGCAGCCGGGGGCGGGCGGAGCGGCGCCGCGCTTCGCCGCCTTCACCAAGAAGAAGGGCTCCTCGCCGGCTAGCAAGATGAACGACCCGCGGACAAAGAAGAAGGGGATGTGAAGAGGTGGGGCAGGCCGCCGGCAGGGGGTGTTGATGAGGGGGGGGGGTACTGTGCATGGTGGTGGTGGTGTGTGGGTTGGGATATCGTGCCCCTGACCGGCGGGTCGGTGAGGAGCGCGGCGTGTGCGAGTAGCACATGACAAAGATGGGGGTCCTTATTGTGCGATCGTATCGCTGGCCGCGCTGTTGTCAGCGCGCTGCAACGGCGTCAGAGCCATCGTAGGCAGGCGTGAGAGGGGCGAGATGCATGCACACGGCTTGCATGTCGGGGTTCCGGCGCCTGGTGTGCATGGAGAGTGCGTGATGCCTTGTTTGACCCGTGATTGGTGCTGGTGATCTGGGCTTGCATGCCTTGCAAGCGAATCACATAGCGATGAATGTGTTGTGGATGATGTTGGATGAAGGAAAGGTCCTTTCGTGATAATTTTGGTGTTTGCGCAGGTTTGCGGACCTGTATTGGTGGATGGAATGGGTTGGGGTTGGGGTCGGGCGTGGGAATGGGAATGAATCGTGGATTGGCAAGATGGTGATGCTACCCTCTCTCACCTCCCAAGAATGATCTGGGTTTAGCTCCTAGTGTGCATGGGGGCAGGTTAGAACTTAGAAGGGCTACAAATGCACCGTGAGACTTGCCAAGGAGACCTGGAAACGGGGATGTCAGATGCGAGCGCATACACGATGATGCGAGGAGTATCGGAGATCGTGGAGGTGTTTGCTGCAGACTTGGAGGCGTCGTTTGCTGCAGTGCTTTTACGGTGGCGGTCGCGGTGAAGGAGGTCAACGCTAGTCGTCAGGAGTGGCAGTCACGTGGCTTTGAGGCAAGGGATTTCCCACGGAAGTACATACTTGATGACATGTCGGCAGGTGTCGCGTTATGCGCCACAAGAGAGGGGCTCAAGGGAGGGAGTGGATTGGCTTGTTAAGGTGTATGCTTACAGGCAGCCATAGGACAATAAAGTTTAGATGGAGCAACCACCGTTGCATCCATTTTGTGAGGTTGGCACGGTAGTGCTTCTTATTACCTTTTCACAGGAGCTTCCAGCTGACGAGGTCGCTTAGCTTGTCTAGGTGGGTAATGGACTTATATGTACTATGTAAAAGCGCAGTATGGAATGCTGCTTCGCGTTGACCAGAGGTTGACCACCGTGACAACATCATCTATGTGGTTTAATGAGTTGAGCTTATGAAGGACTTCCAAAACAGAAAATGGGGTGACTGCACCCTAAGCGACGTTACGGTGGCAGCGTCTTTTCGCCCCAATGCGTTGATGCCAAGCATGGCCGAGCCTACAGCTGCCAACTCCCACGAGGCAGTGAACCTGCGGACTTACGGACGCATACGCATGTCCTGTATCCAGGACAAGTACGTCGCAGCGGGAAGCAGCTTGCTAGGTGTAAGCCTGTTATGGTCGTTGCAGCACCTGTAACGGCTGCAGGCAACCGCCCCTTTTGTCAGGAATTGCCTATTAACCACCGCTGTTGCAACCAGTTGACGTTTCTCTTGTTGTAACAACCAGACAAGAGGACAGGGCGCTGTTACGGAAGGCCGACTTGGCCATGCTTCGCCCGCTTAGGGTGATCAACCTTACGTCGTCTCTGACACGCTATACAGCAGGACTCCAACTTCAGGATTCGATAGCTGAAGAACGCAAAAGCGGCTTGGTTGGCGACACCCTTCTTTTGCTGCAGGTCGGCTTTGCATGCGCAAGACGTTTTCTCGTGTTTCCATTCCTGACTACGATACTGTTCATAACTGTAGCATTATCCAGTATACACGCTTGGCAAAAGAGGCAGCGACGTTGACTTCAAGAAGCCCAAAGAGGTTTGTAGGCTTTGCGCCTTTGTGTATTTGAAAGGCCTATGCTCAACTGCGAGCAATAAGTTTATCCTTTTGCTGTTCCCCTACTACAACTAGGAACTCGAGGCGTCGGGCGTCGAAATTTGCGTTGTGCCAAGAGGTGGCGAGGTGACATTCCATGGGCCAGGCCAGCTTGTCGCCTACCCAATCTTGGGTGTGCGGCAAGCCGGTCTAGGTGCGCGCACCTATGTGGAAGGGCTGGAAGACAGCCTCATCGACTGTCTTGCAAAGTACGGCATCGCAGCCCGCGGCCGCGTGCCTGGCGCCACCGGGGTGTGGGTCGGGGAGCGAAAGATAGCGGCCATCGGAGTCCGCATATCCCATGGCATCAGGTACGGCAGCATTGGCGTACGGCAGGGGCGGAAGTGGGACAGGGGCAGGAGTTGGGTACTACATTGCATCACATGGCCGCATCCCCGACCAACTGTATATACGTCGTACAATTGGAGCACGGCTTAATAACCCTAACCCCAATACCCATTACAGCACCGGACGCCCCCTAATTTCACTTGTACCTATTTTACCCTTCTTCAGCTTTTGCCCACGTAGTTTGACTTCCCTCTGCCCTACGCCAACAACCCGTCCCACCCCTGCCCTCCTCCCTCTGCCCCCTCCCTCCCTCCCTCCCTCACGCCACAGCTCCCATGGCCTAGCACTCAACATCAACACAGACCTGTCGTACTTTGACAACATCATACCCTGCGGCATCCGCGACAAGGAGGTCACCTCCATTGCTCGGGAGCTCCTGCGCCGGCGAACGCCGCAGCCAACTCGTGGGTCGGACTCCGCCCCTGACAGCAACCTTCGCCTTTACCAGGACCAGAACCCGCTGTCACTGCAGCCTCAGCCTCAGCAGCAGCAGCTGGAGCAGGACCGGTTGCAATCATGGGTGGATTCAGGGGCAGGGGCAGTGGGTTGCCCTAACATCGTCACCGCAATTTCGTTGTCGGTTCCAGAGTTTGGGACAGTGGTGGGGGAGCTCGTGGAGAGCTTCAGCCGGCGACTGGGGTTCAGGCCGGAGGAGGTGCGTTGCTAGCCTCGATGGGAGGAAAGAATTGGTTGGTGTGGTGTTGTGCTGGTGATGGTGATGGTGGTAAAACAACAGAGCTAACGGGGCTGCTGACCACACGATAGCGCTGTCGACCGAGGAGAGGAGCACTGGCGACTGGGGTGGTACCGGTAATGGTGGTGGTGGTGGTGGTGGTGGTGAGATGGAGGGGTGGTGGTGGTGGTGGTGGTGAGATGGAGGGGTGGTGGTGGTGGTGGTGGTGGTGAGATGTTTGCAAGCTGGCAGGATGGCGGCTTGCATGACGCCACATCGGGGAGTTTGACAAAGGCAGCAGGTTCATTTCGCAACGCATAACGCTCATGGGGAAGTCACCACAGCAGCCAGCCAGGCAGAAGCCAACGTAACGGCAGCACTCGCCACAACTAAACGTTTATTACTAGGACCGTTTGGGTTACCCTACACATTGGGACTCCCAAACGTCAACGATGTACGGCAATCGTCAACGGTACGACATTATACGAAAATAGAATGACTACACAAGACCTTTGTGTCCAAGAGGTGCAACAAAAGTGAGTTCATGAGGCTGTACGGCAGGGCGGCAGGGCCCTACACAGCACCATGTAACGTAACGAAGCATGCAAGGCCTTGTCGTTCTGGGAGGCCATGTAAACGTTTTGGTAACTTATTTAATCAAGTCACGAAATGATGCTTGTCTGCTAGCAACCACCCTCATGCACGCAGCTTACAACCAACCTTAGTGCTGGTTAAGAAACATGCGGCAGCGGCAGAATGACTCATAACAGCAACCGTCTCCAACCACGCGGCACCACCGGTCACCAACTAACCACCAAGGCAACTGTACGGCACATCAGTCAAGACCATGCAGCCTTATTACACCCAACGCGTATGCGGTATGTCGTTGCAGAATTAGGTATCCTCACCCGTTATAGGCTTCTGAGTTCCTCCGCTCACATCGGAGCCCTGCTGCATGTCAGCCCTGTCTTTTCAAAGTGTATCGGTACCCAAACCGCAACCGCCCGCTACTCCGCCGCCACCACCAGCGCCACCACCACCGTGATATCGTCCAGCCGCCCGCCCCGCGGGAGCAGCCGGGCTAGCCATGAGGCCTGCGAGGGCAGGAGCAGGAGTGGGGTGGGGGCTCGAAAAGTCACACAAGCACAAAAGCACAGGGAAGTAGTGTCGGAATGCGGGATAACGATGTGTCATGGGATGGCGGCAGACGGGCTATTCCTCACCGACGGCTGGTTGGCCAGCTCCACCGCCCACGGCGAGCGGAAGGCGGGGTCCTGCGCGTGTCGGAAGGCGGCGGAGGCCAGGCCGGCGGCCAGCTGCTGCGCGGCGGCGGAGGCGGACGCGGCGGCGGCGGGCCCGGCCGCCACCGCCACCGGCACGTTGGCGGCGGCGGCGGCGGCCAGCGACACCAGCTGCTCGTCCCACATGTTGTCGTACAGCCCGTCGGTTGCAAGAATGATGACGTCACCGGGCCAGACGCTGATCTGTTGGGATGTGTGTGGTGGTGGTAGTTTGGGGGAAAACAGGAATACCCTATGTGTTGAATAAGGGTGGGTCTCCAGGCGATCAGGGTTATAACACAACGACATGGCAAGGTGTGGTAGGGGTGGAGGTGGAGGTGGGCGTGTGGGTTAGCGCATTGCTGCTGTGACTTGCATGGAGCTGGCGGCCCCGCCCCCCCTTCAACCCCTCACCTGGTACACCTGCGCGTCCTGCGCCGTGTCGGTGTCCGGCAGGTTGCCTGGGTGCGCGATCTGGTAGGGCATGTTGAACTGGTGCTCCTGCGGACTGCTGGACAGAACCAACGAGCCGCGGCGAACCACACGCACGCCGCTGTCGCCCAGGTTAGCAATGGAAAGCAACCCACCACCACCTCCAGCAGCGGCCTGCCCCCCTGCCCCTGCTGCTGTTGCTGCATGCGGTGTCATGATGGCGACACAGGCGGTGCAGCTGCCGATGCTGCGCACCGCGGCCTGCGCCTCCGCCAGCAACTGCCGGGGGTCCGCCGGCTCGCCCGCGTGCCGCCGTGCCGCCGCCGCCCGCGCCACAGCCGCCATGATCTCCCGACTGTACTGCCCCGGGTCAACATTCGCCTCCGCCCAACCGCCCACGCCGTCCGCTACACCCAGCGCGCTGAGGGAGGGTGCGAGCCCGCCGCTGCTGCTCTGAGGGGGCGTCAGGATGAAGAACGCGTCTTCGGAGCTTTTGGCGTTCTGGGGTCGGGTGGGGCGGGGGGAAGAGAAGAAGAGGAGGGGCAGCGGGAGGAGGGTAGCATGAAAGCGTGGAGGATGAGTGAAGTCAGACCACCAGGGCCAAGAGCACTCCACATCAGCACCCCATGCACCACCCTCGTCCCAGCGCATATACACAGTCCATCAAACCTATTCCTGTTCGCCGCCCGTGTTGCTTACCCGTGCTCATCATTGCCCGCATTCACCTCCTGTGAACCACACTATAAACAGCCATGCATTTGCCCTGCTACAAAAGCACCCCGCGCTCGCCCGGCCTAAGCATCACACCCTTACCTACCTTCCCAAGCTGGGGAATGCAGTGCGCTGCTGCCACCAACGCCACCCGGCACCCGGCGGTGCCGGAGGCCGCAGCAGCCCCTGCGGAGCTGGTGGAGGCGCTGGCGGCGCTGGTTGCTGCCATTCCTGTGCCACTACCCTCCTCACTTCCTGGCTGCAGCTGAGAAAGCGCTGTTGCTGATTCTGAACCTTCTTTCTTGGAGCCGTTGGAGGTCCCCGGGGACGCCTTGGTGCTGCTACTGCTGCTGACTGCAGTACTTGCAGCAGCAGCAGGAGCCACAGCAGCAGTGTCGCCATGATCAACACCCTGATCACCACCCGTCACCGCACTTCCAGCAACAGCTGCACCAACGGTTCGCTGCACGATGGACTGTGCGATGGCGGCAATCTCCGCACCCAGCTCATCATTGGAGAAGAAGGTACCCCTTGTCGTGGAGAGGCCATCGCTGCTGCTGGTGCTGGTGCTGCTACTGCTGCTGCTACTGCTGCTGCTGTTGCTGCTGCCATCAGAGGCAGCGGCGGCATTGATGGAGGGAGTTCGGGTGGCGGTGGTGGGTGATGAAGGAGAAGACGAGTCCTGCTGATCAAAAGAAGCTTCCTCATCGCTGTTGTTGTTGTTGTTGCTCCCGGTCTTCATGCTATCCTGCTGCTGTGCGCCTTTGGGTGAGGGGCTCCTGCCGCCGCTTTGAGCGTTCCGCGGGTCGCTGTCTGTTGACTTGGCATCCCTTGGCCGGCCCCACTCCGATATCGGCCCTACCTCGAAGCCTGTAGTGCAGTGCCAGTTAGTGGTAGTAACACATGGTACGAGGAGAGACGAAGAGAGAGAACGATTAGTTTGGACTGCGGGTCAGAGGGCCATTGAGATCTGAAGGCAATGGGGTTATAGGTGCAATCAACCAAATGCTTTGCCTTGATGGGGCACATGAACCCACCAACTAACCCCAGCTTCCATGTGCTGGACCTCACTTACTCCTGGGTTTCTCCCTCGCTTGGCTGGCAGCAACGGAGGCAGCCGCCGCTGCGCGCTTGGCGGCTGCGGAGGCGCCGGCGGCAGCAGCCATCGCAGCAGCAGCGGCGGGCGGCGATGACCCACGGGTCGTTGGAGCTGAGCGCTGCCGCCAGCCCGTCCGATGATCTTGTTGGACGGGGGAGGGCTGCTGCGCTGGCTGTTGCTGTTGCTGCTGCTTTGGCGCCGGCTGAAGCATTTGGGATGAGGTTTGCTGCTGGGGTGAAGATGGTTCTGGTACATCCGTTGCTGCCACTTCCGCTCCTTCTTCTGCTTCTGTTTCTGATTCTGCTGCTTCTGCTGGCGACGTTGATGGTGATGACTCCGCGGCAGAGCTCTCCGCTGCCCTCATCACCCTGATGTTGCTGCTGCTGAAGACAAGCGGCTGCAACTGCCCTTGGAGCAGGTCGGGAGGCCTGCTGCAGTCGGCTGCGGCCGTCCCAGCTCCGATTCTGCTGGCTGCGATTGATGCTGCACCACTGTTGCTGCTGCTGCTGCCGTTACCGCTTTGGGCAGCCGCTGCTAAGATACGAGTCCAAACCGACACAACCCCGGCACCGCTGCCGGTATGGCTACCGCTGTTGCTGTCCTCTTTCCGTACGGAAATGTGACTGCTGTCATCATCAGCAGCACCAAACCTACTGCTCTTGTTTACGGATGCCTGTGCAGCAGCAGCAGCCGGCCCCAGTGCAGCGTCGGCACCGTCGGCAGCACCGTCAGCGGTTTGGAAAGCAGCACCATTGCTGCTTTTGCTGCTGCTGATATGTGTGGCTGAGCAGGACGAACGCTGGACGGCGGAGGAGGAGGCTTGTATGGATGGCTGGGTGGAGGGTTGGGAAGGTAATGATGATGATGATGATGATGATGATGTTTGTGATGTGCTGGACGCGTTCTGTCGGTACAGCAGGGGTGATACTGCTGCTGCTGCTGGCCTTGGCGCGGATGTGGATGTCACCGGCAATGCTGGCTTCACCCATGGGTCAGGCGGTGGGGAGAAAGCGATCTGGGGGCCGATAGCGGAGGCAGCAGCAGCAGCATGAGCCGTGGATGCTGTGTTAATTACGCCTACAGAGCTACTGTTACTGCTGGCAACGGTACTGCTGCTGGTGCTTTTGTTGGCAGAGCGGAAGCTGCTGCTGACGCCGTTCCGGTGGTTGTTGCTACCATGCGTGCCGTTGCCATTACCGTTGCTGCTGCTGCTGCTGCTGTGGCCGGTAGGCGGGGCAGTGGTGCTGTTATCCCAGGGAGACGGCGGCAGCGCTCTTTGCTGCATTGCTGGTTTTGCTGAGGATGACGTGGATGAGAATGCGGAAGAAGACACAGAGGATGTAGCAGTAGCAGCAGGAGTGTGGGGGTCATGTTGCGTTATTTGCATGGTGGCCTTGATGGCAGGAGTCTGCTGCGGCGGCTGCATCTGCGCTTTTGGCTGCTGCTGCTGCTGCCGGCCGTTAATGAACCGCTCCGGCCAACCGGGACGCAGCGGCGGCGCTGTCTCGCCCACCCGCTGCTGCCGCTGTGGCGACGGCGACAGCGACGGTGGCCTTGACGACGACAGCGACCCAGCTGCTGCTGCTGCTGCTGACGATACGGCAGAAGGATTCTGTTGGGAGCCAAGGAGAGTAGCTCCAGCATCATGGTTCCCGTACGCGGGAGCGTCAGAAGCAGAAGCAGCCGTAGCCTCCGAGGCTTGATGCGCTGTTAGCGGTGGCTGCTGACCAGATCGCCCTTGCCGCGGCGGCTGCTGGTGTTGCTGCTGCTGCTGATGTTGATCCAACTCCTTTTCCTGCCCCTGCAAAAGCCAGTGCAAACTACTGAGCACTAAATCGCGGCGACTTCCGTCCTGGAAATTCCCGAATTGGTATCATTAAAGGGGACAAACAATTTTTTGCAGCCCCCTCAACCGTATTCCCTCCCTTCCCTGCCTCCCCACCTGCAGCCTGTCCCTCAGCGCCTCCACCCTCCTGGTCAGCGCCGCCACCTGCCGCCCCGCAGCCCCCGACTGCGCAGCCGCCGCCGCCGCCACCGCCTCCGCCGCCGCCGCCCCCCGCGGGCCCCCCGCAGCGGCTCCCAGCGCCGCTACCACCGACTGAGCCGCCGCCAGCTCGGAACGCAGGGAGGCCAGCTCGGAAAGCTGGGAGCGAACCTGTGGTGAAGAGGGCAGGGGAGGGGGTTGTTCTTGTTCAGCGTCAGTTAATACGCTGCAATACCAACGGTAGAGCATGCGCCCCCGGTATCCCCCCAGTCGCCCCCCAGTCGCCTTCACCTGCTGTGTCGCCGCAGCCGCCTGCGCTGCCAGCCGCTCCTTGTCCTGGGTGGCCTGCTGCAGCGCGGCGGTGAAGGCGGCGGTGTGGGAGGCCCAGGAGCCCTCCATCAGGCGGACCTAGAGGGGCAGGGACAGGGGCAGGGACGGGAAAAAGAGAAGAACCATGAGTGTTAGATGGTAGTGGCAACACTAGGTGTCAAGGAGGAGGAAGGCGGGAAAGATGGAGCAAAAGAACTGCTGGGAAGGGAGGTCGGGGAAAACACAAGCATAGAGCCGACAATGGGGATTAATTATTGAAGCCGGCGATGGGACGCTGTCAAGGTAAAGGACCGTAATGGCTGGGCTAGACGGCCTGTACCCTTAGCGTACCGCGGCCCCTCCCACCTGCTGCGCCACCGCCTCTTGCACAACCCGCAGCTCCCGCTGCTGCGCCGCCTGCGCCTCCACCAGTCGGGTCTGCATCTGGGCCTGCGGGAGGAGGGGGAGGGGGTTGGGGGGGGCATGTTGATGGACAGGTAGGGAGGGAGGTGGTGACCCGATGAGGGCATACCGAAGGGTCTATGGAGGGCGAAGGGGTTAGGCGCCTGTGCCATGTTGGGACAGGTTGGGAACACTCGATCTGCAGCATTCTGGCACCAGCAGGGTGTCGGGACTGGCTGCACGTGTAAACTACGGCAGCTGCCGAGCAGGAGAGGGCAACAAGGGCGCATGGGTATATGCACGAAGGAGCAATCAGATAAAGCCAGGATCTGCCCAGGTACATAGGACACCAGGGGCGGTGGTGCACCCTCCCCCCTCCCACCTGCAGGTGTTGCTCACGGTCTGCCGCCTGCTGCCGCAGCTGCTGCTCCCGCTCCTGCGTGCATGCATGCGCGCATGTGTTCGTCGTTGCAAGGACGTTTGGGAAAGAGGTGACATGCAGACATACTGCAGACATCAGAGCCCTTGCGTGCGTACCGACGTCTACTCACGAGCACACAAGGCGGGGCAGCAGCAGGGGTGCGGTGAGATGAGCTGCTGCTCCCAACACAACTGGGCAACCCGTCCCGGCCTTCCACACCTAACCCACCTCATGCCACCCACCTCAGCCACCACCCCTCACCTGCATCACCTCCCGCACCCGCTCCTGCACCGCCCTACGCAGCTGCTGCACCGCAGCGTCGTGCTCCTGGGGTGAGGTGGAGGAGGCGGAGGCCGTCGCAGCGGCTTGAGCCTGCAGTGTGACGCAGCATTGGACAGAAACGAGGGGGCGTTATGGTGCTTGGTAGGACATCGGGGTTCACAGCAATGGTTGCCAGGCAGTGAGACTCTAGAACCAATACCGCTAGAGGCCGTATTTAGGTGTGGAGATTTTGTAACGTTGGTTGGGCTGCAGTTCGGGAATAAATTCCCTGTCAGTTTGCAGCACCAGCCCACTTCAAGCAGACAAGCGCTCCCTCTCAAACAATGACCCGAACACGCGTCCTGACGTGTTCCCGGCGACAATGGGTCAGTAAAGAAACGGCTGATGAACCGGTACGGCAGTGGGGAAACGGCATGAAAGATACGGCAGTAAGGAAACTGGGCCGTACCACACTTCTTGTGCTCCAACACGCACCCTTGCCTGTCAGCCCTAAAGCCCCCGCCCTGCTGTCCACCAACCTGCGCCGCAGCATCAGCAGTGGCCCTTCCGGAGGGAGGTGTGGAGGGGGCGCGGAAAGCCGGGGTCGAACTCGCGACTGCTGCTGATGAGGGCTTGCGTTGCTGCTGCTGCTGCTGCTGCTGGCTCTGCTGCTGTTGTTCCAGGACTAGCCGCCGGAGATCCGCCTGCACGTGTACCCCACCGATCCGTGCGTGGGACAGCGTCATCGATGGGCGGTCGGCATACATTGACTGTTTTGGTAAGAGTCTGTGCTAGTAAACTTGCTCGTGCGATGACGTGCGCATGTGCTTATAAGTCGCCAAGCCGCCTCCCTCGTTTGTGCCCTTTCTCCTCCCCGGGAACACCCCCACAACGCACTCCCCTCCCCCCGCCGCCCCTCACCTCCAGCGCCGCCACAAAGCCGCCTCCCAGCAGCCCCTGCATCTGCTCCCGCAGCGCCGCCAGCTGCCCCGCCGCCCGCCCCGCCTCCCCCCGGGCAGCCGACAGCTGGGCCTCCAGGGAGGAACGCAGCTCCGAAACCTCCGTGGCACGAGCGGCGGCGGAACGAGCAGCCGACAGCTGAGCAGCCTGGGTGCGGAGGGAGGGAGGGAGGGAGGGAGGGAGGGGGGGAGGGAGGGAGGGAGGGGGGAGGGAGGGAGGGAGGGAGGGAGGGAGGGAGGGAGGGAGGGAGGGAGGGAGGGAGGGAGGGAGGGAGGGAGGGAGGGAGGGAGGGAGGGAGGGAGGGAGGGAGGGAGGGAGGGAGGGAGGGAGGGAGGGAGGGAGGGAGGGAGGGAGGGAGGGAGGGAGGGAGGGAGGGAGGGAGGGAGGGAGGGAGGGAGGGAGGGAGGGAGGGAGGGAGGGAGGGAGGGAGGGAGGGAGGGAGGGAGGGAGGGAGGGAGGGAGGGAGGGAGGGAGGGAGGGAGGGAGGGAGGGAGGGAGGGAGGGAGGGAGGGAGGGAGGGAGGGAGGGAGGGAGGGAGGGAGGGAGGGAGGGAGGGAGGGAGGGAGGGAGGGAGGGAGGGAGGGAGGGAGGGAGGGAGGGAGGGAGGGAGGGAGGGAGGGAGGGAGGGAGGGAGGGAGGGAGGGAGGGAGGGAGGGAGGGTACATACACGTGGGGAAACCGAACCGGGGAGCATGGGACGATCAGGGCAAGGGCCGCCCACTGCTGCACAGGGCCGCACCCTTACAGGCATGCAGGCTTGCAGGCATGTGCATGCCTGCATGCACATGCCCACCAACACGCCTACACGCCTATGAACGCATGCACACCCATGCTCCCACACGCCTACATGCATACACGCATGCACACGCCTATACACGCCTATGCACGCCTGCATGCACACGCCAACCCTCCATTCCGTACCTCCAGTTGTTCCTTGAGCCGCTCAATCTCCGCCCGCTGCTGCCCCTCCCGCGTCCGCGCCACCCCGGCCGCCTCCGCCGCCGCGTCCTCCACCTGACGCAACTGAGCGGCCAGCTGCTGTATGCGGCCGGCGTGGGCGGCCTCCAGGGAGGATAGCTGCGGCGAGGAAAGAGAAAAGGCAAAACCAAGCTAAGAGGAGTACGGTAACCGTGGCACGAGGCTCAACCGACGTTGGGTTGCATCATGGGTGCGTGATGGTGGAAACCCCTGGAGAGGCGTCACACCGTGGGCGGCTTTGGAGTGATGGAAACCCGATAAGGGGCAGGCGCACCCCCAGTCCCCACACCTCGCTGTTGGGCCCCATGCATGTGCAACATGTCCCCCATCCATCATCACCAACACCATGCACGGCAAAGTTGGTTTGACACCCAGTTGACACCCACCTGCAGCTTCAGCTGCTCAGCTGCCTGCTGTTCACCCCGCCGCTCCGCCGCCGCCACCTCCTCCCTCAGCCGCAGCACCTCGGTATCCCGCTGCCGCAGCAGAGCCTCCACCTGACCAGGTGAGCGTTACGGAAACAGACCAAACCACAAATAAGGGAGGAAGAGACGGGGGTGAAGCAGGAAAGGTGCAGTATGAGGTGTGGTGAGGCGGCCTGTGACCCTCCTTGTTGTGGTGGATGCTGACCGGTATCAAGACAACCAAGTAAGGTCACGTTATTGTTGCTGGCCGTGCAGTCCTTAGAAGCACGGCCTGTTAGAACTACAGCCTTCTCAGGGCCTTCTCCCCCACCTGCTCCGCCGCCCGCTTGCTCTGCTCCAGCAGCTCCTGCCATTCCGCCTCGCCCTCACGCAGCGAGGCAAGCTGGCTCTCGCGGTCGGCCAGGGAGGCCTAAGAAGGGGGGCGCGCCGGGGGAGGAGGCGGGGGGGCAGGGGAGGGAGCCGGGAGGGAGGGAGGAGTGACGCTGCATCAGGAAGAAGCTTTGGGGCGGGCCCGCATCCAAACAGGATGTGCCGTACACAACAGTTCCAACGACTCCACTCCCCCTGCCGCTCGCACACCGTCACCGACCCCCGACACGCCCTTCACGCATCCACACCGCCGTACCCTGCCTGCAGTACGCTCCGACTCGCGGCCAGGTTTTGTAACACCCGCACCCCCCGCACCTGCAGCAGGGTGATGAGCTGCTGATCTGCCTCCGCAGCGGCCTCCAGCTGGGTGGCGCAGCAGGGAGGGGGGGGAGGGGGGGTCAAAGACAAATACCGGTAGACCAAGCGACAGTAATCCGGAAGGTAAGGAAATGCAGTGATGGGACCACAAGTGATCGTAGGTATGGCAAAGGCGAGACACACTCAAAAAGCGGGCTGCAGGGCAAGGTTGATTGACAGAAAGGCGGAAGGGGAAACACTGCCTCCAAGCTCCTCTCACCTCCCGTATCCTCTCCGCTGCCTCCCCCAGCGCCCGTGCCGCCGCCTCCGCCCCGCTCGCCAGCTGCTCCTCCAGCTCCCCCGCTCGCAGCGCCAGGGCGGCCTGCTGGCGGGCCAGGCGGGCCACGCGGGACTCCAGGGAGCAGGCGCGCAGCTGGGCCTGAGGAGGAGAGGGGGGGCCCAATTAGACCGGAGCACAGGAAACCACGTATTAGAGCAAACCGAAGGGGGAAAGAGGCGGCGGGGCGCCACAAGGAGAGGGGAAGAGGAACACGTGGTGGCAGAGAGGAAGGAGAGGGGAGGCAGGAGAGCAAGTTGGTTTGGTTTTACAGACACGCTTCGCCAGTTCCCCTTCACCTCGCTTCTCTCCCCACCCGCCCCACCTCCGCCAGCTTTCCCTGCGTGTCCGCCAGCTCGGCCCTCAGCCCCTCGATGCACCGCTGCAGCTCCCGCCGAGCATCCTCAGACTCGCTCAGCGCGGCGCGACCGGAGGCCACCTCGACTGGGAGGGAGGGAGATGGTGGGGAGGAGGGGAGGAGAAGGAAAACCATGCGGGGTGGGGGACGAGAGGCGAGCAGAGGGAGGTTACAACGCGCATGCATGCAACACGTACCAGCATTGTACACCATGCATGGGCAGCGAGTTCGGATTAACCAGCGAAGTGCGGATTAAACACCTCCTCTTGCTATGATCCCATGCAACCCCCCCACCTCCCCCCACACCCCCTCCCCCCCCACCCGCCAGCTCCGCGTTCCTGTCCTCCTCCCTCCGCAGTCGCTCCCGCAGCGCCCCCACCATCGCCTCAAGCAGCTCAGTGCGCCGCTGCGACTCCTTGGGGGGTGGAGGGGGTGGGGGCGGGAGACGGGAGGAGGGTGAGAGGCGAGGAGAGGCATTGCTTACTTTCCCAATGAATCGGAAACCCCTCTTTGGCTTCGTCCCCATACCGCTTCCCACCCCCCACCCACTGCACCGACAATACAAATGTGCCCCAAGACGCTCTGAAACCCCAGCATCAGCCCCCACCCGTTACCCTCACATACAGTTTGGTATTTCTTTGACTCATCCACTATGCATGTCCCCACACCACCCAACGTTGCAACCCTAGCCACGACCACGAGGCCGGTACCTCCTCTCCGCCGCAACCTGCCACCGTACCCCTCCCCATCCTCTCGCCCACCCTCTCTCTCTCTCTCTCTCTCCTACCTTGAGCTCTAACAAGGCCGCCTCCACCTCCTTCAGCCGCCCCTTAATCCCGGCTGGGCTGCCTGCTGCCGCTGCAGCTGACGCCATTTCCCCATTGTCTGCTGCCACGACAGCTGACGTCATGCCCATTGGCACCTGAGTGAGGGTTATTACCCCTTTGCCTGCTAGGGTCTGCAGCTCCGTTTCAAGCTGGCGCAGCTCCTCGTTGAGTAGCGAATCGGGTTTGGTTTCGGAGGTGGTGGGAGAAGAAGGAGATGCGGCGGGAGTGGGTGATGGCAGCGGGGAGGGAGCAGCTTGGGAGGGAGGAGCGCTTGGGCAAGGGAAAGGAGGAGCGGATGCAGCTGGAGGAGAGGAAGGAGGAGGATTAGGAGGGATGCCCGTGGTAGGTTTGTGATGAGCGGAGGCTGCTTGAGGAGGAGGGGGAGGAAAGGTAGGCGAGGCTTGTGGGGAAACCAGATTGGGTTCCTTCAGGTGTTGCTGCTGGGCGGGATCGAGTGCATCGCGTCCGTTGGCTCTGCTGCATGCTTTATACAAGCGGCATCCAGGTAACCAGGCACGCCTGCAGCAGCATACGGCGGTAACGTGATCAGTAAGGCGGGACGTTAGCGGCTGCTTGCATGCGGTCGGACATGTTTGTCCTGTCGTTGCCAAGCATAGCACTCGAAAAGCTTACAGATACTATTTATAAACGTCTGTATTGATGAATTAAGGCAACCGAAGAAACGATGGAAAGGACGAGGTATGCTTCCTTGCCAGGAATGTACCACCCGGGCAATTGCTCGCTATGTAAGTGCTTGCTTGTGCTATATGTAGACGACCTTTATTTAAACACATGCCAGCATATCAGGTCTGCGTCGAAAACTGATTCCACTTACCGCTGAAAGGTTGCGAGCGGTGTCGACTGCCGGCTGCGCAACTTTTGGAGCAAGATGTTCGTTCGTATAGCGCTCATTTGATTATGTATGTGCACTGTCGCAAGACCGGGTGCAACACGCCCAAGTTGCGTGCGATGTATTGACGCCATGAATAGCAGCAATAACCTTGCCGACGAGCGCTGACTCTCACCACAGCCACACGACACAATCTAGCGAATAAGAGACATTAATTCATATTTTGTAGGATGCATTGCAGCTCAGGCATATTAGAGCTCAGCGGAGAAAAAGCTGTGGGCGTGGAGGGGATAAGTCCTACCAAGCTAGTGGATAAATAAGAGTAAAATAGGGTCTGAGGTAGGATCTAGGGCACTTCCAGTTATCTGGCATGTCTATCGATTAAATGTTTTGGCCCCACGTAGCAGTTTACTGTTGCCGTACAGCTAGGTACTTCGGTTACCAGGTCAATACCTGCAGCGTCGGCATCGCAGCAACTTCGTCTATCATCATGACACTGCCACACTTCGGCGATGTGCAGCTGACAAGTGCTTATTGCATTCTTCACATCGCTCTGATGCCATGAAGGTTGGGACTTCGGGTACGTCACAGCCTCACGTACAAGCCTGATTGCCTTGATAACTTAGCACAGCCCCGCACGTCCCCACAATTGCGAGCGAAGTGCGCCTGGAAAAGAGCAATGAGTTGGTAATCTACAAGCCCTAAGTGGAGCCTGCAGTGCAATTACCCAGAAGTACCCGGGTAAGGCACTTCCCTGGCGAGTGAAGGAGAGTGCCCGGTGGCCTTAACAACGCCGGTTGCCTAGTTGGAACACTTGCCTTAACTTATGCATGCCTTACCGCTGGGCCCATGGACCCGCAAAGCCCTTATCGTTTGCGATTATGGATAAGCATGATTACGACTTCAAATACGGAGTCTTCTGCTAATATGGATTTGAAGGGTTGAGTCGTAACGATGGTGCATTGGCAAGATGCCGTAACACCCTGATCTCCTCTGCGACATGCCGGTTGTTTCGAAAGACGCTTGGCTCACAGCAACACTGTTTATCTTTTATTTTTATCTGTTGGTCACCTACTGTCTATGATCATACGGATGTGTTATGCATGCTGGGCTGTACGCTTGCAGCAAGACGTGCTTGCTGGTGGAAAGTGAAGACGTCGACAATTACAGCAACTCGCGTGTGAACTTAGACGTGTACTTGCCAGCGATACGCGTTGCTGCTGAAAGCCATCCGCTTTTGAACTTACCGTGCACCCTTATCGTGGCCAAAGACTCCAATTATGCAGCCCAAGTATAGCTCTTGGACATATTTTTCGACAACTTGTGGCCGTGTGTAAGGAGCCTAAGCATCTCCAGGCTCCAGTCGGTACCATCACCAAAGGGCAATCGTCATGTCCCAAATAGGGGAGAAACGTTTAGGTCATGGAAGGCATTTCGGTGTCATGTTGATACCTGGCGGACGCTCTGGTGCATATGCCAGGCTTCCGCCATGCCCCATGGTTACCGGCCCGATATCGCGCCGCCGTCGGCTGCCCATCTGCGCTGCCAAGTTTACCGTGAACGCAAAAGCTAGACAGGTGGGTTGCTCCTGCAGGGGTTGCCTAATACGTGTTTCTTAAAGCACGTGCCAAGTCAAATCGTGCGACCCTAGTCCTAAGCACTTTCTTTCAGCAAGGCCATGTTAAGCATCGCCGGCGCCTTGTCGTCCCCTGGCTTCACTTCTTGACCCCAGGCTCCTACTATGCAGCAAGTATACCAGGTGGCCCCGACCGCGCCATCCCAGCCGGCCATGCCATCAGCACCGGGCGGCCTCGTCCCAGCTATTGCTGGAGGTCTGGTGGCGCTGACAGGCGCAGTAGTCCTGGTGAAGCGCGCGCTGGAACAAGGCCAGGCAAGGGAATCCGCTGGGTGAGTGCCTTACCGCCGTACTTGAATCCCATGTGGGTTTGGGGAGGTTGAGGGGGTGGGTTGCCACTATACCTGATGCACAAAAAGATGTCCACCAGGGCATAGCACCCGCAACCGCTCAAGTGGCTTTGTTTTACCTAACTGCCCACTTTCTCCATTTCACCTCATCTCTCCCCTCACCTCGCCCCATCGCCCCACTCCGCAGCACCGGCCTCCGGACACAAGCCGCAGAAACCACAGCTGTGGTGCAGACCACCGGCGCTGCTGCTGCTGCTGCTGCACCCAACGCAGCTGTCACGTCCTCCTCAGCCTCGCCCCAGCAGCAGCAGCTGTCTGAAGCGGCTGGGGCGGAGGTGCAACAGCAGCAGCACACGACGACAGCGGCGCAAGGCGAGCAGCAAGTAGAGCAGTGGGTGGAGGCGGTGGAGGCAGCGGAGCAGCCGACGGAGGAGCTTGAAAGGGAGCAGGAGCGAGCACGACAAGTGCGTGGGAGGGAGGAAGAGGCAGAAGAGGAGGGAGGAAGGAGGAAGGAGGGGTGGTGGTGGAAACGGGTCGTTGCTTTGGGGTATAGGGGAGGGACAGGGTTTGGTCCTCTACCCCGCTACCTCACTAATCCCGCAGCTGCAGCAGCAGCTGCTGCTGCAATCCAATCACATTGCTGCTACTGTGCTGCCTCTCTATTGGCCTGCTGCCTGATCCTGGCCCCCTCATATCACCCCACCCTGCACCGCTGTTCATGTGGCTTTGCATCGGCCCCCCTTCACGGTCCCCTCCCCGCCCCGGGCCCTGCAGGCTGCTTCCTCGCTGCAGCAGGAGCTGCGCGTGCGGGAGGCGGAGCTGCGGGCGGCTCAGCGGGCGGCTGTCAAGGGGGGCGAGGTGGAGGGAGCTGCCAGGGGGGAGCTCAAGGTAGGGTGGGGGGCAGCGGTGAGGAGGAGGAAGTAGAGAAGGAGAGGGGTGGAGGTCCTTGCGTCCGATGGTTCGCGTTCCCACCTGCAGTTACCGGTATTCGCAATCTCACCTCCCACCCTCCTCCCGTCTCCCGCCCCCACACCCCCTCCACCACCCCAAGGAGTCCCAGCGGCGCACTGAGCTGCTTGAGGCGATGGTGGGGGCGCTGCGGGAGCGACTGAGGAGGGAGGAGGACAGGAATGCGGAGCTGGCGGGTGGGGGGGGAGGGGGAGGTGGGGGGGTTGCATGGGATCATAGCAAGAGGAGGTGGTTAATCCGCACTTCGCTGGTTAATCCGAACTCGCTGCCCATGCATGGTGTACAATGCTGGTACGTGTTGCATGCATGCGCTTTGTAACCTCCCTCTGCTCGCCTCTCGTCTCCCACCCCGCATGGTTTTCCTTCTCCTCCCCTCCTCCCCACCATCTCCCTCCCTCCCAGTCGAGGTGGCCTCCGGTCGCGCCGCGCTGAGCGAGTCTGAGGATGCTCGGCGGGAGCTGCAGCGGTGCATCGAGGGGCTGAGGGCCGAGCTGGCGGACACGCAGGGAAAGCTGGCGGAGGTGGGGCGGGGAGGGAGGGGGTTGCAGACCACTACTTGGTGAGGAGGGTAGGGTTCATAGATACCGGTACGTGCGGGTTACCGTGATACCGCAGGCTCGTTATCTGTGTTTGGTTTTGTGGCGTGTCTTATCTTCTGGGCCTTATGACATCTTCTTGCCATTCCCCTACACATCCCTACCAACGCACCCCCCTACCACCCCATCCAGGCCATGGCTCGTTCCGCTGAGCTGGAGGCGCGTGTGGCGCAGCTGGATTCGGAGCGGCGGGAGCTGCAGCAGCGGGTGGGGCAGCTGGAGGCGCGGCTGGCGGAGCAGGTGGAGGCGGCGGCAGCGGCGGCGGCAGCGGCAGAGGACAAGATACGCATGGTGGGGCTAGTAGTTGGGGAGGGGAGGGAAGAGGGGGGTTTAGTGAGGAGGGGCTACCGTAGCTACCTTAACCATGTGTGACGTGAATTCCGCCATGGGTTGGTTGCATGCATGGGGGTGCTGCCGACCCAGATGAGGGGAGAGGGGAGTGGAGATAGTTTTCATTTGGTGGTCGTGAGGCTGGCTGGCAGAGCGTGCGGGACGGAGCGTGCGTGGTGCGCCACTCTGGTTCGCTGCTGTGCACCTTGTGGGTATGCACCTTCGTTCGTTCTCTCCCGTCCCCTCTCATGATGCCGTGCTGCCGTTGCTGCCGACCTACCTGTTCTGTCCATGATGTCCTGCTGCCTGCCTGCCTGCCTGCCTGCCTGGGTGGCGCACGCTCGCAGATCACAGCGGCAGCGGATGAGGACCGCCTGGCGGTCGCCAAGCTGCAGGTGGATGGGGGCGGGAGGGAGCGAGGGAGCTGGGGGCTGGTGGGAGCGAGGCAACGAAGAGTGGCTGGGCGCTAGGCACTAGGCGGAAAGACCTGTGCGCCCGGGGGGGCTGGTGGTGGGGGCTGCTTTCCTCCCTTGTAAAACATGCTGGCAGTTGGGTGGGGGCGGGGCTCCTAAAAGCGGCGAGCCGGCGTTGCTGCTGCTGTCCAACCTGTCCAGAGATAGCTCCCGCACACCTCCAACATTGCTGCCTCGCTGCACCCTCTCGCAACATGCGCGGGTCCCTCCCCTGCTCCCCCGCCTCCTCCTCCCCCGGCTCCTATCCCCGCTGCTTTCCCCTAACCTCTGGCTTCCTACGGTTTGGCATGGTCTTTGGCCCCCCCCTCTTAGGCCTCCCTGGCCGACCGCGAGAGCCAGCTTGCCTCGCTGCGTGAGGGCGAGGCGGAGTTGCAGGAGCTGCTGGAGCAGAGCAAGCGGGCGGCGGAGCAGGTGGGGGGTGGGGTGCACAGTCCTATCACCCTTACCGCATACCCGCATCCGTCCTTTCCATGGTTGCGATCCGTGTGTACCCCCGAGGCACGGATGGAGATGACGGATGGAGATGACGACCGGCTGCAGACAGTGGGCTGTCACCCGCCCTCGTCCTCACCCGCCTCCCCGCTGTCACCTCCTTCCTCCCACCCTGCTGCTCTCCTCCTCCCCCCCCCTGCGGTATGGTCTTTAAATCCCTCCCATGCAGATGGGTTCGCTGCTGTGCAGTCGTGATGGCGAGCTGGCGGCGCTGCGGGAGGCGGCGGAGAGCGCGCGAAGGGGCGGCAAGCAGGAGCTGGAGGCGCTGAGGAAGCAGGTGCGTGCGTGTGTGTTAAGAAAACTGGCCGCGAGTAGGAACGTACTGACCTGCGTGTGTGTATGTGTATGTGGCTTCTTCGGTGTGCTTCTGTCCTGTCCTATCCTCCTTTCCCACGCTTTCTCCCTCCTTCCTCCTTCCCCTCCCACTCCCTAAGCCCTCCGCTCCCCACCCTCACCCCTCCCCACCCCCTTCGCCCACGCTCCCCTCCCCCCCACCCCCACCCCACCAGCTCTCCGACCTGCAGCAGTCCAGCCGTGACACCGACGTGGCGCGCCTCACCGCCGCCCTGCAGGACTCCGCGGCCCTGGCGGCCCAGCAGCAGGAGGCAGCCGCCGCCCGAGCAGCCGCGCTGCAGCAGGAGGTGGAGGAACTGCGGGGGCAGCTGCAGGTAGGAGGAGTAGCGCCTTACGCCTTCCTTTTTCTTCTTTGTTTTTTACTCCGCATCCAACAACAAGTGCCGTGCAGCCCGCAGCCCGTGCTTATTCGCCCCCCCCCCTCTGTAATTGTACGCGTGTATACGTTACCTGCGTCTGGCCCCCTGGGTCTACGGTACTCCAGACGCCTGGGAACCAACTTTGATTCTTACCACTCTTCCCTAGTCAGCGTGTGAAGGCGTATGTAGGCGTGTGCATTTAGGCGTGTGCATGTAGGCGTGTGAAGGCGTGGAGGTGTGCGGCCCTGGGCAGCAGTGGGCGGCTCGTGCCCTGGTCGCCCCATGCTCCCCGGTTCGTTTTCTCCACGTGCATGCCCCCTCCCTCCCTCCGCCCCCAGGCTGCTCAGCTGTCGGCTGCGCGCTCCGCCGCCGCTCGTGCCACCGAGGTTTCGGAGCTGCGTTCCTCCCTGGAGGCCCAGCTGTCGGCTGCCCGGGGGGAGGCGGGGCGGGCGGCGGGGCAGCTGGCGGCGCTGCGGGAGCAGATGCAGGGGCTGTTGGGAGGGGGATTTGTGGCGGCATTGGAGGTGAGGGGCGGCGGGGAGGGGGAGGTGGTGGTGGCTGTGTGTAAGCGTTAGCTGGGTTGCTGTTCTAATGCCCGTCCGGTTCATTCCTGTGTAGACTGTTCCTGGTGTTGGTTCCGACCTGCCCGCCTAATCCCTCATCTGTCTCAACTCTGTCTCTCTCTCTCTGTCTCTCTCTCTTTGCCTTCTGCTTGCCTTTTTCTTCGCCTCCCCGTCTCCCCGCCCACCTCTTCCGCGCAGGAGGAGTTGCGGCAGGTCATCCTGCCCGCCGCCTCCAAGCCCGCTGCGTCTGCAGCCCGGAGCGGCAGCGGCCAGGAGTCCAGTGAGGCCGCTCAGGTGAGTCCTAACGCTTAACACGGTAGCCCTTTTGGTAGCCATTGGCAGCCCTCACACAATGTCAACGAAAATCCCGTACGTTCCTACTACTCGCGGCCAGTTTCTCAACACGCCTCCCCGCCTCCTACACCTCCACCTGCCACCAGGCTCAGCTGCAGCCACCGCACCTGCTCCTCACCCAACATTCCCCTCCCCCATTCTCCCTCCCCCCGTCCCTCCCAGTCCTCCTCCCTCCTCGCCCGCCTCTCCTCCCGCGAGTCCGCCCTGCTGTCCCAGCTGCAGCGGCTGCAGGGGCAGCTGGCGGAGCTGCAAGCGGGTGCGGTGGGGCGGCTGGGGCCGGCGCTGGCGGACAGGGCGGCGGCCATGGAGGCGGATGCGGACAGGGCGAGGCAGACGATGAAGGCGCGGGAGGCGGTGGGAGACCAGGAGGTGGGCTGGGGGCTGGGTGGGGGAGGTGCGGGTGGGGTGGGGTTGGGTGGGGTTGGAGATGGGGATGGGGATGGAAGGAAGAAGAGACAGGGGCCCACCTCCCCGTACTCGCCAGTGCCTCTCCCGCAGGCTGCTTTGGGCACCCTGGCTTGGCATGGCGAACTTGGGTCAGGCTGGGTGGGATCTGGGTGGGATCGGCGCCCCTGCCCCCTTAACCCACCACCTCCCCACCCTCCTTCCCTCCCTCCCCAACCCACCCGCCTCATTCCCCCATCATTCTGTCTTAACACGTGTTTTCCTATGGTTTGGTCTATTTTGAAGTCCCCCTCCCCCTCCCCTCCTCCTCCCCCCCAGGGCCTGCAGTCCGCCGCCCAGCAGCTGGGCTCCCTCAGCTCCCAGCTCGCCGCGCTGTACCGCACCGCCATGCTGCCCGAGGCCAGGAGCAGGGAGCGGGCGGTGCTGGCGGAGATGCAGGTGGGGGAGGGGGAAAGGGAGAGGTGGAGGGCGGAGGAGCTGCAGGTCCTCGTTTCGTTTGCGTTGCCTCCGTCCCCCATGCTCAAGGCGTCCCTGCCTCCACCAGCCATTCCTGCCTCCGTCCCTCCACCCCGCCCTCTCCACCTCCCCCGCCTGCCCCTCCCGTGTAGGACCGCGAGACGGAGCTGCGCGGGGTGGTGGAACAGCGGGTGCGGCTGCAGCAGCAGATGGAGCAGGAGCGCAAGGCCAAGATGAGGGTAGGTCGGAGCTCCGAGGGGTAGGGGGTACCCCATGTTTTGCAGCTCATCCCATGCAAGCCGAAGCTGATGTACGACACTGGGGTGCTATAGGGTGAAACATGCTGATGTCGAGCGCATGTGTTTCATGTCACGTGTTACCCCCGTTTCCGCCCCCTTGAAGAGGCTGTACCGGTAGCCTCTTCTCATGGTACCGACAGCCTCTTCTCATGCTGTGCTGTGCTGTGCGGTGCGGTGCGGTGCGGTGTGCCGTGTGTCCTGCTGCCAGGCTGCTGCTGGCTCCGCCTCCCCCTCTCCCACCTCGGAGGACATCCAGCAGCAGCTACGCAAGGCGGTGCAGGAGCGGGTGCGGGAGCTGATGCAGGTGGGGGCTGGGGGTGGGGGCATGAGGTGGGTTTCAGCAGGAGGTATCAGCAGGGGTTTCCCGCCCAAGCGCCTCCGGGGCGCCACCTCCTCTCTCCAGCGCCTGTGTCGTTGTGTGCGTGTTTACCCCACCGCGACCCACATCCCCCGTGTGTTTCCTTGGCGACCGCCACTCCTCCTCCCCCGCTGCGAGTGGCACCGGGCTGCTCCCCATGCACATCATTCCCCCTCCCCCCTACACATGCGACATGCGCCCTCATTCGTTGGAAACCCCCCTGCAGGAACGAGACCGGCAGCTGCAGCAGCAGGCCGCCGCCCGGGAGCAGCAGCTGCAGGTGGGTGGGTGCGGCTCGAACAGCCTGTTAGCATGTTAGCAGGCGAGCAAGCATGCAGGCGTGGAGGCAGTCGGTCTTTTCACTGTAGAATGCCTCACCTTGGAAGGCTCAGGCTCAGGCGCTGGCGAAGGCGTGTGATGTGCACACCACCATTGGAAGGACATCCCCCCACCACCGCCACCTTCACCTCCATGCAAACCGCTACACTTGCCTCCCATGCCCCGCCCCTCACTCCCCATCTCCCAAACCCCCACTCAACCCCCACTCCCCTGCAGTCCCAGCTGCAGAGCCAGCTGGCCAGCCGCAGCCAGTCGCAGCAGCGGGAGGCGCAGGCGGCGCAGGAGGCGGTGGCGCAGCAGGTGTGTGTGTGTGGGGGGGGCTCTGGGTACATAAATGCGAACCTGCATGGGGACCTTCCCCCTTCCCCTTTGACTGTCTTCCCTCTCCCTTCCCTCGGCAACTACACTATTCCCACAACAACAGCAACTACAGTCCCTTGCTGAAACAACCCAATAATAACCCGTAACAGCATTGCCCCCGCCCCCGGCCCCCACCCTCATACCCTTTCACTACCGTTTTTTCACTTTTCGTTTATCCCCCCCACTCCCCGCCCGCCCCCCGCCCCCACGCAGGCCCGCATGATGGAGGCCTCCTGGCGCGCCCAGCTGGATGCCAGCAGCCGGGCGCTGCGGGAGGCGCATGCGGACAGGCAGCGGCTGGCGGCGGAGGCAACACTGGCGGCGGCGCAGGTGCGGTGCGGGAGCTGAGGCAGGGGGAAGGGGGCGGGGACGGATGTGGTGGGTGGGGGCTTGGGAGAGGTCCTTGGGCAGCGTTCCCTAGCTTCTTCGCTGTGTTTTCATTAGCACCCATGTCTAACCTACCTCCGCACTCTCCCTGGCCCCGCCCTCCTCCTTTCCTGCCCCTCCCCTCTCATCAAAAGGTTCGCTCCCAGCTTTCAGAGCTGGCCTCCCTGCGTTCCGAGCTGGCGGCGGCTCAGTCGGCGGTGGCAGCGCTGGGGGCCGCTGCGGGTGGTCCGCGGGGGGCGGCGGCGGCGGAGGCGGTGGCGGCGGAGGCGGCTGCGCAGTCGGGGGCTGCGGGGCGGCAGGTGGCGGCGCTGACCAGGAGGGTGGAGGCGCTGAGGGACAGGCTGCAGGTGGGGAGGGACGTCGCGGGAAGGGTTAGGAACCTTTCCTAGATATTCGCAAAGCTGTCAGTTTGGTCGGCCTGTGGATGGCTCTCCTGTTCAACGGAAAAAAGGGGGGAATGCACAGGCTTTTGCGTTGTCGTCTAGCACCGATATATGTCGTACATGCAGGATGCAACCCCCTCGTACATGTACGGCCCCACATGCAACACAAACCCACATGCGTCCCCCGTTGCCCCCCTCCCTTCCCCCCAACACAGGAGCATGAGCGACAGTACTCCGCTTCCACCGGCCAGTCAGCTCCCGGCTCCCCAGCCGGTCGCGGCAGCAGCAACGGCGGCACTGCCACGACCACGACCCACGGGTCACCCGGCGGCGGGTCAACCACCGGATCTGGTCGCCCGACCACGTCGACGGCTGCTGCTGCTGTGCGACCCGGCTGGTCTTCTTTTCCTCAATCTTCGCAATCCGGCGCCATCCCTGGCATCAGCGGTGGCAGTCCGTGGGATGTTCCGCCGGCCCCCAAGGAGCCGACTCGGCCGCAGCATGCAGCGGGCCGCCCTGACTCCGGAAGCAGCAGCAGTGGCGCTAACAGCAGTAACAGTAGCAGTGTCACCAGCAGCAGCAGCACTAGCAGCAGTACTAGCAGCACCCAAGGACCTAACAGCCCCAACAGGAACCGCAGCGGCAGCAGCCCCAGTTACTGGAGCTACAGAGGCGGCGCCAGTAGCAGCAGCAGCAGCAGCGGCAGCAGCGTTGGCAACACCAACAACCCCAACGGCGCTAGCAGCAGCCCTTGGGAGCGCCCTGCCGGCAGCACCTTTGCTAGCAACACCACCAGCACCAGCACCGGTAGCACCAACACCAACACCACCAGCACCAGCAGTAGTGGTGCTGCTGCTGGTAGCGGCGGTTCAATGGGAGCTGCCAGTGAGCTGGTGGGGGCGATGGCGAGCAGCCTAGCTGAGGCGGTGACCAGCACCCTGGCCGGCGCTGTTGCCGCAAGCATGTCCCCACCACCATCGCCAGCAGCAGCAGCAGGAGGAGGCCTGGGAGGGGCTGCAGCAGGGGCTGCTGCTAATACAGCAGCTGCACGGGAACAACCGCCCACAGCTCGTCCCTTCGGCGCTCCTCGGACGGCGACTGAGGGATCACAGCGGCAACAGCGGCCGTCGACGGCGGCGTCGCGTGTCGGTAGCAGCATCAGCAGCAGCAGGGCGGCTGCTGATGGGACCGGCGCCCAAGCCGTGGCGGCCTCAGCGCCCCCGGCAGCAGCACCGACAGCAGCTGGTGCTGCTGCGGCAGCGACAGGTGCCGCTGGAAGTGAGGGTGGTGGTGTGGCGGTATCGTCGGTTTGGTCTCAGATCCTGGCTTCTCGGCAAGCACCAGGGCCTGTAGGATCCTCTTTCGACACCTCCTCATCCTCCCACCCTGGCAGCGCCGCGGCTGATAGCAGCGCTGGCGCTGATGCTTGGAGCAGCATTGCGGGATCCGCCGCAACTGCACCTTCATCTGCACCAACCCCCGCATCGTCATCGTCCTCTGCCTCTTCCTCCTTCTCCTCCTCTTCCTCCTTGGGGGCTGCTGCTCCGGGTGGTGGTGGGGGTGTTGCTGGTGCTGGGGAAGGGAAGAGGGTGCCCGGCGCAGCACAACAACAAGAACAGCAGCAGCAGCAGGAGCCTGAGACAGGCGGCGCGTCGTCAATCGTGGGAGCTGCTGGCAGTGTGGAGGAAAGGAACGCCTCCCGACAGCCTCCGTCCTCCTCTTCAGCAGGAGCCACCGCCTCCTCAACCCCTCTTCCTTCCTCATGGTCGCCTTCGTCCTCGTCCTCGTCCTCAACAACGTCGGTGTCAGCGGCGTCGGCCTCCCCTGAACCCAACTACTCTCCCCTCACCGCGCAGGCCGCCAAGCCCTCCAAGCCCGCCTACCTGAGGGATGTTGTGCGAAAGAGCAAGACACCACAACCGCCACCACCACAGCAGCCCACTCCTTCCACCTCCTCCTCCTCCTCGTCCGACGGCAGCAGCAGCAGCAGCACCAGGGTCACCGCTGCTGCTGCTGCCCAGGAAAGCACCCCTGCCGCCCAGCCATCACCACCCGCTGTGGCCAGCAGCTCTTCCCCTCCGCCTGTCACACCCTCCAGGCTACAGCAGCAGCAGCAGCAGCAGTGGCGCTCGGTGGTTGAAAGTCGGCGCCAAGCCGCAGGGTCCTCCTCCTCTTCCTCCTCGGATCCTCCGTCGCTGCAGCCGCCGCAGCCGTCAGCCCAGCACCGGAGCTCCGCGGTGCCCCCGACCTCTCGAACCCCTGCATCTGGGTTCGGTGGTGCTTCGCAGCAGTCGCAGCAGCAGCCACAGCCACAGCCGCAGCAGCAGTCTCCGGCAGCAGCGGCGCTGGCTGCAGCAGCAGGTGCGGCTGCGGCTGCCAAGAGAGCAGCAGCAGCAGCTGCTCAGGTATCGCCACCAGGAGCTTCAGCGAAGACACGCGGTGAGGCAAGGCTCCCCTTCTCTCTCTCCCCACTCTTGTATGTTGCATGGCGCTCCATGACGCGCTCCATGACGTCGCCAGCTCCGTATGTGCCCGCATGACTGGCGGGCTGCCCGCCCTTCATAACCTTGTATCCCTGTATGCAGAGTCGCTACGATTACTCTCCAGTCACTATGATCACGTTCTGCTCGCAAACGTTGCAGAAGACGGCTTATACGGTATCCATGTGATTTCCAAATTGTGCTGCTGCTGCCGCCCAATGTGTGATGTATTGCTGTCTGGGCAACCACCACCACCTCCTACCTGACCACCACCGCCACCGCCACCCCAGCAGGATTCAACACGCCGCCCATCGCGGAATGGGGCCGACCCAAGCCCTCCGAGGCCACCGCCGACGACGGCAACGCTACCTCCCCCGACTCCGCAGCCGCAGCTGGCCCCTCTTCTTCGTCCGCCAGCAGCAGCCCCGCAGCTCGCACCAACAAGGGCGCCTCCGCCGCCGCTGCCTCTGGAAGGAGCACCACTGGCAGCAGCGGCAACAGCAGCGGTACCTTCTTCTCCAATGATGAGTTGGGTGCGGAGATTGCCGCCATCGCACAGTCCATCGTGCAGCGAACCGGGGGTCCTACCAGCCCTGCGTCCGCCTCGTCCTCGCCTTCCTCGCCTTCCTCCTCCTCCCCTTGGAAACAGCCGCAGCATCAGCAGTCAGGGAGTCAGGGAAGTAGCAGCAAGGGCGGCAGTCAGGGCACCGCTGCTGCTGACTGGAAGACGTCCCTCTCCGCGACATCACCACCTAACCGGACGGTGACAACGCAACCCGCCGGCCACATGTTCAACCCAGCCGCTACAGCCCCCATGGGACGAAGCAGGTTGCAGCTCTCAGCCGCGGGTTACGCCATTCCCCACGTTGCCAAGGCGTCCAAAGGCTCCGAAGACGCGTTCTTCATCCTGACGCCCCCTCAGAGCAGCAGCAGCAGCAGCGGTGGTGGCGGGTCGGCTCCTTCCCTCAGTGCGCTGGGTGTAGCGGACGGCGTGGGCGGTTGGGCGGAGGCGAATGTTGACCCGGGGCAGTACAGTCGGGAGATCATGGCGGCTGTGGCGCGGGCGGCGGAGGCGCGGCGGCACGCGGGCGAGCCGGCGGATCCCCGGCAGTTGCTGGCGGAGGCGCAGGCCGCGGTGCGCAGCATCGGCAGCTGCACCGCCTGTGTCGCCATCATGACACCGCATGCAGCAACAGCAGGGGGGCAGGCTGCTGGGGGTGGTGGTGGGTTGCTTTCCATCGCCAACCTGGGTGACAGCGGCGTGCGGGTGGTCCGTCGCGGCTCGTTGGTTCTGTCCAGCAGTCCGCAGGAGCACCAGTTCAACATGCCCTACCAGATCGCGCACCCAGGCAACCTGCCGGACACCGACACGGCGCAGGACGCGCAGGTGTACCAGGTGAGGGGTTGAGGGGGGGGCGGGGAGCGGGGAGCGGAAGGGAGATGTGTGTCGGCATGTGCGTGACTGTCTGCCGTCTCATGCTTTTGACGGTACGGCACCCTGGCTTTCGCTTTGCGCAGATCGCACTAGAGCCCGGTGACGTCATCATTCTTGCAACTGACGGGCTGTACGACAACATGTGGGACGAGCAGCTGGTGTCACTGGCCGCCGCCGCCGCCGCCAGCGTGCCGGTGGCGGTGGCGGCCGGGCCCGCCGCCGCCGCGTCCGCCTCCGCCGCCGCGCAGCAGCTGGCCGCCGGCCTGGCCTCCGCCGCCTTCCGACACGCGCAGGACCCCGCCTTCCGCTCGCCGTGGGCAGTGGAGCTGGCTAACCAGCCGTCGGTGAGGGTTGGTGGGGGAGGGGAAGGGGGAGAACATAGTTTGCGGCAGGGTGTGCCACGTATGCCCCGTGCATGGGCGCGGCCATGCGCTTGGGCTCATGGGGAAATGGTCATACCTGTGTCCATGTGTATTGATGCACTGATGCCCCTTGATCCCTCCCTGGTTACAGTTACAGTCCGCCCGTCCTCCCTGGTACATTTTACTCCCCGGTAGTGGACACGCAGGACGTGTGAGACACCCGGTGTTACTTCGGAGCTCTGTGAAAGCGTGAAGCCACTAAGGCACTAAGGCACTAGCAGGACCGTGTCTTACCAGTTTATGATGTATGCAGCTTTTGAGTTCCTGCACACACTTTGTGGACTCTGCCCCTCCCTCCGTATCCCCTCCGTTCCCCCCCTCGCAGGCCTCATGGTTAACTCGGATCTTCCCCCGCGGCGGCAAGATGGACGACATAACGGTGGTGGCGGCCATTGTCACGGCGGCCTGAGGAGGCTGGCGGTCCGAGGAAACTGGCCCATACTCCTATTGGTGGTGGCGGCTATCTGTACGCGCGCGTGTTGTTGTGCGGGTGTCGTGCGCATCTGCTGGCTTTCGACTGCCAAGCAGCAGGGGAGGTGGGAAACCTCTCGGAGTACGAACTTGTACGGTGTGTTATGTACGGCAGCCATTGTACGGCGCTTTCTTGGAGAGAGTTGTGCAAAGAGCCGAGTGAGCATGTGAAATGTATTGGTGGCGGTGCGGTTCTGATTTGCTGTGGGCAGGCGGGTACCGGTATACTGCTTGTGCATAAGAGTCGGGGGCTAGGGCTTAAGAGGATTGAGACCCATGGGTCCTTTCATGGGCGGTATGCAGCACCCAGTTCTGCTGTCAGTGCCTTGCGCTGGAATTATTAAGCTCCCATGATCATCCCATTCAGCAACCGAAGCGTGAGCCGCTAGCCGTTGCACGTGTGAGCAGTTGCATCCTGGGTGCATGGGCCTTCTTGTTGGTTGTGCCGGGTCGTGCATGACAAACACCTCCACTGCCTTGCGATGCTGGTGCGCGCTATGTGGTGCTCGCGCTGCATGCTGGTGACTGGGGAGTAAACATTGTTCACCAAACTATTGAACGGAGCTGTGTGTTTGATCCTCCTCCTTTCCTTCAAGTGGTCAGATTTGAGACTCATGGGGGTGTTGACATGTCCTCATGTTCACTCCTACGTTGGGAGGCACCTAGTGCAGCGGTAGAGTGATACCGCACGTGTGGGTTTGGTGTTTCAACTGAGCAGCTGCAACCTGTATAGCGCAAACGCGCTACCGGAATAAACATTTGTTGTCCCCTGTGGGCCCCCCGGATTACATACACGGTTCACAGGGGCTTCCCACAGGCCCTACCGTACATGTCAGCACAGCGTGCGACATGAAAGCACATGTGCACATACAGTGGGTAGCTTTCAAGGTCTGTTGCAGCTCAGCCATACAAGGCTGCAGCAAAAGCACCTTCCCCTAGGGGTCTACCTAACTATGGGTAGTTCCTAGCAGCAGTCCATGTCACACGCCTTCCCAGCCGCACATCAAACGGCCGTGTCTTGACGTACCGCTCCGAAATCCTTGTACCGTACCCACGAGGTATCCTCGCTACTACCGGTAACCCAATCGCGCAAAGGATTATATACCAATAAACTATTGTAGAAAATTTGTTGATAAACGGAAACCCAATGTAAACCCGGGTGTCGTACAAGTTCAACCGCTCGCAACGGGCACCAACGCCATGAGTTTATAAGCTAGGTGTCCAGCAAGCTCGCGCAGCTGGGCACCGGCACCATTTTTTTCTTCATAATAGTATTTACCCATTCCATTCTAATATCCGTGTAGCTTTGCCTGTTCGGCAATCATCTCTTTCGCGCGACGAAATGACAGCTAATGCGACAGGCTCTGCACACTTTGCTGAACAACAGACAGCGAAAGCCGTAACCGCCATAAACCATTTCAATAGACTTCCCGAAGGCGTCCAGTACAAGATTGCGGCCCTTACAGGCGGTCGAGGCGGTTTTCGCGTCGCCTGCAAAGCCTTCCACATCATATCGCTCAGCCTACAGCAGCAGCCTAAGCTTCTAGCGCTGCTTTGCATAACACGCTGGAAGCCGCAAGAGGAAGCGGTACAGCGTGCGGTTTCTGCCTTCCGGCGTGGAGATATGCTACGCGCAACCGGCCTGCTCGCGCTATTGCAGGAGCTGAAGGCGCTAGGCGCTCGACTGCAGCCTGGATCGCCTGTGCTGGCTGATATCCTCGAGGTTGCCTCCTACTCCAACTTGCTAGCCCTTGTGGATGTGGCTCGGGATCTCGGGGCCGACATGGACAACAAGCATGGCTTAACCACCTTTGATGCCCTGCTATACCTGGGCAACCTGAACGTTCTCCGCCGCATGCTTGCATGCGGCTTTAAACCCTCCGCCGCTGCAGCATCACGCTTCCTGTCGTGTGCAGCAATTGCGGTGTCCAAAGACCGCTGCCCCCAAGCAATCCGCTTCTTGGTCGATGAGGCGGGTGTGGATGCACGGCAGCATGACGCAGCGGCGCTCTCGCTTGCTTGCGTGAGGCAATCTGGGGCGGCGGTTTCGGAGTTTATAGCGGTGGGAGCCGCGCATTGCGGCGGCGACGTGAACAAGCGGCGTGCACGGCTGCTAGTCGCATGTGAGTACGGCAGCTTGGCCGCCTGCCAGGCGCTGCTGGCGGAGGGAGTCGGGGAGCTTAGCCCCCATTTGAAAAGGCTGTACTGCAATAGGGCCCGAGAGGCCGGCCGTGCAGATGTCGTACAGTGGTTGCAGGAGGTGTGGGGGCTGGCGGCGGGGGATTGAGGTGTGAGGCCAGTGAGTGTATGGCAATGGGGGTACGATGCAAGTGCTGGAGGTACCGGTATTGCAGTGGGCAGGGGCCAAGGGTGTGGCAGGATATCAGGGAGAGGGGCTAACGCACTGGGGCAGGGGCGTGGTGGATGGCCGCGAGCGGCAGTGTTGCTAGTGGGGATAGGTTGCGGGAGCGCATGAAGGAAAGAGCCGGTTGCAAATCCATGCCTCTGGCTGCAGACATGTATGCTTAACCATGCCATTACCGCATAGTCTAATGGAAAAAAAAGAGATTAGTACGGAGTTATTTACTGTACGGCAAAGCTAATTGTTCGATCTGAGGGACGGAATGCACCTCCTAGAAGTGTTCAGCATGGGATGTTGTACAATGTTCGCACCCCATTCCTCCTGGTGAACCTGACAAATCTTGCTGTGAGCCATTCTAAGTTGCAAGCGTAGACCTAAATAGTTGTTATCTTGTTATTTAAATCGCTAATCTATATATATTCAAACAATAGGATTAGTCTCTGTGCAAAACGCTAACAAAACAGTGCATAGCTTGCAATAGTAATGACAAAAGCATTCTCCGAGCATTGTTGATCTTTACCATACCCGCTACCGGAGTACTCGTGTAAGGATAACTGTTCTTTAATCGCCTTGAGAGATAAAATGGCAGCTAGCGCGACAGGCTCTTCTCAGCATGCGGGACAACACACAGCTGAAGCTACGGCAGCCATCAACCATTTCAACAGACTTCCAGAAGACCTCCGGTCAAAGATTGTTGCCCTCACAGGAGGTCGAGGCGGCTTTCGCCTCGCCTGCAAAGCCCTACACACCACATCCAATAGCCTACATCAGCAGCCTAACCTCCTAGCGCTGATGTGCATAACACGCTGGGGTCCGGAGGAGGAAACGGTGAAGCAATCGGTTACTGCCTTCTGGCTTAGGCAAATCGATGTCTTAGTTGACCTGCCCGCACTATTGCGGGAGCTAAAGGCGCTAGGCGCACGGCTGCAGCCTGGCTCACCCGTTCTGGCTGACATCCTCAGAGCTGCGGATTCCTGCAACTTGCTAGCCCTGGTGGACATGGCCCGGGACCTTGGAGCAGACCTAAACACAAAGCATGGCTTAACCACCTTTAAGGACCTGCTTTACATGGGCTCCTTGGACGTTCCTCGTCGCATGCTGGCATGCGGCTTCAAGCTCTGCGCAGCAGCTGAGGATGCCGCCGCTGCACAAGCGGACGTCCTGGCGACTGCAACACGTGCTGTGTCCAGAGGTGCATGCGCCCAGGCAATCCGCTTTGTAGTGGAAGAGGCGGGTGTGGATGCACGGCAGCATGCCACGGAGGCGCTGTCGACTGCTTGCTTGTGGCAGTCTGAGGCGGCGGTTTCGGAGCTGCTAGCGGTGGGAGCCGCGCACTGCGGGGGCGACGTGATTGAGCGGCGGGAGCAGCTGCAGAATGCCTGCATGTACGGCAGCCTGGCCGCATGTCGTGCGCTGCTGGCGGCGGGAGTGGGGGAGCTCAGCCTCGACATGAGGAGGCGGTACTGCAATAGGGCCCGAGTGGGTGGACATACGGATGTCGTACAGTGGTTGCAGGAGGAGTGGGGGCTGGCGGAGGTATGAGAGTTGAGGGGTTTGAGGCGGGATGAAGTGGTGGGAGTAGATTACGGGAGCAGGGGAAGCAGTGTTTATGGGAGGAGGATGGATTGGGGGTAGTTGCCCTTGACGGTCCGTAGGAATCCTCGAACCCGACAAACGAAAAGAATCCCAAAACGAAAATGAGGAAGATGACAAGAAACGAAAAACCGTGAAAACGATGTACGGCAATGACGGTACGACTTGTAATGTACGGCGATGTACGGTGGCAGCACTGGAATGGACGTACTGGAACGTACGTGTGGAGAAGATGAGTCGTCCAAGACCCATATGATCGGTTGAGGTGGCTAGGTGTGATGCATATGATGTACCCAGTATGCTCGCAGTATGTACACAGGAGGAAGAGGAGATGTGTTGTACGACTGTCGTTTATGAGCGGTGACGTAGGAATCAACTGATTCAAACATCCACACACATTCAAACATTGCGCATCCTGGAATGCACGAAGGGCCTCCTTCATTGTTTCACTACGCGCTCAATATGCGGCTGTTGTACTATTATCCACTATCCCCGCGCCTGCCAGTAGCATGTGTGCGTCGCGAAATATGCAGAGCGACACATCAACCGAGAGCAGTGAAATTACCTCAGCTGACCCATGGGTCTCAGGCTTGTTTGCGCCTTACATGGTCGCTGTTCCTCGCTCACGACTGGCCCCCCTTGTCGCGCCACCACATCACACGGCAGGGTCGGCAGTGCTCAGAGCTTTGCCGACAACTCTGGGGCAATGGTAGTGACCTTCCACCCTCTCCTCGCAAGCACAAAGGCACTAGTGCGATCCATGCCCCACCCCCCACAGTTCGTCAATTGCTAGCACGCTACCATATGTGTAAGGCCTGATGTCCGGCTGTGCTGAGCCTATGTAGACGTTGTAACTATCTTCAACTTTACCATCAGAAGGTAGGGGCTGTGTCTCGAGCTCACGGAGCTCACTTTTCTACTCCGGAACGTTCCCCACCGCCAGGTTTACTCTGCCTCGCGGCTCGCTTCCTTGACCTCACCTAAGATCCCTAACCTGACCTGGCAACCTAACATCTCCTCACCTCTCCTCAACCCCGCCAGGTCCTCAACCCCCTGCCGCTACTGCACATGTAACGGATGCCAGTCCCTCCGTTTCTCCTCCTCCCCGTCCACGCCCCACCCCGCATCTCACCCGATCATTCAAACCCTGTACATCACACTCATCCAATCCCTCGCCTACCCACCCTTCCTCCCGCCACCCCGCCTCCCCGCTGCCGCCTCCTTACACGATCTTCCACTTCATCTCAAACGCATTCGTGATCCGGCTGATGCAGTACGCCGCACTCAGCGGGTACTCACTCACATTCAGCTCCTCGTCAATGTACGGCGCCTCGATGCGGCCGTGCGCGAACGCCCCCACCACGAACGCCACGCAGCCCGTGGCCACGTCATCCAGCTGGGCCACGTAGTCGTGGACAGCGACCCGCTTGGCTGCGGAGAAGGAGAAGCCCAGGCGGCGGCACTGGAGCGGAAGGTACTTGGTGACCGGGCCCTTGATCACCTGGGGGAGAAACAAGGAGGAGGAGGGAGAAGAGGGAGGTGGGGGTGAAGAGATGGAGGAGAAGGAGAAGAGGTGGGTGGCGGAGGGGCATGGGGCGGAGGCGTGTACCGTACACACGCACCTCCAACGAGATGTATGGGCCCACCAGCTGTGGCCACAGCTCCTACCATCGCCCCATACAAACCTTCATGGCTCCACCCCACGCTCCGATGCCCCGCTCTCCGCCCCTTTTGCCTTTTAAGTACACATTCACCCTCGCGTTCTTCTTACCGGAGGCTTTGTACAATGAATCGGTTTAATTACAAGGACGAGTCTTTCAAATGTTTACCGTACCCCATACCTTCATGAGTTTGTCGGGTCCGTTTGTTGCCCGGATGCTCAGCTTCTGCAGCAGCTGCACCATGAGGCCGGAGAAGCGCTTGATGGTGCGCGGGATGCGGGTGCGCGGATTGATGGAGAGCAGCACGTTCTTGTGCGTGCGCACGTATACGGCCTGGGACGGGTGAAGAGGAGGGAAGAGGTGAGGGAGAGGCAGGCGGAAAGGGGTAGGATGGGAACATTGGATCGGTATATAACACGTAGTTGTAAGAGGCGAGGGATTGGGGAGGTGTGGGTGGGTCGTGTTCCGTCCTCCAGTTCGGCAGCCGCTTTCCCGCCTGCCATTCCATCACCGCAGTCGTCCCTGCGACCCATGGGTCACAGCCGCACATGGGTGCAAGGTGTGTGCACGCTTGGCGCACCGCGCATGCACCGTCAATCCAGCAGGGGCGACGGCTCTGCTAAACTGCATCGCGGCCGCTCCCAACCGTCACAACCAGCAGAGAGACTGAACAACCGGCGGGGCGTGGCGTCAGGAGTGGCGCCGGGTTAGGACTGTCATACCGGGGTAAGTCCCTGGCAGCAGCACCAGCTGCAGCAGCAGCTGCAGCACCATCATCATCCGGCAGCAGCGGCAGCAGCTGAGCTCAAGCGGTAGGCCTTGAGGCCGCCTAGACGACAGTGCTGTCCGCCGCCGCCGGCTCTGCTGCTGCCTCGGTGCTCACAATGTTAGGGTTCCGCTGTGCTTCCTCCGCCGCCACCGTCTCCCACCCCCGCAGTTGCGGTTCCACAGCTGTCGCCACCGCCCGGCCCGTCGTCGACCCGGCGGCTGCTGCGGCGGCTCCTGGGTTGCAGCCACAACTACGGCGCTGCTAACGCCCCCATTTTGAAACTGCAGTTGGTGCCCCGTTACCCGTTACCAGTTCCGAGGCCGTAACCCCAACGGCACCAACGGACTTAACCGTCAACCACCGCGCAACCCACAAGCCGCAATCCGGCTTGACCCAGATCCGTGCAAACCACACCAACGACGCCCAAAAGCCACAGCATTAGGGTAATTTGGCGAGTCCACCAACAAAAGAGCTCCCAACAAGCCCGGTATCCCCTATGCCGGGGACGGCGGTCCTTACCTTAACCTTGCCTGCCTTGTTGAGGGGGCTGTCCAGGATGTTTAAGAGCGCCTAGGAGGGGGTAGGGTGCGGATGGACGCATGTCTTTGCAAAAGGGGGACGCCAAGGGAAGGCTTAAGGGTTGTGGCGGGGACCTTTGGGAAGCTGCGGCTCGATGGCATTAGATCTGACCCACGGGTCAAGACGTATGCCTATAGTATCCATGGCACGCCGGTGAGCGATGGACCTAGGATGTATATGGACGCAACTAGTAGCAGAGGGGGGCGCTTGATGATTATGGATGGAAACCGTCAGTGCATGTATGTTACGGGGGCAGTGGACTCGGTGATCAAACACTGAACAAGAGAAGAGCCGGGTACGCAGGATAGGGAACAGGCTCTACGGTGACCAAGCCTTCTCGTCAAGTTAGCCCAAGAGCTTCTGTCACTCGGTGTCACCACCAGGGTTATACCGCACGTCGGCAAACTTCCACCCCGGCCATCCCGCACCTGGTGGCAGATGTCTGGTCGGTACAGTGCTGGGTCTTTTTTGTGTTTTCGTAGGTACGTAGCATGATCATCGCAGTTTAGCAGCTGGTAAGTCTGCGGAGGATTTGCATTTAAGGCGACGTTGGCACGTAGTACCGCCGCCGCGGCAACGACAGGCATCCGGCCGAGCGAAAAATGAAATGGAGTCACACCTTGCCGACTTGCGCCACTTCCAGCTGTGCGTCGTCGAGGATAAAGATAACACCCTGCCCTTCCGCGCGCGCAGCGGCTTCCTCATCCTCAACTGGGGGCGGTTGAAGGCCGCCGGCAACCATTTTGCAAGTGCGCTATGAGCAATAAAATGCAGCTTAAAAGAGGTGAAGGTAGGTTAACTGTTAAAATTCAGCTCTTATTGGTGTTCTAGTCCTCCGATTGCGTATGCGCGTGCGTTAGGGTTGAACACTCCGTTGTAGCTGTCGGGTTGATTGTATAACAAGTCGCTAATGGGTAGCCCTAAAATTATTGGCAATCCTTCCAAACTCATGCGCAGAGAACAATCTCGTCCAAAAAACGGTACGAAGTGAAGAGCCCTCCTTCTTCTTCTTGTTCTTTCCCATACATTTGCGATAGTTGCCTACATTAAATCTACTTGCGCTAGAGCATTGCTTGACTTTGCAGAATCCGCGTGAGACTTTCGCTAGGCTTACCTCTCCCGTTGTTGCGCTTGGCTAATTGACGACAGTGCAGGCAAAGCACTGCGATAGTGTTGGACTTAGTTGCTAACACCATCTTTTGGGTCACTTTCTGGATTACCAGGGAAGCTAGGGCAAGGCATTTCACGCTAGTCAGGCGTCCCCACGCTCGCGCCCAATTGAATTTACATATGGTTTTGACCTAAAGGCACAAGTTGACGGCTTTAAGGGATGACGGATCCTGGCGGAGGTACTGGGCCTGAGGCTCCAAGTGGACTTCAAGAGCAAGTGGAGGTCACCGGAAAGGTTGACTCCTGCAACCGGGAGTACAACCAGTTCCTGGTAGGAAATGGGACGAGGGTGCGACACCAGTAGACTTTGCTTGCGCACATGTAACATGCCAGCTTCTTCGGTTGAGCAGGTGTGTGGTAGCCTGTTCGAGTGCCCCGCCAAGTACTTGCCGATCAAGCCTATCGGCAAGGGGGCTTATGGGGTAGTCTGGTAGGTTTGCTCATTTGCAGTGAAGTTGTTGCATATCGCACTCCCTTTGTCGCCAGCTTTACGGGAACCCGACCCCTTCCCCCTGCTCCACCCCGCTGTTGAGCGCAGTTCGGCTAAAAACCTAGAGGACCAGGAGAAGGTGGCGATCAAAAAGATTGCAAACGCCTTCGACAATGTCATCGATGCCAAGCGCACGCTGCGCGAAATTAAGTTACTGCTGCACCTGCAGCATGAAAATATTGTCCAAATAAAAGACATTATTCCGCCCATGCACAAGGATTCCTTCAAGGACCTGTACGTGGTGTACGAGCTGATGGACACGGACCTGCACCAAATCATCCGCTCGCCGCAGCCCCTCTCCAACGACCACAGCCAGTACTTCCTATACCAGGTGGGAGCTTGCAAAAAGGAAGGCCTTATACTATCTGCAATTATTTTTCCCAAAGTTGAGGAACAGCCTTGCTGGTTTGCGGCCTGTGGTTGGCAGCCTGGGACTTAGCAGCCAGGCCATATCACACCTTCCTTCGCTCTCCTCTCCTCCTCCCTCCGTCCCGCCCAGCTCCTACGCGGCCTCAAGTACATCCACAGCGCCAACATCCTGCACCGCGACCTGAAGCCCTCCAACCTGCTGGTCAACGCCAACTGCGACCTCAAGATATGCGACTTTGGGCTGGCACGCACCAGGTGGGGCTCTGCTGCTGCTGCCGTGCGTCCTGTGTGTAGTTGAGCGGAAACAAGAGCAAGCAGTTGGGATAGGTTCGCATGTGAACCGCAAGTACAAGCAAAACAGAGGTAACCAAACCTGAAACAAACCCGTGCGTCCTGTGTGTGGGGCCCGCGGGAAGGGGAGGGGAGGTAAGTAGAGGCTTTTTCACACATGGGATACCAGCTGACCACTACTATCGGTATCGGTACCTGACCTTCCTGGTTTTTCCCTCCCTGCTTCCCACCGCTCTTCTCCGCTTTCCGCCGCTTTCCTCCTCCCCCCCCCCCCCCACACAGTATCAGCAACGAGAAGGAGTACATGACGGAGTACGTGGTGACGCGCTGGTACCGCGCACCGGAGCTGCTGCTGTCCTGCTCGGGATACACCACCGCTATCGACGTGTGGTGGGTGTCGGGTGTGCCGTTTGCTGGGGAGAGGGGGGAGGGCCCTGCGCAGGCGGGTGCTGGGGTGGGCGAAAGCAGGGGAGATTGGGTTTCCGAGAGGGGTAAGGGGGAGAGGTGTAGAGTGCACCAGGGCCCGGGCACCGGGATATGAGAAAACGGTTATGAGCAAATGTTATAAAAGAGAGGGGTTGCTGCCGAAAACATTTCCGTTAGGTGGGCTGGGAAGGGCGGCGGCGGGGTGTGGTGGTTGGCGGCCGCAGGAGGCAAGGAACCTGGCAGAGGAGGTGGGAAGCGGGCGGAGGCGGCAGAGGAGCGCAATTTGGCATGTGGGTATCCATAGCAGCGGCAGCAGCAGCGGCAGCACCCGCAGCGGACAGCAGGACAGGCGCTCTTTGGACCGGCCTTGGACAGGAGCACTGAGCAGCGACTGATTGGACATGAGCACAGAGGAGCAGCAACTGATGGGTTGCCGTGCACCCGTCACTCCCGGTGCTGCGGTGCTCGGAGTCCCCCAGCAGTGGCGGCAGGGCCCTCCCTGAGTCCCACACGCGCAAGCACGCCGGCCCGCCCCCCCCCCGGGCGCCCTCACCCCCCTCTTCGAGTAACCCTATACACTCAGCCCTCCCTCCCCACACCCACTGCGGCTAGTGTTCTTAACTGCCTGCACGTCCCTGCCTGGCGTCCGGCTGCAGGTCTGTGGGCTGCATCTTCGCGGAGCTGCTGGGCCGCAAGCCGCTGTTCCCGGGGAAGGACTACGTGCACCAGCTCAGCCTCATCACCAAGGTGGGAGGGGTGGGGGGGGGTTCACGGGGCTAACAGGAAGGAATGAGAGGGCGAGAGTGGGGCGTGGGTGGGTGGGTGGGTGCAGGCGTGCAGTGAGGGGGCGGGAAGGGCGGCAAGTCCTCCCTGCCTGCTGCCCCATGCCTCTCACCACGTCTTGCGTGTTTCCCCGCCCCTCCTGCCCCGCCCCGCCTACCTCCCGCCTTCCCCCTCCCGCCCCCCAGATCATCGGCTCCCCCAGCGAGGAGGAGCTGGCCTTCATCAGCAGCGAGAAGGCCAAGCGCTACATCCGCTCCCTGCCGCGCAGCGAGCGGGTGGACTTCGGGCAGCTGTGGCCGCACGTGGGCAAGACGGTGGGGTGCATGGGGAGGGGCGGGGGAAAGGAGGGGAGGCAGGAAGGTGGGAGGGTGGGATTAGATAAACTGAGCCGCGGAAACAGAGGAGGGAGACCCATGGGTCAGATAGGGGCAACAGGGGACGTGAGGGGTGGGCATGGTGGGCCTGTGTAAGAGCTGAGAGGAGAAGGATATGGATGGGGCGGGGATTGGGTGGTTCGGCGGTGCTTCATTCACCCCTCTTCACGTCACCTCAGCCCCCTATAACCCTCTCACCTCAACCCCCTCACCTCACCTCCCTCCCCCCTAATGACGCACTTATCTATACCGGTAATTTTGCCCCCTAATGACGCCTTATCAAACGGTCCGTTAGTTGCCTCCACTTTATCCCTCCAACCTCCCTCCCTCCCCCCTCCAACAGGCTCTGGACCTGATCGACAAGATGCTTGTGTTCGACCCCACCAAGCGCATCAGCGTGGAGCAGGCGCTGGAGCACCCCTACCTGGCCTCGCTGCACGACCTCAGCGACGAGCCCACCTGCCCCACCCCCTTCACATTCGACTTTGACGCCGACCACCTCACGCCGGTGAGAGAGGGGCAGCTGAGAGGAGTCGTGCAGGGCGTGGAGGCGGTGGGGAGGCGGTGGGGAAAAGGGGAAAGGGAAAAGGAGAAGAGTACCTTACATGCTGGAAGTGAAGGGAGCGGCAGGCGGGGGGAGGTGAGGCCCGAGGCTAGGTAGACTCGTCCTTCTGGCCGCAGCGCGCGTTTTATGTGCACTACCGCTTTAGGCCGCTTGGAGGTTGTTCGGAGATGTTTTGGAGTTCGGTCGGAAATCGCCTGCTCTGACAGCCCTGTTCGCCTTTCCCTCTTCCCCCCTCGCTCCCCTGCGTTGTCCCCTCACCTTGCACCTGGTCGCGCCTGCTGCTGCCATTTTGTTTCGGCTGCTACGCCGGTTTGATGTTCGACGTACGAACGTGGTGGCCGGGGATGCAGGACGTCGTACGGCAAGTAATCTTGCAGGTGGGAAGATTGGCAGGGGAAAGAGCGGGGGAAAGGGAGCAGGGTTGTAGCGCGGGACTGAAGGCTCGGGCGATGGAGCGGTAGGGATTGGGAGATGGGAGGGGTTGTGGAGGGATTAGGTGGCTAAGATTTAGAGTTGGCATTTGCCGTTTCGGTTGGCTGCGTGATATGGATTGCCACAATATGCGTCGTCTGTAAAGGTCTGCGCGTGGGCTCATCACTGAGGTGCCGCTCGACATCGGCGGTCTTTTTTGTAGGATAGAGCATCAGCCTTTTGCTTACGGAGTAGCAGGATGCTTTGTATATTTCCCGTAACGCGCTGTTTATAGTGGCGCTTAGACGATCCTTGCAATATGTGAGACGTAGCTCCGAAACAAATCAACGTTCCTGCATATGTGTGAAATTTGATATTGCCCGCCCGCTATTGCCCCATGTGACGCAACAGGATATGGCAGAGCTGCACGACAACGCGCCTCAATAAAGGCAATGCCCAAGAGCCTTGCTCCTTCGTGTGGAAGGGCTGCTACTGCACCGCAGGCTGCACATCTACCTTTGCAATCGTGAAACCGGTTATTGGTCCACTCGGGCGTTAGCATTTTCCTGCTTACAATGCTTGCGATGCACGTGTTGTACTGGAGCAACGCTTGTTTGTTGAGTGGGTTACGTTATGTGGTTACAACTTGCTCAGCCGCAGCTTTACAGTGTGAGCTATTTTCAGCTGCTAATTGTAATTGGAGGTCATATCGTATTATTTCTCAGGCTGAGTTAGGTTCGACTTCTATCAGGGCTGGAGACGCCCTGGGTTTAGTACGTAGGATTTTTGTTGACATATCTTAAGGCGTGCTGCTTTTAGAACAAAACCAACATTTGTGAAGCTAGCTGGTCTTGGCTGACAGGGGCGGCCTGGCATTGTGGCATACTTTCAGTCATTGCGTACATTGTAAGTAACGCTCTGTTCTTGACTATTGGAGGCTCTCGTGTATCCCGCTGTAATTTTTGTGGCTACCCCTGCCACCATCGCCCTTGTGTTGTGCATCCTTTAGCGCTGGGTGGGTGGGCAACGGGATGGGGCAATCACGCTCCACATGCGTATGCTGCATGTTTATTTGCGGTTATAAGGTTTGCGCACGTTACACGGTGCTTAAAAAATGGCGTCCATGCCTTGTTGCTTGTGCAAGCCGGTCGCTGAGCACTGGCAACAAGTCGTCACCTTTTACTGTAAGACATGCAGTGAACGTTAAGCTGCACCCCAACTTCAGCGACGTGGGTCGGCCGCAACCATCCGCGTAACTGCATGAGCCATTGTCGTTGCTGCCCCTTTGAAGTTGTTTCCACGCCAGGCAGCGCCCACACAGCCGTGCGTCAGTCTCGCATCACCCTGATCCTTCCTGCCTCGACGCCTGCCTGATATCGCTGTCCGACCCAACCATGTTCTATCTTGTTGCTACCTCTATCTTGTTGCTACCTATTGTTCACAGATTCGGCGTCGCCGCGGCCCTTCGAGCATGCCGCCCTGATTCCCTGTGCCACGTGCCGCGCCCGAGTCAACGGAGCCTCGGTGCGGCGGACGAGCTCAAGCTTCGCCACTTCTGCTGCCGCATCAGCCATTGGGCCCGAAGCACGCAGCAGCCCTCACCCCGTGTCTTCAGCTCTCCTCCCCGCTACTGCGTCACCAGCAGCAGCAGTGAAACCTCCCTAGCAGCGGCCGCTGGTGCGCAAAGGGGCAGTGCGGCTGCTGTCCTCCCTGTCCTCATAGGGCGGTGCCGCCCCCGGCAGCTGCCCCGGGAGGTGCTGCGAGAGGTGCAGCAGCAGCTGTGGGCGCTGCTGCAGGTGGTGGTGCGGGTGCTGCCAGCTCGGGTGTAGCGGTTGGCGTGGCTCCAGCCGGGGTTTCAGTGCCATGAGCGGGGCTGCGGGGGAGGCGGCGAGCTGCGGAGCGGGTGCGGCTGGCGGTGGGGGTGATGCCAGCAGGCAACAGCAGCAGGGGCAGGGGCAGGGGGAGCGGCAACCTCAGAAGCAGCAGTCGAGCCGCCGCAGATCAAGTGGTCCCAGGTGAGCTGAGACGCTGGGGGGGGCGGGGGACGGATGACCGTTGCGTGGAGGTAGTTAAGGTATTGACGGGTAGACGTTTCCTGCTGCGGTTGCCGGTAACTGACAGCCGCGGTAGCTAGAGGGAATACGTTGTCCCCACCCACATGGTGTGGTGACAAGGTGCTGGTGGGTACTGGCGCGGTACGCGCCCCCGTGTGAACCCCGCTGCCAGCTGCCCGCAAAAAGGTAACGGCTGTGCCCTATCAACGCTGCCCTCCATCCATCCATACCTCCATTTATAACTCCATTCTTTCTCCCACCATCATCAACGCTCATGCTGCTCCTTCTCCTTCCTCCTCCTCCTCCTCCTCCCCCGCCGCACCCCAGGTGGTGGGGTGCCTGCCTGGCGCCGCCTCGGGTCCGGGAGCCCTCGGGCGGCGAGGGCCCCTTCGCGACCGACCTCCTGAACAGCGCCGGCAGCACTGGCAGCAACGCAAGCAGAGCAGCCGCCGCTGCTGCTGCTTCTGCCAACGCAGCAGGAGGCACCGCGCAAGCAGCAGCAGCAGGAGGAGGAAAAGGAGGAGCAATTGCAGCAGCAGGAACAGCCTCTGCTGGCTCAGCTGGAAACGTTTGGGTGGCTTCTGCATGTGGCCCCGCAGGCGGTGGTGGCGGTGGTGATGGCAGCAGCTCCCCTCGGACTGCTTCTGCATCTGCATCAGCGGCACCCAAACGGTGTTCCGAGTCGGGTGCGGCTGCCTTCACCCCCGCTAACGGTGGCCCCGGTCAACAACACCAGCAGCAGCAGCAGCAGCAGCCCCCCCTGCCGGCCAGCAGCACCTCCTGCCAAGCTGCGGATTCGGAGCGGTTCACTCGCTTCCGCAAATCCAGTGCGCGTCAGCTGCGGACGTCGCTGGAGCGCAGTTTGCAGCAGAGCAGGTGGGAACGGCAAGGGGAGGGGGGACAAAGGGCGAAGGGGCTTCCCGGGGTGTGCGGTTTCGGTTAGGGACTGTGAACGCGTGCACTAAACATAGCGTGTGCCAAAGCCTACCGGCTTGTTGGAAAGCTGCGCCGTGTCCTGAGCAGTCCGCGGATCGACGCTCCACTCCCTTCTCCGCTCTCAGGAGCCTTCGCAACGGTAGCGGCGCGGGGGCTCTGCCGTCTGGCGGAGGCGGCGGTGGGGGAACTGCCGGCGGCGGCGGTGGCGGTTTCGGCGGCAGTCCGCTGTACAGCACCAACGGCAGCAAGTGAGGAGCGTGGCTGGCGGGCGGGGGGAGTTGGTACTGGGTGCCTCGTTGTTGACATGTGCTTGAGGCGGGACGTGGGGAACAGTGGGCCTTGGCCCGCGCCGTGACCCCCACGGGGGACCCGGAAAAAGCCCCTGTACCCTTTCGCTGCTTTTGCGACCCTGCTACCGCACCTCGCAACCTCCCACCCTCCAAACACAGGCCACGCGACTCCTTCGAATCGGACTGGGACGTGGTGGGCACCGAAACCGACAACAACGTGCTATCCGCCGCGGGGGCCGCGCTCTACTCGCACGCCGCCATTACCGTGCCCTCGGGCGCGGAGGGAGGTGTGGCCTCACTGGCCTCCGCCCAAGGCGGAGTCAGGCCGGCTGGCGTTACGTCGCCGCTGGCGGCGATTGCGCCGCCACGGAGATCTGGTGGCGACGGCGGCGGCGGCAGCGCACCACGGAACGCGGGCGGCCCGGCGCCACCGTCATGTTCTAGCCGTGAGCTTCCGAGCGTGGTGCAACGTCCGCAACGTCCGCAGGGGCGGGGACAGCAGCAAAAGCAACAACCGGGGCGGGAGCAGCAGCTGATGGCTGGCAGGGATGATGATGCTGAGGAGGAGGACGAAGCAGATGGGGGCCGCGGTGACGATGGCGACGCTGAAGCAGGGTTGCAGCATCAACATCAACAACATCAGCAGCAGCAGGCGCGACCAGCGCTGGTGCAGTTCCATGGCCTGGCGCGCTCGGCGTCAACGGGCGGCAACGGCTCCAACGAGATCTCGTTCAATCAGTCGGCGGTGGCGGCGGTGATTGCAGCCGCGTCGGCGTCGCGAGCGACGGACGACAGTCTCGCCGGCGAGGGCGATGCGGCCGACGCCGCGGCGACGCCGTCGCCATCTAAAAAGAGCGCTCGCGGCTCTTCACCTGCCCCGGAGGATCTCCTGACGGCGCAGATGATCGCGCTGCAAGATCGCATCAAGGCCCTAACGGATGAAGATCTGCTCAATCCATCAGCCAAACTGAGCTTCGTCTCGCCTCCGCCCGTGCCCTCAGCAACTGCCCTGGCAAGCCACCTGTCCAGCCACCAATCGCCCTCCGGTCCCATGCCCTTCATGCTAGCCGGCGACAGCGGCTTCGGAGCGTTAGCAGGAGGAGCCGGAGGAGCCGGGGCAGGAATGATGGACGTGTCGCCGCCGCAAGGTTTCATGCCCTCCTCTCCTCGCGTCTACCACCCTCCTCAACAACATCAACATCAACACTACCCTCAGCACCATCAGCAACAGCAGCAGCAGCAGAACTACCAATTGTACCCTCAGCAACAGTTCCTGCAGCAGCAACACCCTCAGCAGCAGCACTATCTGGGGCATCTCGGCCTAGGCAACTCCCCGCCGCCTCATTCCCCGCCGCCAGCAGCCCCCGTGGGCGCCCTCGACGCGCTGAGCGCCTTCCTCGGCAGTACAACCTCCCGTTCGTTTAGCGTGTACGACACAGGTGGCGGCGGCAGCGCCGGCATGCTGTACAACGCGACCGCTGGCGGCGGACCCGTCAGCGGTCGCGTCGCCGGCTTCGTCGCCGGGTCGGTGGGGCCCCCCGGGAGCGGCCCCAACAGCAACAACCGAGGCTCATCCGCCGCCGCCGCCGCACCCATTAGCGCCGTCGCCGCCGCCGCCGCCGCCGCCGCCGTTGGCGGCGGCGGCCCTCGCAGCTTGCATTCCGTCGTACAAGATGATGGTTTCACCACTGCACATTTGCAGCTGGGCGGCTCCAGCCACAGGCTGGCGTCTAGTCACCTTGGGCCGGTGACCAGCAACAGCAGCTTCCTCTCAGGCAGGCCTGCAGGGCCGGGCAGCGACGACCCTGGCGCTCTGTTTCTGACTCGGGAGGACACGGGCGGGCTGGGGCCCTCCTCCAGGGTGGTGATGAGGTCGCTGGAGCAGGTGGCGGGCGCTGTGGTGGGCGCGCGGGCGGATAGCGGAAAAGGTAAGCGTGATTTAGGCAGGCGTGGTTATACCGGTAGCGAGTGTTGTATAGTGGGGTTGGGGTACATGGTGTGTCCTTTTCCGCAGGGGTCTCGGATCCGTCCTCAGGTGGCTTCCGGGCCCAGCATACACGTCTTTTCGTACATCACGAAGGCACCTCTTTTTCTTTCATCCATGACCGCATTGTACCGTATTGTCCCTTTTGCCTGCCATTTTCCCTCCCTTGTAATCATATACCTTGGTTAACACAGGTACGTGTACGAGTTTCTCCACTGCGGACGGTAGTCTGGGTGACAGACCCATGGGTCTGTCCACCATGTCCTCCACAAAACGCGAGGCAGGTGGCAGCACCTCCGCACCGGCTACCGCGGCCGGTCTAGACGACGAACTGCCGGACGATCCGGACTCGTCCAAGCCACTCGCCCCGATCACGGCGCCGCCTGCGGGCTTGGGCGCCAAACGTTTCACGCTTGCAGCGGCGCTGGTCCGAATCCAAACAGAGATGCAGCAAACCATAAAAACACCCGCCGCCGAGACCATCACAACCGCCGCTGGCGCCGCCGGCGCCGCCACTGCAACATCCACCATGTCAATTGAAACTCCGTCCAGCAATGGCGGAGCTCCCACCGCCACCGCCTCAGGTGCCGGCGGCGGAGCGCCTTCCGTACTGCCCCGCTTCGCGGCCGCGAGCTCGCCTGCTGCCCTGATGGGCCCGCCGACAATGGGCGCCGGCGGCGGAGGCGGCGCCGGATGGGTCGGTCCCGGCGACGGAGGCGGAGGCGCTTGGACTACCTCCGTCGCCACCTCCGGCACTTCAGCGGCGTCGGCGGCGGCCGTGGCGTTAGGTCGCGGTGGCATTCGTGACATGAACGTGTCCAGTGATCGGGGTATCGCTGCGCGCGGCGGCAGCTTACCTCGGCAACTCGGCGGCAGCAGCCAGGGTGTCGTCTCAGGGGGGCTGGGGGTGTCAACTGGGGAAGGAGCTTGGCGTGCTGGTGGTGGTGGTGGTGGTGGTGTGTTAATGCAGTTGGCGGCGCAGCAGCAGTATCAACAACAACAGCAGCAACAGCATCATCAACAGCATCAACAACAGCAGCAGCTATTCCTGCAGCAGCACCAGCAGCAGCAAATGGTTCCCGACAATCCAGACTTTGTGTTGCAACAGCTGCTGAACAGCGGCCCCCCGGGGCAGCAAACCCAGTTCCCGACGCCACATCAGTTGCAGCAGTACTACCTGCAGCAGCAGCAGCAACAGCAACATCAGCAGCAACAGCAACAATCACAGCAGCAACAACACCAGCGGAGCCTATTACCACAGAACTCATCTTCCCTGTCGCCCACACATCAACAACAGAATCACTCCTTCCAGCACCAGCAGCAACAACACCTGCAGCAGCAACAACAGCAACCCCCGCAGCAACCGCAGCAGCAGCAGCAGTACCCCTCTCAACAGCAGTGGCAGCTGCAACAGCAGCAACTACAACAGCTGCAGCACCAACAGCACTTGCAAGCGCAGCTAGGAATAGCAGGCGTGGCCGGAACGCCCATCCATGGCCTCCTCTCCGACAGCATACGGGGCACCAGACCCGGCGGGGATGCAGCCCTCAGCTCCCGTCGTTTCTCCACGGACTATCTGTACGACGAGTTCTTTAGTAACGCCCTCCTGCAGTACGACATGCAAGCCCTGGGTCCGTCACTTGCCGGGTCGGGCTTACCTGCCAGCGCTTCCGAAGGTCCGGATGCGGGGGGCCCTTCATCGTCTGCTGCGTCAATCATGGCTTCCACGTACGGTCGCGGCAGCGGCCAAACCGCCCCTCTAACGCCGCCGCCACTAACGTCGCCAGCCGCGCAAGTTGCCGGTATGGTGACCCATGGGCCGGGGCCGCCGCCCGTTCACAGTCGCAGCGTGCGAAGGAACGTAAGCACGGAATCGCTGCGGATACAGGCGGCGCATCGGTCGATGGAGGGAAGGGCCGCCGCCGCCGCGGCGGCAGCGGCAAGCGCCGGTGGCGCTGGCGCCGCTGGCGGCGTTGGCTTGAATCCCTCCAGCCTGATGCAGTGGAGCAGCTCCTCTATGATGTCACCCTTCACCACGTCACCGCCCGCACCCTCCGCCTCCCAGCAACGCCTGCCAGGTGGTCCCATGATGGTGGGGACTGCACCTTATCAACCTCCCCGGGGCGCTGCAGCGATCCTATTCCAGCAGCAGCAGCAGCAGCAGCAGCAGCAACATGACAGCCCGGGTTCCAGTGACGGACGTTGGCCCTCCAGTGAACCCACATTGCGTCATGCAACGCCCGAGGGTGCCGCTGCGGCGGCTGCAGCGGCAGCGGAGACGGTGGCCTCTGCAATGGCAATGGCCACGGCGACGGCGAGCAATCCATCGGAGGACAACGCGCCGGCACCCATGCAAGGACAAGCATCCACACCGTCGAGTGCGTTGATGACGACCCATGGGTCACTCCGCACGCAAGGGCCTCACTCAGGCGGCCCAATGGCGGCGGCGTTGCCAGGCGCAGCAGCAGCAGCAGCAGCCAATGGCAGTGGCCGCTTCGCGGGCAGCTCAGCGGAGGGGTCGCAGCAGGCGGCGTCTCCGGCACATTTCGGGCACCATGTCGTCACAGCGGCTAGCGGCGTCGGTGTCGGCGTCGGCGTCAGCAGCTGGCTCCTGGCGGAGGGGTCCTCTGCCGTACGTAGGACGGCAACGCAGGACGCGGGGGGCACCACCAGCACCTCCGCTGCTGCTGCTGCTACTGGGATGATGATGCCGACCACCTCACGGACCATGACGGCGGGGTTCTTGGGTGGCGGCGGCGGCGGCAGCACAGCCAACATGCAGGTCGTGCAAGCGGTCGCAGGCGGTGCCGGTGCACGCAGCGTCGCCAACCAGCCGACGCAGCGTACGGCCACAGATGATGTGGTGGCAGGTCTGATGGAGAGCGTGCTGCGGTCCGGTGCGGCGTCGGTGTTGGTAGAGGAGGGCAGCGGCGCCGGCGGCGGCGGCGGCGGCGGTGGTGGTGCTGTCGCAAGTAGCTATGAGCTGGATGCGGGCGGGGACGTGGCAGCGGCGGGGGGTGCTTCAGCGCCGGGTACTCCTCTGGGATGCCCATCTGGCCTGCCTTTCATGCCGTCAGGGGGTGTTGCGGGTCGGCCCTTTCCATCCCCCCCTGGTAGCACCACTAGTTACCTGTCACCGTCGTCAAGCGCTGCCGGACAGCCTGTACTACCGCAAGCGCAGCAGCAGCAGCAGCAGCAGCCACCGCAGCCACCACCGCAGCAGGGATGGGGCGGCGCGGCTACGGCAGGCGGAGTAGCAGCCATGAACGGAGCTGGAGCACCGGAGTTGCTACCTGGGCTTGCATCAGCGGCAGCGGCAGGGGCGCAGGCGCACCTGACATCGACGTTGCTGCAGCAGCGGAGCGTCTCGGGAGCAGGGGGCGCAGCGGCGGCCGCTGTCTCCGCCGCCGTGGTGGCAGCAGCTGCTGCTGGCGGCAGTTTGTCGTTGGAGTCCCTGCGGGCCATTTGTGAGGAGTCGAGACAGCCGCTGCTGCCGCTACTGCAAGCAGCGGAGCAGCAACTGCTTCTCAGCACCCCGCAGCAGCAGCAGCAACAGCAACAACAACAGCACTACTCCTCGGTAGAATCACAGCAGCCGCAACACCACCAACAACAGCAACAGCAACAACAGCTGCCGTGGGAAGGTGTTGCGGCAGTGCCTGGTTTCGGTGTTGGCATGGGCGTGGGAGCTCCTCGACCCCCGTACGAAGCAGGGGAAGTGTTGTTGCTGGCTGCGGGGGGGGTGGTCGTGCTGTTCAACCTGGTTATTATCGTCTACGTGCTCGTTAGCATGCAGCTGCTGCTGGAGAGGTCGGGAGGAGGAGGAGGAGGTGGAGGCGCCGGGGTACACGGAGGAGCGGGTGGGGAGCTGTGAGAGCACAGCAGTGTAGTGCGGGTGGGTAAAGAGGAAACAACTAACTGACTGAGGGATAAGGCGTCAACATGGGTGAATGAGTACCGGTGAACAGGTTTGGCGGCGCGGCTCTGAGCATGTAGTATCGTGGTTCGGGGTGAGTGGCTGGGACCTGGCAGGAGAGGCGTTAGTTCTGTTGAGCTTTGGCTGTGGAGTATGGGTTGGCCAAAGCCCGCAGTCAGGCGGATTCGTGCCGAGGAAGCCGCACGCACGGGTGCTGTCAAGAGAATGGTTCGGGTACTAAGGGTGGTATAAAAGGTAGGGTAGGGTAGGGTAGGCAAAGGCAGGTGTGCTGCCACACATGTCTGCCAGGTGGGCTGGCTAGAGTGCACAGGCGGGCAGGGCTGGAGAGGCTAATGGGCTGCCGTGGGGTTGGTTCTGTGTTAAGCGAGTCGGAACCCGCGAGTCGGAAGCTACTGTGCGCCATGTGCCTAGAACATCGGCAGGCTAGCCATGCGGGTGGTGGCACTGCGGTGAGCACAGGGCGGCTCGGGCTTACTGAGTGTTGCCGCGCGGCTTCGGAGGGAGGCCAGCCGGTGCAGCTTCGTAGGTGCAGTGTATGCAGCGGGGCTTTGTGCCTTGCACGCGTGAGTTCATGGGTGCTAACTGAGTGTGTTAAGATAACTGGACTTAAGAAGGTGCGCCGCCGGGCGGTAATGAGAAAGCGTGTGAGCAGGCAGTGGCTGTGGCTGTGGCGGGGGGAGCTGCTGTCGCTTGTGTCCTAAGCAAAAGAAGGCATGGTAGGCTGGCAGGTACTGCAATGTTGGGGTTATATACCGGTATGCTATACATGGCAGGAGTTCTGCAAAAGGGACCCACAAAACCACCAAGTAAGTCCAAGACACGCAAAACGTGGGCGGTGCGTGTGTGTGTTATGCAATCAACGGGTGCCACTCTAGGAAGGGTCGATGGAAACGTTTTGCTGCTGTAAGGTGTGAGAGACGAGCTTCGATACGAGGTGGACCCTTCACACAGCGTGCAACACACCGGGGCCTGGAGGGTGGTGTTGGGGTCCCCACAACACCCTACCTCCGCGTCCAAGAATGGCGATGCTGATGTTGATGATTATGATTACCTGCTTTGTTCTAAGTGTTGGTTCATCTTGTTGGTCGTTTCTTGCGCACAGGGGCGCATGTGGCGCACCAAGGGGCGAGGGTGGCCCGTTGCGGCCCACTGGCTAGTCAGTCTGCAAGAAGCCTTAGTCCATTTTTAAAAGGTCAGATACCGTATCTCTGACGCATAAGTGAGGGCATGAGGGCTGCGCACTCTGTGTCTTAAGGGTTTAAGCTACTGTGCTATTGTGCATGCTGGTCGGTCAAGGGCAAATGCCCCTCCTACATGTAAGCCGCCATACACGCAGACTTATGGAGACTTCCGTACAAGCTGCCGTACAACTGGAGATCATGTACGGAGCAATCACAGTTCGTGATTACCGGTACCGGTAAACGTGTGTTCAGCCGATGGCAGTAGGTTGCAAGGGTCCCCAGGAACGGCCAGCTGGTTCCCCTCCTCATGCATGCACTAGAAATGGAACGAGAAGATGACATCATACCGGTACCAACAATGATGCCGTATCCATCGCGCACGGAATTTATGACATGGCGGGTGCAGGCAGGTGTATGCACATCGTGTTACATGCCACCTTAATCCAGCATGTCCATCGTCAGCATGTGCTATGTACATGTAGCCCAGACACATCGCACAAACGAAAGTCTCATATCGTTACACGGACTCATTTAATAGAAAACTGCTCAGAGCCGGAATCACCGTACGATCAGCGGCCGCTTCTTGCTGCGACTTGCCACCTGCCTTGAAAACACACACATACACAAACACAACCGCACATAGATAGATCAGGTAGATAGGTACCGATAGACAGCACCACAACGCACTTCCAACCTGCCTGCAGCAGCCCATGGCACCAGAAGATCTGTGCTCTCCCGCAGGACCCATCACATCCCCAATGCCAGATTTTGCTGTTACCGGTACTCGTAGAATGGAGCCTTCCGCGAAACCTTGTTTCCCAAATGCACCCAACCTGCCGTGAAACGTGGTACACCCGGCGGGCTCGCAAACCACGCTTGAGTTACATTTAAACCCTAAACACAAGATTGCCCACGGCTAAGAGTACTTCTTTACCCCCATCACGCATCAGACAATGTTCACATCAGCAGCAGCACTGTGTCACAGCTTCACAGGTCACCCATGTTGCACGGTGCGGATAATGATGAGCCTCTTTGGGAGTGCAACCCTCCGCTGCGACAGGGCGGCGTGTATGGGGGACATTCCGTTCCGTCGTACATATCATGCACGTCATGCATGCATTCAGGGAGCGCAACCCACGCAGCTGTGCATCGCGTCCCACGATGGAAGGTTCCCCACATGCTATGTCATCACGCGTACCGGTACCATACTGAAAGTCACACCTGACACCCGTAGAACAACCACCTACTGGATCCCCGTGCGCAGCTGAGCGAAATCGCCTCCCACACACGCCAGAGCAGGCCCTTAAAGTCGCCTCCCACACACGCCAGAGCAGGCCCTTAAAATCGCCGAGACTCCCAAACGCAGATGTCGTTCACCAATACCCGCATAGTTGTACAGCATCGCCCATGCATTGGCTGAACTAGCCGCTGCTAGTGTGGGCCCTCAGGTCCTGCAGCTTCAGCAAAACGGTCTTTCCAGCGATTCCCCAAAGCACACCACACGCCGCATGCATGCATGCATCCCCCCTTGTACCCCAGCTTTCCGCTGCGTGTTGTTGTTGTTGTTGTTGTTGTTCCGCTGCTTTACACCCCTGGAGGTGTGCTGTGCCACTCGAGCATTGCTGCAAGCAGAGCGCCACTATTCAAAGCCCGGCCTCAAAATCGCTGCTGCAAACGCGGCACCCTTTAACAGCATCCCACTACCGCAACAACCCCTACATTAGCGGCATGTTGCGCAGCCGTGCAATCTCGTTTCGTTTCGTCTGGCAGTACTCCGCAACACCGCCCAGATGCTGCCGTACAGCCCGGGAGATATCGCCCCTCTCGTCCGGCTCCAGCAGCACCGGCTCCTCCTCCGCGTCCTCCTCATCCAAGATGGCTGACGGCATGCGGGTATGAGCGGAAGCCGAACGGTACATGTACGGCAGACCGTTGATCCCACCGTTGCCGCCACCGTTGTGGTTTGGATGGTACAGCTGGCTGCTGCCAACAGCCGCACCTGCGCTGGTCCCGGCAGTCGTGCCCCAAGCGGGACGCAAACCCGCTGCAACGCCCACCGCGTTCGAGTGTTTTGAGGAGGGGACCGCTAGAGGCGGCGAGCCGCCAGAATTGAGGGTGTTGTACACGGGACCGCGACCGCAAGCAGGGTTGGCGCTGTTCGGCCGCATTTGCTGGTGATGATGGTGTTGGTGTTGAAGGTGTGCATGGTGGTTGGCCGCGCCACCGTACGGCGCATGCGGTTCCCCGGCAGCTGCCGTACCGCGACTGCCCCCGCTGTATGGCACGGCGGAGGCGGGTCGTACCCGGCCGCCCACGCCGATGCTGCCGCCGGCGCTAGCACTGACGCCAGCACTTGCCGAAAAGGGCCTATTATGCAGCTTGCCACCGCCGCCTACATAGGCCTCCGCCGCCACAAAGCCATGGGGTGATCCGCCGGCGCCGCCGTACAGCCCCACAATGGCTCCGGAACCACTGCTCGGCGGCAGCGGTGGCGTGCCAGTTTGCCTTAGCTTCTTCACCTGCTGCTTCAGCTTTGCATGGCCCGAGAGGAACTGCTTGAGGTTGAGCTCTTTGATGACCTTGACTCCGCCGGCGGCGGCGGCGGGGTTGTAACCGACATCGTAACTGTCGTAAAATTCGTCTTCTAGCGGCAGCTGTGGCGGCGGCAAGTCCTCACATAGCTGCACCGTCATGTTGGAAAGACGGTCCTTCAGGCGGTAGCGCTTCGAGGTAACCCCCAACTGCTGCAACCAACGGTTCGCCTCAACGATGCGCTTCAACGTGTCCGCGACGTACACGCTAACCGTAACGCCCGCAACCGCCACGGCGGCGGTACCGCCTGCGGCGGTCGCTTGCTCCGGAGGCGGCATGGTTACCGGAACGGGCGCGTCAACGTTAAGTAGCAGCCCTCTAGGCGTCTCGTAGCCTACACCGCCATTGGCGGTGCCGCCGCCGCCGCGCCGACTGGCGGATGCAGGCCGCAAATGGTGCGGCTGCGCCGACATGGGCCGACCCAAGGGTCGCGGCACGTTCACCAGCTGCTGCTGCGGGTTTGTGCCGTACACCCCGGCCATCATGACGGGACGAGCGGATGCGGGGCGGCGACGGCCGCTGGCTGGTGCCGTCATGGGCCGTACGGGCCGGCGGATCTCAGGCGCGGCGGCGGCGCCGTCATCCATGTCGCCGTCAACGCTGTCGCCAATGTGCTGCTTTGCGCCGTTTCCAACGGCCTCCGACGCCGCCTTGGAGGTGCCACTCATCTGGTCCATCCAGACATCATACTTGATGCGGTTGGGCGTCGCCGCCGCCTCCGCCTCGTCCAGCACTGACATGGACGACTCCGACGGCGGGCTGTCAGCAGCAGCCGCCATGCGAATACCGCCGCCACCAGGAGCGCCGCTGCTTTCCCGCCTGCCGCCTCCTCGAGCAGGAAACGGCGGCTGCGGAGCCACAGGCGGCAGCATTCGGCCGCCACGTGCCGCGGCGCCGCCTGTAAAGTGTACGGACGGAACGTACGGCGGCGGCGGTACGGGTTCCCTGCCTCCGCGGTCAGCCTCCAGACCAGGTCGCATGTGTGGCGCGGATATTGGCCGCGCCCCCTCATAACCGCCGTCGGCAGCTCCCTCTGCAACTCCCTCTCCGAACTGCTCCTGCTGATGCTGTGACCGAGGCACAGCGAGATACAGCTCATCATCCTCATCGTCGACGACGTCACCGCCACCGCGACCCGGCGACGCCGTACGACCGGGCGAGGGGTTGCGCTGGCCTCCCACTCCAGACGGCGCCGTCAAGTCCTCATGCGGCACGTGGTAGCCCAGGTAGCCGAACGACGCCAACCCGGCGCCGGCGGGTCGTGCAGACATGGGCCGCCTCCGCGCGGCCGCCGCCTCCGCTGCTACCCTGTGGTGCTGAGGCAGCACGTCGATGTCGTGTTTGAGAAGCTGCATGGCGAATTGCTGCGGCGGGAGCAGGTCAAACGCTGCATCTGGCGGCGGCAGCGGCGCCGCGTTGCTGCCGATGGCGCCGACGCCGATGCCAGGTCCGCTGACGGTGCGGAGGTTGTTAACCACGGCGGCGGCAGCGGCGGCGCGCCTGCTGGCTGCTGCTGCTGCGGCGGCGGCGTCCTCCTCGGCTTTGGAGAGCGATGAAGTGGAAGGTGCGGGTGGTGAGGGGTGCGGGGAGGCTTCTGGTGTTGCATGGCTAGCGACTTGCAGCGGCGGCAGGTTAGCCGGCTGTCGTGGTGCCGGCGGGGTGCTGCTGGCGTAAGAGGAGTCGGCGGAGGGAGGCGCGCGCGGCGAGGATGCCTCTGCGGCAGGCGGCTGCGGCGGCGGGCCCGGGGCCGTTGGCAATGACCTCTCAGAAGCAACAGCCGAGGGAGCCGCCCGCGGCGAGATCGACTGCTGCGACGGCTCTGACGCTGGCGGCTGCGGGACCTGCTGCACAGGAGGCTGCGACGGCTCCGATGCGGCGGGTGGCGGTGATGATAGTCCCGCTGAGGGCACCTGCTGCTGCTGCTCTGACGCCTCCCGCGACGGTGCATGCGTGGGCGGGGCCTCTGCGGTGCCCTCCGCCCCAGATCTCTCGCCCGCCGCCGCCTGTGTCCCCGCCGCCCCCGCACCTCCTTGACCCCCCTCCCGCTCTTCCTCCTCCTCCTCGGCCTCGCTTTCAAACTTGTCGTTGCTGTACTCATTCTCTGCATCCCCGCTGCCCTCCGCCTCCGCGCCTGCCGCCTGTCCCGTTGGACGCCCCTCCTCTTCCACCTCCTCCTCGGGCACGGCGCCTCCCACGCTGCTCTCCTGGTGCACCGGAGGGCCCTGCGGCAGCCCCTCTATCTCCATCGAAGCAGGCTCCGCCCCCAGCGCTGGCGGCCTGCCATCGCCGGGGTGGTCGTACGATGAATCGCACGGCAGCGGCTGCACGAACCCACGCATGGCCATCGTAGGGCCCGCCACCTCAGGCAGCGGCGGTACGGCCTTTGCCGTACCGCTCCAACTGTACGGCAATCCGCCTCCGCCGCTTGCAGCCGACGCACGGCGCTGCTCCTGCTGCTCTTCCTCCACAACACCGTCATGCACCTCTTCCTCCTCCTCCTCAACCCTGGATGGCTGCACACCACCATACACCGCACCCACAAGCCAGCGCTGCTCCAGTCGCCCCGCATCGCCCTCCCCCTCGTCCTCCTGGTTCCGAAACGGCGCAGCCTCCTCCCCATACAGCGCCAGCGCTCCCTTAGCAAGAGCCCCGTTCGTCGAGCCCCAGGGCACCGGGTCCAGCTCCACGCTCGTCCCTCCCACGTCGCCCTCGCCCGCCCAGCTCCGCCGCTCCGCCTCCTCCAGCGGTCGTACCTCAAACGTCGCATTCAGCGCGCCATCCTCTGAGGCGTCCTGCCGACCGCCATACGCCCCGCTGCCCTCTCCCTCCGCCACCCCCACCCGCTCCTCCTCCTCCGCTTCACCCTCCTCGCTGCCCAACAGCTCCTCATCCTCATCCTCATCATCAATCCCATCCTCATCCTCCTCCTTCAGGGCAGGGCTGTTCTGGTCGCGGCCCGGTGTGTCATCGGGCGCACCGGTGCCGCCGCCGCCGTGCGTGGGCGAGCCCATGCGCTCCACCTCTGAGGGCCGGCGAGAGGTGGCTGCTGCCTCCACCACCGCCTCCTCCTCGATGCCTGACAGCGAGGCCGGGGACATGCCAGTCGTGTAACTGCGGGTGCCTGCGCGGGTGCAGGTGGGTGGGTTGCGTTCACGGAGGAGGGGGGAAAGGAAAGTGGGTGGGGAGCGAGCAGGGGTACATGGTGAGTAGCGGGCAGTGCAGTGGAGGAGGAAGTGCTGCGTGTTGGGAACTGAGGCGTGTTCAGGTAACTGTCCGGAAACTGGCCGGTGTGCATAGTTGGGGTCGCCGCTGCGCAGCTGGTTGGCATGCAGTGGGTCCCCCATCATGTGCAGCACCTGTGCGACATGTGGCGGCATATGACATGGCGGCATGAGGAACAGGAGCTACGGCCCCCCGCACAGAGACACACGCGCACACTTCCTAGTCCTCTTACCACTGTTTGACGGCCGGCGGGAGCCCCGGAGCTCCGCTGACTGCGGCCGTGACAAGTACGACAAGTTGCTGCCTGACGCCTGGGCCGCCGGCAAGTACGGCCGTGCGGGGGGCTCGTACTCGGACCGAGGAGCGTCCCCTCCAGAGGCTGGAAGGGAGGAGGAAGGAGGGATTGGGCGGAGAGGTCAACGCCCGGATCAACAGACAATCCCACGGATCAGTGGCACCGACGGCATTGTAGTACCTGCAGGCCTTCATTCCCGCTGGGCTGTGGAGGGCGTGCTCTGATAACCACCACCACCACCACCACCACCGCAACGGCACACACGTCCGAACAGGGAACGCAGCTCCGTACACACAGCCGCGAGAGGTACACAGCTCCGCATGACCCCCTCCCTGCCCCGCCCCTGGCCCGCATTCCTGCACCGTCACAATGTAACCGCTCTCGCACCACCTACAGTCAGATGTAGAAGTCCGAGCCTTCCGTTCCCTCTCGCGCTCCTTCTGCTGCTCAGGTCTGGGCGACTCGATGGGCGGAGACGACCAAGGCCGGTTGGCACGGACCTGGGCGAGCCCGGAAAGGGGGGTGGGCGGGTTGAAGAAAAAAGCTAAGAACTATGTGACAAGGCTTGAGAGCGTGAGGGGTCGGGGTGGCACCCAAAACGGAGGGCACGAGAAGGAAGGTGCGGGCGGGTGCATGGGTGATGTGCTGGAGAGGTTGGTGCAGCAACGCGATAGGAGCAGTTGGCGGCACAAGGGGGAGTGATGTATGAAGGGCTGCAAGCAGGCGGGGGCCGCCGGATCCCAGCAGCTCTGCTGCATGAAGTTTTGCGCGCCCCAGGCAACACAGCGCACGCGCGAGTACGCTATCGAAAACATGCTGCTGATTCCCGGAGCAAAGCGCGCGGCTTGCTTGCCGTGCAGCTTTAGTTGCGCCGTGCCCATCTCACCTCCTCTTGCCGTTTCGCTTGCGCTTCCCTGAATTTCGCATGCTCTTCATCAATTTTTCGCTCCACCTCGTCCTCGCTAGCGTTTTGTTCATAGCAAGAGTCATCCTGTGCCGCGGGCAGCCGGTTACAGACAGTCCAGGAGCCATACGGGGCACCATGGGCGCTCGGCATAGTGCAACGGTGCTAACATGCTTAACAACTGGAGGTAGGAAATAGTTACTGGAGAAGGAGCATATATTAGCATGAAGGCCAGCATCCTCATTGAGACGCACACAGTGGGCAGTCGAGGATTTCAACGCTTTACCCAGGGCTGATCCCCAAATCAGAGGCACAGGAACATGGCGCATGACATGGAAGCGGCCACGATGGGGCACGAAGAGAGGTGCTAGCCCCAGCGTCGATGTTCTAGCTGACCCCTTGGCGGCAGGCTTACCTCCTTGACAAACTCCTTAACGTCAGAGAAATCCTCTTCAAGGCACGCCATTTTAGGCCTTTCGCTATGCGCCCAGCGTCACACGTGCCCCTCGAAAGAGCGCACTAGTGGTTGAAAGGGCTGGGCAGGGCTCAAATCACCCAGATGATGCTATTTGATACATCTAACCTTCACGCTTTATTGCTTGTCCTGAACCTGTGGGCACGGCAATGCCTGGCCACTGGCCACAGGCAAGGCTGTACCCAAATGTCTGTAAAGCTACAAAACACAAATTAGCGAACTTGACACTATATATGTAAAGTTTGTAAAGTATGACATCCTGGCAAGCGGCGTATCTCCTATCTCTTGATCGTACGTTCCTTCGAATGAAATGCAGACGTTTCCGAGCCTTTCGCCTCCAACTTGAAGATTGTATCGATATTTTGCCCTTGCTACAGTAAACATTTTTACCATGTTCCGCGCTTAAAGACCTCAGCAGTATCAATAACTACTAGGCATTAAGCGGCACCCAGAGAGACTATCTTGCCGAGTGCCGCTTCAGTTATCGTAGCTCGGCTATAATTAGTATCTTGGACCCATTGACATAGCCGGTGGCGGGCAGGGACAAAGTTAGGCGAGGACGGCATTGGCTTTCCTGTGCTGGGCGCGGGAAGGTTGGTCTCCTACGTATCTCTATAACAAATTGTTACCATGCTGGCTATCCACTTACGGCCCGCGGCCTTGTCCGCAGTACAGCCTGCCGACTCGGTAGACCACTAAAACGCACGCGTTCAAGCTTTTCTCCGGCGTCCTTACCAATAGCCAATAGTAAGCTTTGTGGCAGCAATGCCATCCACGGACCCGCCACCAAGCCTCCTTCAGTCGGACCTCCTATCTGTTAAGCACACGTCGGACCCAGCAACGCTATTCCCCAGCCACGCCTTTGGCCGCGGAGGAGTCGGACACTTCATGTGAGTAACTATTCATCAGCGCCTCGAGCGCGTGAAAACCTCGAACCGAAACTCCTCCTTCCTCCCACTCCTTCTCCGCCCTCTGTCCTGTTGAACTCCGCGCGCTCCCTCGTTCCAATCCTCACACGCCCTCCTACCACAACTCCTCCAACCTCTCATATCACAGCCCTCTCACTCCGCCTCCTTCTCCCTCCCTCTCCGCCTCCTTCTCCCCCCCCCCGCCCGCAGATGCACCGGCCACTCCCGAGTAGGCCTCCACCGGCTCCCCCAGGCCTCCTCCCGCGCCGCCTCCCTCAGCCTCACCGCGCGAGGGCGGCTGGGCTCCGGTCGCAGCGTGGGCAATGAGTCCATGGGTGGCAGCGTGGGCAACCTGTCGGGCTTCTCCCTCATCTCCGCTGACCCCATGTCGGTGGGGGCCACCCGGGCCTGGGAGGCGGGCACCGTGCAGCACTCCCACAACTTTGTGGCGGCGGCACGGACCGTGAAGCCCGCGGATGTGCCGCCGGGCAGCAAGTGGGCGGCGCTCAGGTGGGTGGGTGGGTGGGTGCTGGGGACGGGAGAGGTGAGGGGCAGGGGTCGGGTGTGGCGGGTTGGATGGGTGAAGCGGTGCTGATGGGTGCGGTGTGGGGAGCTGTAGTTAGGAATGGAGGGCGGAATGGGGTCGGGTGTTGTGATGCGTGTGGTAGTATGGGCCCTCCCTGTGCATGTTACCATGCACCCATGCACCCAGCCTGGCATCTTTTCATTCCCCCACCCTCCCACACACCTCCTGCATGCCTGCCTGCCCTCAGCTATTTTGAGAACAACCCGCGTGAGGTGGCTCGTCACATGGCCCTCATGAACTATGTGGAAGCCAAACACGAGGCGGACAAGGCAGCCGAGCGCCAAACCGAGCAGGCGCGACACGGGCTCTGGGCGGAGCAGCAGCGGGAAACCTTCCGGCGGCAGCGGTTGGAGCAAGCGGCGCGATACGCACGCAGCGGCATGCGACCCCGCAGCGCCTACGCTGACCTGGGTGCGTTGGTAGCGGCGGAGGCGGCGCATGGCGCCTCCGTCGCCTCAGCTGCAGCCACCTCCTCAGACGATGGCAACACCAGCGGTGGCGGCCAGGGGGACGCGTCGTCGCGGGACCCCACGCGGCGGTTTTACACGACGGCAGTGGCGGCGGCGCAGGCGCGAGGGGCGTTCATGAGCGCCCCGGGGAGCTCCTCAGCCGCGGGGTCCTTCCGGTTACGGCCGTCGACGGCGCTTCCAGGCAGCGCCGGAGGGTCCATGTACGATCACGACCGGCGCAGCACCGCTAGCAGCAACTTGAACTTTGGCGGTGGCGGCGGGGCGGCCATGCCTTCGCCGCCTCCGCCGCAGCGAACGGTTATACCATTGCCTAAGAAGACGTACGTTCAGGTGTACGACAGAATGGTGGCGGAGGCGAATGAGACGCCGGCGGCGCGCGTGGCGGTGATGGCGGCGGCGAAGGCGCGAGCGGAGGATGAGCGCACCCAGGCGGTGGTGGCTGGAGAGCTGATGGTGGGAAGGGGTCGTGCATGCCGCATAGGTGGCGGTGTTTTGGGGTGTCGGGTGTTGCGGTGGCTCCCGTGGGAGGGCAGTGTGGGGGGAACAGTTGGGCGCGGCTAGATAATGGGAGCAGGAGTGGCGGGGAAAATGGCGATACGCGGCTTGGGTGGGGACAGACCTGGGCTGACCTGCTGAGTGCTGGGCACGGACAGGTGGTTTGCTGTTGCACGGCACAACGTGCGAAAGGCTGCGAGCTCGTCCTTCGTTCTTTGGTGAACGTTGCGCCCATCTCAACACCTGTCGCGGCATTCCATCCGTCCGGCTGCTTTCCTAACCACAACCTCTTGCCCCATGTGCGTTCTCTGTTCCCGTCGCGCGTACCTCACCCTTCTGGCTACTTATGGCAGCTGGACCCAGCCCAGCGCAACGCAACCCAACTCCCTGCTCACCTTTGTCACACACTTCCCCGTTTTCCGTTTTCGTTCAGGAGCTGGACACCTTTGAAGCGCGCATGCGCTCCCTGCAGCGTGCGAGGAGCCGGGCGGCTCGCGCGGAGCGGCGGCACCTGATGGGAATGGTACCGGATGAAGACCCCGACTACCCGGATGATGATTCGGACGGGTGATGAGGACGGGTGATGATTATGATGGGGCGGGGAGCGTGTGCGCGAGTCAGAGCGGGGCGTAGGTAGGGGCTGGGGGGGGTTAAGATGTGGGAATGGAGGGGGGCTCGAGTGTGTGTAGCTGTGCGCGGAAGAGGGTGGTGGAAGGGTGGAGATGTGACAGTTTGGGTTCGGGTTGGGAGGTGTGTTTCTTACGGTGTAGCTCGTATGCAACAAGGAAAGAGAGCGGAAGAAGGGATGAGCGTGTTTGTGAGAGGTTACTTGAGGTGCACGGTGATTTATTAGCTCGAGTGTTGTGCAGTGTGTTGTGTGGGGGGGGGCTTGTGTGGACGTGACAGTGACCCGTGGGTCGTGATCACCTCCCGTGCAACAGAGGACAACTGCAAAAGAGTGTATGTACAAACGAATGGCTCCTTTGGGTAGAGATTGTCAGGGGGCACGTGGAGGATGGTGGTGCGGTAAACGTGCTAGCGCTCCTCTCCTGATCTGAGCAATCTGCTTCAGGCAGTGCATGTGTTGGGTTGTGTTTTGCTATGTCAGCGCAGGGACACGAACGGAAGGGACGCCAGTATACACTAAACTCCGAACAGTGCATGTGTTGTGTTGTGTTTGTGTTTTTGTTACATGCGCGATTACCGCGAAAGGCAGTTCAAGCGGTACGACAGGGTTGGAGGGAAGACTTAACAGGAGGAGGCTTGACAGTATACAGAGGCGAGCTACCGTTTAGTACGACAAACGCACGTAAACAGTTAATAAACGGCTGGCAGTTGGGAGCCGTTCTATCAAAACGGGATGCCATGCTTTTATTATGTTCCCGGCCCTCTTTGCTGAGGATCAAGCAGTTGTGGCAGGAGCGGGCAGCGCGTTTTCCATGCTGACCCATAGGTCCGTGTTGGCATCGTTGGGTTGGCGGCGGCGGCCGGTTGACAAACTGCGTTGTGCTAGGACAGGCTTTGCGGTAGGAGACGCGTCGGGTGCTGCTTACAATACGACGCAATGGGAGCACATCCGATGCGGAATGCTTGTGTGAAGGGTCGGAGGCTGCTGAAAGGTTTCCATGCGACACACAGCCGATTGGCGGGCGCCGTAACCACTGTTGACCCGTATGTCGAAGTCCTCGACAGCTCTTGGCAACCGCTGTAATGGTCATTCATTTAGCTTAGCATCTTGTTTATGCCTGGCCTAAAAAGTGGATTTGAGCGCTTTCGTAAAACCAGGCCAGGAAGCTTACAGACCTTTAAAGTCGCGGAAGGATTTGGTTTGTCAAGCAGCGTGCAATCAAGAACCACAATATGACGTCTTTTAAGTAGTGCTATACTAGGCACACGGTCGGCAGTGTAAAAGGGTTTTAGAAGCAGCGTTCACATGAGGGTTGTGTGTCCTAGGCGAGACCCCACGTGAGGCCCCGACGGTTCATGAGGGCCTAGGTGTGGCAACCGAAGAGTCGTGTGGCAAGCTGCAAGCCAAGGGCAAATAAGCAAATATCTACGCGCTCTTTTTGCGTAAAGCTTTCTTTTTGCGCAGGTCAAGGCTGCATGGTGATTGCTGAGGTCACCGCAGCAATCGCGGCGCGACAACGGCAATTAGGGTTTGGTCAGTCCATGAGGAATTCCACCCGGCTTTACGACATTCTGCTTAGGGCAGAAGGCTTCAATGTCTGTAAATAATAGCTTGTTCGTATAGCCCTCGCGTGCTGCTCGTCCCTACTTGACATCCTCCGGCGAGGAGCGGAAACCCTTCGCATCTTGAAACTCCGAAAGGGCAGCTAGCGCTTGTTGTATACCGGTAGAGTTGTTTGGATTTGCTACAACCAACAAGCCGCCTTTACACTCCCCTTGACCTGGAGGAGTGTAACTCGGGCCACATCGTGACGCACCGCCCTGAACCTTGTCGCGTCCAAAGACCTAAGCCCTTGTTCCATCCACCGGGCGCCTCCCTCACGCTTACGCGGTCGGCGTCAGGACCAACCTTATCGCGCTAAGTTGAGATTCCTTCTGCACAACCCTTTGGAGCATTCGCAGTTCGATCGATTGCGTCCTCGCGCCATCACCCGAAAACAGCGATGCCGCTTGTAAGCTCGCTCAACTCCTGGCTCTCGATGGGGCTGCAATCTACGCAGCAACAGCAACAGCCTTTGCCGGAACAACGACAACATCAACAACAACAACAACAACAACAACAACAGCTAACAACAACGCGCGAACAACAACCCCTGAGCGCCAGCGTGCATCCCGAGCATCATCCACTGCAACAGCAACAGCATTACCACCACCAGCAGCAGCGTACGCGGTCGCATTCGCAGCCCGAGTTGCTGCACGAACCAACTGGCCAAAGCCCTTTCACTAGCTCACAAGCGGCAAACCCATTCCGCGGCAGCAGCAGCAGCAGCGCCCGCGCCATTCCCGTTCCTTCCGCCCCATCAGGCGCGACCCAGATCAGCGTTCGACGCAATGCCGGCAGCCCTCTTCCTTCACGCCCTGGGGCTGCCCCTCCCACAGCCACGGTCCTCCTTCGCGAACCATCCGCACTTGAGAGCTTTGATGACGCCCGATACACAGCGGTCCCGACGTCCGTAGTGGCAGTCCTTGCCCGCAGCGGCAGCGCTGAGAGAATCGGCGGCGGAGGTTTCGACGAGGGGGAGACGACGCGGGACGTGAGGACAGGCAGCGGCACCCGATCGCCTCCACCATCGCCCGGGGCAACGCGGCGTCGTTACTCACTGCTATCCAGGCAGCTCTCGGGGTCTGGGTCCGGGTCCGGGTCTGGATATGCCGCTCAGGAGGTCGCCGCCGCCGCCGCCGCGGGGTCGGGTTCGCTGGCGGCGGCAGCGGCGGATGCGGATGCGGCCCGTGGAATACTTCCAGTCGCTAGCGGCAGCGCCGGCAGCAGCGGCGGCGAAAGCGAAGAAGGCGAGGGAGGCGAGGTCTTTGGTCGCTGCCGCGTCGGGTTTTACGTGGGAAGCGGCGGTGGCAGGTCGTACGACAGCGACAGCGGCGGCGGCGGCGGTGGTGGTGGTGGTGATGGTGGTGCCGGCGGCGGCTTACTTGCCTCTGCGATCGCTGGAGACGAGCAGGATGGGAGCATGCATCGCCGCTCTTCCAGCGGCGACGGTGACGGCGGCGAGGGCGATGGCGACGAGGGCAGTGGCAGAGGCGCGAGGGACGAGTACGGCACTGCGGCTGGCGGCGGCCGTGGCGGCGGCGGCGGCGTCAGTGCCCGCAATGGAGGTCGCAACGGCGGCGGCAGCGGCGCTGGTCGCAACGGCAACGGCAGTGGCAGGGGCCCACCGCGTCATCCCTCCTCCGCCTCCCTTCCTGAGCACTTGCGGCCCACCGGTAGGTCACCTGTGGGGCTAGTGCGGTGCCTCCTCCCATGCCGCCAAGCTCCTTCCATAGCTTCCATGCCATGTTGTTGTTAACGCCGAAAACGCTACCGCCTTTCGCTACCGCTAACCCATGCTAACATGTTTCCTGCCCCGCTGCTGCACGCATAGGCCTCCTCTACCCCTTCGCCCTCAGCGGCCCCTTGTCCGCCTCCCCGCGAGCAGCCCACAGCCACAGCCTGTCGCGCGCCTCCCTCCGCCCGCCGCCCTCCACCGCATCCGCCTCCTCCTCTTCCACAGCCGCCGGGCTCATCGCCGCTGCCGCCGTCGGTGCCTGCAGCGATGCCGCCACCCTCTCCCTGCCCGGCTTGCCGGCAGCCGCACCTGCGGCGGCAGCGGCTGCATCGCAGCTGGCGGCACCGGCACTGCCGGCGCCGCCAGGCGAAGGATGTTTGCTGTTGGCCAGTGTGACGCCGCATGGTTTGCATGGGTTGCTAGCTCCAGCGGGACCACTGTCCACAGAGCCGTCCCCGCCGCCAGATGAACCGTCGTCAAGCGCCGCCGCCGCCCCTGCCGCTGCCTCTGCTGGCGCCGCCTCTGCAGCCGCCTCTGCTGGCGCCGCCTCTGCCGTTGCCGCTGCTGGCGCCGCCTCTGCAGCCGCCTCTGCTGGAGCCGCTTTGGATCCGGACTACTCGCAGCACATCTCAACGCACATTGCCCAGATGCGGATTCACTCCTGGCCTGCGTCGCTTCCGGCGGCGGCGGCGCCTCCGTTGCTGACGGAGTCAAGGCGCCGTGAGCCTCCCCGTGGCGGCGCCGCCGCTGCGCGCATCCATACCGGCGGCACGCACGCAAACATTGGTGGCGGCCTAGAGGAGGAGATGGCAGCGGCGGCGGCGGAGAGGGGTGATGCGTTTGACGACGAGGCATGCGGCCTGGTACGTGGCGCCAGCAGCGTCAGCAGCCGCAGCAGTAACTGGGGGGTGCTGCCGCCGGCGGCGGTGCTGGCTTCTAGCTTTCCTGGGTATGAGGGGACGGTTCGCGGCGGATGGCCGGTGCGGGCTGCGAGGCCGCCACTGCTCCTGCGACATGAATCAGCCCCAGCGGGGCAATTGCTGTCGGTGTTGCGGGGGTCGTCAGAAGCAGGAGGAGCAGGAGGAGCAGGAGGGGGAGCGGGGGCAGCAACAGGAGAGGGAGCGGGGGCAGGAGCAGGAGGGGGGGTTGGTAGGGCGGATGGCAGCTTGGGGCGGTGAGGAGTGGGGTAGCGGGTCGTGCGGGGATGCATGGATGCATGGAGGGGGGGCATGCATGAACATGCATGATTTGTGTTGTGAGAGAAGGGTGAGCAGGGATGTAAGCGGTTGGAGAAGGATCTGTTGGTTCGGGGCGGCGGGTGCGTTGGGGTTGCAGTTGGGGTTGGTAGCGTAGGCATATAACCAGGTTGGTGTTTGATACGCCGTCAAGAGTAGTAAGTAGGCATGCGCTAGGAGGAGAAAAGAAGGCGAACCATAGTTGAATGAGAGTGGCAAACTAGCAGGGGAGGCGGACTGGAACCCATGAGGGGTCGGCAGTATGAAAAGACACAGCGGTGGATTCAGGGGTGGAAAGCTTGCGCGCGTGGGCTTTTACGCATTTCATCGTGGATGGGGCTTCAGAGACGAAGAGGTCTGCTCCTCGACCAGCTGGCGTTCTGTGCTGCTCGCGGCGGGCAGGTGTCAGTCGCACACCTGTCGAGTGTGCAGCCGGGTACACGACACGAGCTGGTGCTTGGTGGGTGGAGGCCTGGCAGGCAGGGGATTTTGGTGATAGGGGAGAGGGGATATGAGAGGGAAAACACACTCCTGCACGATGACAGGGCAGAGGCACGCTTCTGTATAATTTAACCCGGGGAAAGCATGAGAGGATGTTATGAAGGGGTTGATGCAGGGTCGTGAGGCGATTGTGCGTCAGGTCGGCCGCTGCGGTGAAGGCTTGTCAGTAGAGGGCCCATTAGGCTGCATGGGACTAGCAAAGCCCGTGGATAAGTTTCATGGAGGGCAGTTGGTTTGGCTAGCTGCAGGCTCAAAAGGGGCTCGGAGACGTGCGTACGTGCAAGGGCCCTGAGGACGGATGGGAAATCGTGTGTTGCAAAAGCGCTGCTGCTGTTGCTGCTGAGGATGATGATGATGCTCATGTTTAATGTGACACACGCGCGTCTGCTCCCCCAAAACGGACGGACGATGCTGCTTAGAACGGGCTTGGTTGGTTCCGGTTGCCACATACATCATGTGCCGTGTGTTGCGCAGGTGTACGGCTAAATGCCGTATCAGGTATCACCCCCAACGGCCGGTGCGAGGTCTTGCCTAATCAACTGTTGTGCCAGGGTTGAGCCTAGTAAGGCTAGATGTACGAAAAGATCCATGCTCAACTAACAATTTGCTAGTTACCTGTATGTGCATGCCATGCGGTTAGAGCAGTTACATGAAACAAAAATGGACGGATGTTGTTGCACCCGGTATCCTTTAGATGCATGTCGATATGTGGTCATGTTAATCATGTATGAGGATAGAGCACTGAGGATGGTCGTCCAATAATTGCACGGACAGACGCCTCTCACTTAGGGTTTAGGGCATGGCGCATGGATGGGGCAGCAACAGGCCGGGACTGGTTAAGCGCTTCCTTCTCTGGTTGACGTCCGTACTGGTTGTGCCTTGTACAATACATCCCATGGCGTCGTGGGCATTGCATCTTGATGTGGGTCGGTTTCGGAGTGCATCTTTCGGTTGGTTGGGTGCCGCAAAGCCGTCTCGTCCATGTGTATCGTAGTGCCGAACTACTAAGACGCTTGTCAAGAGGCCGTTCAACCGCTTCAACCTGGGTTACTCACGTACCGGTACTCCTGCACAAATCCTGGCTAAAGGCATTACAAAGGCTTCGGAAGGGTTCAAGGAACGGTTTAGTTTTGTAGCGGCTTACAGCCTCCTCTCTGCCAGGCATGACGGGTGACCACACGGTGACGCTGTTTTTGCGGGCGCGGTAGCACAGCCATGGAGGGGCTCAAGGTCGTGCTCTGCGGTTCTGCAGAAAGAAAGCAGGCAGCACGAGGAGGGGCAGTGGCAGGCGACAAGTGGACTCACTATAGCTTACCAAGCGTACTCGCTTTGAAATTGGTAAAGCTTAGGCAAGCCTCGTGGTTTGTGAACCCAGCAGCTATCAGCCTTTTGCGCTTTTTCTGAGCTCCGGAGCCTGGCTCCGAAGCCTTTTGTAACCGTACAAAGGGCGGGAATCCCTTTCTCCCTACTCGACACAAACGCTGCGGTGACCAGGTTGTGTTTGATGTGAATATATTGAGATATGGCACTGCCGGGCGGGCGTACTGACCCATCTGCGCACCTCTATGCGACAATCGTAGAGGGCGTTTGCAGCCGGCTAGCCGGGCACTTGGGTGCTGCGACGGAGCTTACATCGCAGCTAACACGCTATAGCTGCGTGGAGCTAAGGTACTATTACTGTCGCAACAGGTCCCTGGCCAGTAGCTATTGCATCGAACTCAATCCAGATTATCATCCAAGCAAATAAGCGTTTGTCCATATCCGGCTTCTCTATTTTTAATTCCTATCAGGCTAGCACCCACCGCTCACGTGGTTCAAGTCCTCGCACAGCGATGCTCCAGCACAGCCCAGCTTCGCAACCTGCTGCTCGCGGTCGCCCACGTCTCAGCCGAGCACCAGAGCCAACGCTTGCTAGCGCGCGCAGTTCTTGCCGGCTGCTGCTGCGGAGGCAACCGCTTGGGCGATTTGGTAACCGCCCTCTTGCAGCTCGCGGCGCCTCCTGTTGCAGAACCTGCCGCACCCCAGCAGCAGAAGCAGCAGCCTCCTGCCTCGAACCCTGCACTCCTTGGCGGAATCTTGGGGGTGCGCTCACGCTACCTGCCGAGGTGCCCAGCTGCTGCTGACGGCAACAACAACAGCGGTGGTGCAGAAGCTAGCGGCGATGCAGATGACTCAAGCTCGGCTGTTGCAGCAGCAGCAGATGCTGCTGCTACCGCTACTGCTCAGGAGGCTTTCGCAGCCCTTACCGTTGACTTCATTCGGTTGTCTGCGGATGAGTCGGACCTACCTTCAGACGACTTTGCCGTACCTCAAGGGCCCCCTGTCCTTGCCTCGTCAGCTGCTCCTGACCTGAACCCTGACTACAACGGCCGTGGTAACGCAGCCGTTGATCGACACAGTGCTGGTGATTATGCAGACCAGGAAAAGGGTGCTGTCGGAGCGGGCAATGCTGACGATACAGAGGAGGAGGGAGAAGACGAAGACGAAGAGGAAGAAGAAGAGGAAGAGCAGCTCTTCTCCATTTTGCGGAGCCGTAGCGACCCGAAAGCGGCACCCAAGCGGAAAGCTGAAGGTGCCCCTCCCAAACCCCCAACGGCGTTTGTCACCGCCGCTGATGCCGCAGCCAAGAAGAAAGCAAAGACAGCGACTGAGAGCGCCACCGCCGCTCAGGGCGCCTGTGGCAGCGGCGACGATCCTGAGGCCGGCACTGGCAGCTGCAGTGACGGCCAATGCGGCCCTTGTCCCACCTCCCTGGCTGCAGCCGCCGCGGTGGTGGTGGAGGCGGTGCAACTTGCTGTCCTCCTGCAGCAGGGGGGGCAGCAGGGGGGGCAGCCGAAGCAGCAGCAGCAGCAGCGCTGTGGCCCCGAGGCGCTAGGGCTGCTGGCGGCGGCAGTGGCGGAGCGGCTGTTTCCGCTGGACCCCGCCCTCGCCTCCAGGTGGGTGGTTGGGTGGGTAAAGGGGAAGTAACTGGGTGGTAGTGGGTGGGTCTACTGCACCGGTGCGGGGTACGCATAGCGGGTCGTGTCGTGGGCTTTGGGGGGGCTGGGGGTATTATCACCGTAGGTAGGTAGCACCAAGGTAAAACCTAGCTACCGGCGGAGGGACGTGAGAGCGGCGTTGTGGGGTGCTCGGAGGTGCGTGGAACGTCACTTGCCGGCGCCCACTACTGTAATCTGTTGGCCCGACTACTGTGGGCAGTAATCCCCATCCCGCCTCCCGCGGTCCCGCGGCCCCGTCCCGCCCGCCCTCCATGCCTCTCCCCCATCATGTCCCCACCTACCCCAGTTGGGCTCTGCGGATGGTACGACAGTGCTTTGGCAGCGGCGGCGGCAGCGCTGACGGCGGCTGCTTCGCCGGCGCCGCCGGGGTCAGCAACATCGGCACCACGGCAGCGGCGGCTGCGGCCCGCTGCTGCGCCCCGCACCTGGTGGCCGTGCTGGGACTGCCGCTGCTGATGCACGCAGCGGAGGAGGAACTCTTGCTCATGCTGCGGAAAGGGAGACCCACAACAGCAGAAACAGCAGCAGCAACAGCAGCAGCGGGCGAAGCAGCGGGGGCAGCGGGGGTCATAACGACGACGCTTCGGGCTGTACGGCAGCAGCAGCAGCAGCATGGCGACAGCGGTGGTAGCGGTGGTGGCGGTGTTGCATGTCGTCCGGTGGGTGTGTTGTTGGCGGCGGTTGCTGCGTTGGATGGTGAGGGCGAGGAGGCGGTGTGGGGGTTGCTGTCCCGGGGGCTGAGGCGGGCGTTGAGGCTGGGCGGTGGAGGTGGAGGTGGAGGAGGGGCGCTTGAGGGGGCGGCGGAGGCGCAGGGGCAGCGGCCTCGTGGGGGGTACGGAGGAGGTCGCGGTAGCGATGAGGGTGGGGAAGCGGCGGCGGGAGTGGCGGATGTACGGCTGGCGGTGGAGGTGCTGGCGGCGGTGGAAGTGGTGGTGACGGAGATGGAGTTGTACGGCGGCAGCGGCGGCGGCGGCGGGACTGGCGCCACCGATCCCGCAGCAGCGGCAGGTGCAGCACCGGACTCGACGATCGATAGCAGGTTAGATGCGCTGTTCCTAAAGCCCTCACTGCTACTGCTGCCGCCGCCGCCGCCGTCAGCATCAATTCCAGCGTACGACACATCGAGCCATGCGGGCCGCCGCTCCTCCTCCGTCACCGCCGCCGCCGCCACCGCCGCCGCCCTTCGTGCCGTACAATTGCATGTGCCGTACTGCTGCTCGATCCCGCTGCTGTCCGCTTACGAGCGGCTGGTCAATGCGGCGTTGGCAGCCCTGTTGCACACCGGTCCGGCGGGAGCGGGGCCAGTAGCAGCAGCGGGCCTCAACCCACCAGGCCCCAATGCCCGGTTAGCATCTGGTGGCAACACTGCTGCTGTTACCCAACATCATCATCATCAACAACAACAACAGCATCAACAGCGGCTGGAGGCGGAGCGGTGGCGGCTAAAGGAGCTCCTTGCGTCGATCCAGAGCCGCAAGGAGCACTTGGGTGCCGGAGGAGGAGGAGGAGGGCGAGGAGGAAGACCCATGGGTCACCCGACAGCAGCAGCCGCAGCAGCAGCAATGGGTCCGCAGGCGGCGGTGGTTGTGGGTGACCGGGGGTTCGCATGCAGGTGCCTGGAGGAGTTTGGGAGGCTGGGTAAAGGTGAGGCTGCGGGCGGAGTTTGGGAGGTGGGCTCTCTGTGTGCGGGTGTGTCTTAACAAGAAACACACACACTGACCCTTGGCTGCGTTCCTGCGTTCAGTTCAAACGTGCACATGCATGCACATTTCGTGACACGCCCAAAACCCATCTCCCGCTACTACTTACCAAAGTTACCATTCCTCCCTCCCTGTCCCTTCCACCTCCCTCTCCTCCCTCTCCTCCCTCCCTGCCCTCCCTGTCCTCCCTCCCTCTCCTCCCTGTCCCCCCCCCCCACTGCAACCCGCTCCAGAGCACCTCAAGAAGTACACCGGGGTGCAGCGGGGCCGCTGGCAGCGGGACGCCAAGCCCGTGCTGCTGCAGCCCACCCTCAACGCCGCGACAGCCGCGCAGCGGTACAAATACCTCCAGGTGGGGAGAGGGGGGCGGGGACTGGGGAGAGGGGGGCGTGCATTACCCGCATCAGCAGCCCGTTTCTCTTACCAGCAGCTTCTACCATGCCTCCTCTACGGGTACCCACTACCGCCGCCCTTTCCCGCCTTCCCTCGCCCTCGCCCGGCCGGGCCCGCCTGCCCCCGGTCACCAGTTCGGCTCGGCTCACGGATTTTCCATCAGGGCTTGTCAGCTAGTTTATCACACCACACATTGGAATTCCCCCCCCCTGTTGCACCACAGGCCGCATCTGAGTTGCGGCTGGTGACGTTGTACGAGGTGGATTGCTGGGAGGCGCTACACACGGCACTGGGGCTGCAGCTGATGAGGGTGAGGAGGAGGGGGAAGGGGCAGGATGGAAAGGGCAGCGGAGGGATGGGTGTCAGCGTGTGTGCGAGCATGCATGAAGGAAAAGGCGGATCCCGCCGGCCCCCGAAGAACCTGCAGCAGCAGCACCTGCTGCTGCATGCGACCTGTCCCAATGCATGCAGCCCACGCCCCTCTACAATGCCCAAGCACTTGTTACGTGCACAACCCACGCCCGCGCGCTCTGCCCATCCCTTGCCCCCCTCTATGTTCTCTATCCTGCCTCCATCCTGCCTTCCCCTACCAGGGCTCAACGGGCCCGCAACCCCCCTCCGAGCCCCCCACCGCCACCGGCTCCCCGGCGGAGGACCTGCTGTCGCGACTGGCCCTCGCCGGCCCCTCCCTGGCGGACCCGCGCACCCTGGTGGCACTCATGCGGGCGCTGGACGCAGCTCTGAGGGAAGAACTGATGGCGGGGGTGGTGGGGGTCGGGGAGGGGGGCTGCGGTGGGGTGATGAGTGGGAGTGGGGCGCTGCAGCCGGCTGGATTCATGAAGCAACAGCAGCCGCAGCCAGAAGGAGGAGCAGGAGGACTGACAGAAGGAGGGCAAGTGAAGCTGCAGAAGGAGGAGGAGGAGGAGGTAGAAAGGCGGCGGGCGGCGGCAGCGGAGCGGATTGCCGAGCTGGTCCTGCAGGCCTTTGTGGCGGCGGAAGAGCTGGTGATGGAAGCTGAGGCAGCGGAGGAGGCGGAAGCAGCCGCTGCTGCTACTCATCCGCCGCCGGCTGGTGTTGCAGGGCTCAGCTGCCGCCGCCGCCGGCTGCAGTCGCATCAGGGCTGGCAGTTGGCGCTGCTAGACGTGGTGTCGCGCTGGCCGCCGCTGCATGCACCACTCGTGGAGCGACTGAGTCGGCTGGCCTCCGACAGCGCGTTGACGGCGACGCTGGACGAGCCGCAGGTGATGGGGCTGGCGGCGGCGCTAGCGTGCATGAGCAGTGTACGGCGGCTGAGCAGCAGCAGCGGCGGCGGCGTCGGCGGCGGAGGAGGAGGAGGAGCGGCGGAGGCGAGGTACGTGTGGTGGCTGCCGCCACGGCAACAGCGGCAGCAGCCAGCGGCGGCGGCAGCGACGGAGGTGGTTGCCGTACCGGGGCCAGCGCTGGCGGAGGCAGTGCTGGCGGCGCTGCCTCTGGGGCCGTCAGCCCCGCAGCTGCGCTTCTCAGCGACCTTCCTGGTGGCCTACCTCCGCCGTTGCGGCGTCATGGACACGTGGGTAGTGTACGACAGTCCCAGTCTGTACGGAGATGAAGCTTGTCGGGGCGCGTCGGCAGCTGTTAGTCGTAACACCTGCCGTACGGCGGGTCACACCGGTAGTAGCGACGGTTGGGCTGATCCAAAGCCGCTCAAGGTTTTGGATGCTGTCGCTGACGCGGAGGGCATGGTTCGTTTAGACCCGCACGCACCCACAATCCAGCAGCCCCAGCAGCCCATGCAGCAGCAGCAGCGAAGGAAGCATGAGCAGGGCCCCGCGGCGTGTTTGTGCTGTACGGCACTGCATTCGCTGATCTGGTTGGAACGCTACGTTGCGGTGTTCGGCAATAACGCAGCAGCAGCAGGAGGAGAGCCAGCACGCAACAGTGGGGTTGGCGACCTTGATACGGCGACGACAGAAGACGTCGACTGTTTGCGCGACGTGGCGCGCTTGTGCGGCGCGTTCTCCGCTTCAGCTCTCGGCAGGTCTATGATGGGGCTCCTGAGACTGCTGCCAACATACAGCAGCTCGGAGGCGCAGAGGAGTGGTCCGACGGGCTCAGCAGCAGCCGGGAGGAGCAGGGCGGGTGGTGGTGGTGGGGATGGTGGTGGTGGGGATGTGTGTTGGGATGAGGAGGTGATGTTGCGGATGGGGCTGCGAGCGTTGAGAGGCGGGCTGCAGCTGCCGTCGCGGTTGCAGCGGGAGCAGGCGGGGCTGCTGGTGCGGTGCATGGCGCCGCCTGCAGGGCTGCAGGGCGCGGCGGGGAAGCAGCGGTAGCGGTAGCGGCGGTGGCAGGCGGGGACTGGGGAGGCAGGGGCGCGTTTGTGTGAAGAGAGGTTCACAGGCCGGGCAGCATCCACGTGAAAGAGTGCGGTATCGCTGCTGAGGGTGGCGAGTGCGGTTCTCAAAGGGGGGGAGCATCAACACTGGGGCATGCAAGGTCGGGTTGCGCAGGTTGCGGTTTTTGCGGCTGAGAGAGCGCTTGGGTTACAACACTGCAAAAATTTTACAACATTAATGAAAAGTTTGCCACGTGTCAGGACGCTTCGGCGATTAGAACCCACATGGGCATTTCGCCCTAGCTAGAAGCTAGCTAGAGGGCACCAACAGGCGTGACACGCCACCCGCTGACACGCGGAGGGCTGCGGACCTCCTTTCTTTGTCCACAACCTCCGCCCTAACACAACCCAGATGCGTTGTTCCGCACTACTAGGTAGCTAAACCAGCAAAACCCTAAAACCAGCAAAACCCTAAAACCCTAAAAAAGAGTACAGGTGTTCTGCTCAACCGCAATCGTTTCCTGTCACCCAGACTGCCCGGGGCCAACCGCTATCTACCCCCACGCATATTCTCTTGTGTCTTTTCGATTCAAAAGGACAGCGTTTTTCAGGCAACACCGCTGGGGGCGGCAACAACACAGGAGTGAGCTGCAAGAAGACCGTCAAACCGCAAAATGCAGCCATGCCTTGCACATGCGGCGCGACTCCAGGCGAGCAAGCATCCAGCTATAACACCCAGCTGGAACAAGTAAGCATGTAAACATATGTAATCAAGGCACCCAAACCAGTTTATGCCACCTTGCCGAGTGGTATCAACCGACCCAGATCGGAAGGGAAACCCCGCCAAGCGGCTGCTCAAGTTCCTCCCCCACGCCTGCCAGCGACACTCCTGCAGCAACTGCACACATGCTGCCGGCAGTTGCACACCTACCCCAATACCACTACCACCGGTATCCTGGCTATATTCCTGGCTAAGGTGGGAGCACAACCTGTCGGACGGAGTACCCTGTACCGGCACCCATTAGTACCATGCCACAAGGTGTACCGGAAGCAAGGGCGAGGTAACAGCACTGCTCCAGCTCCGGCCTGCATCCAAACAGACCGCACCCTCGCTGCTCGCCTCCCAGCGCGCAGGACGACCACCTAGCGCATCATGAGAGCCGCGGCTCATGCAGACTTCTTGGGCTTGGCGGCAGCGGGCTTCTTAGCAGCGGGAGCCTTTGGGGCGGGTGAGGCGGGCTTGGTGGCAGCGGGCTTGGTCGCCTTGGGCTTGGCCGGGGCAGCAGGAGCCGCTGGCTTCTCGGCCTTGGGAGCGGCCCTTCCGTTGACCGCGTCCTTGAGAGCGGCAGCCGGCTTGAAGGCCGCGGTCTGCGGTCAGGTGGGCATGGGCAGAGGGGCGGGATGATGCTACCGGGAATCGCCAGCAGCTAAGCGGGTATTCCTCTCAAGGCTTTGTCAACAGCTGGAACTGTACGCAAAGACACCGTACCTTGCAGGCCTCGATCGTCATGGGCTCGCCAGTCCTCGGGTTGCGGGCCGACCGCGCGGAGCGGTCGCGAACCTCAAGAGAGCCAAATCCAGGGAGCGTGACCTAAATTGCAACGCCGTTGACAAGGATTATGTAAGTGGAGCTTAAAGCTCGCATCTTTAGCGCTTTTGCAGTATATATCATGGGCGAGGTGGGATAGGGACTTGTGGGGTCGCCAGGCCTTTGGAGCCACCAATGACGCAACGGCATATAGCTTTCATTACACATTTACCCAGACGTGCTTATAGCCTCCACGAATTCGGGTAGGCTTAACCTTTACCAATGCCAGCACCGGACGCAAATGCGGGGCCCTCACCCGGTCGCCGTTCACCAGGGCGCTCTGCATGGTCTGAAGGAAGGCTTCATAAGCCTTGGCAGCCTGCGCCGGCGTAAGGTCAGCATCCTTCACAATGCTCTCCACTAGCTTGCCCTTTCCAACAATAGTCTTCTTGTCCGGGGTCGGTACGCCACCAGCAACAGCGCGAACGCATACTACACTGCAACGGGATACAGCAATTGGCCGCGCCTCGGGGCGGGCCATGCGGACGCAGTTCGAGAGGGCCATCTTTAACGGAAGCCGCTGAGAACTACGAGGATACGTATAGTATAACTATAATGCAATTGCACTACCCTAGGAGACTATTCGTCACGCAGATAAGGTTGGCGCGAATTGCAGCCCATGTAAACTGCCGTGCGAGCAACTGCTGAATACTGTCCCCAATTCCTCCGCACATGTCTTTAAACTGATTTTCGCACTGCTGCACAGCGTTTAAGAAGCCAACGAATGACTCAAATGAGTTGCATATGGTTCTCTCGTTATAGAGGGCTGATGGCAGTATGCTTGCAAAGCTCACAGGCCGCAGTATTTGCCGCGATTTAACTGAAAGCGAGGTGCTGTTCGACTGGTTACACAAATACAGCCATTTCGAAACACTGCGGCGTCGACCCATATCAGCTTCCGGTGGCTAAGTCGCTCCTTACCCAGCGACGCTGGCCGGATATCAGTACCATATCCATTTTGCGCGGGCTTCAACCTTCGAAGATTGATGATGGCGGCATATTAATTATGGAGGGGCACCCGAGGGGCACAAAAGACACCAAGAGGCCATACTTGCCCCGACGCCTTTTGAATGCCGCCTCACATACCGAGTGCTTTCAACTAGCAACTAGCTTGCCGAAACAGCTTCCTGCTAGCCTTGCTGCAGGGGGAATGCCTTAAACAATATACAAAAATGCCGTGCGAGTTGCTACCTAGAGAGACAGTTCCTAATCGTCGTACAGTAAGTACGGCAACTGTCGGTCTCGCTCATGCACGCTAAAAAGCAGTAAGATTAATAACACGATACGCGCACACGCACGCTGTTAGCCCCTAATGTGGGTCGCCCCACTCGGCAAACGCTGTCATACCTAAACACCTTTACATACCTAAATAACATGCACTATCCTTCGTGACCCAAGATTCGCTGCAAGACTCGTGTCCCTGGTGCGTTGCAAGTATGTGCCGCATTCTGCTGTTCCCACACCCCCACATCTTCCCAGCTGTTTTCCGCTACCGGTATGATTCCACTACCGCCACCCCTTCTTCACTCCAGCACCGCCAGCCCCAGCCGCAGCTCCGCCGCCGCCGCCACCACTCACAGCGCTGCCAGGCCTCCCCATCGTACTACTCCTTCTCCGAGCTGTTGGCGCCGCCGACCCCGCTGCCGCCGTACCAGCAGCCGTTGAAGCTGTTGCACTCATCGTAGCGCTGCATGGTCGATGACCAACGGCGAGGTCGGCAGCACGTGGTGACCCACGGGTCGGCTGCTCGCCGCCTAATGCCCGGGGGGAGCCGCCTCCGTCCCTTGACGGGTGGGTCTCCGGGGTTGCTGCCTGGGAGCCCTCGCCATGAGCAGCACCACCAGCACCACCAGCAGGACTGTCCGGGCGGGCAGGGCGGCGGCGGTTGCTGCTACTGGGCCCAGACGCACCACCGGCAGCAGCCACTACTGAGCCCGAGGTGTGTACGGCAGATCCGGGCGGGGCGCGCCTGGGAGGTACGGCGGGTTTAACGCGGGCGGTGGTGGAGGTGGTGGCAGCCGTTACGGCAGCCGTACTGCGTGTCGTTGTGCTAACGGCCGCGGACGGGGCTGCTGATGCGGTTGGTTGCCTGGTTGGAGGTCTTGTCACGACTGCTGCTGCTGCTGCTGCGAAGGCGCAGGAGGTGGAAGCCGAAGTGCCGGTCGTCTTGACAGTCGTTGTGGTGGTGATGGTGGTGCTGCTAGGTCGCTGCTGCGTCTTGAGGAGCGCTCCGGGGGCTTTCGATGCTGTCGATGCTCTTGCTGCTGCTGCTGGAGATGGTGATGATTGGGTTGACAAGGATAAAGGAGATCCGAAAGGCTTCGCTGCTGATGCTGCAGTCGCTTCTGACGAAGAGAGCAGCGGTATTGTTGCCGCCAGCTCTGCTGCCGCCTCCGCTGCACCCCTGACACCCTCTCCCTCCAGCCAGTCCTGACACGCCTCCACACCACCACCATCATCTGCTACCGCAGCCGCCGCCCGGCTACCTGATGCCGCCCCCGTATCTGCATCAGCATCTGAACTCGCATCGGTATCTGCATCTGCTACTTGCGCGTCGTTGGCTTCCGCCCGCGCCTCTGCTAGCCGCCCCAACCCTCTCTCCCACTCCTCCTCCGCTTCAGCGCACGGATCCTCCTCCACGTCCTCCCCTGAAGGTGACGATGATGCCGCGCGGCATGGCTCGGACACAACTTGGATGCCTCCTCCTTCCGCCATTCCTGCACTACTCTCTATGCCCGCCTCCACTGCTTCCACTGCTGCTGCTTCCTCCGCTCCCATTGCAGCAGCTGCTGCCGCCTCACCGCCCTCGACCGCTACTGCGAACAGCCGCTCAACACCCCCCAGCACCTCCACTGCCGACGCTCCCGCGCCAGCGCTAACCTGCGCCTCCGCCCCCCGAGCCTCCGCCCCCCGAGCCTCCGCCCCCCGAGCCTTCGTCTCCGTCTCCGTCTCGCAGCCCTCCTCTCCGCACCCAAACCCAGCGGGGTCAAAGATCGAAGATAGGATGTCAATGCCGTCCTCCGTCGCCGCTTTTACTGCCGCCGCTAATGGTGCTGCTGACACCCCCGTCGCCACCTCCGCCGCCGCCACCGCCACCTCCTCCGCCTCCTCTGCTGCCGCCTCCGCCGCCTCCTCCGCTGCCTCCTTCGCCGCCTCCTCCACTCCTGCCGCCGCCTCCTCTGCTAACTGTGCTGCCATCTCCTCCGCTAGCGGCCCTGCTGACGCCGCCGCCGCCGGCCCCGCCGCCGCCGCTGCCGCCACCTCCGCCGCTTCCGCTGCCGCCACCTCCGCCGTTTCCGCTGCCGCTGCCGCCACCTCCGCCGCTTCCGCTGCCGCCACCTCCGCCGCCTCCGCTGCCGCCACCACCGCCGCCTCCGCTGCCGCCACCTCCGGTGCCTCCTCCGCTAACGGTCCTGCTGACGCTTCCGCCCCTACTGCGGCGGCGGGAGCACCGTTAGCTGCCGTGGGTGTCCGATCACGCTGCTGACCGGGTCTTCCCTTCTGCCGCTCCCCTACCGCCCCCGCTGCTGCTGCTGCGGCTGCCGCTCCTCCTCTACCATGCAGCCTCTGAGAGGACCCTCCTCCACCGCGCGTCAGGACCCTCGCACCAGCAGCTGCACCAGCACCAGCTGCTGCTGCGCTATGAGGCGACGGAGGAGCAGGAACATCACCACCACAGCGGCCCCCCCGATGGCTGCTGCCCCGAGGTGATGACCACGACCCCGGCCCCGGCCCCCGCCCCGCATCACCTTCCCCTCCTTGTTGCACCCCTAGCCGCATCTCTGACGGCGGCGGTGGCGCCGCCGCTCGCGGCCGCGAAGCCGCTGCGGCAGCCGGCGCCGGCGCTGTCGCCGCTGCAGAGGCAGCGGCGGTGGTGGCGGAGCGCCTCAATGACGTCACCGACGGCTGTAACATACTCCGTAGGGATGCTGCTGCTGATGATGTTGATGTTGATGATGATGCCAGCGGCCTCGGTCGCGGTGGCGGCGTCGCCATCCCTGTCGGTTCCGGACCCAACGCAATCACCCATGCCGCGCCGCCGCCGGCCGATCCCTCGCGACTCCTGCCGTCGTCACCGCCGCCACCGCCGCCGCCAAACGCAAAGGAGGCAGCAGCAGCACCAGCGCTGCTGCTGCCAGTCCTGCCGCCCGCCGTGCTAGGAGGACCTCCGAGCTGCGACGGTCGCAGCGGCCGTTCGCCATCCTCCCAAGACGGCGGCAGCCGCCGGCGGCCGGTTGAAAATGGCGATGCGGATTGTACGGCAATGCTATCCGTCGTGACGTGACGCGCGGCGGCGGCAGTGCCGGTTCCCACGCCCTGTGCTGCGATGTCGCGAATGCGCTGTTGCTGGGGGGGCGGTAGCGCATGGAAGGCGGGGCAACGGAGCAGCAGCGGCAGGTGACGAACGCAGTAGCTGCGGACGTGGTCGTACAGGGCCTGAAGGGGGACAGCGCGGGAGGGGAGGAGGGGAGAGCGGGAGGAGAAAAGGGGGCTGACTTTTCGCTGGTAAGGAGGAGTCAAGAGCAGCTTGCAGCCCCGCTCAGCGAAGTATACGGTGAGGCCGCTCAAGCGAGCAGGTGGTATGATAGATCTGATTCAATATATTGCTGCTCTTTTAACTCTAGCGCCCAGTCCCGACAAGGCTCCCACCTCCACACCCCACCCCATGCTCCCTCCAGCACTTCCTCCCTCCCCCTCACACCTGCAAGTGCTGCGCCTCCTCCTCGCCCAACCACCCCCAATCCCCCGCCCCGCCTCCTCCTCCAACTCCTCCTACTCCGCGACCCCCGCCGTTACGAGCTGTGCCGTACACACCAACCGCCGCGGCCCCAACCGCCGCCTGCTTGCCGCCGCCGTACAGCAGCGCCCTCTTGGCAGCCTCCCAGTGTACGAGAGCCTGTACGGCAGCATCTGGATCCGGGTGTGTCATGACGTGGTCTCGGAGCTCCTCCAGCAGCGCGCACCAGCACTCGGAGCGGTCCTGGCTGCGTAGAGGTGTGTAAGTAATATGCTTTCAAAAAGGCTGTCCGCGAGAAACTATTGGAACATACTCTCATGCTTTTCGTGTTGTCCTGGAGGAAGCAAGTGAGGATGCGAGGAAGCCAGGCATCCTAAGCAGCACCCCACCCCTGCCCCCACCCCATCTCCTCTCAACCCCAGCCCCGCTTTCCCCCCCACCCCAACCCCCCACTCACCGCACCCCCGCCTCCCGGCACACCTCCCGCCAGTGCGACCACACGTACGACCTGCCGTACCGCTCCAGCTCCCCCCGCATCTCCCCCACGTGCGCCGCCCAGGCCACCGGCGGCAGCGAGGAGGCCAGCTGCCGGCAGCTCGCCAGCAGCCCCGGGGCGGAGGCGGGGTTGAGGCGTGACTGGGCGGCATGCAGCACCGCATCCTGGATGGAACTGTACGGCAGCGGGGGAGAGTACGGCAGCGGGGGAGGGTGCACGGTTAAACGACGGTTGGTCTACGTAGCAGGGAGGTAGAGGGGGCCACCAGGTACACACTGGGAACACACTGACTAACCCAATGGCCTTGAGGCATGCGCAACAGTAACATCAGAAGAAGCTCACCGCCGCACCCCCCATCACATGCTGACCACCACCCCACCCCACCCCACACCCCACCACCCCGCGCCCACCCTCACCGCGGCATGCCCGCAAAGGCCCTACACGGCCACACCCGCGCCGGCCAGCCCGCCATCCACCCCACACACTCGCCGTACAGCGCCCGCAGCCCCCCGTCCGGGTCACCCAGCCCCACCCCGCCTAGCGCCTGCTGGGCTAGGGCGGCCAGCTGGGGCACCGCCTCTAGGGCGGGACTGCCGGGGGAGGGGCGCCTGCAGGCAGGAGGAGGGGCGGGAGGGGGGGACGAAAGGCGGGGCAGGAGGCGTGGGGGCATGGAACATGACGGTAGGGTGCAGGCGGGGCGGAGCAGGACAGAATGGTATAGCCATGTTAGTTTCTCCTCTTTCACCTCCTCTTTCACCTCCTCTTTCACCTCCTCTTTCACCTCCTCTTTGGCCCCCCCGCCCCACCTGAAGCTGTTGCACATGTTCCTCCGCAGCGCTGCCAGCACGTGCGCCTTGAGGGGCGCCAGGCACCACACGTCCGCCAGCCACAGCAGCTCGGCGGCGTTGCTCTGGTGCAGGGGAAGGTGGTGGGGCAGGGAAGGCGGGGGAAGGCGGGGGTTCAAAGAGATTCCAACCCGTTGCAGCGGAGGGGGAGGCGGGGTGAGGCGAGGGTAGGCAGTACTCGACCCGGTCTCATGGCAGCTTTGGGCACAAAGCATTCCCGCTCTTCTTCCATCCCTGTCGTACGTCCGTACTACACACCCTCTCCCTCCCTCGCCCATTCTCCCTCTTTCTACCCTCCCTCCGCCTCACCCCGTCCACCTCCAGCTGGACCGCACCACCAACACCAGCAGCCTCCCTGCCGGCCCCAGCCCGCGGCAGCAGGAAGGCCTGCAGCACGCGGGCCGCTAGAGCCGCACGGCAGGAGCCTGGGTGCGGAGGGAGGACGGTGATGATTAACGAGGTGAGGCACGAAGCATGCGACAAGGCTTCAGCAGGTGCTGTATGAAGTGATGTGGGTCAGAGGCGGGAACGTGGGTGCAAAAGGCTGGGCGCTGGGGGTGTCTCAGAAACTTCTAGTCACCCGCACCTGTGTGTACATTGTAGGATGTGTAGGGTGCGTCGCGGCCGCAGGAAGTCCCGTCGTCCGTGTATGCCGTACAGGTCCCAGCGGCGCCGGAGGTGAAGTCCAGAAGGCCCCGAATGTACTGACGGAGGGAGCACGTGGAAAGAAGAGTTGTTGTGGCTCCCTGGCCATGGATGTTGCGAGGAGGGAAAGCGGCGAGCCTACCTCACAGGAGGAGCGAAGTTCTTCAAGCGTGTAACCAGCGACCTCACATGGCTCTACATCCCTGTCGCCTTGCAGCCTTAGCGTGACGCTTGTTTCGCTGCACCCTGGTGCCAGCATGTCAAGGATAGAGGCACCGATAACGTGTATGGAACCGCAAGCTCTGAAATATATCTATGCGACGATTGCCTATAAAATACAGTTAAGTGGAGGAATGGGCTGGTTTAAAGCTTGGTACTGACGGTCGATGGCAGCATGGCCAGGTTATAAGTAATCATCCTGACAGCGAAATTAACCTTGCTTGTTGCGTTGGTACCTTCATGTGTGTGCCTAAAGCAACGCCATCAGCAATGCCGATGTTGCCGGCATCAACCACCACCACGGCAATCGTGCGACTGTTTTCACCAACACGTATCCTGAACTCTACGCAAGGAATAGTTGTTACCAACTACCGATTTGTATACGGGAATATCAACCGATACTATCCCAGCGCTGTGCTCCTGGAAGGATAATATAACACCGCGCGCGGATAGTTTTGGTGCATCGTGAAGGAAACCTTATTGCCGCTATCTTGGTATAATTGCTTGTGTTGCTGGACAACCCCTTGGAAGATAGCCGAAAATGGGCCGGTCGAGGTCAAGGTCTCGCAGCCCCAACAGGTCCGCTGAAACTGCTACGTGCACGCTACCAGAGTATTGGGTCGCTTACAAACAAACTTTGGAACAGATACGGGAGTGGAGCGGCGAGACCCGCGTCCGAGAAAGCGCCCAAAGCTAACAGGTAAGCTGCCGCCCTAGCCCCTTGCTTGCTCTACGTATGCTTATTTAACGCACGCTTATTCGGATCCTCCCTGCCCTACAGGCGATACCGCACCAAGGCTGCCGAGGCCACAGGGTGGGTTCATATCGCGTACCCTACCCCGCCCCCTTCCCCGGCCCCCGTGTTGCCACCGTCCTTAACACCATGCTCCCATCCCATCCCATCTCACCACCACTCCTCCCTCTCCTCTTCGGGACTATGACTGCGCTTATCTTCTCATTCAATTTCCCCTCTCCTCCTCCCCTACCTTCCCTCCTCTTTCCCTCTCCTCCCCTTCCCCTCTCCCCTGTCTCATACAGCCTGAGCGCCACCGCACTCGCCCGGCAGCGGCAGCAGCTGCTGCAGCTGGAGGAGCAGATCCTGGCCACCATCGAGGCGCGCGTGGAGGAGCAGCTGGCGGGCAAGCTGGCGTCGGAGGAGGTGCAGGTAGGGGGGTGGGTAAGGACCCCTAACGAGGGGTGGGCTGTTCACATGGGAGGGATATGACAGCGGTCAGGGTTGGGTCAGGCAAGCGGAACGTGGAGCGGCAGCAGCAGCAGCAGTCACATGAGGCGCCGCAGGGACATTGTCGTATAACCGTTATGAGGAGGAGGATTGTGCTGGCCCCCCACCCCATCTGGGTCACACGGTCGATTAGTTGTTTCCTCTGTACCCCCATCTGGGTCGGGTTACACACGCCTTCTCGGTGTTGCAACGGGGTTTGGCAATGCCGGTACCAGTATACCACTCACCCATCCGGGTCATCAAGCCCTGCCCTGCACCCCTTCACGCTGCTTGGCGTTGCGCTGCTTGCACACGCAGTCAGCTGCAACCACACAGATGACTGCATCTATGCATGGCTCGCGGCATGTATGACCCACACGGAATGCCAGTCTCTGATGTTTCTTACCCCTGCCTTTGGACTCGCAGCATTACTGCCCAGTGATACGGTAGTGTGATACCGAGCCGTTGGCACTACCGGTGGGCACAGGCTAAGCACGACCCGCCACTGCACGCCTAGGAGAAATCTTTCCGACACTCCCCCCCTGTCTGCCCGACTGCTTCCTCATGTGTTCCTCCCCGCCTGCTGCACTTCCTGTTTACTCCCCCCCCCTGCGCAATATAAAAAAATTATGCGCAATCCTAAAATACAGCGTAATGCGGAATCTTCATCCCTATTAACCCCCCTTCCGCTGGCTCCATGGTGGTGGTGGTGGTGCCCTGCCCAGGCTCGCATCCAGGCGCGTCTGAAGGAGGAGCGAGCCAAGCTGGAGGCGCAGGTGAGGATCTGGGATCTGGGAGGGAGGAGGAGCTTGCACCTGGCCCCTCCTGCTTTCTGCCACCTCCTCCCTGCTTCCTGCTTCCTGACCCGCCCACTCACCTGCTCCTCCATACCTGCCTCCTGGCTGCAGGTAACTGCGCAGCTGGAGTCCGAGCGCCGCAGCCTGCTGGAGCGCAAACGACATGAGGCGGAGCAGGTGCGTACGGCAGGCCCTGTAGAGCTGTTGTTGCCCGTATGAGCCAGTGTTTGCGGACCGGTTCGCGCATGCATGCGGGCAGCCGTGCTCAGGGCTCTCACTGAACACCCAGCCTTGCCCGGGTCCCCTGCTCCCCTTCCTTTCCCAGGCCCGCAAGAGGCAGGAGGAACTAGACCGCATTCTGGAGGAAAACCGGCGCAAGGTGGGCGTGAAGCTGTATGGGGGTTGAAAAAGGACCAAAACATAGGAAACCACGGGTGGGGTCGGGTGGGTTTAGGGTGCACCGTAGAAGGCCGGCCCGTAGGAAAGCAAGCCGTTGACCTGCCTATATCCTAGTGTATAATCTATTTTGATAGCAGCGCCTACCCTAGCGCACATAGCTGCTTGCATGGCACGGCACTACCTCACGCACATGCATGCGTTCAAACTCGTACTCAGGAGACCAACGCATCTCCTCCTTGCAACACCACACGACACCGGGCCTGATTGCGGCTTTGCGGCGCGGGTGCCATGTTGTGATGTGTGATGCGGGTGCTGCTGCATCACACGTGTGTGCGCGCAGGTGGAGGATGCGCAGAAGCGGGCGGCCGAGGAGCGAGCGCGGCGTGACGCGGAGTGGCAGGCAGCGCTGGAGTCGCGGGTGGCTTCGGCACGCGGGGGGTTCCGAGCACCCGTGTGAGGATTATGACGGGTGTTGGGGATTGACGGCGACTTACGACGTTAAAGAAGGCACTGATAATGATGGCTGGTGATGAATGGATGGCTACTTGAAGACGTGGGGAGCTCTTCTCCACCCGCCAACGTCAGTTCTGCGGTGCGGAAGTGGCGGTAGTGCAGGGGGGATGCGGCAGCACTACACGTACCCGTGTTGCAAAAGGTGGTGCCGGTGTGAAGAGCAGCCAAGGTTTACACGCGTGGTGCCTGGTGCATATTGAGGAGGCTGCAACTGCAGCTGCAACGGGCTGCATGTGGTTTGCTCTCTCAGGCTCCGGGAGCAGCGGGAGTGCCCTGCACTTCACGGCGTGACCCACATCGCCCACATGGCCCATAAGCCAAACGCAGCACGACGGCATGATGAGCTGCCGGGCGCAGTCAACCTTGCAGCTCGGCAGCTGGTGCTGCCGCCTGCCGCGCTGGCTGGCTGCACCAAAGGGCGGCTCCTGCCTTCATGAAGCAGCTGCCGACGAAACACCGAAGAGATTCCTCAGCCACGCTGGTGGCTGTGGACATCCTAATGAGGCCCTGGCCTCTCATGGCGTCATGCCTGCTACCTCCTCCTGCACCTGCTGTGAGCGACTAGGACGACGCAAGCAGCAAGGCGTGGGCACCAACTGGCTCGCCTCTTCAGGCTGGTAGGGGTTGTGGCGTGTTCAATGGGTTGTGCAGGGTACGGAGGCACGGAGGAGGCACGGAGGGGGCGATGGTGGGGTACGTGTTCCGAACTCCTGTTTGTTCTGCTCCTGGGGCTGTGAGCCTTGGTAGCTGGCACGCTGGTCTTGATAGGCATGGCAACTTAGCAAGTTGGGCAGATGAGAAGCAAGCTTTTGCATGTCTAATGTCGATGCCGGCTGGGGATTGCTTGTGCATCGGAACAAGCTGTCAACAGCAGCTACTTTGCTGGATGTTTACCTACAACAATTATTGTGGTTAAATGTAATGTGAGTTTTGCTTCCTCCAAACGCGGGCTGCAAAACCCCAAACTCCCATCCCCCGCTTGTCCCTTGGGACACATACAGTACTTATCGGAATGGACTCCTGTCCCTGCCGCAGCTGCAGGAAAACCGTTTAGCAGTGCATTTTGTATATATCTATGCAGAAGGATTCGCAGCACAGAGAAAGGTGGTTGGCACAAACAGTCAGGTAGTTCTCAGTCACGTGCACAATGTTGCGGCGCTCCACTGTGGCTTTTAATGTAGGAAAGCGACACAAATGACATAGATCTAAATTAACCATTCACTGATCACTGTATCCATGTGATATGTTACCTACAGGCTACAGCCTGCACCCTGCAGGTAAGAGTAGGTGCCCGTCCTAAGCAGTCAGGCAGCTAAGCTATCATGAAATCTTATAGCCGGATGCGTGATGTGCGAATGTCATGCCTCAGTTATGACTGCCCACAAAACACTTGAGAGTTGCATGCCCAGGTCCTACTAGCCATACCTCACCGTTTGCTGGATCATCATCCATCTTCTATGATTAACACCTTGCCAGCGATTTCAACGTGCAAGGATGGCGTTGAAGTGATGTGCAGGATTGAGGATTCAACACCAAGTACGACACGTGTTCGCAGAACTACACCTGTTCTCAACGCATGACCACCCTAAAAGTTCTGAGCATTAGATGTAGATATTTTCAACAGCTTTTAGTGTAGGTCCTTCTACTTCTGTATTCCATAGGTTTGCGGGCGCAGAGCCCTGCAATGGCAACTCCATTCTTCGGTCACGCTGGACTACTGGAATGCTCATCGCCCCTAGAACAACTAGACAAGCTGGATTGCACAGCTAACATCTTTGAAGCGCGTGAGCTCAAGGGAGCTGTCTTCGGGGGGTGTCCTAAGCGCCAGGGAACACTTGCCTCGTGCTGCTCTTTGCTGACCAGCTGCAGCGACATTGCTTCTCTTGACTCAGAGGTGCGTAATCCTACAAATTGTGAGCTTGTATGGTAGAGGGGCCCGCAGTCAAGGAAGCTGTTCACTTCCCCCGCAGAACGAAAGCTCCTTCTACAGGCGGCGGTCTTCCTCCACGTTTAAGAGCGATGAGGGGGCTTGTTGCACAGCATCGGACTCTCCAATGGCAATGCTGCAATGCGAAGACGCGCTGGAGGAAGACGATTGCGATGAAGACGCTACCCGCGAGTGGGCCCCTGGGAGGCCCGCTAGAGCTAACATGGGGCCTTTATACCATCATACAGATGCAGAGGAGACCCTCAGGTACGCAATTATCTGCTGATCGCGAATTGTCGGCCCTGGGTTCAATAGCCTTTCGGCCATGCAGGAACGAGCTGAGCAAGGAGGCAGAGCTCGGACCTTTTACTCCGACACCGCTTCCTGTTGAGTATCGCGAAGCCCTTGTGCACTGGATGCGGGACGTCTGCGCGCTTCGTGCACTTTCACCGGCGACCTTCTTCACTTCTGTATCGGTCCTCGATCGCTTTTCGCGGTCTACGGTCGAGGTGAGACTGGCACAGTAGCATTGAACTGTCTATCAAGAGCGGCTTGACGCACCTGCGCATCGTTATACCCTTTTTGCAGACCGCGACTCCGCCTACGCTGCTGCAGCTTGTCGCCCTTACCAGCGTCTCCATCTCGGCAAAGTGCCACCAGGTATTCGCAACACTCCCGTCTAAAAACCGCATCACCCGTTAGGACTGCTCTTGACCACCACCGCTAACCAAGTAAACATCTTGCCACACTGTTCCGTTCCGCAGCAGCAGTGCGCGGGCGAGCTGCTGAGCTTGGCGCGCGACGAGAACGGCAACCTCTACCGGGTACGTAGAGTCCCCTTCTTGCGCTGTTGGCCAGCTCCCACCGGACTCCTGCTGCACCCACCCACCCACTCATCTTGTCGGCTCCGTGCCCCTGCGCTTTCTTTCGTGGTTCCCAAGAAACCTTTGTAACAATTGTAACGATCGTTCAACCATGCGCAGGGCGAGGACTCGCGCATGATGGAGATCCACATGCTGGACACGTTGGGGTGGCGCCTGCGCATGCCCACCGTCTACACGTTCGTGACGCTCTTCCTGCACCGCGTCATCAACCGGCCGCAGGACGGCCAGGTGGTCCCCCCCGGCACGGAGGCGGAGTTCCGCGGCCTCGTGCTGCGCCTGGCGGTGAGCACTGAGCAATGCACTGTAGAGCCCACCGAGTCCACGTATCAACATGCTATGTCTCTTGTGCCATTGTGTCTCTTGAGCACTTCGATCTCTCTTGCCCGTTGTTGCATGCCCGTTGTCATTTTTACCTTGATACGTTTGTCATCTTGGCGTCCATGCCTCAAATCCTTGTCCGTCATCCCATCCCATCTGCAAACTCTTGCCTCAAGACCCTCGCGGGAGACCTCACGACATGTCGAAAGGCCTTTAATTACAAGGTGTCACCATGCCATTCCCTCCGTCTTGTCCTCTTGCCCACGCAGGAGCTGGCGGTGCTGGACCACGAGCTCACCGCCGTCAGCTACAGCGTGCTGGCGGTGGCGTGCCTGCTGGTCGCGGAGACGGAGATCAAGGGCGGCCACATGCACGCCAACCTCAAGACCGTCTCCTCCCTCCGGACCGTCCCCGGACTGCCGGACCTGGCCAACCTGTCGGCGCCCGTGCAGCGCCTGTACTGCCTGTACAAGTCGGTGACGGCGGCGTCCCCGAAGGCCTAGAAGGCGACCCAGGGTCGCTGTGGTGACCCGTGGGTCACTCTCACCTAGAGTTCCGCCATTTCCGGGCGGAAGGGCATCTTCTTCCGGTACCGTGAGATCTCTGGTACTTTGCGGGAAAAGTGCTTGGTGCGTACCGTGATTGGTGCGCTTGTGGCGGCCTGAGTGGCGCTTAACAGCGGCTTTTACCTTAGCTTTGTGGAAGCACATACACAGTATAGGACGGCAATGATCATCTTTGGGGCCAGCCACATGCTACACGTACTGCTTTGGCCTCCATGATCTTGTTTGGATTCCTTTCAAACGAAATGTTATTCGGTATTCCTTCCAATTGCAAGGCATCCATGCCCATTTCTTCCTTCCTCTCGTCTGATCTCTTGGTCATGTGTCATGATCATGCCGTAAGGGTCCAAGGGTATACTCCGTATATATATAACGTGCGCCGAGCTGGTAGAAGTTTGGTGGGTAAAACCGCACTGTGAACTAAACACTCCTATGTTTTTAGGGGGTTTCGCTGAGTAGATGTTTGTCTTTTACTCTGGTCTGCTGAAGCTTCGTTTTTTGAGTCGAGTTATCGAACACAGCGGGACTTTTCCTTTGCCGCTGTGCTGCATGGTACGAGGACCACAGCGTTTTCATCATGGTGCGTGTGACATCATCATTTACGTTGGTAGTTTAGTTACATTGGAACCCCCCCTGTCGGTGAAGCTTTTTTCCCAAGGAGCAATGTGTGCAGACGACAGAAGGCCCCATCGGGAAGCCAGCGTCGTTAAATCGCACGAGCTCGGAGACTTCTCGCGCCGTCAATAGAGCAGGCATGCCGGCCCCATCCTGAAGCTCCTGCAGTGTTACGGCGGTGGCGGCTGGAAGCGGGTGCACGGTTGTGAGAGGCAACATGCATGTGATTGGCTTCTGAAACATGTGATTAGATTATTGGTGAGTTGAGTAGGTTGGTTGCAGGCGGTTTTTAGCCGATGCGCGAATGGCCTGCATACGTCTGTCCCCTTGGTTGTCTTCAATAGGCAGCAAGTTGAACATGATGTAAGCCGAGTTGCGAGTGCTCTTCGGGTGCGAAGTCTATGGCTGTGCAGCCGCCGAGATTTGCTGTAGGCTACCCGCATAACTTAGTTGCACCGCGCTTGGTTGAGAGTGGTTGGTGGTGTTATGAAGGCGGTTATGAAGGTGGGAGAGGAATTACGCGCCGTGCTGCTGTTAATTGCACGTACTCGGGAGAGCCCAATTTGTCCTGGGGGTATGCAGCTGTGTGGTATCTCGCTTTGCGTCCCATGGGCCAGCGCTTTGCTGTCCGTGAGCGATGGGAGGAGGTAGCTGTTGTAGAATAGATGACGCAGCAGCGTATAGTTGGATGCGGCAACAAAAGCCGCTTGCTCCGTAGTACAGCTTTTGGCGGTGGGGCTGTGATGAACAGGGAGCTTATTATCTCTATGTTGGATGTCCGTCCATGCATTTGGCCAGGCGCACACTGCTCTAGTCCTTCGAATGCTCGTGCAATCCACCCAGCGCTGGGGTGTGAGCAAAATGGCCGTTAACCATCCTTGTCTAGACAGAATGTTTCTTGGGGCTTGCCAGTGGTGGAAGGGGCTTTCTTGCTGGGCCGTTTCCATTGGCTAGACATGCGCAGCGTTTTCAAGGTAGAAAGGGGTCTTTGTCTTGAGTTCGGTCTTTCGGTGCAATCACCAAAACCATTGTTTTGTCTTATGTTGTGCGCGCACTGATTCAGGGTTTCGTTATTGTGATCTTGGGATCACGCTGTGCTCACGGTACTTGTGCTCATTGCGTTTGCGTCCGGTTCCTAGTCGTAGGGTAGACAGCTTGTTGTGCGTGCGTGATGTAGAAGAAACAGCCATTGTAGCGGATTGTGCAGCACTTCCTCCTGTCCTTAGTTTAATGTGGGCGCTATTCTTGCCTTCTGTTTCTGGATGATCCCTTCTTATTTTCCTTGCTGGTTGATTGTATGATGCCTCTCTTGCACCTCGCTTTTATACTTCAGGCTTTACCTGGCTGCTGGGGCATTCCGGCGGATGTTGGGTTTTGCGCTATTTTCTCCTTGCGCCTACACCGATTCATTGGCTTTTGTTATTATGTCAAGCTCCCTACATGTAATCGGTGGGAAATTGCCATACGCTTGCCACAGCCTCCTAAAGGAATGAGCCCTTCCTGACTACAGAGGAAACCTAGTGATTGTTATTGAGGGGGGCGTAACCCCTGTAACCCCGTGGGTGTACGATGCCTGGAACCCCTAGGTCCTGCAGCAAAACGCATGCTAGGTGAAAGCATGCATAATATTAATGTTTTGGGCCATTTGGGGAGGGTTACGGAGAGTTTGGGCCGACGGGCTGTTCTCCGCAAGCCATGTCATCAGCAATTTGCCCTCGGGCAGTACCTTCATTTGGTTACCCCAATCCTTGCAATCCGCATGCAGAAGTAATACGGTGTGCGGCTTCCTTCCTTCATGCAGATTACGTGACCCTCCCCCCTGCCATTTCTCAAGGTCGAAGTCAGCAACCAAGGCCAACTAAGAGGCATAGAAGTAAACATACTGCCAGAACTGGACCGAACGAGTCGCGTTGGCTATGGAAAGCGACAGCCATTTTTAGATCCTAAATAACACCATATATAAGGCTCGTAAAGGGGTCCCTGTAACATGTATCATCGGCGAAAGTCAGTAGACTTGGTGTCTTGCAAGTCCGGTGGTGCCATGTGAGTGCTTTGCCCAGGCTTTTTGTGCGTTCTCGAGTATGGGCGGATTTGTATTGATACCAGTAGTTTTTAGGGCAAAGCATGGTGGTGGGGTCGATTACGCGATAGCGTAATCGGTTCTAACGACCGAATCCTGGACACATTTAAGGTCGTCGCACATTTAAGGTCGTCGGTCGGGGTTCCAGGCCGTACTCGTCGGGGTTCCGGGGGGTTCCGACAGCCGACATATGTTCCTGATACTGTCCCACACAAAATCCTGCTTAAGACACAACATCTAGCATGCAGGCAAGGAAAGCGCTTTCGCTTAGCCATGGTATAACCGAACCACAAATGAGAAGCCTGTTTGCCACGGACTGGCAGGCCATCCTTGCACACGTATTAAGCCCATGTATGGCACTATGCATGTTGCCCCGCAAGTGGTACGAATGGCAGTTGCTCCGACCAACTGTCCACAACAAGCCTCAACGCAAGGGCTTTTGCTTGCAGCCGTAACATTAAGTCGTGGCAATCGGATTTATCGCTGTTTCGAGGTTCGGCGAAAGCAGTCTTTTACGTTTTTTGGCGGGAGGAACGGGCTCCGCGTTTGGCCTTGCAGCTGGCATCGACTTAAGGAATATGACGAGCCAATCAGCCGAGGCCCAGATCGAGCGCATTGTCCGCGACCAGAACAGGCCATTCGGGCTCCAGCAACTCGTCGACCTGGGAGCCACCACCGGCCTTAAAAAGGCGCAAGTTTCCAAGGCTGTCGATGCACTTGTAGCTGAAGGGAAAATTATATCGAAGGTATGGAATGCCGTGTGGCCTTGGGTTGGGGCTTTTGGCTTACCATCACTTGACGATGTCAAACCCTCCCAAGCGCAGGAGTTCGGAAAGACGAAACTGTTCATCCCTCCTCAAACTGGTCTAAAGGTCCTATCTAAAGAGGTACGCGGCTCTGTTGCATGACATAAGCGTTCTTACAAAACCATGGAGCCATGTGCTTACCACACGCTCCCGTCGCAGGAATTCGACAGCAAAAAGGCTTCCGTAAAGCAGCTACAGGAGCAATGCCAAAAGGAGGCCACGGAAGTCAAACAGCTCGAAGCGGGTAAGCCACTTTCCCAACCATCATGAACCCCTTTTCCCCGCCATTCCCTACTCCGGAACCCAATTCCTCATCCTGCCCAACCTCCTCACCCAACCCTTGCCCTTATCTATTCCCGGAGGATTTCCTCAACTCTGCTCTACCTGCCCAACCCCGCTTCCCCAATCAACGCATGGTCCTCCTTCTTTGTTTTTTCCCTACCTGCAGAGCTGGCCCAGCTACGCAGCGCCCTATCCGAGGAGGAGATCAGTCGCCAAACCGCCGAGCTCACGAAAAAGGTGATTGCGGCCGTACGCGGGTGTGCCTGTCCTGGGGGTTAGAGGGAAACCAACCCGTCCTAATGGAGACCATATGGGTGGGCATGGGTGCGTTGTCCGAGAATGGTGATGGGTCACGGTTTTGAGGGTGGCTCTGCTATGTAGGTGGTTGGTAATGCGGTTGGGGTGCAGCCGGGAGCCAACCATTTCCTGGTAACCATTAACCAACTAACCAACCGACCGTTAGTTAACCGCTTGTTGCCCGTCACTTCTCCCTTCAGCTGTACCGGTGGTGTAACAATCCGACCACCCACACAACCCACACAACCCTCAGTTTACCCAATCATCCACCTGCTAACTACCTCTCCCCTCTCCCTTCCCTTCTGCAGCTGTCGGACGACGAGTCCAAGCTGCGGCTGCTCAAGGCGGGCACCGTGCTCATCACGGCGGAGGTGTGTGTGTGGTGGGGAAAATTATATAAGAAATGCAAACAACTAAGTCCCAATCCCATATCCCGACTCATGCAGTGAGCGCATTCGGAGGGAGGGGGGGAGGTGTGGTGGGGGGGTGGGGGGGCTGGCAGAGAGGGAGGGAGGGGGGGAGGGAGAGATGGGGAGGGAGGGAGGGAGGGTAAAGAGGAAACAACTAACGGGGGAGGCGAGGGGAGGGGAAAAACGCGTATCGATCCTAACGTAACCGCACGGCCTATCATCACCGCAGAGGAAGGCGGAGAGAGCAGAGCAGAGAAAAGGAGAAAAAGTACTATTATTATAGTACACCCCCACCGCCACCTCCATTACTCAACCCTGCCTTTACCTCTTCACCACCACCTCCACCGCCACCACCGCAGGAGCGGCAAGCGGTTGAGAAGCGGCTGCTGACCAACCTGGAGTGGTGGCGCAAGCGGCGAGCCATGTTTAAGAGCATCTGGTGGGGAGAAGGGGGGGAGTTGGGGTGTGCGGCATGTGACGTGTGGGGGGGCCATGACGTGTGTGATAAAAAAACATGACTTGTTGGGGCATGGGGGCATGTGGGGGTGGGCGGCATGACGTGGGCTGACGTGGAAAAACTGATGTGGGTTATGGGTTCGAAGCCACCTGGTGGGGGCATGGCGCGTTGGGGGCCCAAGGGAGAAGCCAAACCGTTCCCAATGAAGCCCCAAGGCAAGGGAGGCGGGCATTACACATGGCAGGCATCCCATCCCATGTTCCCATCCCATTCTATCCCGTTCTATCCGATCACATCTGTCTCCCCGCCCCCCCGCATCCGCCCTCCCACCCGCACACCCCCCCCCAGGTCTGTCCTCAGCGAGAGCCTGGACGGCAAGCAGAGCGAGTTGTTTGAGGAGGCGGGTGTGGAGACGGACGAGGCGGCGGGGGCGGACATGGCGGAGGCGGAGAGGCTGCTGCCCAAGAAGAGGAGGATGTGAGGAGGGGCGGGGGGAAGGATAGGATGAACCGAGCCGCGAGAAGCGGCGGGATGTGAGGAGGAGGAGGAGGAGGAGGGGGGAGGAGTGGGGAGGAGGAGGAGGAGGAGGGGGGAGGAGGAGGAGGAGGAGGAGGGGGGAGGAGGGGGGAAGGGGGCGGGATTTGAGGAGAGAGGCAGTCTGCTTGCGGGCAAAAGGCTGGCTGCCGGAGAGGAGGAGGAGAGGGCGTGAGGAGGAGGAGGGTAGTCTGCAGTTTGCACTGGTTGTTGTGAAGGGGGGAGGGCAGAGGGAGGGGGGCTGTCGTGCGAGAGGGTAGCCGGCGGCAGGGGAGGCTGGAAGCCTGCGAGTGACACGGGGGCTGTGTCGAGCCTCGTGCACACGACGCGTGCATGAGGCAGAGGGGGGGGCTGAAGGGAACTGTGCGGCAGCTACGCGGTACTGCTTGTGGGGTGGAAAGCAAGGCGGGGATCATGTTTTGACTTGCGGAGGCGGAGGCTGCCGACAGTTGGTTGTAGGCGGGTGTGGGAAGCATGTGCAGGGAGGGTGGGAAGCGTGTGGAGGTTCGTAAGACCCATGCTGGCCAACCCGAAAACACTCACGAATGCATGAGGGACTGACGGGGACTAGCTTGGGGGACTGGCTGGGGCACACGAGAGCATGCAGGACTGACTAGCTTGGGAGGGGGGACTGGCTGGGGGTTCCTGGCTGGGGGGCTTGGGGGACAACAAGCAGGATTGATGACCCGAGCGACGGTGTGGGCTGCTGGGAGGCTGGAGTGAGGTGGTCGCAGCAGCAGGATGTGCGGGTGCATGGAGCATGTTGCTGTAGTAGAGCGTGGAGACCAGCGACCCGAGCATGTGCTGAAGATTGTGCTGTTTGGAGCAGTTTGGAGCCGTCAGAAGCAGGTACGGAAAGAGGTTGCCTCGTGCCGTGTTCCCATGTGGTGCCATAGGCAGGAGCTTGTGTTAAGAAAACTTGTGTGTGTGTTAAGAAGTAGGAACATACTCATACATGTGTGTGTGTGTGTTTGCAAGCACCGGGATTTGAGTATGTTGCACGTTTTGTGTGCGCGTTTTTAGAAAACTGGCCACGAAGAAGGACATACTGTGTGGTTGTGTGTGTGTAGTTGAGCAGGACAAGAGCAAGCAATTGGGAGAGGTTCGCATGTGAACCGCGAGTACAGGCAAAACAAGAGGTGATCGAACCTGAACCGTAATGTGTGGAGAGGCGGCTCTCTCTAATAACCTTGTGTAACTTGTTGAGGCACCTTTACAATGCTACATTGTAGGCGGGAACTCAATGCTAAAGGGTGCTAAAGGCTTGCACTTGAGGAGCATAAGCCTGGTGCTGAGGCACCGCCTGAAATACGGTAGGCCCCCCCCCTGCTTTTGGTCAGTTGCCCGGCCGCCACGCATGTACAGCATGTTACAAGGTTCGTGCTGATCATGCAGGCATGACACGCGGCTTCACTCCCCTTGACGGTCAGGGTCAGTGTTTCAGCGGCTCAGTTTACCTAATCCCCTTGCAGGTATGTAGCCACTCGAGATGCGTGCTCCTTACAATGCATACGTCCACTTCCATCCGCTGTCGCATCCGACCTTCGTCCCCGCTCTCCAGGCCGCTGCGCACTGCTCAACTACCGGTTTAAGAGGAACACCGGTAAGCGACACAACAGGCATGCAGCACTCGGGATAAGTCCAGCCGCGTCTCTACATTCGATGATCTCGATTCGATGATTTAGCACAGATCTCAGATATCTCATTCTTAAACCCTACAACGGCTACCTTATACGCGAAGCCCACCCACCCCACCCCACGCTGCTGCCATCCAGTCGCCGCCCTCAGCAAGAGACTCCGTTGCTGCTCCGATCGCCGCAGATCCTCCTCCCTTTCCCCACCGTGCACCCCACCTTGCATCCGAGCGACCCTGGCATGTCACCATTGGCACCTTCCCCTAATATGCTCCCAGCACGCTACACCCAGCAATCTACCGTGCACTCCTCTTTTTCCTGTCCCCTTCGATACCATTTGAACTGGTTGGTTTCTCCTCTTGACTCCCCTCGAAGGCGGGGTGTTGCGGCTACGGTGCCGCAACCGGAGGCATGGGTGGAGAGCTCAGAAGCGGCACCAGCAGCAGCAGAAACGGCAGGAAGGCAAGGCCCAGGAACCAAGGAGCGAACCCCGGGTCGGCTAGCTTGGAGTATTGCCAGGTGGTCAGACGGGAAGGGGTGTGTGTGGATGGGGCGGCGGGTTCGGAGCTCGGAGAGGGGCTGCTGCTGCTGCTGCTGGGGTTGCTGCTGCTGGTTGTGGTTGGTGAGGGAGAGGTAGGTGGTTGGGTTGTTGTTGAAGCTGCTGATGTTTGAAGTGTGGAGGAGCTTGAGTTGTTAGCGGCGCGTGGATGCGAGAGTGGTAATCCTGGCCGCGAAGGCTGGGCGAGCGCGTGTGGGTGCGGATGTAGGAGCTTTGGGGCCAGCAACTGCGAAGTGAAATGCGTGGCGAAACGTTAACGGCTATTTATGGTTGTAATTTACAATAGGGTTGATAGAGGTTCAGGACCCATACATGCTTTATGGGCCGACGTACCTGGTGGATTCGAGACGCCACCCGTCGTGTGGATGCCACTTCAGAAGGTCCTGCTAGGCAGCCTGAAGAGAGACCGACCGCGCAATGTGATGCCATGTGCCCTTCTACTCGAACGGAAAGGTATAGTTGATGTGGGCCGACGGATATGGGGCAATGGTGACTTGGTGAGGCGCTGCTCAATAGCTAGGTGACGACCGCTACGAGCGATATAGTGCACTTCAGTTTTATAGGTTGAACGCGATTACGAACTATATGCGTCCTGCATCTAGAATTTGGCTTGTAAAGGTGATCGGGATTGGCGACATACTGTTGTGACAGTTGACACCTACTTGGCTTTACCCAAAGGAGCTTCCAACAACTAATTTAAAGTCAATTGGTTAACTTCGCACAGATAATGGTCTAAGCGCTTATACATCAAGCTGCTTGCAGCTTAGGCTGCGTCTAAAAATGGCTAGTTCAATAGTGGACCTAAACCACATATACAAGCTTACGAACATCTCAGATGTTACCCGACTACTTCATGAAACAGTTGCACGAGAACGGGCTATCGACCAGGACCTCGACAGACAGCTGAGCAAGCGAAACGACCTGGAGCGCAACTTTCTGCTGCTTAATACTCCAACTGCAGAGGTTGGTGTTCAGGATCATATGCTGGAACTCCTTACAATCCAGGACTGGGAACGGGCCGTTGATCCCGTCCAAATGCAGCACCGTTTTCTCCCTATAAACAAATTACATTAAGCACCCTCCTCGGAAGTTAAATAAAGGGCGCATGTTTCACTCACAACTTTCACAGACTCTGGAGTTGGTGCGCGCGGACTGCGAACAGCTACTGCAGAGCGTCCATGGCACAGCACAGCTTGCCGACAACATCAGCAGCAAAGTGCGCCAGCTGGACCTGGTGCAGGGGCGCGTGCAGGCCGTCCTTACAAAAATAAACCTAATCCTCGACCGCACCAACTGCATCAATGGCGTGCAGTCCGCCATGGAAGCTGAGGTAAGAGCTGCACCGCAGCACTGTCTGCGGGTCATATCTACCCTGTTTAGACCAAGGCGTTGTAGCCTTCTTCAGCCCTACTCCCCTACCCCCCGCTCTCTCCCTCTCCTAGCCCCTCCGCATCCCTCACATCCCTTCCACTCTTCCTCCCTGCCCCGCCCCTCCCTCCTCCTTTCCTCCTCCCTCCCTCCCTCGCCCCTCCCTCCCCCCTCAGGACTACGAGGCCGCCGCCCGCTACGTCGCCTCCTTCATGGAGCTGGAAGCCCGACTGCAAGCCGAGGAAGCAGCCGCCGCTACCGCTGCATCCTCCTCCTCCTCCTCCACCGATCCCAACAGCAGCAACCTCAGCCCCAACAACCACCTCAGCGGCACCGGCCCCACCCCACCATCCGGCGCTGCCCCACCGCCCGGCTCCCAGCCGCAGCAGGCCGAGGAGCAGCGGCGAGTGCTGCTGGAGGTGCGCGAGCGGCTGCTGGAGATCACGGAGAGGCGGTTCGCGGAGGCGGCGGCGCGGAGGGATCACGCGGGCGCACTGCGGTTCGCAAAGCTGTACAAGCCGCTGGGGAAGCAGGTGCGGGTGGGGGGAGGGTAAAAGTAAGGAACCTGAGGGCAGGGGTGGGGAAGGAGGGTTCGAGGGGATGTTGGAGTCGCCTCCGTAGGGAGGCGATTTGGGGCTCGTCGGTTTTGCACTTGTCCTCTCTGCGACATGCTCCGCTGCCTCGCTCCTCCTGCTGTCTTCCCCCTCCACTACGCTCCGCTCTCCTTCAATTCGCCTATCTCCTCCCTCGTCCCCCCCCCAGGCGGAGGGCCTGCAGCGCTTCATCGAGTACCTCAAAGTGGTGGTGGGGGCGCAGGTAGGGAGGGGTGGGGATGAGAGGAAACTAACGATGGGAAAAGGAAGGGGAAGAGCCTAATCCCAAGCTCCATCCCACTCCCCTGTGCACATGCATGCATGGGGCATGGCTCTTTGTTAGCAGCAGCAGGCCACGGTTCTCCCAACCCTTCATGTCCCCCTGCTCCTCACCCCTACACGTGCCCTAACTCCTCCTCCCCGCTCCTCCTTCCCTCCCCGCTCCTCCCCTCTCCTTCCAGGCCCGCAGCACATACGCCGCCCTGTCCGAGCAGCTGGAGGCGGCAGGGGGCCAGGCGGGCGGGCAGGCGCGGGGCGGGCGGGGGGACTTTGCGGCGGCTCTGACGGCGCTGTTCAAAGACATGGCGATGTGCCTGGAGGTGGGGCGGGGAGGAGGTGGTGGTGGTGGAGGAGGAGTAGGGGAGCGGGGTGTGTTGGGAAAACTGTGCCATCTGGGGCTCGGATGGACGGCATGAGGGATGGACGGATGGTGTACTGCCGCGCGCGAGTGACGTGCCTTACCTTGCTAAGCGGTGGCATGACCTGCCACGGAAAGCAGTGGGTGTGTATGTTAAGAATACTGGCCGCGAGTCGGAACGTACTGTGATTGCCGGGTAGATGTGTGTGTCGGCGGCTCCCTCCTTACCGGCGCTCCCGTCGACTTGTTTGTCAGCCTCATTCAACACATTGGGTATTCTTCTTTTCCCCACACCCCCACAGGAGCACGAGGGGGTGGTTCGTGAGACGTTCGGCGAGGGGGCGCTGCTGGAGGTCATAGCGGGGCTGCAGCAGGAGTGCGACTCGGCGGGTGGGGTAAAAATAAGGAAACGGGGACGGGGGTAAATAGGGATAGGGGGTAAAAAATTATATAAGTGAAACAACGAGTCCCAATCCCATATCCCGACTCATGCAGTGAGCGCATTCGGAGCCACTATCCTAGAAGCACGCATCTCAAATTACTTACCGAATCGTTGCTTACCGTAAACCGAGACGACTTGAGGAAGAAGCCGCCTTGCGTGGTAACACTAGGAAGACATGTGCCGCGCCGCCGGTCACGAAATGTCAAAGCAACAAGCAAATTGGGGGTGGGGGGGCCGAGGAGGGAGGGAGGGAGGCTGGCATTGGGATGTAGATGGGCACCAACCCGCCAGGGTGGGCACCTGGACGGAGGGAGGCTGGCATGGAGAGGACGGGAGCGTGGGGAGGCAGGGGTGGCTTTTGGAGGTTAGGCGTCACTGCAGAAACGTGCATGGGGAGTCGTTGCCATGGCCCCTCACACCCGGGCACTCACCGCTGCCTTGGGGACTGGGGTCACCTCATAACCTCCCCCTCCCCTCCACCCCCTCTCCCCTCCTCACCCCCGCCTGCAGGCAGCCGCATCCTGCAGCGCTTCTCCGAGAGCCGCCGACTGGAGCGAGTGGTGCGGGAGGTGGCCTCACGCAGACGAGGAGGGGGAGGGGCAGGAGGGCAGCAGCAGCCCGGGGGTGGGGATGGTGGTGGCGGGGGTGGGGGGGGTGGCGGTGGCGGGGGTACGGATCACCGGGCGGTGGAGGGGCTCATTGAGGAGGTGCTGCGGGTGTGCGGGTTGTGTGAGGAGTACAACCAGTTCATGCTGGGGAAGATGAGGGCGGCGGCGGCAGCAGCAGCGGGGGCAGCGGGAGGAGGAGGAGGTGGTGGGCGGGATAGCATGGGAGGAGCGGGAGGAGGAGGAGTGCCGGCGCAGGGGCACTTGCCGGCTGCACGGGAGGCGGCGTTCAGGTGCGTGCGTGTGGGTGGGTGTGTTAGGAGTGGAGTTGGGGTGAGGGGTGTCCGCTGGCTCTTTCCTACCCACCTCTGTCCTCCCCCCACAGTGGACACCTACATGTCACACAGGTAGTTTGCTTCTTCTCCTTCACCTCTCCCCCTCCCCTCCCCCCCGCCGCAGGTCCGGCTCCCTGAACGTGTCGCTGCGCGAGCTGCTGGGGCGCTACGTGGCGCTGGAGGAGTACTACCTGGACGAGACGGCAGCCATGGCGGTGCGCATTGATGAGGTGGTGAGTGGGGGGTGGGGGGTGGGGGGAGAGAGAAGAGGGTGGTGAGTTGGGTTTACAGCTGGGGGGGCCATGGGGGTGGGGTGGGGGGTGGCAGAGGGAATTCAAGCCAGAGCAGGGGGGATACAGTTTTTTCCTCAAGTGGAGAGGAGAGGCCAGATGCACCCCCGCAACCTCTGTACCCTATCCCTACTTACCCCTGCCTGCCTGCCCTCCCTGCCTGCCGCCCCTCCTCCCTCTCCCTCAGCTGCCCGGCGCCCTGACCAGCAGCATGGTGGATGACGTGTTCTACATCCTGCGGAAGGTGAGGGTAGGGGGGTTACGGCACGGGGGGGGGATTTGGGGTGATGAGAGTGGGGAGGGAAGAAAAAAACACAGCTCACCACACCAGCACCAGCACCACAGCCCATGCCGCTCCTCTGCGCATGTTGAAGCCCACATGATGAGGTTAGTTCCTTCCTTCCTCCTCACCTGTCCCCCTCTTCCCCCCCAGGTTGGCCTCCGCGCGCTGGCCGCGGGTCAGTTCCAGGCCGCTGCTGCGCTGCTGGCGGAGCTGAACAACGTGCTGGCCAACAGCTTCAGGAACGCACTGCAGGTGGGGCGGGGCGGGAGGTGTCAACCTGTGTGTGGGGGCCTTTGTGGCCTTTCCCTTGCGCCTCCTCCCACACCCCATGCAACCCCTTGCCCCCCCCCCCTCCACCTGCAGTCCAAGCTGTCCGCGGGTCCCTCCAAGGCGCTGGCAGCGCTGCCGGCCGCCCTCACGGGACCCATAGAGCTGCCACAGGGTGAGGGGGGAAGTGGAAGGGAGGAGGGAGGGGGAGGGGTGGTGGTGGTGTTTATTTGTTAGTCCCTTCTCGCTGCGCGCTACCACATGCCTCTTCCGCTCGTGATTAGTCCCCAACGGCTTCCCCGCACTACTCTCCAACCCGCCTCATGCGCCCCCCCAACCACCCCCCCAGGTTCCTCCTCCTCCTCCCCCTCCGCCGCCCTCACCGACTGGTGTGTCGCGCTCAATAACGCGGACGTGGCGGCTGACTACGCGGTCAAGCTGCGGGGGGAGCTGGAGGGGCATGCGACGGGGCTGCTGGCGGCGCAGGGGGACAGGGACAAGTGAGGGGGGAGGGAGGGGTGGGGGGGGGGGACAGAAAGAGAGACCTGGAGGGAGTTTCGGAGGAGCGCAGGACAGACGAGGGCGCAAAAAAGCCCAAGGCCCCCTCCCTTTAAAAATACATGATAAGACCTTTCCGTTTTCCTCCTCTTCCATCCCCCTCCTCTTCCATCCCCCCAGGGCTCGCCTTGTCCTCTCCGACCTGGCCAAGACGGGCTCCGAGTTCCGCTCTCTTGCCGCCCGGGGATTGGAGGCGCTTGCGGAGGGGCTGCTGCCGCGGCTGAGGGGGCTGCTGGAGGAGGTGGCGGCGGTGAGGGGGAGGGAGGGGGGGATGGGAGGGAGGGAGAGGGAGGGAGGGAGGGAGGTGCGTTGTGGGTGAGAAGCCCGACTCGGGGCTTTCATTAGGAGGGGATGTGTGTGCGAACTATTACATGTGAAACACAAGTTGATTAAAGCAGGCTTGTTCCCTCTGTGTTCCTGTCTCCCTCTCCTGCCTCCCTCTCCTGCCTCCCATCCTCCTCCCATCCTCCCCCCCCCTGCCCCCCTCCAGATGAGCTACTCGCTGTCCGAGTCCGACTACGCCGCCTGCTCGCCCGAGCTGTCCCCCGAGGGCGGCTGGGCGGGGCGGCTGGTGGTGGCGCTGGGGGGGCTGGCGGCGCTGCTGCGGCCGGGGCTAACGGGGGCCAACTGGGAGGTACTGCTGGGGTCGCTGCTGGATAAGGTGAGAGGGAGAGGGAGGGAGAGGGGGGCAGGGGGGAGCGGGGGAAAGAGGAGAGGAGAAGAGGGCTGTGGGGTGAGGCAGAGGCCACCCAAGGCAGGGGAGGAGAGGAGCAAGAGGAGGTATTGACCATGGGGAAAAAAGGGAAAACGGGTGCGGATGCGAGGGGGAGGGAAAGGGGTTGGGTAAACAGGAAGAGGGGCTTTATAGTGTTGCAAGGTGTGGGAGGGATTGGGGTTCAGCTGCTGCAAGAGGTGAACAACCATCCGTCCCTCCTGCCCTCCCACCCTCTCTCCCGCCCCCCCCTCCCTCCCTACCGCTCCTATCCCCATTGTCTTGCCCCAACCTGTGGTTTTTTATGGTTCGGTATGGTCTTTGGCCCCCCTCCCTCTTCTCCTCGCCCCTCCACCTATCCTCTTTGCTTTGCCCTAACCTGTGGTTTCCTATGGTTTGGCATGGCCTTTGACCCCCAGCTCGCCGCCCGGCTGGAGTCGCTGCTGGCCCGCAAGTCCTTCACGCAGCTGGGCGGGCTGCATCTGGACCGGGACGTGCGGCTGCTGGTGGGCGGGCTGGGCGAGCTGACCAGCCGCACGGTGCGCGACCGACTGGCGCGGCTGAGTCAGATGGCGGTGCTGCTGGGGCTGGAGAGCTGCGAGGAGCTGCTGGATTACTGGGGGGGAGAGGGGGGTGGGGCAGGGGGAGGCGGGGCAGGAGGAGGAGGGGAGAAGGAGGGAGGTGGTGGGGGTGGGGGGGTTATTAGTTGGCGGTTGAGTGCGGCGGAGGTGCGGGGGGTGTTGGTGCTGAGGTCGGATTGGAGCCGGGAGGCGGTGATGGCGCTGCCGCTGTGAGCGGGAGGGGGAGGAGGAGGGGGACAAGGCCACTGGTATTTCGTAGCCATGGAAAGGCAAGCGTGAAGGAGAGGTGGAGGAGGAGGAGGAGAGAGGAGGAAGGTAGGGGACGATGCGGGCAGGTGTATGGCGCAGGGGGGGCGAGGTCGTGGTGCCTTACGTATAGACATGGTGCTGCCTGTGGACTGCCTGCCTGCATGCGCGCATGCATCACACTGCTATCGTCATCAGCGACTTGAGTACTACAAGTACATCGTGGTTTCTCCACCCACTAGACGTACTTTGTCCGTGCCAATTATCAAGGTGTCATGCGTGCATATGTGCATAGGCGGCAAGGGGCAGCGTACGGATCCCCTTTACGGCGTACATCCCCTCGGGCAACGCGTGATATAACTGTGTTTTAAGGACTGCCAGCGAAGCTTCATTATGGTGTCACCGCTTGCCGGTGTTGCTACAGGACGTGAAATCTATCTCTCTGTAGGAGAGATGAGAGGTAGGGGAAGTGTACCGTAAGAGCACTGCTGCTGCTGCTGCTGTTGCAGGCTGCAGCAGCCCCTCGCCGTGTACCAAACCAATCACACCTCAGCAATGGGGCTCCTGGTGGACACCGTATGGATGGAGAGGCCCATCGACACCGAAGAAACGACCCATGGGTCACGCCTCCTCCTCAAGCCGATACAGTAGACATTTTAATCGCGCCACTTCAACTCTTAACCCTCACACGCCCGTCACGGCATACATTCAGGCAAATTACTTCTTGTTACCCAAACAACACGCCAGTTCAGAAACCCTCACCGCGGCCGCCCTGCCCCCTTTCGCAGCTCCACAATCTCCACTTCCACCTCCACCGCCTCCCCACTCATCTCCATCCCCACATTTCCATCCAGCTGCACCCACTGGCCGCATGGAGACACCGCCGCAACCCGCACCGGGCCCCAGCTGTCCGCCCCCGCTATCCTCCTGCCCGCCTGCTGCTGCCCCCCCGCCCCCTCATGCGTGCTCAGCCGCCGGCAACCCAGCTCCGATACCAGGCCCCCCAACGGATACCAAAACACATCGCCCTGCCGTACAGGACTCCTCTTGCTACCGCTACTGCTGCTTGTGATCTTACTGCTAGTGCTAGGGCTGGTGCTAGAGGAAGTTGAACCATCGCCTCCTTCCTCCTCCTCCTCGGCCTCCTCCTCATCTTCATCCCGCCTGCTGCCCGCTGTTCCGACGGCTCCCAGACCCATCTTGCGGTGCAGGTCATCAAGTGACTGCCACCAAACCAGCCCGGGGTTGTGGAAGAGCTCCACTGAGGTGGGTGACAGCGGCAGATCCCCGTCCCCTGCAGTGACGGCCTCCTCCTCGGGAGGGGATGAGGAAGCCGATGGTGAGGCGGAGGCGGAGGATGTGACGGAGGCGGAGGAGGAGGCGGCGGCGGCAAGTGAGAGGAAGTCGTCGGGAGAGAGCGTGAGGCTGCACCGCTCCCCCAGGTACAGCCCCTCGAGTACGACAGCGGACAGCAGCGCCTCCAACGGCCGGAAACGAGCCTGCGGATCGCCCTCGCCGCCGGCATGCATCGGCTTGCCGCCGCTGGCGATAGCGGCGCCGACACCCGCCGGCTGGTCTTGTTCCGCCGCTGCTGCTGTTGCTGTTGCTGCTGCTTCCTTTCCTCCTTCTTCTTGAAGCATTCCGCCCACAACGCCGCTCAAGGGCCGATGTCCCCACGTGGTATCGATCAGGGTACCGCTGGCAGGCAACCGCAGCACCACATGAAACGTCGCCACGTCGCCGGCGGCAGCTCGTAACCCGGATAGTCGCGGCGACGCCGCCGCGGCGATGGCCGCAGCCGCCAGACCCGCCGCCATTGCCGCCGCGGCGACGGCGCGAGCGATCGGCGGCGCCGCCGGCGCCAATGCGACTAGGAACGCCACGTCAGCAGCGAGCAACGGTACGGCAAGCTTGGCGGCGGCGGCTGCCCCGCCATTGCCGTACGACGACGACGCGGCGAGGAGCTGGCGGACGTGTGGGATGGCGGCGGGTAGCAGCGAAGCTGCGAAGCAGACGGCGGCGAAGGTAGCGGCGGCGGTTGCGGTTGCGGGGTTGGCGGTGAGGAGGCAGTGTGCGGCGGTGAGGAGGGTGCCGAGGCGCGCTAGCAGGATGACGAGCAGCCAGGACCTGCGGCCAGGGGGAGGGAATTAGGTTGCAGCAACAATGGCTGTTTTGGGCAACCCCTGGCTTGCCCGGGGCTCCCTAACCCCTCTCTGCACAACTCCCACCACACCCGCCGCCCCTAACTCCTGCCCCCTGCATTCCCATTCCCCAAACATCCCCCAAACATCTCCCAAACCAAGACTCCTACTTGTCAGTGTGCTTCCAGTCTTCCTCAAACACGCCCGCTGTGCGCAACGGCTCAGGCACCAGAGAGCTGAAGGGCCCTGCTGATGAAAAGGTCGAGGAGGTGGAAGCCTCCGCTGTCGTTGATCCTACAGCTGCTGCTGGTCCTGCAGCTGCTGCGTCGCTGCTGCCAGCAGCCCCGCCCGCTGCCGCCGCAGGGCTCCCCCCCCGCGGCAACGGCTGATCTGCCCCCAGCAGCGCCAGCTGGGCAGCTGACCAGGTCCGAAGCTGCCACCCCGCCACCCCCAGCCCCAGCAGCAGCGCCAGGCCGGCGGAGGCGCCCACCGCCCACTCGCCTAGCCGCCACTCCAGCCAGCCCACCAGCGGGGAGGGCAGGCCGCAACGCAGCAGGCTGAGCGGGTGCAGACCCTGGGTGGGTGGGTGGGCGGTGTCACAGGAGGAGGAGGAGGAGGAGGAGGAGGAGGAGGAGGAGGAGGGGTGAGCGGGGCACGAGAGGCAGGCGGGTGGAGCGGGAGGCGGTTCACAGGACGTGAGGTAGAAAGCGGTTGCAGGCCACACGGTCAGCCTAACGGTCAGCCTAACGGTCAGCACCACACCACAACACACCGCACCCTTCCCTCCTGCCCCTCCCTCCCTACACCTACCATGTATGTCAAGGCCGCTGCCGCCACCGCCGCCGCCAGCTGCAGCACCGGCGCCCGGTCGAACAGGGTCGCCGCCGCCACATCCGCCCGCCCCAGCAGCCCCCCCTGCTCTGCGGGGCCTAACCAGGCAACCAGGCCATGCAAGGGGTTGAGGGTGAGGCGGCGGCCCAGCAGCTGTGGAGGGCCGGGATCGTACTGGGGTCCTGGCGTTGTGGCGGGAGTGAAGGTGGGTGCGGTGGTGATGGCTCGGTAGCTTGGACTGGTGGTGGAGGAGGAGGAGGACGAGAAGGGAAGGGAGATGGGTTGGGCGGTAGCCTGCATGGGAAGGGGAAGGGGAAGGGAGGGGAACGTGGGAGAAGGAGTGGATGGATGTGGGGATGTGGGTTGTAGGAGGGGAGGTGTGGGGGGTAAACGGGTGGACAGCAAGGGGATTCAGCTTGGAGATGAGGGGGCTGGTGCAGGGTCGTGCGAGCGCTGCTAGGGCAGCAAACAGCAAGTACGTGAGATGGCATGGGATAAGACGACGCGAGATGAGTAGGGTAGAGGGAATGCATGTAGAGGCATGTGAGGAGGAAAGCACGCGAGCAGCGAGGTGCGGGGCATGCCATGGCATATGCTTGGGCCTGGGCCCAAATCCGAATAGTTCATCTGGCGCGGATGGAGGGTAAACTCGTGTGCTCGAGAAGGTGAAACAGCGTTGTGGTTGGTTATGTATGTGTGGGATGCGTGGAAGCTCGCGGACGATGAGCTCACCTTAAGAATGGGTAAGCCCCGCCGCTTGGGAAAGCTCCCTACAGGCCCGCCGATTTTACTGTAGCTCCGTAGCAGCATTTCTTGGCAATTCGTCTTAGTGGATCCGATAGATCTTGCACCTATCGGTCCATTGCAACGACTCGGCGGCGCTAAGTTACGCTAGTTGGGCAATTGGTGAGCTTTAACGTGTGAAATCAATTGATTTTTGTTCAGGGATACTGAATTCCGCATTAATCCTGCCTTTCGTTGCGAAGTTGAGAATGCCACCAGTTACGGTCGGCATACGACGATCGCAGGGTTGTTCATTACTAGCTTAGACAACGGTATACTACTATACCATCACCTATACATCCATTATTGATGTGGACTGGGTTACACCTTATGCTGCTCCTTTGTTGCCGTCCGTCAATGTTCAACATCCTCTCGCTAAGCTGAACCAACAGCAAACCATCATGGCCCGACCAACAACACCTAGCCTAACTGCTTCAACGACTCCGCTTGTAGTAGATGCAACCCCGGAGGTCGAGCAGCAACCGAAGCCCGAGGCGAAACGCCCCAAGAAACCACCCACCCTCGCCTCGGCGATATCTGGCGCCCTGTCTGGCGCTCTCATCAGCGCTTGCGTGCAGGTGGGAACCGAGTGCACCCTTCTAACCCACATCATCACTCCGACACAGTTGCTTGGATTGCTCGGATTGCTTGGGTTGGGTTGCTATCGAACAAGGGGGCAACCTGATACCTAGACACGGATTGGATACGAAGCACTTCTCTCTCCACCCCTCCACCTATATTCCCTACACAGCCTGATCATGCTCCTCCTTTCTCCCCTCCTCTCCATCCTCCCTCGCACCCCCCATGCATCCACCCCAACCCCCGGTGTTGTTGCACTTATTTAATTTTTTTCACCCCCCGCTATGGCCTCCACTGCTACCGCCGCCGCTCCTGCGACTGCTGGTACGACGGCCTCCCGCTGGTTTTGCCCGTACGGCACACACCATTCACTCGACATACACACATACACACGGGTGCGTGTGTATACTTATGCTCATCTCATCTTACCTCATCATCCCCGGGTGCGGTGCGGTACGTACGACACAGCCGTTAGATGTCGTACGAACCAAGATGCAGGCTGACGCGGCTCGCGGAGTGGTGCGGGGGGCTCTAGCCACCGCTGGGGTCGTGCTTTCGGAGCAGGTGGGTGTGTGGGGGGGGGGAGAAAGAGGGAGGAGTTTGACCCATGGGTCAGAGGCATACACTCGGACCCCTCCTGGGATCACCTTCTTCCTGCCTTCCCCTTCACACACACTCCATTCCTCATTTTCCTCTTCCTCTTTAAAAGCCGCTTCTGTCAAAACACACACGCCATCTAAACCACCACAACGCACCCCCCGGGGGCGACCATGTCCCCCCCCCACGACCCCACACACCTCCCCCTACACCCCTCTCCCACCCCTCTCCCACCCCCCTGCCTTCCCCCTGCCTCAGGGCGTCCGCGGGTTGTGGGCGGGCACCGGCCCCTCCGTGCTCCGAGTGGGTTTAGGGGCGGGACTGCACTTCGTGCTGCTGGAGCAGGTGGGGGGGGGTGCAGGTGGGGGGGGTTGCATGGGGGGTGCAGGGGGGGGGTTGCATGGGGGGTGCAGGGGGGGGGGTGCATGGGGGGTGCAGGGGGGGGGGTGCATGGGGGGGGGGTGCATGGGGGGTGGAGGGATGCAGGGATACAGGGGTGCCCTCCTACCTTCTGGTTTGGATGGTTTACCCCAGACGGGCCAGGAGGGTGGTGAGCGGCAGCATTACCCCATTCCCCAGATGCGCATCGTGCATTGTATCGTACTGCTGCGTGTTGAGGCCTCTCCATCACAGCAGACCGCATCCAAGAATACAACACCTTGTGCACGGCCTCTATCTCCGCTGCTCTCCGGTTTGCCGGTTCTATCTGTCTCCTCCAACCCCACCCACCTCTTCCTCTTCATGTTCCTTCACCCCCCTCCCCACCTGCCTTCCTCCCCGCCACTTCTTCTTTTCCCACCCCGCCCGCCTCCCCTCCAGATCCGGTGGCTGCTGTCCACCCCCTCCCCCACCGCCGCGGGGCAGTCGCACCTGAGCAACACGGGGGCGGCACTGGCGGGAGGTGAGCGGGGGTAAAAATAAGGAAAACGAGGGGGGGAGGGAAGGGGCAGGGAGGGGAAGGGAGGGGTTGGTAAGGCCCACATCACACTGCTCTCCCCGCTGCTCAACCCAGACCAACCCATCTCCCCCTCAACCCATCCCCTCCCATTCCGCCCAGGCGTGTCTCGCGCCATAGCCGCCATCCTGCTGTGCCCGGTCACCGTCGTGAAGACGCGCATGGAGTACGTATCCGATGCTGCCGTAATGGTCTCCAGACCCGCGGGAACAGCAGCAGCAGCAGCCGGAGCTGCAGCGGGGCAAGCTGCTGGTGCTGCGGCGGCGGGGGCAGCGGCGGCGGTGGGCCCAGCGGGGATACCGGTGTACCGAGATACCTTCCACGCGCTTTCAACCATACTTCGGACGGAGGGCATGCGAGGGTTGTTCCAAGGCGTGTGGCCAACGGTGCTAACCAACGCGCCGTACTCAGGTGTGGTTTGGGTTTTTCGGTTTCGTGGCAGGCGGGACCCTTCAGACTGTTTGCTTGTCGGTCTGAGCGGTCTGCCAGTCTGTCTGTCTCAGATGTGTATATATATGCCGGTACATACAGCCCCACCCATTCTCCGTTGCTCCCTCTTGCGCCCCCGCCCGTACACCGCACAGCCCTCTACTACATGTTTTACACCCGGCTCAAGGAGGGGCTGTCGGGCGAGGGCCGACCGCAGGCCGCGGTCAACTTCACAAGCGGCGTGGCGGCGGCGGTGGCGGCGACACTGCTGACTCAGCCGGCGGACGTTGTTCGTACACGCATGCAGCTGGGGTTAGGCACCGCGGCGGCGGTGACAGCGGCTGGGGCGGTGGCAGGGGGGACGAGTGCAGTGGGGGTAGCGGCAGGGGCGGCGGGGGCGGGGGCGGGGGCGGGAGCGAGGGCGGCCGCTGCGGCTGCGGCGGCAGCACTGGGAGCGGGGGCATGGGGAACTCTATTGGAGGCGTTACGGCGAGAGGGGCCGCGCGCACTCATGACGGGTGAGTGGACCCTGGGTGTATACAGACCCGTGGGTCAGTGGGTCGGCGGATGGACCCATGGGTCAGACAGACAATGTGGCCACACCCGGGTTCCCGTTTATCCATGTCGCGGTCCTTGTTGTCCTGCTGTTATGTGCTGTACTGCTCTCCTGACGGGGGAGTCAGGGACCCGGGGGTTGGGAACACAGGGCGGCCACCGTGTATGGTCCAGCCCCGTATTCCTGCCCCGCTCCCAGCCCATAACCCACCCCGATTTCTGGACATACACTCCCCGACTAGCGGCCAGTTATGGTAACCCTCCCCAATCCCCCACCCCCCTCCCCCCCCCCCCCAGGTGCCGCCCCTCGCATCCTGAAGCGCACCACCCAGACGGCGCTGGTGTGGACGCTGTACGAGGAGCTGGTGCCGCGGATCACGCAGCTGGGGGCCGCGGCCAGGAGTGCGTGGGAGCAGCAGCAGCAGCAGGGCAGGGAGGGGGGGAGGGAGGGGGGGAGCAGGCAGCAGGGGCAGGTGGAGGTGGAGGGGGGGAGTAGGGGGTGACAGAGCGAGGGTGGCAGCGAGGGGGGAAGGTGGTAGCAGGTAGCAGGCGGTAGTTGGAGTGGGGGGTGCTACTAGAAGAAGGTGTTGACGTTTAATCGGAGATGGGTAGGGGTGGCCGGTTAGCCAGTGCGTTTTTTGGTGGTGCGGTTCCCGGTGGTGGTGTAGTGCCTGGCGTCAGTAGTGACTAAAAGCGGCGGCGGTGACGGCTTTTAGGTGTGTAATTCAAGGTTTCCTAACGTTTCCTTGGTCTCACACGCATCCAGCAGCTGCCTTGCATGCTGCTTTGCATGCTGCTAGCTGCTGTTGATGTCGCCTCGATACACCGGCCCTGTAATCCATTCATGCATCCATCAGCACCGGTAAGTGGCGCGAGTGTCCGCACCAACAGACAGACACGTGTTATGCCCCCCTCTCCCTCCCCCCCTCGGTCAGTGTTTCCTCGCGGCGCACTTTACCTGAACCCCCTCTCCCTCTCCCTCTTACACATACATCACATCACACGCTCAGGAGCCCAGGCAGGAGTCCGCATGCAGACAGGACAGCAGTGTATCACAGCACAGCAGCGCGACACCACCCTGTGTACCCTGTGTTTCACAGACCCCGCTGTACACCCTGCTGCTGCAAGCTCCTCCTCCTCCTCCTCCCCCGCCTCCCTCCCCTCTACTGCCCTATCTAGATGTGCCCCGACGCCAGGCTGTACAACGCATCCGTGAAGGGACTCAACCGCATCCACGCAACCGTAGCCGCACCACCACCACCCTTCCCTCCCCCTGCCTCCCCTCCTGCCCCTGCCCCCTCCCCTCCTCTCCCTGCCCCGCCCCCTCCCGCTGCCGCCCTAGCCGCCCCCGCTGCGGCCGCCTCCGATAGGCTGGTCGCCACAAGCGGCAACACACCGCCGTACCGCTCGGCGAAGAAGCTCAGGCAGCCGGATCGGATCTGCGGGAGGAAAGGAGGGGGGCAAAGAAGGACCAAACCACAAGTCAGGGTGTGATGAGGGGACGTAAGGGTAGAGGTATAGATAAGGGAGGCGCTCAGGGTGGGATGGGTGGGATAATAGTTGGGCGGGTGGCGGTGACGTGATCCTCATCCCCCCATGTAACTCCCCAATCAGGTTACACTCTCCCCCTCTTCCCTCCCCCTTCGCTGGTTGGTTCCTCTTTATCCTTCTTCCTCTCCCTTCCCCATCTACCCCCACCCCCCCGTCAACTCACATCTCCATGTTTCTTGCCCGAGCTGATCCCCTTAACCTTCAGCAGCCCCTTCCCCAGGTCCACCACTCGGGGGGAGTGCAGGAAGGCGGGCGGACGCGCGGTAGCCGAGGCAACCAACAACGACATGGCCAGATCTTCACAGTTGTGTACGGCATCCACGTGCTGTCGTACGGCGGGATCCATGTGGTTGGTGTAGTACTCCAGGTAGTCTGGTGGCGGTTGGTTGGTTGGTTGGGCGGTTGGGGGAGGTCGGCGGTTGGTGGCGAGTGTTCGTGAGGGAGTCGTTGATTGGTGGCTTCAACGTGGATGTCCCCTCCCCGCCCAGCCCGGCCCGCCCCTCACCTAATCCAGCCTAGTGCGGAAGTAACCAACCCCTTCACCTCCAGCCCCCTCTCCCCCAACCACGGGCCAGTCATCCAGTTCGTCAGTTTTCCTTATTTTTACCCACCCACGGACCTCCCCCCACCACCCCGGCGCCCCCACCTCGGTGCAGCATGGCCGCCTTGGTGAGCACCAGGCTGTAGGCGCCGTGCCACGTAAGCGTGCCGAAACCCTGGAGGTAGCGGTACCTGGGGGGGGGGGAGGAGATTACCCCCGGAGGGGTGCGCGTGGAGACGAGGGGCGGGAGGGGAGGGCTCAGCACCTGTGCTTAGGAGAAAGGCCTGCGCCACACCTCCCAAACGTCCCATCATCAGCCGTTCATTCATTCGTGTCGCACCGCGCGGGTGTCTTTTGTCAACTGTCAACAAACACCTGCCTTCCATGCAACCCACCCATGCCGCCTGCATGGGCCCAATGGCCCCATGTCTGCCACCCACCGTGCCCCCCCAACATGCCCCCACACCTGCACTGCTTGTCTAGCACGTGTAGTCGGGGGTAGAAGCCGGCCATGTTATGCGGGTCACGTCGCCAGAGCTTTGGAAGGGGGTGTGTGAGAGGGGGGGAAAGGGGAGTGGGGCAAGGAGGAAGGCGAGGAGGAGAGGGTGAGCAGGAGGACGGCTGGTGTGCGTCAGAGGCATGCGATATGTGTGCACGATTCCCCCATCCTGTTGTTCCCATCGTTCCTCCCCATCCCCTCTTCCTTCCCCTTGAAATCGCCCCCCCCCATTAGTCTCCCCCCTCATTAGTCATGCCACATCAGGCCCCCTTCAATGTGTCGTACCGCAAACAGCTCGTCCAGCACCTCACAGGGCGCTAGGATGTCGTCATCCAGGCTCAAAACCGCTTCCGTACGGAGACCTGAGTACGACATACACACACGTACGGGTAGGGGAGGAGGGTTAGGGGAGGAGGGTAACCGCCAACAGTCGTATAGTCATTTCCAACAACGAGTAACCTGGGATGTGTATGTTTTGCATCTCGGGAGGCGGAATCATTAGGCGGAACATGGCGTCGAAGCCTCGTGAGTCTCTAGCAGCATCCAACAATGCAAGCACAAGGGCTTCTTGGAGCCACTATATCCCCGTAAGCCCTCTTTTGCTGCCCTGCCCTGCTGGCTGCCCTTCCTTCTCCGCTGTTACCTTCCAACGGCCAGAAGCGGTTGTTGAGTGAGGAGTTACTCACGATGTCGTACCGCACCTCCTTGACGTCCGAGTAGTACTGCGGCGCCTCCGCGCGTGTGGGTGGCAACCCGCCCTCACACCATATCTGCGGGGGCCCGGCGTGTGTTAAAATAACTGGCCGCGGCGGCTTGCGGGTGCGTGGGTGTTTCATCCTCTTCACTCTTCAGCACGCGACTAGATAGGTATCCGGAAAGAAGCAACACCCCGAGCAGAGGAACAGGAGGAAGGGCCCCCTCATGCAACTCCCCATGGTGAAGCATGTCGTGCGATTGGTTTCTTACTCTGACCCCCTCCCTGCCTGCCTCCCCTCCCCTGCCTGCCTCCCCTCCCCTGCCTGCCTCCCCGGCCCCCTGCCGCCCCCCGCCGCTCACCACCCTGACTGCATCCACGCTCCTGCACTGCGCGTAGTGCGCCACCGCGCGCTGCAGCAGCTGCGGCCGCCGGAAGGAGTTGAGGACCAGCGTGAAGCGATCGGGGAATTCAACTGGGAGGGAAGGGTGGGGCGGGGAGGGGCGTGTGTGTATGTGTGCGTGTGTGTGTCGGGGGGAGGAGGGACGAGGAGGGGAGGAGGAGGGTATGAAGAGTAGAAAGGTGTAGGAAAGGAAAGGGAAGCCCCTTTTCGGCAGCAGACGTTTCCAGGTGTTGGGTGCGTGCCGAGGAAGTTGGTTTGCTTGGGCCCCGGTAGTGAATGGCTGCGAAGTGAGGCCGGAATCGCGCACCTGCGGGTCCATGGTAGGTAGGAACCAGCTTGGCCTCGACCGGTCGCACAGGCTCCGGCACAGGGCAATGCGATGGTACAGGAGACCACTCATACAGCATAAGCGGTGTGAGGGTTGCTCCTAAAAGTAAAAGTGCTAATAGTGCTACGACACCGCGGCGTAATTGCGACTTGAACATGGAGCTTGGTTCACAGACAGAACTCTCTACGACACCCGTTTCTTCACATGTGTAATCATCAGTTTTCTTGCGTCCACTACGCCTCAACCTAAAGCCGAACATGTTGGATGGAGCCACTGCACAAGCAAGGATAATACGCAGCTACTGTTGACCTGAGTTTGTTTTCTGGTGCTTCTTTCATGAGCAAGTCGTGATGGCGAAAGCGCCTGTGTTATCAGGAAAGCGCGCGAAATGCCTTGCGTGCGCCGGAACCAAAAGAAACCATGCAAGCTCGCCGCTGGCGAGTCGCCAGGATAACCACTTAACCAGCTAGCCGTTTTCCGAAGTACTACTAACCAGCATCAAGCAATAAGTAGCACTTGCAGTGTCCTACTTGGTGCTTAGGTCCCCATTTGGAGTGAATAGAGATATATGAGCTTACATTGCCTGCTAGCGTAGCAATAGATCAGGGTAGCGTGCACACTGTATGTTATGGAATGCGGACCCATTGCAAAGGTATTTCGCTAGGTGGAGTGGACAGATGCGTGGGTGTTGCAACGAGGCTCCTGGTCGACCGCACGGAAGGCACAGATTATGCCGTTATGCATGACATGCAATTCTAGCTAGCTGGTGTCAGCCTCTTGTGTCACAATAGCATAGTCATTAAAGTCTAAACACACGTGCGAATCAGCTGTTGTTGTAACCCATATGCCATGAACAGCGACGGCAATCAAGGAGTGATGCAAGCAAATTTCTCGGCACAAAACCTTGTAAGTTGCGACCATAGTCCTACAAGTTGTTTTCATGAGTGGCTGTGCAGGCCAAGCAGAACAATTCGGAGGCCGAAGCGGGAGTAATTTACAAACCAGTATGTACATTAAAGTTACTGTTCTATCGTCCGCACAGCTTAGGTCTAACGTGTGACGAACTTCCAGTTTGCAAACAAGCTTTATAGGGCCCACAATCTCAGCCGTACATTCGATGAAGGCAGATGTATAGCTTGACTTTCTATGCTTGCTCGTGTTCGACCGGGAACAGTCGCAACAACCAACAAAAATGGCCACCATGATGATGCGCACTCGCGTTGCCGCCGGTGTGCGCCCGGCGCGCGCCACCGTTCGTGTGAGCGCCTCTGCTCGCCCTATGTGGTACCCTGGCGCCACCGCCCCTAAGCACCTGGATGGCACCATGCTGGGTGACTACGGGTGAGCTAGCTTGATTTCAGGCCTGGCGCGAGTAAAGAGCAGCATCAGCGGCCTTGCATGCGAAAATTAAAAGACACCAACTTTAAGCTAGCGAAAAGAGACGCTAACTATAGCTTATGGCAAAATAAGTATGTTCAGCGATCGCGTTGTTTTTTTTGCGCAGCTTCGACCCTCTCCGCCTGGGCACCAACCCCGAGCAGCTGAAGTGGTTCCGCGAGGCTGAGCTGACCAACGGCCGCTGGGCTATGGCCGCCGTTGCTGGTAAGCAGCGCTTGTACTAAATTAAGTTAGCGAGCGTGTTGGTTGACCTAAAATTAGTCGCTGCTTGCAGGCATCCTGTTCACGGATGCTGTTGGCCTGCCCAAGTTCTGGCTGGCTGGCGCTGAGGTGCGTTTGTCAAGCGGGGTGTGAAACATAGCAGTTGCGCAACATGTAGCAGTTCAGCTGCAACTGGGTTTGCAGCGCTAAGAAACATTCAGCTGCTACATCCGGGGTTGGCGATTGGCTGGTGTGCGGGTGTTCGCAGCGGATTTCAGCCGGATGCCACACCGCTGCGGCTAGCTCTACTAGAGGGGAGCTGAAATTGGAGCTCTACGGCCCCTTGGCCTTGTCTCATCCATTCCGGACTACCACGGGTTTCATGGCACGTTAATGACTCCGATGTAGAAGGAGCTGCTAGGCGTCAGAGCAGCCCCACAGCAGCAGCGGCATCAGCAGCAGCAGCTCAAATACCCCCCTACTAGCTCTCCGCCAATAGGCCGCTGCTGCCTCCTCCCTCCCCTTCTCCCATGCCCTGCCTCCTCCCATGCCCCCCCACTCCCCCCCTACTCTAGTTGTTCGCATTTATTATGTAATTTTGTCCCCACTCCCCCCCTCCTCCCCCTTCTCCCACCAGCAATACGCGCTGGACACCCCCACCCTGGCGCTCATCGAGCTGGCGGTGTTTGCGGTGCTGGAGGCCAAGCGGTACGACATCTACAAGAAGACCGGAGAGGTGGGAGCGGCGGGGGGGGGGCAGTGGCGGGAGAGGGCAGGTAGCTGTCGTAGGGTGCTGGGGCCGGTAGCTGTGGATTATGGGTAGCTGGGACTGGAGCCGTGGCTGCGATTCAGGTGAGCAGGTGATGCATCCTGAAAAGGCTAGCGGTTAGGGAGCGTGTGCGCTAGTGTGGTGTTTGGAGGATGGATGACAGTAGCTGGAGGGGGTGGAGAAGAGGGGAACGCCGCAGGCGCAGGTCCCCATGGTGACTCAGTGACCCGTGGGTCTCTATGCATGCCTAACCTAACAAAAACGCCCTCTCCATGTGCGTCGCCCCACTCTCCCCCTCCCCTCCCCTCATCCCCCCCTCAGTGCGGCCTGCTGTCGTTCGCCCCCTTCGACCCGCTGGGCATGCGCAGCCCCGAGATGAAGCTGCGGGAGCTGAAGAACGGCCGCCTGGTGCGTGGGGGGGTGGTGGGGAGAAGAAGAAAATAGCGTGCTGGTTGGGGCGGGGGGGGCATGTTGTTGGAAGGTTATGAGAAGTTTTCGCGCGTGCTCATTTTTGGGTCTGCGTTCCGTGGCATGCTATTGGGGCCCGGGGGCATACAAGTGGGGACGACGAGGCTGCTGGAAGGTGGACAGCAGCAGGGGAGGTGCGGCAACAGCAGCAGCGGAGGATGAGCAGTGGGGAACTCCCCTGCTTTTGTAACGGAATCAATTAGGGAACAACCGGTCTCCAGAGTGCACCTCTGGGCGCTGGAGTGACAAGCAAAGGCAGCGGCTGTGCTACCAGCACATCCCTCCCTGAGCGCAGCTGTTGGTCGCTGCTCCTGGACCTCAGCCCAGCCCAGAACCCATCATGCCAGTCCCCCCGCCGCCTCGCGGTTTCCTTCAAGACGGGTCGATTGCTCTCTGACCCCGTCCCCGTCCCCCCACCCGTTGTTTCACATACTTAAATTTTTGTCCCCCCACCCCCGCACTTCCATGCATGACACGCCCCCCTCTTACCCCGGCACAGGCCATGCTGGCGTTCGTGGGCTTCTGCTCCCAGGCCGCGGTGACCGGCAAGGGCCCCATCGACTGCCTGACCACCCACCTGGCGGACCCCGGCCACAACAACAGTGAGTATACCCGCCGCTGATGGCGACCCATGGGTCGTTAGCAGCACTTTTTGGATCCACTCGTGGGGTGTGGTGTACAGCAGCCTGTTCATCTGGCATGGTCACAGCCCTCACACGCTTTCCTTTCTCCTCCCATTGCAAACCTTCCCTGCCTGCGCCCCGCTCCCCTCCCTCACCCCAGTCTACACCTCCTCCGTGGGTCCCGAGACCTGCGTCACCGTGGCTGTGCTGTGCGTGCTGCCCATGATCATTGAGGCCACCAAGACCCTCAACCCGGGCAAGGAGGCCGTGCCGTACTTCCCCTGGAACGAGCCCTGGTCCAAGGTGTAAGTGACTGCGGTGACTGTAGCAGCAGCAGCATACACACACCGATCAGTTATTTTAACACACCGGGGCAGCAGTAGCGGCAGCAACAGCGGCAGTTGTGTTGTGTCGTTGCATGCATGCATGCATGGGCAGCTGCATGGATGGATGCTGGGCGCCCCCCGCTAGGCAGTGGTGGTGTGCAAGCCCTCTAGGGGTTGTCCCACAGGGAAGGGCCGGCCGTGCCGTTTTCTGCCTGCAGCTGGGCAGCTGTAGCATAGGCAGGGAGGCCTGTTGGCATTGGAGTGGAGTGTAGAAGGAGAGCTTGTTTTGGGTTTAGGAAGAGACGGGTGTGGAGCGGTGTTCACAGCCACAACGTGTTTCGGCGGGTTCGTTGCGGGCATGAAGGGTGTGCGCATCGTCGCCGACGTGAAGAAGAAAGAGTCATGCATCCCCAATTTTGAAAGAGAAGAGAAGACCAATACTCGTCCATAGTACGGTTGTACTGCCGTACAAATCCCGTACGGTGCTTAGCCATGATGTACAACAACCTTTGATGTACAGAAAAGTATGCAACACATGGGCTATAGGACACAATCAAAAGCATCAGGAAGTTACGGCAATAACCTCGCGTTCTATTGAATGCGTAATCATGACACCACATTTTCGGCTGGCGCAGCGACAAGGTGCACCCCATGCACTCATGCTTGCCACCAGCCCTCATCGCGTCGACCCACGAAAGCCCGCGTATCATCCGCCGGCCCCCATCACACGAAGGCCCGGGAGCGGTGGTTGATGTGCGCCCGGCACAGCGGGCACAGCTCCAACCGCTCCGCGCAGTCCTGGCAGATGATGTGTCCTGTGGCGGGGTCGGAGCGAGTTCGACGGGCATGTGATAATCTGACAATGGATGCATGGGCGTGTTACTGTGGTTCCCAACAGACACGTATTGTTTGGCAGGCATGTATTATCGGCATGCCGTCATGCATGTAGCAGCGAGGTGCAAGAGGTGCCGAGACGGCCATGCATTGGACTCGCAGCGATTGCACCCACAGGCGCAGGTGTGCTGCCCCCCCCCCTCCCACAGTTCTCACACACCGCAATTCAGGAAGGTGTCTCGCCGAGCCGCCAGGCACACCGCACACGTCGCCGCCTCCACCGCCTCCGCCGCCTCCGACCGCGCCGCCGCCACCCTGGCCGCCACGATGGCATGTCGTAAGCGAGGCAGCGCCGCCTCCGCCTGCTGCGCGAGTGCCTCCAGGGTGTCCAGGGATTGGGCGGCTAGAGCCTCCTCCTGCATGGGGTGGGGTGCAGCGAGGGGGGGGGGGGTTCAAAGACCATATCGAACCATAGGAAACCACAAGTTGGGGGGGGGGGGAGGTAAAAGTCTGGAAACTGACGAGGCAGGGTTAGGTGGGTGGAGCAGCCCTGCACGCCCATCTGTCCCACCTGTCCACTCATGCACGCGATACGTCGCTGCAGCTGCACGCCGCGATTCACCGCCGCCTCCAACTCTCCTTGCATCCCCTCCAGCTGCCTTGCCGCCGCCTCCAGCCGCCCTTGCAGCCCCGACAGCTGCCCTCGCAGGGCCTCTGTCGCCGCCTCGGTCTGGTGCTGAAGGCGGGTCGTCTCGTCAGCAGCCTGTGGCAGGCGGGGGGTGAGGGCGGGGGAGATGAGAGGCAAGCGGGGGTGGCGAGTCGCCAAGAGGTGATGTATGCCATGCAATGCGAGGCGGCGGGGCTGTACGTGCGGGGAAGCATGCAGCAGCATGCGTTCCATGCAAGGCAATGCGCACCAGCACCAGCACCAGTCGTACACACCTCCAGAAGCTTCGCTCCCAGTGACTCAATCTCCGCCCGCAACACCTCTTCCCGTGCCGCCGCCGCCGCCACCGCTGCTTCCAGCTCCGCTGCCCGCGCCGCCGCCGTCGCCAGCTGTTCCTGCGCCGCCGCCGCCGCCATTCCCGCCCGTGTCGCCTCTCGTTGCAGTTCCGCCGCCAACTCCCGCTTAGCCGCCAGCTCCTCGCGCGCCTCCGTAAGAGCCGCCGCCAGTGCCGCGTTACAGGAGCGTGTGGAGGATAGTTGGTTGGTGAGCTGCTCCTGGGCAGGTGGGGTCGGGGTCGGGGCTGGGAGTGGCATGCAGCTAGGGAATGCTGTATCCAATTGTTGTAGGCTGGAAGAGTAGAGGGAGGGGGGCTTGGAGGGAGGAAGGGAGGGACCCCGATGTAACGCACACATAAGCGGACGTGGAGGAAGCATGAATTGCGGGGAAAGCGGTGTCCCGGATACAAACCCACGAACCCAAACCCATGTCGTGCCCTTCTCGTACACCCCACGTGGGTTCTCTCTTCAGCCCCCCTTGTAACTTTCGCTTTCTCTCTCACCAGCTGACCTCTCAGCTCGCTCGCCTCCGTGCGTTGCCGTACCGCCTCCGTCTCTGCCGCCTCTGCCCGTGACCTCGCCTCCGCCGCCGTACCCTCCGCAGCCACGCGGTCCGCCTCCGCCGCCTCCGCACGCCGTACAGCCGCTTCCGCCGCCGCCGCCTGCGACCTTGCCTCCGCCGCCATACCCTCCACAGCTGCCTCCGCCGCCTCAGCACGCCGTACGGCAGCCTCCGCCGCCGCCGCCTGCGCCGCCGCCGCGCGTTCGTGCTCCTGTCGAGTGCTTTCGAGATCCGATTGCAGCTGTCGTACATCCTCAGCCGCCTGGGATGCGCGCGCCTCCGCCGCCGTGACGACGGCGGTTAGGCGCGTGACTGCCGCCTCCGCCGCCTGCATTGGGTCATGGCGGCGATAGGCGAAGGAAGGACTAGGGCCAAGAGCAGCCAAAAACACAGAGCAGTGGGCAGCTCGTCACAGCTTCACACACCTGCACGTTTGCCTCCACAACAGCGGCCACCCGCCGCGCCGTCTCCACTGCCGCCCGCGCCTCCACCTCCGTCGCCTCCACCGTCCTCCGGAGCTCCTCCGCTGCCCGCTCCCGCTGCTCGCATTGCGCCTGCACGCACACAGAAGGCGAGTACATAGGTAGATGGGCAACCAACCCACCCTTCCTCACCGTGTACGATACTTCATACCTACCCGCCGCAGTACCACCCCCGCATCGTTGTTCGTTGCTTGTCCCTGCAACCGTCAGGCCTGCCTGTCTGCCCCCACATGCGCAGCCCACGACCCCCTCTTCCCGAGTTCCTCCTCCCGGACCCTTCCTGCTCCTCCCAAGGACTCCAAACCCTCCAAACACAGCACAGACCACACACCTGCGCCTGCTCGGCCCGCTGCTCCGCCTCCCGCGCCTCCGCCTCCGCCCTGTCCGCGCGCTCCCTCTCAGCCGCCAGAGCACCTGCCGAGGGCGGGGCACCCAGGTTAGACATGCGGTCCTTGTACTGGTCCTTGCAGGGTCCTTGCAGAGCCATCCCTCCGGACAGCAACCCTCCTGCCACCACCATACGCACCCAACACGAGATGGGCAGCACCTTCGCCTGCCCTCCCGCCTTCCCACCTCCCCCTCCCAAGCAAACTGCCCCTCCTAAAGCCTTACTACTGTCTTCAGCTATACCCGTACTCGCCTTCCGCCTCCTCCCGCCTCCGCTCCGCTGCCTCCGCTCGTGCCACCGCGGCGCCCCGCTCCTCCTCCCTGGCCTGCAGTGCCCTCTCCTGCTCAGCTGCACGCCACCGAGCCAGACGAACCTGATAGGAATCCCAGGAGGCGTGTGGGCCGCATGCATGCGAGCAAGGCAGCATCAGTACCAGTATGCAGGAAGAGGCGAGGGGTCACCCCACGTTGCTCACAGCCCCTCCCCAGGCCCCGCCCCACCCGTCCCATCCCCCGCCCCGCCCCGCTTTCCACTCCCTGCAGTGCCAACTCCCCCCTACCTACCCCCCATAGCTCCTCCAGCCCCCACCTGCAGGTCCAGCTCCTCCACCGCCGCCTCCGCCGCCGCACACCGCTCCCGCCAGCTATTAATCCACCGCCCAGCCATGTCCAGCAGCTCCGCGCCCTGACTTCGAGCAGCCGCCGCCACATCGCCACAGCCACTACCGCTGCCACTGCCTCCCGCCCCATCCCTGCCGCCGGCACCGCAGTCGCCGTTGTCGTCGCTGGGGAGAGTGCACGCACTGCCGTACATGCCGTACGGTGTGCCGCTGCCACCGCGGGTAGCGGCGGAACCGTTGCCGTACACGCTGCAGCCACCAGCACTGCCGTACATGCCGTACATGTTGGGGCCCCCAGGATAGCCCCGGGCAGCAGCAGCAGCAGCGCCGTTCGGGGCGGCTGCAGGACTGTCATGTGTCGGATCCAACTCCGGGCCGGGTCTTGCATGATGGTCGGCGCTACCTTGCATGCTAAGGTGTGCAAAGAGGGGCTGTTGTTGCTGCTGCTGCTGATGGCGGTGGTGGTTGCGCGCATGGGGATGTGGGTCAGGGCGGCCGTCACTCTCAATGTGTCGCTCGTTGTATTGCGGCGGCGGGTGCGGTTGGGAAGCAGCTGGCTGCCGGAGGGGCGCAGCAGCAGCAGTGGCGGTGGAGGTGGCGGTGGAGGTGTCGGGTGGTGTGGGGGAATGCGGCCGCTGGTGCAGCTGACCTTGCGGCTGCTGCGACTGGTGCAATGGCCGCAAGGATTGCGAAGGCTGGTAGTCTTGCTGATCGTGTTGCCACTGCTGCTGTTGCTGCTGCTCCTGCTGCCGCTGTTGTTGCTGATGCGGTGGCAGACCCACCCAATGCAGTGGCGACTGATGCTGCCGTCGCGGTTCCAACGGCAGCGGCGTCGGCGTCGGCGGCGCAGCAGCAGCAGCAGCAGCAGGCGACCGCTGCTGACATACTGGCTGCAAATATTCCTTCTGCTCCTGTTGTTGCCACTGCTGCTTCCGGTCCTGCGATGCGTTGTCGTACGTTTCAAAGCAGCCCGTCGTAATGGATTTGCTGTTGTTGGCGTTGTTGTTGTCGTACATGCCTCCCCCGCTGCGACCCCCAGGGGTGCTGCGGTGGCTGACGTGGCGTAGCTCGGAGTCAGCAGGAGGGCTGGGACAGGGGCTGCCGAAGCTGCATGGGCTGGCGGAGGGCTGGGGAGCCCCCTGCGGCAGTTGATGTGGAGCAGCATGGGGGGCTGAGGACCGGCGTGGAGGCGTCGCATGCGCTGGTTGCGATGGCGGAGAATCAGCGGACTGGTTCGGGTGAAACATGGGCGGAGCGGGAGGAAGGCGAGCGGAAGGCGGGGAGGAATTAATGATGGCGGAAGGAACAGCGGCGTTGCTGCTGCTATGGCGTCCGGGTGGGGTAGTGACCCATGGGTCGTTTTGGCTTGTGATTGTTGAGCCAAGATGCGTGTGCGCTCCGTGCACGGCTCCGCCTGCTTCGATCTGAAGCGCTTGCTGCGGTTGCTGTGTTTGTTGGTTTGGTTGGTGGTGATTGCGGTGTTGCCAGACACGAGGGTGGGCAGATGGGAAGAAGGACGACGGGTGGGAGGACGAGGAGGAGGAGGGGAATGAGGAGGCTTCCGCTGTGAAGGAGGCGGTCAGGCATCTTCGAGCAGCTGGATCGGGTCGCGTGCTGGGTCCGCCCGGTCCGCTTTGTTCGGGAACTGGCAACGCAGGAAGCCCTTGGTACGGTTGTTGTGATGGTGTGGTAGTTGTAAGTGCTGGAGGATGATAAGCCCAAGTGCTCTCGACTGAAAATGTTTGTGGCTGCTGGCCGAGGTGCACACTGCTGTGAAAGGGCCTTCGCTCGCAGCTGTCGGGATGTGGGCCGCCGTTGCTGCTGCTGGTATGTGGGATGCTCGCAGTGCTGTCACAACAAGCAGGTCCGTGCTGCTGGTGCTGGTGGGTTGTTAGCGGAGAAGCAAAGCCACCCCGGCTCGCGATGCCTCCGTTCGCGCGGCCCTGTCTGTCTGGCCCTGCAGCCGTCTCGGAGATGCAGCTTTCAGCAACACCGATTATCGTTATAGCTGGTCTTGACGATGAAACAACAGAGGATGCATAAAAGGTGCTGGTGATGCTGCTGCGCGTTGACACCGCGTCCGTTTCCGCCTGGGAGAGGTGCTGCCTCGAGGCCTCCCGCCCTGGAATTCCATCCTGGCTACCCAAGTCATGTCCACTGCTATCTGTATCGTCGAACTCGCTTACTAACTCGTCGTCGCCAACCGCAAAGCGTTCCCCCTCATAAAGTGCATCAGCTGCAGCAGCCATCGCAGGGTTGTTACGGCATCAAGCTTTAACCTTTTTCTTGCGTGTACTGTCTGCTAGTTGTGGACTGTGGAGTCAAACTATTCAAGGCGGTTAGCGGCCTGGAAACGCGGGAAGAAGGATGAACGGGTATCAGCCGAGGTGTGCAACAGTGTACAATTATTAGCAAAATTCATAGGAAGGAAGGGTGGAAGAGTAACGGCCTGATATCAAAAAGGCGACACAACAACCTTCATCAAATGTTGCTTCTCAGCCCACCCAACTTTGCGACAGGCCCTGACAGACCCTCTCATCGTCGCTCAACCGCCACGCCCACCGCCTTCACCGCCTCCACACTCCTGCTAGCGTCGCAGCCCACTCCCGCTGCCGACAACACGCCACCAAACAGTGCTAACGGCGACGATGACGCCGCAGACCCTGCTGCCGCCGCCGCCGGTAATCCCGGATCATCAGCAGCAGCAGCAGCGCTTGACGTACAACATGCCAACAACAGTGCCATCCAAAACTGCCGCCGCTGTCGCTCCCAGGCCGCTAGCTCCGAGCCAAGTGCCGCCACGTGTCGTGCTTGTCGTGCGTCGTACGGCAATACGGCATTCAACAGTGACTCGTACGGCATCTCGGGATGCGTACCGCATAGCACCGCCACTCCCCGGCCCACAGGACACCTGTGTGTTTGGTTTTTTTGTTTGTGGAGAGCGACGTGTTGTTTTGGGAAGGAACGAGGTGGGGCTAAAGAAAGACCAAACCATAGGAAACCATGAATTAGGGCAAACCAATGGAGGAACCAGGTGGGGAGGAGGTCCATGCCAAACGCAATGTGCCTACCTATGATGGAAGCAGCTAATCACACCCACTCTCCCACGTTTAGAAATGTGGGATACCCAACGCCCTGACGTCATGCCGGATCCGGCTTGGCCTGCGCACCTGACAGCCGCCATCGCGTTTCCCAAGTCCGGATACACCGCCAGCACCTCCACAGCCCCCACCGCTGCTGCTGGTGCTGGTGCTGCTGGGGATGAGGAGGCGGTGGCTGCGGATGATGATGACGCGGCTGCTGCTGCTGCATGCGCATCATCCGTGCCATGCCCTAATGCCGCCTCCGCTTCCGCTGCCGTACTACTAGCGCCTGCAGTAGCGGTGGCGGCTGTTGCTACCGGTATATCGCTCGCAAGCTCGAAGACTGGGCCCCCATTGGAGTAGTCCCGGCAGAACACCCAGCGCCCGGCATCGCTGTCCCCCCCGGCCACCTCCGCCTTGGCATGGCCATCGCCGCAACCTCCGGTGAGGGCGGCGCTCCGCATGCCGTCCACATCGCTGCTTCGCAACGCACCGCAGCAGCAACCCTCACCAGTGCTGCTGCCGCTGCTAGCAACCCCCTCGCCACCGGCTGCTGTTGCCAGCCCCGCACCTCTTCTTAGCCCTGCGTCTGCCTGCCCTCTTGGCCCAGGTGCGTCATCAAGGGGTGCGTCCCCCGGTGGGCTGCCGCGGTTGCAGGTCCCGCTCGGTGACGAGCCTGCATGGTAGCATGCGGCTGCGGGGTAGGCGTTGGCAGGGCGGCTTGCATGCGGCACACCCACCTCTGCCACCGCTGCTGCGTCGCCGAAGTGTAGGTGGTCAGGTGCTAACCGTGGGACACGCAAGGGGCATGCAGCGACGGACAGCTCCTCTTCCGGCTGCTGCTGCAGCTGCAATGATATGGGTCGGTGGAGGTGGTGCTGCTGGTGGCACGGCGGAGGCAGGGGGCCTCCCTTATGGTCGGGCATTGGTATCGACTGCGCATGCGGTGGATGCTGCCGTTTCAGGGGCTGCTGCTGCGGCTGGCATGGGTGCTGCTGCTGCTGCGGCTGGCATGGGTGGTGCGGGTGTTGTGCCTGGCTAGGAGTAGTGAAAGACGGGGTACATGGGGATGGGGAGGGGGCTGGAGGAGGAGGAGGGAGCTTGGGTGGCCGGAAGCGCAGGGGAGCGGCGTGGGCGCCCAGCTCCGAGGTGTAGTCGAAGCCTGGAGGCAGGGAGGGAGGGAAGGAGGCAGGGATGGTGGGCGTGTGGATGGGAGGGAGGGAGGGAGGGAGAGCGCAAACCCCACCCCCGAGTTTGATGTGGTGCAAGATGTGTGATCAGGGCAAGGGCTCATGGCACCAGGGGACAGGGAAGGGCGGACGCATGCATGCAAGGTAGCGCTCGCGCCGCAAGCACTTTGAAATCTTTGATAGCAGTCCCTTGGTAATCCCCCTCGACCAGTTGGCTCCGGCCGACAGATACAGCAGCATGCACCCCTGCAACACCCATGTACACCCAACACCCATGTACACGCACATACCCCACCCTTACCCACCCTCCCCCACCCTTAACCCACCCACGCCCCTTCACGCCAACCCCTCACCCGGGTACGCGGCTCCTCGTGCGGTGCCCGGGAAGAAGGCCAGCTCCCGCTCCCCCACCACCTGCAGCGGCCCGCCCAGCTCGAACTCCACCCGGCCGCACGCGTAGTAGGCGCCCGCGCACAGGCCGAGGTAGGAGCCGCCGGCCTCCACGTAGGCTGCGGAGGAGGAGGAGAGGGAGGGAAGGGAAGGGAAGGAGGAGGGTAAAGGATGGGAAGGAGAGAAGGAGGAAGGGATAAACAGGACATGACTAGCAATGTGACAAGGCTCCACATCATGTGTTGCATAGGGAAAGGAGAAAGGTGGGTAGCGACATGTGTGTTTCCACGGGGTTTGCATGTAGCTGTAAACGACAAGGACGCACCCCTTAGGAGTTGGTTGCCCCGGCCGTTGAGACGTCTGCAGTAAGGCAGGTCAGCTCCTCCAGGCATCACGAGCAGCAGGCAGCTCCCACGCCAGCGACCCTCGAGCAGTTCCTCGGTGTCCAGAAAGCGCGCCTGTGTGAGTATGAGGATGTGATTAAGAAAATTTGAGCAGAGGAGGGGTTGTGGGCAAAGGTGGTTGACAGATAGCATTGCCGGTCTGGTGACATTTCAGGCATGAGGAGACATCTGTTCGCACCTCAACGCCCGGCGCAAGGCATCGTTTGAGCGCGTGTAGGGTGTTCCGTGCGGATTGATGCCCTGCGCCTTCACCACAGTAGACGAGGACTTGGAAGGGAGCTCCAGCTTGGGACGGGGATGCTGATGAGCATGCAAGCGTTAACGACGCCATGGACCGGACCCTTAACCGGCAGGGTCTCAGAGGTTTAGTGCTCCACGATACTACTCGACACACTGTACTATGACTATATAAACCCAGACGGGCTCGGTGCTGAGCGCTCCAGCTCATTGGCGTGCAAGGCCTGCTGTGTTCCAGCCTCTACTTAGACAGTAACGAGTCTATGCAAGATACCCTGATAATCTGGACTATCGTCGGCAGTTTGACGTAGAGTATAAGCGTTCCTCTCATGTCGTGTCTGTTGGTTTGTGCGCGAGGACGGCAATTCGGATTTCTTGTACAGGCCGACTAAGTATCTACAGCGCACCTCGCACGCAAATTACTACAACGTATGCAGAGGATGACACGTTAGGATGGCGATGGTCGGACGGGGGAGTTGCTGACACAGTAATGTACGAGCAAACTCACCCGATTGCTATCCTTACTTCACAACTTGACTCCGCTGTAATACTCGCATTCTTACTTCGCTACTATTTTCATTGCGAACATCCCATGGCAAGGTACTTAACATGCCTCCAGGCCGGTCGCATGCGGCCTTTGCCTTAGACCCCAATATGTGCAGCACACAGAGCCTGCTGTGCAGCATCACGGGGGTGGCGCACATAACTAGTTGAAGGCCAGTTTGGTTACAGCGCGTCTGCGGAGTATCGGTACTTCACGTGCTGTACATCATGTGCTGACGTATACGGCACTTGTAAGACACCTTCCGCCTGCGTCGTTCGACACAGCTTACGAAGTTGTTTCATGGCCTACAATTAGCAAGCTCAGGGCAAACGTTTTAGCAGCATAAAGGGTCATTAGTATCTCACCGTAACGACTGTGTACGGGCATATACATACATCTGCAGATGAAACAATTTGAAAAAGAGATGTCGCTTTCGCCAACATCTCCGGCCACAGCCGGCAGCAGCACGATATGTACAAAGCCCACATCACGTTACGTTGTCGACTTGCAAAGGCACATCCCTGTTCATTAGCAAGCCGGCAACGACCGAACCGCGGGGCGATTACCGCCCATCCACCCATGTTCCCTTTTAGCGAACCATTGTAACGGCCACTCATGCATCCTGCCTTGCCACTCCTTGAGTGTATTTCCCGGTTAGTTATCACAGCAGCAGCGCGCCGCCGCTCAACCCTGCACGCCAAACAGGCCACACACGCAGATATGCACGGAACATGCTCACATACACGCCAACATCACCTTCACATCATTATTTGTACGACACATAACGTGCCTTAGCCCCTCGGTCCGAATCTCCCACTCCCTCCCCCTGCCCGGCTAACTGCGCCCCTTTGCAGCGCACTAGCCTGGCGTCCTTGCCCTTCCTGGAGTCATCTCACGACGGGATGACGTTTGACAGCGATTGATCGAATCATAGCATATACATTATCCTAGCCAAGTAGTAACAAACCTCTCGTCCTAACAGAAGACACGTCAAATCCACACAGCCAAACGTCAAACACGTCGAGCAACTCAATGATTGGGTTCTGGTACCAACACCTGTTAGTTCCGGTTCATGCCGCTTTTGCCCTCGCCAAGTCATTCCTCTTGCGGCATCCGTATAGCGTATACACCCCACCTCACAACCACCTCAACCTACACCTCGCATCTCATTACGCAGTGCCCTCATCAGCCCACACACAGCTCGGCACCTCTGTACCGTATGCCAGCTCCTCGCACCTTGCGTCCGTCATAGCTCTCAACACGAGCACCCAGCCACACACCATCAAGGCACCGCCGATTGCACCCGGTTCTTCCAGCCCACCACCTTGCCCTCATTCGACTCGAAGAAATACAAGTGCGGCCCATCCGACATCACCACCCGTTTGCCGTACACCGTGACACACTTGGGACTCACAAACTGCGTGTAAATGGGCACAATCGGGTTATCCGCCTCCGAAACCAGCTCCATAACCGCCTTTGGGGCTGTCGTACAACCACCCCCAGCCGCATCCTCTCTGCCTCGGCGCATGGTCGCAGCGCCCTGCAGAGACGGAGACGCAGGGCCCCCTCCAACAGCGCCGCCAGGGCCATCCCGAGGACTAGTCGACGCCATGCCGCCAAGCCCACCAAAGCCGCCAGCACCGCCGGCGCTGATACGCATGCTGGCGTTCAAACCACCTCCAGGGACGGCCGCCATGCCGCCGATACCGCACCCGCCAACGCCTCCGAAACCGCCTCCGAACCCCCCGCCACCGCCGCCGCCGCTCGCAATCATGCCGCTGAAGTTGCACCCCGCGTAGTCCCCCGACGCGCCTCCACCACCAATCACCACCCCGCCACCGTTCTGGGAGCTTCGTTCCATTCGCAGCGTCATGGAGGGTTGCAGCAGGTGCTGCGGGGTGAAGGAGGTCATGTGGCCCAACGCAGGGCTCATGGGCCCCCCTGTCCCTCCGACGCCGCCGCCGCCGCTGCCCCGTCCTCCTCCGTTGCTGCTTCCGCCGCCATCCGATTTCCCACACCCACCGCCTCCGCCGGTACCACCGCCGCAACCACTCGCGCTGGCTTTCAGCACAATCGCCCTCACGCAGGGCGCGTGGCGCGCTAGGGAATACATGGAGAATGCCCCGGGAGCGCAAAGTGCTGCGTTTGCGATAACGCACAACAGCGCACCGGTGGAGGGGTCCCAAACCCGCACCGCCTTTTCCTCCAGGGAGGAGCTGGCCAGGAACTTGCCGCTCTTGTCGTACTCTACGGCGTTGACGCCGCCCGCGTGGCCGCGAATGACGAGAGCCGCTGCGGCAGCAGCAGCGGCAGCCGGAGATGGTGGGTCGGCCCCGCATGAGGGCTGTTGGAGCTGTTGAGAGGGGGTGGTGTGCCAGACCCGTACGGTTCGGTCGGCGCTTGCGGATGCTAGGGACTTGGAGTTGGGCGCAAAGGCGAGCGCGTGCACGGGTGCGGAGTGGCCCTGCGGGGGGGGGAGGGGGAGGGGTTGCCGTAAGACGCATGACACACCAGCGAAGAAATGGAGAGAGAAACGTCTTTCTTGTCCCCCAAACACAAATCCCGTATTCCGGGTGCCTCCCAAAAGCCTAGTGACTCTCCCCGCCATCCCCATTCCCCCTCCCTCCCTGCATACCCTCAGCCCCTCACCTTAAGCGTCAGCCGTACATTCATCGACAACGCATCCCACACCATCACCACCCCGCCATGGCACGCCGACGCCAGCAGCCGGCCGCTGGGCGCCCACGCCACCGCCAGCACCCGGTCCGAGTGCCCCGTGAGCACCCCCGTCTCCAGCTTGGCCAGCGGGTCCCACAGGCGCACCGTCCAGTCGGAGGAGGCGGAGGCCAGCAGGTGGCCGCTGGGGCTGAAGGCGACGCAGCGGACCACGTCGGTGTGGCCCTGCAGGCGGGGGGAGGGGGAGAGGAGAGGGAGGGAGGGAGAGGGAGGGATGAATAGGGATACATGGAGGGCTGGGAAGGGAAGAAGCGGAGGGGTGAGGAGGTTTGAGGAGAGCAAGGGTCGGGCTGTGCGGCCGGTAGTTACGGAGCCCCAAAGCCCACCCTAACCCGGGTAAACCCCGGGAAACATCCCCACCACCCACCTGCAGCAACGCCTTGTGGCTCCCATCCTCGGGGTCCCACAGCCGCACCGTCCAGTCCTGCCCCGCAGACGCCACCATCGCCCCGCTGGGGCTGAACGCAACCCACGTGACGCAATCCATGTGGCTGGCAGCAGCCTCCTCCACGCTTCCACCCTCACATGCGATACGCGGATCCCACAACCGCACCGTGTTGTCACTTGCCGCGGAGGCCAGGACGTTGCCGCACGGCGCAAAGGCCGCAGCCACCACCCCGCTTGCATGGCCCAACAGCACCCCCTGCAGCTGCCGACTGCCCACGTTCCAAATCCGCATGGACCCGTCCGCGGAAGCGGAAACCAGCTGCGAGCCATCCGGCGAGAAGGCGAGGTTCAGGATCTTGTCCGTGTGCCCCGCGAACTCCCCCGACGGCACGCCGCTGTCCCGGCAGCTCGGCAGGTCCCACAGGTAGATCAGTTTGTCATGCGAGCCGGAAACCAACAGCCCCCCTGCGGGGCTGAAGGCAACACAGGTTACCGGGAACTTGTGCGCGACGAGCGCTCGGCCTGCCTGGCGGCATGCGGCCGTGTCCCAAAGCCTGATGGATTGGTCCGCGGAACCTGAGGCGAGCAGAGCGCCGTCGGGTGCAAAGGCAACTGAGTAGACCACGTCGGTGTGGCCGGCCAGCGTGGCACGTAACGTGGGTTGTCCAGGTCCGGAAAGGTCCCACAGCCTTACAGTCTTGTCGTCGCCGCAGGAGGCGAGGAGGTGCGGGGTGGAGGCGCCACCGCCGCCACCACCGCTACCGCCGCCGTCAGGCTGCTGCTGCTGCGCCGGCTTCGCCGGCGCGAATGCGACATCTCGCACCCAATCCACATGACCCACCAGCTCCGCCTTTCCCTCGCCCGTACTCGCGTCCCACAGCCGTACAGTGGAGTCCACGGAACCCGAGGCGATGAGTGCGCCATTGGGTGCAAAGGCCACTCCCAGCACCTGGCCCCGGTGACCGAACAGCACCGCCTTCTGCTCGCCCGTGAGGGGGTCCCAGAGCCGCACGCTGCGGTCCTCACTGCCGGAGGCAAGCAGCGTTCCCGCGGGGTTGAACGCCACGCTGTTGACCGCGCGGTGGTGTTGCGCCAGGATGGAGAGCTGCGGCGGCCACAGGCGGCGCTTGTTGAGGAGGGTAACGGGAACGGGAGGGCGGGAGGTGGAGGCGGCAACCGCGGCTGCCGCCGCGGCGGCAGCCGCGGCGGCGGCGGAGCCGCCGCCGCTGCCGGCGCCTGCGGCGCCGGAGGCGGCAGCGACAGCCGCCGTGGCGGCTCCCGCCGCCACGATCTCCGTGTTGATGGTGCTGCTGCGACGCGGTCGGCGCAGTGCCGCCATGAATGCCGAGGTGTTTGGCGCCTGGTTGGCCAGCTGTACGACAGCGGAGGGGTGCGCCCAGAGCACGTGGGAGTTGAGGCCCAGCCAGCGGGCCACGTCAGCCACGGCGCGGCTCTTGGGCTCGGGTGCGGAGACGAGCTCGGCGTGAAGGCGGAAGACGTAGCCCACGCGACACACGGCCTGCGTGCGGAGGAGGTTGCATGGCCATGTGCTGTGTACCATCTTGACTCGGTACAGGACTAGCGGTAGGCGGGGCAAAAACGTCCTGCCCCCATGCCCGCACTCGTCCTCCCTCCCTCCCGCAGCCACCCCTCACCTCCAGGTGGTCCAGGTCCGTCACCGCCTGGTCCAGCAGCTCCCTCAGCTGCTCCCCCGAGGCCAGCAGGTGGCTCACAAGGTACTTGGCGCCGTACTGAGGCAGCGGCAGCGCGGCGTTGAAGAGGTAGCGACCCAGTGTGGCGTGACCGACCCGCGGGTCGGCGTGGAACTCACCCGCTGCTGCTGGGTCGGACAACCAGTCGTGAAGCGACTTGTGCAGGGTATAGACCTGGGGGCGGGAGAAAGATGAAATGCGGGGTTACTGCATGCAACTCAGATAGGAAACCGGGCACGTAAGCGGACGTAGGAGAACGTTTATGGTGTACGATGGTATGCTCGTACGAGTTCTGTCGTACGTACCTTGTACTCCCTTTCGTACAGCAGGGTGCCCCACCCCGGCAGCAGCTGCAGCACGTGCTCCAGCCCCAGCCCGGCCAGCATGGAGAGCTGCAGCGGCTCCCGAGCTGCCATCAGAACCTGAGGGGGCAGCAAGTCACATGCAGAAGGGCAGCAATTATGACGCAGGAGGGCAGCACACACCACCGGGTAAGGATTGTAGCAACATACACAGGGGCAGCAACGGGCATGTGGACCGGAAAGAGCAGCATGTGGAGCAGCGCGGGTACGCGGGTACGCCCCCCCCTGCCGTACGAGAGACACGATCGTACACCGGACCGGCCCATGGAGAGGCGGCTAAGTCACGTGATGTATGTATGGGATGCAGGATTGTTGAGTTATACCCTTCCCCCCACCCCGCCCTCACAGCGACTCTACACGACCGCTCCTGTTTGAACCCCCACCACCGTGCTCCCCCCCTCACCCCCCCCGCCTCACCTGCAACACCTTGATCACCTCCGCCCTCTGAGCCGCCGTCAGTCTCGGCCACGCCGCTCCAAACACCGCCCCATAACACTCCCCCAAACTCCTCGGCGCCTGCCCGCCCTCCTCCTCCTCGCCCCCCTCCTTCTGCTGCCCCCCAAGCGGCGGCTCCAAGAGCATTACCACGCTGTAATACACCAGGTTACTCTCCCCGCCGCCCGCCGCCACCAACGCCCCCGCCGCCTCGGCTCCGAACCGCACCGCCAGCCGGCGCTTGAGCTGCGTGAGCGTGGTTTCGTGTTTACGAACCATGGAGGGGGTGAGCTCCAGTGCGCCGTTGAACTTGCGGCGCAGGGGCGCGAGCAGGTGGGGCGCGGAGCGGGTGGAGGTGATGAGGCGCACGTTGCGGGGCAGGCAGGAGAGCTGGTGCAGCATGAGTTGCAGCACGGGGTTGTCCAGGGGCAGCTGCGAGGGGGTGTCGGCCTCGTCCACTGCGTCGATCAGGAGCACCACCTGGGGGGCGGGGGGGGGGAAAGAAGGATTCCCATTGCGTTGGATGTGAATAGCAGGGGGGAGAGGGGAGAGGGAGGTGCGGGGCGGGGCGGGGAGAGGGGAAGCCAGTTCGCTGTTGGTGGTTCGCAGTTGGGAATTAAGGCGCCGCTGCGTACGGCTCATGCATCTTAATTATGAGTGGAGAAACACGCGCGGCATGCAGCGTGCAGGTTTCCTCGACCAAAGTGGTGCCCCCTTGCCGAGTGACACACCTGTTGCGCCCTCCCTCCCCCCCCATGGCGCCACATCCCCCACTCTCCTGCCCTAATTCGTGGTTTCCCATGGTTAGTTCTATTTCCCCCCCCCCCTGGCGCCCACGCCCCCACCTGTTCGTCCCTCGGCAGCAGTGTGGTGAGGGGCTTGAGCAGCAGCAGCCGGAAGGCGGTGGAGGCCAGGTGCAGCTGCTGAACCTGGGGGGTGGGGGAGGGGGGAGGGGGTAAGAACGGGGGGGGGGTTAAAAAGGAGAGGAAGAAGAAGGGCGGGGGAGGGAGGAAACGGAGCGCGGAACGAGGCTCAGTCAATGTTACGGTACCGTACCACCCTCCACCTCAAGCTCAGCTGACCCAGATCCCACTTTACCAACCCACCCACCCACCACCGAAACCTCACCTGACCCAGATCAAGACCCGCATAATACGACCGGAGCAGAGGCAGCCGCTGCGCCAGCTGATACGCCAGCGTCTTGACAATGCGAATGGGACTCTGCCGCCGTACATCACTGTACTTGCAAAAATGGTACGCATGCACCAACGGAGTACCGTTATTACCGTTGCTGCCGTACGCGCCGCCGCCGCCGCTAACCACCAGCGTGCTGATCTGTCGACCCAGATGGGCGGCGGTTGATCCTGGGTCGGTGACCCGTGGGTCACTTTGGCTGGAAGAAGGTGCTTGTGGCTGCGTTGGGAGTGATGAGGAGGTAGGGTCTGCTGGCGTGGCGGTTGCGGTGGTTGTGGCAGGTGTGGCCGTTGTTGCGGATGCGGCGGAGGAGGAGGCCCGCAGGTGTCCTGCTGCCATGGCTTTCAGCCGCCTGCGTTGCGCCTCCTCGTCCCAGCAGAGGGCAGCGGAGACGGTGGATTTACCGCTACCCGCGGGGCCGCTGACGACACACACCTAATGGGTGGGCGGGTAATGGGGTCAGCGATATGCCAAAACCACAGGTTAGGGCTAAGCAAAGGGGATGGAGGGAATGGGGATTCTTCGCATGGTGCTTCTTCTTTCCCGTTATCTCTCCCTCTCTCCCTCCTATGGTTCGGTCTACTTCGACCCTCCCTTCCTCCCGTGCCACCGAGACTCCATACCTGCGGCGAGCGCGGCGAGGTGAGCCACATCTGCAGCGGCGAGAAGTCGTACTCCTGCGCCCCGCCCGTGCCCTCCAGCAGGGACTGAGGGGAGGAACGGGGGGGAGGGAGGGAGGAGGAGGGGCATGGGTACATGGCAACATGGGGTGCATGGCAACAGGCTGGAAGGATAATTGAAGCACCTGGTACGTCCTCTTATCGTTCCAACTTGACTGAGATTCGGGCTGGGCGGGCTGGCTCGCCTGCCCTCCCCGCCTTTGCCTTCCTAAACCCTAAACTCTAAACCCCGCTTCACCCCATCGGGTATTCTTCTTCTCTCCCCCCTCCCCCCCCCCCCCACCTCCAGCTCCGGCTGCATGTCCAGCGGCTCCAGCAGGAACAGCAGCTTGAGCTTGGTGTCGAAGGCGGCGGGGGAGCCGTGGTGGGAGATGATGTCATCCAGGATCTGGGGGGGAACAAATGAAGGGGGGTGGGTAAAAGAGGGCCCAAGACGGAAGTTATAAGATGGAGGGCGGCGTCGGAGGGTGGCTAGAACCCTAAAAGGTGGTTTGGGCAGTGAGCTGAGAGTGAGCTGAGGGCCGTGCTGAGGGCAGCAGGGCGTGCCCCGGGGGAAAGGGGGACGGCGGGTTGTGCCTCCTAGAAGGCGTGGGCAGGTCCCGAAGGGCCCCGGGCATTTCCTCCTCCTCCTCCTCGGCCAGCTGCGTGTCGCGCTGGGGCTTCCCCCTTGCCCTCGTCCTGCCCAGCACCCTCCCCTCTTACCTTGTCCTTGTCGGACTGCTTGTACGCCCCCGCCTCCAACACGTTGATGGACTTGAACACGGAGGCCATGTCCTGGGGGGGGGAAGAGGGAGTAGAGGGAGTGGGGGAGTGGGGGTGTGAGTTAGGGGTCGTGGCGTTACGCTTTTCGCATCCATCCCAACCCCCAACACCTCGTCCGTACCGCCACCTCCTCCGCCCCACCACAGCAGCTAGCACGACGCCTCCCCTCCTCCGCCACCCCCCACACATCTTCTACCTCCCCCCTCCCTCCCTGCCCTCCCCCCCCACCTTGACACTAAAGTCGGGAGTGAGCAGCACCAGCCTGTCGGGTCCGTGCAGCGTGATGGTGTTGTCGCACTCGTACAGGCACCACACGCGCTGCAGAGGGGCGCCCGTCACGTCGAGGCACATCAGCGTGGCCTGAACAAGGGGGGGGGCAGGGGGGTAGGTAGGGGGAAAGGCAAAGCAAAGGAGGCGGCAGGGGGGCAGGGGCATGGGGAGGGGCAGGTAGGTGGGTAGGTAGGTACACACGGTTAATAAAGGACATCCTTCCCCACCGTCCACCTTCTATCAGCCACCATCACCACCACCGCCCTCCCCTCACACCACACTGCCGTGCCTCTACGTTTTGAGTCAATTTTGAAACACACGCACATCCATCTCAACAAATATCTGCCGTATGACGGATCGGTCGTACCTTGGATTTTGAGATTGCGTTCCTCAGGTTGGCCAGGTCGTCCTGCTGCTGCTCCGAGGGGTGTTGGTTGACTGCGGCGATGTCGATCCACACGCGCGTGCTGTCCAGCGCCGCACTCAGGTGGTCGCACACGCACTGAACCAGGTGCGCAAAGGGGTTGGACCAGGCGTGGCTGATGAAGTAGTCGGGCTGCCCCACGTCCTCCTGCAGGGGGGGGGAGGGGGGGAAGAAATTCCAAAGTGTGGTGTGATATTGATACAAGTAGCTGACAATCCCTGGTGGATTCAACCGTGAGTCGAGCCGAAAAGGGGTGGGGGGGAGATTAGGGGGAAAAATTATAAATAAGTGCAACAACGCAATCCCAATTAGGGGGAGGGAAGGGAAGGGTAAGGGATTCATAAGAAGGCATATTTTGAATTTGGCTGGAATATAGGATTTCAGGGTTTGGGTAGGTCGGGTGATGCGTGCAGGTATCCGACTGGGACTTCTGCGGCTTCTCCCCCTCCTGCGCCCTCCCCTTCCCCCCTCCCCCCCACCATCGGCACCAGCCCCGGCACGTCCACCAGCCTGCACTGCTCCTCCCGCGTCAGCTGCTTCACAACCAGCTCGTTCACCATGGCAGTGGTGACCTGGGGGGGGGGAGCGGGGGGGAGGGAGAGGCAGGAGGCAGAATAACACCATCTTTGCACCCCCCCCGTGTTGAAGCCTTCTAACACAGCTCGTTACCGGCAGTTGCCTCGTCAGTTTCCTTACTTTGGCCCCCCCCGGCCCCACCCCACCTGCATGAGCGGCAGTTTGAGCCTCTGCGCCAGCGGCACCACGTGCTGGCTGAGCAGCCGCCGCAGGAAGCGCAGGCTGATGGCGCAGTGCGCGGAGGACTCGAAGGCACTGGCGCGGCGCCAGCGGGCGCCCTTGGCGTCCCACTCCTTGCCGTTGCGCTGAGGAGGAGGGGGGAGGGGGGGAGGGGAAAATACATATGAAAAGTGCAGCAACGGAGTCCCAATCCCATATCCCAACTCAGGGGGCAGGGACGGGGTGTGCGGCATGGATGTGTGTAGTTGAGTAGATGAGTAGAACAAGAGCAAGCAGTTGGGATAGGTTCGCATGTGTGCGTGTGTGGCGTCTGGCATGGCATGGCGTAGCGCTGGCACGAGCACGAGATCGAACCGCTCTCTCTCTCTCTCTCACACACATACCTTTGGCGGCCTGCGACTAGCTCTCCCGGCGTCCGTATCGCTGCCCCCTGCCGTCACCACTGGTCGCTGCTGCGACCCCGCCTGCGCATGCGGCCCATGCAACCCCGCCTCCGCCTCCCCAGCAGCAGCGGCATGTGTACACCCCCCTGCAGCAGCAGCTCCCGCTGTTGCTGATGCTGCGCCGTAGGGTGCCGAGGCACGCCGGGGAGCCCGGAGGGGCGCGGGGCCGTTGCTGCTGTCGTACGACACGTCCTCCAGCACCTCGTTGTGCGTCGGGAGCTGCATGGTGTTAGGCGGGAAGGGGGGGTGTACGAGGGGGAAGGAGGTAGCGGTTGGGATATGTGTGGTTGGGATGGGTGGTGGTGGGGGCCGTCTCTACACGGCCCGTAACCCCACTCGTAGCTGTGACCAGCAGCCCCTATCCATCTTTACTTTATACACAAGGACGTGGGCACATGGCAAGTGCCGTACCGTACACAGACCTACCGCGGCAAGTTGGGAGCCCCTCCAGCCCCGCACCAGAGGTGTCGCCACGTCGCGCACCAACGTGCCAAAGTTGACGTCGGTGCGCTGTGCGGAGGAGGAGGCGGGCAGAGACAGAGGAGCTGCAATGAGAGGCTAGATGATCCATGGGTCAGACTCCGGAGGTCGAGGCGTGAGAACCCGCCCACAGGTCCAACGCGACCCATGGTTCGTGACAGGTACACTTTCTCTGTGGAATGTGGAGCCATTCTCTGTGGAATGTGGAGCCATCCTCTGTGGAATGTGGAGCCATCCTCTGTGGAATGTGGAGCCATTCTCTGTGGAATGTGGAGCCAACCATTCCCCAACTCAACACGTAATGACCTCCCATGCGCTCTACTAACCAGGCCAGAACACCCCAGACGTACCATTCCAATGGACCGGTGGCCGTTGGGTTTCACAGGCGGGAGCCCCTTGGCACCCAGCGCGATCGAGGTACCGGTATAGCCGTCCGCGCTTCGCCGGTTGTACGGCAGCATGCCGTGCGCCATCAGCGGCTGTACGGCAGCATGCATGAGAGCGTGTACGGAAGGGAGTACGGCAGGGTTCGAAAACGTCAGCAAGGGGTCATATGAGGACGCGAGGAGGGGCGGGGGGGCTAGCAGCAGGGGCCCCGGTGCCAGCGCCTTTGGCGGCGGAGGCCGTGGCGGCGCCGCCGACGGCGGTTCGTACGGCGCCGCCGCCGTTGAGCATTCTGACGTCACGGACGAGTAGGAGAGTCGATCTGAGGGTGAGGGTCTATCGGTTAAGGCATCATGAGCCTCTGCTGAGCATGGCTCGATGGGCGTGTAGGTGGCGGGCGGTTGCAGCGGGGAGGAGGAGGAGGGAGGAGAGGACGGCTGCAGGAGGCTGCTGGAACGCAGGAAACGGGAAACGGGCGGGCAGCCGCTCGCGCTACCGGTAGTAGTAGTAGTGGTAGTGGTAGTAGTGGTGGTAGTGGTAGTAGTGGTGGTAGTGGTAGTGGTTGAGGAGAGGGAGAGGGTGCCGCCGGATTCGGCGGCCCCGAGTAACGAGGCGTGGCGCCGCGAGGGAGATGCTGACGAGGCCGGGGGGTTAGAGGATTCCTAGGGGCGAGAGTGCCGGGATGGGAAGGGTGAGCGGAGGAGGGAGGGGCGGGGCAGGTGGGCGAAAAAGCGAGGAGGGAGGAAAGGAGGGGGGTATCTCCTGCTGCGGCTGCTGCTGCTGGCTGCATGCTTAGGCTGTTCGTGCTGGCTCTGTTCGTGTAGTCAGCTTGGCGGCTGTACACCCTTGCATGATCTTCTTCGCCTCCGTTCGTAGCGGTAGCATCGATTTTGCATCTCGCCCAAGCGGCACCACCCCCCCTCGTCCCTGCCCTGTGTTGCCTCGCCCCTTCCCCTTTCCCTCGCCCAGCCCTCCCTCCATCCCCTCTCCCACCCAGCCCCGTACCTTTCCCAGCAGCAGCTGACCTCCCGCCTGCATACTAACGCCACCGCCACCGCCGCCTCCACCTCCGCCTCCCGCCGCCCCAGCGTCTTCCTTTCCCAAGCCCATCTGCTGCTGGACGTCTGCGGACAGGCTCTCCAGCCGCATGGGCGGCACGCTGGCTGCACCCGCATGCAGCGAAGACGCCGGACCTGCGCCACCACCACCACCACCACTGCTGCCCGTACGCCCGCCACGCGCTGCCCCTCCTCCTCCACCACCACCACCCCCACCGCTACCAAGCAGCGTAGGGGCTCTGCCCACGCCGCGTCCCTCCTCCGACAGCCGCACCAGCTCCGCCTCCTCCGCCGCCAGGTCTTCATCCTCCAACGGGCGGCTACAGCTCAGAGACGCCAGTGGTGTGCTGTGCTGCGCCCCGGCAGCACCCGCAACACCGCTACCAGCAGCAGCAGCCGCTACAGCATCCCGGGAGCCCATTCTGGGCATCATCCCACCGCCACCGCCGCCACCGCCGCTGCTGACGAACCCCGGGCTGCTGCCGCGGTGCAAGGGCGTCGCGCTGCCGCCGCTACCGGTGACGCGCTGGATCAGCAGCAGCTGCGAGGGCGAGTGCGGGGGCTGCTGCTGGTACTGCTGTCCGGACAGTCCCGCAGTAGGAGCCCCTGCAGCATCCGTAGTCGTCGTCGTCCAGCCAGCCTGGGTCCCCAGACTTCCCAGATTGCCATCCGCTGAGCTCCGTTTGCCCGCCGACGCGAGCAGGCCTCCCTCCCCTGGAGTGCTGCGTCGGGCGGGAAAGAAGAAGGCGGAACCGTCCGCTGAGCCGCGGGAAGCACCCGTTGGGAAGCCCCCCATGCTGGGAGGGCGGCCGGCGCGGCGAGAGGAGTAGTCCACCGGGGGTAGCGCGGAGGTGAGGAGGGGCGAGGAGGCGGGGCCATCTGGGTCAACGGCAGGGAGGGCCCTGCTGGCCTGGGTGCGGGCGGGCGGGTGGGCCTCGCCGATGGAGGTGCGGGTGAGGGGAGGCGATATGGGTCGGAGGCTGAGAGCGGATGCGGGCGGTTGCTGCGGCTGCGGGGAAGCGTCGGAGAAGCCCGCAGAGGCTAGCCGAGGGACGAGGAGAGGGGAGCTGGGATGGTTGACAGGAAGGGAGGATCCATGCCGGGGTGACAGGCGAGATGGCTGCGGTCTGGGAGGAGAGTGCGCGGGGTGGTCCGGAAGGGCGTCGCGAGGGGCCCCGGGAAGAGGCGCAGGTAGGGGAGAAGAAGCGTAGCCTCGAACCTGCTCGTGTTCTGGGCTGGATTTGCGGCGCTCGACAATGGAGTGGACGCTTCGAAGGTCGAACGTCTGGACGGTGGTCTGCGGGGGAGTTAGAGAAGGCGATGGATATTGTTGCAGTTAGGTTTCAATACCAGAGAGGCAATCGTTGCAAGGTCCTTGGCAAGTACAACGATAATCCGATAGCATAACGCTGACGCAAACGCACCAGCTCTGCAATTGGCACGGCCTTCCCTAACTTCTCTGATGTATCCAGCGATTTGTCTCTGCCTATGATTCCCCCAACTTGTGTAGTAGTTATATTCTGCAATTATGATAGTCAAGGTGAGGAGCGCCAAGCGGTTACAAGGCAGCACTTCCCCAAACCTTCAGGACCAACTCAAGACGAAGGGTATGCGCACCTCTGCCTGCTGCGAGTCATGGCACCGTCTTGTTTTCGCTTTCTCCTTCTCCGATGCGGTTCCAGCGTGTGCATTCTCGAAAGGTTTGGGGTCTACTTGCGTTCTAGCGGCCGCTGAAGCTGCACAGCCCATTACGCAACAGCGTTTTCACAGTACAGATTATTCCATGTCTTCGTTACATCGCATCTCTGTCACAGGTTACGTCCAGGATGTCGAGTTTAAGTTGTCAAGGTGTGAACGCTAGCTCACAAACGCAGTGCTTTTCGATAATTTCAAGCGTTAGACTGGGGCGTGCTTTCGCTATACAAAGCAAGCGAAGGTGAAGAGGGTCCCCTTGCGTTTCAATCGGAGTGCAGTACGGCAGTCAGGCTAGGCTCTAGCTAATAGGGCGGCGTCATCATTAGTTCCTACGCAGCAGAATAGTTGCAATTATCAATAGCGCACCTTCCGTATGCCAATACGCACGTGGCAAGCCACCTACCTGCGACCTACCTTCGACGTTCACAGCTTGTTTTCTCCTGAACATGCCCATCTTGTGCAAGCTTGTGTGGTTCAGTGCAATCTACTGGTATGAGTGTGTACTCCCAGCGTTAGCTTTGGCTAACAGATATGGATAGTGAGTGAATATCTATCCAGTTTCGTGTCATGGATGGTGAGGCCTTGCAAGCTAGGCAAGATATATGATACTGAGGTAACATAATCCAAAGGGTATTATGGATGCTTCGGTAAGCCAGCTTTCGGTCGTCTTGTGTGCCAACCGTATTTGCCGAGCGTGCTTGCTTGCCGCATGTATGGGACTCCAGTGGATGGGTTCGTGCCGCTTGCTATTAAGGAACATTCCATACTGTCTACGTGTTACCGACAAAGCTCTTGCCTAAGGCTACCGTGACCGTGAGGTGGTTAAGCCGTACCACGTTAAAGGCGGGAACCCTGGAATTGCAAAGCTTCCAAGCAAGCCTTTGTGTCTAGCTAGTATCAACTTGCCTTCTTACGCAGAAAACTCTGTGGTAGTAGGTTACGTAGGTCAAAGCGGTAGAAGAGGATGCCGCCTCGCGCTCAGCCTGTGGAAGAGCCTTTATTTGGCGCTGCGGCATTTCCGCCCCAGATTGTGGACACAGACGAAGAGGACGGCGCTAGGCAAGTCCCTTTAGAGCATAACGTAGGCTTTACCAGCGATGGCTGAATAGCATGCGCCCTGAAGCCAAAGGATTTGAAATAAAGCGGAAGTAACAACTTAAAACGTTAGTTGGCGCTACAATTCAACAATGTTCGAATTATGTGACGTCCAAACAAGCTGGGCGCACCATCATCCCCTACATAATGCAACCCTGCCTGAGAATTACTTTTACGTGCTTGGCCTTTTCCTGCTCGTGTAACTGTGCTATACGCACGTCCTTGCTCATTACAGCCCAGGCCCCCGCGAAGCCCCCGCGCGTGGGCCAGCTGCGGCTGCCGATGGCGCTCCTGTCGCCGCTCCTAGGCGAGCCACAAAGAAGCGGGTTGCCAAGCTCGACTTGGACCTCCTAAAGGTAAGATACGGCAGCATTCGTGCCTTCCCCAACCCGCCATCCGTTTTCCTGCCCTCCCCGCTTTCTCCTCCAGCTATCAAGTCGCCCTGCTGCATGTGCATCCACATCCTATCCTCCCACCGTACATACCCTCCTCTTGCTCTCTTCATCCTCCTTTTTCCTCCTCCAACCTCCCGCCTCTCTCTCCTCCTCCTTCCCTCCTCTTTGCCTCCCATCGCAGTCCAAGGGCGGTTTCAACGACATCTGGCACAGCATGGCCCCCGCCTTCAAGTCCACCTTCCAGGGCGAGGGACACGAGACGGCCGACCTGCGGCGCCTGCTCGAGCTCTACCAGCGCTGGCAGGCCAGGTTCTACCCGCACTGCGACTTTGACACCTTTGTGACCAAGCTGGAGAAGGCGGGCAGGAGCCGCATGGTCAAGGTGGGAGTCAGGGGGTCAGGGGAGAACCAAAGCAAAAGGGAGGGCGATGCAATGGGGATGTGAGGCGGCAGCATGACGCGAAGGGAAGGAGGCGTGCAGGGCCGGGGAAGAGGGCGAGCCGCAGCTGCATGATCGGGTGGGGGAAAGGGACGACCAGAAGTGGGGATTCGCATTGATGTCGAGGTATCTGCTGCCGTGAAGTTACTCCAGCCATTCGATCGACGTTACCTAATTGCCACGACCCGCAGACCGAGATGAACAAGATGCGGCAGCGCATGTTGGGTCTTATCTTCCCGTCGGAGGCCGAGGCGGAAGCGGAGGAGGCGGAGGACGCGTGGGGGCCGCTGGTGGGGATCCGGCGGGGGGACACGGAGGGGGCCAAGCAGGACCAGATACCCAGCCTCACGCAGGCAAGTGGGGGCTGGGAGCCGCAAATGGGGATTGGAAACTGGCAGCTGATGGGAGATAATGGGGGCGGACTCGTGATGGGCCGTGCACAATAGGACCACGCACGCACGCAAATGCACGCTACATGACAAGATGGGTATGTATATCTTGATAAGCCGAACAAGGTCGCGTGACCCACATCGCACAGTAGCCCCCCGTGGCGACAGCTGCTGCTGTTGATGCAACCCATGCTGTCCTTGCCGCGTTGCACTTCTGTCCTGTCCTGTTGGCGTTGCTGTTGCTGCTCCTCCTCGCACCCCAATGCACCGCACTCATGCCATGGTGCACTGATGCATGCCCGCTCCGCCGGCTGTTTCCACAGGCCATGGGAATGACTCCCGGGGTGGGCACCCGGCCCGGGGCCGCCACCCCTGGAGCTGCTCCCTCTGCGGGGCCGCAGCGGGGCACCGCCGCTCCCGCTACTGGCCGTACGGCTGCTACCTGTGCCACCGCTCGGGGTGCTGCTGCTGCTGGTGCTGGTGCTGGTCGTGCCTCAAGCGGTGCAGCACGACTGGGTTTCGATGAGGATGATGAGGATGAGGAGCTGGTGGCCTTGCAGCGGGAGGCGGAGTGGGTGGGTGGAGTGGGGTTGTATGTGGGGTACGGGGTGGTTACATGATGGGATGGGGTGGGGTAGGTGTGGTTGTGGGTAGAGGGATGAGATGGGATGGGGTGGGATGAGGTGCGGGAACTGGTGATGTGGAGACAGCGTATGGGCGGGTGATAAACTATCATTGATTCTGCTCTTGGTAACCGTGCCATTACCGTGTCACCACAGAAGCAGATGGAGATGGGGATTCGGTGAAGGGAACCAAAACCCAGTTCGCAGCCAGTTCTGAATTGCAGGCCGTGTCACAAGCGCGTCTCTTAAAGGAAAATTGAACGTGCATGCCTCGTGCTGACCCTCTCTGACCCTCTCACCCTTTGCCCGCTCCACCATGTCTTTGTGGCTGAAGACTGCCTACCTGTTTTGTCGTACAGGAGGCAGCTTATGCCGCCATGGACGAGTTGGAGGTGGCGCCCAGTGCACCTGCCGCCCCCGCCGCCGTACGACAGCAGCAACCGCGGGGAGGCAGCAACACGGCTCCCGCCGCCGCCGCCGCCGCAGCTCCTGCTCCTGCTCCTGAGGATATCGACATGGAGGAGCTCATGCAGATTGCGGATGAGGCGGAGGCAGCGGCAGAGGCGGCGCCTGCACGACAACAAGCCGGGGCTGGCGCCGCCGCTAGGGCGGAGGAGGCAGCGGCGGCGATGCCGTACGGCGATGACGAGGAGCTCATCGCGCTGGAAATGGAGTACCAGGCGACAGCGGTGGTGGCGGCGGCGGCGGCTCCATCGAGCCGTACGACGCAATTTGCAGCTGGTGGGGGTGGCGGCGGCGGCAGTGGCACTCGGCAAGAGCAAGATGGCGATGACGAGGATGAGGAGTTGATGCGGCTAGCGGCGATGGACACGGCGGCGGCGGAGGCGGCTGTACGGCAAGGCCGCCGTCGCAGCAGCGGAGCTGCTGACGTGGAAGCCGCCGCCGCCGCTGAGGTGGTGGGATCCGCCGCGCCTATGGAGTTGGACCTGGGCGAGGAAGTAGCAACTTATACAGCGACGCAGGCAGGGGCAACACAGGGCTGCGGTGACAATGGTGAGGCGAAGGGACCGTACGGCGAAGCAGAGGATGCTGTACGGCAACATTACGGTGGTACGGAAGATCTCGATGCGGCGCTGCGGGCGCTACCATTTGAGGAGGAGGCTGGGGGATTGGAGGAGGGGTTGGAAACGCAGGTTGACAGTCAGGGTTTGATGGAGCCTGGAGAGGCGCTACGGGGCGTCCTGATGACGTCGACACAGGATGAGCTTTGAGGTTTGACTGCAGCTGAGCAGGGTTGAAGAGTGGAGAGAAGGAGAAAGTATTGGATGCGATGGGAACATGCGGTGATGAATATGTGGAGGAGCAAAGGCGAGACTTGCAGCTTGTGAGCATGTGTGGTTTGGTTGTATTCGGGCAGGATGGTTACAGGCCTAGTGGATGTCTTCGATGCGGATCGGTTGGTGTTGAGGGTTTGAAGGGACGGTCGTACGGGACTCGCAGGCACAGAAGGCTTAAAGAGAGCAGAAAGCTGGTATCAGGATTGAAGACAGTACGTGCTACCTAAGTGCACTTATCACTGGATGAGGGGAGCACATGTCGTGGCTGGACGGTCGTGTGACGTCATCATCGTCACAGACCTCATCCTTACACACCGCAGAACAAATGGACATGCAAGGCGACATCCATCCAAGCATCCGTATCCCGCCCCATCCTGCGTCGTAATATCGTATAACGAATGCATCGCTAAGCCTACACTGACTTTAGCGAAACCGGTCGACAGGAAATTCCTGTAAGGAGCTTGTAGGACCCATGCCACTGATCATTTAATCAAGCCCCCCAATGTCCTAACAGCCCCTGACCCGGATGACTCGGCTCTAACCTAATAACGCAGCAGTACTCCTCAGCTGGTCTCTCCTTCGAAACTTATTCCTGTACATACGTCGCTCAACAGGGCACGTTGCGGACTATCAGCCATGCAACCCCTCCGTCGTATGCTACACATACACCAAGCTCCCTCCTCCAAAGACTCTTTCACCTAACCTTGCCAACAACCCTGCTGCCACTTCGAAACCATTACTACTGCTCCTACCCCTGCGCCTCCGCCTAACCCTTCCTTGCTACCAGCCAGCCCCTATGCCCCCTAGTCCTAGTCCTAACTAGTCCTATTCTTTTCCTCCACTACTTAACTTCACGCCACATTGGGAACCGCTTGTAGCGCCGTCGACTTCCTTTCCTCGTGCTCCATTGCTTGCTTCTACGCACCCCACAACTACCCCCGTACTACATCTCCCCTACACAGCTACCGTGCTACTTGGTGTCAATGTTCGTCGGCTGCGCGCCCTCAAATAGCTCCCGCATGTGCGCATTTGTCGCCTTATCCACATTAAACCGCCGCTCCACCTTCCGACGTTTCTTCTTCTTGTCGCCCGCCTCCGCGTCCTTCTTCCGTACCGGCCGGGCTGCCAGTGCGGACTTGAGTCCCAGATCCTTCACGCGCCACTGCAGGTCCACCACGTCTGCGGGCAGCCGCGTGTTGTGGAAGAGCTCAATGACGGACTCGCTGACGGGGCCTGCGGGCGGGGAGGAGCGAGAGTCAAGATAGACCGAACCATAGGAAACCACTGGTGAAAAGAGGCGTAGGCGGAGGGGGAAAATATAGATAAATGCGGAGGGGAAGGGGAGAGGGAGGAAGGGGGCATACAGGTACAGGAAACCAGGACGTGAGGGAAGCCCCTGACGCAGGGGTGCAGATCAGCAGACAGATGGGATTGGGTAAGACCGGCGGGGGAAGGGGGGGGTAGCGGTGGTGGTGGGGCTAAGGATATGCGGAGCCGGGGCTGCAGCGCAAAGCACATGTGGACCAGGCCGTTATGTAACTCGGTGGCGCTGAGGCCTGTGTCTTTTCTGCCCCATCTTCCTTCCTGCCGTTTCTGCCCCTCCTAGCACCGCCTCCTGCCTCTCCGCCACCCTTCTCACCCATGTTCAGGCTTGACACTGCGTATATGGTGTCCTGCCCCGGCCCCGTGTTACCAAACACATACACGCTGCCCTCCGCCTGCAGCCGCTTCAGGTCCTCGGCTATCCCGAGATACGCATCCGCCACGTCAGCCAGTCGTACACCCGTCATCGGTACGGCACTGCTAGCGCCCTCGACCGTTGTATGCCGGCGCAGGTAGTTAAGCAGGTCGGTTGCGTTGTTGATGCCGGGCACTTTGGGCCGGTAACGGAGTGTACGAGCATCACGATCGTACGACACTTGGTTGTGGGTTATGAGTTGTTCTAACAGTTCGGAATCGGTTGCGAGGTCCACTGCTAGTTTGGAACGGATGTCGGAGAAGGTATGCGGGTTGCGGAAGGCTCGGAGCAGGTCGAGGACGCGCTTTAGGCGCATGGTGAGGGGCGCGTTAGGCGCGAGGGGCGGTGGGCCGGCAGGAGCAGCGGTAGCAGCGGTGGCTACGGCTGCTGAGGTGGAGGAGGGCCCGGAGGAGCCGCCGGATCCTGGGGCCGAGGCCGCAGCGGTGGAGGAAGGTGCTGGAGGTGGCGTGGCTCTGGCTGCCGTGCTGCCTCGCTTCTCCGCAGCTTTGGGGCCATGGCCCTGGGCGTTGTTTACGGCGCCCGCCTGGCCACGAAGGCGTTTTTGGAGGTCGGTCTGCGCCTTAGGCTTGCGAGGCTGGCGTTTGACGGCTTCCGATGCGGTCACATCGACCATGCCCGAGTTGATACTGGACAGCAGCTCTTCCAAGGAGCCCATGGCTGTTTGAAATCTATAAACCTGTGTAAGTATTTGGCTATGCAGATGTATACGGGGCGCCCCGCCCGGTTAGGGGGCAGTGGGTGGGCCGCCCCAGCGTTCGCTTTCTCGAAAAGCGCTATGGAAATCAAAACAGTTCACCAAATCTGTCAACAGTCCTGAGCGACTTGTAGTTCAAGGAGCTTAACGGGACGACCAGAGGCTAGATTACCAGCAGCTGTGACGCACAGTTAAGCACGCATACTATTAATGTGTTTCTTTCCGCAAAAATCACCACTAGGTAACCACTGACGCTCTGCCCCAAAGGATTTAGCCATCAAGGAAAGCTGGCTGCTCCGAAACTCAAAACGCACAACGCAATGCTTTCGTCGCTAAGATGCTAAAGTACAGTGGTGCCAATCTTCGACGCTTTATTCATCTGTACAAGTTGTATGGTGTTTAGTGCTTCGGACTGCGCCATACTAACCGTCATGTCTTTGGGCTATCCGCAAAAGCTACGAGTGTAGAATAAATATGCCTTACAATGTTCAGTTGAGGCAGGTTGAAGCCAAATCGTGGAGCTGTTGCCGTATTTCCTTCACGACGATACGCGTACGTGTCCGTATGGCCTCCTGCTCGGCGAGCCGGAGGCGTCGACAACACGATCCGGTCAGTTAGTGCAACCCTGCGCCTTTCAAACTACGGAGTCCCCAGGTTACCCGAGGCTCTGGTAATGTCGGGCAACGGGACAACGCCACCTTGCCCGCCATTTTGGCAATGATGCCCGCGTCCGCTACCTCTATTACATCCTAACAATGTCTTCGGGAACCCCCTGGTTAATCTTAAAGGACGAAGCACCAGGAGGAATCACACCGGCAGCAGTATGGTACGGTAACTGGGAATGCTGCTACCGGTCAGGACCGTGTACGGCGCATAAGTTGGCAGGCCAAGACGGTGCGTAAACGCCCGCTCCTGACCTGCTCTAAGCTTTAGCACATTCATCACATATGGCGCGGCAAGTCCTCGCGCTATGCGCTACCTTGCTAGCTCTGAGACTGTCGACAGTTTGCTGCATATATACAAGGGAAGATATTCTTGGTGCCAGTAGACCCGAGCCTTCCCCTGGCGCATCTGTCAGCTCAAGGTATCGAAACAATTACATAATAATATTGACGCGTGCACGGTTCTGACATATACGAAGTACTTGGCCTACACTGCGCATGCAGGTACAGCGTTTAACGAAACCTTCTCTGTAACACCGGATTTCCCTGGCTTCCCGGGCGTGCTGCGCCACATCTTTGCGCTCATATTCGCCCACAACGCATACAAGGGCAATTACAAATGGTGAGCGTTAAATAGTCTACAACAGGTTTGACGATTACATAAGCTGCTCGCGTGAATCCAACCGTTCTTCCGTACAGGCTGCTGTTAGGCGACGACGACACGATATGGTCCCTGAAGGCAGTCCTGCAGCTCCTGCAAGATATGGGAGTATCTCCCGACGAGCCCTACATGATCACCGACTATATGTACACGAAACTGAACGGGACGCATTACCCCCTCACATCCGATCCTCGTTGCCAATCTTGCAACTCGGGCACTGACTACTGCCCTTGCATCATCAGGCCCGCGTGCCGCTTTCACAGCAACTGCTATATGAAGGAGGACTTTCGGATTCCTGACAAGACGTGTGTAGTATGGTTCCAAGGTACGACGTATGCTCGGGGACAACCCACGCACCCCTGTGTTGGTGCTAGCTCTGCCGATACCGGTACCTGACTATCCCATGTTCCCATCCTCCAGGCGTGCGCATCGGTGTCCATTGTACTTCATTTCAGGTACATAACTTCACATAACTGCCCACAGACACTGTGCACCCAACGCCACCGCGGATTCCCCATGCTTGCGCAGGTGGTTCCGGAGTGCTGTACAGCCATGCAATGATGGACCTGCTGACCGAGGATCCGCGCTTCCTCTACCAAGTCGCATTCAGCGGCGTGGCAAACCACAGCGGTATGTGATTATGTGTTTACGCACGTGCTCTGTGTGCGTATAGATGCAGCCGCACAGAAGCCGTTCGTGTACGATACCGTACGTGTTGTCGGACGACTGTCGGTCTGCAGCTGATTATGTACGGAATATACCGCACCTCTATCCAGGAACACCCTCGTAGCTGTGTTGGCTGCCTTCTGTTCCCAGAGCCCCACTCAGCCAACATTTCGATCCTGGTGCTTTCCCTGCTGGCTGATGACCTCTCCTTAATGACCTCTCCTTGATGACCTCCCTCCTCGCAGATTGGATTCTAGGGGAGGCAGCGAGAGCGGCTGGATACGGCTTCACGGCTCCGAAGCTCCCTCCCACGGGCCACAAACGGTTCGGAGAGCACTGGCTCAAGCCAGGAACCAAACTCGTGAAGTTGTTGAGCCGCATGGCCGAGGAGAAGGAAAGCTCGCCCACTGCCCTCGTCAGCATCCATGCAAGCTCACATCGGGACCTGGCAAAGTACATGGATGCCTATGTGAAGATCGCGCTTGCGCTGGATGAGGAGTGAGGGTTGAAGGCGAGGCGCTTATTGTACGGTATGAGATGGCGCTCGAGGAGAAAAGGGCGAGTTTAGCAATGAATGGAAAAGATAGGCAGTACGAACTGGTAACTAACGAGGGTTGGTGTACAAGTGGGTGGAAGGCTGGTGTCAAGGCCTGATCTCATGCTAGGTATGGAGACCCATGCTATGAGGGTGGGGCAGCAGGCTGGGGAGTAGCTGTTGCTTGGCTGTGGCTTAACTTGGCTTTCGTGCATTTCGTTATAATGGTTACAAGGCGATCCCTGCGTGCTTTCACGCTCATATGTATTCGTACGTTTAGAGATCCAGAGTGATCTCCCCCTCGTACTGTACGAACTCAACTAGGGCACGATTTCACACATCTAGGTATTGCTGGGACAGTAGAGGCCCCAAAGAATGAAAAAAGCGTGTGCGTTGGAACGTACGTGCAGCTCTATCTGCTATCTGCGTCTCTATGTGCAATCGGTATGTGGCATGGGTCGTTGCTAACCTCCATCATACACCGCGTACGGCATCGTGACCAATGACAACCCGCCGTACCACCAATCACCTATCTACGGATGCGGCAGAATGAGCGCCCAGGCCTCCGCGGTGAAGAGGCCGATGAGGGCCAGCTGGGGCATGAAAGTGACCCATGGGGCGGCCGCCAGCTTGCGGCTCAGTGCAGCACTGGTGGCGGCGCCGAACAGCAACAGCGAACCCTGCGGTTGGAGTAACGGTGTTTTGTGGGAAGTGGTTGTTATCGTGGAAGCGTTAGTCATTATCCCAATGTAACACCATTCCCATACCATTGCCGACGATGTACAATCCCCAGCAACTAGTATGGATGGTCAACAGGATACCGCCTGTAAGTACCTGGAGGAAGGTAATGACGACCGGATGAGCCTCCGCCACCGGCAGCGAGGCATGCTCCCAACCAAGCATCGCCGCCGTAACCTGGGGGCCATACAATCCACAAAAAAATAAAAAGCATTGCTTGGGGATGTACATGGTTCAGACCCACGGGTCATGTGCGGGCAGCGAAGTCAATACGGCGCGTGGTACCTAGAGATAACCCATACCCATAATTACCCATACCAACCAATGACCCAATCAAAACCAAGCATATGCCGGAATGCGCAGTCTCCCAACAGCACTACGGCAAAGCGTGGTACGCTTGCAAGCAGCACTGCAGCTGAGGAATCAGGCAGCAGCAGCAGCAGCAGCAGCATTCCTCCTCCGCCCCTCACCCCTCCTCACCGGCAGCAACTGCCCCGCCTCCGCCAGCAGCGGCCGCAGGTAGTGCGCCAGTGTGGCTGACCACAGTAGTGGCAGGTAGCCGTATGATAGGGTCAGGAAGGGAGCGGGAAGCGGCACCGGGTGCGAAGGCGGCAGCACCTGCGAAGCCGCTTCATGGCTCCCAGCAGTAGTCTCCAGGGCTGCTGCTGCTGCTGCGGTTTCCGTCCGACCCAGGTTGACACGGGCGAGGAGGCTGCGGATGGGGCTGCTGCTGCTGCTGGAGGTGCTGGCAGCAGCAGCAGCAGCGGAGGTGGCGGCTAGGCGGTTCGCGGCGTCCGCAGCCCATGCAAGCGCCCCGGGTGCCGTGAGCAGCACCAGGGATGCAGCGATGTGCTCGGGGGTAACGCCGGACAGGTGCAGTGCGGTGGCGTCTTGAACCAGTTGGGCTGCTAGGTCGGGCAGGTTGTGCAGGTAGACTGCAGGGGCGGGGGGCGGGTAAAGAGGAAACAACTAACTAACCGTAGGGCAGCGGCGGTTGGCGGGTGATCGGCTGATTGACTACGGTAGGTCGCTCCGCTAGATCTCCTCCGGGTGTACGCCCAGCCTACCGGTACCAAGCCGATCCAGTGGTAAGCCCTTCCGAATCGCAAGAGCAAGCACACCCTGCAACCTGGCCCTCCCAGCTGCTCTACCAGCCGCACCACCAAGCCGCCCCGCCCCGCCCCCAACACACACGCCCCGCTCCTTCCCCCCTTCCCCCCTTCCTCCCTTTCCTCCCCACCCCCCAGGCCCCACCTGCCCCCAGCAACATAAACAGCAGCACCACCTCCCCGGGTGAAGCGGAGTGCGGCCCCAGCAGGTCGGCCCCCGGGGGTCGCAGCCGCACCTCCACTGAGCCGTTGGGGCAGGCCTGAGGAGGAGGTGGGGGTGGAGGAGGCGGATGGCAAGGGGGAGAGGGGTTGCTGGTGAGATACGAGGAAGATGGGCGGTGAGGAAGGGAGAGCGAAAGAGGTCTGATGCGCCGAGGCGCGGCTACGAACAGAAGGGAGACATGTGGGACCACATTTGCTCCATACGCTTGCAGCTTTTCACATGCTGCCCGGACTGCTAACAGACCAAGACATGTAAACAGCCCAAACCCATAAAAGGATCACACCTGCAGGCACTCCATGCAACCCCACCCCACCCAGCCACACGTTGCAAACCATGTTGCAAACCATGTTGCAAACCATGTTGCAAACATGTTGCAAACATGTTGCAAACCATGCCTCATCACACAGTCAGTTAGTTGTTTCCTCTTTACCCTCCTAGGCCCCCACGCACCCGCAGACACTCCATGCACATTGTGCAGTTCCGGTTATCCGCGAGCTGCGCCGGGTGGCTGTACAGCGGGCAGCCGGAACTGGGCAGCCCCCCGCCGCCGCCGTCACTGCCGCCGTCACTCCTGGGCCCGCTGCTGCCAACTGCCGGGCTCCTGCTGCCGCCAGCGATGCTGCTGCTGCTGCCAGTGCTGCTGCTACTTCTTGTGTTGCTGGTGTTATTACTGCCAGCCCAGTTATTCAGCTGCTTAGCGTTGCTGCTGCTGTTACTCCTGGCAACAGCAGCAGCAGAAGCAGCAGTGGTGGCGGAGGTGGTGACGGCCCCCGTGCTGCTGCCGCTGCTTCCCAGCCCCACTCGCAGCCTGGTGGAGACGGATGTTGCAAAGGCGGGCAGGTAGGTTGTGACGCCTTGCTGGAAGGGGGAGGGGCCGGGGCAGCTGCCTCGGTAGCAGGGGTAGGAGCTGCACTCGCCTGGGGTTTAGTTGGGGTTTGGGGTTTAGGATTGGGAGCGAGAAAGGAACGGGCGACACAAGGGGGAGGAAGATCCTTTCACAACTAATGTGCGGAGCGTCGGGAGCCCTCAGAACTGAACCAACGGCAAACCCCCAACCACACACTGCTGCTAATGTCAACTACTGGTGTGTACGACTGCTGCAACCCTTCCGTCCTGCAAGTCGTACATACACCCGTACCAGTACAGCCTACCCGTACCGCCTACCCGTACCGCACTCCCGTAACCCCTGCACGCATCTCACCCGAGCACACCCCCTGCCGCGCCCGAACCTCCGTCACCGCCAGCTTCGCCATCAGCCCGTTCATCCCCCCGATGGGGCACAGGTAGCGGCACCACAGGCGTCGCTCGAAGACCGCGGAGCAGGCCGCTGCGCCCGCTGTGATGAGCAGCAGCAGGCAGCCGGAGAGAGCTGCGGAGTGGGGCAGGTCCCACACCTCCTCCCACACCAGGATGGCCGCGAAGAGGGAGAGCAGGAAGGCGGGGCCGTAGCGCTCGGCTGGGGGAGGGAGGGAGGGAGGAAAGGAAAGGGGGAAAGGGAGGGAGGATGGGTGCAAAGCAAGAGATGAGGAGCGGTGCCGGTACACGAGGGGTGCATGCAAAAAGGTTGAGACAGTTGGGAGTGGGTGGAGCGGAGGGGCGGTTGAGCGGTGTAGGAGAGGATGCGGGGATGGAGGCGAGGATGGTTGGATGGCAGGCAATAGGGATGATGAGCATGGCAACACATACCATCCATCGACCCGCCCACCCAAGCACACACTGAGACACCCACCTTCCTCTCGCGGCCACTTGAGCAGCCCATTCGGCGCCAACCTTGCTGCCGCTGCCGCCGAGCTGGTGGTGCTGCCGCTGCTTCCCTCACCCCTCTCACCACCGCCCCCACCTCTGCCGCCGCTCTTACTGCTGCTGCTGCTCTTCCCGCCCCCACTACCCGCACCACCGCCCACCCCCATCATTGCCAGCCTCCAGCGCTGCACCAGCTCCCCGCATATCATGAAGGGGCACACCGCGCACCACACGCGGCCCAGCAGCGGGTACGACAGGAACACAGCGGGCCACCAGCCGTCCCAGAAGAGCAGCAGGGCGGGGTTGTGGGCGCGGTCCTGGGGCCCCAGCAGCAGCAGGGCGACGATGAGGGGGTAGATGTAGGCGGTGAAGCTGAGGAGGAGGACGGGGGAGAGGGAGAGGGAAGGATTGAACACAGGCGCGATAACGAGGAGCATGCCTAGGTGTTCTTGGAGAGGGTCGCAACGACGATCGTAACGCGAGGGATGAGCAAGCTTGAGCGCATTGCCGTGCGGCTATGTTTGGTACCGGTACTCACTTGAAGTTTATGGCATCGGGCCAGAGTCTCGACCGCAGCAGGCGGCGCAGCGGCGGGTAGGTGGCCAGCAGATTGAGACGGAAGCGGTCCTTGGCCTGTTTGGAAGAGACGGGCAGGTCAGGGAGACAGACGGGAAGGAGAGAAGGCCCAGCAGCACACGAGACCCAACATACCCTGTCCCTGTTTACCAACAAGGCGAATGGGTTCCCACCTCCTGTTTACCCACCCACCCACCTACCCACCCACCTACCCACCCACCCACCCAATGCGCTCACTGCATGAGTCGGGATATGGGATTGGGACTCGTTGTTTCACTTACATAATTTTTTATCCACCCACCCACCCATCCACTCACCCACCTCGCGGCTCAACCTATCCAACCCACCCACCTGCTTTGCGAACCAGAACACCTCCTCGCTGATCCGCCCCCCAGGCGGCCCCGCAGCCGCCTCGTCTGATTGCAGCACCGCCCGCTCCACCAGCTGGGCCAGCTCCTGAGGGAGGGGATAATAATGATGATGAGTACAGCAAGGGAGGGGATGGGGTCCGAGTAGTGATAATGGTGAAGATACGATAGGGAGGGTCAGCATGAAAAGGAACGAAGAGAGGAAGATGCGAGGGGCAGGCGGCCTTAACCACGGTAAGGGCCGAGTGATAGGACGCATCACGGCCCTCGTACTGGGATGTGCAATCCAGGATGGAGCGGACCGTACATAGCACACCAGGGTGGTTGCTTGTTACGAACCTTACGATACCTCCACCCCACGTAGTCAACGCGGCGGCTTAGTTGCCCTAGCCCCCCCCCCCCCCCCGCCACCTCGCACCGTGATGTTCCCGGGCCAGCCGTAGCTCTCCAGCTGCCGTACCGCTCCGGGGCTGAGCTCCAGTCGCAGCGAGGAGGTGGGCGAGGCGCCCTGCCGCCGGGCCAGCTGCTGCAGGTAGTATCGCTGCAGGTCCCTGACGTCGGAGGGGCGCAGGCGCAGAGGCGGAACCTGCGATGGGTGGGGAGGTAGGTAGGTGGAGGGCGGGTGGTGAGGAGGAGGGGTGGTGGCTTGGTGGGTGAGTGCGAGTGGGTGGGGTGAGAGGAAGGTAAGGAGGATGGGAGCAGCGGTGAAGCGCATGGATGTGCGACATGTACAGAGGTGTGCAGGTGGGGCAAGCGGCCGCGACACAGGCCACCGTACGGCAGCGGTCAGGAGGTGCGGCGTACGGCAGCTGCTCCTCACCTTGATGGTGGTGGCAACCTTGTCAAGTTGGGGAACCTGAGGGGAGCAAGGTGACCCATGGGTCATCAGAAGGCAAAACGGGTTGATAACGGCAGTCGGGCCAATGTGATGACCGGCAGGAAAAGCGAAGCACCGGCTTAAGAGAAGGTAGGGTCCCTACCTCCAACATCCCGCACGTACCCACCCTACACTCGAGCTCCCCTCCCTTCCTCCCCCCAGACCTGGCGGCTAGCAGTCATGATGATGCGGCAGGATGCGCGGCGGCGTGGCGGCAGGGTGTCTGGCAGGGCGTCCCGACTGTCTAGCGGAGTGAGGAGGCAGGAAATCTGGTCGGGGTTGGAGGCGCGGCGGTAGGTGCCATCGCCGCATAGCCGGACGAGCTTTGGGAGCAGCGAGGGAGGCAGCTGGAAGAACGGGTGAGGGAGAACGGGGGAGGGAAAGGTGTAGGAAGGAAGGGGGTAGCCAGGTGAGGAAGAAGATGAGAAAGTAAGGTGTCAAGCTCATTGGACGGGGCAAACTACAGCAGCTACCGGTATACTGTGATCAGCCTAAACAGGCAAGCATTGAAGCCATGCGGCCAAGAAGGAAACAACATCCGCGTCCTCGTACCTTGTGCACATTCTGCAGCAGCAGGGTGCCGTCTCCCACCGTCTCTACCAGCCCCGCCTTCTCGCCCCGGCCGAACAGCTCCAATCCCGTCCAATCCAGCCGCGCGCAGTCCAGGGCTGCCATGGGAGTTGTACGGCAGGGTCCGCCGAAGTGAATGAGCGCTGCCACGTTGGGCTTCTCCAGGCCGGGCTCACCGAAGATAAGCACGGCTCGCCTGCAAGGTGTTTGTGTGAGGAGTGGGAAATGTGGGAAGGGGAAGAACTATGTGTATGGGCGTACTGCGTTGGGTTGTTAGGGGAAGGGCACTAGGGGTTATCATGGAGTGTGGGGAGTCATTTGGGATGTTGCGATTGCGAAGACATTGAGCACGCGGTTTGGAAGGATCCTTGCTTGCCTGCTGTTATCACGCGCCGCGGCAACCACCTGCCGTCGCAGCCGGTCAGCGTATTTTGAGCTGCCGATGATTCCGTGGTTTGGAGAGGGCACCAGGTAGGGCATCAGGGCACGCGAGCGCTTGCGTTCCATCTGCATGCAAGTTGCAACGTGTCTAGTACGGTGTATGGGTAGCTGTGGTGGCAAACGTACATTATGCACAATTTGTACCTGCACTGCCTTTGTCGCCTCTTCAGATTGCGGGGCGGAGGGCTCCGTTGGGTCCGGCATGGCCATGCCACTGACACCGGAGACAGCCGCGCTTTGCGTTTTGTTGCATTTTCGCGAAATTAACATGAAGCTCGGAGAAACGAGTTTAATTGCATAGGATTGACTTGCACGAAATGCTGTGAGCTTGGGCAACGCATGCGGGATTCTCGACGTCCGCATGCTTGCAGTCCGTAGTTGCGTGCGATTGGGAGGTGGCCAGGCAAAGCAGCCGTCTGCCATGGCCTTTGCAAAAGGTAATAGACGATTGGGCAAACGCCGGTAATGCGCTGTTAGCCGATATACTTGCGCCTGCGCTTCTACCGCACCGCGCAGTGCGTTCGTCGAGGCCCAACGCTTAGCATCACCTATCCATTGACAATTAGGCTGCGAATAAAGCCCAGCGCGTGTATGTACCTCAAGTCAAGATTAGAGACAAGAGCCCGGCGTATAAGTCGGTATCAGAAGTAAGCAATCCAGCGCGGCAGCACATGTACACTTGGCTTGGGTAGCGTGTGACTACTTTGACGGACTTGTACGGTACTGTCGAGATTGCTACTGCGCCAGCTGCACGGGCAGTACGGTTCAGCGTGCACTTGGATAGCGAGGGCTATGACTTTCAAACTGACTCATTACATATGCTCCCAGTAGAGCCATGTTCAGCCGCTATCAGCATAGAGCCATGGTAGGCCGCTATCAGCATATGGCCGCTTCTGCGAAGGGGACCCAAGCTTCAAGAAGCTCTTCTGCCAGGACCCATCATAAAGCAATACCGCTGGCAACAAGAAAGGCTGCCGGCAAAACACCTGCTACACAAGAGACAAGACGCGTATGGAAAGTCACCAACTTTGACCAATGCAACACTGCCGACACACGAACCCACTAGCGCCCTAGGACCAATGCACTCGACCTATGATGCCGTCTTGCACCCACTCGAGTTGCGGAGCGTAACAAGGGCAGCTGCATACTAAAGACACCTGCATGCTTCCAATAGTGCTTTTCCTGCTTGCATCAAGCGCCATGCCACATAGTGGCACTGACGTAACGCCCACGATGCGTGGATATGATTGCCGTACAGGCTACCCAGACCTGCTCACAGGGACCTCCGCTGTTCTACCCCCAACGCTCGTACACGGGCGCTTCCCCTGAGCCATCCTCCTCCTCCACAACCATGGACGAAAGCTGCGCCCTGTTGCCTGCGTTGGCGTAGCTAGTGCTCTGGTCCACAGGCGCTTTGCTTCCACGAGCGGTCTTCCCATACCCAGGTCGTACGGATAACCCCACCGACGTGCCTACCGAAACCCCGGATTGCGCCATCCAGTTGATCCAGTGCTTCTGGCGATGCTGTGAAATGGCAACGGAATCCGCAGTGGAGTCATACGCCACGTTGGATTCCGCGACACTCAAGCCGCTGGCGCTATGCTTCGAAGCGGAGGTGCAAGCAGCATTCGGAGTGACCTCAGGCTCCCCGGCAGTGCAGGGCGGAGGCGCTCCCGCCGGCGTAACGGCTACTGATACGGTCGCGTCCCCGCCGGCGCTGGCAGGGAATCTCTCCCGAGGAGTGACGCCGCGAGTAGCGGGGTGCGCCCGCTGGCCACCCGACGCCGGGCTCACATCGGCGCTGCTGACCGGTCCGTCAATGGCGCTGGACGCCTCTTCCGACAACACGCCATCCGTATCGTCCTGTGAGGGTCCATCCGCGCAGTAGCTGGCCTCTTGCGCTGCTACGACGGGAGCGTATGCCTGGAAAGCGGCCGGTGGCGGGATGGCTGGACGGCTGCCGTAACGCCCGCCGCCGACCCGTTGCGACAAGGACCCAACGGCAGGTGCCAGCGTAACGAGCCGTGCGCTTCCGGCGTTGGCCAGAGCGGTCGTGGTGTTGGGGCCAGCCACTGGAGGCGGCCGGGCTAACGTTGCCGGGGCTGGCTGCGTGTCGACTTCTTCTCCCGCGACGCGAAGGACTTGCTTGAAGTGCTGCAGCTCGGGAGCATCGATAAAGCTGGGCCGGATTGACGCCAGGTTCACTTCGTCATCGCCGTCGCCATAGGTGCATGGGGAGTGTCCCGAAACCGCACTCGGTGGAGTGCACTGGGACAATGGCGGGGCTGGCGACGATGCGACGTTTTCCTGGAAGGCAGCACCGCCCTGCGTGAAGTTGTCGGCCGAGGCCCCCATGTCATCTTCGGTCCCACCAGAAGCGGACGGTTGCTCTAGGCCCTTAGCGGCAGCCTGCGCACGCAGGGATGCCCCAGCGGCCCTCCCAACAGTAAGCATGGGCGCCGCCGCACGCCGCTGCAAGCCTGGAAAGGTGTTTTGCTTGTTGTTCCCAATGCGCGGCCCACTGCCGCGGCCGTTGCAGGCGCTTACAACGCCGCCGGAGTCGCTGCCCATGCGCGCCAAAGCTGTGAGAGCCACCGCGTTCACTCCCGTGACTGTAGCTGGGACGGACCCGCTGCTGCCAGCACTGCCGCTGGTACGGACGGACGGGGCGCCGCTGGAGCGCAATCCACGCTGAGCGTTGCGCGAGACGATGGGCTCAGGCCGCTGGCTGGAGCATGCACTGTCGTTGTCGCATTGCGTGTCCCCGAGGGCAGCAGTGCTGCCATCCTGGCGCCGGGAAGAGCGCTCAGCGGGGTTGCTCTGCATGGACACGGCATCCTCCGCTTCCGCCTCCGCAATAGGCGTCATGGCAGTCTGCCGGTAGCCAGTCCAAAACGCTGCAGGGTCCGACGAGTCTGGCGGAACGCTACCGGCGCCACCGCTGCCGCGAGTGGTGCTGCCGGCACTGCCGTTGAGCATGGCTTGGTCAATCATGACCGATAGCGTAGAAGACGTGATGGTACCCTGCAGCTCCCGGGAGCTGCCCGGTCCCTCAGTTGCGGCATGGGTGGCGACCGCGCTAGTGCCCGCAATCCGGGCAGTGTGCGCTTGCGGGCCATTAGGCTGCTTGGCTGGCGACAAGTGTTTGTCCGTGGGTTCAAGAGCAATGCTGAAGAGCGACGCCTCGCTACCGGACCTCGTTGGGGCCGCCGGCCGGGGCCTGCTGTCCTGTTGGATTTGGGAGCCCTCGCCTGCAAGGATCAAGGTTTCACGTGGTAAGGTAGTGGCAGCCAGGGGGGGTGTTGTGTAAGCCCGGCGCGCTCATACGGGCCTGGGGTACGGTTATCTAGGTAAGACCGATCCAGCATGGTTAGGCGCACTTACCACGAGACTGGAGTGACTGCGAAAGGTGTGTGAGTTTTGGGCCCTGCGGACATAGCGTGCAACGTAAGGACGGGGCCACGTTGAGACGCAAAGAAGACCACCAAATTATTGCACTGATGTAACCCACCTGCATCCATGCTTCCATGACCTCCGGATCCGTAGAGTCAGGGGGCTTGAGGGCTGGCGGCACTGCAAACGTTGGTGGGTCCCGGACCATGGCTGGCAGCGGCAGCGCAGAGGGGACAGGGAACGACGCCGAGTCTGCGAGAGCGCTCTCCGCATCGTCCTGGCGTGAGGCCGAGGACGATGTGGTCTGGGCGCCGCGCCGCATGCGCGGGGAATCAGTGACCTCCGGTGGCGGGATGGAGCTCGCAGGGGCTGCAAGAGGCAGGGAAGAGGCATAGGACAACGAATTAGTTAGCGGTAGCGACCGTGGTTTGCCCTACTTACCATGGCTGTTGTAACCCCGACAAATCCTTGCCATAGGCAAGCACCGGATAGCACGCGTTCAAACTTACTGCTTCGGGACTCGGCGCTGCTTGCGCTTGCAGTTGGCATGCACGCTTGCGCTCGCCGGTTGGACACCTGCTCCCTACCGTAGAGTGTGACCACCCGGTTAGGCGTCTCACCAACACTGTCCGTAGGCATCTCTGCATTTTCCGGTCCCTGTGCTGAAAACGACGGCGACATAGGCTGCAAGGCAGCAGGGGCCGCATCGCCCTCCTTAGCCACTCCGCTGTTTGCCGTCACAGCGTTTGGCTCGATGACGGCGGCCGACGGCGACTGAGGCACTGCCACTGAGTTGCTGTCCTGGCCCGCAATAGTCCCTTTACTCCGAGCCGTGCGCTTCATGGCGCGCATTGCCGTTTCTAGGGGTCCTTGCGCGTCTGCGGGGCCAGCCAAAGACAAGACAACATCAACTCCAGCAATAGTTTATCGTTGCCCTGGTGACATGGCAATTGACTCATTTAGAATATGTGAACAGGCGCCTTACCGTCGTTGCCGGAGCGCTGCTGCATTATCATTTGCTGGTACTTTATGTCGCGGAGGAAGGTGTGCGTCTCGTACAGGGAGCATGGGTAGCAGAAGCCCGCGCCAACCTCTAGGAAAGAGCTGGGGCGCTGCAGCCCATACTTGTCCCTGCATGTTGCATGGGCAATGATAGTGATTCCCCAACCAGCAAACCACCCCCGTAGCCTGAACGTACCGGATGCGCTGGCGATGCAGCAAGTTTTCCATGCACAGCACAGGGAGACCCATGCAGAAGGGTCTGCGGGAGCAACCAGCACATCTTGTTAGGAGCGCAGGGCTAGAGATGAACGATAGACGCAACCCAGGACTTACCCGCATACGATTTGTGAGCGGCATGTGCTGCTGTACACCATAGCTCCTTTGGGACCTATCACCAGGCCGCTGCAGCCAGGCAATCCACGTGGTTGATAAGTTATGCGCTAGTGGAATGAGGAGCACGCAGCATTTCCTTACTCGGAAAACGGGATATTGTGTGGACGCGACCCCGCACCCTCGCCTTCCATGAGCGAGACATTTGCGGCGAGGACGGCTGCTGGACAAATGCAAGCCTGCAAGCGGGTTGGGGGTGTTATATGCAGTAAAAGCGAGTATTGTGGCTAATATTGTAATGCAAGTTTGCGCACCTGCGCAAGGAGCTTGAGGCCGACCTGCAAAAAAGGACAGGAGTCAGGCAGTTTCCGAGGCTGCGCAGTGCACTATCCAGAATACATACATACCCGCTCAAGAGTAGCAGGGTCCTCATATTGGAAGCAGGAAAGCGTGCGAGCTGCGGGGATGGTGAACATGTTTGTTAAGCCCTGACAGCTGGCCAAAGCAAAAGACGCTGATTGCCTTACCACCGCAGCTCATGTACTCTCTATCTTCTATTCCATCTGTGTCCTTGTCCATGGTACCGATGCTGCTTCAGTTATTGAAAAAGCAGCTGACAGCTGCCTAATGCTGCCTAAATGCTCCCCTTTCAAGTGCAGGCGCGGCTACGGGCACATTACAAGGCATTAACGTCCCACGCAGGTATTCTTCTAACAGTTGGATGAACTGAGGGGCCTGCTTACTGTTGAAGAGACCATAATCCGGATCCACCGTACGGCCCAACTGCCCCACAAGCGAAGGGCAGCGCAACTGTAAAAGTTACCGTGCTGACCGTGCAGCTTGAAGCACGTGAACCACCTGCTGAATACAGCACTTAAACCTTTGCAGGTGACCGTTGCGATTCCATGGAGCGTACAATACGATACAGCTTACGTCCCAAAGTGGCTTACTGGTTGTTCATTTAATTGCGTACAGTCAGTAGCTCCCTCAGGAAGGACCCCGGGCAGCGACCCCCGTGTCTCGCATTTCCGTCCGATAGGTTGGGGCTACAAACGATCGGCTGCCGATCACAATGCTTGCGCGGAGATACTGCTGTTATTTGCAAACATGGGTGTGGGATCAACGGATCATTAGCGCGGCCAGAAGGTGGGACGTATCCATCACCTTCAACTCAACCCATCCCCGCGGGTTGGCTTGACCGACCCTTGCCTTGGGGTCCTAGCCCCGGCCCGTCTCGGAAACATGGGTCTCATGGTAACCCCTGTAGCTACCTGCTATGTATTCAATACTAGGCCGTGATTGCATGTACGAAGCTACATGACTGCGGTACTTCCCATTGCCCACGGCCTTGGTTTGTCGTTCACGTCGTTACTCTTCTTGCACTTCCGGTGCCCCCATATTGCCCACCAGCCCGTTCTTGTTACACCATAGAGACGCGAGTCACTTAATTATGAGTACAGCCGTCAAACCCAAGGTCCCAGGAAACAGCAGCACCGCCATCGGCTACCAGTCTTAGCTCAACCTCCTTCCAAACATGACACACAGCTCGGCCTTCACCCCCGGGCTTCAGCCATACAGACCTTCCAAACGTTACGACCTGTCCTGGCAACACAGGAGGCCCAAACTCCATCGGCAAGACTCTACGCCTAACCATGTCTTAACATCTCTCTGCCTAACACCTTGGATGTTGCAACAACAGCCCCGACCGCTGCAGCGTGCCGCACGCAACCCCTCCCGTTCCATACTTCAAACCTACTACACCTGTAGCCTCCCCCCAGCTTACACCTGCCACATGTGCCACCAAAGCCGCCACCACTACCAACTCACCAAGCCTAAACAACACTCTACATACACTCCCCACCCTCAGCTGATCATCTGCACTACTTGAACGTGTAACTCCGGTTGCCGGATCGCGGCATCACAGACGACCGCTTGCCGCCCTTCATCAAGAACTCATCAGGAATGTCGTACGGGTTAAACGCAGTGGGCTGCCTTCCGCCGCCGCGAGCACCTCCACGGCCGTTCCGCCCGCCGCGTCCGTCACCGCGCCCTCGCTCCCCACGACCGGTTCCCCCCAGGCTTCGCTCGCTCCGCGGGAACTCCGCCTGAAGACCCGTGGGGGCAGGTCGCCCGCCACGACCCCGGCCTCGGCCTCGGCCTCTGCCGCGCCCTTGTTGGGCAGCCGCGGCAGCAGCAGCGGCCTCGGCAGCAGCCAAGTCGCTTCGTGGCTTCTTGGCCTGCTTCTGCTTCTTGTGTTTCTTCTTGGCAAAGGGCCCCACCGTGTGGCCGCCGTCGCTGTCGCTGTCGCTGCCGTCGTCACCGCTGCTGCCGTCGCTGTTGTTGTCGTACGGTTCAGCATCGGTGGCGGCGGCGGCGCCGCCGCTGCCAGGAGCCGCCGAGGGGACTTCCGTTACGAATCGGCGCATGGTTGCGGCGTGACGCCCACCGCCGCGACCGTCGCGTAGACCCTGCGTGCGCTCACGCTTCTTGCCCTTCTTGTCTGTGGGATACATCTGTAGGGGTAGGCGGGTTGGGGCAAAGGAGGCATACGTCAACGAAGGAGGCAAGCAAGGTGCCGGTGAGTGCTTCTAGAAGGAATAGCCCCGGGAAGCCGTCCGACCCACAGCCCTTAAGGACCTGCCTTTGGGCTGCAACCCAAGCATATTCAATTATTTGTACAATACAACCTCTCTCGCACCCAAGACTGTACCCCTTTGCTCCCTACCGCGAACCCCACAGCCTCTGCTGCGACCCATCACCCTCCACCCCCACCCAGCCACCACCCACCTGTGACAGCGGCAACGGAACAAACTCCAGTACATCCAGCCCCAGCTCCGACCCCGCCACACGCCGCGTCGACAAGCTGCCCCCTCCTCCTCCGCCTGCACCAGCTGCGGCTGCCCCTGCTGCTGCCTCTTCAGCATCCCCTTCTCCGTTGGCCTCCTCGTCCGCCTCATCGCCTTCGCCACCTTCCTCCTCATCCTCCTCCGCCTCCTCCTCACCCTCTTCACCCTCTTCTTCGCTATCATCCAAATCAACAGAACGAGTCTTCGGCGCCGCTTGCCACCCTGCTCCTGCACCACCAGCGCTGTCGTCATCCGCGCCCCCACGGCCTCCGAGGGCATCTGCCGGCACCTCCACTCCCTGCCCATCCGCCCCCACCACCACGTCCACGTCGCCGGCCTCGTGCATCGCCTCCACGGCCGCACGGATATCAGCGGCAGTGGTCCGCTGCTTGGTGGTGGTGTGTGCTCCCGCCGCCGTCGCCGCCGCATCCGCAGCGGGTCCCTCAGCGACGTTGCTGGTCACGGCCGCCGGCGCTGCTGTCTTACCCGGCTGCTGCGGCTGCGCCGGCGGCGTCGCCGCCGCCGCTGACACGAAAGGTAGTGCAAAGGTAGCCCGTAGGCGCTTCACTCGCTGCTGCGCCAGACGTTCCTCCTCATCCTCATCCGCCGCCGTACTGCCTTGGCCTGCCATGGAGGAGGAAGAAGGAGGCGCCACGGCCCCTGTAGCAGCAGCAGCGGGTGCTGCTGGTACGGCAGGTACGGCAGGGCGGGTGGCGCCTCCGAACATGGCACTCATGAGGGAGGAGCCACCGGCGCCTGCAGGGCGCTTCAGGAGGGATGGGACAGCGGGACGTGTTGCTGCAACAGGTACGGGTGCCGAAGCGGGCTCCGCAGGCCCCTGCTCTGTTGCCGCTGTGCCGGCCTTTCCGTCCTCCGTCGTCTCCATGGCGGCCGCGGTCTGGCTTTGGCTTACAGCGGGTGCTGCGTCTGCAGCCGCAGTCGCGGGTGCAGTGGGGGCGGCGGACCCTCCAAACAGCAATCCGGAACGGGATACAGCCAGCGTCGGCGCTTTCAGCGCCCGGGGCTTCAGCCCACCCAGGCTATTAGAGCCCGTGACGGCCGCGGCGGCGGCAGGTGCAGCAGCGGCCGCGTCCTCCTCCTTAGCAGCAGCAGCCGCATCCCCCGGGGCAGGGGCGGAGGCCGCAGCGCCCTGCTGTTGCTGTTGCTGAGAGCTCGCGGTGGGTGGTTGTACGGCCGGTTCCGGGGCAGATGCGGGGGCGGAGACGGCGGCTGGCGCCGGAGCGGGTGCGGGCGCCACAGCCGCCTTGGCGGTTCGAATGGGCGCCACAGCTCGCGGTTTGAGTGCGGGAGGCTTTGCTGCCGCTGGTGGCTGGGGCGCAGCAGCAGCTGCTGCTGTTGTTGCTGCTGCGGCTGCTTCAACTGGCTGTGTTTGTTGCTGCTGCGGTGTTGCTGCTGATGTGGTTGTTGCCGCTGCCGTGTCCTGGAGGGGTCTGTGCCGCGCATCTGCCACCAGCTGCACGACCTCCGCTATGCGCCGAAGCAGCACCTCGGAGACGCCCCGACCCAGCACCGACTGCACCCGCTTGGCGCTCTCTGTGTGCGTGTTGGGAGGGGGTGGGGGGAAGGAAGTCATACCATGCTGTGAACATCAGTACGCCGTGTAATCAGTACGCCCACCCCTCATGCCCCCACCACAACCACCCTACCCGGCATGTCCTGCGCCAGCGCCACCAGCTGCGCCTTGGGCAGCACGTAGCCGGGGCTCTCGTCCTCCTGCCGGCTCACCCGGTCGCGCCACACCAGCAGCGAGCAGAACACGGAGGCCTGCGCGGGGGTGAGGCTCAGGCCCCAGCGCAGCAGCGTGTCCTGCGCGGGGGGAGGGGGGAATGGGGGGGGAGACCCAATGCAGGGAGGAGTGGGGGTAATGAGAAAATGAAACAGGAGTGAAAAGGAAGGAGGTCATAAGTGAAGGTAGACCAGGTAGGAGGTTGGGTCAACTGCAGTCTCTGCAAGTCCCTGCACCTCCCCTGCATCCCCACCAGCCTGGCTCGCACCTTGTATGCTGCTGGGTCGAATGCGGGTTTGCGGTAGGTCTTGAGGCACAGCTGCCGGCTTCGCTCCAGCACCAGCCCCAGCGCGCCACGGGGGCCGCCGGGGGGCAGCGGCACGGCCAGCGAGGGGGGGACCTGCAAGGGTGTGCGCGCGCGAACACACAACACAGCCACTTGCGGTAACCACGCCCAGGACAAATCCGTCTGCCGTACGGTATACACCCACCCACCCACCCATGACGACGCCTTATCACACGGTCAGTTCGTTGTTTCCTCTTTACCCACCCACGTCACTCCTCCTTCTTTACCCCACCCACCCACCCACCCACCCCAAACCCACCATGTCCTCCGCCATGCCCGCCAGCTGCCCCCTCAGTCTGTCGTACACGTACAGCAGGAAGTGCGTGTCGCAGCGCGCGTAGTGCAGCATGTCGGGCGACAGCGGCCGCAGCCGCCAGTCAGCCAGCTGGTAGCGCTTGTCAGCCTGGCAGGAGGGGAGCGGAGGAGAGAGGGTGAGGGTGAGGTGGCAGCGGAGATGGGCTGTGGGTGGGCGGAGTGGAACGGCCGCGTGGAAACGGTACAGCAGAGGGGCAGAGGGCAAAGACCCCACCAAGGCGCCCCAGTTTAATCTCCCTAATCCCGCCATGCATGACGCAACCAACCGGGTCCCGTCCTTCTTTCCTTCTTTCCGCCCCCCTTACCGACCCACCTGGAATCCGCAGTAGGCCTCCAGCAGGTGCGCCAGACCAAAGGAGGGCAGCCCCAGCACCCGCGCCGCCTGCCCCGTGTCGAACAGGTTCACCAGGAAGAGGCTGAAGTCGCGCTGCAGCCACTCCACGTCCGAGTCGGAGCCGTGGAGGACCTGGAGGGAGGGAGGCAGTGTGGGTGGGTGGGAAGGTGGGTGAAAGGAAGAGGTTGACGAGCTGTGTGACGTGCAGGGGCTTCACCATGGGGTGCAAACATGGCAGGCGACCCTTCCGGGAGGAGCGGGGAGCCAATGGGTACAAATTGTACCACCAGCAGCCCTTGATGAAAGCCCATGACGGGCGGAAGGATGATGGCGGGCATGGCAGCAGAGGCGGCAGGGCGGGAGATGGGAAGACCGCGTGAGCGCAGGTCTGAGCGCAACAGGAGCAGTATACTCTGCCCCCAACGCAGTGCATGTTATTACCTACCTTGACGACCCGCGGGTCGGCAAACACAGCAGCCAGTGCAGGTCCCAGCTGGTTTCGCAGCGCCAGGGTATCTACCACGTAATCAGTCGTACGTGTGGAGATCTGCATGAGGCAGGTGAAGCCCTGGAAGGAGCGGTAGCCGTGCTGCTCCAGATCCACCGCCACCTCCGTCACCCCCTCCGCTGTCAGATCGCGCACCAGCGCCTCCAGAGCTGACTCGCTGTCGACCCACATCAGGGGAGTGGACTCGGGAGCCGCGGGAGGCGGGGGAGGCGGCGCAGCCGCTGCCGCTGCCGCCAGCTGCGCTGGCGGGTAGTTGGCTGGTAGGGCCTCCAGCTCGGGTGCAAAGGGGTGCGGGAAGGCCTCAGGCGCCCCGGGGCTGGGTTCGAATTGCCTGGGGTCGAGGCGCTGCGAGGCCAGGGGGAGCAAGTGCTCCAGACGGGGGCGCCAGGGCAGGTCGGGGCGGTTGTCGGGGGGAGGCTGGAAGAGGTCCTGGGGGCGGGCTAGGCCAGCGGCGTGGCGAACCGGGCCCTTGGAGCGGGTGGTGCGAACCGCGGTGCCGCCTGCGGAGTGGGTATGGGGAGGAGGAGCAGGAGGAGGAGGAGCAGGAATGCGAAGGGGTCAAGGCAAGGCAAGGGACAAGTAGGGGGGCACAGGTAGGGATGTGGCGTGGCTGGGAGGCTGTGGGTGGTCAAGAGTTGAAAGCAGGGAACGGGGCTGGGAGGGTGACCTGACAGCGGTTCCCTGGTCACCACCACCAGGACCAGGGGCCGTTCCTTGCACCCTGGTGAAGTTGGCCACACCATGCCTGGCCGTAAGGGAGCATAGGGTGGCAGTATGCTTACCAAAGGATGGCAGCTTAGCCATTAGCGCCACATCATCCACAGCGCCCGCCGCCGCCCCTGCTCCTGCTGCTGCCGCTCCGGACTCCCTCCCACGCGCCCGGGCACGCTCCGCGTCCAATGATGCATCCAGCCGCTCGAGGATGTCGTCTAGCAAGTTGCTAGTCCAGTCAGCGACATCATCGGCATCGGTGAAATCAGCAGGAGCGGCACGACGAGGCCGGACTATAGCCTGGTTACCGTAGAGGGCAACAGAGGGCGTGTCGAGATAGTGAAGAATTGCAGGAGGGTTGGCTACCCGCTGCCCGGATGCGGGAAGTCATGGCAGTTGGGAACAGGACTAGGGTAATTGCAGCGCAGATGCAGCTAACGTTTATATCATAAACGGGTAGGCATCATAAATTAAAATAGCCATCGGCATTATTCGTTAACGCGTGCTCACCTCGCATGTAGTCAGCGCTTGCTGGATGGTTGCGAGACCCTCCTTAAGCGGCCCGTTATACGCCGGAAAGTTGTTGTAATACTGCAAGAAACACGCTAGAGTTATAAGGTCTGCTCCTTTCAGGCTTAACGGAACGGGCGGCCGCCGCCCAGCATGCGAGTCCTTACGTAGTGTTCGCCGCCTTCAGGAAGCTTGACCTCAAGGGCTGCTTCTGCCGTGCCATTTAATTTGCGTATTGCATCCAACAGCGAGGTAGAGCTTTCGTTTGCTGCCATTAGGCCAGCGTACAGTTATGCGGGTCAGTACCCCTTCCCATCAGTTTGCTGTTATTTATGTTTGGTGGGCTTACTGGGCACTCCAGGGCCTATGGCGACGGGAGTCGCGACTTTTCGTGTTCTTGCCGTATGCCGTATACACTGTCCGTCAAGTCATTAAGCCGATGCTAAGCCTACCAAGGTCGAAAACATGGACACCGTTGCAATTGCAATGGAGCATATCGCATGCGATGTTGAACAAAGTCCTCCTGTGCCCTCTATCCTGTGCCTGCATCGCAAAGACGCGGATATCCATCGCTCAGATATCCGCGCTCGCCATTTCTAGGATGATACACCCGAGCCTTGTTGGATAGGACGGAACTCCGTCCCAGAGCCCTAAGAGGCACCCAAGTTGAAGAGGGGCCGATGTGGATCGGCTACGCCGACTACCCATCACCTGTTGTCCTTACCCACAGCCACCCACACGACAGGCGCAACATACAAGCAACCGCCACCAGCAACCGCTACAACAACCCAGGCAGCCGTACAAACCCGTACATCACCCAATTCCCAAGCGTCACCACCGCAATCATCCCAAACGTCAGGTACTGCTGCCCCGCCGCATGCAAGCCCAGCGAAGCAGCCCACAGCACCCCCCCGAGCGCGGGTCCCACACCCCGAACCAGCGCTGCTAGCGTCTGCCCCGCCCCGTTCACTGCCCCCAGCTGCTCCTTGGGCGGCGCTGTGTTGACTGCGATGATAGCCCCTGTGAAAGCGCTGCACTGGGAGAGGGCCTTGAGGAACATGGCGCCGTACAGGATCACCTGGGCGGTTGGTTGGTTGAGGGTGGTGGTTTGTTCGTTGCCGTGCAAGGGAAGTTGGCTCTGGCTTGGGAAAGGTGCTGATAGAGATGGAACGAAAGACGTGGCCAAAGGAGGCCGCCAAGCTACCCCCGCACACACTCCTGCATTCCTTCAACACAGCAACCCTGTTGATTATTCCCTCCTAAATCCCAACCCTTTCCCTCCTCTCCCTCTCCTGTCTGTCCTCACCATGGCAACTGCTGTCGTATCCGAACCGCTCGCATGTCGTACACTCGCCACCAGCGGCAGCGCCATGCAGCTCACCGCCGTACCCAGCAGCCCCAGCCTCGTCAGCCGCAGTGTGCCCAGCCGGCGCTGCAGGCGGGGATAGCCGAGCAGGCTGTACGACATGAGGACGAGTCCGAAGAACATGAGGGGCGGCGCAATCTGGTGCTCCCGCATGCCCAGACCACCTGCAGGAGGGGGGGTTCAAAGACCATACCAAACCATAGGAGACCACAAGTTAGGACAAAGCAGCGGGGATGAAGGTGTGCGGTGCGGTGCGGTGCGGTAAGCAATTCTACAAGATACCGGTACCGGTAGGTGGGTGGGTAGTTGTACGCGCAAGCGCATACTCTTTTGTACGTGCTCTAAGATCCATAATGATAACAACGGGCCCACTACTGCCGTACATTTTAGGATAAGGTCAGATAAGTTCATAACTCACAAGATCTTACTGAACGTACGCCTCGAACAAATTGCTTCTGGCCGCGCCCCTCTTACCTGATGATCTGGGTGCGGCTGCGTAGATGGGGAACACCTCATCAAGGGAGCAGAAGACGAAGGCCACAGCGCCGTACGACAGCGTCGTCAGCAGCACCTGGGGCGTGCGGTACCAGGGACGGGGACGCGCGCAAGGGGACGGAGCGGCAGACGGCGCGGAAGAAGAAGAAGAAGGCATCGGATTGTCGATGTCTGTAGGATCTGGGCCTCCCTTTTGCCGCTGCAGATCCCTGCCATTGCTCTTGACGTCATCCCCGTCCGGAGGCGCTTTTCCGGAGGTGTCGTTTGCGCCTTTGCATGGGGTGGCAGCGTCATACCCAGCCGACGCAGCAGCAGCAGCCGTCGCCGCTATCACTGCTGTAGCTGTTGTCGCTGCCTCAATGACTTTGGGTGGGGGGGAGGATGGGAGTAACGAGCACGGCAAGAATGAGGATGGTAATACCGGTAATGGGAAGGAGGGAGCGCTGTCGCCACTGCCGCCATGCAGCTTATATACACCACTACTGCCGCTGCCGCCGCTGCTAATACCGGACATCGCTGCTGACGTCGTCGATATCGCAGCAGCATCACCTGTAGCTGCAACAGCGACGGCGGGAGTAGGCATGATGGTTACTGTGTGACAGCATCCCTCTCCATGGATAACGGCTCCTCCTCCACTCCCGCCGTAACGTCCTTCCTGGTCATGCTTGATGTACGGTTCGTACGACATTCGTGCCCTCGCCGCAACCGCAACCGCAACCGCCTCCGCCGTTACCCTTGTTGTTACCGGTACTTGGCAAGCCTCCCTATCCGAAGTCAGTTCCGGTATTGCAGTCGCCTCGACTGTACGGCCGTCGGCTGCTGCTACTGCCTCTTCTAGCTCTGCTTCGGCCCCGCAACCGTGCCTGCGACACCCCTGGCTGCCGCTGCTGCTGCTGCTGCCACAGCAGGCCTCCTTGTTCCCCGGACAGCAGGGCCCTATGATGCCGCTGCCGCTGCTGCTGGTCCGCCTGATCGTCCTGCTACCAGCCCTGCCGCCCCAGCTGCTGCTACTGCTATTGTTGTAACAAGACAATAGGCGAGTCCGCTCCGAATGCACTCCGTCGACTCCACTCTCCTCTTCTGCACACCTCCAATCTGCAGCACCACCTTCACCACCACCACCTCCTTCCCCAGCAGGGCTGAGCAGCCGCTTGAGCTCCAACTCACCCCCACTCTTGCACCCTTCTCCACAGCACCCCACACACCCTCCGACGCCACCGCCGCTACCACCGCAGCCATTAATATCCATAACAGCGGCTCCGCCGTCGACGTCGCCGCTACCGTGCAATTGATGTCTCTGCCGCCGCCGCCGCCGCTGCCACCAGCGGCCCAGCCGTGTCCCCAAGCTGTGTTGCCGCAACTCGTACGGCAGTGTTTCCTCCAGCATGAAGATCGAGAGCAGCAGCGCGGTGAGTACGGCGGAGCTGCCCAGCAGGCAGGGCAGGAAGTAGGGCCTGTGTGTGTGGGGGGGGGTGGGATGGTTTCGGGCAGGGCAGGGCGAGGAGGGGACATGGTACGGCAGTGCGCGTGTCACACACAAGGATCTCGGCCGGAAGACCAGATGTACAATGAAAGCATCGAAAACTGGAAGTAAAGGGGAGGAGCAGTTCGTGTCTCCCGGCCATACATGCCCTTCTTCCCTGGGGCACCGCTTTCCCTGCTCACAGAGCCTATTACTCCTCCTCTTCCTCCTCCTCCTCCCACCTCTCCCTCAGCAGCTGCCCCTCTCCACATCCAGGCAGCCGCCCGCCCAGCAGCCGCTCACAAGGCCTCGCCGCAGCGCCCCCCACCGCCGGCCCTGCGATGCAGCCCAGACCCCATGCAAGGCTCATGTAACCGAAGAACGCCCCATGCAGTTCAGCGGGCGTGGACTCCCCGATCGCACACTTCCAAGCGCCTAAGATGCCATTCAGCAATCCGCCCAATGCGCGAGCAGCCAGCGCGGTGCCGTAGTTGGCCGCGACGCCGAACCAGAGCAAGCTGATGTACGACACGGCATTACCGATGATGATGACGGGCTGTTGTACGGCAAAAGTTACGGCAGAGGGCGGGGAAAGGTACGGCAAGAGGGTGAGAAAAGTCACGCAGGCGAATCAGAAATGGTAAGACAGAAGCGTAGGTTTATCGGTACGATAAGGCGGTTTCTTGGACGAGGTACGACACTCTTAGTGCTCTTAGCGTTCTCTGAATTGTTTCACGGCTATTCCGCCGTGTTGTGATTCTCATAGGAACTCGTTCGTTACCTCTATATTCCCACCCGCCTTCCCCGTGCCCCGGCCCAGGTCGGTTTTCCGGCCGCGCGGGCCGCTAGGGCTCTGTTCGCACGGATTCTTGGTTCTTCCGGTGATCCGTGGCCTTGAGAGTTGCAACCGGCCATTGGTGCAAGTTAAAAAACCTGACTGACGTGGTTGTTGCCGTGTTCTGGGGTAGGGCGCAGGTTTTCATTGGGCCAAGCCGACTAGCGGGGCGGCCAGGGTAGGGTTTGTAGAGGCCAAGCCGATTAGCGGGGCGGCCAGTTGGTGGAGGTGTGTAGCGGTGAAGAGGCTGCCGGTGTATCGCCGCCGGAGCCATGATTAGGTTATATCTATGTAACGTACCGAGGACAAGAAGTTTGTTGCTAATATACTTGTTGACAGCTGCAGGTCTGTGAAGTGTGCCCCTGCACACCTCCCACAGAGTCCCCCAACTACCTTGCGTCCGAGGTAGTTGGAGGCGCAGCCCCAGGCGTATGCCGTCAGGAAGCCAGCGAAGGAAAACACACCTGCCTGCGGTGCACGGGAAGCGGGGGCGGGCGGGAAATCATGGCTTCATGGGTTACCCGGGCGTGCAGCTGCAGCTGGACAGACCGCAAAACACAAGTGGGTGCGAGACAAGGGAAGAGCGGGCAGGGCAAGTTGACTGAGAGACCAATTGGATGCAAGACAGGGAAATACAGGATGGGGCAGACGGGCGGCCAGCTCACCAGGAGCCCGGTTAGCCGTCCCACCACCTGCTCGTCCACTCGGGCCTCGTCACCGCCGTACTTTGCGGCCTGAAAGTCGCGAACCATGAAGACGCCGATGGTGAAGGGCATTGTGAGCATCACTGCCTGTCCGAAGTTGGCGAAACTGGGGGTGGAGGTGCAAGGGAGGAGGGTTATGAAGACGGTTTTGGGTATGGAATGTTGGAATGGATGGCCGAGTTGTTGGTGGTAGCAGGGTGAGATGTGGCACGTTGGGAGGCAGCGGGTGCAACATAGTGGGTATCACTCCTGGCAGGCTGATTGGGGCGATGCGCGGTTAAGTTGGCAACGTGGTTTGTGGCTTCACATTGCTGCGCTATCTCTGTCCCTTGGACCATGGTTGCAAGGGTAAAAGCGCGCGCGTGCATTCCAACACATGTTTGCAGATACTATAACAAGGATAGGCACTACTGATTCTCTGCACTACTACACTACTGGAAGGCGCGACCGTGGATGGCTTCCATCGGCTGTGACTAATAAGGCTTCTCACCTCAGACTCAGAACTTGTCGCCACGGCAGCTTCATTTTGGCTCAATTAATGCCGAAGCTTTGCAGCCGGTTGCGGACGCCCCTTTTAGTAACTTGTGCGAACGTGGCGCAGTAGACGGGCTCTACTATATATGTATGGCAGAGCGTGCTTGTAGGCCAGCTTGGGCAGTTTGAATTGCACTTTGTGTCAAATGTAGTCAATATGCAACTGGTTTAAGTGGCGAATGAGCGAAGCCCATTGCTGTGAACTTTTGCCAACAGCTCGCCCCGCTTCAGACATGGAAGCATCTGTTTGCAAGCAGTAAGCTAGTGACCAAAGCTTTTTATTGTATTAGGTATGCCGTGAGAATAAACAAATATCATAAGAGGCAACGCAAGAATGCGCTTACGGCTTACCTAAAGCGCCATTCGGCCTTAGTGAAGCTGTACGTACGCACGCAGCAGCAACGCGGCTTACGCATCCCACGGCGACTGCGAAATACTCAGCGACGTACAAAGGTAATATTCGCATACTACACAGAAAAACAAGTACCCATGCGCCATATACGGATGCTGCTGCAGCAACACCTGGCACCCGGTTGTCCATGCACACAACAGCCACGTCCACATACACGTCCAGACGTGAGTACCAAATCCGTCCATCATTATGTAATCAGCAGTAGTATGGGCTAGTATACAACATACCGGTTGTCATATGGCAACATTCCAACAGCAGTTGTGATGCGTGCGTGGTAAGGCGTACGTCCATGTTTTGCAGGCGAACGGCATGACAACCACTGTACAACACCCCATGCTAAGCGACCCCTTTCCAAACCTAAGCCACACCTCCTACAGTAAACTAACTCTACCACCAAACTCTGCACCCGCAACTCGTGTGCAGCAGCCCCTGCAACGACACACTAAACAGACGTCGCAAGATAACGTACCGTAGGCACGACAAGTTGACAACAGATAGCAGCTCAGCTGGGGCCCGCCCTCCCCAGCAGGCCCCCATCCGCTATTCGCGGTATGGCAGATGTTAGATGGAGTCGAATGTAACGCGGCGGCCCTCATCGCTTGCTCGTCTCCGAGCAATAACGCGCGGCTAGGCTCTCGTCAGTTGGTCACAGTGTTATTGACAGTGGCATCAGGACTTGGGAGCATTTGACTGCGCCGCATCCGTTGCTTGAAGCCATTGCAGCCATTAATCACAGACAGACATGATGGAACATGGAACACGCTAAAAGAACTCACGGATACGATGCGCATGAGCCATTCACTCTGCATGCTTTTGTGCGTGGTCGCTCCAGCTGTGTCGCTAGCTGGCATACGGCAGCCTGCGTTACCCCGAAAGCCCGCACAGGTGCGGAAGACAACACAGTCATCAGGAGTGAAGAAGGATCAGCGAATAAGCAAGCCAACAGTGCCAGTGGCCATACATCACACATTTTCACACAGCTCTGTCTAGCAGAAGACGACACCCACAACATGCAAAGTCCCAAGTACCTCCACGGCTTGGCCATCATAACGCAACCACCAGGGGAACCGCTCTATCCTATACAATCTAACTATACCACGTGCTACAAATCCACAGCAAAACTCTGCGCGTTTAACTCCTTACGTATCAGCCCTGCATGAGCTCTGCACCATCAAGTTGCATCCGCCCCGCGATGTTAGCCCCCCAACAACCTCCACCCCCATCAACAACAGCATGCGAGGCAGCCGGCACGCAAGGACACCCCACGCACCGCATCTTTCCCGCCTGCATGCATGCAACATGCACATAGCCCACCACAGCACTTCCCCCGGCCACAAAGCCCTCATTCCTCACCCCCCGTACCCTCCGAGTGTTCATGAATGATGTGCATGCCGGCCTCATTCCCCAACCCCTCTCCAACACCCCCGCCAACCAACCGACCGCCGCTGCTGCTGCCACCACCGCTGTTCCCGCCGTTGCTGCGTCCTCGAGAAGGCATCGCAGACACCGGCCGTGCGCTCGTGGGCCGAGCCGATGTAGGCCGCCCTCGTCCCCCTCCTCCCGGGCGCGACGACAGCCCCAACCCCAACCCCAGCCCCAACCCCATCCCGTACTGCCCAGAACCTGCCGACTCCAGCTGCTGCTGCTGCGGGTCGTCTTCCCCCTCATCCTCCTCCACCTCCTCAACAAGGGCCTCGCCAGCCGAACGGGGCGTTAACCGACCAAAGGTCGAGGCGCCGTGTAACGCCAGCAACGCGTCGTCCCCGTCCTCGCCGCCGCTTCCGCGGCTCCGACGAGCCGACCCAGGGCCGGATCCTACCAGTGCACCCTCCTGCTGCGCCGCCGCCGCCACCACCTCCTCGCCCACGATCTGCTGCTGCGCTGCCACAACCGCCACCGCCGCCACAACCTCCGCCAGCCTTGCCGCCAGCTGGTCCGGCGGCACGCCGGAGGCGTCACCGCCGCCTTGTACGGCGCTGACACCACTGGCGGCGGCGGCGGCAGCGGCGTCGCCGGCGGCGGCCAAGTCGTACAAAAATCCCGCGCCGCCGACGGCGTGTAGCGCGTCGGCAAGGACGTCGCCGACAGGCAGCATTTCCGTACCCTCGTCGTCTGATGGTGCGTCGTGTTCCTCCGCCAGGTAAGCCCGAAGGTCCACCCGCGGGTTCGGCGCCGACTCTCGGCTGCGACCCGCAGAGGAGCCCCGCACACTGACCGGAGGCACGCCCGCCGGTGGGGTGTCCGCCGGCCCGTAACCCGTCTGCGTGCCGCCGCCACGACTCGCGGAACTAGGCCGCCGCGGCGTCCCCTTGCCGCTGCCGCTGCCGCCGCCAGCAGACACGACGCTTGCGCTTTGCCCGAGCATGGATAAGCTACGCCGCGGCGCCAGCGGCGGCACCGCCGCCGACGCCGCAGCTGTCGTGTTAGTTGCATCCGCGAGCTGCTGAGATGGCAAGGCGCCGCCGCCGCTTACAGTGGCCGCGTCCATCCTCTTCATGCTATTCCTGACCGTCTCCTCCAACCGAGCCAGCGACGGTGGCAACGCCGCCGCGCCCTCCTCTTCCCCTCGCGGCCAGCTGCGTTCCGGGCTAACAGAACGGCGGCCGGCGCTTCCCGTGCCGGTGCCAGTGCCGCTGCCGCTGCGGCTGCCGCGAGCCGCCGCCACCACCGCCGCGACCCCCGTGGCGTGCGGCTGACCGGCGGAGGTGGCGCCCGCGCCCGACAGCACCGGAGTGGGTGCGGACGAGGGCCTGCCGAGCGGGTAATCCCGCATCTTGAGAGACTGCTGCAGCCGCACTATCTGGCTGCGGCCCAGTCGGGTGTAAGCCCAGCGGGGGTCGCCGGGGCCTGGCAGAGTGGCGTCGTCAGTCGGGTCCGGCGCCGCAAACCCCACCACCGTCGGCGGCCGGTGTTCTGACCCCTGCCGGTGAACCTCCGCCATGCAAGTGGAGTTAAACTTGGGGCGCATGGCGGGTCCCGCAGCCAACGCAGCTAGCCCTGTGGGTGACAGCGGCGCCGCTACGCTGCTTCTCCGCCCCGAAACCGGCCGAGTGAGCCCCCCCGCGTTCCCATGCCCCAGACCGCTGTGCACCGCCGCCGCTGCCGACATGGCTGCGCTGTGGCGGCTCATGTTAGCCCGTGCCTTGCGCGCCTGCTCCTCCCAGAGCACCTTGCCGTACGGGTCCGTGGGCAACGTGTGCTCAAACATGACCTTTCCAGAATCCGTCTTCCCTGCGTTTATCGGATCCGGAATCTCCACATGCAGCGGACCCAAGTTGCCGCCAGCTGCTGCGGCAGCAGCAGCAGCAGCTGCTGCCGCGGCTGCTCCTCCTCCTGAGGCGCTGTAGTGACGTCGCACGGGTGAGGTTGACGCAATGGGCCCGGGCGGGGTAGGCGTCCGCGAGGGGGAGGGCCGGCGGGCGGTGCGGGTGTGGTGCTGCTCGTAGGCTGGGTGGGTATCGCAGTCCGAGGGGCCGCTGGGGGCGCTGTGCGGCCGCTGCAGGCGGAAGCCGCCGCCGAGGGCTTGAACCCGGGGGAGTTTGCTATGAGGGGGAGCGGTTGGGAGAGGGAGGGACCCATGTCAGGGTGCGAGTGGGAAAAATGGGAAGCGTATACAAACGTTACAAGGACATACCCAGCAGTCCAGTAAGACATACCAACCACACATCAACCGCGCCCGAGCCTACCCAATCCTTATTCCCCACCCGCGCTCCACATGATTCCCACCTAGACATTTGGGAGAACATGTGCGGATTGGTGTTGGCATGTCCGGGCGCTGGCGTTGGCGGCGGCCGCGCCACGCCTCGCGCCGAGGGGCTGCCGTACGCTTTCCAGGCTGCCATGTTTGCCATGCTGGCGTGCGTGAGGAGCATGGCGGGTATGGAGCCGCGTTGGGCGTTGGGGGGTGCGACGGGGACCTGCATGAGGCTGGTGCCTACCATGAGGGAGGAAACCTGCGGGAGGAGGAGGACAGGAAGGGGAGGAAGGAGAAGGAGAGGGGTTACGAGGAGAGCTGAGGGAACAGGGAGTTGACATGACGAGCGTTAAGGGATGCGGCTAAGTGGAAGCCGCACGCCGTGAAAGCGCGTGGGAGCGCACCTGGAGGTTTCGCCGCGCCGTGTGAAAGGTGTAATCGCCTTGTACGAGCTTAGGTCCGTAACTTTCGAGAGTATGAGCCCGGAAGGGCAGCTGAACTGGCGTGGGTTCCTCATCCGCCCCCAGGATCCCATTGTAATGCTGCACAGTACGCGGTATGAGTTGTTCAGTTTTGGCATTTGGCATTATGCCGAATGCAGAAGGCACCAAGAGAGTGCGCGAGGGTTCAGGTATAAGCTGCTGGAATTACCGTGTAACTGGACCGCAACACCGCCGCGTGCGCGTTAGACTTCACGTTATTAGCGGCCGCATCAGATTGCGATAGGTGCGCCGCGCCTGGCAAAGCGAGAAGAGGTCCATACAACATTATTGAGCTTGAAGACACGCAAATACAATATGCATTCGCTTCACAGCATCGGTTCAGGGCGGTAAGCCTTGTCCAGGGACAACCGGACGTTAAAACGGCTTCGCCTCAATCGCCTGACAGTCTCTCACCTGCCTTTACCGATAGTCCATCCATATGTATCTCATGGCCTCGACGTTGCACGTCAGCGGCCATAGTGACCGTCGCAGGTTCTAAGCTAAGGTTTTAGACGGAAAAGAATGTGAATGTGCTCATTTGCATTAAGGTCAAACACACAAACGCGTTTTTGGTTCATGAACAACTGCCGATAGGTCATGTCCTTTAGTACGACACACGTACATCCCTAAGCTGCGCCCTAGCGTGCCTAGCACCATGGTTAAGGTAGGCCTATGTACCCTATAGACTACTAGCAACAGTGCGCTACCTCTCTAGGAAACTGGGTTTTATTTCTTAGACGTCAGAACTTGGAGAAAGTTACCCCGAGGACCTGGCGTGGCTTTTTACCTCATAGCTGATTAAGTATGTTCCATTCAGGCCTTACGAGTAATATCTAGTTAGGTTAATGTTACTTTTGGCGTATAGCCTCCGCCACAACCCTTTATAGACGGCCACAGCCCAAGCTCGGAGAGCGGAGAGAAAAGCTTAATTGGACGCAGGTGCTTCCGCAGCGCGACCATCTTTGCAAAGGTACGTCACATTCTACCTCTCCTGACAACAAGCATCCGTTCAGCAGTGTGGATCCGGATGTATGCCGCTAGTAGTCACAGAGTCCATTACATTGCGATTAAATGTTTTCCAAAACAATGCCGGCCCAGCGCCACCAGGGCGACGGGTCCTTTCCGTAACTAACCAACGATGCCAATTTGCTACCCTGCGCCGCAGTCCGTGCGCAGTGGGGTGAGCAGACATGGCTAGCGAGCGGCCGCGGACGGCGCCGGAGCCGCCGGGCGCATTGAAAACGAGGTAGGAACCGGAATGAAGCCGTCAAGTGGCTACTGTCATCATGCTGTATACGCCGCACGACTCTTAGCGCGCACGCGCATGGGGCAGGGGGTTCCCCTCCTTCCTTTCCCCTTCCCCCCTTCCTCCATTCCCCCTCCTCTTCCCCACCCCCCAACCCACACACCCACAGCCCCAGCATCTACATGGGCCCTGTGTCCCCCGACCGCAAGAAGTTCGCCAACTGCCTCACGGCGGGAGTGCCGCACTGCCCCCACCACCAACCCAAGTCGCCATTTGCGCCCTCAGGGTAATGAACAAGGGGGAAGAATGGAAGAGGGGTGTTTGGGAGGGGCCCTGTTGCCTCGGGAAAGGGAGGGAGGGAGGCTGGCTATGGCGTCTGACACAATGTCACAGGTGCGGCCCGCAGGGGGCGACTGCAGGTTATACCCGGAGAGACTTGCAGCTGCCTGAACAGTGGACGGCTGGACGGTGCACCCTACTTGTCCCAACCCGACCCCGTTCCCAGCCGTCTCATCCCCACGTATCCTCCCTTACCCCTCCCGTTCCCCCGCCTCCTCGCCTCCCCTCTTACCAACCCCCATCCGTAGTGTGTCGCTGCCCCGCCCCTGGCTCCCCTTCTCCGTGGTGCCGCTGCCGCCCTGTCTGGTGTTCGAGACGTGGTGGTACGAGGGAGCCGAGCGGGTGAGAGAGAGCGGGGGAGAAGGGGAGGGATGGGGTCGCCGGTGGTGGTTGGGGGGATAGTACTCTTAATACACACCAGGCCTGGTCCGGGAACCTGAGGGAAGGATGTGACAGCTTAGGGAAGGGGCAGGGGCGGGTGCGGGTATGGAGAAGGGGCCAGCGGCCGGGTAGGCTCCTGAGGTCAGGACTGCCATCCTTTCGTGCCTTCCTCCCTCCCGTGCTCTTAATCGCCCTCTCTCGCCTCTGCCTGGCTCAACTCTGCCGCCGCAGCCCCGCATCACCCCCCCGGTCAAGGTCAGTGTTTCCGCGGCTCAGTTTATCTAACCCCCCCGACACATTCCCCTTTCTTCCGCCGCTCAGGGGCATCCTTTCATCTTCCTAACTCCTCTCCAGCTCGTCTCCCAACCCACCCCACTCCACCCCTTCATACCCCTCCCCATCCCCAGGTTCACATGCATATCACGTACGATACGGCAACACGACAGTGTACTGCGGGGTGAGAGCGGAGCAGGGGGGGTGCATCTCACCCCAACCCCTCCCGCCTGCGGTACTCCACTACGGTACCAAAGCGAGCGAACGGCTTTCCTCTTCCTCTTCCTTCTCGCCAGCGCACCTGTGCATCTCCTCTCCGGCGCCGCCTGAAACCCCTTGGACACTCTTCCTCTCCCAATCTCCTTATCAGACCCCCCTAACAACCCCTTTGTGAGAGGCATGCATGCATGTCTGGCCCTTCAGCTCGTGATTGCAGCGCGCCTGAAGGCTGGAAGTGTGTATTCCTCCTCCTCCTCGCTTACAACTAACAGGCATTACTCAGTCCTCTTTGCGTCAGAGGCCCATAAATACCTGTACCCTTCCTCCTATCTTCCCCCTCCCCCTTGTCGTACGTACGTCCCCAGTACCCACGTGACCCTAGGGATGGACGTCACCAGTGCCGCGGGGGCGCCCATCGATGAGTACGACCTGCATGTGGGGGCGGAGCTGCGGGTAGCGGGCAGGAAGGTGACGTTGAGGAAGGTGAGGAAGGCGGGGGAAGGGAGAAGGGAGAGGCCTGCCAGCTGTCCTCGTTTGTTGTACAGTACCGGTAACTGCAATTCCCCTGCGTCCTAAGCCATGGTCCTAAGCGTCACCCCTCACGAAGTCACGATCCCTCACGACCGAATCCGCTGTCCCCGTCCTCGTTTGCTGCTGACACCGCGCACATGCAGGCTATCACCCTTCCCACTCTCATCTGGTTGGATCAGCAAGCCCGAGCCATGCTCGTCTCCAAGTACCGACTGGAGTCCGAACTCGCCAAATTCCGACCCGTGGTTCCGGTGCTCGGACAGTACGGCGACGCGCAACGAGCCGAGCCATTCGACCTCAGCACCCACCAACACATGCCGGCAGGCGGACGGATAAACCTAAGAGCGCTGTACGACACAGTTATGAGCCTCGCGGAGCAGTTGAAGCAACATCGAGTACGACTGCCTAAACTTCCCGACGTGGTTTCGGAGCGGATCGGAAGCGCGGTTGAGGCGCTGTCCGCGCCGCCGGACTGGTCGCCGGATCGGCGGGAGTCGGATCGTCGCGAGGCGGAGGCGCGACAGCGCGAGGCGCTGGCGTTACCGCCCGACGACACCTGGCGCCACGACCTGATGAACTGGCTGAACTCCATCCCACTCGCCGCATCCTGCTGCGCTAGCTACCCGGGTGCCACAGCCATAGCAGCCACGGATACAAAGGTGGGCGGGAAGGGGGACAAGGAGCGAGGCGGGCGAGGGGTACGAGGCGGCGGCGTAGCCGCCGCCGCCGCTGCCGCCGCCGGGGTCGGCGGCGGCGCCGCATTGGCGTTCAACATCAGCGTGCTGAGTCGCTACGGCGGAGGCATTGCGTCGGCGGTGGGGAGCGGTAGCGGCGGCAGCGGTGGCGCCGGTGGGTCGAGGTTGCAGGGCGCGGTCGCGAGTGCGTTGACGGGTATGTTGGCGGGACGCGGCGGGTTGGGCGGCGGTACGGCAACGCCCATGTCTCCGAGGCTGGGGCTGGCGGCGGGGGTGCCGCAGTCGCCGGCGTCGGTGCGGGTGGCGTCGCGGCAGCGGACGGGGTTATAAGGGCGGAGTTTTGTTGGCTGGTTGGTTGTGTACCCTGTATGTAGATTATCGTACGCTGGTAGCCGTACGATAACTTGTGTTAGTTGGGGCAGGTTGATGATGGGGCCTGGAAGGCAGGTGTACGTGTGGCCGGCGGCGAAATGCTTGCCGAGCAAAAGCGAGCGAGTGAGCAAACTCTTAACTGTTGTACCGCTTACAATCACGACCCATGGGTCAATGATGGTCCATTAGACATTACCTATTGTTGACCGTAACTTTGACTGCCTATTGAAATTGTTTAGGGACTTGTTTTGCATTTGTGTTGGCGCATGCAGGTTGGTGGGGGGGCTGGTGCAGGTGCGGGAAAGGGCGCATGTGGGGCCCTTCCTTCGCAGGATGGATGGCAGGCTGGATGGAAGTGTAGGAGTAGCAGCCTACCTGTGTGTGCTGCTAGTGCATTAAAGGGAACTGCTGCTGGTAGCCATCCAGCTCACCAATGCTTTGTTGCCAATGCAAATGGGGAAAGACCTGGTAACGCTTACATCAATGGGGGCCCCGAGCGCAGTGCGTTGGATGCGGAGTAATGGATTGCAAAGGCAGGCTGCTAAGTTGTCGATACCCTTTGACAAGGCAAACAATTGGAAATTCAACTCCTACATGCTTTTGCTATTCCTGGTACGGCATCACGTAATGGCTACCCGTGCTGACGTGGCTATTACAGGTATCATTGGCCATGACGTTATGAGCCAGCATCGGTACGACAACCAGTTTGATCAAGGGTGGCTGCATGTGTGGTCATGCGGTTGATGCCTCTTGACTGTGTCGGCTGGACGGACTATGGCGGTGATGATGATGATGATTACAAGCTTGAGGCTCGCAAGGCCCAGCCGAGCCAGGAGTGTGACCAACTTTGCTTCGTGCTGTACGCACTTGCAACAGTTGCAAACAAGGACGGTTACGTTGCCAATGCCACAAATTGAGGTTATATGCACCGACAAACAGCAACCGCGTGCGGCGGTGCCCCAAGCCGCCAAGCGCTGTCCCAAGCTAACCCTATGTACAACACTCGCGGCCAGTCTTCTTAACACTCGTACAGCTCGTCCATAGCCCTCCCCCTTCAGTTAAGAGGACCACCCCCATTTGCCCACGATGATTGCTTGTGATGTTAGTCCTGATGGACCAAAACCACCAGCAGCAGCAGCAGCCTCGTCAATCGATTACTCCTGCTGCAACGCCTCACCTCGTTTGTTCGCCGCGTCTGGTTGCGGACCCATTCATTGTCCACATCCAATCGCTCATTCTTCAATACCCACGTTGCTCATTTGCTTGCACTTCATCCATTCAGTCTCACAACGCCTCATGCATTTAACTCGTCCCACACGTCCGCCTCCACAATGGCCCCGTGCGACAAGTTCTCCTTCCCCCACCCCTCCTCCCCATGTCCCACACCCTCAACCAGCCAGCCTGCCTCATTCTTCCATCGCCGCCACCCCTCCTCCTCCTTCTCCCTCCCCACGCCCTTCCGCCCCTAACCCCACTCCCTGCACCCCCTCTCCCTGTTCCCCCTCTTCCCGCTTCCCCTCCTCCGCCCCCCTCCCCTCCTCCCTCCTTTCCTCCTCCCGCAGCCCTCCCTGCAGCAACCCCGCCTGCATCGCCTCCAGGTGCATTCGCAGCACCTGCAGCTTCTCCGTGTTGACGTGCGCCCGAGCCAGTCCGTGGTAGGCATGCAGCTCCAGACGGTGCTCTCCGCCGCCCGCCTCAGCGCCCTCACGAACCAGCTGCAGAGCCTCCTGCGGACGGGTCAGAGAGGAAACAATAACCGGATTCACGAGCCGCGCGTTATAAGGAGTGGCGATAGGGAGGAAGGGGGCGGACAGAGGACATACGTGGGGGCCAGCAGCGTCGCAGGGACAGGCGGGAATGAATAGGGCATCTGTCTCAGCCCTGCAGCATGCACTTGGGGGGTGCAAAGCTGCCCCTACCGCGATTTGGTTCATAAAGTTGGTGCAGAGCTGCTGGACAGGCTCTGCCAGCTCAGCTGTGCGTCCCACGCGTGAGAAGTGTTCCATCACTTGTGCAGCTATCTTGACGCAGGATATCACTTTCTGCAGCGGTGTGGTGCGGGTTTCGTGGGTAGGGGACTCTGGAACGCCCCATATCACGCGAGCGCGATCACACCTGCTCAATAAGCTGCAGGCGCTTGTAGTCTTCAGTCGGTTGGGGCGGGCTTATGGAAGCCATGTCAACTAGAAAAGCCAAAGACCAAGCTACTAGAAATTAACAATTAAATGTCATGACATTACCGCATGAATAGTGTAGAATATCGCAATGGGCATGCGAGAAAGGAAACAGTGTCGCCGTACATGCACGGCGCACCAAGCCCAAGAAGCAACGCAAGGAAAGGCGCTGCGCATGACCAACTGCAGTTCTGTTGTTAGGTTTGCGACTTGGGGACAGTAGGTCCCTTACAGCTGCGGGTCATTTTCCCTTGTCGGGGCTGCTTTCGTCCAACTCGCAGCCATGGCTGGCATGGGACTTTCTTCCGGGACTGCCCGCTGCTATGACTGGTACATGGATTACTTGAAGGTAGGTTCGGGCTTAGGCGGTCAGCTTTTTCGGCCATCGCGGCTTGCGCTCAACGTCAGCGCGTTAACGTGGCGCAGTGCATGGACGAGAGCAAGGCACCTATGATTAACATGAGGCGCGAGGAGTGCATGGAGTGGCTGGAGGACTACACCGAATGCCTGCATCGAGACAAGGAGGTAATCGGCGGAGCAAACCTGCCTCTTTGCGCATGCCAAAAAGTACACTTATTAACGTTCTATATTTGGGCCTTCTGCAGCGGACACGGCGCCAGGTTGTTGAGCGGGAGAAGCAGCGCCAGCTCTCGGGCGGGGCCAGCACAACGGCACAACATTGAGCCCGGCTGAGGCTAGACGGGCGCACGGAAGCAGCGTAGCTCAGGCGGTTGCTATGGGCGCCGGGGGAACGCGTGTTCTTCCGTAGTTAGGGGCGGTAGTATGTGTGCAGCTGGGAGGTAGTGGCAAGTTTGTGTGTTTTCCAGCCGGGTCTGATTTCAGTCCATTTTGGCGATGTGGATTGCCGAAGTGTTTAGGCCGTGAGACTTTTACACAATCCCCGTCAGCCATAGTGTCTGGCATGTCTATACGGATATGCCGTGTGAACGGCTTATGGACGACGTGATTAGTGTTCACTAGCCGCGGTGGAACCGGGATTGTAAAACAGGACACCAGTAGGAACCTCCCCCCCTTTCGAATGCTCACGTTCTCTCTTCCTATCCACTCAGCATCACCACACTCCTGCGGCTAGCACTGTACGACGCTCGCTTCCTCTCTTTTGGGCACCGTCTTTACACATGAGAATCCTCCCCGACCCAGATCAGCTCGCGCCTTGTAGGCTACGCCTCCTCTATCTGCGGCAAGTTCATGATGTGGAAGACTGCTTCCCGCGCAGTTAGGTTGTTGTCAAGCACTTGCGCAACTGCCGTCAGCACGGGTAGCGACACGCGGTACTTGCGAGCCAGCCCAACCACCACGCCAGCCGTTGCAACGCCCTCAGCAACCTGCAAGGAACGCGCACAGCAGCACATGTAAGAGGGAAGTCAGGGAGTAAAGCAAAGAAGGGCACAGGCGTTACAGGTTAAGTAGCAGTTGTAGCGTGCAAATGCAAAGCTGGCAAGGACAACACTTCCCAAGATATTTGAAGCTTAGGGCGTTTCCGCTAACACGCAAACAACGCACCACCACGTACGTCCGTCCTCACTCTTATCCCGACACGTTCAACAGACTCCCAATATCAGGCATACCGAAACCCAAAGCAGCAGCAAGAAGCAACTCCCTCCGACACCCTCTCATCTCCCCACCTCACACAACTGCGCGGCAACACGAGGGCATACAATCCCCCCACGCTTATCCCCCTCCCTCCTCCGCTAGTTAAGGTTGTTACCCTTTCTTCCCTCTTTCTTGCCCACCTGCGAGCTGGACGCGAGGATGTCTTCCAGCCGCTCCCCGCGCCCCAGCCGGATGCCCACGGAGCGGTTGCGCGAGAGGTCCCCGTAGCACGTGAGCATGATGTCGCCCAGCCCCGACAGTCCCGACATGGTGGTGGGCTTGGCGCCCATCTTGGCAGACAGCCACCTGGGCGAGGGGGGGCAGGGAGATGGGAGACGGGTGAGACAAGGCGGTGTGCGAGGAAAGGAAAGGCGCTGCAGCGCTCTGCATGAAACGAAGAGCCGTAATGGGACCGTGTAGTGGGAATTACGGGCGGAAGGTGCAGGTGTGCGGATTGTGTGGGATGTGCAAGGGCAGCATAAGGGGTGCACACTCCTTGGAGGTTCCGACGGGCAGGAGGGTTACATCACACGTACAGTGACGACCATATGAAGATGTGTCGACTGCGAGCAAATGGCATGGCAATGGCCCAGTACTAGCCAATTGGGAATCCAGCAAAACCAACTGCAGCCGCGCCTCTTCACCTTCCCCCTGTTATCACCTCTGGCCACTCGCCTTCCGAACCAGCCAAAGCCAGATCCAGCCCGCGTGGCCCTCAACCCCCCTCACCCGCCCTAACCACCCACCTGATCTCCGACACGCCCTGCGCCACCAGCGCCGCCAGTGCATTATGCCCCAGATCCATGCCCTCCACGATGCCCGCCGCAATCGCCAGCACGTTCTTCAACGCGCCGCAGATCTCCACCCCCACCACATCCGCCGTCGTGTTGACCCGCATGGTTGGACTCGCGAACAGCGCTTGTGCCGTACGTGCCAGCTTGGCGTCCTTGCTTGCCGCCACCACGCCCGTGGGTCGGTTCTGCATGACCTCCCGCGCAAAGGAGGGACCCGAGAGGAACACTGCGGGCTGTTTGCGGCCCAGTGCGCTGGGGATGAGCTCGGACATCATCTGGCTGGAACCCACTTCCAGGCCCTTGCTGACGCAGATGATGGGCACGTGCGCGGGCAGGTGCTCCTTTATGCCTTGCAGGAAGGCGCGCGAGGATTGGACGGGGACTGCGTGCAGCGCGTATTGGGCGCCGGAGATGGCTTCCGCGGCGAGCGTGGTGGCGCGGACGTTGGCGGGCATTTTGAAGCCCTGGGAGGAAAGGGAGGAGGATGAGAGGGAAGGGGAGAGGGGGTTGAGATGAGGTGGGGAAAGGGACAGAGGTTGGGGATGCGACGTTGAGGATGGTGTTACTCGTCAGTGGGGAGGGAGGGCGGAAGGCGGAAGGGCCATGGGATGCCCTTTCGTGTCCCAACCCAACCCAACCCACAGCACCAGCATTTGTCACCCGCCCACCTAATCTGACGTTGTGTCTCCAATGCCAGTTGCAACCCAGGCGATGGTCGTTAGACAGGCCCTGCCCTCGCATGTACGCACCTTCAGGTACCGCGTGTTTTCATGTAGCGTGTTGATGTCTTTACAAAGGTACGGGTCGCGGACGAGCAACACCACCTCCAGGTCCGCCTTTTGCCGCGCCAGCGCGCATCCCATCGCCGTTCCGAACGAGCCACCACCAAATACAACTACTTTCTTGGCCGCCTCCAGCGGGCTACCGGCGAGCCTCTTGGTGCGGAACACTTTTGACCAGCGCATGAGCGCGACCCATGATTCCCGAATTTGGTTGCGCTGCGCCGGCGAGTAGGCGAAGCCGTTGGTCGTGTGCGCGCTGCTGCTGGACACAACGGCGCTGGTAGCCTCCACGCGGCGGTACTCATCCAAGTTGCGCAACGCCTCATCGCTCAAGAAGCCCGCTTCAGGTACAACATCATCCGGGTCCGGTTGCAGTATTTCGCCATCTTCCACAGACAGCCGGCTTGAGGACGTTACGTTCTCGCTGTCCGCTAGCTTTAACTTGACGACCTGCGCCTCCGCTCCCGAATCCGGTTGCAACGCTTGCACAGCCGGTCCGCTGCGAGCCGCAACGACGCCGTTTGGCCGCGATGGAATGCATTGAAGCGTAAAAGTGTTATGAGATCGTGCTGTCCCGCATTGCCGGTAGCCCCTGCTGCTTGCCGATGGCAAGGCGGCCCGGTTAAATAACGCTTGCGGCTGTGATGGAAGCGGCTGCACAGCCGGTGGCAAAGGCCGGCACAACATGGGTTTGCGAAGGTCAGTAATGTACACTTCTAGCCCCTCATGCCAAGGTGCAAGGGAACAGAGCTGACGTATGCAGGGCAATGCACACCCGGTATAGGGTCAGTTCTCGATACGAGCAACACAAACATAATCTAATGATCGTTATGGGTTATCGGCAGTAAACGATTGCCTATGCCGTATTCCTGTTTCGAGTCACCATGAACAGCAATTTTCACCGACATTACCTATAGCTTTCACACCTTCATTCTCTGTATCCGTTGCGTGTTTCAGATCTTGGTACAGGCTTGACAGCACGTAGCCCAGCTAATACGCAACATACTTTCTTGACATCATTTACGGAACGTGTAAAGCCAGTTAACTTGCTGCCTAGGTGGTTTGCTTAGCTGATATGGCAATGCTTCCACGTGCTGGGGGGCGGCTCTTGGCGAGGCTGAGATGTCCGTTTCCGGACCCCGGGTCCTCAGCTGCTCCCGCGATCCTTTCATCACATCAAGAATTTACTCCTGGTTTTTGGGGCGCTTCTGCGGTCCGCCACATGACTGGAGGCGAAGAGCCGTCGCCTCGTGTAAGCATGCTGCGTAATGGGAACGGAAGCGAGCTACAACAAATAATTTCATGGCATAGAATTAAGCGTATGTACCACATACCTGCTGTGCTGCCTGCTGGGCAGTTCCTGTCCCGGGCCACGTGGTCATAAAGTGACACTTAGACGGAATTGAAGGGGCGAAGGATGACTTGCGAGGAGTAGGCATAGTGTGAAGCTGGGGTGCTCGGCCGAAAGCCGGGGTTATGGACGCGGCATGCATAGGAACTGGCTCTGGCAGCTAGCTGTCATACAGGACCCCTCCATGGCGTAGGGCCCTAGCACTATGGGAGGAACGCCTGATGGCAATCTTTGTCCATTACAACTACGAGATCGTAGGCATCTCCAGAACAGGCCAGTCTGGCGGGATGCATTGCCTATCAAACGGCGAACAGCAGCCCTGCCACCCCCGCCCCCTTACCAACTGCATCTGCACCCCACAGACCCTTTTTGGGTCTTGAATCGGCCTTCATGCACCAGCCATGGGGCCTAACACACCACCCCGCTCCCTTCCTGCCACCCCTCATTTCTCCCTCCTCATCCGCTTTCCCACTATGCCGCCACTCCACGCCGCCCACCTGTCCTCCCAACCGCAGTCCTCCGGCAGCCCACCCCCGCCTCCTGGCTCCTCATCCGCTCGCGAAGGCGACCAACCTCCAAACCCCTCCTCCTCCTCCTCGCCCAAAGCCGCCTCAGCTTCCGCCTCCTCAGAGCCCTCCTCTTCCTCTTCCTCGACAGCGCCTTCGGCCTCCAAAACGTCGGCACCAAAAAGTTCTCGGAAAGCCCGCAAAGACACCAGCAGCGACGACGACAGCGAGAAAGCCCCTGAATCTTCTGACCCCGACGCTGGCTACGTGCACGCTCACTTTTCCCGTTCCGATGAAATGCGAAAGCTGCAACCGCTACTAGAAGAGGCCGAGCGGCGCCACGCGTTTGATGGACTCAGCGTGGACGGCGGTGGTGGCGTGATTGGCAGCGGTGGCGGTTGGAGTTACCTGTACGACAGCCCGCCTGGTCGGTTGTTGGGTTCGTTGCTGCAGTCGTTGCGCGCGGCGTCGCGGTCGGTGCTGCTGCCGGGGGTGCTGGCGCGGCTGCAGACCATGTCCGAGCGCATGGTGCGGGAGGAGGTGGAGAGCAACTTCGATGCGCAGGAGGTTGGTGGGGGCGAGGGCTGGGGATAGGAAGGGGGCTCAGCTGGGCTGCGCGAGAGGGACGTCGAGAGACTGTGGCCGGAGGCAGAAGCAGGCCCCCGGTCCCGGAGCACATACTTGGTTTTGGTGGTACCGGTACCTCCGATGGTGCCACGCCGGATGGTTCATCCCGCGGGGCCTGCATCCTCTTACTCTCAGTAGTCCATCCCTCTTAATCGCAACTCTCATTGCCTACCTCCTGTTCCTCTCGGCCCCGCCCGGCCTCCCCGCTCCCCAGTTCCTGGACGGCGTGCGGTCTGCGGTGCCGACCTTCTTCGACGCAGTGGCAGCAGCTGACAGCGAGTCCCTGCGCCGTATGGCGTCAACCAAGGTAAGGGGCGGTGGGCACATGTTGCCGTACTTCTCGCGCGCGTGGAAACCCATGCGCAGCGACCGGGCCTCTCTAGGGCGCTGTGGGTTCCGACCCGTCAGGCGTATCATGAGTTCATCACAGCATGCGTGAACCTGCTTCCCATCCCTTCACTTCCTTCATAACACTTCTCTGTTTCCTCATCAAAAATGATCTACTTACCTCACACTGTCCGCGCCCTGCCCCCGAACCGGCACAGGCGGTGGAGGCGCTCGAGCGGGACCGCCGGCGGCTCCGCGAGGACATGGGTCTGGAGGTGAAGGGCATCACCACCGCCGTGGAGTACGCGTCCATCGGCGGAGTCAACCTGTGGGGACCTGCATCCGTGCGCGCATTCGACCCCGCATGGGCCAAGGAACTCACATCCGACGTGTCAAAATCGTGGTTGGTGGTTGTCGTGCATTTGGATGTACGGATGGACGTGACGTACCGCCGCGTGAAGGGTGCTGCTGCTGCCGGCGGCTCAGGGGTGCCGGGGGCGGGGTCGGGTCTTGGGTTTGGCTGGGGCGGCGGCGCTAGCGGCGCTAGCAGTGGTGGCGAGGGCGAGGGGCAGGAGGTGACGGGTGTGGTGCGGCGTATGGGTTCGTGGCTGTGGGTGCGAGGACCGCTGCCCCGCGGCTCGGTGAACAGCCTGGACAGCCCCTGGCGCGTGTTGGGCTGGTGGTAAAGCAGCCAAGAAGGGGATGACGGGCATCGCAGGCAGTAGTTGCAGGCTCTAGGCCAAGGCTACCGCTATACCTTGGTAGGTTGATGGCCGCTATGGCTGCTTGGTTACAGGTGGGTTGCAGCGTTATATGGCTTGGCTGACAATACCGGTATGCTGGACAGTTTGCATGACGGCATGGACTGGGTGGTGGGCATATCGCATATGCCATGGAAACCAATGACCCCGAGGTTGGACTTGTGCCCGAACGGATGCGAGCGTTAGAAGGGAACCCAGTTCAGGGGCGACCGAGTAGTGTCCTAGTGTAACTTGACGTACGGTCAAGAAGGAGCGGAACTCATTGTGGCGGACGGCCCCGTAGACGCACTAACCTCGACTCGTTAGGGTTGTGGCTACAAGGCATGCAAACGTGCGCATGGGGCTTTCATTTTGTGCATGTGTATGCTGTGCTGCGTTGCATAAATTTCCTGGACATCGGTCCCATTCCTTTTGTGTTGGTCTCACTTACAAGCCGGTTGGTACAGTAAGGAATCCACTTAACATAGCGGGCATAGGCTGTTGCGGGACGGGAGCTGGGTATTGACTAGATGGTTTCAGGGGGGACGCAAATGAAGCACTAGTAATCCTCGTTGCCACGTAGATACTGCGCGTGTGCTTAAGAAGGGTACTTAACCATTGGGGCGAGCCCACTGCTACTTACGTATGCAGTCTGTCTACTGCAGTCCTACTACCGCCACTCTAAGGACAGCCAAACAGCCATTGTCAGTGCTAATGCGTTCAGCCCACCGTTACTAGCTACAAATCGCTACTGGCCTAGATTACCAATCACCTAAGGAGGCTTCAACGGCATTACGTTGTATAGCCCAGTGCAATCTAATTGTATAATCGCAGCAAAGGTAGAGCTCTACATACCATCCTTTCGTCTCACACATCCATGAGACGAAGTCAGCAAACTCGTCGCTCGTCTTTCACTCTATATTTGCCCCACTTCGTCCCGCCCAGTCAAGACAAGCATTAATAACAACTTGTCGCCGTGCTTCTCTACCTCTCCCTCCTTGCTGTGCCCTCAATCAGTCCAGGGAGACATGCACCGGCTCCGCACAGCAGCTGTGCTCCAAGAACAAAACCGCCCTCGTCATGATCCTGCCGGTCATGATGTCCGCGTACGGCACTAACAACTATCCACCCACGGTCCAGCCGGAGGAAGGCTACCGGAAGGCGTTCCAGGCCTCCTTCAGCACGTCGAACACCATGTCTGCGATGGCGACCTGGTCGGGGGTGCCGTTGCGCTGCCGTACCTTGTCCGGGTGCACCAGCAGGTTGGCGCGCATGTACACCTTCTTGATCTGCGAGGGAAGACAGTATTGATGGGATTCCAAAGACGACAATAAGCAGTTACCCAATGCAAGCGGCGAGGTTGGATGCTGTAAGGTACCGGTACCGTAACCTGCCACCGTCGGCACCATTCCTTCTCAGCCGCCACCACTCCGCACCTGCACTGGCTCCAGCAGGTCCGCCACGCTGACGGGCGCCCAGCCGCTGTCCGCCCACAGCACCGTGTGCAGCGAACCCAGGAGGCCGCGGATGTTGCCCTGGATAGCAACAGCAGGCAGGCAGGCAGCGGACGGAGCGGCGTTCATAACACAGACATGGCCACTTGGCAGGCAACACATGGTCACGTGATGTGTCTGGTGTCGTTAGCATGGGATACCAGTAGTTGCCCTGCCGCCTTCTTATGGTAACCCAAAGTTCATGGGAGGCATCCCCAGGCGGCAGCTGCTTCCACTCGGCATTCCCTGCGCGTACCTTGTTCTTGTTCTTCCACGTCTCAATGTTGGCCTTGTACTGGTCCTTTAGAGCCACTTGCTGCTCCCGCCGCGCCGCCTCCTCCGCCTCCATCGCCTTCTTCTCAGCCAACGCGGCCTTCATTTTGGCGTGCTTGGCAGCCTCGCGCTGTGTAGGGGGAGGGAGCAGCAGTACAGGATGGAGTAAGATTCGATAAGGTAGGGGACATGGAACGCATGCCTTTAACCTCTGGAGGTGCCCCGCCACGGTCCCATAGCAACCGCTCAATGCGTTCCTGTCCCGCAGTGCTTCAGGTTGCGCGCAGCTCCGGGCAGCTCAGGCCGCAAGGCCTGCGCCCGCTTGATCAGCCGCAACACCTGCCTTGCTCGCCAGGTGGCGGGCCGAGGTGTCGGGATGGGCCCGGCGACAGCGGTGGTTTCCGTGTTGGCGGCGGCGGTGATGTGGGTGTTGTTGAAGGCGGTCTCGGAGATGGCGATGGTGGCGATGTGGGTCGAGGTGGTATTGGAGGTGGCAGTGGTGGAAGCGCCGGCAGCACTAGTCCTGCCGAGGGAGAGCTCGTTCGCTTTTGCTCTCCCTCGGCAGGACTAGTGCTGCCGGCGCTTCCACCACTGCCACCTCCAATACCACCTCGACCCACATCGCCACCATCGCCATCTCCGAGACCGCCTTCAACAACACCCACATCACCGCCGCCGCCAACACGGAAACCACCGCTGTCGCCGGGCCCATCCCGACACCTCGGCCCGCCACCTGGCGAGCAAGGCAGGTGTTGCGGCTGATCAAGCGGGCGCAGGCCTTGCGGCCTGAGCTGCCCGGAGCTGCGCGCGACCTGAAGCACCTGCGGGACAGGAACGCATTGAGCGGTTGCTATGGGACCGTGGCGGGCCAATCGACCAAACCACGTAACAACCTGCTTTTAGCGGTGGGTACCAGTATAATCTTTCGGACAGGGCATAAGGTCATACATATGGTTCGGTAGCTTAGCAGGGCTTTGCGAGGTCAGCCAAGGCAGAGCCGCTTCTATAAACATCATATTCAAAGATGTTTCACGCGAATGCGAATGGACTCTCTGTCCGTCTCGCCCTAACAATATATCCCTGCAGCATATCGTTGCAAGGCATAATAGCGCATGAGAACTATGCGCTCCCACCTGCTCCCTCAGCCGCCGCCGCAGCTCCGGCTCATTAGCGTCACCCTGCTCTCCTCGGTACAGGTCCGCATAGCCCGACACGTCAAGGTCGCCTAGGTCGCCGGCGTGGTGGTCATCATCGTGCAAGAAGTCGCCCAACGTCTTGCTAGCGCTACTGCTGGTGGGGACAGCAGCAGCGGAGGTTGCTGCTCCCCCGCGGCCAGCCAGGCTGGCTGCAGAAGAGCTGTGGTGCATGGAGGTGCTCGAGGTGGCGGCGGCTGCCGTTCCGCTCCCGCTCTGCCGGCCGCCACCGGAGAAAAAATCGTCCATATCGTCGACATGGACTGCCGGCGCCTGGACGACGGGCGGCTGGGAGGGCTTTGTAGGCGTGGAGGCGGCCACAGCGGGCGCTGCAGCGGGACCAGCACCAGTAGTAGCAGCAGCAGGCACGACACCGCCAGCGCGAATGCTTCCGCTTCCACTTCCATTCGGGATATGGCTGTCATCGCCAAAGCCAAGCAAGTCCTCAACCACAGGGGCAGCAGCAGGAACGGCCGGAGCAGCAGCGGCGGCGCTTCCGCCGGCGTTGCCGCCCTCCATGCTGTCCATACCCAAGAGGTCATGGGCGGGCGGCGGCGGCTGCGACTGCTGCCGCGCCATCGGATGCTCGTCCGCGTCAGTATAAGCGGGCGGTGGCGGCGACGGTGGCGCAGCAGCCGCACCCGTCACCGTCCGCTCCCGCTCTGTCCCCAGATGACCGTAGCTGCCGTCCTGGGATCCACGGTACGGCGGAACAGGCGTGCCATGACCCAGCCCCACAACAGCCGCAGGCGCCGGCTGGAACCCCGGCGCTGATCCGTGGCCGTAACCAGCGCCCGAAGATGGGCCGGGGGCAAAGCCGTCGTTTAGGTGTCCCGATGCCTGGCTTGCTCCACCCGCTTGCGCCTGGGTGGCCGCTGCTGCCTCATGCTCGACGCGGATCTGCTCCCTGAGCACCTCGATTACCCTGCGCCGCAGCGCTGGCGCCATCTGCGAAAGCAAGGAGCAGTTGGTGGCAACGGAGAAGGAAGAAGAGGAGTGGGACAGCTGGCACATGGCGGAGGCTGGGGGTAGAGATAGAGGCATGTGGAGAATCAAAGAGCAGAAGTGTCCTTCTGGAAGTTTCCAAACTAGCATCTTGTCTTCATCACTTTGACACCCGCTGGCGCCTACCTGTGACAGCTCATGCTGCTGTGCATGCGGTGCCAGGTCCGCCAGTCGTACAGCCCACGCCAGCGCCTCGTCATTGCTGATAGCGGCGCCATCGTCGTGGCTGCAGCAATGTTGTAACACGCCGGGCGTGGAGTGAGTAATGGTGTCATGGCCAGTTTAGAACGCATACAATGACAGGATAGGGGAAACGCCCAGGCGGAAGGGATACCTATAAAGGATCACGAATGATTGAAAGCAGTCACAAAGGGAAGATAGGTGCCTTAACATGCTCGCAAGGCACGGCAGCATCTCTTACCCTCTGCTGCCCCCAGGACCGCTCCTGCCCCCGGCATGAGAGTGCTGCTGCTGCCCCCACGATGACGACGCAGACGACGCCGCAGACTGATCCAAACCCTCCAGCGCCTGTTCCAGCTGGGCGATCCCCGCCTTGGCCGCCCGCACCGCCTTCTTGCCAAAGGCCTTCAGGTAGCTAGAGATGCCGCCGCCGGAACCGCCGCCGGCCGACCCATGGGACCCATGGCTGCCGTACGGCACGGCAGATGAGGATGCAGGGGGGGAGTACGGCACGCCGGCCGAGGAGCCATGGGACGTAAAGTAGGAGCCGGAGCCTGCGGAATTTCCATAGTCATGGCGCCAGTCCGGGGCTTGTGCTGCTGCATGGGGGACCGACGAGGGTGCGGGGCCGCCATTAGCGCCATGCTGCCACTGCGCTGGGCCCGGAGGGGGAGCAAGGCCCGGAGGAGCCATGTAGTGCTCCTCGTGTTCTGAATAGTCGGGAGGTGGCGGCGAAGGCGGCGCCACAGGGGGCGGTGGCGAAGGCGGAGCGGGGGCAGGTGGAGCCCCCTGTGGTGCTGGCGATGGTGGCGGCTGGGTCGCTGCGGGCGAAGGCCTGCGGATTGGGCGTGATTTGGGTCGGAAGGAGTCCATGCACGAAACTGGTAGGCACCAGCATGTTTCTGATAAGGCTTCCTGGCGATGTGGGTCAGCAACAAGGATACGCAGAAAGACAGTGGAACCCCTGGTTCAAGAATGCACGCATCGGACAGACACACAAGCGCTGGAGGATTAGGTTGCCAGTAGATTCCGACGTCCAATTACCGGCACCGTGATGCGGTAGTTCGGCCTGGTTTGCTATGTTACCTGCTAGGAAGCGCGGCTGGCTGCAGCTGCAACTGCCGCTCCTCGGTAACAGGCGTTGGTGCTGGGCGGGCCGGCTGACTGCTCACCGACGTGGACCCTGACGTGGCAGCTGCTCCGGAACTTGGGGCTGCGGGTGCAAAGCCTGTGACAACAGCATATAGAAGAGCGGGATGGGGAATAGGGTTCCTTCCTTAGCCACATAGCCAGCGCCAGGCCCCAAACTGTATGCGCGTGCAAGCCAAGTGACCCCAAGCACCCATCCAGAGGACAGAGCCGGCGCAATACGCATCACTGGGCAGCACGCAGGGTTCCACACGGCAAGTCCTAAGCGACAGTACATGCCAAGCTGCCTTGCCAAGTGCATGGCCTTTAAGTAGGCCCCGCTTCAGCTACTCCCACGGCGCAGAGGCTGCCATATGACGGTCAAGCCTACCTTGACCGTCGTCGAAGTCCAGCAGGTTGCCTAACCCGCCTGTCGGTGCTGAAGTTTTGATTGGAGGCGGTGCGTGCCGCTGCACGGGGGCTGCTCCAGGAACCTCCTCGAAGAGTGCAAACGGATCATCCTGTGGCGCACGTGTCGCCGGGGCAATCACAGGCCGCTGCTGGCTGCTGGCCACCGTTAGCTTCGCCGTGCCGCCCTGGAACGAGGAGTTTGGTGGCGCGCCACCTCCGGGTGTGGTGACTGATGCTGTGAACAAAGGGGCAAAGGGGTAAGGGGCAAAGGAAGGCGTGGGGATACAGCGGGGCCACCGAGCAGGTAGCGCACATGCAAACTGCCGCCTGCGTACTTAGGATAGCCAGGGTATCTCCCAGAAACTCACTTAGGAAGTCCAAATCAAAGTTAAAGGCATCGGGCTTGGTTGCTTGTGAAGATGCAGCAACAGGCCGAGCAGCTGCGCAGGTTTCGGTTAAGCTCTTGTTACATAGATAGTCCTATGAAGCAGTTTAATGCTAAGAGATAAGTCCTACGTGAAGAGGCCGGCACGGGACCAGGCGATGCCTGCTTTTGTTTCAGCTCGCCCAAGGTCTTCTTCACGAACAAATCCTCCACGCCTGCCTGACGGTATATGTCATCAAAATTAAAGGGGTCACTTTTCCTTGATGCTGCAGACATCGTGGAGCTTATGTCAGTTGTTGTGAGGATCGTCTTCTCGCATCGGCAAGGCGTCCAGATAACTTAGTATGCGTAGCTGTGTGGAAGAATGCCAGTACACGGAATTATAAGTAACACATTCCTCTATAGAGTACTGATCGGAGTTCCCATGTGATGGCAGTTGCACTCAATTACACATGCCACCAGTGCAATCCCGCTCTGCGAAGCGGGACATTGCAAACAAAAGTACAAATGGAAACGCTCAAAAGTGTGCAGCTCTTGTAGCATAACGGCGTATGTTACCAGCGCTTAAAAATGGGCCCGTTCCTGCCGCGGTGTGACCTTCCCAGCATCCCCCACGAACCCGCGTGGATACGCACGCGCCACGACAGCGTATATCAGTGCACATCACCAAACACCAGCGTTCCCATGCACTCCCATGCGCCTAAGAACACCTACGTAGTATCACCACTGCAAGTTTACGACTGGCTCGTCATGCCCTGACAATGAAATAAGTCATGTGTAAACGCCGTCAACACAGCTACAATGTCGCAGGCATACAGTTGCCGGTAGCACGGTCGAGAAGGCCCTGTGTTGACATGCTGGCCACAACACCCCATGCCACCTTCCACCAACGCTACGGGACGCGCCTACAATTGTCATTTCAGTAAAGTGTTATCCGTACACATCACTGCGGATACATACCGCGTCACCCGGTTATGTCATGTCTGGCTTAAGCCACAGTCACCCCAACAGGCCTTCCCCCGGCCTAGCAGCCCAGCCATTCCAAGCCAAGCCTAGCCGCATTGCTGGGTTCTTGTCGGCAGTCTAGACACGTATTCCCCTTTTCAGCCATCTGGGTCATCCTAAGGTCTAACGGTACCGTAACCCGACACGTCACGTCTTAAGCTGATCGTCGTAAGTCAGCATAGCAGCGTTGTTGTAGCCCAGACAAACCAAGTCTCCCCGTCAGCACAAACAGCGTTGCAGACCATCCGTGGGATCACCGTGAGGCCCTCATCGTAAGGCCCTTTACTTTTTGCGCGTAAGGACCTTGTGTGTAATCTGTATGAGCGCTTCCCGTGCAATCTCCGCGTGGTCGGATTGCGCAGCAGGCAGGCAGCGGATCTGCAAGGGCCAGGGAAGCAATGGCGGCGGTCGCACGCGGGATCAGGACACCGGGCCCTAACAAGCCCCCCTTTAAGCGCCTGTACTCACGGGCCTATAAGGGTTTTCCTTCACCTGGCGGCGACAGAGAGATGGCGCTAGTTGCCTGGTGTGCAATTAGTAACTAGGACGCAACCCAAGCTAAATCCTACCCACCATGTCCGCGGCCATCTTGGAGTGGTGCGCCGCGAGCTCCTCCGCGCGCCGGATGCCCTGTGACCGCTCAATCAGCGACATGGCCTGCACGGAACGAGGTGTGCAGGCGTACGTGGCAGCAGATACGGAGATACGAGGTATTCAGGATCTCCACGCAGCCGCACAGACGGCTCTCTTTACTTTCCTCGTTCCAACACTCGTTCCAACACTCCGCAAACGCACAATACGGCCCCGCTCCAGGCAAGAGCCAGTTCTTAATGTGGGAACCTCGTACAGCGCCTACCTTGGCAACGTCGCCGTCGTGCTTGAAGCGCCGCAGGATGAGCGGTCGCAACTCTGGCTCCTCCTGCGCCGCGAACAGCACCTGCGATGCCACCGCAAGAAAGGATGACGCTTTAGCCTTCTAGTAACTGCACGCAGAAGGCGCATCCTGGCACTCTTGCCTGACACTTAGCTAGACCACGCGTGAACAAGATGGCTTAAGGACAAGCTGAGTACATGTGCACATTGGGGTCTTTTCCACGCGTCGTGACATGCTGAAGGCTCATTGTGGTTGTCATAAACCCCAAGTTTCGGACCCCCGCCTCAAAGCTCAAGCCTCTCTCACCGGCGCCGTGGCCAGGCCGCTTTTAAGGTCGTTCAGCGCCGGCTTGCCCAGCACGGAGCTGCTGCCCGTCAGGTCCAGCAGGTCGTCCACAACCTGCAGCAGCAGCAGGAGGAGGCCCATGAGGCGGGAAGATACCGGTAAGTAAGGACCACGAGGCAAAAGAGGGGGCGAGAAACACGGCCAGAAGATGTAAGCCGGAACTAGGATTCAACGCGTGCCACACGCCGCTGCGCGCCGTAGACTGGCGTATAGCTGATTGGCATGGGCTGCCCCAAACACTCAAGGCTGTTAGGGCAAGGCGGTGCTGCGTCCACGAAACTCAGCGGCGTTACGCCCGTAGATGTGCTGCCCTTGCTTTCAGTTGCTCCGGCCGTCCTACCACGCCTCACGGCGCGTGGCTACCCATGCTTTTCCCCACGTAGTCAGCACACGTACCTGGAATGCAAGGCCCAGGTGGCGACCATAGCTCCACGCCATGTCGCACACCTATACAGGGGCCAAGAGAATCAATATTGGTTTTGAAGTTGCAAGCATGGGCTTGGATTTGACGGTGTCAATCTACGTCCCAGTCCGTCGCCCTGCAAGCCGACCCACATCACTATCGACCCTAATACGAGCCCGCTCGTCCCTAGCAGCTCAGTTTTATTGTTAAGCCATTTACTTAGCCCATAGCTCCATTTGTCCTATGCACCGGCCGCTGTCCTCACCTCCTTCCCCGAGTCCGCCAGCACCGCAATGGAGCGTGCGCTGTTGGCCATGAGCGACGCCGTCTTGCAGTAGGTCTTGGCCAGGTAGTGGTCCAGGTCCAGTAGCTGCTCGTTGCTGGCGGTCATCTGCGCAGCAGGGGGCAAAGAAGAGGTGAAGCGCTGGTATGCGGAAAGGGCTGGGCAGGGGGCGGCGGTGACCCGAGGGTGCCAGACGATCACCGGTAGGCAACTTGGCTCTCATGTGGAGGATTGACCCAAATGGGAACAGCGTGGACAAGCCACTTGGGGTTAACCGTTGGAACATAGCATGGCCCTCCATGCAACAGCCCAAGCATCGGCCACCGTGCGAGGCCCCACCTGCATGATTTCGCCGGACACAAGGTGCTCCAGCACCTGCGACATCAGCACCACCGTCTCCGGATTCCGCAGGGCGGCCAGGGACACGGACGCACGCGCCAACAGGAAGTCTCCCGCCAGGATGGCCGTCTTGTTGCCCATGACGTTGTTGAGCGACACGACGCCGCGCCGTGTCTGGGCGTCGTCAATCACATCGTCGTGCAGCAAGCTTGCCACGTGGATTAGCTCTGCAATCTCCGCTATGCGCTGCTGCCGCCTCCGCAACTCCGGTGCGTGCTCGTCCGCGGGCCGAATATCCACCTGCAAGTACTCCTGGGGAGGTGCTGATGGCGATAGCGCTGAGGCCATCAGCAGCGCCAGCGTTGGCCGTAGGCGCTTGCCCTCGATGCCACGACGAAAAAAGTACTCAGCTGCGGTTTTGAGCGCTGGGATGCCAGTCGCTACGCTATGACGCAACCGTTCGGAAACGACCTCGACTTCTTGCTGGACAACATTAAATGGCTCCACTTGCCGGCCCCGCACCTCCGCCCACGTCTGCGCCGGCATGCTTTATGAGCGAGAGTTCCGGCCAGGATAATTGTAAGGAATACCCATACCTGGATGTAGCCTTTTGGTACCGCAGCTGTAAGAAACATCCTATGCAGTGCTCGGCCCTGCAAGGAACAAGCACTGTTGCGGGCGACACGCCAGAAAGGGTAACTAAATGCGCGCTTAATAGTTACCTACCATTTCGAGTACGCTAGAAGACGTTGACGATGAGCAGCCTGTCGGATATTCGCGCACACGCTGCGTAAGACTGATGAGCAATGATTGATTGAGCCAAGCCACCAACGGTCTCACCAGCGCTCGATGACGAGGCTGCCGCCACGCCAAGTAGCCCCGCTTGACTTGCTGCTTTCCGAAGGCTCATCTTTAGCCGTCACACAAAAAATGCTAGCCTAACTTGAAAGAAAGGACAGCGGTATAACAGCTAACTATGAGATGTTAAACGTTTAAGAGTCCTGGCATGTATACCACAGCTCTTCCTTGCTCAAATCGCTTTCTGGTTAGTAAACACTGACAACACGAACAATAGTGACGGCTGGGTAAACGGCTCATAACATGGTCAGAGGTCAAGCTGCAAACGCAGATTTTGTCGTTTACAGCTTTACAAGGCCATCCGCAGCAGCGGCTTACTGTCGGCACTGTAAGTGCCGTACGTCGATAGCATGACGATGGATTAAGGCAACTGGTACCGCAGCATTTACCGGTAGTGCTAAGTGAATTCTGACTATGAACATAGCTAATTGCGCAGCGGCTATTACCTAAAGCCAGCCTACTTCCTGCGAAATCGCTCAGCCCGTCAGCCTTTGGCCCCTAGTCCCCCGCCCGCGTACACAGGCTTCCTCCCTGACCCCTGCTACCTACTCCTCTGTGTCAGAAGAAACCCTGGGCCACGTTCAATACTCAGTCCTCATCCACCACCCCTTCAATGTTTAACGTAGACACCAGCACCTCCTCACGGCGCTTCTCCTGCTCCGCCTGCCGCCGCATGCCCTCCTCCCGCCGCTGGTGTGGGCTAACCGCCGGTTTGGGCGGAAGGCTGTTGCAAAACCGCATGAAGGTGGGCGAATCCTTCATGGACCGGTAGTACGTCGGATCATCCTCTACACGCGCTGGAGCGCCGTACACGAGGCTCCGGTCGCCAGCCCGCCCCAAGCCGCGGTAGCTGTCTGGCCCGACACGAATTTTTCGGCCCAGCGACGCATCAAAGTTGGTTTCTTTGTCGCTCTCACGCAACCCGGTTATGCCGTCAGGGCGACCCAGTTTTGGCAGCGGCGGCTCTGCCAGTCCGCCAGCTGGCCGGTATCGCACATCGTCCGGCGGCGGGCGCATGCCGCGTGGGTGCAGCGGCATGGGGCCTTGGGGCTCTGGGATGCTGCGTTTGCCCTCCGGCCTGCGAGGTTGGCAGCAGGGGAGCAGTGTCAGGGAGAGGGTTACCAGCAAGGTATAGTCTACGCATCTGGCCCTTGCAGCTCTCCACTAGCAGGTTCGCTTCCCTAACAAGCCGAGCGTGCCCAGCTGCAAGCTGCAAGCACATGCGCACATAGTCGTGCCCCCATAGCGTCACCCGTTGTCAGCAGCCGGCTAACCCAGACGTTTCATGCCGCCAAAGACAATACGCCGTACTCCCAGGTGGCCTAAGCCTGCAACCTTAGCTGCCTCTTACGATTCGCTAAGGGGTATGCAGCACAACCCTAACCTATCATGGTTTGCACTGTCGCTCCCTTGCGCCATGTCTTCCCAGCCGCAGCTACCGTAATGGCCTGCGTGCTGCATAATCCCTCACCGCTCAGGTCGTACAGGCTCCGGAATCAACTTGAGCGTTCGCCGATATGTTGTTGCTTCAGACGCGTCGCTCACAGTTCGCCGTCCGTAGTAGGATGTGTGGCCGCCCATGACCGTCGGCTCCGCATAGCTGCTGGAACAAGGCTGCTCTATGTGCCGTCTGGGGGGGGGGGCCGGAAAGATACAGCATACGGGCAAGGTTGAGATTGTGCAAAATCCTGTAGTCGGGTGGTGTCTCATACACCGTAGGCTTGGGCATCGCCCATAGGAGTTCGCGAGACACCTCCGCCCAACGACCAGCCCCTTCCTGTCCCCACTGAGTAACGAACGCACCTTAGTCCGGGTTCACGAACAGCTGAGGATTGCTCCCAAACCGCGAAACCTTGTGAGCCGAACTCAGATGATGGTCCAGCGTTGTGCGACCTCCCTAAGTCACAGAAGTTACCGCGCCAGTTTGGGCTGCTGCCTGATACAGCACCATACTCTCCACCAACGCGACTACAAGGCAACAGTGGAGGAGGCTTGAGCTTGCAAGCAAGAGGAAAGCCTCGAGGGCATAGCTGGACCTCTGCTGTCCCGTGCTAAACTTACGCAGGTCCCTCTATTGGCTGTAAGCATGCCTTTACTCCTGACATGATAGCGGCGTCTCTCCTAAAATCGGTAGTTGCACGACGTGTTTTAGTCTTTTATTATATATTATCATACATGCAGTTTAAGGATATATGGGTTAACAATTTATATAATTCTGTGGAATCTTGGTGTGCATCATGCCTGGAATGGAAGGAAACCACCCGAATGGTCTTAGACTGTCATTGAGTACTTCATTTCTGCTGTCCCATGACCAGTTGCTTTCAAAGCCAGTGGCCTGCTTGAACGTGTTCTTGTGCATGCTTTCTTGTCTTGTTGTTGGCTACTTCGTGAGCGATTTTGGGGATCAGGTTGTTGATCGCATCGTGAGTGTTGCACCCAGATGCATTACATTTTGCAGGCGATAGGATCCTCGAGTGGCTGGCATTTAATGTGTCTGAACTTCTGGCTAACTTCATAAAGCTACCTCGCTGGCAAGGATGCGTTCCCCTTGCAGTTAGTAACTGTAGTCAGCGACGCATTGCCCACTGCAGTGCCGCAGGCGACAAAGCTACGCACGATTAGGCAGCACCTGTCTTCAGAAGGATACAGTGTCATGCTAACGAGCACTTTGGTCGCCAACCAACCGCTAGTAAAGCCGCGAACGCGCGCTGCCTGTCTGCCGCTTGGGCGCAATAGACTAGCTGGGCAGCACGCTTATCTAGCAAGGAGCACTGACACCGGGCGTTACAGTAAAGACCAATGGTAAGTGTAGGTTAGGGTTGCATCACCGTCGCCAGTAGGTCTTAGCTCTCACAATTTGGCGCTTTCATATGCGGCAACTGGTAAGGGCCAGGCTGTGCCAAGCGCAGCGTTTGATGAGCGCTGTTTGGTGATGCAGTGTCACGGACGTATGCACCCGCCGTAGGTTATCCCCCGTTGGATGCCGCTCGTGGCCGCGCGTGGAGAACGCAGAACTAGTGGTGGGGGACGCTGTGGCCATGGTTAATTTTTGCCTCTATAAACAGGCAAGCGGGCCCTGGGAATGAGTTCCAACTGATGGCGGAAGCAGCTTGCGGTAGCGGGGGTAGCGGGGCGGGGAAGGGCGTCTCAGCAGGTGCGCTAGGTGCAAGCAGCAAGGGAAGGCCCACAGGATGAGTAAAGGTGGAGGGCCTATAAAGATGAAAAGCCTTTAAAGAGGAAAAGCAACCAACGCAACCTGTGCCTGCGTGTGCGCTGACTACCCTTCCCACCAGTTCCCGTATGCGTTGAACACGTGTCTCTCCTTCACCTCGCCCGTCCCAGCTACGTACCCAATGCGGAATATCCATCCCCTCTACCCCCCTCCGGCAGATCGCCAGCATCGTGCTCTCCCCCGACTTCCCCGGCTGGCTGGCGCCGCTGCACCTCAACTGGACGCGCTTCGGCGAGTTCTGCGGCCTGACCGCCACCCTGACCGGCACCTGGGTGGCTGCGGGGCTGCTGTTGGGCGCCTACCGCACCGCCGCCACCGCCGACCTGCCCGCAGCACTGCGCGCCGCCTGCTTGACGTGGCTGGCTGCCATGCCGGTGGCGGCGGCGCAGCTGGTGCTGGCCACGGCGGCGGAGAGCCGGTGGGTGGGTGGGGGTCGCCACTTCCGTTTTCTGCCGTGGATGCCTGAAATGACGACACCCGTGGCTTCCAGCGCGCACGTACCCTACAGCTCCTTCTCCCTTACAAGCAAAGCCCTTCCTCGGCCCCATCTAGTTGTCTGCCTCCTTCTACCCGCCATACCCTATCTCCGCCGCACCCATCCCACCCGCACCCCACCCCACCCCGCTCGCAGCGCGCTTGTGGGCGATGCGGACTTTGCCAGCGCCGTTCCGCTGGCCGCCTCGGGCCTGGGTGAGCCCTTCGTGAGCGCGTCGGGCGTGCTGGCGCTCATGAGCCTGTGGCGCTGCGTGTACGCGCTGTTCCTGGACCCCTTCGGACTCAAGGGGCTGGGATTCCGGCGGGAGCAGTTCATGCGGGAGCTGTACAGGTGAGCAGCTAAGGGGGGGTGCGGTGGAGAAGAAATACCTACATGCTGTGAACTAAATGGTGGGGAAACGAGGAAGGAGGGCCATGCTGTGACTTAGGAGGGTGGAGAAAAGAGGAAATTCGAACTATGTGACAAGGCTCCGCCATGGTAGGGGGGGGACCCTACGGGCGGGGGTCGTTGAAGGGAACCAAGGGGCACACAGGGGTGAAGGGAGGAGGAAAGTGGAGTGAAAGACGAGTGAACGAGGGGCGGGCGGGGGTTGGGACCGCCCATGGGTGTGCGGGTGAGTGCCGCCTGCCTCGGCTACGCACGGCGCCTGAGAGGTGGCGTGCCCTCCTTGCTCCTCGTGCGCGGGCAGTGTGCATTCGTTTGCGGCCTGCTTGCTGCCTCGGCTTTGACTCCAGTGGTCTTCCCTCCCCTTCCAACCTGTCGGAGCTCGTCGGCTTGTTTGCCATCCTCATTGAACACATTGGGTATTCTTCTTTTCGCTCCCAACCTGTCCTCCCTTCCCTCCCACTTGCGGTTTCCTATGGGTTGGTGTAACTGTGACCCCCCTCCCCCTGTGCATCTACAGCTTTCGAGAGGCGCTGCTGGTGGTGTGCATCATAGCGGGGATGGGCTCGATGTCACTGCAGGTGAGGCAGGAGGGGTCCAAGTCAGCGGTTCAGCATTATGGGTGGGACAGGGACAGCATTAATCCCCGACACCTCGCCGTATACGGTATACCGTGCAGCTAAGCAGTTCGACTGTCTTTTGTGCGCTTGCCTACCCTGCCGTACCTCGGTACCTGCCGTGTAGGTGGCCCAGGCCCTGGACACGCTTGCCTCGGCGGGGAGCGGCATGTGAGCTTGCCTGAGGGCTTCGGAGCTCCGTTTGTGTGACGAGATGTACGCTGCATTGTAGTTCGTTTAACACACCATGCGATAATGCCAGCCAGTTTGTGAGCCGCATATCTAGCGGTAGTATATGGGCTCAAGGCGACAGCGAAGTTGTGTAGTGTTGCGTTTGGGCTGCAGCGCATTGGCGGATAATTCAAGTTGTCGGTTGTATAAGGTGGCCTGGTTGGTTTCTTCTGGATCTCGACATGGCGCGGTAGGGGGTTGCCGGGTGCTACTCTAGCTACCTAAAGGGCGTAACTGACTCGTCAACTTGTCTGCTTTTGGCTCGCTCATGCAGTCATGCTCTGTGGTGTTGTATGCTAACGCCCAACAAACCCTATCGTACCGCTGCTTGACGCCAACGGGAGCGCTACTCGCTTGATGTTCCTAAAGAGCATTACGGTATGGCCAATTTGATGTAATGAAGCTCATTTGCCAGAAGACTGACGGGAGCTGACCTCGTCTTGCCCTCCATGGGGGCTGCCGAAGGCAGCTAGGCAGGTCTTATAGTAGTGACCGTGTAGCTGTCACGCATCGCCTGTAATCCGAGTGGAGGTAGCCGAACCCTAAGGTAAAGGCGCACCCCATACAAGTAAACCTTTCACGTTCCTTAAATGACTAGGCATGCGACCTGCTTGGTTCCCTGCCGGGTTGCAACCGCTTCAGCCGCCCGTTAACTGCTTCCATAGAGCGCTGCTGAACAATGTGCAAAATCTGTGGCCAACGCAGGGCAGCAGCTTGTCCCCCAGTTCCACGCAGCCGTGGACAACAGAACGTCCGTGCAGTTGCGACCAAGTAATCCCTAGCGGCCCATGGGACAGAGTGTTGCCCAGACAGATAATAACAACCTATCCCACTGATTGGACAAGCAGCCATCGCGCGTCGCGCAAAATGGGAATGCATTAGGCGCCCTACAGGCTTTGCAACTTGCAAGGATTCGTAAGGGGATTTCCCAGACAGGTTTGCCCCGAAGTCATTCCTAGCATTGCAGGCTGCATTTGAGCATGGTGCTGGTTCCTAACAGCTGTAATATTCTAACGCCAAAGACCTTCGGTCTTTGCGTATCCAAGCAGATGCGGAACGCCCTTTATGCTCCAAGCGACGTAAGGTGCTTGTAAGGCGCCCTTTGAATTGTCTTACATAACTAGCATTGGCTGTAGCGTGTTGTTCAAGAAAAGCGAGCGAAGTAATGGGGACATGAAGGCGGCCGTACTCTAGTCAACCCTTTAAGGATTCGGTACAAACTAGTAGAATACGTTTGCAACGCATTTATTTGTAACTGTACACTCAACACGACTTCCGCTGCATAGGTTAGCCAGCCTGGTGCTGGAGCCCTGGCCACTTTCCAATTGCTCCCACGATAGCCTTTAACTTACGGCATGCTAATGGGGTCTTGTGGTTAAAGCAGCCTGGGCACGGAAAGGGCGTTTTAGATACTTACCGCTACGCTAAGCTGGTCGCCGCGCCCCAGCGTGAGTTTCAGTTGAGCAGCTTCAGCGGCAAGGCAGCTGTCCTTGGAAACATGGCAATGAAGGTTACAGGGTATGGCTGACATAGTCTTGGCCGGCGGTGCGTATAGGTCAAGAGGACACCCAGAGATCCCTTGGTGCTGGCAAGCACTCGGTAAGGGGGTTAGGACCTCTTGGCGCAGCTGCCTCCTGGCCATCATCAGTCCCTAATTCCTAGCTCTCTTTGGTGCAGGCGGCAATGAGTGCCAGTGTGGCCAACCCGGCCCAGCAACCCTCTGTGTCAGGCAACGATTTGCAGCAGGTATAGCTGGGACAAAGGTACCATACAGCGGGCGCGGGCACCAAGCCAACACCACTTTGTGTGCAGGGCATGAAGGAGCTGAATCTTAAGGACAAGGACGAGGAGGTCGGCTCGAGCAAGGCGCAGCAGAACGCGGCAACGGCAGAGGTCAGCATGCTGCTAAGCTTCTGACCTTTCCCGCGCTAAAGCCTTTAGGTCATAATATATGGCATGACTTGATCTGCAGATATTTGAAGGAAGGCTGATTGAGGGAGACTTAAAAAGCGGGGGCCATGTTCTCTCGGCGTCGGCAGGCACCGGTTCGTCGCGACAAACATATAACTACTCTACAGATCGTGTGGTGGGCAATGGCTCTTTCGGAGTCGTATTCCAGGCGACCTGCTTGGAGACGGGCGAGACGGTAGGTCGGAACTGTGACATGTGCTCGGGAAATGTCGCCAACAAGCTGTCCTCTTAACCCTAAACCCAAATTGTTTACGGCAGGTGGCGATTAAGAAGGTGCTGCAGGACAAGCGGTTTAAGAACAGGGAGCTGCAGATTATGAAGCTTGTAGACCACCCCAACATCGTCAAGCTCAAGCACTGCTTCTACTCTCACACCGACAAGGACGAGACTTACCTGCACCTGGTCCTGGAGTTTGTTCCGGACACCGTCTATCGGATTAGCAAGCACTATGCCAAGAACAGCCAGCGCATGCCCAACCTCTTTGTCAAGCTTTACGCGTACCAGATGTGCCGTGCGCTGAACTCCATCCACAAAATGGGCATTTGCCACCGCGACATTAAGCCGCAGAACCTGCTGGTCAACACGGAGACGCACCAGCTGAAGCTCTGCGACTTCGGCAGCGCCAAAATACTCATCAAGGGGGAGCCCAACATTTCGTACATCTGCTCGCGGTACTACCGCGCCCCGGAGCTCATCTTCGGTGCCACCGACTACACCAGCGCCATTGACGTGTGGTCCGTGGGCTGCGTGCTGGCGGAGCTGCTGCTGGGCCAGCCGTTGTTCCCGGGCGAGAGCGGGGTGGACCAGCTGGTGGAGATCATTAAGGTGCTGGGCACGCCCACGCGCGAGGAGATCAACGCCATGAACCCCAACTACACGGAGTTCAAGTTCCCTCAGATTAAGGCGCACCCATGGACTAAGGTGTTCAGCAAGCGCATGCCGCCGGACGCCGTGGACCTGGTGGGTTGTTACCTCGATGGATGCAGGGTTGAATGCCCCCGATGGGTACTTGAGGGAACGCTAGATCCTGGAATCGTCTCCTAAGATGGGCCCATGCCATAGTGTGCTGGTTCATGGATGTGTCGCCTAAGGTAGACCCGACTACTATGCGCAGGTGTCCAAGTTGCTGCAGTACGCGCCGCAGAAGCGCATGACGGCTGTGCAAGCGATGACGCACCCGTTCTTCGATGAGCTGCGGGACCCGACCACGCGGCTTCCCAACGGTACGTGGTGTTGGGAGTCTTGTCTAGAACCGTAGAACCTTGTATTTATTGGCAAGTGACCGGTTTTACACGCACAACATCCGACTTGTGACTAGTCTCGTTAACAAATGTACTTTGGCATTGTCACCTATCTGCGGTGCAGGCCGGCCGTTGCCGCCGCTGTTCAACTGGCTGCCGGGCGAGCTGGACGAGGTGCCCGCGGACATTGTCCGCAAGCTGCAGGTGAGGGGGCCCGATGCGCGTTAGCCTGATACCTGTCGTTACAACCATGCCTTCCGGGTACAAAGCTCATAATGCTACATGCGCCGCGTTGACATAGTGGGAGAGGGAGAAGAAAGGCTCCAATAGAGGTGCTTTCATTACGGTTGTTTGTTGCAAGCTCTATAACGCCACGCCCCGCCCTCTTCCCGCCCCGCAGCCCACGGCACGGACCGCCTAAGGCACTGGGCATAAGCTGTTGGGCGGCAGCTGGACATAGGGGCACCGGTGCTGGAGGATATCCTTGGTTTTGCGCAGGAGCACGGAATGGCTTGATGGGGTAATTGGGAGGGTTTTCGAGGGTGGTTGATGGTCATGTTCATTATGGTCTAGGGCGAGGGTGCCCATGTAACTGGCGTGTCGGGATTGTTCAGGGATTGCACTTTTCAACGACTGCTTGCACGGCATGGCGTCGGGTATCTCTTAACCGATGCGGCTGCGGGGCGTTGATCAGGGCGTGCGGGCAGCTGCCAATTGGTAGGCCTGGTAGAATCCGAAGGAATGAGAAGACTACGTGCCGCACGGTTGTCTAGGCATGGCTAGCGGGTTAGCTGAGTGGTCTTGAGATACGTTACTGACGGCTGTACTGCCAGATTTGTCGTTGGGCCTTGTCATGCTGCCGACTTTTAACTCGTGATCATGAAGGGATCTTACAACTCTGCGCGGCTTTGTGGCGCGCGTGTGCGGTGGCATCTCGAATGAGTAGGTGTCACGGTAAAGCTCACGTTAGGGTAGACACGGGCCCTTCCCACTTCACTAACTTGACTGGCAACTGTGCATGCGTGTGCACAACCGTGTATTATCATGAAGATGGTGAAGTGGTGGAGTTACCCAGGTCTCATTTGTTACATATCAGTGTCTTGGGACTTCTGGCCATCTGTAGTTGTGACGGTTGAACTAATGCTACACGTCGTACGCTATAATCGCCACGACTACCGATGGACATTTGTAAAGAATTTGATTGCATTAAATTGCAATTAGAAGTTACAGATGCACGTACACTTGAAACGGAAACACCAAAATTGTCTCTTCGTCCAGCTATCTCCCCTTCGAGCTTTGGTACAAATACTGCCTCCGAACTGTTTACGCCATGACCGGGACGGGCGCCTTGCTGACCTTGATGCCGTGGATGGCTGCGGTGGGAGGTGGGAATGGAGGCAAGAGGAAGCAACTGTTAGCTAAGGAGTCCAAAAGCCATGCATCATGGTGTAGCCCAACGACTACGCATCGGACCCGCAGCTGAGGCAGCGATGCTCTATACCCAAACACAATCCGTTCTGTGAGCACTCCCTACAGGCGACCGACGTTGCGCCAGTGACATCGCCAGTTGCAAATCGGCTTCAAAACCCGTAAACCTCAACCCAACCTGGGCCCAACCCTAACCACTGGAAACTTACCATCGCGGTAGGACTTGGCCTTGAAGACGGCTGAGCCCGCCACCAGGGCGTTGGCTCCCGCGTCAATCACCTGCATGCAACCCAAGCGATGCGACCCACTTACTACCGGTAAAATCAGTACTCGCAACCCACGCAGCTTTGCAGGCACCCTTAATTGTTTGCGTTGCATGCAGCATGCGTTTCACATTCATGAAGCAGCACAAGCGTGTTGTGTGATGGCGTGGAAGCGTCCTTACAACTACCCACCTTGTAGGCGTTCTCCGGGGTCACACCGCCGTCCACCTCAATCCAGGGGTTAACTCCCTGCATGCCGCAACAGGGGGACATACCATAACGGTAAGTGCATGCAAGGCCGCTTTCAGCTTCAGCGCGGCCGCAAGACATCTGCACCGTAGCAACGGCTCGCCAGTAGATCCGTGGCGAGCCGCTGCCACCACCACACCCCCAGGAACATCACAGGCTAAGGATGCAAGTCGTTGGTACACAGCATGTCGCCGCTGAGTGCAGATTTGGCAGCTACCCACCACCCACACACCCACTTGCGCTTCTCCTTCCCTGCCCGCTCACCCACTCATCCACACCAGCACCCACCACCCACCTTCTCTTGGCACATGCGCTTGAGGGCGCGGATCTTGGCTACTTGGCTCTCAATGAACTTCTGTCCGCCGAAGCCGGGGTTGACCGACATGATGAGTACCAGGTCCACCACGTCCAGGACCTCCTCGATGGTGGAGAGGCTGGTGCCGGGGTTGAGCACCACACCCGCCTTGCAGCCTAGGTCCTTGACCTGCGTGGGCGTGGGTGGAGGAAGGAAGAGGGAGCAGGGGAATGGTGGGGGTCCGGGAGAGGGATGGGTGAAGTGACCGGTGGGAACGTAGCATATGAGGAGGTTGGTAGGAAGGATGCATGTAAGTAGGTAAGGCGTCGTCTTGCGTGCGTTAAGGTGGTTGGACCAGGGTGAGACCGTTGGTGAAACCCTGGGTGAACAACGGTACGCATACACAACGCATACCATGGTTGCTTACCTGGTTGAGGGTTCGGTGCAGGTGGATGGTAGAGGAGGGTTCAGCGTGAACCGAGATGATGTCAGCGCCAGCCTTGGCGAAGTCGGGAATGCGCTGCTCAGGCTCCACGATCATCTGCGAATGGCATGGCAACAGGTTAGACCCCGACCGCCAAGAAGAGTCGCTGCTATATCTACAGATCGCACAAATACTCACCAGGTGAACATCGAGCACCTTGTCCGTAACTGGGCGCAGCGCCTCAACGACGAGCGGGCCAATGGTGATGTTAGGCACGAAGCGACCGTCCATAACGTCTACATGGACCCAGTCGCAGCCAGCGACATCGATGGCGCGGACCTACGATTGCAGATATGAAGTGAACCACTGACATACATCAGCGCGCCAGAGCGGTGATTCGGCGCCGCTTCGAACGCTTTGGTTGTTAGGAAGCGCCAACGCACCTCCTCGCCCAGGCGAGCAAAGTCCGCTGAAAGGATCGATGGTGACACAATAATATCGCTCTTCTTGCACTTATCCACCCGGTGGGTTGCTTGCACGCGCACGACGCCGCGCGATGGCTTGGCAGCGCGAGCGCCCACCGCCTTAAAGGAGCTGCGCATGTTAAGGGCCATTGTTGCTAACTTGATGTGCTTGGGGTATGCTGGCGGGTGTAAGAAGGGGAATACCGACTCTTATCTGTGGCTTACTGATGGCTTTATCCATGGAACTGAAGCTCCGAAACCGTCACCAAGTGGATTGGCCTGACTGATTCAGCACGACTGGACGACTGCCTTACACCGCTTTAGTTTATAATTTGTCACTTGCCGAGTTATGCCATACAAGCTCCAGATTTCAACGTCCTGCATTGGGAAGGCTTGCAAGCTGCAAGCTGCGCGCACTAACAACTGTTTAATGCACCACGGTTAAAAACATATGTGGTAGCGAACCGGGATGCAGCTGAACTATATGGTAAAAGCTGACTGCCAGCACCTAACGAGCCTAGGACGAATGCCGCGTTGAGTGCAGCTGTCGGCATAATTGCGCCGCATCCCCTGGAAAAACCTCATATGGCATCTACATTTTTACTTTCCCCTTGCTGCTGTATTGGTCCTGAAGGCAAATCTGCAAGTGTCAGGGCTTGCATACATGTTGTGGACGGACTTCGCACCCCTAACTGGTTGTTTCGGGGTTTCCTGGCGCACCGCACATAAATAAGTAATGGCATGCGGATGACTTTGCCAAGGTCTGTAGCCGGTTCCTGTTCATGGCTGGCCACTGCCAGCTGCTGCCTGGCTGCTGTCCGCAGCTGCTGCCAACCCCGGCGCTGCACGACAGCTTAGGGAACGGCCAGACCGCATTTAGGGAAGCCGGAAACTCTTGGCTATCGCAAGTAGTTTGTGCGAGGGACCTATGCCTACGTGTAACGACCCATGGGGCTCCCCTTCGTTCCCATCCGACCGGCAAGCGCAGGTTCCGCTTAGTCCGAGTGCTCAACACAAATGCATACGGTACGCAAGGTTTGGATGGAAGGCTGACAAAGGAAAGCAACAATGCTTATTACATGCAGAACCAGGACGGCAATCAGTAACTATCGTTAGCCGATCGGCCAATGCCCAGCAGCCCCTACAGCTAAAGGTGAACGGCCCCAAACAGCCACTGTGTTTCCACCAACAACTCACAAGGCAACCATCGCCAATCTATATCGGCTGCCCATGCCAACAGGAACAACTTGCATTCGGCACATGCGTACACTGCTAGCATGCACAACGCATCCTTCGCCAGCCAGGACCAAACACCGTAGGAACCGTACCGGTAAGAATCGACCACAACAGGTGTAGGCCTGAACAGGCTATCTACACGCAAAGCCATGCATGGCACGCAAATTGCACTGCACGCTACAACCAAATGCGTGATACAATGCGCGAACGCTGAAATGGGGGCTATTAAGGCAGAGCAGCCGTTGCTTTTGTGTGTGAATGCCCCTTGCAACCACACACATGCAGGAAAGGTGCTTAGCAGCACTGTCATGTTGCACTCCTGCACTCCAAACTCTGCGTGCACAACCGCCAACCTCCGCGCCAAGCCAATTAACAAACATACGTACAGCCTATTTGAAAATGAAAACGCGCACCTGTGCGTAATGTACTACTGTATGTTGCCGTATGGAACAATAGGAAAGGGGAATGGACAGCGCATTAGGAAAGAATCCGCTACGCCAGCATACATCTAGCTTGTCGTTGACTAACGGTAACACGCACCTGTTTAATGACGTGGCAACGTGCGCCATGTCCCATTTGCAGCAACAACAGCAGGCGGTTTAACCCAACGGTAGAAACGGTTGAGCATGACGCGTGGATACCGTACGACGCACCAAAAGCACATCAGCAAAACTAATAGGAAACCTGATACGCAATCCTCTTAGACTAAGTAGTACTAATGCACGTACGTTTGACACGCAAGCAGTAGCATGTACGCGCCTGATGACTAACACACCTTTTTAGGTTCTCAGCCTACTTGTACATTGCCGTACTTATACTTCGGATTTATGTTTTTCAAACAACCACGTGCTCATCTACCGAGCCCGTGGCTTAACCCACTCCACGTTTCCTCCCCCTCCTCTTCTTCTAGCAATTTGGCAGCTGAACCGATTGCAGATTTCCCCCAAACACGGCCACGCCGCTGCTGCTGCGCCCGCCGCGGCTGCCGCTGCCCCCGCCTCCCCCTCCACGGCCTCCTCCTGCACTCTCTGCCGCAAGCAGCGAACCCGTCCCGAAACTGTCCTCGGTCGCAATCGGTCCACTGCCCGCCTCCGGCCCACCCGCCGTCGTACCCCCTGCTGCCGTACCCGTACCATTCCTCGGCGGCTCGGCTGCCAGTACGACACCGCTCGGCGTTGGACCGCAGAGCTTATCGTTACCGGGCCTAACCACCACCGTCAGCAACGGCGCGCCGAAGGCAGCGCGCTGCGACCAGGATGTCGGAACGGATCCCTCCAGCTGGTTTCCCTCCAGGGTTAGGGCAGCTAGGCTGTCTAGACCGCCGGAGGAGCCCCAGGAGGACGGTAGCTCGCCACGCAGAGAGCAGTTGTGCAGCCTGAGTTGCTCCAGGTAAGGAAAGGCGCTGGAGAGGCCCCAGGTGTCGGGAAGCGGGCCGTACAAGCCGGGATTGTACGACAGATCGAGGTTTCGGAGCTGCGGGAAGGCGTTGGGTCGGCCCCAGTCCACGGGAAGGGAGCCGCTGTGGGAGCGAGCGGTGGTGGATGGCGGGGAATGGCGGCGGAGGGGCGGAGGGACACAGGGTAAGTAGGGTGCTGCTGTGGCTGTTAACAGATCTGGCGGGTACCGGCACCGGTAGTCGACACGGGTAGTTTGTGTTATTCCATAGCAGGGCCGTAGCAGCAGCGCGTGTTGCGGTTGGGAACCCCCCCCCACACACCTGAACTTGTTGTTGGAGAGGAAGAGGTTACGCAGGTTGGGCATCACGTCGAAGGAGCCGCCCCAGGAAGCGGGCAGCGGGCCTGAGGGGAGAAGTGCGACACGGGGGCCGGGAGCAGCACCGAGTACGGCAAGTGTACGGCATGTCAATGTGTTGGATGTCATTAACACGGGCAGCAACCGCTGAAAACAGCGTAAACGCGGCCAAAGATTTGAAAAGGAGTAAGCAGTTGCGAAAAGCGAGCATCAAAGCGGGAGCATGCAAGCTGCTGCTAGGGCATGCAGGCTATGCCTTACATCTAGGCAACCGCTATAACCCCTACGCTATCACAATGACCACCGTGCAGGTACGGCAACCTCCGAATGCAGCAGCGATAGCAAGAAGCGCCTCACGTCTGCCGCACCTGTGAGTTGGTTGTCGAAGGCTGACAGCCAGCGCAGGTTGGGCAGGGCGCCGGGAGCGCCCCAGGATTGCGGCAGCGGACCTTGCAGTCGGTTGCGGTGCAGGTAGAGGTCGCCTGCGGAATCCAGGTTGAGTACCGGTGGTGAGGGGCGAGGGGTAGTGAAGAGGAAGGCAAGGGAGGAGGCACCGGTAAAGGGAGTAATGAGTGACATGAGTCGAATGCTTAGGAAGGGCGTGTAGGGAGAGGTCGAATGCTTAGGAAGGGCGTGTAGGGAGAGGACAGGTAAGGGAGTGCGACGAACGAAAGGTACGCACACGCCTTTGCAAGCTGCTGACGGCAGGAGGAGTTGACCGGCGATCCAACTGCACGTCTTCCACGTCCCGAAAGCCCCCTGCCCCCCGCCCCCTGGACCCCGCCCCCGCTGCCCCCCACCTAGCGCTGGGAAGGCCCCCGGTGCGCCCCAGGATGCGGGCAGGCTGCCACTCAGCTGGTTGAATGCCACCAGCAGACCTGGGGGCGGGGGCGGGGGTGAGGAGGAGAGTGGAGGACACATGCATGGCGGGGTGGCGGTGGGGGTGTTATATGAACTTGACTTACGGGTTCGCAAGTTCTTGACAAGGGAGAAAGGGTCACACACGCACTCCCAGAGGCCAACGGCATTACGGCCCAGTACGGGCAGCACCAACCCCCGCCCCACCCCTGCCGCCCACTGCCGCCCTGCCTTGCCCTAACCCGAACCCGAACCCCACCTCACCCGTCAGGTTCCCCCATGCCGTGTCGCTGCCCCAGTTTTCCGGCAGGCTGCCACTCAGGCGGTTGTCCATCAGAATGAGGTCCTGGCGGGGAGGCCGGCAGGTAGCGGGGGGGGGGTTCGTGAAACGGTCGTCAGGGGCAGGCACACCTCGCCTTCTGCGCTCTTTTTCTCCTTGCGCCTTCCCCAGCCGACCCAAATCCCTGAACAGCAACTTGGTCCTTTTTTTTCCTTTTCCTCTACCTTACCCCATCTTACCCCCACACCTGCAGCACGGATCCAGCAGTGAATTGAATCTTCAATCGCTCCACTTATGTATCTTACCCCTAGTCCCCTACCCTTACACCCCCCCTCCCGCACCTGCAGCTGCGGGAAGGCCCCACTGTCCGCCCACTCCGCCGGCAGGGAGCCCGACAGGCGGTTGGAGATGGCGGAGAGCAGGGAGAGGTGGCGGAAGGCGCCCTTGGTGCCCCAGGCGCCAGGCAGGGAGCCTGAGAGACGCGTGTACGGCGAGGTACGGCAAGGTACGGCAAGTGAGAGGTATCGGTATGAGGTGTGAGCAAGCGGGCAGAGTGCAGGAAGGGACGCTACCAGCTTCGGAAGGAGGGATGCAGCCCCCGGCCCCCGCAGGAGTGTGTCCGGCAGGCGCGCCCGCAGCGGTCGCCTGATCCAGCCGCATCTAACCTAGGTAGGCCCGCTCCCCCTGTGGTGCGCATGCCCTCCCCGGGACCCATACGCAACCAGCAACCAGTCGGTAACCAGCCCCTAGCGGCATCATGCACGCACCCTCCAGTCGGTTGTCCCCCAGGAAGAGCAGCTCCAGGGAAGGGAAGCTGCCCTCCTGGCCCCACTCGGGGGGCAGAGTGCCGCTCAGGTTGTTGTTGTTGAGGAAGAGGGAGCTGAGGGGGCGGGGAGGAAGGGGGAGGTTGGTGGAAGAGATGTTCTGATTGAGTTCAAGGAGTGAGGGAAGGGAAGGGGACAGGGATGGAGCGGAAGGAAGGCTGGAGAGGGTGTTGTTGGGTTGGTGACCCATGGGTCGCACGGTAACCCGTGGGTTGGCCCATGCCGGATGCGTGGTCCATGCCGTGGGGTAGCCCATGCCGGTTTCGTAAATGTGTCTCGGCCAGCGTGCGTTCCTTTGTCCATGTGTGCAGCCCGTACCCCTTTGCCGGTGCTTGCCCCGTTGCACGTATATGCCGTGTGAAAACCCCGTTTGAAGGCCCTACGAACAATACCCCACTAATTGTTATTTCCGGCAATCACCGCCCCCCATAATTCTCGCACCGCAGCTCAGGGAAAGCTCCGGGTCGGCCCCATTCGGGCGGCACACGTCCGCTAGCGTTGTTAAAGGACAGGCGCAGGAAGCTGAGCTGAGGAAAGACCCCTGGGTCGGCCCACTCGGTGGGGAGGTTGCCGTACAGGTTGGAGGTGTAGAGGTCGAGTTTGGTGAGGGCGGAGAGTTTGGCAAAGTCGGGCGACAGGGGACCGGAGAAGCACGGCTGCTGGAGGGGTAATGAGGAGACAACGGGCGAATGGGCGAAAGGGGGCGGGCAAGGGAGGCAAACTTGGAGGGAAGGAATGGCAGGAGGCGTGCATTGGTAAGCTGCATGGCACAAAGGGGATGGCATGAAGCGCGGGGTGTACGGTACTCGCAGGCATGCGGCATATTGATGCACTGTTAAAAGCAGAATATAAGGCATGGATTTTAATCACGTGCAAGGCGGCGTAATCACGTGCAAGGCGGCGTAATCACGTGCAAGGCGGCGTAATCACGTGCAAGGCGGCGCGTTCAACCCTCTGGACCCCCTTTGGCTCTCAGCAGGCCCCAAGCCTCTCCGCATGCCGCCAAGTTTCCCCGCACGCCATCCCTTGCCCCGCCTGACCTGCGTACACACCAGCACCAGCTCCACTACCCGCCCCTGGTCATTGCAACGGACTCCGGTCCAGTTGCCGCCGCACGGGTCACCGTCCCCCCAACCTGTAGGGCAGTGTAACAACGGTCCTATAAGGCCTCTCGAGATGTCGAGATGTCGTGACCCCTTTAGGACTTATATTGTAGCCTTGCTACAGGCAGTGCGGAGGACCCCAGACAAGTGTGCTCGCTTCGCACGCCCCAACATGCAACAGGCATTTAAATGACTGCGCGTGTTGCGGCATGCCGGAAGCAACCTGGAACACTTCATTTGCGAAAGCCTTGCCAAACGAAACTAACAAGCATTATAGAGATAGAGGCAAGACGAGAAATGTGTTGACCTTAATTATAACAAATGGAAATGAAGCAAGTGCGGGGTAGGCAAACGAGGAGCCTGCACTGGTCCAATGTTAGCTATCGCCATAAGCCACCAAGCGCGAAGAGCAAGCGTTTCCCACCCGAGTAGCCATTCGCTGCTGCGGCCAAATTCCAATTCTTAATTCCATCGCGAATGCGAAGCAACGTCGGGAGGTCTGAAGAACTGGAGCCGTCCGTCCCGCGGGTCTCCGCCGCCTGCTGGCCACTTTCGGAGGCAGTCGCAGAGACTATGTCTTCGCCGTTGACGTTCACCACTGGCTGCCTTCGCTGGTATAGCAGCGTATTGGCTGGTCTCGCCGATGACGGGGCCACGCTATGTGAGAGTAGCAGCGCTGCGAGGGCACCAAGTAACAGCAGAAGCCTATGCGGACCGGAAGGTCCACGGAGCAAGAAGCCTATGAGGTCCATTTGTAAGGGTTGATGTGTGGAAACAGCTATATGTTACTATTAGTGCCAGCTGGAAAGGCTGACGCACGAGGTCGAACTTGTCCGTTAACGCACGAGTCAATCTAACATCTTCCTTGATACACAAAATTATGGGAATAAATCCGCGGCTGGCCATCCACGAAAGCATTGGGCACATATGTACCGGTCATAATGCAAAATCGTACCACGATCTACGACGGTCAGCCCGAACAATGTTGAGAGCATCGAGCTCCCCATTCGCATCCCGTCCATGTTCAATAGCCACACGCATTTTACGATGCCAGAACACAGGTAATCACAGCCTCAGGTAAACTACCGCCCTCAGCACCTCAAAACGGGGAACCGTCTCCATGCGTGGGCCCTTGCTCGCTACGGATCCGACGGTACAATGAGGTTCGGACCATCCACAACGCCCGCACCACAGTTCACCAGCTACGCTAGCTGGGAATCCTACTCGCCATCGAAGCGACAGAACTCCTACCGTCTATGCTCATCCCCATGTACAAACACAACGCTCTAACTAAAAGCTCTCCGCACCACACTACTGCAAGCATCTACACATTACTTGTGCTGCTGCTTGACTACTAGCGTGTAATCTCGATCGGGTAGACCGCGAATACGCTTAATACCGGCATAACCGCCGTAGATGACTAGAATAATGAGGGCAGTCATGCCAAGCATGGCCATCCAACCCGTTAGGCTGACGCCCTGCGCGTTGCCACGCGTATCACGTGTGACGGTTGGCAGGCCGGTCGCAACCTCAATGTTCTCTAGGTGGTCCTTGAGCAGGGCAAAAGTCAACGAGGACTCAAAGGCCTGCTTCATGTTGGGCGGCTCCGCGATGTCGGCCAGGCGCGCGCATGCCGGCGAAAGCAACTTGGGGTTGCCGGCGGTCTCCACGAGCAGGCGCGCCGAAGAACGATCCTGCTTCTCCAACTGCAAGGCATGCATACACAATACAACATTAAGCGGTGGTTGCGACGCGGGGCAGCAGTCACACGGGAAAATCCGACATCACGCAAGTCCGACACTGGGCAGTAATAATCCATCAGCAGGACACACCGATGCAGCCCCCAGTTTAAGAACCCGCAACCCAACCCACCAGAGTCGCAAGGCAGGTGCCAACAGCTCCAGGGCGGGAAGCCATGTTCGGGCGATCCGCCAGGCACAGGCGGTTGATGTCGTCGTCGCACAGATGGGTGATGATAGCGGCCGGTGCCCACACGAAGAACGCCATGTGCACGGCGCGGCCAACCTCCTTCTGGCAGCCGTTCGACAGCGACTCGAAGTTCTTGACCATGCACTGGTAAACCAGCCCATCCTCGCTGTTGGCAGCATCCTCGGAGGCGCAGTACGTAAGCACGTCGGACTTGCACGCCTTGCGGAGAGGCGGATCCAGCTTCCAGTTGGCTTGCCTGCAAGGTGCAAAGCATCAGCAGCGTTAACCATATAATACGAACGATTCAGCGAGGGACAGTCCGCGTCGAGATGGACAAGGGACCTGAGAACACTTTATCATTTCCCTGCTTGTTCGGCCCCCAATCACGTTACCTGCGCTGCAGCTTGCTAACAATCTGGTACTTGCAACCACTTCCAAAATCAGCATCGTTCATGTTCTCTGCCAGGCAGCGGAAGACGCGTGCCTGCCCTGGCTGCACTGCAGAGCAATACAGCTGGCGTTCAGCCTTGCATGCCTTCAGGAGAGACACGTTGAGCTCAATAGAGTTCGCCTCCTTCTCCTCCAGCAGCAACTCTTCCCGGCGGCAAGAATCGCTCAGCTTCTTGCGGTTGTCACGCAGGCACTTGTGCACACGACCCTCGCCTGTGGACAGCGTGTAAGGCAGCAAACAGTTGAGATACGTCGACATGCAGACAACCCCTAGCATTCGGTATGGCATTGGAGCAGGCCGTGCATGCAGTCATGACACGACAGAGCGGGAACCAATTTCACCCTACCAAAAGTATACTTCTACTAAGCAGAGACACCTACCAGGCTCCACGTCCTTGCAGAAATTGTCAACATCCGTGCGGCAGGCCTCAGCCAGCAGGATATCGTTCATGAAGTTGGACACCTCCATCTTCTCGTAGTAGTACACCTCCTTCTTGCAGCCCTCGTCGCCAATGTCGTCGATCTTGTCAGTCAAGCAGCGCAGAACCTTACCACCGCAGGGCTGCAGCGGACACAGGGGAGAGGAGACGGTGCACGGGTAAGGCTTTGTACCTCCGACAATGCGGTGCTATAACAGCACGTACTGCTCAGCGCTATGACACAGTGTATGACATTTCACCACCCTTTCTCTCTTAGAGCTAGAGAAGCAAAAACACCCTTGCCCCAACTCACACTTCCATCGTTGGTTTGGCACAGTCCGGGGCAGAGCTTCTCCACGTCCTTCTGGCAAGCCTTCTTAAGACGGAAGTTGAAGCGGTAATCCTTGGAGATCTCGGCCTCATACGCCTTAATCTCCTCGGCGCAAGCCTTGCCGAACTCTTTCTGGGCCTTGTTGTCTTGCAAGCAGCGAATAACCCGCCCGCTGCCGTGAGGAATGTCCTTGCAGAAACGATCAATCTCCTTGACGCAAGCGGTCTTCATCGGGTACTGGAAATCAATGTTCTCGGAGAACCGGACCTCCTCATCAAACAATGTTGCGCGGCAAACAGGGCTGAGGTTGTCACGGCTGTTGCTCAGGCAGCGGATGACACGGGCAGATCCCTGTGGCACAGCGGGATCAGGAGGATAGGGGAGATTACGCATTGTGGCTTGTTCCATATGGGGCAGGAAGGCATAGCATGAAAGCCGCGAACGAAAGGACAAACACTGGTTATGCCGAAGGAAACCCCGGAATTCAGCATTCCAGTAACCCCCGTTGAGCAACCCGCCTTAGAAACTAGGCCTGGCAAGCTTAGGAAGGCCCATGAACGTACCGGTGGGACATTCGCGCAGAACTTCTGACGGTCCTCAAAGCACGCCTCAGCAAGAGGGACATCAAACCGGATGTCCTGCGACGCCAGCTGAAGGTATTTCTTGACCTGGGCCTTGCACTCGCCGTTCTTGATCTCGCCCGAGTAGTCTTGCAGGCAGTTAATCACAGATGAATCGTAGGTATCAATGTCGTCCAGGTCCTGCACAGAACACGTATTCACACGTCAGCTTTGGGGACGACATGAGCAACGCGCCAAGGCACAAACCCTCAAGCTTTCCATAATAGCCTTCAAGTTTCCGCATGCTCTGGACACGCACGAAGTTCTTACCCCGAAGTACGCGCACATGTTGAAGATTTCCTGCTCGCAGACGCTCCGCAGCCGGGAGTCCAGGCGGAAGTCACGCACACGCCGTTCAATCATGGCGTCCACCTCCTCCTTACAGCCGCTAGACAGCTCGTCGCGGTTCTCCTCGAGGCAGTCCTTGGCGCGAGCGTTTCCGGGCTCAATGTCCTTGCAGAACTGCGGAAATGCAACAGGGTTGCCGTGTTGACGTGCATGGGGCTTCAGAGGCCCTAGCCAGGAGCAAAACTCGATTCGATGAAGTGGCTGAGAAATGGACAAGCAATGAGTGCGCTAATGCACCGAGCCCAAACACCGCTTACCTTCCGCTTGTCGGGCAAGCACTTCTTGAAGAGACGCACGCTAAGGCGAATGTCATCTGCGTTCTCCATCTCCTGACGGAAGAGCTGCTCCTCGCATGCCCACGACAGCTGCATACGCTTGTCACGCTGCAAAGAACAGCAATGGATGGCGAGTCTAAGCGTGTGCCAGACATTTAGATAACGTACACACGCCATAGCTGATATTAGCGCACAATGCATTGCTATCTGACCCAACCATAGATTGAGCGGATCGACAGCCCAACAGGACCCACCAGGCAAGCCTGGACGCGGCCACCACCGTTCTTGACGTCCTTGCAGAGCGTCTCCGTGTCCTCCTTGCAAGCCTCGTACAGCATGGGGTCCGCCCGAATATCCTTGGCGGCCTGTAAATGGGTCCCCATGCCGGTAGTTAATACCCTCTAATAGGTCACAATGGTCGTTCCGTCAAGTGCTGAAGGCAACATGCATATGCAGGGGGCCTTGGAGCTTCAGGCATCCTCGTGAGAAAACGCGGACCGAGTCCTTCCATAACCTAGCTGCCTTCGCCTGTATGCAAGAAACCAAACCGGCAGCCTAAAGCTTAAGATCACGACACCAAGAGTTCAAGTACCCACCTCCTGCATCACTTTGAATAGCTGGTGCTTGCATGGCTTGGACACCTGCGCCTTAACATCGCGCAGGCATGCGATAACCTGCCCCGACTTGTAACCGAAGAACCAGGTGACGTTGCAGAATTTGTCTGCGTCAACCTTGCAGGCCTTGGCTGTTGGGGTTGGGAACCAGGAGTGGTGAAGAAACCCAATGGCCAATCGTTCAGATCGATCGTTCAGAGTTGCCAAAAGACCCCAAATAGTCATGTGCTGGGGCAGGGGTGGCTGGTGTCCTGCCCAAGCCATCCCTGGGCTGTCAGGGATAGCCCAACCCCCATCCCTGGGCTTCTAGTGGGAAACCCACGGCCATACAAGGGCCCTGGTTTGGATCCCAGTCCTTAAGCCAATAGCCGTAACCACCCCAACCCGCACCTAATAACCCAACCGGTGACACAGAATTACGGTGCCATTACGCCTCAAGAGGTTACGGTGCTTCACCACATTTCGGTAAACCCCAGCCAGCCTACCACTTACCCAGCGGTACGTTGGCATTGATGTTGCTGTTACGCTGGACCTTATAGGCAAATACCTCCTCGCGGCACTCATCCGAGATATCAGGAGCGTCTGCAAGGATAACGTGCTTTAGAAAAGTGGCAAGGGCCTCGCTTCCCTACAAGCTACTCCCCCGCATGACACGCACCGTCTGAACCCTCGGGCGACTCGGAGGCATCGATTTGCTCACTGATGCAGTCCGCCAGCTTGCCCTCTCCCTCATCCACATCGTCGCAATACTTTTCAATCTCCTTAGCGCATTTACCTATAGCACAGAAGGGCACGGTGAGGTGAGGAAACAACGGAATAGGATACCGTCAGCGCGTTGGAAAATCAACCGACCTTCGTCGTCAATGTCGTCGCCGAAAGTGACATTCGCGGATGGCGCGAAAGCCACCTGCTTATTCTGGAAGGGTGCTGTCTTAGTGCGGGCTGGTCGCTTCTTGCGAGGCTCCTTTGCATCTGCGTCGGTAGCAACAGGCTTCTTGGAATCATCGGCTTTTTTCGCCTCTTCCTTTGCCCCTTCTGCCTTCGCAGGTTCAGCTTTAGCAGCCTCTGCTTTTGCAGGCTCAGCCTTCACAGGCTCTGACTTCTCAGGCTTAGCCTCCTCAGGCTCGGCCTTAGCAGGCTCAGCCTTGGCAGTCTGAGAAGCAGTTGATTTTGCTGCATCTGTAGCGGGCTTCGCCGACTCCTCTGGCTTAACAGCATCTCCTTTGCCTTCGGTAGCAGCAGCTGCGTCCTCAGTAGCAGCGGCAGGCTTGTCGCCTTCCTCCTTATCGTCTGCTTCTGATGCCGCCACAGCTGCTTCAACAGCCTCCGCAGCTGCTGCAGCAGCCTTTGCAGCAGCAGCAGCAGCCTTGGCTATAGCTGCGTTGCCGTCCTGCTTGGCTTGAGAAGTTGATTTCGCTGCTGGCTGACTGGCAGCTGCAGCTGGAGCCGTCTTGGCTCCGGAAGGAGCTGCTGTTCCGCTAGAGTTATTGGCAGGAGTGCTGGCGCTAGATGACTTTGCAGCAACTGGAGTGACAGCAGTGGTGTTGCCTTCTGCTGCGAAGACTGGCAACGCCAAACAGCCTAACAGCAGCAGCACAATTGTGCTAGCCTGCAGAGCACAAGCCTCTAACGTTTAAGCCATAAAGTTTAAGGAAACGAACGAAGGGCAAAAGGCAGCGGGCAGTACATACCTTCATTGCTGCCTAGCTCCACGCACAAGGAAGAGTGAAGTAGATTGGAGACCACGGTCAAAAGGAGCTAAGTAAAGCACCACGGGGCACCACTCCGGTCGCTATCCAAATGTGGAGCCTAGTGTAAAGCGCGCGGACCGTATTAGTTGAGCTTGGAGTCCTAAGGGCCTCCGTCCTACAAGTTATCAAATCCCATCTGGGACAAAAACGTTGATGCGACCAGCAAGCCGCAGCAGAAGCCCACTATGAGGAAAGATCCCTAGGATCGTTTGTGCAACGGGCCAGACCAAGGCCGGGGAAGGCGTAAGTATACTATCAACTACTTAACAGCCCATGCCTAACATCTAAAGTACTCAAATTTCCAATTTTACGAGTCAGGCTACGAAGGCAGGTATGATTGCATGCGTACGACATGCCGTGGACATCAACGCCCTATACGCGGTATGCACAAACCATATTGCGATGCATTGACATACTACCCGTGCTTGCTACAGTCGATCACATGCTGCAGTCTTGAGGCGTTTCCTTTGGCAAGAGTGTTCTTTGTCAAGATCACATTGACCAAGCCTAGCAACATGTTATGTTGCTAAATGAGACTGCAATGAAATACCGGCCCGGGACCAAAAATGTTCGGCAGCATTTTCACTAACGCGTAGCCAGCTATTAATAAGTACAGAGCAACGCACTCGCATAATACCAATAACCCGTGTGCCCGCCATAATACCCGCTGCGGTTCAGGCAAGGATACACGCACCGGTGCTCCCTGAATCTCATGCTTGGCCGCCGCCAGCTATTGACATGAACTTGCACATATATCGCCATGACATGCACTGCCCGCGCACCTTACATGGCCATGCATTTAAGCATAACTCCCCCTACCGCGTAGCCATCCCTGCAGCCATCCCGTCCGCCTCGATCTGGGCTTGTCCGTATGATGAGCGCAAATGGTCTTGCCAGGATCAGGTTTGCCAGCTTAAGAACAGCGTGCTGTGTATGGAGTTCAGAGGAGAGCCACGTGACTGGAGTCATGGCATTGCGGCAGACTGGGGGCGCAGGGGCTACTTTAGCCAGCATGAGAAGATGCCCCAGCCCCCTTAACTGTATGGGAGTGTATGGTTCGGCGAGGTGCACGCCTAGGTGTCCTCGGGCTGACACTCCTTCCATTGCCACAACTCACACAGAGAGCTATCCATGTCTTCAGAGACCATTGGACGCTGGATACACAATTGCCTGCTCCGTGCCCACACGAGGTTCTGCTAGCTAAAATGTACAAGCCGGCTTCCCTTACACTTGACGACGAGGAATGAAGTTACGCCTCAGAGCAATGTCCGCAAATGCATCGCCCTTGGCATGGGTATGCACCACCGCAAGATGCATCCATAGCGAGAGGCAAGCGCGTGCCGTGCAGGACTCGATAAACAACAATACACATGGTGACGAGCAAACTGACAAATCGACGAACACCAGGCACACTAGCAGGAAAGATTGAATTCCCAGTGCAATGCCTGCGCAGTAACAGGCTTCATGCGTGGTAGGGCACCCAACCATCGGAGCGCCCTAAAAATACACGCATCGCCAGGACCATTGCTCAATGATAAGACACAAACTCCTCGTTGGGTTTGAATCAACGTAGCCAAACAACGCAGCCAAACCCTCACGAACATCCAGCATATCAAGAACATCCGCACCGCCCTTCCAATTGATGAACACATGTAACGAACGCGGGCTATACACCTTTTCTGGGTGCGTAACAAATCCTGCCGCACGCGCACCGCTGCCTACCAAACCCTGAAGAATCCACGGCTTTGCAGTTACCAGCCTGGGCGATTTGAGGCGGGTCCTTTGCGGTCCTGACGAAAAGTTTCTAATAAGAACTGACTCGCGCTCGGTGCAAACCCACCATCATGACCCAAGGCCATAGCAGCAATAGAAGGCACCGACTAATATGCCGAATGAACCAGGTGCGTGCTGAGAACCCCCCCTCCTCCAAGCCACGACAATCCAGACGCCCAACTGCTGTTGACCCGTCCACCCACCGGGCCACCGCTATCACTTCTTCAAGCCTCGTTATCGTCAAGGACATGCCATTAGTTTATTGACTAAGCTTCCACTGCATATGGAAATAACTTCATGCATTCATCCCAAGGACTCATACCATTTGACGTAAGTACTTAACCCCCCGTGTTCTATCGCCCCCCAAGAACAGCCTCAAGCAGTGCTACCCAGAAGCCCGTACGAGACATGGGCAATTAAGGTTCTTAAGGCTCCTATGTGAAAGAAGGTAATCACGTGCTATATCAATGTACGGCGGGAAGACATTTCCTGAACAGCTTAGTACAGCAATTTTCCCCCAAACAGAAGGCCTTGCACCAAGAATTGAAATGCAGCAGACCTCACCGCAACGTACGAAGACGACATTCTCCCAATACAAACGTGCCTTCACTCACTACCTCCCCGGCCCAACGCCTTCATTGGCCTCCTCGGCGCCAAGCCGTTGCCATTGCTCAAGCGCAGCCGTGTTGTTTGGCTGCATGCCGCGCGGGCCCGTTGTCAAGCTGTGCATCGCCTGTGTAAGCGCCTTGATCGCCGCACCGTCGTCCGGCTGCGATACTGCAGCACTGCTGGGCCCAGCTCCCGAAGCTGTCACAAGACCCGACGACGGGTCCGCGCCCGCGGGCACACCCGCCGCGCCCTGTCCCATGTGCTCATAGCGGCCCTGCTGCCACTGCACTGCGGCCGAGGGATGCGAGCCCCCGTGCGGAGCCCCTTGCACCACAGGCGGCGCCGCGGGTGGTGCAATGATACCGGCGCCTGCGGCGCCGCCCAAGGGCCCAGCCATGACGGCTGCAGGCGCGGCGCCAGGTGGCATGTGGGGCCGCACGCCGGCCGCCACCATCGGCCCAGGAGCGCCGCCTGGGGGGCCGCTGGCCAGCTCCGGCGCCCCAGGTCCGGCGCCGGCAGCCGGGCCTGTCTGTCCCGCCAGCTGGATGAGCTGCGCTTTGTACATCTGCGCGTACACCAGCTTACGAGAGAGCTTCTGTGCAACGCGCACCGCAACCGTGAGCTCCGGCGTCGACATGTCATGGTAGCCGGTGAGCTTCGACAGCATGGATGGCCAGAAGGGCACCGCGCCACGCAGCCTGCGCTCCGCATACAGGATGGCCGCCGCCACCACTGACGGCCGGCAGTTCAGCAGCGAGAGGTCGTACAGCGACTCAACGGCCAGCATGATGGCGAAACCCGCCATGCCGTACACGTCCTGCTTGTCAAGGTAGCGGTAGCCGAGGCGCTCCAGGTACACCTTCAAACAGCGCATGGTGGAGATTGCCGAGATGTCGTCCGTCAGCAAGCCGCGGATGTTCCACTCCATCTTAGCGACTGCCGTGGCAGGCAGCTCTGCAAAAGTACAGCAAAAGGAGGCAGGAAGAGGGTAAGAGAACTGGCTAAGGCACCGTTGCATGGGCGCCAAGTCACATTACGACAAGGAAACGGACTGGGTGAGGCACTGCTATTCCCTACGCGGCAAAGCTTTCGGTGTGCACCGATTAAGCGCTATAGCCGCAGTCGGCAGTTCAGCACCCACGCGAGCAACAATACCGCAAGCAGGAAGCGCTCATGCATGCGGGTTCTGTCGGCTCCCCCTGCACATACCGCTGCAGCATTCGGTTCAGTGCAACCTAACCCTACTGACCTGTAATCTGCTCAATCTCGGCGTTGGTAGGTACGCGGTCGCTGCTGTCGCCCTGCTTCGCCGCAATGATGAGCGCGGCCACACCCACCAGGGGCAGCACGTCCTCCGGCACCTGCTTCGCCTGGGAGGCCGTGCGGTCCATGAGCAGCACCGCATCGTGCACAACCTCGTCGCGAAGACTGAGCTTAGAGCTCAGGTCCAGCAGTCGGGAGATGAGGACCGGCCGCTGCTGCACGTAGCCGGGGCTCATGTTTGAGAGCACCAGCCCGTGCGTGTTCTCAAAGTGCTGCACTGCTGCGAACGCCTCCTGGCACTCCTGCGTGACCTGCTGCTCACGCATGGCGTACACCTCCTCCGTCATCTGCACAGGGGTGGGTAGGACGCAGGCAACTGCCGTCAGTGAAAGAGTGGTGCAGCAGCGGAGTGTCCAGCAGAGCAGCTGTGGCATGTAGCGTCTGCACTGCAGTTGTAACACTGCATGCACGTAACTTCCTGCATGCAAAGCAGCGTGGAAGCGACTCCAGCGTTGGCGGCATGTGCTGCATGCATGTGGGTCAAGCGCCTCATGGCTGCACTGGGGCTTGCAGGTTACCACTTAACACGGCACGCGCCTTTCTTACTCCCCATCACGGGCTACAAGCCACCTGAACACCGGCGGACCCACCTTGCTGCTATCCGCAATTGGGAACAAGCTTGCCAGCTGCGCGCTGAAAGAGGTGCTGGTCACCCATTCCGCGACCTGCGCGCCGCCAGCTTCCAGCACGGAGGCGTACATGCTGTCCTGCACCAGCCTGCAGGATGGTAGCGGACATACGAATAAGGTCGGCTTTTAGCTTACGGTTGTTGCATTAGGCAGACCACCGCTGCGTTGATACCACATGCTTGCGTGCTCTGGGTGCCGCCGGAAATTCCTTGTCCCTCGACAGGGTAACGGACATGGCAACAAGGCTCTACCCTGAGGAAGCAGCCCCTTGCCTGAAAGGCGCGTCCCAGAAGCTCATCATGGCCGCCACCGCCTCCTTAACAATGCAGTTGCCCTGCTCGCGGCTGGCCTTGCCCATGTCGGTCACGATGGCGAGCACCGCGGGAAGGTGCTGTGGGCCCTTCTCCGTTGCAATACGCCTGCGGGACAACAACGCACGGCACAGCAACGTGTTAGCCCGCAGTGCTAAAACGACAGCAGGGGGCGAAAATTCTTGGACCCGCATGCCCCAGCGGCCCCGCCCTCAGGAATCGGAGGGATGCAAAAGGAATAGGCACAGAACGGGATCCTGACCCAAGTTACGTCCCAGCCCGTCCTTATAAGAAGCATTTGGCCCACTTACACCGCAGCTTGCTAGGGAGCAAATCCACATCCCTGCGCCTAAATATTGGACGAGGCCACCCGCTGTTCCCAAAGCCAGTGCCAACACTCACTTGAGCTCCAGCAGCCAGCAGTACAGGCACACCATCGCTACGCCCGCCGTCATGGCATGGAGGTTGACCTCGATGCGGCCGGGGCGGCGCACCAGCGGCTCCTGGCGGAAGTGCCCCTGCTGGACGGCTGTCAGGAACAGCTGCAGCGCCTTGCCCTGCGCCCAAATGATGCCCGTCTCCCACAACGTGTCGATGATGGCGTTGTAGACGATGGCGTCCGGCTTGCAGCCCTGCACACACATCTTGTGGAACGCCTGCAGCGCCTTCTGCCACTGCCCCCCGCGCTCGTAAGCGCTGATGAGAGCGGTGTACGTGACGACTGTGCGGGTGGGGGCAAGCACAGGACCAGCAAGAGGAGAGTTAGGCGCGAGGCTGGATGGCCTTTCCCCCTACGGAAGCACCCAACTCATCCAGCCAGCTGGTCGCCCTAAGACCAAGGCTTCGGCCCGAAAGGGTCCTTGGGATCGCCGCATACTATTGTGCGCGAACGTCTAACTCCCAGCCCCCTCCCATGCCGCTATACCCGGACCCCTATCTTTAAATTCTTTACCCAAGATCCCCAAGACCCACCGTCGGGGGTGCAGCCGTGAGCATTCATTTGCTCAAACACCTCCGTGGCCTTTTCCCATTGACCACCTGCAGTGCAGCAAGAGTTAAGTAATTACCTAATGAGCGTACGTCAAAATACTGACAACACTTGCAACATTGACAGGCAATATAAGGCCAACTGCACGCAGCATCACCGTATCGCCCATAACTCACCCTGGGCACACGCCGTCACCAACGAGTTGTAGGTGACGGTGTTGGGGACACAGTTGTCCTGCTGCATCTCGTTAAAAATCCGCAGCGCCGTCTCCCACTGCCCCGCCTTTTCGCATGCGCTGATCAGGGAGCTGTACGTAATGACGCTGCGATCCATGTTCTGCCGCAGCATCTCTTGATACACCTCGAGCGCCTTGCCCAGCTGCGTGGTCTTGCCGTACGCGCTGATGAGCGCGTTGTACGTGGTGGAGTTGGGCGTGAAGCCCTCTGCTAAGAGGCGCTGATAGACCGCCAGCGCCTCCCGCGGCTGGTTGCACATGTTGCAGGCAATTATCAAGGTATTGTACGTCCGCAGCACAGGCTCGACACCCTGCATGGCAATGGGCCGGGCGTGTTAGCAGACCCCAATCAGCACGAACAGAGCAAAGAACGACCCCGTTGGAAAACCCAGCCTGGCGCACCTCGTGCTTCATCAAGTCCAGCACGTGAATCGCGCGCTCCCATTGCCCCAGTTTCCCGTAGACGTCGACGAGCGTGTTGTAGGTAACGACATTGGGCATGCAGTTTACCGCGCGCATGGAGTTGTAAATGTCCAGCGCAAGGGCAAGTTTCCCGCATTTTATGCATACGTTCTGCAGGATAAAAAGAAAATATATGTTTGCAGCTCCAAGTAAGGTCTTTGGGGCAGCAACCTCACCATTAACGCAGTGTACGTGTGGACGTTCCGCTCAATATTCCGCGACCGCATCTCCTGCATCAGCTCTAGCGCACGATCGACATCCTGCCCGTGTATGCAGAGCGAGATGGTGGCCGTGTAGCTATAGACATCGCAAAGCGCCCGAAGCGGGCTGCGTTCGTTGGCTGAGCGCAACCAATCGAAGAGCTCCATTGCACGCCGGTCTTTCCCGAGGCGGCTGAGGTCTTTCAAAAGGAGAGCTACCGCGCGGCTGTCAACGTGGTGGAGAGCACGGAAAATGACATCCGGCAGTGGCTCATTGGCCTGCAATTTCTGAATGATCACGACCATCTCCTCGACCGACAGCGCATCCTCGCCTTCTCTGTTTGAGGGGCCAGCGCCGCCAGGCCCGCCGGCGCGACCTTGCCCGGCTGGATACATCTGATCCCCACCCTTTTTGCCATACTTGCCGCCCCCATATTTCGACCGGCTGCGCCCAAACCAGGGAACACGGTAACCAGAAGGCTCCTGGATGGCTTGGCCACCCCAGCCAACAGCCGGCGCCTGCTGTGCAGCGGCAGCATGGTATGGAGCTGTACCAGGCCGCAGCTGGTGATGCGGTGGCTGTTGATGGTGACTCTGTCCCTCTGGCTGTCTACCATAATTCATGCTCGCATAGTAGGCGCGTTCATCCGCCATCCAACGTTGCCTGTCGCTAGAGTACGTGTTGGCAAGGGCGTCACGTAGCTGGCCGTCGGGTTTCATCCAGCCCTACACCTAATCACAGACCCCACGAGTAAGCGCTAATTACAAATCGGAACATCGGAGGTGCTTAGGGTGGTCCACAACTTAGACCCCGTGATAAGTTTGCAACTAGCACATGGAAGTTTAAAGGCCGGCTTTCCACGTGGAACCAACAGTTCAATGAGACAGAACGCTGCAGCATAAAAGCTATGACCATACCATTTTGTCATATGTGTACGGCAGCGTGTGGCGCGCGTGTGCGTAGGGCATAGAGTTGCATGGTCTTCTTAAAGACCCATTCTTAATTCGACGCTTAAATATATATGTCCAGATAGGTCCCTATCCGCTTTGAGTGCTGCTGCAAATGCCCGTCGCCGTGCCTTTCGTCGATTACAAACTAACAACACCCCTTCTTACAGGTTATCCGGTGCATCCTTGTGTCAAGTATGATCGGATTTTACCGCTGCTGTTGGCGTTTCAAACCAGCGTTACTTAGTTACTACAACTGTACCGTATTAATCCTCTCTTCAACCCTCACACGGTAATGGGTTTCTTCCATAGGCTTTCATCCAAGCTGACAACCCAGCTGTGATACAATTTTGCTAACGTGCCTGAACGGGGGGGTGTCCGGTACAGCAGGCGCAACGAATGCCCTCGGAAGCGACGAAGACACGTCAGAAAATTGACACAGGATGCTGATCCAGGGATGTCAAAGCATATCTCTTGAACTGTATTTGGCGTGTAATTATCTTGGTTGGACGGTGCGCGTGCACGTTTTGACACAGTCCCCTTGGCTAACCCCTGCCGAACAATACCGGTAGCCCACCAGGCCTCCGGGCAGAAACCCCTGGGTCTCGTCGCCACATTACTATGACCTGTCCACTCTCTCCCCACTGCCACCCGTATGAGAGCTTGTATTTCAGAAACTTTAGGCCATGGTTCCAAGAGACTACAAATATGCAACAGCCCTTTAAAGCTATGCAATGTGAGGACAGGTTGCTACAGATATTTAGACTCATGCCGCTGTTCCGCACTACAAAGTAGGGCGAGTGACATGGACGCAGCCGTCGAGGTACGGGATACCTGGTACGATACCTGATACGAGGTACATCAACAGGGTACACCAAGGGACACATGCACACTTCCCCCTTACAACGCATTCCCAGAAGTCGCTACCCTCTATATTATACCGGTATCCTCTACTGCCTTGGTACACGCCAAGCACCCAGATACCAAGTAAGTCTTGCTGAGCATGGGCAAATGTTAGGCTAGCCACTTGGCTGCCCATTGGGATGATGGGGGCCACAGTCGATGCAACGCAACCGTTACATAAGGGCAACACTTAACCTGGTGGTCAGGGGAAACGACAGTTGGTTTACCTGCCTCCTAGCTGGCTGAACGGCCTAAGAGCCCGACAAACCTTCGGATTTCCTCCCAATGCGTGTCACAAGATCCAAGGCGGACCGGACCAAGTCTCAGACGCGTGCTGCTTGTACCTTGTAACACAGATTAAACAGAACACGAAGTACACGCAACCTGGCAATGCATGCGAAAGGGCATACACTTCAGCCACAGGGTGAGGGTATTTGGAAATCCGCCCGGCGGTTGGGGAGAGCAAGGAGAAGGTGAACGGTTGGCTCGGCCTCGGGTGATAGCGGGTAAAGGGATTCCTGTAGTATATGCGTTTCTGAAGGAGATAAGGAGCACATAGGTTTGCATAGCGTGGATTCCGCACGGGGTGTACCCCATGGCGACAAGGGCGGTTGCAAATTGCCGTATGCAATACGTCAAGATGAACGAGCTCGCTTAGACTCCCCGTCGGTATTCCCAATACCGATCCGTGTTGACTTGTATATTGCTTATTTCATTAGCAGCCTAGTATAACGCATCGCAAAAAACTTGGTGGTATGAGGTCACCTGTGCTGTTGCTCAGCCCTGCAGGGCTATCACCCTATAGTGTAGAGGTTCAATACCATAGAAGTTGATAAGGAGAAGGGGCTGAAGATGCCCAAGGAGGCGGCACTCCCACAAAGTCCTGCCCACGAGCGGTGCTAGAGAGCAAGCTTCAATGTACCTACTCTTCTTTGTTTCACGTCTGCGTGTGGAGGGCCGCACAAGGACACCCATCATTTATCTTCGCTACAAGGCCGCAACGGATGGGTGCGAGGACGTGGACTTCAATGAGCAGCTGCTGAACGCATTTTGTTTTCCTCTGGGTCCGGAAGCTGTCCAACCAAAAGAGGTTCAAGCATCAGAGGTGGGATTTTGTTTACCTTACTGGGCGGTTTGGAATGCGGCTCGACTTCATACGGGTGGTATGCAGGAGTACACGTTTACGCTCACGCACGGCGATGGCCAGCGTTTTACGGGCTTTTGCCGTCAAATATTTCCACCTGCGCCGCGGGTGGGAAGCAAGGCTCGGTACCCACAGGTGCTATGCATCGTTGCCGAGAACCCTTGGTGCAACTTCTTCTTCAAGGTGGGCACCTATGACAGTTCCAGCGCCGCATTGTGAAGCCGAACCCCGGAGAAACCATGGTTAACCCGCATGTAAGGCACTGACTGTGGCACGGTGGCTGCAGGTGCTGCAAGTAGCGGAGCAGGTCCTAAAGGGCTATGATGGGCTCCTAGACACTGGGCAAAAGGAATTGCCCTTGGATTCCCAGCTGGGGTCCTTCTTGGTAGACCTGCGCAAGCAGTTGTCCACAAACCCTGCCCCGGGGGAGGTCCTGAGGTAAGCGTGGCGGGGTTTGCTCAAGCTTTGCTCATTCCAGGCGTAAAAGGACCCATAACTGGCCCACTCTTCTCCACCCAGCACGTGCCATAACACATGACGACCTTTCAAATAACTTCAAGACTTACTATTCCACTCCTCACCCTTGCAGGGTGCTGGTGCCCAACCTGAACGTGCTGCATGGCGTCAGTCCCCCTCGCTACATGGGTTCCGGCACCGTGGGGGACTCCCTGAACTGGTGAGCACATCTGCAGGTGCAACAGCGACGCAGCGGTTTCGTCCTACGCTAACAGATTGCTCCTAGCCCGCCCTAGCCCCTGCCTGGTTTCGAGGCTAGCATGACGCTGGGATGTGCCGCAACCCCCTGCTCATGTTGGCTTAACCCTCCCCCACCTGTCTTGCAGGGCTGACGGCCGCATCGAGCTGCAGGTCCCGCCGGACTGCGGTAACGGCCTGGTCAACTCGGGCATTCCCCTGGCGCGGCTGCTCTTCCATGTGAAGGTGGAGGGCATGTTGACGCTCATCGCGAGCTTGCTGCTGGAGCGGCGCATTGTGTTTGTGGCGCGGTCGCGGGACACCGTTACTGCGGCCGTGCAGGCAGCGCAGGCATTAATATACCCCTTCAAGTGCGTGAACGGGGGACGTGGCTGGAGGCACCTGAGGGCGGGTTCAACCCATGCAAAACCTAATAGCATTGCAGCATGGCGTTGTCTGGTGCTCCTTGGGTTCGGTATATCATGAAGCCTGACCCAGACTACCGAGGCGTCCCTTTGCCAAGATTCCCCAAGGTCCTCTTAAGCCTTCACATAATCTCATCTTCTTCCTCTAACCTGCTACTTAGGTCGTTCCTTATGTCCTTTGTGTCATGCTGCCGCAATTTTGCTCTTCCTGCCAGGTGGCACCACATCTACCTGCCCATCCTGCCTCGCGACCTGGTGGACTACCTGTCAGCGCCCATGCCCTTCCTCGTGGGCCTTACCTCGGAGATGCTGCCGTTCATTCGCCACATCCCCATGTCGGAGGTGACCACCGTGGACCTGGACCTGCGGGAGGTGTCGCCGCCGCCCGGTGCCTCGTACGACGATGGCCGGGCCTTGCCGTACGGCCGGCAGTTGGCGAGGGCATTGGAGGCGGTGTTTAAGACCGTGCGCAGCCCAACGGAGTACGAGAGCAGCCCGGTGATCACTGGTAAGGGCGGTAAGGGAAAGGGGAAGGGCGCTAGGGCATTGGGACACAGTGTGTTGTACTAAAGGGACCAGGAGCACGGGGTAGGGGACGAGGGGTGGGGAGGGCACCAAAGCTGCTAACGACCATCCTAGACATACGCAAACCTGCGGTTATCGACACGCATCGCTCTTTACTTAACGATGTGGAGCAGCGTCGAACAAGCTTTTCAACGTAAATTGTTCTTGTCCTACTTCCCGGTGGGACCCTGCTGCATAAGCCCCTCTTGTATCCAATATCACGCAGGCGTCATGCAGGAGTACTTTGTGCGGCTCTTCGGCTCCTACCGCCGCTACATCCACGACCAGGCGGCGGAGCCCTTGCTGCGGGCCGCAAACTGCGTGTCTGCAGCAGCCGGGCCTGCTCCATGGAAAAGCGGCACAGGGGGCGGCAAGGAGGGCTGGCGTGGCAATCGTGACGTGCGGGAGGGTCGCGGCGCGGTCAGCCACAGTACATGCGGGGGCAGCGACAGCACGCTCTCTCCGTCGGTGCCACTGAGCTCCAATCGGCTGCATGATGACATGCTGCGGGGGCATGGGCTGTTCTTTGACCAGCCGGCCTTTGTAGCGCACCGGTGAGGTTGGGCCACTGCATGTGTGCGCACATTAGCTGTTATCTATTTTTCGCTTGAGGGGGCGCTTTGCCTACTACGGTATATGCGGCTGCTGCGGACACCGTTGCGTCTTCAGCATGACCCTTAACGCCGCTGGAAAGGCCTGCCATGCTAAATGTTACATCCCCACCGTACATGCATTATTACCATGGACACGGCCTACCTCCCAACCTCAACAAGCCCAGTTGCTGATCTAGGCTGGACCCCTTTTCTCTATCGCTGCACCTCTTACAGGCGCAGCGAGACCGTCCGCGCCTTCCTCAACGCCATGCGCCACAGCCAGCTGTACCAGATGTTCATCCAGGAGCGGTTGCAGATGGCGGCGTCGGGCGCCATTGAGCTGCCCCCCAGCAACAGCCAGAGCTTCTCATTCAGCACCTCCAGCACGGCCAGCGGCCCCCGCACGCGCGCTGGCATGCTGAAGAGCAACAGCGCCCACAACTTGGCAACACTCGACAAGCTGGCTTCGCAGGGTGGTGGTGGTGGCGGCGGGGGCTCAGTCTCAGTCTCCCAGGCACAGGCAGCAGTCACTCAGCAGCAGCAATCGCAGCAGCAGCAGTCGTTCCTGCATGGCTTGGCGAGCGCCGGAGGGCGGGAGGTTTGTTGCTCCGGTAGCAATGTGGGGCAGGACTTGGAAGCGGTGATGGCTTCCTCGTCGAGCGTGCTGGACCCGTTTGAGCTGCGCGTACAGCGCTATCCGGAGCACCGGCGTTTGCTGAAGGAGCAGCTGCGTAGCGCCATTGCGGAGGGGGCGGCGCATGGAGGAGGAGGCGGCAGCAAGCTGTCGAATAGGCTTCGGCGGCATCGGAGAACGGATAGTGAGGATTTGCATTCGCAGCAGCAGCCGTTTGGGTCGATGCATGTGGCAGACATCATGCGCCGAATCACGACGTACTCTGGGCTCGTTGGTGGGTGTGGAGGGAAGGGGCGGGGAGGGGGCGGGTGTGTGAATGCTGAATGCCGTCTGTTAGGAGGGCTGCTGCGGCGCTGGTGGGCCTACAGAGTAGGAGGCGCACTCTGCCTAGCACTTGCGCTTGTAAGATTATAATCACGTTCGTACTTTATACATGAACCACCCTATGACGCCGTGGTCCCTTTCGCTCATGCAGACGTTTCCGTTGCATCGCTTGACAACCCGGCAAGTTACTTTGCCGAGTGGGACATGCACGAGGACGATGATGACGACTCCCCAAGCCCGAGTCCCAGTCCCAGAGGTGGGCTTAACAAACACACCACGTGCCGTATTCCACCCTGTTGTCTGCCTTTTCCGCCGTCGTGGTCATTGTTGGTCCATCTCTACGGTGTTCGCAGCTATAAGTGGACGCTAGTACGGAATCGTATGGTGTTCGTTTTAGGCCTTGAGGCTGCCGCCTAACACGGCTTCATCCTTACACTGCAGACCGAGAGCACGGGCGCAGCGAGCACGGGCGCAGCGAGAGTGGCAACAGCCTTCAGTCCGCCGAATCAGGCGAGGCAGCTGGGCCCAGCGGTGCTGTATCACAAGCTCCCGCAGCGCCCGGCAGCCGCCCGGGCAGCGTAGCTGGCGGCGGAACAGGCCGGGACCAGCCCTGCCACGATAACACGCCGCTGCGCCGCACGTCGGTCCCAATCTTTCAGAACGCCGCTAAGTCGGCCTACATGTCGTTGCGGGGAGCACCGTCGGGTGATTCCCCAGGCGCTGCGGAGGGTCCGCCCGCACCAGCGGCGGCAGCTGGGCCTGCGGCTGTGTCAGCAGGCGGGGCGGGAGGGACGCGGCTGGGCGCGTTTGGGAGCGTGTTTGCATCTGCGACTACCGATGGCGGCGGGAACGCGGCCAGCGGAGCCTCCCGCTGCGGGGTGCAGGCGAGTAGCGGATTCGACTACTTGCTCGGTAATCAGTGCCATACCCCATGCGTGAGTGTAAATCCCATCAATGCATGCCATGTTCAACGTTATCTGGCCCTGGCTCGCTCGCGTCCAAGTAACATCTTCCCTCCTGGGCCTTTCGGATCCTCATCCCCGCAGGTTAAGACGCTACCCGACGGCCACCGAGTGTACGACGGCAGCTTCAAGGATATCATGCGGCTTGCCGCAACGGAGGCCAAGAACGGCCTCTTGAACGGCTTGTCGGGCCTTACATCGCCTCGTGGCTCACCCAGAGGGAGGGACAAGGAGGCTAACGCTGATCGTCGCATCCCGGCCCCAGTCCCGCAGCTGCAACAGCCGCAGCAGCAGCAGCGTCCAGCGCAGGGCGCCCTGCTAGGGGCAGCAGCGCAACGACAGGCGCAACAGTCTTTCCCCGGGACGCAGCCCTCCCAAGGCCAAGCCATGTCGGGGAACGGTCCGGGTGTGGGGCAGCTGGGAACGGTCCCGTTGCCGGGTATGCCACCCGCGCATGCGCAAGTCGTTAAGTCCGAGGGCGGCTTTAGGACTGCTGGCGGCAGTGTGAGCAGTGCTGACGGGGGCGGTGTGGGCAGTCGCCCGGCAGCGCTTAGCACGCCTTCGGCTGGGGGTGCTCCCCGTGCCGACGACCCTCATCAGCTACAACGCAATGACCGCCTCTCCTCGTTCTTGTCGGGTCTGAAGGACAAGGTTGCCGGGGCGGGCAACAAGGCGCTAGGCATATTGCCGACGCCCACCTACAAGCCTCAGACCACAGGTAGGCAGCATGGGTGCCCCACACTGTTGTCATAGCCGCCGGGGAATGGTCTACATAATTGTCTTGTTGTTGTAGTGTCTAGTGCTTTGGGTCAACCAGAAGCCCACTAACCGCTGTGCAGGTGAGCGGGCTGCGAAGTTCAAGGCCCAGCTGACTGGCGGAGGCGGCGCAACCCTCCTAGCTGGCGCAGACGGCAAGCTTAAGCAGCCGCACGCACCGCAGCGGCCGCTCAGCTTGCAAACGCAGATACCTGCAGGCGGTTTGATACCGCCGCCACCCACGCCCCTCTGGAAACTGCACACGCCGTCCGCTTCTCCTGCTGCTCCGGCAACCCCTCCAGACGCCATAGCGCTGTCCGCAGCGGCATCCCCCGTCGCTGCTCGGCCGCAAGTCCGTGCACAGTCCTTTGACGGCTCGCAGACCATGGCGACATCCGTCCAAGGGCCAGGCAGTGCTGTCAACCAGCCAAATGCAGGGGGAGATGCGACGCCGGCGGCGGCGATTGTGGGCGCAACGCCTGCCACGTGTTGGCGCGGCAGCGCCACGCACCTGCCCGTGCCGACGGACTGGGATCCCTTTGGCGTGGGGTCAGCACCGCCGGCCATCGACACGGTGTATAGCGCGGGCGGAAACAACTGTGCTACCATTGGCGCCAACGGTGTTGCTGCCACCACGACGACGACGTCACCTTTTGCTGTCGTGCCGTGTGGAGCGAGCGCCACTGCCGCTGGTGGTGTGGGCGTTGCGACCGGTCCTGGCAGTCCTGGCCTAGGGCCTGCGACAGACATTGCGGACTTGCTGGGACTATCGCAACCCGCTGTCACCGCAGGTACCGAAAGCAGCGCAACGGCGCTGCCCACGCTGCCAACGGGTTCAAGTGTTGCGTTTGACCCCTTTGTAGCCTGCGAACCGATTGCTTCAACCTGTCCGCTGGAGTCTGCTGGAAGCAACGACTTTGCCGCATTCACATCAGCCACAAGCCCGCGAGACTTCCCTGGAGTAATGCCCCTGGGGTCCGTGTCCTCTTTTGGCTAGACATCATCTCCAAGGCCGGAATACATACAGAGCAGGGTACTAGTGGGGTGCAGGGGCTTAGGCATTCGAGGATATGGGTTTTGGGTTATGCACCAAGGGGTTAGGAGGATTTTCGTGAGCTGCCTTTTGACCTGTGACCGGCTGGCGAATGGGCCACAGTGATGTATGGGCAAGGCAAGTAACCAAGGGACAACTTGTGCCGTTATTCTTCATAAAGCATTGCCATTTCGCGATGCGTTTTGTTTGTGTTGTCTTATTATTCTGTTTTTTATGTGACATCAATGGTGAGCGACAGGCAACTGACAACTTCGCGATTGCTAGAAACTTGGGCATGTGGGTCTTAGTTGCGAGCTGCACGGAAGACAGGTTTTGAGCAGGCTGTCCAGGCAAAGCAGGCTGATATAGTACTTAGCTGTTCCCTTTCAGGTTAGCTTGGGCTGCTTATGTACGGGGTGTTTGCCGTATGGTTGCCGCGGATTACGGTACATTGGAGGTTGGAGTTCATCTTTATTACAGTCTTGCATCATGCCCGACACGACTGCACCACTCTTATGGCTCCTGGCCGCGGCATCAGCTTGTGTTGGTCTGCTAGTCTCGAACACACCCTCAGCCTCTCAAGGCCCGCCCGGCTCTTACCCCCTTCCTTGGTGGCAAGGCAAGGAAGGCGAAGAATACCTCAAGCGTTACAAGTAACGAAAGCCTTGTAAACGCAACGACTATTCGTCTGCCCTTTCGTCGCAGACATAGCAGCACATTATTCCTTGCGAGATGGAGCGCAAGCAGCACCACCTTTCTCTGCCGAGAATTGCTTATCGTACTCACTGCAAGGGTAAGCGTGTTCGAGGTGATCATCGGAATCCCGCCTACTAACTGCATGCTTTGTCCAACGCGCGCAACAGGGAAGGCGCTCATCAGCGTGTCATCTATGAACTTATCTGTCCACCAAGCGTGGTTCGTGCAACCTCTACGGACGTTCAGCGAGCCGGCGAGGTATGTCGAGGTAGACCCATCCCGATTGCGATGGACTTCACAGGTTACCAAACAGGCTGAACCTTTTCGCAGGTTACAATCCTCCAAAGACTGCCACCAGAATTATTTGTTGACCCATATGAGGTCGAACATGCGTCAGGAGTAGTATCAGGTACTCACCATACTGCTTAACCCTGAGGGAGAGCGGTCGCTTTTTTTTTCACGGTCGCTTACCGGTAATCCCTCCCCCGTTCATCATTTCAGGCATCATGCGGACAGCCCTGTTTGGGCCCGTGGACCTGGAGCAGTTGAGCAATGGGTAGCGGATCTGTCGCTTGTGTGGAAGTGGTGAATACCTGCATGTGGAGAGTGGGTTACGTACATACACTCAACACTTATTTCACCCAATGGTACCTACACAGGCCGGCAACTGTTTGTGAGGAGACGGTGTTGGGTGTGACGCTGTTCAACGTAACGGAGCGTCCCACAAGGGTGGAAGGCAGCCGCGTGTATCACTCTTTTGAGCTGCCCTTCCACACAAAGTACCCGGCTCCTGTGGACGGTGTAGAGGGCTGCACTAGCAGCTTCTTGGATCGGTGGCTCAAATTAGGTGCGGGGGCACAGGGAACCGCAACACCTGGGGTTAGCGACCTGCATGTCTAGATGTCCTCCGACGCAGCAGTCCCTTCTCCCTTGCCTGTCGCCGTGGACTGACGTCAATGGATCATGCTAAGTTGAGGGGCCTAGGGGGTAAGGAGCTCTCTGCCGACAAGCTCTTTCTTTCACACGAAACGCGACGCCTTCGCGTGCCCTTGGTCCACCCCCACAGGCCCCAAGCGTCAAGTCAGTTGGCCCCAGCCGTTGCTGCTGCTGCGCACGGGGTTGCGCCGTGACAGTAACGACGACGACTTCGCTGAAGCCCCTGGTGGGCATTGGGCGGGCGCTGAAGAGCTTCGCATGGCCCATACAGAAGAGCCACGGCGGCGGCAGCAGCAAACAAGACAGCAACACCCCGGGCGCACCGGAGGGGCGGCTCAGCAGTGGAGTGTCGTGCGGACGACTCAGGCCCAACCTGAGGTTGTAGCCCTTCCTGCAGGCTGCATGCTGGACATGAGCGTTGTGTCGAGCATCACGCTTGTGGCGGCGTTGCTGTGTAGTGCGGTAATGGTTGCGTCCGCCCTATGGTGACGGTAGCGGCCGAGGTTGGTGCAAGTGAGGATGCTGGCGCTGACGCAGTGCATCAAAGATGCTTATGCCCGTAGTCTTTTCATAATGACCCAAATGAGCACGTGCCGGCTATCCCTCGATGTTCGTCGTGCATCGAGTCGCGCACGCGTCAACGTTCCGTACGGTTTCCCCTCTTCTTCATCCCATGGAATGGCGTTTGGGTCGAAGGTCTTGGAACTGAGTAGGCCTTGTGTGCAGCATCGTACCTGGGTACCTGTGATGCGGGACTGTGATGTAGCCTTATTTACATAACGCATGAACTTAGTGCCTGAAGCATAAGATCACCGGCAATAACCTGGGAACAGGGCACGTTGCCGTGTCCTATCGTTTGTGCTTGGTAGGGCATACTTTGTACAACAGGAGCAAGTATACAGTGATCCATGCCCTACAGTGTAAACACTCAATTCCTTGTGCCTCCTCGACCTGTGCCCCTGACGGCCAGCCTCTGTGACGGCTTGCCTACTTGGTCTCGCAGTGTGCCTTCCAGACATAACCACGACCATCATAGCATAGACAGAACATGATTTGCTTATATAGTGCGCCGAACTAAATCGTCATGTACGACCCAGATTAACACCCTTTCCTCGCCGTCGTACAGGCCTCTCCTTGCCCCTCCTCCTCAACCACAACCATCATAAACCTCAAAGCCATATCCCTCTCCTCCTCCCCACCACCACGTCCCTTCCCCGCCTCCGCTTCACCCCCCATGAGCTGAAACGCCCGAAACTCTGGCCAGCAGCTGTTACCGCTTGAACACCGTCGCCCAGCCCTTCAGCTCATGCGTGAACGCGGCCTCGTAATCCCGCAGCGCCTTCTTCTGCTCCTCGTTCTGTTCCGTGGGCGGCGGCAGGAAGAACGCGGAGCGCAGCAGCATCTTCTGCGTCTCCGTGAGGTGCGTGGGGAACAGCAGGTCGATCTCAAGGATGAGGTTGCCGCGCGCGCCGGGCGCCCCCGGGATGGGCATGCCCTCCCCCGGGACCACCACTGTGGAGCCGGGCCGCACGATGTCGGCGATGGGCACCTTGAGGTCGCGGTCGTCCAGCGTGCGGACCTCAACTGAGGTGCCGATGAGCGCGTGGTGCAGCGGCATGGTCACCTGGGGCGGATGGGTTGTGGGGGGGGGGGGGGTAAAAATAAGGAAAACTGACGAGGCAACTAACGAGCCGTACGACAAGGCTTCACCAAGGTGGTGTTGGGGGGATGGGGTAGGAGTGCAGCAAATGGGTAGCCGTTGGGGGTTCATTACTAAGATTCGGTGGGATGCAGGGAACATGCAAACAAGATATGTTGTATGGGGATTTTAGGGAGAACACCCAAGGACGGGGCCGGATTGTCAGGACGTAGGCCACACCCAAGGCCTGTTGACGGCACCATGCCATGCCATGCCATGATCCGTCCACACACCTTGTGGACCAGGTCGGAGCCGCGCCGCACGAAGCGCGCGTGCCGCTTGGGCTTCAGCACGAAGATGACGGGGCCGGGCTCCTTCTTGGGGGTCTTGTTGCCCTCCCTGGACGTGTGTGGAGCGGAGGCAGCATGTCAAAGACCGCCGCAGCCCAAGAAGCAAAATATGAGGCCTCCACACAAACCCCATGCCATGTTATCCGCTCATCATCTCATAATGCACTCCGGTAACGCGATCAGCCCCCAGCACCCCAGCGCGCACACCTACCCCTCGAACACGAACCGCGTGCCGGTGGGCAGCCCCGGCTTCACATCCACCGTGAGGTTGCGCTCCTCCTCCACATACTCCCCGCTGAACAGCAGCACCTTGCGCTTGTGCGTCACCTTCTTGAGGCAGCCGTGGTAGATCTCCTCCAGGGTGAGCTCCAGGGGGTACTGGGGAGTGGGGTTGGGGGAGTGGTGGGGGAGAGGCGGGGGTGGGGGTGACGGGTGAATGGGGTTGTCAGGAGGCGGGAGTGGGGAGAGGGACGACGCGGGGGTGAGGAAGGGAAAGGAATGGGCGGCGTAAGGAGCGCACCGGGTCAGGCCCGGCTAGAAGCAAGCCGAGCGCGGTGGACTGGGCTGGTCGCTGCCCCACCTACCACTTTGTTCTTGCCCTTGGCAGGCGGGTCCTCTGACGTCATCGCCTCGAATTGGTTAGAAAGCGCTGCGGAGGCAGGACATGAGAGAAGACAGGACAGCAACGGTGAGGAAAAGCGTGTGAGGACAGCCACAGCAGCAAACTCGGTCATACACACAGCCTTGACCCCTCGGACTCCACAGCCCCGTTTCCATACCAAGCGCAAAATTGGTTGCCCATGTCATAGCATTGAACCCCAACCCGAGCTTCCCAGCAGCCGCCCCCTGCTGCCTTGCCTTCCAGCGCCTCGTAGGGGTTGTTGGTGCCGAAGAAGCGCTCGAAGACGGTCTTGGGGCTGTCATCCTGATTAAAGCGGTACATGGGGCCTCGCAGTCCTGCAGTATCGAAGACAGGCGGGGTGGGTGACAGGGCGCGTGCGGGGGGGGGGGGAGTTACGGCAGGCGTGGCAGGAGGTGTAGCGGTCAAGAGGACGAATGCATGGGCACTTGGCGATGGGAGGGTAACAAAATATAATGACGACGGGGGGACACTTCGTGTATGGAATGGAATGGAGGGAAATCCAATCGCAGCCTGTCTTGCGGCACCCCAACAACGCCTCTAGGACTGCCTGGTGTGCCAGCTCCCAGCCTCACCTCCCTTGCCGTCGGGCAGGCCGTCCTTAAGCGCGTCCTCTCCGTACAGGTCGTAGAACCCCTTGGTCTTGGCTGCAAGCGGAAAGCGCAATCAGGATTAGGCGCCACTATCCCGATAATAGGCATTATGCCCCATAGGCTGCAGTGCATCTGGCTTGTACCCGGAATCCAAGCTTGCCCCAGCTTTCACAACTGCTGCAGCCCTGGCCCTCTTCCTGCTTCGTAACCCATGCCCCAGCAGCAACCCGGATGCTGCCCACGGCAGGACTCACGGTCTGAAAGCACTTCGTACGCTTCGCATATCCGTATGAACTCATCGCTCGCTGCCGCATCTTTATTGATATCCGGGTGGTACTTCAGCGCCAACCGGCGGTAACTGCGGGGTTAGCAGGGTGCAGGAATGGTGGTGTGTTTGTTGCGTTCCGACCCGTGGGACATTGGGATAAGGTGGAGCTGCAGCGCCTGGCAGGCAGACGCCCATAGTCGAGGGGGACGTGAGCTCCCGAAGAGAGCTTGTCCCAAAGGGTGACCCCGGTTTGGCTTCCTGGTGAACCAGCATGCCCCTAGGGGTGCATACGGGGCTGCCCGCAGCGCATGCCCAGAAGCACACCACCTCTGTGCTGGTGGACTTACGCTCTCCGGATGTCCATGTCATTGGCGCTCCTGTGAGGAGAGGAGCAAACGGGGAGGAAAATGGTTGAATGCTTCGATCCTGTGCATGCTGGCGATAGGCTTGGAGGCCGCAGACGCCACATCATCCAGCGCTGATCAATCTTGCAGCTTAACCTCCTGACCTCGTGAGGCCCATCACTTCATAATAGTCCAGTCCCCGCGTCATGGTTGCCGCGCGCCGCTGCGAACCCTAAGGGGACTGTTGTATATTGTCAGCCAGTAGGCCTCCTATGTAAAGCTATGTCGAAGGGGTGGAAAACTTTAAAGAGTAGAACCCAGTCTTAATGTGGTCGAAGAGAATGCCTTAGGTTCGCTATATTATGTAACAAGTGCAGCAGTATCTTGCATGTATAGATATGGCTTTGTGTGTAAATTCCTCAGCACAAGCTATGTGTGATTCGTGACTCCTTTGAGTGACCGCACGGCAAGTATACCCTTGGTTTCATTTTCACCCGCAAAGCGACTTTCCATAAGCTTGAAAGTAGTACAATTATTATACCATACATCAGTTTGTCCAGTAAGCTTCCAGCTTGGTTTCTGGTTGCTAGTTAGGGTTGCGCACGGTCTCCAACTTAACTTGTACAATTACGTACGATGGCTTATACTGCTTAGGATTTTGTCGGCAGTATGGATGATGTTGGCCCCGGCAACGAACCTGGGGTAGCATCGCAGGCGCTAGACATCCTCGCCGGGCTTGCATCTCTCGGGATTGCGCCGGCGCTTCGAGACCAAGTGCAAAGGGCGCTTGACGAGTTCACGCAGGCTGCAGGCGTCGCGTCTAATACCCTCCCTGCATACCCAGATGGCACGGATGGGCGTGGCGCCACCGGCTCCACCCCAACAACCACAGGACCCAAAACAACAGCTAGCGCCTCTCGGGAGAATGTATTGCAGCGCAAAGTGGCTGAACTCGAACAAAAGATGGCCATGTCACGTAGCATCATGAAGAAGCTCTACCACAAAAACGTGGAGTTGGAGAAGGAGCTAGCGATTGCCAAGGTAGGGTACTGGATTTGGGGCTCTGCATCAGTGTAAGAGTGTTGCAAGCCAAACAGCTCGGCTGTCGGCCTGGACCTTTGATGGTTGTACACCACGAGCTGTACGGCACTGCAAGGATCCTGTTTAGTCAACACGCTGCAGTACAAAAGCAAGCCAAGCTTTGGTACCAACATGGTACCCTTCACACGCCTCTCCCCTGCGGCCCTCCGCCCCTCCCTCAGGCCAACAGCGGCGGCCTGGACCTCACATCGCCGCCTGCCACGGCTGCTGCCAGCCGCCCAGGGACGTCCCTGCGGCCGCCTGCCACGGCGCCCGCGAGTAGCGGCATGGCGGCGGCGGACGCAGGCCTGACGTGGCAGGCCCTGCAGGTGAGAGCTGAGGAGCGGCAGCGGTGGGGCCAGCAGGCATGCAGCTGCCGTACCCGTCTTCATGGGGTTCCCCTGTCTTGACAGCACCAGGCCAGCAGTGTGTCTACCGGGCACTGCAAGCCAGCAAGTCTCATGCCAGGCCCTCTTTCACCTTTGTCCTACCGGCATGCACCCCCACGTTGCACCGGCTCGGTCTGGCTCCCTGCCTGGCTCCCTGCCGCCCTACTTGCATGCCATGCAGGAGCGAGACCTCACCATCCGGCAGCTGCAGCAGGCGCTAGAGGCCTCACGACGTCGCTGCGCGCTGCTGGAAATGCAGCTGGCATCCGGGAACACAGCCGGCGGCGGTGGGGGAGCTGCTGTTAATAGTGGGGGCGGGACAGGCGGTGGAGGGCGGGGCAGCAGCAGCAGCATGGGGCCTGGGGCAGCAGGGGGCGGCGGCGGTGGAGGCAGGGGCGGTGTGAGCGCGGACAGCTTGCGGGATCTGGTTGCCCAGTCGGCGCTGCACCATCAGAAGTATAAGCAGATCCGGGAGGACTACAACCGCCTGTTGTACAAGTAGGTTGGTTGGGCGGTTGGTTACGGTACCGGTGCTTGCTGGGGTGTTGGTGGTGGTTGCAGCCAGTCGGGATACGTGATATCTGACCTCCGCATGTGCCTGAGAAAACCACGGGAGTTCCGGAACATTGCTTGCTGACCCAGGTTACCCAGATCAACCCAGATGCCAGGGGCCTCTTCCAGTAACCCTCCTGCTGCCGGCTTCCCTTCCCTTACTTCCCCACACCTTCCCCCCCTCCCTCCTCCCTCCCTCCCTCCCGCAGGCGGGCCAGTGCGCTGCAGGTGGGCTCCCGCTCCACCTCCGCCAACGCACTGGCGGCCCGGGCGCTGGTGGGAGAGCTGCAGCGGCGGCTGGAGGCGGAGGTGCAGGAGCGCGAGGCGGAGGCGGCGCTGTACAGCGCACGGCTGTACGAGAGCGAGAAGGCCATGTCAGACTGGTAGGAGGAGGAGGACAGGACAACGGGACATGCATGCGGGGGTAATCAAGAGGAAACTCACTCACGAGCTGCATGCCGGGGCTTCACCATGGTTGCCAAATTGGTCCTGCATGTATGCATGCGGGGGAGGGGGTAGAGGGGGAAGGGACTCGCTCTTCCGCCGTCTGGGCTCCCTTGTGTGCATGGCGTAAACCGGTGGAAGCGTACCGCGTGTCCTCCTTCTGCCTGTCTGAACACCCCCCACCTGCTGCTGCTGTTCTTGCCTTCCCCCAACTGCTGTTGCCTCCCTCCTCTCGTCCTCTGCCTCCCGCGCTGTCTCAGGTACGTCGAGAAGCGGCTGCTGCAGGAGCACATCGCGCGGTTGAGCGGCGAGGTGGCGGAGCGGGACAAGATAGACGGCGAGATCGAGGGCTGTGTGGCCGCCATGCTGGAGCGGCTGCGGCTGGTGGAGGCGGAGAATGAGGCGTTGAGGAGCAGGCTGGCAGGGGAGGTGGAGGGGGCGGGCGGGTTGAGAGGGGAGGAGGAGGAGCTGGGAGGGGAGGGAGGGAGAGGGAGAGGGGGAGGTGCTGCTGAGGTGCTGGTGGTGCGGTGAGGAGTGGGGAGAGAAGGGTAAGGTGGCGAGGGAGGGGGAGAGGGGTTCGCTGGGCTGTATCCTATTTTGCTCAGCGGCTGGGCTAACAGTCCTGGTTTAGCTCGCAGTGTCTCATTTCGTGACGGAGGAGAGAGGGTTTCAGGTGTTTTGTATCGTCGTTACACGACTGCCCTGAAACGCGAACACTAAGCACACTGAAGGTAATAGATGGCCGCACAACTGGCAAGAACCTTGCCCTCTGCAAGGCCTCGCGGGCTGGCCGGTCCGATTGACGCGAAAGGCGCAATCTGCTACACACATGCAGCAATGCCCCTATGTGCTATCTACTTATGCCCGACTCCGCATACGGCACATGTCCCCGGCCGGACGTTAAGCTGCACAGGCCAACAAAAGCCTCCCCCACCAAACCAGATCCCTACCCCTACCACCACACCAGACTGTACGGCAGAACGCATGCCACCGCGAAATTAGCTTGCTTAACCCTTCCTGAGAACACCACACCCGGAGGAGCGTGTGCTTGGTATGTTGGTAAGCAAGGGGCGCCCATACACCCGGAGAACGGACAAAAGAGGTGTATACCGGTAACGTAATGGGCACATCTCCCCGTCCTACCCCCACCTGGCGGCATAACCACCCCGGTTATTTGGGGGTTACCACCCCAGAGGCAATTACCGCACCCCTAATAAAACATGTACGGCACTCTTTTACGGTGATGCTATATCCCTGAAGCTGTATCCGCCCGCTAAACATCAGCTTTCACCATAAAACCCAAACCCCCGGTTTTGCCAGCGCCCACGATGCCACCGCGCAACGAGCCACAGTGCATGTCGCGTGACGTGAGAGAGGGGCCCAGTGAGACCGCTACCGAGTGACCCACGGGTCGAACAAACCACGCGTGTCAGTGCGACGAACAACGCCCGAACGCCAGTACGGACGCACGCCGGACGATGATGCTATACCACATACGATAGCTGCAATGCGGAATTACCTACTGCCACTCTTGCTAGAATGTGTCCGCATCCCTATGCGTGCCCCCTTTCCGATAGCATAGCCTTATTGGAGGGCACCTAAACACTCCACCCAGACGATGACACTCAAGAGTCCCCATAGCCACCCAGCCATCTGCGGGACAGCCAGCTATCGTGAAACACTCCTATGACAATTAACGGAGTGGCAGCACACACAATTAAATCGCCTGAATGCCCTACATGATTACGCTCTGCAGCGTTTGCTGGAGTTTGCAAACAATGCTGCTGCTGGGAATGCAACAGCCCGCCCCATGCTTTGCCTGCCTTTCGACACTCCGGCCCTAAGGTGTTCTTCCGCATAACCACCGCTGCCTGTATGCTTCGTACTTTGGTATAATCCTATCTTGCAAAACCCACCTCCGACCACCACCACAATCGCCCTAGCTAGCGCCATGCACGCGCTTTCTCGCAGCAGCAGCTGCTCCTGCTGTGTAATGGGTCTTTTGGGACTTACCGTACGGCCGTGGTACGGCGTTCGTACGAACGGTGAAGCAAGCCCATGGCCATGCTCGGCGGGACTATGCAGGCATGCGGCAGTGGCCCGACTCCTGCCGACACTGCCCCGAACCTCCCCTACTCATGCAGGGCCTGTGCACCTGGCGGCAATCGTGACATGCCACAAATGTATTCTCTTAACGCGTTACTCCGTGCCACCTGCCCCATGTGTCCTAACAAACGGTGCCACGTGCCACGTGTTTCCAGGCAACCAACCAACCCAACCGTAGCCGCTACAACGCCTGCTAACTTTCAATACGCGATCCCTTCCGTCCCTTCAGCAGCTCACCACCTACTGCTCCATGGCCTCATGAACACACCCCTTCATAAACTCCACCTCCTCCATACCGCAGCCCGCCTTCATTCTCGGCTGTACAGACAAAGACGCTGCTTCGCTGCACAGCAGAGCAGAGCGGCAGTCCTGTATCCCTACCTCTCTACCGCTGCTGCTGCTGTTGCTGCTGCTGCTGCCTGGCGACCGCCTGCATCTGCAGCAGTCGCTCCAGCTCCCCTCCCTGCAGCGGTGCGCCCGGAGGAACCGCCTGAGGCGGCATCCGCTGCTGCGCAGCACCCGCCGCACCCGCCCCCGGCAGAAGCGCTGCAGCACTCAGCAACCGGGCCAAGCTGTTGGGGTCCGTGCCCGCACCACCGGCGCCACCCCCCATGGGCGACATGCCTGGGCGGGCTGCTGCTCCGCCTGCAGCTGCCGCCGCGGCGGCGGCTGCCAGTGCTGATGGATTGGCGCCAAGTGCCGCCGGCCAGGGTACCAGCGGCTGCGGCTGCATGCCTGCAAACCCGCCGGGCTGCTGCTGTTGCTGTTGGTGCTGCTGTTGCTGCAGGTGGTGCGGCGGAGGGCCGCCCATGCGCTGCATGCCGGCGCCAGGCATCATCCCCTGCTGCGGCTGCTGCTGCGGGGGCACCCCGCGGGCTGCGTTCGCGGCCTGCATGGCTTGAAGGTGCTGAAGAGCCTGCAGGGCTGACATGTTGGAGCCCCCGGCGCCCGGAGGAGCACCACCGGCGGCAGAGCCGGCGCCAGCTGCCTGCTGTGCGCCGCCGCCGCCACCAGAGGCGGCAGCACCTGCCATGAGCTGCTGAAACAGGCTGGGCGCCTGCTGCTGAGCCTGGTGCTGCTGCTGGTGCTGCTGCTGTTGTTGTTGGGCTGCGGCTTGTTGCAGCATCTGATGAAGCTGTGCAACCACGTTGGGTGCCTGACCGCCCGGCTGGCCTCCTGGTTGCTGCTGCTGCTGCAGTCCAGGGGCGGCTGCGCCGGCCCCCGGCGGCGGCGCCACGCCTTGTTGTTGCCCCTGCTGTTGCTGCTGTTGCTGACGCTGCAGGTGCTGCTGCAGTGCATGTTGCGGGTTGTGCTGCAGCTGCTGCTGCTGCTGCAGGTGTTGTTGCAGCTGTTGCAGCTGCTGCTGGCGCTGCAGGTGCTGCTCCAGGTCGCTGGGTGTCGGGCCGCCAAAAGGCAGACGAGGCGGACCTTGGGGCTGCTGCTGCTGCTGCTGCCCCGGCTGCTGCTGACCCTGTTGCATCTGGCCGTGCTGTTGTTGCTGCTGGGAAGGCTGCATCCCAGCCGGCAAGGCCGAGGAAGGCCCGTTCGCTGGCGGCTGGCCGAATCCAGGCAGCCCCAACCCCTGCTGCAGCTGCTGCTGAGGAGGTTGACCTGGCTGCTGGTGCTGCCCCTGCTGCTGCTGCTGACCTTGCTGCTGTGACTGAGCACGGCCCAGCTGACCCAGCAGTAGTGATAGCGGGTCCATTCCACTGCCGCCTTGCCTGGGAGGACCAGCCATGCTGCCTTGCTGCTGCTGCTGGTGCTGCTGCAGCTGTTGATGTTGATGCATCTGCTGTTGCTGCAGCTGCTGCAGAAGGCCTTGCATTGGCTGCTGTTGTTGCGGTTGTTGCATCTGCTGTGAGTTCCCCATCAACATCTGCTGTAGCTGTGATGGCTGCTGCTGCTGTTGTTGCTTTCCAGCTGCGGCTGCGCGGAAGAGCGCATGCAGGGGATGGCTCTCAGGCAGGCTGCGCACGTTAATGCCTCCCTGTTGCTGCTGTTGCATGGGCAGCGGCTGCTGCTGTTGCTGCAATCCCTGACCCGGCTGCTGCATGGGCTGCTGCTGCTGCTGGGGAGGCGGCATGCCGAAGGGCTGCGCCGGCTTTGCTTGCATGGGCTGGTTGAAGAGCAGGGCCTGGAGAGAGGGTGGCAGTTGGTTCACCGCTGGCTGTCCGGGCGGCGGGGCTCCGAAACCCGCCTGCCCCTCCTGGCGGGGTGCGGCTTGTGGGCCCTGCGAGGAGGAGGCGGGCTGCACGGGCGGCGGGCCGCCAGCGTTGGCGGAGGCGGCTGCGACGGGGGGAGCGCTGGGACCGCTGGCAGGCGGGCCGGCGGGCGGTTGGGCGACGGGCTTGTGTGTGGGCGGTGCGGACAGCTCGGACTTGAGTGACGAGGAGGAGGAAGAAAAGAGCTGCACAGCCAGCAAGGGAAAAGGGAACACACATGGTTTATGAGGTAAGAGATGTGATCTAGGAAAGGAGAGCGCATGCGCGTGCGGCTGAGGCCGAGCCATACAGGTTTTCGCAAAAAGACGATGCCTCTAGTGGGACATTAAGGTACAAGCAAACCAACGCCGAGCGTTGCTGTTGTCGAAGCAAGCGCGCAGGACTTACAACCAAACTCCTCACCTGAGGCGTTCCCCAGATGCTGCCGAATCCGCCGCCCAGGCCGCCGCTCCCAGCGTTGCCAAAGCCGCCGCTCAAGGCGCCTCCGCCCGCGGGGGCGTCCGGCTTAAAGTCAGCAAAGGCGTTTCGCACGCCCTCGGGAATGGAAGACACCAGCGGTGGCAGCGGCATCGGAGGCAGCACGGGCGCCAGCTTGGCAGCCGCCGCACCACCTGCAGCAGACGCCGCGGAGGGTGCGGCGGCATTAGCGCCGCCGCCACTGCTGCCGGCCGCAGCGTCTGGAACATTACCGATATCCTGGGGCGGAACGGCAGCGGTCGGCTGCTGCTGCTCTGGTTGGGGCAGCGGCGGAGCTGGCTGCGTCGACTGACCCATGGGTCCAGACGACGACTGGCGAACAAGCGCTAGTCCGGAAAGCGCTGGCGCTGGGGGCGCAGTAATGCCCGCGCCCCCAGGGCCAGCATCCGGCTGGCTCTGCTGCTGCTGCTGCTGTGGCGATGCGGACGGAGGCTGTTGGCCCGGCGGTGGCGGCGCCGGCACCGCCGTACCTGCTGGCGACGGCGCGACTGCGGGTACGGTGTTCGCTTCGACACTTGAGGACTTCTTGAGCATTCCCAGCAGCGCTTTGCCGGCCGCGTTCCCGCCCATCAGCGCCCCCAAGCCACCGCCTCCGCCGCCGCCCATGCCCCCAGTTGCCGCAGCAGCCGCTGTTGCTGCAGCGCCGGCTGGAGGAGGGGCGAGCGGCGCAGGGGCGGGTGCGCCAAAGCCCGGCGGGGGCTTGGGACCTCCGAAGCCCGGCGGTGGTTGCACTGCTTGTACAAGCGGACGGGGGTCGGAATGGTGGTGTGTGTGAGCTGGGAGTAGCGTGGGCATGGATAGGAGTTAAAGAGGAAAAGCATAGTGCACCTTTTCCGACAGAACTCTACTGCGAAAGATTCAACCTAACTGTAAAGCCGGTACCGGTACGCAGTCATTGGCGCCCCGCCATGCGGATCTCCAATCAACCCCCTCTTCCTCAACTTCCCCAGCGCCCGCCCAACCCAGCCCACCCAACCCACCTGGCTTGCCTCCACCCGCCGCCGCCGCCACCTCGCCGCCCCCCGCCGCCCCCGCCTCCATGCGCCGCTCCAACTCCGCCAGGCCCATCGCCCCGCTACTGGCACCACCACCAGCAGGCTGCTGGTGCAGGGGCTGGGACTGCGTGCGAGCCGGCTGGTGCTGCCCGCGGCCGCCTCCCACACGGGGGCTGCCGCCCACATGGTCCTCCTCGTCGTCGCGTAGCTCGTCCAAGTCAATCTCCTCGACATCGAACAGACCATGCTTGGCCTTGGGCGCCTCCTGTGCATGGAGCGGTGCGGAGAGCGGTGTAACGGTAACGGCTTTGTGTAAGGTAGTTCGTATGGGTGTGCCGGTAGGGTGTAGACGGCTATGTGGCTTCACGGTATTGCATAGCTGCCGTGTACCGTGCATGCGTGATGACCGCATAGTTCTTGAGAGTGGCTCCTCCCGTAGTAATCTCACAGCTCCCTCCCTCTTCCCCGTCCCCTCGCCTCACCGGTCCACATCAAAGCAGCAACAAAACAAGAGACTCGACCCGGCCCGCACCTTCTCCTTGTTAGCCATCGCCCGGAACGCCTGCCGCTCCCGCTCGATATCCGCCGCCGTCATGCGCCCCGGCGGACCCCCATGCGACCGCCCACCCGCTCCGCCGCGCTCCTCACGTCCGCCGCCGCTGCCGCCACCGCCACCACCGGCACGCCGGCCACCACCCTCACCTCCCTCCTCCGCCATCCATTCCGGCTCGTAACCGCCGCCGCCGCCGCCGTGGTAATAGTCGCCGCCGCCGCCGCCCCGGTGATAGTCGCCGCCACCGCCGCCGCGGTGCTCGCGCTCGCCGTAATGTCCGCGTGGCGGCGGCGGCGGCTCATTGGCACGGCGGCGGCGCTCGTCCGTCCAGCGATGATGGCCCTCGTCTTGCGACGGCTCGTCTGAGTTGCCGGCGGCGGCGGTGGCGGCTCCGCGGCGACCCCAGCGCTCGGTGCGGTCCAGCTCGCGATCGTTGGCGGAGGCGCGGCGTTCGTTATCGTCGCCGCCGCGCCACCTGTGGAGAGGAATGCGGCTCAAGATGGAGGGTATGGGAAGTGGTTGGGACGAAAATGGAATTCATCAGGGTGAGTGCGCGTTTCCACTGGCAGGGTGGCGTGGCAACGTCACATATCGCAATAAGGAGGGGCGCCACACCCATTGCCCCTGATCGAAAGGACAGCACAACGCATATGCGCATGGGTGCAAGTGGATCGCCTCGCCGCGCCCCGTCATGCCCGTCTACCTGTCATCCTTGCCGCCACCCGCACGCCACGCGTCCTTGTCCCGCTCGGCAGCGCCCCAGCGGCCCCGGCCCCCCTGACCGGCGGGGGCGGGGATGCCCCGTTCTAGGCCGGGCGGGCCGCTGGGAGAGCGAGAAGCCTGCGAGCAGCAACCACACCAAGCGCGTGCACACAGGTCACATGTGGCATGTGGCTTTTTGGGTAAGCCTTCACCTATCATCTTCCGGTACTCACAGAACCATCCACCACGAGGATGGCGTTTGGCATGTGTAAAACAAAACAAGCGTACACGCAGATCGTCAAGCATGTCGTGGGAGAGTGCCACCGCGCCGTCGGCGTGTCTCAAAGGCACATGTTCAGCCCGAACAGTGCATCTAAAAGAGTGAGGCGCCTAGTAGTGCGTTGCGTTCAGCGTTTACGGTACTGCAGCGTCTCCCCTGCCGACCCACATGGTCTTCTTCTTTTCCCGACCCACATGGGGCCCCTAGCTCCCCTACATGACACCCACCTCCCAGGCATCACGACCACCCCGGGGATCGCGATCCCGCGGCTCGCGGTCCCCGAAGCTGCCTCCCAGCCGCTCATCGCCCGTGCGCCAGCTGCTGCGCGCGCTGAGGCCGCCGTTGCGGTCGCCGCGGGACGAGCCCTCGTCGTCGCCGCCGCCTGACGGGATGTCGACCAGCTTGCTGCGAATCGGCACTGCGGGTGGAGGAACCGGGCATACGGTACATCAAAGGTCTTTGCGGTGTAGGGTGCGTGGTTTGGCTAGCTGGGACATGAAGTAGGAAGCGGGCAAACGTGTATAAAAGTGGTGTTTCCAGGTTATCACGCAATGTAGTCGAGGTTGAGGGGAAATGTAAGGACAGGCCCTGAGAGAGCCGGGTAGAGTTGGGGTAGCGATGGCGCGCGTACCTGGGAAAGAGGTTCGGCCACCCTCCGCTCCCCGGTTCCCCTTAGCCCAAGCAGGCTTGAAGCTTGTCGTATCATCGCCCAGGCTCTTCCTCTCGAGCGTCTTCTCGGGCTCATATGTTGCAGGGTCGATAAGGCTGCATGGCGAAGAGTGCAAGCCCAATTCACGCAGATCTTGCAATGTTATACGGGCATAATGCTTGCGAGCATGTCATTATGGAACACGACAGACTACAAAAAATGAGGATCACGGAGCGCGGTAAGAAGCATGCCCTCACCTCAGCTCGACCAGGCTCACGCCATCTGGAAGTGGCTTGCCCTTACATTTCTGTCCAATCTTAATAAGCTCGTCCCTGCATATGACCAACAGCCAAGGAATGATCGATAACAACGCGGGACCCATTTCTTCAAGGCAGATCCAGGGCCCTTTTTAGTGCGTACCTATCATACGTCCTCTTGAGAGCATTACTCGCTTCCACACCCGATGACTGATCAGACATGTTGCTTCTGGGGTCCGGGGAACTGTGAAGTCGCTCGGAACAGAGCTCAGGTTCGGAGTTCAAGGTGCAAAGGGCAGGAAACTATGTGACTCGCTAATGAAAACACTCGGGAGTTTTCTATGATTTGGGCCAAGAGGAGTTTCGGCAACGAGACAAAAACAGACTTGCCGTGCAGTGTTACGCATTGCTTGCTTTCGTGTGGGCAGTTAAGCCCTTTCGCCAGGGTTTTCCCTTAAACATCTATACCCTGCCACGCATATCGCTCATTCGGCTGCTGTAATTATTGGGGCTCCGGATGTTTACGTGAATCCGTTTCACTCCCGAGCGGCTTATCTGGGGGCCCAGATATTGAAGACAGTCCAGGTTACTGTTCGATATCTCGTTGGACATAGGATCGGCAAGCTCCTCCGCTTGTGCATGATGCCACGAGGCGTTTTCCTACGCTCTGGCGGAAGCGCCCTACAAGCCTTAAGGGCCTTGGATGGCTCAGCTAGCATTCTTGAGGCGTCAGCTTGCGCCAGCGCTTCAACAGTCAGCGGACTGTCAACTTCGTTGCCCGACCACACCGGCATCGCTACGTTGCCCCGATGCGACTTAGCGCCTGCCAACGTCGCTGCTAGCAGCCGACACTTGGTCACCCGACTTGTGGGCATGAGGAGCGATGAAATCTCCCTTCACCGTCCGCTTTTCCAGCATCGTCCCTTCAGCAGCGGTGCCGTCAAAGCAGCGGAGCCAAGCACGCCAGTCTTCGCCGTTGCCGGGGTGCCGGAGGCGACCGATGAGGACCCACATGCACACATGACACCCAAGGCGGTTGTAGAGCTGTTAGACAGGTACGACACCTTGTGCCGTACGGAGACAGACTCGGGGGCTGAAGGGATGGCTACCGGTGTGTTCTGGGATGCTCAAGAGGCTGCTCAGGCCAGCGTGTTTCCATTTGGGTCACTGGCATTGTGCGGCAGGAGAGCCCTCCCTAGCCATCTGGGTCATAGCCCATACCCTTACCCCCCCCAACTGCTCACTCCTCTCCCCACACTCCTCACTCATGGGTCCATGGGTCTTCCCTCAATTCCTTCCACCTCTTCCACCCTGCCCCCACTCTTCCCTCCCACCCTGCCACCCATCCCACCGCGCACGGAATATGTCTTCCTAGTAATCCACCACCCCCCGCCCCGCCCCGCACCCCCCAGGTACATCATCGGTCAGGACGACGCCAAGCGCGCCGTGGCAGTGGCCTACCGCAACCGCTGGCGCCGCAAGCGCGTGCCGCCCTCCATCCGGGATGACATCGTACCCAAGAACATCCTGCTCATAGGGCCCACCGGCTGCGGCAAGACGGAGATCGCACGGCGGCTGGCCAAGCTGGCGAACAGCCCCTTCGTCAAGGTGCGGTGGGCGCCTGGCCGGATCGGTACACGACGAGGTGGTGGGGTGCTGTGTGCTGTGCTGTGAGCTGTGTGTTGCATGATGTGCCGTGTTGAGAAGGCTGACTGCGCACCTGTGCTGTGCTGCATGTGTGGGTTCCTTGTGTGTGTGCCATGCGGAGCACAGAAGCAGGGGCGGGAGCGGGAGCACTGCAAGCGTGCGCATGTGCCCAACCGCCCATGCAAGCGTCTGCTCCACAAATAACAACCCTACACATGCATACCCTCCCCCCCGCCCAGGTTGAGGCCACCAAGTTCACGGAGGTGGGCTACCACGGTCGCGATGTGGACACCATCATTCGGGACCTGCTGGAGGCGGCCATAGGGCTGGTGCGGGGGCGGCTGCGGAGGCAGCACGCGGCGGCACTCAAGGCGGTGAGAGGGGGGGAGGGGTGAAAAGAGGAAACTGACGAGCTGTACAACGATGCTTTACCATGGGTTGCTATGTGTTCCCATGGGAAGGCAGGGGCGCATTTGGGCATAACCCAGCAGGATTGTCCCGCTATGCCTACGCCCCCGCTGTGTGTCTTCCTCCTGCTGCCGCCCCCCTCCCGCTCCCTCCCAGGCCGTGGAGGAGCGGCTGCTGCGGGCGCTGCAGCAGCAGGAGCAGCTGGGGCTAGCGGGGTCGGTGTTTGCGCTGGAGGCGCTGAGGGAGCGGCTGAGGAAAGGTAGGGGGCGGAAAGGGGGTGGGGGCGGAGGGGAAGGCACTGGGGGAAGGGAGAGGAGGGAGGAGTGAAGAGAAAACAACTATAACGATAACTACGGTAGGCACCTAGGTTGCTCCCGAGGAACCCCGTAACCGCTCTCCACCCCTATACCCTCCACACCACCCATGCATTGTTCTCCTATCCTTACCCCCGCACCCCCCCGCAGGCGAGTTGGAGGAGGCCCTCATAGAGGTGGACCTCACCCCGCCCGCCAACGGGGGGGCAGGCGGGCTGGGGGGCGGCCGGGGGGGCGGGGGCGGCATCATCGACCTGGGAGGCGGCGGCGGGGGCGCTCCGGGCCCCGTGGTGATTAACCTGGAGCGGCTGATGGGCGGAGGCAGGCGGGACGTGCGCACGCTGAGGGTAGGGCGGGCGGGTGGGGGGAAGGGAAGAGGAAGGCCTGAACTTGAGGGTGGGTGGGTGGTACAGCGGAGAGGGGGTTACAGCGGGGGGTGCGGAGGAGGGGTTGGGAGGCGGGGGAGGCGGTTGCCTTCCACGCGCCTTGCTGGCAGCTGGCTGACGAGTTATCCTGCTGCGGGTCAGCTACCGGGTTCAGGCCTAAGGTCGTTGTGCTTGTCTAAGCGTCCCGCTGCTGCCCTGTCATGCTGCCTTTGCCCTATCTTATGCTGCCCCGCTGATGCCCTGCCCCGCCCCTGTCAGGTCCGCGAGGCCCGGCCGCTGCTGGAGGACGTGGAGGCGGAGCGGCTGTTCCCGCCCGAGCAGCTGGTGAAGGAGGCCATCGCGGCGACGGAGCAGGACGGCATCGTGTTCATTGATGAGGTGGGGGGAGGGGGGAAAATTATATAATAGGGAGGGAGGGGGGAGATGGGGTAGGAAGGCGGGGAACGGGTGCCATGTGCTTGGAGGAGGAGGAGCTGCCCATGGAGAAGGTGGCTAGTATCTTTCCTTAACCCAGCATGCCTCTCAACGCCCGCCTTCCCCCCCTCTCCCTCATTCCTCACCCCTTCAACCCCCCAACCCAGATCGACAAGATCGTGAGCGGCGGGCGCGGCGACCGCTCCTGGCGCAGTGGCGACCCCTCCAGCGAGGGAGTGCAGCGGGACCTGCTGCCCATCATCGAGGTGAGGAGGGGGGGCCGGCTGGGAGGCGGGGACGCTAGCTTTAAAGCTGCTTTGTTCTTGGCTGCTGGTATGGTTACTAGTGGTAACGGCGGTAACAAGCACATTGCTGGAAGGAGCGGTGCAAAGCGGGGGTACCCCCGCTCCTTCATGGAACAGAACCGCCCCTGCAGCCCCTCGCTGCATGCATCTCCCCTCCCTTCCTCCCTCTCCATACCTGACACCTGTCTTCTTCCTCTCTCTCTCCCCTCCATCTCCGCAACTCAGTTTATTTTTAATCCCCTCCAACCCACCCGCCTGCCTGCTCCCTCCCCCCCAGGGCTCCGTGGTGAGCACCAAGCACGGCAACGTGAACACCGACCACATCCTCTTCATCTGCGCGGGCGCCTTCCACTCCGTGAAGCCGTCGGACCTCATGGCGGAGCTGCAGGGCCGGCTGCCCATCCGTGTGGAGCTCAAGCCGCTCAGCCGCCACGACTTCCTGCGCATCCTCACTGAGCCCGAGTACAACCTGGTCAGGCAACAACAGGTGGGGGGGGGGCTGGGGCGGGGAGGGGAGGGGGTGAGGGAACAGGGGAGGGGGTGAGGGAACAGGGGAGGCAGCAGGCCGGGTTGACGTTCACGGGGGTTGCTCGGAACGGACTGCAAGTAGAGGGGGGGGGTGTCAGATTGGGCACCGGTGGGCTGCGACGCTTTCCTCCTCCTTCCCTTCCCGCTCCCTCCATCTAACACCTTGGGTATTCTTCTCCTTCCTCCTTCCACTCCCCCGCCCCTCCCCCCTTCCCCCCTCCAGGTGCTGCTTGCCTCCGAGGGCGTGGACCTGCACTTCACCCCCGAGGCGCTGCAGGAGCTCACTCGGGTGGCGGAGGAGGTCAACCGCGCCACCCACAACATGGGCGCGCGGCGGCTGCATGCGGTGCTGGAGCGGGTGGTGGAGGAGGTGAGCTTCGCGGCGCCGGAGCTGGTGGCGGCGGCAAGGAGGGAGCGGGAGGAGAAGGAGCGGGAGGAGAAGGAGAGGCAGGACAAGGAGCGGGAGGAGAAGGAGAAGGCGGTGGTGGCCAAGGCAGCAGAAGGAGGAGAGGAGGAGCAGGGGGCGGTGACGGCGGAGGCGGAGGCGGGAGGAGAGCAGGAGGTGGAGGCGGCGGGGTCCAAGAAGGAGGAGAAGGTGGCGAAGGAGGAGGCGGGGCAGCAGCAGCAGCAGCAGCAAGAGGGTGCTCCTGTTGCCGCCCCTGCTGCTGCCCCTCCTCGGGTGAGGTATGTGATTGACAAGGCGCATGTGGAGCGCACGCTGAGCGCCCTGCTGCACAAGCAGGACCTCACACGGTACATCCTGTGAGGGGGTGGGGTTGGAGGCGGCTGTAAAGAGGAAAGAGGAAGATTATATGTTGTTAGTTGTTGTCGGTAGTGGCAACCCCTGGCGTGGGGGCTTAAGGGGGAAGAGGTAGAGGACTAACCAGTTTTCTTAACACACATGGCACCTCACCACGTGTTGGGTCCAACCTGGTGGGAGGTGAGGTAAGGGGTGGGTGTGCTGCCGGCCGGCTGCATGGTTGCGGACGGTACGGGAAACGGTATGAAGGGTGAGGCTGCTGGAGATAAGGAGGGAGTCCAGTAAGGGAAGTGAAGGTGGAGGAGGGTTGTGTACTTGTGTTGTGGTAATGGTGTGTGTAGTTGGTGGGTTGGTGGTGGTGGAGGTGTAGGACTGCTGCGGCAAGAGTTAGCGCTAGAAGGATGTTGGCGTTACGCCGATAGTGGTCTGGCTAGTGGTTGGATATGGGGTACAGAGGAAGAACCAGCGTTGTGAGCATGTGGCAGGGCATCAGCACCATGAATGGTTGCTTTGGGCCGGTTGGGATCTGTGAGGCTCGTCGTGAAGCTTGGCCTTGGTCGTGTTGTTGAGGGAAAGACCCTCGGGTAACCTCTCTTGAGCCTTTTCCTCCGACATTTCTAGGGTGTTGCTACAAAGGCCCCCCTTCTACTTTTACGCTCTCGTTTCCTATGTAAGTGCACACTTTACACTTGTGGACCGGGTTGACAGGGCAGGTATCGACAGGTTCGGATTTCCAGATAGGACAGTTGGAATGAAGCGGATGCATCGGTAAACTGAGGCGGATGCCCCGACGCGCTGAGTCCAACATCCTGGAGCACGGGCATGGATGTAAACATGTATGGAATATAACGAAGAGTCGCAGAGCGGCAAGTTGCGTCGACACGTGAGCCGGACCGCTACTCGAGCGATTAAGCTTACCAATTAGCTCTCCTTGAACGATTTCGCTGATTGCATAACACGGCTACAGCGCAGAGTTCGCACCTTCGTATAGAAAGCATGGTTATACGGCGGCGCAAATCACTGGAAGCAAGCATACATCTCAGACAATTCAGTAACAATTATAATTTGTATTGGAAACAAAACTCTTTGCCGAAATCAAGGAAATTAGTCCTGTATCATCGCCGTGCGGTTCTAACGCTAGGCCAGATTACCAATCGTGCCTTCTGACAATTGACTTTCTTAACATTATCTAGCTTCTCAATTTAAGCATAGGATCTTATTAGTTAATCTGCACTATTTGGGTGGGAGGAGAGCGGGGCCAGCATGCAGAGCTTGGGTCGCTTGAGTTCCGGGCAAGCCGGTCCTTCCTGCAGTCGCCCTATTGGTCGAACAACACACTTCCTAAGGTAATTCTATGATGGCTCGAATTACTTCTTAGCGTCATCTGACGGCGCCAGGGGCTTCCTCTGCACATGAGGCTCCCTATGCTCGGCGATGACCTAATTGACGTTTTACCCGATCTCCCAGACATCAAAGTCGAGTACACACAGCGCTTCCGCTGCCACACCCAGTCGCAGCTTCTGCTGCGTTCGACGCGTCGTCATCCGGCGACCAGCAACAAGCACAAGGGCAGGACTATAAGCCTTTCCCCCGGCTGAAAGAGCGCGATCCCTACAGGTATCGCACCTAACTCATCCAATTCTTGCTGCTTTCATGTGTAGCTTGACAATACCTCGGCGTCCATTACCCAACAGGTTGCTAGGTTTAAGTCACGACGCGGGCTTTGAGGAGATTCAGGACGCGCGAAACTACTTGTACGAACTCTACAGATGGCATGAGCCCAGTCGGGAAGCCATCGAGCTTGCCTTTGACCACCTCATCAAGGTGCGGACTGCGGTCTGCGGAGCTGTCGTGGGGCTGGGTGTTAGCCCTCGGGCTGGGACTTGGGAGCAGCCGTGCAGGTCCCACTGGTTGGCAAACCCTCTTCCGGTGGCTCCTGCCTGCAGTACCCAGGGCAACCCACCAAAGCATCTTCATCTGAAAACCACCGCCCTCATGCCCTCATACCACCCTCATACCCTCTTCACCCCAACCTGCAGGAAAAGCTAAGCGCACGGCACAAGTACGGCTTCCAGCCCATCCGGACAGGGCGGCGCGGGGGCGTGCTTGGTCGCGCCAAGGCCTCATGGGAGAAGAAACTGTACGACCTGATTGACCCCACCATCACACCCACCAACCTCATTAACGAGGGATCCGTCTTCTTGGGCCTGGCGCTGTGGTGAGCGGGGAGTGTCGTACACGGGTACAGGTGACGCACGGGTGCAGATGCCGTACACGTCACGTTGGGCGGAAAGGACCTACCCGGCTGCTACCGTTCACACCTCGCTCTCCAACTGTTGTTGTTGTCCTTGGTTGTTTGGGCGGGCCTGGTCGTCATGGCCTGGTGGTGGGTCACCTGGGGTGTCCCAACAGCAGCTCAGCAGCTCCTGACCCAACACCGGAGCGCTCATGCACACCCAAACCTGACCCACATGCACCCAACACTGCCCATGCAACCCACCCACCCACCCACCCCACCCACCCACCCACTGCAGGGCCATGTTCGCCACCGACCAGTCCTTCCCGCTGGCCGCCTCCTTCGCCTACTCGGTCTACAAGTACCAGCAGAAGCGCGTGAAGGCGGATCCGGAGGGGCCCTTCTTCGGGGGCAACCCCATCGTGGGCGCCATCCTGACCACCGTGCTGGTGCTGGGAGCGGCATGCGGGGTGGGTGGGGGGGGGGTGCGAGTGGGGGGATGGTTGGAGGGTATCGTGTGGGGTGGGAGTGTGGGGTGGGACAATCTTGAGGAATGGGTGCGAGTGGGGGCCGATGGTAAAAGAAGGAGGAGGATTCCGGTATCCACAGTAATGCACCAGCAACAGGCTTCGCCCTGTCACCCAGCTGCCAGCCGCTGCTCGCATGCTGCTGCCCTCTCTTCTCCTAACCCTAACCTCCCCTCCCTCCCTCCCTCCCCTCCCCGCTCCCCCCCCAGTTGATGGCCGCGCTGACCACCCCGCTGGCCCCGCTGCTGGGCCCCCAGCTGCGGCAGGCGGGTGCCTTCATGGTGGTGATGCTGGTGGGGCTGGCCACCGTGTACCTCAAGTAGGGGGGCAGTGGAGGGGAGGAGACGGAGCGGGGCGGTGGAGGGAGGAGCAGCGGAGGATGGAAGGATGGAGAATGGGAAAGGGCAGCGGATGGAAAGGAGCAGGGGCATAGGGGTGCTGCTGGCAGCATACTCCAGCTGCGGAGCTTGGGGGAGGAGGGAGCACCGGTGACAATGCAAAGCGTTGTCAGCCGTGTAGTGGTGTGCGACCACACGTAGTACAGCAGCAGCAGCAGCAACAGCAGCGGCGGAGGCGGCCGCTGTGTGGCATGGGGATATGTGAAGTGGGCGGGGGCGTTCAGGAGCTGAACCCGACCGGCATGGTTGGGATGTGCTGGGATGTGGTTGGTACTCGGTGCCCCGCTTGCCGGGCAGTTAGGTTGTTGGAAATGGAGGAGGTGTAGTGGGGTCAGGTAGAGCATTGCTGACGGTCACGTCGTGCTGAAGAGAGCACGTGCATGTGGATTGTCTCTCGTCTGGGTCATGTGGCCTTGTGGGGCCATGTGGGTGTTGAAAGACCTGTGCGCGTCTCCGCGCCTCGGCCTGATGACTGTGCTAGGACGGTCAAAAATGGGGTACTTTCCAGTTGACAGGTTACGTTTATACCCAGCATCGGAGGCATGACAGCAGCTGCGGGGCAGGTTGTGGCTGGTGACAGGGTGTCTGCATGTTAGTCATACGCCACCGCCGCCGGGTTGCCGGCGTTCCTCTCTCCGGCCTCATGGGGGGCTGTCGTGCTTTTCATCTTGAAAGCGCTTTTTGCTTTTGAGAGGAGGTCAAGGAATGGGATCGCGTTGCCGGGTGCATATGCCATGGGTCAGTCAGGGTATAACACGGGGCAGGGCAGGGACTTGATTGCAGTAGTCGAAACAGAATTACAGAAGAGTGCTCTCAGTGCTTTGCGCTGGCATGAGGTATTGCATGTGTGTGCGGTTGCATGCGTTGGCTCAGTGGAGCAGGCAGTACGGCAGAAGAATGTACGGACGTCCCGTCGGATGCAGGGCGCCTATTCCCCATTGCGGTGCTTAATGTAGCACCTGGTGTTGTGCATGTGATGCGGCTGACGGCTGCTGGGTAGAGGCACAAAAGAGCGAGAAGCCGCGTGCCTGCACGAATGTGATACACCTTATAGCAGCAAGTACACAGCAGATGCCATACGTGCCCCTGAGCAGGCGCACACCACGGGTCGGACAGGGCAGTCAGGTGACACCGCCTTTGGTAACCTCTGCTGCCTTTTAACTACTAGGCCCGAGCAAACACAGCCTAGGCCTGCGCAGTACATGTGACCATGCTGTGCCAACAAACATTGACTTGAAGAACGGCGCCCGTCATGACGCCGTGTCACACACTCCCCTGCAGCGGCAGCGATCCTGCTGCTGCGTAGTAATAGCAGCCCCCAGGCCGCAGAGAGCCACCGCAATTGGTTAGAAACGTTAAATTAGCACCTCTACGTCTACACGCCCAAGTAAAGCGGTTGCTAAAGTATTATAAACGCAAGCGCGTCGCCAAAGTGCGTCGGTTGTATCGGCTTCCGCAAAATTGCCGGCATGACAGGCGTGTGTTTATAACACATCACTGACACGCAGGCTCGAGCCTCTCATCCCTCGCGCTCCGCCCCGCTCCGGCTGGCAACATGCAGCACCACCTCCCTCCCTCCTTTCGACCCCTCCTAGCCTTGCCGTCACACGCCCCCCTCCTCCTTATCACCACCTCCGCCTCCTATTCTATACGCCTGTCGTGCAGATCATGTCACGTTACGCATGTCACCCCAGTCCCTGCTGTGCCGCCCCTCTCCCCGTCATCTGCCCGTTTCCCAGCACCCCTTCTCACCCCTCACCCCCCTCAATCCCCTGTACTTCCTTTCTCTTCTCCCCCCCCTTTCCCCTCCTTCATCACCGCTTGCCCGGCAGCCCAATCCCCGACCACGCCCCCGCCTTAGCCCCCGTCGGCCTCGCCGAGCCGCCCTCCTTGGCCCTCTTGGCCGCCGCCTCCTCCGCCCGGCGCTTCGCCTCCTCCTCGCGCCGCATCACCTCCGGGTCGGTCAGCCGCCGGAACAGCAGCGCCACCTTGGTGCCGTTGTCGATGGGGTCCAGCGGGTCCTTGCGCAACCTGGGGGGGAGAAGGGGGGAGCAAAACCCGCACTTCACCATCCGATAATCACAGTACGTAGGTTCCGACTCGCGGCCAGTTGTCTTAACGCACACGCATTACCACATACACAGTACCCCACATGTCGCCTCCCGGCCACCCGTCCCCCATGAGTCGGGATATGGGATTGGGACTCGTTGCTGCACACACATCACTAATGTTCCCCCCCCCCCCACCTGTGGTTGAGGCAGCTGCTGATGACCCGCTCCACGTCCTTCACCGTCACCTCCGCCCGCCCCTCGTACGCCACCAGCGCCTTGGCCGCCCGGTTGATCACGATGTCGCCGCGCAGCCCGTCCACATCCAATCGGGAGCAGATGTCGGAGATGAGGACCTGACAGCAGGGAGGGGGAGAAATGAGAAGTGAGAAGTGAAGCAACGGAGTCCCAATGCGAGTTGCGATGGGAGAGAGGAGCAACCGCATACCCCTATGCTTCTTTCCCCCTTCCTTTTCCCCTACACTTCCCTTGCCATTCCTTCTCTTCCTCTTATTTGTCACAGCCCTTTCGCCATGCCACAGCCCGTTTCCCTCGTATTCCCTCTCTCCATCCAACTGCCTGCATCTCCACCGGTCACGTTACCTACCTTCTGCTTCCTCCGCACCCCTTTTCCCCACCTCCTAGCTTTTGCCCCGCTCGCCTCTCCATTCCCACTCCCTTACTAGGCACTCCCTTACTAGGCATTCCCCATCACCTCAGGTATTCCCCACCCTCCACCCCCACCCCACCTGCAGCTCGTCGCTGATGCGCACCCGGCTCAGCCGCTCCCGTGCCGCCGCCAGCCGCCCCGTCAGCTCGCGCTGCTCAGCCAGGCAGCCGGACACGAAGGCGTCGGGGTCGGTGTCGTACGCCATCCTGAGGGACAGCGGGGGGGGATTAATTTAGGATGAAGATTCCGCATTCATTCTAGGATTGGGGGGAGGGAGAGGGGGGAATGAGTAAAGTGCAGCAACTGGAGTCCCAATCCCATATCCCGACACATGCAGTGAGCGCATACGGAGACCTAGGAGCGGGAAGAGGGGAGGGAAAACGAAGGCGAGCCCTGCGTTGAATGAGCGTTGAGGTGACAACACGCGATGCGACGAGCTGCTGGTACATGGAATCCAGTTTTAGCGGCGCCGAAGAGAACGGGAGGAGGCCACCCCCACCCCACCTGTCCAGCACCATCTGCGTGCGCTGCTGCGTGTCCTGCAGCGTGCCCACATTCACACTCATGCCGAAGCGGTCCAGCAGCTGCGGCCGCAGCTCCCCCTCCGCTGGGTTGCCACTGCCGATCATGATGAACTTGGCGGGGTGCACCACGCTGATGCCCTCGCGCTCCACCGTGTTGACCCCCGAGGCGGCGGAGTCCAGCACCACGTCAACCAGACCGTCGTCCAGCAGGTTCACCTCGTCCACGTAGAGGATGCCGCGGTTGGCCTTGGCCTGCGGGTGGGTGGGAGTTGGTTGGGTGGTTGGGGGTGGGTTGAGGTGGAGGTTGGGGTTTAGGGGTGGGGGAGGGTCGGGGAACGCCACCACCACCACCTCCCAACCAACACGCAAAGCTTCCCGCAAAGCACTGCAAAGCGTATTTCACTTGGGTCTCTTCTTCTTCCTCCGCTTGGTCCGACCCAATGGCCCCCCCCACCCAGTCCACCCCACAGCAAGGTATCCACCCCCCGGCCCCCCTCCATACGGTTAGCTCCTTCCTTATTACCCTCCCCACCCAACCGCACCAAAGCCCCATCCGCCCCACCCATCCCCATCTCCGAATGCGCTCACTGCATGAGTCGGGATATGGGATTGGGATTCGTTGCTTCACTTTAAAAAAACCATTTTCCTCATGTAGCAACCCATGGTGAAGCCTCGTCATACAGCTCGTTACTTTGCTCTTTTTTTCCACCCCATCATCGCCCCCCGCCCCACCAGCAGTCCCGGCTCGTACGCCTTGACGCCCTGCGTGAGCGCCTTCTCGATGTCGATGGTGCCGCAGATGCGGTCCTCGGTGGCTCCCAGGGGCAGCTCAACCTGAGTTGGGGGAGGGGAGGATAGGGGGGAGGGAAAGCGCCATGCGTAACCATGGGAGAAAGGGAGAGGGGTAAGGAGGGAGAAACTAGCCGTGTGGCATGCAGCGGTGGGCTCCATGCCAAGAGTAATGTGTTGAGAGCAGCACTACCCTTCGAGAGCCCTAACTCTGTCAAACACATGACCAACCGCAGCTCCTCCCCCCTTCAGCTCGCAACCTCCCCACACACACCAGCGGGGTGCGCATCTTGGTGGCAGGCAGCTTCTCGCCGCGGCGCCAGCGCTCCAGCGCGTCGGGCCCCATGAGCTTGGGGTCGGTGGGCGAGGAGTTGAAGGGGTCGCCCTCAACCACGTCGATTTCGGGAAGCAGGTCAACCAGGGCGCGAACCTGTTTGGGTGGGGGGGATGGAGGCGGAGGAAGAGGTGAGGGAGGAATTGGGAGGCTCATAGAGATGGATATGCAAGCGGATGAGGCTGGTCGAGGTTTGCGTGATTTTTTAGGAGAACTTGAGGAGCAGGAATACTTACAGCGACAGATTTGCCTGTGCCGCGGTCGCCCATGACAAGCACACCGCCAATGTTTGGGTCCACGACGTTAAGCATAAGCGCCAGCTTCATCTCTTCCTGGCCTTGGATCTTAATGAATGGAAAGTTCGGCTTCTTTGCACTTTTGGTTGTTGGGGTGGTGGCCACGGAAGCACGCACTACCAGCGCCGGCCCACGGCGCTGACGGAGCGCTCGGCATTGCCGAGCAGCAGTGAAGGCCCGCTGGCCCTGCAGAGTCTGCATAGCTATCCTTTACCACCTAACAAGTTGCTGCTTTATTTGTAGTGGTCTGGGTCGAATTGAAGGTGAGACGTTAACGAAGCCTACTTTGTCAGATTCGAACGATTCTAGCGATCCCAGAACAATTCGACTTGAAAATCGCTAGGGCAACGGATGTTACCTTGGGATCCGAACAAAGCCAAGCGTGGACGGGGAAATGATCTAGGTACGGTGCCGTAATCCTGCAAGTTTGGAGCGGCAACTAACGGTTAACAAGGTCAATTCAGTTTGCTGTTGTTCTCTTACGGACATCTTGCTATCACGTTCCTACCTACCTCCTTCAAATCACCTTGTATCTTTGTCATGCCCTCGTTGCTTAAAGACATAAGGTGTTTCATATATATCCATCCTAATAAAGACGTGTCTAGACTAAAGCAAGCACTTAGTATGTAGAGGGCTGCTCTGTGCTGCTGCTACTTGTATCATTATTTCAGCCCCGAAGGCCATTAGCCAACTGCACTGCCTCCAACTGCTCAGTTGCAGCATGAACACAAGCGGCATTCAGGGCGGCGATGGCCAGTCCAGCACGCCCGCGCCAGCAGGGCCCCCATTGGCGCAACTTAAGGAAGCCCTCCGAGTCCTAGATCAGTCCCAGCAGCTGGTGAGCCCGAATACCGCACCATAACACCTTCAACAAAGCACTTCCTGCCCTTCGCCACGCCTGAAGCCTTACATCGCCCACTCCATTCACCGAGCTCCTCATCCCTCATCTCTTCAAACATCCGCAACCACAACCTCGCTCACTCCCGCCCTTTCTCTCCACCCAACCCGCCACCCCGCCCCCAGCTGCACCACATGAAGTCCCGGGTGGTGTACGTGTGCGGGGAGGCGCACCTGCTGGCCTCCGAGGAGGGGCGGCAGATGCTGGCGGGGGTCATCAAGGTGGGGGCAGGAATCGGGAAGGCGAGGTGGGGGGCAAAAGAAATGAGAAGTGAAGCACAATTACCGGTACAAGCCCTCGATTCATGCATTGAGCGCAGCGACCAAATTTAGGTGGGAGGAGGAGGCGGAGGATAAAAAAGGGGCATGAAAATAGGCACGAACACACGCCCGCCCGCCCACGCCCCCAGGGCCTGGATGAGGACCACCGCATCATTCGCGCCGGCTGGCCCCGCATGGCCGCAGCCATGGAGGTGGCGCGACTGGTGGGCCGCGTGGCGGCGGCGCGGAGCGCGGCTGCCACTGCTGCTGCGGCGGCAGCCACCGGAAGCAGCGGCGGCGGCGGTGCCCGCATCAACACCCACAGCGCCGCTGCCCCCGCATCAGCATCTCCCTCTTCAGGATCAGCAGCAGCAGCTGCGGCGGCGGCAGCGGCTTCATCGCTGCAGGGCCACTGTCGGGCGGTGGTGCAGCAGCTGGATGCGGCGCTGTGTGAGGAGATGCTGGGGGCAGCGGGCGCTGGGGCTGGGGCAGCAGCGGGAGGAGCGGGAGCGGGAGCAGCAGTGGAGCAGCAGCGGAGGGTGAAGCGCGCACGGACGGATGAGTGGGCCAGCCCCACAACCACTCCAGCCGCTGCTTCGCCCACCTCAACAGCAACCCGGCTGCCCATGCAGCCCGCCTCCTCCTCCCTTTACACCCCCACCCCCACCTCCGCCTCCCCCTCCGGGGGGCCCCTAGAGTTACTGGGTGTGCTGCTGCGCCTGCGAGCCCTGGATGCGGGTCTGGGAGCCCCCGGCTGCAGCAGCGGCAGTAGCAGCCTCCTTAATGCTAACGCCCATGGTACCCTCAGCAACAGCAGTGGCAGTGTAGTTGGAGGCAGTGCGCTGGGGGGTATGCGGCTGCATGCGCTGGATGACGGCGGCAACCCCATCAGCCTGCCCTCGGGCCTGTTGGCAGCGATATCTGCTGCGGCTCAAGCAGTACCGAGGGCTAGGACCTCAGGAGGCGGAGGTGCTGCGATTGCTGCGGCCGCGGGAGGAGGAGTGCCTGCTACTCCAGGGGGTGCAGGGGGGATTGCGGGAGGGGTTGGACGCGGGCGGTTGCCGCTGGTGGATGGAGAGCTGCTGTCCAAGGGGGCCGCCAGGCTGGCAGCTGCGACACAGGTGTGGGCGGGGCGGAGGCGGGGACCCCGGGGAGTACCGTAGCTGGGGGTGCTGGGGGCTGCGCAGTTGTTGTCGTCGTCGCCTTTTGAGACGTAGAGAGTAGACCCAATACATGTAATACCGGTACATGTAAGTAGCTTAGTGGGGTATGGGTGCGCATTCTCATGAGTCATGACAGCCGCTCGATGCGCATCTGGAAAGCCACAAAGGTTACCGGTATATCCCGTTGTGCGGGATCCCCTGCCGCTACCTTGGCCCTGGACGCTGCCGCTGACCCATGGGCCGTCCTGCCTCACCCGCATGCAGGTCCGCATGTTGCTGCCGGGCGTGCTGGTGGCCAATGTGGTGCTGGAGGGCCCGGGGAGCGCCGCGCCGCTGCGAGTGGCAGTGGACTGCGCGGACCGGGCCTTCGAGATCGACCCGTGGGCCACCCCCACCACGCAGGTGCGCTAACAGGATGGGGGGGAGCTAGCTAGCGAGCATAGTGCGCTACAGACCCACAACACACAGGGGTACAGTACGTACGGTCAGAGAAGGGGTCGAGTAGCCAAAGGCGTTTGGTGCGTTGCATGCATGAGGCCGGCAGTCCTACTCCCGCCCCCCTTACCCTGCCCCTTTAAGCCGTGTCCCATTTGTATCCCCCGCTGCATCCCCGGCTGGATGCACCCTTCGCCCCATCCCACTCCTGCCTCTCCCCGCTGCCTGCTCCCCTCCCTCGCTCCCCAACTCTCCTGCCCCCCTCCCTCCCTCCCACCCCTGCGCTCCCTCCTCCTCCTGCCAGGTGTTCCGCCGCCTGAGCGCCCTGGCCACCCGCGTCCTCACCTATTACCTCAAACGAGGACCCCTTTCAGCAGCAACAACAGCAGCGACAGCAGCAACAACAGCAGCGACAGCAGCAACAACAGCAACCGCAACAACAACACCGGCAGCCGCCCCCCATGCAGCCGCCCCCCTAGCCGCTGGCAGCCCCCCGCAACCCCAGCTACCCGCACTGGGCCATGCCGCAGGCAGCCCGCCCACACCCGCACCCGCACCCACTCCTCCTCCCGCACCCGCACCCGCATCCCAACCCCATCCCCAACTCCCTGCTCCGCTTCCTGCTCTCCAACCGCTGCCCGCCGAGCCCCTCAGCCCCGGTGCCGCCGCGCTGGAGGACCTGCTGCTGTGGCTGGTGGGCTGCCGCGACCTGTTCTCCAAGCGCTGCGCCGCCACGGGGCGGCTGCTGGCGTGCGACCCCTCCGCGCAGTTCCCCGTGCCGCCCATCTTCCGGCCCTTCAAGTGAGCTGGGTTGGGGAAGCAGTTCTGGAAGCAGATCTTCTTCGGGGTTGAAGAAGGGCATGTCTTGCATGATGCATGTTGCATGTTGCGTGCAAGCAGTGTGGGGTTTCGTTGCTCCCGGCACACCGCGCCATGCTCTGCGCTCCTGGCCGGAGGGGTCCGACGGCCATATGGCAGCTGCAGCTGCGGTCGCATGCGCATGCGCGAGGGGGGGGGCAGGGCCAGTCAGGCAGCCAAAGCTGAGCTCTTCTCTAGCCCTCGCACCAACGCCCTTACTGCATCTGTGCTGCAGCATTGCCACGACACCTACACAACCTGAGCTCTCCAGCACGGCACCCTTCCTCCTCCTCCTGCTCACGCACCTCGCCTGCCCCCACCCCCGCCCCCCAGGCTGCCACGTCAGGAGCTGCGGCTACGAGCGCTGGAGCCCGGCCGGTCTCCCGCCTACCACATGCACGTGGCGCCCCTGGGGGAGCTGGGCTGGGAGGAGGACGTGGCGGGGCAGGCCATGATGGGGCAGGAGCCGGCGTAGGGGTGCATGAGGAGAAAGGAAGGAAGGGAAGCGTTGGGGGTGGAGGGTGCGAGGCAGGTGTAGGAGCGTAGTAGTGGGGAGGTGGGGCAGGAGCTGGTGTGGGGCAGGGGCGGCAGGCGTAAGAGTAGCAAGGCTAGAGGTAGCGGCGGCGAGGAGGGCGGAGGTGGGTAGGGGCTAGGACTGTACTACAAGCGTAGGGTTGTAGGTGTTAGGCGGGTGGGCGCTCTGCCGGCTGCGGTTGGGAAGCGTAGTGGTGTGGGAGCAGAGGAAGGGGGGGGGGGTCGGCGAAGAAGGCGGCTACAGGAGGTCGGTTGAACAGAGGCGCTGGTGTGATGGGGGCGGCCGCATCCACCGGTAGGAATAGCCGGAGTGTGTAGGGGTTGTGGCGGCTGTAGTTTCAGGGAACGTGGCGCACTCATCAACATGGGGTAGGTGTTGCTTGCGGGGTGGGGCTACCGCACAGGAGCACCAGCAGCAGCAGGGGCGGTTGCGGATAGAGATGTTCAGTGACTCGTTGTGCCAAGAATCGTGGAGTTTTACATCACTCGAATGGTCTCTTGTTCTTCTCAGGTCACAACACTCGGGTTTGCTATTTAACACGTGTGCTGGCATCTTGTCAGTTGTACACAACCCATACAAATATATTATTTTGTTTGGGACGCAAAATTGATGCCGCCTTCCAAAACAGCAGCAATAGAGATTACGGTTGGATCTAGGCAGCCCACCTGCCGTACATAACGCTTTCTTGTGGCCCACACACACATGCGCGCAGCCGACGACAAAATCAAACAGCCTTCACGGCTTTCACCCTCCCTGCCTTCCTACCACCCTAACATCTCTACACCAAGCCTCTCCATCTCTTCTCTTATCCTCTCCGCAATCACACACTCTCACCTTTATGCACCATTAGCATGCATCCACTCCTCCTTTCTCCTGCTTCCGTCTCGGTACCTTTTCCCCCCCCTCTCCTGTCTCATTATATATTTTACCTCTCCTTGTCACCTCCACCGCCTCCTCCTGCCCTCCTCCTCCTCCTCCTCCTCCCTCTCCTTACTTGCCCCCCTTCTTGGTGAAGCTCTCCAGGTACTCCACCTCTTTCTTGCTGCCGATGAACAGCGGCACCCGCTGGTGCACCTTCTCCGGGTTCACATCCAGCACCCGCGCGGTGCCCGTGCTGCCCGCGCCGCCCGCCTGCTCGGCGATGAAGGACATGGGCGCGCACTCGTACAGCAGGCGCAGCTTGCCGTTCTTGTTCTTGGCGTCACCCGGGTAGCCGTAGATGCCGCCGTACAGCAGCGTGCGGTGGAAGTCACCCACCAGGGAACCGATGTAGCGGGCCTGGGGGGGAGGGGATAAGGAGGGAGGGAGCGGGTAAGGGGGCCGGAAGAGGGGGCGGACTAATGGGAATGGGGGTCCTTACACCTTATGCAGATGTCAACACGTACGGCCCCGCAGTCGTATCCTATTCACGGTGTGTACGTAACATTCTTCCCTTCCCTCCACCGCACCCGTACATCCGCGTTTACTTAGGCCCTATAACCGTCGCTGTGACCCATGGGTCTCTTATCCTCCCAATCCATGCACCTCGTCGCACACCGCTCCCTCCCCCAGCACTCAGCACCCATCGGCACTCCACAGCCCCCATCACTCCCATCCCTCCCGTCACCACGGCTCACCGAGTAGGGCTTGCCGCCCCACTTGGCGGGGTCCTTCAGCGAGTCCATGTAGGCGCGCACGCCCTCGTCCCACAGCGCGTAGTTACCCTCGTTGAAGGAGTAGATCTTGCCAGCCTGGCAGGGGGAGGGGAGGGGGGGAGAGGTACGAGGGAAAAGAGGAAATCAACAACCAGGTTGACAGGTTGGCCTTACTTCGGCCTTTCTACTTCCCCACTTCCCCGGTCGCTGCACTTCTCATGTATGTTTCCCCACTCCGCTGCAGCTGCCCTACGCCACCCACCCCAGGGGGTTTCCTTCATTCCCTTCGCCACCCCAAGCACTCCCAGCTCTCGCCCGCCGCCTGCTGGCTCACCTCCGGGATGCGCACGTTGGGGTGTGTGAGCACGAACTCGCCGATCAGCGGGTCCATGGTGAACCCGAACACGCCGTTGCCGATGGTGATCACCAGCACGGTGGAGGAGGAGTACAGGCAGTAGCCGGCGCACTTGAGGCGCGAGCCGGGCTGGCACACGTTCACAACGCATTGCTCCTGGGGGTTGGGGGGAGGGGGGCAGGAAGGGAGAGAGGCGGGGAGAGGTAAGATGAAGGTTACTGGTGGAGCCCCCAGCTCCCCGCCCTTCCCTAAAGCGATATAGCCCGCCTTTAGCCCCCTCCGACAGCCCCCCCTTGGGCCCCCTTAGGCCCTCCCCCTCCAAGGGCCCCCTCCCCTCTCTGCCCCTCCCTCTCCACCTTGTAAATACTGCTTACTGATACGAACCCTATTAACATTGCCATACGGAACCCAAAAGACCATCCCAGTGCGGAATATCCATTGTTCCATCCCCTCTTAACCCCCTCCCCCCCTCCCTTCTCATTGAACGTATTGGGTATTCTCCCCCCCCCCGTGCCCACCATCATCTTCTGCGGGTCGTCCATTGCGTCCAGCGAGCACTCCTCGCTGGGCTCGTAGATGCCGAAGATGCTGCCCACGCTGATGCCCGCGTCGATGTTGGAGGAGCCGTCCAGCGGGTCGAACACCACGATATAGTTGCCTGGGGGGGCGGGGAGAGGGGGAAAGAGGGTGAAGGAGGCGGGGAGGCGGGGGCAGGGGGGTTAAGGGGGCGGGGAGAGGGGAGATAAAGAGGAAATAACGAAGTGACCGTGTGGTAAGGCATCAAGGGAGGGGGTCATGGGGGTGGGGAGAGGGAGGAGGGTGTTAACGATAAAGAAGACCAAATGATAAAGACCCCATTGTTAACGATGGTGGCAACTCGTGGTAGTGAGGAAAGGGGCACCAGGGGGGTGGGTGAGGAAAGAGAGTGTGGAGCTAGATGGCGGAAGAGGGGTTGGGGAGGAGGGGTGTAGGTTAGGGAGGTGAGAGACAGTCAACTCGGTACGCACTGAGGACAGGGTCGTGCCGAAGAGCCCGAGTCCGAGTCCTCAGCGCCTCACGGGTACCGGTATGCTGCTGCTGCTGCTGCAGTGCTGCTACCGTACCCCCCAGCGCTGCCTCCCAGCAGCGCACTCGCTCGTCACGAGATCACCGGCTGGGTGGTAAGTTGAAGTTTAAGTAGCCGGTACCCAGGGTACCCGGGACCCTGGTTTCTCTGACCCAGACGCGGCGCACTGTGGTGCTGCCGTGCGGGCTCTCCCCCCCTGGTGCCGTGCGGGCTCTCCCCCCCTGGTGCTCTCCCCCCCCTGGCGCTGGTGCTTTCCATCCGTGCTGTCGTACACAAAAAGCGACCTGGGTAGCAGGACTGGCAGCAGCAGCCATTCCCAGCAGCCACCACCACCACCCCTGCTGCTGCTGCGCTGTGGGCTGCGGGTTGCATCTGGCCAGTCTGTTCCCCTCCATGCAATTCCAACACACCCCTGTCCCCCTCCCCCCCCGCCCATACTTGTTTTTGTGGCACCCTGCCGCTCCTATCCCCATTGTCTTGCCCCAACCTGTGGCTTCCTATGGTTCGATATGGTATTTGACCCCCCGCCCTACCCGAGTAGGTCTCCTCCACGGCCACCGGCTGGTCCTCCTCCTCTGAGGCGATCACACCCTGGGAGGGGGCGGCGGAAGAGGAGGGAGAAGAGCGGAAAAAGGAGGAGAGTAGAGGATTTGGTGGAGTGGAAGGTGGGCGGGCGGTTGGGTCAGCAAGGCCAGGCCCTGGAGGCAGCGTGCGGGTGCCCCAGCCCCACTGCGGCTGCATGCTTGCACCCTAACCCGCTGGATGAATGTGATGTGGTTTGGGAGCTGTCTCTGCCTGCCTGCCTCCCTTTCCCCTCTCACCGTGCGGCCCGAGGAGGCCAGGCAGTTCTTGAAGACCTCGTTGGAGACCACATCCAGCTTCTTCTGGTCCTCGCCCTGAGGAGGAGGCGGAAGTGGTGGGGTTAGGATGGGGGTAAACGAGTTACCGGTAGACTTAGGGTTGGGGATGGGGTTCTAGCACAGAAGGGTAGACGGCAGGAAAGGCGCTGCGGCTGGGTGTCACATTATGGATGCACGTGATATGCACACGGGTTCAAAGGGCAGCCAGGAGGCTTGGTGGGAATGTGGTCAAACATGTCTTGCAAGTTGTGTCTGACGAAGGAGCTATTTCATAATGTGACATCCTTAAATAAGGCCTACCTGTACATTCTGGTTGCCTGCTACTCCAGTCAGGTTGGAGATACCGGCGCGGTTAACCAGGGACGAGATCTGCTTGCATGCAAGCGCGACCGACGAGATCACCGTAGCAAGCTCGCCATCAATCGTGCCCTTCATCTCCTCCTGCAGTACATAGTTAACATATTTGAGTCGCCTTCATTTGCTGCCCGCCAGATGTTGGGTCGAATGCAATGCGCTTGCAAGCTTGCGTAGCCGTTCCTTAAAGGTAGGCATTATAACTAGAGTAGGTAGTACGTCATATATAATATTATCTCATCTATTTATACAACAGGGACACCGCGAACGTAAGCGTTGAAGCTCACCTTGAGGAGCCAGGTAGTGAGCGTAAAAATCTCATACTGGCTCGCCTTGATCACCGGCTTAGGAGGGGCCTCCACAGCGACGGCCTATGAAGCGGGGCGCCAAGCGAATTTGCAACACACTGCAAAGAGCGACTTTCCCATCACATCGACCGACCTGGGCCACCACCGAGCGCCGCTCCTCAGGAACCGTTGACGAAGCAGCGGTGAAGCCAACAGACGAGGCCTTCGTGTAGTCAAACAGCTGAGTTAGCTGCGGTCTCTTACCAGCGCAAGAACCTAACTGAATCACCTTACGAGGCTGGGCCACTGCGCGGACAGCGACAACCTCCTTACGGCTGGCCTTGGTGGCAAGGCCTGCCTGGCTAATAGTGCGTTGAGTGATGGAAGCCATTTTGACTGCGACCAAACAGTGCCTCGGCTAGTCGCTTGGGCAGTTCCTTATCTTCTCCGTCTGCCGTACAAGCACATCGGCGGGCATCGGCAAGCAAAGGACGAAACAACAGCTTTTTTCGTATTCCTTGCAAGGTATATAGTATGAAAGACGGTCTTGTTACCCAATCGCACTGTACATTGACCGAGCGTCAATTCTTAACGACCTGGGCCTGTGCTCCAAGGCCAAGACGCGGTGCGATCTTCAACAACCAGCCTCGTATCGTTTAATGAAGGACCAAGTGTAGCTAGACTGATCCGGTTACTCGGCCGCTTAGCGATACATAGAACCAAGGGCCAATCCATCGATACCAGCTGGCATGCAGCACCTGTAGCAGTAGCCTCCAGAGTCGACACGTCCTGGCGCTGCGTGCAGGCGTCCAAATCGTAGTCTATTTCACTTACCCCCAAACGCCTTACTGGCATCAAGCTCAAAGTCAACACGGGACTACAGGGGGATGTACGGGTCCTCACAGTCACAGACATGCTGGTGCCTGCCGCTAGGAAGTGCCGCTGTCGTGCCTGGGGGCTGTGCCCCCCGTGCTTCCATGGTCCTGACGCCACCAGGCGGGACCGCCATCCGGATGCGGACAGGTGTTTCCCTTCTGATGTGGGCTGTTACAGAAGGCGGACAGACAGTACGCACCAAGTAAGCCCTTAGAGACAGGTACCAGCAGTTGCCACGGTACCAGGCGGCTTGGCTTGGGATCGTCTTGACTGACCTTTCAAGGTTCCCATTACGGTGGTTTCCAAGGCGGCTTTGGTACGGTATGCAGTCGAGTTGAGGCTGTAAACGACACGGTGTCGTGTGAACGGTGTTGGACGAGCTGAGCACACCCAAAGCCCACATGCCCGTTACAAAATCAATTGCTCGCCCCGAGGAGGCTCTTACAGGCGTGCCGTTGCATTGCGTGGTTGGGTTAGGGGAATGCGTGTACCGGTAACCGATGTCTTGACTGGACACAAGGTATGTTGAAGTGTGTACCGGTCCCGCGCGCCCGGCAGGTGCTGATGAAGTTAGTTCCAGTTTCCTCGACATGAGTACCCCATCACACCCCATCTGCCTATACTTGTATCTGTCTGCGGGTGCAGCAGATCCTGACTATTGCGGTTGTAACAGCCCTGTCACGGCCGCCCAGCTTACGTCACTCTTATGTAGTACCCAACCAAGGTGCTGCGGCAACGCCGGGGCAACGTTCCCGCCATAAGGCTACGCTAACCTACGGCTGTGGCAACGGGGTCAAGGACTTCATATCAACATGAAACTTGTCCTGGTGCCGTACAACAAACAGACTCTGGGCTTCGGGCTGTAGGGCCTGGAGGTGTGCCTGTAAGGTTGCTCTCATGGCAATGAGGCAACCCGTATAGTTCTCACATAAGGAATTTGCAGTGTGTCGGCTAAATAGCTGGCAAGAAGGCATGGGACACACGTTTACGCACACAGCCCAGCCCAGTAACCTCCTTGCAGTGTCTGCGCCAGAGATATAGTCGTCGCATGGCGAACAGCAAGCCGTACTCCGTGGAACTGAAGCCCTCCATGGAAGTCCTTGTAGCTGGACGTGTGAACAGCAAGGGGCAACTAGTTGTCATCAGTGTACACAACCACTTCCTAGCCAAACTCAAAACTGCTGCCTTATTGGTCGCCTTTATTCATGGTCTCCAGCAAAGATCGGTGGCAATCTGTGAAGGGGGTGCAATTTGGGGAACTTCTTCTCGCGGCGAACATGTTGACAAGGGTAACCTAACAGCGAGAAAACGTAGTAATGCTCTTGGTAATCTGTACCTTTTCTTAAAGTATAAATAGATGGCAGAGAGATGCATAGGTTTGGTTCCTAGGACGAAAGTACGTCAAGAGTGCCCCGTATTCCAGGGTTTGGGCGGGGTTTATCAGCACTTTGAAGGCACTGCTCTTTCCTCTGATCAGTCTCTTCACACTTGAGCCTAAAGCAGCGCAAAGATGGTGAGAGAGCTTGCACTTACGTTTCCTACTTACCTGCCGCCAGACAGCAATGTTCCAGTCTCTTCGGGCACTTGAAGCTGACCATGCACGTTATGGCTGCATGTAATGTAGGACGCCCCGGCTAAGCTCGCCATCGTCATGAAGGTCATTGGGCGCACCGGCTCTCGTGGCCAGGTGCGGCGGTGGTGGCGCAGCCTGTGCGGCTGGCTGTGATAGCAATTTCATGTTATTAAGCGAGAAACATGCTTCTATATAGTTTTACTTGGGGTAATGGTGTATACCTGGCCGCCTTCAGCAACTTTATGCAATCGTGCATCTCCTTCTTTGGCTCGCAGGTCACCCAGGTGCGCGTGAAGTTCCTGGACGACCAGAACCGTCTCATCATGCGCAACGTGAAGGGCCCCGTCCGCGAGGGTGAGCTCGCCTGGCGAATGGCATGGCTTGTTTGTCTCTTACCTATATTCTTCGTTGTATGTAAAATATGTGCACCTTCAGAATCTTCTAAAGCATCTGAATCAACATGTGTTTAAGGATAGCTATCCTCTTGGCCCTGTATTGACAGGTGACATCCTGACCCTGCTGGAGTCTGAGCGTGAGGCTCGCCGCCTGCGGTAAAGCAGCCTGGGAGAAGTGTTACTCGTTGGAGGTTATGTGTAACTAAGGGGCTGCACATCTATTTCTACGCCTCCCTCTTATACGCTTCCATGCCGTCTATTCAGCAGCGGCGCAGCTACCAGCGGCGCAGTCAGCAAGCTTGCAGCGGAATATGGGCCAGTCCCCCAGCATACGGTCATAGGCCTGCAGCTCGGACACGGGGGTTTGCCCAGCAGATTGGGTATGGGGTGACCTCCACACCATCATCCCCTCCGTTCCATGGTTGCGGGACAACGGGTTTGCTAGCCAGGCGAATTTCTGCCGCTCGCCCAGCTCTGAAGGCGATGTATAGGGAATTGCAAAGCTATTTGTTGCATGATCCGTTAGGTCAACCTGGCCTTGGGTCAACATCGTCATACAGCATGGTCGGGAGAGTTGCACTTGACGATAGCCGTGGTGCAGCTTGACGGCAGCCTAACACAGCCCGCTTCATTCCCTAAGTCCACCATTGCAGTAGACTAGGCAGACACTATATGCTAATTACAGCCAGGCACAGCAGACAGTTGTCCCAGCAAGGGTAGGACAATGCGCGCATAGGGGTGCACTAGCATACGCAGACCACTCCTACTGAAGGGAAACCGCGCAATTCCCATTCTTCAATAGGACCACATGGGACTTCTTAGGATGTTTGATGGCCTGCAGGTTGGATGGTCGGCAGACATATCATTGCGACCCGCGGACCACGACCGTCTCCATCACATTGTGAATGCAATAAGTGCCACCAGTCAAGAAATCTGGACGCTCTGGATATCCCGGTCCAGAGCGAGTATCCCGATCTTTGACAAGGAGCTTGTTGTCTAATCCGGCCAGTCGCTATCGGGTCGTGTGGCTACCGTTAACCTCGCAAGGAGACAGTCTCAATGCAATGCGCTCCGTTTTTAACGACATTAATATACATGGGTCAGAAGGTGGCATAGGTCGGAGGAGCGTTGTCGCTGTTGGCGTGTAATCTGTTCGTCAATCACGACCAGTCGCAGTTGCAGTATATCATATATCTCAAAGCGCAAAAGAACGCAACCTACAGCGCTATTATATACATAACGGTAACACCATGGCCCTAATGCATAAGCAATCTCTTCGCGGGTCCGCGTTTGGCCCCGCTAAGGCGACGCGCCCTGTGGTCCGTGTGGCTAAGAGCCGCGCTTCCGCTGTATCAGTTCGGGCCGATGGCCAGCAAGTTCAGGTGCTAAATGCGTGCCTTTTAGCGTCTATCCTTGCCACATATCCTTGCTGACCTCGACTAGAGCACTCCAGTGAGCTGATCCCTTTCCGCATTTTTCACGTTTAGGTGGAAATTGACAAGCCGCTTGGTCTGCAGCTGGAACAATCGACGGCGCCTGGAGGTGGCCTGGTCGTTAAGGTGCATGGGAGGCCGGGGCTTAACCACCCGCAGAAACAGCAAAGCAAGGGTCGTATTCATGCGCGCTTACACAGCGCCGTGCTATAATTCGTTGTACTCCAAGCCTTGGTTCGCCCGGAAAGTCGCCTCAAAAATGCTTCGATGCTCAGACTCAGCAAGAGAGCTCAACCCTGCAGCAGCAAGGGGGACGGTTTGGCATAAACCGGATGCGCACAGTGTCACCTCGGTCGGATTGTATCGCTGCGTCCGGCGCACAAGCCCATCAACATCCTGGGGACCCATCGATCCGTGCCAACATGCGCACACACCCAGTTCTGTCAACTAAGATTAGTATACCCCCATTGCTACCCGTCACCCTTCCCCTGTCAGAGTGCTCGCGGGAATGCCGCCAAGGCGGGTCTGAAGGCGGGCGACACCATCATCTACACCAGCAGCTTCTTTGGCGACGAGCTCTGGCCCGCTGACAAGCTGAGCTTCACCAACAACGCCGTCACCAACTGCCCCTCGCCCGTCACCTTCATCTACGTAAGCACCCGCCTTTTCCCTTTCCTTAGATGCCCGCACCCACCTTGCCCGTAGTCTGCGTATGCACGCCATGCGTCTAGCTATCATACGCTACCTCCGGTGCTGCCGCCGCCGTCCTGCCTCCCAAGGGGTCCCAACCGTCTAACCCGCTTCCATCCACCGGTATCATCCTCGCCACCGCCCACTTAGCAGACCTTTACCCCTCTTTACCTCTCTTCACCCTGTCGCCGGTACCCCTGCTTACCCCGGCGCAGGTCCCTGGTGAGAACACCAAGGTCAACGTGAAGCGGCTGCCCAAGCGGCCCGCACCCGCTCGCTTCGGCCGCAAGCTGACGGAGGCGGAGCGCGCGCTGGCCACACACATCTGCGTGGACTGCGGATACATCTACTGCGACCCGTGAGTGGGGGTGGTTGGGGTTGTGGGGGATGCTGAGGGGCGCAAAAAAGGGTCAAATGGGATACGGCCGAGTCCCTTCTCCCAGTGCTTGCTAGACCCCATAAGCCCTTGAAGCCCTGAAGCCCCCCTGTGCCCTACCGTCCGCATTGTCCCGTGCTGCCACTCACCCTCCCTTGCCCTCACATCCATGCCGTACAACCGCAGGGTCCCGTTCGATGAGACCCCCGCCAACTACCGCTGCCCCCAGTGCAATGCACCCAAGCGCCGCTTCGTGCCCTACGACGCCAAGTCTGGAAAGGTTGGTACCGGTGGTGTGCATGGGAGGCGGTGTGTTGGGAACCAACATGCGAGCGTTGTTAGGCATACTGGAAGATGAGCTTTGTGGAAACGTTAGAAATAGCGTCTCCCACATCCCTGCCACAAGGGCAGCAACCTATCATATCCTCCCTCATGTTGCAACCCTGACCCGCTGCCTTGCAGACCAGCGGTGTTGCTGAGGGCACCATCGGAACCATCGCAACCGTCATCGGCGGGCTGGTGGGTATTGCCGTACTGTTCTACTTGGGGACGAGCATCTAAGGAGGGGACAGCAGTACGGCAGGAGCGGATGTACGGCGTGAGGGTCGTGACCCGTGGGTCTTCGTGAGAGAGTGATTGGGGGCGGAGAATTCTAGTGAGAGTGGTGTGGAGGAGGCGAGGGACATTTTGCATGGAGCGTCCTTTTTGTGTGGGAGGTGCATGGAGTTGTGGCATTAGCGCTACAGAATAAGGGGCGTTTAGGAACACGAGTGAGTGACAATGTAGGCGTGCCATGGAAAAGCTTTCGGATGAAGGGCGAGAGATCAAGAGGGTGCATGTTTGTATCAAGAGGGTGTTTTACCTTTCGCGAGAGCTGGCTGGGTAGGACGTCCTCCCTCCTACCTTGCATGCCATTAACCTTGCACTTGATGACATCAGGAGTGCTTAACGCTCCCAGCAGCCTTTTGTAGAACGAACCTGTGTGTAAAATATGCATCTGTTGGCGACATGGCTCCTTCCTTGGCTACTGCTGGATCCAGTTAGATCCAGTTAGATCCACCAGGGCTGTCCGTCGAAGAAAGCCCTGGGCCGCAGCTTGCTGTTTGTTTGGGTGACAACGGGCATGGGCCGAGAGAACATGGCGAGTTTGGCCGCTTTGCTTAAGGTTGATGCTAGCAGAGTCCAGTGCATGGACCATCGCACCTTGGCTGTATACGCTTGCACGTTAAACATTTTATGCCTAGGATCAACCAGCTAAACAAAGGCAACCGGCTTACATGGCCCGTTTCGCGTGCCCAGCTGATCCGGCATCCGGGTAAACACCCCAAATATGTACGGCACATCCGTTGCCGAGCCAACGGCCACCAGCAAGGATGACCGTCAATTGTCCGACTGTTATCGGCTTACGGTATCCCTTCGTACGTGTTTCCAAAATGTTGTTAAATAGATCCCAAACGCCATTTTTCTGTGTGGGCCGACGAAGTCATGCTTTCTGCACCGCAAGTTTAAGCCGCGGTGGAAGCTCACGCAGCTTCAATTCTAATTATGGAGGTACAGGAAGCAGAGATGCTGGCTCGGCGTCGCCATATGGAAGACGGTCCCGCGACATCCGCGGCTCGGATGCAGGAAGCAGCAGCAACGACCGCGACGCGAGGAGCCATGGCAACCCCTCTTCCCATGGGCTTAGCAATCGTGACAATATCGGCAACTTCCGTGGTCGCGGTCGCGGGCAAGGTCGCGGCCATGGTTCCGGAGGCCGCAGCAATTCTGTCGAACAGCAACTAGCACCCGCAGGTTCGGAGTCCTCGACGCAAGGCCGGGGTCAGGCTCAAGGCTTCAGGGGTCGCGGGCGCGGCGAGTCCGGGCGTGGACGTGGGCGTGGGCAGCAGGGGCGAGGAGGTCGCTTTGGGCGGCCTAACAGGAATGACTTGGATGACGGTTCCGACGATGATGAGGATGATGAGTATCGTGGCGACACGGGCAGCACCAGGAAGCGCGGAGCTGGATCCGCCTCTACGGATGGGGACTTCATCGTGATTGGGCGAGCGGACACCCCTTCGGCAGTACGCCAGGTACGACACCTCACGGTTCCCTGCAGCTGGAAGGGTGTTGTTTCATCGCCTGTAGGGGGTTACATGTGTGCGAACTTGGTGGGAAACACCCATGTCGCGGTCAGCCATGTTGAGGCCGTAAGGGGTGCCTGCCTGCCTGCCTGTAGCCTCTGCGTTTGTTGGGTGCAGATTCATTAACGTGCTAGGGTGCGCTGAACAGCGGGATTCCTCCCCTTGCATTGCGCCGGTATGCATGTGCAGAAGGCTGCGGTTAAAGGAGCGGCGGACGGAGCGGCTGATTCACCCAGTAGCTCCAGCGGAATCCGGTCCACAACAGATCCAGATCTCCTGGATGGATCCAGATTTTGGAAGGAGGTTAGCGGCATCGATGACGCGGATTACGAAGACGGTGAGGAGGAGGAAGAAGAGGAGGGAGAAGAGGAGGGCCTTGAAGGCGCTGAGGGTGAAGAAGACGAGGACGAGGATGTCCCGCAGGTGGGTGCCGTACTGCAACATCAACAACCTGCAGCTACGTATGTCGTACAACACCTCATACCGGTAGCTACGTGTGTCGTACGGTGTGTATGACACACAAGCCATCCTCCACCCTCATAACCTGCCTTCCTCATACGCCCTCAACGCGATCGTCAAACCCCATCCACTGCCCCTACCGGTGCCCGCCCTTCACCAACTCCCTCCAGGTTGTGCGTCGCACTTGAGTCGCTCGGACTCCCCTTTAATAATCGCATTCTCCCTGAACCCCTTTTTTCCCTCCCTGCTGCAGAGCCCCGAGCAGCTGCTGGCCCGCATGCAGCAGCTGGGCTTCACTCTGCAGCAGCAGCAGCAGCCGGACACCGGCGCTGGCAGCGGCGGCAGGGCGCCGGCAGCAGCAGCAGCAGACACCGGGGATGTAGCAGCGGCAGCGAAGGAGGAGGATGAGAATGCAGCAGCCTCTTCTCTTACGAAGGCGGAGGTGGAGGCCCCGGCCCCACACCGACCAGAAGCTGCAGCAGCACAACCACCAAGAGGGGGCAACAAGGGGGCAGCAGGGGTGACGGAGGCGGTGGGGGCGGCAGCGGGTGCGGATCTGGCTCTCCGCGACCTGCGAGATACCTTCATCGCCACCATGACCCCTCCCAGCCTGCCGCCCTGGTTCCTGGGACCGCTGGAGGTGGTGGCCGCAGGTCGGGCGACTGGACGCGGTGTGTCGCTTCGCGCCACCCGATCCGTAGCAGCGGGGGAGCTTCTGGCGGTGTCGCTGCCGCTGGCCATCCGCTACAGCCGTCGCGGGACCACTCCTGAGAATGAGGAGCTAGCGGACCTTATGATGTTGACGATGACGGGGCAGCAGCAGCAGCAGCAGGGGCAGGGGCGACACGTGAGGCACGGAGGGGTCGGTGGCAACCGGAGGGAAGCAGCAGCAGCAGCAGCAGCGGGTTCCTCCTCCGGTGCTGTCAATGGCAACGGCAGCTTTTCCGGCTTGACGGACCTGCAGCAGAGCTTGCTGGGGCTACTGCCGAGGGCGGCACCAGCAGCAGCAGCGGCACCAGGCGGCAGCAGCAGTGCTGGCGGTGCTAGCAGCAGTGTGGCAGTGGGTCCCGCGGTGAAGCGTGCTTTCCTGGAGATGGTGGCCAGGTCAGCAGCGGACAGCTCAGCGCCCCGGTCGCCACCGGTGCTGGGGGCCGAGGAGCTGTACCGGGTGGTGAATGGGAGCTGCATGGGGGAGGAATTCCAGGCAAGATGGGGGCTGTTTTTTGGGTTGTGAAGAGGGGTGGTCTGGGCATGTCACGGGATCCAAGGCACGTTAGACGTTACGCGGTGTTTCATGAGCATGGCAGCTGATTTGTCGTGTTGTTGCTTGTTGGGTGTTGGGCACTGTTCACATTGCTTCATTTGTTCATTACCTTGGCTTGCTGGTCCGGGTCGCAGGACTTGGTGCTGTGCAAGCTGCGTGGGGAGCGACCCATGGGTCACATTGCGCTCTGGCCGGAGGCAGCCTTCACGAGCCACTCCTGCGCGCCCACAGCCACTGCCTACGCCCTTGGGGATAGGCTCATCACCCGAGCAGCGGTGGATATCCTGAAAGGTCCGATTAGCAAGATAGCAACGTCTTCTTAGTGACATGATGTTCCTTTTAGGATCGATCGAATGTTCCGTGTATTTGCTTACCGGTATATTTTTGCTGTCGCTGTTACTTCTGCTCCCGGGACTTCCCTCAGGCGGCGAGGTGAGCCTCAACTGGCTCGGCTCGCTGCTGACGTCGCCACTGGAGGTACGGCGGGCCGAGCTACGGCAAAAGTACGGCTTCACATGCGGCTGCGTTCGATGTACGGCGGAGGCCAAGTAAGCGACCTAACGACCGGTGGTTGGGGCTGAGCGGCTGACGCACCGGTACATGGGCGGTCTTTGCTGGACACCCTAACCTAGCCCATGCAAGCACCGCACATATGCATTAGTAGCTCACGTTCCCCTTCTCCTCCCTAGCACTCCCAAGCCCTAGCCCCTTTTCAAACTTTAAACTTCCATACACTGCCACCACTCTCCCCGCGAATAACAGGTACGACAGCACCCCTCTTGCTGCCCTCCTGATGTCGGTGTACGACACCTGCCAGCAGCTCTCACCCCGGCTGGAGCAGGCCATTGCTGCCGGGGACGTGGCGGCGGTGGGGGCAGCGCGGGAGCAGCTGCGGGGCCTGCAAGAGCAGGTTGAGGCGGCGATAAGGACGGCTAGCCCCAAGGTCAACAGCAAGGTTCGGAGGTGGCTGCAGGTGCGTGAAGACCCATGGGTCATTTGGGTCGCACGCTTGGGTTTCGGAGAGGCTGTGAGATGCGATGTTGGCTGTGGGTTAGCGGGCATATCTTGATCACAGGCACACAGCACTCGCATTGCTGCCCAAGCAGGAGAACGCATGAAAGAAAGAAGCGGGAATGGCCGCATTCCAGCTTCTTTCTTTCATGCAATCCCGTGTCTGAGCAGCAATGCACGTGCTGTGTGCTTGTGATCAAATATGTCGTCCATTGGTACGGTATTGTAAGTATCAGGCAGCCCCTGATCTGAGTCCTCGAAACCCGTTCTCCTCCACAACAACAGGCGAGTGTGTACGACCTGTACGACCTCGTCAGCCTTTCCGCGGACGAGCTGGCTGCTGCTGCTGCTGCTGCCGGCGGCGCCCGAGAGCAATCCTTCAAGGCTTCACCACCAGCAGCAGCAGCAGCAGCAGCGGCCCTGGTGGAAACGGAATCCCTGGCGCAGTGCTGCCGCATCATTGAAGGTGTAACGCCGGGCAGTGATGCGCATGTGAGTCTGTCAGCGGAGCTTGTGATGCGGTGCTTGGAACGCTTTGGGCCGCAGCATGAGGAGTACCTGCAGGTCAGGGCGGGGGTCGTACGAGCGTATGGGGCGAGGTACGGCAACGTGAGTCCGGCGGTTATGGAGCAGTTGGTTGCGGCACGGTTGGCGGCGGAGGCGGAGGATGATGAGGAAGCGGAGGAGGAGGAGGAGGAGGAAGAGGATGAAGAGGGTGTTTGAATTCGTAGGAATGGGAGGGCTGTGCTTGTTGAAGGAGAGTTTTAAGCGCGCAAATTGGTGCTGTTCTTGCGCGGGATACTCTGATGGGGTTTCAAGGCGGCGGTCGGGTCGCGCAACGCAGAGGTGTGCGGTACTGCTCCCGAATTTACAAATTCGCCTCATGCCAACCGAGCCCGCGGTAACTGTTGACGACACGCACGCAATTCATCCCCACCGCTGGTAGGGATTCCCCAGCAGTCGGCCGCCAAGAACGGCCGGATGTTGGCAGAGTGCCTGACTGAACACCAACGAGAGGAAGCCCGCGACCATGTCTCCACTACAGAGAAGCTGCCGTTCCGCCGTTGTTGCAGAAATCCGGTGTACGGCCGGTTCGTTGGCGGTTGACTTTCGTACGGCGAACGTTCCTAGACGCGCCGAATGAACGTTTGAAACAGTCAACAATTGGCTGTACCAAGTTTTGCGACTGTTAACGTAATCACCTACTTCGCAAGCCATAACTTGACACATAGAGCTGGTGGCTAAGCATACGTCGCAACACCTGCAGCTGAGGCCATGGATCCGCATGTGCCAGACGATGAAGCTATGGATGAGGATATGGAGTTGCAACTTGCTTTAGCGCTGTCGCTGCAGGTCAGTCAGTCTCAATGATCTGCCATCCTTAACCACTTGTGCCTCAACCCCAGGCTCCCGGCTCGTTTAGAATATATTAAGGAACCATATATCATAGGCCTTATTCGTCATCCGGCTCGGTTGTGCAAGTCCCATTTCTTAGCACATTTTGCATTCATCCTTGGCAAGGAAGCTGTTTAAAGCGTTCCCCTGAGCTGAAGTTTTCCACTTAATCCCCTTAAGATCATGATATAAAATCATGGGCCGACTGTTGCATGGTTACCCGTGACATTTATGTACCGGTATGTCCATTCCGCTGCAGGAGACCACTGCTGCTGATTTGGGCTCCGGCGCAGGCACGAATACGGCACAGCAACCGGGCACTGCCGGCCCCTCAAGCGCCGGTGCCGCAGCTCCCGGCATGCCCGACCTTGCGACGTTACTGCTGCAAGGCCTGCAAGGTAGCCTGCCCGTCTTGACGTTGCTCCGAGCTATAACTCCGCTAATTCGACGCTGACGCGCGTCCTATCGATTCGCCTGGCCAGATTGCCTGGCAGGGTCAGAGTAAACACGCCCCCCCAAGCTTAACATGCCCTCCACCTGTCCCTCTCCACCCTTCCACCCACAGCTGCACAACAACCAGCTCCGCCCCCACCTGCCGCCTCAGCTCCCCCCGCTCCCGCACCCGCACCCCACCCTCTCCCACCCACCGCCCAGCCCGCTGCTGGCCCCCCTGCTCCTCCTCCTGCTGCTGCTGCTGCTGGCGCTCCCCCCGACAACCTCCTAGCCGCCCTCCTGCAGCAATTCTTCGCTGGCGGCATGCCAGCAGGAGGCCCAGCACCCCAACAGCCACAGCCGCACCCCAACCAGGGGCAGTTCCTCCCCACGGGTGCAGCGGTGGCAGCCGCACCCGCCACCAGCGGCAGCAGCCGGGCAGCCGCGGCGCGCAACCCGCCGCCTCCCGATGCCACACCGCTGCCCGGTTGGGCGGTGAAGCTGAGGAGCTGGTGGTGCAGTAGCAGCAGTAGCAGTACCAATAACAGCAACCCGGGGGCTGCTGCTGCTGCTGGGGCTGGGGCTGGGGCTGCTCCCACGAGCAATAGCAGTGGCAGTAGCGGCAGTGTGACGTTGGCGGGCCAGGAGCAGCTGGGGGCGGTGTGCGGCCGGCTGGGGGATGCGCTGCAGGTGGGTAGTGACGGTGGGGTTAGGAGAGGGAGGGGTACTAACCAGTATGCATAGAGGGCTGGAGTTTTGGGTTGTGCATTTGGGTGGGTGGGTGTGTGGGGGGGGCGAAGGGGTGAAGGGGGTTTGGTGAAGGAATGGACTGCCGTTGCGCAGTTGTCATTCTTGGGGCGGCGGGTTGCAGCAGTGCGTGATAGACAGCGAGAGGTATGGTTTACCCACCCTGCTTCCTGACCTCTCCCCGCCCGCTCCTCCTCTCCTCCCGCGCTGCTCCCCCTGCATGCCTCCCCGAACCCGCAGGTCAAGGTGGTTTCCGAGAGCGCCGCCATCTCCGGGGGAGCGCTGTTCCTCAAGACCTCCGCTGCACCCGGGTGTGGGGGAGGAGGCCTGGAACAGGGGGACTGGCTGGCTGGCTGACTGGCTGAGGGATGAGGGCGCGGGAGGGGCTCAGCAACAACACAACCCGTCCTGGAAAGCACATGTCGTACATATCAACCAGTAAATCGCCTGTGTTGCCCTGTCCTTTACTCTCCCTCCTTGCCCTCGTGTATGCCCCCGCACCCCTCTTGCCTCCTGCTCCCTGCCCCTCTCCGCCTCCTCCTCCTGCAAGCAGCGGCGGTCGCGAGCTGAGCTCCGAGTCGTTCCGCGGGCTGATCAACTCGGCACTGCTGCAGCGGCGGGTGGCGCCCAGGGACAGGCTGCAGGTGGGGGAAAGAGGAAAAGAGGAAGCAGAACCATGTGTTGGATGGTGTTGGCATACTCGGTGGGGTGGGGTGGGGTGGGGGTAGAAGGGGAAGGCTGCGGGTTGGAGATCGTGATGGTACGACACCATACCAAATGCATTGGATGGCGAGGTAAATACCAAGGAAAGCAGTTAACTTGCGTGGGCTAGGCGAACCCCAACCTTCCGGATCCACCCGAGCCCGACCCAAATGGTTAAGAGGGAGGGCCGACCCAAATGGTAAAGAGGGAGGGCCGACCCAAATGGTTAAGAGGGAGGGCCGACCCAAATGGTTAAGAGGGAGGGCCGACCCAAATGGTTAAGAGGGAGGGCCGACCCAAATGGAGGAGGTGAAGGGGCGGTGAGGGAAGCCGGCCGACCCAAATGGAGGGGTCGGCCGGGAAAGCTGTGCTAAGCTAAGCTAAGCTTCGGGTGTGGATAGGCCCGTAAAAGAAAGCCTGCACCCCATCCTCACCCGTCTTGCTCTCCCGACCCTCCCACCCCTCCTGTAACGCACCTCCCCTGCTTCCACCCCCACCCTCCACCCAGGCCCTCCACCGCGCCTTCGCCTCCCTGCCCTCCTCCGCCTCCCCTCCTCCCGGCGACGGCGGCAGTGGCAGTGGCGGGGTGTCGGCCGCCCTGGACCTCTTCCGCCGGCTGCTAGCCCGGGAGGCGTTCGGTCTGCTGCGGGAGGATGGCGCGGACCTGTACTTCGACACGGGGGCGCACACGGCGGCATTCGTGGAGGCACTGGTAGGGGGGAGTGGCTGGGGGTGGGGGGCGGTGGGGTGGGGGTGAGGAGAGGGAGGGAATGGTAGGAGGGGATGGGTGGGGGTGAGGAGTGAGGAGAGGAAGATGGGGTGGCAAAGATGGCGAACGTGCCCTTGAGGGACGGGGTTGGGGGGAGGCACAGGTATCCAGTCGTGGGTAGCCGGGCAACGGGTGACACACCTCCGCCTACTTCCTCCCCCACTTCCTGTTGTTTCTCCTCTTCCTGTCCTCCCCATCGTCCTTCCCTCAGGCCGGCGGCCCTGCCACCCTCTCCGACGCCTTTCTAGAAGCCCTCCTGGACGCCTCCTCCTCCACCACCTCATCCTCCTCCACCTCCTCTGCCCCCACCTCCACCCAAGAGGTGTGGGGCCGGCTGATGCGGGAGGTGCTGCGGGCCGTGTGCGCCCCCGCCGCCCGCCTCACGGACGCGGGCGGCTTCGAGCGCCCCCTGGCGGTGCTGGACCGACTGACGTGCACCCCGCGACTGCAGCAGTGCATGGTAGGGGAGCGAGGGGGGGGGGAGCGGGCAAGACCACAGCAAGGCATAGGAGACGATAGGAGAGGGAGGGAGGCGGCTGGTGATGTAGATTGGGGAGTTCATGAGAGGACGGAAGGAGAGGAGCCAGCGGGGCTCGCCATATACGCCCGACAGAACCGCTCTACCGCTCCCTTTCTTCCCGGCAACCACTTCTCCCCGGCCCCCTTCCCCCAACCTCGCCCCCCTAACCCCATATCCCGCCCTCCCCTCTCCTTCCCCCTCCCCGCGCTCCCCCCTCCCCCCCCCAGGCCTCCCTGCTCCTGGCCGACGTGGAGGCGGTTGCGCGCTGCCGCCCCGCCACCCAGGCTGCTCGGGCGCTGGAGCAGAGCTGTGTGCTGGGGCCGCTGCTGGGGGCCAGTCCCATGCCCAGTGGGCAGGTGGGGAGGGGGCCGGGAGGGGCGGGCTAGGACTACGCCGAGCGGGCAGGTGGGGAGGGGCCAAAGTAAATGGAAAGACAAGCAACAGAGTGGAGCAATGGGAGGGGGCGGGGGGACGGGCGGGGTGGGAGCGAAGGGGAGCCCCTAAATGTATATATGTACCTTTTAACGTGAATATAGGAGGGCATGCATCGTCCTGCATGCATGCCTTGATTCACAGGGGTAGCCCTCTGGCCCAACAACCGTGCGGTGTCCATCCTTAGCATGCATGTCCCTCTCCTCCCTCACCCTTCTCACCTCGCCCGCACACCGCGCCCATGGTTTCCTAAATGGTTTGGTATGGTGCTTCTGAACCTCCCCCCCCCCCCTTCCTATAATCCAGCCTAATAAGGAATACCTATCCCTAGTAATCCCTCCCCCTCCCTCCGCCCCCCAGGATGCGCTGTACCATCTCAAGACCGTCAGCCCCGCGCGCACCGCCTTCCTGGAGATCCGCAACTACCCGCGATACGTGGACGGGGCCTCCGCGCGCACAGTGCTGCAGGGCATGATGGCACGGGTGCAGGTGGGGGTGGGGTGCTGGTAGGGTGCTGGAGGGGTTGGGGGTGCAGGTGGGGGTGGGGGGGAGAAGATTATCCAATGCGTTGAATGAGAATGCAAACCAAACGACGAGCTCTGGGGGAGGGGGTGCTGGTGGGGTGTTGTACAGGTGTGGCTGGGCAGTGGCAGGTGGTGGTGACAGCATGTTGGGTGCAGTGTTGAGGAGCGCAGGGGGGGCGCGCGGCATGCATGGGTGGTCAGGCTAAGGCTGCGTGCGCGCGCTGCCGCCCCCGCTGCTGCCTCCGCTTAACCCATTTTTCCCCTGCTCCCCATCCCTTCCCATCCCATTCGCCCCCCCTTCACCCCTTCACCCTTCATTCAGGACGGAGCAGGTCACCTGATGGCTCGACTGAGCCGTACCAAGGTGATCTGAGGGCGGGGGCGGTGTGAAGTGGAAGCGGAATGGTGGATTATCGGATTAGGTAGTCCACCAAATACGGGATCGGGGGCTTCGACCGCCCTTCCTTCACCTCCTTGCCCATGCTGCAACCCAATGTGGAGCCTATACATGCAAGACGGTTACTTCACTTCCTCTCCTTTCCGCACCCTTCTTCACCACGCCATGCCCCTCCGCCCCTTTGTCCCCCCCCTCCACCCCCCAGGACGGCGGCCTGTCCCGCGAGGCGCTGCTGAGCTGGGTGGCGGCGGTGGGTCGGGCCAACACAGTGCGGGGCGCGTTCGGGGAGACCTCCGACATGCGCCTGCAGCAGGACCTGGCGGACTTCGTGGCAGGTGGGGGCGGTGGCAGGAAACTGGTGCTGTGTGTGCTAACTGGATAACTGGCCGCGAGGCGGAACGTACTGTGATTGCCGAAAGATGAAGTCCTGTGTGTGTGTGTGTGGTGTTGTGTGCGTGTGTCTTAAGGAAACGGGCCGCGAGTCGGAAGATGAAGACCCCACCGCGCTTTCCTTCCTGCCTTCCAACCCTTCACACGGTCCATTAGTTGTTTCCTCATTCCCCTCCTCCTCCCCCCCTCCAGGCGGCTCCGACGGCTTCCTGCTGAACGTCACGGGCGGCTGCCTGCGCCTGGCCGAGCCCTTCACCTCCGGCTGGCTGGCCATCTACCGCTCCGGAGCCGACCCCTTCGCAGCAGCGGCGGCAGCAGCGGCAGGAGGGGCGGCCCTGCCGCGCTTTGCGGACCTGTTTGAGAAGCACCTGCGGCCCGAGTACTACCGCACGCAGCGGCACCGGCTGGGGGACCTGTCGGGGGTGTTCAATGTGACAGGTGGGCGGGTGGGTGGGTGGAGTGGGTGGGTGGGTTAGGGAGGAAGGGTGGGTTGGTTAGGGAGGAGGGTTGTGGAGCTTGTTATGGAGGGTGGCATGACTGGGAAGCGACGGGGAATTATATATTGCCGTACGCCGTAAAAGGAAGTCCTGCTTACAACCACCTCACTACCCCCCACTCCTCTCCACCCTCACTCCCCTCCTCTCCACCCTCACTCCCCTCCGCCCCGCCAGGCTCCCGCGGCTCGGGTGGCTTCACGGCGGATGACGACCCGCCCGCTGCGGGCCCGCCCATGCTGCTGCAGGTGAGGGGGAGGGGGGTGGCGGGGGGCGGGGGGTGATGACTTGATGGTGACTTGGCGGGCTGAAGGGCAGCCACCACTGGGGGGCGGGAGGGGGGATCATGCCGGCTAATACCACGGTGGTGGTGAACCTGCGCGGTAAAGAGGAGGCAGCCCCAGCATCTTTAACCACGGTCAACACGGCGGCCAGACCCCACTGCAATCCGGTCCGCCGCACACCGCCTGCCTCCTTACTGCTCCCATTCATAGCTTCACACCACCACCATTGCCACCACCACCTCCACCATCCAGCAACTCCCCCCCTGCCCCCCTCCCACCTCTGCTCCCCTCCTCCCCCCCCCCTGCAGTCTGATGCCGTGGGCGGCGAGGGCGCCCCCAGCTTCATGGCTGACGTGTTCTTCCTCACGCAGCTGCTGCTGCACGTGGGGCCCATGCAGAGCGTGTTCAGGTGCTGGGGGGGGGGTAGGGGCTCTTGGGGTAACGTCAGCAGGATCATTTGCATACATTGATACATACCTTACACAACACCCCCATTTCTACAATACCGCGCAACACCATGGGCTTCCTTCCCACTCCCCTCCTGCCTCCCATTTCCCCCCCTCCCTCCCACCTTCCCCCCTCCCCTCCCCGCCAGGCGCCGAGCCATGACAAAGCGCTTCCAGGACCGCTACCGCCGGGCGGCAGCAGCAGCAGGCGGCTCCGGGGGTGACGGAGGAGGTGAAGACGGGGACGAGGAGGGCGACATGGGCGAGGGGGGACCTCCCAGCGCCGCCGGCGGTGGGTTACGTAATCCGTACGACGCGCCCGTCATGCTGGAGTGGCGGCTGTACGAGGACTGCTGCGACGCGCACCTGTGGGAGCCGGTGTTCGCGGACAACATGACGGCGTTCGCGGTGATGGAGGTGGGGGGGGGGAAGGGGGGGGATGGAGGGGGGGCGGTAGCGGTGGTGGTGGAGGGGAGGGGTGGTGGAGGTGGGGAGCGGGTGTCGCGGGGTTCTTAGAGCTTCCTTCCCTCCCTCCCCTCCTAACACCCCAATACATTCTTCGCCTTATGTTTCCAACGCCTCTCCCTCCCTCTCCCTCCCTCTCCCCACCTCCCCCCCCCCAGCTGGACTGGGTAGCCTGGCTGGCCCGCGGTGGTGCCGGCGCCCCCGCCGCGCCCCTGCTGCGCCTGGTTCCTGAGTTCGCGCTGGGGGACGCGGTGGACTGGTTGGTGGCGGTGCTGTACGCGGGGCGGGCGGATCTGGTGGCGGCGAAACCCATCGGGGTCATCCTGCGGGCGGTGGTGAGTGGGGGGGGGAAGCGGCATGGCACGACAGCAGGGGGAGGGGGGATGCGGAGGAGAGGAGGTAGCACCCTACGCATGTTACCGTACTTCCGCCAATTTGTATCCCAGCCCAGTGCGAAATACACATCCCCTCTTAACGCCCGCCCCCCATTCTCTCCCCCCCCCACCCCCCAGGTGACCCTGCTGAATGCCAAGGACGTGGTCCGCAGCGCAGTGCTGCAAGACAAGCTGGTGGGGCTGCTGCTGGCAATGCTGGCGTCGCAGCTGAGCAACGTGCAGGTGCGGAGGGGGAGGGGGGGTGAGGGAGGAGGGGGAGGAGGACAGGGGGAGGGAGGGGGCGGGGAAGGGAGGAGGGCGCCTGGGGGGGCCCCGGGGGGGCGCTGCGCTCTTTACCCTTCCCACCCGGCCCCCACTATCAGTTTCCTTAGTTTTACCCCCTTCTGCCCCCCCCCATGCCTCCCCGCCTGCAGGCGCGCCAGGCTCGCGGACTGGCCCTGGCCCCCGACCGCATGAGCACCGGGGAGCGGGCGCTGGTGGGGGCGGTGCTGGGGGCGCCGGTGACGCAGGTGGGGGAGGGGAGGCGGGCACTACCTGGCCAGGTGGTGGGGAGGGGGCTGATCCTGGACGTTCGTTCGTTCGGCGCACTCGCGTCCGTCCGTTGTCATTGTCAGGATCTTTAATCACATGTTTTTAACAACTTGGTCTTCTCCATCATGTTTCCCCACACACACCGCATGCCATGCACCCCTCACCCAACCCTTCACCCCCCACCCACCCCTTTACCCCCCTCCAGCGCCACCTCATCCCCGCGCTGCTGCGGGCGCATGTGAACGCGGAGCTGGTGGTGGGGCTGGACGTGGATAAGGACTCGTACGACAAATACAACATGAGGAACAAGATCGGTAGGGAGGAGGGCAGGAGGGGGGGGGAGCTGGCAGCTGAGGAGGGCTGGCAGGGTTGGATTGAGGAGGGCTGGGAGGGCAGGGGGAGCGACTGCCGCGCAGGAATCTGGTTGGTTATGTTGTGAAGATGTGTTCGTGTGGGGGGCGCCCGGTTTGCATGGGTGGGGGGCGTCCAGTTTGCATGGGGGTTGTGTCCGGGTTGCATGCGCTCGCAATCGATTCACCTGTTGTTCCCCCTCCTCCCTTGTCGTACATCAGATATCATCCTGGACGAACTGATCAAGGATGCCGTACTCAAAAGGTGCCTCGTGGAGCTGGCGGCAGCTAACGAACCGCAACAACCGCAACCGTCAACCGCCAACGGAGGAGCCGCCGGTTCCAACAGTGCTGCTGCTGCTGCTGCCACCGCTGCTGCCACTGCCACTGCTGCTGCTGCCTCCAGTAGCGGCAGCAGCAGCAGCAGTGACATCGAGCCCGGGCTGTTCAGCGACTATGCCTCGGGTATCGTGAACACCGTGATGCACTTCTTCAAGGCAAGAAGAAGGGAGGAAGGGCGCGGAGGGGCGGGGAAAGGGGGTGGGACGGAAGGAAAGAAAGGGCGGGCGAGGGAAGGAGAGGAGTAGAGAGGAAGAGGTGACGGACACACGCAAGGCTACCCAGCATCACCATCACTGGAAGCAACGCAACCCTCTTTCTCTTTCTTTACCCTTCCCTCTCCCCACCTTCCTACCCTCCCCGCCTTGGGGATACAGTGCCTTACTTCTTGTTCCGTTCCTCCCTCTCGTTCCACCTACATGTTAAGTTCACATGCTACGACTCACACAGCCAACACATTGCCCCCCTTCTCCCTCGGTATTCGGAATTGGGACTCCGTTGCTTCCCTTTTCAATTGTTTTTCCCCTTCCCTCCAACCCCCTTCCTGCAGGACGGCCTGGACCGGCTGGCCGACATCTACTCCATAGAGCGCTCCAAGGCCGACTCTGCCGCCTGGGCCGCGCAGCCCGCGGAGGAGCGGCAGCGCAAGGAGGACTTCTACCGCGGGCAGCAGCGCGCGGCGGGCGGCTTCCTGCGCATGGGCGCCAGCAACCTGCGCTGGCTCATCACGCTGACGGGTGGGTTGGGGGGGGCCTGCTGGGGGGGGCCTAGCGGCGGCGGCGGCGGAACTGGGACTTGCTTTGTGTGAGAAATCTGGCCGCAAGTAGGAACTGTAGGTTTAGGTGTGTGCGTGTCGCGCCGATGCGTACCTGGTGCGGATGCGCAGGGGATGCATGCCGCGAGCTGCAGCCCGCGACCTTGGAGGCCCTGCATTGCCCGAGTCGCCCTCCCTCGCGGGCCGGGCTCCCACACGTTGCTAACCATGACGACGCCATGTCACAAGGTTCGTTAGTCATTTTCTCTTTACCCCTTCCCCCCGTCTTCCCCCCTGCCTCCCCCCTCATCCCCCCAGCCGACCCCTCCATCGCCTCCGCCTTCCTGCACGAGCCGCTGCGCGGCAAGACCGCCTTCCTGCTGGTGTCCTCTCTGGAGCTGCTGCTGGGGGATGCGTGCAAGAAGCTGCAGGTGGGGTGGGGGGGAGGGGAGAAAAAGTTTTATACGTGAAACAACGAGTCCCCAAACACATATCCCGACTCATGCAGTGAGCGCATTCGGAGACACTATCCTAGAATCATGCAACTCAAAAAGTACTTACCGAATCTTTGCTTACCATAAACCGAGACGACTTATGGAAGAAGCCGCCTTGGTTAGTAACACTAGTGAGACATAAGCCGCGCGCCGGTCACGAATTCCAAGGCAACAAGGATTCTCTCGATGTCGCATGCACCCACGCCCCCTCCCCCCCCCGGCCAGGTCGCCCGCCCCGAACAGTACGGCTTCGACCTGCCTGCCCTGGTGGGCGCCGTACTGTCGCTGCTGCTGCAGCTGGGGCGGTACGACAGGTTCGTGGCGGCCCTCATGGCGGAGCCGGACTACAGCGAAGAGGTGAGGAGGGGGGGTTCAAAGCAAGCCATCTATGCTCTCCTCGCTTTCCCTTACCTGCCATCCTAGCCGCCCTTTCCGCCGCGCTTTTCCTCTCCCATCCTCTCAATCGTCCATAATCGATTCCCCCCCTCCCTCCCCTCCCCCCTTCTCCTCCCCTCCCCGCACCCAGATCATGTCCCGCGCCCTAGCCCACCTGGAGGCCACCCACCAGGCGCAGATGGAGGCGCAGCTGCGGGCGCTGCTGGCCCGGGCGGCGGACATACGCGCAAAGAGGGCAGCAGCGGTAGCGGCAGGGGGAGCAGCAGCGGCAGCAGGGGGTGTGCCGGTCAGTCCCAGTGCGCAGCCGCCGCTCAAGCGACGCAAGAGCGCGGAGGGCGCAGGTGGGGGCGGGGTGGGTGTGCGGTGGGGTGGTGGTGGTGGTGCAGTCATGATGGGTGGTGGGGTTGGTGTGCTTTCGCTGCCGTTCCCTTCCCCCTCCCCTTCCATTTCCCCTCCCTTCAGGGTCAGCGTTTCCGCGGCTCAGTTTGCCTAACCCCCTTCCCTTTCTCCCGCCTTCCCCTTCCCTCCCGACCCAGATGCCATGGAGGTCGATGGCGGCAGCGGTGCCGGTCCCTCCGCTGAGGGGCCCCTGCTGGCGTGTGAGGCGGTGCAGCTGCCGGAGGAGACGTTGAAGCCGGACGAGGTGGGCACGGGGGTGGGGAAGGGGGTTAAGGAAAAGGCTGGGGTGGGGGAGGAGCAGGGGAGCGGGGTGTGTGATGGTGATGAGGATATAAGGTATATAAGGTACCGTGTAGAAGGGCACACGGAGCAAGGCGGCTCTGCTGCCATGGCGCCCCTCACACCCTTTGCGGTCATCCCACCGTCCTGCTCCACTGCAAAACACACACACATGCACACACGTGCACCCAACGCAGGTGCCTGCCGCCTACCGGGAGCAGCTGGGTCCGCTGTCCGTCAGCGAGTACGACAGCACCGTACCGGGGGGCTACTTCAAGGAGGTAGGAGGGGGAGGGAGGGAGGAAGGGAGGCTGAGGAGAGGTAAGGGACATGAGTGGACCGACCCATGGGTCGGTGGGACTCCTTCCCTTCATCCCATTATCCCTTTTCAACCCGCCCCCTAACCCCGCCCTTTTGTGTTCTGCATCCCTCTTCCTCAACACGTCCCTTGTGGTCTCCTGTGGTTTCGTCTTCCTCTTACTCCCCTCCTCCCACCTTCCTGTGGTCAGTTGTTTCCTCGTTGCCTCCCCCTTCCCTCCCCTCCTCCCGCTCTCCCCATGGTGGAGCCTTTCTCACACAGTTACCTAGCTCCTTCCTCCTCATCTCCCCCCCATTGCACGAGTCGCGACATGGGATTGCGACTCCGTTGCTTCACTTTTCACTTAACCCCCTCCCCTCTCCCCCTCTTACCCCCCCTCCCCCTTCCCCATATCCCGACTCACTGCATGAGTCGGGATATGAGCATGAGTCGGGATATGGGATTGGGACTCGTTGTTTCACTTATTTAACTTTCCCCTCCCCCCCAGATGTCCCGGCTGGCCGACCAGGACTCCGGCTCCTCCCGCAAGAAGGCCCGCCAGCTGGCTCGCGAGCTGGCAGACATGCAGCCGGGAGGCAAGCTGGCGCTGCCCTGCGCGGCGGACGCAGCCATATTCCTGCGGCAGGACGCGGCGCGCATGGACAAGATGCGGGCGGTCATCACGGGGCCGCAGGTGGGTGGGATGAATACCGGTAGACGAAACCGTAGGAAACCCCGAATCGGCAAAACAGAGGGGGGGATGTGGCGGCATGGGAGGGGCGAAGGTTGGGGAGAGAGAGGGACCAATTCCCAAATGAAACCACAATGGGGAGGCGGCAGGCCCCCCAAAACAGGCGAGGGTTAGCGGCAGCTCCCCTCATCGCTTCACCGCCCCTACCCCCCCTCTCTCTTACCTCCACCCGCCCTCCGCTCCACGCTCCCCCGCCCCCCGCCCGCCCCGCCCCCCAGGGCACCCCCTACGAGGGCGGGTTGTTCGTGTTCGACATCTTCTGCCCCGCCGGCTACCCCAGCGACCCGCCCGTCATGATGGTGTACAACACGGGGGGCGGCAAGGCACGGTACAACCCCAACCTGTACGCGGATGGCAAGGTAGGTGGGGCGGGTGAGGGGCTGTGAGGGTGTGGTGGTGGTGGGGAGGGGGGTAAAAAGAGGAAACTGACGAGCTGTGGTGGGTGGTGGGGGAGGGGGCGGAGAAGACAAGAAAAAAGTGGTCAGCAGGGACCCGATCTGGGCGGTCATGCGTGTGGTTGCGGTTGAAGGTGGGTGACTAATTGATTCCCTTCAAATGCTCCAATCCTCCGCTCGTCCCCTAACTCATTCCTACCTCTCCCTAACTCATTTTCACCTCCACCTCCACCTGCCGCAGGTGTGCCTGTCGCTGCTGGGCACCTACAACTCCGGTCACGCCAGCGAGAAGTGGAACCCCTCACTCAGCACCATCTACCAGGTGCGCGGGTAGAGTCCCATGCCGTGCAGCAGCTGCCTGGTTGCTCGCGTCGCCTCGCCGCAATCGTTCTTCAATGGCTGCTGCTTCTCTTAATGTACCGTGACCGCTACCTCCTCCCGTGCATGTCCGCAACACGCCCCCTTGCTTCCGCTCCTGCTCCCTGAATGCTGGGGCTCCTCTTCCCCAGGGAAGAGTCGTTCACTGCTGCCCCAGTGCTTTTCCCCTTCCACTCCGAGCTAGAAGCACGCCCTCCCCCCTTCCCTGCCCCCGTACCTTTTCTTGTTCGGCCCCCTCGCCCTACGCTGACCCAACAATCCAGCCTAATGCGATACTTGTATCCCTATCAACCCCGCCCCCCCGCATGCGTCGGGATTTGGGATTGGGACTCCGTTGCTTCACTTGTCACTTATTCCCCCCCCCCGCCCCCCCCAGGTTCTGATGTCGGTCCAGAGTCAGATCCTGGTGGACGACCCCATGACCAACGAGCCGCTCAGCGAGACCCTGGCGGGCACCGCGGAGGGAGCCGCCAAGACCGCGGAGTACAACGCACGACTGCAGGTGGGTGGTGAACTGATTGGTATCGCGGTAGTGGGCAGTGAACTGCTCTGCAGGCCTGATTTGTGTTATCGTTGCTTGCCTGCGCGCACCCCAGTCAAGGCAGTCCCCATGCATGGGGAAGGAGAGAGCCCCCTCCCTTTACCTCCTCTTTCTCCTTACCACCCTCAAACCCTCCCCCCCCCCCCGCGCCTCCTCAATTAGTCAATTGTTTTGCCCAATTGTGGTATTTTGCCCCCCCCCTCCTCCTCCCTCTCCCCTCGCCCCCCTTTGTCCCCAGCTCCTGGTCATGCGTCACGCCATGGTGGACCCGCTGCTGCACCCGCCCCCCGGCACCGCGGACATCGTGACAGCGCACTTCCGGCTGCTGCGCGGGCGGCTGGCGGAGCGGGTGCGGGCGTGGGTGCGGGCGGCGCCCAGCGAGGAGCTGCGGGCCAAGCTGGACGAGCAGGCGGCACGACTGCTGGAGCTGCTGGCGAAGCTGTGAGGCAGGCGGTGGGGAGGGGGTGGTGGTAAAAACAATAAGGAAACCTGGGGGGGTGGGGTGATGAAGGATGCAGGTTGGCGTGTACAGCAGCTTGGTGCGTGGTGGAGGTACCGTTGCGGGCGGAGTTGTGAGCGTGGGGTTGGCGGTGGTACAGGTAGGTGAGCTGAGCCGCGAGGAAATACCCGTGGGGTGGTGGGTTGATGGAAAGATGGGTGCAAGGGTTACAAAGGCAATGATGCTGGTGGGCTGGAGCTTGGAGAAGAGGGGGCCGGAGGAAGCGGACGGTTAGGAAGAGGTGCATAGAGGCGTTGCATGGGAAAGGGGCGGAGGAGGAGGGCAGTGGAGAGTTCGCGTGTGCTGCAGGGGTGCGAAGGCATGCTGGGTGAGGAGGGAGAGGGTGCATGACCCAACATGAGCTGCCTGGTAGGGAGGCAGCCGTTCAGGATGTACACTAGACCGACTAATAAGGGAGGTGTGCATGCGAAGAAGATGCAGGATGCTCTACCTTGCAAGCGGGACTCGGACATCGGAGGATATGGGCTTCGGGGTTGGAGCTGATGCGGGTACATGAGCTGTTGCAGCAGGAGGAGAACGCGGGCTTTTGCAGGCATGTGGTCGCGTTACCAAGCGCAGAGGCGCGGCTGGTCGGGGGTGTTTGCTGTTGTTGTTCATTGGTCCATATTCGATGCTGCTATGTACTACCAGTACTACCTGTTTACGACTGAGCACCACCTACCGGTGTCAAATTTTGCTCCTGTTATTCAGCCTATAGTTACTACCGTATTGGCACCATTGCTTTTCACTACCGGGAGTTGGGCATAATCTCTATGCCCAACTCCCGGTAGTGAAAAATGAAAAAGAGATTTTTCATTGCATGTGTGCCTGGGGACCCTGCTTGGCGGACCCATGGGCCCGGTTGGCATTGGGGCTCTCGTACCCTCCTACTCACCCAGCCACATACTCTCGACAACCCGGAGCATGGCGTGCCTCATGGGTCAAGGCACAGACTCCCTCTTGCTGGTAGGAGCACCGGGCAAGGTACCGGTAGTCGTACATAACGAACAACGCTGAGGTTGGAGCTTGCGCAGCTCCGTTCGTGCAACTCCGAACACTTCCGTACACATACATAACCAGTTAACCATCCCTGCGTGTAGCAAACAGATGTGACAGCCATGTAAACAGACCGTCGCGCAGTTAGGATCCTCTTCGGCAGGTAAACCGCAGGCAAACTGTTCAGGCTTTGGAGCTCCAAGGCGGGGAGACAGAAACAAACTCCTTTCATTTGAGGAGGTTTCTCCACACATGCGAGCGCCTCAAGACTGTGTCCACATTCGTTGATTCACGCAGCTGCCAACCTGCCCTGACCCGCTCTCCCACTTCTATATCGCCGTTGACTGGGGCCTCCTCTGCAGGCCTCAAAGACACACCCCGCTGAAGACACCCCACACGCCACACACACGCGCCAATGACAGCCGCCCCACTCGGCGCACTCATGCATTGTTACCACACGGTTCGGTTCCTCTCTGGTTCCTCTCTGGCCCTCTAACCTCTCTCCCTCTTCTGTCTCTGGCAGCGCACTCCGCGGCAAGGCAAACCCCCCCTACCGATATGGTCAAAAAGTCAGCAACCACAGCTCCCTTCTAGCCGCAAACAAATTACACCGCCCAGCCAGCGCGCAGCTAGCTGTCATCCCAAATGCATGCATGCCCAAGACGACACACGTTGCCACCACCACCCCGCACCGCGGCTACGGCGGTCCAGCATCAGAAGCCTCCCTCAACCCGCAACCCCCCACATCACTCAGCTCCTCCCACAGCCCCGCTATACAGCTGTCCAGGCATTTCCACCCGCCTCCGCAGGCATTCCATGGTCCGAGGCAAGCACACCGTATAACCACCACAACTAATCCCCATCGCAGCACCCCTCCTCTGCCCGCCCCTGCTCTGCTCTGCGCACCCACAGGCGGCGAATCAGATCAGGTCGGCCAGCTTTTGCATTTATGCAGTCGCAGTCGTAGCCTTCTACTCCCCCGCAATTCCCGCGACGGACGCCCTAATCCGCACTCTCAACTCTGGACCCTCATGAACCCTCCCAAGCCGCCTTCTCCCGTCCTCCGACCTATCGCAACAGCCGCCTCCTGACTCCCCAGCACTTCCTGAGCCGACTCATCCGCCGCCTAGCGGAGAAGCCGCATCCTCACAGCGGGTTGGCCCTCAAGTGAGACCCTCACAAGCCCCCCACAAGAGCGGTTGCTCCCCTTTCACAAGAGGAGGCAGAGGCCCTCAGAAGAGGTAGTCGATGAGCGCCACCGTGAAGATGGTGACCAGCGTGAGCAGCACCAGCACCGCCACCGTGATGGGGCCGACCTTGTCGTCGAAGAAGCCAATCTGGGGGCGGGGGGTGGGATACAGGCGGGTGGGGAGTAGTAGGGTTTAATAGAGGCGGGGTGGAGGCGGGGAGGTGGGTAGGGGCAAAGGGATTGAGGGGATGAAGGGTGAGGGCGCGTGCGGGTGTACGGTGGATGCATGAGCCCATGTGGTGCGGAGCCCTATTGTCTGCGCCTAGCAGAGAAGCAGGGGCAGACGCAGGTTGAATGGCAAGAGCCGCTGTCCCTGTCCTACTGAGCAAAGAACTGCTGGCAAACCCTCCCATGTCTAGGGTTTTTTCATGTGCTGCTCCCTCCCTCTCACACAGCCGCATCCCTTGCGCGCCCCTTTCCATTAACGCTAGGCGGATTCCCAATATACCATGATGCGGCATACCTGCTTCGTGCGCATGAATTTGCTGCGCCACTCAAATGTGAACAGGGCGTAGCACATAATGAGGACGGACAGCGGCGAGTAGATGCAAGTAACCACATCGATCGTGCGCTGCGATATCAAGTTTTCTGTCGCGTCCTCCGAGCTCCCGGAAAAGCCCACCAGGGCTGAGGAAACGCCCCCGAGCGTGATGGCCATTCCCATCCAGCTTAGGAAAGTCCGTTCATTAGCTGCATATGTAGTGCGAGTTAACTATATGAGTCCCCAATGCTAAATTGTGCTCAGACAGCTGCACAGGGCTCACCAAAATAGGATTTGGGCTCGACCCGCATAGGAACCTTGCGAGGTAACTGGAGTTCAGCACCAGCGGTGTGCTGCTTGGTTCCATAGAGCTTATCAAACAGAAAGCTAGTCGTAGTGCCATTCATGTTGTTTAATATGGACGTCATGGCTCTATCTGCAGGTTAATCAGTTCAGAGTGGAGCAGGTTGACAGTTTGTTGGTAACTGGAGCGTTTGGCACGTTTGGCCTAAGGCATCAGCGTCGCCAAAATGATGCCATGTACGGCTACGCAGAAAACGGAATCAACCAATATGAGACCATATTTGGCTGATAGGCTAAACCTGTGCGCTTTAAACAATATGGAACAGTCAAGAAGGCTCAGTGCAAATCGAAGCTGCAGCCGCAATGACCTCCTTTACTAACCGCTGAGTCGGGGAGTGCCAGTCGCGTAGTGATCGCCGATGCTCCTGTACATCTCATTATATAGTCATAGCGTCACGGACGCAGGTAAGCTAATCGATGCTAAGGAAGCGGCATTTCACGTAGCGCATTCAAGGGCGCATCATGTTAACCCGCCTGTCACGCGTTGCTCCAATCCATAGCCCCCACCGCTGACCGCTCCGTGCTAAGTACCAGTCCACTTCCCAATACCGCTCTGATTTTGCACCGTAGCTATCAAGAGTTGGCCACGCTGAGCCGCAGGGGCACCATATGCCAGGGTATGGCATGTGTAGTTGCGTAGGACAAGAGCAAGCAAGTGGGAGATTTTCGCATGTGTGTAAGGGCTGCTGTGCTGTACAATTGTGCGAAAGGAGCATGGGCTGTGAAGTAACAGTGGCCCAGAAGCGCGCCTCACCAAGGGGACGGGCAGCGGTACCGGTAGTAGAAGTGCAAGCATAAAACTGAAACGGAGAACTGAAGGGGCCAGGGATATGGAGTGCAACGCAGGCACGGGTCATCACAGCTATCTAGGCGACAAATAGCAGGAGAGGGTGGGGGCTCCTGAGTTTGAGGGGTGCCTCAATGCCCTAGCTAGCTGAGCCGAACTTCTGGCCTTGCACCACCTAGTGCACGTTCACAGCTACCACGGGATGTGCGGTAATTTTGGGTAAACATGGAGTCTGGGTCCGGGCCGACTGGCACGGTTTCCTATTTGGGTTACTTAGGTTAAAAGCACGAAAACCCTTTGCGCAATTGAAATTTGCGGAAATATGTAGATGGACTCAGATGGCCTAATACACTTATGACAAAGATGTGTCCGAGCTTGGACTGAAGGGGAGTAGGGGACTATGGAAGGCGCCTACCCGGCACAAGAACGTTTCTAACATGAGCTACGCCAGACTTGCGATAAGTACTTTTAGCATGAACAATAATTGTGCACAGGTCGGCAATATAATGCATTAGGCACAGTTGTACCACAGTTGGCCTGCGGACCAACTTGCCCACGCCGCATTGCGGGGAATACCTTAATTGGTTTAACACAATAGCTTCTGTCACATGGGCTTGGGTGTACGGCCAGTAGTCATTGTGACACCATGTAGTAAACCTTGACTATCACATTACCAGGCCATTGTTAACAAAGGTTAAGGGACCATACGCTTGCGTTTTTATCCTTTGCTGAACCCCAACACCATCTAATGCAGGCACGTTGTCCCCTAATTTAAATAGTTAGACCCACTGTAGACATGGACGGACTTGGCCAACTTTATGTCACCCAGAACGGGGCGGTCTACGCACTAGTACCTCCAGCTGAAAGAGAGCGGGAAAGGCCTCCTCCTGTCCTTAGTCGTGGCCGTCCCATAGAAGCCATTCGCGAAGATGAAGTCACGCAAGCGCTGCTTGCACAGTTCTTACACCGACACCACCAGCAGCAGCAGCTCCAACAGAGGGAGCAGGAGCTCGCCCAACAGCAGCTCGCGTATCAGAGGCGTGACTTCCATGCGCCTGCTCCAGGCCCCCACGTCCACGAGGACGCTATACGCCAAATGCTTACTGCAACAATACTGCAGTCTATGCGGGAACCAGATGATGACTTCCCACAAGCGGGTCCGGCAACAGCCCGTATGGGCCCCGCGGTAGACATCCATGCGTCGCGCAGAATAGACCGGCTGCCTCCGCCACAGCCGGTGCCAGTGCCACAGCCGGCCCAAAGCATCGACTCTCCAACTAACAGGTACATTCAGCTGCTATGCTGCTCGTATCCTCATGGTTACAGCTGTTTGACAATTCAATGGCTGGCAATTTCCTCCCTTTGACCGACGCTCCCACAGCGAATCCGAGAGCCCTCCTGCCAGTGTGCGCGGCAGCGGACGGAGAGACTACGGAGGGGAGAAGGTTCTGGGTTTAACGCAAAGCGCCAAGGAGAAGAACAGGCAGGCCCAGCGTCGGTTCCGTGAGCGGCAAAAAGACCTCATCACCAACCTCAAACAGCGCGTGGAGGACCTCCAGAAAAAGGTGGGGAACGCATACATGGGCAGCGGAGTGGACAGCTTTCCCCTCATCCTCACCCCTGCCCTTTCCCACATGCTCCTGCTCTTCTCCTCATCCCTCCTTCCCTCCCGTTACCAATTCTCTCTTGCCAAGGTCTTAACACTCCCCACCGATATCACCCAACCCACCCCCAGGTTGCTGACAACGAGCGCGAGATCACGGGTCTCAAGGAGGAGAACGCCTCGCTGCGGGGCCGTCTGGAGGCCAAGCAGCAGATCTCCGCCGTCACACTGCCCGCAGAGGCGCTGCAGACGCTGCTGCAGCTCACCACCGGGGCGGCTCATACAGGAGGAGGAGGAGGAGTAGGGGGCAGCAGCGGAATCGGATTCGGTGGAGGGGTAGGAGCTCTCGGGCTGCGGCTTGAGCCCAGCGTCACGAGTGTGATCGAGGGCCCCGGCGGCAGCAACAGCGGAGTGGCGGGAGGGAGTGGCGGGCCCCGCGGCAGCGAGGGTGTGCTGGGGCGTGGAGGCGGAGGTGGTGGGAAGCGGGGGTCGCAGGGAAGCGGTCAAATGACGGAGTAAGCGTGTTCTTGGTTGCGGGCTCTGTTATCAGCGGTTCATGTGTGGGATTGGCGGCGTAGGTGTAGTCATCGCCTCCTGTGTTTGAATGCAGCTCCTTATAGCTCCTTGTGGTTGCGCTTATTGGGGTTGGGAGGCGTCATTCCAAGGGTAGGACAGTTTGACTACGGAGGCTTGCTATGTGGACGACTCCGCTGCAGCTCCGCGTAACACCGCAACACCGGAAGGTCTGGAGCTGGTTGGCGAACGCACGACGGGGGTCTCTGCCGGGCTGGTGGGGTTTGCAGTCATGCATGTATGCATGTGGAGTTGGGAGGCCGGGAGCGCATGTGCATATGCGACCATCTGCATGCGCACCACTATAGCGGATCCTCTGAACGTTGGGCTTTCATATGGGAGGTCTGGCTGTCGATATTTTGTGTTTGAATCAGCGTCACTGGTTTGGCTCCCCGGTACGGCTAATTGTCTGCTACGGGCTGGGCTCAACCGTGCTTCGCTTGGACGTCTATCGGTGTCTTTTGACTGCGGCCCAACGCCTTTTGCACGGGGACGACCCCCCAATAAGGAGGAATTCTGTTTCCCTGCACATTGACTGTACAGGTGCTGCGGGGAACGCCTTGCGCGGCCCGCGAGTAACCAATGCTCAGAGCGCTGCTGCTGCTGTGCTGGCGGCACCAGTATTGGGGTTGCTGGTGCTGGCTGCTTGGGTTGTGCTCCCGTTGTGGTAGTCATGCAGTTGCTTGCTGTGTGGGAAGAGAGGTGGTGGGAGTGAGGAGTGATGCGGGAGGGAGGCGCTGGCATGCTGGGGGGGCATGGCGAGGCATGTGCACAGACATCCGCAGGAGCTGACTTCAAGAACACACACCCGTGCATCTCGACTCGCGGTCAATTCTCTGAACACGTGCATCTTCGCAGCTCGGAAGCAAAAGGCATGCTGCTACTGCCGCTGGGAGTCTGGGCAGTACTCGGGGCAGTCCAGTCGGCAGCGCTATGTTTGTTCGTTAGGATTTGGTTAGGAGTGGTTGGTCGCGGTTGAAGAGGGGAAATGACAAGAGCCTGCCAGCAAGATGAATGCCGTGTCGAAGGAAGACTATTACACGGTACTGCAAGGTGATGTTGAACGTACGGGGAAACGCGTTTGTCGGCGCGGGGTGGGTGCACTTCGGCGCTTGGTTTGATGGCGTGGGGTGTGGGGCCTGGGGGAAGGTGAGACTAGGCTTGTGGAAGAATGATGGCGGCCGGACGGCTCCTTTATCAATCTATGCGAGCACGGTGCAGGTTGCATCCCTGCATGAACACATGGTGAGAAGAAGTACATGATCTGCATTTGCGGCAAGCTGCATAGTTGCGGTGTGTCGAGCAGCGGCGTGCAGTTTCGACGGATGATGTGTTTGGGGGCTGAGACGGCGCGGTAGGAGAGGCCTACCATGCTAGGGAGACCTGTGCGTTGAATGCTATTTCGATGTACCCATATATTGCATATGCGCTCTTTTCAAGTAACGGTAACGAGGCGATGAAGAGGGGAGGAGTGTGGCGCCTTGTGAATTGGGTTCACTAGGGTCTTGAGCCATGTGAATTGCGAACGAACTGAGTCCTGTGCGTGCACTACACTGGCCTTGCGGATGGAGACTATTAGTGAGGGGGGACGGTTAGTATTAGGAGACAACATCTCGGTTGGTAGCATCTCTGTTTCCTCAGAATGTCGCGTGTCGCAATCATCAATGTTACAAGTACACGTGCGCAAACCGCCCTCGGATTGGTTGGTTGACGTCTAGAACTCCCCCACACCGTGCGTTCCTCCTTCATGTGTAAGGCATCCGCCTGTCTGTGTCGCCTTCACTCCTTAACACGTGGCACACGCGGCCTTGCTCTCCCTCCTCATGCGGCCAAGCTTGTTGCCTTCTCCTCAAAAACATGAAATCCCCGCAGTTTTCTATAATACGTTTGTACACGCCAACCCCCCTGTATGCGTCGTCAACGCTCTGCTTAACAACCTGTCCTATTGTGTCTGCACCCGCACCCCCCCTAACCTGGTTTCCAGGGCCGATGAACACGCCTCCATGTTTGTCCGCAAAGACACACTCCTGCGTCCGCTCGACGCGAACATCTCACCTACACGTCCTGAAAGCCATGAAAGTGGGCTACCCAGCCCACAGCGTCAACTGCTACTGTTACCAAAGACAAACCCATCCTCAGCGCGCTAGGAGAATGCCAACCACCTATAGCACCCCAATCGTGCAAACACATGCCCAAGAAACCCCCAATCAGGGTCATCCGGACATCAACACCTTGCAACGCGGGCCACATGCTCTCCGCCCGCAAGCAACCCTTCACAGCGAGCAGCGGCATCCCCTACGCCTCTTAACCTGCAACACATCGTAACGCCCAACGTCAAGCTGCAACCGCATCCGGAGTCCCAAACGGCCTCCTTCCTGCTCTCCATCCCTCCCCATGATCACCCCCCCCTGAGCCTCCCCATGATCAACCCCCCTCCCTGAGAAGATAACCATGAACACCTGGCAGAAGCCGCACGGCGCATGACTACACCAGCCGGGGTTACGTCCAGGCGTGCAGAGCTCCCTTCCCTCAGCCCGCTTCCCCATCGCCGACCCACATCACGACTGCGGATGACGGCGCATGCAGGGGCTCCATCTTAAAAGGCGGAAGGTGTGCGCTTGCGGCTTGTGCAGGGCAGCTAGCTGTTGTCTGGGTGGCTGGGCAGCAAGCAGCGGCCCATGGCTAGGAGAGGAGGAGGAGCACGAGAGGAGGATGCGGCATGCGGATGCTGTGGGAAGGAAGGAAGGAAGGGGCGCTCCCTCCTGTCAACTTGTCCATGAGAAGATGTGCACCTGACCCTTGTCGTCCCCCACAAAGATGGCGGCCCCGGGGATGCTGGTGATGGCCCGAGACACCTCCACCTGCAGGGGAAAGCGAGAGGGCCGGGTTGGGAGGGTTGGGAGAGGAGGGACGGAGTCAGGTGATGTGGGTCGGCACCAAGGGGGGAGGGGTCAACACCGTTTCGGCCCTTCCCCCAATCTCTTCCCCCTCCCCTCCCCTCCCTCACCTCCGGCAGGCTGCCCAGCAGCGCCATGTTCTGATCCACGTTGAACACCCGCACTCCGTCGTACAGCGAGGAGATGGCCAGCATGCTCTCGCCCTTCTTGTCGGGGGTGCCGTCCATGGTGAGGATGGCGTTGGGGCTGCCCTGGAGGGGGGATTGGGGAGGAGAGGAGGGAGGGAAGTGTTTACCCTCCCCACGGAGTACGCTATCCCTTGTTTCCTTCCCCTTCCCCGGGTGCACGAACGCATGTCAGCAACCATCCATCCTTGCGTCTGCTCCTCTCAGTCCTCTCTCTCCCCCCCCCAACGCACCTGTCGGTACCTCCCCGGCCCCCCGCCCCGACCTCCTCCTCCGCCACCCGAGTCGGAGGCGTCTCCAAAGTAGCGGTCGATGGGGTCGGGCTTCACCACCGCCCCCGGCATGACGGGCTCGTTGAGCTCCCACACCTTCATGCTGCCGTCCGCGGACCCGGTGAGGATGTTCTTCTGCGTTGCGGGGGAGGAGGAGGGAGTGAAGAGCAAGTGACCCATGGGTAACGCGTATGGGTCATTAGGAGACGGTACGGCAGGTGTCCATGGTGCGTTGCCATCGGTGGCTGCAGGCTTAGCAAAGGTGGGGATGTGACCCAAATACACCACCGGTAGTTGTGCAGGGCGTTGTCCTCAAGCAAGGTTCGCAAAGATAGCGTAGCTGCATGGCCCGCACATCGTGTGTGCTTCAACGAGCGGTTCTCTCGCAGTCGCCGCAAGTGTCCCACTGCTGCTTCAGAGCTGCTGCTGCTGCTGCTGCTGCCACTCACCCCGTACTGCAGTATGGACGAGATGATGCCGCTGTGGGCGGCCTGCAGGGTCTGGGTGCACGTCCCCGAGGCGCTGTCCCAGATCTGCAGCAGGAGCGGGTGGGCGGGTGGGCAGGCGGGCGGGTGAGCAGGTGTGTAGGCAGACAGGTAGGCAGCAGGGGGGCAAAAGGCGGGTGGAAGGGCAGGTGTGCAGGGGTGCAGGCAGGCAGGGCGACACGCACCTTGAGGCAGCCCGCGGAGTCGCCTGATACCAGGAAGCCGTTGATCATCTCGATGCAGTAGATGGGGTGCGTGTGGCCGCCCTTGTCCGAGTCGAGTATGAGCTGCAGGAGGGGAAAGGGGGAGGGAGGGAGGCAAAGACAGGGTTAGGAGGAGGAGAGGGGGCGGGAAGGTGGGCGGCTGGCGCAGTGGGGGGCCCACCTCATGCACATTACGGACCCATGGCCCCCTCTCCACTCCCAGTGATAGTCATTCATCATTGTGTTGATCGGTTGTTTGCCTTCACCCTGCTCCCACGTTTAGCGCTCAGCCCGCGTGCCCCCCACTCCCCCCTCCATGCCCCCCACCTACCTTGCACACAAACGCCTCCCCCTCCATGCCCCACACGCGGATGCTGCCGTCCGTGCCGCAGCTGAACAGCAGGTTGTTGGCGGCCATCAGCTGGTTGATGTGGCCCTGCGTGTGTGGGGGGAGGGGGGGGGGAGGTGCGGAGCAGGGAGGGGAAGGGAAGGGGAAGGGAGCGACGTGCTTCTCTTAGTGGTAATAGACCATTAGATGGCTTGATAGATGGCCTTAGTAACAAAGACCACCAACCATGCCACCGCCATCACCCCCAACCCCCCATCGCCACCGCCACCACCGCTACCCCCACCGCGCCTCACCCTGTGTCCGGGGATGAGCTGTGTTTTCCCCGCTGCCGTGTTGTAGAAGTTGATGATGCCCTCCTGGTTGCGCGGGTCGGAGCCCTTCACGTAGCCCACGAACAGGAAGCCCTGGATGAACAGGATGGCGTCCACCTGGCCGCTCAGGGTCTCCTCGTGGACCACCTGAGGGGCGGGAGGGGGGGAGGGGGGGAGGGGCGGGAGGGAGGGAGGGCAGATGAGGATCCATGGGTTGAGGAGGGGGAGCAGCAGGGTGTGGGGGTGGGTGGGGCTGACAGGGGTAGCACTGAGGGTGTTACGAGGGGCGGGCACTAGGGTCATTATACGGCGCCAGGCAACCAAGCAAGCAAGCAAGGGGAGCTCCCGGTTCAGTGAAACAATAGCATGCTGCGCCGCATGTGTCAAGGAGTTGCCTGCTGCTGCTGCCGTCAGAGGTGCCGTCAGTCCCTTCCTTCCCGGCCAGCAACCTGCTGCTGCTGCTGCTGGGACGACCACGTGGGAGGTCCTCCCTGGTCCCTGCCCAGTCGTGCAGCGGGCTGCATGGCGTGCTCGTATAGCTAGAGCCCCCTGCGCCCCTTGCACCCACCTGCCCCGAGTTGCAGTCCCACTGCTTGATCTTCCCATCCTTGGAGCCCGTGAAGAGCTGAGGCCGAGAGTGAGGAGAGAGGGAGGAGAGAGGGAGGGAGGGAAAGACGGTGTCGAAAAGAGGGAGTGAAGGCACTGCAAGCGTCGTGCTGGACACCCGGCGTGCAGTGACCCACATAGCGAGGAACCGGGCAGGGGCTTTGCATGCTTGCTTGGGGAAGGAGAAGGAACCAAGCTACATAACTCTGTTGTGCAAGGGCAGATGTATGTTTGTACTGCAGATGCGTTCTTACCGCGTTGGTTGCTTGGTCGTAAGCGATGCAGGTAACCGCGCCCGCGTGCGCTTGGATGGTTTTGACGAGGGCGAGGTTGGGAGGCGGGTTGGCGTTGTACTGCTGCGGCTGCTGCTGCCGCTTTTGCCCTGCAACCAACCGTTGTAACCTCCCGCCCGTCAGCTACTGCCGCGAGGTTTGCAGCGAGGAAAGTGCTGGGTAGTCAAGCTGGTCATGAATCCCTACCCGCGTGGTTCCAGGAGCGACCCCCGCGGAAACCGCGTCTAGATCCACCATCATTGAATCGCCCGCCTCCACCGCCCCGATAGCTGCCTCCTTGATAGCCACCACCGCCTTGGTATCCACCGCCCTGGTAACCTCCGCCTTGATATCCGCCGCCCTGGTAACCATCGTTGTAACCTCCTCGACCGCTTTGGCCTCCTCGATTAGGTGGGCCATCGTAATACCCGCCTCTGCCTCCTCCTTCATAGTAATTGCCGCCTCCCCTGCCGCCTCTTCCTCCATAATAATTGTCATTATATCGGCCACCTCCACCTCCAAAGCCTCCTCTGGGACCTCGAGGGCGGTAGCCTCCCCCGCTTCCTCCCCACTCGTCCATGTGCTAGATGCTAGAAAAGTCAACTACAAGATAATTGGAAAGTCTTTTAAGCCAACACGCGGCCGCAAAGACAGGCAAGCCGTCCAGCGGCCGCAAGGGCTGTTGGAACCAAAAGCCAGGAAAGACTTGACTTAAGGATAAGAATGAGTACCAATAGCTAGCAGAGCAACAAACATCAGGGCTGGCGTCATCATGTGCGTATATAGAGCTCCGTACCGTACAGAGACCGGTAATTGGCAGGTGTTGCACCAGAGCAAACCAAAGCTTTAGATGCGTATGTGCCTTGAATACAAGCTCCGCACAAAGTTAACAAACACGCACACGGCATTTGCTGACCTTGGAGCGTGCCTCCTTCTACGTTTACGCTTCCCCTGTGTTGATCTGCTAAGCTGGCTGCTGCGTATGCATTCGACTTAGCATTGTAGGGTTGCTTGGTCATGAGCTGCGGATCAGGAACTAAAACCTTGACCTCGACCGAGTCCTTTTACCTGAAGTTCACGCAGCTTGCGTTCAACATGAGTCAGGTGCTTAGTCTACGAAAGCTTGCGGACATTATGCATGTGAGAAGTTATTGCAGACGCTCTTCGCGGCCTTGGGGAAGCAAGTTGACCTCCGTCGGTTCCCTCCAGGGCGCTACCAGCCTTTCGCAACACCCCGCCTGGCTTCTTGGCATCTACTATGGTGCTAGGAATAGAGACACCGACGTGAACGCCTTGGACCCTGAGGTAATTGTTCTGGGCAAAAAGCACACGTCAACCGCGAGACACTGCGAACGGTCACGCTGATTTTCCGCAGTCTTTAGAAGCTATGTTGGAGGACTTCAGATCGCGGTTATGGCTTACCTACCGCAAGGACTTCGCTTCGCTCGGTAAGACAGCACAGTAGGGTTCTCAATGCGGTTGCCTGGCGCTTATCAGCTTCTCTTCGAGCAGGGCCTTCTCAGCTAACCAGTGACGTTGGATGGGGCTGCACGATTCGCAGCGGACAGATGCTGCTAGCGGAGGTACGCTTGCCGTGGCAATGCCGTTTCGCGAGCAATGCTTAGCTTAACCAACGTTTCCTGCAGGCCGTGGCGCGTATCGCTCTTGGACGAAACTGGAACAGAACAGCGAACAAGCTCGATGACGTCCAGCCGGTCGTCCAACTTTTCCTAGACCACCCCGATGCGCCGCTCTCCATCCACAACATCTGCGCAGCTGGCGGCCCGGCAGGGTCAGTCCCTGGCATTGTACGCCATGCATATGCAGCAACACGCTTTCCTCCCCTCTTCTTACTGCAACTTTAAGCGCTTTGCTGTACCAATGTTCGGGGCTGTCACTGCAGTTCCGTCAAGGCCCGTCCATTCCCAGTACTCCCCACCTACAACACCCGCTGCCATGCCCTGCTGCTACCCCGCCCACCTTACCCTCCGACCCAGAATCGTGCCCGGCCGCTGGGTGGGACCCTGGATGCTGTGCAAGGCCCTGGACGCGCTGTTTCGACAGCTCGGCGACAAACGACCCATGGGTCTGCGTCTCCACGTCGCCTGCGGCTCAGGCGGCGGCGCTCCTGAGCTCTACAAGAACAGCATTCGAGCCCAAGTGGCAGCAGCAGTGACGACAGAGGCGGGAGCAGCAGCAGCATCCACCCAGCAGGGGCCTCAGACAACGCAGCAGCAGCATCAGGAGTCACGGCACGGAGGATCAGGATTGGGTCAGGATCACTCCTCCTGCCGTACCGGTTGTAGCGGCACCGCGTCCGCAAGCAGCCCATCTAGGGGCTGCTGCCAGGAGGGGGAGGGGCAGGGGCTTCCGGCTGGGAAGCGCCATGGGGTGGCAACGGAAGGGAGGGGGAGCGCTACCGGGGCAGCAGCGAACCCAGCAGTGGGGCCTGTGACGTGCGATGAGGAGGACCCTGCCTGCACGGGCAGCGGGAGGAGCAGCAGGCCGCCTGGAGGCGGTGGTGGCGCCAACAGCGGCCAGGACGGAGAGGAAAGCCATGGCACGGAGGCGGTCAACGGGCCAACGGACGGGAGGAAAGGAGCAGCAGCTGAAGCTGCTGGTGGTGGCTTGGGAGGAGGCAGCGGTGGTGGAGAGGGGCCGTCTTGTGGGGCAGCCAGCACGAAAGCGGAGCACCCAGGGCAGCAGCAGCAGCAGGGTGCTTCACCCCCCTCGTCGCGTCATGCACCGGTGTTGCTGCTGGTGCCGCTGACGCTGGGAATGGAAAAGGTGAGAGGAGAGGTTGCTATTGGTGCTGGTGCTGCTGGTCTTATTGTTGCGGGGAAGCACGACGGCTGAAGCACGACGAGGAGGCTCAGCAAGTGTGGCGGTGATGCCGCGCAAGTCCGTGAGGTCTCATTCCCGGCTAACCTCAGCCCCCTCCTCCTCCCCCGCTGCTCTTCCCTCCTCCTTTATCCCCTCTTCCCGCCCCTCCCCCCCCGCCCCCCAGCTCAACCCCGTCTACCTGCCTCAGCTGCAGCAGGTGCTCTCCTGGCCGCACAGCGTGGGCATCATCGGGGGCCGCCCCAGCGCCTCCCTCTACCTCTGCGGCACCCAGGAGGCGGCGTTCCTGTACCTGGACCCGCACGAGGCGCAACCCGCGGTGCGGCCCCCGCTGCCACCGCCGGCAGCTGCACCCTGCTCGGGGGCGCCGGGAGGTGTGGCTGGTGCAGCAGCAGCACCAGCAGCCGGGGAGCCGCACACTGCCGCCACCGCCGGGGGGTCTACTAGCAGCTGCTGTGGTGGAGTAGGCGGTAGTGGGGGTTCCAGCGGTGCGACAGCAGCAACAGCGGGGGCAGCGGGGTCGGGTGCGGTGCTGCCGGCGGCTGCGCTGTGTAGCTACTTTTGCGAGGTGGTGCGACTGCTGCCGGGCTCCTCCCTGGACCCCTCCATGGCACTGGGCTTCCTGTGTACGGGACCAGGTGAGGGGTGCGGGCGGGGAGGGAGGTGGGAGGGTGTCATGCAACGTGCAACGGGCCCGCCGCAATCCGCACCTCTTCACATCCTCACACCTCCCTTTCCTTGCCTGAACCCCGCTCCCCTCCCATCTCCCACCTCCGCTCCCATGCCCCCATTCCCCCATCTTGTCCCCCGTCAGACGACCTGGAGGACCTCTTTACGCGGCTGGAGGCCCTCTCTCGGCAACACAGCGCCGCACCCCTCATGACACTGGCGGAGCAGGAGCCGGAGCGGGAGGAGGAGGAGGAGGAGCAGGGAGGGCGACCGGAGCAGCAGCAGTCGGAGGGGGGTGCAGCGGGACTAGGGGAGGGGCTGCTGGACGAGGAGGAGGGGGCGGCTGCCGGGGGGGCGGGGCAGCGGAAGGCGGGTGCGGCGGCTGGGGGTGGGGGTGTGGTGGGGTCGAAGCAGCAGCAGCTAGAGGAGTGGGAGCTGCTGTAGGGAGGGAGGGAAAGCAGTCTGGGGCGAGTGGGAGGGACGAGTGGAGGGCGAGAGTGGAAAAGGGAGCAGAGCAGGGTATGCGGCTTTGGTTGTATCTTGTACGGTATGCATGTAGGCTGCAAAGGCGGTGTGCAGTTGTGCAGTTGTGCAGGCTGGTTGCGTAGCGGCATGTGCGTGCATCGGTGCATTGTGATGGGTCCCTGTAGGAGAAGGGCAGCTGTGTAGCTTGGATGCTTCGGCACGCCGTGTGGCAAGCGGGACAGGCTGCTACCATGGGCGCCTGGTAGAGGTAGGCTGACACCCACAGAAGATCTCGGCAATCGCATGTCAGCTACCGGTAGGACAGGAAGCTAGGTAAGCTAGGACAGGCTGGTACCGGCTGGGCGAGGTAGGCTGACATCAACAAATGGGTGAACTAGGCAGCGCGTGTAGCCTAGTTTAGTCCCCAGCGGATGCACAGCCTTTTGTACGCATGACGTGGCATGACGTGGAGGGTCGAGGCAGCGCGGGTTTCTCCCGCTCTCTGTACCTGGTATCGGTGCTATCTACGACATCAATTTAAAACACACCGGGCGAGTACCGGTAGACAAGATTGTGGGCAGTAGTACATCCACCGGATTTCATGCGGCCGGAGGTTGTACGGTAAAATGGCCGGCTGCTAAGATGTGTACTGCAAACGTCCTGGTGTTGTGTGTGCACGTACGTAGTTTCATGCGGCACGCATGAGCCGCTTTGTACATTTAGTTGTGCGAATCGGCGAAGCACAAAGTGCTTGGAGGTGGGCTGCTCGCGTGGTGGCTGATGTGGGGTGAGAGACACCGCGGCATGCTGCTGCCTTTGCGAGTTAGTGCGGGATTGTGCTTTACATGCACAGTGTGGGTAACACGCTTGTTTGCTGGGTGCGCCCCACGCTCAGGGCAGTCTTCGTCAGGCTGGTTTGAATACTGGTAGGCAAGTCACCCTCAGGCCTCAGCAATCGGTCATACCCTTTTCCCCAAGCTCCAAGCTTCTGTAAACTATACTTTATGCGCTTCGGTAGCATGTCTAAAATTGGACGACTGGGCTGTGACCGTAGCAATGACAGGCTACTTGCAGCCGTATGCTTGCACGCCAAGCCAACGTATGTGTAATGTTAACGTACTATGTTAGTAAAGCAGTTGCCGAGCATCGGCTACAGTGGCATGCACGCTACAATTGGAGTTACGGTGCTTGCTTAGAGGAGCAGGACCAGCACTATTGAGAGACGAGTTTAGACCCTTGCCTCTTTGCAAAATCACGCGGCAGACGACGGGTGGCTTTACTGCTTGACCCTACAGCCACTGCGAATTGGCGAGTCGGCTGTAACAGCCTCGGTCCTACTGGCATTCGTCGTTGTCGAGGCGTAGTAGGCTTTGTATCTCGGTGTATCTGTTTGTGGATCTCGGCCGTACCAACAATCGCTTGCAACACCCATATTCCCATCTTTGTTGCATCTTCCAAGCTGTCTTGCTGCTACAGTAGCCCGAGTAAACACAAGAAAATGGCTCTCCTAGGCAGGCGCGTTGCAAACAGCGGCACCGCCGCTCGTGTGCCTGCTGCTGCTCGTGTGCCCGCGGCCGCCCGTGCTGCCGTGGTCAAGCCCAGCCGCAGCACCGTCCGCGTTGCCGCCACAGCCGCTCCTGACCAGCAGGATCTGGGCTTCAAGACGATGCGTGAAGGCATTAAAGTCGCGGCAGAGGAGTCGCTGCTTACTCCGCGCTTCTACACGACTGACTTTGAAGAAATGGAGCGGCTGTTCAGCCTGGAGCTGAACAAGGAGCTGAACATGGAGGAGTTTGAGGCGATCCTCACAGAATTTAAGACGGACTACAACAAATGCCACTTTGTCCGCAACGAGGTGCGTTCTGCTGCTGGACCTTGCTAGCTAGCACGTCTGCGATTGACAGCACTTTGATAATGTAACCCAAGGGGCCCCTGCTACGTTGCCTTACACGTGTGTGTTGCATTCTATCCGGCTGTGTGAAGTTGTGGGCGTGCTTGCCGTTGAACCTACCGTATTTCGACAACGGCGGATGTTGCTTGCTTGCGTGTGCCGTCTTGCTTTGCGCAGACTTTCAAGGCTGCTGCCGAGAAGGTCACCGGCGACACCCGCAAGATCTTCATCGAGTTCCTGGAACGTTCCTGCACCGCCGAGTTCTCCGGCTTCCTGCTGTATAAGGAGCTGGGCCGCCGGCTGAAGACCGCCAACCCAACTGTCGCAGAAATTTTTACGCTCATGTCACGCGATGAGGCCCGCCACGCCGGCTTTTTAAACAAAGCCATGTCCGACTTTAACCTCGCGCTGGACCTGGGCTTCCTGACTAAGAACCGCTCCTACACCTTTTTCAAGCCCAAGTTCATTTTCTACGCGACGTACCTGTCCGAGAAAATTGGATACTGGCGGTACGTGAGGCTGGATGGATGACCGTTACTCTGGTTTTTAGAAGGAAACACGTGAACGCATGTACATGTGGGGGACGGCGGCGGTGGCCAATGCCTCAGCCCCATGTGGCTCCTTTATCACGTTTATATTAAATATTGTCACACTTAACCGGCTCCCTCCAAAGTCCAAACCACCCCCTGTTCGCCTCCCTCTGCTTCCCTTCCATCCCTCCCCCCCAGCTACATCACCATCTACCGCCACCTGCAGCGCAACCCCGACAAGCAGCTCTACCCGCTGTTCGAGTACTTCGAGAACTGGTGCCAGGACGAGAACCGACATGGTGAGAGCCTTGTCTTGGGAGGGCGGGAGTTGTGGTAATCATTTTCTGAGCTGTGATGCGGGTGATGACCCATGGGTCAGTGTTACGCCCATGCATACATTAAGTCCAGTTTTGGCCGCACAGCATGCGGGTATCCGCCGCTATATACGTCTTCGTAGTTGAATAGCCTCGTCATCCCGGATTTGATCCCAGGCTCATTGGCAATGCTCTTTCCTCTGCCTGTGTTTTCATGCCTTCATCGTACCCGGTGACTCAGTGCCCCAACCCCACCATCGCCTCATCCCCGCCCCACTCCTCCTCCTTCATTCCTCTTCCCCCCTCCCTCTCCTCAACTCCTCCCCCCCCCTTTCCTCCTCCCTCCTCACCTCGCCCCCACAGGCGACTTCTTCACCGCGGTGCTCAAGTCGCAGCCCCACATGCTGTACGACTGGACCGGCAAGCTGTGGGCGCGGTTCTTCTGCCTGTCCGTCTACATCACCATGTACCTCAACGACCACCAACGGTCCGCGTTCTACAGCGCCCTGGGACTGAATACCACGCAGTTCAACCAGCATGGTGAGGGGGCGGGGGTGCTGAGGGTAAAGAAGGGGTTACAGCACTTATAGGCAAGGAAGGCGAAACGCGGGAGGGGGGGTATGCGGGCAGGCAGACCAACGGGCAGACTTGCTGCACGTCCAGGCAACACCCAACGTGTTCCAAACCCAACAACGCAATTCCCATCCCGCCCCACCCTCTCACCCCACAGTCATCATCGAGACCAACAAGGCCACCGCGCGCATCTTCCCCGCCGTACCCGATGTGCAGCACCCCGACTTCTTCCCCCGCATGGACCGCCTGGTCGCCCTCAACACCCGACTGCAGGACCTCTTTGAGGGGGCACCAGCAGCAACACCGGCAGCAGCAGCATCGGCACCACCAGCAGCAGCACCGGCCTCCGCATCCCCCGCAACAGCAGCAGCACACGGGGAGGAGGACCGTGGCCAGAAGACGCAAGGGCCCCTCCAGCAGCAGCAGCAGTGGCAGGTGCCGGGACCGCTGCGTCCGCTGGTTGCCGCTGTGCTGTTGGAGCGGATGGTGGCGGAGGTGGTGGGCATCTTCCTGATGCGACCGCTGGAGAGCGGTTCGGTGGACTTTGCGAAGGGGGAGGAGGCGGCGAGGCTGGTGTTCTGAGGGGAGGGGGGAGGAAGAACGGTCTAGCGGTCTAGCGGTCTGGGGGCGTGGGGGTGGTGTTAAGGACTTAAGAGCTTGAGTGCTGTGTGTTGGTGTGCGGGCGGCCCGGTCGTACGAGGTGGGCGGTTCGGTGGGGCGTTGGGTGGTAGGTGTGACTGGTGCGCTGAGAAGGTGGGGGCGGCAGCTGGGGGGCAGCTTGGGCAGCCGGCGCAGCAGCCCCTGCCCGCGTGTTGCTGCTGTACTGCCGCCCCTTCGCAACGCTGCTTCGGAGTACTGCCTCGTGTGGACAATGTACGGCAGTACGGGTGCTTAATAATGATGTACCGGTGTTAAAGCCGCCCCGGGCGTTCGCGTGTCGGCTGGCTGCGTGTTGTGTGTATGTAGCATATTACTTGGCGCACATGGCGAGCCACATGAGGAGCAGGAGTTGCGGTTGTGCGGGTTGGCCAGTGCTTACAGCCAAAGCTGCGCCGCATGGTACGGATAGTAGGACGGCGAAAGAACGGATGTTGCACTCGAGGCATTTGAAAACTCTTTTCCCGCGTTGGTGCATAAACAGCTATTGTTGTTATTGTCGCTGGTGAGCTTACATTAGCTCCCCAACAAAAACCAACCCTTCTTTGAACGTTTGTCGTACGATATCGTACAATTCCATGTTGTGCAGGCGTGTGTACTGGTAAGAAGGCGGGGGCATGCCTTAATCCCAAGAGCTGCGGTTGTCGGTCCTCATTTCATCAGCGGGACGAGGTCTGAACGAGTGGAGTGCGACCGTCCAAGTAAGCCTGTACCGTGTAATTACTGTACCGGTATACATGGACCCCTATGTGGTTGTATGTGGGCTGTGAGGCTGTATGCGGGCTGACGAGGAAGCTGCGAGCCGCTCGAGGGAAGTTACATGTACGACGCGATACCGACATCGATACCCCCAGTAGTGTCAACAGAAAATACGTCTTCCCGGTGTCACTGCAACAACCAAGAGCCACACGCAAGCCAAATTGACAGCCACAACGCCACGGTACCTCCTCATTCCAGCCCGCCCTCCACCCCGGCAGCCACTTCCTCCCCTCCTTCACCCCCTCCTCCACCGCCTGCTACCCCTCCACCCGCCCTCACCGCACCTCCCTCATCCGCCCCACCTTTCCCAACACCCGCCTCCAAACCCTCCTCCTGCCCCCTCCTCCCTCCAGGCTTGGTGCTTCTTTGACCCCCCGCCTCCAGCCCACCACCAACCCCTCCCTCTCCCTGCTCCTCCCCACCCGCCTCCATGCCCGACTCAGACGCTCCTCCGCCCCCGCTTCCAACTCCAACGCCCGGCCCTGCTGCGCCCTGCCCTGCTGCTGCTGGGCCTGCTGCTCCCTCTTCTTCTCCTCCTACAGACTTCACTGCTGCGCCCTGCCCTACTGCTCCCTGCCCTACTGCTCCTTCTCCCTCTCCTGCTACACCCTCCCCACCCCCGGCCACAACATGCGCCCGCACCCCCGGCCCCAGTGCCCGCTGACGAGCCGCCAGCACCCGGACCTCCCGCAGCTCCGAAACCACCACCGCATCCCAGCTGGAGGAGGCGGCGGAGGGGGGAGGGGCGGCGGCGGAGGGGGAAGGTGCGGCGGCGGCGGCGGGCTCCTCAGGGGGATGCTGCTCGCCACCCGCATGCCAACACTCCAGTGCTCGCTCATAGGATGCCTCCGCTAGGACGGGCTGTGCGGGAGGTGGGTGCGGGTGAGGGTGCGGCCCATGTGACCCGGGGGTCAGTCTGTCAGTGCGGTACGTGTGAATTGGGCGCCTCGCCGCCGCACGCAGTACAGTACAGTAGCCCGCTTCAAGGAAAGCATGAAAAACAAGTTTACTGACCACTACTCACAACACCCTTATGCCCATCCATCTACCCCAAGGACTATCACCAACCTCAACCGGTACTTCATCACACCGTTACCCACCTACCGTACCGAACCGCACCACCCTCCTCGGCCCCCCCTCACCTCCCCCAGGTTCACTTGCGCCCGCCCCAGCGCCAGGTGCGCCTCAGCCCAGGTGGGCCGCAGCTGCACCGCCCGCCCCGCGGCCCGCACCGCCTCCCAGGAGCTGCCCAGCTCCCGGAGCACCTGGTGGGACACGGGCGGGTGGCGGGCAGAGGTGAGGGCGGCGAGGGTGATGGAAGGATTGGTGCGGGCGGAGGAGCGATCGGATGGGGAGGGGGCTGGAGGGGGTTGTTGGAGGGGTGTGTGGTACGGCAGGCGATTGCGCACCTCACCCCGCTGCAGTACCCCACCCTCCCCAACGGTCAGTTCTGGTACTTCCTGACGGCTAGTTCCTTTGCTTCTTCCTCCTCGCCTGTCCCTCACCACCACCACCCCGCCCCCACCTGCGAGTGCAGCTCATGCAGCTCGGCGCACCCCGGCAGCAGCCGCACCGCCTGCCCCAGCAGCGGCCGGGCCTCGGAGAAGCGGCCCTCCGCAGCAGCAGCCTGCCCGCGATCCTGAATACGGTACAGGTAATCGTCCGGTACGACAAGGGTCGGGGAGACACGCATGGGGGGCGTGTGTGGTCGTGTGGGCAGGCGGAGTGGGTGTGTGGGTTCTGGCAGGGGGCTTGTGGATGGCTGGGGCTGCTGTGACCCAGCTAGGAGTCGAGGGAGGGTGGGTTAGGAGGGTAAAGTCGCTGAGCATAACAGTGGGTGTACTACCAAGTTTCCTCTTCGGTCTCAACAGCAGAGTCACGGTAGCCCCTTAGCCGCCGACTGCCTGGATAGCCCCTTTCAGCGGGACCTGATGTACGGCAAGTGACGGGACTTTTGCAACATGCCGCTTCTTGCCAGCCCTGGTCCAGTCCCCACGCCAAGGCAGGGATCTTCTTCTGACCTTCAGCTCGTTAGCCAGCACAACGGGATCTGGTTCATCGTCGCTGGGCTCGTCCGCAAAAGCTTGAAGTTTGACGTGCGAAAGCGCACCAGTTCTAGGCTTTTTGCTTTTAGGCGGCGTCATTTGTAACTATTGTTGTTTTCAGGGCTATGTCTATGCTATTTATGAAGCGTTACTCCTTGCGGAATTCCGACATATGGTACCGTATGCAACGTAAGACAACCCTAAAAGGACAAAGGACTGCAATAAGCAACAGAAGCATATGCTTCTGACCGAAACTGTTACTTTCTACAATACGCGCTAGGAAAGCCACGTAGGAACCACCCACCACACATTCAGACCTTCCAGAAGGCCTTACCTTTCACTACAAGTGCGCTAACTTCACATCATAAGCCATACCTAGATTATCTTTATCCAACCGTTTCACCTATATAGTTACCTTTACGAGCGCTCTGGTCCATTAAGTCGACCTTGCATTCTTGGGTTTTCAACTGTACCAGTAATCATAACTACGGCATCCTTCCACGCGACTTGGTAAAGGGCTAGCATAAAATGCTTCCAGCGATGCGGATTCACAACACCGGTAGGGGAATCCGGCCGGCATGGACAGGGGCTCGCCCCTGCGCGGCATCAGTACATCGCAGCTCCGTTGCAAAAAGGAACATGCGAGTCCGCGCTGACGCAAAGGAGTTTGGGCTGGTAGGTTGCGCACAACGCGTTTGTGCCCCGACCAACTGCGCATCGACGCTGAGCATCTCCAACCGCCAGCACACCCGCGATGTGTACGCGCTGCATGCAGGCTCCGGCCCAACCCAAGACTCCTTACGGCGAAATGCTGCAATACTACCTCCGCATGGTGAGTCTCAACGGCGACATAGCTGAAGCCTACCCTGGGGCCGTTCCTCCAACTGCACGGCTGTTGCACGGCTTGCCCACCCCTCCTCCTCCCAGTCCCAGTCCGATCGTATCACAATGCTGCGTTTGCAGCCACTACCCTACTGGTAACACGTCCGTCCCTCTCCCTCCCGCCCCACCTGTTCTAGGAGCCGCACCTGTTCAAGGAGGCTGTGGACAGCCAGCTGGCCAAGCTGCGAGACGAGCGGCAGGCCAAGCGGGAGAAGGAGCAGCAGCTGGCAGCCAACCCGGACAGCACGCAACTGGCGCTGTACAGGTGGGGCGGGGGGGGAGGGGGAAAGAAATTCCAATGTGTGTTGTGATAGTGGTACATGTAGCTGACAAGGGGGGGGGGGGGGCCGGGGGGAGGCAGGGTGCGGCGTGGGGGCAGGGGCGAGGGGCGAGAGGGGAAGCTCAGGGCGGGGCGGGCGCTGTGTACAGCTGCGGGTGGGGAGAATCAACTGGTGTGACTGCCCCGCACTCAAACCAACTCGCCAGAACCCACCCCAAGCCCGACCCAGATCAAATACACCGTCCAACTGCTTTCCTTTTATTCACCGCTGACCCTACTGACGCTACCGTACCCTTCTCCACTTCTCTCCCCCCACCCCCCCACCCCTCCCCCCCACCCCTCCAGGCGCATGGAGGAGGTCCGCGAGGGCGAGGTGCGCGCCACGCTGGAGGACCTGATGTACGTGTCCATCCTGGAGAAGTTCCTGATGCTGGGGGTGGACATGCTGCCGCGCATGGATGGTAGGGGGGGGTTGGGGTTGGGGCGGGGGGGTAAGCAGGGCCGCCTGCTGCTGCTACGCCCTTGGCTGGGGCTGGGTGGGGCCTCCCGGCGCCCCCCGGGACACGCGACTCTGCTTCCCTCCTCCTTCCCCCCCTCCCCCCCCTCCCCCAGGCTTCGTGGACCCTCCCATGACCAACCTGAAGGCGCTCACGGAGGGGCTGCACAGCCGCGAGGCGCTGGAGCTGGTGCGGGAACACCTGCTGCAGATCATGGGGCCAACCGCGGCGGGAGCGTACAGCGCGGCGTACGTCAAGATGAGCAAGTTCCAGATGGCGCAGGTGCTGGTGGAGGGGTGGTGGGGCTGCGGGATGTAGGGGAGAGGTTTGTAGCGTGAGGCGTTACGTAGGAGCATTGTTTTGGGGAGGGCGGGGAGAGCTGGACGTCCTTCATGCGACTGGTGTTACCTTCCCCTCACCCCACCCCACCCCTGCCGTCTCCTATCCCCGTTGCTTTGCCCCCATCTGTGGCTTCCTATGGTATGGCAAGGTCTTTCACCCCACCCCCCTCGCCCAGGTGTACGCCGCCAGCGTGATGTTCGGCTACTTCCTTCGGCGGGTGGACCAGCGGTTCCAGCTGGAGAAGGCGCTGGGCAGCCTGCCGCTGAGCAGGGAGGAGGCGGTGGCGCGGCTGGAGAGGCTGTTTGCGGCGGTGAGAGGGAGGGGGAGGAAGGGGTGGGGTAAAGGATACGGAGAGCCATGCGGGGGATGGGAGGAGGAGGGAGAGGGCTGAAGCACGTTGCTGGGCGCTAGGGGCTAGAAGTTATTAAGCGGCACGCGTGCACACCGTCTCGCGGCCAGTTTTCTTAGCACAACGTCTCCCACTGCCTAAACCCCACCGCCCCCGGGCTGCCTCCCCAACCTCCCTCCATCCATGCTCCCCTCCATGCACACAGGCCGGTGACGTGGAGACCTCGGACGACCCCGACTACGCCCCCGCCACCACCGTGGACCTGGACATGCCGGCTCCCTCCTCCCCCAGCAGCAGCCAGGACGAGCAGGAGGAGTCCTCCATGCGCCGCAACAGCGGGGCCTCCGCATCCTCCTCGACCGCCTCCCCTCCCCCCTCCTCCTCCACGCGATCCCCCTCTCGCTCCTCCTCAGCAGCAGCGGCGCCCAGTGAGTCGGGTTCGAATCGCGCCGGCCGCAGCAGCAGCGGCAGCAGCAACAACGCGTTGCGGCGCTACGTGGAGTCGTTCGACCAGGCGACCATGGTGGAAACGGCGCGGGTGGTGAGTGTGGAGGGGGCGGCGCTGGTGGAGCGGCAGACGTCGGCGCTGTTGGGTGACATCAAGAAGCTCACACAGCAGATGCAGGTGCGTACAGTGGTGCTCCGTGTGGTGGTGCCGTGACGTGCCGGGCCGGGCCGGGCTTCCCCACCTGTGGTGCGGTCCCCCTCTCCCAACCCTACCGGCACCTCCCCAGTCCCGTCCCATGGAACAACGCCCCTGCTGCCGCCCCTCACCCTTCCTCCCCGCCCCCTCATTGGGTACTCTTTCTCCCCCCCAGGAGGTGGTGGGTGCGGACGCGGGGTCCATGCAGGAGGCCATGGCGCGCATGGCGAAGGCGGTGGAGCAGGACCTGGTGGAGACGGTGACCATGCAGGTGGGGGCAGGGAAGGGCAGGGGACGTAGGGGGGATTAGGTAAACTGAGCCGCTGAAACACTGGCCTATGGGGAGGGGGGAGGTAGGGGGGGAGGAGAATCATGCGTTGAATGATAGGGGCCGGTAGGCCGCAAAGGGGGGAAAATTATATAAAAGTGAAACAACAAATCCCAAGGGGGGGGCCGAGAGGAGACAGGCACGCGTACAGAGAAAAGGCTTCCGGTCAGCCGACTCTAAGAATTCGGGACTGTAGCTGCCAACGGTAACTAACTGCCGTAACCGACTGTGCACCCTCTCCCAGGTTGCCACCCAGCGGCGGTCCGTGCTGGAGGCGGTGGCGTTCGGCACCTTCCTGCGCGATGTGGAGAGCTGGGTGCAGAGCGAGTATGCACTGCTCACACCATTGCCGCCACCCAAGCTGCCGCCGGCGGCTGCGGCGTGAAGAGAAGGGAAAATGGGTGGTGGTGTTGGGGATGTTGGGGGTGTGCAGTGAGGGGAGGGTGTTGTTTGCATGTGCGAGGAGAGCGTTTGAACAAGAGTGCGGGGCCGAGGATCGTCGTTTGAGGACACCACATGGGAGAGACCACGGTAGAGCATGCGCCATTTTGTTTCTCATCAGCTGGGAAAAGCTGTTTGGGTCGGTGCGAAAGGTAATGAAACTAGCATTGCAGTTCACTGTCGGCCGCTGGTTTGGCTTTAAATCACCTTTGCTGGTGCTGCCTTGTGCATGGGTTGGGCTTTCGTTGAGCTTGAAGAGCATGACGAGCGTTCAGGGTTGTGAAGCGCTGGGGATTCGAGGAGGGTAATGCTGGACAGTGGGGTGGTATAAAGGGGCGAAGGGGCAGGGCAGTGCACCATTTGTTCGTACAGGTGAGTGGGTTGAGGGGTATGAGGGTCGGTACAAACTGCTGCCTCTGGCGCGTCCTGAGGATTTTCTGCGGGGAACGTCTTCGAGGAAGTGCCGGTACGCGGGGATTACAGGCAGAGCCTTTGCTTTCTCATTTATGGCCATGCGCTCCTACATGTTGCCAGGGATTAATTCAATCTAGCCGCGAAGAAACAGTTGGAAAGAATGGCGTTGGCACGAAATGTAACATACATCGTTTGTGAGGGACTGTAAGATCCTGTATTGTAATGCTGATGATGGATTCGGTACGTTCCTATGGCGTTCCTGTCCGTGTTCGCTGCTCACGGCGTGTTGGGTATGCATCATGCGCATGTTGCACAGTCAACCGCTACGCGGAAGCTTATAGAAGCAGTCCAAACTACCGTTGCATAAAGGTGTGTATGACAGCCGGTATACGCACCTTGGGTTTGCAAAAATGCCGGGTGGGTGAACGAAGCTTTGACTGCCGTACGCCAGGTGGTGCAGTCGATAGGTCGACAACTGCAGGTTTTTGGGCTGGCTTTTCGTAAGATCTACAAAGAAGAATGTCGCAACCGGGGCAACAAGCGCAGGGGGCGCAACCCACCTCCACAAGCGGCTCCTCAAGTAGCAATATACCCGTGAGACAAGAGTGTAGCATTCCTGGCAAGGAACGATGGGTCTTGTGGCGCACGACGTTTGAAATAGACGAGAAATACCAGCCTATCAAGGCCATCGGAAAGGGCGCCTATGGTGTTGTGTGCTCGGCTAAGAACTCAGAAACTAACGAGAAGGTGGCTATCAAGAAGATTGGGAATGCATTTGAGAACCTCACGGATGCCCGGCGGACGCTGCGGGAGATAAAATTGCTACGGCACCTTAAGCACGAGAACATTATCGCCGTCAAGGTGGGCAGCAGAGGTCAACGGCAGTCCGATTGATCATCTTGGAGCGAAAGGAGGCAATCTGGCCATGCTTGCGGTATTTACATGTTCCGTGTGGCATGTGCGCGCAGGATATCCTGAAGCCACCCTCCAGGGACAAGTTCAACGATGTCTACCTGGTGTATGAGCTCATGGACACGGACCTGCACCAGATCATCCGCTCGTCGCAGCCGCTCACAAACGAGCACTTCCAATACTTCATCTACCAGGTCCGCAACAACCTGCGATGCAGGAATCGGCTTGGTTCCTCCGGTTACTGCCACCACATAGTCAACCCTGCCTCTCTTGCAGGTTCTGCGAGGCCTGAAGTATGTGCACTCGGCTAACGTCCTGCACCGTGACCTCAAACCCAGCAACCTGCTGCTCAACGCCTCGTGCGACCTCAAAATCTGCGACTTCGGCCTAGCGCGGACGGGGTGAGGGGGAAGGCCGCAAGGGGGATTTACGGGAGTCACGGATAGCTCAGCTGCTGCGGTTGCGGGTTGCGTGGCATCTGAACGGGTTACGGTTGGGCGGGGGAAGGGATGCAGGCACGCAACATCACGTCACACGCGCAATGCTAGACTCCTACTGACACACAGACACAGGCTCTTGCGAGCCGTACCCCTCTGTCACCCTTTCCCAACCAATATGTCCCCACCAACCCAATGCAAACAACAGCTCGGAGCGCAACTTCATGACGGAGTACGTGGTGACACGCTGGTACCGCGCACCGGAGCTACTGCTGTCCTGTGAGCACTACACAGCGGCCATCGACATGTGGTAAGAGCTTAGGACGGCCTTCTGCTGTGTGAATGTTATCCAACCTTCCCCACCACCCCAGCTATTCACTGGCGGAAAAACGTGCAGTGCAGCAAGTATTGTGTGCGCCACATGGCGCACCGCATATGCGCTCTGTGTGTGGCATGCCGTTGCTGTACATCAGGCATATCCGTCACCTCAGCTAGTTGCTGTAGGTCTGCTACCGTATGCGTAAGCTAAAGCCGTTATTCCCTGTTTCCCCCTCCTCCATGTCTTCCCATCTCCGTGTTTTCTATCTCCTTGCCTTCCATGCTCCATGCCTCTCCTTGACTCCGTGCCCCTCCTTGACTCCGCGACTCCGCAGGTCTGTGGGCTGCATCATGGCCGAGCTGCTGGGTCGCAAGCCGCTGCTGCCGGGCAAGGACTACGTGGACCAGCTGAAGCTCATCATCAAGACGCTGGGGCCGCCCTCCGAGGACGACCTCACCTTCATCACCAGCCAGAAGGCGCGAGCCTACATCCGGGCACTGCCGCCGTCGGAGGTGCGCTAGGGGGCGTGCCCGTTGTTAAGACGGCGTGTCCGTTGGCAGGCGGGGTTTGGGGTCCTGAAGCCAACATGTGTGACGAGGAAGCACTCATAGAGGAGCACACCACGTTGTGGTCACTGGTGTGCTTACCGCAGGTACTATGGCGCGAGCGTACAACACGCTTGACTCTTATGAGTGCTGCTTTTGTCCGTTAACTCTTTTCCCTTGCTGCTTCCGCTTCCGGCCCCACAGAAGGTGAACTTCCGCAAGAAGTTCCCAGATGCGGACCCGCTGGCCATCGACCTGATGGAGAAGATGCTGCACTTCGACCCGCGGAAACGCGTGGACGTCACGCAAGCGCTCAAGCACCCCTGGCTGGCGCAGCTGCATGACGAGGCGGCGGAGCCCAGTGCGCCATGTAAGCAGGGCTTGCGTGATCTGGGCTAGTGGCGTTGTGTGGCAGGGCGCAAGGAGGTGCATGCAACTTTGGGATAGGGTGATGTGGGTTGGGTCCGGATGTTGCATTTTTCATGGCTAGGCGCTGCAACCAGGGTGCTGGTTGTCCGTGCATGATTTGCCTGCTTGTACAAGGCCTCCTGTCGATTTGTGTATTAATTACAGTTGAATCATAGCAGCCTGCCCCATGCCCAGCGACACAGCTTGTCCACAAACCCAAGGCGCAGCAACTACCACAAAAGCTGCCATTCTCCCCCTCGCTATTGCCGCCTATCACGCCACCCCATACTCGCCCCACTCTTCATCGTCTAACCGCAGGCGAGTTTGTGCTCGACTTCGAGGAGTCCACCCTGACGGAGCAGGACGTGCGCAACCTCATCTACGAGGAGCTCATCACGCACTACCACAGCGCCGAGGCGGGGCGGTGAGAGGAGCAGAGGAGGCGCGCGTAGGATATGCGAGCATGTGCGCGCTACACGATGACTGCGGGATGGCTGTCACGACCCACATGACACATGAGCGTGGGATGGCGCAGGCACTGCATGGAGACGGTACTGCGAGTGATTCGCTACATTTAAGTTTTTTCTCGGTCCAGGCATTCGACGATGTGTAGATTTCAACGCTCCGCGAGCGTGTAGGGACGAGTGCGGAATCCTCTCCGTCCCGCTTATAGTTTCATAGAGATGCATTGGCCAGTGCAGGGCATCCGCCAGTTGACTGGTGTTCATAGGTTATGTAGCCCCGGGCCGTAGAGGTGCAGGGTTGGGCGCACGCTTGCGCGTCCGCTTGAGCATGCATAGATTCTAGCGCTCATGTAGGCCCCAGGGCGTTTAATTGAGGAGCTGGAAGGAGCGCACAGTGGTCTCCAGCTTGTCCTTCATCTTGTTCCAGCGCCGCTCATTGGAGCCAGTGGTCAACGTGTAGAATGTTCCTGCATGTGTATGTTTGCATAAGCGCGCATGTGTGAGGCAAGCTGGCAGACGCGTGAGTGTACGCTACACGTGTGTGCGGCTGTATTGTAACGCACCACATAGACCCATATGGCGTTGTGGAATGCGTCCCCGGCGCGACCTACCGTTGTTGCAGACGACCACTGCCAACTGGTGGCGCGTGAAACGCGGGTTAGCAGCTGTAAACTCAATCTCGTAGTAGTTGTGGCCCTTGAGCTCCCGCTGTTGCACCAGTTGGCAAGCGCAGGAAGGCACGGGTATGAGTCACGGCAGCCGGTAAGAAATGCTGGGGCAGTGCCCCAACTGACACAGGTTTACGGACGTATGACAAGACACCCGCGCATTACAAGGTGCGTCGTACCTGATTGGCGTTGACGATCTTCACGTCCGTACCCGGAGCCGTCAGGACGTCCTTAGCCAGGGTCTCGGCGACCTGCGTGAACCGATGCGAGGCAACAATCATAGTGCGTCAGGACATGCCGAGTACCGTGCGACGCTGACGCCTCAACATTTTTTATGCGTTCACGCATTTATCATTGCCCATGCCCGCATACACGGAAGTGTCAAACCACTGTACAAACCTGACGTCTTTCCGGGGATCAAATACTACCACCTTCCTTGTGCGAAACACAAGCCGCACATCCCTTTGACCGCATGCTGCCTTCCCAGCTGGGCAAGGAGCACCCTGCAAGAACACCTGTAAACGCCACAGCCTCCAATCAGGGCTATCAAATACCCACCGTCTGCAGGTCACCAAATTCCGTGATGTCCTTCTTGTCTGTGGCGGTGATCGTCACGCTCACGTTCTCCAGCGGCTCCACAATATCCTTGTACACCACATCCGCGCCCTGCACCGCCACCTCCTGCCAGCCGAAGGGGTACAGGAACTTGTAGGCGTCCTGCAGGTCCTCCACAGCGTTAAACCCCTTGGGAGCTGCACGGGCAGCAGAAGGACACGGAGCGAGACTTGCAGGTGTGAGAAAGAGCACGGAGTTTGGGGCCACGGGGTAAGGAGAGGGAACATAGGGCTTACTCTTGGCAGCGAGCGCGGGAGTTGCAGTCAGAAGTGTAGCAGCTGAGACAGCTTGAAGTAGCTCACGGCGCCCGATGGTACCTGCAAAATGTGAGTGACTGTGATTTCTAGGACTGTAAGCAAACAGAGGTTGGCCCCCTCTCGCTTGTACTAACCAGTCGTGCTAGCTGATGCTTGGCAACGGACAATTTTCCTATAAGTTGGCCGGGGCGCAATCCCATTGAAGGGTCGCGAAGTGACCTGAATGGTACAGGTTGCAGTTATTGCGTGATCGGGCTTAATATAGTGCACTATTCAGGATAACAGTCCTGCAAGCACCTGACGAGGGGAGAAGGATGTCTTCAGAGCCATTGCGAGCGGTTTACAAGCGATGCCCTTTGCTAAACACTAACCAGGCAACAGGACGTTCACGAAGACTGAGCAACAAGGAGCGGCATCTCAAACCGGCTCCGGAGCCGCGGGTGGCTGGCTGGGAACGATTGGTTCCGACCCTCATCGCAAAAAGGGTACTTGTTTGCAATGCACCACATGCCAAAGCACGCCTTCTAGTTTGCTTCGAGCTGCGTTAGCTGTGGAGGTCTTTCGTTGTACGCCACATGCAGCTCCCAGCTAGTTGACTTCCTTTGGAGAATATCAATGCACGCCTCATCATCGACCACACAGACTGCACGTGATAAACAAACATGGGAGGGACTCGGAGACAAACCGCATGGTTCCCGCCCTAGGGTATACGAGATGCAGTGCTTTCCATCCGAGTGCTCTATTGCTAAGCCCTGAACATTTCAAGAGTTCAAAGCAGGAAGGGCTTGTCACAGGCTCATTTGGAGCAATGCGGAATGGCTTCCCAGGGTGCGGAGGGGTGGAAATGGCCAGAAGTCAGCGCATGTTGCCCATGTGACCAGGGCACTAAGCACGTGCCTTGCTCTAGTGACACCATTGGTGACACACACCTACCAGATCAAGTAATGGACACTGCGCCGACTGTTTCTCTATTACTGTTTCTGTATTACATGTTGCGTGGCTTAAACAGCCAACGTGCAGGTTGGTACCACCCGAACTCTCCGTTGTTGCGAGGCCGAAAGGACTGAAATCCGACTTAACGAATGCCATCCATCGCAGCACAGAACAGGCACTGCATGCTTGCAGATGAATGCACGTGCGGTCATTTCCACGTAGCCCTGCGTCACCCTGCCTAAAAGTTACCTAGCAACCCTGCCCCAGGACCGCTAAACAAGCCCAATGCAACACTATATCAGCGTTTTTGGATAGTCGAGATAAGTACTAAGCCCATAACCTAAAACCGGAACACTACATGCATGTGCATAATGGGGTGTCCTAACAGCAGCTACTATCCATGTCGAACAACATTGCTATCGCGAAAACCTACACGTGTGCGAATCAAGCCAAACGCACCCCTCGTCGTACCGGGGCCTAATCCCCCTCCACAAGCTATAAAACAATGAACGCACAAGCCTATAATGTTAATGGTTTTGTTGCTCACCTGCGTTGCAAAGTCTCACCCAAAGAACATTGCCAGGTTCCGCACGATGCCCTTTTACACTCACAGACTCCACTCCACCACACATCTTGCGCCCCTAGCGCTGCGTTGCATGCGGCGTTTTGCTTTCCCAGCGCTTAGCTCACAACGTGCATCTTTCCAAACCGCTCGTTGTCATGATACAAGGTCACCTAGCAGCCGCACCCTCACACGTCTCCGCCCTGCGAAGACACGTGCAGGTCCCCAAGCATGCTGCATGTCCGCATGCATGCTCATGCAGGCGAGAGAACGTCACTCATTCCTCTGCCCAGATCCCCTTAAGCCGGCGGCAGCTTGCTACGGGTCTCCTTCAGACCGTACTGCGAGACGCCAAACTGCGGGAGGATAGAAAGGAAGCAGCAGCGACAGGTGTTCGCATGCTAGGCGGTCATGAAACGCGAAGTGACGACCTTATTTTCGTAGAAGACGATGCCTGGTAACCTATTATCATTCCGGTAAGGAAACCTACAACCCCAAAAAGCCCTTGCAAGAAACCCAGGCCTGCCATGCAAGCGTTCCCCTCCTTCAGCCATAACGACACCCAATTACGGCATATATGTAACCAACAAGACCCCACAGACGGACGTCAGCTAAGCCACTGTCAGCCCACCTGCTCCAGCGTGTGCCGGGAGCCGTACACCCTGCTAGTGGTCTCAAGCGCCATGTCGTGATTCCTGTTGTACGGCAGGTGTACGGCAGCAGCAGCAGCAACCACGTCAGCAGGGCCTCAGCGTTCGGGCTTGACACAAGTATGCACGGTGTTGCATGTTGCCGAGTGCAAGTCATGACGACAAACAGCTGGGTGCACAACCCTAATTCTTCGATTGCCTGCAGGACCCCAAGGCGTTGTGTATCCAGGCAGCAACGTACGTACCCAATGTAATCCATGCGTTTTGAGTGCGAGTACAGAGTCGCTTGAAGGGCGGTGGTGGGCCGCCCCCCGTTCAGGCTCGCAGTGGCAAGGTACTCCTCCTCCTGGGGAAAAGAGGAAAAGAAGAAAGTACGGCAGATACGACATTGCTGATAGGCATGTAAGAGGGGAGGTACAGTAACATAAGTAGTAGCCCACGGCAAGACACAAGAAATCAAGAGGGCTGTTGCACAAAGCCGCAAAGGCAGATAAGAGGCAGGCCAGGGATTGGGGTCGTTCCAGTTGCAACCGTACCTGAGCAACCGCACGCTCAGCATCTGCCCCTGTCAGCGGAATCTTCTTTTGCAGGAGCGTGTATTCTGAATGACCGGCAAAGTACTTGACCGTGGATCGTGCGTGTGGTTGCTTTAGCTGCGTATAATGGGAAGTTGGGTTGTACAGGTATGTTGGTAGAGGTGAGGTCGAATTCCGCGAGTAAGCACACACAGAGGAGCTACTTTTGTACAACTAAGCTGAACGAGCCTCACGTGCGTGGGTGTCCCAGGCGAGGTGAGGTAGCCCCACTCGTTTTGGAAGTCCTTCGCCGTTTTCTGCTCGTGCCTGTGCAAGGAAGAACGTACGCGCCAATCACGACAAACAAGGCGTCTCATTGTTAGACGAACAGTTAATAGCCATGACCGCCTTGAGGCAACTGCACCCGCTATGTCGCCATGTGCTGGGTTTTTTTGTTAACGCAAAATGCCAGCAAAACGATAATGGAGAGCTTACTTTACTCTAATACGCCAGTTCTCAGCATCGGTTACAGCCATGGCATCAGCCCCGTTCGTTGCTGCGTTTAGTGCCATTGCTGCTGGGCTGCCAAGCTCCTGGAGAGTCCTCGGTATACCTTTCTACCCGTAATATCGTCCTTAACCTACAACACTGTAGCGAGCCTCGCAGTAAAGTGAAACAGTGGAGGGCCTCCCGAATAGGGTATAAGCGCCACCTCCCAAGTATTAGAGCGCCAGAAGTTCTAGCATGTTCCGGCCTGCTTTTACCTTTTATGCTCTACCTGCATGCCGTTGTTTCTCCGATCCTGAAACCCTTCGCCGAATGTACGGTAAATTCCAAACTGAGCAGGACAGAGCTCCCAGGGCAGCGCGCAGCGATGCTTAACATCAGGTTAATTATAGCTATTCCGACGGCGTTTTGAGAACATTTAAAGGTATATAGAAGCTGCTTTAGCTGGCCACATGGAGTCGTGCTGAAGGACAGCGATTACCGCGGTTGAGACCGATATAGTATTTGTGGTTTGAAATCTGTAGCTGCGTAGCCGAAAAAGACTAGATACTCGTCGCTTAACTCATGGACAGCCCAGGCCAGTCATCGTTCTTTGATGATGTCCTGCCAAGCACCTCAGCATTCGTAGCTCCAGGACAGGAAGAGCTTTTTCTGAAACCTCACGGGTAAGGCATTGTAATCCTCCAATTTGGGAATGCCGCGACGTAGTTTGATGCAACGCGATGGCCTCTCATCCTATGCTTTGGGTACCCGTATGGCACGTAGTTAAGAGCGCAGTATGCCAAAGACGATGAGTACATAGCCTTGTATCCCGCTGTCTGCCCTCAGATCGCTTCAACCCCATGCCTCTGGCGTTCTGCAAGGCAGTCCCGGTCAGTTCGGCAGCACATGGCCCGGACGTGGCGTCAGCAACCTCCACCCCAGCCACGCGCTACGCAACAGCCCTCAACCGCGCAACAGCCCTGCAGCAGCTCCAGCGCCCAACCAGCACTATCAGGACCTCCCCTCCCACGTCTATCAAGCCAAACACCATTTCTCACCTCAGGACTTGGCCCAGCTGGCTGCTTTAGACCTGGCTCCCACGTCAGGGGCCGTCGCCCTCAGCCCCCGCGGCTTCACGGGCGCGGCACCCTCAACCACGGCACCGCATGGCTCCCCGCCGCCTCCCCAGGGCAGCTCCCAAACACAAGCCGTAGTGAGCCCCGGCGGCAATCTGGCGCCCGGCCATGAGCCGGTGTACCTCTCACAAGATGAGCAGTGGCACTTTGCGGCACTGCAGCAGCAGCAGTCGCAACACCGCCATCGGCAGCAACAACTGGATGCACGCTTTGCGGCAGCAGCCGCTGGAGGCATGGGTGTGTCCGGCGCGCCGGGGGCTGCGTACGATGCCGCTGCCGCTGCGCCTTACGGTCAGCGGCCGTTGTTGCCGCCGCAACAACACGCATACCATGGAAGCTTTGGCGACCCACATCACCCCCCGCCCCCAATGCCCTACCCGCACCCACAGCAGCAGCACCCACAGCAGTATCCTGGCGGCAGCATACCAGCCGCTGCCGCTGGGGGAGCCGGCTGGTCTGCAGCTGACGTTGCGCAGCTCATGACCGCATACCTGCCCCCCTACTGCGCTCCCATCGCCACAACGAACACCGGCACCACCAACACCGGGCCGCCTCCGCATGCTTCGAATTCACCCCCTGGATCCGCAACTAGCGCCGCCGCTGCGGCGGCGGCGGCCGTGGCAGCAGCAGCCTCCATGCCTGCCGTACCCACGATGCCCCCGGGCGCCGCCGTCTCTCCTCAGTCCCAGTCACCGCATGCCATGATGAAGATGATGATGCATGCGGCCAGCGCTAACAGCAGCATCCCCTCGCCTGCGCTGGCGGCGGTTGGCGGGCTGCAGGGCGCCGTACGGCATGTGGTGGAGGATCTCAGGACCAGTCCGCTTGCAGGAGGAGGTGGCGGCGGGAACGAGGTGTTGTCCACATCGTCGCCGGGGCGGGGTGGGCGTGGAGGAGGCGGAGGAGGAGGTGGGGCTTACGGCAGCGGGGCAGCAGCAGGAGGCGGAGGCGAGCAGCAGCGCTTGCAGGTGGGTGGGGTACGGCACCCGGGGGGTTGTACTGCTTGTACGGAGGTTGGAATGCGATGGTAGCTGGGGGTTTTGGGTTGGACTCAGAGGATGTGGTGTGATGACCGGATGGTTGATAAATGCTGTTTCGTGGTGTGCTCCCTGTTGACTGGGAGGAGGTGATGTTGGACTGACTGTTTCCTGGTGGCGCATCTTCCTCTTCTCCTCCTCGCTGGCCTCCTCATGGTGTGCCGTTTTCCATCCGGCCCACCTCCTCATTGCACCACCTCTCCTTCCTTATAGCACCGCTTTCGCTTCCCCCAACCCCCCGCGCTTTCCCACCCCGGCGCAGGCGCAGGTGCTGTCCCTGGAGCGTCAGAACGCGGAGCTGCAGAAGCGGCTGGCGGACAGCCAGGCGGCTCTGGAAGCGGCGCAGCAGGCGAAGCAGGCGGCGGAGGCCAAGCAGGACGCGCTGAAGGACCAGGCAGCGCAGGTGAGGGGGCCCCCGGGATGAATTAGAACCTTAAGAAGTGAGGGGAAGGCCGCATGTGCGTGCATGCAAGCAGACGTGGTGCCTTCTTCCCGGCTGTGTGGTGGTGCTGTTGTGAGAGAGACATGTCGGTTCCATCCGCCGCTGCAGGCCGCCAGCAACGCCAAGGCGCGCGAGGGCGCCCTGGAGACCGCCCGCCGCGCCAACGACGCGCTGTCGGGTGAGCTGCGCGGCTGCCAGGAGGAGCTGGCGGCTGCTCGCGACCAGCTGGCGGCCGCGAAGGACACGGCGGTGCAGTGGCAGGATCGCGCGATGGAGCTGGGGAAAGAGCTGGAGGCGGCCAGGAAGAAGGTGAGGAGAAAAGGGGGAGGGAAGAAGAGACATGCAGTGAGTCAGTGATTGATAGAGTAGGTGTGAGCAGGAGGCTGGAGGGGATGTAGAGCCCATGCTGGGAATACCGGCAGGATTTTGGGTGTGGCATGACGCCCGCGGGAGCAGTGAGGAACGGAGGTTTAGGAAGGCGGTTACCGTACAGTGTTTACTCGACCCTGCTCAGCTCGTGTCTTCCGTTCTTCTCCGTCGTGTCGCAGATTGAGACGCTGGGTGAGGAGGAGCGGCGGCTGAGCTCTGAGAACATGGTACTACGGAAGGAGGTGCAGCAGCTGAACGACGCCATCATAAAGGTGTGTATTACGTGAAACTGGCCGCGAGTCGGAACGTACTTGTGTGTGGGGGGGTACTGTAGCTGAGCCGCGAGGAAAAGGGCACGGGGTTTGTTGCGGGGCTGTGCATGCCGTGAAGGAGCTGTATGCAACACAGCGTTCCTTGGTTACCGCACGCCCAGTCCTGCTCAGTTGATGCATCCCCCCTTCCTCCCTTCCCTCTCGTGGCTGCTGCCGTGTAGGGCCGCATCGAGGGCGCCGAGCTGCGGGAGAAGCTGCGGGCGGCGCAACAAGACTCGGCGCGCGCCGTCAGCACGGCGCATGCAGTGGCTTACCGGGCGGAGAGCGAGCAGGAGGGGGCAGCGACGCAACTGGCGGTGTTGAGGAACAGGCTGGCAGGTGGGTGAAGAAAGAGAGGAGGGAAGAAAAAAAAAGGAAAGAGGAAAGGAGAGGGAGGTGGGCATATGGAGTGGTGTGGCATGGAGTATAGCGGTAGTAATGTCGTGGGCTGAGTGGAAACAGGAAAACGGGAAATCATAGTAACCCATGCTGCAGCGGTCGTCAGTAAATCGGGTGCCTCGCGTCGCTGCATGTAAGCACCCCCAGCGGAGTGCCGGGAGTTTGGGCTGTCAAGCATGGAGAGTGCATGGCACACCGCCCTTTACCACAGCCCGGACGTGTGTTAAAATAACTGGCCGCGAGGCGAAACGTGACGTGACGTGTGCGTTTGTGGTTCGTTCGCCGGCCTGTCCTGTCCTGGGGTCGCCTCTCCACCTCTCCACACCCCCTCCGCCTCCGCCGTCATCCCCACCCAGAGCTGGAGGCGCGCAACAGCCAGCTGGCGTACGACCTAGCGGCCAGCAGGGAGGGGGAGGTGCGGGCCCGGCAGGCGGCGGAGGCGGCGCGAGCGGCCATGGCGGCGAAGCCGGTGAGACAGGGAAACGTGGGGCCTATGCGGTTAATAGAAGCTAGTATAGCTTTGGAATGCTTGCAGGGGGGAGTGTTGTTGCTTCCATGTGTGCACTGCTGCGCTGCTGCTTATGCCACGGCGGGTTAGGGTGCTACGGTAATCGCGTTGTGTGGTAACCGTTGGTTTATGGCTTTTTTGTTGTGGTTTGAGTTGTCTTGTCCATGCGTTCTGAGCTGTCCATGCGGGGTTCCCGACCACCCCAACCTCCCCAACCTCCTCCAGGCCGGTATCATGAGCGATGTGGGTCCTCCATCAGCACGACAGTACGGCGGATACCAATCTCAAAACTGGATGGCTCCGGAACCTGCTCCCGCTACCTCCTCCTCCACTACCACCACCGCCACTGCTGCTGGCGTTACTGCTCCTGCCAATCCTCATTCCTCCGGAAGCGTCCTGGCCTCCCATTCAAGCGGACGCCCCGCCCTGCCGCAGCCCTCGGTCTCCGCCTCCCTTGCATACCCAACCCAGCAACAAACCTCTGAAAGCTCGGCGGCCGCCGTTCTTCGGGACCTCCCGCCCGACATCGCATTCAGCAAACTGGACCCCGAAACGTTCCGAAGTATGGTACGAGCAGAGGCGGAGGCCCTGGCTCGCGCTGCCAACAACGGGCAAGGGCCGTCATCGCCTCGGCAGCCCTCGTACGGAAGCCGGTACGGCGGCGGGTACGGAGATCCGCCGCTCCTTGCACCGGAACCCAGCAATAATGGCAGTTATGTTGGTGCGGGGCCGTCACGTGACTCATGGGTCGGTAAAGAGGGCGATCACGAGCGCAAGTCGTACGATCACAAGCCGTACGATGCGGGCGTTCGGGACTCCCTGCAGGCTCTGCTTCCTGACCCGCGTGCCTCCTGGGCCGCTCAGTTGCGGGATGCTCGGGGCTACGGCGGCGGTCGTGGCGGTGACGGCGTTGCCTCACCCACATCCAGCTGGTCCCAACAACAACACCAGCAACACCAGCAGCAACAACAACAGCAGTTCAGGAGGCAGCCGCCTGGCGGCGGCGGCAACAACGCCACCGCTCCCACCAGCGGACCTGGCTCCTCTTCCTCCCCCCCGCCGCCGCCGTACGCCATCCACACCGTGGACAGCAGCTACGCCTTCCGCCGGCCGCCCAATGCGGTGGGGGCGGGTACGACGGCGCCTCTTGGAGCGGCAGCAGCCAGCGACACGCCGTTTGGAACTGAGATGACCACCAAGGTAATCCCGGTAGTATACCGTAGACGTACCCCTGGAAAGGGCCGGTATAACCATGACATGCAAGATGCAACCCTTGTGGTGGAGCCTTGTGCTTGAAGCTGTCACATGGTTGGTATTTACTCCCTCCCCCAAAGTAACCCACCCTCCTCTCCTCTCTCCCTGGGCCCCATACACAACACCTCCTTCCCCTCCCTTCCTCCCTGCCCTTCCAGCACCACCACCACCAGGGGGTTTGGCTTCCCTCTGAACCTCGCCTTTACAATGTCCTCCTCCTGCCTCCTCCCCGCCCTCGTCCCCCCCCCCCAGGAGCTCATGTCCCGCAGCAAGGCGCTGGAGGACCAGCTGATGGTGCTGTGCTCGGAGAAGGGCGGGCTGGAGGCGGAGTACGCGCGCATGCCGCTGGGCGCCGGTCGCAGCCTGCGCGAGCGCAACCGCAAGGCGGTGGTGGAGCAGCGGCTGGAGCTGCTGAACAAAGAGATCTCGGCGGTGCGCATGCAGCTCAAGAGGCTGGGGGTGAAGTAGGGGTGGGTGGGTGAAGGGGTGAAAGGTGGGGTTGGGTGAAGAGCGGGGTTGGGTTGGGCGAAGAGTAGGGTTGTTGGGGATGGTTGGGTGGGTGGGTGTGTCGTGGAGTGGAGTGGTGATGGAAGCGGGTACGCGGGGCAGGGGGAAGGATGGGGAAAGGGTGGGCCGCGCGCTGTGCGGGGCTTGGAATTAAGGGCGGAATAGTTCCAAATAGAGTAATCTGCATGAGGGGGATGTGAGTGCTTAGGGTAGCTTGAGAGCAATGTGCGGCATGTTGGTTGGAGCGGATGGCTGTGATGGCGGACCGCGGATGAGCAAGGCGGTTTCCTGCTTTGCGCTGTTTAGCCGCACCTATTTAGCGCGCTTGCATACTAAGCGACGTGAAGGGCAGCTTGCTTGAAGGCAAAACGTTTTCACGCTGCTGGGAAACTGCTGCACGGCGGCGGAACGGCACGTTTTCTTTGCAGTTACAGCTACGTAACCCTGGGAACCATGCAGCCATACACCTGATGCACACACCCGCCTGCACGACACTTCACTTCACACGCTGCTAAAGCCTCCTCCTTCCGGCCTGGCGTTTCACATGTAGCCTATGGCTCGGAAGGCAGGGGGGAGGTTGATGCACTGGAAGCAACAACATGCGCTGCAGGCGACATAGGGCCCGTCTAGTCCGCACTCCTTGGCTCTCGCTTGGTGTGGCGGCTGAGACCTGGGACCCCCACCGCCACGTATCACCTCTTACGGAAGGGCCAAAGGGACCACGAAGACCCTAGTGAATGAAACTCCCCTATGGGCAACCCACACAGCTATGGGTGCCGCTATTACATCCCAGCGACACGCTATCAGCACCCACCTACCAACAGCCGTCCTGCCACGCAGAGTCACAGACACAAGGCATACTCTCAACCATTCCCGCGCGCACAGTTCAAAGGTATATGCAAAAACCAGGACATTAACCGTAGTAAATTGTAGTAATGGAAAACACGTGCTGGCAACGGCTTTCCATCGGTACCGGTATGTTTGTTCACACACCGAGAAGGAGAATCCGCCTTGCGTCTCACACCTCATACTGCCATGCCAGTGTCCAAGAGTCCAAGCTGTCATCAGATGTCTTGTCCTCACCAGCCAGTGCACAAACAAGCCTCTTACCGGTTAAGGTAAACCTGTTATGGCCTCATGTTGGCCTTCCCGCTTGCTACCTTCTGACATGTCCAAGCACATGGTTGTCATCCCCTCCCGTCGGTAGCCATCTGACAGGACATCCACACACATCCACAAAGCACGTGGAATACTTTATAACGGAAATAATCCCCCCCGTCCGATTGTCGAGTGCAACCACAGTTAGCGCTTCCCATCAGCTCACAGCATTGCCCTCCTGCTCCCAACCTTTCCTTGCACGCGCACGCCCCTTCTCTAGAATATTATTGATAGTAGCCCATTGCCGCAGCATTTCTAAACGCAATGAGCGCAAATTAACGCACATACATCGCGTCATACGAGCTAAAGCTGTTAACGGCTGCTGCTGCTGCTCGCGCATCGGCCTTCAGTCAGAACAACCCATCATGCCCCCCAACCCACATCGCCTTCACTCGCCTCGCGAACCAACAGCCCTCGCCCCCGCCTCACAAAAGCATGTGAACGGCACATACACACAGATGCCGTCCCAACACGCATCGCTTGCATGCATGCACCCAAATAGCCATGTACTTACCCACAAGCATCTCCTTTCTCCACCCACGTCTCGTCATTCAACAACAACCACGCGGCCTTGCTACCTGTCTCCCAGCAACCGCGACAGCACCTTATCGAGATCCGGCTCGCTGTTTACAAGCGCAATCAGCTCGTCATCCGTAAGCCGAGTCAGTCTCAGCCGCTCCTCAGCCGTCAGCTCACGGTGGGGCACCGGCGTGGGGGAAGACGAACCGGCGGCGGAGGCGGCAGCTGCACCTTCTGCTGAGGTGGGCTGAGCGGCAGCCACTGACCCCGCTGTAGTAGTCGCGGGTACCGCACCAACGCAGCCATCGCTGCTGCCGCTGCTGCTTTCACAAGGCGAGGAGGACTCTGGACCCGGCATGGGTTGTACGGGTACGGTATCGCTAGCAGCAGGTGCTGATGCTGATGATGACCCCTGGGTCGCTGATGCCAACCCTTCTCCTAAAGCCCGTGCCTCCTCTGTCGCAGCTGACGCTGCTGCTGCCGGCGGCAGTGCTACAGGCGCTCCCGCTGCTGCGCCTGTTTCCACGGCCACCTCCGCCACTGCTGCCACTGCCACTGCCGGCGGCGACGGCGACGCCTGCACCAGCCCCAGCATTAACGCCAGCCTCGTCCCCACCGCACGCAGCATCAACGTCGCCATGCGGCCCAGGCTGCTATCCAACTCAGCCACCACATTCGCCTCAACGCCACTTCCATCACCACCAGCGGCGGCGGCGGCAGCGGAGCGGCGGCGTACGGCCCGGTACGACACGCTCGCCGTCAGCGCCGCCGCCGCCAGCGCCGCCAGCCCCGTCGCCAAGGCGCCCGGTGAGGTACCCACTGGCAGCACCTGGTTGGCCCACTGCAACGGACCACCCTGTAGGGAGGGGGTGGCGGGTAGGAGCGTTGCGTGCCGGGATGCATTCTGAGATGTCTGCGTAGGTTTCCACAACACCCCCTCTCTACACCCTATGCACCCCTATGCACCCCTATGCACCCCTATGCAAACCCACCCACCCAGCCTCGTCATACAGCTCGTCACCCGCCCACCCAAAGCAACACCGCCCAGGGTCCATCCATCCAGGCAGCCAACCTCTCACCTTCCTACCCATGCAACCCATGGTGAAGCCTGGTCATACAGCTCGTCAGTTACCTTTTTTCGCCCACCTTCCCACCCATGCCCTCCTCCTCACCCCTGCCAGTCTTTGTCACTGTCCCGCAACCCACCTTGCCGCCACCTCCCGCCACCGCCGCCGTGGTGCCCACCGGCCGCAGGCTCCACATGGCGTCCTCGCGCGCGCAGCAGGTCATGTTGAGGAAGCGCAGCAGCGCCTCCGCGTCCCGCTGCCGGCCCTTGTACTTGAAGAAGGTGCGGGAGTGCTGCGGGAAGGCGATGATGGAGGGGTAGTAGGCCACGCCCAGCACCTCGCGTGCGAACAGCCTGCCCTCAGGGGAGTCGCCGTTGACTGCCACCACGCGCACGGCGGGGACAGCTGACAGCCCCTCGGCTAGGCGCTCAAGCTGTTTGGGGGTGTGCGGGTGCGGGTGCGGGTGCGAGGGTTGGGGGCGTTGGTTGTGGAGTGGGGTTCGGGGTTGCCGCATGGGGGGGGGCGGGGACAGGGGCGGGGAATAAGGAGAACTGATGGAAGCAGAGCTGTGCCATGGCCCATGGGCCCTGCAGCCCTACTGCTGCCTTCCTTCCTTCATCTCATCTCATCAAGCTGTGTAACCTCTCCCCAGCCCCGTCTTTCTCAGCCCCCAGTCTCGTATCTGTGGGGACTTCATCTTCCGACAATCACAGTATGTTCCTACTCGCGGCCAGTTTTCTTAACACACACGCTGCCCGGCCCGCCCCCCACCTCGTCCTCCATGTCCCGGCAGTGCGGGCACCAGGGCGCGAACAGCACCAGCAGCGTGTTCTGCGAGTTGCCGCGCTCGCACTGCCGCAGGTAGAGCTGCCGCGCATCCGACACGGAGGCGAGCCGCACGTGGTCCGAGCCGGCTTGGAGTTAAAATGACAGGGTGTTTCCGGGGTCGGCAGGGAGGGAGGGAAGGAGGTGGAGAAGGAGGGAGGGTCAGCGTACGGCATGTTTGGAAGGTTGTTATGGCTAGGGGGGGGGCAGTCAAGGGTAACGCGTAGTGGCTGGATGCGGTTCTCTCTTACCCCATAGTCCTCGTGCAGGTGTGGAGCCAAGTGCGGCCGCTGACGCCGCCTCGTCCACTGTTGGAACCGCTGTGATGCCGGACGCGGGGACCAGCAGCTGCTGGCCCTCAGCCAGCACGGGCTCTTTGCCGGGGAGCTTGTTGAGGTCGCGGATGGTGCGCATGGACACGCCATGTTGGACGGCAACGTCCCAAAGCGTTTCGCCCTTTTGCACTACATAGGTTACGATGGCAGGAGCAACGTCCTTGCTGGAGGCTGCTGCACGGGTGTCCCTCATGCTGCGGCCGTCGTTGCGGTGGCTGCCGCGAGCCCTGGGATGGGGGATGAAGGTGTTGCTAGGAATGGCGTGCTGAAGCGCAGGACGTGAAGCGGTAATACATGTCTGACGTGGTGGCAGCGTTGGGGGTTGTATCCGATGGGAGGGGCTGGTCGTGGACAGCCCCGCTGATGCATGTCCAGCAGCTTTCATTTCCAGCAATCGCTAGCGCGCGCTGCACGCGGCTCGCACAACGGTTGCGACGGAGGCCAACCTAATGATGCGCAAGCCCTAGCGTTCACGCGGTGCTAACGGAGCTTCCGTGGCCTGATAGCGAGTACCGCCTTGCCGAAGGAAGCCGCCGATTGCGATTCCGGTTTGATGCATGCAAAATAAGTCAAACTTAAAGCCTAGTATGTAAGGAGGATGTTCTTCACGGCCAAGTAAACAGGTCCAGTTAAGACGCGCATGTAGCTCATAATGTGCCCGGTAACCGCTACACGGAACGCCACAGTTATTAGACTGGATTAGAAGCATGCCCAGAAGACAATCAAGATTGTATATTCAGTTTTGCATACCACGCATCATTGGCATTGCTCGTGAATAGCTCTGCCGTAATTTGACCAAAGCTACCCTAGCTTTTGCAGCTCATAGGCTGTAAGAAGACTACACATATATACATCATCATGGATCTCTTAGCTGCTGGCTATGGGAGCGGGACCGACGAGGAAAACGAGGATGAGCAGCAGGCAGGACCAGTAGCCGCACGGCATAGAGGCCCAAGGGAATACTCCGATGACGACAGTGTGGACAGCAGCGATGAAAGGTCAGTCCAGGGTTGTTGCAAACAACCTTTGCCCAATTTTACGACTTGCGTGCTGCATGTACCCATGTGTGGGCACTGCTTAGCATACCTCGCACCCCGCACCCCCTACGATGAACACTCCATCTGTGTTCGGGCTGCAGCGTGGATAGCGCTGAGTTACGAGCTGCTGAGGCGGCTGCACGGGTGCGGGACTACGGGGAAACGGCCACGTCAGGGCGACAGCCACAACCACAGGCGCAAGCGGTTCGGCCCCTCCTACCGTCCGCATTAGACGTATTAGACCAGGTAGGTAAGGGGCTGCACGGATGGCCGCTGGCCGCTTATATGTACGGACAACTGCCACGACACCAACACTCCCCCCACGGGAGCAGCTCGCTTTCCCAGCTGCACAAACACACACACACATGTCCCACCCGCACAAACCCCTCATACACGGCAGCTTGTGCTCCATCCCTCCCACCTCAGGTAGAAGGCCCGCCCACCTTTCTCGACCCGGAGGCCATCCGCCCGCTCGCCTCCTCCGCCCTGCACGGCCTCTCCGAGGAGGCCGCAGCGCGGCTAGCCGGGCAAGGCGGAGCAGGGGGAGGAGGCGGGCGAGGGGAGCGGCAGCAGCCCGGAAAGGACTTTGACATCTCCCGATTGGCGCCGCCACTGAAAGGCCAGGCCAAGTACGTGGACATGGGTAGGGTTGCATGCGCACATGTCCTCTCATGTCGTCGTATATGACGTGTGGGGTGACGCCTGGGTCCCCTGCTCCCTCCCGCAGGCCTAGCGCAGACAAGCGAGACGCCCCACCGGGTGCCATCATCGAGGGGCGTGCCAAGCGCTACAAGGCGGAGGAGGGACCCGAGGCCACCCAGCAGTACACGGCGGCGCAGGTAGGGGCGCGGGACTGGGGTGGGCCGGGTGGGGGGCGCGAACAGTGCTGCACACTCAAGTGCCTGTCTCTTTGTGTCCCGTATGCGCTTTCTCTTTGCTTGCTTTTCCTCCTCTTCTCTGCCGTCACCCTTCCTCACCTTTTCTTTTGCCTGCTTCTTGCTCCCTCCTGCCTCCCCTTCCGTCCTGCGCCCTGCCCATCCTGCTTCTCCCCAACCCAGATCGCCATGATGGGAGGTCGCGTCAACGACTTCACAGCTGCAGCCGCCGCCGCTGCAGCCGCCGGCGCTGCCGTACCCGCCAAGCCTGCTGCCGGCGGCGCTCCCTCGAAGCCCATGGAGGTGTCCGAATTTCTGAATAAGGGGCTGGGGGCCGCGCAGCTGCCGCGCCGAAACCAGGACCGCAAAGACAAAGAGAAGGAGAAGCGCATGCGCGGACAGAGCAGCCACTCGCACTGGAAGAGTGAGGCGGAGATGGTGCTGCGGCAGCAGTTTGACTCGTGATGTCGTGAGGAAGGGGGGAGGGAGATACGCGAGGGGGGAGTTGGAATTGAAGTGGGAGGGGAGCGGGGGGAAGGTGCAAGGTATGTTGTTGTTGCAACTGTTGGTGGTGGTATGGCGGTTGTGGGGTGGTCGGGTTACGGTAGCGGTTCTGTCCTGGGTTTGTTGGTACACGAGAGGCTGTCTTCCTTGCTTCGATGGCCGTTGCGGGCTATAGTGTGGGCTGTGTGGTAGCAGAGGTCCCCTCAGCGCACCGCGGTGCTGCCCGGATGTTAGTGTTGAGGGGGGCACCTTTTGCACGCATGCATGCCAATACGGTACAGGGGTCTGAAAGAGACGGTGGGCATGGGTGGTACCGGGCTTCACATCCCGACCTGTTGCCGCCGTATCGCAGCTACAGCAAAGGTCGCTGTGAAGTGCAGGGAAGTTCGACGCCTTACGAGACACAAATGCACACAACCTGCATACATAATCACACACACACCTACAAACGCTCATGTACCACCAACTGTCACCCCTTCGTAGCCGCCTCCTGGGCCCCCTTCCGCGCCGTATGTTTCCATTGTTAGTCGTGGAAGCCGTTTACCAACAGATACACCAACATGTTTCACGTGGTCACCCTCACCTCTGACCCCACAACCGCAACTAACTGAGGCAGCAGCATCTCTGCTGCTTGCAACAGTGCAAAACCAAGTAAAGCATCATGTCACACGCCTCTCCCGTCCACTAGTACCTTACTATAGTTGGCCGACATGTACCGGTATGCCGCCTTGACATGTAGCAGCCAACTCGCTGCCGCCGTCTACCGTCCTTTCCCTTCCCCGTTCCGTCCATTCATCCACCTCCCAGTCACCGCCGCTGCCACTCATCCTGCTCCTTCCTATCCTCCCCTTCACCCTCCATAGCCACCGCCACCTCGTGCCCTTTTAACCCTTCCCAAATCATCAGCACCTCCCTTGGTCCGGACAACGACGTAACTAACACCCCCGCCTGCTGCTACGGCTTCTGCTGCTGCTGCTAAGGCTGCAGCTGTTGAGGCAGTGGCGGCATCCGCAGCGTGAAGAGGTTGCGGGATGCGTTGGACACCTGTGCGCTCACACACAACAGCGTCCCATCCAAACTTACGGAGCAGTAGCGTCCGAAGGCCTTGCTGTAGAGCATGACCAGGGTGCCGTCAGTCAGCGGGGCTGAGGCACCCAACAGCTCTGGAGTCATAAGCACGGCCTCGTCTTCTTCTTCTTCCACCTCCTTTTCCTCGTGGTTTATGGCAACAGGTGCTTCAACAGTGGGTATCGACAGCTCCCTCTGCTGCGGATTGTCCGTGTTTGAAAAATCTGGATCCAAACCACTTGGCGACAGCTCGGCCTGAAAAGCCCGCAGGAATGCCCGCCAAAAGCCACCTCGGCGATTTATTTTGCCATGGCCGTTGTTGCTGTCCGTAACGCCAGCGCCAGTCAGCTCATCCCTGCTCGCGCCAGTGCTGTTGCCGCTGCTGCTACTCGTCTCAGCGCTGCTCAACTTGCTACTGCCGCTGTTGCTGCTCAACTTGACGTCGTACAACTGAAACCAGCACTCATTGGCCACACCGCCAGTCCCCGGCGTCTCACACACGATGATGTGCGGGGAGGCTCCCAGCGCGCAACAGCGCTGCTGCTCCGTGCCCGTGAGACCAGGGCTGAAGGTAGACAGGGCTGTGTGCAGCAGGGGGGTGGGGTTGGGGGTGAGAAGGGGTTGGGGGTGTATCGGTAGGTGGTTCGTGTCATGTCAGAGGGCTGTGGTCCGGGTTCCATGGTGGTATGGAAAGCCTGAACGACCGCGGCTAAAGCAGGAGGATGTACAACAACATCAATTCAAACAGCGATACTACAGTCTATACTGTACTGCCTTCTGCTTTAAGACATGTGCAGGCTTAACTGCTTACCTAATACGACACCACCCGTCAGGGCTGACCCAGGGGTCTGTAGCATGAGGTCTAGCTCCGGAACCCAATCTCCCCGAGCTCGCGGCGGTTGGAATCCCCACTGACATTCAATGTCGTGCGGCCCTGGCAGCGCAGATGCTCGTACGGCACAAGCCCCTCCCGTCATCAACGAATTCAGTTGGGATCGCGGGTACGACAGTTGTTGCAGTTGGAACTTGTACCCGGACCAACCGGGGGCGTCCAGGTGACATGAGATGACGGCGCTCATGCCAGCAACATCTGCACATGTAGAGTAGCAACGAAGCTAAGGAAGAATGCAACAACGCAGCATTGGAGCATTTGGACCCACGGGAACATGGCGCAACAACCGGGGCCAAGGAACTTTGGCGTTACCGGCAGCGCTGCCAATGCCGTGAGCCCCAACGCCAACATCCACCCATACATCGCTCCCCTTTCCATCCTCCTCCTCAACCGGCCCTTGTGGAGCCTTGTCACATGGGTTAGCTTCTTCCTCTTTACCGCGGTACCTCGGGATTTCGTCACATGGATCGTACTTTTCCTCTTTACCCACAGCGGCACTCACCCGCCAGAGTGCAGAACTTGTCCCCCTCCAACAGGTACACCCACTCCTTCGCGAGATCCACATCTTGCCCGTCCTTCAAATCCGGCTTGTAGATGCGGAACGTCAGCGTCGAAGGCTGCGCCAGGGAGCATGTGACCGCCCGCGGCGTCAGGTCGCTTAACCGATTGGAGCCGCTGTTGCTGTTGCTGTTGCTACTGCTGCCGTACCGCATTGCAGCTGCAGGTGCTACAGCTGCTGCTAGGCAATTGGCAAGCCGCGTGACCACCTTGCCTGCCCAGGACCATATCGAAATCCAAGATGATGATGACGATATTGATGATAATGAGGAGGAGGAGGAGGAGGAGGAGGAGGAGGAGGAGGAGGATGACGATACAAAAGCCGATTCCCCAGGGATTGCCGCCACCGAAGCAGGCGGTGGCGGGGCAGGTGGTGGTGGCGGGGGCGGCGGGGTGTTGCACAGTCCAGAGCTGCGGACCAGCAGCCGCACCGGGCGACCGCTGGAGATGATGAGGGGGTCCGACGGGTCCCTGAAAGCCTGCGGACCCGTACCCATGCCAGCGTTATCCCCTTGGGCCTCTCCTGCTGCCGCTGCTGCTGCTGCTGTTCCTGCTGCGATTCTTGCTGCCGCTGCTGTTCCGACGGATGCAGTAGCTACCGGCATACTTGCAGCTGCCATAGCCTTTGAGTTTGGCTTCTGCAATGCTCCGTCGAGCCTGCTGTCACTGTCGTCATTTCCGTTGTCGCCATTAACGCCCATGCCGCCGCTGACGTGCGGACTCATGCCAAGACGACCCATCAGCCGCCGCAGCAGCCTAGCTCGCCCTCCAGACATGAGCTGCGAGGCTACCCGGGACCCGCTGCTGCTCTTTCCGCTGGAACCCGCTTCAGAACCAGCCGCGGCTGCTGCTGCTGCTGTTGGCGGCAGCTCCACTGCTGCTGCTGCTGCTGTTGGCGGCAGGATCAGCGAGAACTGAGCGTCGTATTGGGGGGCCTTGTTGTTGCATGCGATAGCGTAGCCGTAGCCGCCGGTTGCAGCAGCAGCGGGCACCAGACCGCAGTAGCCTTTGCTGGTCTTGAGCGATAGGTACCATGCTAGGGAGGGTGAGGGATGGCGGGATGTTGGGCGTGTTGGTGCGTGGGAGGAGCGTGAATTAAGGCTTAGGGCGCAAGTGGCGGCTGGTGTTGCGGTGGGGATTACGGGTGCGTGCAGGCCGGTTGGTAGCGGGAAATAGCGATATCGCCAGCACCGACAGCAATGAAGAGTTCCGGCCATAGCAGGTCTGCCTTCCCAAGGAACTGGTGTGGCTGTAGGGCGTACCTGAGAGGGGAGAGCCGAGGCCTGGGTCTGGGGGATCACCATAGGTGGCTTTGGGTCGGATATGCTCGGCTGCGTCAGCAGGAGGCCACACGTGGCAAGGGAGACAGAGAGTTAGCGCGATGGGCTCCTTGTACGTTGGTGGGTTAACATAAAATGGAAGGTGAAACTGCATGCTTGATCCCGGCTTCGTAAGCTCTCACCTCCTGCTGAGCTGCTGCCTTGCAGAGCGACTAGGGTGAAGACAGAAATCACGCAGAGCGCTGTTCTACTAAACAACATGATCAAATCCGTGTTTTTATTATAGTCACAAATTAGTCGCCAGTGTTTCCTTCCTTTTAGGGTTGTCCTGCTGGGGATGTTGTTCAGGCCCCTGGATTTTCCGTTGCATCGATTCTAGCCCCGAAGCGACAACTTAGCCCGGGTTGCCGAGTTTACAGGAACATGTGCAAATTCACTTCGCTTCGTAGCGACGAAATAGGTTTCAACCCATGGAGGCATGCGGGCCTCCGAAACCAGGTGCTGTGAATCTAGCACAAGGCAAACGCGCAAGGGGCACATGATGCCCCTAATGGACACACGCATAACCTTAACTAGGACTGCGAGGAGGTAAGGTGCCTGCGAAACAATCGCCAAAGGAGGAATCCTGGTAGGCTTCTTGGCTGATCTGAGGTTTGGCCTACCGGCCTACCGCCCCCCATAACTGCATGTCATGTTACCCCGCTGCATGCGATTCCAATGGGTACCCGTTAATCAGCGGAGATCCCTACTGAGGACACTGCAGCCCTAGACAGGAAGCAAGGCGGGAGAAACCAGACAATGCACCAGCCTCATGAAGCCCACTGAATCCCTTACAACACGCACGTCTGCGTGCCGCGCAAATGTCAGAGCAGGCGACACAGGCCGGCGCAGTCCCAAGGAACAAGGGATGAATGGACCTCCCCTCACGACAAAGGAGGAGAGCGTCGTACAAATACGGGCGTCAGCACACCCATGTGCAGGAAGGGAACATTCGCATGAATACCGGTACAGCCGACATGATAAGTCGTGCGTATGGAATTTGCCGGTACACCTATAGCCCAAGAATACAACGGACCTGCAAACTCCGGCTTTGTACGCCTCAAAAGCCTAACGACCGCAACCCTGCTGGCTGCAAGCCAAAAGACAATACTCGTTATAATACTTGGAAAGAAGGAAAGACCGTACGGCATTCCCCAGATGAACACAACCGACACACTAGACCTCCAAAACACACACATACGCACATGTGCCACTCAAATAACACACATGTCGCTCAGACGCTATGCCTTTCACACAGTCTTCACGGCACACTTGGGCGATAGCGGGAATCGCTTGTTCAGCCCTTAAGACACATGCCGTGCCATGGCATTTCGCCAAACAGAAAGAACACCACCCACCCCAAGGCGCTCACTTGCCGCTACCCATCTATGAGAAATACACGAAGCAAAACACAACTCGGGGCTTAACGGCAAAACAAGCAAGAGCAACGCCCTAGACGCGATTTGCCGTGAGCATGGACCTCCACCCATGACGTCTTGACCAAGTATCACGCATATAGTGTTAATCAGGACACGCCACAATCTTAACACGCAAGAGTCCTGTCATCCCCAACCTGCTAATGCACGAAAGTAGGGCCACTGCCGGCCGGAGTGTTTGTAACCTAATCCTGCTGTCATGTCATTTGTCAACACGCAACGGGACAAAAAAGCAACTGAGTGTCATAATGCCCAACACATGTTCCGGGTTGACAACAACACCAACGCGGGCATCAACTGATGGGAAAGTGGTAGGTCCTCGCCTGCAACAAGACATTCAGCCGAAACGGTCCTTATGTTGCGTTTTGACACATCCGGCGCTCTCCCTCTCTACCAAGCTGCCTGCCTCACTGCCTAACAGCGTGTCAACACCCGCCTCGTCTGCTGCTGCCTCTTAGCTGCTGCTGTACTGGCTCTCCTTCCTAGCAACTGTGACGATCTTCAAAGCCACTCCAGGTGTAACCTCTTCCTCCTGCTGTCGACAACAAAGAAAAAATTAACGACTCCAAGGGGCAAACCTCGCCGGGCAATGCCGCTCACTGCGCACAACAGCAATACACATGATCCTCCCGACCAGCCCGAACTTCTATACCGCACCAACACGCTCCGCACACCTCCGGACAACCTCACGGAATCAGCGCATCAACGTTTGCAGTCCTGCAGTCCCTCCCCTCCCATCTTCCCTCCATTCTCCCAGAGCTCTGCTCCCCTTTCCGGGAAGAAGCCATCCCCTTCCGCATTCTTCCTCTCTTCCGTTCCCCAACTGCCGGGGACTGGCTCACAACCGTGCTTTGCTGGCACCGCTACTGCAGCGGCCGCCCTTCAGTCGCGTTGCCCCCCTGACACCCATGCACCGCTCTCAAGACCCGCCCCCTACCCCTGCCTGGTACCCCTACCCCCACCCATGCTGCCGCCGCCCCTCTCAAAAGTCGCAATCCGTTCGGAACACGTACTCCGAGGCGTTGCGGCTGGCCTGCCCGGGCCCGGCTGCCCCGCCCGCCCCGCTGCCGCTGCTGCCCATGACACCCGCCCGCTGGTACTCGCCCACGCGCCGCTCGAAGAAGTTGGCCTTGCCCTGCAGGCTGATCATCTCCATCCAGTCGAAGGGGTTGCGAGCGTGGTAGTGCTTCTCGTAGCCCAGCGACAGCAGCAGCCGGTCGGCAACAAACCTGAGGGGTGGATGCGGCAGGTGAGCATTGGTTGTGTAGAGTGAGAGGCGGTTGGAAAAGGTTGGGCGGGTAGAAAAAGACGAGACGTTGCCTTCGGCTTCTGTACCCCCACACAACGTACATACGGTTAGTTGCTTCCGCTTCAACCTGCTTCACCCCCCCACCTGATGTACTCGCACATCATGGTCGCGTTCATGCCCAGCAGCTCGCACGACAGCGCCTCCGTGATGAACTCCGCCTCCAGCCGCACCGCCTCGTCCACGATCTGGGTCGGGGGAAAGAAGAGGGGCAAGTACGACAAGTGTGATTGCATGTACACGCCCAGCCGCATCTTGTCCCGCTGCCCAGCACTGGCCACGTGGCCAGTACCCAGCACTCTCCCGAGTGAAGCTCTTCCGGACCGCCAATATCGGTAATATCTTTGGGTGTACAGCCTCTCCTACATTCCCCATCACAACTGGTTGCCGCCCCCCCCCCCCACCCCGCACCCCCCCACCTGCAGCACCCGCTCCCTGGTGAGGCGGTGCTTCAGGTGGCTGTACAGGCAGCACGCAAAGTCGCAGTGCAGCCCCTCGTCGCGCGAGATGAGCACGTTGGAGAAGGACAGCCCGGGCATCAGGCAGCGCTTCTTCACCCAGAAGATGGCGCAGAAGCTGTGTACGACAGCGACACGGGGCAGGGCAGGGCAGGACAGTAGGGGGTCGTTACGAGGGTAACACGATGACGATGGCGATTGGTCCCCAGCTTCCTTTCCAAGCCTTCCTCACCCCCCACCCGCACCTCTAGCGCACCGCTCGCCTCCCCCCATCTCCCTCAACCCCCCGCCTGCCCCTCACCTTCCGGAGAAGTGGATGCCCTCCACGCACGCAAACGCCACCAGGCGCTCCGCAAACGAGTTGCTGGAGCTGATCCAGCGCATGGCCCACTCCGCCTTCTTGCCCACCGTGGGGATGGAGTGGATGGCGTCAAACAGCTTGGTGCGCTCCTGGAGGGGAGAACAGTGTGTGGGTGTGTGGAGGGGACACATGGCCGAGGTTACTTATGGCCTTATTCCCTCGTCGCAACTCCGGCCACCGCACGTGATATGACCTAGGGAGGTTCCTTAACCACCCGCCCACCCACCCACCTCCGACTCCCGCACGTAGTGGTCCAGCAGCACGCTGTACATCTCGCTGTGCACATTCTCCATGGCAATCTGGAAGCCGTAAAAGGCGCGCGCCTCGGGCACCTGCACCTCCGTCATGAAGCGAGCAGCCAGGTTCTCCATCACGATGCCGTCGCTGGCCGCGAAGAAGGCCAGCACGTACTTGATGAAGTGCTGCTCCTCGGCTGGCAGGAGGGAGGGATGAGGATGGGAGGATGGAAAGGAAGGATGTGAGGAAGGGGCGGCAGCGCGTCGCTTACGCGATTGGAACAGTGCAGAGATGCATAAAGCTTAGGTCCTAGGGTTCTAATGTCGAGTCTGGGCATCATTGACTTGACTCCAAGCTTGAGCGCAGGCCATGGCACTGCAAACGTTACTTACGCTTAAGCTGGTCCCAGTCGCGCAGGTCTCCAGTGAAATCCACCTCCTCTACGGTCCAGAAGGATGCCACAGCCCGCTTGTGGAACTCCCAGAGGTCGGGATAGCTGTCGAATTAGAGACATGAAGGGCCGCGACATTAGCGGACGCGAGGGAAATTTCCCCGGAACAAGCGAAACCAGCAATTGGCAATGACTGTGCACGGGAGAAATGAACGCAACTTGCAAGCCTACACCAGGACATGCTAAGAAAACGGCTGCCATTCAGCATGTGGCGCCTGCTCATGTCCCTGTCCCAAGCAAAGGTACCAAAGCAGGGTGAACCTACCGAATTGGAAACAGCGTAAATCGCTGCGGATTCTCCACCAGAATCGCCTCCTGTAACTCTTGCGGGGTAAACTTTGCCCCCTGCGATGGTAAGCTCTGCAACCCGACAGCGGGCCCCTGCGCGCCGTTTGCTAGTTGTGAAAGCCCCCGCTCCTCAGCTTTCGTTTCTGTTGCCTGTATTTGTCCTTGTAGCTGTTCGCCCTCGTCCGATGTTTGCGCGTCCAGGACCCCACTTGCCGGCGAAGGCAACAGTCTGCAACATAGGCCGTCCGGGCCGCCGAGTAATCCATTCTCAATCGGCTCTAGCGTGCAGGAAGCTGCAGGGTGCTGCTCCCCAGGCTTGGTGCTGGCGCTTTCACTTCCGCGCGCACTTTCCGCTGCTTGGCGCTTAATGCCTAAGCACTGCTCCAATTGCAACGCGGCGAGTTCCTGCCCGATGCCTAAATGTAGTAGCCCGGACTCCGCGAGAATTTCCTTGCGAGTCCTTGGCGGTGTACTTGGCCGAGAACCAGACGATAGGCTGTCACCAGGCGGGTAGCGAGGTGTCACGGCAGTAGTGTGCACCTCGCTACAATATGTTGGGCTTGATGGTGCTGATGACTCTTCCCGTTCTGGTGAGCGAGGCCCGGCGCCGTCGGAGCTCGCACCACCAGTTGAGCAACTCTCTGTTTCGGCTTCCAAAACACAGTGTGCATGTACATCTGGGCAAATCATATGGTCAGGACACCAGTTGCTTTGGCAAAGAACCTCCCCTGTGGCCATGGCCGATTATGCTAGACGTGTCGTGGCGGGAACTGAGGCGGCGGTAAGTTGGAATGTAAGAGAGTAGTAAGAGCTTCCAGGTACCGGTAGTGAGCATATGTTTTCACTTACGGTTTCCCAAGGCAAGTATGTGGCGAATGGGCCCGAGGTGCCGTGCGCCGTACTTCGAAGCAACTTTTACCCATGCCACAGCCTTCCATAACGTTCGTTAACCCATAGAAACTAACTTCTCGCTTTTTACTGGCACAGATAAGGGCTTTTTGATATTTTTCATTTCTTACAGCGGTTTAATACCCACTTAAAGACTCTATCGATCACTCTGCTGGCGAGCCTACGCAATTCACTAGTGGTCTAGGGTTGTAAGGGGCACTGCAGGCCAAATGGCCAGCGACGAAGCTGTCGCGGCCATGGCCAGGACCATTTTGGCAGAGAAGCGTGCAAGGAAAGCAGCTGAAGATGATGCCCTTCGCTTGTACAATCGCGTTAGGCAGCTGCAGAAGGAGGAGGATAGGGCGCAGAAGCGTATCCTTGAAACAAAGAGGAAGGCCAAGGAAATTATCAAGGCACGCGAGAGGAATGAACAGAAGCTGTTGGAGAAGGAGCAGCGGCAGCGTGAGCTGCAGGAACAGGTCGAAGAGCAGAAGCTCGACAACCTAAAGGCGAAGGAGGAGGCGCTTCGGCACCGAATAGAGCAGGAGCATAAGATATACCAGGAGAAGCTTGAAGTAGTGCAGAAGACAAAGGAGGAGCGTGCAGAAATTGAGCGGTTGCTCGCTGAGAGCAGGCTGCTCGCACGCAAGGAGGCACTGGAGCAGAAAGATACAATTCGTAAGCAGCAGGAGGATGCGCGGCGGAAGATTGAGACGCTCAAACTCCAGAAACTCACTGCGGTAAGCTCCTTGGGTTGCCATGCGCTCGTTGGTACGGCACGATACTCCATCCCCGCCCTGACTTCCTACGACTCACTGTCCTGCAGGCCCAGGAAGAGTACGAACGGCGCCTTAGGGAGGAGATCGACGCCAAACTGGCGAAGGAGGAGGAGATTGAGCGTCTGGTGCGTGCTGCTGCCGTGCTGCTGCTGCTGCCAGCTTTCACGAAAGGGCGTCTCTGTAACTGCATGTGGGAAGGCGCCAGGTCGCCTAACACGTCCATGTCTGACCCAAATCGCACCTTCTGAACCTCCTTACGATTTTCGGTTCGGCCGGTGTTGCGTTGCCGTGTAGGCCCAACTGGAGCTTGATCTCATCGAGCGGCTCAAAACCAAGCAGGTGGAGCAGCGCAAGGCGTACCAGCAGCTGGAGGCGGTGCTGTCACTCGGCAACGTCAGGTGCGTCGCGGTCGTCAAGGCATTCCTGGGAACGGGATTTCTGTTGCGGCTGGGAGGCATCGTCACTGGGGTCTTCTGGGCTGGCGGGTTCGGACGTGGTCCGGTTTAGGTCTGTTGGATACGGATACATAAGGCTAGGACAAGGGCAGAAGGGACAGTTTTGCGTTGATAGCAACGAATCGATCCTTGGCACACCCGCCTGTAACGAAACACACCCTCGCATTCCACGCCAGACGCCACGGATGCCCGCAACATCCATTTTGCCCTGCCTTGCCCTCTCCCTTCCCTCCTGCAGCACCAGCAAGGGCCTGGCTGCGGCTTCCAAGCCGAGCAGCCCCAAGGTCACGGCTGTGGCCTCGGCAGCAGCGGTGGCCTCGCCCTCCAATCTGTCGCAGCAGCCGAGCCAATCGGGCGCGATGGAGGGGCCGCCGGAGGAACCCTCGGAGGAAGACGTGGCGCGCGCATTTGCGATGTACGACACGGAGGGAGTGGGCGAGATCCCGACGCTTTCACTGGACGGTAAGTCGTACTGAGATAATGAGAAGGGATTTAAGAGGGACGCGCTGCTGGTATGGGGTGATCGAGTGGCGCTTAGCGGCATGCCCGCGTGAGGTTGCCCGCTACGGTCAGGCAACGAACAGTAAAAGGCTGCTGCACAGAATGAAGAGATAAGGAATATGGTGGTTCATGTAGTGGTTTAGTAGGCCCCGAATGCCCCATATGGAATTTCTGTTTAGCAGGAGTGGGCAAGGGTTGCACGTGGACCTGTGCACCTGGACGGCTGCTAGCATGGCATGTTAAGATCTTAAGAAGTGTGTGGCATTAACAGAAAGGAGGGGGCAGCGAAATCTCTTCATTGCACATATGGGTTGTATTCCGCACACCACCAAGTTGGGGTAAATGGGTTATTGTGTTCAAGGGGCCTTAATGGCTACAATGCGAACACTCTACGATTGGGGCCGGGAGGCATGTCGTTAATTTGGGACCCCAGCTACCTGCTCGTGTTGTTATACCCTTCCCATGCTTGCTAACTGTTGTTTGTGCTTGCCCCGATTTCCCACAGGCTTGCTACGAGACTTGGGGGTGCCTCTGAACCCCAGCCAGCTGTCACAGGCGATAGCGCAGCTGGACACCTCGCAGACCGGGCGGATCTCTTTCGGGGAGTTCTTGCTGTGGTGGAAGGGGTGATGTCCCTGCCGCATGGCATGCGGCAGGGACATCAGCAGCATATAGGAGCAAGCATTGGGCTTGTCTGGCCCCCCCTCATTCGTAGGGGATGCTGGTTGTCCCTGCTGGACGGTATAGTGTTTAACTGGGCAGTCAACTGCCTGCACCATAATAGTCTCGGCGTTCTTGTTACGTCCTGGTTAGGGACGTTGCCGTGAGTACCGGTATGGCGCATGACAAACCATGATGTAGCGAAGCGGCCATAACGGCGGTTTTCCTCGCGCAGCGGGTCCGCGCCCCCTGCCCTTGCAATTGCATGGCGGTGCTTATGGGCGCGGTGCGGTCTCTCTGACGATATGCTCTCTAGTACGTGAAAGGTGTGAGGGAGACAAGTGTCAGGCTGATGCGGCAACGAGGTGGTGTACATGTTTGCGTCATGGGCACAGGGGCTGCGTGCAGGCAGGGATACATAGTAGCAACAAACCTAGGTGACGACGTGTTTGGGACCCCGACTTCCGAAAGCTGAAATCGAGCTGGAGAAGCTCGTTCCTTACTTCTTTCCATGCGGCTGTGTTGACAAGGGTGCGTAGGGTGAGATCGGCGTGCGCAAAGTCCTGTTGGGGCAACTGCATGCGGCTATGGAGTCACTGCGGTGGTAGTGGTGGTGATGGGCGCGCACTTGTGCCAAACCGACCATGAGGGGTAATAAGTCGTGTACAATGTTACAGCGCAGACGACCTACCCTAGGCAGGAGACAAATATGGGTTGCAGCAAGGGTTGGGTGACGTCAAGCCGACGCCGGAACCGCGAAGTGCGGTTGTAAGGGTCGTTGTGAGTGGTTGAGGAGTGCGATTCGTGAAACAAGAAGCGCATGTGAGCATCATGTATGTTGTGAGCCGCCAAAAGCTACGGCTTATGCGAGCAAATGTGATTGCACACGCGCAACACGGTTTGAAGAAACGAAAAAACACATGAGCGTCCTGGGGGTTGAAATGGGCCCTAAGCAAGGAAGTAGCCATTAGTCACAGTGAGACTGACCGCTTCGGGCGCAGACCAGCTCTAACCTTACTAGGGGTTACTACCTCAAACATTCCTTGCTAGATGATAAACGGGTCTGCCGTGGTAGAGCAGTAGCAAAGAGCTAGCACTGTTATTAATCAAAGCCCCAGACACCGGTATCAGCGATATGTAAATAGTTATGTCTCTTTGTGCTCTGAAAAACGATGCATGCAAGTATCAGGACGTTGCAGGGGCACCAGGGTGCACCGCAAATAGAACTGCGTCACGGGAGTAAGACGGAAACTTGAAAAGGATTTTAATCACTCGACTACACGCCACCATATGTGCATGCATTAACCCATCATGCCCGTATATCGACACACGCACGCTGCCCCCAAACCCTACTCTGCTACTCCTATCAGACGATACCAAGCGTGACCCAACGGCAAGCAGATTCCACCCATCCATATCGCAGCCAACAAGCCAACGTAACCCCCGAGGAATTCGTGTGTGTAGCGCCACCCAGCCGTAGGCAGGCGAAGTACGGCACACAGCCCGTTCACTTCGTACGGCAAGTGTGTGTGCGGCGTGTGTCCCGGTTTGCTGTGATGATGATGAGACAACAGCGGCTGCCACCCACAATGGCCTCTGCCAGCGCCCTTCAACGCATGCTCTTCAGCCCCCCTCCCGCTTGATATGCTCAAGGGGGCAGAGCACGCATGTCACGTTGTCATCGTCCTGATCTGTCCTCTTGGCAGCACACCACGACATTAGCTAGCTCCCTAAAAGAATAACAGTTCTGCTTTATTTGGCATACGCGCGCCAGGGTCATCATGGCCCCAAACCTACGTAGGGCAATGACAAAAACACCATGCCAGGCGCCGTTCAGTACACAACCGGAAGACGGGGTAAAAACTCCGTTATCGGTTTTGATCACGACCGCCGTCAGAACCGCAGGTGCATGCCTGCCTCCGCGCGCACGTAAAGGACAGTACCTGCTTCGCTGTTGATTGTGCGAAAGCGCTAACGTTCAGCCACAGCAGGGGTCTAAACGTTAAGACGCCTACGAGGCTCTCGGGATTCGTGCGCTGCAGCTGGCTGCAGTAAGCACCACTAACGCCGTCAAGCCCCGGCCCCTACAACGCAAACCGCGCCATACCCTACTAATACCCTACGGAAAAGCTGAAAGATGCCCAACACCGGTAAGCATCTATACTTTCCAAGCTACCTGTAAACTATGGGATGCCGCATTGCTCACGCAAGCAGGCATGGCACCTGGCATCCGAGCACGCTAGCGCACGCAACCACGTTGACTCGTCACTCGCATCCCGTTCACTGTGCCCCAAGTGGGCCTTACACGACATCTCCTGTAACCCTGTAACGGCTATCACGCAGCCTTACCATCTGACGCAATGCAGGCATTCCTCGAGCAAGGACCTCCCTGCCCTGCTAGCTCACCGCTGCTGATCATGCAAAATGAGCTGTAGTGTTGTTCTGCCCATACTGGGCGCTTCCACGCCACCGCTGCAACCCAATCCAACGATGAAAGTTCCAGCTAACCACCTCCTAGCCGCCAAACTGCCTATACACACAGCCTAACAGGGCAGCACAGGATAGGCTAACAGGCTGAACCAAACCGCCAGACACCGGCCGGCGGACACGCTCGATACGCTCCCAACGGACATCCATCATTGCGCGCTCCTCAACTACCTCACACCAAGTGTCTTAAGATACCCACACTCGCCCCCTCACCTACCTCTTTCACGCCATGCCCATACCACTTTCCTTGCACCACGACCCCTCACCACCTACACTGTGATCATGCCACCCTCATCGCCGTCACTGTAATCACTACTCCCTAATCGCGCCCTAAGCCGCTTTACCCTCATCGCAGATGACAGCCTTCATGCAGCCGTTCACGTAGCCGCAAGGTTCAGCGCCGCAGACGTGCGCAGCAGCTCCTTCCGAGGCACCGCCCCGCCCCGCACCTCAATCGTCTGCTGGAAGGACGTCCACGCAAACGCATCCATCAGGTCCTTCTGCATCTCCTCAATCTCCGACTCCCACCGCGTGAACAACGCCGCATGGTTGCCTGGTGACAACCAAGACGCACTGCTTTGTACGGCACGCGGACCCTCCGCAGGCTGCAACGGCCCGGCTCCGCCGCTCAGCTGCCCGGGCGCCGAGCAGCTGCCGGAACCGGAGCCCGTGCTAGGGTGGCGGCTGGAGGTGCCGCTGCCGTTGCTGCCGCTGCCAGCAGCAGATGAGGAGGAGGCGGTAGCGCCCGAGGCGCCGCAGCCCGGGCGGTCCTTGTCGGTGGGCAGGCTGCCCAGGATCCAGAACTGGCCCAGTGGGGCGTAACGCTCGCCCAGTCCGTCGCCCATGACCTGCAGAGGGGAGAGTGGAGGAGGAAATGAAGGTGAAAGTGGAGGAGGAAATGAAGGTGAGGAAGGGCGGGGGTAAGGTCTAAGCGGGCTGAGCGGGGCGCGATAGGGCGTCACGCCATGATGACATTCCTGCCCGTTCTTCATCCCCGACCGGACCCAAAGCTTAACCAGCAGTCATCCTCAGACTCCCTACCTGCAACAAGCGCAGCAGACCATCTCGCCAACCAGGGGACTTCATGGATTGCTGCCGCGCCGGCGCCACTACCCTGCCCGGCGGCTTCGGTTCCGGCGTCACCATCATGGTACGTCTGGTTCGAAGCGTGGGCGACCGTACTGGCGATATGGGTCGCACAGGACCCGACGCCGCACCCCCACCCGAGCTTGCACCCCCGCCCGAAGCCGCACCCCCCGCAGATGCTGCTGCCGAGTCCATCGTCTCCACGCTACGTCGCCGCGTGAGGCGAACCGAAGAGCCTGCAGAGGTCGAGTTGGCACGCGGGCGAGACGCCGTGGAGGGCTGCTTCCCGGGCGTCGGCGAGCTCGGACTGCTGCCGCTGCTGCCTGACATGCCGTCGCCGTCGGATACACGCAGCTGCTGGAGCTTGTCGGAGGCAGCGGCGGCGGCGGCTTCGCCGCCGCCGACGTCCGTTCCTGCGGCAGCAACGGCTGCTGCCGCCGCTGCCGCGGCGGCGGCCGCTGCCGCTGCCGACCCGAACAACCCTCCCGGCGCGCAGATCCGCCCCAGCGTTTGCGTGTCGAGCGGCCGTGCTAGCAGACGGCTGGGGCCGCTGCTACGGCACCTAGATAGCCCGTCCACATTATCCGCCACGAAACGGCACCACTCCTGCACAGCTGCAACCTGAGGGGTACGTGCTATGGACGCCTGCGAGGCCAGGTCGCCCTCCAGTCCTCCACCCGCGGCGTCAACGTCGCCAGTTGTAACGTCGTACGCTGCATCTCGGGCTGCCGACGCAACGGTGACGAGCTCGCTGGCAGCGGTGAAGAACGCGGCGCTTGCGTCTCCGGCGCGCCAGATGGTGTGCAGGTTGTGCTGTATGGGCGGTGAGGGGCGCTGGGAGGGTTGCTGCTGCTGTTGGAGCAGGTCTAGGGCGGCCAGGCAGCGACCCATGGAGGCTGTGGCGAAGAAGGGGCTGCCAAAGGCGTAGCTGGAAACCTATGTGCAGGAAGCGAGCAAACGTCCGGAGAAGGAGGAGTCGGGATTGGAGTGAGTAAAAGGAACTGAATGAGGAGTTCAACAGCCGCGGCCCTGCAGCGCGCAAACTCCGGCCCCCCAGCAATGCCCTTCTTTCCTCCCTTCCTTTCCATGGCACCCTTCCCGTGGCAGCCTCTTGCCCGGTGCGGAACACCCATCCCCTCTTCCCCTCTACACCCTCACCTTGTTATCCGCCAGGTTCATGGTCAGGTTGATGCCCATCTGCCGCGCCATCTGGACCTCCTGGTGCAGCTGCAGCAGCACACGTGTGGCGAACAGGTGTGCCACCACACCGCCGAACTTGTAGCCCGTGGCCACCAGCTTGTAGCCCTGGGAGGGTTGGAGGGTTGAGGGGTTGGTGAGGAGCAGAGCTGTGGTGTCTGATGGGTGCTGAGCTGCTGACCTGGCCTGACCGGCCTGCACCACCGCTGGATTACTTCGGGCCTCACAATTCCCACCTCCCCCTCCTGGGCAAACTGTTTTCCTGTTCCTGCTTAGCCTGTTCCTCTTTAACCTCTTCCTCCTTAGCCTGTTCCTCATCAACCCGGCTGCCGTACCTGGCCCAGTAGGCTGAAAACGGACCCCAGCGGCAGCGACTCGAGGGCAGCTAGCGCGTGGCCATGCACATTGCAAGCTGCGGGGAATGAACACAAGATGGATCAGTAACGGTTAAGTGGGTAAGATAGGTAGGGCCGCCATCTGTACACAGCAACATCCAGGCAGGCTCTTGCAGACAAGTCTACGCGTGCAAACGGATCGCAAGGCCAGCAGCAGCAGCAGCACGCTGATGCAGGGACGTGTGCTCTGTTGTGTGTCCCTCACACTCCCCATAGTGTGTCCGCACCTGCAGCTCCCGGGAAGCCGCACTGCCGCTGCGCAGCTAGGAAGTTGGCCATGGAGGACTGGTTGGGTGCGGTGTGCGCAGGGTGGCGAAGGCTGTTGGAGAACGCGATGAAAACGGTTGGCTGGACCTGCACATGGTGGAAACAGCAGCGGTAAAGGGGGGATTATCGTGAAAGTGGGTCAGGAGAGCGGCGTTTCCTAGTCAGGCTTTGAGCCCGAAGTGAGTCTGAATGCGTAAGGGAAAGGCATTTGGCCCAAGACCCGTGCCACCATGGCGACCGTCGAGGCTCCATGGGTTCATGACATAAGTGCACGTACGTTGGTGGAAAGTCGTCCACGGTTCTGTGTATCGCATTCGTTGCAACGGATGACACCTTTCTAAGAGCACGCATAAGGCACAGCGTATCTTATCTGATTATACTGCGAACACAGATAATCGCAGTATAATCAGATAAGTTGAGACCCATGACCTATGGACTGGCTCTGAGCGTCTCCTGTGCCCCTTGCGCAGCATGCATGCAGCGCCGAGACATCTGTCGGCACGACCAGCAACAACAAGGTGACATCTTGTTCGTACCCGTCGCCCCTCACCACGTCTACAGTTCCCGAACAAATCCCTTAACCCTTGCCGTGCAGTTCCCTGACCTGCATTTGAGTCTTAGTTTTGGGCCCGAACTTAATGGCGTTGCTTGAAAGCGCCAAAAGCGCCCGAACAGGACCTGATTCATATATTGCATACTCGGCAAAGTTATGCAGCTCGATCTGGGCCAGAGGGTAAAACGTTAGTTGCAGATAGGAGGCTGTGCTCCACAAGGCTACCGGCGATATCCGCACCTTCTCGACAAGTGCAGAAACTGGGTTGAATGCATCAACCGCAGATGATAGTAGGAAGGCTGTTTGAAGGTGCAATTCCTGCTCTGGACTCAGAGCAGGCGGCGATGCCATCTGGCTTTTTACCGAATGCGCGCAAGAGAGGTAAGAATATACTCACTTATAGTCAATCCATGCCGTCATGGCTTTGATTTCTAGCTAGTCGGCGTGTATAGGGAACTGTAGTACGGCCTTGGTTGGAACTGTGAACTTACTCGTCAACCCGGAGCATACAATTTGCATGACTGGACCGATCACAGTCCGCTCTTAGCTAGTAGATCTTTGCTTCTTTCTTTGTGGATCTTTTTTGGGTTATGCTCAGCATGAATGTTTCACGGCGACTTGGTAACGAGCTAGTGAGCTATTATATTTGTTGTCAGGTTTTCAAGCATATCTGCTTATCAATCCATCCCCGGTAGACCATACGGGCAGGCGACTGGCAAGGTCAACTTTTCCGGGTGCTCCCCCCAGTCATGTCATCGCCTGACGGCCACGGGGTACTAGGAGAATGGCGAACGCTTTACCACGAGTTTTTAAATGCGGAGCGTGCCATGGAAGCTGCACAACAGACGCTGTCGTCTCAGAGTCTCGGGGCATCATCACAGGCACCACTAGACGAGCTGCGCAGGGCGGGCGTAGCCATGTCAAATCACGCACAGATGCTGGTCCATGCAGCGGCGGAGCGTTGGGCCGAAGCCGCTGTCCCTTTGCCCGGGGATATTATGAGCTCAATGGTAGCGGAGGCCATGGCGGACGACGCGACAGCGGTTGAAGAGGAACTCTTACGTCGCCTAGCGCAAGCATCCCCTGGGCCCAGGGTAACCTTCCGGCCCCAAGTGCTTGACCCGCCGAAGCCTTCGGCAGCGCCTCATCTGCGAGCACGCGAGCGGCCACATGAGCCCCCTGCAAGCAGCAGCTGCCCTCAGGCGCCTCTGTTCTCGACACAGCCCCGACCTGCAGCTCCTCCTCCTCCTCTTGCACCGCAGCAGCGCAGCTTCTCACCCACCGTGGTCATGCCTGGGAGCCTCGCCATTAGCCAGCCGCATAACGCCCAGCGGAGTGCCACCCGCGCCCAGCACGCCGCCGTGCCCACGCGTGCGTCTATGCCCGCCAACCTAACGCCGGCCTCCTCATCCCGAGCCGCTGCTGCCTTGCCCTCTGGAACTGCGGGCATGCCGCAGCACCAACACCCCGGGGCCGCCCCTCGGCCCCAGGCCCTGCCCCACCACCAGCGCAACCCCTCCCAGCCAGCTCCCGGCGTGGTGCGAGCCTCCATGCCCATGCCAGACACCGCACCTTGGTCTCCAGGCTACCGCCCAGCACAACAACAAGCCTACGCTGCCGCCGCCGCAACTAGCGTACGGCAGCCACCCGAATCCACCACCGCGCTTCGCCGAGCCATGTCCATGCGCGTCAGCCCCGGCCGGGCATCTGTGGCGACCAGCTGTCGTGACCGCAGCCGTGATCCCTCCCCTGGCCCTGCCTCCGCACGAGGCGCCCGCTCGGGCAGTGGTATGACGTCTCCCGGCTACGCCGTACGCCACATCCAGCGCCAAGGCAGCCCGCCGCGGCAGGTGTCCCCGGCTTCTCGGGAGGAGATCTTTGAAGCGCTCCACCGAGGCGTGTCGCCGCACCGTGCTAGGCTGCTGCAGTCGGTTGCTGCACAGCCGGGGCCGCAGGCCGCCCGCATGGCTTGGGCGTCTCTGGAGCAGCGCAGCTCGGCGCCGGCCGTGCAGCAGCAGCAGCGGCCGCAGCGCCCGCACCAGCAGGACCAGCAGGGCCCGCTCTCAGCGCGAGGCTCCAGCCAGCAGCAGCCGCAGCGCTGGGCGTCGGCTAGGTCTCGGCCGCTTGAGCAGCCGCCGCCGCAGCGGCAGCAGCAGCAGAGGCCAGGCGTAGCCGAGTCCTGGTTGGCGAGTCCTTGGGAGGAAGCTGCGCGCCCGGGAGCAGTGGACGCGGCCCACGTGGCTGCAGCCGCCCAACGCGGCGCAACCACGGGTGAACCCGTGTTGCCTCGACGCGGCATTCTCCGGAACAGTGCTGGGGAGCGCCGAGCACAGCAGCCGCAGCAGCAGGACGCCCCGCAACGCGGCAGTGGTAGCATGCCAGCTGCGGTGGCTGACATGCATGGTTTCATGGAGCCGATGGAAGCAGCTGTCCGCTCCAGGTCGCCCTCGCCGCATGGTGCATATCGCCACATGCTACAACTGCAGTCGCATGTCGCGGCCTCGTCCTCTGCTGCTGCAGGGGGACAGTCGCATGGGCAGGCGCAGCAGCGACAAGGGCCTGGGGCCGCAGCAGCTGCACGCAGTGTGGAGCGCAGGAGGCCCGCTGGTCCACTGCTCCCAGCTGACCACTGGCCGCAGGAGCACGTGTCCTCCTCGCCTGTGGATCCGCCCAGCCCTGACCTCTTCATCAGTCCAAAGGCCTATCGGGAATACGCCGCCGGGTCCTTCGGCGGCGCTGTGAGCATGTCTGCTAGGCCCCCTACCGAGGCCCCGCCTACCGGTGACGTTGGGGACGTTGCCCGCACCGTGCCGCATGCGGTTTCAGCATCAGTAGCAGGGCCACCAGGCTTCCCACAGCCGCTGGACGATGCGGCAGCGTTTGCTGGCGGGCGGCCTTTCCGCGGCAGGCAACAGCGGTTCTCGGGCGACCTGGAGAGGGCAGCTGCTGAGGGCCCTGTAGGCGAGCCGCCTCGCCCCGCACGACCGGCGTCGCCAGCAGCCACGCCCAGGGTGGACATGCAGCCGCAGCCACAGCTGCGTTCTCCTGACGCGTTTGAGGAGCAGCGGCCGGCGGCGGTGTCGTACAATGACATGGCAGCGGCGCTGGAGGAGGGGGCCATGCCGTACGCTTGGGCAGCACCGCCGCCGCCACCGTTGGCACCATCATCCGCCGCGGTGGCGGCGGCAGCGGAAGAGGTAGGCGCGTCGCCGCTGCCCTCGTCCATGGGTGGTGGCATTCAGGCGGCGGTGCACGGTGCCGGAGTACGCGGGGTGCTGGCATCAGAGCCCGTATCGCCCGGCACTTTTGAGCGGCAGCAGAACGAGGAGTTTGAGTTCTATGAGGCCATGGCTGATGCGCAGGCTCAGGCGCGGGGTCGAAGGCTGGGGGCCGAAGCTCCCAGCATGCCAGCGAACTATCCGCAGCGGCCGCCTCCTCCCGCTGCCGCTGCGGCTCCTCATCCCCTCGCATTCGCCTCGCCTGCTGCTCCGCACCACCCTTTCTCACTCCAGCTGCCCAGCGCCTTACACGCCCACCAACGCACGCACGTCCACTCCAACGGAGGGAACCTTTGGGGCCTTCAGCAGCACCTTCACCCCAGCCTAGTCCATGCAGCGCCCACGTCCCATGGTGGGGCCCATGCGGGCGTTGGAGGTGGAGCCGGCGGTAGCGGCAGCTCCGCAGGCCCTGTCGGGCTTTCAGAGGCGGCGCTGTCTGCTGCCGGGGTGGCGGTCGTGGCTACTGCCATCAGCAGCGCTAGGTCCAGCAGCAGCTCAGTGTCAGGAGGAGCGATGACGTCGTCGGGGGGGCAACCAGACGAGCCGCAGCAGGACGGGTTGGATGGGCACGCAGGTGGGAATGGGATGTGAGCCCCTTGTGTCCCCTTGTGGGTTGCTTGCTTGGGGGAGGTTTGAACGGATTGCTGGGCTCCATGGGCTGGCTTGTGGCGGGATACTGACCCAACTGCTGACTCCTTTCCGATTTTTGGGTGATGCTTTTTCCTACCGTCTTTGCAGGAGCGCTGACCCATGGGTCGCCTGTCGCTGGAGTGTTGGATGCCGCTGCTCTGACGGAGCAGCTAAGCCACATGGACGTTGCAAGTCTGGAGGTGATCCGTGGCTACGCAAGCGGGTATATCGACGGGCGAGTGCAGGCGCTTCAACAGCAATCAGGACAGGTGATTAGTACACGAGTCGAGCCGTACCGTGTAGATGTAGCGGATACCGTGGAGTGCTCATGGGCGGCCTGGCTAGTGTCGTACTCCTCACGTCCTCACCAAGCCGCGCATTGGTCCGTTGGACCCAAGCCATGAAAATTGATGCGGTGTAGTCAGACTGCACATGCAAGTCACCCTGAAGCCCTGCTGACCGTCCTCCTCGAACCGGCTGCTGTATCTCCCGCTGATGTCCGTTGCTGCCGTACATCCCTGCCTCCCTCGCCCACAGGTCCGCTCCCAAGTAGTCAAGGCAGCCGTACTTCGGCTGGTAGAGGAGGCGCTGCAGGCCAAGCGGCAGGCAGCAGCAGCTGCAGTAGCAGCGACAGACGTACAGCCCGCACCTGCTCCGACTCCTGTTGCTGCAGCAGCAGCACCAGCAGCAGCACCAGCCACTTCCCTTGTCCCCCCTGCAACAACGGTTATGGCTGCAGCCGCAATGCCGCCGACATCGATTATCATGGAGGCACCAGTGGCGGAGGGACTGCGCAGGGCTGCGTGGGACAGAGAGCACACGCTGGAGGAGCGGATGCGTCAGGCTGCACGTACGGCAAGCGAGGGAGAACTGCCGGCTATTGATCCTGAACAGGTAAGAGCAGCACACCCGGCACGGCACACGCCTTGCCAGAGTAGTAAGCAGCTGCGGTAGACGGCGCAGCTCCGCCTCCTGCAAGCTTTCAATGCGTCTCATGTGACGTTCTTAACGTTCTTTTCCATCCTGCACTTCTTGCAACCGCCTACTTAACACCAGAACGTCTCCCTCTCTTTGCTTTTTCCTCTCCCGTCCAAACCCGCCCCCCCACAGGCCGCCCTCCTCCCCACGCATCAACAACACCCGCAACCTCCGCAGCAGCACCTGCCGTACTTCCACTACTCCGCTGCTGCCGCAGCCATCGCTGCAGTCAGGGCTGCCAGCGGGTCGGCTCGTCCCTCCACGCATGCAGCAGTCGCTGCTGCCCTGGCATCTCCGCGCTCCCCCGGTGCATGCAGCTCCCAAAGCAGCGTCACTACCGGCGGCTTCAGCCCTTCGAAAGCGGCACGGAGCAGCAGCGGAGGCGGTGGCAGCGGGCCGTATGCGCTGCCGTACGGTCATCCGCTGTCCGATAGGTGGAGCTTGCATGGGGCCGCCAGCGACGGCCCACAGACGGGCGCGGCGGCGGTTCATGACGGCGAGGGCACCGGTGGCGACGAGAGTGCTGCTGCTGCGTCTGTCTATGACGTTGACAACAGCAACGATGGTGCTTCTGCGCCGTATGGGAGCTGTGAAGAGCCGCAGGAGTTGCAGTCGCTGCAGCAGCAACCAGTGGATGCAGTGCCCCCTCTTGTTACGGATGCAGCCGCAGGTCCTTCCAGTCACGGCGGCGGCGCCTCGGTTTACATTGCTGCTGCTGCTGCTGCGGCAGCGGCGGCTCCTATTGTTGCGGAGTGGGCGGGACATTCCCTTCCGGACACCGCCGCTGCTGAGCGCCATGCGCTGAGCCGAGACCAAGACGCCGAGGGGTCCGCCGCCGTGCATTCCTGGCCCGAGCACCTTCGCGAGCAGACCGCTGCGCCTTCCGGAGCCGCCGTGGATTCCGACTCCGCCATCGCAGCTCCAGCACCCGCCGTCATGCAGCCCATGCTGGAGGAACACGTGGGACACGCCATCAGCCCCAGCTGCACCGACAGCGGCAGCGCGGTCAACATCGGCACCGCCGCTGCTTCTCGCTCGGTCTCCACCAGCGGCGGCCTGCCACATCACCGCATGTCGGCATCTCCAGCCTCCTCCTCGCCACGCGGGCAAAGTCCGCGGCCTGGGGTGGGCTCTGTGCTGAGGGCCTCCGCCGACTCCGTCGCGCTGGGCCGTACCTTCCGCTCCCCGCCCAGTGCATCCTCCCCTCGATCCAGCGGTGGCGGCAGCTCCGTGCCTCGCTCCAACCAGCACCACCACCACCACCCCGCCACCTACACGCCCTCCTCCTCCGCCTCACCCCATCGCTACCATGCCTACACGGGTATCGTCCTGTCAAAGCCAGCCAGCGCGGCGTTCCACTCGCCGCCGGGCTCCCCCGCATCCGCCCGGCCACCCAAGCTGCAAGCGCTGTCCCCCGCTTCTTCGTACGCGCCCAAGGCGTCGCCGCGGGAACGGCCGTCCACAGCACTGGCTTCTGCAAGGACGTTATCGTCTGGCAGGTCGGGTGCATCGGGCAGCAGCAGGGCTGCGGGAGCATCCGAGCTGGGCGCTGTTGAGCAGCTGCGTAGCGACTCGATGCGGTTCGTGATGCAGCTGGAGGCCGCGATAGCTGCGGAGGCGGTTCCGGCGGATGTGGAAGAGGTAACGGAGGCGGCGCTACAGGCAGACATGGTAACAGAGGCGGCGACGGAGGCGGAGGAGGATGTCGTCGCTGCAGCGGCGAGGAGTGCAACGGCTGAAGCGCAGGAAGCGGTGGAGGTAGAGGAGGAGGCCGGCGGCTTGGCGGAGGCTCAACTTGCTGCTGTGGGCAAAGTAACGTCCCTGGCGACGGAAGGTGGGGCGGTAGCTTTGGAGCCACTGACGGCAGTCAACCACGCTGAGATTGAGGGCGACACTGGGGAGCACCACCAGCACCCTGCTGGTGATGACGAGGCGGTGATACCACCGCAGTTGCCGCGGGAGACTGAGGAGGTGCGGCTGTCCTTTGGAGAGGAGGACGCCGCCTGGCCGCCTGCCGAACCAGCCGCAGTCTCGGAATCCGAGTTAGCCTTGGAGCCGCAAGCCGTGCCTCAAGACGTGGTGGCTGAGGACGTTGCTGGCGAGGGGTGTGAGGGGTGTCTGCACACTGCAACCACCGCTACCATGGACCTGTACGGGAAAGCGCGAGTTTCATCGGAGGGAGCTGCGCCTGCCGAAGCCGTTGACGATGTTAGGCAGGAGGAACCCATCGACAATGATGCAGCAGCGACCGTAGAAGAAACGGAGATGTCGCAGGAGGGGCTCATTGCTGCTGCCAGTGTCACAGCGTATGGCGCTCCGCCTAGCGCCGCTGCCGATGACGATGGCAGCCTGGCAGTGCCGGCGGCATCGCCACCAGCAGCGGAAGCAACGGTCACCGATGTGGTAGGTCTACCGTCACAGTTGTCGCTACAGCTCCCAGCGGCGGAGGTGGAGGCCAGTCCGGAAGGCGCTTCGGAGCTTGGAGCCCAGGAAGCACCCGAGACCGATCTGGCAGTGGAAGCAGCATCGGCTTCAGTGCCCCAGGATACTGCGTTCGCAGCACCGCCCGCAAGCGCAGCAGCCATGCCCGCGCCCGGTCCCGGGCGGTCGCCTGGGACGACGACTCCCAGCGACGACATGCCGCCACCGCCGCCGCCAGCGATGATGTCTGCCTCTGCCTCGCCGCCGCCTCCGCTGCCACCACCACCACCAGCTTCCCAGGCTCCTCCAGAACCCTTACAAACGGCGTCGTCTGCGAACGTCGCCCCTGTGCCACAGCATGCCGCTGCAAACACCGGTGCCAACCTGGACGGGGAGTCCGAGCTGGCTGCTCCTGCGTCTGCTTCTGCTTCTACCGCTGCTCCTCTGCAGCAGCAGCAACAGCAAGATGCAGCTCAGGCGACTGTCCGGTCAGTCTCAGCTCCGGATCATCTTACCTCTGGGCACAAGGCATGCAACAACACATATGACGGCAGCAGCAACACCAGCTCAGAGGTGCTTGCAACGGTCAGCTTGAGTGGCACGGGTATGGCGCCTGTCGAGGCTTCCCATAACCTAACGACCCTGCCCAAGGCCTTGCCGACGGTGGAAGCGGCGGTGCTGCCAGCGACGCCGGAGATTTCTGCCGCTGAAGGTGAGCCGCCAAATACATCCCCACAGCCATCCCAGCCAAGTACGGCGGCCCTGGAAACCACGGTCCCGCCGCCTGCGGTGCCCGCGCCAGCAGGAGCAGCAGCAGCAGCCGTTAAGACTGCCCCTGCATCTGTTGCTGCTGTTGCTGATGGTGGTGCTGCTGCTGATGCTCCAGCTTCAGAGCCCGAAAGGGGCTTGCGGACGTCGTCCTCCCCAACAACGCTGAAGGCTGCGGTGGCGGCGGCGACGGCAGCGGCTGCTGCTGCTGCTGCTGCCGAGCCAACATCGTCCAGCAGCGGTACCACCACACCCAGCAGCGGCACGGCAACGCCCACCCGCCCAAAGAGCCGAGACGCGCGCAGCATTGAGCCGGTCTTGACAGAGCTGCGAGCGGTTCGGACAGCCATGTCGATGGGTGAGTGCTGTTGACATAACCATGCCTTTCTCCTTTCCAAGTCGTAGTTTTTGTATCGCGGTTTTGCAACGGCCTTTACCCACACCACCGCCTTAACCGCGCGCGCGTCCGTCCCTCTCCTGACTTGCTTCCTTTCTTCCCCGCCTTCCTCCACCGCCGCTGCTGCAGGTGACCCCGACGGCTCCCGCGCTGTACGCATGGCGGAGCTGCTGGGCCAGCTGGACACCTACCGGCGAGGCGTGGAACGACGCCACGGCCCCCAGCACTCCATCGCCTCCCAGCTGCGCATCCTGCATGCCGACATGAGCAAATGGCTGCAGGCAGCCGTCGCAACAGCGGCAGCGGGAGGAGGGGGACCGGCGAAGACGGTTGCTGCAACCACCTCTGCCGCCGTCGCCTCCTCCTCCTCCTCTTCCGCGCAACCGACGAAGGCAACGACGACGTCGACGTCCAGAAGGGCCTCTGCTGCTGCTGCAGCCGCAAGGGCCGGCAACGGACTGCATTACACGGCGGTAACGCTGAAGTTGGGCGGTGTCGGGGTCTCTGTAGCGCCCTCCTCAACGGGGCTCCAGGGCTCCACAGCGTCCCATGGGTCGTCGTCATCACAGCCCCAGTCCCAGCCCCAACTCCTGCCACCACCCCCTCAGCAACAGCCCCCGCTGACCAGTCATGAATCCCAATCCTCGGTCGGCTCCGACGCCACGTTTGACCTCGCGGCGTCCACCGGAGGCACAACGCCTCGAGACAGCCTCCACGTCACCCTCCCGGACGGCTTCACGTTCCCGCAGCACGCGCAGGAGCTGCCGCAGCAGCAACAACAAGGACAGCAACCCCACTCACAGCCGCAAGCGCAACCCGTGAGCAACAGCGGGGCATCCCCAAGGGGTCCAGCTAGCAACCGGACGGAGCGTCCTGCCACAACGGCTACCGCACTCGGATCTGCCCGGGGTGCGGTTGAGTCTCCTCGAACAAGCGGCATGTTCGCTGGTCTGCTCCCGCCCGCAGCATCTGGATCTCCCCTGGCTCGCCTTTCTGCAGGCTTGGGTGTGGGGAGCGGTATGCGCCGGCCGTCGGTCGACGCCTACTCCCTGCAAGGCCCCGGCGGAGGCGCAGGTGGAGTGGGTTTCGCTGCAAGCGGCTTCATGTCGGCTGCATCCCCAGCATCAGACACCGGCATGCAGGACGGCATGAGTGGCGCTGCGGTTGCAATTGGCGGCGTTGGCAGCAGCCCCCGAGACGGGATGCTGGGGGGCGGGATGATGAAGGCGCCGGGTATGGGCATGATGCCTGGGGCAGCGTCTCCGGGCGTAGGAGTGTACGGCATGGGCGTTGGCATGGGTGTGGGTGTGGCGTCTGCGATGGGCCAGGGCGTGATGCCCGGGTCGCCGAGGCAGTACGGGTTGGGTACGACAGGCCCGAGCATGACGGGTCCAGGGTACGGAATCCAAGTCGCTAATAACACCAGCGGTGGAGTTGGGCTGGGTGGACCCACGGGTCAGTTGAGCCTGCTGGAGCTGGCGAACCAGCTGAACAGCAAGACCATGCAGCAACAGCAGGAAGCTCAGCAGCAACAGCATGGCAAGCAGCAGCTGATGTTGCCGCCTCAGCACATGCACGCGGCGGCTGCGGCTGCGGGCACTGCTGGCGGCCCTTTCCTCCCAGGCATGCGTGGCAGCACCCTTGCCCATGCATCCGCCTCAGGAGCTACTAGCTCTCCTCCAATGGTGGATAATGCGCGGAACCAAGCACTGTCGCAGCCCCAGTCGAGAGAAGCCAGCCCTGGGGCTTCGGGACCGCTAGCGCGGGCGAGCAGTGGGCTTGGGCTGGGTGCGGGTGCAGGGACTGTGTCTGCGGGAACGGCGTCTGCGGCTGCTGACGGCAAGGACGCCTCTTCGAAGACTAGGTCGCGCACCAAATGGGGGATGCTGTTTAGCGGCAAGAAGTGAGGGGTGGGACGCGCACCTGATGGGGGAGGTGTAGCTTGGGATGGTAGGATTTATCCTTGTATCATCAGGCGCTGCCTGGGTTGAACGTTGGTCCGTCTCCTTACTCTGCTAGGGAAGGCAAGATGTCGCGGTTTACAGTTGACAACGGGCGTTGACCAGTGTCCGTCTAGTTTCGATACTACTACGCAGTGAGGGAAGGTAACGTGTGCCAAGAGGGGCGGAAGCAGAAGTTAACCGCAAGGATTTTGACTTACAGGAAGCATGCGTGGTTGGTCACATGTGAGGTGTGCGGCCCAGTGGCCGGTGGTGGGTTTGTGTGTAGTTGGACGGAAGCGGTCATGCGCACGCACGTGTGCCCTGCCGCGCGCAGGCTGCTATGACGGACGGTGTCCTTTCGTTAATATAAGTAAAGCATGGGTTGGGGACTGATGCGGTCTACAGGCCTGCATGGGCAGTGACCAACGTTGTTCAGATGTCTGGTTGCTGTTGCGTACAGTTGAACCGCTAAACAGCGAGCTGGGGGGGGTCTTGGACATTCATACGTGTTGTTAACCATGTCTTGGGCGAGTGGTACGGCCTAGGGGATTGTGAAGGTGCTTGCAACCGTCAACCCGCATGGGGTGAAGCGTGAGGTTCGCGCGGAGGGGTCAAAGGACTGTCCATGATAAGTTGCCTTGATTGTTGCCGACAGCTTGAAGCGTTTGCCTACCCGGCAAACCACTATCATCAGGAAAGCCAGCGTATGCCCATGACATTAGACATGTACAGCTAGGGTACAAGTAGGAATACGTACAGCGCTACACAAGACTACCATAAGTACGGTATGCAGCTCCGGCTCTCCAAATCCTTCATACACGCATCTTCACAAATCATTCAAGGGCATGCCCCGATGACACAGGGGCCAAGCCGTACCTGTATGACAGGAATTAGCGGCTACCGTGTCTAGCTATAAGTTCCGACCCAAATCATTCTATACATGCTAATGGCTATCTAAAACAATCCTGACGCCGTTACATATCCGAGAAGTAGTTCAACTGTATGCTAGAGCGGAAGCCTTCCCACCACCGCCTCCTCGCGGCTAGACAGCATGGCCTCTGCCGTACAGTAATTATGTAGCAGCGCTGCGGCCTCATTTGGGTTTAAAAGGGATGGCGGTGAAGGTGTCGTTCCAGCGCTTATACGCGATGTGGTAGCCGAACTGCATGGACAGCGCAGGAGGAAGCTCGCTCAGCAATTGCGGGCATAGAGGCACGGGTCAGAAGCCCAGGTGTCATGGATCACGGGCATGCTGGTCTTGAACGCTTGTACACCCGTACAACGGTACAAGGACACCCGGACAGGACACCACCTTCACGCCGCCTCCCACGCACCCTACCCTTGCCCCCAGCTCCCAGCCTTCTTGCCCTCACCTCTTTAATCAACAGATCTATTCCCTTGCCGTGGAATTCCTTTGCTCCCTCGTAGATGTGCTGGATCTGCTCCAAGAGCCGCATGTACTGCTGCTCCGAGCTCTCCGCGCCCTTGGCGTCAGCCGCCTCCAGCCAGGCCTTATGCTCGTCCACCTTCTTCTGCAGGTCGGCTCGCTGCACCTCGAGGCGCTTCAGGTAGGTCTCGTACTCCTGCATACGGCCACGAGGATGTACGGCAGAGTAATGGTGTACGTACGGCAGAATGTACGGCAGAGGAAGGAGGGAAGGAGAGGGGTACACGCACACAAGGTATACGACAGCGCACAGGACCTTTGGATCCAGGGGCATGGCTAAGCCCATGCAAGGCGGCATGCAGGTGGTACCATAAGCATGAGATCTGTGCCCCCCCCCCCGCAGATGAGTTAGTATCCCAGCGTGCTCGTGGCTTTTTGTGACCGTATCCTTAGGCCTAGTGGCCCATGGGACGGTGTACGTTATGTTACGCGCATTGGCTGCTAGCATGTGAAACCAGAGCCGTACAGTCCCATACAGTTGTAATATCGGTATGATACAATTCAATAGCGCTAGAAACTCACTTTCTTGCCCTCCTCGTCCTTCTTCAGGTCCGCCTCGAGCTCCCTCAACGACCTCCGGAGGCCTTCTGCAGTGCCGCCGATGTTCGTGCTTGTTTGGTTGAACTGCTGAACTGTAACATCGTTCGTTACTCGCTTTCCCTCGCTAGCTGGCGATTTCATGGCAGGAACGGGAGGCTGGCCCGGCTGAGGCGTTGCAGGTCCGTCTGCTTAGGTCCGTTTGCACAGGGCAATCTAAGTGCCGCGACTGAGCCAGGCCTTTGCCTTAGGTTAACTAAGATGTAGGTGACAAGCCTGGAGACCGCACAGCCTTAGTGAGCAAGGTGCATGCCCCGTCTTATGACTTCGAGCAAAGGAATATCTTAAGCTGTCACCACAAGCTTATTCGCTAAGGGTTTGTGACAATACGGGGATTTACTGCAGGATACTGCTAGGAATGAAGCGTGGGTTGAGTGCCAAGAATCAATTCGACATGCATGGGGCTCCTATTGGTGCTGATGTTATTGATCCTACGTGAAGGAATAGAAACTGAGCTGCGCGGAGAAGAACAGGATTGGAGGAGCACCGTATGGCATGCCGTACTAGCAGTGCTTTCCTTGCCCGCCTAAAAAAACAGAGCTGTGTCATTAGGAGGCCCCAAGTCGCCTCTGAGAACCGCGTTACCGCATTTATATAGGGCGCTTGCTGCCTTTCGGGAGGTAAGCCTGATGCTCACAGTGTGGGCTCGGCACGGCTGCTTAACGCTCTATAGTCCCAGCAGTGTTTGCCATAAATCTTATATGCGTAGAGGTGCTTTTGTTGCACCAAACGGACGTGGTCTTTGTTCCTCGAGACCATCACGCTCATCTCGGGTGTTCTCTTTCTGAAATGCAATGGCGGCTTATGCACCCGTTCCTGCCTTTGCAGGACCGTCAAAGATGTTCGGTTCCGGCAGCACCCAGCTGGCGCCTGCTCTGGTGCGGTGCATCGCCACCAGCAGCTGTGCCGCAAGCGCAGCTCCCGCGCTTGCTCCTGCCAAGAGCGGCAACCTTCTTTCTTCTCTTTTCGGTATTGGATGCAGCCGCGTTGACGTGCCTCTGAGCGAGCGGCTGCCGTCCGTGGCGGAGCCGCCCCGCAGCTCTGTTCCCGCAACCAAGCCGGCCCTGAAAACTTCCAGCCTCAGCTCCGGCATTAAGGTAGCCACTATTGATTCCGTGAGCCCTGTTTCCAGCCTGTGCCTGTTTGTGGAGGGTGGTTCCAGCGCGGAGACTGCCTCGACGACCGGTGCCAGCAAGGTCCTGGAGATTGCTGCGTTTAAGGCCACTGCCAACCGCTCTACTTTCCGGCTTACTCGTGAGCTGGAGAAGATTGGCGCCACGGCTTACTGCCGCGCCGGTCGCGACAACATCGCATTCGGTGTGAACGCTGTTCGCCTGAACCAGCGCGAGGCTCTTGAGGTGCTGGCAGATGCTGTGGTCAACGCTCGCTACACCTACTGGGAGGTGCGCGACACCCTGGAGACCCTGAAGGAGCAGCTGGCCGCTGAGCTCAAGAACCCCCTGACCTCGGTCAATGAGGTCCTCCACCGCGCGGCCTTTGAGGGCGGCCTGGGCAACTCCCTGATCGTTGACCCCGCCCTGGTCGACGGCTTCAGCAACGAGACGCTGAAGGAGTACGTTGCCAGCATCCTGACCCCCTCGCGCGTCGTGCTGGCTGGTGTCGGCGTTGACCACGAGGAGATTTCCCAGCTGGCCGCCCCCCTGCTCAGCCTGCCCGCTGGCGACGCCGCTGCGGCCCCCGCCTCCAAGTACGTTGGCGGCTCCATGAACGTCATCGCCCCCACCTCGCCCCTCACCTACGTCGGCCTGGGCTTCGAGGCTGCCGGCGGTGCTGCTGATGTCAAGTCGGCTGCCACCGCCAAGGTGGTGAAGGCGCTGCTGGAGGAGGCTCGCCCCACCCTGCCCTTCACCCGCAAGGAGCACGAGGTGTTCCGCACCGTCTCCCCCTTCGCCCACGTCTACAAGGGCACCGGTCTGGTCGGCGTGATTGGCGCCAGCGCTCCGGGCAAGGCCGGCGCTCTGGTGGATGCTCTGACCGCCAAGGTGCAGGCTGTGGCCAAGGGCGTGTCCGACGCTCAGCTGGCGCACGCCAAGGGCCTGGCCCTGGGTGAGCTCAAGGCCTCCACGGCCACCACCGCCGACCTGGCTGCCAGCGTGGGCTCCTCGGTGCTGGCCACCGGCAAGTTCAGCGCGGGCGAGGTTGCGGCTGCTCTGCAGGGCCTGACCGCGGCTGAGGTCACCAGCTACGTGAGCGCCATGGTCAAGTCGACGCCCACGTTTGTGTCGTACGGCAACCTGTCCAGCCTGCCGCGCGCGGAGTCCATCGCCAAGCGCTTCTAAGCAGGTGGTGGAGGTTTGGATTGGGGGTTGGTATGGTGTTGATTTGCAGGGGTTTAGGACGGATGTTGGCGGTGCCGGGCGGGGAGGGTCGTCCGGAAGTGTGGTGTGACGTGCACTGGCAGCTTTGTGGCAACCGGGGATAGTGCAACTTGGCAGAAACTGAGGGGCATTGGTTTGGTTAGCTGCATGGCAGTAGTGGTCATCACGTCTCGGCTTATGCAACCTTTGGGTGTTTTGGGGGTGCGTGGTGTGGCTGCGGCATGGGGTGATTGCTGTGGCAACCTAGATGCTTGGTTATGGGCATGGGGACGACGGCATGCTACTCGCATGTGCGCGGGTCGTTTCCCCCGCTAGCCTCGGCTGGGTATCACCCCTGCCCCAGACCTCGAACAGTACATGCGTTTTTCGAATGCTGGCGCGTTCATAGGTAGACAATGATGGTGGCTTATCCATAACGGTGCGGCCGATGGGAAGCAGCAACTCCTGGTTGATGGTTACATCGTGCAATCCACAAGGCGGAGATAGTAATGGGCAAGTGGATTGCCTTAACTCCTGATTCTTGTAACCTAAACGGGCGTGAGCGGCAAATTGCATACTTCTAATTGCATGTGCACGCATGGGCGCATATCGCTAGACTGTGCTACTATTGCTCCTTTACGGACAGCGCTATCAGACGACTTCAGCAATAAAACCTGAGATATGCACACCAAAGCCAACCCCGTTATGAATGTATCTCAGCCCGGATAGTTGAAATCACAAATGTACAGTGACGCCTTACAGCATCTAGCCTTTCGCTAAGCGACCACATGTCCCTCATATGACGCACGCATACACCGCATCATTACAATCCCAAACCCACATCGCTCACACGTGGCACGGCCAACCTTAGCTCTCCGTATTGCATGGCAACAACACCTCATCCGGCAGCCGCACGCCCTTTGTCAACAACACCCCCGTAGCCGTCGTCACAGTAAAGACCCCTGGGTCGTCGTCATCTTCATCACCCGCATGCAGCTCTTGCCGCTGCCGTTCTAGTGCCTCCAACCGGTCAAGGATGCTGAGCGGGTCCGAGGCAGCGCTGCTATCTGGTACGTTCTCGCTCGTTGCTTTGGGCGCGGCTACCGCAGGGCTAGCGCAGGCTGCGGACGGCGCCACCGGGGTGCTTCCGGGAGCAGCGGAAGCCGGCCGCACCCCAACTGCGGACCCCGGGCGCACGCTACTTGCGGATCCTGGCCGCACGTCCATTGCAGATGCTGAGCGCATGCCGTACTGCTCCTGCCCCGTTAAGGAAGGACGCATTGACTCGGGCGTTCCTGCGGTTGAGGGCAGATGAGGGGGATGCAGATGCACTGTAGATACCTTGGTTAACATGGAAGAACATGCATGCGGCTTAAGGGAGGAACCAATGCTAACGTATACGCATTCGTTGTATTCCAGTTCATCCCTACTAACCCACCTCCCGCCGCCAGGTGCCCCGCCTGCCTCGACGTCGTGTTCAGCACCAGCTTGTCAAAGTACGATAAGGGCTTGGCGGATGTGGGTCGTGACACCGGTCGTGTCTCAGTCTGCACCTCCAGGTTCGAGGACGACACGCGCGCAGACGCTCGCGGGGGCTCACGTGGGAAGCTCGAGCCAGCAGCCGGTTCTGAAGTCAAGGCAAGGGTTGACAGGGGGACGAGAAGGAGCGCATGCGATGTAAAGAATAGGGGACGAGCCCTTGTTGCGTACCGGTAAATGCGTTGCTTGGCATCCCATGACGGTCCAGGAACGGCTTACGACTACACCAGATGTACGCTGTCCGTCGGCATAGCGCCCCTAGTTCCCTTAGCCTAGCCTAGCTTGTAGTCCCATCAAGGCCCCGGGTCACCGGGGCTTACCTTGGCTGCTCTGCCCTGCTGCCGCGTCCGGCACGTCCCCCCGGTTGCCTCTCCGCCACTCGTTGAGAGCCTCTAGGAAGGAGCGGTGGCTGTCAGCCTCGCTGAACTGCCCCGCAGCCAGCGAGGGGCCGTCGTCAGTGCCGCACGACATACCGCCCCCGCCAGATCCACCGCCCCCGCTGCCGCTACCGCCGCCCTGCAAGGTCCCGAAAGCAGAGGGCGCCCCATCCCGTGCACATTGCCATGTTGGTTACGGTAAGCGCGCACGTACGGCAGTCAAGGGAAGACGCGCTGGGACTGCTGCTGCTTCAGAGAGAAGTTTGACGGCGTCTGGCCCTATCTAGACAACTGAACCGACTACGGTGCCAACCATCCCCATACGGACCTGGCCCCAACAAGGCTGAGGAGCCCTCCCCCATGGAACTCCTCTCTCGCAAGCACCACCAATACCGGTACTGCCCGCAACCCTCCGCGCACCCACTTGTGAGTCAGGCGTGGCGCTTCGAGCCGCCTCCACAGCTGACCGCGCTGACGACATCCGGCTGCCCGACACGGATGGCACATTCGCCGCCACAGCCTCAGTAGTCCCAGATGAGGACCCTCCTCGGGCTGACGCAGGAGCGCGGCTGGGAGCTGGGCCAGGACCTCCAGCGGCTCCGAAGGCCGTCGCACCGCTGGCAGGTCGCCGACTCGCGGCATCGCTGCCTGTGTGTTTGGGGGAGAGAAATCGCAACAAGCGATCCGTGTTCGGGGGAGGGGTGGTTCGGCATGGGTTGGGTTGGGGAGGGTTAGGGGCCGGAGCGAGGTTGAGGTGAGCTCGGCGCGGGAGTTGCCCCGCAGGAGTTGGCCAGTGCCATTTCCCCTTACCCTTGCCAACGTTTGCACGCAAACTTGAACCATTTCGCCAGATCGAGCCTCCTCCAGCATTAGCCCTGCGCATTGCAGGGGATGGTTGCATGCTCGCCTCCAAGCCCCGCTGCAAGCAAGCGCACGCTTTGCGCAGCAGTTCAGCTTACATGAGCGCTTCACGCTTTGCCCTCTCCTTCTCCATTGCCTTCCGGAGCTCTGCTAGTTTTTGCTGCACGTAGTCAAGCGCACGGTTGGTGACAGCCCTCAGACCGAAGCGGTTCAAAAGTAGGTTTTTTTGCTCGAAATGCAGCTGCGTAGCCTTACCTCCATAGCAGCAGCCTCCGCGCTGAGCACTGACGGCTTGGACAATGGTTTGGGGGCCATTTGTCCTTAGCACCCTCCGCCTTCCCAGCACCAGCGCACTAAAGCAATTATGTTATATCCAAAGCAAACGCTCTCCCAAGGCTTTAAGCCTCTTTTCTCCCGAAATAGATACGCGCTAACATGCAAGTTGCAACTTCCGTCTACCTAACCAGCGTGTTGATCAGTATGCAGAAGTTCAACCATATATCAGGTTGGTAACTAAAGGCATAGCAATCATAAAGGAAACCTAAACCGCGGCACAAAAGCGAATTTTCTGAACCACAGCTTCCGCGTTTATCTCCTTACGTATGTTATTCAAATGGATTTACGTCGCAGTAGTGAAGTCGTTTTTTTCCACTCTGTTACGCCCTTGAGAGTCTGCATCCAGCATCCTGGCCTTTCACGTCGTACGGTCATATCACGGTTTCAGAGCCCGGCAACTACGTAGAAACCCCACTGCACTGCAATGCAATGCAAGGGACTCGGTACTCCTCGAAGTAGATCCCCACATACTTGTGACTTATCAGCCATGCGCCCATACCCAACGACCACCCCACCCAGGAGCTTTCAGATGCCGCCCCGGCCGCTGCGTGAAGCGTTAATCGCCGGGGTCGTGGAAGGAATAAGGGACTACATCTTCGGGAAACCTTTACAATGTTACAATGGACCTCTTCGTCCCACCGTAAATATGCACACATGCCAAAATTACGGCGTTACCAGACGCACAGTGGGCCAAGCCAAGGCATTAACCACCCTAGCCCGAAGTTAACACTCCTGATTGCCTTGCACCAACACACCCGCGTTACGCCTGTGCCTCATTGCAGTACCAACTCAGATGCTTGGGTGCATTGCGCTTTCTCTCTCTCCGCTCCCTTCACCGCCTGCCCGCCCAAGCGGGCGCATTCCGGTATAACGATAGTCAAAATAGTTACAAATGATACACATCAGTCGCGCAGCACGCATAACGCACAGCGTACCCCAACCCCACCCCGTGAGGCGTTCATCGAAGAAGACAAGCTGGGGTAAAGCCCTTCCCAAGCCGTACGGAGCAAAATCGGGCATGACACACGCAGGCAACACCCGCCTCTGGAAAGCGGGTTGTCCCTATCTCAAGCTAGCTGAAGCCTCAATATCGCTGACCTCAGCTTCATCCTCTGCCCTCGCTGCCCTGGCCGCCGGCATGTGGGAAGGTGGGGAGCAACACCCCCGCCAGCACAGTCCCCCAGCTTGAACCGCAGCTCCGCCTATAGCCCTATACCTCCGTCATCACAGGAGCCCCCAGGAAGTAGGATACCCGTATCATAGGACCAGAGTGGACACGCAAGCATGCATCCGCAAGCATGCAAATGCCCTTTTCAACACACACGCACATTCACATTTAGCGCAGCCCCTTCTCAATGCTTCTCACACCGACGCCGCGTGTGTGATTAGCCTTCACGCTTGCAGACCCAATCAAGCACACTCCCCTCGAAAGCCCCCTCCCTCTCCCGCGCACCACCTCTCGCGGCTCATCTTCATACTCCTGCCTCCCCAGCTCCCCACGTTACCCCTCGGCTCAGTGTATCTTGCACTACAGCAGCCCCTCCTAGCCAAGGCACGCACGCATGCATGCCCTTCCCTCTCCACCCCTCCCCCCTCATCCTGCTCCCTACCCCAGCTCACATCACTCCGAACCCCACGGCACCCGCTCCCGCCGCCGCAAGCGCCAGCAGCGCCGACGCCGCCACCAGCTCCGGAGACGAGGAGGAGGAGGAGGACTTGCCCGCCCCCGCCACGCTCCTGCCCTTCATGTTGTAGTCCTCCACAATGGCCTCCGCCGCCAGCTTGCCGCTGAAGATGGCGCCCTCCATGGAGGCCAGGTACTTTTGTTTGGTGAAGTCTCCCGCCAGGTAGAGGTTGGAGATGGGGGTGCGCTGGGTGGGCCTGGGGGGGCGGCAGGGAGGGTGGGTGGGTGGGAGGGCAGGAAGGGTTGTGAGATCTGCAGCCGCATCCTAGGGATCTACAGCCCCCCCTCCTCACACCTCCGCCTCCCCCTCTGCGCCCCTCCTTCTCTTCCATCATCCCAGCCCAACCCAGCCCGCCTCCCCCGCCGCCGGATCCGGGTTAGGTGTCGATACTGCCTATCCCGCCTTCCCCCCCCCGCCCGCCTCCCTTCTCCCCCCTGCCCCGGCCCCATGCAAGCGTCCTCATACAGCTCGTCAGTCTCTTCCCCCTTACCCTGGCCCCCCCTCCCATCCTGCCGCCTCCTATCCCCATTGCTTTCCCCTAACTTGTGGTCTCCTATGGTTTGGTATGGTCTTTGGCCACATCCAACCAACCCCCCCCCCTCCCGCACCTGAACGCCTCGCGCCCCGCGCGGCTCTCGTACACACTGAGCGGCGTCTTGACCACGTGGAACTTGCGGATCTTGGCCAGCGAGCCATCCGCCCGGATCTCGTTGGGGAAGAGGCGCTCCAGCTCCTTCATGGTGGCGGCCATGATGTCCTCGTCGGAGCTGGGGGGGGGAGCGGGAGGGAGCGGACAGGAGGGGGGGATTAGATAAACTGGGCCGCCGAAACACGGACCCTGACCGTAGTTTACCGCTTGAAATTGCTTGATGGTGTCCCAGATGTCGAAGTACTGTAGCGTGTATGGGGTAGGCTAGGATGGCATGCTATGGAGCGAGAGACTCAGAGAAGGCCCTCTCCTTCCCCCGGGCTTTCCCTTCCTAACCGTCAGCTCCTACGCTCTTCTGTCCGCAGCACACCTCCCTTTCCCCCAAAGCACCGGCATACCTTACCGCCCTTCCCTTCCCTCCTCAGCGCACACCCCCCCTAACGGCCCTCAGTACCCACCGTCCGATCCAGTCCTTGGCGGGCGCGAACACCAGCTCCAACATGCTCTTGTCAGGGTCAGCGTACTCCCTGGGAAGGGGGGGGGGGACGGAGGGAGGGGAGGGCACGGGAGGGCAAGGGGAGTGGGGTTGGGTTTGAGGTCAGGCTGTGTCCTCTCGTTAGCCCCTGATCCCTCCACATGCCCCTCCGTCACCTACATCCTTCACCCCTTGCATCCGCAAGCAGCCATTCCCGCTCCCCAACCCCCCGCTCCCACCACCACCACCCACCCCCACCCCCGCACCCAAATCCCCCCCACACCTGCAGGTTGTGCTCATGTCCGCATACACCGACAGCAGCGGCGAGCGCGAGAACAGCAGGTTGTCCACCGTGCTCAGCTTGCGGTCGAACCAGATGTGGATGTTGATGACCGGCACGCCCTCCAGCTCCTTGAGCTGGGAGAAGTACGGCAGCGGGCGCCAGGGGGCGGGGACCAGCTGCTTCAGGATGTCAACTGGGGGGAGGTGGGTGGGAGGAGGAAGTGGAGGGAGGGGGTTAGGGCAGGAGGAGGAGGGCAGGGGTAGGAAAGGGAGGAGGGGGGGGAGAGAGGCGGATCTGGTGGGGTTGATGGCGGAGGAGTGACGGCATTCCGCAGTACCCGTACCTGTACCCGCACCTTGTCACGCACCCCCACCCGCAACCCTCGGGTGGTGGGGCCTACATGTCACACTGTTCGTTTCTCTTCCTCCTCACTCCCGCACCCCGCACCAATCCCCACCAACCCGCACCCACCCGGCACTGCCGACATGTAGAGGTCCCCCTCCACGATCTCCCCGTTGGTCAGCGCAAAGTGCTTCACACTGCCGTCCTCATTCAGCACGATCTCCCGCACCCGCGCGTTCATCTTGACCACCCCGCCGCGCTGCGTGAAGTGCTGAACCATGGGTCCGCACAGCCGCTCGGGCGGGGCGCCGTCCAGGAAGGCCATCTTGGAGCCGTGGCGCTCCTGAAGGGAGGCGGGGGGAGTGAGGGGGAGAGAATGGGTGAGGGGCCGGGGAAAACACACACGTTGTCAGTGCTGAGTGGAGTGCGGGGCGGAATAGGTGCGAATGTGTATGTGTTCTGTGGTTTGCTCCCGTGCTGCCGTCCTCACGCTGCTCCCGCTAGGCATGTGCGCACACCCAGTGCCGCGTTGGGCGTTAGGATCTATAGCGGGGATTTGATTGGTTGGGTCAGGAAGATCCACGCACCTGCAGGAAGCGGTTGAGGGCCGTCAGCACCACCGTCATGGATAGCCGGTCCGGGTCGATGAAGGCCAGGGCCTTTGCCATGGCGATGAAGACCTCCTCGTTGACCCGATCGGGAACGTTTTGCTTGCGCATCCACTCCGTAACAGTCAAACTGTCCTGCTCTTCAACGTACTTCTGGCCGAAGATAATGGCCGGCAGCAAGCCCAGCGCAAACTGGATTTTCTCCGAGAAAGTAAGCATTTTGTTGTTGCGCAGGATTGCGAAGACTCCGTTCCAGGGCGCTGGGATATCCGGGAAATCGAACCGGCTGAACTCGCCGGGGAGGTTGGGCATGGCAAAGATCAGCGAGTGATCTTTCCACTGTAGGCGATCCTCGATGTTCAACTCCTTGAACAGATTCATCATGTTTGGGTAAGCGCCGAAGAAGATATGCAAGCCAGTCTCGTACCAGTCGCCATCCTTGTCCTTCCAAGCCGCTACCTGGGCAGATCGTTTACCGGATGTAATTAGAGATTCAAGGGTTGCGCGCTTTGGAGGCAAATGACGCCCAGATGGGCGCACCTTGCCGCCCAGGACGTCGCGGCCCTCCAAGACGATTGGCTCGTGGCCCGCGTCCGCGAGGTACTTCGCTGCAGATAGCCCCGCTAGACCAGCGCCAGCAATTACAACCTTAAGCGGCTCAACGGGGCGCGGCGCATTCCTGAATTTCGCTGATAGAGCCTGTGCCTCCTGGAAAGTGTCTGCCGTCTCAAAGGCAGGCTTTGGACAATCGCGGGCTAGAACCTTAAGCGCTCGACGTCCAGAAATATGTCTAAGTGTTATATGGGCATGACCTGAACAGCGGGAAGCAGGCGCGACCTGGCGTGACCCAGGGCTCTGCAAGTGCTTGGCAAGCATGGTAACAGTTCTTAATGCTTGGGCACCTACAGGCCTATTAAGTTGTAAGTCGGGACATGAAATGTCCTTAACTGTATCTTCGACCCAGACTCCAACCAGATTGGACCTCAGGTTCTAAATCGGTTACTCCGTACAACGGTTCGGAATTGCAAGCCGGTTGCAGGGTTGTCGCCATCATCATTTTATCAGAAAGTTCCTGTGTTGCCTCCATTCAGCAGAGATGACTGCGCCCCCTCCAGCTCTCCCTAATGAGGAAGCAGTTTCCCGGGCGAGAGAAAAAGGCTGGTCTGCTTCACAAATAGATAATATGTATCAAGCTCTAACGCAGGTGCTTAATCCCTACACCAGCAAAAATCGAGGCTTTGCTGTACTTGCTTCTGCATGACTTGCTGCGGTCTGTTATGTAGGCGCATAAAGCATGGGCGTGCAGAGAAGTACCCGTAGGGTAAGTGGACATACCGCTCGTCCTCACTATCACGATGTGCCTCCAGCCCACACCACAGTAATGCTACCCGTAACCACTCCTCCCAGGTGCGTGGTTGTCCGAGACGGCGAGGTAGTGGGCCGAGGCCATAACCTCACCAACAAAACCCGTAATGTGAGCACGGTGGGGTGTGGCATAGCGGCGCTTCTATTGGAGCAACTATGGTTGGGACCAACTCGATGGTCGTTGGCCATGTCTGCACGTGACCACCGTAATCCCCTCCACATGCAGGGCACGCGACATGCGGAAATGATTGCCATTGACGAGATCCTAGCAAACTGCGGCGGCTCAGTCACCGATGCCGGGTTTGACAGGTGAGCGCCCAGCAGCTGACAGTTCAGCTGCTTGCTTCGCTAACAAGGCCTTCCATGATCCTATTACTTACCCTTTACCTGTTGTCTCATGACGGTTCTGCACGGAGCTTATGTCGAAATTCTGGTTCCTTGCCCGGAGCACCATCTTAACTTTACCGCTGTCGTACTGCCGTGCTGCCGTCACGTACTGCCGTACCCTTCGTTGTTGTTTCCACAGATGTGATCTGTACGTCACCGTTGAGCCCTGCATCATGTGCGCGGGTGCGCTATCCCTTCTGGGCTTCCGACGCGTGTTTTACGGCTGCGGCAATGATCGCTTCGGCGGCTGTGGTTCCATCCTTCCCGTCAACGATGAAGGATGCGGCCCTTGTGCAAGGTAAGAGAAGAAAGCAACAGAGCGCACACACATGGTTACCTGTATCACAGCCCGGGACAAATCATTGCCATATGAAGAACAATATGAAGGTTCTTCCCTCTCCTACCCTTCAAAGTGCTTGGTAACCCGTGTTCATTAAGCGAGTTGGGGTTCGTTAGGTTGCCGCCGCTTTGCCTGCCTGCTCGCGCCCGCATGCAGGCAATCACCCCCCGGCTCGCATGCGGGTCGGGGCTTCCCCGCCCAGGGCGGCTTGTTCCCCGAGGAGGCCGTGGAGCTGCTGCGGGAGTTCTACGCGGCTGGCAACCCATGCGGTGAGCAGCGAGCGCTCTGGTGTACCTTAAACGTACCTTAAAACGGATCAGGATTACATAATGAGTGGACCCATACCTATGATATCGGTATCAACACATCATATGGGGCCTGCAACAGGCTGGGGGGCCATAGTCTCACAGCCCTAGCAATCCTGCAGCCACCATACCTTGTATACTGGCGCCTGGCTTGCTGCCGCTTCGCCTGACGCACCCCCAACTGTGCTCCCCTACTGCTGGGCCCCCTGCATGGCTCCCCGCAGCTCCCCGCCCGCACCGACCGGTACGGAAGGAGGACTAGACCAGCAGGGTGGATCAGGGGCATGGCATGGCGTGGTGCGGCTTCTTGGACATGAACTAGGTAGCGATGCATGGTCTGCTGTCTGTGAGACACGGCGTTACTTTACGTGACTTTTGGCTTGTGTAGGACGTGTACTGATGCAGTACACATTAATAAGAACTGCTGCAGCAATCTGCCGTACTGAAAGTACTATTAGTACCGGAACTAGGGGAACGGAGGGTTGTACGTTCACTTTTGGGTTGCGTGCGAGTTGCGGTATGTGCGCATGGGACACAGCACCCGACGAACGCTGTTGGCTTTGGGTTTGTACCGTAGCTAGCGGGCACTTTTCATGTGTTTCATTGCTGCAGCCGCTGCGCTGCGTAGCCTTACCAAGCTGCACCCTTAACTAGGATAGAGACCTTACAGAGCAGTAGTACAGGTACATTAGCATATACCTCGTGCTATGCTCCATGCTCCGCTGTCGGTCTGACAGCACTGGGTCCTGTCGTACCAAATACCTCCGTTTGACTAACTCTTGACCTGTCTTGGCCATGGGTTCTTAAAACTACCACGTTGCGTACTAAGGATGACTTGCTGGCGACGTGAAGGGAGCTTTTTAACTTTCAGCACTGTTAGGTTAGCATGCGGTATTTGGAAGGAATTCCTTTCGGTAATGTCGTGGAAGTCTTGGACGCTGCAGTTGGTACGACACCGTGGCAGCAGGGTATGTGCACCGCGGCAGGTGGCAGGCAACGTCTCCAATGCCAGCGCGGCTAACAAAGCGTGCATGGTTTTCTCTTTTCAACAAGAGCTCTGTAATCAACAAGAGCTATCAGCCTGTCTCTTGGTGGAATCCCAACCGTGAAGCAGGATGCGCAGCCCACGGAACAGCATGCCGGCGTGCACCTGTTACGATTACAGCAACCACGACAGCAGCCCAACAATAACCAAAAGAAATCGAACAAATCCAGTGCGCTTTCGTTTCCAAGACCTTGCTCTCACACTTGGGAGCGCCGTCACCATCACCCTTCATACATTAGGAAGCACATCCCGCCACACCTTCGCCAGCGCTCTCATAAGGCCCCTGGGCCTCCCGCAGCATACACCCTCCTCCTCTCTCTACGCACACACACCGCAGTACGTTCTCCTACTCGCGGCCAGTTTTCAGAACACCCAAAACGCGCATTGTGTGTTATGTTACACAATGGAAAGCCCCCGGCCATGGCTCATCAGGCCCCCAAAAATGGTGCGTATGCCCTTGTCAATACTCAGGGCAAAGCTTTCCAACTTTCGCCGTTTCCAGTACTAAGCAGCAACACCACGCGCAGAAAACATCGCTACAGACGCACGCGAACAGCAAAAGAGGAGTCAAAGAGGGGTCAAGCCAAGTAGTTCCAAGCGGCGCGGCGACACACCACGCTATCCGCTCTCAATCTCATACAGGCCAGCTGATGTACCATCCCACAATACAAAAACACGCACGAGACACATACACAACCCACGCGTCAGTGGCGAAGGCCGACCACTGCTTGTTGTAATACCGTCCTAACCCGCATCCAACCGCGCACGCAGAGAGAAACGTGTCACCATCCACAGATGCTTACAGCGACAGCACAACACCCGTTTGGTTGCCGAGCTGTCAATCAGTCGATCAGTCGTAAGATGCCCAGGAAAACTGCGTGTGGCATGCATTCGTTCATCTGCTGGCCTCTTGAGGTACTAGGCCAGTTCGTTCTCCATGGGTACCGGTAACCTCGGCAGAGGCCCAAAGGGATGCGGGATTTGCAATGCCTTGTGGTAAAGTAACGCGCTGCCTGCCACAGATGTGTTATGTGGTTCGTTCCAAACGGATGACGCACCCCATGCTTGCTTCTAACATGACAACCGGTCGCAGCACCCTAACCCAAACCCCCTATAACAGCAACAAAGCACGCTGTGTGTTGGCCATCCCTGGCAATGAAGGTAAAGAGGCGGCGACGCCATTCCCATCATCATCACCACAAATCAACATGAATCGGGGTATTAATGGAAAACCAGCTGATCACAATGAGTCCCCCTCCCGCCCCTCCGCCACATCCCTTCCCTGTTGGCCTCTTTGCTGTGCCCTACTTTCTGCGCACATCGACACCGGGACGCATCAGCGCGCCCTGGCGCACGCCCTCGCATTAAAAGCCAACCCCGCCCAGCGAACCCTATCCATATCCGGAGCATCCCTCACCCCAAAAACGTATCTTCCCCAGAAGCCTTCTGCCCGTACTGCATTCCACGACCCGTACAAGACGTGGTCGGACAGGCCGTGGCGGCTTTCCAAGCCCCCTTCCCCTTCCCCCCGATATGATGCCACGCCGCCGCGGAGAGCCGCTGCTGCCGCCGCTAGCCGTCTTTGGACGGCGATACGGCTGTTGCCAAAGCAGCCCACGCTGCCAACGGCGAAAATTACCCCGACCCACATCGACCCAGATCGCGCACGAGGAATGGCTCTATCGCCCTTGGCCTCGAGCGTAGCAGGCTAACCCAGCCCGCCGCTCCGCTGGCTCCTCGCTCCCTTGCTGCAACACTGCCACATCCGTTTCACGCTGCAAAAGCTGCGGCTGGACACAACGCAGCTCGAGTGTGCGCCTGTGCACATTCGCTGTCGCCACCGCCTCAAGCTGCGCCCTGCAACGGCCGCCAGGCACACCCAACGACGGCAGTAGTAAAGCTCAGGACCGCTGGAACTCGTGCTGCTAGCTGCTAGGGACGCCCGCAGCTCCAGCATGTATTTCCGTTCGAAACCCGTGTGCCAGCGGCACCGTGTAGCCGCTGGAGCTGTGGTCCTACTCTGCTGCTGCTGCTGCGGGAGGAATGAAGGGCGCGCGAGCTCAGCCGCCGTGGCCGCTACGCCGCTACGTGTGAGCTAAGACACCCCAGTCGCTGCTGCTACAAGGCCGGCCAGCCAGCCACACGTCGCGGCGGACTGCTGCTGCTGCCTCCGCTGCTGCTGCCTCCGCTGCTGCTGCTGCCTCCGCCGCTGCTATCGGTACTGCTGCTACGTGCTCCCCTCCAACCCCACCGCAACCGCGTCGTCGTGGCGACTGCGCCCTTACGAGGTCTGCTCTCCCGCCCTCACTTGGACCCCGAGGCGTTGCGCCCCTGCTCCAGCGAGCGCCAGCGGTTGCAGTTGTCCTCCACCGCGCGCACCAGCGGGAGCGCCTCGTGGAAGACGGAGGCCCAGCTGTAGAACAGCGGCAGCGCCACAATGTCGAAGAAACCCACCTGCGGGCGCGATGCGGAGGGAGCGTGGGAAGTGAAGTAGGATTGAGTGGGATGCGCGATACGGATGAGGACGAAGAAGACTCCTCAAGCTCCAGCCAGGTTTCCGTCATAGCCCTGCCGAGACACCCAGCACCCTCCTCCGTACATGACAGCCCCCTCCCCACCGTGCTCCCCAACCAGCCTTCAGGTAATCCCCACAGCGGAACAGCTTATAGTCTCGCTTTTCCCCTCGGTTGTTTCCCTAACTGCCCTCCCCACAGGTTATGCCGGAGCTTCGGCCTCGCTCCTCCCCCTCCCCCTCCCCCCCCACCTGCGACTTGGTGATGCCGTCCTTGCAGCGGTCCATGAGCGGCGACACCATCATGTGCATGGTCTTCTCCTTGTCGCCCTGCCGGAAGAACTCCTCCTCCAGCCCGCTCACCCACCGGTGGTGCACCTCCCAGGGAGCCGCTAGGTGGCCCACGTCCGCGCATTTGAGCCCCACCTGTAACACGGAGCCGGATGGAAAAGAGGCGCGTGGTTACGGGGGTTCGCCACTTGCTGACAGACAGCTGTGTCGTTCACTGCCTCGCGCACGCCATGGCACCAACATCACACACTGGCCTGACGCGGACGCCCTTTCGCTCCTCCCGTTCATCCAAACCAGCACCCTCCCTTCCCTTCCATCACCGCACACACCTTTCCGCTTTCCCAGCCCCAGCCGCAATCTCCGTCCCTCCGGCCCTACCAGCCCCGCCCCCCCTGCCCATGCACTGCAGCCCCACCTGCAGCACCAGCGACTTGTCCGCATCGTCCTCTGAAATGGGCAGCGGGTCATCGTACGAGGGCGCCTCCAGGTGCGCCAGGTTGGGCGCCGCAAAGTTGGTGCTGCGGAGCTTCACCTGCAGCTTGGACTGGAACTTGGAGAGGATGTTGAAGTGCTGCTTCATGTCCGTCGCAAGAACCATGTCTATCAGCAACCGCCGCAGCCGAACCCACTTTTCGCGCGGGATCTTTTTGATGAAGTTATACTCCTTCTGGCGCATGAGTTTGAATGCGGCTGCGATGTGGTGGTTCTCCATGGGCGAAATGTCGTTGTAGGTGAAGGCCAGGTCGTCCCCCACCCGCACCAGGAAGTCGTTGTTAAGCCCCTTGTGCTCGTAGTCGTGCGTGATCGCGGCCAAGTAGCTCGCAAAGATGGCCACGTCCTCGCCTAACCGCCGGTGCAGGCCGCCCCGCGTGAGCAGGCAGTGCATCCCCTGCAACACATCCGCCGCATGCGTTTTGTTGTGGTATGGGTTGTCTGGGTAGCCGTCCTCAATCTTCCGTAAGAAGCGCGCGAGTTTGGTCGCGTCTAGCTGGAAAATGCTGATCAGGTCGTAGCGCTTCATCAGCCAAAAGCCCAGCGCCGAAAGCGGGTGCCCCTGCGTGACTTCTGCCAGCTTGAAGGCATTGAAGCGCCACTCATCCACCGTCGCCAGCACTGCTTCCATGGCGGGCATCAGGCTGGCCGCAACCACGTCCTTCTCCTCCTCGCCTGTCGCCTCCGCCTCCTCCTTTACAGACGATGCAGCGGCGGCGGCGGCAGCGGCGCCGCCGCTACGAGAGCCGCCTGGCACCGGTCCCGTGATGACCTGCATGCGCGGCGGGGCCAGCCCCATGTGCTGCCATACCCTCAGTTCGCAGTGTGTCCCGGTAGCATGCAGGGTGTGCCGGCAGGGGTTGTATACATGGCCCAGCTGCCTCGCTATCTGCGCTTGGCCCGCCTGCCATGAGTGCAATCCTCTTCATACTGTGCACTGCTGGCCTGCTGCCATGTATTTGCAACACGCAAGCCAACACCCTTTTCCACGCGAGAGGAGCCTGGCGGAGCAGCACCCTGCACTCGGAGCCGCTGCCCCTACTGCCCGTACATACCTCGCCATCGTAGCTCTCAGGTGCAGGCGCAAAGCGCTCGCCCAGCTTCTTCCCGCCCAGCAGCTGCAGCAGGTTCAGACCCACATCCTGGTCCAGCTCCTCCTTAGACACCAGCTCCTCCTCGATCCGCGTCGGCTGTGGCGAAAGAGTGCGGCATCGCGCAAGCGGTTGATACGTCAGCCCGAGGCACCAACTGGGAGTGCTGGCGGTGCTCTCATCCTACCGGCACTAATGTCTCCAGGCGGAACCCAAGGCGGTTGCGACAGACAGGCAGTGGCACACACACCTGGGTAATGATATCGCCGCGCAGAACCGCCTGCTGCACCGCCTCCACGCTGTTTAAGTCAACCTCCTGACCCTTGAGAATCCGGTCGCACATGTCGATGAGGCTCGACACCGTCGACGTCACTGCTAGGGTATTTTACGCCCTGTTAGTCCCTATCACCTTATGTTATTAAGCAGCGTATTGACACCCTACCCTTGGTGCCATTAATCATGCGGCCGTCGGCGCTGCTCTGCCGATTCCGCTCTCTTCTCACCGTCTGCAAGCATAGCACCGCATGCCGTGTACAACATAACTCGCACGAATCATCACGCTGATAGTCAAGACACAAAGGAAGTCCCGCACCTTGACGATAGTTGTGTTCGCGGATGGCAGGCTCAAGTTCGACCCGCTTATAAGCTGTATCTGAGTAACCCGTGTGCAGTTGGCGATAGGTCGTACGAGGTAGAATTGCTGCAAGGAGGACACATAATGGGTCTGAGCTCAACCACGGCGGGGTCTGGCAAAGAGCGCCCCATGTGTAAATGCGCACCTTGAACAAGTATTCGCTGTTGGACAGGTCGTCGTGCGGGATAACACCCGGCAGAACCGAATGCCCAAAACCAGAGATGACCTGGTCAAGGCCTCCATTCTGCAGGGGTATACTGTGTTAAGGCCCGGCACTTTCGCCGCTCACGGCCGAGCCTGCTCACAACCTACCTCGACCTCGTCGCGGAGTAGCGTGTTAAGCACCGAAAAGCTAGAGTGTTCCTCCGGTGATAGCCGTGCAAACTTGTAAGAGGTGAAGGCGTCTAGGGTCCTGTTCGGCCGAGCAAGTGGTGGACATCATCAGACGCCCGTTCTACCCGACCACATGAGCGCAAGCGCCTCGTTCCCTGACCGCACTCACGCCAAGCTTATGTGAGCGAGCATCCTACCTGTTGAAATATCGGAGAGCTGCCCTGTTCGCCCAGATCAGCTTTTGGCTCGCGCAGCTGCGGTGGGTGAAGACGTCAAAGTACCATAAGCGGCAGAAACAGAAAAACAATTTCGCTAAAACTCAAGTAGTCCGCCAACCTGTACAACCAAACGGGCTGGACCACCCCGTCAAGCGCCTGGATTTCCGGGGCCGAGCTGCCAAACCCGTTGGGCTGCAGCGACATAGCCCAACCTTCGACCGCTAGTAAAGCTGCTGGCCTCTATGTGTGATGCGCGGCGGCCCGCGCTCGGAAAGCCCCTAGGTTATTCCATCATTGTCGCAAAACTTATGCGGTTGGTCTTCCAGGGGCAGGGGCCACCGTCCGGGGCCCCCGGTACCCGGTTAGCCAGCTGGTGGGGCCCTAAGAGCCGTATTAGAAAGTAAACGGTGGAGACAAAGGACACAGGTAAACAGAAACGACTGAAAACCTAAAGTAATAGCCGGAAGCAGTGTATGAACGAGCCATATAAGTAGCATGCAAATCTTTGGCTAGTTTCTGGGCTTGCACTGTCCTCGTCCTCGCATTTGTCGTACGCGTATGGCCTCACTCTCTTTTAGTGTCTTTACAACGCCTAATTAGTTGCAACCACTTATACTTATATAGCGGATTTTGCACCATTAGTTGGGATGGTCATTCTTTTCAGGAGGCGTAATCCCAACGGTTCTTTAAGTAGTCAACCGTCAATTTACCTTTTGATAGGTTAGCTGCAGATTTTACTATGGGGCAAGTCGTCCGTGGTTTGGCCTTCGAGATCATACTCCCAACTTATGCCATACCCGATGACTATTACACTAAGCATGGAATTAACCTCTCCCATATGTTGATCTGACTCTCACCGATTGAATAATTTGGTTCGCGGAGGGTTAGTGGCGAAAGGACGGGCTTGGCCATGGCGGGGACAGCTGCTCGTGGCGACATACTTTTAGCGGGTATGTCCATTGCCAGGGTTCCAATTTGCACGTAGCAATTTCCAGCTATGCTGTGCTCAATCCTCGTAGAGCAATAGTGCAAGGGCATTTGAGCCGACGCGACCGTTGACATGACACTTCAAAAAGCAACTGCCCTGAGCTTTAAGCACCCGTTAACATTTTCATGCTGCCTGCTCCTAACTATGGTTACGGATAGCGCTTAGTAGTCTGTCCGCGCTCGCAAGCGCTGAGGTCGTTGTTGGCCACATGGGGCGCCTTTCCTAGCCGTGTTGTTTTTAGGAAGCTCTACAACGCTCACATGGCAACATACGGCTGCTATGTTTCCAAGTTACGTTTCTGAGTTGTGTGGTTTGTCGGAATCTCGCTCTCCTTACCCGCATGCTCCATCCATAGCGTCCTCGCCATTTTAGGTCTCTAAAAACACGCCCTCGACAACCCACTCTGGCACAACATACTCCTTCCATGCACAGCGCTGCACTCCTCCTTGGAGCGCATCAAGACCATCCGGCGGGTATGTCGCGCGCTGTCCAAGAAACCCCAGCTCAGGACCTCCATCGAGGTGAGCTTACTAGATCTATCCGCCGGCTCTGGCTGGTACCGCTAGCTATCCCATCTGGGTCACGATACCGGCGATCCTAACAATGCTGAATAACAGCGGCACAGTCCGGGGGAACCCGCACGGGTCAACTGGACGGCTTTTCCCCTCGCCAGGGATCAAGAGCAATCCACCACCTCTTTTTCATCGCCTCGTCTCGGCTTTTCCTTCTGTGCTCATTTGCTGCCCATCACCCATACACCCGCCCACACACACCCGCCGCCTCCATGCAGGTGGGCTATGTGATGGCGGAGACGGAGCGGCTGGCGCTCATGACGCGGGACGGCCCGGGGGTGCACCGAGACCTGTGCCATGGTGGGTGGGCTGCTGCTGCTGCTGCTGCTCCATGTAGGTTCATACCATGGCGCTCACGACGCCAGTGGCAACAGTGGACCTCCAACGTTATCGTTGCAGTCTTCACGTTCCGGCAAACCCGAATCCCGCTGCTCTGATCCCCATGGCTGCGCGTCCCTCCTCCCGCAGTGGCCCGCGTGGTGTCGCTCAAGGAGATGGACTCCATCCGCCTGCCGCCCTGGCAGCAGCCCGGCTGGGGGGGAGCTGCAGGGGGGCAGCAGCAGCAGGGATGGGGGGCGCCAGGGCAGGGCGCTGGAGAGGGCGGAAGCGCGGCGGGGGCAGCGGCTGCGGGGGCCGGGGGAGGAGGTGGCGGTGCTGCTGGTGGCGGAGGGGCAGGCGGCGGCGGCGGTAGCAGTCGAGGCCATGTGTTTATCTACGTGAGTAGAGGGGGGGAGGGGGGGAGCAGGGAGGAGGGGCTACGACTGGCGACACAAGCCATGTGAACCAAGAGAGTCGGCAGCCCGGCGTTTGCGTACCCGGCGTTTCGTCTTAACCCACTTGTTGCGTGTGTTTGCATGTGGGTGTGTGTTGTGCCCCCGCGTCCGCGCAGGTCCTCCAAGGCAAGGTGCAGCTGCGAACTCGCAACCGTGAGGCCTTTGCCCACCGCCTGGCTCCCGTGCGGGCGGACGAAGTAGGAGGGGGAGCAGGAGCAGGAGCGGCGACAGCAGGGGCAGCGGCAGGCAACAGCGGCGGCGGCGGCAACGGCGGCAGCAGCGAGCTGGATGGCGTGACGGAGGAGGACATGTTGGCGCTGTTCAGGTCCATAGACGTGGACGGATCGGGTGCGTGCATGCGCGTGTGGGGATGGTGCAGTCGATGTGGCAGAAGCCGATGTGTACATGTCAGAATGACCCATGGGTCATCCGGGTCGCCCTCAAGACGGTCCGCAACAGAGTCCCAGGAACAGAGCCCCTCCACCCCGCCCCATTCCCGTTATCTCATACCCATTATCTCCCTCCTTCCCATTATCTCAGACCCCGCCTGCTTTTCAACCCCTGCTACCGCACGCACCCACCTAACCCCCTCTCCCCCCCAGGTGCCATCGACGTGTCAGAGCTCCAGACGGCTTTCGAGCTGCTGGGCATCAGCAAGAGCACGGAGGAGGTCACGGAGCTGCTGGACGGGGTGGACGAGGACGGATCGGGTGAGGTCCTTGAGGTGTGGGGAACTGCCGTGGACCGGTACCCCATGCCGGCTCGCACGCCGGTTCGCATGGGTGGTCCTCTTGTGCTGTTTGACCAGATCTTCGTTGGCTGAACGTCATGTGCTCACCCTTTGCCTACTTTGCCCCCGCCTTACCTCGGGTTCCCCCCTCCGTTTCCATCCTGTGTGCCTTCCCACCTTCTAACGCTGCAGGCGAGCTGGAGTTCCCCGAGTTCAAGGCGGTCTTGCTCAAGGCAATTCGTGGAGGCGGCGCCTCCAACGGACGCGGCGGCATGAGCGAATGGCACGAGGCAGTCGGAGGCGGGCACGGAGGTGGAGGTGGAGGTGGAGGTGGAGGAGTTAGGGGCAGCAGCATGGGCAGCGGCTGTAGCTTCAGCCGGCGCGGCAGCAGCAGCGGCAGTGCCTCTGCCGGCCACATGATGTGGCAGCGGGAGATGTCAACGGGCGCAGCGCTGGGGGAGGCTGCCATGCTGGACCCTGACCCGCCGGTGAGCCTCAGCCTGACACATGACGCATGGGGGGCGCAGGTGACGGAACAGCGGCGCAGGTGACGGCATAAAGGGCGCACATGTGACGTGGAGAGATAGCACACGAGGGGCGCACCCTCGTGGCGCATGGCGCAGGCCATGAGGTGCACGACCCTCCTGCTGCCCCACCCCTCCTACCTACCCTCATGCCCGCTTCTTCTCTCACCACCACTGCTACCCTCATGCTCCCCTGCCCCCATGCCCTCCTGCCTGCTCCCCTCCAACACCCCCATCCTCCCACACACCCTCACAGCCCCAGGACGGGGTGCTGATGGCGCTGGTGGCCACGGACCTGCTGCTGCTGGAGCGAGCGGACTACGAACACATCCTGGAAAACGGATTCGATGGAGAACTCAAGGTAAGCTCGCGTTGCTTTGCTGGCATGGTCCCCAAGCTCTGATTGGCAATGTGTGCCAACATCTCCGATTGTCTTGGGGATGTGGCTTTGTGTGTCTCATCCATTCGTCTCTCTCTGTCCCTCTCCCTACACGCAATGCCCCTTAACCGACCCAAAACAATCGCCCTGCAACCCTTGCAAACCCCCTGCACAACAACAGGCCAAGATGGCACTGCTGCGGAGCTCCCCGGTGCTCGGATCCGCGCTGCACCGTACCGACCTGCGCCGCCTGGCGTACGCCATGGAGCGCCGTACGACACCCATGCATGCAGCGTTGTACGAACAAGGCCAACCGCCGGCCGCACTACACCTCATCCTGGAGGGCAGCTGCAAGGTGGTCGTGAAGTTGCCGACGGATGATGCCGCTATCGCTTTAATGACTGGCGGAGCAGCCACAGCCTCTTCACCTTCGCGACTGGGGTCAAGGCAGTTGATGTTGCCTGGGGGTCCGGCGCTTCCCGCTGCGTCGCTGTTAGCCGCGGCGATGGAGATGGGTGCGGTGGCGCCGGACGCGTTACCACCACCGGCCCGTGGGTCACCGAGCTCCGGTTCCGGCTCGGGTTGCAGTGTCATGATCAGCAACCGACCGACGACGGCCAAGGGCCTGCAACAGCAGCACCAACAACATGCAGAACAGCAACAACATGCAGAACAACAACAACAACAACAACAACTCAGGTCGCAGCATGATGGCAGCGACCCAGCACTGGCAGCAGCAGCAGCAGTGGGGGCCTCCTCCCTGATGACACCCCGAACCGCCTCCCGCATGGGGCTGACAGTGCGGTGGGGCAGTCCGCAGCAGCAGCACGTGAGGCCGTACGGCTGGTCGCGCAGGCTGGAGCTGGCGGTGCTGGGGCCCGGAGACATGTGGGTTGGGGCGGGGTGGTGTGCGGGTTGGCTGCGGGACGTGTGTGTTTATAAAAAGCATAGTTTTATGTTAGCATTTGTAGACGAAAACTCGGTATTGTGCTGCGATTTTGGTTGTTGCTGGCATGCCGCCTGTTACGACTTGCCTCAACCTTATAATCAGCCAGCAAGTCCTGCACCCAAACCAAAAAAACCCAAACCGCACTCCTCCTCTCTCCCTCCGTTCCCTCCCGTTCCCGTTTCTCTCAGCTGCTCAGAGGCCAGCGTGCTCGGAGAGGAACGTCAGCCGCACAGCTGCGTCGTAGCCTCCAGCACGGGCCTCGTCACGCTATCCCTTTCCGCCTGGGACCTACGTAAACTCGTACATCCTGCCGATCTACAAACACTCCGGGAGCACTTTGCACAGCGCTACAACGAACGATCCAACCGACTGGCGGTTGCAACTAACTTGGCAAACATGTCAGCGGTTGATCTGGGTCGGATTCAAGGCGAAGAAGGGGGGTCCCAGCAGGCCCCGGCAGGTGGTGGTATCGAAGGTACCGCTGCTTTTGGTGGTGGTTATGATGCCGGTGGCGCTTTATCGGCAAGGAAGCGAAGCAGCGGCAGTGGTGCTGCTGCTGGAGGGGGCAGTAGCACGAGAAGCGGCAGCAGCGGCAGCGGCATTAGCAGCAACGTAGGACACAGTAGCAGCAAGCATCGACGTCTGACGTCAACCGGTGCATCAGCCGGTGCGGCGGAGGGCGAGGAGGCGCTTCCGGAGGGGTCCATGGATGCCGTACTAGATCGCCTAGCAACCATGATGCGTGGTGGAAAGCCTCGGCCTTCTGCCGCACAAGAGCAACGGCCTGAGCCTCAGCAGCTACAGCAGCAGCAACCCCTGCTGGCAACGCAACAACAGCAGCAGCAGCATCTGGGTCAGAGCCGAAGCATGCGGAACCTTGCAGTCTCCTCAACCTCCTTCATCCTGCATGCAGCCACCACCACCTCCATGTCAGGGGGCTGCGTTAGTAACGCAGTTGGGGTCCCCTCTTCGATGACATGTCGCCCGGGCACATGGGACGGCTACCTGGTTCCCGTCTCAGCAGCAGCTGCAACTGCCAGTGCTGCTACTGCAGGCGCATTAGCGATGATGCCCATGTCAGCAGCTGCAGCTGCTGCTAGTGCTGCAAGTACGGCAGGAATGTACGGCAGTTCAACGCCTCGAAGCAGCTGCGGTGCTTCTTGCCTCAGCTGTACGACTGCTAGTACGGCAGCTACAACAGCTAGTACCGCAAGTACGGCTACTGGGGGCCGGAGTTCCCCCGCTCGGCAGGCCTCCCGGGGCTCCAACCAACGCCCCTCCTGCAGCCCCAGTCCTGGGCGACAAAGCCCCCGGGTTCCCTGTCGGCATACGTCCATGAGAGCCATCTCCCCGGTTGATTACGGTGCGTTGATCACTGGTCGTACATTGTGGTCGGCTTCCGGGCACCCAATCGCCCCTGCTGTTACCTGCTGCAAGCCGTGTCCTGCCCCTTGTGTCATTCTACTCTTCATGTCTTTCGCTGCTCTCTGAGCCGCACCGCTCCCCTCGCCTCGCACCCTCCCCCTGCAGGTGAGGTGCCAGCTCAGCTGATGGAGGGAGAGGCAGTGGGACTGGTGGGCGGCCCGGGAGCTGGGGGCGAGGGGGACACGCCACGAATGCGGGTGAGGGCGCGTGGGGGTGGGAACAGCCAGCGGCGGTGTGTTGCGGTTGAGGGCTTTGAAACCGTGTTATGATCGACCTTTCATGCAAGTAATGCAAGGCTTTGGTCCGTGTCCGTAACTTGGGACATGGTTGGACGTTCCAGACCAGCTGCAGTCCCCCTTGCTACCAGTACCACTACCTGCTGGACGCTTCGGTTCCTCCTCCCTCGATCCTTCAACCCTAATCAGTAGCCACACCCGCCCATCCAAACCCCCTCCTGCTTGTTCGCAGTATCGGACCACCCCTCTGGCCCCCGCAACCTCCGCGTCCACTCCCACCGCTCATCAGCAGCCCCAGTCGGCCGCAACCACCCCCAGGAACCTAAGTGACCTTCTGCCACCAGCATTGCTGGAGCCCTCGTACTCTGCAGTTGATGTCGCCGCCGCCACCTGTGCGGCTGCTGCTGCCGCCAGCGCTGCTGCTGCCGCGGCGACCGCCGCCGCCACCGCTGCCGCCGCCGCCGGCCCTTCCCTGGAGGATATCGTGTCCGCACTGGACGCGCCCACAGTGGCTTGCAAGACCTCTCGAGGCCGCGTCGCGGCTAGCAGGCCTCCGCTGCCGGCGTCTCAGCAGCAGCAAGTAAGGCTGGCCACCGGGGGTGGGAGTGGCGAGCAGTTGGTGCTTGCCTGCATGGCGCCTGCATGTGCGTGACGGGGATGTTGCACGTTCCGCCTTGTCCTGCGTCATGTGTCTTAGCAACCAACCACACCACAAGCACTCCACTGCAACCGGTGCTAACCATGCACACACACGCAGAGTACGTTTCGCCTCGCGGCCAGTTATTTTAACATACCTTGTTCCTGCCCCTCCTTCCCCTGTTCCTCCTCCCCAGGCGCCCAGCCACGCACCCCAGACGCCCCGCAGCCCTCCCCTGTTCTCCTCCTACGCCACCGCCGAAGCGCTCCTCATCCCGCCCGTCTCCACCGCCGCCTCACACCTCCTGCCGTACAGCAACGCCACCCCCGTCACCGTCTCCCCTCGCGCCCTACCTTCCAGACACTCCCACTCCGCACCCCAACCAGGGTCTCCAGGGCACCACCCCTGCCTCCTGCCGCCGCATGGGGGTTCGAGTGCTACTCACCCGACCTCGCAGCAACAACCACAACCACCTCCGTACTCTCCTTGTTGTCGCAGTGGCGGCGGCGGCAGGAGCTTCAGGGGTGCGACCATCAGCGGCGGTGGCGGGGGAGTCGAGGAGCCTGTTGCTACGTGCTGTAGCAACCATGGGCTTGCTCCTGGTGTTGCGGTTGCTGTTTCGTTCCCCGCAGCATCAAGAGATGGCGGTCTCGGCCACGGCATGTCTACCGCACAGACGCCTCCCGCATCCCTTCCACCCCATTGTGGATCCACGCGCGTCGTTCCTGGTATGATGGTTCCGGACCCGCTTTACAACTCGGGCTGCACAACGGCTTCGTACGCTCGGCAGCTGCAACAGGACATGGCGGACTACAGCGCGACGGAGGCGCAGTACGACGCGGCGGCGGCAGCAGCAGCCGTTGCCGTACAATCGGCCTCCGCCGCCTTTGCTGGCGTGACGTCCACGTCGCGGACGACGTCTCCGTCGCCGCCAGGGATGCGGGGCACCAAGGAAGCGTCATGCATGGGTGTCCACGTTGCCTCGGTGGCCGCGTTAACACCGCCACCGGTGCCTCGTCTGCCTCTCGGCAACCTTGCCCCTGGCGGCGCCAACGGTATTAACTCGGCCGGGCCAGTAAACTTTGATCGTTTTGGTTTCTTTGGTAATGGGGGTTTCGGAGCCATCGGGGATGGAGATGATGACGATGACGCTGATGCTGTCGACGACGATTGGGATGCGCCTATGGTAGCATCCTTCCTCGCGCCGGCGACACCGCTACTGTCTGCTGTGCTTGACGGAGGAGAGGGCGCGAGCTGCAATAGGCTCAACGGCACCGGTAGCAACTCAACGGGACCCTTCGTTCCCGCGGCAGACGAGCAAAGCCGGTTGGGTGGTAGAGTTGGTGGTCGCGGCAGCGGCAGTGGCGTGCACACGACTGCTGCTGGCAGCAGCATGGGGCAGTCCACACGGCAATTCCGAGGCCCCTCGGCATCGGCACCGGGCTCAAGCGGTTGCGCCGTTTCGGAAGCCCCCGCTGCTGCCGGCGCCGTCGGCAAGGTTTCAAACGCGGCTCAGTCGCCACCACTCCGTCCTCCCAGCGTTCCCCGGCTCGCCCTGCACAGGCTCATGCAGGCGGGTGGCGGCGCAGAGGTTTCGTTTGCGCCGGGTAGCGGCGGTGTGGCTGCATGCGATCAGGCGAGTTGCAGCGGCGCAGTGTCGGATCGGTCATACCTGCCCGTAGGTGCTGCTGCCGACGGCAGTGCCTTCACTGGCAGGACCTCCGTCGGCGGGTTCGCGACGTCTCGGCTTCCGGCTCGCTCCATGAGTCGCGGCAGCGGCAGCTTTGCTCAGTGTGCACGACGGGGCTGGGCGACTGCTCGTAACGCCGAGTCGACCACCACCGCCACCACCACCGGCAGCAGCTGCACCACCAGCGGCGGCGCGGCGATGACAGCGGTGATGATTCCTCGTCCTGCCACGGAACGCAGCGAGGGACGGCTCTCACTAACTGCTGCGCCGCCGGCATCGCCACCGCTCACCGGCCCGACGAACCGCGCCGCCGCCGCCGCCGGTGGCGGCGGCGGCGTCGGTTGGTCTCGGGAGTCCGTGGCAGCTGCAGTTGCGGCAGCCCAGGGGGCGCGTGGTCGCCTTGCGGCGCTTTATTCCGTCATGTTAAAACACGGGGAGACGCCCATCGGGCCATCCGCTCCATGCAACATCCCCAGCAGCGCAGCTGCCTTTCGGGCGCATGCACCTCGCACCACCTTGCTCTCTCCCACACCGCATGGAGGTACGACTGCCTGGTCCTCCGGCCCCGCCACCGCAGCAGCGGCTGCGCTGGAGGGTACGGCAGCAGGTGCTGCTGTTACAGTTGCCTTGTCCGGCAGCGGTGCCGGTGCCAGCCCTGTTCGAAGCAGCGGGAAGCAGTGCGACAACGCAGCTGGGGGCGCATGCGTAGCGCTGCCTAGCAGCCCCCACAGCCCTCGTGTGTGGGAGCGGGGCCCCTCACATGCAGTTAAAGCCGCTGCTGCTGCTGCCGCGGCGGCAGCAGGAGTGCGTAGCGTGCATGGATCGCCGGATAGACGCAGCATGCAGCAGCAGCAGCCGGCGTTGCGGCTACGGCAGGGCTGTCCTGCTCTTGCTGCAAGCGATGCTGAAGTGCAGGAGTGGCCGAGCTATGATCGGCGATGGCAGCGGCAGCTGCAAGCACGCGCGCTGTTGTCTCCTGGAAGGTGAGGGGTCGGCGGGGCCTGGTCGTATGTCTCTTGTCGTACGGACACGGTGCGGCTGTTGCCTCCAGACATTTAAAAATATGCCGATGCGTGGCACGTATGGCACCAGGCTGCTTGTACGCCCCCTTAACTCATAGCGGTATCTTAAACCTACCCGTACAATAATCCTAGGACGTGTTTTCTGTGCGGCAAAGGTTTCCTAAGACGCCTGGGAGATAAGCATGTACGGTTTCTCAAGGTTGGTGAATGGGGTTCCTGTTGTTTGGAGGTGAGGTGTGCCTTTCAGGCTGGAAACGGTGCCAACTGAGAGGGTGCTTGCGAGATAGCGTTGGGTTCCATGGGCTACCGGTTACTATGATTGTGTGTGTGAAAGAGAGAGACAAAACTACAATTTTGTGTGGAAACCCTAAAACGCAACCGTATGTAGCTTGGAATGCTGCTGCAGGGCAGGGTCGGGCGTTCTTACCGTAAATGGTGTACGGTACGTAAGCACAGTAGTGTTACTCGTAGGACACCCGTTTCGCATGTTATTATTATGGCCTGCAATTGTTTATCGGCCCCGTGCAACGCTGGGGAAGGGGACAACGCTGGACACCGTATAATAGGAACATCATTCGGCCTTGCAGCGTGGTGCTGCAGGTTTTGCAACCAGTGACTAAACTCCATGTTCGGCGTTATTAAGCCGTGAGCGAGACGTGGTCCGGTAAATACTGGCACAAAGCAGAGCGAGATAAGGCAGGAGCGCATGGAAGGTGGTATGCCGTTCACAGGCATCCGTCCGCTTGTGTGTGCGGTGTGGAGTGGATCGGTGCATGGCAGGTTGAGAGCATTTGTTTCCTTTCGTCGTTTTTGCGTTGTGGTTTTATCGTATTTCTGTTATTTTGATACGTGGTTCAGTGCTTCCTTCTTCCCTCTTCTGAGTCGTGATGAGCCTTTTTCCTAAACCCCTTTTGCCGATTGCTGTTCCTGTCTCTTTTCCTATGCTCTTGACGAATCGTGCAAATCCTCGCACCCTATTCATCCCTAATATGCTTTTTTGCATGCTTCCTGTGTTACATGACGCTTGCTTGGGTACGTAATGGAGTGACTCACTGTTCGTGGTTATAACCGAAGGCGGGTGGCGCTTTTGGGCCTTACGTTGCCGTACGGGGTTGAACAGACGGATGTTTCCAAATAGGCTTACGCGCAGCACATCCTGTGAGTTAGGATTGGTCTTTGAAACCCCGTTGCTTGGGTGTCGAAATAGTGGTCGCGTGTGGTTGTGCAGTTGAGCTTAGTTGGGATAACACTGGCGGCCGCCTGCAAGGGCCACGTCTGATCCCCGCAGTATGCGTGATTTGGCGGACGGCGCTTACTTCCTGGTTCTTTCGTCGTAGTTCGGATGGCGAGGCGTTGTATATGGCGGGGCGGAAGCATGACCCGTATGTATGAGCAGCACATACTTCGGGGGAACGTTCCGCATAAGATGTTATCGTTCTGCGATGGACTGAATTCTCCTGTACTGTTTTGTTGTTTTTACTTTTCTCCTTATGAGTTATGACAAGAGTCCAGGCTTTAGTGGGCATTCCGGCGCCAGCTATTCGTGACCATCCGGTGCAAAGCTGTAACCGTTACATGCCGACAGAGAGGACAGAAGGCCCCTAAAAGGCTCTCCGAACGACCATACAGTTACACGGACTACACAAATCGGGACTCGTAATAGCCCCTATGCCGTTGGCATAGCATTCAATGCTCTTCCGACTTAGAGGCGGCATACTCCATACTCATGTACACAGTCCGTCACAGAAGCTACTTGTGTAAACACATATGCACATCTGTGTCCTTATCACCGGGCACATGTCCGCAAGACGCAAAGAGACCCTGCACACACGCACTGATGCCCACATGTCATACCTCATACGGTTACCCGTGTGCACGTTAAAGGCGGCAAATGAAACGCCCTTAACTTACTGTTTGCATTGCTGCAATCGCTGAATGAAGATGTGCATAATGCGATGCGTGGCGTCAGTACATGCGACGCCTGAACATAACATCTAGTTATATGCTAGTTCACATGTCTTTACTCTAGCCTAGAATCCCACACCGAGCGCAAGAGCCGTTACAGCACCAGTAACTCCCCCTTCAGCGCCATGCCCCATCCTGCACGTCCCTGCAGCCACACCCCTCATGCAGCTGCGGCTACAGGCCACACTTCACACATTCACACAGCCACTTCTCCAAGCCCACTTCAACATGTCAGGCTCCCCTGCCTCCCTCCTCAAGCACTATCTCCAGCAAAGGAAGAGGTAGCCAGCTATGCAACATGTGCGATGAAACACCTACCGCGGCAGATCCCAGGGAGACACCCCATCCGCTGGTGGCGAGAGGGGCAGCTGGCCCCCGCTCGCAAGCTGTTGCCCGGGGGCTGCCCCCCCTGAGGCCCCAGCAGCCTCACCTGGAACGGGGGCACCTGCAGGACCAGCGCTGCCATGCGCCGGGGCAGGATCGGAGTGCACGGATGTGGCTGAGGAAGTGACCCATGGGTCAGGCGGGATGCCGAAGGATGCCCCGATGCCACTAGTGGTACCGGCAGTAACAGCAAATTCTGCTGTTAGGGCAGGGGATGTTGCAGCTGCACCAGCCACGGACCCTGTGAGACCGTTGTCCCCAACCGTGCCATTCAAGGTGACGTTGCCATTGCTGCTGTTGCTGCTCCTCGCCGATTGGGCCAACATCTCAGCTGGGCTCGCACCCATAGGCAGCTGAGGCGGCATGCCCGGCGGCGGTGGCGGCGGAGGCATGTCGGAGAGCGGCGGCGGCGGTGGAGGCGGCGGCGGTTGGGGCCACCGTTGACGGTTGTTGGTTTGCCTCCGAGCTCCGGCCGCTGCACCCGCACCCGCCTCACCCCGCTGCCAGAGCACTCCTCCTCCTGAAGACGACCCAGGCGTGCCGGTCTGCTGCTGCTGCTGCTGCTGCGGTTGTGGTTGTTGTTGAGGCGCATCCCCGCCGGATCCCCGTCGCGTCCACAGAACCGTGGGCGCTGCGGGGGCCCCTGCTGACGATGATGTTGGCGACTCCGACGCGGATTCCGTGCCAGGCAGCAAGCTCCCAGCTTGCCCCTGGCGAGCAGCAGCAGCAGCAGCAGCAGCAGGAGGACCCGAGCCGACCCCAGGGATCTGCGACCCAGGACCGTTGTCCAACAACCGCAACAGTCGGGGGTTTTGTAACGCACCCGCCTTGCCGCCAGCAGCAGCGGCAGTGCCATCTCCTTGCTGCGCGGATCCCGCCGTCACTGACCCGTTGAGCGACGCAGGCTGGCTTGCGCTGCTAGGGGGCTGCGTAGTTTGCAACACCTCTCGAGCAGGAGCAGCAACCTGTGGTATTGGCACTGGGGCCGGGGCTGGGGACGCCGTGGGGGAAGGCTTGGCTGCGCCACCGGGTGCAGATTCCGCTGCGCCCTGTCGCGTGAGGAATGGCAAGGGCAACGTGGAGGCCAGACCCCATAACCGCTGCAACGGTCCCGGCCCCTGCTCAGGCTGCTGTTGTTGCTGCTGCTGTTGTGGGCCCTGCTGGGAGGCGGTCGGCAACGCAGCGTTGCTCGCCGCTGCAACCCCTTGCGCCCCGCCATCGCTCCCACTCCCCCCGCTGCCGGGAAACGATGGCGAGCCCGTGGATTGCTGGCCTCCCTGCTGCTGCTGCTGCTCCTGCTGCTGCTGTTCCGTCCCCGATGCTGCCGCTGTGGGTGTGTCCGGTGGCGCCTCCGCAGCTGCATCCACCAACGAGCTGATGGCCACCACTCCCGCAGTTCCCGCAGCCACCAGTCCAACCGGCACCAGCACCTCCCGAGCCGCGTACGCCGCGTCGCTGTCCGCCAGGCTGGCTGCAGCGTAGCGCACGTTGACCCAGATCCGAGGCAGGAGCTCCGAAACCCCTTCCAGCAGCAGCGGAAGGGAAACGGAAGGCAGAGCAGCTGGGAGGGGCAGAGCTGGGAGGTGGAGATCTGGGAAGGGGTAGGGCCATGGGAGGTGGCCTTCTAACCCGGCGAAGGGGTTAGGCAGGGGATTGGGAAGCATGGAGGATGGGTCTGGCAGGTGGGAGGTTAGGGCGTGGAGGACCAGGGCAACACCTCCGCTGGTGGTGGTGGTGGTGGTGGGTGCATCGCCCGAAGAAGTTGTAGTATCGCTGGTGAGGGAAGGTGCTTCGGCAAGGGAAACGGCTTTGGCCGCCTCTTGCTGCCGCTGCTGTTGCGTTGTAGGCTGTGGGAGGGGCGATGCAGAACTCACGCTTGCTGCATCCGACCCAGATGAACGCGACAGCAGCTGCCGTGTGTAGTCGAACTCTTCATCGTCCTCCTCCTCCTCCTGGGCCGCCCTGCTGGGCACGGGATCGGGCCCACGCGGAGTGCTGGCAGCTTGCCGCTGGCTGCTAGGCGGTTGCGGTGCTGGCTGTGTCGGAGAGGGGGCGTTAGAGGAGGCTGAGGAGGATGGCGGACTGCTGGACGCCTGGCTGCTGATTGCTTCCCGGTCGCGGAGGATGGGGTTAGCAGCGGCAGCTTTGGGGTTTGTATCGGAAGCTGACTTGGGCGCTTTTTCTGCCCCACCCCGCGTTTGAGGCGTCCCCTCGGATCTGCTGCTCCTGCTGCCGCTATTGCTTGTGAGAGCACTTCCACGCTCTTCAATCACCATGCTCGGCGTGCCAATGCCCCGGTAAGGAGGACTGGACGCGGTGTCCGTGTTGGCGGAAGAGGGCGCGACCGATGTTTGAGCAAAAGGTGTTTGCTCGTTTGAAAGTGGTGAGGCGTCATGCCGGCCTCCAGTCGAGCGAGCCTGCTGATTGGCAGTTTGTCGACCCACTCTGTCCCAGAGCTCCGGGGCGCTGCTGGTGTGTCTGCTACGCATAACGTCTTCTAAGAGGTCCGTCAACTCTTCGTCGCTAAGCTCCGCCAGCCTGCAAGCAAGTTCTCCGGTCGTTAAAACTTAACGGTCTGCATCCTTGCAGCCCGGCTTGTCACTCTTCACCGTCCTACCTGTCAGCGAATTCTCCTAGCATTAAACGCTCTATGCGATGCCGCTCCAACATGAGATACTTGGGACGGTCCTCTGTGATGGACCTGTTGGGGACGCAGCATAGGTGGAGAAACCCCTTTCACGCGAAATACATAGGCGATGCTGAACCTACGATGATGCGGTCGAGCTTGAAGCGGTGAAGGCTCCAGCCGGAGGCGAATAGACTCCGGATGCCGTCCATAATAGTGCGGCACCCGCGACAACACCAGCTGCGCCCCTAAGCCAAGTGGCGTCGGACTGTGTTCCATTTTCGTTAAGAAAGCTTCTTACAGTAACAATCCTCCTTGGCTGAGCAACACGTGTTGCATGCTGCACTTTGCTGGCGTCTAAACGCGGATTTAGCACAAAGACAGCCATCGCGGCTGTCAGTCATCGTAAAGAAACAACAAGATAAGTCAATCGCCGAGCTTGCATTTTCGTTGTGAAACTGGTCTCGGAGCCATGCGACAGATGCAAGCCGTACAACGGGAGCATATCGTGCGGGGTTGCTACCCCTGTTCTGAACTCCTTCAGCTTGTCCCGATTTGCGAGGTGGCCACCATTAGCACGGCATGTTCCACTTTAGGAGGCCTCTTGCACCTATCCCACGTATTTACATCAGCTCACATGTCAACCTCCAGCAGGCTCGACACCGTCAATGCCTAATACCCCTTTCCACTTTACCAACACCTAGCACAACCCACATGCGCCCATCCAGGCAAGTTCAAACCACCTCTTCAGCCCACAACCAAGATGCCCCTCCCTCGCGTCTCGCCTCCTCCTCCGCCTCCTCCACCCAACCTTCACTTCATATTCCTTAGTTAAGTACACCCCACCTACACTGCCATTCGAGCCCTCCTTCGTGTCCGCCGGTACGGTCTTCCCGTACGGATCCATTCACATGACATGGTCGATCGATCCGGACCCGTTTCCAATTGCTCCCGGAGCAGCACATGCTTGGGACCCAATTTATGCGACAACTTGGGTACCTCCGGGAGCACCAACACCAACGGTTTGCTGCCACCGTTACTGCCCGCACTACTGCTAAAGCTACCCGTTGTCGTACTGCCGCTATTTGTCGTACTACTAGGTTCTTTCGGACCGCCGTACAATTCGGATAGCCGGGCTGCTAGCTCTGTTACGTCCCAGGCAGTAGCAGGCGGTGGCGGTTGTAGCACCTCCGAGGGAACTGTAACCACCAGGTTTGGTACGATGGTGCTAATGCCACCGCTGCCAACGGTTGTAGCAGCGGTTGCGGCGGTTGTAGTCCCTGGAATGATGAAGGAAATGTTGGTTGCAGCTGCAACAGCCTCCGCTGAGAAGCCCAATTCGGTTAGGTGCGCCGCGCTTTCAGCTGGGTTGATACCGCTGACCTTGCTAGCGGTGCCGCTGCTGCTGTTGCTGCCACTCACAAAGGGGTTGTTGTTGTCGCTGGGTGGCATGTGAGGCCGCAGCAGGTCTATCAAGTGGTCGAACTCGGGAGCAAGCAGGCTGCGGGGGTGTGTCAAGGAGGAGAATACAGGGGATGTTTGCCGGTAAAAGAAAAGAGAATAAGAGATAAGAGCAAGTTTTTCCTGCTTTTTTTTCCCTGTTCGCCTCACCCCACATCCCGCCCCGCCCCCCCGCCCGTCTGCTCACCCCCCCGAGAAGTAGCTCCTGACCGCCTGGCATCCGTGCTGCAGGTAGCCGCCCCACAGGCAGCGCAGGTCGGAGAAGCCGGCGGAGGCGGGCGCGTAGGGGATGTGCGCACCCTGCGGCAGGGGGGGACGGGGAGGTGGAAGAGAAGGGGGTATTGAGAAGGGAAAATGGAGGGGTAAAGAGGAATAAACAGCTCACGAGCTGTGAAGCTGGCAGGGCCAAGGGGGTAGAGTGGTTGGAAGGGGGTTGGACATGTGGAAGGGAAACGTGGGAAGAGAAGGGACGAATGGGGGGCGGGCGAAATGGGCAGGAAACGGGGCCCGGCGAAATGGGCGGAAAGTCGTGCAGGCAGCAACCGGGCAGGACACCGAATGGGACGTGCGGCTAGCCTGCGCCCGCCTTCTTACGTCTTGCCGCAACCATTCGCGCCCTTACCCTACCACCCCCCACTCGCAGCTCGTCAATTTCCTCTTTACCCCCCCCCCTTCCACCCCCCCCTATGCCTCACATGGAAGACCTGCAGGGGCAGGCGGTTGTTCCCCGCCCCTCCCAGCCAGCTGACGTTACAGCGGGGAGCGGGATAGGCCGCCGCCCGCCCCATCTCCATGGCCACCCGCATCAACGACAGTACGGCAGCCGCAAACTCCGCCTCACTCGTCCACTCGGATCGCTCCAGGGAGGGGGAGTAGGCGAGCACGTACGGCACGGGCGCAGCGGCACTGCTGGCGAAGAAGACGCCGCGGTTGGGGTGCGAGGCGTGGGCGATGTCCCAATCCCAGTTGGCTGAGGCCATCTGCGGTAAGCGCGCGCGTGTTAGGAAAACTGGCCGCGAGTCGGAACGTACTGCAATTGCCGGAAGATGCAGTGGCGATGATTGATGATGTGGGGTTTGGTGAGGGGAAGGCCAAATGAGCAAACACAGCATGCCATGATTGGTACGGCAGCAAGTATCTCGCCAGGTAAGACTCGCGTACGACATCACTGAACTTGCCAAGACACTGTTCGAAACGCGCTGCCTACCTTGACCGTTAGCTTGTTCGTTGCACCCCCCGGCACGTGCACGAAATGCGCCAACGCCACCGGAGACGGCACCTCCACCTCCACCACCACCACCTCCTCCTGCTGCACCACCTGCAGCAACTGCTGCTGCCCTCCCGCAGACACTCCTCCTCCCGCAGCCGCAGTCGCCGCCGGGTCCAACTGACCCGCGGGTCGCTCGGCGCTCCTCCTCCTGAGGCCGGGGTTCCAGTATCCCAGTGCACCCCCATTGGACCAGGATTGCCCCAGGTACTGCGGCAGGTAGGCGAACAGCTCCGTGATGCCGGCACCCGCGTCGGCCTGGGGGGGGGGGGCGGTGGAGGGGGAGGGGGGCATATAATGGGGGAAGGTTGGGTGGGCAGGCCTAGCAGACCTAGCTGGTGTTGGGCCTGTCAGGCCCCGCTGGCATGCTGAAGGGCAGGGCAGCCATCCCGGGCAGGGCCGGGCTCGCGCATACCTCCTCGGTCGATAGCGATTGGTGGGTAATGCTACGCGGCTGACACGCACAGTTGCCGGGCAGCCAGCGGCAGCTAGGGGCGGGGAATATAGATAAATGGGGGGAAAATTATATAAAAGTGAAACAACAAACCCAATCCCATATCCCGACTCATGCAGTGAGCGCATTCGGAGGCACTAATAACACGCATCTCAAATTACTTACCGAATCGTTGCTTACCGTAAACCGAGACGACTTGAGGAAGAAGCCGCCTTGCGTGGTAACACTAGGGAGACATGCGCCGCGCCGCCGGTCACGAAAAGCAAAGCAACACGCATATGGGGTATACGAGCACACGGGGGGGGGCAGGCGGCGGGTCCCCCGCACTCGCACCTGGGCGGGGTCCTCGGGGTCGGGCCACAGGGGCAGGATGTCGGACTGGTGGGAGGAGGGGGGAGGGAGGGCGGGGATGGGAGGGAGATGAAGAGTGAGAAACGAACCAGTTGTGACCAGTTGTGGATGACGAAGTCTGTTTACACGGTGTGTGAAGTATACAGTTGTCTCCTACCTCCCTAGCCCCCACCCCACCTTCAGGATGTCGATCCACGCCTGCGCGCTGGGTCCCCGCTCCCGCGGGTAGAACTGACCCCCCAGCTCCTCCGGCCACACGCCCTGGGGAAGGACAGCAGGGGTAGCAGGGCAGGGGCAGGTGCAGAAGGGGCACAGCAGGGGAGGGGGATTGCAGCGTGCAGGGTGTGTCGCAGGGGCAGGGGAATCAGGGGCGGCAGCGGCAGGGGGGCCGGAGGGCAGGCAGCGGCAGGGGCTGCCCGCATTCAAAAGCCCTGCGTGTGTGCATGGATTCACACCCACCCGTGCAACCCACCCCACGGGCCCTTCCTTCTTCCCTCCCTCCCTCCCTGCTCCCGTCCCACCCACACGGTCATAACTCCTCCCACCCTCCGCCCCCCAGAGGGCCTGTCGCCTAGTTTACCGCTGTCACACAACACAACGGGTATTCTTCTGTTCCCTTCCCCCCTTTCTCCCGCCCCCCCCCTCACCCATGAGTCGGGATTCGGGATTGGGACTGTGATGTTGCACATATTTATAATTCCCTCCCGCCCCCCCTCACCCTTGTGTTGGGCACCCGCATGAGCCCCTCCCCCCCTCACCCTTGTGTTGGGCACCCGCATGAGCCCCTCCCCCCCTCACCCTTGTGTTGGGCACCCGCATGAGCCCCTCCCCCCCTCACCCTTGTGTTGGGCACCCGCATGAGCCCCTCCCCCCCTCACCCTTGTGTTGGGCACCCGCATGAGCCCCTCCCCCCCCTCACCCTTGTGTTGGGCACCCGCATGAGCCCCTCCCCCCCCCCTCACCCTTGTGTTGGGCACCCGCATGAGCCCCTCCGCCCCCTCACCCTTGTGTTGGGCACCCGCATGAGCCCCGTCAGCAGGTCCACCGTGGGGGCGGGGAAGTCGGGAAAGCCGGCAGACAGCTGGGGGGGCCAGCGGGAGGGGGTGGGGGGCTGGGGGGGGGGTGAGGGAGGGGGGAGAGAGAGGGTTATGGTGAGATGGGAAAGGAGATGGAAGAAAAGAGAGAAAGGCAGAATAGTGAAGTGATAACGGCCGCCCCGAGTGAAGGCCTCATGCCCGCGCGCTTACCCCTTTCCTCACCCACCCACCCCTCTCCCCCACGGCTTCTTCCTCAAGTCATCTCGGTTTCTGGTAAGCAAGCAATTGGTAAGTCTCTGAGTTGCGTGTTTCTAGAATAGTGTCTCCGAATGCGCTCACTGCATGAGTCGGATGCGTCGGGATTGGGACTGCGTTGATGCATTTATTCTATATCTTCACCCCTCTCCCCCACTAACCCCCCCCCCACAACCCCCCTTACATTCAGGTAATGCTCCGCCTGCAGCGTCTTGCGCCCGTCGTTCGCCCCAAACACCCGCATGTGCGCCTCCTCCCACGCAGACCTGCGCGGCTCCTGCCCCACGAACCAGCAGCCGTACGACAGGGGCCGACCCGCCAGCACCGACAACAGCGTGTCACTGCAGCGGGGGGGGGAAAGAAATTCCAAAGGAAGGGGGGTTTGACATATTCCGCATTAGGCTGGAGGGGAGGGGTGGGGCGGTTTGGGTTAGGGGCGAGTGGGTCCGTGAGTACCTCCCGACATGCTGTCATGCACCTCCCGGCAATTACGGCACCTTCTAGACACCGCACTCGCGCCCAGTTAGGGTGTGTTAACACACTTGTCAACACGCCCGCCCCCCGCCTGTACCTTCCCCCCTTACCTCAGCCCCACCTCAGGAACACCCGCCCAACCCCCCTCACCCGCACCCCTGCACCCCACCCCGCCCCCACGAACCCGCCCACCGCACCCGCCCCCAACGCATTGGGTATTCTTTCGGCCCCCCCCTGCCCCTCCCCACCTGTACATCAGCTGGTCCCAGCACCCTGGCGAGAAGCCCCTGTCGCTCACGAACCGCGGGTTCTCGCCCCACCGCTCCAACCGGTCCACGATCTCCGCCAGCATGTAGGCGGCAGGGCCGTCGGGGCGCGCGTGACGCACGTACACCACACCGCAGTTGATGCTGCATGGGGGTGGGGGGTGGGGGGTAGTTCGAAGGAAAGTGACGAGGCAACTAACGAGCTGTGTGATGGGGGGGTGGGGGATGTGGAGGGCGGGGCGGGGGGTAACAGCTGCAGGGCGGAGCAATCGGCTATACAACGGAGCTTTACAACCCCTCCCCTCCCTCCTCTCCTCCCTTTCCCTCTCACCCCCTCCTCTCCCCCCCCCACTCTCACCCTCCGTTCCCGTCCCTCATGGCTGCCAGCGTGACGTTCCCCAGGGGCGGCGACCACAGCAAACTGTACACGTCCCGCAGCGGCAGCACGTCGCTGTCCAGCAGCAGCACACCGGCGCCCAGCCGAGCGGCACGAACCAGGAAGGCAACTCTGTGCAGGGAGGAGGAAAAATTATATAATAGGTGTTAGGGCTGGGGATGGCGAAGTCCATTAAACGTACTAGCTTGGCCTAATTCGGGCTGGGCGGGTCGGGCTGGCAGCACATTTGCAAATGACGCCTTATCGCACGGTTTGTTACCGTAGTCGTTTCCTTTTTAACTCCCTTCCCCCTCCCACCCTGCCTTCAGCCCCCCCTTCCACCCACCTGTCCAGCAGGTACTTTGTGTTGCTCACGAAGCCCTGGCTGCTCCACACGCACGCCAGGCGGGGCCAGGTGGCGGCGCTGCGGGCGCACCGCTCCGGCAGCGACAGCAGCACCACGTGCTCGTAGCCCAGAGACAGGAGCGACAGGAAGGTCTGGGGGGGGTGGCGGAGGGGTTTGTGTGTGTTGGGGGGGGGAATATAGATAAGTGCATCAACGGAGTCCCAATCCCGAATCCCGACTAGGGGGTAAGGAAACTGGCTGGGAGTAGGAGCGTGCCGTGATTGTCGGAAGATGGTGATGTGTGTGTATGGTTAAACGCATGGAGTGAATTGTGAGTAGGGAGGGGGAGGGAGGGAGCGGATGGGTGTGGTTTAGGGGGAAAGCCACCCCTCTGGTGTCTGGATGGATGGGCACAGGAGGCGCCAGGGGTGCTGGGGCAAGGGGTGCTGGGGCAAGGGGTGCCGGGGCAAGGGGTGCTGGGGCAAGGGGTGCCGGGGCAAGGGGTGCCGGGGCAAGGGGTGCTGGGGCAAGGGGTGCTGGTTACTGTGGTTAGCGCACCAGGCGGACAGCGCAAGCCCGCGGTTCGTCACACGAGGGGGAGTTCGCACCTGGTATGCGGGATTGAGGCGGGTTTCTGTGAGCAGGATGATCTCATTGCGGTAGGAGCGAGCAGCCAGGCAGGATTTCAGAGCGGGGGAGGAGCGGATGTCGCCTGGGGGAATGCGCAAAAAGGGATGCGGAAGAGAATTCAATCAGTTACAGTCTGCAAGCGTGTAGGGTGTGTGGTGCGAGGCAGCTAGGGGGCCGGGACACTGTGAGAAAAGAAATACGGGTCACAGGTCTCCTTACGGGGCGTCGCAAGAGAAGAGACGGTCGATGATAATGGCTCCGGGAGTAGGGGGCAGAGGACACGCGGGTTGTGCTCCCGCATTATACAAACGCCTAGAGTGGTGTGGTGTGCAAATGGGTGCAAGTAGCCGCAAAGACCGACTTGGGCATGGGTGTTGATTGGAGTGGCTTACCGTGGAATGGCTGCACTTTGCCAAGACTGCACATTCCGGAGTCCTCGCAAGCTAGCCGTGACACACGTGTCTGCGAGGCTGATAAAGTATAGCTGGTGGCTTGGTTCGAAGCGAGGAGCAGGAGAAGGCAATGCCATGGCCACGCTCGTATTCGGCGCCAACCGCTGCTGCAGCCAAGCGGCATCCTGCCGCTCGCCATTTATAAGCGCTACCTATATGAGTACAGCATCAGTGAGGGCCTTGATACGGTCATGCAAGTTTGGAAACTTGGCGAAATACTGAAGTTTAGTAAAATGGCTATAATATGTTATAGGCACACTGGGTTATGTTGCCCAGGGTAACGGAACGGGCTCAGCTGTATTCACTATTTAGGTCAAACGAAGCCACATCGTCCGCTTGGGCTTTACACCCAAAAGCTCCACAAGGCGCAGAATATAACAGTGACGGTCCGTAGAATCTTCACAAGTGCAGTAACAGGCCCCCGCGCCGGACTGTAGTTATCCGTCCTACGACACGCCGCTAACCGCTAACTGAACCCTCCCATGTGTCACCATTGACCGCCCTGGTTTCGCCTGCCGTCCCTTAAGCTTTCGTCTCAGCTATCAAGACCTAAGCGTATACGCATACATTGCAGAAGGCTCTCATAATGCGCGATATGCGAAAGTAAAAGAAAAAAGCAGAAACCAACTTTCCGTCACGCAGAACTTCCGAGCTAAAATTCGTTTCCGTCGGCGATTTTTAATGACTGGAAACGCGACTATAATTTCGCACGTAGCTAGAATTGCGGAGTATGGAGGTGCTCGGGTACAATCATGGGCGCGGGATTTAAGTTAGGGTCACGAATATGTAAACGGCCCCTAAGGGGTAGGGTGGCAGATTTAGGGTGGTAGTTAACCAAGTGCTGGATAGAAAGGAGGGTGAAGCGAAGGAACGGCGGGGAGCAGGGGCACAAAGTATAGGGAAGTAACGTGTTCTGCTAGCCTAGGGTAGGGCTGGCTAGGATGGTAATTATGAATTGGTAGGGGTCGAGGGGTCTCAGACATGTGAAGATGCATGATGCTTCTGGGTGAGCGAGAGAACACGCGTGGGAGCGTGGGAGTTTGTGTGGGTTACGTGGGACACCTTTGGGTGGCGGCTTAGCATGAACTTCGATCAGCAGTAAGCGCGCGTTGACATGTGCATACACCGTATTGCCCGAAACTTCATTGGTAGAAATAAGAGGGCGTGGAGCCCCTTGATGAGGATAGGAAAGTAGGATGAGCAATGGGATGACAGGGCAGAGGCACCTCATCGGTGACGTCCACACCCTGTGCTAGAGACGTTCTGCCTGGAAAGATTACACGTATGTATGTATGTATGTGTTACAAGCTTCGTACCGAGCTCGTAAGATCCGTCCGAGCCAGAAGGCTCATGGATCGCGAGCACAAAACGCGAAAACAACCAAAAGAAGAAAAGTAAAACAAAAGAGACAACAAACAGAACGCTAATCATATGATAAACCCTGTCTGCGCAATCCTGCGACTTCGCATGCTAGTGATTACGCTAGCAAGCAATGCCTGATTCTCCATGCCCATGACAGCAATCATATCAGCATCCCGTGAGACACCACTTTCCCATATCTTACCACGCAAATCATCGTAAGCGGGACATTCAATGAGGATGTGTTTCTCATCTTCCACTCTCCCCGGCGACCCCTGCACGGCACACATAGGACAGACACGCGCTACTCGTTGCCTACCCCTAGGGCGATTGGCTTCAATGCCCCACACACACAGCCGAAAACGCATCAGGTTCACATGCTGCCGCTGAGTAATGTACCCCCTGTCAACCGGGTCACCCATCCAATTTTTGTACCTGCACATCTTAACTCCAACCCCTGGTACGGGGTCTACTGGGTTGAAAAGCCGCGGGTCATCTTCCAAACTCCTATCCTCCCAATCCGCATCCATTCTATCAGCAAACTTTTTAGTGAGAGCAGACACATTTAGCTCCGTGCCAGCAATACGTTCCACACGCGCATTCAAGTCCAACTCACCCCCCAAGGCCGTCAAATCCGTCCCTAACATTTTCAGAATCTTCAACACCTTAGAACCCCAGCCATCATAATGCTCAGTACTGAGAGCCGAACGAATTTCACCTCGCAACGCCTGGTGGTAGACCGTGTCCTTCTGCTTGACCAGGTCATTCCAAAACCTCAGAAACAGTTCCAGCCAGAAGACATGCAAGGGGCGCTGGTTAAACTCCTTAAACAGCAACGTACCAGGCGAGACTTTCACACCCGCAATCTCCCGAAGAAATTCCCTTTGTAACTGCACCATTGGGTCCCGCAAGGATCTGTCAAAGTACCTCGCGGAATTCTCGCAGTCCGTCATTAGCTTCAGCACCACATCAGGCCCCCACACCTGGACACCGTACGACAAGATGGAGCGGACTTGCACGTCGAAGCACTTAACTGCAACAGCAGGGACCAAAAGACCTAGGCGTTTTAATTTACGCTGAAGAGAAAACATAGCACGTCGGCCAGAGGTCAACAGTTCCTCTGTGCAGGAAACAAACGGTGTGCCAGGACCAAAGTGCAAACCAAGGTAACGGGCTCGTTGTACCCAGGGAATAACCATAGGTACTCGCGCATTTCCCTCAATAGAAGTCCACACCACGGGGCAAAGGGCAGCAAAAGCCTCGCGGATATTGGCACGAGGGTGGAAAACCATCAATTCACATTTACGGACATTCACCCGCATCCCAAAGGCCTCACACCACTCTCTCAAATCAGCAAGCAACACAATCAGCCGTCTGTGCGTCGTAGCGAAAAGGCTGAGGTCGTCGGCATACAGTTCCAACGGGATACGCCGGCCATCCGCATGGGGAGTCTGCTGCTTAGCGCGCATAGCATCAGGGAGCCACTTATCCTTAGCGTCAACATAGTCAGCAAACCCCTCGCCAAAAATCCCGTAAAGCGTAGGGCTGAGAGGGCATCCTTGCTTGACTCCCTGCGAAGATTCAAAAGGATCCCCCGTCACTCCGTCTACCCTGACACGCATCATGACCTTGTTGTAACAAGTCTTGAGAGCCTCCAGCATAGCGCCATGCACACCCCGTTCCTCCAACCTTAACCACAAGAGATCACGTGGCACCTTGTCAAACGCTTTCTCAAAGTCAATCTGACAAACGAACAGGGGGTCAACTGCATCTCGCCCCCCCTTATGTTTGTCCGTCAGATGTCGCAACAAAAACAGGTTGTGGCAGGTACCCCGCTTGCGTCGGAAACCTCCCTGATACGGCGACCTAGCTCCCACCAGCTCGCCCCAACGAGACAGCCTGTGCTCCAACATAAACGCATAAAGCTTAGACAAAACACCACCCACTGCTAAACCCCTATAGTTACCCTTCTCCATCACATCGCCTTTTTTGTGGATGGGCGTGAGCGCAGAGGGGGATTTTACACAGAAAGGAAAGATTTTGCCATGCCGTACATGCACCGGTACGCATTGGAAATTGGGTTCTGCTAGGACTGCTGCCTTGACCTTGGCACCCAGATTAAAATTACTGTAATAACACTGCTATTGCTAGGAAACCTGTGAAGTCTGCTTTGCGGACAACCATGAGTAAGGTTGCGATGGAAATCGAAGACCGATTCAAGGGTTGGAATAACTTAGGTAGCGAAATTTTGTTTCGCATCTATGCGCTTGTGGGAAAGGACGACCGCCCGGCCTTCCGCCAAGCTTGCACTTCCTGGCGCATGGCAGTGGACGGCAACGCCACCAAAGCCAGCATCAACCTTGGTCCCAAGGATCTTGCGTTGAGCAAACATGGCCAGCTACCTTATCTTGGAGCACGCCTTTTGAAGCTATCGACCTTCCGCTTACAACTTGAGCTTGGCCAAGACGTTGCAGTCGAGGATGCCGTGCTCCTGGCCACGCAGCTCTTCCTGAGGCTGAGCCCCGAGGCCCGCCAGCGTATCACACGGCTGGAGCTTGTGCAGGCCGAGGAGGATGCCGTACCATCCGCTCAGAAGATCGTGCAGTCACTTGTGGGAGTGCTGCCGGGCCTGCGAGAGCTCGACTTGCTGCACTTCCTCGGCATGGCTTATTGGGAGCGCTCACTACTTCAACTATACGACAGCCTGGAAGCTGGCCTGCCCCAGCTGAAACAGCTGTCGCTGCCAAGCAGTCTAGCGGTTCGCGGTATCGAAACCCTGACCGACAAGGGCATTCACCTGGAGCGCCTTCATGTCCACGGGGAGACAGAAGATGAGGAGCTGCAGCCGTCCGTCGTCTACGAGCTCTCCGACATGTCGGGCCTGCAAGAGCTGCACCTCAGCAACTGCAGGCTTGACGAGCGGATGGCTGAGCAGTTCTTGCTGGACAGCCTGCCCGAATCCCTGAAGCGCCTGCAGCTGGACGAGTGCTATACGCCATGGTTTCGCAGTTTGCACGGGCGGTTGGACGCAGGCCGGCTCGTCGCTGTGGAGCTGCTAGACTGCGAGGGCGGGCGGCTGGATGTGCTGCTGGCGGTCGGCCGGCTGCTCTCCAAACTTGCGAGGGGAGGGCAGCCGCAGGAGCCTCCGTTGGGTGAGCTACGGATCTACTTTTTAACGTTGAGCGGAGTGCAGCAGCTGTCGGCAGAGCAGCTGCAGGGCCTGAGAGAGCTGCGGGGGTGGTTTTGCCGATCACAGATCAAGGACAGCCTACAATTCGATTGGACCGCCAGCACCGTCTTCAAGGAGGTGGTCCAGCTCCTAGGCCTCCCTGAGAGACTGTATTTTGATACTGAGTCTTGGGTTAGATTTTGCATCCACCCCAAGGGCACTGGGCCCAGGTCTGGAAACCAGCAGCAGCAGCTTCAGCCGCCAGCTGCAACTACCGCAGCTGGAGCGCTGCCCGCGCCCTCCATGCCCTCAGCTGCTGCGGAGCTGATGTCACACGTGGTGTCGCGCTTGTCGCCCGGAGGTGCTTCATTGTCGGGTGCGGCAGCAGCAGCAGCGGAGCTACCGGCACCGGTATGTGGCTCTGAGAGGTATCTGCTGGTGCGCGGCCCTGCAGCCGAGCGCGCCAGGATGGAGGAGCTGTTGGAAGACGCGGGTGTGGACCGCCGCAAGGAGTGCAAGAGCATGCGAACTGCGGACATCGTTTACTTTGCTCTGGACTTTATCGACAAGCGGGCGGCTGCAGTGAAGGCTGCAGTGGAATTGCGGGTCCGGGAGCGGGGCCTTGAAGCCTCTGTAGCGGTGCTGCAGCTAGATGCCCGGCACGAACACGTGTGGGCAGACTGTTATACGGTCGTTAGCATGGAGTTTCAGAAGGTGCGCTTGTTGCGAACGGGGAGGCGGCAACGGCTTCGTGCCTTGGGTCATTTCGCTTGGTGCTTAGGGAGCTGTACTGTTAGGTCTGTTACTGAAGAGGTGCGAGCATACACCAGGCATTCACTCTGTCAATGTTGCGCGTGCGCATGCATGCATTTTGTGCGTGTGTAAACCCAGCGGTGCGTTGGTGAGGGCATGCCGGCCATCCACCACCAAATGCCCATCCGGGGGCTAACCTGTGCTGATGCGTCCCATCCGGCATGCACTCCCTAACAAGGCGCCTTCCCTTCCACCCGCACAGGTGCTGGGGGAAGTCCTGGCGGCCATGAAGGACCCGGCCGACCCGAGCAGCTCGCGGCCGCAGATGGAGCTGCTGGTGCGGTTGCAGCAGCAGCTGGTCGTCTAGGCGTAGGGTGATGTGATGTTACATGGTGGTGCCAAGTTAGCCAGCGAGTGGCTTCTGTCTTAGTCCCCATGTACTGTGGGTTGGGCGGCACGCCAGGGTGGAGGTGGAAGGGCGGACAGCAGGGGGGTCTTCCCGGAGTAGCCCGAGCTGCCTGGTGGGTGCGAGGCGTAGGGAGTTGGGAGGGGCACGGCGGACAACAAGGACGATTGTTTGTCCGAGGGGAACATCCGTCTGTGTGTCTGGCGGACTGTGTTGTTGTGCCCGTGGGGTTTCGGTGCCAGTTGATGGTGTGGAAGCTTGCTTGTTTTATCTCCCCATCGCCGCGACGGGGGCTATCCCCCCAAAAGGGCAAGAATAATAATTGCCGTGGGTTACGTTAGCCAGGCTAGCTGCCTTGTTGTTTTAATTAAGCGTTGCGGCTTGACATATTGTATGGGCCTACCGGGAACGGCTGTCATGAGCTCATGACCTCCTGGGTAAGGTGGAGTGGTGGCAGCGGCTCGGCATGCGTTGTGGACGGTGCCGGTTCAGACGACGTCGTGTTTACGGGCGGAGATGGCGGATGTGCTGTCCTGTGGCGAAGGCGTAAGGAAAGGATGGAGGCCCGTTGCTGTGGCGAGGGTAGCTGGGTGTAGCCTTATAGAGAGGGGTAATGGCGGCAGTGCTTACTTTCTGACTGAAATAGCAGGGGGGGGGTAAGAAATTTTCTTATAAACCCCAACCCGAAATTTCCAAAGAGAAGGCCTCGGAGCCACCCACCCACCGCCAAGCGTGTCGTACAACCTGTAAACTATGCCAAAACGCCGGGGGAAAAAGCGTCTAGGTTCCTCTGCGCAAGCTCTATTAAATGCAGTCGAAAAACCCCAAACCCCCTGGGACGTTAATGTCACAGCGTTGCACTATGGACGGCTAAGGTAACCATGTTCTTGGCCCCAGCTTGACTGATGTTATGTATTTGGCGCCTAGGAAGCACCATGGTCCTCCCATTTGCGCCCTACCGCCGCCAGTTCTGTCACCAACCTACACGACGCCACCACCACGCACGTCCCAGGCCCCTGCTCCTGCCTCTTCTTCCCCCTGTGGCACTGGGCCCTCGACCTTAGCCCCTGGCACCAATTCCCACGCCTTCTTGTTTCTGTGCTCTGCATCCCCACCCCATTCGTGGTCACTGTAAGTGCTTTCTCGCAGCTCAGTCTGTCTACTCCAACCCCGCATCCTCAGTCGTGTTCCACATCCATGGAGACATGCGACATGCTGCGATGCTAGGCCTTTACAACGGGTCGACTAGCCGCGTTCGCAATATATGTTTTCTACATTGGTTGTTTCTTGTACGTTTGGGGATTGGGCAGTTCCGTTTGGCTACCGTGGTTCAGAGGTGAACTGTCATTGGAACATCGGAAGCCGAGAAGTGACCATTTTGTTGATAGAATTAATTCTGCGTATAAGAAACGAAGAAAGGATGGCAATACAGCTTTCAAAACCCTAACATGAGGCCTGGAAAAAATTTTCCGGAGGTTCATGTAAAAAAGTCGTTGGGGCCCTGAACCCACCCACCCACCCCTGCCGTACAACCAACTTTGCAAGCCCAAAACTTTTTCCATACAACTCCAAACAGAATTCTGAAAGCAGATTCGGAATCCCCACGCAAAACTCCTTCGATTTGAGGGTTGGGGTCTATTTTTGCGGTTGTTACCCCCCCCCTGGAAATAGGGCCTTTAATGACTCATGAAGGTGCTTGGCCTCGGCTATGCGTGCATGCATCAACCTGGCGTTGCATGAGTGCCTGACTCTGTAAACGGACCGGATTCAAGATCCACTTATTGCCACAGTTGGAACCCGCCAGCTATCACCCGTGCTGCCTTCCTGAGGTCACCGCGGCGCTGGCGGCCGGCTCGCTGCCCTGCCTGGAGCGCCTGCTGCGCCGCGCAGCAGCCGCATTGGCCTCCGTCTTTTCATACCACCAAACGCAAGTCGTCCCATGAGGCTTTGCCGCTTTCCAAACCACATGTCACGCTTCGTGCACCACACCCCCTGCATGGCCGACATCGCACACACAACCGCGGACCCCATGCAACTGTGCTGTTGCTCAAACGGCCACGCGGTACCCCCCCTCCCGTTCAGCCTTCCGCCAGTAGAGTACCGGCATGCAGTGCATGCAGGGTGCATGGCCCAGTGGGTATTCGCCAACGGAAAACCCCCCGCTGATGTAAGCGTTGCAAATTAGCTCCTGGGTCACCCGCCATGATCCGCTTCATGCCCCTTCTGCCCCCGGCTCTTCCACCCCTCCCTCCCTCCCCCTACTGCCCCTGCTGCATGCTCTTCCACAGCTCCCTCCCTCCCCCTACTGCTGCTGCCCCCGCCCCCTACTGCCCCTGCTGCATGCTCTTCCACAGCCCCATCCTCCCTCCCCCTCCCCCTACTGCCCCCGCTGCCCCCCCTGCATGCTCTTCCACAGCTCCGCCACCAGCGGCCCGATGTTTGGGTCGTCCAGCCAGCGGGCCATCACCTCGGGGGTGGGGCTGCCCGTGATCTCCTTGATGGCCAACCAAAACTGCGCAGGTCGTAGCGGTGGGGGTGGGGGAACGGGAGCGGGAGCGGGAATGGGAACAAGGATGGCAAACGAACTGATGCGAGGTCAGAGGGAGGTGCGGGTACACATTCCTGGCCAAGAATGCGGATAGAGGATACCGATACGTGGGGGTGGGCAGATAGGGCGGCGCGTACATACCGATACCCAACACGTGTGCAAGTACGAAGGCGGGTGTGCACCGGTGCACATCGTAAGCCCGCACCTTTGGGTCTCTTTGGGCTCGCAGAATGACCCCTGGGTCGGTGCTCTGCAGCAAGTAGCTCAGGTCCACTCGACCCAGCACGCCAGTAGCCCACATCTCGCGAAAGTGCTGCAGCAGCGCAGCGCATGTGCATGGATGCTCAGACACGCATGCAAACAAGGATAAACCGCTGTCATTGGCAAGTGCTCGGCAAGGACGTGATGGGCGAGACCTTGAAGGCAAAGTGCTCCTGCACGGCTCACCACCGGTAGCATGGTAGGGACGTAGCAGGTTCAGGAGCTAGGCGTGAAGCATGTTGTGGTGCCCTACCATTGATAAGGGAACCCATGCTTGCCCAACACGAAAAACGACCCATGGGTCAGACATGTCCTATAATGCTTTTCCTTCTTCCTCCTCCAGCCCCATGAAAATCGCGCCCTTCTCCCTCACCTTCAGGAACTGCTGGTGCGCCACTGGGTCGCTGCTGACCCGCTCCTCCTGCTCAACCCAACTGCGGGCACATGCGGTCCGGGGACACAGAAGCGGTGGTACGGTAGTAGTTCAACATGCGATGCGCACCCCCTACATGGTGGTTACATGGCGGTACAGCGCCAGGTCCTGGCATGCAAGCGCTGTGGGGACGAGGGTGACAATGTCTGCAAGAGCGGATGATGGTGGTGATTACCGCCCGGCGAAACCCGGCCAATCAGCATCCGAGGTCACCAGCAGAGCTCAGCCAGCTGCATGCATCATCAGCAGGACACTGCATCACTGCTTGGTACTATGCCGGGCACCTACCGACGATAGTCATCCAGGCTTTGCTTTAACCTGCAGTCGACAGACGGCAGTGGTGTGGCAGTGGTGTGGGAGGGGAACGGCGGGTGGGTGATGAGACGAAGGGCACGCGGGTTGCTGTTGGGGGTGCATCCCATTTTCCCATGCCGTTACGCCACCCCATGTGTGCAATCCATGCGCGCCATGCTGCAGCCCAGGGCGCCCAGCCCAGCCCAGCCAGCTGCAGCCGCAGCACCAAGAGGACACGCAGGGTCACGCATAGCCACGCAGGGTCACGCATAGCCACGCAGGGTCACGCATACCGGTAGCCACGCAGAGTCACCCTAAGTCACGCACCCGACGAACATCTGGTTGAGTGTGAACCCGCCCTCCAGCATCTGTGCGTTGGTGGAGCGCAGGTACTCCCGCGCAGCCGGGTCCTGGGACAGCTCCAACCGCTTGATGAAGACCTCGTAGCGCTCCGACACCTCCTGCATCTGAGAGGGGGGCAGGCATGCAGGCAGGCAGGGGGCATGGTGATGGGGCGTCAGGAGGGTGCCGTACTCCCCTGGGCATGGGATGGGGTGAGAAAAGAAGAATCCCAAGGTGTTTGATGATGCTAGCAAACAAGCGGAGGTGGGGGGGAGTATGATGTTTGGATGTGGCATACACCGAACACGCAGGGCTTAGGTCTTCTGGCAATCACAGTATGCTGCGACACTCGCGGAACAGACTAGAGCACAGGGCAGCCGGAATGATTTGATTGCATTATCTGGGGTACACGGTACACGGTAGGGCACATGGAGGTAGGAAGGGGCGGGGAAGGGAAGAGGCGAGTGCAGGTGGGGAGAGCACGCGGGGTGCAATGAATAGTCGGGTACAACAGGGGCGGTGTTGGGCGAAGGAGGAATCCTGAGAGTGAGTTCGGGAAAAATCCGCGACTCGAGCAGAGGACGGCTTAACAAAGTAAGAGCGGGATCCAGGTCATCATCGTGAGTACGGAAAGCACGACAGAGGGCGGCCGGCGTGCATGTTACCCGGTGCGACATGCAGGTGCATGTAAGGACGCGACGCGGTGTCATCCTGCCTGCCCTCCCGCCTCTGGCTTACCCTATCTAGGTACATCCGTTTGCCTAGCGTGGTCAGCAGCAGCGGAGCAGCAGCAGCAGCGGCAGCGGTGGAACGAGCGGAGCAGCATGGGGCTCAGAGAGACACCAAATGTCAGCAGGCAGGTGGGCGGGGTGGGTAGCCGCGGGGTCAGCGAACAAGGCAATGGAGGAAAGCAGCAAGAGGCAAGCAACAGCTGGGCGTTGCCATGTTGCTAGCCCGGCCGCATGTTGTCACCTTCACTTTGATGGAACAGCAACCAACAGCGGGTGCGTGTGGTGGTTGCGTGCGGTCACATGCGTGTTGACATGCAGGGGTGGAGTGCCAATTGTGTGCATGTGGTGGCCGCGACGTGTGGCATGGCAGGATGGAGCGTGGGTTTCGGCCCGCACCTGCAAGGTCAAAGTCTGGGAACTTGGCCGCCATCCCCGAGAGGCCCGTCACCTCCTTTACTAGGCTGCAGCGGAGGGTTTGGCAAGCAGGTGTCACAAAAGGGTGCGGCAGGCTCATGGATGGGGAGAAGGGATCGTGCGGGATAGTATGCGCAGGAAAGGATACGTCATGACACTGTGAAGCGGTGTCAGACAACCGGATTCAGCCTCATGGGGTTGGACCAGGCCGCGTGTGCCGCCCGTGCATACTTTGTAAACTCCTTCATGACGAGTTCGCTGCGGAAGACTGGGCTGTTGAAGAGGTTGTCGTACACCTCGTCCGGGGAAGACCGTACAACGGTACGGCGAGGTGATTTCCGCGGTCGTAGCACATCGCAGCATTGCCGGGGATGTGGTTGTAGCCGTGTGTAAGGGCAGGGGCCCGGTGTCGGGCAGCGTGCGGCTAGTCGCGTGGCTGCACCACACGTGCGTTGGGTTGTCCTAATGAGCTGGGCGTTTGCCATGACTCTCAATCCAGGAAATTGTTGAAGTCGCTGTGTACTGATGTTTACAATACAAGTGTCTTTTTCTTAAGGTCTGTCTCAATGTCCTAATACAGAATGCGAGTTTAGTCGCTTGTGAATCACCGATACGGCCAGCCACGTTTTATGAAATCCGAGTAGGCAACTAACATTAATCAAGCAAGCCAACATACGGTGATTGAGGAAATGGTATAGTACGGCACTAGACCAACCGCCTTGGTCGAAATGAAAAGATTGTACCCACGAATCCTTGCCTGTCGCTAACGTTTCACGAGTCGGTTCTGCTATCCAAAATTGATCTGCCGCCCAGAGTTCTAGTACAGGTTATGCAAGGCGGTGAACTGCACGTGAGTTGCAAGGCCATACTAGACAAAGCTTGTAGAACATGCACACATACACAGCGTGTCACAAACTGTCATATACCTAGTTAAATCACTACCTGTTAAGTCGGCACCACCTTCGTCACTCTACGACGGCTAGCGTCATAGCTTGGGTAGCTGCCCAGTCGGGCCAGCCCTAGGGCCAGCTTAGGGCGCTCTGGCATCCCGGTAGTCAATCGTATTCAGGTAAGTTTATATTGACAAGAAGATATCTAGCTCTATAAATTTGTGAAGCCCTCGCTTTTCGCTAAGATGGATGGGTTTACTCAGTCACAGCTCGGAACGTATTCATACTCTTTTAGCGGATGTAGTTTGTCCTAAGGGTTTGTGGTGCTCCACAATGTCCCTCTGCAGAGCATTAGACCTTGTCCCTGCGAGACGTGCGAGTTGCAATGCCCCACCGGCGGCAGCCTTCAGCGACCGCCCGCCACCATCAGGAGGCCAGCAGCAGCAGTAGCCCTCCATTCCCTGCGGATGGCATTTCAAGCGATTTTGAGGCCTGTCTGCAGCGCCTGCCAGCTGCTACCCAGCGCTTCCTTTCCTTGCAAGGCCGCCCTTCGGAACTGAACGTTGCCAAGGAGCTGTCTGGGAATTTGGGGTCGGTGTGCGAGCACCTCGACGGGCACTCAGAAGGCTCACCTTCAGCTAGTCAGGTGGTGGCATCGGCACTCGAGTATCAGGCCCTTCGCGTCGCGCTGTTGCGTCTGGTGGCAATTGCATCGCGCCTGACACCGACTGAGCTATTCCCGGACCCAAACGTCAGTCATACCTTGGCAGCTGCATCCGCATGGGCGTTCTTCCAAAGCTGCGAAGCCACGGCAAAACTACTGCGAAAGCTAACAAGCTTCCAAGCTCCTGCAGTCGACTTTGCCCGCAAGCTGCTGCGCATGCAGACGCTGCAAGCGCTCAGCCGCCAGCTGGCTGCTGCTTTGGAGGTCCTTCAGTCCTCACCGAACCCATATCACCGAGTCCTGCAGCAGCAGCAGCAGCAGCAGCGGTGGCCTCATATGCTGATGCAGGTCGGCATCACGGCTTACATGTCCTGCAACCTTTTGGCCGCCCTGGCATTGCACGTACAGGCCTCTGCTGACCCTGAGGCAGGAGGCGCTGGGCACCAGCGGCAGCAGCAACAACGGCAAGCGGCTAGGTCATACCTCAGAGAGTTTGTAGCCGCCCTCCACGCCAGTTACCTAATGGAGCATGCAGCAAAGCTGCTCCTGCTGCTGAAAGAATCCGTTCCGCTGTTGGAAGCGAGGATGTCAACCCAGGTGGATGGGATGCTGCCCCAGACCGTGGGTAGGGCCTGCACCATACTCCAGCAAGCCTACGAGGCCTGTTCACGGCTACATGCCCGGCTTGACTCCGGAGCTGCCGGTGCTTCTCGCTTGCCCTCATCCGTCCTCGACCACTTATGCCAAGTCCTGTCAGGCCGTTGTCTGCAACACGCGATGATCCTACACGGCCTGGAAGCCTTGTGTATCGCAGATCGGGGCCCGATGTACGGCCTGCCGTACGGGCCATGGTACCCTTCCGTATGTCTTGCTCGCTTCGCCGCATCACATGGCAGTTCTGTTAGCGAGCAGGTACCAGTGCTGGGCGATAACGCCCTGCAAGCTATGCTGGCAGCACTACAGCCTGTGTTCAGGGTGCCGCCGCTGGGCCGCAGGGCCGGCCTGGCGCTGCTGATGCGCGTGGGTCGCCTGGCGGTGGTTTCGGGGCAGGTCTGGGCGTCTGCCACCGCCGCCAGCTTTCGAGGCAGCGGGCTAGAGGCAATCCTGCCATGCACTCTGGTAGGCATGACAGGCGTTTTCACGCTTCATGTAGCGTTCCAACATTTGCGGCCCCTGCAACACGACTCGGCGGCGCATGTGGCGCGGGAGGTGCTGGCGTGGTGGAGTCTGGTGGAAGGGGTGGTGCGGCATGCGCTCTGCGCACCTGCCTGCATGGTGGAGCGTCTGGCAGTGTATCTGGAGGGCACGATTGGGGCGACGGCTCGGTGGGGCCAAGGTAAGCGTGTTCATGGCACCTGCACTTAGCACTTAGCACCTTGTACGTGTCTGGGGGAGGCGAAAAGCGTCAAGCGCGCACTGCTTACTACCGGTAGGTTCGGAGTGTAGAGCTGCTTGTGAACTTGCCTTAACATACGGAGCCCTGGCAATTGCCTTAACATACGGAGCTCTGGCAATTGATGGTCATGGCTGCCCCGCACGTGGCTGTTACCTCGCCTACGCTGACCCTATCACTGCCCTTCGCAGAGGACCATGCAAATGCATCCCTAACTTACACTCCCGCCCCACTCCTAGCACCCCATTCCGGGGGGCATCCCATTTCCACTCCCTTCCACTTGAGTATCCTCCACAACCCGCCCCGACTCTGCAGGTGTCCCGCTTCCGGCCGCACCGCCGCCGGGTGTGGCAGCGGCGCTGGCGGGCGGCTTCCTGCCCTGCCTGGAGCGCCTGCTGAGGCGTACGGGCGTGGACTTCCATAACTTGGAGACAGTCCTTGCGAACGCACTGCTGGGCCGCAGTAATAGCCCCCAGTGGCTCATTGCGCTGCTCGCATACGGGGAGGAGCGGCAGGCAGCAGCACTGGTGGTCACGGTGGGGAAGCTGCTGCGCCGCGCTGACCCACGGGTCGTTGCTACGCCGTTGGGTCTCCGAACGTGGGCCTTGCTTGAAGTAGTAGGCACGATTGCAACGGTCCTGTGGCCTCCAGCGGAGCCCAAGGCCGATGTTGAGGCCAGTGCTCCACAGCAGCGGCAGCTGGGCCTGCTGACGTCGTGCATGCTGTGCGAGTGGCTGCCGCCACTGTCGCGGCTGTTGCAGCGGCGAACGGTGCCGGCGGCGGCGGCCAGTGCAGAGCAGCACCGCAGCACACTGCCTGGTGCTGCTCTGAGTGAGAGCGCCTGCGTTAAGGCCTTGCGCGGTGTGCTGCCGTGGGTGTCTGCGCTCGCTCTGCAGTGCCTCGACCCAGGCAGCAGCCGGCTGGTGGGGACTGCGGCGGCGGCGTCAGGTTCTGCGGCTCCAGCGGCGGCCCCTGCAACCCCTGCTGACGCATGCGTAAGCCATGTTGACTGGCGGCTGCTGCTGCTGGAGGAAGTGGATGTCGTACGGCTGCTGGGGGCAGTCCTGGGGGCGGGTGCTGATTGGCACCAGCCGGGCGGTGCTACTCACGATCTGGCCCTGGGCTGCTGCGCTGTGGCGGCGGCATTTCCGGAGCAGGTGCGGCAGGCAGTGGTGGTGGCGGCAGCAGAGGATCCGGATCCAGCAGCAGCGGGCTGGCGGCCGGCGCGGCTGCGTGCGCTGGTGCCGCTGCTGTCTGCTGATGTCCAGGCAAAGGAGGAGGGCGGTGACGCCGTGACGGCAGGCAGCAGCAGCAGCAGCGACAGCAGGAGTGGCGGCGGCGATGAGGCTAGGATGGTATCAACATCAGCGCTCGTCAGGGCGGTGGATGCCCTAGCCGAGCAGCTGGATGCATGGAGCTGTGACGGCCAGGCCGGGGCGGATGGCAGGCAGGCGGACGGGGCGACAGGGTTGCGCGCCGCGCTTCATGAGGCCCTAACAGAACCCGGCTGCTTTGAAACCTTGCCAGAGGCCCTGGTGTCGCCGGGGGAGCTGCGGCTGCGGGGGCTGTTGCGGGGTTGCGGCAACCCGGGCTGTGCTAACCTGGCGGGCGACAGCGAGGCGGAGGTGAAGCTGAAGGGTTGTGGGCGGTGCGGTGCGGTGGGGTACTGCTGCCGGGAGTGTCAGGTGGCGCACTGGAGGGCGGGGCACAAGGAGGTGTGTGGGCAGGACCGTGTTGCAGGTTAGACGGGGGTTAGACGAAAGCGAGTATATATGGCTTGGGTAATAGAGATATGGTAATAGAGATATGAGTTGTACAGCGCATCATGCGTTGCATGCTGACCTGCGCACGAGTGCGTGTTCGAAACGTCATGCGGGACGATGTTATGAAATTGTTTCCGGTGGTGCTGACAAGCGCTTCGGAAGGCATCATATAGGGCTATAGGGAATAAGCGCATCCGTACCATGCCTGGGCAGCACATTGGAGCAGCAATGCCGTGCCGCATGCGCACTGGTTGGCAGGATTGCCGGCAGGGCGTGGGTAACGCAGGATTGAGGCTGGGGGATGGCTGTACGTAAGCGGGTGGACGGCGGGTGTCAAGAGGACGTTCATAGGATGCATGGCCTGGGACGAGCCTGATCATCCTCTGCAAGGAGGCATTTTCTAACGAGGCTGCAGGAGGGCTGCGCACATTTGTAAGGAGCTCTGGTATACGGATGGTAACTGTAGCTGCGGCTAGGTGCGTCGGAAGGGCAGACTAAAGCATCTCATCAAGCGAGTACCACGAGGAGGTTGTGTGCTGGGTGTGTTGGATGTGGCAATTGCACAATGGCAACGATGTATATGGCAGGTTGTTGTTGTTGCTTCGGTAAGCCGTGTTCTGTTGGTAGGGGCTTGCCTTTCCCCCTGGGCTCGTAGTTGCCGTGTAATTGTACTGACCACAGCTGTCGACCAAGTAGAAATAACGGTAGACATGCGGCTGGTATCGGGGCACCGGATCAAAAACGTGTATTACTGAAGTTGTAGTAGTACCGGTAGTAGAAGGCGCCTGAGCCAATATCTTGGAGGTTAGGTACGTATCAATCGTGACCTACCACTTAACGCTGGTGACGTCAGTCGCGCGACTTGTAACTGATCGCTGGGACGCTTTTGCATAACACAACCTTTGCATATGTACCCCGCCCGGCCGTCATGGCCATGGTAAGTACGGTAGCTGTCGTCGTACAGATGGCGAAGATTTGAATTTCTGTGAACCTGGATTTCCTCCATAGTCTCATGTTTAATCGACAGCCGAGCTTTGGTTCTAACTGCAGTGCAACTACTGCATGAGTAACCTTGTAAAGGCGGCTCTCCTAGTGAAAAGTCGTCCAACTTAGTTACCGGTAGTCTCTCGCCATTCTAAATCTTCTATGAAGGCACATGTTGACTTTTGGATAGCTTTCCACCTTTTTTACTTTTAATATCTATTGCGGTATTAGGGCGGCTTGCCCTGCGGTCCTTGCGGGCGTCCACGCTTGCCATTAAATCCACCGTAAGTTATTCTAGTACATGCACGCTTGGCTGTGTTCGAGGCATGGAGTCTTAGCGCAACTTTCATAGTCTGCATCCATGCTCATCGGGAGTTGATAGTCATGGCTCGGGACCATGCATGTGCGCTTTTGATCAAATGAACCATGCTTTTGGGTTCCTCTTGGCATGTCAAGTTGTCCCCCCTGGTCCTGCAGGCGTACAGACCTTCAGTTGCCAGGTTACGCCGGCCGTGTTAAGCCGTCACTCCTGATCATGTCGCAGCGGCAATTTCCTCGCGACCAGCAGGCCCAAGGCAGCAGCAGTAGCAGCCCTTCTCCAGCTCCTGACTGCCTTCCTGGCAACGTTAAGGCCTGCTTGCGGCGATTGCCAGCTGCGGCCCAGCGGTTTCTCACCATCCAGGGACAGACCTCTCTTTTGGCGCGGAGGGCTGCTGACGACCTGCTACGGTGTCTAAACCCCGTGGGTGGATACGCAGATATGCTTCCAAATTCAAGGTCTCAGGCGGCTAATGAGGCGGTTGCAGCAGTGCTTGCGGATGGAGCCGTCAGCGTCGCGCTACTGCGGCTGGTGGCAGTTGCAACACGCCTGACACCGGCTGAGCTGTGTCCCGCCCTCAACGATAAGAGGACTCAAACAGTCTGCGCACGCGCCTTCCTTACAAGCGGTCATCTTGTAGGGGAATTACTGCAGCGATGGTCCAAGCCTACACCGCATGTAGTCGACTTTGCCCGCAAGCTGCTGCGCATGCAGACGCTGCAAGCGCTCAGCCGCCAGCTGGCTGCGGCCGCCGATGCCCTCCTGGCAGCACGAAGCGCGCAGGGTCAGTCGCCCGACCAAGAGCAGCAGATGGCTATTGATGCCGTGCTGTACCAGGCTCTTAACGTCGTCTGCCTGTCCTGCAGCCTACTGAATGGCTTAATCGTCAGTCCGGCGGCTACGCATTACTTCACAGATCTCGTGACGGCCCTGCACGGCAGCTGCGTCTTGGAGCACTCGGCCAGGCTGCTGCTCCTGGTGGAAGTGGCGGAGCGTGCAGAATTAGAGCGGGCAGTTAAGGGGCCAGCTAAGCAGGAGGAGGCGCTGGGTGGAAACCCCTATCAAGCAGTGCACGACTTCTTTCAGGCGTTTAGCAGCTGCGTGCTGCTATTCCAGATGGCTACCGCAGCTATGCCTGCATCACCCACATGCGCCCAGCTACGCGAGGTGCTGTCCGGCCGGTGCACGCAGTACGCAGCTGTCGGACACGGGCTGATGACGCTGTACATAGCAGATGGTGGTCCCCTGTACGGCTTCTCGCAGAGGTTTGTTTGTGTTACGGTCGGCTTCTCATCCTTTGCTGGTTCTGCTTCCGCGAATACCAGCGAGAGCGAGGTAACCCCTGTAATAAACAAGCTAGCCCTACAATGTATGCTGCTGGCGCTCAATCCCGAGTTCAGGGCCCCGCCGCTAGGCCGGCGTGCAGCACTGGCGCTGCTGATGCGCATGGGCCGACTGGCGGTCGCGTCGGGGCAGTTCTACGCGGCTGCCTCTGCCGCCAACTTGCAAGCCTCCGGCTACCTATCAGTTCTGCCACGTGCGGATGTGGAGGAGCTTGCGGATAATGCGCTTGTGTACTCGAGCTGCCACCTGAGGCGGCTGCAGCCCGATTCGGCAGCCCACGTGGTGGAGGAGACGGTGGAGTGGTGGCGGCTGATGGATGCGATTTTACGGCATGCGGCTGGCGGGGCTCCGGTGGGTGCGATGGCACACATTGCGGCGCTGCAGGAGATGGTGCTTGACCAAGGGGATCGGGATGCTCATGGTAAGCGCAGTAAGATCTCCATCTTATTGTTGCCAACGGTTGCTGTTACTAACCTAATCACGCACTACGGAGGCAAGTGTGCCCCCTTGGCACCTTTTTTGTCAGATATCTGGCTTCGTAACGCCTGACAAGCCCGCATGAGCCGCTGCTGTTTGTCCCAGAAGGGGTGCCAGGGCGCATTGTTGTTACCTCTCTCCCGGCGGTGCAGCTTCCCAGCCACCATATTGTTACAGCACATCCCCTCTAGGTGCCGCAGGTGTCCCGCTTCCGGCCGCACCGCCGCCCAGTGTGGCAGCGGCGCTGGCGGGCGGCTTCCTGCCCTGCCTGGAGCGCCTGCTGAGGCGTACGGGCGCGGATTTCAACAGCCGTGAGGCGGTAATGGTGGAACGGCTGCTGGGCCGCAGTAACTGCCCCCAGTGGCTCTTTGCGCTGCTCGCATACGGGGAGGAGCGGCAGGCGGCAGCACTGGTGGTCACGGTGGGGAAGGCCCTGCGCCAGATGGACCCATGGGTCGTCACGGAGCACGCGGGACCCCACAAGGCGTTGCTTTACGCGGCAGTGCAGTACCTGACGGTTGCCCTGGGGATTATTTCAGATTTCACGTCTCTGTCGGTAGAGCGGGAGGAACAGGTGGTGGGGTCCGCCGGAGCTGCCATTGCTGCTGCTTCCCCCTCCTGGCAGCTGAAGCTGCTGGCATCATGCGCTCTGCACGAGTGGCTGCCGCCGCTCTGCCAACTGGTGCAGCCAATGTTGGTTTGGCTCTTAGAGGATCAGCTGGATGGCGAGGAGGAGGGTTGCTCGTTGGACGCCGTTCGATACGCGCTAACCAGGATTCTGCAGTGGCTGCCCATTCTCACCCAGCGGTGCCTCAGCCGGGCCTCCACAAGCCAGCAGGAGGTCGACAGTGAAGGGGCGAACAGCAGCGCCGCGGCAATGGCGGCGGCGCCTTCTGCAGACCCCGGAGCATCTGAAGCCGCCGGCGTGGAGGACGACGGCTGGCGACGGTTGCTGGAGGAGGTAGATGCGGTGGCATTGCTGGGGGCGGTCCTGAAAGTGGAACCTGAGCGGCTGCAGCTCGGCTCAGCAGTTGGCGACCTCGCCTTCAGCTGCTGTGCTGTGGCGGCGGCATTCCCGGAGCAGGTACGGCAGGCGGCGGTGGTGGCAGGAGCGAATCCAGACCAGGCAGTGGGTTGGCGATCGGAGCTGCTGTGTGAGCTGGCTGACATGCTTCCAGGGGGTGCGGAGACGCAGGCGGAGGAGGCACCTGGCGGTTCCGAGCCTGCAGCCGAGGGCGGCAGCAGCCGTAGTGCGACAACCGCTGAAGCGGTGAGATCCCTGGCAGCCGAGCTGAGGTTCTGGAGCACTGGCCGCGAAATGGATGAAGAGAGTCAAGCCTTGATCTCGTGGCTTCGTAAGTGGGTTGTCCCGTCCCTACCAGCAAGGGAAGCGTCCTGCCCAGCGGCTCTGGTGTCGCCGGGGGAGCTGCGGCTGCGGGGGCTGTTGCGGGGCTGCGGCAACCCCGGCTGTGCTAACCTGGCGGGCGACAGCGAGGCGGAGGTGAAGCTGAAGAAGTGCGGGCGGTGCGGGGCGGTGGGGTACTGCTGCCGGGAGTGTCAGGTGGCGCACTGGAAGCCGGGGCACAAGGAGGCGTGTGGGGGGGACCGTGTCGAATAGAACAACCTAGGGACGGGTGCTTCTGCAGCCTGGTGTGTAGCTTTGGGGGCTGAGCAGGGAGCTCTGGGGCTAGCGGCGATAGTAGGGGCACCCCGCTATGGGATACAACAGCTCCTAGTACTGCATGACAGGAGCTGGTGCTGCGTGTGTATTGGGGCTGTGTGGCTGTGTTCACGAGTGAAGACACCGCACCGAGCCTCCGGTCATGGCGGCGCTGGGCTGCTCCCTTATATAGTAGTGTTGTTGGTCCTAATCTCGCTGATTTCAACTCCAGGCTTACTGTGTGTATCAAGTGTAAGCATTTGCAGGCATGTTTGCAGATATCGTATGTTTTTGCGAGTGTTTTCGCTCACACTGTACAGGCCGGCCTGTACTGCGGGCGGGCGGTAATAGTGCCCGTTTCCGGCAGCCGGGTTTGCTGCTCAGGGCTCACGGCTCACATGCACGCAAGGGTGCTGCGAAGTTTGACACTCTGGGATGTGCGGCTGTGTTGTACCTTGTACGGCATATTAGGTTGCAATCTAGAATAATGGCGATATTTCATGGAGGCGTCTTGTTTCGGGGTTGGAGAGCTGCCGGCTGCGTTGACAAGCCGAGGGGTTTAAGCTGACCAGTCCCAAAAGTGTTGTCGGCGTCGCAGTTCTGTATCTTGTCGCCTTGCGGAGTGAGGAAGTCATTGTGAAGCATTGAGAACTGCATTCGGCGCATGCAAGCGTTTTTTGGGATTGCGATGCTGCACCGGCGGGTTTGCCATACAACACTGCCGTGAGAGTGTGGGAAGCAGCGCCGGGCTGGACCCTCAAGCAGACCGTATAGCTCGCGGGATGTTGCCTTGCTATGCAGCGACCCGTGGGTCGAAAACGTGCCTAACCTCAATCTTCGTATGGTAGGTCGCCCCCATGAGGCTCTTGACATGCAAGCAAACATTTGGCCTAGTTACATCGTTATTATGGTTATCACTGGAACGCGGCGTCATATCGCCGTACTACAGCGGTATCCCAGCATGGTCGGGAGGAGTCCCATTCCATACGTACATCATGGGTACACGCTAACTTGACATGACCATGCATGCCTTGTTCGGTCACGATAAGTTTATAAGTTTGCCCACGTAATATGCAGTGCCACAGGCACGCCAGTGTAAGGCACCACTCATGCCATGCCTTGCAAATGTGCTCATGTGAGCCCAGCACCACCAACCCGGACTGAACGTTCTATGACAAAAGAAATTCCCCCGGAAAGCATTGTCTTCCCAGGGACAAGGAGGGGGGCCAGGAAAGCTGAAGACGTGCGAAAATAAAAGAAAGAAAATAAAAAGAGAAAAGAAATGAAAAGGCGTCCATGCAACCCATAAGGACAAGAGGGATGAAACCTAGCTGCGCAAGTATGCGCACACCAAACCTAATACCAGTTCACATTTCATGCCTAAGGGGCAGTTCAGCGTCGAACGGCAAACAACAGAGAGGCGTCATGATGACAGTTCCATGCACCCTATCTAAGGGCAGTTTGGCAAAGGAAAGGCAATAAGCATAAACGACGCACGCCTACAAGCAAGGGGTATAATGCAGCATACATGGCAATGACAGTACCATGCACACTACCAAAGGGGCAGTTTAACGTCGAACAGGAAAGGCAAATAAACGAAAGGCTACCATCGACCCGGATAAATGCAGCACAAACGGCAATGACAGTACCATGCACACTACCAAAGGGGCAGTTTATCGTCGAAAAGACAAACAACAGAAAGGCATATATACACAAGGGGAGTAATGCAAGGCAGCCAAGGTATAAATGGCACACCATGCATTCTATACCTAAGGGGGCACTCAAGTCAAGCGGGATATCATCCCAACACACCAGAAGCCAAGGGGCATCAGGTACCATTACGAGGGGTACACCCTCAAGCACCAGTGCTACGCCATTTATGGCTCGTACGGCCACGTGCTTGAACACCCCTATTGCATAAACTAATTTTTAACTATCTCTAACGGGGCAACCTATAGACAAGCCCCCTTTCATGTAACAGGCAGCGACGCACCCTAAACACATCCTACACCTATAATAACCAACTATTTATGTATCTGCGGGATTGCAAGCAACCATGCAAAGCCAAGCAAGCCCGCGCGCCCATGGTAGCAGGCCCCTGGCAGCCTCAGAGCGCTACAGTCAGCTCCGCCTCCCGAAAGAACGGGTGCCTCAGCGCCTGCTCGACGCTGGGTCGCCTCCGGGGGTCGGGGGCCGTCATGCTCCGGATCAGCCTCCGAATGTACCGGGGCAGGAACGACGGCAGCGGCCGCTCCCCGCTCAACAACTCCAGCACTGCGGCCTTGTTGCCGCGCAACCCGGGGATCAGACACTCCGCCAAAACCACTCCAACGCTGAACACGTCAGCCTTCTCCGAGTACGGCACAGCCGTGTTGCCGTACGATGCTCGTACGACCTCAGGGGCCATGTAGCCCGCCGAGCCCGCGCCGCTGCAGCTGCCGCTGCGCACCGCCCCCGTCGTCTCCTCGTCCACCCTGGCCGCGCTCCCCATGCCGCCTAGCATCACGCGGCCAGCCGGGGAGATCAGGATGTGGTCGGGTTTCACGTCGCGGTGGCAGAACCCGCCCTCGCGCATGTCCTGCAGACCACATAGTGCCGAGAAAGCCACTGTGCGAGCAAAGTCCTCCGACGTGAGGGGCTGGCTGGAGTTGGCGACACACTTGTCCTGAGGGAGGGAACGAGGGAGGGAGACGAGAGGGAGGTTATACAGCGGCACGGAAAATCGCTCGAGTGCAGGCACCTAACATGCATGCGTGCGTGTACGAGCACAAGCAACCGCAACCTACAAGCCCCTCAGTTCACCCGTCTGGCCACCGCAAACGCATCCTAGCACAGCAAGCCGACCGCACGTCACAGTACGACAGCAACTCACCAGGTGCTGAGCCAGGGACGAGTGGGCGGACTCCATAAAGATGTGAGTCTCGTGCGAGTCGACCTGCTTCCCGAGGCAGCGGACGACAAAGGGGCTGGCGACGGCGGCACTCAGGGCCGCAACCTCGCACTCCACGCGGACCTCCGCCTTCTGGATCTCAACAGGAAGCATCGTGAGCCGCTTGGCTAATGACGCGGCAGCCCGTAGCAAGCGCTTGCCGTACGGGTTGTTGCAGCCGAGGGAGGGGAGCCCACTCGTGAGCTCCTCCAGTCGCCGCTCCGATACGCCGGTCACGAGGGTTTTGCGGACCAACGTCACACCGCCAACCGTCACCTCGGCCATGTTGCCGCCCCACATTCGCTTCACGACCTTGCAGGACCGCAGGTCCTCCTCGCTGAGGAACGAGATGGGCTGAGGCTGGAGAGTGCTGCTTGGGACCTGCGAACAACGCACAAGGTGAACGGGGATACGGGTGGGTTAGCAAAGGAGCAAAAACAAGACCCTAAGAGGGGTGTTTGAGGGGACATCAGGGCAAACAGGAGCAAAAACACACAGATCAACCAAACCTACCTCGAACGTTGTTGTTGTGTCCAATTCGGAGACCTCCGAGGGGAAGGAGGCCAGACTGCTGTTGTCATCATCCGTATCGCTCATCAGGGCAAAGCTCGAGGAGCTTGAGATGGAGCAAGGAGCGTCCTGGGAGCACTGCGAGGCAGAATCCTGTTACAGGGACAGTGTGGCGGAAAAGAGGCAAGGTTAGGGACAGTAGCGATGGAAGCAGGAGAGACGAAGCAGTGTTTTAGGTCATGGCGATGCCAAAGTTGCTGTGTCTCCTACCTCGAAGGGCTCAAGAGGCTCGTTAACCAGCGCAGCGATGTTGCTGCTGCTGACTTCATGACTGTTGCTGGGAGTCTACGAGTGGGTGAAAGGTTGGGAGCAAGAGTCAGCATGATAAGGAAAGGCGGCGAAAACCGAAGCAAGAGACAGGAACGCCTTACGTCCAAAGCGCATCACAACTAAGGACATAACGATTATGTGTAAATGCTAAACCAACTTGGAAAAACCGCGAGGCAAAACTGGCTTGCAACGGCCATGACAATTGACAGCCAGGTGCGTCACTTACCGGGCTACTCAATACCGAAGGGAAAGGTGCAGTTAAAGCACCGGATGACTTCTGAGGCTTACAGCCCACCAGCTGAACACCAGTAGCCCACTGCCAGCCATGCTGCGCCAACGGCAGCGCCAACCGCAGCAGAACCGCGAAGGGAAGCCAGAAGGGTGCGGCTACAAATGTAACCAAGAGGAAGAACAGATAGGCCAGGCGTTCCACTATTGATGAGGAGTTGCGCCAAGAAACTTGCTGTCTTGCCATTTTGCAGTAGGAATACAAAGGATTCCTATAAGGCTGATTGAGAAAGAGTAAAGCAGCTATGTTATTATCTCAACAATCCTTGTGAAGGAAGGTATAGGATTGCGTGCGCGGCTGCGCTCTTGTACCCGCCATGGTACGTACGATTGCCTCCATCCTGCAGGACAGGGCCTTTCATGTCGTTCACCAATCCCGATCATTCCGTCCCCACAAATGTCTTTCCTGTTCATGGCCTCACTTTCGTTTATGGGCCCAAACTTTGGTGCGGTAGAAATTAATGTGCTTGCCTAAGTGTGAAGATGACAAGCTAAAACCGTATCCAAACAGGGTACTTTTTGTCTGGTGGCTTCACGAACATGCTCAAGGGGCAGAATACATGCGTGTTATTTGGTGTCTGATGACTGGCCTTGTGCACACAAGGCACACACATTGGGCAAATGTTCACATTTGGCATGTCCCAGTATCACACATGTTGCAGAGGGGCATATGACTATGTTTTATATTCGACGAAGAATTCGCACTGAGACCATCGTTGCACCGTCATGTATAGCAAGAAAACAGCAGACATGGAAGCATGGCCAGACCTGCAAGCAGGTTGCTTCCATAGCTTACCCCCTCACTTTTAAAATGGATATCGGTGCAATGTTGCTATACAGATTGCCTACCATGGCTTCCAGATGCTATTCTTGCTCCAATCCTTGCTCGGCAACACTGAGGTCGAGATCCATCGACAGCTTTCGCTCGCCCATGGGACGCGTTATAAGCGAATTCCCGACTTACGCGGATAAAGCATAATAACTGTTAGGAAAGTAAGCGCACTTGGCAATTGCTTTCGTCGCATAATGCGTCTTGATACAGGGCAGCGTGTCCAATCGGTAAGAGCGTTAGGTATCCTACCCAAGCGTAAGCGTTAAATGAACCGTACTCCATTTTCTAAATGGTGCACTTTATACATGCAGCAACGGTGCAAGGAGACCCGGCGAAGATGCGTGCAAGCTGCGGTTGGACGCGCTGCTCGGTGAGGCTTAGTTTAGGTATTTAAGTTGTTGAACGGCTAACGCATGTGCTTAATGTGCGCGCTGCATTCGTCCCCTTTACGAACAGGCGTGTTTCGCCCTCCACAATGGGTGGTTGCAACCGGCTTGGCCGCGCGGCTAGAACTCCTTTCCGTCCAGTCGCAGTATTTCCATTCTTTAAAAGTGCGGTCTCAAAACCACCAAGCGCCGAGGAGCCCGTGTCTCAGCAGAAGCAGCAACAACAACACCCTCACCATCATGGCCATCAACACCATCATCACCACCACAAGTTTGACCTGCCGCTTGCGGTCGTGCTGGCCGGCGCTGCCTTCGAGTCCTACCTGCAGCCCCAGGGCGGACAGGGCTTCCAGCAGCGCACCGTGGGCGGCCCTACCGTCACCTACACCGACAAGTGAGGCGTGCTGCTGCTGCTGCAGCTCCTCTCCCCGCCTCCACCCCGCGCCCCTCTGACCCTCCCTATGACCTCCTCCTCCCCCCGCATTCCCGGCCCCCTCCCCGAAACCAGGTCCTTCCTCACGCAACCCACTACGGCGTGCTTCATGTGCAGCTGCTGTCCGCCTCCAACCTGCGCCCCGCCGACCCGGGCGGCGCCTCCGACCCCTACGCGCTGCTTCAGCTGGGGGCATGCAGCGTGCGGTCGGCGACGGTGTGGGGCAGCCTGGAGCCGAGATGGGGGGAGGGGGAGGCGCACTGCCTGTATGTGAGGTAGGGAGAGGGGGGGGGGGAAAGGGGCAGGGAGGAAGGAACTAGCGGCAGGTGACAGGGAATCATCGCCCCGTCAGGCTACCTCCCCTTCCCTCCCTGGCGTACCTCTTGCTGCCATCATACCTCACCTCACCCACCCCCACCCCTCTCCCCCGCTCCTCATCTCCCCCCCTCCCCGCCCTCTCCCCCCTGCAGGGACCCCCGTACGGAGGTGTTGCGGGTACGGTTGTACGACGAGGACCCCGGGCCCAAGAGCGATGATGAGCTGGGGATAGCCATGATGGGGCTGGGGGGGCTGCTGGAGGGGGAGGGGGAGGGGGCTGGGGGGGAGGCGCGGACGGTGAGGCTGCCGCTTAGAGGTGAGGGAGTGGAAGGAGGGGAGTGACGGGGGGCCTACGAAGGGCCAGGGATGGAGAGGAATGGGGAGGGGGTGCTGGGAGGCGGCATGATGGGGGTCAGGGGGCTAGGGTACTGGGCCTGCGGGCCCTGCGGCCTGCGGGCATAGCCGGGGGGTAGCATGGCATTGAGGGGGATAGCGGGGGGTGGGAATTGGGAACACGAAACGGGATGTGCAGACACGCTTCCAAAACCCATACACCCTGCCATGCAGCCCTCCCATCCGCACCTCACTCGAGACACTCCCCCAACTCCTCCTCCTCCAGTGCTCCAGTGCTCCCCCCCCCCCTCTCTTCCATCTTTCCCAACCCCCCGGCCCCCCGCTCTCCCGCCCCCATCACCACCTAAAGGCTCCGGAGCGGGTTCAGGTGCGAGCGTTACGTTGCGAGTGCGACTGCTCGCCTTCTCCGACGCCGACCCGGCTGACGTGGCGGCCCTGACGAGTCGTACCACCACCGCCCCCTCGCCCTCCGCGCTGGCGGGGCTGCAGGTGGGTGGAGAAGAAGGGTTTGGGTTTTGGTTTGGGTTCGGGTTTGGAAAAGAGTAGCACCCAATGCGTTGAAGCAATGCTTGCAAGCGAGAAGGGTGGGTGTTAGGGAGGGTAGAAAGAATGCGGCGAAGTGTAGCCTCCGAATCTGCCCCGACTACCAACGCCCCTCACCCCTCGCCTCCCCCCCAGGCTGCCGCAGCTGCGGTCTCCGCGCTGCCCCAGCAGCTGGAGGCGGTGATGGGGGCGGCCCGGGGGCAGCAGGGGCAGAAGGAGCGGGGGGAAGAAGGGCAGGAGGAGGTGCTGCGTGTGTATTGGGGCTGTGTGGCTGTGTTCACGAGTGAAGACACCGCACCGAGCCTCCGGTCATGGCGGCGCTGGGCTGCTCCCTTATATAGTAGTGTTGTTGGTCCTAATCTCGCTGATTTCAACTCCAGGCTTACTGTGTGTAGTTGAGTAGGACAAGAGCAAGCAATGGGGAGAGGTTCGCATGTGAACCGCGAGTACAGGCAAAAACAGAGGTGACCAAACCTGAACCGTAATTCAAAAACTGCTTAAATAGCTGTTGCTGGATGTAAGAAGAGTGGCGGGTGACGAGTGACGACGCATGTCGGTGATGCTGATGGTTGTCGGAAAACTAAAATACTACCGAGAACGAAAGCCCGCTGACCAACTCGACGCCGGGAGCCCCCTGATAAACTGTGTGTATCAAGTGTAAGCATTTGCAGGCATGTTTGCAGATATCGAATGTTTTTGCGAGTGTTTTCGCTCACACTGTACAGGCCGGCCTGTACTGCGGGTGGGCGGTAATAGTGCCCGTTTCCGGCAGCCGGGTTTGCTGCTCAGGGCTCACGGCGCACATGCACACAAGGTTGCTGCGAAGTTTGACACTCTGGGATGTGCGGCTGTGTTGTACCTTGTACGGCATATTAGGTTGCAATCTAGTATGATGGCGATATTTCATGGAGGCGTCTTGTTCTGGGGTTGGAGATGGGTGCCGGTTGCGTTGACAGGCCGAGGGCTTTAAGCCGACCAGTCCCTGTGTTGGCGGCGTCGCAGTTCTGTATCTTGTCGCCTTGCGGAGTGAGGAAGTCATTGTGAAGCATTGAGAACTGCATTCGGCGCATGCAAGCGTTTTTTGGGGTTGCGATGCTGCGCCGGCGGGTTTGCCATACAACACTGCCGTGAGAGTGTGGGAAGCAGCGCCGGGCTGGACCCTCAAGCAGACCGTATGGCTCGCGGGATGTTGCCTTGCTATGCAGCGACCCGTGGGTCGAAAACGTGCCTAACCTCAATCTTCGTATGGTAGGTCGCCCCCATGAGGCTCTTGACATGCAAGCAAACATTTGGCCTAGTTACATCGTTATTATGGTTATCACTGGAACGCGGCGTCATATCGCCGTACTACAGCGGTATCCCAGCATGGTCGGGAGGAGTCCCATTCCATACGTACATCATGGGTACACGCTAACTTGACATGACCATGCATGCCTTGTTCGGTCACGATAAGTTTATAAGTTTGCCCACGTAATATGCAGTGCCACAGGCACGCCAGTGTAAGGCACCACTCATGCCATGCCTTGCAAATGTGCTCATGTGAGCCCAGCACCACCAACCCGGACTGAACGTTCTATGACAAAAGAAATTCCCCCGGAAAGCATTGTCTTCCCAGGGACAAGGAGGGGGGCCAGGAAAGCTGAAGACGTGCGAAAATAAAAGAAAGAAAATAAAAAGAGAAAAGAAATGAAAAGGCGTCCATGCAACCCATAAGGACAAGAGGGATGAAACCTAGCTGCGCAAGTATGCGCACACCAAACCTAATACCAGTTCACATTTCATGCCTAAGGGGCAGTTCAGCGTCGAACGGCAAACAACAGAGAGGCGTCATGATGACAGTTCCATGCACCCTATCTAAGGGCAGTTTGGCAAAGGAAAGGCAATAAACATAAACGACGCACGCCTACAAGCAAGGGGTATAATGCAGCATACATGGCAATGACAGTACCATGCACACTACCAAAGGGGCAGTTTAACGTCGAACAGGAAAGGCAAATAAACGAAAGGCTACCATCGACCCGGATAAATGCAGCACAAACGGCAATGACAGTACCATGCACACTACCAAAGGGGCAGTTTATCGTCGAAAAGACAAACAACAGAAAGGCATATATACACAAGGGGAGTAATGCAAGGCAGCCAAGGTATAAATGGCACACCATGCATTCTATACCTAAGGGGGCACTCAAGTCAAGCGGGATATCATCCCAACACACCAGAAGCCAAGGGGCATCAGGTACCATTACGAGGGGTACACCCTCAAGCACCAGTGCTACGCCATTTATGGCTCGTACGGCCACGTGCTTGAACACCCCTATTGCATAAACTAATTTTTAACTATCTCTAACGGGGCAACCTATAGACAAGCCCCCTTTCATGTAACAGGCAGCGACGCACCCTAAACACATCCTACACCTATAATAACCAACTATTTATGTATCTGCGGGATTGCAAGCAACCATGCAAAGCCAAGCAAGCCCGCGCGCCCATGGTAGCAGGCCCCTGGCAGCCTCAGAGCGCTACAGTCAGCTCCGCCTCCCGAAAGAACGGGTGCCTCAGCGCCTGCTCGACGCTGGGTCGCCTCCGGGGGTCGGGGGCCGTCATGCTCCGGATCAGCCTCCGAATGTACCGGGGCAGGAACGACGGCAGCGGCCGCTCCCCGCTCAACAACTCCAGCACTGCGGCCTTGTTGCCGCGCAACCCGGGGATCAGACACTCCGCCAAAACCACTCCAACGCTGAACACGTCAGCCTTCTCCGAGTACGGCACAGCCGTGTTGCCGTACGATGCTCGTACGACCTCAGGGGCCATGTAGCCCGCCGAGCCCGCGCCGCTGCAGCTGCCGCTGCGCACCGCCCCCGTCGTCTCCTCGTCCACCCTGGCCGCGCTCCCCATGCCGCCTAGCATCACGCGGCCAGCCGGGGAGATCAGGATGTGGTCGGGTTTCACGTCGCGGTGGCAGAACCCGCCCTCGCGCATGTCCTGCAGACCACACAGTGCCGAGAAAGCCACTGTGCGAGCAAAGTCCTCCGACGTGAGGGGCTGGCTGGAGTTGGCGACACACTTGTCCTGAGGGAGGGAACGAGGGAGGGAGACGAGAGGGAGGTTATACAGCGGCACGGGAAATCGCTCGAGTGCAGGCACCTAACATGCATGCGTGCGTGTACGAGCACAAGCAACCGCAACCTACAAGCCCCTCAGTTCACCCGTCTGGCCACCGCAAACGCATCCTAGCACAGCAAGCCGACCGCACGTCACAGTACGACAGCAACTCACCAGGTGCTGAGCCAGGGACGAGTGGGCGGACTCCATAAAGATGTGAGTCTCGTGCGAGTCGACCTGCTTCCCGAGGCAGCGGACGACAAAGGGGCTGGCGACGGCGGCACTCAGGGTCGCAACCTCGCACTCCACGCGGACCTCCGCCTTCTGGATCTCAACAGGAAGCATCGTGAGCCGCTTGGCTAATGACGCGGCAGCCCGTAGCAAGCGCTTGCCGTACGGGTTGTTGCAGCCGAGGGAGGGGAGCCCACTCGTGAGCTCCTCCAGTCGCCGCTCCGATACGCCGGTCACGAGGGTTTTGCGGACCAACGTCACACCGCCAACCGTCACCTCGGCCATGTTGCCGCCCCACATTCGCTTCACGACCTTGCAGGACCGCAGGTCCTCCTCGCTGAGGAACGAGATGGGCTGAGGCTGGAGAGTGCTGCTTGGGACCTGCGAACAACGCACAAGGTGAACGGGGATACGGGTGGGTTAGCAAAGGAGCAAAAACAAGACCCTAAGAGGGGTGTTTGAGGGGACATCAGGGCAAACAGGAGCAAAAACACACAGATCAACCAAACCTACCTCGAACGTTGTTGTTGTGTCCAATTCGGAGACCTCCGAGGGGAAGGAGGCCAGACTGCTGTTGTCATCATCCGTATCGCTCATCAGGGCAAAGCTCGAGGAGCTTGAGATGGAGCAAGGAGCGTCCTGGGAGCACTGCGAGGCAGAATCCTGTTACAGGGACAGTGTGGCGGAAAAGAGGCAAGGTTAGGGACAGTAGCGATGGAAGCAGGAGAGACGAAGCAGTGTTTTAGGTCATGGCGATGCCAAAGTTGCTGTGTCTCCTACCTCGAAGGGCTCAAGAGGCTCGTTAACCAGCGCAGCGATGTTGCTGCTGCTGACTTCATGACTGTTGCTGGGAGTCTACGAGTGGGTGAAAGGTTGGGAGCAAGAGTCAGCATGATAAGGAAAGGCGGCGAAAACCGAAGCAAGAGACAGGAACGCCTTACGTCCAAAGCGCATCACAACTAAGGACATAACGATTATGTGTAAATGCTAAACCAACTTGGAAAAACCGCGAGGCAAAACTGGCTTGCAACGGCCATGACAATTGACAGCCAGGTGCGTCACTTACCGGGCTACTCAATACCGAAGGGAAAGGTGCAGTTAAAGCACCGGATGACTTCTGAGGCTCACAGCCCACCAGCTGAACACCAGTAGCCCACTGCCAGCCATGCTGCGCCAACGGCAGCGCCAACCGCAGCAGAACCGCGAAGGGAAGCCAGAAGGGTGCGGCTACAAATGTAACCAAGAGGAAGAACAGATAGGCCAGGCGTTCCACTATTGATGAGGAGTTGCGCCAAGAAACTTGCTGTCTTGCCATTTTGCAGTAGGAATACAAAGGATTCCTATAAGGCTGATTGAGAAAGAGTAAAGCAGCTATGTTATTATCTCAACAATCCTTGTGAAGGAAGGTATAGGATTGCGTGCGCGGCTGCGCTCTTGTACCCGCCATGGTACGTACGATTGCCTCCATCCTGCAGGACAGGGCCTTTCATGTCGTTCACCAATCCCGATCATTCCGTCCCCACAAATGTCTTTCCTGTTCATGGCCTCACTTTCGTTTATGGGCCCAAACTTTGGTGCGGTAGAAATTAATGTGCTTGCCTAAGTGTGAAGATGACAAGCTAAAACCGTATCCAAACAGGGTACTTTTTGTCTGGTGGCTTCACGAACATGCTCAAGGGGCAGAATACATGCGTGTTATTTGGTGTCTGATGACTGGCCTTGTGCACACAAGGCACACACATTGGGCAAATGTTCACATTTGGCATGTCCCAGTATCACACATGTTGCAGAGGGGCATATGACTATGTTTTATATTCGACGAAGAATTCGCACTGAGACCATCGTTGCACCGTCATGTATAGCAAGAAAACAGCAGACATGGAAGCATGGCCAGACCTGCAAGCAGGTTGCTTCCATAGCTTACCCCCTCACTTTTAAAATGGATATCGGTGCAATGTTGCTATACAGATTGCCTACCATGGCTTCCAGATGCTATTCTTGCTCCAATCCTTGCTCGGCAACACTGAGGTCGAGATCCATCGACAGCTTTCGCTCGCCCATGGGACGCGTTATAAGCGAATTCCCGACTTACGCGGATAAAGCATAATAACTGTTAGGAAAGTAAGCGCACTTGGCAATTGCTTTCGTCGCATAATGCGTCTTGATACAGGGCAGCGTGTCCAATCGGTAAGAGCGTTAGGTATCCTACCCAAGCGTAAGCGTTAAATGAACCGTACTCCATTTTCTAAATGGTGCACTTTATACATGCAGCAACGGTGCAAGGAGACCCGGCGAAGATGCGTGCAAGCTGCGGTTGGACGCGCTGCTCGGTGAGGCTTAGTTTAGGTATTTAAATTGTTGAACGGCTAACGCATGTGCTTAATGTGCGCGCTGCATTCGTCCCCTTTACGAACAGGCGTGTTTCGCCCTCCACAATGGGTGGTTGCAACCGGCTTGGCCGCGCGGCTAGAACTCCTTTCCGTCCAGTCGCAGTATTTCCATTCTTTAAAAGTGCGGTCTCAAAACCACCAAGCGCCGAGGAGCCCGTGTCTCAGCAGAAGCAGCAACAACAACACCCTCACCATCATGGCCATCAACACCATCATCACCACCACAAGTTTGACCTGCCGCTTGCGGTCGTGCTGGCCGGCGCTGCCTTCGAGTCCTACCTGCAGCCCCAGGGCGGACAGGGCTTCCAGCAGCGCACCGTGGGCGGCCCTACCGTCACCTACACCGACAAGTGAGGCGTGCTGCTGCTGCTGCAGCTCCTCTCCCCGCCTCCACCCCGCGCCCCTCTGACCCTCCCTATGACCTCCTCCTCCCCCCGCATTCCCGGCCCCCTCCCCGAAACCAGGTCCTTCCTCACGCAACCCACTACGGCGTGCTTCATGTGCAGCTGCTGTCCGCCTCCAACCTGCGCCCCGCCGACCCGGGCGGCGCCTCCGACCCCTACGCGCTGCTTCAGCTGGGGGCATGCAGCGTGCGGTCGGCGACGGTGTGGGGCAGCCTGGAGCCGAGATGGGGGGAGGGGGAGGCGCACTGCCTGTATGTGAGGTAGGGAGAGGGGGGGGGGAAAGGGGCAGGGAGGAAGGAACTAGCGGCAGGTGACAGGGAATCATCGCCCCGTCAGGCTACCTCCCCTTCCCTCCCTGGCGTACCTCTTGCTGCCATCAACCCACCCCCACCCCTCTCCCCCGCTCCTCATCTCCCCCCCTCCCCGCCCTCTCCCCCCTGCAGGGACCCCCGTACGGAGGTGTTGCGGGTACGGTTGTACGACGAGGACCCCGGGCCCAAGAGCGATGATGAGCTGGGGATAGCCATGATGGGGCTGGGGGGGCTGCTGGAGGGGAGGGGGAGGGGGCTGGGGGGGAGGCGCGGACGGTGAGGCTGCCGCTTAGAGGTGAGGGAGTGGAAGGAGGGGAGTGACGGGGGGCCTACGAAGGGCCAGGGATGGAGAGGAATGGGGAGGGGGTGCTGGGAGGCGGCATGATGGGGGTCAGGGGGCTAGGGTACTGGGCCTGCGGGCCCTGCGGCCTGCGGGCATAGCCGGGGGGTAGCATGGCATTGAGGGGGATAGCGGGGGGTGGGAATTGGGAACACGAAACGGGATGTGCAGACACGCTTCCAAAACCCATACACCCTGCCATGCAGCCCTCCCATCCGCACCTCACTCGAGACACTCCCCCAACTCCTCCTCCTCCAGTGCTCCAGTGCTCCCCCCCCCTCTCTTCCATCTTTCCCAACCCCCCGGCCCCCCGCTCTCCCGCCCCCATCACCACCTAAAGGCTCCGGAGCGGGTTCAGGTGCGAGCGTTACGTTGCGAGTGCGACTGCTCGCCTTCTCCGACGCCGACCCGGCTGACGTGGCGGCCCTGACGAGTCGTACCACCACCGCCCCCTCGCCCTCCGCGCTGGCGGGGCTGCAGGTGGGTGGAGAAGAAGGGTTTGGGTTTTGGTTTGGGTTCGGGTTTGGAAAAGAGTAGCACCCAATGCGTTGAAGCAATGCTTGCAAGCGAGAAGGGTGGGTGTTAGGGAGGGTAGAAAGAATGCGGCGAAGTGTAGCCTCCGAATCTGCCCCGACTACCAACGCCCCTCACCCCTCGCCTCCCCCCCAGGCTGCCGCAGCTGCGGTCTCCGCGCTGCCCCAGCAGCTGGAGGCGGTGATGGGGGCGGCCCGGGGGCAGCAGGGGCAGAAGGAGCGGGGGGAAGAAGGGCAGGAGGAGGTGCTGCGTGTGTATTGGGGCTGTGTGGCTGTGTTCACGAGTGAAGACACCGCACCGAGCCTCCGGTCATGGCGGCGCTGGGCTGCTCCCTTATATAGTAGTGTTGTTGGTCCTAATCTCGCTGATTTCAACTCCAGGCTTACTGTGTGTAGTTGAGTAGGACAAGAGCAAGCAATGGGGAGAGGTTCGCATGTGAACCGCGAGTACAGGCAAAAACAGAGGTGACCAAACCTGAACCGTAATTCAAAAACTGCTTAAATAGCTGTTGCTGGATGTAAGAAGAGTGGCGGGTGACGAGTGACGACGCATGTCGGTGATGCTGATGGTTGTCGGAAAACTAAAATACTACCGAGAACGAAAGCCCGCTGACCAACTCGACGCCGGGAGCCCCCTGATAAACTGTGTGTATCAAGTGTAAGCATTTGCAGGCATGTTTGCAGATATCGAATGTTTTTGCGAGTGTTTTCGCTCACACTGTACAGGCCGGCCTGTACTGCGGGTGGGCGGTAATAGTGCCCGTTTCCGGCAGCCGGGTTTGCTGCTCAGGGCTCACGGCGCACATGCACACAAGGTTGCTGCGAAGTTTGACACTCTGGGATGTGCGGCTGTGTTGTACCTTGTACGGCATATTAGGTTGCAATCTAGTATGATGGCGATATTTCATGGAGGCGTCTTGTTCTGGGGTTGGAGATGGGTGCCGGTTGCGTTGACAGGCCGAGGGCTTTAAGCCGACCAGTCCCTGTGTTGGCGGCGTCGCAGTTCTGTATCTTGTCGCCTTGCGGAGTGAGGAAGTCATTGTGAAGCATTGAGAACTGCATTCGGCGCATGCAAGCGTTTTTTGGGGTTGCGATGCTGCGCCGGCGGGTTTGCCATACAACACTGCCGTGAGAGTGTGGGAAGCAGCGCCGGGCTGGACCCTCAAGCAGACCGTATGGCTCGCGGGATGTTGCCTTGCTATGCAGCGACCCGTGGGTCGAAAACGTGCCTAACCTCAATCTTCGTATGGTAGGTCGCCCCCATGAGGCTCTTGACATGCAAGCAAACATTTGGCCTAGTTACATCGTTATTATGGTTATCACTGGAACGCGGCGTCATATCGCCGTACTACAGCGGTATCCCAGCATGGTCGGGAGGAGTCCCATTCCATACGTACAGTATGGGTACACGCTAACTTGACATGACCATGCATGCCTTGTTCGGTCACGATAAGTTTATAAGTTTGCCCACGTAATATGCAGTGCCACAGGCACGCCAGTGTAAGGCACCACTCATGCCATGCCTTGCAAATGTGCTCATGTGAGCCCAGCACCACCAACCCGGACTGAACGTTCTATGACAAAAGAAATTCCCCCGGAAAGCATTGTCTTCCCAGGGACAAGGAGGGGGGCCAGGAAAGCTGAAGACGTGCGAAAATAAAAGAAAGAAAATAAAAAGAGAAAAGAAATGAAAAGGCGTCCATGCAACCCATAAGGACAAGAGGGATGAAACCTAGCTGCGCAAGTATGCGCACACCAAACCTAATACCAGTTCACATTTCATGCCTAAGGGGCAGTTCAGCGTCGAACGGCAAACAACAGAGAGGCGTCATGATGACAGTTCCATGCACCCTATCTAAGGGCAGTTTGGCAAAGGAAAGGCAATAAACATAAACGACGCACGCCTACAAGCAAGGGGTATAATGCAGCATACATGGCAATGACAGTACCATGCACACTACCAAAGGGGCAGTTTAACGTCGAACAGGAAAGGCAAATAAACGAAAGGCTACCATCGACCCGGATAAATGCAGCACAAACGGCAATGACAGTACCATGCACACTACCAAAGGGGCAGTTTATCGTCGAAAAGACAAACAACAGAAAGGCATATATACACAAGGGGAGTAATGCAAGGCAGCCAAGGTATAAATGGCACACCATGCATTCTATACCTAAGGGGGCACTCAAGTCAAGCGGGATATCATCCCAACACACCAGAAGCCAAGGGGCATCAGGTACCATTACGAGGGGTACACCCTCAAGCACCAGTGCTACGCCATTTATGGCTCGTACGGCCACGTGCTTGAACACCCCTATTGCATAAACTAATTTTTAACTATCTCTAACGGGGCAACCTATAGACAAGCCCCCTTTCATGTAACAGGCAGCGACGCACCCTAAACACATCCTACACCTATAATAACCAACTATTTATGTATCTGCGGGATTGCAAGCAACCATGCAAAGCCAAGCAAGCCCGCGCGCCCATGGTAGCAGGCCCCTGGCAGCCTCAGAGCGCTACAGTCAGCTCCGCCTCCCGAAAGAACGGGTGCCTCAGCGCCTGCTCGACGCTGGGTCGCCTCCGGGGGTCGGGGGCCGTCATGCTCCGGATCAGCCTCCGAATGTACCGGGGCAGGAACGACGGCAGCGGCCGCTCCCCGCTCAACAACTCCAGCACTGCGGCCTTGTTGCCGCGCAACCCGGGGATCAGACACTCCGCCAAAACCACTCCAACGCTGAACACGTCAGCCTTCTCCGAGTACGGCACAGCCGTGTTGCCGTACGATGCTCGTACGACCTCAGGGGCCATGTAGCCCGCCGAGCCCGCGCCGCTGCAGCTGCCGCTGCGCACCGCCCCCGTCGTCTCCTCGTCCACCCTGGCCGCGCTCCCCATGCCGCCTAGCATCACGCGGCCAGCCGGGGAGATCAGGATGTGGTCGGGTTTCACGTCGCGGTGGCAGAACCCGCCCTCGCGCATGTCCTGCAGACCACACAGTGCCGAGAAAGCCACTGTGCGAGCAAAGTCCTCCGACGTGAGGGGCTGGCTGGAGTTGGCGACACACTTGTCCTGAGGGAGGGAACGAGGGAGGGAGACGAGAGGGAGGTTATACAGCGGCACGGGAAATCGCTCGAGTGCAGGCACCTAACATGCATGCGTGCGTGTACGAGCACAAGCAACCGCAACCTACAAGCCCCTCAGTTCACCCGTCTGGCCACCGCAAACGCATCCTAGCACAGCAAGCCGACCGCACGTCACAGTACGACAGCAACTCACCAGGTGCTGAGCCAGGGACGAGTGGGCGGACTCCATAAAGATGTGAGTCTCGTGCGAGTCGACCTGCTTCCCGAGGCAGCGGACGACAAAGGGGCTGGCGACGGCGGCACTCAGGGCCGCAACCTCGCACTCCACGCGGACCTCCGCCTTCTGGATCTCAACAGGAAGCATCGTGAGCCGCTTGGCTAATGACGCGGCAGCCCGTAGCAAGCGCTTGCCGTACGGGTTGTTGCAGCCGAGGGAGGGGAGCCCACTCGTGAGCTCCTCCAGTCGCCGCTCCGATACGCCGGTCACGAGGGTTTTGCGGACCAACGTCACACCGCCAACCGTCACCTCGGCCATGTTGCCGCCCCACATTCGCTTCACGACCTTGCAGGACCGCAGGTCCTCCTCGCTGAGGAACGAGATGGGCTGAGGCTGGAGAGTGCTGCTTGGGACCTGCGAACAACGCACAAGGTGAACGGGGATACGGGTGGGTTAGCAAAGGAGCAAAAACAAGACCCTAAGAGGGGTGTTTGAGGGGACATCAGGGCAAACAGGAGCAAAAACACACAGATCAACCAAACCTACCTCGAACGTTGTTGTTGTGTCCAATTCGGAGACCTCCGAGGGGAAGGAGGCCAGACTGCTGTTGTCATCATCCGTATCGCTCATCAGGGCAAAGCTCGAGGAGCTTGAGATGGAGCAAGGAGCGTCCTGGGAGCACTGCGAGGCAGAATCCTGTTACAGGGACAGTGTGGCGGAAAAGAGGCAAGGTTAGGGACAGTAGCGATGGAAGCAGGAGAGACGAAGCAGTGTTTTAGGTCATGGCGATGCCAAAGTTGCTGTGTCTCCTACCTCGAAGGGCTCAAGAGGCTCGTTAACCAGCGCAGCGATGTTGCTGCTGCTGACTTCATGACTGTTGCTGGGAGTCTACGAGTGGGTGAAAGGTTGGGAGCAAGAGTCAGCATGATAAGGAAAGGCGGCGAAAACCGAAGCAAGAGACAGGAACGCCTTACGTCCAAAGCGCATCACAACTAAGGACATAACGATTATGTGTAAATGCTAAACCAACTTGGAAAAACCGCGAGGCAAAACTGGCTTGCAACGGCCATGACAATTGACAGCCAGGTGCGTCACTTACCGGGCTACTCAATACCGAAGGGAAAGGTGCAGTTAAAGCACCGGATGACTTCTGAGGCTTACAGCCCACCAGCTGAACACCAGTAGCCCACTGCCAGCCATGCTGCGCCAACGGCAGCGCCAACCGCAGCAGAACCGCGAAGGGAAGCCAGAAGGGTGCGGCTACAAATGTAACCAAGAGGAAGAACAGATAGGCCAGGCGTTCCACTATTGATGAGGAGTTGCGCCAAGAAACTTGCTGTCTTGCCATTTTGCAGTAGGAATACAAAGGATTCCTATAAGGCTGATTGAGAAAGAGTAAAGCAGCTATGTTATTATCTCAACAATCCTTGTGAAGGAAGGTATAGGATTGCGTGCGCGGCTGCGCTCTTGTACCCGCCATGGTACGTACGATTGCCTCCATCCTGCAGGACAGGGCCTTTCATGTCGTTCACCAATCCCGATCATTCCGTCCCCACAAATGTCTTTCCTGTTCATGGCCTCACTTTCGTTTATGGGCCCAAACTTTGGTGCGGTAGAAATTAATGTGCTTGCCTAAGTGTGAAGATGACAAGCTAAAACCGTATCCAAACAGGGTACTTTTTGTCTGGTGGCTTCACGAACATGCTCAAGGGGCAGAATACATGCGTGTTATTTGGTGTCTGATGACTGGCCTTGTGCACACAAGGCACACACATTGGGCAAATGTTCACATTTGGCATGTCCCAGTATCACACATGTTGCAGAGGGGCATATGACTATGTTTTATATTCGACGAAGAATTCGCACTGAGACCATCGTTGCACCGTCATGTATAGCAAGAAAACAGCAGACATGGAAGCATGGCCAGACCTGCAAGCAGGTTGCTTCCATAGCTTACCCCCTCACTTTTAAAATGGATATCGGTGCAATGTTGCTATACAGATTGCCTACCATGGCTTCCAGATGCTATTCTTGCTCCAATCCTTGCTCGGCAACACTGAGGTCGAGATCCATCGACAGCTTTCGCTCGCCCATGGGACGCGTTATAAGCGAATTCCCGACTTACGCGGATAAAGCATAATAACTGTTAGGAAAGTAAGCGCACTTGGCAATTGCTTTCGTCGCATAATGCGTCTTGATACAGGGCAGCGTGTCCAATCGGTAAGAGCGTTAGGTATCCTACCCAAGCGTAAGCGTTAAATGAACCGTACTCCATTTTCTAAATGGTGCACTTTATACATGCAGCAACGGTGCAAGGAGACCCGGCGAAGATGCGTGCAAGCTGCGGTTGGACGCGCTGCTCGGTGAGGCTTAGTTTAGGTATTTAAGTTGTTGAACGGCTAACGCATGTGCTTAATGTGCGCGCTGCATTCGTCCCCTTTACGAACAGGCGTGTTTCGCCCTCCACAATGGGTGGTTGCAACCGGCTTGGCCGCGCGGCTAGAACTCCTTTCCGTCCAGTCGCAGTATTTCCATTCTTTAAAAGTGCGGTCTCAAAACCACCAAGCGCCGAGGAGCCCGTGTCTCAGCAGAAGCAGCAACAACAACACCCTCACCATCATGGCCATCAACACCATCATCACCACCACAAGTTTGACCTGCCGCTTGCGGTCGTGCTGGCCGGCGCTGCCTTCGAGTCCTACCTGCAGCCCCAGGGCGGACAGGGCTTCCAGCAGCGCACCGTGGGCGGCCCTACCGTCACCTACACCGACAAGTGAGGCGTGCTGCTGCTGCTGCAGCTCCTCTCCCCGCCTCCACCCCGCGCCCCTCTGACCCTCCCTATGACCTCCTCCTCCCCCCCATTCCCGGCCCCCTCCCCGAAACCAGGTCCTTCCTCACGCAAACCCACTACGGCGTGCTGCACGTGCAGCTGCTGTCCGCTTCCAACCTGCGCCCCGCCGACCCGGGCGGCGCCTCCGACCCCTACGCGCTGCTGCAGCTGGGCGCATGCAGCGTGCGGTCGGCGACGGTGTGGGGCAGCCTGGAGCCGAGATGGGGGGAGGGGGAGGCGCACTGCCTGTATGTGAGGTAGGGAGAGGGGGATGGGGAAAGGGGCAGAGAGGAAGGAACTAGCGGCAGGTGACAGGGAAGCAGCGCCCCGTCAGGCTACCTCCCCTTCCCTCCCTGGCCTACCTCTTGCTACCCTGATGGCTGCATACCACACCTCAACCCCCCTCTCCCCCGCTCCTCTTCCTCATCCCCCCCTCCATTGGGTATTCTTCTTTCCCTCCTCACCCCCCCTGCAGGGACCCCCGTACAGAGGTGTTGCGGGTGCGGCTGTACGACGAGGACCCCGGGCCCAAGAGCGACGACGAGCTGGGGATAGCCATGATGGGGCTGGGGGTGCTGCTGGAGGGGCAGGGGGAGGAGCAGGAGGCTGGAGGGGAGGGGGCTGGGGGGAAGGCGCGGACTGTGACGCTGCCGCTTAGAGGTGAGGGGCTGGGAGGAGGGGGATGACGGGGGGGGAGGGGGGGTAACGGGGGCCTTACGGAGGACCAAGGGAGGCTGGGGGGGTGCTGAGGGGAGTGAGAGCGGAGGGTGCGGCCTGCGGGCTTAGCCGGCATGTAGCATGGCATTGAGGGGAGCGGGGGATTACAGACGGGAACACGAAGCGGGATGTGCAGACACCTCCCGAACCCATACACCCTGCCATGCAGCCCTCCCATCCGCACCACACTCGCGACACTCCCACACCTTCGCCGCCTCCAGTGCTCCAGTGCTCCCCCTCCTCCCCTCCACTCTCCCAAACCCCCCCCCGCTCCCTACCACACCACCACCTAAAAGGTTCCGGAGCGGGTTCAGGCGCGAGCGTTACGTTGCGAGTGCGACTGCTCGCCTTCTCCGACGCCGACCCGGCTGACGTGGCGGCCCTGACGAGTCGTACCACCACCGCCCCCTCGCCCTCCGCACTGGCGGGGCTGCAGGTGGGTGGGGGAGAAGGGTTTGGGTTCGGGTTCGGAAAAGAGGAGCACCCAACGTGTCGAGCGATAGGGGTGGTGGTAGGGAGGGTAGATAGGATAAGAAGTGTAGCCCCCGAAGCCTCCCACCCCACCCCTCACCTCCCCGCCCCCTACCCGCTCACCCTCCCAACTCCTTACACCTCCACCTCCCCCCAGGCTGCCGCAGCTGCGGTCTCCGCGCTTCCCCAGCAGCTGGAGGCGGTGATGGGGGCAGCACGGGGGCAGCAGGGGCAGAAGGAGCGGGGGGAAGAAGGGCAGGAGAACGAGGAGAGGGAGAAGGAGGAGAGGGAGCAGCAGCAGCAGCTGGCACAGGAGCAGCCGCAAGGTGCGGTGGGTGGTGACTGGGTTGGGTTGGCGGGGGGTGGTGAGGAGGAGAGGCAGGCTAGGCTGGGGGGGGGGCGCCGTACTGGTGTGGTTGAGGACTCTTCTCCCCCTCTCTCTGCACTCCTAATGTTCAGCTACTCCTCCCTGCTTCCTCCAACCTTTCCCGCCTCCTCCTAACCCTCCTCCCCATCATCGTCCTGCTCCCCCCTCCTCCTCCCCCTCATCCCCCTCCCCCCCCCAGTCCAGCTCCCCGGCGGCGAGCAGGTGCCCAACCCCTGGCGGGTGCTGGCGGCCATGGCGGGCAGGGCGGCGGGCGGGGAGGGGGCGGCGCTCACACCCGTGGCATTCGTGGAGAACGAGGAAACCGACACGCAGGTGGGTGGGTGCGTGGGTGGGTGAGTATTGGGGTGTTGGGGGTAAAAGGAGGAAACTGACGAGCTGTATGACGGGGCTTCACCAGGGGTGTTGGGTGGGGTCCGCGCGGGCGGGGATGGTGGGGAGCGGGGAAAGGATGGTGGCGGGGGACCCTTGGGAAAGAAAGGAAGGTTTGGGGCTCGGGGCCGCCAGTAGGTGTACGGCACACGCCCTGAAGCTTGATGGCGGTATGGGCGCCGCCCCGTCCCCCGCCCTCTCGCCAACATGTGGTTTTGGAATATCTCTGCCCCCCTCCCTCCCCCTCCCCCCAGGTGTGGTTGTATCGCAATCTGGAGCTGCGGGAGGCGGTGATCGCCTTCCGGGGCACCGAGCAGGTGGGGGGGTGGGGGGGTGGGGGGAGGATGTGGGGGGAAAATTATATAAGAAATGCAAACAACTAAGTCCCAATCCCATATCCCGACTCATGCAGTGAGCGCATTCGGAGGCACTAATAACACGCATCTCAAATTACTTACCGAATCGTTGCTTACCGGAAACCGAGACGACTTGAGGAAGAAGCCGCCTTGCGTGGTAACACTAGGGAGACATGCGCCGCGCCGCCGGTCACGAAAAGCAAAGCAACACGCATATGGGGTATACGAGCATACATGTTATCGAGACGCGTTACGGGAAACTTACCTGGAGAGGGAAGGCCATTTTCCATGGTCCGATGGAGTGGAGGCGCAGACCAACAGAGCCGCACCAGGGTTCCAGTGTCCAGTAGGAAGAGGTGGTCAATATGCGGAAAAATAGGGAAGGAAGAGAGGCAGGGCGCGTGAATGAGGTGGTGAGGAACAGTCAGGAGGCGAGACGGGAAACGAGAAACATGCGATGATGGTGTGGTAGGGTTTCCTATGGACACGGCGGCGCGGCAACGGAAAGGAAGAATAAGTGGGGAGGGTCAAAATTAGTAGTTGTGCGGGATGCGGAATACGACAAGTCATGGGGCGCATGGGGACAGGAATGGGCGGAAGGGGACAAGAGAGGTGAGAGGGGGTGTGACAGGAAGACAGGGATGGCAGCAGTGTGCGGTCCGGTCCCGGATCCCCACATCACTACTAAGCCTAGGGGTCAGCAGGGATGGGGACCGCCTAGGGTGCAGGAGCTGGGAAATGGGAAGGGGAGGTTAGAGACACGTAGCAGGATGACTAGGCAGGTAGTGGCTGATGGGGGATGCGTGAAGGCGGGGAAGATGCCTGGGGAGGTCTTGAGCGGTGGACAAAGTTGGAAGGCTGGTGCATTACATTGGATCACGGGCATGTCCCCCCTGGGTGAATCCCTGAGCAAATAGGGAGCCCCAACCGGGGTTGAAAACAGTTGTGCAAGTTTGTTGAAAAAATCCCCGTAGCCGTCCGACGAAGCTCCGCGATGTCATACCAGGCCCGTGGCCCGACCCTACTATGCCTGAAAAAACAAAAACTAAGCCGGACACAGACCCCGCCGAACCCGTACACCGTCGGTACAGCGCAGAAGCCGTCCTGTCCGGACGCGATAAACGGCGCGATGTCCCACCGTACTCCGGTCCCCGCTGAAACGTAACCCACCCGGCCCGTCCCACTGACCGACCCTGACGTGACCTAACCCGGCAGCCCGGCAAACCAACCCGACTGACCCGTGACCTAACCCGGCATCCCGGCAAACCAACCCGACGGACCCGTGACCTAACCCGGCATCCCGGCAACCCAACCCAACGGACTCGTGACCTAACCCGGCAACCCAAACCGACGGACCCGTGACCTAACCCGGCAACCCAACCCGACCGACCCGTGACCTAACCCGGCAACCTGGCAACCCAACCCGACCGACCCGTGACCTAACCCGGCAACCCAACTCGACCGAACCATGGCCCCGCACAAAGCCGAAGCCCCTATCTATAGGCCGTGGATCCCTAAAACGCTAGAGGTGGGCGTGCCGCTTCCAGTGCTGGTTGTAGAGCTCCTGCGTCCGCTTGTAGAGGTCCAGGGACAGTTCCTTGCGCTGGAGGCTGTACAGGAAAGGTACACTGTGAAGTAGCCGGTCGTACTGCTGCCAGAGGTGGCTTTCGGCGTAGCCCTGCCGGACAAGCGCACAGATGAGGAACGCCATCTCGAAGCAGAAGTTGTGTGGGTCCAGGATGACGCGGCGGAGACGGTGGAACTGGCCGGTGAAGATGTTGCGCTTGCTGGCCTCGTTGACGCTAGACGTGCGCCCCACAAACCGAGAGAGGCGGACGGACTCAAAGGCAGGCTGGACGCGCTTATCGTACAGCCGTGTAGTGATACGGCTGCGGCCCTGAGTGGTAGTGGTCGGGACCAGGAGCAGGTCGAGGAAAGGCATCTCGCCATGCTGGAACTGAGGGTGTTGTTGCGCCTCGACTTGAAGCTGCGGGGGATAGAGGCCGTGGAGCCCTTCGTATTGCTGGGTGGTGGAAAGGAGGTGAGTAAGATGGGGGTTGTTGAGGGAAATGAGATCGTCGAGGTAGCGGCAGCTGTGTTTGAAGCCGTCGAGGAGACTCCGGGCGCTCGCAGAGCAGGTGCGTCGCTGTGACATGAAGTCGAACTCGTACCAGGCCAGGAAGAGGTTGGCGATGAAAGGAGACGCGGAGATGCCCATGGGGATGCCGCACACTTGCTGGACCAGAGCGGGTCCGAAGCGGATGAAAGTGGCTGCCAGGAGGGTACGGAAGAGTAAGAGGAACTCGTCCAGGCTGAAGCACCGCTTCTCTGTATTATGGTCCCGGCAATATGGCTGGGACAGGGGGCGGGTGCGGAAGGATACATTGTGTCGGGGCTTGTCGTCGGGCTTGGCGGGGTTGCTGGTAGTAGACACCACGATATAGATGGCGCCAGGAGCAGTGCCGGGGTAGAGGTGGGCTCCGAGGGTGGTACGTAGGAGGGCTGCAATGGTACTGCGCAAGAGGTCATGGGGGATGTTGGTGTAGAGCCGGGTGAAGTCATAGGCTTGAGGCAGCGTGACGTTGGCGGCTGGGTACTCTTGGGCGTTATAAGTATGGACCATGGCGACGGCGGCGTCGGAGGAGAAGCAGTGCCAGGGGGCTGTGTGGCGGAGGGTGTTGGTCCAGTGCTGCCGGAACAGGGGGTCCACGGCACGGAGCACGGCGAGGACCAGGTCGCTGATAATAGTGGTGGGGCAACGATGGGAGCAAGCGAGAAAGCGCATGGCGGGGGGATTCTTGTGCATTTTGACGGTGGCAGCGTAGTAGGCAGGGTCGGCCGTAGGGGAGCCAGCAGTGGTGTCATAGCGGATGCGCCAGCGTCCGAGGAGGTGGTTGTAGTGGTTGAGGAGGGCGCGCATATAGGTGGTATCACACGGTCGGTAGAAGGGGGAGGCGCCGGGAGGAGGTGGAGGGGGTTCGTGGGCTGGATTAGGAGGAGGCGGGCTGGGGTCGGGGCCGGTGGCGGGGGTGGCGGTGGCAGCGGTGGCAGCGGTGGTGGCGATGGCGGGGGTGGGGGAGGTGGTGGCGGCGGGGGCAGGAGCGGTGGTGGGGGCGGTGGCGGGATTGGGGGCGTTGGCGGTGGTGGAGGCGGTGGCGGGATTGGGGGCGGTGGCGGCGGTGGGGGCGAGGGTGGGGGCGGTGGCGGGAGCGGGGGCGGCGGGGACGGTGGCTGCGGGGGCGGTGGCGGCGGTGGGAGCGAGGGTGGGGGCGGTGGCGGGGGCGGGGGCGGCGGGGACGGTGGCGACGGGGGCGGTGGCGGTGGCGGCGGGGGCGGTGGTGGTAGGAATGGTGGCGGTGGTTGGGGCGATGGTGGGGGCGGTGGCGGCGGCGATGGGGGCGGTGGTGGTGGGGTCGGGGGCGGTGGTGGGGGCGGTGGCGGTGGTGGGAGCGAGGGGAGAGGCGGCGGGGGCGGTGGCGTGTGGGGCGGGATGTGGGTGGGGTGGTGGGGGTTGTGGAGGAGGGGAAGGGGATACTCCAGCCAGAGGCCCCGGGGGAAACACGGGAGGGAGACCGGGTTGGTACATGTCGCGGATGCATTGCATGGGGAGGGGAGGAGAGGAGATGGGTATGCTTGCGGGGGGTCAGAGGTTGCCACCCTTACCGGTATCAGCGCTAAGTACGAGACATGAAATCGGGAGGGGCAATCTGGTAAGCAGCATGCATGATGTTTATTCTCCCCCTTCCCCCCTCCCCCCCCCCTTTCCCACGCATGGCTCTTCTTCTTCCTCCCCCCCCGCCCCCGCCTGCAGGTGAAGTGGAAGGACCTGGCCACCGACCTGAACCTCACCCCCTGCTCCCTCAACCCGGAGCGGCTGGACGACAACGCGGGGCTGCCCTTCACGGCGCGCATCATCCGGGCGGTGACGGGGGTGCAGCAGCAGCAGGTGCGGGCGGGTGTGTTAAAAACTTAAAATAGCTGGCCGCGAGGCGAAACGTACTGTGATTGCCGAAAGATGAAGTCCTCCCACCGAAAACGCCACAGGTGAAGTGAAGTCCGTTGGCTATGTTGTAATAGAGCTATCACTGGGGCGGGTGTGTGTGTGCTCGTATGCGCGCGCCCTCACGAACTCCTGGCACCTCTGTGTAGAAGCCTGCCGCAACACCCCCCATCAACAACCACCTCTCTTCCCTCTCCCCCCCTTCCCCCCTCAGATGATGGTCCACAAGGGCTTCCTGGACGCCTACGACAGCGTGCGGGCCACCGTGTTCGCCCTGCTGGATGCAGCAACCGCCACCACTGGCAGCAGCAGTGCCAGCAGTGCCGGCAGCAGCAGTGCCAGCAGTGCCGCCGCCCACCCGGATGGCGGGGCCCCCGTGTGGCGGGTGCTGGTGACTGGGCACTCGCTGGGCGGTGCGCTGGCAACACTGGCGGCGTATGAGCTGGCGGAGAGGAGGTGGGGGGAGTGGGGGGGAGGAAGAGGGGTCCGCTGCTGGTGCTTGTGTCGCACCGCCCCTCACCGCCGCCCTTGTCACCTGCCAACCCCCCATGATACCCTTCGACCCCTTCCCGCCCCTTCTCCCCTCTCCGTCCCTCCTCCCCCTCTGCCCTCGCTCCCCAGGACCCCCGCCCGCTCCCGCCAGTCTATCAGCCTCTACACCTTCGGCGCCCCCCGAGTGGGCAACCGGGCCTTCGCCGCGGAGTTCGACGGGCTGGTTCCTGACGCGTGGCGGGTGACCAACAGCAATGACATCATACCCAGGTGGGGGGTGCGGGGCGGGGGATGGGGTGGTAGAGTTTGGGAGGTTGGGGTTTGAACGTTCTGCTTGGCTTGGATTGAGCAGTTCCTGCTGCTCTGTCATGTGCGACGCACCCCAGCCCGGTTCCCCCTTCCCGTCCTAACCATGCACATCCCACCCATGCACCTCCCACCCGCCTCCTTTTCCTCCATCTCCCACCCGCCTCCTTTTCCTCCACCTCCCACCCACCTCCTCTCCCCTCACCTCCCATGTCCCCCTCTTCTCCCCCCCGCCCCCCCAGTGTGCCCCGCCTGATGGGCTACTGTCATGTGGGTCGGGCGGTGCGGCTGGGGGCGGATGGGCGGCTGAGGGTGGGCCGACGAAACAGCAGTGGTAGCAGCAGCGGCAGCAACAACGGGGGTGCGGGTGGGGGTGCGGGTTGGGGTGCGGGCAGCGGAGCGGCAGGGGCCCATGAGGGGACGGAGCAGCAGCACCCGCATCCAGAGGGGCATGAGGAGGATGAGGAGGAGGGCGAGGGGGGGCTGGTGGATGTGTTCGGCGAGGGGAAGGCGGGGGTGGAGGTGATTCAGGAGATTGTGAGCAAGGTCAGCGAGCAGGTGAGAGTGGGGGTGGGGGCGGGTGGGCAGGGGTGTAGAGGAAGACACTGAGGAGGGGGGGTGGGGAGGAGTTGGGGGGTAGGGAGGAAGACCTTACTGTCGTGGGCGGGATGTTGGGGGGGGAGGGAGGGTGTTGCTCGGGGTGACACGGTGTTTCGGACGGCGGAAGCGTCCCGCCATGCTATGGGAGTTGCAAGTAGCTACTGCATCATAGTGGCTACCTGTGTTGTGCGGATAGGCTCACGTGGGGATCGGGCCCCCTTTTCACCTATTTTTCACTCATCCCCCTCCTCCTCCTCCTCCTCCTTCTCCTCCTCCCCAGTCCCTCCCCTGGGACGAGGTGTACGCTGCCATCGCGGAGCGCGAGCTGGCGCTGCTGGACTGCCTGGTGGGGGGGCGGGGGCTGGAGGAGCACATGGAGACCTTCTACCTGGCCTCGCTGCAGCAGGCGGTGCAGGCGGCGAGGGCAGCGGGGACAGCAGCAGGGGGAGGAGGGGGGAGGGCAGCAGCTAGGGAGGCAGGAGAGGCGGGGAAGTGAAGGGGAGGTGAAGGGTGCAGGGGAGTAGCAGTAGCACGGAGACGGCAGCGGCTGGCAACTGCGGCTAGGGAGCAGGAGCAGGAGTGTAGTCCGTCATGTGTGCAACACGCTTCCAATCCGGCTGAGCATGCTTTGTCGTACGACACAAAACCAGTATGGTGCTTGCGATTGACGAAAGAGGTATCGCGATCGCCTCCTTGGCATCTATGTTGGACTTTGGTACATTTATACGCCAATAGGTAGGATGCAATTGACTGGGTCTGCCCTTACCGGCTAGCCGGTAATTAAGCCGCTTAGTAGAACAGCGTTCCAGGGGCATAACTGCCAACGGTATAATGTGAAGTACATGGAAAAAGCCGGAAGGAGCGCGGAGACGGCAGAAAGCAATAGTGTGGTGCAGGACCTACGAGCTGAAGGTGTAAAGTGCAAAGGAGAAAGCGCACACTAGAAGAAAGAGGATAACGACCTCAACCACCTGTGTCCGTCACCTACCTTAAAGGCACGCAGGGGGCTGTATGGAGCATCTACACGCTAGATGACACTGCCCGGGCACTAGTTAACGGCTGTGCGAGGCCCCGTGAGGGGCTGATCACGCTGATCACGCTGGCAACCGGTTAACCGGTACAGGCCGTGATCGGGCCCATTCCATGGCCACACCTACCTTAAAGGCACGCAGGGGGCTGTATGGAGCATCTACACGCAAGATCACACTGCCCGGGGACTAGTTCACGGCTGTGCGAGGCCCCGTGAGGGGCTGATCACGCTGATCACGCTGGCAACCGGTTAACCGGTACAGGCCGTGATCGGGCCCATTCCATGGCCACCGAAGGGGCGACGGACAAGGAATCCGAGGGTTGGTTTACTGTCCTTCGGATTCGTTGTGAACGCGATTTGGGAATCACTTGCGAAGGTAACTATGAATCCTAACACGAATCCTGTTACATGTAAACACACCCTTAGCTGGGACCTCTCCCGACCGTTAAACTTCACAAGATCCCTTGTCCTGGGCAACTTACAGTAATGAAGACGAAGGTTGCAGATCTCATTTTCCAGCAAAGCAGAAACACTACGAAGGGGAACAGACTGGCTATATAGCTCCTCTAAAGTGTAACTTAGAAATGGCAGTGGCCTTTGGCGAAGCAGACCGCTTGCCTCAAGATTTACTGTCCATGAACATAGATGAAGCAGCAAGGCTTACGCTTATTGATCTGCCGCCTGGCGTCCTTTCGCGGATTGTGCAAGCTGCGGATGCACACTCGCCCCGACAACTACGCCTGACTAGCAAGATAGTGCGACCGGTCGTGGATGCCCTTACAAAATCCATTACCTTTACGGCCTACTGTCTGCCCAGCCTGCTGCCGCGTGGTCATCTGCCCGACTTCCTTCCATCGCTCCGCAGCATCAAGCTCGCACTGCAAGATTGCACTACACCCGCAGCTTGCCTTCCACAGCTTCAACAACTTGGCCTCCAGGGACTTACCGGGCTTGAATCCCTAACTCTGTCCCTGTCGCAAGGCCATGTGTTCCCATCCTCCGCCATCCCATCCCTAGCCTCGCTTATTCCCCCGTCCACAACTCGCCTTGTCCTCACACACTCTTTGCGGGGCACCAGCGGCGGCGGCAGCGATGCCACCGCTAGCGGAGAAGAGTCTACCAGGCTGGACCTGACAGCCCTGCTGCACCTGCTGAGGCTGTGTCCCTCCATACGGCAGGTCCGGCTGCTCGAGGGCTGCTGGATCCACAGCCGCGGCGATGTGAGGGCCCTAATGGAACTCACAAATCCAGAACTGGCTGGTTGCAGTACAATGCCGCCTCGGACGGCTTTAGCGGTTGGAACATCAACGCCGGCCTTGCAATCACGCCACGATAACCACACCACCAGCTGCCCCAGCACCAGCACCAGCACCGCCACCAACAGCGCCGTTAGCGCCAAAAGAGAGGTTGTCGTCCACTCCTTGCGAGGCTTGCGTATCTGCCCTGACGGCGATTTGCAACGCGACCTGCCGTACATGTTGTCGGCTCTTCGCGGCCTGCGGGAGCTCGATGTGATGCTACAGCCACCACCACTACCGCCGCATCTGCTGCAACTGCCGGCACAGGCAGCAGCAGACTTGGGTGTCAATGTGGAGTTTACAGCTGAGGCGCTAGCGGCCTTGGCGCAAGCGGCGGCGGAGCATGTGGTGCACATGCAAATGTCGGAGGCGAGCCAGCAGCTGCTGAGGGGGCTTATGCCGGTCCGCCAGCCGACAGTGGTTCCGGAGCCGGGTCTGGGGAGCCACATCACACGACTGGTGTTGTGTGACATACGGGTGCGTGGGGGGTGCGTGCGTGTGCATGTTAGGCAAACTGTCCGCTAGCCCCATAAATGTAACTTTCCTATCCCTTCCTGGTTTGGTTCCCCTCTGACCCCGCCTTTCCCTGTCTCGTCCCCGTCCCCGTCCTCGTCCTGACCCCCTATCCTGTCCTCGATCCCGGCCCCCATTAACACACACACACCCCAGGGCAGCATTGAGGGTCTGCTGGAGGGTCTGCCCGGCCGGCTGCCGCTGCTGGCGGCCCTGGGGCTGCATGCGCTGCAGGACATGCGGCAGCTGGGGCCGCGGCAGCTGAGGGTGAGAGCGGGTAAAGAGGAAACAACTAACTGACTGAGGGAACAGGGAGCGGGGGAGGGAACACGTAGGTGCGGGGGGGGGCCTGGGCATGGAAGGCAGCTGTGAAGGGCAGAGGTGCCGCACACGGGGAGTGGGGCTGTCTTCGTGGAGTGCAGCTCCCCGTATGAGGGCCACCTGCAGGCCAACCCAACCTAGTACTGCCAATGAAAGCTGTATCTGTTGCCAGCTGTTGCTGTACCCTTCCGTCCGTCCGTCCCGCATGCGTGCACCCTTCCTTCCCTGCCCCAACGTATCTTCCCCCTCCCCTCCTCCGCAGCTGCTGTCGCTGCTGCCCCGGCTACGCCACCTGGCGGTAGACCGGCTGGACACCCGGGAGGGGCAGGAGGGGGAGGGGCAGGAGCAGGAGGAGGAGGGGGAGGCAGGCGGCGCAGCATGGGAGGGGGAGGCAGCAGCAGCGGCGGCGGTACCACACCCCAGCTCCTCCCGGGGGCCGCTGCTGCCGGGGCTGCGGTCACTTGACGTGGGGTTGGGGGTGCAGTCGGGGGCGCAGACCCACCTGCAGACGTGCTTCCCGCAAGGTGAGGGTTTGTTTGGGAGGGGCGGGGCGGGGCGGGAGTTTGGGAGGGGCTAGCAAGGTGGCGTAGGGTACGGAATGGGCTGTGAAGGGCGTGGGCGCGCATTGCGCAGGTGTGAGCGGTACTCGACTAGCAGGCACGCCAGCTCTACATGCGCAATCGCCTGGGTCGCCTCGCAGGGGCTCTGCTGCCATGCGCCGCTTGCCTCACCCGCCTACCCTCCTCCTTCCCTTCCCCTCCCTGCCCCTCCCCCCCCCTTCCCGCTGCAGTGACCTGCCTGCAGCTGCACTACGTGTGGGAGGCGGCGCCCCGCAAGCTGGCTGGCTGGACACGGCTGCGCTCGCTGAGCCTGGCGCACCCGGAGGAGGGGGCGGACTGGGGGCTGCTGCGCACCCTCACCGGCCTCACACAGCTGCGGGTGGGGCGGGGAACATTTTATACGTGAAAACAACAAGTCAGGGACACAGGGGGGGTTCAAAGGTTGGGGCAAGCTAATGGGGATAGGAAGCGGCAGGGGGTGTAGGGGGAGGGAGGCAGCCCGGTGGGGGCTCCGAGTGGAGGGCTGTTGATGAAGAGGAAGAGGGTGTTGAGGACCCACCAACTGGGGCCCTGAGGTGCACCCTGCTGCAAGGACGCGTGTGTACAAACCATCCCCCGCCCCCACCGTTCATCTCCCCCACTTTCTGCCCCACTCACTTTCTGCCCCTCCTCCCTCTCCCCCGCCCCGCCCAGCTCTCCCACGGCTCCTGCCCGCTGCTGCTGGCTGAGCTGCTGCACTACCTGCGCCCCCTCACCCGCCTCACCCGCCTCAACCTGACCGCGTGGCGCTGTGGCGGCTGGGAGCGGCAGCTTGCGGGCGGCGGTGACGGCAGGGGCGGCGGCCACAATGGCAATGACGACAGGGGCGGTGACAGCCTTGCCTCCTGCTCCCAGCCCTCCTCCTCCCAGCCCAGCACCTCCATTCGCAGCAAGATCGCAGCCCTGATGGAGCCCGACCTGCACCGGGTCTGGCAGCGCATGTGGGCCGCGTACGAAGGGTGCGGCACTGCAGCCCCCTCCGCCCCTCCTCCTCCCCCGCCACTGCCGCCTGCAGCCGCCACCACCACCGCAGCGGCCGGCACCAGCAGCGGCTCTGGCACCCCTGCCGCCGCCAGCAGCGCTGGCAGGTGCCCCGACACAGCCTCCGCCTCCGCCGCTGCAGCCGCCGGCACGTCTTCATCCACCCCCTCCTCCTCCGGTGCTAGCAGCTCCACCGCAAACCGCGCATGCAGCACCAGTGCTGCTGCCGGCACCAGTGCTGCCGGTGTGGCCGCCGTCTCCGCTGCTGGCGCCGCGCTGTCGCTGCTGCGCTTCCCGCCCCGCCTGCGCCGGCTGGAGCTGTGCGGCTGCGACAGCGCACTGCTGCTGGGGCTGAGCTGCTGCGGGGAGCACTTGCTGCGACGGGAGGAGGAGCAGGAGGCGGCGACTGCAGCTGCTGCTGCTGCTCCTCCTCCACCTGCGTCTGCACCGCAGTCGCGGCTAGACCGTGGTGGTGGTAGTGGTGGTAAGCTAGACGTTGACAGCAGTTACAGGCTGGACGGCGGCGGTGGCAGCGGTGGTGGTAAGCTAGACGGTGGCAGCGGTAGCGGTGGTGACGATGAGGTGGGGAAGGAGGAGGACAGGAAAGGGGGTGAAGGGAGGCAGTTGGGCATTCGGGTGCAGGGGCAGCAGGGTGGAGAAGGCGGGGTTCGGGAAGGGGTGTGTGTGTTGGCATCGCTTCGGGAGTTGCGGGTGGAGGGGTTGCTGTGTGGGGAGGTGGGTGGGGAGGTGGGTGTACGGCAGGTGGAGATGGTGGTGGCGGCACTGGGGGGGCTTACGCGGCTGGAGGTGGTGGAGGGGGGAGGAGGGGTTGGGTTGGGTTTGGGGGTTGGTGGGGAGGGATTGCTGCGTGCGCGGGGGGTGCGGGAGCGGGGTGTGGATGTGGTGTGGGGGATTCGAGGTGGGGAGGATGGTTGGGCGTCGTATGGTGAGGGAGATGCGGAGGAGGAGGAGGAGGAGGAGGAGGAGGAGGGATTTTAGAGTTAGACCAAACCAAAGGAATGCAGAAATGAGGGCGAAACAACACGGTAGAGGGGAAAGGAAAAGCAATTACTGAACCGTTTTGACCAGGTATGGGGTGACTGTAGGCTGGCTGTTTGCTGCAGGCAAACCGTGCAGCAAGTAAATAATGCAACAGGGCCGGAGCCTACCTATCCGTGGGCTTATCGTCCAGCGTCTGAACTGATGACCGTTCCACTTCTGCCGTATTCTATGAGAGATAAGTAACCATTCTTGGCATTGTATATACTGCTGTGAGCCCTGTAGTAGTGCGTGATTGCCACTTTGGCAGCAGGTGGCTCCTTTTGTGGCTTGGACCATGCAGCATACAGCTGGTTCATTGTGAAGTGCGTAGGAGGCCCAAAAGGTGGTCCGTGGAGCAGTGGCAGCAGGTAGCGGCCTTCCTGCCCGCAGATGCACAACAAAAACTTCACAACTGTTACACAGCAGCAGAGTGCAAGCGTGCTCCGTGCGATGTGCCATCCCAGTAGCACAAAGCCTCCCTGGGATGGATGGGTGGCTCCTCCGACCTCATACACAGTGCGGTGTAATCCACACAAGGGGCTTTCCAGCTCTGCTCTCCTTCATCGACCCTCTCACCATCACCACGAACACAGTGCCATCACCAACATCAACAACACAGTTCTTACCACCAAATGAGCTGCTGTCTCCGCGTTCCAGCGTTATAGTGGATGGCCATCACTGTACAGCTGCAGCAGCTATCTCTCACACACCCGCCCCCAGCCGCTTTCTGATCCGTGCAGGACATGGTAGTTTGTTCCATTAGCAGCATTGCACAACTGTAGCAACAAGGTGCTCATATAAGTTATCAAGCACAGGCATAAGCCACCCTGCGGAGGGAAACATATATCTCCAGGCGTATTCCTTCCTAGTCTTCCTAATCTTGCCAAATCTCCTCCTTCACCTCCCCACGCTTGCTGCTTCTATCCTGCATCACCTCCTGCCCCCCTAACACCTCCACCCCTTTATCCTTTTTCCTGCCTCCCTCTTCCACCCTCCTCCTCCTCCTCAGCAATCCAAGCTCAGCCCCGCAATGATGCCTGAGGGCCGCAGGGGCGCCTTGGCCGTGAGCCGAGACTCCAGGGTCAGCTTGGGCTTCACTCTGGGGGAGGAGCAGGAAGGGGGCGGAGGGGGAGCCGCATGAGCAGGCGTGCGGGGTCAGACATGGGAGCGAGGCATGTGGGGTCGGATAGCGGCGTGTATGGCGGCAACTTCATGGACTGATGATGAGCCATTCAAGCCCCTCCAATGACTCCTTCAGCCCCCCCCACTTTTAATCCCCCCGCCCCCGCCACTCACCCCGCCACCTTGCCCGGCTTCACCTCCGCCACCAGCTTCAGGTCCCGAGCCCGCAGCCCCACCGTGCTCTTCAGCGACACCTGCGGAGATGGGAGGAGCGCGTCGTGTTGGAGGGGTAACGACGGTGGCGGCGGGAGGCGAGCATGTGTGGACGGGGGGGAGGGCTCTGGGGACGTGCCGTGCAGGTGGTATACGGCATCGAAGGTGCATGCGGGGTTGTGCGGCAGCAGCGGGAGCGAGCCACGTGAGGGCCCTACCAGCATAGGGACAGCTCACTGCGCCCCCCTCCGCGCTTTCCCCCCGGCTTTCCCCACCCTACCTGCTTGCTGGGCTCCAGCTCATGCGTGAGGCTGGCCCCCGCTGCCGGGGAGTACTTGACGCTCAGCTGCCGCGCCCAGCCCGCGTCCAGCCGGCTGGTGAGGGTGCCGGTCAGCCCGCGGGTGCCCTGGGGCACGGGGGCGGGAGGGGGTGGGGGGGGATGGGGGGCAGGGGGGTCGTGCACGGACCGCAATGGACGCAGTAAGGGAGGCATGTGGGAAGAGGTGGTGGGAGGAGTCCTCACCCCGCCCCGCCGCCCCCGATCATTGTTACCAACAACACGGTCCTCTTTACCAACATCGTCCTCTTTACCTCCCCCTCTCACTTCTCTATATCTTTTCCCCCCTCTCCTCCTCTCTCCCCTCCCCTTCTTGTGTCTCTGGACGCTTTTCGCTCACTATTAACGAAATTTGGTACGTCTTCGTTGCACCATTTTCCCTTGCTACGCAGGTCAGTCGGGTTCGGTCGTGGGTGGGCTGGGCTAAAGTTCGACCCAGGGGTCACTTGCGCGGGCGGGCGGGTGGGATGTTTAGGAGCACACAGCCGCATACCAGCCACAGCTTACAGCGCATTTGCGCACAGCAATGCAGTGGAGCTCAGGCGCAGCTCGTCAGGGATTCGTCCAATGTTGATGATCTCAGCACAGCCGCCAGCTTATGGAGCTTTATCACGGTTTGTACTTTGTGTGCTGTTACTAACCCAACGAAAATGGCTATGCGCAATTGGCTATGCGCAATCCTAAATTCCAGCTTAATGCGGAATCTTCCAACCATATTAATCCCCTTTATATGGATATGGGATTGGGACTTTAGTTGTTTGCATTTCTTACATAATTTTCCCCTCCCCTCCCCTCTCCCTCCCCTCCTCCCCTCCCTCACCGCGCGGCTGTCCATCTCCAGTTTGATCTTGTGCTTGCCGCCGCCCAGCTCCAGGGTCTGGTCCAGCTTGGCTGGGGTACGAGGGGGAGCAGGGGCCATGCAAGGGGGAGGGGGCGGGTGTAGAGAGGAAGGAGGGGTGGGGAAGCAGGAGTGGAGGTGGGGGCAGCCGGGGGAGCCAGGAGTCAGCCCCACGTCTCCCAAGGCGGCCCCTCCTCTGCTTTCCTGCTACGCAGCTCCTCCAGCTGGACACCACCGCCACGTCACCAGTCTTAGCGCGCCCCAACCGGGGGCCGGGCCACCACCCTGCCTCCCCAACCCGCCCCAGGGCCCTCCCCTCTCTCGTTCCGCCCTCAACCCCCACATCCAGCACAAGCCCCAGCCCCAGCTACCCTGCCTCCCCAACCCGCCCCACCCTTCCCTCTCCGCCCTCAACCTGCCCCCTCATCCTCCCCCTCCTCTCGCCCCAGCCCCAGCTACCTTTGCGTGTTTGGAAGCAGTAGCTGGGCTGCACCTCCCAGGCGACCTTGCGGCCCTTCACCACGTGGGAGCGCCACTGTTTGGGTTGGTGGAGATGTTGGGTGGGGAGGGAGGGGAAGGGGAAGGGGAAGGGGGGAGGAAGGCGCGCGTGGGAGGGGGGGGGGGGCAGCTTAGCGCAGTGAGGGCACAAGGGGGCCCATGTAGTGAGCATCTCTAGTGAGCACCCAACACGACTGCATTCCTCCTACAGGTGCCTCTGGAACTGGTCATGTTTGGACCTCGGCCCAACCCTAAGTGTCCCTCCTTCGGGGTGCGCATGGCGGGTGCATTGTCGTAAAGCGACATACATATGCAGCGCTGCGGTAGCACCCATATGCGTAAATGATTGTTGCGCAGAAATGCATTACTTAACATACTGGAAGGCACGGTGATCAAAGGGAGGTAAACTGTACATCGGCATGCATGGAGCATTACAAGTACGCGGGTGGCATGAAAGGAGGTACACCAAAAGGGACACCCCTACTAAAAGAGACCGGATGCATATCAAGCCAAGTATGGCAGTTTCTAGCATGGTCGCGGTAGGCGTTACGTCGATCGGCATAGCTTGCCTGAAACTCGGGCGAAGGCACTAGCTCAATTTGCCCTTTAGGAATCTTCTGCTTAAGCTTAAACTCTCCAGATTGGCTCTTCCACTTCCGCTCATACTCGATATCCTGCGATGGTGCGGCGTAAACTGATTACTCCCTGCGCGTTTGCAAACATTTCCCTCTTCCAAGCAGAATCACCTTCGTTTTCACATCGTAGGAAGCTGACCAGGTCTTGCCCTCAAACTCCAAGCCAAGCTTGTTCCCGGGGTTTGTAAGCTTCAGCTTGACCTGCTTGCGCAAAGAAGCCCGTCGTAAGAGGCCTATGGGTACGCTCGCTTACAAAGCTGTAACCTCACCCCAGCGTTGTCCGCGATCTTGAACTTGCACGAGGATTTTACCGTCTGCTTGTTCACATCATACTCCGCGGCAAGGGTCTTCAGGTCAACCATTTTTGCGTCGCGAAGATTAACGCTAAGCTGTGCGCAAAGATGTTTGCTGTATTGATGCCCTGAGGTGCTGAATAGGAATGGGTTAGCTCAATCGTCGTCCGTACAGTTAACACGACTCGGCAACCGCATACGCAACCGCATACCGCATTCAACCCTCTCTGGACGAACACGATTCCCTCCACGCCTAACTTCCAAAAAATTATTCCTGTAACTTTAAAGATTTAACACGACGGCTCCGTGCTGTTAACAGTTGACATTTGTTCGTCGCTGTGCGCGTTTGATATAAAATGCTATAAGTGTTAAGCAGTACGATTAATGAAGCAATCTGGGCATTCTATTCCTTCGTGGAGGACGTGTCACCCCTGGTCAGCGTAAATAGTATTCGCCCACAGCGATTGATGATTTCATATGCTGGTCCCTTTGTTTGCTGTAACTGAGGCAAGTAAGACTGATGTGGGACCTCTTCTACACCAATGTATCACCGACAGGCGAACACAGTCCTTTATTGGCCGATTTCCTTATATTGAACGTCATAGCTTGTTGTTCTTTGCACGTTATACGCATAACGACTGCAACAGTCCGCGTGTCAATTGCCGCTTGCATTCCATGGCAGGCCGGGCAAGCGGACTAGCATCGTCGAGAACTTTAGATGAGCACACCCCCAAGGGTATCGGAAGATGTAGCATGCCGGACGGGGCAAAGCCGGCGTGCCTCGGAGGAAGTCGCCCTTAAGCACACTGGCGCGAAGACTGCCATTATCCGGGTCTCCTCTCCCAGCTCACCCCAGCAAGGGCTAGCAGCGGTGGAAGGTGGAGATGACTTCAATGAGAAACGACATATACGGCGCAGTCTTGAGGACAGCGCAAAGATGCGCCAGCGTGGGGTGCAACATGAGCAAGCTAGCCTGCATCGCGCAAGGGTTGCGGTCGCGACGGATCGGGTGAGTGACTAAACACTTCGGCCCCTTCCTACAAACTATCCATGCAGTTATAGAGGGCGAGAGGGAGGCCAGTGGGATATGGGTAGGATGTTGCGTATGTGGGCCGGGGTATAAGCCATGAGCCCATGGAACTTGGGGAGTTCGGTACCGGCAAGCAAGCCATCACGGGGGGGCTGAAGGGATTCTTCATGGGTTCGAGCAATCTGGTACGGTGGCGCACCCCCCCCCTCTTAACTTGCCCGCCTCGCCGCAGGAGCCACTGGCCTCCGCCCTCAAGTCCGACATCCGGAGTGTCAAGGTGGCAAGGGGGGCTCAAAACGGGCTGTCCTGACACGGAGTGGGGCAGACAGGAGGGGAAGCAGACAGGAGAAGGGAACAAAGGTCCGCGGCGGGGACACAGGTGCACCACAGCAAGGCCCTGTTAACCTCACCTCTCACCCTCCCTCCCTCCCTCACCCCCCAAACACCCAAACACACACGCCCCCAGGTGTTGGGTGAGGGCGCGTTCGGCATCGTAGACCTGGTGCGAGTGCACACGGGGGCGGGGCCGCTGCTGTGCGTGCGGAAGAAGCTGCTCAAGGTGGGGGCGAGGGGAAAAATTAAATAAGTGAAACAACGAGTCCCAATCCCATATCCCGACAAGGGAGGGGAGGGGGCTCGTTGAGGGGTGTGGTATAATTCCTATAAAGAGGAAACTGACGAGCTGTATGACGGGGCTTCGCCAGCGGCAATGCAATGGGGATAGGTGGCAGCAGGTCTCTGAACCCCGTCCTTCCTCCTCTCCCTCCCCGCTCCCCATCCCCCGCCCCCCTCCCCCCCAGGCCAGCGACACCAACCCGCACGACCCCGAGCGCGAGGTGGAGGCCATGACGGCCCTGCGCGACTGCCCCTTCCTCACACAGCTCTGGAGCGCAGTGGTGGGGCTGTACGACTACACCCTGCTGCTGGAGTACTGCCCGTACGGCACACTGGAGGGGCTGCTCAAGGTGTGTGTGTATGGGTGTATGGTGTTGGGGGCTGTACCACCCCTATCCAACCCCCCACCCAATGCCCATCCCGTCTCGGACCCGTGTGTCTGCCCTCCGCTTTATCTCCCCTGACCCGTGACCCGTGGGTCACTTCCCGGCCCCCCTCCCCCAATCCAGGAGGTGTCATGTCGCCGCAGCGCCAGCGGTAACGCCTGCCTCGACTTCCTGCTGAGCAGCGTGCTGCGGGCGGAGAGGAAGGCGGGGCTGACCGAGGTGAGGGGGGCGGGTGGGGGTGGGAGGAAGAGGGGGGGGGCGGGGTGTTGCGGGGGACGGGGCGGGAGGGGAATTGGGAGCTAGGCGGCCTCCTTCAACCCACCCGGCCACCCCTTGTCGCAATTGTTACTAGCCATACCTGTGGGCGGATGACCTGGCCAGAATACCCAACACCCCTAAACCCTTGTCCTCCCCTTCCCGCTCCTCCGATGCTCCCCAGGACGAGGCTCGGTTCTACACGGCTTGTGTGCTCATAGCACTGGAGGTATGGGGCGGGTGGAAGACGGGGGTCAGCGAGGTTCCCAAACCATGTCGGTTGGGGGCAGGAAGTACGGAGGGTGCAAGGAGAGGCGTAGTTCGAGGAGGGCGGGTCGGGGGTTACGAGCGTGGATGTGGGTCGCGGAGGCCGACGTAGTAGGGGTTGAGCAGGTGGTTAGATGGGCGAATGAGCGGGATTCGCACTGCCAAACCCTCACCCCTGCCACCCACCGTTGCTGCGGTGCCGCTGATCAGCAGGAGGCCGCTGCTGCAGGTGGGTTGACATGAGACACAAGACCTGCAGCAGGGTTGACGCATCCCACATCATCTGTTTGGGGCTCGTAAGCTCGCCAAACCCGAACCTTCCCTTCGCATCCCCACCCCCCAAACCAGAAACCCCCACCTTTCTACCTCAGGACATGCACTCCCGCGGCTACGTGCACCGCGATGTGAAACCCTCCAACTGCCTGCTGGCGGAGAGCAGGTGCGGGCGGGGGCCGGGGGGGGGGGGCAGCTGCTGGCTCGTTGCTAGGGCGGGCTCGTTACAACGTTATGCTAACCCCTCGCTACTTCCTTCACATGCAATTAAGTGCATATCTACGTCCTGCGTTTCCAACCCCTATCCCAGCATACCTCCGGGTTGCTGCCTCCTTGTCGTACACATATCTCCACCTACCCCGCCCCACCCCACCCGCCCCACCTACCCACCCAGGTACCTGAAGCTGTCAGATTTGGGACTGGCCAAGCGGCTGGAGGCGGGGGGCAAGGCACACTCGCATGTGAGGGGGGGAGGGGGGGGGCATTTGAGGGGGGGGTTGGGAGTGGGTAAGGAGGAATACACTAACCGGGAGTGGGGGTGTGGGTTTGGGGGCAAGGAAGGGAGAGGTGAAGCGCCGGAGTCGTGCCCCCAGCCTGCCCCCAGCCCCCAGTCCCGCAACTGCCACCCTTCTTACCCCCCCTCCCCTCCCTCCCCCCCCCTCCCCCCCCAGGCCGGCACCCCCCTCTACATGGCCCCCGAGGTGGTTCACGGCACCAAGGCGGGGTACGACTTCTCCGCAGACATGTGGGTGGGGGTGGGGAAGAGCGGGTGCGGGGGTGAGGGAAGGCCGGGAAGCATGCAGCAGCGGGCTCTTAGGAGCTGTCAATGGAAGCTGTCAATGAGTTCAGCGAGCTGACCCCCTCTACCCTGCCGACACAAGACACAGCTCAGTGCCAGGCTGTTGTTTCACCCCTTCCCCCACTTACCCCCCCCCCTCACCCCAGGTGGTCCCTGGGTATGATGGTGTGGGAGATGGTGGACGGCGCACTGCCCCGCTGGGCCGCCATGAGCTGGTACTGGAGCAAGACGCTGCACTGCCCCGACAAGTTCTCACCCGAGCTGAAGGTGGGGTGGGGGGGTGGGGGTGAATGGTGGAAGATGGTGGTGGTGGTGGGGTTGGGGGTTTGTTATCCGGTAGTATTGACGTGACTAATGGGGATGGCGGAGCCCCTTGACACGTCCTCACCCGAGTTAAGGGTGGGCGGGCCTACACGCACGAGAATCCTCTTTCCTCACTCCCCCCCTTTTGCTTTGCCCTAATCTGTGGTTTCCTATGGTCTGGTTTGGTACTTGACCCCCCAACCCCTCCTTCCCGCCCCCCCCCCCCCCCAGGACCTGCTGTCCTGCCTGCTGGACAAGTCCCCCCGCGACCGCCCCTCCGCCGCCTCCGCCCTGTCGCACCGCTGGTTCAGTCCGCTGGACCTCCCAGCACTGCGGGCGCAGCAGCTGCAGCCGCCGGAGCCGGCAGAACTGGAGGTGGGGGGGGGTGCGAGGGGGAGGAGGGTAAGAAGGAGAAGAGTGAAGCACGGGAATTCTATGGCCCGACTCATGCAGTGAGCGCACTTTCTACTACCCCCCTCCCCTCCCTCTTTAGAACACCCATTCCCACCCCCCCGCAGGGTTTGCTCATCCACGCCCGACTGGCGGATTCCGCCAAGCGGCTGAGCAACGTGGAGCCGAGGGGGTAGTGAGGGGGGGGGCTAGGGGGGCTGCTGCTGCTGATACGTTACTGCAGCAACAGCAGCAGCAGCAGGAGCAGCTCCTGCGCGGTTGGCCCGTCGGTGTATTGCCCGCAGCCAGCCAGCCGTGCAGCAGTCTGGCTCCAATCCCGCCCAGCCACAAAGAAAGCGGCTTGCTTGCGTTGGGGGGGGGGGCGCCACCGCCTTGCACCGCTTGCCACGCACACCCGGGGTGGAGTGCTGCAGTTCCCGCTGCTGCTGCTGCTGCTGTTGTTATCCTGTTGGTGTCAGTCGCGGCTGCTGCTGCTGTTAGGAACCCACCTGCTGTCATGAGTTGTGTTGTGTGTGCGGGGTAGCTTGCGTATTCATTCCATTGTTGTTGCTGCTGCGGCGGCGGCAGCTGCGTGTGTGTTAAGAAACCTGGCCGCGAGTCGGAACGTACTGTGTGTGTGTGGCTTGTGCAGCTGGCCGGCTGAGTGCTGCGGGGCACCGGAAACAGGATGTGAGTGCGAGGTGCGAGGTACGGGTGCGGGTGGGCGCCTTGCCGCTCTGTCTGTCCTTGAACGTTGTATGCACGGTTTCGCTGAGGGTTTACAAGCGAGGAACTGAATGGCCGCTGGACGAAGATGCATGCCCCCGTGTGAATGCATGCATGCAACAGCTTTGAGGCTTCTTGCTGGCTGGTTGGTTGGTTGGTTGCACGGCTTGCAGCAGCAACTGTCAAGCAAGTGAGGGGGAGAGAAGGGAAGGGAAGGCGCAATGCAGCATTGAGTGCAAGAGACGCTAGCGGCGCGAGACGGCGGATGGATGCGTAGCGGAGGGGGGCTGTTTCTTGCTTGTTCTTGCCCGCTGCAGCTCGGGATTTAAGGATGGAGAAGAAAGGGTTGGGGGACACTGCTCCTGGACGTGTGATGCTAACTGGACGACCCAACACTGACACTGACACTGGTTAACTGAAGTAGAATTGTTGGCGCACGTGTTGCCTTCCTCGGGTTGGCGGTATCGGACGTGTGGGGCGGGCGTTGATGAATGAGGTGAGAGGGCATGTGAAGGGGGCTTCTCGCTTTGGGTGTGGTGGCTGGATAAAGCGGACCGCGAAGAGCATTGGGACCGGATGGAGGAAGGCGCCAGCAGTGCGTACGCTTAGTGGTGAAGGAGGAGAGGCAGGAAGGCGCTGCGTTGAGGGGGAGGCATTGGGTTAACTGGGACTTTGGCTGCTGGCTAGGACGAGGTGGGTATGTGGACGGGGTCTACGTTCGTTGGACTGAGTTGCCGACGTTATGAGAGAAGGGTCGGGGTGCGGGCTGCGAGTATGGGCTGGAGAGGAGGAGGGGGAGAGAGTCTATGCGGGTGTGTCGAACATAAAGAGGGTGGGTTGCAATGTGCGTGAGAGCTCCTGTGCGCGAGGAGGGCACGTTTTGTATTATGATATTGTGTAAGGATGGGATGGAAGTGATTACAATGTGTGACTAATCACCCACTATATGCAATCAACTGAGTGTGTGCTAGGTTCACGCACATGTTTGTGAGTATGTGCGCGTTCGAAATCCCAACACACACGCAACAGTTTGTTATTCCGGAACTTGGAGATCCATGTGTGTTTTGAGATCCCAAGTATGGCACATGCGTACGTCAGTAACCAACATTACTTTTACGTCTGATACTCTTGTCATCTGACATTGCAATCCCGGTATAAAACGCATTAAGGCGGCTGGTTGGTTGCTTTGTTGATTGATTGGCTGCGGTTTTGTCTGCTGCCGTCAGTGCGCACGCGGTAAGCACTGGCAATCCGTACATGCTTACAGGATGAAAGGCGGTTGGGTTGGAACTGAGGGGATCCCCTGCGTGTATGTACGGCCTTACCGCCACAGTCCTATTACCGAGCACTTTCTTGTACTCCTGCTATAACTTCCGTGATATGTGATGACAAGTTGACGGCACATAAGCAATCAATTATATCATGCCGGTATGTGTCCCGTGTGCAACAGGTGTAGGGTGTAAGTTGTATTATTGCGCCTTGCAAAGGCCTGTGAACCTTTGTGCAATGCTTTGAAGTCCTAAACCAGTCAACTTGTGCCTTTGTTCGTGTGTGCCTTTAGTTCCTGGCTGCGGGCTTGGCAGAGTGGTTTGAAAGACACCGCGCCAAAGCCGGGGACAGATGCATGAGGGCTTTAATAGTCACCTGGTCCGTCGCAATGAAGGCTGCCGGAGTGGAAGAGAGGGACAATTGACCGTTATCACTACCCTCGTGGCTCGTTGGGATCCAATGTGTGGCCGGTGGGGTCATGGATTCTGTTGGATGGGAGGCAGCGCGATGTATGTAGCGATATAGCTTTGGAGGTATAGCGAGGGTAGCGTGTCAACCTTGCTTTACTCTCCCCAGTCTCTGGAACCCTGCTGTATGTGTGGGATATCGGATAGTACGGCAATGTGTGTGGCGGCTCCTTGCCGTACGACGGTGCCGTACATGTCGATAATACAATGGTGGGACCCGTTTGTTTGGACTTCTGCCGTAAAGTGTCCCCTTTACACCTGCACAAGCGCCCATACGAAATACGAACTGTATAATGACAACCCGAATCCCCGAAACTGCTGAAAGGGTTTAAGAGATAGGACGGGTGAGCTTCACGCGCAATGTCCAATCTAGCAGCGACTCCGTGCGCACTGTCAAGGGTGCATTCCAGTTGCCTGGGAGCTTGCCAGGGGGTGATGGGAAGGGGAGTATGAGCAGTGGCACACATGGCAGTGACTGGTTACATGCGGACACAGCTCTTGCGAGCTCTTGTGAACTGCAACCGACTGTTACGGTAGTCAACGCGTATTGTAGAAACGGCGGCACCTGATGCGCGCTAACACGTCACTCAAGTTGAGTCGCCTCCGTCGCAACAGCACGTGATACGTCATGACACGCGGTTTATTGGCGGTTTACAAGGCGTTCCCTCCTCTCCTATATATAGGGCTTCATCAAGCGCCGCAAACCGTCGATATGCTAGCAGTGAAGCAGTGAAAGGGCAACAGGCTCTGCATTTTAGGACTCGTGCTTACTAGTGCTGTAGGTGCCCACCGGAAGAGGACACCAGCAGGATGGGAATGCAACGCAAGCTTTTAATACTACAAACAAAGAAATATGCCCCATATCGTTGGCTGGGGAACACGAGAACACGTACAGCAGGCGGATTTGCAGGCTTGCACATGCTAACAACCTTGGTCGGGTGTGACTCGGCGAGGTGCCGGCGTAGGTTTTTCGACACACCTTCGTACGTGCGTGATCCCGCAGAACAAACGTGTATATATACAGCTGTTCTTTCCGATGACAGCATACACCAGACATCAAACAGCGTTTGACAGCTGTACATGCATGGCCCAGTAGTACCTACGTCACAGCTATTCATCTTTTAGGTTCCTCCAAAGCATATCGTCACACGCCACAAATCTCTAGTCATAATACACAAACCTTAAGCGCTTTCCAAGGAACCGGCAACTACTTTTGCGTTTTAACAGCTTACAGAAGGCAATTGATTAGTTCACATGGCGACCACCACAGCGGCAGTAGATGAGGCGGTGGTTCGACGCCTCACGGAGGCCATCGCCGGAATCAAGAGCCCAACAGTCACAGATATCGCTATCACGCAAACACGCTCCTTGGACAGGTGCGTGCGTGCGCGCGACTAGATGCGACTGGATGCGTTGCGTTAGCCTCCAGTGCTTTCTAGGTCGGGCCTGGTGCCTGTTCGCGGTTTCCAGCTCTTCGCCCTGAGGGGGCCGTCCAGTCGGGATCCGACAAGGTCGACGAGCGCCGTAGGATCCTTCTTTTCTGATTATTGGCTTTTGTGTCACTCTTTTGTAGTTGGTATCTACCTGCGGCGGCAAGGGCGCGTCTGACTGCTGGAATTTGCCTTCCTACTGCTGCTCGAGACTTTTATCAGTTGCTTAAAGCTCCATTTTCCTTTATAAATCACATAATTTCGGTTACGTTAGCAAGCAAACAGTGCTGAAGGGCCTCCTCCTCTCCGCGTTTCTTGTCGGCGCAGGTACCACCGCCTGCACATCGCAAGTCGCCGAGCAGCCGGAACGCACGCCGACAGCGCGGACATCGCAGGAGGACTGCGGGAGTACGCGCTCTACCTGGGTCGCGGAGCATTGGTCATGCTGACCACACGTGACGGCCCCGACGCCGCTGGCCCTGAGGTGCGTTTGCGAGGGCGTGTGGCATGTATGGCGCCGCGCTGGGCTGCTATTGACCCATGGGTCACTGCCTCTCTGGGCTGCCGGTGCAGCTTCAGTTGACTCGTTCCTATAATTGTTTTCCTAGTCTGAAATGCACGGCATACCATTTTCCATGTTTTTGCGAAATGATAATGTGAGTTGGGGCTTGCTCGGCGTCCCATGCATGCATACGTGAGGGCACACACGCATACCATCATACATCGCCCCCAAAGACCCCCCCTGGCGACTACTACATGGCAGCATCTAACTTCAACCCTTGCATCCATTGGCCCACCAGCCGGCAGAACCTCTCGAATCTGCTACGTACCAGCCTTTGTTTCCTACATGGTATTCAACCCGGAAATCCTAACTTTGCCTCCGCCTCCGCCCCCATCCCTCCCCTCCCTTTCACCATCCATCTTTCGCACAGATCGAGCCCACAGTCCGTCTGATCCACGTCTTCCGCTTCTATCGCCCCGGCCTATCCGAGGCCGTTCTTCGCGGCGAGGGCGAGGTGCCCGGCCCCATCCACGTGGAGTGGCACAGCAGCAAGCGGCCCCCTGCCGAGATCCGCGCGCTGGCCTGCAAGGTGCTGGGCCCCCTGCCTCAGGAGCTGCTGGGCGAGGGCTTGCTGCCCAAGGTCACAGCCCCCGCCGCTGCCGCTCTGGTTGGCGGCGGTGTGCTGGAGGAGAAGTCCGCGCTGGTGTCCCAAATCTTCGCACACTGGCTGGGCGGACTGCCGCTGCCGCAGACGGCGGAGCCGAAGGCGGCGGCGGCGGCGGCGCAGGCAGGTGCCGGCGCTGCTGTCGGCGGTGCAGGCGACGCCGCCTCCGGCGGCGGCTGGATGGCGAGTCTGATGTCGGTTTGGAATCGAGTGTTGGGTCGCGGCGTCGGAACGGCGCCGCCGCCGGCGACGGAGGCGGAGGCGGAGGGCAAGAAGGAGGAGACGGTGGAGGAGAAGGAGAAGGGTCCGGGTGTGCTGGAGGAGAGTTGGCGGCGGTTCGAGACGGTGGTGGCGGCGCGGGCGGGAGGTGTTGGGGTTGTGGGGGAGTACGGCAGTGAGGTGGAGCGGGAGTGGCTGGAGAAGGTGCTGGGGGCGGAGTGGGCGGCAGCGGGGGGCAAGTAGTATGGCAAGAAGGAAAGGGAGGAAGAGAGGGGCATTGAAGGGAGCGGTACAAAGGTTCATCCAGAGCTCTTAGGGGCCTCGTGCGTTCATGCAGGCATGCATGCGGGAAGAGGCGTGTGTGTACCACATGGGGTTGCATCTCGGCTGTTGCCTAATTGCCGACTTTCGCTTTGGTGGCGCGGAGATCGCCGTTGTTGATGTTGGGTACATGCAGGGGGGGACACAGCGGAGGGCCGTGCGGTAAGCGGTCCGCGCCTTTGTTGCGAGGGCGTGCCTTGGGTGTTTTTTGCCGCTGGGTGTACGGCAGGGCATGTTGCTTGCCTCCGTTCCGCGCACGCGTTCCACGCTTTTCATTGATTTGTACGCCTAGCAGGCGCAATTGTGCGTTCTGAATTAGCGGCGACGGTTTTTAGAGTACTAATAAACCGTTGTATGCGGTCATACATGTTTGGAGTCCGGTACCTTGGGTAAAAGAGGTCCCCACTCCTCCAGGGGTTGTGCATGAATGGCAGGTGGCTTTTGAATCAAGGCAAGCTATCGTACATGTTCCGTACTGTACGGCTAATCTCTTTTGGCGTGTGTTGCCTAGCTGAACCGAGTACCGTACATGTCTTCTTGCCATCTGTTCAAAGCGCTACGACGCTCGTTGCTAGGGACCGCAAACCCAATAGGAAAGGGCATGTACTCTTGCTGCAGGAGGGGATGCTGAGATGCTACCGAGGGAGGGTGCTGAGCGAGGGCGCGGAAACGGCTTAGCCCCCGTTGTTTTTCTTAGCTGTGCATGGTTTATGGTAGCATACCGGATAAGTGCCATGGTACACGTGTCGGGAGGTGATGGAGGTTGTCATGCAAGGGCAGCAGGGTGTAGCGGAGGAGTACACGGTTGTTGTGCTGTATGTTGCGGCAGAGTAGTGCAGTCCGGTACGGGATAAGTTGGAGAGATTGCTGTGTGTCGCATGCTGGTTGTAGCCTGTAGGCCTGCTGCAGATGTTTATATGATGCTACTGTAGGTAGGTAACACGGTGTGGTGTGCATGTGTGGATGTATGGACGTTGCTGTTGCCAGGGCTGTCACGACAGCTGTTGTTACTGCATGTGCACTTATTTGCAGCATCCTATGTTTCCTATGTTAAGCGCCGGGGATATTGGCAGTATGCAGACAGGTATGCGCATTCTTTGCGAGTAGATAGATACCGAAGTCACAGTCGCATGCCATGTCGTTTACGTACGACACTGGTGACTGAGGAAGTACGGAACACCGCACAAGGGGTCTGTGTGTAAAGAATGCGCATTTTTGTTTTTACAGAAAACAAAAGTTACGTAGCTATGCTGTACAGCATTGCTGAAGTCGCACCCCAAGTAGGCCTTTGTAAGAAATTGCTCTTTTGCACACTGTGGTACACCTCGATATGCAGATACTATGCATGCGCCGGTGCGGCCTAGGCCCTTGGAAAGGGTATGACTTTGTCAGAAGTTGAAACCTAGAAAGCTGCAGCTGCCACAACCGGGGAAAAGAGCTGGCAAACTGCAAGTATCTGACAGCATTATACGTGTGTGCCTCGCGGTTTTCACGCTCGACAGAAGCCATCAACGTAGAACGTGCAGAACGCTGCATGTGGCGTGTGGGTGAACCATGGGTCGCTTGACTGAGTCCATGCATATGCGACGCAGCAGAAGCCTTACATGCCGGTAATCTTGTCTGCTATAAAGGAAAACGCATATATGTGCTCTATGCATCAGGACTACCCGCGTGCACAAATGTAGCAAGTCGCTAAACGTCTTTGACGAAGCCCTTGCACGTCGAACGCTTGCGCTACCTACCTTAACCAATCGAACAATTTTATTTAGCGGCGCTAAATGTAACCGCGATCGATAATCGCAGCATCACGTGCATGCGCCACCCACGCAATTGGCAAGCAGTGAATCTCTGAAACGTACACTTACCCTACAACCCCTGTAGCTTCCCCGCGTTATATAGAACAACTTTCCCTGCATTCACCCTACCTCACATCCAACGCCCCTAGCGTGCACAGCCAGCAAAGACAACTCAGCACGTACTCTAAACGCACGGATACGCAACTTTGTGCCCCTGGTGGCCCAAGCAGTCGCTCGCCCGCCAAGCATGGCAACATCCACTGCAGCAGCAACCGTCGACGAGGCACTGCTTCGCCGCATTACGGCCGCTGCCATCGGTAGTGACAGTCCGGCGGTGGTGGAGGCGGCCCTGGTGCAGAGTCGCGCCTTCGACAGGTGAGCCACCGTTGCAGCAGCTTATTATCGACAGGTGAGCAAGGCACCGTGATGATAGCAGAGCTACCTGCGTGCGCTGCTCCGCCGGCGCATTGACAGGTAACACGTGCGTACGTGCCAGCAGCCCGATGAACCTGTTGTAGATGGGATGTCCCTCTAGCTACTCCTGGGCGTTTGGTTTGTCAAGCGCTGTATGTGCGCTAGTTTTACTGCCGGTGGTGTTTGACTCCTGTCGCAAGCGTTGACCCACATGTATGCATTTGCCCTGCGGCGGCGGCAGCACCGCGTGTAGGCAGTGGAAGGCCGGGCAGCAGCGGGACGACCCACGACAGCGGCAGCCAACACTAGTCTAGATGGATGGCCGCTGTGCCGGCGGTCGTCGGCTGTCATCGTAACAACGTAGCCGGGGAAGGGGCTAGCAGGCCATCGCAACACCACTCAGGATCTTAAGCAAACCGCATGAACGTACGAGGGTTTCACCCACGCCCGTGTGGCCATATTATCAGTGCGCACCCCCTCCCCGCCCTGTAACTGATTATGCTGCACCGGACCGTGAGAACCTTGCCATGCACTCACCCTCCTTCCCCTCTCCCCAGGGCTGTGGTGTGGTATATCCTTGTCCCCTCTCCTCAGGCAGCCCCACGTCCCCGTCTCCTTTTCTCTCCCCCTCACAACCCCAACCCCAACCCCAACCCCACCTCCATACATGCAGATACAACCGCCTCCGCCTGGCCAGTCGCAAGGTGCCCGGCACCCGCGGCGGTCTGGGCGGCGGGCAGTACACCTACTTCGGCCTCTACCTGGGGCGCGGAGCGCTGCTGGTGCTGGACACGGACGGCAGCTGCGGCGGGGCCCGGGCGCAGGAGGGAGGAAAGGTAAGGGCAGGCACAAGGTGAAGGGTGCAGGGGTGTAAGTGGGTGCAGTGGTGTGAGGTTTGATTGTGCAGGAGCATGTCTGTCTCTAAGCAGGAAGCTAATGCACGCATGCGCATGATGAGCCTTGTCTCACCCTCTGCCCACGCATCTCCTGCTTGTCACATGTATGCGTCTCACCCGGTCTTATTATGCACCCAAATGTACAGTACCGAGCGCATCAAACCCTCCCTCCATCCCCCCTACCCCAGGCCGAGCCTCCCACAGTTCGCCTGATCCATCTCTTCCGCTTCTCCCGCCCCGGCCTATCCGAAGCCGTGCTTCGCGGCGAGGACGAGGTGCCCGGCCCCGTGCACGTGGAGTGGCACACCAGCAAGCGGCCTCCTGCCGAGATCCGCTCGCTGGCCTGCAAGGTGCTGGGCCCCCTGCCGCAGGAGCTGCTAGGCGAGGGCTTGCTGCCGCTGCCTCTGAAGCAGGAAGATGGCGCCGCGTCGTCCCTGGCTTCGCATGCCTTCGCAGCCTGGCTGGCGGGAGTGCCACTGCCGGAGGCTCCAGCTGCCTCCAGCGCCGCCGCCGCGGTCCCCACTGAGCCGGCTGCCGCCGCCTCCGGCGGTGGGGGCGGCGGCTGGATGACCTCGCTTTGGAGCCGCTTTTTTGGCGGCAGCAGCGGCAGTGGTGAAATGGGTTCAGGTGTGGAGGAGAAGCCCGCTGTGGCTGCTGGTGCTGCGGCGGGTGGTGGTGGTGGTGGTCCGGGTGTGCTGGAGGAGAGTTGGCGGCGGTTCGAGACGGTGGTGGCGGCTCGGGCGGGTGGTGTTGGGGTTGCGGGGGAGTACGGCAGTGAGGTGGAGCGGGAGTGGCTGGAGAAGGTGCTTGGGGCGGAGTGGGCGGCAGCGGGGGGCAAGTAGCATGGCATGAAGAGAAGGGAGGGAAGGGGAGAAGGAAAGAAACCGGAATAAATTCAATGCAGAGGTTCGGAGTTGAGGGTAGAGCGGGGGTGGAGTGGGCCAAAGGCGGAAAGGATGAGAAGGTGCAAGATGGCTGGTGTTTGTCAGACATTGGGAGCGCTAGAGAAGTCCCATCATGCGGGGATCCTGGATGTGTCGTGTTGGTGTTCTGTTGGTTGGGTGTTGTGGGTGGGTGTTGTGTTTGTGCGAAGCGGCGAGTTGCCGTCTCTGTCCAAGCTTTCCATTAAGCTTTAGAACTAAAGCAGCGGTCAGAGGGCATCCATGTTGCGATGTTGAGGCGAAGCACTTGTGCATTTGGGAACACTAGGGAGGCACGCTTTGGCAAGATGTTGTATAAGAGTATAGAGATGGCACGTCTTTGTTAGCCACTGCTCCTGGAAAACTTACAAAGGGAATTGCTTGGCGATGTCGGTACATGTAAAGCTTCCGAGGTGTAAGGATGTGGGGTTTTCCGCCCGTGCACACGCTTGCACACGGTGTTCGCGCTCGACACGTCCATACAGCAACTTTCCACAGATGTTGCACCAGCAGCTGCTCGCAGCTACCTCTGTACTACAGCTGTTGTGGGTGTACGACAGCTTCAATGCTTCCCCGCCCCCAGGTTGCACGAGCCCTGTACACACCATACCTCACACCACCCATGCCTCATACCATGCACTTGCAACTCACCCTCCACCGTCGCCAACGAATACGGTCGAAATCTCAAATGCAACTCTGCTAATACGCCCCCTTTCGCTCGTATGGATCTCAAATCCATGCTCAAATCCCTGCCGTGTTCAACACCTGCAAGGATCTGTTACTACCGCCGTACAGGACACAGCTGTTGGTACCCAAGCTATAAACCTGTAAACCTTTCGTACCTTGGCTTTCACTCACGAAGTCACAATACGATGCTACCATACCGTCCTAGCCAACTGTCTGCCAACTGTCTTAACCTGGCAAAGGCCCAAAGAAAGTTAATATACAGCAAGCAAACGCACATGCACCCCGCCCCTTTCTCCAGCGCATTTCTCCAAATGCCTGCAGCTTGCCGTATGTATCTTGTCTGCAGCTTTGCCATACCGACGATACCGTACAAACACGCTGTACGGATGTATGGATGCAAATAAGGAGCGCATGAAACCACTGCCGCATTCCAATACCAAGAATGAACGATAGGCACCTGGCAGAAATCACGTACCCAAATTACGTACGGCGAATTACGAAATCCAGCTGCATGCGTGCACTAAGCTCAAAGCCCGTCGTCCCATTTACCATGCCATTATACACTACACCCCCTTTGCCAAAACGTACTGATGACCCTACCGACGTAACCCTGTTCTAACAGATAACCAACAACTGCAACGACATGTTTCCTTTGCAATCTTGGAACTTCCCATAACGACACAAGCGCAGCAGCATCAGGCATTACCAATTGCCACGTCTCTTCCATCTTGCTAGCGGCACATGGACAAGCGTCGCGCAAAAACCACCCTCTACTCCGCCGGACGCATTTCACAAATGCTTTCCACCAGGCTTCCTATCAAACACCGAAATCCATGCGTTGGTTTGTTGTCTACGGCAGCAGCATTTAATAGCTGTTGTTAACCTTGTTATCACAACACCTGCAAAACCTTAGTAAACCCAAACACCGTGTGTAACTACTGCACGTTGGGGTGTCACAGACTGACACTACTGACACACCACAACTAACAGTATCTACGGGTAATTTAATAATCTATGCAAGCAGCAGGAACGCACTTCCCCAGCAGGACGAGAAAAAGAGCGGCACCCTGTCGACAAAGAACCAAACAGGATAACAAGAAACGGTTTCCGCAACAGCCGACTGCAACAGGCACACTAACCAATTGTCAGCAGTGCGAACGCATCAGACACCACTACTGCTGCAAGTTACCAACCACACGCACGATGGCAACGCGTTAACTCGCCACACCCTAACATCCATCTGAGTCTGCATGCATGTTAGCAAGCTCTTGATGAACGCTGCATGACTCGCCCTCACCCTGTCATAGTACGTGCGTGTTCTCTTCTTTGGACAATTGTCCTATCCAGCCATCATAGTGCACACACATTAGGCTCACATCCTCTGTCTCCAAGAGCCGTATCTCTGCACTGCACAACGCCGGATCCTGCACAACGCCCATGCAAGCCGCCCGTGCATTAGCAGCCACAGAGAATGAATAAGCAGTTGCGTCCAAGTTCAAATCTTCTGCCACCGAGACACATACTGCGGGCACTTTCAACCCCTGCATGGTTGCAGCTCCCATGCAAGCCTGCAGGGAAGCCTCCTTCCATGTGGAGCAGCGCATTCAAGGCTTTAAAACCTCCATACACCTCCTTGAGGCTTTTCTGCAACACCAGATGCTCCCATAGAACACGCATGCATCCACTCTCCAGGCTTTTCCTATTTCTCCATGCATCCTTTCAGGCAATGCAATAATGCATTGCCATAATGGTCAAGTATCTCACCAACCCCAAAGACACCAATGAAATGTTACTGCAGTAACTGGAAAACCTATCGCAGGGAAAATGTCGCAGACCAACCAACGCAGCCGTACAAACCAGTCGCCCTCTCCTTGGGAACTACTTGAATGGCTGGCCTTCTACGAGTCCTCTCTCCTCTGCCCCGCCTACCCTCAACAAGGCAGCTCAGACTTGGCAGGTCTCCGCAGATCCCAAACTCGAATTTCTCATCCTCGATGGAATCCTTCATCAATTCATGAATGCACTGACCCAAGAAACACCCCTATCGTGCCACACCCAAACCCTGCTGGGCACGATGATGTACATGCAACAGCCTAAACCGCCGTACAAGCTAAACGAAAACTGTCTTCACCGTCAACGCTGTTAATCGGACGCTGTTAGTTCGCCTGCCTGTAACCTAACCATCAACCACTGGGCTACTCAACTCCTCAAGTAACACTCCTGGTAAAAAAGTAATCAAAGAAATCAGCCACTCAAAAGCCAAGCAGATGCGACATCCTCGATGTGCGCGCTCAGCATCACTGCTGTATTCAGTTAACGAATATGCAATAGAAGAGCGGTGCCACGACACATTTGCATCACCGTTGGATGGCCAATAAAGTATACACCAACAGCACCATCACAAACCAGTTTGGACGGTGTCAAGGCCACCGAGCGTATCAGCCCCCACCAGCACAAACAAGCCATCACGTCAGTAACCGCTCATACGCATTAGGAGCCCCAGGCCCCCAGCTGTTGTTCTTGTAGCCAGCCCTCTTCATCGGACATGCTAGCAGAGGCAACCCCCGAAGCAGCACCGGTGCTGGTCAGAGCTGCCGCAGCGGCAGCCGAGGAAGTAGCTGCTAGCACCGCTCCCCCATTGACGGCGGAAGCAACGGCGGCGTTTGCGACGAAGGAAGAAGGCATGGTGCTAATCCATCCGGCATCCGCCGCCGATGCGTTGCTCAACACGGCGTGAACGGAAGGCGATGACGACAGTGGTGGATTCGAGCCGTCGTACGAGCTTCGAAACTCACACGCTGTCGTACAATGGCCTCCCGGACCACCCGCATGGTCCGTACGACCCGTCGTCAGCAAATTGGATCCGGAAAGATTAGCAATAGGAGCGCTCAGGGGAAAAGACGCTAACGACAAGTACGGTTGCCTTGGCGATGGCGCCAGGTTCTGCTGGTGCTGCTGTTGAAACGGCGGCGGCGGCGGTTGGCGTCGCATGGGCGCCGGCGGAGGCATCAGCCGTGCGGCGGCGGCGGCCCTATTGGCGGCAGCAGCGGCGGCGGCGGCAGCGGAGGTGCCTCCGTCGCCAGTCGTTATCACGTTGTTATTGTTGCTGTTAATGTTGATGGGTGTAGAAGACGGCGACAAGCGCCGCTGGGCTGCACCCCCGCCGGTGGTTGGAGTTACATGGTCCAGCAGCGGTGAGAACGGCGACGGTTGCCGTGGGCCGCCACCTTCTTGCCAGGTGCTGCCGCTGCTGATGCCAGCATGCATCAACCCTGCAACCCGAGAAGGAAGTGCAGAAACTAAATTACGACAACCCCATGAGGCAGCGGCAGCCTCCTCGTAGCCCGGTGCCGTACATGTACCGCCTGCGAAGCCCGCTACTGCTGAAGTTGCTGTTGCTGCGTCGCCGCTGATAGGAGTCATCATATGATGGGGCAAATGGCGTTGTTGTTGCTGGTATTTCAATTGCCCTCCTCCTCGTGCTCCAGCTGCTGCTGCTGTCGCACCCATTACCCCTCCTGTTGCTCCTGCTACTGCCCTTGCTGCTGCGGGGGCCCACATGGCAGCGGCTGCTGCGCCCGAAGCGCTGCTGCCGTAGCACTGGTTGCTGCTACTGCTGCTGCCGCTACAGCTAGATCCAACACTCATCATTCTGCCGTACACTGCAGTTCCTGAAACTCCTGCGAGTGTAACATGAATGCCACTACCACCTCTAACAAAGCCACCACCGCTGCTGAACCCTTGCAGCCCAGGAGACGTCCCCTGCTGCTCACTGTTAGCGTAGCCGCCGCAGCCCACAGCAGGGACGCCGCTGTTGACTTCACAGCCAATCCTCCCGCTCCAGCCGCCGACAGCGCTTACAAGCGAAGGTACTGCAGATGCTATTGCCGTACCCACCGATGCTGCCGTACCAACTGCTATTCGCTGCATGGGGCCTGCAGTACTGTTAGAGTATGGCAGCAGCATCAGTGACGACGGCGCCGCCGTCGCCTCTGGTGCGGACTGCGTTGCAACGGCTGCTGACTTCAACCCAATGGGGGAGGCCGACGGCCGCAACGGCGACGGCGACGGTTTACCCGCACCCAAGGCAACCAGCGTCCGTTCCCGAACTGACAGATGCCCGTGCAGCATCTGTTGCTGCTGTTGCGAGTGGTCCATTTGTTGCAGCAGTCGCTTCCGTACTGCAAGGGCCCGTTGCTGCTCGTTAGGATCGTTACCTTGCAACGACATCAGGGTCTGCGGTGACAACGGCTCTTGAGGAGAGGGATCCAGGTATCCTTCACAAGGCAATTGCTGTAACAGCTGCTGCTGCTGCGGCTGCGGCTGCAGCCGAAGGAGCGACAGCTGTGGTCGTTGCGACTGCGGCTGCTGCTGGGGCGCTGGAGGGTGCAGCGGTCCTGCATGGGAGACAGCGCCCACCCAGTTTACCCTAGAGTCGGGCAATGATGAGGTTGGCGAGGTCGCCAGCTGGCTATCTGGCTGAGAACCGACGCCACCGCTTGAACGGAAATAAGATAAAGTTGTAACCTTTTCCCAGCGGGGTTCTGCACCCTGCCGTTGCCCCTGCAGCCAGAGGAACTGGGCTTCCAGCTGCTGCTGCTGGCCGCATTGGTATTGGCGTTGCTGGTAGTGTTGTTGCTGTGGCGGCTGTTGATGTTGTAAATGTTCAGCCTGCTGTTGTGGCTGCTGCTGTGGGTCCGGTTGTGGCTGCTGTGGTGGCTGCTGTTGCGGAGGAGGAGGAGGAGGTCGTATGTTCGCTGACTGGCGGCGGTATTGTGGGTAGTTGTCGGAGAGCGGTTGCTGCTGAGGCAGGGAATCCGCATCACGTTGCTGCTGCTGCTGCTGCCAATGCACCTGCTGCTGTGGCGGCGGCGGCGGCACCTGCTGCTCCTGCTCCTGCTCTTGACGCTGCTGCTGGTGCCGACGTCCCGTGTCCGCTGCCGTTAGCTCAAGGCCCGGGTAGTTCTGCAGCTGCTGCCGTTGCTGTGGGGCAGTCTGCTGTGGGTACACAGCGGATGTCGGGCTGCACGTCGCCTCGGAAGCACGCGTGAGGTTTATCGCCGCCGCCGCCGCTGCAGCTTCTGCGGGTGCGGGTGCGGTCCAAAGCCCTTCAACACCGCTTGGACCTCCGCCGCCGCCGCCGACGGCCATCTTCACACCTCCATCCGCGTTTGCCAAGCCCCACGCGACGCCGCCGGCTGCTGCTGCACCCGCCTGCATCGCAAGTGTCGTACAAACCCCGCTGACAGTAGTAACACCGCTGCCGCCGGTGTGCTGTACATCTCCTCCGCTACAGATGTCTCCGGTCCCACTGCTGCGAAAACGGCGGCGGTGGTGACTGTGCCAGTCGCCTTCAGGACACAAATCCCCACCTCCGCCTCCGCCTCCGCCTCCGCCTCCTCCACTGCTGACGCTCATGCTGCCGCTGCCAAGACTCTGGTTACGGGCTCTGGCAGGCATGCCGCCTGCTGCCGCTGTTACCTCCGCCGCCCGTGTTCCAGCCGCAGCCATAGTCCCAGCTTCTGCAGCGTTGCTGCTACTGGTGTGGTACGTGCCTCCCTGCTGCAACAATGGCTCCTTGGACGGGGCTTGCTGGGGACCGAAAGGGTGTCGGGATGGTGACGGCGCGGGGGCTGCTTCCACTGCCGCAGTGGGCGGAAACCGCCTACGCAAAGTTTGCCGAAGCTCCTCTTCCTCCTGTGGGGGCACTTCCTTAACCCTCAACTGCTGCTGCGGGTGCTCCGTACGTGCTCGCTTGCTGTCACCGCCATCACACCAGGAGCTCTCATGAAGCGCCCCGATGCCGGGGCCTGCAGCCACACTGCCCGGGGTCAGCAGACGACAACTCAGGGAGTCGGCTGTGAGGTCAGCTGCAGCCTCAGCGGCAGAGGCAGTGGCCGGCAATTGCGTAACTGCAGCAACTGCGATAGTGCTGGCGGTACCGATACCGGCAGCAGCGGAACCACCGGTGTAGGCGCTAGTCACTGGCGCTCTACGGGTGCGTGCGTGCGGCATCTGATGGTGTTGCAGTGGCGGCAGCGGGAGCTGCTGCTGCTGCTGTTGCTGCGGTTCCTGTGGTTGCTGCTTGTGCGGACGAGGTGGTGGTGGTGGTGGGCAGCCGCTGTGGCTCCCCCGGCTTACCACCGCCACTGCCCCCACATGCCTTGCCGTCGTTGTAGCCCCAACAGCAGCTGCTGCTGTTGCGGATGCTGTGGGTGTCTTCCTTCTGACGACGGCTGCTGTCTCCGTAGCCACATGCTCCACAACTTGGGCTCCTAGCTCAACCCCTCCTTCCTCGTCCTCCTCCTCTTCATCCGCCTGCCCCTCCTGCTCCGAGGGGGTTGCGCTGCCGCCGCTCAGCTGCCGCCGCCTCACAGCCTTCTGCTGGTAGCGCACCTGAGGGGGTGCAGGCGTGAGGGGCGCGGGATGAGAGCATCATAACAGCATGGGGGCACCATGACAGCTCCTGCCTACTCATGCACCTTGGAGGCAGCGAGACTATAGTGAAGTGCGGGACCGGTCTGCCTGCCTGCCAACACTTAGCCCACACCCACTCTCTATTGCCTTGCCCTCACTTCTGGTTTCCTTGTCCTCTCTGTGACACCCGCCCTCCTATCTCCCTTCTTCACTACACCCCTCTGACACACCCACCATGTTTCCCCCTCCTCTTTCACCTTCCCCCTACCCAGCACCCCTCCCACCTTGTAGATGCTCTGCCGCATGTCCTCGAACTGCTGCTCAATGGGGCGGTCGGGGTCCTGCAGGATAGCAGCCACCTGCTGCTCCAGCCGCGTCAGCAGAGCCTGTCGGGCACGGTTGGTTGCGTTGGCTGGGTTCATTAGAGTTGGTTGGAGTTGGCGGTATGAAGTGGAGGATGAGGAGAAACCTTAGCGTGGAGCTGAATTAAATGGGTCTGTCAGAAGCAGAAGCACGAGGCATGGGAAACGTGGATTACGAAGGAATGAACGACGAGGGACAGAGAAGAGGAGAAATGCAAAATGGTCAGCGCACGGCATTACCCACGGTTGTTGCCGAAGGTGCTATTCATCGTACAGGTATGCAGAGATAACTGAGGTATGCTATTCGCGACCACCCGAATGCCTCAGCGAGGTGCATACAGGCACAACCGGTACTGCAATGCCGTACGGGTGGACAAAACAGCGTGTACGGCACGCAGCCTGGAAATGGAGAGCGGCAAGGCAGGCTGAGTATACTTAACATTAAGAGGAGAAAGTGCATCATGTGGGCCAGCAAATCAGATGCAACTGTCAAGGTACATTTACGGACACGGTGTACAGCCCGAACCACACAAACCTTAGACAACGTCCGGTTCAGGGCTTCTGTATACGGGTGGACTTCTTACCTGCCGTTCCTCACAGGAAATTCCAGAATCGTTCTGCAGTTGGGTTCGCAGCGCTGCCAATGATGCAAGCTTTCGGTGCGGCCATCGCGAGATCCCATACTGTCTACAAAGCTTTTTCAGTTTTGATTGACTGATGTGTAGCCGGGCGCAGGCATCGCGGGCCGATAGGTGGAAGCACTGCATGGGACGGGGAAAATGGCCATACGTCGCGAGTCGTTGGAATGCGCGAAGAGAGCGTTGAAGTTGCTCTATAAATGTATAATTATATACATTATGTTCCTCGGCAGAAAGCCGGAGGCAAAGCCCATCATATCCTTCCCTTCTAAGCACGTTAACGGGCAGTTGTCGCATCTTTGGCGGGGGAACAAGCTTCACAAGCACTTACACAACAGAGTCTTGCAGGATTTATACCCTTATATAGCACGGTTAGGGTAGACAATAGCCATTAAGTGCACAACGATACAGACCGCTTCCGCATGGAACATTACGAGTAGGCCACGGGATGTCCGACCATACCAGACAAAGCGCCCACTACACGCCACAGACCTGGCCACAACACATATGCCTACCTCACGTAATCGCTCAAGCGGCAGTCCCTCCGCTTCTCCAGCGTCGTCCGCTCCCGGCGACTTAAGTATGCTAGCCATGCCGCTACGTCTGTACCCGAAGAATTTTAGGCTAGCGTCAAGACTACATTGTTCGTACGTATTTACAGGTTTAGTGCGTAAAACGTTTTGACGCTCTGTTACCAGAAGTCAAGCAACGTCAGGATACGTTCAAGCGCTGAGGTAGGTATTCGGCATACAAGTTACTAAGTAAACAACTGCTAGACTTCGAGTCCTAAATTGACGTTTGGTCTACGCGAAAGGGTGCAACCGCTGGCAACTCGCCAACTCCTGGAGGGTTGTACGACGACTTGTCGGTTCAGGCTAACTTCTCCACAACAGAAATTGGCCACAATGATACGCATACAATCAATACAGGCCCCAGCAAAGGGACTGCAAGAGCTCAACCGCTAACGGCCAAGTAAAGGTCATGATTCCCCAAACTCAGCGGAAATAGCAGTTATAGAAAAAAGAATATAGCACTGTTGAGTCCAAATACTCGACGGCAATAGTATAGGGTTTATTTTGAACCGCTCCTGCGCAAACTCGCAGCCAGTACCGGTAAACGTGCAGCTGACCAAAGCAAGATAAAAAATGACATTAACGCTTGCAGTGAGCTGGAGAAAAGCCGCATTGTATTCCGTTTACACCCAGCACCATGTCGGAATGAGACATTTGAGTCGCTGCACAAACCTGATCAATAAGCATAGCCCGCAACGTTAAGCTCAGTGGTATCCCACTGAGCGTATTTTCTAATGCCGGCTGGACACCGGTCCTCCCTGTGCACGGGCACTTGAGAAGGCCAAGGGTACACAACAGGCTCCTAACTAAGAAGTTCCTTGCTAGCCGCGTCCGTGTGACGCGTCATGGCCCTAACTAGATACAAGTAACTAACAGCGCACACGCGTTTAGTGCCATTGCCTACCAACACGTTGCGCATACCACCGCGTCAATTCAAGTAATGGTTAACGTGACCTGATGCAGTGGGTGTCATGCAGCCCCGACACTTCCCCCTCGTACCGATCGTGAGTACCAGACATGGCTCCGCTCATCGGGTTTGACCTTCTGGGCCATAACCTTGGAATGTGCTCGGTCGTGTGTCAGGTAGTTCCCTACAAGCCTAGACAGGGCGCGGCAAGCAACACGCGGCCCTCTGTGGGTTGGGGTTGAGTTCATAACCACTCATGTTCCCTTTCCAGGGAAGAACCATTATAACTGCCATTTTTCCACATTCGGCATAAATTCACAAATTGATGCAACCAATATGCATAAGCAGTAATACATGCACACCCTTACGGCCAAGCACTGCCTGCTGCACCTGTAACCTCCGGGCCTAAACAAGGGGCCCAACCCAGAACCCAACCGTGCATAGTACGCACCACAATGCTGTCTACTGCACCGGTACACACGCTGTATGTACCCAGCTTCCAGTCCGCCAACAAACCTAACTGTCCACTGCTCGGCACCTGACAACGCCATGCAACACCGCCTCCTCCTCCTCCTCCTGCTGCTGCACCTGCCCCGCCCCGCCGTCACCCTCGCCCTCACCGACAGCGCCAACAGCTGCAACCTCCTGTATGGCCCTGTACAGCGAGCCGCTGCCCTGCCCGCCCGCAACCAGGATGCCTGCCAGCTCCTGCTCGCCAGCCGCCAACAGCGCCTGCTGCGCCCGCAAGAGCTGCCGAAGTTGCGGAACAGCCAGAAGCTTGGGGGCCGTGCTGGCCGCAGCACCAGCACTCGTGCTGGGGTCTGCACCAGAGCTGGTGCCGCCCATGCAGTGCTTGCCGGTGCTGGTGCGAGCATTGGTGGACTGCTTGCCACTCCCCTCCTCCCGCCTTTCCTCCCAGCGCAGCACCACCTCCTCCAGCAACACCCGCACCAAGTCCCTGTGCTGGGACAGCGCGTCGTCACCCATTTCCGCAAGCGCCCAGAGGCTGATGGTTAGTTTCACGCTGGGTAGCGTCTCGGCTCGCCCCAGCAGGAGCGCATGTAGCCGTTTGCCCAGGGCCTGGACCAACTGCTTGTCATAAAGACCAAGCGCGGCTAGCGCCCACAGCATGCTGACGCAATCCCCGTACGTAGCGCTCTTGTCTAAGAGCTGAATGGGGTCGTCCACTGGGATGCCCCGGTCGTCGCAGATGATGCTGCGGCTTCTGATGCTGCTGCTGCTTCCGCGGTGCTCCCTCTGCTGCTGTCGCTGCTGCTCCTCCTCGTGCAACGACACCACCGCCCTGAGCAGGCCGGCAGCTGCAGCCCGCGCATGTGCAGTAGCCAGCGCTCGCCAGAGCGTCGCCCAGTCCCGGGCCTCTGCCGTGCACGTAAAGGCAGGCTGCCGGGCCGCACGCATCGCTGTGACGTACCAGCCAGAATCCCTGAAGCCCATCCTGGCCAGCGCCCAGGCAGTGCTGCTCAGCTCGGACGCTGTGAAGCCCTGGAACCTCATCCGCCCGCAGGCAGCTGCCAGCGCTGACCAGAACACGACCCGCTGCCGCTGCTGCGACTGCTGCTGCCAAGCAGAATCGCTGTACATGAGCGACGGGGGCTTCATCTCGTTCTGCTGTGGTGTAGCATCCTGGACATCCTCCTCACATTGCTCACCAGCTGCCGTCTGCAAGGCTGGGTGGCATTCCTTGGGAGCTAGCTAAAAGCCCAATTGGGCGAGTGAGCGAGCGGTCGTGCAGATGTTGTACGGTGAAAAGCCCTCAAATTGCCGCCGTACACACTCGGCTGCTATCACTGACAGCACTGCGTGGCATTCGTCACCTTGGATGTTCCCGCATGAGTGGAGCTGGCTTACGGAGTGCAGGAGTTGAGATAATCGTGCTGGTGGGAACTCCGATGGACGCAGCCTCAGGCGTTCTGTCAGGCCCAACACCACCTTCTTTGCCGCCAGCTTGTATACGTGGTCTGAGCCTTCCAGAAGCGCCAGGGTGTGCAGCGATAGTGCAAAATCTGTGCCATTCAGTACGTCCCCTGCGCCGCCTTGTTGCACGGCTGCCTGCCCTAGCGCCGCCGCCACCGCATGCAGCACCCGCGGGTCGCGTACGCCCAACTTCACATAACCGGACAGCAACTTGGAGACGTGACTGGGAGTGAAAACGTCTGGCCCCGCGGTCGCACGCCCCTCCCTGGCGTGCTGCCGTTGTGCTGCCCGCTGCCGCTGCTGCCGCTTCTGACGGTGCAGCCTCTCCAGCGCCACACCGGTCAGCCGCTGCAGGTGTTCAGCTCTAGGCACGTGGCCGCAGAACCCCAGTTCGCCCAGCGCACATGTGAGGTTAACAAGTTGACCGCATGACACCTCGTCATGCTGGTGATCGGGGCTTAGGAACATGCCAGTCAGGTGGTGCAGCAGGGGAGACAGCTCAGACAGGAGCAGCATCAGCTCATACTGCACCCCCCCGCCAGCCCCGCCGTGCTCGCCGGCGAGAGAGCTACAGGCAACAAGCACAGTGTAACAGACCCTAGGATGCAGCTGCTCTGCAGGCGTTTGCAGCAGGCATGCCGAGCTTGCACGGAGCAGCCGTACAGAGCCGGCCAGTACGGATGGCGGGGCGTTGCTCAACGCTAACCACAGATGCACGTGTTCCTTGCTGGTTGACTGATGCAGCAACGAGCAATTGTCGCGCCCCAGGCGAGCAAGCAGCGCTGCTGTGAGGCCGCCCTCCCAGAAGCCCGCCCTTGCGCACGCCCAGAGCGGCCCAGTGCAGTGAGCAGGCACCTTCAGCCGGTCCACGTGCGGCAGAAAGTCAGCGGCAAGGGTGGAGAGCGTGTTGCGGAAGGCCGGGTCCTTCAGCTTGCCTCTTGTCATGCCGTCCTGGCGAGGTGCGGAATAGATGAAATCGATTTAAGGCACAGCTGTGTAGAAGCGTAGGTTTGCATGAGTTCCTCATCTGTCGATGGTGCATTTTAACATCTCCAGCATCCTTACCGAGACGGTGTTTTTGATGGAATTGACCAGGACATTCACATCCGCAGAAGCTCCTTTCGGGGACGAAAGTCCAGCCGAGCACTCGACCAGACACGAAGAGGAGACGGTCCGTCGTGCGCTGCTAGGGACATCGGCCGTGCCATACTGCCACAGATTTTTCCACGTAGAAGGGGAAGGCCATGTTGACTGCTCTGACAATTCGGTGTACCGGTATGTCAAGCCAGATGCTGGTGTTTTGAGCAAGCCTGTGGGAAAAAGTTCGCCCTGAGAAACAGCTAGAAGCTGGCTATAATTTGACGCAGATCAGGGGGGGGGTAAGAACCGCAAAAATAGACCCCAACCCTTAAATCGAAGGAGTTTTGCGTGGGGATTCCGAATCTGTTTTCAGATTTCTGTTTAGAGTTGTATGGAAAAAGTTATGGGCTTGCAAAGTTGGTGGTACGGCAGGGGTGGGTGGGTGGGTTCAGGGCCCCAACGACTTTTTTACATGAACCTCCGGAAAATTTTTTCCAGGCCTCATGTTAGTGTTTTGAAAGCTGTATTGCCATCCTTTCTTCGTTTCTTATACACAGAATTAGTTCTATCAACAAAATGGTCACTTCTCGGCTTCCGATGTTGCATTGACACTTCACCTCTGAACCACGGTAGCCGAACGGGACTGCCCAATCCCCAAACGTACAAGAAACAACTTATGTAGAAAACATATATTGCGAACGCGGCTAGTCGGCCCTTTGTAAAGGCCTAGCATAGCAGCATGTCGCGTGTCCCCATGGATGTGGAGCACGACTGAGGATGCGGGGTTGGAGTAGACAGAGCTGCGAGAAAGCACTTACAGTGACCACGAATGGGGTGGGGATGCTGAGCACAGAAACAAGAAGGCGTGGGAATTGGTACCAGGGGCTATGGTCGAGGGCCCCGTGCCACAGGGGGAAGAAGAGGCAGGAGCAGGGACCTGGAACGTGGTGGCGCCGTTGTCTCGGTTGGTGAAAACAGAACTGCGGTGGTATGGCGCAAATGGAAGGGCCGTGGTGCTTCCTAGGCGCCAAATACATAACATCAGTCAAGCTGGGGCCAAGAACATGGTTACCTTAGCCGTCCATAGTGCAACGCTGTGACATTAACTTCCCAGGGGGTTTGGGGTTTTTCGACTGCATTTAATAGAGCTTGCGCAGAGGAACCTAGACGCTTTTTTCCCCGGCGTTTTGGCATAGTTTACAGGTTGTACGACACGCTTGGCGGTGGGTGGGTGGCTCCGAGGCCTTCTCTTTGGAAATTTCGGGTTGGGGTTTATAAGAAAATTTCTTACCCCCCCCCTGCGCAGATTGTGAAAAGCTTCGCTGGCAGCTCCTAACTGAAACAAGCAGGAGCTCAGCGAACATGCTGATTCTTGTGTTTGGGCGTTTATTGGGTTTTCACCATGGGCTTCGACATACTCTCCATCATAATAGATCGGCTTACATTTAGAAACTCGAACGGTCCAGATATGGGCGGAAGTCACTTGGGTGCTGTCGTACAGAAGGGCACAGCATCTCTCAGACCCAGCGATTCTTCTACGCTACCTAGCATATTACAAGTTCATTATGCTCCGTGCCCCCCTCCCCTATTGTGAAAGTTTAAGCGGCCAACGTGCCTGTTAATACATGAGCTCGGCAGGACAAGAGGCGTGGAGCACCTTGCACGTCAAGACGGGTCATAAGGTCAACAGTTCAACTACAGCCAAACGAGCATCGCAGCTCTGCAAGTGTCTTCAGCGTAGCCCCTTCAGCATAGCCCCAAACTAATACAACCGCTAACCGCCGCCGACGTACCAACGGACCGCAACGACATCTCACGGCTCACAGCCACTCCCCATTGCTACGGTCTCTAATGGCAACCCAAACCAAAGTCCCCACATAACTACGGTATGCAAGCAAGCAACCACGTACGCAAAGTAAAACCTATCACAACGAGCGTTTAGTAATCACGTAAGCCTTATTACCGGTAGCTCATGCAAGCAGCAGCAAGAGCAGCCGGGGCCGGGGCATCACGGGGCCAAGCATCACGTTCAGGAGCCAGTCGCAGCCACGCGCCACAGCACAGCACTCCCAACAACAGCACAGCGGACGAGTCAACTCCAACCTTCGTTCCCAGTGCACCGCACACCCCCCCAGTCAGCCATCCAAGCAGCAAAGCGCCAGCCAACGCCTACAGCTGAAGCGTGTAACCCACGCTACTACCTCCTGTTCCTCGTTCCCTTACAAGAACTCCACAAGCAAGCATCTGTAAGCATCATCCCTTTAGCCGCTGTTAAAGCTCAGTCCAAGCTAGCCCAAGCCCAAACCTCTTGCGCTTCCTTCCTTCACGGATTCCTTTCCTTTGCTGTACTACGATCTACCTTCACCCCCTACCACCTTCCACTGTGCATCCATGCATCGCATTCTTGCCCTCACCTCCCAACGCCCTCGTCCCCCTTCTGGACAACCCCCGTTCCCCTCTTGCAACCCACCAAAAGCACAGAGGACGACCACATTTCCTCCTCCCCCTTCGTTCCCAATACCATTATGCAGTCCATGCCACATAGCCATCCTCCCCATCCTCCCCTCTCCTCCTCAACCACCCCACCCCACCACCACCACCACCTCCCCACTCCCTTCCCTCGTCACCTTGCCGACCTCGGCCGCCCGTAAATCACCGACGACGCCAGGATGGCCGCCTCCTTCGCCACCTTGTCGTGTGCCAGCCGCTCCGCCCGCGCCCGCCGCCGCGCCGCATCCTCTGCCAGCCGCTCGAAGAACGCCTCGATGCGGGAGGAGGGCACCTTGCGGCGCGCGGGGGCCAGGGTGGCGTAGGCGTGGCGCAGCTTGCGGTTGCGCTCCTCCATGTCGCGCTGCGTGAACTCGATGAACTTCTGGGTGCGGATCTGGAGGGGGCAGGGATGAGGGGGCAGGGGTCAGGGGTCAGGGGTCAGGGATAGACCAAACCATAGAGTCCACGCAACAAGGCAAAGCATTGAGGTCACAAAGCAAGGGTTCTACTCAAGCCGGCGCGGATCATCCACCTTCTGTCAACCCCCACCCAGCCCCCACCCCCCCAACTGGGCTGGGCGGGTCGGGCTGGCTCACATGTTGCAACCCATGTTGACGCCTTATGCCTCAGTCAGTTAGTTGTTTCCTCTTTACCCCAACTCACCGCCCGGTACACCCCCAGCCTCTTCTGCCGCTCCGCCAGCGTCATCAGCTTGTGCAGGTCCTCCAGGTGCGCCCGCCCCAGCAGCCGGACCGTGAAGTCCACAAAGTCCATCACACCCGCCCCCGCGGCAGCCGAGGAGGCGCGCAGCTGCGGGTGCTGCTGCCCCCCGCGGCTGCTGGGGCCGGGGCCGGGAGCCACGGGGGCCACGTCCACCGCGGCGAAACCGGTGCCGTACTGGGTTAGGGTGCCGCCTGGTGGGGGGAGAGGGGGAGTGAGAAGTTAGGCAATTGGAGGGGGGGTTGTGTGGAGTGAGGGGTACCGGTAAGGAAGAGTTGGTTGCGTGGCCACCTCCCCCTCCTTCCAAGCCCAACCCTACCTCCTTCCTTCCCTCCCTCCCTCCCTCCAAGCCCACCCCTGTTCTCCCCCCAGCGCCTCACCCGCCCCACTGGCTGCCGCCGCCTCCGCCGCCAGTGCCATGCGCTCCATCTCCTCCTCCATGGGGGCGGCCAGGCCGTCCGTGTCCCAGGGGGGGAGAGTCCAGTCGATCTCGCAGTGGAAGCCGGCAGCGCGCTCCTGGGAGAGAGAGGGTGGGGTGGGTTTCATAATCCATGGGGTACAGGAGTAGGGTGGGGTGCCATAGGGATGCTGAGAGGGCGTGAGGAGGCGCGGGGCAGCGCATCATCCGGCTGTACACCACCCTACACACGGTACCCCCCCAGGGGGCAGCAGCACTGCAGCACCCCGCACCCTGCTCCCTCCGCTGTCGCCCCCCACCCCAACACTGCGCCCCACCTCGGGTCGGTCCCTCACGCGCTGCCACCAGCGGTCGTACTGCTTGCGGTAGGCGATGGCACGTCTGCAGCGGGAGGAGTGGGGAGGGGAGGGGGGAGGGAGGGGATTCCCCCACAGCTGTTAGCTACGAGCGCGTAGGCAACAAGAGGCACAACAACACCCTCCGCCTGCCCCGCTGACATCACGAAAGTCCCCTCCCTCCCCCCTCTTCCCCTTCCCCCCTTCCTCTTCCCCACTCACTCCAGCAGCCTGTCCAGCAGGTAGGGCTGCACCGCCGCCTCCGCCGGGCTGCCGTCGTCGTCGCGCCAGCCCAGCAGCGCGAAGAACTGCACCGCCTGCTCCAGGTCCTCCTTGTCCTTGGCGCTGGGCAGGTACTGGGTGCCCAGCGTCTGACTCAGCCACTTCCTCTCAAGGTCCTGAGGGGAGGAGGCGGGGGAGGGGGGTGCCGGGGGGGTGAGGGTGAGGGGGGGGGGGTTGCGGTTGAGGAAGGTGCGGGTGAGGAAGGTGCGGGGGTGAGGGTAGCAGCGCGGACAGGTGCTCCACTGCGACCCAGCAAAGGAACCTGCCGGATCCACCCCCACCTTTTGCCACGCAATCCTATACCCCATCCCAGTGCGGAACGTTGGGGGGGGGGGTGGAGGGGGGTATGGACGTTCGCCAGTGTCTCATCATATATATTTTTTTACCCACCTTGAGCTTCCTGTCCTTGCTCTTCAGGTCGGAGCGGTACCTCTCCATGAAGGACAGCGAGCGCAGTGCAGCCGCCGCCGCTGCCACCTTGGCGGGCCCCTTGGCGGCCTTGATGGGGCCGTCCCGCAGCCCCGCCTCGCGCCAGCTCTCGGAGGTGCTCAGCTTGGACATGGCCTGTGGAGAGGAGGAGGGGGAGGGAGGGAGGGGGATGAGAGGGAGGGGGTGTTTTTGAACTGGGCTGGGTTACTATGGTTTGGTCGTGTTTTTGAACTGGGCTGGGTTACTATGGTTTGGTCTTTCTTGAACCCCCACTCCCACCCCCCTCACCTCATCAATCTGCCCCTCATACTCCGCCGGCTCGCTGCCCATGTCCATCTTGCAGCGGCTGCTGAGCGCCTCCGACACCAGCTTCCAGTCCGCCTCAGCCTGCTTGGCGGCTGCAGCGCCGCTGCCCTCGCTCCAGTAGCGCCGGGTGAGCTCCTGAGAGGTGGGGGACGGGGGGGAGATGGGGGGGAGGGGGTGATGAGGATGCGATGGGGCTTTGGTAGGGCGAGGGCTAGGGTTAATGAGGGCGAGGGCCGGTGAAGGACAAGTTGCCACGCGACGCCTGATGCGACCCACCGGCCCCGCGGGTGACACGCTCCACAGCGACTGCGTGCCCTGACCCCTCCTCCCCCTCTCCACCCCCATCACCCATCTTCCGTGATACCGCTACCCCCACCCACCCCCACTTCCCCCTCTTCACCCCCCTACCCTACCTTGCGCGACTGCTCCCGCTTGCGCAGGTCGTTGTTCAGGCGCTCCAAGAAGCCATTCACGACCGCCGACTGGTCCGCCCCCTCCCCCGCACCGCCCCCCGGGCTGCCCCCCCGCCCGCCCCCCGGACTGCCGCCCCGCTCCCCCAGCAGCTTCTTGCTCTCCGCGTTGGTGCAGCGCGGCTGGAAGGTGAGGTCCACCGTGTCAGGCTCGCCGGGGCGCGCGAAGCGCTCGGGGTGCCAGTTCATGTTCTGGGTGAGGATGGGGGAAAGGGGGTGGGGTAAGGAAAAGGGGCAGTGGGGCGGGGGTAGCTGCATGACGCATGCTGCCGTGCTGAGACACACATACACACACGACGCCATCTGTGTGCCAGTGGCATCCTCCTCACCATCAGCTTCCTTCTCTACCTCTCCCACCTCCCTTCCCTGGAGGTAGCCCCGCCTCCTCATTCCCCACCTCCTCCCCCCTCTCACCGTAGTTCTCTTGCCCACGGGGCACCAAGGGATGAACGACTTGTTGTCCTTCCCCCCCATCATCAGCCCCACACTGCCCGGTCCCCCGCCCGCAACCGCTGCCCCCATCATCAGCCCGAACGCCCCCTTGTTCTTGTGCTCATTATCCAGCAGCGCCCCCCGCGCGCGAGCCACGTCCTTGGCGGACAGCTGCGCCTTGTGCTGCAGCTGCTCCGCCAGCACTCGGTGCTGCTCCGCGCGGGCCTGCGCTCTGTCCAGCTCAAACAGCAGCTTGGACCGCTGCTCGTACGCCGTCACCTTGCCCATGGCAGGACCCAGGTAGGCATCCGGGGGCACCAGCGGGGCGGCACGTGACGCAGACGAAGGCCGCCGCCGCGCCGCGGGACTCCCCTGGGCGCCTGCAGCCCGCGGTGAGGCCTCGACTGCACCCCCCGGCAACGCACTGGCGGGTCGGGTGCGGGCGCGGGCGGCAGCTCTAGGGGCGCTACCGGGGCGAACGTATTCCCGTCGGGTATTGCCTCCGACGCTGTCGTCTGTGTAACCAGCAGCAGCAGCGCTGCGACCCGGGGACTCGCCGCGGCCGGGGGAGACGGAGGTGGTGGTGACGGTGACAGAAGCATGCGGGTTGGATGCGTGTTCGTGGTAGGATGCAGCCAGCATGCGCTCCCGCTGGGATTCGTGGAACTGCCGCAGCAGCGCGCCGGCGGAGTCCAGGATGGCTCGGCGGTGTACGGCGGGCGCGATGCCGAGCTCGGTTTTGAGCTGGGCGTCGGAGAGCTGCAGCAGCAGGCGGCCGTCGATGTAGTGGTGCAGGAAGCGCCTGGATGGGAAGGAGGAGAGGAGGAGGGGAGGAGGAGGGGGTTGAGCTAGGGAGGGAATGGAGTTGGGAAATTTACGTGAGCGAAGGAGCGGCGATGCAGAAAAGGTCTGGGAGAAGACCCTCCCTCCTCTCCCCTCTCCCTCTGCCGCCTCCTATCCCCTTAGGTCTCACCCTCAGTTGTGGATTGGTACATCTCCGGTCCCCCCCTCCCTCACCTGCGGTACTGCCCCAGCCCCAGGAACTCCACCCAGTTGGCCACCTCCACGCAGTCCCAGGAGGCGGGGTGCTTCCGAGGCAGCCCCTCCACCGCACTGGCCCGCAGGTCGCGAGGCGAGGCGGAGGCGGGCCGGTCCAGCCGCTGCTGCCGCTGCTGCACGCCCGGCGCAGCGACGCGGATGGCGCCCTCGTTCCAGTCGTCCTCCTCCTCCAGGCCGAAAAGGCCGGAGGCGGAATCGTCTGCTGCGGAGCTGCGAGCGGAAGAGGCACGGTGATGGTGGTGGTGCGGGTCGTTGTTGCCATGGTGGTGATGATGGTGGGGGTGCGCTGTGTTGCTGTCCGCGCCCGCATCCGCGGGCAGGCGACGGAAAACGGCACTGCCTGGACGGCGATTGCGAGCGGCTGCACTAGCAGAAGTGGGTTCCGGCTGGAAGATGCTGCCAGACATGCTGGCACTAGCGCCCGCAGCACCGCTGCTGCCGCCGCCACCACCGGCAGCACCACCTCCACCGCCACCTCCTGCGTTGACCGTGCTTTGACCGCTTTCCGAAGCCGGCGCCTGCCATGCCACGGAGGGCTCGCCCACGTCACCCACACTGTCATAGCCTGGGGCCAGGAAGCCCTCACCGGGGCCCCCCGGGTACGCCTCATCAGCATGAGGGTGCCGCAAGTGATCCCCGCCACCGGATGGATGCTCCGAAGCCGCCATTGCCATAATCGTACTTCTGCCCGTACGGCGACTAGACACGGAAACACCTGATGTCGAGGGTGCACGGGGGGTGCCCAACACGGATCCGCTGGCGCGCTTTGACCCGTGTGGAACCGCATTCTCAGAAGCTGCGAACACGCTCTCCGCGGGTTCGTCCGTGAGGGGTTCGTCCTCGAACGCGCCCGTGCCCTGACTGTAAGTGCCGCTCATCCGGGCGCCGCCCGCACTTCGAGCTGTGTTGGCGGAACGAGCAGAGTATCCGGACACCGAGGGGGCCGTGCCGCGGATGGCTGATGCGGAGGCGACCGCGCCGCTGCCGCCGGCCTTGCCGTGCGCGGACGCGGGTGCAGAGCGCCTGCTGGCAACCTCCTCCTCCTCTGAATCATCGTCCAAGGGTTCATCCTCGAAGCCATCGCCACTCTGGTCGTAATCACTGCCGTCACTGCCCGGCCTTCCTGCCGTGGCTGCTGCCGCAACCGCCGGTGTGTGAGGCGAGGGCACGTGCGCAGCAGCGGAGTGCGCGGAGCGGACGGATGCGCTGTGTGCCGAGCCCGGGCCGGCTCGAGGCGGCGTGGCGTTGCCGCTGCGACGCGACCCAGATCGTGCGCTGGCTGCATCGCCCCCCGCCTCCGCCTCTGCCCCCGCCTCAACGGAGTCCGAACTTTGGTTGTAGTCCGCGTGGCTCTCAGCGGCACCAGTAGCGGTGGTTCCTGCGCTGCGTATAATTGAGGATGACGCCGCGGCGGAACGGCCAGACCGTACCGAGCCAGCGGCTCCGAAACCGGCTGGCAGGGCTGCTGCTGGCGAATGGGCTGCCGCAGGTGGTTGGACGGCCGGCGAATGTGAACCGCTGGTGCGTCGGGAAGCAGCAGCGGGAGGAGCAGCAGCACCGGAGCGGACGCTGGCTGTGTCGTCCAGTGCAATGCTGTAGCTCAGGGAGGCATCTGCCGCAGCTGCCGCCACCCCGTGTTGCTGGTGCTGCTCGCTGCCGCCGCCGGCGGGTGAAGCTGCTGTCCCTGCTGCTGCTGGCGGTGGCGGTCCTGGTGATGAAAGGGACTTCTGGGACGCCACGGATTGCCGGAGGGAGCTAGCAAGGGAGGATCGCCGCCGGACCGGCGGCGAAGGAGCTGTCGCCGGCGCCTCTGAAGCAGCAGCACCGTCAAAGTCAATTGAGTAGGTGTCGCCTCCGACGAAGCTGGAACGGGCCGAGAGCGCGCCGCCTGCCTCCGACCCTCCTGCTCCTCCTCCTCGAGTGCTTCCTGCTGCAGTGGATGGTGCGCGGTGGGAGGACGGCTTGCCGCGTCGCTCGGATGCTGCATCCGCAGGACCGTCGTCCAAAGCGCTCTCCCCCAGCACGATCTCCGAGGATTGCGAGTTGCCGCCCGCGGCAATACCGGTCCGCGTGTTACGCCCAGCGCCTGCTTCGGAAGGAGCTTTGCTGCTGGGTGCTGCGGACGGTGCCCGCCGGGACGCCGGCTTGCCGGGATGCTCTAAAGCTGACTCAGATAGCGCGATGGATGAGCTGACGGTGGCACCCAGGACATCATCGGCGGCGTAAGATTCACCGCCTGCGGCGTTATGGTGAGGAGAATGACCCGCGACTGCTTCAGAAGGGAGCTTGCTGTCACCATCGCCGGGGAGATCGTCGCCAAAGTCTGAGCGATTGCCCCCACCGCGACCGCTGGCATTGGACGGAGCACGCTGCGAAGGCACACGTGAGTGTGTGCTACGCGGCTTGCCGTCAAGCATCAACGTGCTGGATGAGAAATTCTCAGACACCTCATCATCCAAGCCCCCTAAACCCGAGCCGTCGTCCTGGAAGTCGCGCTGCTGCGATGCTCCGGTCCTGCCCGGCCGCTCCGAGTGCGCCGGATTAGCTTCGTTGCCTTCGTAAGATATTACGGCGTCGTCGTCATCCACCTATGGCGCACAGTATACCAGGTTAGTGCTATTGACAGGGTGGCATGGCAGGTGCGCTATTCGACTTGCGCGCTCTAAAAGCTTTATTACACAACCAGCTTCTAATACAGCACTAATTTCGATCTGGTATCGTCCGCGGTTCCCTTCGAGCCTAGGCTTTAGTTGTCCGCACAGACTTCCCTCTCCGATTAAAGCCCCCACCCAGAACCCGTTAGGACAGCTGGAAACAATGGCAACCTAAGGGGTATTATCCATGGCTGTAACAACGCTGTGCAGAAAGCTGTATACCGGTTGCGTTGCGACAATCCCTTTAACTCTTACCTGGCTATTGAAAAGATTAGAATCGGTGATAACCTAGTTAGGGTGAACACAAAACGCCAGTACACAGTTAGCAAGATGGCATTGGCGAAATGGACGCGGCGCAAGGCATATCCACATAGACAAGACCCCCGACCTCCCAAAGAAGGGAAGACATACATCACTTCGTCATAGCTGTGCGACTGCGAGGTAGGAAGAAGTGGCAATACGTCCTCTAGCTCTAAGCCGAAGGCGCAACCCCGGGCGCAGCACACTGTCCCCATTTAATTCACACTGCTTACCATGGTCTATCGATCAAGCTTTCAGGCGTAGGACAGAAAGTCCGGAGCCTTAACCGACGTTCATGAAGTAAAGCTGTTCTTTCCCGTAGTGTTGTTTGCACAATGCTTGCATGAGTGCATGCGCTAGCTTTCTATAGATACTATGTATATGGTGTTGCTACAATTCGAATAGGACTTCGGATAGGCTAGGCCTCACGTCGAAGGCAGTTAACGTCGTATTGGATCGCGGCCGTGCACCCTACTTGTCTCCTAGCAAGCAGCACGGCAAGTAGTCAAGCTAAAAGGCGCAACAGGTCACGAAGCTCTGAACCGAACATCGTGGCTGCACAAAGAGAATAGCAACCTGCTTTGGATACCTGTAAAATTCAAGCCATCTGTGCTTCCTTGCACTGCACCCCACCGTCACTCCAATATGCAGCATCGCAGCTTATGACCCTCCTGGCCCCGGGCAATTAGACCATAAGGCAGTTACTCCTCGCGAAAGTTCCTCCAGTTTCCTTAACACCCTGCCGCACACCCCATGGCCACGTCCCACAGCTGTCCTGAATGCCGCAATGCTGCCATGGCCTTTCCTTTGCCGCCCAGCCATCAGCGCCATGACACAGCGTGAACCCTGCTGGGCGTGCTTGAACCGCCGATGCGATGCCCACGTAAAGCGCTTTGGATCCTGGACAAGGCCATATGTATACGCTGTCAGGACGCGCTAAGCGGTCTGTGGTCTTGCCGCGAGCCCCGTGCCCCTCCTGGCGAGTGTGGCGCCTGCCAAGCAGTCGCCAAGCACCGGGAAGGCAATGCATATGGGTAGCGCATGCAAAGGTACATGTATTGGTGAGACCCCGATAACGGCGAGTAGCAGGTGAGGGGGCCACACACCCACAAACCATCCACACGGTGTGTATCCACCAGTTACCGGTAAGTGTCGTATGGTCCAACCGCAGGGTTGACTCCAGACAAACACCGCGTCGCACCTTATTGCAGGGGTGCAAGCAAGCACGGCCGCACTGCCACGTGCTTTAAGTGACGGGAAGAGGACAGCGGCAAGGGCTTCCAGGAAGGAAGAATGGCTTGTCGACGCAGTGCAGTGGCGTAGTTGCCAGTCACACGCTTCAACGCTGGAATCCTCCATACCACTTAGCTCCTCAGCGGCCCTTCACCACTTGACTCATCAGCGGCAACAGCTGTTCATAGACACAAGCTGACCCACGCTTCACCTTGGCATCCCCAACCAAAGCCGCCAAGTAGCGCAAAACATCAGCGCACCGAAATTTTACGTGCATGCATGTTGACTTTACCTTCAGCCCCATCTCCTGCACATCGACAGCAGATCCAAACTAATAACCCAAATGCGCCCCACACAGTGGCAACACCACCCGGTCGTTTACATTGCACGCAGCCGGCAAACAACACGTCTGGCACCGAGCCATCGACATCTCACAGGCAGAGGCATGCAGTTCACATCTGTCCTGAAGTACTTGAAGACTGCGGGCATTCAACTGGTCCCGTCGCTATGTACATACGTTCCATTCTATCATTACGTCCTGATGACATACAGACCCCTCCTCGCCCCGCGTGTCCCCCTGACAATAGCCGTCTCGGGTAGGAGCTTGGTCAATGCCATGCTATCCCATGCTTACAGCAAACCCAAATGTCGTGCGCGGCGGTTGCAGGCTTGCGGTCTACCAGCAGAAGCTAAGTAAAAGAATGATTATAAGTTTATAACCCTTGCAGCGGATCCCAACAAGATGACACGCACGGGTGACGAACCCCCGCAGCACACGCGTCAGGACGCATGAACACAGCACCCAACTCTCTTCGGCTACTCGACCCACTTCTGTTCGGCATACACCGTGTGCACGAACAATGCCCGTACACAGCGTTGCCGGGGAACGACCCGTGGGTCCATCGTGGACCAGGGTTCTATAACCTCGTCCTCTTATGCCACATTCAAATATACAACTATACCACACTCAATTGCACTGTACAATTAACCTACCGCCGGTGTTAAAACATTCTTTGCGTCACCGACAAGGTTTGCGAGGATAGCCTTTTCAGCATCCTTTATCATAATAACCCTGGTCGCTCGCGCTACTTGGCCGCCGCCCTCTGCCCAACTCATCAGCCCCTTGGCTCGCAGGTACTCCCCCTGCACGCAGGCGGCTCCAGGACGGTTGAATCGTGCTGCTGCTGGCGCCCAGCAGGGGCCATATCACCACCGATGCTTGGACCATCGCAGTAGTTGCTGGTCGACGCTACACTGCTGCTGCTGGGCCTCCCAAACAGAGGGGTGCCTGGCAGCTGAACCGTGGGTCGTTCCTGTCCAGCCCCGTCGTTAACGGAAGGCGTTCCACCAGCCGCTGTTTGTGCTGCTTCCCTGCTGCTACCAGTGCCCAAGTGCAGGTAGGCATGCTTACGCGGCGAGAGACACTGCTGTCTGCTGTCACCTCCCAGCACTGGGCGGCGGCTGTCTGCTGCTGGGTCGCGTCGTACTGCAGCTGCTGTCTGCTCCTGATAGCTAACGGTGGCAGAACCGGGGCTTGACGGCGTGATGGTACCGGTGTTGGCTGCCTCTGATGCGGAACGCACGTGGGAGCTTCTCCGACCATCTGCTCCGCTGCTCGCCGCGGATGGCGTGACGGGCTGCTGGCCGCTGAGTGGGACGGGTTGTGGACTTTGCAAGGCTGCTGCCAATGGGCTGCTGTTGCTGTCATCAGTAGCAATGGGAGGCAGCTTAGCGGGCCTGCCAGTGCCTGTCGGGGCCGCCTGGGCCTGCGGCAGCGGCGTCAGTCGGGCCTGCTGCTCCAGGCGCTTACTTGCGCGGAAGGGAGATGCAGGGGCGTGGGGGTACAGTGCTGGGTCTAGTGCAGGCAGTCTGCCCCGTACAGCGGCTTGGTGCTGCTGGGTTTCCAGCTCGGGTGCTGCTGCTGCTGCAGGCATGCTACTGGTGGCAGCTGCTGCTGCTGGGGCGGCTGCACCCTTGTGTGCGCGCGGACCTGCTGAGTCATCAGCTACTTGCAAAGACGTATCGCCTCCGCTTCTTGGAAGATTCAACGCACTGAAAACGACAGCACTACTTGTGACCTGGGTGACGTCGACGCATTGGTTGCTCGCCGGCGTGCCTGCAAGTACATTGCCGCTCGCAACGCTGGCGTCAGCATCCCTGTCGCTGCCTGCCAACAGATGGAGTTGTGGCCCCTCTCGTGTGGCGCATGAAGCGGAACCAAGCGTGAGACCGGAGTCGACGTTGTGTTGCGGTTGACATGCGTCAACACTCTGCCTTTCCAGCCAGGCACTATGAGGCGAAGGACGTTCCTCGTTGGCCGCATAAGTGTACTCTATTGGCCTGGGTGCAGTGGAGCTTCGTCGTCTCTGTGTGTGTAGCGGGGGTTTGCACATACGGTATGCGCATAGCAGTGAGCGCGTCAGGCCATTTTGTTTGGGTACCCTGGAATACCGCAAAATTTGGATATGTGGTTCGGCTCACACGGTTGCGTGCAGTTCTAGGCAAAGATAGAGCAGAATGCCGTGCGGACAACACGCATGACGTCTAAGCCAGTGCCGTGCATGGGAGGCCCACTGTCGCTGTGCTCAAACTGCTTTCCACACACTGTGTCCGGGGCGGTCGGAATGGGGACGGCATCTATCTATCCACCTATTTTGAGCAACAGCAGTCGGGTAGACATGCCATATCTTATCACCGCCATGCGAGCAACTCGGTCGTTCCAAGCTTACCTTCTTACGCCTGCGGTACACCACCAAAGCGACCATGACCAGAACACCCAGGACGGCTGCTCCAGCACCAGCTATGCCGATGGCGCTGGATTTGGAGATGCCGCCGTGTGACGGGTTATCGTCCATGAGGCTGGTCTGACTGATGTACGACACGCTGCAGTTAGAAGTTGAGGATCCTGCTGCTGAGACGCCGGCGCCCTCAAGTGTCGGCAGCACGGCGTTAGCGAGGGAGATGCAATCTTCAAGACCGGATCCGGGCGTAGACAGAACCTCAACCTGTGATGGCGATGACACGTTTGGGGCCAGGCAGCCAGCAGCAATCCAAACAAAATGCATTACATGTGGTGATAGGTAGTCCACATACATCTCAACGAGCAGTGTAGGCGGCACATAGCTCACTACTGCAGCAGTACAGCAGAAGTGCAGTAGACGGTCCTGCCTGTTCCTTACAGAAGCAACGCGCAGTCACGCACCAGGTAGGCAACCGTTGCTAGTACAGGTCAGTAGCTGACTGCCTTACTGCTTGCTTTGCGTGCTTGCTTGCTTACCTCAGCACCTGTAGATGCCCAGTCGCCGTCGACAGGCCCCAGCGCGCACACGCCACTAGCCGTCAGCGCTGAGTGCAGAGTGGTCTTCATCACGTCCACAGGGGTGGTGGGGTCCAGCTTTAGAAGCAGGGTGTTCGATACCCGCGGACTGCAAGTTGACTGCGTGCGAGGGGCACATAAATGGGGCCAGCAAACCCATCGGGCCTGGTTGTTAATCATGTTGTGAGCATACAGCAGCCGTGCATGCATGAAGTTCTAGCCCTAAACGGCGCTTGTGCCGGGTTACGGCAGGTACAGCAATAATATGTACACAAGGACTTACATGTATTGGGCGTAACGTCTACTTAGCGCAAATGTTTTATCTCAAGCTGGCTAAGAGCCGAGATCCCCGAAGAACGAAGCACTGCCCGTACGATACCGGTATATAAACTAACCGTGTTATCTGCCAAGCTGCGCCGGTTGCTGGTCGCTGCATCGCCTCCGCCGGCAGACGCGGTGTCCGCACAGAGCGACGTCACGTTGCCAGCAGGCAAACCCAGCACACCGGAAAGGCCCATCAGGAAGCCCGCCTGCACACCCGCATCGCAGCTTGCGTACCCGGAGCCATCCTGGGGAAGACGTTCAGCAGCAGGCCGCAGCAGGAGGCCAAACCAGTATATGTAATAACGCGGTTGGTGCTACTGACGCTAGTGAAGCCGCAAATAAATGGGACATACAGGTGTACGGCCGGTGCGCAAGCAAGCATCCTCTTTACCATGAGCCATCACACCCGGGTGCGCTCGCGTGTGCGGGGCATACATGCATGGAGGCAAACGTACTGCAGAACAAAGTTAAAGTATTGCATGGCAACGACCCACCGGAAAGCCAGCAAAAACGTTGATGAAGTTGAAGTTCACATGCAGTTCATAGGTAGTCGACACGATAAGGGTCCTGGTTGGATCAACGGGACACTGCAACAGTAACGTGACTTTGACCACGACCATGAGGGATCCCGAGGCCGAGGGGCTGAGGTAGGGCGGCGGCGCTGGGAAAGCTCTTAACGGGCTGGGGAGTGGAGGCGGGAAGGGCCTTGGTGACGAAGGTGGCCTAGGGCTCGGTGGGGAAGGAGTTGAAGGATTGGGAGGGGAGGGTGGTCCAGGACTATTAGGAAATGAAGGAGGAAAAGGGCTAGGTGGCGTAGGAGGCATAGGGCTTGGAGGAAAAGGGGCTGGAGGGCTGCTAGGTGGGGTCGGAGGCGCGGGGCTAGGCGGAGAAGGTGGTAAAGGGCTGGGTGGGGAGGGAGGCGAAGGACTGGGTGGGGAAGGTGGAGAAGGGCTAGGTGGGGACGGTGGCGGGCTGGGAGGTGCAGGAGGTCTAGGGCTTGGAGGGATAGGAGGTGGTGAGGGGCTGGGTGGGGAGGGAGGTGTGGGGCTAGGCGGAGAAGGTGGTGAAGGGCTGGGTGGGGAGGGAGGTGTGGGGCTAGGCGGAGAGGGTGGTGAAGGGCTGGGAGGGGAGGGAGGCGAAGGACTGGGTGGGGAAGGTGGAGAAGGGCTAGGTGGGGACGGTGGCGGGCTGGGAGGTGCAGGAGGTCTAGGGCTTGGAGGGATAGGAGGTGGTGAGGGACTGGGCGGGGAGGGAGGTGTGGGGCTAGGCGGAGAAGGTGGTGAAGGGCTGGGTGGGGAGGGAGGTGTGGGGCTAGGCGGAGAGGGTGGTGAAGGGCTGGGAGGGGAGGGAGGCGAAGGACTGGGTGGGGAAGGTGGTGAAGGGCTAGGTGGGGACGGTGGCGGGCTTGGAGGTGTAGGAGGTCTAGGGCTTGGAGGGATAGGAGGTGGTGAAGGGCTGGGTGGGGAGGGAGGTGTGGGGCTAGGCGGAGAAGGTGGTGAAGGGCTGGGTGGGGAGGGAGGTGTGGGGCTAGGCGGAGAGGGTGGTGAAGGGCTGGGTGGGGAGGGAGGCGAAGGACTGGGTGGGGAAGGTGGAGAAGGGCTAGGTGGGGACGGTGGCGGGCTTGGAGGTGCAGGAGGTCTAGGGCTTGGAGGGATAGGAGGTGGTGAGGGGCTGGGCGGGGAGGGAGGTGTGGGGCTAGGCGGAGAAGGTGGTGAAGGGCTGGGTGGGGAGGGAGGTGTGGGGCTAGGCGGAGAGGGTGGTGAAGGGCTGGGAGGGGAGGGAGGCGAAGGACTGGGTGGGGAAGGTGGTGAAGGGCTAGGTGGGGACGGTGGCGGGCTTGGAGGTGTAGGAGGTCTAGGGCTTGGAGGGATAGGAGGTGGTGAAGGGCTGGGTGGGGAGGGAGGTGTGGGGCTAGGCGGAGAAGGTGGTGAAGGGCTGGGTGGGGAGGGAGGTGTGGGGCTAGGCGGAGAGGGTGGTGAAGGGCTGGGTGGGGAGGGAGGCGAAGGACTGGGTGGGGAAGGTGGAGAAGGGCTAGGTGGGGACGGTGGCGGGCTTGGAGGTGTAGGAGGTCTAGGGCTTGGAGGGATAGGAGGTGGTGAAGGGCTGGGTGGGGAGGGAGGTGTGGGGCTAGGCGGAGAAGGTGGTGAAGGGCTGGGTGGGGAGGGAGGTGTGGGGCTAGGCGGAGAGGGTGGTGAAGGGCTGGGTGGGGAGGGAGGCGAAGGGCTGGGTGGGGAAGGTGGTGAAGGGCTAGGTGGGGACGGTGGCGGGCTTGGAGGTGTAGGAGGTCTAGGGCTTGGAGGGATAGGAGGTGGTGAAGGGCTGGGTGGGGAGGGAGGTGTGGGGCTAGGCGCAGAAGGTGGTGAAGGGCTGGGTGGGGAGGGAGGTGTGGGGCTAGGCGGAGAGGGTGGTGTAGGGCTGGGAGGGGAGGGAGGCGAAGGACTGGGTGGGGAAGGTGGTGAAGGGCTAGGTGGGGACGGTGGCGGGCTTGGAGGTGCAGGAGGTCTAGGGCTTGGAGGGATAGGAGGTGGTGAAGGGCTGGGTGGGGAGGGAGGTGTGGGGCTAGGCGGAGAAGGTGGTGAAGGGCTGGGTGGGGAGGGAGGTGTGGGGCTAGGCGGAGAGGGTGGTGAAGGGCTGGGTGGGGAGGGAGGCGAAGGACTGGGTGGGGAAGGTGGTGAAGGGCTAGGTGGGGACGGTGGCGGGCTTGGAGGTGTAGGAGGTCTAGGGCTTGGAGGGATAGGAGGTGGTGAAGGGCTGGGTGGGGAGGGAGGTGTGGGGCTAGGCGGAGAAGGTGGTGAAGGGCTGGGTGGGGAGGGAGGTGTGGGGCTAGGCGGAGAGGGTGGTGAAGGGCTGGGTGGGGAGGGAGGCGAAGGACTGGGTGGGGAAGGTGGAGAAGGGCTAGGTGGGGACGGTGGCGGGCTTGGAGGTGTAGGAGGTCTAGGGCTTGGAGGGATAGGAGGTGGTGAAGGGCTGGGTGGGGAGGGAGGTGTGGGGCTAGGCGGAGAAGGTGGTGAAGGGCTGGGTGGGGAGGGAGGTGTGGGGCTAGGCGGAGAGGGTGGTGAAGGGCTGGGTGGGGAGGGAGGCGAAGGACTGGGTGGGGAAGGTGGTGAAGGGCTAGGTGGGGACGGTGGCGGGCTTGGAGGTGTAGGAGGTCTAGGGCTTGGAGGGATAGGAGGTGGTGAAGGGCTGGGTGGGGAGGGAGGTGTGGGGCTAGGCGGAGAAGGTGGTGAAGGGCTGGGTGGGGAGGGAGGTGTGGGGCTAGGCGGAGAGGGTGGTGTAGGGCTGGGTGGGGAGGGAGGCGAAGGACTGGGTGGGGAAGGTGGTGAAGGGCTAGGTGGGGACGGTGGCGGGCTTGGAGGTGTAGGAGGTCTAGGGCTTGGAGGGATAGGAGGTGGTGAAGGGCTGGGTGGGGAGGGAGGTGTGGGGCTAGGCGGAGAAGGTGGTGAAGGGCTGGGTGGGGAGGGAGGTGTGGGGCTAGGCGGAGAGGGTGGTGTAGGGCTGGGAGGGGAGGGAGGCGAAGGACTGGGTGGGGAAGGTGGTGAAGGGCTAGGTGGGGACGGTGGCGGGCTGGGAGGTGTAGGAGGTCTAGGGCTTGGAGGGATAGGAGGTGGTGAAGGGCTGGGTGGGGAGGGAGGTGTGGGGCTAGGCGGAGAAGGTGGTGAAGGGCTGGGTGGGGAGGGAGGTGTGGGGCTAGGCGGAGAGGGTGGTGTAGGGCTGGGTGGGGAGGGAGGCGAAGGACTGGGTGGGGAAGGTGGTGAAGGGCTAGGTGGGGACGGTGGCGGGCTTGGAGGTGTAGGAGGTCTAGGGCTTGGAGGGATAGGAGGTGGTGAAGGGCTGGGTGGGGAGGGAGGTGTGGGGCTAGGCGGAGAAGGTGGTGAAGGGCTGGGTGGGGAGGGAGGTGTGGGGCTAGGCGGAGAGGGTGGTGTAGGGCTGGGAGGGGAGGGAGGCGAAGGACTGGGTGGGGAAGGTGGTGAAGGGCTAGGTGGGGACGGTGGCGGGCTGGGAGGTGTAGGAGGTCTAGGGCTTGGAGGGATAGGAGGTGGTGAAGGGCTGGGTGGGGAGGGAGATGTGGGGCTAGGCGGAGTAGGTGGTGAAGGGCTGGGTGGGGAGGGAGGTGTGGGGCTAGGCGGAGAAGGTGGTGAAGGGCTAGGTGGGGACGGTGGCGGGCTGGGAGGTGTAGGAGGTCTAGGGCTTGGAGGGATAGGAGGTGGTGAAGGGCTGGGTGGGGAGGGAGGTTTGGGGCTAGGCGGAGAAGGTGGAGAAGGGCTGGGTGGGGAGGGAGGTGTGGGGCTAGGCGGAGAGGGTGGTGTAGGGCTGGGTGGGGAGGGAGGCGAAGGACTGGGTGGAGAGGGAGGAATGGGAACTGGAGGGCTTGGAGACCCGCTACCTGTGTGTTTGGAAGGTGGCAAGGGTGAACATAGTAGCACAGATCGCTAGGGGATAGCAGGGAAAGGCAGTGCGTATGCATGACACACAACTTGGGCCCAATGCTGCTTTGCAACTAGATAACATACTTCTTGTCTGGCGGTGAAATGATGCCTACAGTGTTCTACACGCCATCATTTGAATCGTACTATCAAGCCAAGGTCCCGTTTCTTTGACAGAACCGGTATGCATGCATGCATGCATTTCAATCCAGCTTACCGAGAATGTACACACTTAACGCCCAGCCGCCACCACATATTCTGGAAGCGTCCCCAGCACATCGACTGCCACAAGTTTGGCTCATGCCTAACTGTGTGGCAGTTTGGACATCATTTCCACCAAAGCACTCGATCCCAACCTCTATCCCAAACAATGACAGGCCTGTGGGTTGGGGTGCGCGCGAGGATGCGTGCGTACGTGGGAAGGGTCAGCATCGCATCATATGCGCGGCTGCATGTATGTGTACGTTGGCCATTTATACATGCACATGCGTGCAAGGTTTAGGCCAGCCACATTGCCACTCCAAAAGGAAGCAATGCATGCCAAGGCCACACACGAGCAGGAAGCATTCATTCTATTAGAACTTCACGTGCATCACTAATTGGGTTTGTGTCTTGTCACCATGACTTACGATACCCACCTGCCCTGAATGCCAGAGCTGCACACATCTCTGGTGTCATGTCAGCACTGACAGCTAGCTGGGTGGGCAGCACACGCTGTGCATTGTCCGCATAGCAGCCGAGGAAAGTGATCCCATAGAAGACAGCTGGGCATGCCGTAACTGTGACGTTGGGCCATCCATCCTGCCGGTTGCACCCTGTACTCGACAGGATCACCCCGCGCTGTCCTGCTGTGTCCGTGCACACCAGGTCGAGCCAGCCATCACCATCACAGTCAACACGCTGGAGGGTAGAGCCGGCGTGTGTACAGTACCCGTCCGGGCGGATGCATGATTCTGTGGGGAACAGGAGTTGCACAGGGGCCGGCAGGTCCTAGATGTGGAACAAAGGGCGCAAACACGACAGCATACGTCTACATTCTGGTCATATGCAGCAGCGGGGCACCCAGAGATCCGGCACGTGTTGGACGGACTGGTAACTAGAGATCAGGCAGGCGTCGGATGGACAATCAAGTCTTACCAAAGAGGTATATGTCCAGCGCCCAGCCACCCCCACACATCCAGCGTGAGGTGTCACCAGCACATGCGGAGTCGCAGTGTTGACTTGTGCCCAGTTGCTTGGCACGCTCAAGGTCATTGCCACCAAAACATTCAATTCCCACCTCGATACCATATATGTTCAGGCCTGTTTTCGCGGGACATGTAGATTGGGTAAACGTGGCTCATACAGCAGGGTGTCATCTCGAAAGCTGGAAAGACCTAAGAACAGCCCCCCCTACATACACCTCTGAGCTTATGTCAATTGAAGTCATAAAGAACAGCCAACGGCAAACCTCAAGGATGGACACACAAGGTGTGGTTCATCCAGCTTCCTTTGCAACTCATTACCTGCTTTGTACGCCAGAGCTGCACACATTTCTGGTGTCATGTCGGAACGGACAGCTAGCTGGGTGGGCAGCACACGCTGTGCATTGTCCGTGTAGCAGCCCAGATGGGTGGTCTTGGTTAGGATGGCTGGGCATGCTGTAACCGTGACGTTGGGCCATCCATCCTGCCGGTTGCACCCTGTACTCGACAGGATCACCCCGCGCTGTCCTGTTGTGTCCGTGCAGACCAGGTCGAGCCGGCCGTCACCATCACAGTCGACACGCTGGAGGGTAGAGCCGGCGTGTGTACAGTACCCATCCGGGCGCATACATGACCCTGTGTAGTACGTGTGGAGTTTGGGGTCAGGATGCGGTTTGCTAATTTTCGTGTACGAGGCCTTCCATGTGTCAAGCCTACTTACCTAGGCGTCCGAGGGGGATCTACGTGAAGGTAAAGACGACAGGGTTATGGCACACAACTCACCAGGGGCTCCCCGTATGAGGATTGGGCCTTCCATTGTAGCCATGTTGCTGCTGCTGTTGCCCGAGATTACCCGCAGCAGGTACCACCCTGGAAGCATGCTCGCATAGCAAGGAACCTGCCACAGAGTGCTGCCGGTATTCTCCACGGATGTCGGCAGGTTCAAGGTCTCAGCATACCACGTGGTTGCTAGGGTTTGAAAGTTGGCCAACGGTGGTATGGCTGCCAGGCCTTCCGCTATGAGTGCTGCCTGCACGCTGATAACACCATAGCCTAGACCTCCTGACCAGCTCACATTTATCGCACTGCAGACCTCAAACTGATCGCCGGGTACAGGGCTAACAAAGCCCAGGGGAAATTCAAGACATGCCTCTGAGTTGCAGCTCTGTGATTCTGCCGGCCGTGTGGCTGTGCAGAAGCTATCTGCGACCACGGAACCACTTGCAGCGGTTGAAGACCCCAGAACACACTGGACGGTGCGAGTTTGAGTACCTGGACGTCAATAGGGAAGGGAGCATCAGCAGCAGCCTTCAGGCCATACATCTATCACGTGCGTGCATGATGGCATGCTAAACCATGCAAAGTAAACCCCCGCCAGCGCACTGCTGTTCAGCACAGTGCAGCAGCATTGGTAACGCTTTGTTACCTCACCTCCACTGCATGCCCGAGAGCACACACTCCAATCTGATGTCTTCCAGCTGTACACTGGGCAGGGCTCCGTGTTACACTCATATGTCAGCTTGCCCGGATCGGGCCCTTGGCACTGGTAGTCATAGCAGGTGATATTCTTTGCGCACTGGTAATCACTCCCACCTGCATGCGTGTGCAGCGCATACATACACAAGTAACGGTTAGGAAAGAGCTGAGCTATAGGTAGGGCGGAACGGTGATATCAAGTGGGTTGCTTGGGGCCCCATCAGTGGTCCCATGGGTCACCACATTAGAACATATGGAAACAGCAGTGACATGCCTAATCAAGGATCAGGGACTGTCAGATCACCCATACATAATACCCCTTCATCCCGCGGATCCCATAATTCCGCCGTGTTGTGGGTGATAGTATGCCTGAAGCCCTATCCATGACACTAAAGCCACCGCATTCTTGCATCTTGCATCCAGTTGACGTACCACAGCCGGGATCATAATGCCCTAGGCATCGGAAGGACCTGGTCTGGGTGCCCCCTCCACACGGCTTGCTGCATGGCCCACGGGCGGCCTCCATCCACTTGGCTTTGCCTGTGCAGCCGTCATCACACATGAACCTGCACATGGTCCATTTTGCACCAGGTTTCCTCAAGCTCCTGCTGCCCAGCAGCTAGCAGCAGGCATTACAAACGGACTTACCCCTGACGACGGCAGCAGGCCTGGTAACCAGGGTAGTCATTTGAGTCTGTGTCGCACCCGTATGTGAAACCATCTAGGGTTGTGCCACAGAAGTATCCAAACCCGCTAGGCTGCCGCTTGCATGTGCAAGCAGGGCAGCGGCCCGTGGAGCATACACCAACTGAAGGGCATGTTTGGCAACGGTATGTGTTGCACGCTTCACTAGAAGCTGGCTGATATGCAGCATTGCACAGACTCGATGACACTGTTGAGCTGTCGGAAATTTTGATGCACCGGATGGTACGTGTGCGGGTGCCACCACCGCAAATAACACTGCAGGCGCCCCAGTCTGTCGCCACATCCCAACGGTATGCTGATACCGTGCCGGTGATAGCAAAGGTGCTGCTGACACCAAAGTTACTATCATCTGAATCGCTGAGGATGATTAGCTGATAGCTACTGCTCAACGGAGTGCCCGCAGGGACTACCCAAGTGAGGGAGGGGTTGGTATTTGATACCGGTCCTGCAGCAGACAGAAAGCCAGCAGGCGTATGTTGTGGGTTTATTAGGCCATTGTTTTGACAGCTCCATGCCACGCGCAAGAGCGCCTGGCATCCGTTACGATGATGCTTGGCATCATCAGCAATACAAAGTAAGCTGCACAACGAAAACATGAGCACCATGAGCACATTAGCATCCGCCCCTTTGTTTGTCAGGGCATCAATCCCCCACCGCTGCAAACCCACCTGTTGGAAGGCCGAACCCCTGCAACATTGGTGCAGAGGAACTTGACCGCAGGAAGATTCGGACGTCCCCAGAGCCACCACTCCACTGCACAGTGCATTGCTGCCCAACAAAACAGCTGCTGCCGGCGGTAGGCTTTGAGAATGACAGCGTGGGCTCATCAGGGACGCATTGTCCTGTCCACCAAGAGGATGAGCCACAGCTGTAGCCAGTCAGGGGTGCGCCAAGGCCACCAGGAAGGCAGCGGTTGCTGGAGGCGCACCAGCCGCAGGAGGTGCCACTTGACAGGCAGTCCCGGCAGGTGGTGGCAGCCAGGCATGCAACTGCGACTTGCAGCTGCTTTGTGCAGTAGCCGTTGTCGAAACCACACCTGGCATGATGAGGTAGGGGCACATACAGCGTGGCATCAAGTTAGGATGCCACACACGCACGACCTGCTGGCCCTGACCTGTATGTTGCGGCTGTAGGAATGCATGACGGACACCTACCGGTAACACAAAATAGCATCTTGCAAACAACAGTCTTAGCATTCCTTGCATAATGCATATAAGGGGCAGCAAAAATGCATGTAACAAGCATGGGGGTTGACGTATCCAATTACTTATTTGCACCAATACTTGGGGAACTTACTCCGGAACCATGCACTCCCGGTCACACTCCTCGTTGCTCAGCATGTCTCGAGTGCATGCAGCAGGGCAGCTGCCTGAGGTGCCACAGGTCATGCTGTTGCAAGCCTGAGTGGCGGCTGGCTTGGTCCAGGGGCAGGAGCTGTCAGCCACTTTCACGTCTGTGTTGCTCCGCAGGCGGCACTCCACGACCCGGCTGCGTGTGCCCCCACCACATGTGGCACTGCATGCTCCCCACGGCCCGGTGTACCACAGGGTGTCCTGACCAGACGTGCTCCCTCCACCGGGTAGGGGAAGACATCCGACGATGTTTGCGTTGGCCTGCATGAAGAATGGTGAAGTGCATCTGAGTTGAGGCTAAGTGAGTTGCCAACCATGGCAAGCGAAAGGGAACCACTTGATGACTGACAGAAGCTTATTCTACAATCAACCAGCAGGAGCACGTAGTATCAACACGAGCCATCCATTGATAGCATGTAAGTGAACCATGGGTCTCTCTGGCGGGCTTGTCGAGCCCGTTACTGGCAAGCAACAGGCGCCGCCCTACCTTGGAAATCAGAGGTATGGTCGCTGTCATTGGCAGCACGGGACTCCCCAGTGTGAGATTCTTCTTGATGATGGGCAGCTGCACTATAATCTTCTCAACGGAGAGCTTCAGGGCTAAGCCGTAAAAGAGCTGGTATCCGAGAGAGGAGCAGCCGGGGCTGTTTACAGTGCCCTCGACTCCCACTGTGAACATGGGGCTGATGAGGAACGGGACTAGCTTCCTGCATAATAGGGTAAGGACAGAATGCGACCAGAGTTAGGAGGGATGGGTGCCGTCCTCTTTCTAGCTATCTAGACACGCAGTTAAGGAACTAAGAGGCTGTCCAGTATCAGTACTGGTGAAACGCCTACCATGCTTTGATGAGGAGCCGGGGTGAAAACGTTGTCTCAATAACAACGCCGGTGCTGAATGACAGGCGAACTGGATGGAAGGTAAATTGGGACCAGACCTGCGATGGAACACTGCAATCAAAACAAAGGGAGTGGGCGAGGGTTGTTATCCGTCTTCCTAATGCGTCTTCCTAATGCGTAATGCATGTGATGACCCATGGGTCGGTGACCTCATCATATGTGCAACCCAGATGTGCCAAGCCACCAGGAGGACGGCATACGGGTCGTTAAGACAGGAAGACGCGGGTAACTCATATATTGGTACTTTGCCCCATGGACATGTACCCATGGGGCATGGGTACATGTCCCATGGACGGGTCAAGCTAAGACCAACCCTTACCTCCTGAATTCACCCCACTGGTACCGGTATTCCGTCCCAAGCTCCATGTACCGTGAATAGCTAAACCCAGTGCTTGCAGTGCCGCTGGCGGATACGGACATTGCCAGCGCCACCTTCGACCAGCAGGCAGGTGCAAACCACGAGGTGAGACACGCCCAAGCCGTTATGCGTATTATTAGCATTACACGTAATAATACACAATAAAATCCAAACTGGGCAAGCAAGCATGCCATCACAGGCAGAAATTTGGCTTTGTGCGGTAAGTTGGCAACGAGTAACTGAACAGCCTAACGAAGTGATGCACGTTGCATCAATCAGCATCTTTGATTGGATGGGCGGGGATGGTTACTCCCCTGTGAGATCGTCATTCTTACCTCAAGCCCAACAAAGAAATCCAATGTCACTGGAATGGGGCCAGCCATGAACGAGATGGCGCCGACGTAGTTGTCCTGGATGCCTGGCTGCTGCGGTTTGTTACGTGTGCCCATAACCTGGTACCCAGAGGACCCGCTAACCGTAGCACCAACCGTGACATCAGCATTTATGTTTAGGGAGCCGTACGCGGACATCTGCAAGGACAAACACAGCAGGTTATAGTTCTTTGCCTTGAACTGGAAACAATTATAGCAAAGGCAGGGCAGAGGGACTCATTTGCATTTTGGGAAAACCGGGGCCCTAGTCTCCGTATTGGTTCTAGGGGGGTTTGCGTCCGTCAAAATACCGGTAAATCCCTACGTACTTTACGGATGCATGATGATCGTGCGTATACGCGGACATGAAATACGGACGGTTGCGGAGGGTAGGCCCAGTTTACGGATTCGAGCAGAGGGACTCGTTTGATTGGTTGTCCCTGCATACACCTGCACCCACCTTACAGCTCTCCATGCGAACGAAAGGGAAGGAGGTCTGGGGTGCAATGACGACTTCAAACAGCACGCCAGCATCCATGGTAGCGTAGCACCCATCACACGTGGCAGTGATACCGCTTGTTCCCAGGTCTATGGATGGATTTATGACACGCTGCGTTGCGCTGTCATAGTTCATGCCCAGAAGATTGACTGCCTGTAGGATCAGATAGGTAGGTGCCGCGCATTGGTCAGGGCAGCTAGCTAGTGTCACCAACCGTCCACTTTGCTGGCTGGGTGCGTGCCCCATGCATGAATCCTTTTCCCTTCACGTTGCTACCTATACTGCAAGCAGCGGGGCAAGAAACCGAGCAATTAACGCTCAAACGGCGGCCCACACGTGTACGTACCTGCTTTCCACCAAGGGTAACTGGGTCACCACTCGCCAGCGTGGCTGCCACGTCGACCACCGCCGCAACCGCTTCGACAGTGTTGACAAGGGCATCTGCCACCTTGACGATTTCACGAGATACCTGCAGCGGGTGGGGTGGGGCCAGCAGATTGTTGTTCCATTCTTAAGCGGGGAAGTAAGGGGAAATAAAGGACAAGCCACCCACGCACTGCGCCATGGATTCCGCACCTGCTTAGCGAGTTTCTTGGTGCCGTCCCAAAGGGAGCTCCAGAACCCCTGGAGTCGCCTCCCATGGCTGCTGGCATCATCACCCATCATGCTGTCGTCCTCGGACTCCAACCGTGGCAACTTGCCGGTAGCGTTCACGAGGTGAGCATAAGCTGCTTCAACTTCATCGGCCGTCATGGTTCCCATGCCCGTGTAAATTAAGCCACCCGCGGCTGCTTGCTGCTGCCGTCGGGCGGTGGCAGTAGCAGCAGCGCGAGCTTTGGCTCCGCTTACTGGGTGGTCAACGTGGCCATGAGGCAGGTAGCGGTATGAGATGCGTGCGTGCCGGAAGCAAAACTCCATGCCGACCTGTTAAGCAAGGACGTAGTGGTAAGCCAGAAAGCATGTAAGGTCCAACGGAGTACGAACTGTGCCGTACGTGAAATAACCTGGTGCATGAGCCAGTAACGAAAAGCTTGGCATTAAAGCAGCAGCGTAACTAGCACTCACAAGGCAATTTTAGGCGAGACAGCACGCAGCCTGTTTCGGGTTGGGGTTATTACTTGCCTTGGCCTGCCTCAGCCACAGCAGCTATTCAGGCAATGTATTTTCCAAACAAGCTTGGCAAGCGAGTTACCTTTACTCCTGCCAAACCTACCGCTTCGGCCTCGAACACCACAAACGAAACGTTTGCTGCTGTTGAGCAATTGAACATGCTGCACCAGGTAACATGATTAGGGGCCGTCGTGCGGTTTGCAAAGCGTGGGACCTGCTGCTGCTGATCAGCGTCGTAGTCTTGGAGTACTTCTTCAGAGCTCTCAGCAGCAGTGTCATTAGGACTGCCTTTGTGCATGCTGGCAAACACGTCGAGCCAATCTCCAGTGATAGCCTCGTTGGGGCCATGTGCCGTGCCAGCGCTCTTCAAGCGGTAGTAGAAGGGCTTCGCCTTCTCTTCCCCATGTGGTCGACACCTGTGCGTGTTGCGGCACCACATGCAGCTGGTCAGTAACTGGCGCTTGGCTGGAACCAAAAGAGCACGACAACTTGTAAATGGTACCGGTAGTCTGAGCGGCGCATGCGGCAGTGCCAGCCACTTGCAGCATCAGTTCACCTATAAATGCCCCATTCATGCCATATTGACTGCTTGGGGGCACATGTGGCATGCATATGGCATGCATGTATGTACGTACGTAACAAGGGGCAAGGGCGTAATGTGATGCATGGGTGTTAAAATAACTGGCCGCGAGGTGTATGTGCGTGGCAGCCCTCACCCCCAGGACTCGTTTCCCACCACCACAGCTCCCCGCGGCCAGCGCAGTGGTGTTGCAGTGTCCCTGACCATGAACACCAGCCAGCCGGACTCCTCCAAGCACCTCAGGCCCAGCAGGCTGGGCTCGTGTGCTAGGATGACCAGGTGCTCAGCCTACATACGTACATACATGCGTGCGGCAGGTTGGGTTGAGGGGAGCGTAAAGGGTTTGCTGGTTGTCGCATGTACGGCACACATGGCCTTACTGGAGCGCTCCTAGGCCCACCCTTCAATCATTCAGTGTATATGCCGTCAATAAACTTAAAGCTCAAAGACATTGACGTGGCTCACTTGCTTCCTGATCGCGCCACTATTAGCTATTGGCCCAACCAGATAGACCCACCAGTTCCATGTCGTACTTCAAGTGCACCCATGCGCCATGCTCGTCCAGCCCGGCTTCATCAGCTTTATGCCGTACTCCGGCATGGTAAACGGCATGGCGCGGTTCGATGAACAAGGGGTGGCCTGATGGGCTGCGGTAGCTGTTCTTGGCAGGCACAGCGCCGTTGATGGTGGCGGAGAGCAAACCCCAAACCAGCAGAAACAGCTGCATTTGGGCTGCTAGGCCGCCAGACATTCTGGTAATAGAGCTGTGAAGGACTGTAATGCTGCAAGGTACACGTGTCTTCGGAGGCAGGGTGTCTCCAACTTGCTGCATTACCAGGCAACCGGTTAGTGACTCAACCGGCACTGGGATACAGAGATGCTGCTGAGGCATAAGCCGATTCTCACTTGGAAGCTGAAACCGAATGGATTTGCGCTGCGACGTGTAAGCAAATGGTGCGGCTCCTATCCAGGAGTCCGTCATGCAGCGAGGGACGCTTTTTCCAAGCAGGTCGCTTCCATGATGTATATTATTTAAAGACTATTCAAAAGGATCCTCCGTGAACTAAAGGACCCGGTTCTTAGATAGAGGACATGTCGCGGACACATTCCAAGCACTCGGCTACCAAAGGATCTTAAGCCCGTTTTATTTATATGGCAAATAAATATATGAGTGGTATGCATAAATAGAGTGTTTTGCCCTAGCTGCTATCATCAATAGCAAGAGCCAGGTTGGCTGTCTGTCTTAAATCCTAATACTGTCGCGACATAAATTATACAGAGTGGCTACCATGCCGAACTATTCGCATTGGGCGTACATAGGTAGGAAGCGATTGTAACCTGTTTTGGACGCATTTATGTACGGCGGTTGCCTCCCTTAAAAGGCCTGATGTTGCTAAATTGGCGAGCCTTCTACATACTATTTATGCGTGTAGGTCTAGTCGCGCTTAATAGGTGACCACCTACCCAAACAGTTATGTCTCCCCGCGAACTTCTGTTTGTTATTGCACCGGAATGGTTCGTGAGGTTGTGCGGTAGGGCGGGAGGGCCCTACACCGTACCATGTAATCGTAATCTTAAAAGGCCTGTTTGCCTTACATCGTCAAATAATATAAACGAGTTTGCTCCTGATGTTGGGCCAAGCAACACGGGCGCAAAACTAACGCGTCCGTACCGCTGCTGAGGCTGCTCTGCGGCGCCGGGTTCAGCCCATAGCATGCCACAGTGTCCCACTACCGGTAGTCTGCCGTGCACCTGCAGCCCTGCCACGTACCGCGGCCGTGTCCTCACCTCCGATGTTTTGCTGCCTTATTCTCTCTGGATCGCGCATCAGCATGTGCGACCAGACGATACTGTAACGGGGAAAATGGACATCTGTGCTACCATGTTGGATGTCGGCAGCGAGGAACAACCGATCTTGCGCATCTTCAACATTTGCCAACGACCGTGAGAGAGCCCAACCTATAAGCGCAGGCCTAATCCCAACGCCTTGTTGTAGCATTCAGGGGAGCAAACACTCTACGGACTTACACGCCGAACGCAGCTTCCTTTCAAGATGAAAAGCATTTGGGGTAGGGCACCAAAACACCCAAAGCCGCATGTAAACAAAACACGGCGGCATTGAACCTCCAGCACAGCAGAGAGGCGCGGCGGCTTGAATGGTGGCTGGGGCCCCAGAACTCCTACCGTTATCACCCGTGCCATTCTCATCGCCCTAGGACGACGCTGCTGTGATTTGACAGCGATTGGCTGACACGCCCTGTTGCAGCGCGTCATTGCGCTTCCCATCGTTTAACCCTCCGCACCTGCCCACTGCGGGTACCTCAAGCACCAATAGATCCGTGCCGCCCGGGCGCGCGCCCTCCTCGCTGTGTTGTGTCTCCCTCGTCCCTCCCAGCTCCTCCTGACACCACCCCCTATGTCTGACCACCTAATTCCTCCCAGCACTTCAACACCACTGTCCTCTGTCAATGAAACGCGATTCGCAGCCGATTGCCGAGCACCGACCCTTACAACCGCTACCCACGCACCAAGACGCACAGCGGCCTCTCAACCGTCACGCGTACGAACAAAAATACCCTAAGGGCTTAAGCGAATGTACGACAGGATCCGCGCAAGCAGTCACACCGCAGTCCATGGCAGGCAGCAACCACAATAGCGACCATGGCAACGCAGCGGAACGAGACACGTGTCCATGTCCATCACACAAGTAGTGCTCATTTCCCGCCTAGCCATGGTCGCTCTGTCACCGCCAATGTTGTGGCTGCAACACCTCTCTTGCAACCGTGTTTCATCCTACACACTCCTTTCCTGTTTGCGCTCCTCAACTGTTGTCCTCCCTTCCCCTCCGCAGCCCACACAATCCACGCCCCCACCTCCTCTTCCTCCTACCGCCGCTCCTGTCCCGGCTTTGCTTCACAAAACTACTGCCTTCCACCTACATGCTGCCTCTGCCTTACATGTACTCACGCGGGTCGCACACAAAGCCCTTGAGCGCCGAAGCAGCCGCCGTGAAGGGCGACGCCAGGTACACCTGCCCCTCCTTGTGTCCCATGCGGCCTGGGAAGTTGCGGTTGGTGGTGGACACGCACACCTCCGGCTCGTTCATGCGCGCAAAGGTGTCGCGCGGGCCGCCCAGGCAGGCTGCGCAGCTGGGTGCAGCGGGGGTGGTGCAGCCCGCCTCCTCGAAGATCTCGGCGGCCGTCTTGCCGTCGCAGCCGGGTACGGGCATGGTGTACACGTCGGCCCACACCTGAGGGAGGGAGGGAGGGCGCGGATTGCGGTGGTGGTGGGAATGGGTTGGAAGGCAGGTGAGGTTTAGGTTTTGACTTGTCACCCTTGTCGTGATGGCTGCGGTCAAGCACTGCACTGCTGCCCCGCCCTCAACAACACCAGGGTACAGCAACGGCAGAGCCCAGCTAGGGGACGCGGGGCGCTCTGGTGCCCCTCCCTCACCTTTTGCGTGGCCGGCACCAGGAAGGTGGGCACCTTGACTTGGCGCTTGGCGCGGTAGAAGAGCTTGGCGGCGGACAGGAAGTCCTCCGTCTTGCCGCCTGAGGGAGAGGATGATGCGCTAGGTGAGGTGAAGACATGGGGGGAAGATACCGATATGAGGCGCATAGGGTACATGGGGTCCCCACGACGCCGGTCAGCTAACGCGACGCAAATGCGGCTGAAACGGATGACTGGGTAACGGAGATGCTCACGCTGCCACACCAACGGCACCCACCCGTGCAGCTGCCGATGTAGACGCGGTCAATCTTGACGTCGGAGCACTCGCGCGCCGTCTTGCGGTTGTCGGGCGAGTGCGGGGCGGCCACCAGGGGCTCCAGCTTGGACACGTCCCACCGGTAGTCAGCAACGTACTGCAGGAGGGGTAAAGAGGGGGGCAGGGTGGCAGGGTGGGGGCAGGGTGGAAGGTTGGGCAGGAGTAAAGGCACCGTGGCGGCTCGGTTCAAACACCGTCAAGCCAAGGCCCTGCGCACATCGCCGTTCACACGCCCCCATGCTGCCGCTGTTCCACATCATGCGCTGTTCCTCCTTCGCCATGCTCCCCTGTGCTGTGTGGTTCCTCGCGGCTCAGTTTATCTAATCCCATGTGCTTGCTGCCCCTGGTACCCTTCTCCTCTCCCCCTTCCCTCCCACCAGCACCCAACTCACGCTGGCATCTGGGTCGCTGTACACGGGCTCGAAGGCCTCCTGGGTGCGAGCGCGCACGTAGTCGAAGGTAGTCTGGTCGGGCGCGATGACACCGTTCTTGCCTGGAGGAGCGGGGAGGGGGCGAGGGAGAGGAAGGGAAGGAGGTGAGGCGAGGCGCCGTTACGGAAAAAGGTGCTGAATGGAATTCAAACCTCCTCCCCTTGACCAGACCTTCCCAACCACCCATCTCTGCCCTCCCTGCCCCTCACCTCCCGATTGGGACTCTAGTTGTTTGCATTACTTATATAATTTCCCCCCTCACCTCCCGCCTCCACCACCATGTTGCAGATGGTCATGCGCTCGTCCATGTTCATGCCCTCGATGGCGCTGCCGCTGAACTCCATGGCCTTGTAGGTGGCGCCGGCGACAGAGATCTCGCCAATGACCTGGGGGAGGGGGATGAAGGATGGAGGGGGGGTCAAGTCAGTAAGATGGCAAGGCTCCGTCATGGGCGAGACAAAAGGGTGGAGGGTGCCGAGGTGGGCAGAGTGCTGCTCCTCTCAGCAGCTACGGTGGTCCCCCGCATGCCGCACCCTTGGGGCCATGGAATTGGGGTTCCAAGTGTTTCACTTGCACCTAGCTTTACCCCAACCCGCCCGACCCGCCCCCCCCCGCCCCACCTGCAGGATGAGGTCCTTGGCCAGCAGGTACTCGGGCATCTCACCCTCCATCACGAACCGCATGGTGGGGGGAACCTGGGGGCAGGAGTGCGGGGAGCGGGGGAAGTGGATTGATAGTAGTGCAGGCGGGTGGTCGGCGGCAACGACAAAGGAAAGAGCAGAGCGTCCAGCACCCGTGACGACGTTCCTCCTGCATCTCATCCACTTAACACTCCCGCCCTCAAGGGCCCGTCCCTTCCTCACTCGCAACTCCATCTCCTTCCCAACCTCGCCACGTCCACTCCTTCCACTCCCTTTCCTAACCCATTTCTCACCCACGTTTCCCCTTCGCTGTCGCCAAGGCATGCTCAGCCCGGTTAACCCATGTTCCACTTAAACAAGGCCACTCTCTCCCTGAAAACCAATGCCACAGGCCTCCCTCCAACCGCCATCCAGCTCCCCTCCTTACGCTTCAGGTCTTAACCCACATCCCCTATTCCACGCCCGTTGCGGGCTACGACCAAACTCCGTCCCCGTCACCCCTGCCTCCTCCCTTCCCGCACCTTGATGAGCAGCTTGCCGGTCCCCAGGATGAAGCCAGCATCCGTGTTGCCCACACCCGTGGCGAACTGCCCAAAGGCACCGGCATTGCAGGTGTGCGAGTCGGTGCCGAACAGCACCTCACCAGGCTTGCAGTGGCCCTCCTGTGGGAGGTAGGGAGGGGTAGGGGTAGCGTTGGGGACGTGGGGTAGGGTTCAAGGGTAATGGGGGAATGGAGGGGGCGAGGACATGGGCTGGAGACATGAGGTGAGGAGGGAGCGGGACGCGTAAAGGACCATCGGGGCTATCCATGATCGTGTGGATGGCAAGCCCGCATGGGGGGGCAATCCCGATGAACATCCGGATGCCCCCACCAGTACATGCAGCCAGCCAGCAGCAAGGCTGAGGATGTATGCTCGCGCCCCCATGTGGGTTCAGCGCCAGGCCGTTACGGCCGTAACGACACGCGGCAGCCCTTGCAATGGCCGACGTTGCGGACCCTACACGGCGTCTGCACTGGGCGTGCCACGGAGGACCGCCGGCCGCTGCTGCTGCTGCTGGAAGTGTTAACAAGCCAATGCTAAAGCCGAATCTGCTCTCGTGCTTTAGCCGCCACCGTAACTGCCAGTCCTAGCAGCAAGCAGCTGCGGACTATCGCTGCCGCCCGCCATCGCCGGTCGAGTGCCGTCATGCACACGCCACACGCCCTTATCATGCGTGGGGGCACGCAAGTCCGCCCGTTTGTCAGTGTGCGTCGCTGCTGCCACAGCCGCGCCAACGCTGACCGGCTGGTGGAGAGGGCGCCTGGTCGGTAGCGGGGCGCCTGGGTCCGTGAGGTGCTGTCATGGAACACCAGACCCCACACACCAGCGAGAAGACTGAGACGGGTGGATCAAGGAACACGTTCGGCGCCTCCCCATGCAAAATGGCCATCTGGGTCGGTGCCCACATGCTCTTGAAGGCAAGCCTGGAGTGCTGATGAGCTGAGTAAGCCCCTTGCATGGGCTGGCTCTGCAGTACCAGTAGCACGCTATGACGCCAGCGGTAGAGGCGGCAAGCCTGGGGTGCTGCCACAGTTGTGCTGCTGCCATTGCTGCCACTCCTCGCGCACCGCCTTTTCGCTTGCAGCAGCGCGGTCCGGGCTACACGGCTCGGTCCCCTGCCAAGCCTACCTCTGCCAATGCTGCTGCTACAGCGGCCACGCCCAAGCACTGAATCCTTTAAATCTGCAGGCATCCTCCATAGCCCGCTTGCGCGCTGCGCTATTTTGGTGCCCCCACTGGTCTCCTGCTGCAGCTTCTGCTGCCAGCGTCCTGCGATGCTCTGTGTGCTTGCTTGTTTCCCCAAATCCTCTGGGAGCCCCTCCCTTTTACTACTACCCAGCGCCCGCAGTTTGACCACATGTCCAACCCGGCCCAATTTATGATCCCCACCTGCGCTAGCGCCACGTGGCACACTCCCTTGTAGTCCGGGTTGGCGCGGAAGTCGCTGCGGTCGGTGATGTCGTAGAAGTACTTGATGTTGTACTTCTGAGCCATCTCCCTGGCGGAGGATGGATGGCACGAATGTTGACAAAGGCAGGCTATGGTTAAGGGACGCTACGTGATAACTGATGGGAAAGACACTATATTCCTCGCCTGTACCCCGAAAACGGTAGACAAGCTTACCTCAGGATGTCCACGTTGCGGTTGGCACGGGCATCGTTGGTGAAGATGTAGTGGTCAGGGATCAGGACCACGCGCTCGTTGTCCCAGACCTTAGCGTTAGGGCCGAACTCCTTTTGGAAGATGCCGAAGGTGCCCGGTCCGCACACGTCGTGGGTAAGCAGCTTGTCGACGCGCGTCCAAATGTTATCGCCAGGCTGCACGCTCGTGTTACCCGAGCGGTTAGCCAGGATCTTCTCAGTCATGGTCATGGCACGCTTCACCTGTTAGCCGAAAGGGAATTGAAGAGCAAGCCTTCAGGCAAACACATGCGCAAACATATGCAATCCTACGACAGCCAGAGATATACAACAGCAGTATCCCATAGCAGGCGATGGAAGCATCAATTCAACTGCCAGACTATGTAATAGGATGCGCAAGGTAAAGCAGGGCAGTTCGCGACAACGCGGCCGCCGCACACCCACCGCGCCAGTGGCCGAGGGCGTGCGGGCAGAGGGAGCTGCAGCCGCTGCCGAGACCTTCATGGCACGGCGCGCCACACGGCTGGCGGTGCCTGCGCACACGTAGGCGAGAGGACCATGAGCGACAACAGCACTATTATATCACCCTGCCAAGCAAAGCTCATATAGTATATCGTATAGCGTGGACTCACACGGAGCGTGCATGGTCGCCTGGAGCGCCATCTTAAAGGTGGTTTGTAATAGAAGCGTGTTGGCGTGTAGAAGCTTACTGGTCGCTAGGACCCAAAAGGAGCACAGGGCTCCAAAGAGAGAACCTTGCTACTTGTAAGACCGATTCTGGGCTCCTGTCAACGTTATCACACATAGCTTCGCGGTGATGCCGTACGCATGGTCGACCGACACAGCTCTGTATGCATGCATGCATGCATCCCCGCAACATCTCATGCTTCTTTATCTAGATTGCAGATTGTAGCTGGCAAAATTGAGGTCCTACAGGGACTGCCCCTCGCATCTTTGCCGCTCGCCCCTCGTCGACCTTGAGACCGATCTACGCCTCCTGGTGCGCTTGGTCGCAACCTCAAATCGCTATACCGGCGCCACTTTCTATTGTTTGTATTTAATCAACTCCGCAGTCCAGGTGCGCAACCCCAACCATGCAGCAGCAAGTTGCTCAGCGGAGCACTCTCCGGCAGCAGCAAAAGGTGAGGCGCGCTTTCAAACATGGCATAACTATTCCACGGTTAGCGGCTTGTGAGATTCCAGGCCCGATCTGAACAGGGGATGTTCGTGTGTCTTCCTGCAGGCAGTGTCTGTGGCACCAGCTTTCAGCCAGCGCACATTCCCCCATAGCTTCAAGCCTCACTGCAAGTCCCTTACCTCGAGTCGTACTCCTACGGCTGCATTCCGTCGGCATGAGAGCCGCGCGGCTGTGAGGCAAGTCGCTAGCCTCAAGAGGGATGTTGCTCGCCCCTTTCCATGTGCAGCCAGGTGCAGCGCTTTTTAGTATGCATCCACCTTAAGTAGCCATACCGTACTAACACAATCCATTAGTACACCGCAAGCCGTGGCCTGGCCTGCATGTTGTATTGCGGATTCCCTTGACTCCCATGGATTCCTCGGTAGATTACAATAGAGGTTACGAGCATAAGCATATCCGTCCTCAGTCCTCAGCTAGCGCCACATTTGTGTTATAACAGCCGCCGCCCCGCTCTTTGCTCCCGTACCGCCGATGTACCGCCGTTCGTACGACGCCACCCGCGCAGGCCGCCGCAAGCTGTTGCTCGCCCCTCGGTCTTCTTCTTCAACTTTGGCGGAGGTGAGGAGCCAGCTGGGGCCGCACTCAGTGGCTGGTGGTGGTGGTATTCAATGGGGCGCTGTTCACTGCAGGCAGCATTACGGTACACGCAACACACGCACATGTGGCATCCGCACATGCAGCATGGCACCCGATGTGAAGTGTTGGAAAGATTAGGACTTCGTACTCTTCCTAGCTATCTTCTTTCCACCCTTCCCTCGTCCCTTACCCTCCACCCTTCCCTTTTCCAGACGAGGAGGATGACTATGAGGAGGAGTACACCGTGCTGAAGGTCCAGGTGCGTGGTCGGCATTGGGCGGGGGCATGTCGTGCAAAGGGAAAAGCGGCAACGGTTAAGGAAAACCGCCTTCATAGTACGGCAGGCATGAAATTCGCCACGTCCGCGACATCCAAGCCCGGATCCGATTGCTTCCACTCCCGGGTTGTCTCTCCCCCCCATCTCACACAGGTGGGGCTGTTCGGCGACGTGGCGCGGTGGCAGCGGGAGCTGGAGCGGCTGAGCGAGTTGTTCGACACGGAGGAGGAGGAGGGGCTGCACTACATACTGCAGGGTGGGGAAAAAGAAATTCCAATTTGTGGATAGTGGCCCTACGTCAGTGCCCTGCTTACCCGCGCGTGTCTACACGTGTACACCTGGTCGTTAGCTGTGACACAATAGAGCTGAGACCCTAGCGCTGTCATAGGCTACCCTCCTCTCAGGTATACCGGTATGGGCAGCAGCAACCTTCCACACAGCCTCCCATCCTTACCTCCCTGCCTCTGCTGCCTCCACCCTCATTGCTTTGCTCCAATGTGCAGTACCAAGTGGTTTGGTTTGGTTTCCCTCTGACCCTCCCTCCCGCCCGTCCCGTCCCTGTCCCCACCTGCCTCCTCCTCCCTCCCTCCCTCTCCTCCTCCCTCCCTCCCTCTCCTCCTCCCTCCCTCTCCCTCCCCCGCCTACAGAAACCGTGACCAAGCTGCTCCGCAACCTGGAGTACTGCTCCTACGGCGCCACGGCGGGCAAGGTGTTCGGAGACCTGGACGCGGCGGAGCGCAAGTTCAACCAGGTGGGGTGTGAGGTGGGAGGGGTGGCTGAGTGAGCTGAGGTGGGGGTTCTTCCTCCATCCGCTCTCTCCTTCCCCTTCCCCTTCTCCCGCTCCCCGCCCACCCGTCTGCCTGCCCTCCCGCCTACTTGCATGCCCCCCACCCTCCCTCCCTGGCCCCCAGGTCTCCCTGGAGGAGCGCAGCAAGTTCAAGGAGGAGACCTACTCCAATGTGGACGGACGCAGGCGCCGCCGCAGCATGGAGCTGACACCCAACCCGGGTAGGGGGGAGGCGCAGGGGGTGGGGTGCAGCTAAGTGGGCTGGCGGAGTGTTGGGTCGAAGGGAAGGGAAGAAGATGTGAAGCACCGAGCTGGAGAGTGGGCGTGGTGGGACAGGGAAATAGCAAGAATGGTGAATGAGTATGACCATGGCTGCACCCCTCCTGGCCCGCCAGCCTCACCCTCACCCCGCTCACTTCTACGACCACCCCTCTTCCCCCACCCCCCTCAACCGCTGCGCTCCCAGACGCGGGTCTGGACTGCTGGCTGGTCGCCACGCTGGTGGTGGCGGTGGAGGGGCGGCTGGTGCTGCCGCGCGTCAGCAGCTCGGCCGAGCTGCGGAAGGCGCTCACGCAGCTGGGCAGTGTGGGCGCGGACTCGCTGCTGGCGTTCGAGCTGCTGTGGACACCGCAGGTGCGTGCATGGGGAAAAAGAAACTCCAATGTGTGGTGCGTGCGTGGGGAGGGCGGAGATTGGGGCTAGGAAAGCAACACCGGAAGGGAAGAAACCGCTATCTTTCAACACCGGGTTTTCCTATGGATGTATGAGGGTGGTGGGGCTACTATGAGGGTGGTGGGGCTACTTGCGCCGGAGCCGCCTGGGTGGTGGCATCACTGCACTCAGGGCAGCCAACAGATTTTCATGCGTGACGTTGTTGACGCCATGGGCGGTGCGCGATATACTCTTTGCGCGCGTGTGTCTCTGCCTGGGCTGCAGGCGGAGGGTGACAGCTACAGCAAGGACGAGCTGCTGGCGGACTTCCCCACCCTGGCGCTGCTGTGAACACGACGTGAACACCCGCTGTGCTGCCAGCACGTTGAGGACGTGCTGATGTTGAGAGGGAGGTGTGCCGCTGTTGACATTCCGATTCTGGAAGGGGAGAGAGAGCTGCCTAGGTAGGAGTATGCGAGGGGTTTTACAATGAGGTCTAGGCATTTAAGTGGAGGGCCTGGTCGATCCAGGGCTGGCAGCAGGAGAGCATGTGATCACGCAACACGCATGGGTCCCACTTTAGTCCGAAACTAGGTGTGTTGGTTAGGATTTAGGTGGGGGTCAACAGGCAACAACGGCGTTGCACAGGCCCCCATGCACCACGGTTATACGGTTATAAGATATGTACGGATCACTCTAACAGCGCACAACACGCTATAATTAATAGTTAAGATCAGTTAATCACCTAGGAATGGCGACAAGTTGTCGGATTCGTATACGGCCAAAAGTCTGTCGCTTTCTCCTAGCTGGTGTGTCGCGCGAATGGCACACTCTTGCGGTGTGCACCCCTCTGGCAGATGTGCACGTACGAAATCATATGCTACCCTTCCTCAACGTCCAAACGGTCAACGAACAATTGTGAACCGGATCACACGGCGTTAACATAATACAACCCAACATGTGCCATCAGTCCACCATGAAACCGAAACGACCCGTAGCACTGCTTTGGTCCGTGCCCGAGCCACTAATGGGCTTAGTATAGCCGTACAATATCATCGGTCAAAAGGTAACCACGAGTGCATGGCGCCTGCCTGGGCGAGTAGAACTTCTCATCCCCTTCTCTGCTAGTCCGTACGCGTTCTGGGACTCGAGCATGTTGTGTAGGACGACAGCTGTATACCAGCTGTGGAGCCCTTAAGCACGTGGGGTGCGACGGGCACGAATGCTTGGGCTGATCGGCTCCTTGGCAACTGGCTCCTCGGGAACTGCAGCAGCAGCGGCGGCGGCAGCAGCTTTGGAAGCGGCACGGGTGGTGCGCGGCGTTGCAGCTGGCGTCTTGGGGGCGCCCTGCGTATATCGCGGCAGCGGGTGTGTGAGCTTTTGTAACGACGAGCACTGAGCCGTACAGTTTGCTGGCAAGGACAGACAGCTTCCACTTACCTCCGGCTTACTCTTCACAGGAGTAGTTTCAGTTGAGGCAGCGGTGGGCTTGCGAAGCCTGCGGTCACAGCAAACGTCTCAAACTGGTGTGACGAATTGGACGCGCCAACCCCAACATCCAAGACGAGAAAATCAGCAACGCAGAACAGACCATACGCTCCCAGGGACTAGACATACCTGGACGACCGACGGATGACGTGACCGTCGCTCTGCAGCGTATTAAAAAAACAGGAATGTCGACATGAATTGCCCGGTCAACAACGACAGCACCGCACCCATTGATGTCGCAAAATACTCGCTAAATTTTACCACTCACATCTGCTACGAAGACTGATCCTTGGGGCTGGTCTTGCTCTTTGGGCTTTTCAGCCTCGTCTTCAGGCTTGCTCACAGGCTTCTTGCGAACGCTCCACACGAGAGCAAAGGTAATAATTGTAAGCACAGCTAAGATACAAGGGACTATGCATACTGGGAAAGGGCTCTCCATGTTCGCGGCTTTCAACGCAGCGTTGACCAAGTTGCACATTTGTCAAAAATTGTACAGAAGAGCTTGCGCTTCGGCAATGTGACCAAAAATCAATACTATATGCAACCAGCAGACACGCTGAAGTATAACTATGTGCTGAATGTGCATAGGTATCCCGAATATGGACGACAGTTACGCATGTATGTCGTACTAATAGGGCTCTGGCCGCTGCGCCGCTCCGATGAAGGCGCAGTCAACGCATCCTGAACTTCTTAGACTATGGTTCCTGTTATTGAGAGGGCAGTTGATAGACACCCACTGCAGGCACCGGAGCTGAGACCGGGATGGATGCTAAGCTTTGATGGTAAGAAGCAAGCGTATGTCGCGCTCTGCTGCGCCGAGTCGGATGGCAAAGACGTAACACGCACGTTGACATGCCATTACGGCGTTCGCACGCTGCCGTCCTCATTTAGCCCCTAACCGTATCCCCTTTTACGAGGCGCAGGGTGGGCTAGGTTGGGCCATACCGAGCCAATGCTAAAGGCCGTGTAAGACCTAGGCCTGCCGGGGAATCCCAAGCTGCTCTTTAGCAGCCTTGCGGAACTAACACGCCTTGCACTTACCCGTGGCTTGCAAGTCATTCTTGCCATCTCCTTTTTTGCTTCTTCCAGCGCCCTTATTCAAGCAGCTCTTCAGCATTGGGTTGCAGCCACTTGTGATACGGCATTACGGTTATGTCCAAGAGTGGAAGCGTTGGTGTACGACATGCAACAGCCCAGGTTGCACATGGGGTGTACGGTCATGATAGCAATATGGCGGGCTGGTGAGGTATGTGGAGGTAAGGGGTTGCGTGCGAACGAGAATTTGCGACGGCTAGAAGGAAATTTTCAAAGGCTAGGGTTCCGTAGTGCGCATTAGCTTAAGAGACAGGTGCGGTTGCAAAGGTCCACGTGAACCCAAGCTGCCAGGCAAAGTAGCCAACCCTGCGTGCTCAGCAGGCTAGGGGAGTGGGAGTAGTGCTATTCAGCGGTCAGGGCCGGGCGGCGCAATGGTGGCGGTAATGGAGCGGCGGGCTGGCACAGACAGGGGGTATCGAGGGTCAGAGGGCGGTTATGAGCATCAACACGAAAAAGAAGCAAGCAGGATACGCGCATTATCATGGTAACAGATTGCATGTTGCCGTTGGGTTTGCGAGGGGTTTGAAATTGCTCCTATCCGAACCGCTATGCGTTCTACGTTCTGGAATATCCGTATACGGTACCTTAGGGGCGTGTGTGGGGCTAGGTTGGGTGTCCGCGCCAAGCGCCCCGGCACCATCCGTGCAATACCCAACTCAGGGGCGAAGTCCCCGCAACCCAACCAGAGAACTAACACCGGCCAAGGAAAGGGCGTGCAATAGCTGTGAAGGCCGAAAAGTAGTAGTTCTTGGCGAGCCCCGCCCTTTCGCCTGCTGTCCTGCATTTCAAGCGCTGTGAAAGAATCCAACGCTCTGGTTTCCATAATCCTAGATAGCCCTACACAAAGGTTGCATACAATTGCTATGAGCGAACTGGACGGGAGACGCTTCAAAGAAAATATGTGGGGGAACCCAATGCATTTTTCCTTATATTGTTTCCTCAGAGAATTTCCTTTAGGCAGGATATCGATTGAGACCTAGCTGCGGTGTTGCATGAAAAATTGCTCCGGCCGTACACGCAGGGCCCATGCCTTGAGTAGTTTGCCCAACTCGATTTCCACCCTTGCTTCTAGCAGACCTGATGACCGAATTGTAAGGAAAATACCACAAATTACGAAACAACTTTAGCAAGACCATGCGGGCAACTTTGCTTGCCCTGCTTCTGGGCGCTCATATACTATTAGCATGCGCCGGCGAGGACCGTGTACTTGCCGAGCAAAAGCCAGCAGCTAAGACATCGAATATTATCCCCTCAGCTGGCCCTGCAGAGCTATATAGCGGGAATGGGGACGTTAGCGCAACGGGTGAGTCCCGATCTCCAGTGTATTTTGCAACCGGATGGACTTGACAGACCACGAGGCCCGCAGGAGAGTGTGCTGGTGACATTAAGGCGGCTTGCAAGGACGTCAGCGCGGGCGAGGGCCGGTTGGCACTATGTCTCACAAAGCGCATCCGTGCTCAGCGCCAAGGGAACGTTGTTGGTGCGTGCAGCAGAAGCGAACCTTGCTCCAGAGCTTTTCTACAGCATCTTTTTTGTTCTACAGGCCGGAAGGTGTCCAGTAAATGCCAGGACTCACTAGCAGCCTTCAAGATGGACAGGTCTAAGAACATCAACAAAGACGTGCCCCTCGGTGAGGTTGTCAATAAGTGTATATAGTTTTAACGTTATACAAGTACTTGACCTTAAATCCTTTCTTTGCTTCTGCAGCCAAGGCTTGCAAAGATGATGTTGCCAAGCTGTGCAAGTCTGCTAACGACAACACCCTGCCTGGCTCTGTTGCGGGATGCCTAACGTAAGTTTCAGCATATCGTGGCCCCTTATGCTGCTGCCTATGTTCAGTTGCTTACATTGCTCTTTGAATACTCGCAGGGACAATAAGCCAAAGCTTACTGCAGCTTGCGGTGCGGAGGTTTTCCGGACGCAGCAAGAAGTAGGTATCATGCTTGCTGCTTTCTGCTCTTCGGCGCACTAAGCTGTCATTCCCTCTTCAGGTTGCGGAGGATTACCGGTTCGATTACAAGCTGTACACTGCCTGCAAGGACGACGTTGCTAACCTTTGCTCGGACGCAGAGAAGGGTGATGAGCTGGAATGCCTGGTGGGTGTTGAACGTGTTGCAAAGTTGGCTGTTGCCTTAGCAGATGGTTCGAGCGCATTTTAACAGCACACGTACCTTTTCAGGCCGAGAAGCGGCTACAGGTGTCATGGGAGTGCCAGAACCAGATGTTCCGCAACGAGAAGGACAGCGGCGACGACATCCGCCTTAGCACCCGCTTGTTCAACAAGTGCTTGACAGACCAGCAGAAGTTCTGCAAGGACGTGGAGCCGGGCCACATGCGGGTGCAGGAATGCCTTGAGGACAACGTTGAGGAGTCCGGGTTTTCTGCCGAGTGCAAGTCTGAGCTGGAAAACGTCATTGCTAAGCGTGTGGCGGATTTCCGTTTGGACATCGCGCTCCGTGAGGCGTGCGAGAGCGACCTGAAGGATACCTGCGGCACCTCCCTTAAGGAAATGGACGAGGTGCGTTCAAACCCCATAGTTTTTATGGGTAACAAGGTGTTCCAGTCGGTATTTCGCGAAGGGCCGTTGAACACTTGGGAATACCTTCGGGGCATGCGTTCTAGACTCCATGCCTCCGATCATCTGACGCTGGGCCTAATCGCATGAGCTTGGAGAGGCTCGTGACTTAAGACTACCTTAGAACTTGTGGAGGGCTGCACGTAGCCCTAAACGTCCATGCTAGGACAACGGAAAGGTGCTTTAGGATATTGCCCTGAAGGTACCGGCGAGGATATATTCATGCCGTTTGGGGGGAGAGTTCAACGAATTCGTACTGGGCCTGGCCATGCAATGCAGGACGACAAGCGGAAGAAGGACGCGCTCAACTGCTTGACGCAGTATCGGGAGGAGCTGAAGAGCGACAAGTGCAGGGCGGAGATCCACCGACGCCTTTCCCGTGCTGCCCGTGACATCCGGTTCGATGAGGTGCTTGCGAGCTCCTGCACGGAGGACCGCAGCCGCTTTTGCAGTGACATCCAGCCGGTGCGTGGGATTTCAGGGGATTGCCAAAGATCCGTAAGACGTACAGGGGATTGCGAACATATACACGGCGTAGGCTCTACAATTCGAAGTGCTAACAAAATCCATTATGGGCACTTGCAGGGCTCCGCCAGGGTCATCCGCTGCCTCCAGGACAACCGCAACAATCTGGAGTCGAAGTGCGCTGCTGCCCTTTTTGACCACGAGGTCAAAATGGCAGAGGACATTGACTTCAAGTTCCCAATGAAGCGTGCGTGCGCATGGGAGATCAGCAACTTCTGCAAGGATATTCCGCATGGTCATGCCCGCGTTGTAAGGTGGGTGCCTAGGTGTAGTTGTACCCTTACTGCGCCGGGTGAGCCACGGCGCATTCTGTCCTGCTAAAGTTTAGGCACGATTGACGGTAATGCAGGATGGTATATCCTGTATTATAGCATTCCCACCGGCGTCGTGTACGTTTTTGCGGCGTGAGTACGCCGATCGTCCAAGGATTGCCTATCACTTAAAGATGTCCCATGCCTTTAATAGCCCCGCAAGGTATTACATTTTGGCTGATTCTTGTTGCCATGCAGGTGCCTCGAGGACAAGTTGGACGACACGGACATGTCTAAAGAGTGCAAGGACGAAGTAATGAAGGACATGAACCGCATGTCGCAGGATTTCCGTCTCAACTGGCGTCTTAACCACGCCTGCGATTCCGAAATCCAGAAGCTTTGCCCCAACAGGTGCAGCAGCGTGCCCGGCGTTACTTGCGGAGGCCTGGTGCTGCAGTGCCTCCAGGATAAGCAGGATAACATTACCAGCCAGGCTTGCCAGGATGAGGTGTTCTACTACGAGCTTATGGAGGTTACTGACTTCCGTAACGACGTTATCCTCGCTGAGGCGTGCCGCAACGATGTGGACGCGTACTGCAAGGACGTTGAGCCTGGTGGGTGATTGGCATTGACTGTCATCGACCCATGAAAACTAATGGATGGTGGCAAAATGGTCAAGTCTCAGCATGTGACCGGCTTATGTTACGGCTGTTGTTAAGTGGTACCGTTACATAGCCATCTCTTGCTGGGTTCTCTGTGCCCTGGCCCCGGTGCAACGCCGCAAAACGTGTCATGCTAGGATGGCTTCCATGCCGGGGTCGGGACAGATCTCCCTTGTTGTGCACCTGGGGCGCATATCCGATCGCATGCCGAGCGCAGGGTTCCCTATCCTAATATAGTGTCATGGTCACCTGCAGGTGAGGGTCGCGTCCACCAGTGCCTGCGCTACAACAGGGATAAGCTCTCTGAGCAGTGCCGCAACGAGGAGATGAAGCTGGCTGCTCTGGAATACCGGGACATTCGCCTGCGGCCTAAGCTCAATAAGCTCTGCTCTGAGGAGAAGGCGGTGTACTGCAAGGTGAGAACCGGGGCAACGACGCATCAACGACTGATTAGGTTGAGCATTGGTCGGTTTCCTGCTTCGAGCGTTGTTCGGGGCTAGGAAGTGCGGGGTGTTGCTTGCATTCGTAGTGTAGTAAAGAAACAGGAGGTACCTAACCGAGTTGAATGCCATTTCCCTGTCTTCCAGGACGTTAAGCCCGGCAAGGCGCGCGTGATTAAGTGCCTGATGGAGAACATGGCCCAGCCCAACTTCGGCGAGGAGTGCAAGGAGGAGCTGCAGAAGCGCGAGGACATGATGAAGTCGGACTACCGGTACGACGTTGGCGTCCTTACCAACTGCGAGTCGGACGTCGACACCTACTGTGCTGAGGCTAAGACTAAGCTCCGGGGCAACGCCACGGTCCTTAAGTGCCTGGTGGCTAACTTTAAGAACCTGGCAGAGCAGTGCCAGTCCGAAATGTCGCGCGCTGTTCGCCTTGCCCTGTGGGACTACAAGCCGGGCGCCGCGCTTACGACCGCGTGCGACAATGACGTGGACACGCAGTGCCCACGGGTGAGTAGTACAATGGGGACGCGACGAAGGAAAGGCGAGCAGTTGAGCAGGGTGCTTGGGCGCGTGGCGGACGTAAAGCTGCTGGATTCCAAACCAATATGTCCTTGTATTGCGCTAATGCCTTCAACATCTTTTGGGTCTCGGTTACTGCCCCACAGGGTGCCCGCAGCCGCTCCGGCGCTGTGTTCACGATCGGCGCTGTGGGCCGCTGTCTGTCAAAGGCTCTAGTGGAGGGCAAGCGGCTTGAGAGCAAGTGTCGCTCACTGGTTCTTGTAGCCGCACCTAAGGACGCACGCGTTTACTTCGACCACCCAGAGTCCACATCCGCGCTTATCCAGAAGATCGCGCAAGTGCAACAAGCAGCTGGCTTGGAGTCGGTGCTTGTAGATGCTGACAGCAGCACAGTAACCGTAACTGGGTGGGTCGCGCTGGCCTGCATCATTTCGCTCATCGTCGTTTTCGTTGGCGGGGCAGTGCTGCTGTACAAGCGTCTTGTAGGAGCGGAGAAGCCACACACGCTCACCGTCAGCTACAAGAATGGTGAAATCTAATTGGTTGGCTGGTTACACAGACACGTAGCTGCAATAGGGTTGCTAGGCGAATTTGGGGTTCCGGGGTAGTACAGGGTTTCGGAGGGATGCAATAGGTCTGTCAAGCCTTGCAGTGCCGAGCGCCAGCAGCATAGGACAGTTTCATTAGGGGAATTTCAGGGGTCTTGTTTCCTCGTAACGAGTGATCCGAGGTTGTGACATGGTATATACTTTTACGTTAATTGTCTATGATACGGGTAACGCTTCGTAAGCGAAAAGGTGGGAAGGGCATTTTAGACAGGATTACCTGACATGATGAGCATTGACATGTTGCTGTAGTGATGACCTCAGGGGACATACGCGAAAACTAGCGGGGTGTACCGTTAGCAATGCTGTTTAGACGGATGCGGCTCAGGTTGGTTTAGAAATCCCACCGGTGTTTCGCCGGTGCTGTATAGCCTTATAATAGCCGACTGCCAGAACTCTACATATGTGTGACTAAATGGCACCACGAACGAACAGACCTTCCGTATTTTTTTAAGAATTGTACTTCACAGTACTTCCTGGATTCGATATGGAGGTACTACCCTCTACTCGTTGCGAATTCACTGCGACAAAAATGGCCGGCAAGACAGCACCGAATAGCTTGGCCAATCCTGTTACCTGCACAGCGCCTCATGACATGTAGCCTTTCCCCAAGGTGCCCCTTGGCACAGTACAAGTATACTATGTACAGCGTTACACAGTCCAGCAATTCAATGTAACGTTGGTAACCTGACCATTAACATTTGAGCACGCATTAACTGCGTCACACAGCCCATTGGGTCTTACCCCAAGCCCCAAACGGAACAACATGGAGCCCTTATCAGCACAGCAGTACCGTACAACCATCCTGCCTAAGATGTGGTAGGCGGGAAGCCTCCAAGCATGTATATGCTACCAAACAGTACGACACATGTCGTAAGTGCAAAGCCCACCAGGTACACCGCAAACGCCCACCGCTTGGAAAGCCCTGTTTTCGCTGATATTCCAACGATGATCCTCTCGAACACGGGCGCCAGCGCAATGGCGAGGCTGAAGCGAAGCGGCCGCACAATATTCTGCAGCAAACATAACGAATGAAGGGTTTCAGGGGCCGCAGATCCTGACCTGATCTCGTATCCCACGGAGCCTGACCAGCAATAAGACAGTTGGTCGTTTCTTAGTTATGTGCCGCAGTAGGACACGGTGTATTCCATTCCATACACGACCCATCTTATTCAGGGTCCAAGCTCTCGCCATACGCGATTCGCTTCTAAGAATGCCCCTCTGAGGTCCCTTCATTTCTGACGTACCTGCATCGTCCACAGGCCCGCGTAGAATGCAAGGAAGGCCGGCCACTGCCCCGCTGCCAGCGGCGACTTGCCTGTCGCCTTAACGAAGCTGATCCACGCAATGCCCAGGCAGATACCGTACGTGACGTTCGATATAAAGCCTGCCAATGGTTACATTACATAAGGGACCACAAGGGGAATTGCTAGTCAGAATTGTTGCAACATCTCCGGAGTCAGCGTAGGGTAGAATCCTAGTCGCTCATGATGTGTCCGACCCCTGGGTCAGTTACTCGCGTAACTACGCTGCCTGTAGCTTTCTGCAGTGCATTGGGGTGCTACCAACTTCCCGCTCCGTATTGCCCACACCTCCGTAGCACAAGAGTACGCTCTAGCACGCACCGAGAAGGAGGGTTGGGAGCTCAGCTGGTGCGCATTGACTGATCAAGGAAGAGCATGACATGCTGTTAACGCCACACTACCCGGGGGTGGGGCTAACCCGGCTCCTAAGGCTTGGGAATAAGGAACCCCCACATCGTAGGAAGTTAAGGGGTCGCAACGGTAAGCGCGTTTACTATACATCGTCGGGTTTTGCCAGTGCCGCTCCCCAGCCCCCCAAAGTTCACCCAAGGCGCCCTCACCGTAGCTGGCGAACGCCCCCATGCCCAGCTGCGCCAACTTCGCCTTGTCCAGCTTATCGCCCAGGAAGAAACGCTTGACGCGACCAAGCAACCCCGGACTGCGGTACCCAGGTAGCAGATGAGGGCAGCACACGTAAGAAGTTAGTCGGTGTTTCGGTAGCTATGGCACATTCGGGTGGCTTCTTGCGCAATTGTGCGCACATGGGGGTGTACCTCTCTGCAGCAGGTGGAGCGGAGGCATTGGGCTGGCCGGGGTTGTCATCCGGCACAGGCGCTGCCGCGGATGAAGAGGAGCAAGTTAAGCGATTCCATCGCGATTGACATGGCGGTGGGTGGCAAAGAAAAAATCGTGAAGTTCTGGGCAAAGGTGTTGTAACTCCTACGGTGACTCCGCGCGTCGCACACCGAGGATGTGATGTATTTTGACATTGCATTTTGGGCAGGGCAGGGAACTAATATGTAAATTTGCGTAGTGAGCTTGCTAGAAGGTATCCATGAAGCCTTGAAGCCCGATGAGCCGATACGGCAATCGTGATCAGTGCGCAAGCCAAAGCTGTATCCGCAATACGACCTAAGTAGTTGCTTACATTAGAGCACGTCATTTACTGCTAGTAGTTTCCGAACAACACATAGCGAAACCTTGCGCTCTTCACGCGCATTCCGTCGCCATGGCAAAGAACATTCTTATCGTGTGCACGTCCTGGGACAAGCTAGGAGACACTGATGAGCCAACTGGATGCTGGTAGGCTCGATGAAACTTTTACCTGTGAGTGATTATACAGGCCGGCACAACATCCGCGCGTGCTTCTTTCCAGGGCTGAGGAGGTTGTTGCGCCTTACCATGTGTTCAAGCGCCAGGGCTACAATGTTGTTATCGCTTCCATTAAGGGCGGCGAGATTCCCATGGATGACGCGAGCCTGAACCCGCCGTACCTCACTAAGGAGGTAAGGAAGGTGGCCATAACACGGAGCGTCGCCATTACTCTCCTCACTGATTTGTCTTTCCAAGCTCGGGGGCTCGCGAGGCTCAGTGGTGCGCCTGTTTGGGTGGGCTTGGGAGGTAATACATAGTTTCTTCCTCTTTGCCCCTCATGCCCGTCCTCATGCCCGTCCCCGCCCCACCACTTCACCCTGCCACCCCCCTCAGGTGGAGGACTTCCTTCTAGATGGTGAGGGCAGGGCGAGATGGGGATTAGAGACCACACCAAATTACATGAAATCTACTGTTTGTGGGGTGTGTGCTGTGGTTTAACGGCATGATAGCCCTTCATACCACCTTTGCCACCACCACAAACTCCTCTGCACTTCCTTCCCCCCATTCCTCCCACCCAACATGGTGCCGTCCTATATGGTTCGGTGTGTTTCTGACTTCCCTCCCCTCCCCTCCCCTCCCTGCCCGCCCCCCCCCCCAGATGACGCCATGAAGGGTGTGATGGAGTCGCTCCCCCTCAGCGACGTGCGGGCAGCCGACTTCGACGCCGTGTTCCTGCCCGGGGGACATGGGGCGTGCTGGGACTTCCCGGGTAGGGGGTGGGGGTTGGGGGTGGGTGGGTTGGGAAGGAGTAGAAGCCTAACTGGACGAGTGGGAGGGGTAAAATGAGTAAAGTGGCGAGCTGATACGACGAGGCTTCACCATGGGTGGGTTTGGGGTTGTGTGGAGTGGGGGTTGAGTTGGGTTGGAGGTGTGGTTGTTAACGGGGTCATTCAGATGGGTGTTCCAAACCCTAAAACCCCACACACACCTCCCTCCTCTCACACAGACAACGCGGCGCTCCAGTCGCTGCTGGGGGAGTTCGTGGCGGCGGGCAAGGTGGTGGCGGCGGTGTGCCACGGACCCGTGGGTCTCGTCAACATCAAGGGACCCGACGGACAGCCGCTGGTGGCAGGGAAGAAGGTAAGTGGGGGGGGGTAGGTGGAGGAGGAGGGGGACTGGTGCATGTGCGTGTGAGTACCGTGCATGTTAACGACCCTGCTGGCTGGGAAACAAGGAACGCAGCAACGCACTCTGATTGCCGGAAGGGACCCCTCCCTCCCCCCCCCTCAGTTAGTTGCTTCCTCTTTAACCCCCCCCCAGGTGACCGGTTTCAGCGACGCGGAGGAGTTCGCTGTTGCCAAGGAGGGGGTGGTGCCCTTCCTGCTGGAGGCGCGGCTGCGGCAGCTGGGTGGGCGGTACGAGGCGGCAGCGGAGAAGTGGGCGCCGCATGCAGTGCGGGATGGGAACCTGGTGACAGGTGGGTGGGTGGGGGGTGGATGAGGGGTGAGGGGTGAGGAGGGGAGGAGGTCGGAGGTGAGGGGTTAGTGCACCCCCCACACACACACGCATCCCTTCAATGGTACCGGTACGCCCATTGCAATGTGTTGCAGCATGTTGGGCAGCTCCCCAAACCCCCGCATACACCTTCCCCCCCCAGGCCAACTCCTACCCCCATTGCTTTGCCCTAACTTGTGGTCTCCTATGGTTTGGTATGGTCTTTGACCCCCCCAGGTCAGAACCCCGCCAGCTCCGCCGCTACCGCCCAGCTGGTGGTGCAAGCGCTCAGCTGACCCTGGGGGGAGGAGGGGGAGGAGGAGGGGAGACATGCAGGCGTCATCAGCAGCGGTGGAGCAGCAGCAGGCAGTGGTGGAGGCGGAGGCAAGCGGAGGAGGGGTTGGCAAGGAGGCAGGGGCAGGGGCGGCGCAGGGGGTTTCTCGGAGCTGCGAGGGGAGGTGGAGCAGCTGTTGGCGGCGGTGGAGGGGGCTGAGCGGAGGAGGAGGGGAGCCAAGCGGAAAAAGGGGGAGGTGGAGGGGGTGGCGGTGGGTGGTGGAGGTGGGGGTGGGGGAGGAGGGTTGTAGCCGGGAAGCGGCCGTGATGGGAGGGTGGAGGGACATAGCGGCGCAGCGGTACACGGTGCACAGACGAGCGGAGGTGCAGGGCCAGTTGGCCTAGCTGTCGGCTGCTAGGCTGTTGGCGGGTCTTACAGACGGCACTCTACCCATTGTTACAGTGCCTTCTGGAGACCTTCCGTGGTGGGAGGTGTGCTGGAACATGTGCTACATGCCACATGCCCCTTACTGCTTCTGGAGGGGCCTTCGGGGATTTCCTGTCATCGTGCCATGTGGGTGCCTATGGCATACTGGTATGCGATATGCATGGGGTGAACCATCGTGTCCCGTCCTGGCGGGCACATTGTTGTGTGTGTGGCGGTCCATGAGCCTGCTGGCTCGTCTGGGCCTTGCAAGCCCCGAAGCCTGTAACAATGTACTTCCTTACGATGAAAACGGCTTTCCTACTTAAGCACTTAAGCGCTTCTTCTTGGACTCGTCTGCTGAACAATGTTAGGGACATCGCTTTGACGATACCTGAAACCTTCCCCAAAAGCAAAGCAATTTGGGTGGCAAAGGACATGAGTAATATTCCTTATAATCGCGACTAAATTTTGCGTGGTTATCCTGCGAAGCGGAAACCGCCGTGCACCGTGGCCGTGCAAAGTCCGCTAGCTTATTGCTGGTTACCGACCGCTATAGGCCAAGCTCCTATCAATGTGCAACAGAATGTATTAACTAGTAAGACAGCGCTATGTTAAATCCTTCCTCCTGCTATTAGTCAACCGCTGCTGCAAGGGAATGAGCTCCAATGCGCATTCGACGGCTCCACAAGCGGTCGCCATGTCTGTCGAAAGCCGTGATGTGGAACCTGTATTGCGCCCTAGCTTGCATCCCGAGTCTCGAAGTGCTGTTCGGGAGCGATGCGAAGCGCTTGCACGACAGGTCTTTGCGAGGGGCCTCGCAGCCGCGATTCCCTCGCAGCCACCGGACGCACCACCCCAACCACGGCCGCACCAGGTCTGTAATTCCGGCTGCGGCAGCAGCGGGAGGGAGGGATGGGGTTGGAAGGGGAAAAGAAGACTACCCAATGGGTTGGAGGGGGAGGGAGGAAGGTCTCCAGGTTGACCCGCATGGGACACTGGCAGGGCGCAGAGGTACCCAAGCGGTGATGGCGTGAAGGAAGGGCCTGGCTGAACGCGGGCTGAACGTGGGTGAGGGCACCTCCTTTCTGCATGTCCGCATGTTCGCATGCGGGCTTACTCCACCACAGCCACTCCCATGCACCCCCACTCCGCTCTCCCCTCCTTCCCTCCCTCTCCCTCCCTCTCCCCCTGCCCCTGCTGTGTCAGGTGGAGGCAGTGGCGCGGCTGCTGGAGGGGGTATATTGGGACTGTACGGCACCCGCACCTGTCAACTACCTCCTGCAGGTTGGTTTGTTAGTTGGTTCGTCAGTTGGGACCTGACACCACCCAGCAGCTGAGTTTGCCCTATCCCCCACGTTGGGAATCTTTCTCCCCTTCTCCCTCCCATCTCCTCCCATGGAGAAGCCTCGTCATCCAGTTCGTCAATTTTCTTTATTTTTACGGTATCCCACCTCCTCCCCCAGCACTCCACGGGCAGTGGCAAGAGCTTCACGCTAGCTGCCCTGGCGGTGGCTCTGTGCGGCTGGCGGGACGGGGCGGGCGGGGCGGTGGGGCGGGTGCTGCTGCTGAGCGACCGGCTGCAGCTGGAGGAGCAGCTGGGGGGCGCGGTGGAGGGCTTCTGGAGGGGTGAGGGGTGAGGGGTGAGGGGACGGGGGGACGGGGGGACGGGGGGCGGGAGGGATCCGGAGGGGTGAGGGAGGGTGTAATGGGGTTATGAGGGTAAGCGTCCCTCCATCCTTGCTGCCCTCTTGTACTTCCCACAACATGCGGTTCCCTCAATGCAGCTCAGCTTCCGCTCCGCACGCACAAGCCACGACCACCTCCTCCTGCCACTCGTGTTTCCATCCCTCGCTCCCCTCCTCTCCTCCTCCCTTCCCTCCCCTCCCTTCCCCAGGCAACGGCGGCCCCCCCGGCGGCCTCCTACGCGCCGCCACCACCGCCCAGCTCGCCGCCTTCCTGGCCCCTGCTCCCCAACAACAACAACAGCACCACCACCCGGAGGGGGAGGGGGACCCCTGCTGGGCCCCCACACCACCCGGCTGCCCCTCCCCTCCCCCCGGAGCCAGCTCCCCGCAGCAACCCCCAGCCAGCTCCCCGCCCTCCCCGCCCTGCCATCCGGAGGAGGAGCAGGAGGAGGCCCCCAGCTGCCGCCCCCGCTGCCGGCCGCTGGTGGTGCTGTGTACGGTTCAGAAGCTCACCGCGCTGTGGCGGGCGGGAGGAGCAGGGGGAGGAGGGGGCAGCAGGGGCGGGGGCGGGGGCAGGGCTCAGACGCGGATCGCGGTGATTGCTGACGAGGCTCACCGGCACCACGGCAACGGTACGACAGAACAGATCCAACAGATCCTGGCAGGGCTGCTGCTGGGTGGTGGGGCGGGCGGTGGAGGTGGGAGGCGGCATGTGCGTGGGGTGCAGCCCCGGCAGCAGCCCCGGGGCCTCACGTTCTTTGGCTTCACCGCCACACCCAGTCCCAAGGTGGGTAGGCTGGTGGGGGCTGGGTGCTGGGGGAGGGTGCTGGGGGAGGGTGCTGGGGGGGGGAGGGTGCGGGTGCGGACTGAGCAGTAAAGCATGATACATTGATACTACTGCGTCCCTGTAGCTACGATAGAAACGGCCGGGGGCTGTAGGATTGCTGGATCAGGTGGCAACACGCTCACTGGCCCCTCTTCCCTGCCTCCTGCTTCCCTGCCTCCTCCTTCCCTGCCTCCCTCCCTCCCTCATCACGTCCTCAGGCGCTGCAGCTGTTTGGAGTGGCGACGGAGGTACCCGCCGACCCATGGGTCGACGAGACTTCCGGGGTCAGCGGGCAACATGGCAGCGGCAGTGGTGGCAGGCAACACGCAGGACCTCACCGCCGCCATCGTCTCACTACTGACTCCGACCAGCAAGCCAGGGAGCAACAGCAGCAGCAGCGGCAGCGGCAGCAGGAGGAGCGGCAGGAGGATTTGCTGGAGGCCTTGATGTTTGCGGGTGGGGGTGGGGGTGCTGGCGGCAGCAGCGGTCGAGAGGCGAGCAGGAGGAAGCGCAGCGACAACAGCGGCGGGCATGACAACAACAGCGACGGCGCTAAAGCCCCGAGGCGGGAAAGCAGCACTGCCCTGCTGTACACCCCCTTCCATTGCTACTCCATGCGAAGTGCCGTACGAGACGGCTTCGTACTGGATGTACTGCGGTGCTACAGCTGCGTGATGCCACGACTGCGGATTGCGGGTGTCGGTACTGCAGGTGCAGCAGCAGAGGGTGCCAGCTTGGATGGGGTTGCGCCTCATCCTGGTAACACAGCGGGTGCTGCTGATGCTACCGGCGCTGGTGCTGGTGTTGCTGCCCCTGCCCCTGCCGCCCCTGCTAGCATCGCGGAGGAGGGGGTGCTGGTGGAGGCGGCGTCCAACAGCCGGCAGGTGGTGGAGCGCAAGGTGGGGCGGGGGAGGGGGCATGGGGTGTGCTAAGAAAACTGGCCGCGAGTAGGAACGTACTGTGATTGTATTGTATTGTATGTCTGTGTGTTAAAATATGTGTGTTTTTGTACGACACGCCGCCACCCTCCAGTCAATTGCCTCCGGACCGGCTCCGCCCCGCACCGCCTGGAGGAGCCGACATGTCGCACGGTTATCCTCTCCCCAGCCTCTTCCTTTTTGGCCCCAACCCAGCCTTCTCCCTGCCCCCTTGCCCCCCCCCCTCAACCCCTCCCCCAGGCCGCCTACATCCTGCAGCGCTTCACGGCGCAGTGGCGGCGAGCTGCCGCCGCCGGCTTCCCCTGCCTCCGGGGTATGCTGGTGGCGCGCAGCCGGCAGCACGTGGTGTGGTACGTGCAGGTGGGGAGGCGAGGGGGGGTGGGGAGGGGGGAGATGGAGGGGGAGGGTATGACGTGGATTGGGCAGGCAGCAGTGGCGGTGGCAGGAGGGGGATGCCGCTCCAAACGTCATACGTCGCTGCATCTGTCCTCGTAGCAAGCCCCCATGCAGCCCCCATCCGTGCAGCCCCCATGCAGCCCCCATCCATGCAGCCCCCATGCAGCCACCGCCTGCTCCACCTGCTGGGCTGCCCCGGCCCCAACCCCCACCCCCACATGGTGGAGCCCCCGCCTGCCGAGTGCTGAATGGCCCCCTGCTGCTGTGCTGCTCTGGGCTCCCGACAATCCTCACCGGCCCCCTCCCCTCAGGCCCTCCGACGGCTCATCGCGCAGGACCCCGAGTTCGCCCGGTTGGCAGGTGTGTGTGTGTGTTAAAATAACTGGCCGCGAGGCGAAACGTACTGTGATTGCCGAAAGATGGAGTGTGTGTGTGTGTTGGAGGGGTTGGAGGAGGGGAGAAGGAGGGGGAGGGGGGGAGAAAATAATGCCATGCTGTGCGTGCTGGTGGTGAGTGGGGTTGGCCGGTGGGGTTCATCGCAGCTCCCAGACCCACCGGTTCGACATGGCGCCGCGTGGCGGGGCTCGGCCCTCACCGATTCCCCCCTCGCCGCCCTCCTCTTCTCCCGCCCCGCAGAGTCCGCGGCTGCGGCTGAAACCGGGGAGACCGCACTACTGACCGGCAACAGCAGCAACAACACCGGCAACCGCAACAGCAGGGGCAGCAGCCCCCCCACCTCCTCCGCAACAGCCGCCGCAGTGTTCGGCGCCTTCAGCGGGGTCATTCCATTGCCCACGGAGGAGGCGGGGGAGCTGCTGGGGGTGCTGGCGGCAGGGGGCGGTGGCTGCAGGGAGGGTCAGCGAGGGCGGAACGGAGGCGGGGGACTGCAGGGGGAGGGGGAGGAGGAGGAGGGGAGGGATGGGGGGCCCTGTGTAGGCCGCCGCCGCCGCAGCCAGCCACCTCGCAAGCGGCGGCGGTGCGGGGAACAGCAGCAGCAGCAGCGGGGGGAGGAGGAGGGACCGAAGCAGGACGAGGAGGAGGAGCAGCAGCAGCGGCGGCAACAGCAGCAGGGGAGGAGGGGCAACAACGGCAGCAGGGGCGGGGGTAGGCGGGCGGTCAACGGCTGGGATGCGGCTCTAGCTCATCTGGGGATGGAGGCGGAGGGGGAGGGAAAGGAGGAGGAGGGAGAGGGCAGGAGTAGCGGGAGTGAGGGCGGTGATGGGAGAGGTGATGGTAGGAGCAGTTATGAGGGGAGTGAGGGCGGTGGGGAGAGTGAGGACAGCTGGAGAGACGGCGGCAGCACTAGCAGCCGCAGGGGCAGCGGTGGCAGCAGTAGCACCGAAAGCGAAGCGTCCGAAGACTCGGAAGAGGAGGAGGAAACACCTGGATGGGGGCCAGAGGAGGAGGAGGAGGAGGGGGAGGGGGACGAGGGTGGCAGTGATAGCGAGGAAGGCGGCCGCCGCGTCAGAGGTGGTGCGAGATGGAAGAAGAGTAAGAGATGTAGACATGCGGCGGCAGCAGCAGCAGCACCCATTGCAGGGAGGGATACATGGGAGGAGGAGGAGGTGGAGGGGCGGAAGACGCGTTTACGGCTACGCTGCAAGCTAGCAACAGCCGCCACCGCCACTACCGGCCCTTCCTCGTCGTCGTCCGCCGCTCCACTCATGGTGCCAATCAGCGAGGCGGAGTTGAACGGTCGCGGGACCGACCCGCGGGTCGCTCGGCTGCTGGTGGTGTGCTCAAAGTACGAGACGGGGTACGACGACCCGCGACTGGGCGCCATGTTCATTGACAGGTGTGTGGGGGGGGGGGGGCCGCCAGCACCCACCCGCTCGAAACCCCTGCACCTCCCCAACCATTCCCCCTTCCTTCCTGCCCCTCCGACCCCGGCCCCTCTCCGCCCCCCTTCCCCCTCACGCCTCCCAGGCCGCTCTCCGGCTCCCGCGCGGTGCAGGTGCTGGGTCGCCTCAACCGCCCCGCCCCTCATCTGGGCAAGCGGGCGGCGCTGGTGGGGGTGACGGACTTTGTGAACAGCGCGGGGGTGCTGCGGGAGGCGTTCGAGGAGTTCTATGACGTCACCTGCCTGCACACGGGTGGGGTGTATGGGGGGTACTCGGGCAGGGAGGAGATCCGGTTGGGGTGGGGGACGGGGGAGAGGGAAGGGAGAAGGGAAGGACTGAGTAAGGAGTGCGCGAGCGGGTGAAGTCCGGGTGAATAGCTGAGACACGGTAGGCCCACCTTCCCCCCTCCCTCCCTCCCTCCCTCCCCCCTCCCTTCCCTCCCCCCATCCCTCCCCCCTCCCTTCCCTCCCCCCATCCCTCCCCCCTCCCTTCCCTCCCCCCATCCCTCCCTCCCTCCCTTCCCCTCTCCCCTCCCCCTCCTCCCTCCCCCCATCCCTCACTCCTCCCTCCCCTCACCCCCCCAGGCAGGCAGGCTCGGCGGCTGCAGCAGGAGCGGCAGCTGGTCCGCACGCTGGGTCGCATTCTGGAGGCGCTGCAACCCGCGGCGGACACACGGAGGGGGGAGGGCGGGAACAAGGACAGCAGCTGCAGCAGCTTCATGGGGCAGGGGGCACAGCAGGTGGGGGCGGAGGCAGCAGATGCAGCAGCAGCCGGGCTGGTGGGGTGGGATTGCCCTTGGGGGGACTGTTTGGGTAAGCGGTCCGTGGTATGCAATTAAGGCCCGCGAGGGCATAAAACGTGGGACGACGGGACTGCTGGAGGGGAGGGGTCAGCAGCTGGGGAGGTGTGGTGGCAGCAGCAGCAGAGGAGGAGCAGCTGGGGACGCCCCGGCCCACGAAGGCCCCTGCTGCTTTCGTACCGGTATCAATCAGGGAACAACCGCCACCTGCAGGGTGCACCTCAGGGCGCTGGGGTGACAAGCAAAGGCGGCGGCTGTGCAGCCAGCATACCCCTCCCTCAGCAACCGCTGCAGCAGCTGCTGCTGAGCAACCCTCAGCGCAACACATTCGATCAGCCCCTACTCCCAGCACACCCATCATGACCCAGCCGCCTTGCGGTTTCCTTCAAGACGATTGGTTTCTCACAAACCCCGTCCCCGTCCCCCCGCCCTTCCATGCATGTACACCCCTCTCCCCCCTCTTACCTCCGCACAGGCCATGCTGGCGTTCGTGGGCTTCTGCTCCCAGGCCGCGGTGACCGGCAAGGGCCCCATCGACTGCCTGACCACCCACCTGGCTGACCCCGGCCACAACAACAGTGAGTTTATATTCCCTGTACTTCTGCCGAGGGGATAGTATTTATAAATCCCTTTGGTAACGCCGCTTGTGGTGGTGACCCATGGGTCGATAACACCTTTTCCTTGGATCCACGCGTGGGGTGCGGTCTACAGCAATCGTAAGAAACGTATTTAGCTGGCATCAACACTCCTTTCTCCTCCCATTGCAAATGTTCCCTGCCTGCGCCCCGCTCCCCTTCCTCCCCCCTAGTCTACACCTCCTCCGTGGGTCCCGAGACCTGCGTCACCGTGGCTGTGCTGTGCGTGCTGCCCATGATCATTGAGGCCACCAAGACCCTCAACCCGGGCAAGGAGTCCGTGCCGTACTTCCCCTGGAACGAGCCCTGGTCCAAGGTGTAAGTGACTGCGGTGACTACAGCACCAGCAACACACGGGGGCAGTAGGATCGGCAACAGCAGCAGGAGCGGCAGTTGTGTTGTGTTGTCGCATGCATGGGCAGCTGCATGGATGGATGCTGGGCGCCCCCCGCTAGGCAGTGGTGGTGTGCAAGCCCTATGGGGGTTGTCCCACAGGGAAGGGCCGGCCGTGCCGTTTTCTGCCTGCAGCTGGGCAGCTGTAGCATGGGCAGGGAGGCCAGTTGGCTTTGGACTGTCTTTGGGAGTGGAGTGTAGAAGGAGAGCTTGTTTTGGGTTTAGGAAGAGACGGGTGTGGAGCGGTGTTCACAGCCACAACGTGTTTCGGCGGGTTCGTTGCGGGCATGAAGGGTGTGCGCATCGTCGCCGACGTGAAGAAGAAAGAGTCGTGCATCCCCAATTTTGAAAGAGAAGAGAAGACCAATACTCGTCCGTAGTACGGTTGTACTGCCGTACAAATCCCGTACGGTGCTTAGCCATGATGTACAACAACCTTTGATGTACAGAAAAGTATGCAACACATGGGCTATAGGACACAATCAAAAGCATCAGGAAGTTACGGCAATAACCTCGCGTTCTATGGAATGCGTAATCATGACACCACATATTCGGCTGGCGCAGCGACACAAGGTGTACCCCATGCACGCATGCATGCCACCAGCCCTCATCGCGTCGACCCACGAACGCCCGCGTATCATCCGCCCCCATCACACGAAGGCCCGGGAGCGGTGGTTGATGTGCGCCCGGCACAGCGGGCACAGCTCTAACCGCTCCGCGCAGTCCTGGCAGATGATGTGTCCTGTGGCGGGGTCGGAGCGAGTTCGACGGGCATGTGATACGGTAATCTGACAATGGATGCATGGTCGCGTTACTGTGGTTCCCAGCAGACACGTATTGTTTGGCAGGCATGTATTATCGGCCGTCAGGTGGCCACATCATAACCTTGCCGTCATGCATGTAGCAGCGAGGTGCACGACTGCAAGAGGTGCCGAGACGGCCATGCATAATTGCATGGCTGTCTCGTTACGCGGGCCCCCGGGGTCCCGAGGCCATGCCCTGCTGGAAGATTGGTGGGCTGCATGGGTGGATGGACCGATTGGGGGCTAAAGCAGGCGACCAGGCTGAGCTGAGCGCGGGACCGGACGGCCGGTTGTCGCTTCGGCTGATACGCGCGCAGACGGCTGTGGCAAATCAAGCGGGCATGGCAGCAGCAGCGGCGACAGGGCTGCCTGCGGCGGACCCTGCAGGCGACGCTGGGGCAGTAGCTGCAGCGGCGGCGGCAACGGCTGGTGAGGCTGTAGCCGCCGGTGATGCGGGTTTGCAGAGCTCGGCTGCCGCCGCTGTGAATGGCAATGGTGCCGTTCCTGCTGGCGAAACAGCATCTGCTGCTGCAGCCGTTGCGGGCGCTGCGATTGACGCTGGAGGTAACCCAGCTGGGGGCTTGCCCCTTCCCTCCGCCGGCTCAGGCTCCTTAGGGGGGGTTGTCCAGCCTGGCCCGGTGCCCATCCCCGCCTCGGCCCTGACTCCCAGCAGTAACATGGGCCTAGCCGTTGAGCTAAACGACCGGTCTGTGACCGACGGCTCCATACGACTCCCGGTGCTTCTGTGTCGGAGCCTTTTTTCGGGCCTTACGGCGACCAATGGGTCGGGCTCGGACATTGTGGTACGAATGGTGGACGATACCGATGGGCAGGTGTTCCAAACGCACCTGCATGGCTACGCAAACCAGCGCGCCTACGTGACATGGGTGCTGAAGCGCTTAAGCGCTTAAGCGCTTCAGCACCCATGTCACGTAGGCGCGCTGGTTTGCGTAGCCATGCAGGTGCGTTTGGAACACCTGCCCATCGGTATCGTCCACCATTCGTACCACAATGTCCGAGCCCGACCCATTGGTCGCCGTAAGGCCCGAAAAAAGGCTCCGACACAGAAGCACCGGGAGTCGTATGGAGCCGTCGGTCACAGACCGGTCGTTTAGCTCAACGGCTAGGCCCATGTTACTGCTGGGAGTCAGGGCCGAGGCGGGGATGGGCACCGGGCCAGGCTGGACAACCCCCCCTAAGGAGCCTGAGCCGGCGGAGGGAAGGGGCAAGCCCCCAGCTGGGTTACCTCCAGCGTCAATCGCAGCGCCCGCAACGGCTGCAGCAGCAGATGCTGTTTCGCCAGCAGGAACGGCACCATTGCCATTCACAGCGGCGGCAGCCGAGCTCTGCAAACCCGCATCACCGGCGGCTACAGCCTCACCAGCCGTTGCCGCCGCCGCTGCAGCTACTGCCCCAGCGTCGCCTGCAGGGTCCGCCGCAGGCAGCCCTGTCGCCGCTGCTGCTGCCATGCCCGCTTGATTTGCCACAGCCGTCTGCGCGCGTATCAGCCGAAGCGACAACCGGCCGTCCGGTCCCGCGCTCAGCTCAGCCTGGTCGCCTGCTTTAGCCCCCAATCGGTCCATCCACCCATGCAGCCCACCAATCTTCCAGCAGGGCATGGCCTCGGGACCCCGGGGGCCCGCGGAACGAGACAGCCATGCAATTGGACTCGCAGCGATTGCAACCACAGGCGCAGGTGTGCCGCCCCCCTCCACAGTCTTCACACACCGCAATTCAGGAAGGTGTCTCGCCGCGCCGCCAGGCACACCGCACACGTCGCCGCCTCCACCGCCTCCGCTGCCTCCGACCGCGCCGCTGCCACCCTGGCCGCCACGATGGCATGTCGTAAGCGAGGCAGCGCCGCCTCCGCCTGCTGCGCGAGTGCCTCCAGGGTGTCCAGGGATTGGGCGGCTAGAGCCTCCTCCTGCATGGGGTGGGGTGGGGTGCAGCGAGGAGGGGGGGGGTCCAAAGACCATATCGGAACCATAGGAAACCACAAGTTAGGAGGGGGAGGTACCGGTAAAAGTCTGGAAACTGACGAGGCAGGGTTAGGTGGGTGGAGCAGCCCTGCACGCCCATCTGTCCCACCTGTCCACTCATGCACGCGATACGTCGCTGCAGCTGCACGCCGCGATTCACCGCCGCCTCCAACTCTCCCTGCATCCCCTCCAGCTGCCCTTCTGCCGCCTCCAGCCGCCCTTGCAGCCTCGACAGCTGCCCATGCAGCGCCTCTGACGCCGCTCGGGCTGCCTGGGTCTGGTGCTGAAGGCGGGTCGTCTCGTCAGCAGCCTGTGGCAGGCGGGAGGAGAGGGCGGGGGAGATGAGAGGCAAGCGGGGGTGGTGAGTCGCCAGGAGGTGATGTATGCTATGCAATGCGAGGCGGCGGTGCTATGCATGCAGGGAAGCATGCAGCAACTCCGGCAATGTGCTCCATGCAAGGCAATGCGCACCAGCGCCAACACCAGTTGTACACACCTCCACAAGCTTGGCTCCCAGCGACTCAATCTCCTCTCGCAACGCCTCCTCCCGCGCCGTCACCGCCGCCACCGCCGCTTCCAGCTCCGCTGCCCGCGCCGTCACCGCCGCCTGCGCCGCCGCCTCTGCCGCCAGCTGTTCCTGCGCCGCCGCCGCCGCCATTCCCGCCCGCGCCGCCTCTCGTTGCAGTTCCGCTGCCAATTCCTGCTTAGCCGCCAGCTCCTCGCGTGCCTCCGTAAGAGCCGCCGCCAGTGTCGCATTACAGGAGCGTGCGGAGGATAGTTGGTGGGTGAGCTGCTCCTGGGCAGGTGGGGTCGGGGTCGGGGTTGGGAATGGCATGCAGCTAGGGGATGCTGTCTCCAATTGTTGTAGGTTGGAGGAGTAGAGGGATAAGGTCCCGGATACCAACCCACGAACCCAATCCCATGTCGTATACATGCCGTACACGCCATGTGGGTTCTCTCTTACCAGCTGACTTCGCTGCTCATTCGCCTCCGTACGTTGCCGAACCGCCTCCGCCTCCGCCGCCTCCGCCCGTGACCTCGCCTCCGCCGCCGTACACTCCGCAGCCGCACGGTCCACCTCCGCCGCCTCCGCACGCCGTACAGCCGCTTCCGCCGCCGCCGCCTGAGACCTCGCCTCCGCCGCCATACCCTCCGCAGCTGCCTCCGCCGCCTCAGCACGCCGTACGGCGGCCTCCGCCGCCGCCGCCTGCGCCGCCGCCGCGCGTTCGTGCTCCTGTCGAGTGCTTTCGAGATCCGATTGCAGCTGTCGTACATCCTCAGCCGCCTGGGATGCGCGCGCCTCCGCCGCCGTGACGACGGCGGTTAGGCGCGTGACTGCCGCCTCCGCCGCCTACATTGGGTCATGGCGGCGAAAAGCGAAGGAAGGACTAGGGCCAAGAGCAGCCAAAAACACACACACCGCGGTGGGCAGCTCGTCACAGCTTCACACACCTGCACGTTTGCCTCCACAACAGCGGCCACCCGCCGTGCCGTCTCCACTGCCGCCCGCGCCTCCACCTCCGTCGCCTCCACTGTCCTTTGGAGCTCCGCCGCCGCCCGCTCCCGCTGCTCGCATTGCGCCTGTACAGGGGCAAGCGACACAGAAGGCGAGAATATAGGTACATAGGCAACGAACCCCATCCATCCTCACCAAGAATGAACACAACCCTCCTCCGCATTACCATTCGTACCCAGCAGCCGTCAGCCCTGCCTGTCTGCCCGCTCATGCGCAGCCCGCAACCCCCTCTTCCCGAGTTCCTCCTCCCGGACCCTTCCTGCTCCTCCCAAGGACTCCAAACCCTCCAAACACAGCACAGACCATACACCTGCGCCTGCTCGGCCCGCTGCTCCGCCTCCCGCGCCTCCGCCTCCGCCCTGTCCGCGCGCTCCCTCTCAGCAGCTAGAGCACCTGCCGAGGGCGGGGCACCCATGTTAGACATGCGGTCCTTGTACTGGTCCTTGCAGGGTCCTTGCAGAGCTATCCCTCCGGACAGCAACCTTCCTGCCACCACCATACGCAGCCAACACGAGATGGGCAGCACCTTCGCCTGCCCTACCGCCTTCCCACCTCCCCCTCCCAAGCAAACTGCCCCTCCTAAAGCCTTGCTGCTGTGTTAGTTACCCGTACTCGCCTTCCGCCTCCTCCCGCCTCCGCTCCGCTGCCTCCGCTCGTGCCACTGCGGCGCCCCGCTCCTCCTCCCTGGCCTGCAGTGCCCTCTCTTGCTCAGCTGCACGCCACCGGGCTAGACGAACCTGATAGGAGTCCCAGGAGGCGTGGGCGGTGCATGCATGCGCGCAAGGCCGGCAGGCAGGCGAGGAGGTGGCGTATCAGTACCGGCATGCGGGAAGAGGCGGGGCGCGCGGGTTCACCTCACGTTGCTCACATCCTCGCCCCAGGGTCCCCCCCCACCCGTCGCTCCCCGTCCCACCCTTTTTTCCGCTCCCTGCAGTGCCAACCCCCGCCCCCCCAGCCCCCAGCCCCCACGCTACCTGCAGGTCCAGCTCCTCCATCGCCGCCTCCGCCGCCGCACACCGCTCCCGCCAGCCACTGATCCACCGCCCAGCCATAGCTAGCAGCTCCGCGCCCTGACTTCGAGCAGCCGCCGCCACATCGCCGAAGCCACTACCGCTTCCACTGCCTCCCGCCCCATCCCTGCCGCCTGCACCGCAGTCGCCGTTGTCGTCGCTGGGGAGAGTGCACGCATTGCCGTACATGCCGTACGGCGTGCCGCTGCCACCGCGGGTATCGGCGGAACTGTTCCCGTACACGCTGCAGCAACCAGCACTGCCGTACATGCCGTACATGTTGGGGCCCCCAGGATAGCCCCGGGCAGCAGCCGCAGCAGCAGCGCCGTTCGGGGCGGCTGCAGGAGCGTCATGTGTCGGGTCCAACCCCGGGCCTGGTCTTGCATGGAGGCTGGCGCTACCTTGCATGTTGAGGTATGCAAAGAGGGGCTGTTGTTGCTGCTGCTGCTGCTGATGGCGGTGGTGGTTGCGCGCATGGGGATGTGGGTCAGGGTGGCCGTCAACCTCAATGTGTCGTTCGTTGTATTGCGGCGGCGGGTGCGGTTGGGAAGCAGCAGGCTGCCGGAGGGGCGCAGCAGCAGAAGCAGCAGTGGCGGTGGAGGTGTCGGGGTGTGTGGGGGAATGCGTCCGCTGGTGCAGCTGATCTTGCAGCTGCTGCGACTGGTGCAATGGCCGCAAGAATTGCGAAGGCTGGTAGTGTTGCTGCTGTTGCTGTTGCTGCTGCTTCTGCTGCTGATGCTGATGCGGTGACAGCCCCGCCCACTGTAGCGGCGACTGCTGCTGCCGTCGCGGTTCCAACGGCAGAGGCGTCGGCGTCGGCGGCGCAGCAGCAGCAGCAGCAGGCGACCGCTGCTGGAATACATGCTGCTGCAAATGTTCCTTCTGCTCCTGTTGTTGCCGCTGCTTCCGTTCCTGCAATGCGTTGTCGTACGTTTCCAAGCCCGTCGTAACGGTCTTGCTGTTGTTGGTGCTGTTGTCGTACGGGTTGTCGTCGTACATGCCTCCCCCGCTGCGACCCCCAGGGGTGCTGCGGTGGCTGACGTGGCGTAGCTCGGAGTCAGCAGGAGGGCTGGGACAGGGGCTGCCGAAGCTGCATGGGCTGGCGGAGGGCTGGGGAGCCCCCTGCGGCAGCGGATGGCGAGCTGCAACAGCTGCAGCAGCAGCGGCATAAGCATGGGGGGCTGAGGACCGGCGTGGAGGTGTCGCATGCACTTGCCCTGAGGGAGAAGAACCAGCGGACTGGTTCGGGTGAAACATGGGCGGAGCGGGAGGAATGCGAGCGGAAGGCGGGGAGGAACTAGTGATATCGGAAGGAACAGCGACGTTGCTGCTGCTGTGGCGTCCGGGTGGTGTAGTGACCCATGGGTCGTTTTGGCTTGGATTTGTCGGACCCAGATGCCTATGCGCTCCGTGCACGGCTCCGCTTGCTTCGAGCTGAAGCCCTTGCTGCGGTTGCTGTTGTTTTTGTTGTTGGTGGTGTTGCCAGACACGAGGGTGGGCTGATGGGAAGGAGCACGACGGGGAGAAAGAGGAGGAGGAGGAGGGGAATGAGGAGGCTTCCGCTGTGAAGGAGGCGGTCAGGCATCTTCTAGCAGCTGGGTCGGGTCGCGTGCTGGGTCCGCCCGGTCCGCTTTGTTCGGGAACTGGCAGCGCAGGAAGCCCTTGGTACGGTTGTTGTGATGGTGCGGTAGCTGTAAGGGCTGGAGGATGATAAGCCCAAGTGCTCTCGACTGTAAATGTTTGTGGCTGCTGGTCGAGGTGCACACTGCTGTGAAAGGGCCTTCGCTCGCAGCTGTCGGGATGTGGGCCGTTGCTGCTGCTGGTCTGTGGGATGCTTGCAGTGCTGTTACTGCAAGCAGGTCCGTGCTGCTGGTGCTGGTGGGTTGTTAGTAGAGTGGCAAAGCCACCCCGGCTCGCGATGCCTCCGTTCGCGCGGCCCTGCCATCCATCCGTCTCGGAGATGCAGCTTTCAGCAACACCGATTATCGTTATAGCTGGTCTTGACGATGAAACAACAGAGGACGCATAAAAGGTGCTGGTGATGCTGCTGCGCGTTGACACCGCGTCCGTTTCCGCCTGGGAGAGGTGCTGCCTCGAGGCCTCCCGCCCTGGAATTCCATCCTGGCTACCAAAGTCATGTCCACTGCCATCTGTATCGTCGAACTCGCTTACTAACTCGTCGTCGCCAACCGCAAAGTGTTCCCCCTCATAAAGTGCATCAGCTGCAGCAGCCATCGCAGGGTTGTTACGGCATCAAGCTTTAACCTTCTTCTTGCGTGTACAGTCTGCTAGTTGTGGACTGTGGAGTCAAACTATTCAAGGCGGTTAGCGGCCTGGAAACGCGGGAAGGAGGATGAACGGGTATCAGCCTAGGTGTGCAACAGTGTACAATTATTAACATTATACATAGGAAGGAAGGAAGGAAGGAAGGATGGATGGAAGAGTAACGGCCTGATATTAAAAAGGCGACATCATCAAATGTTGCTTCTCAGCCCCAACTTTGCGACAGACCCTGACAGACCCTCTCATCGTCGCTCAACCGCCACGCCCACCGCCTTCACCGCCTCCACATTCCTGCTAGCGTCGCAGCTCACTCCCGCTGCCGACAACACGCCACCAAACAGTGCTAACGACGACGATGACGCTGCAGCCCCTGCTGCCGCCGCCGCCGGTAATCCCGGATCATCATCATCGGCAGCAGCGCTTGACGTACAACATGCCAACAACAGTGCCATCCAAAACTGCCGCCGCTGTCGCTCCCAGGCCGCTAGCTCCGAGCCAAGTGCCGCCACGTGTCGTGCTTGTCGTGCGTCGTACGGCAATACGGCATTCAACAGTGACTCGTACGGCATCTCGGGATGCGTACCGCATAGCACCGCCACGCCCCGGCCCACACGACACCTGTGTGTTTGGTTTTTGTTTGTGGAGAGCGACGTGTTGTTTTGGGAAGGAACGAGGTGGGACTAAAGAAAGACCAAACCATAGGAAACCATGAATTAGGGCAATACAATGGGGGAACGAGGTGGGGAGGAGGTCCATGCCAAACGCAATGTGCCTACCTATGCTGGAACTAGCTAATCACACCCACTCTCCCACGTTTAGAAACGTGGGATACCCAACGCCCTGACGTCATGCGCACCTGACAGCCGCCATCGCGTTCCCCAGATCCGGGTACACCGCCAGCACCTCCACAGCCCCCACCACTGGTGCTGCTGCTGGTGCTGCTGGGGATGAGGAGGCGGTGGCTGCGGATGATGATGACGCGGCTGCTGCTACTGCATGCGCATCATCCGTGCCATGCCCTAATGCCGCCTCCGCTTCCGCTGCCGTACTACTAGCGCCTGCAGTAGCGGTGGCGGCTGTTGCTACCGGTATGTCGCTCGCAAGCTGGAAGACTGGGCCCCCATTGGAGTAGTCCCGGCAGAACACCCAGCGCCCGGCATCGGTGTCGACCCCAGCCACCTCCTCCTTGGCATGGCCCTTGCCGCAACCTCCGTTGAAGAGGTTGCTCCGCACGCCACCAACATCGCTGCCTCGCAACGCGCCGTTGCACCAACCCTCACCAGTGCTGCTGCCGCTGCTAGCAACCCCCTCGCCACCGGCTGCTGTTGCCAGCCCCGCAACTCTTCTTAGCCCTGCGTCTGCCTGCCCTCTTGGCCCAGGTGCGTCATCAAGGAGTGCGTTCCCCGGTGGGCTGCCGCGGTTGCAGGTCCCGCTCGGTGACGAGCCTACATGGCCGCATGCGGCTGCGGGGGAGGTGCTGTCAGGGCGGCTTGCGTGCGGCCCCCCCGCCACTGCTGCCGCTGCTGCGTCGCCGAAGTGTAGGTGGTCAGGTGCTAACCGTGGGACACGCAAGGGGCATGCAGCGACGGACAGCTCCTCTTCCGGCCGCTGCTGCAGCTGCAATGATATGGGTCGGTGGAGGTGGTGCTGCTGGTGATGGTGCAGGTGGTGCTGGTGGCACGGCAGAGGCAGGGGGCCTCCCTTATGGTCGGGCATTGGTATCGACTGCGCATGCGGTGGCGGCTGCTGTTTCGGTGGCTGCTGCTGCTGGCAAGTTTGCTGCTGCTGCGGCTGGCAAGGGTGGTGCGGGTGTTGTGCCTGGCTAGGAGTAGTGAAAGACGGGGTACATGGGGATGGGGAGGGGGCTGGAGGAGGAGGAGGGAGCTTGGGTGGCCGGAAGCGCAGGGGAGCGGCGTGGGCGCCCAGCTCTGAGGTGTAGTCGAAGCCTGGAGGCAGGGCAGGAGGGAAGGAGGCAGGGATGGTGGGCGTGTGGATGGGAGGGAGGGAGGGAGAGCGCAAACCCCACCCCCGAGTTTGCCGTGGTGCAAGATATGTGATCAGGGCAAGGGCTCATGGCACCAGGGGACAGGGTAGGGCGGATGCATGCATGCAAGGTAGCGCTCGCGCCGCAACCACTTTGAAATCTTTGATAGCAGCCCCTTGGTAACCCCCCTCAAGCAGTTGGCTCCGGCCGACAGATACAGCAGCATGCACCCCTGCAACACCCATGTACACCCAACACCCATGTACACGCACATACCCCACCCTTACCCACCCTCCCCCACCCTCCCCCACCCACGCCCCTACCCAACCCTACCCACCCCTTCACGCCAACCCCTCACCCGGGTACGCGGCTCCCCGTGCGGTGCCCGGGAAGAACGCCAGCTCCCGGTCCCCCACCACCTGCAGCGGCCCGCCCACCTCGAACTCCACTCGGCCGCACGCGTAGTAGGCGCCCGCGCACAGGCCGAGGTAGGAGCCGCCGGCCTCCACGTAGGCTGCGGAGGAGGAGGAGAGGGAGGGAAGGGAAGGAGGAGGGTGAAGGATGGGAAGGAGGGAGGGATAAACAGGACATGACTAGCAATGTGACAAGGCTCCACTTCATGTGTTGTATAGGGAAAGGAGAAAGGTAGGTAGCGACAAGGTGTGTTTCCACGGGGCTTGCATGTAGCTGTAAACGACAAGGACGCACCCCTTAGGAGTTGGTTGCCCCGGCCGTTGAGACGTCTGCAGTAAGGCAGGTCAGCTCCTCCGGGCATCACAAGCAGCAGGCAGCTCCCACGCCAGCGACCCTCGAGCAGTTCCTCGGTGTCCAGAAAGCGCGCCTGTGTGAGGATGAGGATGTAATTACGAGCAGAGGAGGAGTTGTGGGCAAAGGTGGTTGACAGATAGTATTGCCGGTCTGGTGACATTTCAGGCATGAGGAGACAGCAGTTCGCACCTCAACGCCCGGCGCAAGGCATCGTTTGAGCGCGTGTAGGGTGTTCCGTGCGGATTGATGTCCTGCGCCTTCACCGCAGTAGACGAGGACTTGGGAGGGAGCTCCAGCTCGGGACGGGGATGCTGATGAGCATGCAAGCGTTAACGACGCCATGGACCAGACCCTTAACCGGCAGGGTCTCAGAGGTTTAGTGCCCCACGATACTACTCGACACACTGTACTATGACTATATAAACCCAGACGGGCTCGGTGCTGAGCGCTCCAGCTCATCGGCGTGCAAGGCCTGCTGTGTTCCAGCCTCTACTTAGACAGTAACGAGTCTATGCAAGATACTTTGGTACTCTGGACTATCGTCGGCAGTTTGACGTAGAGTATAAGCGTTCCTCTCATGTCGTGTCTGTTGGTTTGTGCGCGAGGACGGCAATTTGGATTTCTTGTACAGGCCGACTAAGTATCTACAGCGCACCTCGCACGCAAATTACTACAACGTATGCAGAGGATGACACGTTAGGATGGCGATGGTCGGACGGGGGAGTTGCTGACACAGTAATGTACGAGCAAACTCACCCGATGCTATCCTTACTTCACAACTTGACTACCCTGCAATAGTCGCATTCTTACTTCGCTACTTGATTTCCATTGCGAAGATCCCATGGCAAGGTACTAAACATGCCTCCAGGCCGGTCGCATGCGGCCTTTGCCTTAGACCCCAATCCGTGCAGCACACAGAGCCTGCTGTGCAGCATCACGGGGGTGGCGCACTGGTTGAAGGCCAGTTTGGTTTCAGCGCGTATGCGGAGTATCGGTACTTCACGTGCTGTACATCATGTGCTGACATATACGGCACTTGTAAGACACCTTCCGCCTGCGTCAGCTTACAAAGTCGTTTCATTGCCTACGATTAGCAAGCTCAGGGCAAACGTTTTAGCAGCATAAAAGGCCATTAGTATCTCACCGTAATGACTGTGTACGGGCATATACATACATCTGCAGATGAAACAATTTGAAAAAGAGATGTCGCTTTCGCCAACATCTCCGGCCATAGCCGGCAGCAGCACGATATGTACAAAGCCCACATCACGTTACGTTGTCGACTTGCAAAGGCACATCCCTGTTCATTAGCAAGCCGGCAACGACCGAACCGCGGGGCGATTACCGCCCATCCACCCATGTTCCCTTTTAGCGAACCATTGTAACGGCCATTCATGCATCCTGCCTTGCCACTCCTTGAGTGTATTTCCCGGTTAGTTATCACAGCAGCAGCGCGCCGCCGCTCAACCCTGCACATCAAACAGGCCACACACGCAGATATGCACGCAACATGCTCACATACACGACACCATCACCTTCACATCATTATTTGTACGACACATAACGTGCCTTAGCCCCTCGGTCCGAATCTCCCACTCCCTCCCCCTGCCCGGCTAACTGCGCCCCTTTGCAGCGCACTAGCCTGGCGTCCTTGCCCTTCCTGGAGTCATCCCACGACGGGATGACGTTTGACAGCGATTGATCGAATCATAGCATATACATTATCCTAGCCAAGTAGTAACAAACCTCTCGTCCTAACAGAAGACACGTCAAATCCACACAGCCAAACGTCAAACACGTCGAGCAACTCAATGATTGGGTTCTGGTACCAACACCTGTTAGTTCCGGTTCATGCCGCTTTTGCCCTCGCCAAGTCATTCCTCTTGCGGCATCCGTATAGCGTATACACTCCACCTCACAACCACCTCAACCTACACCTCGCATCTCATTACGCAGTGCCCTCATCAGCCCACACACAGCTCGGCACCTCTGTACCGTATGCCAGCTCCTCGCACCTTGCGTCCGTCATGGCTCTCAACACGAGCACCCAGCCACACACCATCAAGGCACCGCCGATTGCACCCGGTTCTTCCAGCCCACCACCTTGCCCTCATTCGACTCGAAGAAATACAAGTGCGGCCCATCCGACATCACCACCCGTTTGCCGTACACCGTGACACACTTGGGACTCACAAACTGCGTGTAAATGGGCACGATCGGGTTATCCGCCTCCGAAACCAGCTCCATAACCGCCTTTGGGGCTGTCGTACAACCACCCCCAGCCGCATCCTCTCTGCCTCGGCGCATGGTCGCAGCGCCCTGCAGAGACGGAGACGCAGGGCCCCCTCCAACAGCGCCGCCAGGGCCATCCCGAGGACTAGTCGACGCCATGCCGCCAAGCCCACCAAAGCCGCCAGCACCGCCGGCGCTGATACGCATGCTGGCGTTCAAACCACCTCCAGGGACGGCCGCCATGCCGCCGATACCGCACCCGCCACCGCCTCCGAAACCGCCTCCGAACCCCCCGCCACCGCCGCCGCCGCTCGCAATCATGCCGCTGAAGTTGCACCCCGCGTAGTCCCCCGACGCGCCTCCACCACCAATCACCACCCCGCCACCGTTCTGGGAGCTTCGTTCCATTCGCAGCGTCATGGAGGGTTGCAGCAGGTGCTGAGGGGTGAAGGAGGTCATGTGGCCCAACGCAGGGCTCATGGGGCCCCCTGTCCCTCCGCCGCCGCCGCCGCCGCCGCTGCCCCGTCCTCCTCCGCTACTGCTTCCGCCGCCATCCGATCTCCCACACCCACCGCCACCGCCGGTACCACCGCCGCAACCACTCGCGCTGGCTTTCAGCACAATCGCCCTCACGCAGGGCGCGTGGCGCGCCAGAGAGTACATGGAGAATGCCCCGGGAGCGCAAAGTGCTGCGTTTGCGATAACGCACAACAGCGCACCGGTGGAGGGGTCCCAAACCCGCACCGCCTTTTCCTCCAGGGAGGAGCTGGCCAGGAACTTGCCGCTCTTGTCGTACTCTACGGCGTTGACTCCGCCCGCATGGCCGCGAATGACGAGAGCCGCTGCGGCAGCAGCAGCCGGAGATGGTGGGTCGGCCCCGTTTGAGGGTTGTTGGAGCTGTTGCGAGGGGGTGGTGTGCCAGACCCGTACGGTTCGGTCGGCGCTTGCGGATGCGAGGGACTTGGAGTTGGGTGCGAAGGAGAGTGCGTGCACGGGTGCGGAGTGGCCCTGCAGGCGGGAGGGAGGAGGGGAAAGCGGGGGGAGGGGCGTAAGCCGCATGAGACACAGAGAAGGAAAGGGAGAGGGAAACGTCTTTCTCGTCCCCCAACCACAAATCCCGTATTCCGGGTGCCTCCCAAAAGCCTAGTGACACATTCCGCGTATTCCGCGCCATCCCCATTCCCCCTCCCTCCCTGCATCCCCCCTCACCTTTAGCGTCAGCCGTACATTCATCGACACCGCATCCCACACCATCACCACCCCGCCATGGCACGCCGACGCCAGCAGCCGGCCGCTGGGCGCCCAGGCCACCGCCAGCACCCGGTCCGAGTGCCCCGTGAGCACCCCCGTTTCCAGCTTGGCCAGCGGGTCCCACAGGCGCACCGTCCAGTCGGAGGAGGCGGAGGCCAGCAGGTGGCCGCTGGGGCTGAAGGCGACGCAGCGGACCACGTCGGTGTGGCCCTGCAGGCGGGGGGAGGGGGAGAGGAGAGGGAGGGAGGGAGATGGAGGGATGAATAGGGATACATGGAGGGCTGGGAAGGGAAGAAGCGGAGGGGTGAGGAGGTTTGAGGAGAGCAGAGGTCGGGCTGTGCGGCCGGTAGTTACGGAGCCCCAAAGCCCACCCTAACCCGGGTAAACCCCGGGAAACATCCCCACCACCCACCTGCAGCAACGCCTTGTGGCTCCCATCCTCGGGGTCCCACAGCCGCACCGTCCAGTCCTGCCCCGCCGACGCCACCATCGCCCCGCTGGGGCTGAACGCCACCCACGTGACGCAATCCATGTGGCTGGCAGCAGCCTCCTCCACGCTTCCACCCTCACATGCGATGCGCGGATCCCACAACCGCACCGTGTTGTCACTTGCCGCGGAGGCCAGGACGTTGCCGCACGGCGCAAAGGCCGCAGCCACCACCCCGCTTGCATGGCCCAACAGCACCCCCTGCAGCTGTCGATTGCCCACGTTCCAAATCCGCATGGACCCGTCCGCGGAAGCGGAAACCAGCTGCGAGCCATCGGGCGAGAAGGCGAGGTTCAGGATCTTGTCCGTGTGCCCTGCAAACTCCCCTGACGGCACGCCGCTGTCCCGGCAGCTCGGCAGGTCCCACAGGTAGATCAGTTTGTCATGCGAGCCGGAAACCAGCAGCCCCCCTGCGGGGCTGAAGGCAACACAGGTTACGGGGAACTTGTGCGCGACGAGCGCTCGGCCTGCCTGGCGGCATGCGGCCGTGTCCCAGAGCCTGATGGATTGGTCCGCGGAACCTGAGGCGAGCAGAGCGCCGTCGGGTGCAAAGGCAACAGAGTAGACCACGTCGGTGTGGCCGGCCAGCGTGGCCCGCAACGTGGGTTGTCCAGGTCCGGAAAGGTCCCACAGCCTTACAGTCTTGTCGTCGCCGCAGGAGGCGAGGAGGTGCGGGGTGGAGGCGCCACCGCCGCCACCACCGCTACCGCCGCCGTCAGGCTGCTGCTGCTGCGCCGGCTTCGCCGGCGCGAATGCGACATCTCGCACCCAATCCACATGACCCACCAGCTCCGCCTTTCCCTCGCCCGTACTCGCGTCCCACAGCCGTACAGTGGAGTCCACGGAACCCGAGGCGATGAGTGCGCCATTGGGTGCAAAGGCCACTCCCAGCACCTGGCCCCGGTGACCGAACAGCACCGCCTTCTGCTCGCCCGTGAGGGGGTCCCAGAGCCGCACGCTGCGGTCCTCACTGCCGGAGGGCCGGTGCCGCGACAGCAGCAGCAGCAGCAGCAACAACTGCATCAATCGTAGCCCCAGCATGTGGTGGCAGTGGCAGTGGAGGTCTGCTGTGTTGCAGTGCTCGCGCTGTCGCCCGGCTGGCATGTCGGGTGCTGCCCCCCGAGGCGCGGAGACAGCTGGAGGCGGACCTGGGCAGCTATGTGGGGCTGGCGGGGCGGCTGAGGCGGGAGGCGGCGGAGCTGCCGGCGGTGTGGGCGGAGGAGGTGCTGAAGCAGGTGAGGGAGGGGGATGGGGTGGGGGGAGGGGCATCACAATACCGGGTAGGCATGAGGCGGCGCTCCTAGCTGCTACCCGGCCCCCATGCCACTAACCCTTCCCCCCCCACCCGCGCATGTACGGCGCGTGTCTCCCGATTTGATGTCGTACCTGCCGTACCCACCTTCAGATGGTATCGGAGCGGGATGCCCGCGAGAGGGCGGCCGCGCAGCTCCGGAGAGCGGCTGGGGGCGGGGAGGGGGAGGGGCAGCAGGAGGAGGAGGAGGGAGCGGGCTCGGGGAGGGGACTTCCGCACGTTAAGGTGAGGGGGGGGCGGGGGCAGGGGGGGCCGGGGGCAGGGGGAAGATAGTGAAACCCGTTCCTGGGAAGTTGGAAAGTTGAGTGGGTGCCGGATGTATGGGAGGGTATAGAATGGCTCTGTCGCCCCCAGCCATCAGCCTCCTCTCCCCGCACCCTCAATCCCGCCCACGTACGCAACATGCCTCCGTACTCCACCACATCCATCCCCCTCCAGGTGGAGGTATGCGAGCTGGAGGAGACCTTCTCAGGAGCCATTTACCTTGGGGCAGGAGGGGGAGGAGCAGGAGGAGGGCCAGGAGGGGAAGCGGGCAGGGCAGGCGGTGGCAGGCTGATGGCGGGCGGAGGACTGGGGCTGATGCCACTGCGAGGGCGACCCGGGACGAGCGGCAGTGGCGGCGGGCGCCGAGGGGGTGGCGGAGGAGGTAGCAGCGGCGGCGGTGGCAGGTACGGCACACGTGAATGCGCACGTACATGCCTGCCCTTTGGAGGAGTCCGAAGGCCCCCACATTTGGGGTTCGGGGTTTGGGTCTTGCGATACCCTTGACTACTGTGGTGCAGTTAAGCGGTGCCGTCGAGCGGTGCAGTAAAGGGGTTAAGAAGCCGTTAAGGCTTGCGGTTAAGAAGCTCTCCCGGACTGCTGGACTGCTGCATCTAAAGTGTTCCTAAGCCTCGTAGCGTCTGCGCTATCACTCGAAGCCCCTCCCTGACCCGCCCGACTTTCGCCCCTCCTCCCGCCCGCACCAGGGAAACACGGCGGGGAGGTGGTGGAGGTGGCGCCGCCCGCCCCCCTCTGCACCCGCGGCTGCTCGCCAGTCGCCCGCTGGCTGAGGTGATTGCCGCCGCCAACGCGGCCCTGGACCGGCGCTACGAGAGGGGACTGGCGGCGGGGTTCAGGGAGGTGTGCGCACGGCTGGCGGAGGCGGCGGGCAAGGCAACAGCGGCAGCAGCGGCGGCGGCGGCGGCAGCTGCAGGTGGTGGTGGTGGTGGTGCGGCAGCGGGAACTGCTGGCGGCGCGGCAGTGCAGACGTCAGACGGGGCAGGGAAGGAAGAGCAGCAACAGCAAGAAGAGGGGGAAGCGAAGGCGGGGGCTCAGCAAGCTCAAGCGGATGGTGATGAGGAGGGGGAGGAGCGGGAGGATGTGTACGAGTTGTTGAGTTTGTTGCGGCGGTTGTCTTGTTGGCCGGTGACGGTTGAGCAGCTGAGGGGCACGGGGGTGGGGCGGCATGTGGCGGCGCTGAAGAGACATCCCTGCCACCAGGTAGGGGGGGTGGGGGTGCCTGGGGGTGTACGGAGGTAGGGGGGGTGGGGGGTGGGGGTGCCTGGGGGTTGGCGTTTGCGGTAGGAGCAGTGGGAGCAGGATGGGTTGTCACGCGCAGGATCGCCTGTAAGGCGGGTGATGTAGGTCGCAAGACAGCAGCCGGCACCACCTACCACCCCAACCACCACCAATCATCTTGCCAGTTCCACCTGCTGATCAGTTTGCCCAGTACTTGTGGCTCTGCTTGCCACATCCTAGCAGCCTCACCTCACCCCGCACACGGCCCCCTCCCCCCCATCCCCCCCCCCCCACCCAACAGGTAGCCTCCCTGGCTCGCACCCTGGTGGCCCGCTGGAAGGCCCTCGCAGCCGCCTCAACCGCCACCACCACCGCACCCACCACCACCGCACCCACCACCGCCACCGCCTCCTCCAAAGAGCCATCAGCAGCGGGCCGCTCCGCCTCCCCACCAGCAGCAGCCGAAGGCGGCGGAGGCGGCGCCGCCGCTCCTGCAATCCCCGCTGCTGGCCCCCCGGCGGCAAGCACGGTGGATGCAGCGCTCCGCTCCAAAGCCGCCTCCCTGCTATCGGAGGCACTGAGGACGCATTTGGCAGCAGCGGCACGGGCGGCGGGGGCGGGATGCAAGGAAGCGGAGGAGGCGGGCTGGGGGCGGGTGACGGAGGTGGCGCGGCTCGTGGAGGAGGCGGTGTTCCGGGAACACGGGCGGGAAGGTGAGAGTTCAAGGAGGGGTTAATAGAGGGCCTGGGTGCTTGTGTTTAATGCAACCTCCTCTCTCTAGTACATTCCACGCCCGTTCCCCACCCCTTTCCAGTGTTGCCAGCTAACATCCAACGCATGGTGTTTTTTCTTTCTTTTCCCCCTCCCCTCCTCCTTTCAGCCGCCGCCTACAAGGCCCGCAGTCGCATGCTGTCAGTCGCGTTGCGGCACGTCGACGGAGTGGCGGCGGAGCTGCTGAGTGGCGCCACTGACCCACGGGTCATGGCGACGGCCGACTCGCGCGACCTGGCGCCGGCGAGTGTCAAGGCGCAGGTGTGCGATAGTGTGGGCTCCGACCTGTTCCCACACGCCCGCTTACTCACTAACGCTTCCTTTCACCCCCTTTCACCGCTGCCAATCCTTTCACCGCTGTCATCCCTTTCCCGGAACAGCTCTTACGCGCTACCCTTTCCACCACAACCGCGCGCTCTTTTCACCCTAACCGCCCCAACCACCCCAACCGCTCCCACCCAACCTCGCCCCCCTCTCATCAGGCTCTGGAGTTGGAGCGTCGGAGGCGGCAGGAGATGGAGGCCTGGGAGAAGGTGGGGCTGGGCGGCGGGAGGGTGGGGGGCGCGGCTAGCTGGGCGGCGAGTAGAGGCAATGGAGGGCGGTTGGCCAGCGGGTGGCGGGCTGCTCTTACCCAGAAGGCCAGAACCCGTACCCAACGCTTCCACCGGCACCTCCCCTCCCCCGCTTTCCTTCCCGCCTTCCTCCCGCCCTCACCACAAGTTACTACTATGGTTGAGATCTCGGCCTTCTCTCCTCACCGCCCCTTTCTCCCCGTCCCTCCCCTTCCCCTCCCCTGCGCCCCACCCCCCCAGCTCGCGGGTCAGGGCGGCGGCGCCTCCACCTACAAGAGCGCTGCCACGGTGTGCCCCAGCTGCGGGGGGGCCGGGGCCACGGTACACAACGTGCTGTCGGGCGGCAGCTACGCGCAGGAGCGGGTGCAGCTGCAGAAGTGCGTGTGTGACACGTGCGGTCACACTTGGAGGAACGATTGAGGACTGGGGGGGGATGAGGGGGTCGGCTTGGTACGTTGGTAGGGAGATTGGTGCAATGAGGAGGGGTATGCGTGTTGAGGAGAGTGCAGCAGAACTGATGCGTGTTGCCAACATCAGAGTAACAAGCACTATACATGTTGTTACACCCATTAGTGAACAATAACATGAGTGTTGGAGGTGTGTCGTAGGGGAGCGGAAACATTTAAGTGAACACGGCGAAACTCCTAAAGGGACGGCGCAGCTGCATAGCCTAGTGGGAGATGCCAAGTGGAGAGGCGGGTTGTAAGAGAGTGAGTGGAGAGATGTGCTTTGTGCGCAAAAACCCAACGTCTGTGTGCTCGTGCAGACAGAACTTAACCCTAGGCTAGATATGGCGAACGGAGTGAAACATATGTAGGCCACATGCCCCATATGGTTGCTACGTAGGGTTCTGAATCAAATTGTGCATATCGGCATGTCAAACGGATTCCCTAAAATTATGCATGTCCTGCCAAATGTCACGAGTGCCATGGCATGCCGGTGTGCGCTGTTGCCATTTTTAACGCACGGCAACTTTTATAACCTGTTTCTGTCTGTGTCAAGGAGGGATTGCTAAACGTGGAAACGCATCCAGCCACGATATGACCCCTTGGCTGCTCATGTAGCCAGGCTTTTAGAAGGGCAGATATTATTGGCCTTATGCGGGTTATGCCGCATTCGCTCTTCCCATTATGGCTTTTTTTGGGTGCAGCAAAATTGTGACGCTCGCAATGCCAACGTCGACGGTTGCTAAACATTGTACGGTACATAAATGGCTTCTCTGCTTACCCACTGAAAGCTTACTGGCTAACCAGGTGCTCCAGATCACCTCATACCCTTGCAGCTAGGGCATCACTAACTTTGCCTAAGGATTATTTTGGGAAGTTGTTCGGAAGTTTATCCGGTGATTGCCAGGGAAACATAGGAAGACGAGGAACAACCTGAACTCCGGTTGGTTCTAAGGTCTGAAATAAAGGCAACACGTACCGGTAGTAGCCCTTCCTTAGATGTCGTCCACTTGGCCTCAGCTGCCACCCGAGATTGTGGAGCACATCGCACGCTTCCTTCCAGTGAATGACGTTTCCTGCAACTTACGCTTGGTCAACAAGGCAGCTGCGGCGCAGTTCCGGGGGCCGCGTTACGCGACCGTTCGGCTGTCGCTGACATCGCCGCACGATGCCTTCGCGCACCGCTGGGGCGCTCCAGGCGCCATGAGGTGTCTAACCTACAACCAGAGGCTTAAGCTCGTATGCCTAACAGCTCGCACCGGCAACCTTCGCAACCTGTCCCTGGCGTTAGCATGCGCTGGACTGGCTCCTAGCGCCAAATTCCTGGAAGCCGCCGCCGCTGGGGGGCAACTAGACGCCGTCCTGCGCCTCCGAGAGTTGGGATGTCCACTGGGCAACGCACTAAAGGAAGCAGCGGAGGCGGGTCAGCGGAGGATGTGCGAATGGCTGCTTGCCAATGGCTGTCAATGGACCATCAGCACCGTTTGCGCCGCCGCTCGTGGCGGCCACCCTGCCCTGATGGACTGGCTTTGGCAGCTACGAGCGGGTCACGCATGCGAAGCAAGCAACTCCATCCACCGCCTGATTGACGCCTGCAAAGGCTGCGACTTGCCCACCATGCGACGCATCTTCCACTCCTTGACCAAAGAGGAATCCGATTGGTTCCTGGGCTACATCGTGTTCCTCTACCGTCACGTCATGATCGGCGCTGGCGGCAGCTCCACACCCGACTGGCAAGCCAAGATTGAATGGCTGGAGGCCTTGGCTGCGGGCCTGCCGAAGGACCATGCAGCCTGCCACGGCGCCGCGTTCCACCCTGATGCACTGCCCCGGCTGATCTGGCTGAGGCAGCGGGGACACCCCTTTGGCGAGACCGTGGCCCTCGGAGCGGCCGCAGCTGGCAACGTTGCCGCGCTGACTTACCTGCTAGATGAGGGCGGGGTGCAGCCGGACGCGGACCTCACCCACAGAGCAACCGCCCGGGGTCACCTGGGGGTGCTGCAGATGCTGCATGCGCGGGGGGCGCTGGCGCCGGAGGGTGTGGACTGGCGGGGTATGGCGGGGGAGGGACACCTGGGTGTGATGGCCTGGCTGGTGGAGGAGGTGGGGCTGCGGCTGCCGGCCAGCGTGCCGGTGCATGCGGCCCGGTCGGGCAGCCTGCCGCTGCTGTCGTGGCTGCACGAGAGGGGTGTGGCGTGGAGCTGTGAGGCGTTCAACGAGGCGGCGGGCGCGGGCAGTGAGGAGGCGGTGGAGTGGCTGCTGGCTGCCGGCTGCCCCATGTCGGTGGGTGGCGGGGGGTGTGTGTGAGGAGCAGTGCTGGCACGCGCCTGTAAAGACTACCGTATACAAACCGTAACGGTATAACTGTATAACCAGTGCCGGTAGGGGGTTGTGTGTGTCGTGTGTCGTTGCCGAACTGTCATCCACCTAGCACCCTGCCCCCTTCCTTTACACACCCTCACGCACCTCCCCCCACGCCGCCCCGCACCTCTTCCCCCCCATGCCGCCCCCCGCCATCAGATGGACGGCAAGGCCTACGACAAGGCGGCCGCCAACGGCGACTACGCCATGCTGCGCTGCCTGCGGCGGCTGGGCTGCCCCTGGGGCACCGCCAGCCCGCACACGACCTTCTCCTCCTGCGTCCTCAGCGGCTGCCCGCTGCAGGTGCTGGGATGGCTAGCGGCGGAGGGGTGTCCGGTGGACTGGGGGGCGGCGGTGGCGGCGGCGGAGTGGCGCGTGCGGGATAGCCCTGGGGAGGCGAGCGCGGGGGTATTGGCTTGGGTGCAGCAGGGGGGAAGGCAGCAGCGGTTCGGCTGAGGAGGTTGAGGAGGTGGCTGGAAGCATGTGCGTATGGGAGAGAGGGGGGCCCGGGTTGCTGCTGGGGTGCTGGGCGTCGGGTGGGATGATGTGGTATGGAAGGGCCTGCTGGGGCCTGCTGTACGTACATCAGGGGTGATGTTTATGCCGTCATGTACATGTTGGCAGCAGCGGGGCGGCTACGGTGAAAATCGTGAAATGTTGACAACTTGACATGGTTTGCGGGATTGCAGCAAGCTCCAGAGTCTCCAGAGTACTCAAGTCTGTAGCATACATCTGTATCTGTGCATATGTGACATATTGACGGTGTACATAGGTTGGCGTGCGGTGGTTGGTGGCAAGCGGTTACATGCACCTACAAGTGGCTTCGGCAGGACGCGGGTTGCTGGGTGCAGGGTGCTTAGCCACTCATTGTTCCCCTGGTGGTCTCACACGTAGTGTTGTTGAGCGGTATTCGTTCTCGTGTTCGTGTTCTCTGTCTTGACTCAGTCGCGACGCTTTACAGTCCTAGTGCTGATAACACCACACCCGTCTGTGTGCCCTTGCTGCCGCCCTGCGTGCACGCACTTATTGCAAACAAGCCCCGGGTGCCAGCCAAAGCACGCAAGCCAAACACACAAGCCTCCACCCGCAATGCTTTGTGGTCTAGCAGCGGCCCAAACCGGCCTTCACCCTAACTGCTACGTTTACACACGTTCCCCTATCGCGGCCAGCAGTTTATCTCAACACACACCCTGGTCGTCAAGTCGTCGTTCCGACTCCTGGCCAGTGCTGTGAACACACCAATCTAGTCGCAATGTCGCACGTTATGGCTGCACGCAGGGGGCTGCAAGCATGCCCTGCACCGGTGGCTAGCCACCAGTTATTTTAACACACCCTCCGTATTGCCGGTAACAACACGACACCTCACACATGTTATCACCTTCCCATGTACCCAACCACCCATAAAGCATTGCAAGGGCGTGAGGGCGTGTGTACTCAGCAGCCCACGCTAGCCCCCTTAAGCACCTACCAACAGCTGTTGCGGCCTATGCACCTCAACTACAGCCCGCATGGCTATTGCCCGCATATCGCCCGCATAGCTAGGCCAGCCCCCTGCATGGCGTGCCACAATGTAAGTACGGCAGATAGGGCCCCCAGCGGCGCCTCTGCTGCGACTCTGCCCTCGCTCTTAGGAATCAATTAAGGCACACAACATAAATCCTCGTCCAATAAGCACTATACCCTCCGCTTCCTCCTTCCGCCGCAAACAACACACATGTACGACATCCTCGCCTTTGCACTACGTTATTGTCTCACGTGCGTGCACGTCAACTCAGTAGTCTGTCATCAGCAACCCCTCAGTCAGTTAGTTGTTTCCTCTTTACCTCCCCCTGCATGAGTGCATGCCTGTAATGTACGCCTTGTCCTGCTGCAACCGGTCCTGAGTCAACATGGATGTCAATGTCAACCGGAGTCAACCCCCCGGCTGAGCGCCCCTTGCGCCATCTCGCCACTTCTCTACCCTTCACCACCTTGCAGAAAGATACCATAGAAGGGCCACTACCTTCAGTCTGCAGCCCAGACAGACAACAAAATATGATGTTGTGGACTGAAATCGTGTCCAGCAACGATAGACCAAGATCTCTCCGCTCATCCTTAATATCATTTTCACGACTTCACCCAGCGCTCCCAATCAACCTCTTTGCAACGAAACCTCTAGGACAGCACACACTACTCACCAGACAGCTCTCCTATTTCGATCTCAACGTCATCATCTCCTACTCCACCATCAGCACACAAACACACTGACGTTTCTCCGTCTCGTCTCCCCAGCAGGACAATGCTATTGTTAAACCGCACATGGTGGCCATGATGATGGTGATGACAACACATGCGCTGCTGCTGACCCATGGGTCCATCCACGCATGTGCCGACCCATGGATCCATTTCTCTCCAGTAAAACACACACCCGTACAAATCCTATCGTTCAGGCGCATCTTCAACCCTTGTTGACGCAACCGTACGTCCCTTTAGGTACACACACCAGACACTCCTCGCGTCTCACAGATGTCGCTAGCGTGTCGCAGTCAGCAGCAGCCGCAAAACCGCCCCAAGAGGCAAGCAATCAAGGCAGTGTGAGTGTTTGGCAGAAAACACCCCACGCACGACGCTGACGCACACAGCAACAAAAACGGCAAATGCATCCACTGTGTTAACCTTGTAATGCATTCGCTCTCTGCGTGCTTGCCTGCCCAGAGGCCAAACGTAAAGACCACCGCTCGTACTAAACCCTAAAGAATTGGGGAGACCTAATGAACGGAAAACCAAAAAGCAAATCCGAAGGAAAAGAACGTAAACCCTTTGATTGCCTTATGAACGCGTTTACCTTCGAACCCCTTTCCACCCAAGCGTGAAACGCTCCCAAATCTCAGCTTACTTATCCAAGTCGGCACCCATGCAGCCATGCTATGGCTGGCCGGCTGGCCCTAAACCAACTCGCTCCTACAACCACTCACCGCAAAAAAACACGTACCGCATGCCGACTAACAACCAAATAACCAAACCCTCAGCTGGGTTCATAATAGGATCCCTGTGTCTCTCATCAAGCAATGCCGTACAAATTCTCTTACTCGCCAACACGTATACCGTACCTCGCTTCAGTTCCCTCGTTTGACTTGGCAACACCAGAACGCCGCTCACCCTCCTACGGAAAACGAATGCGCAAAATCCACAATTGGTTTGCGCGGCTTGTGACTGCACAACAAGCATGCGTGCAAGGCCTGCTGCTGACAGCCGCTTGCTGACGTCGCTTTTTGCCTTTGCCGTACTACTATGAATTCAGAACAGGGCACTGCCCCCAAACCACCAACAGTCTCTCCATCTCTCCAATGAAAGCTTCTTCTCCTCTCCTTGATTAAAGCCATAGTACAACTCTTCGGATGCCCCACACCCGCCCCTCTGTCTAGCTAGGACATTTCTCAACTCTCAATCCCCACCCCATGCTCCTAACTTTAAGCTAAGGTCGCATACCCGCACCCCATGCACTTCAAAATTGATGTTAACCCCACATGCCCTGCTGCCCCAACCCGTTTCTGCTGTCCCCTCCTCCATCTATAACAAGCAACAAATGTGTTGTAGGTACCCAACTACGAGAGTAGTGAACCATTACTACAGTAGTAATGCGAGCATACTACGCCAGCCAGTAGACAGTGCTAATACAACATTGGATAGTGTTGAGTTACTGCCGTAACCCAAACCATACAAAGTTACTAACCACAGCAACCGTGCTCTCGCCTCGAGCTCCCGAAGCCACTTCCTCGTTCATCCACGGCACCACCGCAGATCCCAAATCCCCTCAAAATGGCGTGGGTTAGACTGATGACATACGCATGTCATGCACAACGGATCATGTCTACCTTCGGACACCGGGCTCGGCCTCCCACGCACCTGCGGGTGCTGCTGCATGCCTCGCCGCACTTTCAAGTACTAATCTCACGGCTGTTACTGCTGCTGCTGCCCCTGCTGCCTTTGTTGCCCCTGCCCTCTGAGGCTACTGCAACTGCCCCTGCCCCTGCTGCCCCTGCTGGCTGCTGCTGCCCAGCTGTCCGGAGGCAGTGGCGGCCAGCATAACGCCCACCGCCAACAGCACCTGACAGCAGGGGCGGGAAGGGGGGGGGGGAGGATAGACACGGAAAGGGAACGATTGAGTGTGGGTGCGGGTAGCGCGGGTGGGGCAGGTGAGGCATGTGGTCTAAGACCGTTGTGTTAAGAAACTGACCGCCGCGAGGAAGAACCGTGTTGTACGCTGGTCCGCGCTGATCCTGGTCGCTGCTAGCTGCCACATAGTATCAACTGCTCTGTGCTACGCTCGTCAACCACCCCCCCTGTTACCCAGCCCCACCGTGCCTTAACACATCCACGATTCACTCATCATCCTACGCACCCACGCCGTCCCACCCCAACCCACCTGCACCATCTGCAGACTCTTCTCCAGCACTCCACCACCTGCACCTCCTCCGCCCACACCGCCTCCCAGCCCCCACCCGCACCGCTTCATCGCCAGCCCCCGCCGCCGCCGCTGCGCCCGCAGCCATCCCACCTCCTGCCGCCGCCCCTCCCGCGCCGCCACCTGCAGCGCCGCGCCCCACTCCACGGGACAGCCCCGCCGCAGCAGCCAGCCCAGCACCGGCAGCGGCGCATGGTGGCGCACACACTCCGTGAAGGTGCTGCCGGCCGCGTCCCAGGGGCAGCCCAGGCGGTGCAGGCAGCGCAGGGTGGCCAGGTCGCCGTTGCGGGCGGCGCGCACGTAGGGGTCCTTCAGGCCGGCAGCGGCGGGAACCTGGAGGCGGCGTTGTGGGGGCGGTGGGGACGGTTGGGGTGATGTGTATAAAGGAAGGGCGGACAATACACAGGACGCGTGTGCGGGTTGGGCGATGGACCAGGTTGCTTTCGACAGCCTCTAGACAGGCATGGCTAGGCAGCATGCATTGGTTCCCCTTTCCCTTCCCCTTTCTCCGTTTCCCTTCCCTTCTCCCCCCCCCCCGCCCCCCTTACCCTAAACGGGCAGCCATTCTTCACCAGCCACTCCATCATCTCCCCACTGCCCCCCTCCGCCGCACTCGCCACCGTGCCAGGCGCCCAACCACTGTCGCAACCACCACCGCCGTACTCCTGCTGCTGCCGCAACCACCCAACCACCTCCAACCGCCCAGATCTCGCCGCCCAGCTGGCGGCCACGTCAGCACTCCCGCCCAGCTGAGCCGTCTTGAAGAGCCATTGTACGACAGCCACGTGCCCATTCTCCGCGGCCACCTGCATTGCCTCAACAGGCAACCGGTATCCCAGGGAGTGCAGGACCGCCAGCACCTCCAGATGCCCCCGCGCAGCGGGCTCCTGCGCGATGAAGAAGCCCGGATGAACACCGCCTGTGGTGAGCAGCAGCCCCAACGCAGCGGCGTTTCCCTCCCTGGCAGACGCGGTGGCAGCCTCCGCATTGGCCGGGTAGCCCCGAGCCAGCAGCCAGGTAAGGCGCTCCAGGGCGTCGGGGCAGGCGGCGGCGCCGGTGCAGGCGTCCGAGCAGCGAGGGAAGCCCTGCGCCTCCAGCCAGGCGACCTTGGCTTGCCAGTCGGGGCCGGGGCTGGCGGCGGCGGCTTTGAGGATGGCGCGTCGGTATTCCGCAGCCACCTCCGACCACTGCACTTCGTGCTGCTGCTGGTGTTGTTGCGGCTGCTGGTCGTTAGCCAAGGTGGTTGTGAGATGCAGGTAGCGGTGCTGTAGCAAGGCCAGACTGCAGCCGCCCTCCACCAGCGCTACCAGCAGGCTGAAGGGATTCACAGAGGAGGCAGGAGCAGGAACAGGACACCTTGCCAGGCAGTGTTGCTGTTGGTGCGGTTGCAGCAGCAGCCACTCCATCAGGCCCACGTGACCTCCTCGCGCAGCTGCGTAAACCGCGGCAGGACTCCAGGGGCAGCCGTGAGCTAGCAGCCACTCGCAGCTAGCTTGGGACCCGGCGCGTGCGGCTTCCTTGAGGGAAGTAGCGGGCGGGCAGCAGCCTTGCTGGATCAGCCATTCGCAGATGTGGAATTGACAGGCGACTACGGCGGATGTGAACATGGCGCTGAATGAGGATGAGGTCAGCACGATGCCGGCGTTGGCGACTGCGAGGGCGAGGTTGGGAAGGCTGCCGCTACGAGAGGTTAGGCAGAGGAGTTGTAGGCGCTGTTTGAAGGTTAGCGCTCGTAGGTTGGCTGGGTCGCTCCATTGCCGCGCGAATGCGGATGTTGGAGTAGGCTCTGACAGCCGCACGATGTTAAATTTAGAGTATTCTGCTGCAAATGATTTGTCCAATAGACGTATTGTGCATGCTACGAAGTTGCGCGGAAGGAAGCTGATAATGTGGTCAACAACTCCGGGAATCCATACGCGCGCCGCGTTCGGCGGCGGGTCGCCAAAAGATTCAGGTGTCCGCTTATGCATCGAACGCGACCGATGCGGCGGCTGGTCTTGATGTGTGCTTTACTGCGGCGTAAGCTGGCTTGCCTACCGATGTACCGAACTTTACACCAGCGCTCGACTCCTTCGCGAAGTCGATGCTGTTGCCTGCGCTTGGAAGTACACGAGCTCCAGGTTTAAGTGCGCTCTTGCACTGCGGCCGCTTGTACTGGACTTCGCAAACAAGGCGAGGCGGTAGTTAAGGCGACCTAGGCCTTGAAGCACTGGTACACAAACAGCAAACAGACGATGTATCTGTAAAAGACGCGAGCCTAACAGCTTACAATGCGGTGCGTCTTGCTCATAAGTACTTGCATTGTAGGGCGGCCCGCGCACTCCTGCCACGTGTCAGTTGACAGCTTACGCACCGGTACAGATGATGTACGCTGTTCCCAGCCGCCAGGTCCCCAAAGGTAATTGGATCCTGAAGCGCGCACGATTTTCATTACTTTGTAACCTTACAAGCCATGGTTGACAGCTTCCTGCCGCCACATCAACAAACTTCCAAACAGTCGTTAGCGCTTTGCGCCCAAAAGCGCTATCTACACCTAAACCTGTGAGATCGTATAGAATGTCTATTTATGTTTTTGGCAGGGCATCATTATGAACTCCTTCAAGGTTGGCCCATGGGTCCTACTTCTCAAGAATACACAACTCGAACAACTGGTTAAGGAACATAGATTAAGCAGTCTTCTACAATTCCTATTAATGGCAAGGACCAAACACTAGCCTTGCCTGCTGGGTCGGCATCCTCTAAGTCTCGTACTTGGGACAGTTTGGGCTTCTCCAGTGGAACCGCTGTGCACCTATACAGCGTAAAAGCTCATTTAGATACTTCGTTGCATTTTACGACTATAATACTTACCGGACTTTCTTTCGACTCTTGGTATCATGGCTGACGACGACGAGGTTCCGCAGCCGGTAGGGTCATACTAGTTGCTTAGACACTATACTTGCTTACAGATAGCTTACATTACTTGCTTGGGAAATAACACAGGTGTGGGAGGGACCATTTGACGAGGATGGAAAGCCCAACGGCCAGGTGCGTCCTTTACTTTTACTATTACGAAGCTAGTACAAGGCTCGGAATCAGTCAAGGGCTGGTCGAATTTTCTGTAGCCACCCGCGGCAGGAGGTGACCGACTTTCCTATTGGTTGCAGGGCAAGATGCAATATCCTCCGCCGCCGATGGCTGATGATGATGAAGAGGAGAAGCCTGGTGACACCTTTGAGGGCACCATGTCCCACGGCATTCGGCAAGGGAAAGGGACGTATACATGGTCGAACGGAGCTATATACGTTGGAGAATATGTTGACAATAAAAAGCACGGGAAAGGGAAAATGACTTTCCCTGATAAGGGTGTCTATGATGGTGAGAGCCCTCGAGGGTGTAAGCGGGGTGTGTTTGCAACTGCGGTTGGGTTGTACCGGGCTACCGGCAGCACCATACGCGAACTATCAAGCTATGCTTAGTGCGAGTTGTCTTGGGGGCCGGGTGGGAGGCAAATGGGCAACGGCTGGCGGGGGTTAACTCCTGTCCTGGTACAGGGCTACTAGGTTGGGGCAGTTGTCGTCGGCGCCCTGTCACCAACCGACTGGGTGTCATCGGTACCAAACGAGGAAGCCCAGCCCGGCTGTTCGCACCCGCGGGAGCTAGCGCCATGCCCAGCCTGTGGCCTTCCCTTATCCCCAACCCCTCTGTGTTCCCCTCCCCTTCGCGCAACCCCTCCCCAAAAGGCGACTGGGTGCAGGACGTGATGCAGGGCTTCGGCACCTTCACCTACCCCAACGGGGACGTGTACCAGGTGAGGAGCGGTGTGGGGTCCAGGTGTGGGATGGGCTGGGGCCCTTCAGGCGAAGTCGCAAGTCCAATCAGGCGCCAGGCCGGAGCCGAAGTCCCTCTCCCTGTCTCGAACCTTGCCATTCCTTCCTCTCCACCGCACCCGCCGCATCCCACCTTCCCCTTGCTTTCACCCTCTTTACCCATCCCCGCCCCCTCCGCGCCCTCTCCTCCTCCTCCTCTTCCCCAGGGCGACTTCCAGGGCGGCAAGCGGCACGGCAAGGGCATGTACCACTACAAGGCGCCCTGCTGCCAGCTGGTGGGCGACTGGGCGGACGGGCAGTTCACGTACGGGCGCTGGGTGTTCCGAGACGGCTCCATGTACATGGGCAGCTTCGGGGAGACCAGCCGGCCCGCGGCGGGCTCCTTCTACTACAGCAGCAGCAGCCTTGTGCAGGAGGGTCACTTCACCAAGGAGGGAGCGTGGGTGGGGCACCGAGACCCGGCTATTGGCAAGGTGGGTGTGGTTAGGGGTTTGGTTGGAGGGGGATGAGAGGTTGCGAGGGTGCGGGAAATGTGGGGCGTGAGGAGAAGCGGGATGTGGCTGATGTAGTTGTATCGCTGTATAATGCGCCCAACGCTTGTAAGCGTGGCTTAACAACACACTTAATGCTACGATTTACCGCTTCAGAAACAGAATGCCCCCCGCCGTTCTGCTTCGCACGCGCAGGAGTTCATGGTGGCCTAACCCGCAAGGAATATTCCACAGTGACGCGACTTCGAGGTTCTTGACGATAGTCAATGTACATAATTAGATACAGCGTGTTGGACATGCTATTAGCTATGCAGTGAACGTCACAATGCGATGGCTGGGATGGCCAACTAACTGCGCCTTCGTTCTCGCGACGCAATAATAGTTTAGTGTATGTCGTTTTGTGTGATCCTTATGATCAGTCTAGGTTTGAGGGTCGGTACGGTTGAGCTGTGAGGGCCGAGTCGTCGTGGTTGATGCTTGCGCGCTTGGGGATGCGTAATACGCAGATGCCTCCAACAAACGCGACATAGGTATATTTTGTCTCATCGTTTGCCGTAGCCTATATGGACTAGCATATGAATCTGTAAAGTATGAGCTCTCGGCGCCACGGCTCTTAATGCGCATGGTCTTTAACGACTGCAGTAAGAGAGCCGCAGGGCGCCTTTGCCTCACCTTTTGTGCTAAATGGTTAGGATACAACTCTCAATGCTTAGCAGCTGTAAGGACTGCGACGGCTAAGCCGCAGCGCAGCATAACATGAAATTTAAGCGGTACTTGGATGCAAATAAGGAGGAGGCTTGGAAAGAGAATTACATTCGTTATGGTGAACTCAAGAAGCTGCTTGTTAAGGTGACCCCGATTCAAGGCCATCCCCTTGCACACGGCTACCGCAGGAGTGTCAACCGCAGCTCACGGTATGGCGCATTTCATTCTTTGCAGATTCTCGAAGAGGGTGCGCCTGTGTACGTCCCGACAGCTTTGTCACTGACTGTGAAACAAAAGCCGGTGGATGCACAGCCAACTCCGCAGGAGAAGTTCTTCCTGTTCTTGGAGGCCGATGTGAAGCGCATTAATGACTTCACCACGGTAGGAAGGATGGCCTGCTTGAATACTGTGGAGCCGGGTTTGAGTGAGAACGGTGCACATGCCGGGGCGATGGGATATGGCTCGACGGGGCAAAGGTCCACGCCCTGCCATGCAGGCGGGTAACCTGCGAGCCTCGACACCTTAGCTAGCACCCTACCCCAGTGTCTCCAGCCTGTCCCTACTCCCTTCTTTTGTGCTCACCCCAATCTCCCCATGCAACACCCACCACCACCACGCACTCCCCACCACCAGCAAACCGCATGCGAGCTACGGGGCCGTCTGCGGGACGTGGCGGTGGGCGTTGCCCGGGCCCTGCATCCCGGTTCCGGAGCCTCTGTTGCTGCTGCCCCTGCTGCTGCTGCACCACCACCACCACCAATGCCTTACGACTCTGGAGCACCCGCCTCAACATCATCAGCGGCAGCAACACAGGGCGCAGCTGCAGGAGAAGCAGGACGCGGGTTTGCAGCAGCAGCTCCCCCGCAGCCCCCACCCGGCGACCTGCGCGACCCCTCGGTGCGGGAGTTCTGGCTGGGTGCCGCCCGGCGGCTGGGTGAGGAGTACCTGCGTCTGGAGAAGTACGTGAACCTGAACTACGCGGGGCTGCAGAAGATCCTGAAGAAGCACGACAAGCTCATCCCCACTGCGCCCTGCTGGCAGTTCTACAAGGTGGGAACTGGGAGGGCAGGGCGGGGAGGGAGGGAGGTGACAAGGAAGGGAGGAGGGCAGGGAGGGCAGGCTCATCGCTGAACTTGCGAACCCGCCTCCTCTCACCCGACTCTGCCTGCTACCGGTAACACTTCAGCCTGTTGCTGTGTCTCCCTGCCGTACAACTTGTTCTTCCTCTTGTCCCCCCCCTGTGCCGTACAGGTTCACATCAACCGGCAGCCCTGGGTGCGGGGGGACCACCACGACATTCAGGTGGGTAAAGAGGAAACAACTGACTGAGGGATAAGGCGTCAGGTGGGGGTGGTGAGGGGTGCGGGGTTTGGCGGGTTAAAGAGAGATGCCAACCCACGTCCATTCAACCATCCATTCTCCTTCGCCATCCACCTTCCCCCCTTTCCTTCCCTCCTTCCTTCCTTCCTTCTCCATTCCACTCCACTCCCCCTCCTCTCGCGCCTCCCGCCCCGCAGGTCACCCTCTCCCGCACCTTCTCCCAGCTCCACAGCGCCACCCTCGCAGCAGCAGCAGCAGCAGCAGCCCCCGGCCCCTCCCCCTCCTCCTCCCTCGCCCCCGCCGCCTCCCCCTCGCTGCACGCCTCCACCGCTCCCCCGCCGCACCCGCACGGGGCCCCCGGCACCGCCGCCACCGCCGCCGCCAGCAGCAGCCACCACCGGGACTTCCACAGCAGTACCTATTGGGTGCGGAATGAGGAGGTGGCAAAGGTAGGTACGGCAGGCATGGAGGTGGGGGGGATGGGGGCAAGCAGTTGGGGGGTTCCAGTTTCATGTCACGACTGGAATGCAGTGAGCGCGACGACACAAACCACTCTAGGGACGCGCAACCCTCCCAACCCGCCCCGGCCGACCCTTGGTAGTTCTTTCTTCCTCTTTACCCCTCCCCCTCCCCCTCCCCCTCCCACCCGCCTCCAGGTCAAACACCTCCTCATGCAGCGTCTGGCCGTCCTGCCGCCCCCCACAAACGCCTCCGCCGCCCCTCCCTGCTCCCTAGCAGCGGGGGCAGCAGCCCTGTGGGCCCAATGCGACACCGCATCTCGAGATCTCGTAAACACAATCTTCCTGGATAACCCCTCCCTGGAGCTCTACCACAACCTCCTGTACGGCAGACCCCATGCAACCACCTTGCAGTTGAGGTGGTACGGCAGCCGAGTTCCGGATACGGTGGACATTATACGGCAGATCCACCGGGAGGGGTGGCGGCCGGAGGATTGCGAGGAGGACAGCTTTCCTATTCAGGAAACACGAGTTGCGGATTTCCTGAATGGGCGCTGGACTTGGGCGGATGCGAGGAAGCTAATGATGCCGGAACAGGAGCAGGAGCGGCGGCAGCGGCACCACCACCACTCCCACCATCACTCCTCGCACTCCCACTCGCACCATTCCCACCACCACCACTTGCACCATTCCCAGTCGCATCATTCGCAACACCACTCCTCTCACCTCAGACAACACTCCCAGCAGCTGCAATCTCCGCAACCTCAGCAGCCCCAGCAGCAGCAGCACCTACTCCGCAGCAATACCAGCCACTCCTCCGCAGCATCATCCTCCTACCAGCAGCAGCAGCACTTGCACCGAGGAGGCGGCGGAGGCGGCGGCAGCAGCAGTCGACTGCATCACAGCAGCAGCAGCACCATGAGCCACCCGGACCCCCACCACCACCACAACAGTAGCAGCCACCCCCACCACCACCCCCACCAACCGGACCCCCGCCTCCTCCCCAACCCCCACCACCCCCAGCAGCACCCACACACCTCGCAACCGCCCCCCCGCGGCGGGCCCGCTGCCACCACCACCACCAGCAGCAGCGGGGTCAGCGGTTGGGGCAGCGGACCGCCCTCTCCCTCTCATGGCCGTGGGGGAGGAGGGGGAGCGGGAGGGGGAGCCGGAGGGGGCGGAGGAGGGTTATACGGCAGTAGTTATGACAGTAGCAGCAGCCTGACGGGAGGTGGAGGTGGTGGAGGGGGCGGGTCGCATCACGGGGGAGGAGAGCGAGGAGGGGGGGCGGCTGTGGCGACTCCGGATCCCGCCCGCCTGGCGCAGGTGGGGTGCGGGGAAGGAGGGAGGGAGTATTAATGATGAGGCTGCTCCATGGAAGGGGGGGAGAGGGGCGGACGAGGATTGGTTTGGGGGGTATTAAATTGGTGCGTGGGGGGTGGTGGAGGAGATTGGGTGAGCAGGGGTGGGGGAGGAGGAGGCGGGGAAGGAGGCGAAGGCTACCGGTGCGTTATCGCTCTGTGCCCCTCTGCAGCTCCCCCATTGCACGTACCCTATCTTGGATGGCCCCTCCTCGGTCGTCCCCCCCTCACATCAGGACATCACCACCCTATCCCTCCCCCCCCCTCCCCCACCCTCCCCCCTCCCCCCCCCAGGAGTACCAGCTGTTCAAGACGTTCACGGAAGTGGCTCGGCTGGTGGAGAGCAAGGGGCTGCAACCCATGGTGCAGGTGGGGGTGTTTCGGGGGGGGGGGGAGGTACTAGGAAGTGAACCAACCCCAGCCCCTGTTTGTGTGTCCTTCTGCCGCTCCCCTACGCCCCCCCTTCCCCCAACCCAACCCCTACACTCCCACCCTCTCACCCCGTCTCCCTCCCCGGGTCCCTCCTAGGTTCGTTTCCGCCAGACCACCTTCCGCGAGCCGGGTGGGGAGCAGGAGGTGGGGCGCAGGGCGGTGCTGGAGGAGGAGGTGCAGGTGGGTGGGGAGGGGGAAACTGACGAGGGGGGGTCAAGGGAGGGGCGGGGAGCAAGGGAGGGGCGGGGGTCAAGGGAGGGGCGGGGAGCAAGGGAGGGGCGGGGAGCAAGGGATGGGCGCAGGGGTGCAGGTGGGGACGTGGAGAGGAAGAGACTGACAAGCTGTCCATGCTTCCTCCCCCACCCTTCCCCTCCTCCCGCCCCTCTCACCCCCAGATGCTCCTGGAATACGCGTACGACACCTCCACCCGCCTCTCCCACGGACTATGGCGCCAGGAGCACCCGGCGGACGCCATAGAGTTCCCCTACGCAGTACTCAAGGTAGGGGGTGGGGGGTGGGGTGGGGGGCCGTGTGCGTCGTACGGTGTCGTACCTGGCCATACCTTACTGTACAGCAGTACCGCAATGTGCCCCGAGTACGGCTTCCGTACACGACCTCAGGCCCAGCCTGCCAGCCAGCCACCCCAAACCCCCATCCATGCGAGCAACGCCTGATACCTCCCTCCCCCCCTTCCCTCCCCCCCCCTTCCCTCCCCCCCTTCCCTCCCCCCCTTCCCTCCCCCCCTTCCCTCCCCCCCTTCCCTCCCCCCCTTCCCTCCCCCCCTTCCCTCCCCCCCTTCCCTCCCCCCCTTCCCTCCCCCCCTTCCCTCCCCCCCTTCCCTCCCCCCCTTCCCTCCCCCCCTTCCCTCCCCCCCTTCCCTCCCCCCCTTCCCTCCCCCCCTTCCCTCCCCCCCTTCCCTCCCCCCCTTCCCTCCCCCCCTTCCCTCCCCCCCCCAGGTTCAGCGCCCCTACCCCGACGATGAGTCCCCGCCCGCCTGGCTCCTGGAGCTGCTGAGGGAGGGGCTGGTTCGGCCGGTGAGGGGGGGGAGGGGGGGGAGATGGGGGAGATGGGGAGAATACAGATAAATGGGGGGCGAAGGGGGTGCGCGGAGGGTGTGTGGTAGGCGGGCTTGGGTGTTTGTTTAAGGAGGCATGACTGACAGTGGGAGAATTTGTAGGCAACAGCGGGAACAGGACGGTCCTGGTTCTGGCTTGCTGCTGCCTCCACGTCACATTCCTTTCCAACCCCCTCTCCCTCTTCCCCCCCACCCCTCCCACCCCCCAACCCACCCCTTCAGATCAGCGACTTCTCCAAGTTCCTTCACGCCTGCGCGGGTCTGCTCCCTGACATGGTTCGTGCGGTGCCGCAGTGGATCGACGATGAGGCGGTGCAGAAGAGCCTGTACGCCAATGTGGTGGCGAATGAAGACCTGCAGGTGGGAAAATCTATAGAGAAGTGCAACAACACAGGTGGGGGTGTGTGGGGGGCGGGGGGGGGAAGCTAACACTCCTGACCCTGGGTATGCTGATTCAGATCTGTCAATCAGGAGTCACAGAAAGCAGTTGAGGGCAAGGGGAGGGGGCGGCAAGGCGCCACGAAAGGCAGTGCGGTTCAACCCATACACACACGCAATGCCCCTCCCTCGGCCCTCCCCTTACCCCCCTACCTCAGGCTCTGCTGCTGTCGGGTCACAATGTGGTTGCGGAGCTGGAGGAGGGAACCCTGGAGCAGACGGCGGCAGCTGCACGGGGCAGGGCGGGAGGGGCGGGTGCTGCCAGCGGCAATGCTGCCATGGCATCGGGTTGCGGTGCAGGGGCAGGGGCGGGGGCGGGAGGTTCTTACGGCAGTGGCAGCAGCAGGGACGGAGCAGGAGGCGGAGGCGGGGCTTATGGTCGGGCGGGTGGGGTGTCCCCTGCCCCCCTGCTAGAGCCCAGTTGGTCCCAGTCGGCCCCGGGGGGGAGGCGTGGTGGTGGCGATAGCGGTGGAGGTGGAGGAGGGACGGTGGGCAGGCGTTTGTCAAACGCGGCTGCCACTGCTGCCGACCTGCTCTCCCGTACCTTCTCCTTTCACAAGGATCGGGGCAGCCTAGGCAGCAGGAGAGAAGCCTCCTCCGCATCCTCCTCCTCCGCTCTCACCTTTCCCCCCACAACAACGCCATCAGCAGCAGCAGCAGCAGGGGCGGGGCCAGTAGACGACAGCAGCCCTGTGTTGCCGCTGCTGCACACCCTGCAGCGCAGTGTGAGCAGCCGGCAGCGGCTGGGCGGCCCCGCGGCGGCGCAGGCTGGCTGGCAGGCCAAGCTGCTACAGCGGCAGGCGCTGCAGGTGGGGCTGGTGGTGGGGGAGGGGGAGGGGATTTAGGTAAATTGAGGTGGGGTTAAGGTTGAGGGCATTGTACCTGAGCCGCGTTGAAGCATTTACCGTGCCCATGGAGGAGGGGTGGGAAGGGGTTGCAGGGGCAGATATGGGGGGGCGCTTGCGTATCCTCTTCTCTTACCTTCCCCGTCGGTTTCCACCTCCTTACCCCTCCCCCTCTCCCCCCTCCCCCTATCATCATTAAACACCTTGGGATTCTTCTTTTACCCCCTGCCCCACCCAGGGTCGCGCCTACCAGCCGCAGCTCATGTTCGTGGACCCCACCCAGTTCCTGCGCAACGAGCGCATCTTCCTGTTGTGGCTGCGAACTGCCATCACAGTGGGGGGCATTGCGACGGGTGGGTGGGGGGGGGGCGCTGGGGGTGCTAGGGGGGGCGATAGGGAGGTGAAGAAAAGAACAAAGTTGTTGTACGCCAATCGAAGCCCACCCGCCGTCCTCACCTCACCTCACCTGCTCCCTTGCTCCCCCCAGGCATGCTGGGTTTCGCCGCCTCCGCGCCCACCGACCCCTACCAGCGCCCCACCATCCACATCTCCGAAATCACCTCCTTCGTGCTGCTCGGGGTGGCGGTGGCCATGGCGGCATACGGGCTGGGCGCCTTCGTGTGGCGCTCCACCCGCTTCTACGAGCTGCACCCCACACGGTAGGGAGGGCGGAGGGGGGGAGAGGGGAGGAGCAGGGAGGGTAAAGAGGAAACAACTAACTGACCGTGTGATGAGGCGTCATCATGGTTTGCAACATGGAGGATATAGGTAAGAAGCATGGAGGGGGAGCCTGCCTGCCTCGTCCCTCAACAACAACGCCCCTGTCCTTCCCCTCCCCCTGCCCCCTTCTGCCTCCCCCCCAGGTTCGACGACACCACGGGCGCTCTGGCCATGACTGCCGCCGTCACCCTGGCGCTGTTCTCGCTGCTGGTGGTCAACATGGCTGACTTGATGGAGGTGCTGGGGGGGGAGGGGACGGGGGGAGGGGAGGGGGGGAGAGGAGGCGCGCATGCTGGAGGGTATGGGATATAAGGGACCGGAGGCGTGTGATCTGGTCCTCCTGCATGCTTGTGTAGGGTACCGGCATGTGCAGCAGGTTGGGAGTGGTGGTTGGTTGGGGCCGCTTGCTTGCCCCTTGTAATGAGAGACAGCCGACAACACTGGGGGTCGGTGGGTGGGTGTTGTATTGAGAGGGAGGTGGGGAGGTGGGGAGGTGTGTGGCGTGCATGCATGCATGTGGGTTGCCGGGTGTGAGCGCTTGAGGTGAGGTATGCAGGGATGGGTGTTGGGAGCTCGGGTGGTTGACGGTTGGGTGCATGTGCGAGGAGGATGGTGGCGTCTGTGGGTGAGGGTGGGTGAGGGTTAGGGGTGTGTTGGGAAGAGACCCGTCCGTGGGGTGAGGGTGTGGGGGCCGGCATGATAGTGCATTGGCTGGGAAAGGGCTTAGCGCGCGTTGGCATGCATGGGGGGGCTTCGGTTGTTAACAGTTGCCTGGGCGAGAAGAAGTCTGGGGGGAAGGGGCTGCCACAATATGGTATGCGTCGTTGGTAGCGCTGCTTCTGCTGGCCTGCTCGTTAGGGTGCAGTTGCCTGGGCGCTTGAGTGCCCAGATGGCGACTATATCCCCAGTGCATAGGGGGATGCAGTACTGCAGATACGTTTAGTTGGCTAGGTGGATGATGGGGGTGTGCATGTTGATGTGGTGGTGGTGGAGGCAAAAGGCAAAAGGGGGCCAGATATGTTGGGGAACGTGCTGCTGGGCTTTACGAGAACATCAACGCAACGGGGTCCTCTCCGGCAGTGCGATTTAGCTAGGGCTTTTCGCGGCAATCAGCTTTTAACCAAAATGCTATGTGACATAAAAAGAAGGGGCTGTTCAGGACGGATTGCTACAGCGCTACAGCTAGTCTAGCCTTTGCGCCCTCTGTCCCCGTAGCTCGAAACGAAGAAACGTATACGTAGTATACGGTTTCGGAGGAGCGAAGCGAAGGGATGCATAGGCATAGACCGTCACGCCCTAACAGCACGATCTTAACGGCTCTTAACGTTTTTGCTGTAAACGCTCCACGCTATTTCGCTCGGTTTCCCCGGTTCAATGTTTGACGGACTTCTGTTAAAGCGGGGAGTTGAGAATCGGCAAAACATTCGCGGTCGTCCTATGCGGTCCGGCGAGGTTCGCCAGAAGGACGGAAGAAAAGCCCCGCCAGCTGGCAGGAGACCGGAGAAGAGAAGAAGAAAAAGGTGTTTCATACGTGTAATTAATATTAAATATATGCGGTCCGGCGAGGTTAGACACAAGAAAGCCCAGCCAGCTGGCTGGAGAAGAAAGAAGTTATCAACGTAGTTTGGGCTTGAAGTTTGAAGAACCGTGGGACAACAGAACTTGCGCGCATAACCAAGTAATTCGCAAACGTCGCATGCCTCCAGCAGCAGATGTCGCGTCGGGTTGCAGGTTCTGTATGGGGCCTAGGGCATCCGCCGCAGATCCCGAGTGCATGCCTGCTCGCTTGTTGTTGGCCAGTGCGGGGAGTGAACAGCAGGCGCGCCCGGGCTTTGGGCAGGACGTATGGGCGCCGGTGGTTCAGCAGCACGAGTATGCCTGCGTGTGCAGGCGCTGGTAGGTAGACAACTCTTGGAAGGATGCGTCCCTCTGCCCTACCCCGGGCTGCGCCTGCGTCCACCTGCCTTTCCCGGTGCATTTCTTGCCTCCCCATTCCCTTGCCCATGTTCTTGGCACCCTCCTCTCCATGCCTCTCCTAGTCCTCTAGAGCAGATCTGCTTGCCTTCCAATGCCCTTCCCCGTGCGTCTACCCTTCCCTGTGCGGCCCTGCCTCCCCCCGGTCTTTGCGGGGCTTGGCTATTGTCGCATGGGCGGAGTGGGCCGTTCACGTGAACCCGATGGCTCAGCTGGATCGTCTGTCGTTTTCATCTTTCGCCCCTCCCCATGCGGCGCCGGCCTACCCATGCCTTTCCCTGTACACGCTTCCCTGCGTCTCCCCAGTGCTGCCCCCCTTGCCCTTCCCCAAACGCCCACCCTTTCCGTGAGGCGCTGCGCTTGCCCGTCTATGCCCTTCCCCTTGCGGCCGCCCATCCCCTCCTCGACTTGTGTTTCCCTCCCGCAGCGAAGCAGGTGTTCTTTCCTGTGGCGCGTTACCGAGCTAGCAGCAGGCGGCGTTACCTCCTGCAGGTCATTCCCGGCCTGGCAGTGACAGCTTCTACCTCGCAGCGCAATAGCAGCGGGCTGTGTGCTGTCCGGCAGCGCAATACTGGCCTGGCACAGAGCATGCAGCGTTCCCTCCTGATTGCGCATTTCCTGCCCGCAGCGTTTTCCTCCCTGGCAGTGGTTAGCATGCCTTCCAGCAGCGAAACCCCGGTCCAGCACATGGCATGACGGCCTCTCGTGCGGCACATTGCATGATTGCATGACGCAGCACATAACCTCAGCAGCAGGGTTGGCATGCCTTCCGGCGCTCTCTCCCGCAGCGCATTACCGGCTTTGGGGCCTTCGGCCTTCCATTCGGGTATCGCCCGCGGCGATCTCTCCTGCAGTGCGGTCCGGCAGCAATCTCTCCGGTCTGGCAGCACGGCGTGTTCCCATCCGCGAATTCCCGCTTAGCAACAGCCGGCATTCTCTGTCAGCGACGCATCGGCATGCCGAGCAAGGGCCAGCTTGCCTGCCCGCGGTGTGTTGCCTCCTTAGCAGCAGTCTGCGTGCCTCCAGCAGCGCATCACCGAGGGCCAGCTTGTCACCTCGCAGCGCATTGGCTGAGGGCTTGCAACGTCCTCTCCCGCGACGTACTGCATGCCTAGCAGGGAACAGGCTACCTGCCTGCAGCGCGTTGCCTCCGTACGTAGGATGGGGCGGCGTGCCTTCCTTCAGTGCAGTGCCGGCCTAGGGGAGGGTCTTCGCCGCATGATGAAGAGGGCACTTAAGGGTTGCGCATATGGGTTACGCAGTACTTACCAGGTGTGCGGCTCTTGCCCGCGCTGCGCCTGGCTACCCCTGCCCTCCACCGTGCAATGTCTGCATGCCCGTGCCTTTCCCCGCGACATTACCTGTCTCACGATGCCCTTCCACGCGTTAGCCTCCCTAAGTCCTTCACAGTGCCGGCTGCCCTTACCTTGTCTCCTCATGCCCTCCCTATGCAACTGCCTTTACCCGTGCGGCACGCGCTTGCCCCTCCTGCCCTTCCCCGGCGACGGCTGCCTTCCGTGACGACCCTGACCCATGCAGCTGCCGGCACGCCCACGCGGCACCGGTCTCCACGTGTGCTTCCTCGTGCAGCGAATTTGCGAGCCTCTTGCTGGAGCCTCGGTGCCCTTCCGTGGGCAGTGCCTGCCTCAAATGCCCTCGGCTGTCGTTGCCCGCGCGGCCCTGCCTCCTTGTGCCCTTCTCGGTGCAGCGCCCTTGCGGGCCGCTTGCCCTTTCCGTGAAGTTCCTGCCTCCGAATGCATTCACTTCTGCATGTGGCAGCTGAAGAGCAGGGTAGGGCCGCCGCTAGTTGCATAGCCGCAGGTTATTGAGTAGGATGAACGGGGGATTACGGTATGCATGCAGGCATTGGTGTCGGTATTTGGGCAGGCAGGGATGCATGCGTACAACACAGCGGTAATTGGGAATAGTAGATGGGCACGATGGGGGTGCGTACCCGCATGGCCGCCGGTAGTTAGGCATGCCGGATGTATGCATGCATGTGTTAATGTCAGTTTATGGGCCGGGTGGTTACCGTATGCATTTACGCATCGGCGTTGATCCGCGGGCGGGTGCGACTGAGATGCCTGGGCGCAGGTTCTTGTTGCTTGCACGCACGGGTGCCGATTCCTGGCAGGACGAATGGAGGCCTGCAAGCATGAGCACCGATAGCAGGGAGGGGCGGGGATGCGTATGCAGTGGGCGCCAGTAACTAGCAGGAAGGGATGCCTGCATGCATGGGCGGCGTTCGTTATACAAGGCGTCGGCTGCATGCACGGGGAGCCGTTACACAGGTGTTGTAATGGTGCGTGTCTCAGCGCATGAGCGTGTCACGCATACTCTTGCCTAGCAGTGAAGCCAGTGAGTCAAGGAGGGAACTAGGAAGCCTGGAGGAGCCTATATACAGCTGTTGGCATTCCTAGATTATTGCATCGTAAGGGCCTAACGCACTGGCGAGTTTGACCGCCTTGACCAAAGTTTGATCAAGGTTTGACCAGCGCTTGACCGCTTCCACTGGCATATTCCTTTTTAACTAGGCCTTAAAATTAAATATCACAATTAACATGGCATACATTGTCGGTTACGGTTAACTTTTTGATGTATTCAAGCGCCTTTATCTTGGGAATAAAGCAATTTCTTATGCTTTACGTGTACGAAAAGGTCCTAAGACCACCACAATTACACTTACGCCGTAGCACGACGCAAAAAACGTGTCCATTTTTGGGTGTGACGTAATAAGAGAGGACGTCTGCTGCACTCTTGAGCACAGACAGCTTGAAAGGGTGGAGATGCACGTGCATGCGGGCGGGTGAAGCAATGAACGGGTCTTCACCTTTAGTGTGTACGTAGATCCGTTAGTTGCTTTCCAAGGCAACAAGTATTCTTCCCACGCCCTTCCCCGCACGGTCCGTGCCTCCTCCTGTTCCTCAAGTTGCCCCCGCCTGGCTGTGTAGGATGGAGATGTATCGTGCACGCATGGGTGTCGGCACTTGAGCAGCAGGGCGGGGATGCATGCATGCATTGATGCATACATAGATTGGGCGGGGTCGAAAATGGGCACGGTGGATGTGCGTACCCGCATGGTCGCCAGTAGTTGGGAATGGCGGGTATGCATGCATGTATCTGTGCCGGTTTATGGGCCTGGTGGGTACTGCCGGATCGGCATGCACCCATGCAACAGCGTTGGTGCCTGGGTGCAAGTGCTTGGGGAGGGCGGTGGTGCTTGCGCGCCCTGACGCCACTAACTTTAAGCATAAGCACCGGGCGCATGGGGCTTGGGGCATCCGCGGAAGATCCGGAGGACATGCCTGCTCGCATGCATGCCTGTTAATGGGCCAGTGCGGGGACTGCATGGGCGCGCAGGATTAGTGGAAGCATACAAGCGCCGGTAGTTGAACAAGGCAGAAACGGTGCCTTGACTTGGACGGGGCAGGACGGGTGCAACAGCGCCCGTACTTGGGCACGGCAGCACTGCTAGTTTGCATGGCCACAGGTGGTCTGGCAGGGTGGCAGGGTGCACGCGCGGGTGTTTCCATAATAAGCAACTGACCTGCGTTACTGTGCTGACTATAGCCACTGCGAAAAGATGCCCGGACGGATGGTTGCTATGTGGGCGACGGCGGGACGCCGGGACGACGGGAAGATGTGTATTGGTACGGTGGTAGTAGGCAGCGTCAGTACTGTATACTAACGCACGGGTGCGAGTACCAGCATTTCGACAGGGCACGGCACGGCATGCGCACATACGCATGTACATATGAGCACCAGTATTCGGGTGGGTAGGGCGGGGTTTCGCACTCCACCACCTGTATGTCTTGATATACTGCATGCTTCCGCGGCGTCCTCAAGCCGTTCGTGCATCCTACCCGTTTAATTGCTATCTAGCAGCCTTGGCGACAATCGCTGCCCTTCCTCCTGTAATTCAAGAATCCTTCTGCATCCTCACCCTGTACATGCGTGCAACCAAATCTTTCTTCTCGACATCACCTCCCATTCCTACTCTTAGTCCATCCAGCTCCCTCCCGCGAGCTACGGGTAGCTCCCGCCGAAGGCGGGCCTTACTAGTCCTGCAGCGGTGACACTTCCCAACTGCTTTGCCTTGCGTATGTCAACATGAGGTGAGTCATGATGGCGCTGCGGAAACGCCGTACACCCAACTGCCGGAGGGAAAGCTCTTCTGGCAAACAAACCTTATACCGCGCTTCGTTGTCGCTAAGAGCAAATCCGTTCGCCGATATCCTTGTCTACTGCTCAATACTCTCGGCGGCTCGTTAGCAGATTACAAAGAAGGAAGTGTCGGAGGGACAGCAGCAATCGCGTGCTTCGTTTAACGGCCAACCAGCCCGCATCAGCAGCAGCCACCACCAACAGCCAACATCATGTCCCAGGAGAAGCAGTTTCCGCCTCAGGAGGCCGCACGTGCAAGGTAAGAGTGAGAGTGAAAGAGGAATGGAGAGCCAAGCTAACATCTCGCCAAGCGAACTCCCTCAAAACAACTGACATGTAGCCTTCTTTGCACAAGTATAGTTGGAATTAGTATCTAATATCATGTTGTGCTTTCGGGCAATATATCGGGCATGACGCAAGCAGCGATGCTGCGCCTTTGGACCGCGCCACTCTTTAGCAGTACAACATCGCTGCCTGCCCCCATGTCCTCCCAAACTTACCGCACAACTTTACTTTGCTCAAACCATCCTAGTGCTTCATAAGCTGCTTCCGTTGTTTCTGCGCCCCTTGCCTTGCATTGCCTCGCCTGCCCTCACCTCCATCCTCATCAACACCGCCCTGCACTCCAGCGGCACCCAGTCTGCCATGGACCCCTCACCCGAGGTCATCCGCGCTGGGTACAAGGGCGCAGCCAAGCTGAAGGGCAAGATAGCCATCATCACAGGTGGGTGCGTGGTAGGTGCGTGAGAGTGCTTAAGTATACTGGTGAGCGGTGAACAGAGGAGCGAGTGACCCATGGGTCACCATGGGTCACAGTCCCGCGCCCCCGTTCTTATTGATTGCCCCCGTCGTGTGCACCCCATCTTATAGCTTATGATAACCACCATGCACTATACCCCGGCTTGCAGTTTCGCACTGTTAGCGAATCCCAAAACGGTACCGTAAAGCCCCATGCATGTGCCCCACCTCTTGCATGTCCACGCCTCCTATCCAACCCCCGAACTCCCCTTGAACCAACCCTCTAAATCAACCCCCGTCCCTCCCTCCCCCGCCCGCCTCAGGCGCCGACAGCGGCATCGGTCGCTCCGTGGCGGTTCACTTTGCTCGCGAGGGCGCTGCGGGGGTGGTGTGTTGCTACCACACGCACCAGGAGGATGCGGAGGAGACGAGGAGGATGGTGGAGAAGGAGGGAAGCAGGTGGGGCTGAGAGGGGGTGGGGGTTGAGAGGGTGGGGAAGCGGCACGCCGCTAGCTGTGTTCGTAACAACAAAGCTGAGTGGGAATCGGGAAATGGATTCGGGTGGGAACTGACCGCGAGTGGGGCTGCATGGGCTCCTCATGCGGCTGGCTGGCTGGCTGCACCTCCGCCTACCTACTCCGCCCCGTCTGCTGCCCCAAACCCCACCACCTTCCCCCTCCCCCCCCCGCTGGGCAGGTGCACGCTGCTGAGCGGGGACGTGGGCGACAGCGCCTTCTGCAACCGAGTGGTGGAGGAAACCATGAAGGTGGGGGTCAAAGACCATACCAAACCATAGGAGACCACAAGTTAGGGCAAAACAATGGGTGGGGGGGGGAGGGGTTTCGGTGGTGATGAGAGGGCGAATCTGCCGACGGAGGGCACGCCAAGACTCGAATCCCAACCGCAAACCCCCCCTTCCCCACCCCGCATGCGTCCCCCCCCCCCCCCGGGCAGGAGTACGGTCGCATCGATGTGCTTGTCAACAACGCGGCGGAGCAGCACCCGGTGGGCGACATATCGCAAATGGAGCCAGACAAGATCGCACGCACCTTCAGGACCAACGTGCGTGGGTGTAGTAGTTGTTAGTACGGCAGCCGTACGGCACATGAGTGGGGCAGTGTAGCAGCAGTCTGTTTGTTGTGAACGTGCGAGCATGCTGTTCGTTTGTGCTGGGCTGCGCAAACACATGAACAGTGAAAAGTTGTGTTGGACGCGTATGTTATGTACCTTGGTGATGATGCCGAGGCATTTTGGAGTGGTGTAAGGAGGTGTGTGAGGTGGCTGGAGCTGCGGGCTTGGTGTCGTGACGTCCTGGTGTTGTGACCCGTGGGTCATCCATCCTGGGAATGTCAGTAGCGATTACGGCTGGTAGTACTTGCCGTTCCCTTCCACAACACCTTGCATCACCTATTTCTCTGATCCTCCTCCGGCCAACCCCTTATCCTTGGTTTCCTGTGGTTTGGTCTTTCTTTACCCCCGTCCCCTCTCCCTCCCCCTCTATCCCCCTGCCGTACTGCCCCCACCAGATCTACTCCCAGATCTTCCTGTGCCGGGTAAGGGCAGGGGGCGAGAGGGGGCTGGCGGGGCTGCTGCTGCTGTTACGGGGAGTGAGCTAGTTGGTGTGTTGTGGCACGTGAGGCGGCGGGGCGGAGGGGCGGAGGGGTGGAATTGAAGGATGCCATTACCTATATTCGAGAAGGCTCCGTCTTCCGCGCAGTCCTGCTGCTCACGCTCGCACTGCCTTCTCCCCACCTTCCTCCCCCATCCTCCCCCCTCTCTCTCCCTCAGGCCGCCTGGCCGCACCTGAAGCGAGGCGCCTCCATCATCAACACCTCCAGGTGTGCCGTACTGGTTTGGTGGGGTTACTAGAACGGGAGAACGGGAGAGGGTTCGGAAGGTGTCGTCCCCTGACTTGAAGTCCAGCACTGACGGATCTCCGTTGGCACGTGTGTGTGTGTGTATCGGTCCGCCTGAGCGGGGATGCGCCACTCCTGAATCACCAGCCGGAGGAGGACGTGTGGGGGAGGACGTGTTGAGGAGGACGTGTTAAGGAGGAGGAAGGAGGGCATTATGTGAAGCGATGGACAAGCGTTGGTAGAATTGTGTACGCCACACATACACACACGTTCCCCCCCACTTACCCCTCGCCTCCCACCATCTCCCCCCCAGTGTTAACGCCTACGCGGGCCACCCCGAGCTGCTGGACTACACTGCCACCAAGGGCGCCATCACCTCCTTCACGCGGGCACTGCACATGAGCGCGGTTAGCAGCGGTGAGGGGGGGCGGGAGGGAAGGGGGGGTGGGGAGGTGGGTAGGAGGAATACCATGCTCCATGATGAGGGGGAGGGGGAGAGTAAGCGGGAGTTAGCAGGAGTTAGCTCCACTGCTGCCTAACCCTCCACCTCCTCCCCTCCCACCTCCTCCTCTTGCATTCATCCGCGCCCCTCCCCATTTCCCCCTCTTTGTGGTTTCTTATGGTTTGGTCTGCTTTGTCCCCCTCCAGGTATCCGTGTCAACGCAGTGGCCCCCGGACCTATCTGGACGCCCCTCATCCCCGCAACATTCCCCGAGGAGAAGGTACGGACGAGCGCAACGTACGACACATACGCATACGCATACGCATACGCATCAGCAGGTGGTTGGGTGCCATCGGAAGAGGGAAATACCGGTAGGCACCGAGTCGTGCACCTGTCGTAGTCGGCAGTTGGATTAAACCTACCCGCACTCCTATCGTCACTCCCCCCTTCATTCCCACCCCCACCATCCCGCCCCCAGGTTCAGTCCTTCGGTTCCGGCACTCCGCTGTCTCGCGCCGGGCAGCCCAGCGAGGTGGCTCCCAGCTACGTGTTCCTGGCCAGTGAGGATGCGAGCTACATCAGCGGACAGAGCCTGCACCCCAACGGGGGCAGGGTGGTCAATGCGTAGGCAGGATGGGGGCGGCGGGAGGGAAAAAGAATTTCCAATGTGTGGTGTGATAGTGAGGAGGAGGAGGAGGGGAGGAGGTAGTAGGGAGGAGGGAGGAGAGAGGGGAGGAAAAAGTAGGGAGGACGGAGGAGAGAGGGGAGGGAAGCAAACAAAGCCATATATTGCTAGTTGGGTTGGGGGGCTTACTTCAAGTGTGTGCTTTTGTACCCGCGGGTGGTGGGTTGCCTTGCTTTGCTATTTGGAACGTAGATTTGTGCGTTGCTGAGGGTTGCAGGTATCCGGTTTATGCAGTTGGCGGCGTTGTGGAAGGGTGTAGCGTAGGATGGGGATGGGCGTTTTGAGTGCAAAGTAGCGTTGGATGGACGCTGCTGTGGGCGGGTGAAAAGGACGCGTTGCATGTCCTTACCGCTGCAGCGTCTGTTTACTTAGCTAGGAAAGACACCAGTTGTCCGGGGTCCGTAACAAGCGCATATGTGCGCAGGTCAGGTACTGACCATGCGGCGTTGTGACGAGCAGTAGTTGACCGGATGGTTTGGACCAGCAAACGTGCTGCTGGCATGTATCTTGAAAGTCGGGCTGGTGCATGCCCCTTCAAGTAGGCATTTGGAGCAGCTTAGCAGGCAGCCCAAACGACTCTCAACCGAGACCACCAGCCACATACAGAACACGCAGGAAGGGAAAGCTACTCGACTGGCGGCTGCTGGCATGCCGCTGTTGTCAAGACCCATCCCATGTGTCAGTGACATCTCTCCTACATCCGTGCTACACCCCGGCGACCCGAAAACTGCACGCAACTGTTAAGTCCTTCCGACGTATAACAAGGCTCGCTCCGGCCATGTGCCCTCAGGGGTACTGAGCATCAGGAGCCAGGAGCAAGGCCATGTGCGGGGTAGCAACGTGCATAAGGGGCAGCCGCAGCCCAGCACACCCAGCAGTGCTAGTACTGCTGCGCCCATTATACGGTAGCTTGGATCGCAAGACCGTTACCGGTATGCACAGCTAGCTAGCACCCTCGCCAGCAGCCGATCACACCATACAAGTAGAGCCGATACATACCGGGGCATGCAGGTATGTAGCTAGGAAACCGGCCCCAGAAGCCTCTTGCTGCCTGTCCGCCATGAGAGACCCCCACACACTACACTGATGCGTTGCCATTCCCGGAAACAATTTGTCCACGCAGTGCTGTCGCCAAGTCTCCAGACATTACTGGTATTCCGACTGGTGCATGACACGATATGTCACATAACACTGGAAACCCCGTGTCCATCTAATAGCTGTCAGGGTCCTGCACCAACATACAGTCCCATACATATATAGTCCCATACCCTAATAACCAGCTACAGTGCCAGCTACATCGTACATACCTGATATCTCTTGATGCTCCAGTTGCCATGATGGCGTGTGCAGCAGCAGGGCTTACTTGTAGGCTTAAGCCAAAGTCCTCACCGACCGTATGCATGCACAAGCATCGCCCCTGCGCTGCACCGAGCTCCCCACACCTATCTAGCTAACATGACATTACGTACATACAGCACACCACACGTCCCCGCACCCATCCAACCCATGTTCAGGATGCACCAGTGGCCGACTACCGGTATATTCACCCGCAGCAACCAAACCTAGAGGCTACTCGGTAACAAGCATAACCACAACTAACGGCACTACTCGAACACACAAACACGTGGACAGGCCTATTAGCACAGTTAGGCTGGGCTGGTTTAAACCAACCCTGTCCTGAACCGTGCATGCAAGCACGACCCATGCACCCCACGCACCACAGCAGCTAGGGTAAGGTACCGGTGCCCAGCTCCTGATGAGTGATGATGAAATCATACCTATCCCGGCTACTACTCGGGTCCTTTTGAGTCCCCTCCCTTAACCACAGCGAGAACCCTTCCATACGCATCTCCGTCAACCATGCCTAAACGCATCCTTTTCCTTGTGCCCTTGCACGTTGATACCAGGCCCCCCAATGCAAGTCGTGTCGTCCTATATGTATACATGCCAGGCCTCAAATCCCAGGTTTCATACATTCACACTAGCAGTCAGGGCGCCCCCTTGTTGCACCCCGCCCACACGCCTCCTTGTGCCCCGCCTTCCAGTGCGCCACCTGACACTCCCGGCAGCAGTACCCCACCGCCCCGCACCGCCCGCACTTCTTCAGCTTCACCTCCGCCTCGCTGTCCCCCGCCAGGTTCGCACAGCCCGGGTTGCCGCAACCCCGCAACAGCCCCCGCACCCGCAGCTCCGCCGGCGAGACCAGGGCCAATGCGTTCCCAAGCATCACACTGATGCTGTCCAGATACCCGTTGCCACCCGCCGCCCCCTTGCCCTCCTCGCTGGGTTGGTCGCCACCACTGCTCCACGCCTCCAGCTGCCCCGCCAGGGCCTGCACTAATCGAGCCAAACCTCCCTCCACCCAGACAGCACTCGCATCACGGCTGCTGTTCTCCTCCACCTCAACAGCTTCAGCATCGGCACTGACCCCACTCCCCTCCGGGTCACTGCTGCTGGATGTACAACTGTTTGGTACATCACCGTGCTCCTTCTCCATGCGGTTGCTGCTTGATCCACCACTGCTGTTTGATACACCACTGCCGCTGCTGCTGCTGCTGGATCCGTTCTCCTGCGCCATACCACCACCACTGCGTCTGCCCTCCTGCTGCTCCATGCTGCTCCTCGATACCCCACTGCTTGGTTCACCGCCGCTGCTGGAGGCGCTGTCCTCGGCGGACCCACCCTCCTCCTGCATGTCACTGCTGCTGCCAGATACGCCACTGCTCAATGCACTTGCCTGCATGTCATCTGCTGCTGCTGCAGCGGCTGCTGATGGCAGCAGCAGCGGCAACAGCGCAAGCAGCCGCTCCGGCCGCCAGCCTGCTGCTGCCGGATCCGCTGCTGCCGCCACCGCCGCCTGCCGTACCTGCTCCGGGAATGCCACTGCCACTGCACAACAGCTGCGTGCAAGGCATGTGACGCCATGGCCCGGCTGGTGGCAGTTAGCCCCCACCCTCAGGAGTGCTCCCAGCAACGCCACGACGTCCACCTCTACTAGCAGCAGCTGCCGCCAGCTGGCTTTGCCTGGACCACTGATGTCAGCTGCTGCAGCTGCTGCAGCTCTGCTGCTGATGAGCACCGCTCCACTGTTGGACTGCGGGTGGCATGTGGCTGCAGGGCCAAGGCACTGGCAGATGATGTTGACCAGCCAGAAATCTGCAACGGCAAGGAAATGCTGCGCAGCGTCCATCCAGTTCGCATCAGCTGAACCACCGTGCAGCAGCCGGTCCGCACGAGCCACCGAAGCTTGCTGCACCAGTCGTGACAGTGGCGGCAGGCATTCACACAGGGCGCATGACGCCAGCAGCAGCGCCTGCTGGAAACGGGTGGATGCCGTCCCGCTGGCTGCTGCTGCTGCTACTGCGGTGCCCTCCTTCACACTTGCTGCACGGGACTCCAGCAGCGCTTGGCTGTACGCCAGAATGTCACACACCAGCTGGCAGACAGTCTCAGCCATCCACCCACTACTGCTGCTTGCCGCGCTCTCTCCAGCGTCCCGAGCGTCCCCACTGCGCAGCATCTTCCCTAGCGTGACCAGCAGAGCAGCCGCCTGCGGCTCCTCACCATGCACCAAAAGGCCCACCAGAGCCATTGACGCACCTCCAACGCCCAACAGGCTGCCCACTAGGGCCATCTCCGGGCCAGAAGGGTCCGCGCCTGCCCGGCGAAAGGTGCGCTCCAGGCAGGGCAGGACGCCGCCTGCCAGCGCTGCTGCAGCCATGGGCGGTGCACTGCTGGATAATGGAGGGAGGGTGCATGACCCTGCATTTTGTAGGGGAGGAAGGAAGTTGACTGCTTAGAGAACAGGTCAGGGGACTAGTGGGTACAGTGGGTAATAGAATGTGTCTTGACGTTTTCATTGTTTCATGCTGGGATGTTGGTAGCCACCGTTTACTGCGTCTCTCCGTGTCCTCTATCGTACCAGAAGATTACTGGGATCACAGCCTGATTCTCTGGACAAGAAAATGAATTCTTGCCTACAAAGAACCCCTCCAGTTGTTTGCCCACAAGACATGCTGTACCCGCACACCCACCTCCATCTATAGATCTTGGCAAAGAGTGGATCAGACCATTCGCCAACACCTCTCCCAGCTCTTGGACGTGTTCCCCCGGGTCTGACATCGCGTGCCGTAATACCGCATCTACCAGCTGCCACCACTCCACCACCTCCTGCACTAGGCGGGCTGGCGAGTCGGCCTGCAGACGTTGTAATTTCGCGCTGGCTGCCAGCAGGCTCTTAACTGCAACTTCCGTCACGGAAGCACGAGGCAGGATAACCAGCTGCTGCATGTCCGGAGCTGTTGTCGGGGTGAAGCCGGGCGATGACGATGACCTGTTGCGGGTGAGCCCCGCCCAAGCCTGCCCTGATGCTACCGCCATGTTCCCAAAGCGCATGAGCAGCGCCAGGGCGACACGCCGTCCCCGTGGTGGGGTCTGAGCAGTGGGAACCAGCGCTTCGATTGCTAGCAGGACTGCTGCGGCAGCCGACAGGACCGGTACTGGGCGGCGTGAGCCATCCATGCATGGATGATGGTCCAACTCCACGCAGCAGCGACCCAGCCACGGCAGGCCATACGCGGTGCCGCCGTCAGCAGCGCACAGCGTTGCTAGGCCGTGCAGGATGACTGCATGCCGCACGCAGGGCCCCGCCAGCACCCGGCCCAGCTGTGCCTGAACAGCAGCTGGAAATCCTAATGAGCTGTCAGAAACGAGGTCGTAGAGGTTAGCCAGGGTACGACACGCAGATTGAAAGGCTTTAACGGCGTGAGCGCCGGTTACGTCGAGGTGTCCTAGCTCCCATGCCCCTGACTCCTGTGCTAGCAGCACCAGCCTGGCCGCATGCTCCATCACGTGGGTGTCATGCAGCGCAGCTGCAAGCTCAGCCAGGTAGAGATCTGCCAGCAGCTCATCCTGCTGACGCCCGCCTAGTACCAGCCATAATACCATCATCAAGCTCCTGAGAAGGCAAAAGGGCATGGCGGCGGCCGTGATGGCGCCCTGCTGCAGCGGTGACGGTGGCTGCTGCAGCAATGCTTCGTCCCGGGAGCGCCTGAAGACCTCTGCCGAGGCAGCCAGCTGGCGGCTGAGGGCGTGCAGGGTCTGCATGCGCAACAGCTTGCGAACAAAGTCCATGACCTGCGATGAGAGCCCAGGAGTTCTCTCCGCATATAACACTCTTTCCAAGAGGATGGAAGTGGCAGAGCACGCTTCTATGTAAGCTAAAGCTGTCCTGCCTGCTCCGGACGCACGGCCAGTCTCCAGGTCAGCTGGGGCCAGCCGCACCCCAGCAGCCACCAGACGCAAAAGCGAGGTGCGAACTGCCTCATCTGCCAGGACTGCAGCGGCAATCCTGCTCGCCTTGTCGTGAAGTGAAGCCGGCTCATTACAAAATTCCGAAAGGAAATCGCTCAGCGGGCCCACCTCCTGTGACAGGCCGACAGAGGCCCTCCGGACAACAGTTAAGGCGACACCATCACCTCGTGCCGATAGGAAACGGTCGACCGCAGCCGGAAGTCGCCGCAGGCAAGCCTTCACGTTTGAAGGAATGCAGTCCAAGATACGTGTTGGGACGCTGCTGCTTTGGTCCGCCATCTGACGGTTACTGAGAGCCGAGGCCCGGCGTCGAGACATGACAGCGAACACGGAAGGGGAGCGCCGATTGCAATCGTGCTCGCAACCAACTACAGGGAAACTTAAATCTAAAAGCACAAGCTTATGCCACAGTGCCTAAATGAAAATCAAGAGATGCGCCCGTCATGAGCTGAAGCATCGCAAACCTTTTCTGTTTCTGGTAATTGGGGCACTACAGCGTCCATTATACTGACACGATTAGTAGCAGCCACAAACGTGCAAGGCGATGCGCGATTCGTGCTGCACTGCCCCACTAATTTGTTACTTATGCAACATCTTCGGAACTGATGCTAGCGTGCATACTACATCGGCTTCATGTTAGGGTGCGAGAATTAGGCTGGAGGCCCGATGCGCGTAACATCCAGAGCGTACGGCACCCACGCATGCGTCTTGGTCTCTTGGACTCTTGATGTATTGTTTTGGTTTTGTGTTGTTCTCCCGGTGTTGTACCAGTAATACATTGGACGTAATTGGATTCGCATCAGTATGCGGGTACTACAGGGGAGTCAGAACTTACGGCTGTTAGCGGGTGCCTTAGGTGCCGTCATGCAGCGCAGATGCATTCAAATTCACCTTCCGTTCCACTGAGCAGTAAGCTAATGGAGCCCTAAGAACCTATGTCGCGAAACGGGCCAAGCATTCAGCCCCCCGCCCAGCTTCCGCTGGGCAACCCATTCCCTCCTGCGCGTCAAAGCAAGCGAATGCCGGCACTGCCGAAGAGCTTCGCCCAGCATGCTGTTTTCCCGTTTGCACCACCAGCTTGCACATTAGCTATTTAACACCCCATCTGGGGCTTCCCTTGCAGCAGCAGCGCCGTTGTTGAACAGAATGGGAAGCCCTTTTTGAATGGTACGGGCACAGCTACCAGTACATACTGGGCGCCTTAACCGGAACCAATCTGCATTTCAGTTACAGTTAGGAATTTGGGTTACAAGGGGCTCCATTCCATTTTCGGTTGCATACACGGTCCATACCACCCATATCTCACCCGCAGTTGTACTTGCACTGCCGTTGGCTGTTAGGTCAAGTGGTTACAAGCTCTCGAACACATAAGAGCATGCACACAATGGTACCGGTATTATTTACGGGGCGTTGGTCACAAGGGAATCTTCACCATCTAGTAAACGTAACAGTATGGTCCTAATGAGTAGGGTCACAGCACAAACCAGGCGGGTCTTCAGTGCTCCTGTCACGCACCGAGCCGTCATGCTCATGCCACGGCACCGTCTTCACGTAAAAAGGTTTAAGTACTAAAAAGACAAGCAGGGATCGCGTACGGCAAGCGCTCGCTCGCAGCGCCACACAACACAGGACACAACAGACAGTCCTCCCTCACGGTCATGGGGCTAGGATTCCGGTGCCCTCACAAACCCACCCTCCAGCTCCCCCCCTAATCCTCATCCGACCTGCCGCCGCCCCGGCCCCCCAACCCAACCCCCCTGCTGCACCCCTCCCCCGACCCCACCGCATCCTCCCCCTCCACCTCCCCATACAACAGCAACGAGGTGGTGGTGGTGCTGGCACGCGACCAGCTGCTCTTCCGCTCGCGGTAGCTGCCCACCCCCACCGCAACACTGCTGCCACCGCAACCCCCACCCGCACCCGCACCCCCAGCACCATTACCGTTCCCAGCAGCAGCAGCGCCACGAGCAGGGCTCTTAGCAGCGGATGAGCCCCGCATCATGCCGCCCCCCAGGGCCGCACTCACGCTGGCACTCAGGCCGCTGATGCCGCTGAGCCCACTGGTGCTCATGGCAGGGGCGGCGCCCATGGAGGAGGGCGCGGTGGCCTGCTCACCATGCTGATGATGATGATGCACACGGTGGTGGGTGTGGGTGGTGTGGTGGGGCTGCCGGTGGCGGTCGTGGGTGGTGCCGGGGGAGGCCGCCGGCAAGGCCGGCTTGTGCTCGCCCTTGTCCTTATTGCCCTCCTTGCTCCCCTGGCTCCCAGCACCCCCAGCAGCAGCACCGGAGGAGCCGGTCTTGACGGGTGAGGTTAGGGCGGCGGTCGCGGACGCCGCCAGCGCGTTCCGCAGCCCCAGGTTCTCCTGCTCCACCTGTTGCAGCTTGGCCTTGAAGAGCGCGAGCTGCTCCAGCATGGTGTTCTGCAGTTTGGTTTTGGACTTGGTGAGGGAGTGGATGGTGGCGTGCAGCTCCTCGATGTGCCGCTCGCTGGTGGCGTGGCGGGCGGCGGAGTCGGACTGCTGCTCCTGAAGCAGCTGCGGGGAGGAGGAGGGGGAGGGGGAGGAGGAGGAGGGGGGAGGTGTTGTAGTTCCAGGTGTGTGTATGGCGGAGGGAGCTGTCGTACAGACGGTACAGCATGTCGATCATGCAACGGGGCGGGAACTTGAGAAGCATGAGGTGGGTTTAGCGTTAGGGTTTAGAGTAAGGTGCCGTGTCCTCCTCCTTTCCCCACCTTGATCTCCCCCTGCAGTCGCTCATTGGCCAGCCCCGCAGCCGCCAGCTCGCCCCGCAGCCGCTGCGCCTCCCCCGCCAGCTGCTCCTCACGCACCGCGCCGCGACTAGAGGTGGACTCCAGGGCGCCCTGGACCTGCATGCGCAGCCTCCGCTCCTTCTCACTCAGCGCTGCCGCCTCCTCCGCCCGCTCCGCAAACGCCTCCGCCTCACTCCGCGCAGCTGACAGGCTGGCCTGCAAGGAGGGTGGGGGTGGGGTCATGATGGTGATGGTCTGACGGCACCGGTGGGCTGTCGAGTGAACAGAGGCAGGCAACTCCCATTACACAGGTACCGGTCACAACCTGTTGCCACAGCACGCTCCCCCCACCTCCGCTTGCTTCCTCTCAACCCCTCCCCTCTCCCGCCCTACCGCCAGCTCCTGGCTCCTGCGCGTCAGCCGCTCCACCTCCTCCCGCAGCGCCCCCGCCTCCCGCTCCAAACTGCCCTCCCGCAGCTTGCTGCCCTCCAGGGAGGCCTCCAGCGCCCCGGTGCGGCTCTGCAGCCGCAGCACTTCCACCTCCTGCTCGCGAGCAGTCTGGGTGACACGAGCCTGGGGGGGTGGGGGGTTTGTAAAGGGTGGAGGGGGAGGTAGGGCGGAAAGGGAGGTTAGGGGAAGGGACCCAAGCATGCCCACGGCGCTGAAGCGCGTATCCCTTAACCGGAGGTGTTAGGCCGACAAACACGCAGGTCCCCCGTGCTGCTTCCTCCTCCATCCTCCCTCCCCTCCCACCTCCATTTCCTGCAGCTGCCGCATCGCCGCCTCCAGTTGCGCCTGCAGCGAGTCCTCCCGCGCCGCAGCTGATGACGCCGCCTGCGCCGCCTCCGCCGCCTGCTGCTCCGCCCGCTGCGTGGCCTCGCGCAGCTCCGACTGCAGCGACTCCACCTGGGGGGAGAGGAGGCAGGGGGAAAGGGGATAAATAAGAATGTATGGTGAGGAGGAGAGGGATGGTAACATGTGGGAGAAGGGGTGACAAGACCCGGTCAAAGAGTACCGGTAAGCCTTCTCGCCGCTGCCTACCACGTCGCCCGCACCCAATCCCCATCAACCTCTCCCTCCCTTAAACCCCCCTCATCTCCTGCACCCTGCCCGCCCGCTGCTCCGCCCCCTCCCTTCCCCCTCCCTCAACCCCCCATCTGCCCCACCTGCACCCTGCCCGCCCGCTGCTCCGCCGCCAGCTTGTCCTTCAGCGCCCGCACCTTGGAGGCCAGCTTGTCAGCAGCCTCCTCGGAGCTGCGCCGGGCGGTGAGCACCTGGGGCGCGGGGAGAGGCGGGGAAAGGGGGGGGGAGAAGGTCAAATAAGACTGGGTAGGTGCTTTGCGGCTACGTAGCTGTTCCCTCCCCTCTACAGGCCTGACCTATTCCACCCAACAACATGGCCGCAGCACTCCATTGCGTATCCCACTCTCCCAACACCCCCCCTCTGCTCCACCCGCCCACCCACCTCCTCCAGGTGCGCGTTGTTCCTGCGCAGCTGCGTCTGCAGCTCGTCTACATCCATCTGGGTGGGATGGGATGGGAAGGGAAGGAGGGTCAGAGAGAGAGAAAGAGACAGAAGCTGTGGCACCAGCCCCCCTCCTGTTGCGTCCACCACAACACCCAACTCACCCCCTCCCGCGCAGCCCCTTCTTCCACGCATCTCCTTTCCCTCCCATGCCCTCCCACCCACAACACCCCCCTCCTCCTCTCCTCCCTACCTGCAGCGCCGCCGCCCTGCCATGCGCCTCCGCCGCCTCCTTCCGCGCCGCCATGAGCGCCTCCTCCGCCGCCACCCGCGCCCCCACCAGCCGGTCCACCTCGCCCTGCAGGTGGCTCAGCTGCAGGGGGCGAGGGGGGAGGTGAGGGGGGGTAACGAGGAAACAACTAACCGACGTTGTGGTAGAGGGGGGAGGTCAGGTGAGGGAGGCCGCATCATCGCTGTGACCTCATCCAATGTGGGAAGCCTAATCCCTTTCCCACTCCCCGCAGCAGCACCACACCGTCCCGCCACCTGGCCCTCCCTGCCACCTGCTGCTCCAGACACGCCACCCTGCGGCCGCTGTCCGCCAGCTGGGCTGCCAGACTGGCGCCCTCCTCCTGGCTCTGATGGGGGGGGAGGGAGGAATGTGGGCGGATGGGGAGAGGGAATGGACGCATGGATGGACAGAAGCCAGGGTCGCGCATCCCTCCTATTCCCGGCAGCTCTCCACAATACACACCTCACGGCAACCCTCATAACCCCACACACACCCCCAATCTCGCAGCCCTGTCCATCTACCCCCGATGCCCTTCACCCACCTTTGCTAGCGCCTGCAGCAGCTGCGTCTGCCCCTCATAGCTTCCTCCTCCCCCTCCCAGCTCCGCCAGGTCGCTGCGCAGCCCCGCAGCCCGCTTCAGCACGCCCACCTCCGACGCCTGCGCGCGCGCCGCCTCCTCCGCCATCAGCAGTCGCGTCTGCGCCTCCGCCAGCTGGGCAGCCAGCTCAGCAACCTGAGCGCAAACCGGGGGGAGTGGGTGGGCGGGGGGCGCCAGTGTGAGGGGGTAAGGGCGGGGTTTGTGCGGGGCTGGAGGTGCGAGGTGCAGAGGTGCGAGGTATGTGCATGGCGAGGTGGTTGGTGATTGTTTGAGTACAATAGGTGAATTGGCCCAATTGTGGCAGGCTGGAAGGTTAGGTTAACAACTTAGCGTGGTGTGAGAGCAACAGTGCGGCGGTGCATTGGTTGTAGCACCGATGCGCAGGCTGACGGATGTAACTAACTGTACCATAGCGATTCAGCGCGAGAATAGAAGCTGGGGCCGTGCTTGTGAGATAGCTGCAATAGCAAGACGTGACCATCTGCGACGTACTTTGCGACGTACTTCGATTCCCGTCGAACCTTTCAGTGCCATGGCGTCCACGAAGGGCCCGAACCGACCCACGCAGGATTGCATACCTTACGCTTGTAGCGTTGCAGCTTTGCTTGGAGTTCAGGGGCGTCGGCGGTTAGGGACAGCTTCGCGCCGAGCTTGCGAGTGAGGTCGCGGTTCTGCTCCGCGACAATCTGGGAATGGGGGACGAAAAGCCAGTAGTGAGGCAACACCCAATTGCCAAACGAATCATTGCTCGGTAACGACCTTAATCCTGGCGCGTCGACTGCAAGATAAAGAACCGTCCGCATTCCAACAGGCGTCAGCTATAACCGCTCACCGCAAGCTCCGACTTTTCTTGACCCATCTTCGCCAGCAGCCTCCTTGTCGCTTCAAGCTGCTTGTCTTTCTGAACCAGCTCATTGCGAGTCTCACGAAGCCTATCGCGAAACTCGCCAATTTTCTCCTCCGCACATCGGTATTGGCGGTCCAGTCTCTACATGTGGGACAGAGATAGTTGCAGACACAACTTGCATCTAGAGGGTGAGAGCCTAGCGATCCATACCTCAAAGCTACGCTTTAGGAGCAACAACTCCGACTCCATATGCTTGACCAGGTCTTTGACCTGAAATCTGAGAAGCGTGATCTATTTGTATTTGAGTGTTGTTTCTACCTCTTTAATGTTATCTATCTAGCAGGAATAGGTCTTGAATTTTCAGGACGTGGCCAACACCGAGGAGCCGTACACCTGGCTACTGCGCTGGCAAACGTGCGGTGATTGCATACCCCTTTTACAGCTGTCACCCAAACCTACTGTGCAATTGTAATACTTACCCTGTGACTCCTGTGATCGACAAGATTGCAAAGGGGTAGGTTAACGGTCGCCGCCCCACTGGCCAGCCTTAATTTCCTTTATCCCGTGATTCGTATAAACCACTGCATGTTCTACTAAACACAGTAACCAATTTGCCTTGTTAGCTAAGACCTCTCGCGTCTGATTGCAGCACCTCGCCTTACTCAAGGCATCAGCCCAGGCCTACACTTCTTACTAGTCGGCAGACAGCCTCAGAGAGCTTATCAAGCTTGTTCCCATGAAGATCTACACGCGTGCCGGCGACACTGGGCAAGCATCCCTGTTCAGCGGCGAGCGGCTGTACAAGGACGATGCCGTGTTCCAGGCCCTCGGGGATGTGGATGAGCTGAATTCTGCAATCGGGGTAGCGATGGCATTCCTAACTGACAAAGAGCTGCTTGGCCAGGTGAGTGTTTAACCGTATATACGGCGCGGTCGTACATCACTTGGCCCGTTGGAGTGGAGGGCCCGTGCTCTGGGGACCAATATGCTCAGTTAGCGCGCGGCTCGTCAAGAGTTACGCATACGGGGGCATGTCAGTACACCCTATTGCCCCTCCGCATCAATCCCACATCAGAACCAAAGTCTGCATGCCACACCGCTTCCTCTCCTGTGCCCCTCTCCTCCGCATCCCTGCCGCCCCCACTCCACTCCACCCCACCCCCATCCCTCTGCAGCTGGAGGCCGTGCAGTCCCGGCTGATCGACGTGGGGTCAGCAGTCGCCACCCCGCTGCCCTCCTCCTCCGAAACCAAGCTGCAGCGCACGCACTTCCCCGGGGCCCAGCACGCGGCGCAACTCGAGGTGGGGTGGGGCAGCCTTGTCGCACGTGTGTACGCCGTACTTGCTTGCGTGTGTATTAGCTCATGTGACAGGTTCAGGATGGTTTAGGGTTGCAAGGCCAAAGCAACGATCCAGCATGGGGCATGGGTACAAAAGTAAGAGCAAGAGCGAAAAGGCCAAACGTTAGGCAGCGCGACATGGGGCGAGGGGGACTGCTGGCCGTGCTGGGACAACATAGTGTATAGGCTCGAAGCTGATCTGGAGGCGCCCCCGCCGTACCGTCAATATACCGCCGTACCGTCGACATACCGCCGTACAGGCATGGATCGATGCGATGGACGAGCGGTTGCCGCCGTTGAAGAACTTCATCCTGCCCTCGGGCGGCCAGGCATCCGCATTCCTGCACCACGCCCGATCGGTGGGTTACGGGTAGTAGCATGGGTAGCCTGGGTGCTGGCTGCTGGGTAGCGTGTCGGGTGGCTGAGATATGTTGGGTGGGTTTGGGAGGCTGCTGGCTGCAGGGCCCGGACACAGTACCTAAGCATGTGGTGCTGGACGTCACGCCTACTTGAACACCCATCCCGCCACCACCCTGTCTTGCGCCCGCTCCAGGTATGTCGGCGGGCTGAGCGGAGCGTTGTGGTGCTGTCCCGCCGGGAGAGCATCAGCACCGAGGTAGGGTACTTGCGGGGCGGACGGGAGGGGCGGGGGTCAGAGAGAAAGCAAATCGCTGGCGGGGGAAAAAGAGGAAACAACTAGCGGGGGAACAACTGGCGGGGGAAGGTACCGGGGATGTCAGATGTGAAAGGACTGGGATGGGTGGGTACATTGCATGCCCTGCCTGTGTTTTCTTCCCCCGCTCCCCGCCCCACGTGCCGCCCCCCCCCTCCGCCCCTCACGGTTCATTTCACCAGGGATTGTCAGCAACTTATATCATTATCACACCACACTTTGGAATTTCTTTTTTCCCCTCCTCCCGCTGCGCCTCCAGGTCACCACCTACCTCAACCGCCTCAGCGACTTCCTGTTTACTGCCGCCAGGCTCACGGTAGGGGGCGGGGTGGGGGGGGTGCGGTAGAGAGGAAGCGGAGGAGATGGGCGAGGGCGCAAGAGATTAGAGAGGAAACACGGGGCAAGGGGGGCGCCGGGCTGAGGGCGGGCTGCGCGGTGCGGGTCGGTGGCGTGCACGCACCTTCCCGTGAGGGGAGTACGGTACCGGTACCGAAGGGACTGTCCTTTCCCCCTCCCCCTCGCAATGCGGTGCTTGCTGCTGTGCCCCCTCCTCATCCTCCTCAGGCGATGGCCCAGGGGGTACCCGAGGTGGTGTACAAGAAGAGCTCCTGAGCTGCCGCCGCGTGGGGAGCGTAGGAGGGGGAACAAGAAGAATACATAATGTGTTGTGAACGACAATGGCAGACGGACGTGGCGGGGGGGTAAAAAAAGAAATTCCAAAGTGTGGGGGGACCACGCTCCTTGCTCTTCCATGGCCAAGCCAATAGGACTACCGCTACAGCAGCTGGTACGGCCTGCCTGACTTTGTTGTGGTGGCGCATGGTGCAAGGTGCCACATGCCGGACAAGAGTTAAGCAGGGCTCGTGGTGGTGGGGTTAGGTAGGATCTTGCATGTCAGCATGTGCGCATAGCAGGATGGGGTGCAGACACAGCAAGTTGGAAGAGGGTCTAACGTCAATGTAGAGGGGACTCAGAGCGAGGGAGCGAGTGGCTTGATGCTAGGGACTGCGGGGGTGCAGTTCGTGGCGGGTAGAGGGTTAGTGAGGGGCTGGCAATGGGCTGACGATTGGGAAACCCGTTGCTCGATGGGAGGTACTGGTACCATGTTGCATGCATGCTGTGCTCCGTTGCGCCATACGAGTGCGCATGGTGGGGGTAAAGAGAGGAACCTGACGAGCTGTATGATGAGGCGGTTGCATGGTGGTGTTTGGGCGGCAGTACCGGTAGTGCGGGGTCCTCCCTGAGTAGCAGTCTTGGGTAGCGGCGGCCCCTCCTGCACGGCAGCCCCTGGTGCTGCAGTGGGTCAGGGACGTGGCACGGGAGCGGCGACGCTGGGTTTCAGGGCTCTCGCGTGCAGCAGCCGTTGGTACGGCTGCGTTTGTTGGCCTTCCTGCCTTGTCTTGTGTTGTGCGCACCCTGTTGGATCGCGCTCACCCTGACTAGCCGTGTTGGCTCCACACTCAGGTTGCAAGGTTGTGCCACGCGTTAAAGGCAGAGGTTGTGCCACGCCACGCGTTAAAGGACACATGGGCCATAACAAAAGCGCACACAAGCCGAATGCCTGTGTCACAGAGGCGCGCTGCCGTACACGCAATAGGAAAGTTATCGCCACAGAAGACATAACACGCGTCCTTCTGCGACAAAGCAGTCGCCTTTATCACGTCTTAAGGCACCAGTAGGTGCCGCCGCGTCACGTCTCGCGCAATACAAATGACACCGGTCCATTCTTTATCCACCGTGTGAGGAACCAAGGAGTGGTTGACCCCTCCCCTTCACCCACGCCTCTCCAGGGGCCAGCAAACGAGTCAAGCGCTCGAGGACAACACTGCAGCTCCGCAGGTTTTGCGCCGCACCCCCCTCCTCCCCCACTCCCTCAACACCTCTACCTGGTCCCGGGGTTCAGCCTGCGCGCACAGCCCTCGGCACCCCGTCCTACTCCCCAGAGGCTTTGCTGGACTTGCCAACCCACACCTCCTGAACCCCAGCGCACACTCCTCCCTGTTGCCCTGCTCGCCTTCCCCGATCAAGCTTCGACAGGCAAGGCAGGGCTTTCCCTACGCAGCCCTCTCAGCCACCGGCTCCGCAAGATAGGCGGCCCGCGCAGGCGGGCGCCACGTCTAGGGCCCCAACCCCCAACCCACAGGGCTCTCCTTTACCATCCACCAACCCTCGATCCACCCCGGCCTGTTGCTGCTCAATCCGGCACCACCAGCTCGCTGATGCTCCAGTCCTCGTAGCTGGAGGAGGGGCGATGGGGGAAGGGGCGGCAGGGAGAGGAATGGAGGGAGTCATTCATCACAATCATCAGTCATACGGTGGACGGAGCTGGGATGCCTGCCTCAGCGACAAAGCAACTAGCAGCATCCCTGCCCATGTGCCCCTGTGAGCTTCAAGCCCAACTCTTCTCCAACTTGAGCCCACCCATGGCGCTGTGCGTGCCTGCCCACAACCCACAGCCCTCGAACCCTATCCCGCCCACTGTGGCGTTCCGCAGCCCTACCAACCCTCCCCCACCTGTGGCCCACACCGCCTCCCTTCCTCCCCTTCCCCCTCCCCTCCCCTCTCATATATTTTCCCCCCGCCCCTCACCTTCCATCGGGCAGGTACCGCCGGATGGTGAACGGCACCTTCTTCTCGCGCAGCTCCTTCATGGCGATCTGGGGGGTAAGAGGTGTGCGGGAGGGTGTGGGGGGCGGGGGGGGGGTAGGATAAGAAGAGGGGTGAAGCACTGGCGGAGGGAGGACGGAGTGGGGGTGAGCTGAGAGCCCGTAAGGTCACAGGCGGTATCTTTCCCCCGCGTATGGCGGCCAGCCTACCAGCGAGGGCCCCAACAGCATGAATGCCCGCACACGGCACTTTCCCTTCCTCCCGGGCTTCGCACGCGGCTCTTGCCCTCCTTGTTGTCCGGCCACCAGCACACCACCACCAGCACGTCACGCTAATACACTTCCTTTCGACGCAACCAGGCCCAATCGCCCAATCGCCAGAACCGCATCAGGATGCGCTACAGCCTCCGGACCCCAAGCCATGCCCCCCCCCCCGGCCTCCATCCATGGCTGCATCCCGGGCTCCGGTGCTCACCTCCAGCGGGTCCGTCTCCCCGGACAGTTCCACCATCACGGGGGCGTTCATGCTGGGAGGGGGTTGGGAAGGAGGAGGGGGGGAAGGGGGATGGAGGAAGAGAGGTGGAGGGAGGGGTACTTGAAGGGATAAAGAGGACGGCAGCAGGTAAGGGGTGTCCCTCAGCAGTGCTTTACGCAACATGCGAGTAGATAAAGGGTGAGTGGGAGAAGCACACGGACGAAGCGATTTGTATGGAGGTGCTGCGCCCGCATGCTGTCAGGAGAACGGCAGGAGGTGAGCACAATCAAAGCAGTTTGTTGGGGGAACTGGGTGGTACGAGCATGGGTTGCGAAAGGGGCGACAGTATCGCGAAGCTTCGGCTGCTATGCCGACAAGCCATCCCCCTCGAGTTCACCTTATTTGCAATGCTCGCGTGCCCAATACTCGCGCCTTCTCGTATTTTGTCATGTATCGAGTAGTAATTCGCTGCCGTGGCATATGCCCCTGTTCATGCTGCTCCTGGTTTTCAATAATGTCAACGTGTTCCTCTGCTTCTGGCGCCTCAGCTCCAAAGTCATCCAGCGCCGGCTGCGTGGGCGACGGATGGTCGATGGTAACGGTTTGGCGGCGAACGAGGAAGACTGGAAACAGTCACAGAACTTACCTCTTCACCCATATCCATATGCTCCTCCATTCCTCCCCTGCACCATGGTATCGACGGTTCAGTACAGAGTGTTTGCTCCATAGGCTTGCCCCATTCCTTTTTTATTCCACACGTGAAGTGATAGAAATTGTAACGTCACTTACGCATCATCGAAGTCGTCCGCCATCGTGGCGGGCTACCCAGGGAAACGGCAAAGGATAGAGAAGTTTTTTCTTGATCTACTTGCGCTACGTTTTGTAAGGAAAGTAAGGTGGTAGCTTCTAAGGGAGTTTCCAGGCAATGTTTGGCAAGTTGGCCAGGATTAGTGTTGCGGCTTGGATCATGTACAGCAGCTGTCGCAGATAGTACTACCGTCGCTAGAGTAAACGAGCTACATAAACACTTGTAGGTTAAATATAACAGAAGGAGCTGTCGGACAATTGTTGGGCGAGGATCCCTCGAAGTAGCGAGCGCTTGGGCGTGCTCATAGAGCACGAAAGCCGCTGAGCTCAACTTAGGGGGGCCTCAACCAAATGGTTTCGTGCCCAGGCACCTCCTCAATCATGCTGTCCCCAAGGCCAAGCAAAGCCGGTGGACTTCGGGGCGTATCAAAACTTTCGGTAAGAGGAGAGCGTCCGCCAACTCCCCTGCGCCTCTCGCCTGAGGCTGGCTTTGCTACTGACGTAGGGATACCAACCTGCGGCTAAAGCAAAGAAGGTTCAGCGTGCGCTTTGCACAATTTTTGAGGAAAACGCGCTTGGGTCCTCGCCATTTTATCCCATAAAGGGATGGCTTGCTTCCCCAGGCGCCCAGCCACAGCAAAGCAACAACGCTATTAACCCTGCGCTTGGACGGGTCCGCATGCAGGAATATCGGGTAAGTTCTGCCTGACCGTTTGTTGTCCATGACGACGGGTTTTCTCGCCGCTGCTTAACTGCCGATGAACTTTCACTTGCAGTTCCCCGCTAAGGAAAACGCTAATGTCCCGCTTTTACTTCCCCAGGATACGCCAGCACTTCGGAAAGCTACTCCAGTAAAGGACAAGCGCATGGCAATGCGCGCCAGGTTCGGCAGGCACCGGCTGCAGGGTGACTTGGACGCACTGGCCGATGAGCTCGGTACCTGCCAGCTTAAGTCTGCACTCAAGCCGGCCCCACCTCAGCACGGGCTCGTACACGGTCTGTCACGTGTTGAGCCCCTGACCATGAGCATGGCGCAAGATGACTAAATGCGGGTGCGTTTCCCGGTATACCGGCGTGATAGTGTTTGTGCGCGCCCGAGCAGTCAACACTGCGGCCAGGCCGGCCGTGAAGATTTGATTTGTTGACGGCTGAGGTTGGGAGCTAGGGACAAGTGTACTTGTACGACAGTGTCTAGGGGTGCCGTCTTGGGCTGCAGGTGGTTGTTGTGGTGCACTTCTTTTGGTCACGATTCAGGGGGATGTATTCCATGTAGGTTGGGCATTGCGATCAAGGGCAGGAAGGGTTTACAAGCTAACAGGACATCACAGACAGGGCAGTATCACACAGGGTGTAGGGGCTTTTTCACTCATCATAACCGGTTCCCGGGCAGACACTTTTGCATGTACACGTTATGTTTACAGTACATGCACCATTACCTTTTGGTACCGTTGTCCCAAAGCGGGATATCGCTCGGGTTGAGGTTGGGTAGAGACGTAGGACAGAGTACGGCAGGTTGTCTGGTGTATTTATGTCGTACACACCACATGTATGCATCTCTCTTCCGTTCAAAACATTCATCGTCAGGTGTGCCTTGACACTGCTGCAGCACGCAGTCAAGCGCTCCTCATGCGTGTTCGTGAGCCCAAATGGCCAGGACACATTAGGCCCCGCACGCATGTATGTGTAACAGTATTTGGGTGGTAGCGCACATCGGGTATGTATGAGATGCAGAGTCTTGCGCATGCAACTCACAAATTGTACACATGATGCAACACCACATCCAAATGATGCAACAAACGCACGTAAGCTAACTGCCTTATCACCAGTAATTTCAAGGTCCTTTAGCTTCTGCAGCTTTGGCGAAACCTGCAAGTTGTCTTCATGCAATACCAGTACCGGTATACCACTTGCTGAGGATAACCCCGACCACCACAACATCGCCACATCGAATCTTATTTGTATCAGAATGCATGCGCCACACCATCCTGCTACGCGCTATCCACCATGCGCCAGCCCTTCGCACCAACACATGCATCGGCTCTTGCCTCCCTAACACATGACCAACTCCTGCAAGCACTTTATACATTACCTACCTATCCCAACTGCTTGCTCTTGTTTCCGCTCAACTACACACCGCCTACAGCTTGCTTCCTCACGCAGCCGACGATGGGGCCGAGCCTCCGGCGGCCGTTGCCGCTGCTGCTGCCGCCACCGGTGCTGCTGCTGCTGCCGGCTTGCCCTCGGGTTGCGGCATGCTGGAGTCGTGCTGCACCCGCACGCGGCACAGCTCCGCGTGACGTGCGGCGGACAGCAGGAAGGGACCCACCACCTCCCGCTCAAAGGTGGGAAGCGAGGGAAGGTATCCTGGGGGGTGGGGAAAAGAAGGATGCCCAATGTGTTGAGTGAGAAGGGCAAACAAGACGACAATGGGGGTCAAAGACCATACCAAACATAGGAGACCACAAGTTAGGGCAAAGCAATGGGGGTAGGAGTTGGCAGGGCGCCACAAGACAAAGACAATGACAATGGGGGGGGCGCGGTGAGCGCGCAGGGGGGTAAGGGAAAACAATTGTGGTTGACTTGTCGAAACAAGCCATAGGACCACGGAGAAGGGGGCAACAGAAGGGGAAGTAAAGAGGAAGCTTAGAAAGGAAGTAGTTTGTGTTGTCATCACCACACACCCTCCTTCCCTACCCCCAGCCCCCACCTGGCGGGCAGTGCGGCAGCGGCAGCTCCTGCAGGTTGTACAACACCCGCACCACGTAGCGGGGCGGTGGTGGGGGTGGAGGGGAGGCTGCGGCAGCAGTGGCGGCTGCGGAGGAGGAGGAGGAGGAAGGCGGAGGCGGCTGCTGGGGAGGCGGCGGCGGCGGCAGCTCCCAGAGCTCGAATACCAGGTTGGAGAGGTAGGGAGGCCAGTGGGTCACGTCTAGGCCCAGGGCTGTTTGGGGGGTTGGAGGGGCGGTGGACGCAGATGGAAAGTAAGGGTAAGTTTGACATTTTGGTGCAGGAACAACTGGATTCCGACGAAAGCCCTGGGCAGACGCCCTGGGCAGCACGGCGAGCCAAGTACGTCGGACACACGCAGCAAACACACACAACCGCACGCACTCCATCCCCCCCTGCCACCCCAGCCGCCACCCCAGCTGCCCTCACCTGCCAGCAGCGGCATGATGGTGCTGTCGTGCCTGCGAGTGTTGGGGGGGATCGATGGGAATGGGGATAGGAATGAAGTACCCAGGAGTAGCACAGCGAATGCCCAGAGAGGTCCTTGCAAACTAGGCTTCTCGGCCCGGAGAAGCGCTCCCAGAGCACCACACCCAGGGTGTTGTCTTCTTCGTGGAGAAGAAGCCCCCCGACACTGTCACCAAGCCCCAACAGCAGCCCTCACAGCCCGCTTACCCACTGTACAGGTACATGCGCGGGCTCCCCACGGCACCACCAACACCGCCCGCCCCCTCCGCTGCTGCCCCCGCGGTCCCTGCCCCCGCTGCTGCCGCCCCCCGCATGTTGTCCATGAGTGTGTGCAGCAGTCGGCCCATGCTGAGGCGCAGTACCGAGCGGCCGTGCGCCAGTGTGAGCGGGGCGGTCAGCGAGGGCGCGATCTCAGTGGCGAACTCCAAGGTGGCCTGCGGGGAAGAAGAAGAATTCCCATTTCGTTAAATGAGAAGGCGCGGGGATGGAGGGGATTGATACCGGTAGGAGGTGGAGGAGAGGGTGAGGCGGGGAAAAGAGTAAAAACAGCTAATCACACCAAGTGGTATGATAGAGGGAGGTGACAGGTAGCGTAAAGCCTTGTCTTGTCGCATGGTTAGTTCCTCCTCTTCTTCACCCGCCCACCCCACCCACCAGGCCTCCAACCCTCCCCCGTTGTCTTGCGGCACCCTGCCGCCTCCTTTCCCCCCATTTGTTCACCCTCTTTTCACGTTTCCCTGTGTGGTTTCCTCCACCGCATCTCCATCTCCACAGCCACCACCACCCACCAGCCGGTCAACCGCCTCCAGCAGCCTGCGGTGCCCATGGAAGCCGGGCGGGAGCGGCTTGCCGTGCGCGGCCAGTGACGTCAGCACGTCATGGACGTCCGTGAAGACCCACTGTACGACATTTGGGGGTAGGGAGATGCCGTATTAGGGTGCTTCTAGAGTTCTTTTAGGGTTCTAGGGAGGCACGCACATGTGGCGCGAATGAGAGCGTGGGGTGCGGCAATTGGCAAAAGACAATAACCAGCAGGTATTTGTCACCAGTCTGATGCGCCAGCGGCTGCAAGTGGCATGTGGGATTTGGATATTGGCAGGATTAGCAGGGAGTGTGACACAGGGTGACAATGCATTGGACTGCAGTACGGTGCCCCTGAAAAACCCCGAACACCTCACATCTGCCGATTCGGTGTCCAGGTTGAGCAGTCGCAGCAGCTCCCCGCGAGCCCACTGGAACTCGGGATCCGCTCGAATGGCAGCTGAAGGGAGGGGGGAGAGGAAACAACTAATTGACCGTGTGATAAGGCACACTGGCGAGGTTGCATGCATGTGGTGGATAAGAAGATCCTGACGCGCACTATGACGAGGCTGGGCATGCATGTAGATGCGAGCATGGAGGTGGGTTTGAGCCGTTGAGGCTTGCCAGGATTGCAGGAGGAAGCAAGCGGGAACAGAAGAAGGTTAAGAAGCCCAGATAATATCGTGTGCAGGTGCACCTCCGTCTCGATTTTTCCTAAGTCCCCCACACACACCACTTCATCTTCCCGCAATCCAGTACGTTCCGACTCGCGGCCAATTTTCTTACCACACACCCCTCCCTCCCCTCTTCCTCACCCCTGCCCGCCTCCTTCGCCATAGCCTGGAAGGACCCCAGGTGCGGGCATGTCGCCGTGTCCGCGTACAAGATCTCATCCAGGTCGCCCGACACAGTCACACGCAGCTCGGGCCCGGACGCGGGCGCCGCCTGCTGCTGCTGCTGTCCTTGTTGTGAACCATGGGTCAGTCCCTGCTGCTGCTGCTGCTTGCCACTTCCGGTAGAGCCTGCTGCTGCCCCTGCTACCGCTGCTGCTGCTGCCGGTGTGGCGAGGTCGGGGTAGAGGCCGGTGAGCACCCCCCGCAGGGTGGCGAGGGTGCGGGAGACATTGGTGCTGCGAGCCTCCAGCAGGCCGGGCTGTGGGGGGTGGTGGTGGCATGGGAGGAACGGGGGGAGGGTGGGGGGTGAGGTTGGGATAAGCGAACCGGTTGTTTGGGGGAGTCAAGCAACACCCTCCCTCCTCCCGCCCTGACCCCACCTGGTGTGTCGCCGGCATGAAGCCCCTCCGCAGCACGTACTGCTCCCGCAGCCAGACCCCCAGCTGCAGCGCCTGCTGCTGACCCAGCCGAGTCAGCTCGCCCTTGCGGCAGCCGCCGGGCAGCACAGCGGAGCGCTGCGGGGGGGAGGGAGCGCGAGGAGAGAGGAGCAGGAAGCGGACAGGACGCGGGGTTAGGAGGACATGTTCCCATAGCCGCGCAAAACACACACGGACGCTGGTTAGGAAAACTCCCCAGGGTTGCTGTTCAACCCTGAAACGCTCAAGCTAGTGCCGGTACCGGGCAGCACACGATACCCCAAGCGCGCGCGTCAGCATGGGCGGTTACCAGTCGCAGGTCGTGTCTTGACTCGGGGTTCTCCTGGCCCGAGGTGGAGAAGACGCGCACCGCAGCCGCCTGGGCCACAGCAGCAGTGGCGGGGACGGCGGCAGCAGGTCGGAAAAAAGAAATCCTAATGTGTGGTGTGATAATGGCACAAATTGGGAGTGTGGAGGGGCGAGGAGGAGTGAGGCTACTGAGTGCATGGCGGTGCCTTTCTGATTGTGGCCAGGCTCCCGCCTACCCGCGGTAACCCCCCTCCTCCGCCGCCTGTGTTCCCGCCGCCTCATGTGCCCCGCATGTGCCCCCTGCCGCCTACCTGGTACTCCTGCCCGCACACGTCCCACTGCGTGTCGCCCCACATCTCCGACCGCCTGGACAACGTCGTGCGGGCGCCGTGCCTGCACGCAGGGTGCCGTAGGAGGAGGGGGGGACGAGGGCGGCAGGAGGATGGTTCTGCTGGGAGCAGCGGGGAAGCAGGCAAGATGGCCTTCCTCCCACGGCCATGGGGAATGGCAGCGGCTGGTGGCGATGCCCCTGCATGTAAAGATAAAGGCCCATGCTCTCCTCCATTCCCAAAGCGCGCTACATTCTACTATGTTACACTCTTTCACGCACGGTCCTGCCACGCACTGTCCCGCGATGCGGCTTAAATTGTCTTCCTCACCTGAAAACCACCTGCACCAGCACAAGCTTAGCACGCTGCGGGTCGAGGCGGTGAAACACGCCGGTGATGGTGTCATTGCTGCCGCGCTCGCCATCCATGTCAGTAGCAAGTGCGCCTGCTGCCATGGCGCTGCTTGGTGAGGCAGCTGATGTATCCATATCCGCGTAACTGCTACCGTCGGCTAATGAAGAAAGCGGCAGCAATTGCGCGGGCAGTGAAGGGACATGCAAATGTCCGCCGAGAGCCGAGAGGCACCGGAGACCCCAGCTGGCAGTACTGCTGCCCTCGTTACTGTCACCATGGGTGGCATTATGTTGTAATGATGCTAATGCTACACTTGTGGTGTTAGGCGGTGAGGCGTCGGAACGGCATTGCGTCATGGGATCGAGGCACGCATTCCCCACGCCAAGCGCCCCGCTGAGGGCAGCGACGGCCCCGAAGGCAAGCCTCTGTCTGTTCATGGGCACAAAAATAATTACCAATAGTGTTCACCGCTTGCTCGCTCAAAAAGAAGGCAAGCAACTACTAACAACTACGCATCCGGACCAGTTCATGCATGGACCACTTCACGCTGGGTCTACAGTTGGATCTGGGTTGTAATGTATATTGCCTACGAGCTTAGACAGCAGCGCTTATGTGAGAGGCTCGCTGTATGTATGTATGTGTTACAAGCTTCGTACCGAGCTCGTAAGATCCGTCCGAGCCAGAAGGCTCATGGATCGCGAGCACAAAACGCGAAAACAACCAAAAGAAGAAAAAGCAAACAAAAGAGACAACAAACAGAACGCTAATCATATGATAAACCCTGTCTGCGCAATCCTGCGACTTCGCATGCTAGTGATTACACTAGCAAGCAATGCCTGATTCTCCATGCCCATGACAGCAATCATATCAGCATCCCGTGAGACACCACTTTCCCATATCTTGTCACGCAAATCATCGTAAGCGGGACATTCAATGAGGATGTGCTTCTCATCTTCCACTCTCCCCGGCGACCCCTGCACGGCACACATAGGACAGAGGCTCGCTAAGCGTGTGCCTGCTGTTTCCATGCCGTACTGGCTCCGGTGGTTAGACCTACTCGCAAGCTTCTTGCACTCATACTGTACATTTCCCTTACGGGGTCTCCCCACCCTCGTTTTCGGGGAGCTTAGTCTAGTATTCGCTTTCATTAAAGTTCTGCAGCGTTTGGACGTTAGCTTCTATCTGCGCCACAATGGCGCTGGAGGCAGGGTCGTTGACCATAACGGTTGAGTATGCCAAGGTAAGGAGTGGAATACGTTAATTAAATGTAATCGGGGCCTTGCCATTGCGTGAGCGAAACCTTTACTTTTCCCCCTTCATTTGTTCACCGTAGGATCTGAAAGACAAGGACTGGTAAGAACATCTTGGTATGTTTCCTACACGAGCGCTGTCCTCATTCCGGATTGACGCCCTCGTATTCCCACATGCTGGTCGGACTTGGCACGTGAAGGTTTGGCAAGCAGGTGGGTGGGCGTAACAGGCGACACCGTTTTGTTTGTAGCGATCCTTTTGTTCCGATCTCGCCATAAGGCAATTACTCTTCCTGTGCACGCGTACCTCTAGCTGCGTCCACATCTTTGCCTCTGACTGCCTGGGTATTTCGCTCTGTAATGAATGCCTCTCTTGAGCATACCAGCTATGCTGCGCATGCCCTTGCTCACTTATGAGGAGAGACGCCTGTGTCATCGTTGCCGTAGCCTGCTCCTACCGCCTAATCTTCACCTCCCCCTTCACCTATCCGCTTTCACCCCTAAGGATCCTTACTGCATTCTGACTGTGGGCGGCCAAAAGTTCCGTACGAAGACTCACACGGATGGCGGCAAGAACCCGGTGAGGCCGGGCGACCAGGAAATGCTGGTCATTCACGCGGGAGTGTGATGGAGTGCTGCGCCCGGGAGGTCGGGCCGGGTTCGGGGGCTCAGAGCGAGCTTGACCAAACAATGCCGCAGTCTGTATGCCTGTTTGCGGTATATCATGATCTGCGCTCACATGGGCGGGTTCCGGGCGCCCCTCTCGGTTGCTGCAGGTGTGGAACGAGACCTTCCGGTTCAACATCGTAAGTCATACGCGCACCATGGTGGCAGGGCTGGGTCGTTTGTTGAACAAGGTCGTTAGGTAGTTCGGTCGTTGGGTAGATGTCTGCAGCTGCGGAGCGCGTGTGCGTGCGGGGGTGCTGGACTTGCCAGCCAGCAGGCGGGATGGGCTTATTGACAGGCGTATGGAGGTGTGGCATGCATGCGGAAGTGTGAAGCATGTACATGCACTGCCAGTGCTGATGACCACCACCCGATTGCTCTGGTGTACGGCTATGCTGCTAAGGGTGATCCTTATAAAACGGTTACAAGGACCTAATCCAAGTCCGGGAAGCAAAGTCCATGTTTCCCAGCGGCGGACGGTTCCTTTGTGTTCCCTTCCCAAGCCAAATAGCCAACCCCGCCTGGGCTGCCTTTACCTTCCTAATCAATCCCTCCTGGGTTGCCGCATGCCGCACCACCTGCTGCTGCCACCACCCCAGATCAACGACAACAACCTGGACCTCACCATCTACGACAGCGATGTGGGTCGGGATGACCTCATTGGAACCACCGTGGTGTCGCTGGCAAAGGTAATGAGCCACACGAGTCGCGAAGAGCTGTCTAACTGACGATATGGCAGCGCGCGAGTTGCCCGCGCATGCGTGCATGCATGTCCCCACTTCTTCGTTCCAGTCCGCCCATGCATGGCTTCTTTCGCCAGCTCCCATGAACAGGCGTCTTGCGCCGAGGCACCGCGTCTTCGGCACAATGTAAACCCCTCTCAACTACACAGCTGGCTCGTGATAGGGTTACAGACCAAACCAACCCTACACTGTACACACTATCTTTCCCCTTCTTTCCTTCCTCTCCATCCCATGTCCCACCTCTTCCAGGTCCGTGAGCATGGCTCCGACTACCAGCAGTGTCCGGTGCGCACCAAGTCCGGCAAGCAGCACGGCTTCGTGGCGGTGCGACTGGGCTTCACGCGCAACTCCGCCATGAAGGGTGAGTGGCGGGGGTGGGAGGGTGGTGCTGGTGGGTGCACCTGTGGTGCTGGTGGTGGGCGTGTGGGCGTGGGTGCAAGTTGGGAGGCGGCGTTGGGTCGGTTGGGAAAGCATGGTGTAGCGCTCACAGGCTGCTCTCCGTGGAAGGTGCCATCTGGTGCTCTTGAACTCGTACCCGCCCTCTTCCCCCTGACATGCCGCCCCGTCACTCGCTCCCCAACCCCATCCCCCCCCGCAGCGGGCTACCCGCCCCAGGCCGCACCCGCACCCGGCTACCCGCCCCAGCCGGCGCCCATGCCCGGCTACCCGGCCCCAGCGCCCCCAGCGCACGGGTATCCGCCTCCCGCCGGTTACCCGCCCCCTGCGGGCTACCCGGCCCCAGCACCCGGCTACCCGCCCCAGGCCCCTCCTCCGCCCGCCGGCTACCCACCTCCTCACGGGGCCCCGGCCGGCTACCCACCTCCTCACGGGGCCCTGGCCGGCTATCCGCCCCCTGGTGAGAACGAACCGCGGCTGTGGGGGGGATGCAGGACAGGGGCGCGTGACCTCTTAAGTTTGTCGAGTGCATGCACCGCTACGCGGCTCCTCCTCATGCATGTCGCACTGCCGTATACCGCACTTCCTACACCTGGACCAGCAGGGGTTTGTAGGCCTCCTGGCTTCCTGGGCTCTTGCGCTTTGCGGGACAGGGACAGGAGCTGGTTCCTTGGGGACAGGGCAGCAGCTTTGCTCCCATTGCAGCGAGCTTCTGTTTGGGGCGTGTTGTCTTCGCAGTACGGCGCTGCCCTGTGTTGGTTCAGTCCATGTCTCTTAAACTCTTTCTTGAACGAAGAGGATTGGCGCTGCCGCCCCCGCCGCTTTCGCCCTCTCAGGCGGCTACCCTCCTCCAGCGTACGGCGCCTACCCGCCGCCAGGTAGTTTGGAAGGACGCATGTGACATGAATTACATCCACTCGCTTGCACTCCATATTGGCTGCTCAGTGGTTTGTTACTCTGCACGTTTGCATATTCGCAGTCCTGACGCCGACTCGATCGCCGTCTCGATCACTTGATCAGCTGTACCAGCGGCTTAAAATGGCGTCCGGCACGACCGTTGGAATAGATGTGCCATACCTGTGTTCTCTCCTTGGGAACCACAGCAGCGGTCACCTGTTCGTACCAATTGTAACCGGTTGTGCGCTGCCTCTCAACACCCGCAGCTGGCTACCCGCCGGCGCCTGCTGGCTACCCGCCACACGCCTACGGAGCCCCGCCGCCCGCAGCTTACGGTAAGGCGTGAGAGGGATCGGCGCAGTCACAGTCTGGGGCTGGAACGTGGAACCGGTAGTGGAAGACGGGGTCACGGGCATACGGTACTAGCTTGGGAGCGGTGTTCACTGTGTGGTAAGGAGCAGCCCAGCAGCGCGTCTTGATTGACGCTTTTTTGTTGGTGAGATGGTGACCCGCGACAGTGCAGCCGCGTTGCTAGGGAAATCTCAAGCCCACTACTTTCCCTTATGTCGTGTCTTGGCGAACTGTTCCTTGTTGCTTCTTCCTCCTTGTGTTAAAATAACTGGCCGCAAGGCGAAACGTACTGTGTCCTCCTTATGTGTCCTCCTTGTGTGTGTGTGTTTTCCGCACGTCCCCACCCTCATGCTCCACCCCTGCTGCTGCAGGCCACGCCTCCGCGGGCATGTACGGCCTGGGTGCTGCTGGCGGGCTGGCAGTGCACCTGACGGGAGTGCCGCCGGGCATGGGCCACCTGGGTCACCACCACCACCACCACAAGCACAAGCACAAGAAGAAGAAGGGCTTCAAGGGCTTCTTCAAGTTCTAAGTGGACAAGCTAGCGCGCCTGCTTGCGAGCGGATGGCTGCTGCTGCAGGCTCTGTACGAGCGCGCACAAACTGGAGCGTCGCTGCTGTATGGAGTGGTTCGTAACGGCGTTCTGCGCGTAAGGCTGACCAGCGTTGTGACCCCAGGGCGTATGGCGGTATGGGCGTGCATGGGTGGGTGCTGCCAGTGGAGCAGTAGGCGGAAGTCGTGTGACATCACATGGATGTGATCTTGGTTTGGGGTTTGTAGAGATCCCGGGACGTGGCTGTTGCGGCTGTGAAGTGGGGACCTGGCTGTACGATGATCATAAAATAATGGAATCGTGGGCTTCAAACCTGCCACAGTGCTACAGGTACTTATTGAAGATTGAAATTGATGTGATTGCTTGGAAGCAGTGAACATGCAGAACCCATATAGCTATTTGCTGTTGGCTATTCGTACATGCCGGCTGTGACCACACCTGTTGTATGTTCCCACTCGAGGCCAGTCTTCTGAACACACATGCTGTTGTGTGGATGAATGACCGTTATCAACAGTGCCGGTGTCTGTCGTATGTACGATGTACGGCTCGTACTGCTATCTGCGCCCCGCATGTATGCCAGCAGGTTCCCTAACAAGAGCATCTAACAACCCATCCCGATGAGGCGTTGTAAACCGAGTGTGCACCTCCAATCAAATTGCAGTATCTGCCGCGGATGCACGGCCGCGCATACAGATGCACGGCCACGCATGCACTATATAGGGCCAGCTGCGGTTGCAACTATCCGTGCACAAATACAGAAGACCCTGCTGTCCCGCTGGGGCCGATCGAGTGCAAGGTCCAAATGCGCTGCGCTAACAGTGCCAGCACAAGCCAGTCCTGACGCCGGTCGCCAAGTGACTGCGACAGCAATCACACAGGGTGACACACACTCTGGGCGAACCTATCACATGCGAACCTATACCAACCGCTTGCTCTTGTTTCCGCTCAACTACACACTGGGCGCGCTCGGAATTGCAACCAGCACAGTAAAGCCCGGCCGCCTCCCCGCCGATATGTAGTTGCCGGGGTCCGCAGGCGTTGGGACGGATTCGCCTGCTGAGATGCGCCGCACGTGCTCCGATGCGGCAATGTGAGGACCCCTCGGGCTTGGCGGCTTCGTCACTGGCCGCGTTACGCAGTGTGGTCATGACGCTACGCTAGGATGCGTGTACTGCACCTCATCAAGAGACTCTGGGAAGCAATGATGCATGGCTTAAAAAATAGAGCTTTAACTGCCTTGGTTGGCTCCATTATGAACGGAGACAAGATAAGCGCGGTAATGGGAACCGCTAGAGAACATGCTCCGAGTTAATTGGCCACGTGCCAGCGGTCGTACTAGCTGAGTCGACGCCCTGTCAAAGCAGCAGCCAGCTCCTTTTAAGCTCCTGGACTATGAATAGACCAATAGAATAATAATTAAACCTTTTCTAGGAGCTGCGGCGTAAATTTTCTCTCCTGAAGTGTAGGCAGCTGATCGCTTCGTAGAGCTTTCTATCCGCCAGCATGGCGCTGGCAGCAGGCGCCCTGACTGTTACAGTGGAGTTCGCAAAGGTATGAAAGAAGAGTTGGGATTGGAATGGCAATGGGAGTGATGAGAGCGTAGAGGCGGCCGAACGGAATTTATCTTGCTTCCGAGATTTGGTCGGAGCTGGGCGAAGGCGCATTCGCTGTAACTTAACAAGATCTAGACGCGTTTGTGTCAAATATTTGGTCTAGCAGCAAACTGACAGTTGCACACGCAAATGGTGATGCGATGCAGCAGCCACCGCCTTCGCGCTGCGACCCATGGGTCACTTTAGGTGCTGTTGTGTGCTTTTGAAAGCTTTACATTGTCCGCTCGGCTAACCGCACGTGTATGTTTGACTCTTGTTTCATGCAATGGCCGCAGGATCTGAAAGACAAGGACTGGTAAGGCGTCTGTTTTCCCAAACGAACGAATATCGTCGCCTGTTTTCGGCTGCTGCGCGTTCGCTGCTGGTTCCGCCGATAGCAACTTGTTTCGCCTCCTTCCTTTGCATGTGCATCGTCGACATTAACAAAACGAAGGTTTGGAAAGCAGGTATGGCTTCCACCACCTTTCGTACATAGAAAGAGAAGCCTACGGGCCGCAGGGCTTGCTGGCTTGCAACCCCCCTTCAAGACCTCCTCCTGCCTCCTGCTCACCCACTTCCTCGCTACTGCCACCTCATGATCAGCTACATCACCTCGCCGCCCTCCCTGCTGCTCTTGCTGCCTCCCGGCCCTGTCACCTACAGGACCCGTACGCCATCCTTGAGGTGGGGGGTCAGAAGCACAAGACCAAGACCTGCAAGGACGGCGGCAAGAACCCGGTGAGGAATGCATGGGTGGCTGCATCGGATGTTGCGTGCAATGTTGCGATTCACAGCAGGAATGGCTGGATGGATGGATTATTAACCTGTTCGCCCAACGGCCCTAACACCCGCAACCCATACCCTGCACCCGCGTGTGCTTTACATAACTAACCCTTCACTGCAGGTCTGGAACGAGACCTTCACATTCAGCGTCGTAAGTCGCACGTGCTGGATACGGTATCTAGGTGACGGCATCTGTTGTCTGCACCATGGCTTTTTGTACCGGCACCCGACCCATGCTGTCCAGCGGTGTGCCCGCCTGCCCGCCTGCCTGCCTGCCTGCCTGCCTGCTGCTGCCCCCGCTGTTCGCCGTCTGTCCATGTATCCTGCTGGCTAAGCTAGAAGAAGCATGCGGCGCTCGCCAGTTGCTGCAGATAGCAGGGAATGAAGTAGTGATAATAAGGTTTTGCTGGTCGGTTGATCATGGCACACCTACTACCTAACGGTAGCTGTCCAGCGAATCTAGATGGTTCCTTCTTCCAAGCTCATTCGACTGGCCGTGTACGAGTGCAGATCAACGAGAACAGCATCGAGATCACAATCAAGGACGAGGACATCGGCAAGGATGACAAGATCGGGAGCGCCCATGTATCGCTAGCCCGGGTGAGTACGATACGGCAGCTTGGTTGTTGGTTGGGTAGCTCGTACGGTGGTCGTACGTTATCTCTTACGTTTACGTGATGTCATGACCGCCTCCCCCCCCAGGTTCGCGAGCATGGCTCCGACCACCAGCAGTGCCCCGTGCACACCAAGTCCGGCAAGCAGCACGGCTTCATTTCCGTACGTCTGTCCTTCGCTATGCAAGGAGGTGAGTGCTGGTGTGTAGGGAGCTGGCCCCGAGTGCGAGCGCCATGCGCCCTGCCTCGAATCGCAAACTGCCGGTGGTGGTGTGGGGGCGATCCTCCTGAGGGCCATGACTGCTGGGCAGCGCCCAACCTCTTTTCCTTCCCGCCGGACTACCTTACCGCAGGCCACCAGGCTCACGGTGCCCCCGCCGGCTACGCTCCCCCTCACGGGGTCCCCGCCGCCGGCTACCCCCCTCCTCACGGGGCTCCGGCCGGCTACCCGCCCCAGCACGGTGCCCCCGCCGGTTACCCACCTCCTGGTGAGACCCTTGCCCAAACTCTCCACCACAAATCGTTCGCTGCTAGTTGCCACCTGCTATCCGTCCCTTGCTTGAAGAATTTGCTGTCAAACTGGATCCCAATTCGTCCCTCACGCCCATACAACCCGTACCTGCACATGCAGCCGGCTACCCTGGGGGATACCCGCCTGCACCCGCCGGATATCCGCCCGCGCCTGGCGGCTACCCGCCTGCCCACGGCGGTTACCCTCCACCTGCCCACGGTGTCCCGCCGCCGCAAGCCTACGGTAAGCGAGGGGCGACACGCGGGGCTGCTCCACCTTGTCATCGCTGGGTTCGTGCCTTGTCCTGCTTCCTTGCAAGCCAGCCGCCACCCTCCGGCCTTCTGTCGGTATGCGTACCGGACCAGCATTCAATCCTCTCTCTCAGCATTCAATTCTCTCTCTTCCTCTGACTTCTAGTAAGCTCACCTTGTAAACTACACACGAACAGAAGAGAGAAGTCCACCTCCCACCTCCTACATAACTCTTCCTTACTGACCCCTCCTACTTCCTACGGATCCCGCCCACCAGGCCACGCAGCCGCAGCTCCGCATGCAGCCTACGTGATGACCGGCGCCCCTCCGCCCGGGGGCCACCACTACCCGGCTGGGGGCTACCGCCACGGGAAGCACAAGGGGCACAAGCACAAGGGCCATAAGTACAAGGGACATAAGCACAAGGGCTACAAGCACAAGAAGAAGAAGGGCCACAAGTGGTTCAAGTAGGGCGGGTGTGCCGCCGGTAATTGGGGTAGCTGAGGGGCGCGGCGTGTTACAACAACAGCGGTGCAGGGGCCGGTGTTTGTGGTGCTGAGTTGGTTGGGCGCTGGGTTGTGGCCGGGCTTGCCGGTAGGTGGCTGGGTGGTATTAGGACGCAGGTGGGTCGTCCGAACGAGCGCTGTGCACCACACGTGTTGCGAGTTGTTTGTGGTTAGTCAAGTTGCGTGGCTATGTGAGGACACTAGACAGCGTCTGTCTACATAACGCCAGTGTGTAGGGGCTGGTCGGCAAAACATGCATCACGTTGCTGTACATGGGAGAACGCTCTGGTGGTTGGGGTTTGCAACCGCCAAATACTCTCTACCTTTCGAAGCGGAGTAAATGCGTTGCTCGCGCGGAGATGCAACCCTTTATTGCATGTTCACAGCCACACATGCAACGCACGCATAGGATGTAGCCAACCACTTTTAACGGTCAGTCATTCAACCAACTGCGCCGTGCGCTACACAATGGGACCTGCCAGCCAGACATGTGCGGATGCGCACAGCACAAGATAGACTGACCGAGGGGTGCAGGGACGGCTTCCAGACGTAACAGGGCCTCCCGCCAAGGTTGGAACCGGTAACACGAAAAATAGGTTCTTGTGGGCTGAGCAAAAGAGATCGTCACCAGGGGTTCGCACGTGGTCCCCCACCGTACTACTGATCTGGCCCAATGGTGCTTACGTGCCCAGTGCTGATGGGATGGGCGGTTTTCACCATGGTATGAACGATCCATGCTTAGGTGGGCAATCTTGCTTCCTATATTAGTTAATGGCTTAGGGCCTTATGCCAGCACAGCTTCCCAGCACGCCCTTCCATGCGAGCAGGCACGATCCACGTGTAGACGCCCGCCACAGTGTACGGAAGCGCATTCGGGGCCGGGTCCAGCGCCCACCGCGCCCATCGTGTTGAGATCAGGATACCGCCTTCTTCCAGCCGCGCATGCATGCGCAGGATGCTCGTTCCATCTGCCAACTGCGTGTGCGCAGGTCGCCAGGACCCGCCCCCAACCACCCATGCGTGCGCAGGTCTCCTTGACTCATCCTAGCCAGATAGGTATTTGTGGACGAACTGACCAGTAGAATTCAGCAGCCAGGCACTTGCGCATGCGCATCCGTGTTGAGCAGGGTGTTGGCATGGCTGCAAGGCGCAAATACTGCAAGTTCCATCGACGAGTCCGCGTGCGCGTCCCTCGCGTTAGCGGCACGTTTAGCGGCGAAATCCAGTGTCGCCCACACGGGATAATAGCCAGGCGAGCCAGGAGTTGTGGATTTTGAGTAATCAATAGGGACGGATTTTATTGGACAGCCATTATCACTATGTATTGCTAAAGTCAACGAATATCGTCGCACATTACACTAACCTCCCCGAGCGGTAGCAAGGCTTCTCCATTCCTCGCCCATCTAGGCCTACTACTTTCCGCAGTTCTCCGGATCTGTGCTCCGAATCCGTTTAATGCCCAGAATCCATTCGAGCTAGCTTTGACGTCTTAGCGTTTTTATTCCTAATCCTTGCAGAGTTGCACCAACATGTATTATTATGAAATTAGTCTGTCGAGCTTCTGTTTTTGGTGCTGCCAACTCTTGCTGGACACCACACCTTGTTACAAAGAAAGCATCGTTGCACCGTCGCTGTTATAAATCTTAATTACTATAGAAGTATGAAGCCTCACGCCATTGTTGCGGTTATAGGCTCGTTATGGCTGCTGCACCGCAGATGGCAGCACTCCAGCTCTAAAGCAAAGCAGGAGCAACCGTCACAGCCTACAGCACTTCAGCATGCTACATCAGTAATAGCGCACAGCGGCACGAATGCAAATCTAGCGCAGCCCCCGCCTCCCATCCCAGCTGCAGCATTGACGTCGGGGACTATATCTGTGCAAGCTGTGAAGCCCATGCTAGGGGCTGTATTGCAGTGGATTTTCCTCATCCTGCTGGGCGCAGCGATGTCGTTAACGGCGGTCAAAGGCGCATGGGACGTGTTTGCGGTGCTGGTTGCTGCTGCTGGGGTGCAGCTTGGAGGGCAGGTGCGCCGCGCTTGTCAGCGAGAATACCCTGTTTAGGCTTCTGAAAGACAAAAACGTGTCTGTAAATGGATAAGGGTTGTCTTCCATGCGAAGCAATAGCCCGTTCTTTCTTTGCTCCGGCGCCGCATGTTTTCCTCACTTCCGTGCTCTCTTTGTGCTCCCACTCTGCTTCGGCGCTTCCTCACTCCTAATAACCTGTATCTAATCCTTTTTAATTGTGCTCGCAGCTTGCGCGCGGCATGAGTGGCAGTAGCCGTCGCAGCAGCTCCTCGCCTCGGGTGGCCCGTGGGTCATCCTCAGCCTCATCACAGCCTCGATCCGCCGCTGCTTCTCAGGAGCCTTCCACGGCAGCCCTCTCCTGGCCGCCTGTCCCTCCTCCCAGTCCCGACCCCCGTCTGCAGGGCGTTTGGGTCAAGGTACGCCTCGCAACCCTCCAAAGCTCTCACCTTCCTGCTCAGCAGCCGCGCCCTTCTCTTTCCTCTTAACCCGTTTTTGTTCATGCCATGCCTCAGCAATGCCTCTCCTCTTCCTTTTCCCTTTAACCTCACACGCACACGCAATACACGCACACGCGTGCATGCACAGGACCCCTCCCGCTCCGAGCCCATGGACGAAGCCATCGCTGCCATGCGGCTGAACGGGCTGGTCCGTTCCGCGGTGCGGCTGATCCGGGGTCTGGAGCTGGACGTGCGGGGAGGCAGGTGGGGTGGGGTGGGGCGTGTGTGCGTTCAAGAACACGGGACCGCAAGTAGCAACACGCGCGCACATGTGCGTGTGTGTGTATTGGAGCAATTGAGCCGTGGTACAGGCGTTAACCCTGGGCTGATTGGCCCCCGCTGCAACTGCAGGTTTAACATGGCGATATTCAGCGTTATTGCTTGGTTCAAGGTAAAAGGTCGCGGTGAATGCGGTTTGCTGCTTGGGCGCCAGACCCTTCCTGTGTTTGTCGTCTGTCCCATGCATGTCATCTCCGCGCCTCCACCACCGCAATCCCCCTTCACATTCATCTTCGCCTCCTCCTCCCCCACCCCCTTTCAGGTCCGCGAGAGCTATGGGCTGGACGGCGGTGTGGGGCAGTACAACCGGAGGGACCTGCGCAGGGGTGAGTGGGCAGGGGTGAGGGAGGGGGGGCTGAGTGCGCAGGGTGCTTACCGATACCATGGGAAGGGTGCTGTCCTGCGGCGGGCTCACGTCCCAGCGAGAACCACCATCCCGTGCCCGCCCCACCCCGATTCCCACCCCCAGGCAAGCACTCCGGCTCAGTGGCGGTGCAGCCGGACGGCTCGCTGCTGCTCTCCCTCACCTGGGGCGAGCCGCTCCCGGGAAGCGGCACAGACCACTTCGCGGTCGTGTCGGCGGCGTCCAGTGCGGCGGCGGCGGCAGGGGGTGCAGCAGCAGCCAGCGGTGGAGGTGGGGGTGGAGGAGGAGGAGGCGAAGAATGGGCTAGCGGTGCAGCAAGGGTTGTGCCACCGCCGTCATTGCCGGCTGCTGCTGCTGCTGCCGAGGGGGATTTGTTGGTTGTGACTTCGACGCTGCAGTTGCTAGCGGGGCCGGCGAGTGGGCGTACGATCACGTATCGTACGGTATATGTACGGGTTGGAGGGAGAGGCGGCGGCGGCGGTCGGCAACAGCAGCAGAACAACAACTCCCAGCTGCAATCGCAGCAGGCGACCCTAACGCCGCCACAGCAGCAGCAGCAGGGGCTCATACAGCGGCCGCAAACACCCGAGCAGCTACCACAGCCCCAACAGCTGATGTTGTTGTCGCAGGCACAACAAGACACGCGGCAGCAGCAGAACGAACTTGGCGCGGGTACTGGGGAGGATGGCAGCGGGTAGCAACATGCGTGTCGAGGAGGGGCAAAGGGGGAGGGCACTGCAGGAGCAGCAGGGAGGCAGCGTGTTTGGTGGCGCTGTGTGGGAAGCTTCGAGCTGCGGATGTGAGAATGGAGCTGAGCGATGCAATGAGAGGATCGCATTGCAGATTTCATGCTTGCTGCGTATTGGTTTTGGCAAGCCGGAGCGAATGGGGTGTGGTAGTAGGCACGATGAATTCGAGAGGATTGACGGAGGAAAGTGGCTGTTGCTTGCGGCGGTTTTGCAAGTGGAACCGAAGCCAGGAGGATTCCGTTATGGGCGGTTACGCATGTGCGCTGGCTAGGAGCTTCTTCGGACGAGCTGGTTGAAGTATAGTTGTGAACGTGCAAGCACCAACGTGCTATCTGCTATGCCATGTGTGGTGCATCAGCCACCTTCCGGCATGCAGTTGCCGATATCGTGCAACATTGACTTGCTAGTAAACGGGTTATGTTGTATCGTATGTTCATTGTTTGGGCTTGGCACCTGTTCCTGTGTGTTTGGTGGTTTTGGTGCTGACAGTTGACCTTGCACTCTTAGCATGTCTCAGGCTGCTGAGTTTCGATGTCTTGTGGCGGTTATTTTAACTTTTCAGTTTGGTGGCATGCACTGGACTGCGCGTGACTTAATAAAGCTGTGTAGTGCAGAGAGCGGGAGACGGTAATATTATATTACTTTATCAATTTAAATATGACTTGGGTAGCCCAGCTTGGGCATATCTGTTGTGCTATGTTCGTTAACCTGGCGGCTTGTGTCCGTGTAGAAGTTGGTCGTGGGCAACATATCGGCGGTGAAGAATGTACATTTCTGGAGCATGGGTCGCCCATGTATTGGATTTAGTTTTCCCTCCCTCTGCGGATGGAATGGGCTTTTGCTTATGTTATTTGCGGGCAGAGGAAGGATGTCTGTGAGGCCGGGTGCCTCAACATATAGCCCCAGTGAGCTTGCTCGGGCCATATGCCACACTGAGGCTATATCGCAACGGCTCTGGTATTTACGAAATTGGTATCTACGGAACATAAGTAGAACGTGCTGCTGCCTCCTGTAAGTGCCAAGCTGTGCGGGAACGCGTTTTCCAACTGCTGCTAGCTCGCGTCGCACCTATGATACCGGTATGGGTTAATGGAGACTTTCGCCCTTGCGAACGAGACCATAAGCCTCTGCTTTACAAGCATAGGTGGCCTCGATAGCTAACAGTGTATGTGTATGTGTTACAAGCTTCGTACCGAGCTCGTAAGATCCGTCCGAGCCAGCTAACAGTGCACACTTACCTACATCTTCATGTACGGCGGTAGCTGACGCCTGTCGAAGCAATCACTAAATTTGCCAGCTTGGTCTGCCTCACACGGTTAATTCAGGTAGGGACCTAATTTGAATATGGCTCCGACAACGACGAAAAATAGCTAGAGCTAATAGCCTAATACTAACTGCTTGCGATAGCAAAACCTTGCCATAGAAGCCATCTATTACGTTTGCATTGAGAACTCAGTTTCAATGACCGCAGTCTTCTAATTCTAAGTAGTGACGCAGCCTTAGGCGCTTTATGGAATGTCTGCACCTTCAACTGCACGTGCTTCAAACGTGTGGGAAGCTACCGACCTTGCGGAGCGAATCGCAACTTACCTGCCTGACAACGATGTTGCTTGTACGCTGCGGCTATTGGATAAGGCAACAGCGGAGCTGTTCCGTCGACCATAGTATACAGTCGTGCGGATGTCACAGCCAGTACCACACCATGCCTTCGTGCAACGCTGGTGCACGCCGGGTGCCATGCGGGACCTCACCTTCCAGCAGCGGCTGCAGCTGCTGTGCCTGACTGCTCGCAGCGGCAGCATCGACAACCTGGCTGCTGCGGTTGCACATGCCGGCTGCTCGCTCATGGCCTCTGCGGGAGGTGCTCGAGGCCGCGGCATCAGCGGGGAAGCTGGCAGCATGCGACTGGCTCCCACAGCAAGGCTGCCCCATGGGGTTCAGGCCCCTCGAAATCGCAGCAGGCTACGGACAGCAGGCTGCATGTGGATGGCTGTTGGCCCATGGCTGCCCCAAGGGCAGGGGTGCCGTACACGCCGCAGCTCGAGGGGGCCACATGGGGCTTGCAGAGATGCTTTTGGGACGTCGTGTTCACTCAGCGGACTCCGATGATGAGGCTCTGGCTGCAGCAGTAGCTGAAGGCTGCGACCTGCCAACGCTGCAGCGCTTCTGCCAGGACCTCCGTCCGCATCCGGAGGAAGCTCGTGAACACGTGGAGCCGCAGCTGCCGCAGCAGCTGAAGCGCGGCAAGGCCATCATTGCAGCCGCGGCTCGCAGCCCAACACCCGATTGGCGTGACAAGGTGGGGTGGCTTGAGGCGCAGGGCTGCCGGCGGGATGGTGAAGCATGCAAGGCTGCTGCCACATGCCCGGACGCATTGGACCGGCTGGTTTGGCTGCGGGAGCAGGGCTACCCGGTAGACAACTTCTCCATGGCTGAGGTTGCCCAAAGATCTGGCAATTTGGCGGCTTTGGAGTACCTACTAGCCAACACCGACATCCACGGGGTCACGATTGACCCACTGGTCGTTGCCAGCAATGGCCACCTAGAGCTCCTCAAAGTCCTGCTGGCGCTGCAGCGCTACCGCATGAACGCCGGGGATGTGGCAGTAGCAGCAGCCAGGCGCGGACACTTGCATGTGGTGGCATGGCTGGTGGAGGAGGAGGGAGTGGATGAAGGGGGGAGGCTGCTGCAGCGCTACGGGGCGCGTGTCATGGGTGCTGCCATCGATCGCCTCGGGCAACCTGGAGCTGTTGAGGTGGCTGGGGGATCGGGGCTGCCCGCTGCATGAGTGCAGCATGGGGGATGCGGCGGCGGCTGGATGCGAGGTGGCGATGGAATGGATGGTGGAGCAGGGATGGCGGTGGGAGGTGGGTAAAGGCGGGTAGAGGCGGGCATGGCGGTGGTTGTGGTTTTGGGTGCGTTGTGTTTGTTTGTGGGCGGTGATCCGGGGCTATGACTGCAACTGACGCACACGCCATGTTGTTGCCCGGCAGGCCTACACTCACGACGCTCACGACGCCTACGTCACCCCCGCTTCCAACGGCGACCTAGCCACACTGCGTTGCCTTCGCCGTCTGGGCTGCCCTTGGGACGGCCCCTTACCAAACCGCGCTGCGAGAGGCAGCGGCAGCACCTTCCGTGCATGCATACATGCCCGCAGCCCGCTGCCGGTGCTGGTCTGGCTGCGTGAGGAGGGCTGCCCGGTGCAGGACTGGGAGGCTGCATGGCGCGCAATGCATGGTTATGGCATCTCCAGTGTGGCATTGGCCTGGTTGGAGGGGCAGCGGCAGCAGCACTCCCGTGAGTTGGGTTGGTGGAGCGGCGTGTGCAGGGAGATGAGGGGCTGGGAGGTGTGGGGGCGGGAGAGCTGTGGCCGGAGCATGTGCGTCCGCAGCCGTGAAGAGATGTTTGCTGTGGAGGTGTTGAGTCTTGCTTGGAACTGCGGGAGCTGTTTGTGGCTCCTCTGGGGTGCATGTAGCTGAGTGCCCAGCCGGTGTGAGGTGCATGTGCATGCCAGCCATGTGCTAACCAGAACCAAGGGAATGGACTATTCGTTAGCGTGTGCTGTATGCCGTCTCCGTGCGCTATCGGTGTTGGGGGGAGAGCGAAGTTGTCTGGAGTACAACTGGGCCACTGTGAAAGTGTTGTAACGTTAAGTGCCGTACATGTTCGTCGCACGGCAGCGTGCTTGGTGGTTGTTGGCCAGGAATGAATCCGCCAGTGGCACACTAGCCGTACTTTGTAGTTCAACTGCACATGCAGCAGCACTGAGCAGCAGCTGCACCTAAACATGCACCCAGTCCGTCCGTTCCCGTGCCTGCACACCATTACGCATGTGTGCACCCTCCTCCGGCGGCCCAAAAGACAGGCAGGTGACCCAAACGTGCTGCTTCACGACACGTCACGGAACCACGAAAGACAACAAACCAGTCAGGCGCCACTCCACATCCCACACATCCTGCCCACTACAGTTGCGGACCATACCACACTCCCACGCCCTCCCAAATCTTTCACCCCTCGCGTCCTCACGTACCGTACCCTCCTCGCCTAACACGCATCTCCCACCTCCTTTACAACTACCAAGGACATGCACCTCACCTCGCCTCAGCTAGCAGCGCATCCGTTTAGGCGCTGTACGGGCACCACAGATACGACACTCGGGTCCAACCTAAACCGCAATACTTGACAGATCAGCCAGCGCTATCAGTGTCCGCCGACTCCTCCAGCCTCCGGGCGCTCTCCTCCTCAGGCCCCCACGGCACACCGGGATACCGCTGATGCTGCTGCCGCCTCCGCTTGGCCCCCCTACTTGCTGACACTGCTGGCTGCGACTGCACTTGCAGGTGCCCTTCCGTGTGGGGGATACCGGTAGCTGGTGGGCGGGGAGGGGGCGCGCGCGTTCGTCGGCCGGTGCTGGCGGGGACGGCATTGACGGCGGCGGCACGCGGCCAGCCTCCCTGGGAAGCCACTGCGGCAGCGGCGGAGGCGGTTGCGTTGGTCGAGGCGCCGCCGCCACGGGCGCCGCGTGCCTTATGGTTCAAGGCCTAGGAAGGAAGGGAGTTGCATGAGGGAGGGGTGCGGCAGGAGGGATGAGCATGGGGCCGGGTCTGCTGCTGCAGATGCAGTGATGAGCAAAAGACCTGAATGTTCAGCTTCATTGGTGGCCAGGGCAAGGGCGGCACAGAAGGGCGAGAGCTACAAACCAGAAGGTCGCAAGGGCCGTGGTCACTTGCCCTGTCGATCAACAACCTGCCCGCTTAGGCAAACGCCACAAAAACCGTGTTGCCTGCCTTGCTACCCATCCACAGCAAAGCTAGCTGTGAACGCCTTGTTACGTGCCAGACACACCTCACACAGCTATCCTGCCTGCCTGCCTGGCAGCAGGCTTACTTACCTCTGGAACGTGCACCAGCCACTCCTCCTTCCCTGCCCCCGACTGCTGCCCGGGCTCCCACTCGGAGCGACCCTCCGGGGCCAAGCCCCCTGACAGGTGCTGGCCTGCCGCCGTGACTGCAGCTGCGACTGGGCTGGTCACGGAGATTGCGTTTGGCAACAACAGCTGTTGCTGATCCCGTTGCTGATCCCGTTGCTGATCCCGTCGCTGATCCCGTTGCTGATCCCGTCGCTGATCCCGTCGCAGAGCAGGCTTGCCAGCACCCTCCTCCTTGTCAGCAATCGCGCCTTGCTGCCAGCTGCTGCTGCTGCTGCTACCATGTGCCGAAACCACCACAGCGGAACGCGGCCATGGAAAAGGAGGATGCGGCGGCGGCGGCACGACGAACGACGAAGACTGCTGCAGCTGCTCTTTAGGTGTCGGTTGCAAACCCAACCCCTCCTCCGATGCCCCCGCCTGCTGCCTCTGCTGCTGCTGCTGCTGCTGCTGCTGTTGCCGGCGGGTCAGTGGCTGGTCAGCGGCTGGCTGCTCCCGCGCTGCCGCCTGTAGGGTCGCCAGTGCCTGGGAGGTTGAGTCCAGGGACTGCTGGACCAGTGCAGGTACTAGCTGGAGGGCTGAGGTCTGACCGCCGCTCCCAGCTCCCGTTGCGGCGGTTTCAGCTGAGGACGCCGCCTGACGCAGCAGCACCTGCTGCTGCTGCTGCAGTAGCGAGTCCAGCAGCTGCAGCTGCTCGTCGAGCGGTGTCAGCAGGCCCTGTTGTTGTTGCTGCTGCTGCTTCTGCTGCTGCTGTGAATCGCTGCTGCTGCGCAAGTGCGCCTGCTGCTGCTGCAACAGCAGCTCCTGCAGCTGTTGCTGCATGTGCAGTGCGTGTAGCTCTTGAAGCTGCAGCAGCAACTGTTGCTGCTGCTGCTGCAGCTCCTCACCACCAGCACCCTGCAGCACCTCGCCCCCGTCCTCGCTGGCCTGGTGGGCGCCCCTGCCGTGTACTGGCAGCTCAGGTGGGCCCTGTGGCGGCAGCGACGGTGAAGGCGGCGGCGGGGACGGAGTCGGGGATGCGGATGGGGTCGGCGGTACCTCACCCGCTGTTGGCAGCTGCGCACCCGCTGTTGGCAGCAGCAGCTGATCCTTAGGGCCCTCGCCCGGGGTTGACTGCTGCTGCGGATGAGCGTGCGGCTCTTGCGTCGGCAGCTGCTGCGGCTGCTGCTGCAGCGGTTCAGGGGCCGGTAGTTGCAGTGGCTGCTGCTGCGGCGGCGGCGTCTCCGCTACTGCGGCCGGCGGCGGTGGAGGTGGTTTCAGGGGGGCTGACACCAACAACTGCGCTGTCACAACTCCGCCTCCGCCTCCACCGTCCCCGGAATCTCGCACCAGCGACACCTCATCCCCCGGCCGCGCCCCCAGTGCTCCCAGCAGGTGCACTGCCCCCTCCAGTTGCCATCTGCTACCGCCTGCGAACGCACGGAGGGTAGCATGGAAAGACGGGTGACGTGCAGGCAACTGTTGCTGCTGCTGGCCCGGCGGGCAAGGAGGCCCCGCGAGGACCGTCACCAGCTCCCCCTGCCGCTGCGATAACGCTCCGCTGATGGCGAAGCAGAAGACGGAGAGTGCAGTCAGGGGCGAGAGTGAGAGTGCCGTACCGCAGCTGGAAACGCGCGCAACACCGGGAGGAAGGATACCGGCAGGCTGCTGCTGCTGCTGCAGAGCAAGCTGGGTGGCTGGTTGCTGGCTGGGAGAAGGGCTGGGGTTTTGGTGCGGCTGCGGTTGCGTGTCGAGGCTGGGTTGGGTTTTAGACGGTTGTTGTTGTTGCGGCCCGGGCTGCGGGGCGACGTCTGGTGGCAGGACGCTGGCAGCCCTCCGCCGCGGCCTCTTCTCATTCCCAGTTTGGTCTTCCGCCTGCATGGCAAGCGGCCACCCTCCGTCATCGTCAACCCGTTCCTCGGCCTTCTGTTCTACCGGTACCGCTAAAAGGCTGCCGCCCTCAAGGACTCGAATGCCCACACAGTTGCCGTTATTGCGGGCCCCAAACCTATCCGCAATTGCCGCCAGTCCAAACATTAAATGACTCGTGCGTCTTCTAGTTGTATTGTAAGCATATGTGCGCAGCTTCGCCTTTATGCGCTGCGGCGGCTGCCCATCGTTGGTTGCAGCAAACATCCAAAATTTCTGCCCATCGCTTTTTGAAGCTTGGAGCAGACCATCATCGAATAGTTGGCTAGCAGCAGACACCGGAACTTGAAGGTAGTGAAGCTTACGACGTACCCTGTAGATACCATCCGCGTCCATGTTTGAAGAGCGTATCGCAAGTGGCCTTCGGAAAGTGCACGCTGACAACTTTACTGGCCAAGCTGTCAATAATTATAAAATATGGGCTGCTGGCACGGTTGAGGATAATGAAGGTTTGCGCTTTGGATGATGGGATGTGCATAAGGAGAGTTTACCGGTATACTGATGGGTGATTCGGTACTGCCTGCGTTTGGTTGTGCAGCGTCCTTCTTCAAGGCATTGGATCCTATGTGTTGCTCGGTCCAAATGAATACAACAAAGCAGCGCAAATAGCGTAAACGTACTCGTCACCACGCTCATGAGTACCCGCACGCCGTTATCACATTGTCACGACCCACGGGTCACCCCAACACACACCTAGCCTTTCACCGCATCCTGGACATGCAAGCGAATGCACTCCTGACATGTATCCCCTATAACTATCACACACGGCGCGTGGCCCTGATCCACGGCGCCACTGCCCACGGTGCTGCTCTCGTTGTACTGGGCACACTGCTCATGAGGTGGCTGGGGTCCAAACCAGCTGCTACCGCCGACCCACATCACCGTCCCACGCACAAGGGAAGCGAAAACAGCCACTTGGACCACCAAGTCCTCACGTCCAGCGGACCTATCACTGATACTATAGATGGCGTCGGCATGGTCCCACGCACACCTCTACACCCTCCAAATCTCCAATCTTGCCGCCAGTGTGGGTCTCACACACTTCTCCCGCTCTCACTCTACTCTACACCCACTCTACTAAAATGGTACGAACGTCATAGGCTACATGCGGTGACAGCGACGAACTGTCGTGCAACACAGTACCGCTGCAGCATGGTACGTACCGGGCGGAACTTGCTGCCCTTCTTTTCGGCACTCTTTGACACGCACACCGTAAGGGAACCAGCCGAAACCCTTAGGCTTCAGGCCACAACGCTGCGAAGTCGGAAGGGACATCTACGCTCACGTAACCAAGCTTTGTGTACACGGAGTGGTACCCATTCCGTGTATGGGGCATCACTGCAGTGCCATTACGCTGGTACACGTAACCGAACAGACTTGAGCACTCTTTGCATGACGCGCAATTAGTATGTACAGCTATGCACCCCTGCCGGCGTAAGCACACGGACACATCACATTACGAACTAGACGGATCTCTGTACGCGTATCTCCATACCACAGAATATGAAACAAACATCAGATCTTCGCTAGCACGTCCAGCCGCCCCAAAGACACAACACTGACACGCTCGTACGGGTAATGGAAATGCCCACTCCCACCTCGCACTCCCTCCAGAGCAGCATTATGCGGCTTTCCAGCCAACCGTAAACAAAACCACATGCTCCGTACATATATAGTACGCCGCATAGCCAGGACACCCTGCTACCGTATTACTCTACCCGCGACAGCTCGCCGCGGGTTGCCCACACCTGCTATAGCCCACAATCGGGCGTTACCCAGTTTCGTTGCATTGCCGCCTCAGCTCACTACCAAGTGGTGGCTACCAGCCCCGAAGTCATGGGCACAAAGCCGACGCGCGTCAAGGCGTCAAGTTCCTCGATCCCATCCTGCTCCTCCCCAGCCTCCAACCTCCGCCGCTTGGCAGCACCCAACATTGATGCGGCGTGATCTGGGTCAGCAGGGCAGCGGCCCGGGGGGCACGTCAGGCGGCTGGCGGCGGTTGCCTGCTGGGGCCACTGTGCTGCTGCTGCTGCAGGAGCCTTGTATGATGCTGTGGAAGCCTTGCAAGCGACCGCCTCGCCCCGGCCGCTGCTGCTGTTGCCCAGCTGCTGCTTCTCCTGGTGGATGATGACAAGGCCGAATGAGGGGCATTGTTAGCAGCAGGGCCGGAAGGCAAGGGCAGCAGCATTCAAGTTAAAGGAGGGATAACGGAATAGTTTCATCCAAGGAACACAACAACCAAGGTGCTATGCTAACACATCACTCCTCACTCCCTTTCTTGATAAACTATCCCACCGACCGACTAAAACAATACGGCTTTCCCAATTCGCATATAGGCCCCATCGTCTTCACCTCCCTCGGGCTTCCAATCCGCAACCCTAGCTCCTCACCTTCTCATTTCCTCCGTTCGCCCCGAGGGCAAGCGAGATCAGCGCGCGCAGCTGCTGACCCAGGGCCGCTCCCTCGGGGATAGGGCCCATGCAGCCCATCACAACGCCAGGCTCCGGGCCACCGACATGTCGTCCCTCGTGACCAGCACGACGCCGAAGTCCCGCACTGCAGCGATGCACGTGGAGGACCCCATCAGCAGCAGCAGCAGCACCATCACATGCAGCCTCCCCCTCCCCCTCCTCCTCGCCGCCGCTGCTGCTGCTCTTCAGCTCCTCACGGAACTCGACGTCTTGTCCTCGGCCGGTGCCCTGGCGACCTGCGGTCCCTGCATGCACCATGCCGCCGCCCGCGGCTGTACCGCCGCCTCGAGCGCCGCTGCTGACGCCTGCACACGTACCCGGGCGGCCGCCAGCACCCGGTACGGCACGCTGCCGTACAGGTCCCGACGCGCCGCCAGCGATGATCTGGGTTGGCTGCCGCTGCGTGCGCAGCATTTGGCACTGGCTACTTTCCGCAGGCCGTTGCAGGCAGTAGTCCCTTTCATATGCGCCTGGCTCTTGGTGTAGGCTTGTCTCGAACTGCTGCAGTGGCTGCAGAGGCCGCTTTAGAGGCTGCTTGGGGAGGGGTTGGCGTGGCGGCATCAAGGGATACGCCGCAACTGCACCCGGCTTACGCGGTACAGAAGGAAGCGTGACGCCTGTTACGCCGGTGCAGTGAATCCCGATGCTGCTGTCGGTCGCGCCTCCTGCATGCAACAGACAACCGCTGCTGCCGGCTCCATACCTACGTGCTGCAACAGTCTGTTGTGACTGAGGGCGGTTCTCTGACGCAATTGCTGCTGCATCATCTGCTGCATCGCCGGCGCCGGCGGGGTTGAAGGGTTTGCCGGCGGTGATGCTCTCACGCAGTCCGCCGCGCCGCATGGCAGGAACCGGGAGCTGCGGCTGCAGCATTGACGGGTTGCATGACAGCATCGTCACCGGCTTCTGAGGTCCGGCAGGGCCAAGGGCTGCGGAGCAGTGACGATCTGTCGGAGCAGCGGGAGCAGGGGCGGTAGCGATGGCCGTACCCCGGCAAAGGCCGGTGGGGTTGGCCGTGATGCCGCTGCGAACGTCGCTGCCCTCCAATGCCGTGCCTTGCTCCGGAATGGGAGCAGCCGCGCTACAGGTACCGGTAGTCAACGGATGCGCCTCGTTTGCAGCCAAGCTCATCACCAGTACGCCGTCGACTTGCCGCTTGGAGAGGTGAACAGCACCGGCGCACCGCTCCCGCACGGCAAGGTGCTCCAGCAAGCCGCCTGCTTCACGCAAACCCCAGCCTCTACCTATGCGCCCTAGCCGAAGTTCCCAAGGCCGTAGCACCGGCCGCACCTGGCCCGCTGTGCTTGATGCAGGGCCCGCTGCGTGCTCCTCAGTATACACCGTGACTCTTTGCGGGCACCGTGCAGCAGCCTCCTCAACGTCCGCGAAGAAGATGGGGAGGAATTCCATGGGCACTGTTAACGAGCCGCGCGCCGGGTTGCAAGTAAGCAGGATGCTGTGATCTGGGCTAGCGCCCGGTTGCGGGGTGGGGTGAGCCGCAGCCGAGCCCACTCCTGGCGCCGTCAACGTCTGCACGGCTGCGGACGAGGGAGCAAGGTCTTGTGCGGGGACAACGGGGTCTGCGGAAGGCGAGGCGGAGGGTGCAACGGCCGCGACTTGAGTCTGCGGTGGGGCCCTCTGCCGTTGTAACGACGGCCCCTGCTGCAGCACCCAGCGTACAAACTCCTGGGTCTGCTGTAGCAGCTGCGCCCGCAGCAGCTGCTCAAGCGGTAGATACTCGCGTTGCAAGTACTCGTACGTCTTGGCCTGCAGCCCTTCCAGCATTTGCTGTTGCTGCTGCAGCTGTTGCATGGACGGCCCTTCAGCCTGCAGCGGCCGTTCTTGCTGCGGCGCGCTGCCGCCATCATCGTTGTCAGCATCAAAAGGCGGAGTGTGAGGCGGAGGCGCTGCAGTGCGCGGCTGCCTCGCAGGTCCGGCAGGCCTTAGCGACTGCTGCTGCTGCCCCTGCTGCGCTGATTGCTGCTTGTGCCGTAGCGCGTCAGGCTGCTGCACCACCGCAGGCCGCGGCAATGGAAGCACTAATCGAGCTATCGCACCACCGCTGGGACCGCGCACCAGTGACACCTCATCTCCTGGTCGCGCCCCCAGCGCCCTCACCAGCTTGGCTGCATCCTCGAGCTCCCACGCGCCGGAGGGATGGTGGCGGAGTACTGGCTGATATGGTACGGGCTGCTGGCCAGGGCAGCATGCCACCACCGCCACTCTTTGCGGCCCTGTCCGTGTTGCGGCTGTGAAGTAATGGAACACGTTGTCTACTGCTTGTGATGATAGCGTTAGCACAGTTCCGCTGGCCGATACACGTGCAAGACCAAGCGGCTGATGTGACTCCTGTTTATGATGAGTAGGTTCCACAGTCACGCGTGGGTCGTCTTCGGGATCTTGGTCGTCATCTGACGAGTCCTCATCGTCTTCAAGCACCGGCACGGCGAGAAGGCTGCCATCATCCAGGACCCGAATGCCGATTGATCCGCCCTTCCGGCTGACGCCCAACGTATCGACAAGATCTTTAATGCCTTTAAATCGGCACAGCGCGGTTTTGCTGAAGCGAACGGCCTGCAACAAAACGTGAATCCTCAATAGCGGCCGTCCTACACCATCCCATGCTAGAAGCTCGACTCCTTGACCCGTGCCCAGAGCAGCCTCAATGAAATCTTTACTAAAAAGCTTAGAAGCAACTGCCCTAGGTATATTTATGTGGTAACCCCAGCATCGTAAAACATGGGTTAAGGGCTTGCTGCTTTCGCTCATTCCAGCGCGATAATGCCAATAAATGGGAAAAAGAAATAAGATATTTAATGCCTTTAATGAAATGCATGCTAACCCTTTCTTGGAGTGCGTGCAGCTGTCTATCAATAGGCCCCATTGTGTACGGATACGGATTTAATGCAAGAGCATCGGGTGGGTTTGCTTCAAAGCCACTGGCCGACATGCAAGAAATTAAAGGCTAATTGAAAAGCTGAGGCTATCAGCTGTCGTTTGGAAGCCCCCAAAGCCGAGGGTTGAGCTTCGCAGCTTCCATGGGTACGACGACCTCAGCTGGAACAGACCAATGCCGGGAATCATGCGGCTCCAAGTGCTGCCTGTTTTCATCACCTGCAGTGTTTCCAGCCATATGGTTGAATACAGTGAGCACCTGTCCTATGCAAGCGCCAAATACAAGCGGTTACACAGGAACGGTCTGAGCTCGGCTACGCCCCCATTAGGATCACACGCAAGCTGCATGTTGTATGCTTTCATGTCGAACTGAACGCTACCTTCGTAGACCACAACCAAAGCAAGCGCATAGACGTGGACCAGGCGCTATCTTCTGCCAGACGAGAATTAAGTAGGTCGGGTACTAGAAGGATGACAGTGAACCGCGTCATCCCTGTGATGCCCTGTGGGCTGAGGGAAAATGCTTGCGGAAAGTGGTGCGAGATGACAACGTTGGCGCCAGAGTTGTTTGTTGGCACGTTACAGGCGATTTCGTTTCATCTTTCACGAAATTGCTTATCGCATTATGATATATGCAGAGCGTGAGGTCATGTCCCGGCACGACCACGAGCTCATCGGGAGGCAGCTCCGTCGAGGACGTTGCCGGGAAGCACTACCACGCCTATTTAGTCAAGCCGAAGGAAGGCCGGCCCACCTTTAGTGTTTGCTTTGCACAGTTCACCTTCGGAATTGGAAGCGGAGACACCGAAGAGGAGGCGATGGATGACGCCGAGTATGTTCTCGCATATGGGCTGCACGTGATGGCAACTTCTGGCAAGCCGCTGCCCGAGCCCGTGGAGCTTAACAAAGCGCAGGCGATGGCGGACGAGAGGCTCACGGAGCTGCGTCTCTCTCCAGACGACATCGGCTGGGTGGAGGTCGAAGTGAAGCCAGAAGTGCTCGAGAACGAGATCTGGGAGTGATGACAGGCTGCGTAGCGCATGGAACCACGCGCCACACAGCCTGTCATTACTCCCAGACTTCGTCCTCGAGCACATCTGGCTTCACACGTCTTGCCATAGTCTGCTGGGGCTAGTGCTGCCGATTGCAACGGAATGCTGGGTCCTGTGGCGTCGACCTGGGTAGCCACGGGTATTAGGGGGAGACATGGCCGTACGTGTTTTTCAATAGAGCGCCCCGCGGGCTCAGCAGCTTAGCCGTATGCTTGCTCAACGTACCTGCCGCACGCAAAAGGCCGGCCAATTAGGACCCATTGCACTGACCAATTTTTAGTGGAGTTGCGTCCGGTGCGGTCGTATTCCTTTGGCGCTTGCCGCATGATTGGCGGTGCCCATAAAAACTGGTGGACATGTCCTGGATTATGAGTAGATCTGTTATCATTGATCGGCGCAGGGTTGATAGTTGTATGACGGGCATTCGTTACCGGGTAAAGCAATATCTTTATGGTACTGTTTGACTCATGTCGTACAAACAACGAACGGCTTTGATAGACCAGGCATATGGCAATTGACTGATAGTACCGGTTGGCGTGGACTCGGGCTTGAACCCAGGAGACCGCATTGGTCCTGTATCCTCTCGTGACGAATCTAGAAGTAAAGATTTCTTGAAAAGCACCACCGTCTGTTCCTGATCCACACCCTAACTAAACGCCTACGTGACGAACGAATGCCCTACTCCCTGCTCAAGTCTTTTATTTCCTACATCCTTGTCTATGCTCCCTGTTCCCTATCTTGCTTCCTTTCATCTCTGAAGCCCAGGGGAACCCAACCCTAAGTGGAATACATGGTCGCTAATGTACCAACCATTACACCTAATGTGTAAGCAGCAGCAAGGGGCATGAGCGGTAGAGGACGACAACCCATGTAGCACCAATACACAAACAGCTCAGCGCTCGCAGTGGGAAGAAGATTGCTTAGCCAAAGCCAGACATGTACACAACTGCAGTTGCTGCAACTAGTGCGAATGACTTGAATCTTAACAGCGGCAACTCATATGACCTGCTGCATATATGCGAATGCACCAAGAAGCTGCATAGTGTAAACGTAAGGGTCGAGCGTATGTGTTACAACCCCTCATACCAATGCTCCCAGCAGCCTCATTCTGCTACCTCGACATACCACTGTCTTGCATGTTAATGTGGCTGTGCTCAACAAATGCAGTCAAACGGACTGTAAACACCTCCCTCAAGAAATGGAAATGCAACCGTACATGAAAGCGCAGACAGACGCAAGCTGTTACAGTGAAAGAGAAACACACACAAACGCATGGCTCACACGCAAGAGAGAATCTGCCCTCATGGGATTGCAGGAGCAGGGCCACTCTAGGGTACCTCTTTTACCTTAGCCTCCAACACTCCACCCCAGCTACGGCCCCCTCATGTCTCCTTAGCAATCTACCCGCCTACCTGCTAACAACAAACCAAGACTACCCAAACCATCCTGCTAATGCACGCCTATTTAGGACTGCGGCTGTCGTCACACCTTTGGGCAAAACACAGGCAGTGCATGACGCTATCGGGCAAGGCCACCCCTAACATATAAAAGCGTGCCGCAACCGCTGTGGCAAACAGAATGCCACATGCATGTTGCATGTATGTACGGAACATGGGCCTGTAAAGCGCCGCCAGCACCACCCAGGCGCAAATGGACCCGTGCATCCCGGACCGGTGGAGACCGTGAAGCTATAGCTATGAAACGTTAACTTGACCTGCTAAGGCTCGTCAGCCACTCTGTACATAAGCAACTGATGAAGGGCTGAAGTAACCCTTTCCAGTCCCCTCTACTGCCAGAAGGCAGGCCCGACGCCCCCGAACCCCCCGATGTCGACCAACACACTGGGTGTTCTGCTTTCCCCCCCGCCGCTAAGGCTGGTGGGTGCTATATCGCCAAGCCGAAGACGGTGCAGATGCAGTACATGCTTTTGTTCTCCCACCGCACGGTACGGCTTCCGTCTGTAGTACTGTCCCACCAGCAGGACGCCGCGGTATGGAGCCCGGCACCTGCGGCGCGTTCCACACACGTCTGAGACCCCCTTCCAGCACCCTAGTGGTCGCAAAGGGCGTCTTACCGTTCTTCTGCATGATCACGCAGGTGACTACGTACTTAAACGGCTTGTTGAGGGCCGTTAACCGCTTAATGCAGTGCTCCAGGCAGCTCGACGTCCATTGGCTAACCTGTGTGCGTTCACGCTATAAAGTTAAGCAAGCGAGAGCCCCAACGTTTTAGCCTTCAGAACATCGCCGCGCACCTTCGCTTCGCTGTACTGTTGGTTTTGAAGGACTGCGTCAATTGATTCCTTGATGATGTTGCTTACGTCGTCTGCTACAAACGCAGCCTGCAAGCAGCGAACTCTGGTCAAGTGCATGTAGGCACCCATATTAGGACGACAAAGCAAGTACGTACCTCCTCAATGCTCGGATCAGATACCTCCATAGTGCTACCTATATATTTAGTATTCAACTAGGAAAGGCCACGCTGGTGTAAAGGTAAAGGCTCGAAGGAGCAGCAAACGTTGACTTCTTTGTTGCACAAGCGATACGAAAAGAACTCAGGACATAGAAGGGAACGTGCAAAGCTTTCGTGGGGTCTCGCGTTTGTCCGATGCTTGTGTACTGCAGACGTGTTTGTTCATCGAGCTTAGCCAAACCGTCTGAATGTCCCTGCAACTCGATGAACTTGTAGGCCTGTTCAGAGTCGTAGCTGACATTACAATTAAAGCGCTGCCGTTTTGGAAGCCACAAAAAACTGCTCGACATCCGTCACAAGGCGCTGGAGTACAGTGTAGAATGCGTTACTAGCGCTGCGTAGCATTGCACTACAGTCTGTACCCTATTTGCGGAACGTAGCAAGTGCGTAAGGTAGCAAGTTAGTGCATTGCTGGTTGGGGTACCTTTAGCCGACGCCACTGCAACGCGTACGTCGTCTCGCTCGGCAATGAACCACTTACACTCCCGGCATGCCGTCCGGCGCAATGCAACAAGGCTGCTTTGACGGGTCGCACTCTGCGACTTGTCGCCGCGACTCCAGGATTCACATCCACGACAGGTCCTAACCAGGGCGCTTCGGAGGCTGCAAGCGGCTCATACTAGCCCCGATTCACGTCTCCCAAGCGCAACCCTTTCGGATGAGGCGCACGTCAGAACCGGCGGAGAGCGGTGCGGCGGCATCTCTGCGGCCATCCCGTGGTGTCACCTTCGATAAGGTGCGCTGCCGTGAGGCACGACACGTCCTTCGAGGGTTACAATGGCGGCCCATGAGTGCAATTCCCCGTGGAGCCCATTCCTTAGTGCCATCGGTATATTCGGCCGTAGTGAATGCCAGGCAGCGATGCATTCCAAGGTGCCACCACCTCCCGCCCAGCTGCCCATTCCGCTCCGCTGCTCCTCCGCTGCCCACGCCCTTGCCTCCCTCCCTCCTTCCTTCCAAACACAGCGGCCGCAGTTGCGGGCCGGCGAGGCCGCAGCGCTGGAGCCCACCCCTCAGCGACCCTTCCTACGCAGCGGCGGAGAGGCGGTCCGGGAGGAGCCAGCGCACCTGCTGAGGGAGTGAGTTGGGCGGGCGGGTGGTGGGGAGAGGGGTCGTGGGTTGGGTGGGGCAATGATGTGGGTTGGGTAGTGGGGCACACCTGGAGGCTGGTGGTGGCACTGTAGCAACATGTGAGCTGTGGGCCCTGGTGTGTGTGACACCATACTGATCATGTAGGGGTAGACGTGTGAGAGGCACAAAAAGGTTACAAGTCTTCTAAGAAAGGTTACGTTGAGAGATCTTGCTGAGTCTGCATGTCACATCTTATGCGCCATGCCGCGACTTGACTTGTTCCCTGCTACCTCCCATCCCTGCCCCCCTGCCTCCTCGCCCCTCCCAGCTTCGACTCCAAGCTCCACAGCATCCAGGACGTGCTGTCCCGCTACCAGGCAGAGCGCAACGCACAGCGCAACGAAGCGACCCGCGGGTCATCAGGCGGCGCCGGGGGCGGCGGTGGTGGCGGCAGCGGCAGCGGTGGTGGCGGCGGAGGGGCCACAGCAGTTGGCAGCGGCGGAGGCGGAGGAGGCGCTGAGGGCGACCGAGGGGGTGGAGCGGGGAGTGGTGCTGGGGGGCGGCGCTGGCAGCAGCTGCAGCTGCAGTTTGCCGCGGCACAACGCATGTCGGTGCCCAACTCGGCAATGGAGGAGGAGCTCTTCATTCAGAGTGTGCTAGCGCAGCCCCGGCGTATCCGCTCCGCCGCCCCCGGGGCCACCCGGGCGCTGTCCGCCCGCATCGAGTACTACCGCAGCCACCCGGGGCTGGCGCAGGTGGGGGCGGGCGGGCGGGGAGGGGGAGCGGGCGGGGGATAGTGTGTACAGATATTAACAGGAGGGGAAGGCAATTGAGCCACATACGTGTGTGTATGTATGCAAACAACGGAGCCGCCGCCGTACCTGTGCCTCTCATAGCTACACATACATGTGTTAGCGAGCTCGTCGTGTGTGTGCATGTGCATGTCCTGGGATGACCCCCCTGACCCCACCCGGCCCCGACCCACCGCAGGAGAGGGCCGAGCGAGCTCGCGAGGAGCAGCTCGCAGCCGCACGTGAGGCCGCCGCCGCCCGCGCCTGCTCCTTCACCGCCGCGGACAGCGGCGGCGGCGCCGCTGCTGCCGCCGCCGCTGCGGCCACTCAGGCCATTAACTTCGTCGAAGCCAACCGACGCAGCATTGTGCCACATGGCCTGCCTCCCAGCCTGCAGCTGACGATTCAGGCGCTACGAGACCAAGGCATGGCGAGCTTGCGGCGCCGTCGCGGCAGAGGCGGCGGCGGCAGCGGCGGTGGTCCGGAGGCCTACCGTCCCATGTCCGCAAACAACACTGCCTACCACCAACACCACCTGCCCGCAGCGGCCTCGACATCACGTAGCTCGGGTGGCTTTGGCGGCGGCAGCGGCGGTGGTCCGGAGGCCTACCGTCCCATGTCCGCAAACAACACTGCCTACCACCAACACCACCTGCCCGCAGCGGCCTCGACATCACGTAGCTCGGGTGGCTTTGGCGGCGGAGGCGGAGGAGGAGGTAGCGGCGGCGGAGGCGGTGGAGTGTACTGCAGGCCCGCGACGGCTGGCGGCGTACACGTGGCCTGGGGAGGCTCGCAGACAACCATTCCGATGACGTCATCACCGCTAGCAGGGTCAACAGGGGCCACATGGGGCCGACCGACGTCGCCGTCGTCGCTTTCCGCCGCCTCGCCGGATCCAACGGCTCGGAATTCGTCATCGTACTTTCGCAGCTCTGGCGGCGGCGGCGGCGGCGGTTACAGCGGCATCGAGCGAGTGAGCACTGGATGCCTGGGAGGAGGAGGAGGTAGCAATGGCGGCGGCGGGGGCAGCGGTCGAAGCAGCCCCGGCGGCGTTTTCCTCACGCAACTCGATTCCGGCTCCTTGCAACACCACGCCAGCAGCAGCAGCGTTTCCTTCCGGCGACTCAGCGGCTCCATTCCCTCACCCACGCCGCCGTTGTCAACCGTCACCGTTACCGCAACCTCCATGCTTGCCACATCTGCGACGTCGTTGGGAAACGTGGTGGAGGAGGTGCTGGGCGGGCGGGGTAGCGCCGGGGGCTACCGGTCAGGCTCATCTAGTCCAACAAACGGCCACCGCTCCGGTTCACCTCCCCAGCAGCAGTACCCCCAGCAGCAGTACCCCCAGCAGCAGCAGATGTCCGGGGAATGGCAGCAGGCACCTGGACGCATGTCGGCTGGGGCGATAGGGCGGGTCAGCATGGCGGAGGTGGCGGCGGAGTTGGTTGGCAGCAGTGGGGGTGCTGCGGGTGGAGGCACCGATCGGAGTATGCCCGGAAGCAGCGGTGGAGGAGCAGCAGGAGGAGGTGGAGGTGGAGGTGGAGGTGGTGGAGGTGGAGGTGGTGGAGGTGGAGGTGGAGGTGGTGGAGGTGGAGGAGGTGGAGGGTGTGTGGACAGCAGGAGGCTGCGGCTGGCGCTGAGCAGTCGTCCGGCCAGTGGGGGATCGCCCACTCGGAGGTGAGGCGGGGGGGGAGAGGGAGCCGCAGGTGTGACACGGCTGAGTGGGATGAGGAGGAGGAGGAGGGCTGAGGACGTGAGGGGTTGTGGGGGGGAGTGGTCCTTGCGGTGGTGGCGAATGGCTACCGTAGTAGCAAACCTGGTCTCCTTCTGCCCCTCTACACCCCTACACCCCCACCCCATACCCCACAAACCTAACCACCTCCACCCACCACCTCCACCCACCACCTCCACCCACCACCTCCACCCCCCATCAGGATGGAGTTCATTGCTGAGCACGCGGTGCTGCGGGCTGAGCGGGCGCAGCGGGCGGTGGAGGTGCGCGAGCGCGCGGCGGCTCTGGAGGCGGAGCGACGTCGCGGCATTGCGAGGGCGGCGGAGCTGCGGGCGGCGCAGCGGCGGGAGGAGGAGGCGAGGGCGGCGGAGGCGAGGGTGCTCGCGGAGCTGCAGGAGAGGTGGGGAGGAGAATGAGAGGCACTGTGTATTGAAGCGGAAGGGGGGGGTTGAGGGGGGGGCCAAGGAGGGAGAGAGAGAAGACAGGAATGCTATACGTCTGTGCGAGTGGTGTTGGTGATGCCGGTACTGATGGCAAGCTAAGTAAAGGTGTGCCCCTCTCCCACCAGGGCCCTGTCTGACCCGCTGTAATGCTGTCTCGCCTCCCGTCCCCCTCCTCCCTAATACGGATTCTGTTTCCATATTAATCCCCCTCCTCCACCTTTTCTTCCCGCCCCTTCCCGCCCATCCCCCTCCCAGGCGGCGGCAGTGGACGGGTATCGTGGGGTTGTGCTCCAAACTCGCATTCCTAGCGGAGCAGGTGGGGGGCCAGGGGGGAGGTGAAGGGGAGGGGAGGGGAGGAGACAGGAAACGCAACGCAGAGCTGCCCCCTCCGCAGCATACCTAACCGCAGGTCGCCGCTTCCTCCCCCCTTCCCTTCCCCTTCCTTAACACCTTGGAATACTTCCTTTTCCTCTTCCTAACTGACCCAACCCAGCCCTGTGTTATTATAGCACTAATACCCTGGCGTCACACGTGTGTTAAGAAGACTGGCCGCAATTCGGAACGCACGGTGATTGCCGGAAGATGATGTCCCCACCAAAACGCCACGGGAGACGAGGTGTGTGTTTTGCACGGCTCACATACGGCTGGCGTGCTCCCCTCCCCTCCCTCCCCCTCCCTCTCTCAGGTAGTTGAGGACCGGCGGGTTCGGGCGCTGCGGGCGTTACGGAAGGAGGCGGCGGTCAAGATCGCCACCTGGTACAAGGGCGTGCTGCTCAGGTGGGTGGGGGAGGGGGGGAGGGAGGGAGGGAGGGGGGGATGAGAGGAAGAAGGGGGAAAAATTACATAAAAGTGAAACAACGAATCCCAATCCCATATCCCGACTCATGCAGTGAGCGCAGTGAGGAAGAAGGGGGAGGGTGGGAGGGGGGATGCGGGGAGGGGGAGGGGGGCGCAGTAACGTGATAGCCGGAGGAACGCCCTCTCGTGCAGGGAGGGCGAGCGGGAGGGAGAGAGAAAGAGAGAGAGGACGATCGTCCCTTCCACTGTCCCACTTCTCCTTTCCCTCCTTCCCCTGCCCTCCCCCCCCCCCCCAGGCGGCGCAAGCAGGAGCTGCTCACCCTCATCGGCCGCCTGCGCGGCCTGCTGCCCCCCTACATGCCCGGCCAGCTGGAGACGCTGCGGCAGCGCTGCGCCCTGCGCATCGTGTCGTTCCTGCAGTACGCGGCCAGCAGCAACATGGCCGTGGTGGGCGTGAGGAAGCTGAAGGCGGGGATTGCTACCATTCAAACGTGAGGGAGGGAAGGAGGGAGAGAGGGAGGAGAGGGAGGGAGCGGGGGAGGGGTGGGGAAGCGGAGAAAGGGGCTGAGGGTTATGCGCAACGGGCTTAATGGGTACGTACCTAAGAAACCTACAACTTCCCGCCTCAATAAACTCGATTGGGCTGGAAGGGCGGGCAACCATGGCCCTTGTCCCAATGGGTTTCCTCTTTTTCCTACTCCTGAACCCCCTCCACACACCTTCCCTCTCCCCCCTACCCCACCCACCCACCCGCAGCGCCTGGCGCAACGCGCTACTGGTTCGCAAGCTGCAGCGCTCCGCCCTGTACAACCAGCTGACCCGAGTGGAGCGGGAGATCGTGGGCAACAACAAGCGGGCGGAGAGGAGCCTGCAGAACCAGGTGGGGAGAGGGGGTGTGGAGTGGGTGGTGCGGGTGTGGCAGGTGTGGTGCGGGTTGTGGTGCACCACCCGTTGTGGGAGTTGCTTTCAGCCACTTAATAAACCTCAAAACGTATTCGTGATCCTCCCCCTCCCCCTATCCCTTACCCCCTCCTTTCCCTTCCCATTCCACCCACTTTCCCTCCCTCCCTCCCCTGCACCCCACCAGATATTGCGGCTCGGCAAATCCGTAAACATTCTGGAACCCGATCTGGGACTGGCGCCCGGCTCCCCCACCCGCGCCCCACCCCCTCACGCCACCTCCCACCACCACTACCCAGCAGCCTCCGCAGCAGCAGCTGCCGCATCCTACAACCCCTCCGCCCCTCCGCCCCCTCGCACCTCCAACCCCGGGGGGACAGCCACGGGGGGCGGTGGAGGCGGAGGAGGTGGAGGAGGCAGCGGCGGCAGCAGTGCTAGTGCCAGCGCCATCGCAGGAATTAATCCGCTGGCGTTCATGTCGGGCGCGCTGCAGGCCGGGGCGGCGGAGGGCGGTGGCGGTGGGGCGATGCTAGAGCGCACTACCACCACCACCACCAGCAGCGGAGGGGGCCGCTCGAGACAGTACGACAGGTGCGTCTGAACTCGCTCAGGGCCCAATCCCCACTCTTCCCGCCACCGCCTCACGCCTGCCTCCCTCACCAGGCCTCTACCGTTACCTCGCTAAGCACCCCGCCAGTTCCGTCGCTACTTACTGCACGCCTCTATATCCCTGCTCCTACCCCCAGGGCACAGGGAGGGACCCCCATGTCCCCACACACTTCCCCCCCCCCATACACCCTCCCCGACCTCACGACCCCCCCTTCCACCTCTCCCCCTCCCCCCATCTCACCTTCCCCTCATTCCCTCACCCCCCAGGTCCCGCCAGCCGGGTCGCGGGGTGCTGCACGACCCGGGGGACGAGCAGGACGAGGTGCTTCGTCAGCACTACGAGATGGTGCCCCGAGAGGTGAGGGAGATCAGCAGCAGCAGCAGGAGGAGGAGAGCAGGCGTGGAAGCAGGCGGAGGCAGTACAGGAGGCGCGGCAAGCAGGGAAACCCACTCTTTACCTCCAAACATCTGAAATCCTAATTACCTTTCCCTCTCCTTCTCCGCCCTCCCCTTACCCTTCTCCTCACCCCCTTCCCCTCCTGAAGCTCTTCCCCAACTCCCCTCCTTTCTCTCCTTCTTCCCCCCTCCTCCCTTCCCCTCCCTCCCCCCCTTTCCCCCCTCCCCCCATCAGGTCCGCGAGGCGGTTGTGGACGCCTACCTGCTGGATGCCCGGCGAGCACACCGCAAGCTGCTGGAGCGGTACTCCGTGGACAAGGCGGCGTACCTGACGCGGAAGCCCATCGAGGAGATGCGGCAGCAGATGCTGCGGGATGCGGGTGAGGGGGAGCTTGGGGGGGAAGGGAGGGGGGAGAGCGGGGCTGGAAGATAGTTAGGGTGGGGATGAAGGAGGAGAAGAGGATACAGGAGATGTATGTTAAGAGGGAAGACAACCATTCCCCCTGCCCCAACCCGGCAACTCCTCCTTCCCTGTTCTTCAACTTCTACCATATCTACCTAACCTGCCCTAACCTGTGGTTCTGGTATATCACTGACCCCCCCCCCGCCCCCGCCCCAGGCCATGTTGACGCCTTATCCCTCAGTCAGTTAGTTGTTTCCTCTTTCCCCCCCCCCCGCCCCCCCCAACCCAAATATCTAGCCTAATTCGGATTCTGTTTCCAAATTACCCCCCCCCCCCCCGCCCCCCCCAGGCCTCAATGTGGAGCCCGAGGTTAAGCCCCCCGTGGTGCCCCGCATGCGCCTCTTCTACCCGCGAGCCAAGCTGCGGGAGCTGCTGCGACGGGCCGTTGAACTGCAGCAGCAGCGACTCGCGGAGCAGCAGCAGCAGCGGAGGCAAGCGGAGGCAGCGGCGGCGGCGGCGGGAGTCGGCGGTATCGGGAGTGTTAGCGGCTACCACCGACACAGCTTGTACGGGGATCGAGGAGGGGGAGGAGGAGGGGGAGTTGTGTGGGCGGATCAGGCGGGGGGAGGCGGGCGGAGTGGAGGAGGGGGAGGAGGAGGGGGGTTGGGTTGGGGGTGGGCGGAGCGGCAGCTCGGGTCGGTGGGTCACTCGAGTTCCTACTCGTTGGGTTCGCGGTCGGGGAGCAGTCGGAGGTCGCCGTCCTCCAGGAGCGTGTCACTGCGGTCGCTGTCGACACAGCGGACCAGGGGGTGAGGAGGGGGGCGAGGAGGGTGAGGGTGAGGAGGAGGGGATAAAGAAGGCGAAAAAGGACACAGGGGTGAGGAGGGGGTAACGGGTGAGGAGGAGGGAGGGGCGGGGAAATGCTGGGCAGGGTGATGTTGGAGGATGAAGGAACACGCGGGCTGGTTGGGGGCTGCTTGCGGAAACGTGTGTTAAGAATGCGGGCGTGTGTATGGGAGGTGTGATACAACGGGATCGGGTAACGGAGCGGTGAGACGTGCGTGTACGGCAGGGTGCTTTGGTGGTGGTGGAGAGGTGTGGGGGATGGAGGCAGCGGGGGCGGGGTGCAAGGGACGCGTAAGGACGATGTTGGGACATTAAGCTGCAGCCGAAATGCTGCTCCCTTTTGCGATCAGAGTTTGTTGGGTGGAAACCACCCAAGTACGCGCAAACGCGAAAGGAGACATGAAAGAAAACGAAACGTTGTGTGATTAACGGATCATGAAAGCGCGTGGATGTATGATATTGTGGCTGTCGCGCTGTAATAGCGCGCGAATGCGATGTACGAAAAGGAAGGATTACTGTACTCAGGCGCAACGCGCGGCGTTAATATGTAGGATGGCGATGACGACTGTGGTGGTGCTTATAACTTACGCTCGGTGCTGCGTGTACCGATACGGCTGTATGTGCGCCTCTGCAAAAGAGGCTATGTAGCCGGTTGTGAGGGTGCATATCCCTTAAGGGGTTAAGTGTCCCACTATATACCCTCCCCCATATATTACTTATTACTATGCTGAAGCCGCGACACCAAATGATATGCGCTCCGTTGCTGTTCGTCTGTCGTTGCTACGCGTTGCTGCTGCTGCTGCTGCTGCTGCTGGTGTTGCTGCAGGGAGGGAGGGTTGCAGAGGTGTTGGGTTTTGCTTTCTTGGCGGTTAATGGGCCGCTATAGTTATAGGCGGCGGTGTCCCTCCTCTCTTGGAGGGGTGAGGTGGGGGCTGATGTGGTAGGGACACACACCGAGTACAAGTCCTCAGGTCCTTCTGATAGGGGGCCGAGAGGGAGCGATGTGGGACGAGTCGTCGCTGCTGGCCCGCATATGATACCAATGATGCTCTCCCCATGTCATCCTGCTGTCATCGCATGCGACCGTTACACACCGCCCTGATAGCTGCTGTAAGAGCTGTATGACTGCATGCATGGCTGCACGAATGACCGTTACAGCCCTTGTGGCGCTGGCCCCGCTGCTCTGACGTTAGGCTGGTCCTAAATTTGGATTACGCTAATACGACCAACGACTCAGCGCAGCTCATGCTGCTACCTTTCAAAGGAGAGCCAGTGCACGTACATAAGCGTGTCATGCGCTTAGATGTTTGTGCTATCTACTTGGAAGCACTGGTTACGAATCCGCAGTGGCACCGGGCTGAATGGCCCCGCAAGGGAGGTACGACGGGGGCGCTTTCTGGCTGCCAACTGTGTGGTAAATGGAAAGTTAAGCACGTTGCTGTTGTTGGCTGCGGTGGCCCGTTTTCAGATCGAGCTTGCCGTTGCGGCAGTCGTACCGATGCTCCCGATGCTGCGTGAGCTGGACGTCACAGAGCTTTGGGAGGTCATGTCGTACGATGCCATACATCAGCGACTCATGTACGACGCGCTATCCAGTCTACCGTACCTGGATTCTCTAAAGATGGGCAGCTACCGTGGCCTGGGGCGCGTGATTGCGCTGAAAGATACAATAAAGCGCTTAAGCGTGTGCAACTACAATGCTGACCAAGACGCCAAGCGGGAAGTGGTCCTTGGGAAACCAGCGCTTGCTGCCATTTCGCAGCTACATCGCCTCACACACCTCGAATTGGGCTCCTTCGGCTTCCAGCAACATGCCGGGCCGCGTGACCCACGGGTCAGTCCTGCCCCGCTGGCTTCCGGGGCACACCTCCTGGACTTCTTGGAGAACTCGTTACCGCCCTCCCTGGAGGAGCTCACCCTAGAGAGCTGTGCCGTACACATGGGGCCCTTTTTGGAACCATTACGCTGCACGTCTGCCGGTTCACGGGTGTACAGCAAACCGACACCGCTGGCATCGGGGCTGATAGCCCGGCCGCATTCCTAGTCCACCCAGCGGTGGTGCCGCTACAGGCCATCCTCCGTCACTTTAACCGTTTGGAGGTTGATACAGTGTGGGTTTCGGGTAGCGTGTCGTACTCGGAGGCGCTGCTAGCGGTGGTTGGGCTGTACGGCAAGCCGATGTCGCTGGGTGTATCGCACAAGGAGGTGGGTGTGAAGCTGCACCTGCGGGGGAAGGGGGAGGATGCGGCGCTAGTTGGGGCCCTGACGTCATCATCAGTCCCATCCCTGGCGTCGTCCCCAACGGCAACGGCGGCAAGCATTACCCCCTCAGCAGCCACAGTGGCCGCGGCGATGCAGCGACGTCTCACGACGCCACCGCGCGGCGAGGGAGGAGGCGAGGAGGGCCAGCACGCCTCGCGATTCCTGTTGCTGCAGGGGCCCCGTTGGGTGTTCTTAGCCGCGCATCTAGCCGGTGTTTGCACGAGTTCATGGCCGGACTGCAGCGGGAGGCGAGCACAGCTGCAGCTGCTGCTGGCGGCGGCGCCGGCGGCGGCGGCGCCCCTAGGTGCCTTTCATCGCACAGGCACCTGCCACCCGCCGCTGGTAACGTCGTTCTGCTGGCATGCAATGAACGGCAGGCGGGGGCTGTGGAGGCGGTGGAGGCGGCGGTGAGAACGATGGTAGCGGCGGCAGGCGGAGGGCAGGAGGAGGTGGCGGGTTTGCTGGGGGTTCGGCGGGCGTGGGTACCGGTGGCGGAGCGAGGGCGGGTGCATGTGGGCAGTGACCGCGTGCTGCTGGCTGCGTTGCAGGAGGTAAGGCGGCAGCAGGCTGTGTGTGCCCCAGTGTGGTGGGGCTGCTTGTCGCCGCCGGGGGGAACATGTTGGGTTCCTTTGTCGACTGCTGGCGCCGTACTTGAGGAGGGGCTCAGGTGGAGGTGCTGTCGTGCAATTGTATGGAAGGAGCGATGATGTGCGCTGTTGGCTTGGCCTAGTGCCTGGGGTGTGGGGCCAGCACAGTTCTGATCCCCAGATGCTGAACACGTCTTGCCACACACCCTCCTTGCCATACCTCAGGAGCTTCAGGAGCTGTGGGACGATGTGGCCGCCCGGCGCCGAGTGGGCGAGCGGGAGTGGCTGCGGTAGCTGCTGGAGGCGTGGCAGCAGCTGGGGCGCCTGCCGAGCAGGGTGGCGCTGCCCAGGCCGGACTTCTAGATGTTGATTACCAGTTGTTGATTACCAGCTGGGGCGCATGTGGTTGCGGCTGCTTAGTCCAGCCCTATACGTAGGTCAGCATTCATGCATGTACGTTTCGTATGTTAAGTACGTACTTACCGTACGTTTCTATGCAAATCTGTACGACCGTGTTTCGGACCGTTGTTTTACGGGATTGGCTGTGAGGTCGTGAGGCGGTCGTGTAGCTGGCCGTCTGGGCCACAGGTGCAGGTTGCGATCATGGACAGAGCGTGGCATTTTATTTGCTTGGACGAAGAGTGGGGCCTCTTTGCCTTGGGTCAGCAACTGCAATACGCTCGTCCTTGTGCCCGGCTGGGGACTGTGGGTGGTTACTGGCAAGCAAACACTAGCGTACGTCGCCACACACCGGAGCTTCGTAATTCGCGCGTGTGTTGAACCAACTGGCCTCAGAACTAACACTTACCTTGGAGAGAGGGGTATAAGAATCGGCATGTCTAAGGGAATGAGCCCTGTGCGGCATCGGGCTATGTCCAACCCATGTTCCGATTCCCTTGCCGACATGCCGACATGAGGATTTCGAAGTTGCCCCCCAAAACAGCTGATTGCGTTACACTGCCGGTCAACGGATCCACACATCCGAAACATCGAAGTGCGCGGCAGGCCCCCAACTGCAAGCAAGAAAAAAGGTACAGGGCAGGAACACACCGCTTCATTCAATTCAATGCCCATGGAAAAACAGCCTCCGGCACTACATCCGCCCGCTGCTCCCTCCTGACTCTATACCGGTAGCCAGGGCTGACAAAAATATAGTCAGTCACCTCCCTTCATCGACGTCGGTGGTTAACATACGTCGCTCGGTCACACGCCGGATGCTATCTAACAACTCCTTTTCCGCTTCTCCGCCGTCAAGAGTCATCATCATGTCGTCGTCAAACGTGCGCGCACCTGCAGTTAAAAGACTTCAAAGAGTTTGGGTGTGGCGCGTCCAGCCCCAAGCACCCCTGCGCGTCGTGACCTAAGGAACACCTAGCCGTCAACCAACAAGTAATCCGGGTTCGCATTGCTGAAAGCGTCCGAACACATGCACCCCATCCAACACAGGCCCACCCAAGTCAAGGAGCTCGAAGCGCTTCTCTGTAACCTGGCATCCGGTGTGGTAGCTGTGCTTTAAATGACAAAGCACTCAAAGAGACCTCCATCTGTGCCAGAACGGCTAAAGCTACCACGCACGCTACACCCCCCGCCTTGCCGGCCCCAAGCACACCGTGTAATCATGCATCCGTCCTCTCCCTCCCAAAAATACACAATCCCCGTTTCCCGTCCCCAGGGCATGGGATACCGGTCCGCTCGTCTCAGCGGCTGTTCAACCCCCCTTAGGAAAGCACCGTGACGGCGTGTCATGGGGTTGTGCGTGTGGTATACGGTAGGGTGTCAGCACTGAGTTCGACACCCCGTCGCTCGCTTGCCGCCCAAAGAAACGCTAGACCCCATGGCAACCATCACACAGCGCTGATCCCCCTCCCACGTCCTCGGTTGCCAAACGCAGCTGCTGCTGCTGCCAGCTAGGCTAGACTGCCCTGCTGTGCGGCTCAGCACTTGGCTTTCTTGGCCGCCGGCTCGCCGTCCGCGGCCCCGTTGGCCTCCGCGCTGCCGTCGTAGGCCGAGTCGTGAACACCCGCCACGGCGCGACCTGCAGAGCAGCGGCAGCAGGCAGGATTACATGCTTACAGCCTCCGTTGCACGTAAGCCAGGGACACAATACTGGGTAATAGATGGCGGCCATGAAAGAAGGATCTACCCTGCGTTTTGGGGCCCACCCATATCCTCCACCGCCCCTGCCCTATCCGCCTACCCGAGGGGTCCTCCTTGCCCGCCCACGCCGCGTCCCAGAGCGCCGCAGTGGCGGTGGAGCAGGCCACCGAGGGGCCGCCGGGGACCGTCTCCATGGCTGCGCGCTGCGGGAAGTGGCTCTCAAAGATGGTGCGGTACCAGTAGGCCTCCTTGGTGCGGGGGGTGTTGTCGGGGTACCTGAGGGAAGGGAGGGGAGGGGAAGGGAGGGGGCAAGGGAAGGAAGGGGTGAGCTGGGTGATACCGATGGATATGGTGGACGCACGAAAGGTGCGCAACCAGGATGAGCGGACCCCGGGCTCTGGCAGCTAGCCGGCAACAAGTCCGTGCCTCATTCTACCTTCTCTCTTGCTAACGTCCTCTCACCTGTGCACCGCGTTCTTGAGCATCTCGTCCGTGACCTGGGTCTCGGCGTGCGCCTACGCAGGAGGCATGGGGCAAACCATCATTCATACCGGTGCTTTCTTTGGTCCTCGCTGTTACCGTGAAGGTAGACATGCTGTCAGCTTGTTGACCTGCCATGCAGCCGGCTTCCGAGAGCCATTGGTTTCTGAGCTCAACATGACCCCGTGCCCATTGGCACATATCCCTCCGTGCACTTCTCCCAGCCCAGCCCCCCACCTTGAGCCCGTCGATCCAGTTGTAGCCCACACCGTCGCTGAACTGCTCCTTCTGGCGCCAGAGGATGTCGCTGGGCAGGTAGGGTTGCTGCGGAGGGAGGGGGGAAAGATGCAACTGCTTAGAACTCTCTCCCATAAACCCCAAGTTCAACATGACAACTTACGCCACAGTACTGCGAACGCAAGACAACTGGACAACGCCTGCTACTAGGGTTCAACGCATGCCGATAGCAAGCGGGTACAACGCCGCAGCTCTCACCTCCGGCACGTCGAAGGCTTTCCGGAGGATGTACTTCTCAATCCGGCCTGCGGGGCGTACAAGGTGTTGTGTGCGAGGGACGGGAGCTGGTAAGCACACGGTGTGTCCATTCCACGGGGTGAGGTGGCGTCTTGTCACAATGTTACACAGCTAGCTCGTTTCTCCCTCTTAACCACACACGCACTCTCCCGTTGCGTTTTCGGTGGGGACTTCATCCTCCATCGACAATCCAGTGTACGTTCCTACTCGCGGCCAGTTTTCTTTTCTCAAAACACACGCATGCGCTTACCCTTGGACTTGTCAATCATCTTCTCCGCCGGGTCGATTGCCATGGCCACATCCAGGAACTCCCGGTCCAAGAAGGGCACGCGTGCCTCCACGCCCCAGGCCATGGTGGACTTGTTGGCGCGCAGGCAGTCGTACTTGAACAGGTCCTGCAGCTTGCGGATGGTCTCGCTGTGAAACTCCTCCTGTGGGGTGGGGAGAGGGGTAGGGGGTTGCAGGTAGGGGGCAAGGGCTGCTGGGGACACGGATCCAGTGCGTTGATGTTCCAAGCCCCCTTACGGCGGCCAATAGGCAGCCAGCTGCCCATCTGGGCCCTCAACATGCTCTGCTGAGCACACAGAAGGTAGTTCCCAATAGTGTGGGTGAATGCCCACAGCCGGTTTATCCTGCTATCCCTTACCGCGCTGGGTGCCTTGTGGAAGTAGAGGTAGCCTCCAAACACCTCGTCCGAGCCCTCGCCCGACAGCACCATCTTCACGCCAAACGCCTTGATCTTGCGGCTCATCAGGAACATGGGCGTGGAGGCGCGGATCTGCACACAGGGAGGGGAGAACAAGGCGGGGAGCCCTTTAGTTCCACCTTCTCCCTCCTTACTTTCTTCCTTTCTACCCTCTCCCGTTACTTTCTTCCTATTTACCCCCTCCCCCGGCCCCAAGCCCCTTGCCTACCGTGGTCACGTCAAAGGTCTCGATGTGGTAGATGACCTCGCTGATGGCGTCAATGCCCTCCTGCACCGTGAAGTAAAACTCCTGGTGGTCCGTCTCCAGGAACTTGGCCACCTCGCGGGCTTTCTGTTGGGGTGCGGTAGTGGGGGCCGGGTTGGGAGAGGGAGTGGAGAGGGGTAGTTAAGGGCTAGGCAGGAGGAGTAGCACAACAGCTTCGAGCACAACATCTATGGGGTGTACAATCGGCGACACCGGGAGACCAAAGTGCTAGCCCCCTGACCCTCTGTGCTTCCTCCTCGCCCCCTCCCCTTCAGGTTCCCAGACTCCCCCCGGGCGGCGCCTCCCCGCTTCCCCCCCGTCCTCCGCTCACCTCGAGGTCGGGGGAGCCCTGCAGGCCCACGCAGAAGCTGTGTAGCTTGCCCTTCTCCTTGGCGATCTTGCGAGCCGCGATGGAGGCGACCAGGCTGCTGTCCAGACCGCCGCTCAGCAACACACCTGCATGGGGAGAGGGAGGAGGAGGGGTGAGCTATGGTAATAGGTGTTCCCGCCGTTGAGTGGGACGCTCGCGACTAGGCGGGTGAGGCAGGGGTCCGGAACATGACACCATACGTCCTGGCATGCCGCATTCCTTGGGGCGAGATACCCGCTTTTGTCCCGGCTTCTACCCTGTCCCGCCCTCCTATCGACTGTGCCAACAACCGCGCGTGTACGAACCCATTTCGCAATCCTCCCCGGTTGAACCCAAGTCGCCGGACCACCTACCGAAGGGCACATCGCTCATCATGCGCTTCTCCACGGCAGCCTCGAAGGCCTGGAAGCGGGAACAGGAAGCAAACGGAGGGATGTTTCAGGTCTGAAGTAAAACCCATCCGTGGGCTTTGTTGCTACCTGTAAAGAATGTTACCCTCCATGGCTTCCAACGCAGCAGCTTCTGGACATTTCCTCCCAGGCAACGCCCCTCCCCCCTCCTCTTTACCCTTCCCCCTCCTCACCAGGCGCAGCTTGACCGTGTCGTAGGGCTCTGAGGGGAAGCGCTGCGGCGTGGCCTCAAAGTCCAGGTAGTGCCGCGGGTTGTAGTACCGGGTGAACTCGCCCGTCTTGGACGAGTAGTAGTGGCCGGGGGGGAACTGTTGGAAGCGGGTGCAGTCGTCCTGCCGGGGCGGAAGAGGAGGGGTGCGGAAGTGGGTTGTGTGCGGTGAGGCGCATGGAGCATGTAGAGTCAGCCGCGAGAAGAGGAAGGGAGCAAGAACGCTCTGGCGCTCTGGGACTCGAAAAAGCAGCTGCTTCCATTCGCCGTACGTGCAGATCAGAGAGACATGGCTTGCATGTCAGGGACCTGATTCGGTAAGTCCTTAGTCGCAAAGATTCGACCAGTGCTAGGCACCTACCCCACGGCGCTCTTTCCTTTCCCTAGCATCCCAACCAAAATTGGCGCGCCCGCCCAGTCAATTATGCCCTAGATGCCAATGCCCACGCCTATCAAAACCCAAACCACATCCGCTCCACTCTCCATCCAGGGCAGCCCTCACCTTGAGGCACTTCATCTCCGAAGACAGCCAGATGCTGCCGTCCCGGCCCCAGCCAATGTACATGCAGGTCACGCCCATGGGGTCGCGCGCCGCGTAAAAGGTGTTGGTGCGCGTGTCCAGGATGACAAAGGCGAAGAAGCCGTCCAGCATGCCCGCCACCGCCTCGCCGTGCAGCTCGTACAGGTGGCTGATCACCTGCGGGGGACAAAGAGGAAGAACCATGCGGAGAGGGGGGCGGGATGGTAATGGCGGGAGGCATGGGAACACGGCGAGCGTGTAATCGCATTGTAATGCACAGGGATTTAGCAGCTCTGTATGCGGCTGTGTATGCGTTGCTGGTGTGGCTGTCATTGTGGGTCTGTCGACACGGCTGCAGTTGGGCACGCCACGGAGCGGCTTTGGTAGCTACGGTTGCTGGAGTGCCGGCAGCGCACAGGGTCCCATCGGAGCAATTCCCTGGATCGCTGCCCTGAAGCCCCAGGAGCGAGCAGGGCCTTTGGGCCTCCCTCGGACGAGGTCCTCTGGTCCTGACGGAGCCTTGCCACCGCACCCAGACATGGGGAGCTGACACATCCTGCTGCTGTGATCCCATCCTGGCCGGAAACCCCACCATAGCCAGGGCAGGCGCGGTCCTGGAAGAGACGGAGCCAGGGTTGAGCTGCTGCTGCCCCAAGTAGGGAGAGCCGAAAGCAACGCAAATCCCCGCAACCTGCCTCAAGCCCGCCGCCGCCGAAATGGGTGCTGGGCTTTCAGCACGACCAGCTAATCAACTGTATGGGCAGAATGGCTGCTGGCTACGGCTACTTCCTGCCGCCCGCACCACCCATCGTCGACGCCCATGCTGCCCCCCCACTGCCAGCTAACGACAAGCTGCGGGTCGTGGGCTGGCAACCCATGCTGGCGACAAAGCTGGATGTCGCCATACGGCTTGCCAGGAAAGAGGCAGCTGGGCAGGGCTGGGCCGCCACAAGCGCCAGGATAGAGCAGTTGGCGCGGATCAATTCCCCTGCCAGCAGCGTCAACTGTGCTATCAGCAACGCGAGCACCACCACAGCCGTACAAGTCGCTTCAAGCTGTTGCAATGGCAGCTGCTGCTGTTGACCCCGTCGCCGTCTTGGCACCACACAAAAACCGTTGTGCCATGCTGTGCGCCCTCCTTTTGGAAGACCTCCGCTGCCGCCAGTATGCAACGGCACTTCAGCCAAAGATGGGTATAGCACCCTCCTTCGTGTGCGGCTCCCCTTACGTACAACCTGCCCAGTTGGTTGCCGGCAACGCGCCCCCTCTTCCCCTCCCCCGTATCCAGAACTACCCTTGGTTTCGATTCTTCAAAGCACTAAAGTACACGCACCTCGCAGTCGCTCTTGGTGGCAAACTGCTTGCCAGGGCACTTCTCCACGATGTGCGCAAGCAGCGACTTGTAGTTGTAGATTTCGCCGTTCACCGTCACAACGATGGTGCGGTCCTCGTTGAAGAGGGGCTGATCGCCAGAGGCGGGGTCAATAATTGCGAGGCGTTCATGCGCCAGATAGTGCGTGCTGGAGTTGCTGCTGAACTGGTGCATGCCCGACCTGATTTTGAAGACAATCGTTGAAAGGCAGGGAAACTGGTCAGTCCATGCGCGTTGGCGGTGAGCTAAGGGAGGCGGCGGAGCGATTGGAATTGACTTACGACCTCTTTGGGGATTCAAGTCGGGTCCTTGGTAAGACACCAAAATATGTGGAGGAGGAGGAGGGTTTGGTGAGCTACTAATTGCGCGCACCCCAGGTGCCGCTACACCCCGCACCAAGGAGACCGCGACCAACATGGCCTGAAAGAATCTGACGATATTTGCCAGACAAGAGCCTTAAAGGGTCCGTTTCAAACGCTATATAGCATACGGGTCCTACAAGGGGCCAGAGCAGCGAGCAATGATGTTGCGGCGCGTTGATTGCTTACCAGTCGGGTCCACGGTGCCGCTGGCGACGGCTAAGCGCCAGGACCTTTGATCGCATCGCCTGGCTGTCATCTGAAGAGTTGAGGACCGCTAGAATGCCGCACATTTTTCCTAAATGTTGTTCACCTCCCTATGACGGCCTGAACAATGCTTTGGATTGGGGCACACGACTGCTGCAGGCTATTGCAGTCGCGACCTAAAGTGAAAGAATGATTGTGTGCAACGGGCGAGTAAGTAACACGTTTGGGAGGCCCATGAAACCACGAGAATGCAAACGCAATCCCCAAGCCCCCTCGGCCACCGATTAACTGTTTCTTCTGTAGCATATGTTCAAGTTTATGTTGTGAACGCATTTTTCCTGAAAGGCTTTTAAGACGGGTGAAGAATGCCGACCGCGCAGTCTGTTATGCTTGCTATACACTGTAAAAAGGCCGATACAGTTGATCTGAAAACTCCCCTATTAACTTACATTCGCGCAACATACTCTGATCGGGAGGCAGACGATGCTGCAGATGACCTTGAGCGCATTCAGGCCTTGCGCGCGGAGGTTGCGCTGGCTCAGAGTGGAAGTCAGCCCAGCGCACGTGACACGCTGATGAAGTGAGCGCAGGGAAACTTTAGATCTGGCGGTCTGGGAAGCGAGGGGGCTGCCGGTAGCTGGGGTGCGGGTTACAAGGCCTGGGGCTGTTGCCTCCCCTTGCTCAGCTTTGGGCAAACCAGTAACCCTAGCCTCCATTCGAACGCTTCCCCAATATGTCCAGCTTCTGTTGTGGAAACACATAGTGCTGTGTTGAACCGCCGTGCGTGCTCAGGGGCCGGTCAAACAGGCATGTTGCAAGCTTGCAACACCCCTGCTGCATTCGCTCCGTTACTCGCCCCATGAGCCCTTGCATGTTGCATTCCCGCTACCAGGGAGGACGGAAATGGTCAGGCATGCAACTAATTGCCCCTCTCTTCTCTGTTAGGCTGTGGATTGGCCTGTTCTGCGTCATTATCACACCCTTCCCAAGCCCCTCCCAGTGCTTCTTTTCCTTCCTTCTTCCCTCTCCGGGACCTTCACCACCATGGGTTGCCACACCGTCGTCAATAACCAGGCCGTCTTTTTCATTATTACCTATTCCCCCTCCCTCCCTCCGCCCTCCTTCACAGGTACTACCGCTGCCTGTGTGCCATCGAGACGCGCTTCCCCATCAGCAAGGAGAAGGGACATGCGCAAGTGAGGAGGCGGGGGGTGGAGGAGGGGCGGAGGGAAGCGTGTTGGGGGCGGGAGTTGGGCACCACGGAGACCGTAACTCCCGTTCTTTTCTGTAGGCTATTTGTTGCCGTTGTCTGTTACCTCGGGGAACTCAGGGAATACGTTCCCCGACTATACCTCTACATGTCTACTAGAGATGGGGAGGAGGAAGGGACGGCGGTTGCCACCTCAGCCGCCCTCCTCCCACACTACGAGCCGTGTCCCTACCACTACTTCCCTCCCCTTACCCCTACCCCTAACCCTCCCCTGCACCCCCTCCCCACCCCCTCCGCAGGTCGTCTTCTCCTGGTTCGACGCCTTCCGCCCCACCCGCCGCGCCTCCCAGCCCAACATCCACTTCGAGAAGGCGGCGGTGCTGTTCAACTCGGGCGCACTGGCCTCGCAGGCGGCGCTGGGCAGCGACCGGACGAGTGCGGAGGGGCTCACGGCGGCATGCAAGCTGTTCCAGGTGGGGGCGGGAGGGGGGGAGTTACATTAGGAAACTGATGAGGAAACTAACGAGCTGTGGTGGGAAGGCGGGGGGCGGGGGAGAGGGGCGGAAAGCCGGTGGATGACAAGCTGACACACACCTCCTGTCCAGCCCTCCTCCTCATGATTCGGGGAATGGGATTGGGACTTCGGTGCCTCACTTCTCAGCTATCCCCCCACCTCCCACCCACCCACCCCACCTCCTCCTCCCACCCTCCAGGAGGCCAGTGGCACCTTCCAGCTGCTCCGCGAGGCCGAGTCCGCCAAGACCGACACCCCCCGCCCGCTGGACACCGGCGCGGAGTGCGCGGGGCTGCTGGAGAAGCTGATGCTCACGCAGGCGCAGGTGGGGGGGAGAGGGGCTGGGGGGGGGGGGGGGGAAGGATATTAGTAAGGCTTTCACCACGGGTTGCCACGATTGCTAGAACTTTTCACATCCCCACCACCCCACACACACCCCAGGAGTGCGTTTACCACAAGGCGGTGATCGACAAGAAGAGCCCCAACGTGCTGGCAAGGCTGGCCAAGCAGGTGCGGGGGGGGAGGGGGGAAATGCGGAGGGGTGGGGGAGAAAGGCGAGGGACAAGGTGGGCCGAAGCAAGGGGGAAGACGGGGATGCGAGGAGGTGGCTGGGGGAGGAGCTGCGTGGATGCATGCGTGATTGCGTATGGAGGAGAGTTGTACGGGTCGGTGCACACCAAGTTAACTCCCTCCGGGTCGAGTACGGCAACCCCGTGCACAGCATCCCCTCACCCCCTTAACCCCTCCCCCTTCCTTACCCCCCCCTCCCAGGCCGCCCTGATGTACGAGGAGGTGGAGCGGCTGTTCGCCGCTCCCGCGCTGGCCGGCTACTTCGACAAGAGCTGGGTGCAGCACGTCAGCCTCAAGGCCAGCATCTACCAGGTGGGGGGTGGGGGGGGGGGGAGGGGGTAAAGAGACCAAACCATGGGAGATCACGAATGAGGGAGAAACAATGGGGGGGGAGGTGCGGGGATGGGGAGGTGGGAAGGGGGGTAACGAGGAGGAAGGAGCTAACCAAGTGGCACCAGGCGGAACCATGATGTGTTGCATGATGGTTGGGGCAGGGCAGCTCCTCTCGGCCCCCACCCCCACCCCCTCTTCTTCTTTTCCCCCAACCCCTCCCCCCTACCTGGGTTCCATCACCAGGAGCTAGTCGGCTTGTTTGTCAGCCTCATTCAACACATGGGGTGTTCGTTTTCTCCACCCTACTGCTCCCTCAGGTAGAGGAGCTGATCCAGGCCAGTCGGCAGCAGCGCGCGGACGACAAGGTGAACAACGAGATAGCGGTGCTCAAGGAGGCTTTCGCACGGCTGCAGGTGGGGCCGGAGAGGGGGGGAGGAGGGGGGAATAACAGGGCTCGACTGTTGCAGTTGATGAGTCGCGGTGCTTTGACAGCCCCTGGACACGGCATGGCACGACATGGCAACAGAACAACCTACCGGCACCTAGCGCGGCCGCTTTTGCCGCATGTAATCTGAGTTCTGACCACACCCCCTCCCCCCCTCCCTCCCTCCCCCCCCTGTCAGAGCACCCGGCGTATCGCCAAGGCCATCAGTACCGAGATGGCGGACAGCGTCAACCGCACGCAGGTGGGGGGGGGTCCAAGATCATACCAAACCATAGGTGACCACAGGTTAAGGCAAAGCAATGGGGCCAGGAGACGGCAGGGTGCAGGGGGGGGAGGCAGGGGGGACCGGGAGGAGGGGGTGGGCAGGGGAGGGAGGGGGTTGGGGAAGCGAAACCCAAATGCTGTGAACAAACGTGGCTGCTCCGCGCGCTGTCCTCCACAACAGCCTCCGACTCCTCATATCTCCCGACTGGCATCCACCTCCCCCCTCCCTCCTGCCCCCCTGGCCCCCTTCAGGAGCTGGTCCAGCAGCTGTTGGCTCGCGCGGAGAAGGACAACAACTCCATCTACCTCATGAAGGTGTGGGCGGGGGGGCGGGGAGGGGGGGAACAGGGGATCGAGGGGAGGGGAGGGGAGGGACACAAACATGGGTACAGAGCAATCGGCACAGGGGTACAGTTCAATCGGCGAAAGAGAGCCGCAATGAAAGGGGTGTGGTTGTTGTTGTTGTGGGGACCGCTGGGGGGGGGGGGGTGACCTCCAAGCGGGTTGGTAAAGCCGCCGCTTGTCACACAGCTCGTTAGTTTCTTCCTCCCTCCCTCCCTCCCTCCCCTCCCTCCCCTCCCTCCCCTCCCTCCCCTCCCTCCCCTCCCTCCCCTCCCTCCCCTCCCTCCCCTCCCTCCCCTCCCTCCCCTCCCTCCCCTCCCTCCCCTCCCTCCCCTCCCTCCCCTCCCTCCCCTCCCTCCCCTCCCTCCCCTCCCTCCCCTCCCTCCCCTCCCTCCCCTCCCTCCCCTCCCTCCCCTCCCTCCCCTCCCTCCCCTCCCTCCCCTCCCTCCCCTCCCTCCCCTCCCTCCCCTCCCTCCCCTCCCTCCCCTCCCTCCCCTCCCTCCCCTCCCTCCCCTCCCTCCCCTCCCTCCCCTCCCTCCCCTCCCTCCCCTCCCTCCCCTCCCTCCCCTCCCTCCCCTCCCTCCCCTCCCTCCCCTCCCTCCCCTCCCTCCCCTCCCTCCCCTCCCTCCCCTCCCTCCCCTCCCTCCCCTCCCTCCCCTCCCTCCCCTCCCTCCCCTCCCTCCCCTCCCTCCCCTCCCTCCCCTCCCTCCCCTCCCTCCCCTCCCTCCCCTCCCTCCCCTCCCTCCCCTCCCTCCCCTCCCTCCCCTCCCTCCCCTCCCTCCCCTCCCTCCCCTCCCTCCCCTCCCTCCCCTCCCTCCCTCCCCTCCCTCCCCTCCCTCCCCTCCCTCCCCTCCCTCCCCTCCCTCCCCTCCCTCCCCTCCCTCCCCTCCCTCCCCTCCCTCCCCTCCCTCCCCTCCCTCCCCTCCCTCCCCTCCCTCCCCTCCCTCCCTCCCTCCCTCCCCTCCCTCCCCTCCCTCCCCTCCCTCCCCTCCCTCCCCTCCCTCCCCTCCCACAGGTCCCCTCCTTCCCCGAGCTGCCCCCCACCCCTGGCGCCCTGCTGGTCAAGGCCGCCCCCCCGCCCGCACCCGCGCTGGATGCGGCGGCGGAGCACCTCTTCACCGGGCTGGTGCCGGAGGCGAGGTGAGGGGGGGAAGGGTGGGGGGAGAACCGACCAAGTGATAAGGCCAAGGGAGGAATGAATAGAGAGCGGAGAGGCAGGGATGGTGCGGCATACCAACCTCTCCCCCCACACCCCACACCCCTCTTCCCCCCTCCCCTCCTCCCCCCCCAGCGCCCGCGCGCTGTCCAAGTACAGCGAGCAGGTTGACAGCCTGCTGCGGGGGCAGCTGGAGCGGCTGGCGGGGGCGACTGACACGGCGCGGCTGAGGCTGCGGGAGTGGGAGCTGCCGGACACGCTGCAGGTGGGGGGCGGGGGAGGGAGGGATTAGGTCAACTTAGCCGCGGGGGGGAGGAGGGAGGGTAGGAGAAGAGGGGGGAAAGGCACACGGGTACGATGGCGTAAATGAAAGTCAGAGGGAGGGGAGGGGGAAGATGGGGTAACCCAGATGAGGGTTGGAGGCGGGAAGGTAGCCAGGGCGGGGGAGGGGTGTCAAGTTAGACCGAGTTTTAGGGAACACGGTGGGAGGGAGGGGAGACGCCAGTTTGCCCTATTCCTTAGGCCTCAAACCCACCTCCTCCTCCCTCCCCCCCTCCCCCCTCCACTACCAGGCCATGGACGCCCGTACCTCCGCTGCGCTGCCCGAGGCGCTTCAGCGGGAGCTGGCGGAGATCGAGGGCATCGGGGGGGTGGGGCACCTCAAGGGGGTGAGAAGGGGGGGAGGGATGGAGGGTGGGGGAGAGGAGAGAAGGGGCTGTAGGCGGGAGGGGGTGGGAGCAGGGCGTGTAGCGGTTGCTGGCTGTCCTGCAGGGCTATGGCCCCCGGTGGCCAGGCTGTGTGTGTTCCCGTGCTGTGTTTCGCTAACTTGACTCCCCCTCCCCCCCCCCTTCCCCCCTCTTCCCCCTCAGATCCTGGCAGAGATCGGGGAGCTACGTCGCGAGGTGGAGGGGGAGCTGATGGAGGCGCAGGTGGGGGGGAGGGGAGGAGGGGTGAGGGGGGGGATTTAGTGAGGAAACCCAAGTGTGCTTAGTTTATGTAGTAAGTAAAACCCAAGTGTGCTTAGTTTACGTAGTAAGTAGCTGGGGGAGGGGCATGCTACCCTCTGTCTCCCCCTACTCGTTATCCCAATACACATGAATACACCCCTCTCAATCCCCCCCCCGCTCCCCCCCCCCCTCACACCCCCCAGAACTCCCTTGACGCCGACGCGCGTGCCGACGGGGAGGCTCGCAGCACGCACGGGGACAAGTGGCGCGCACAGCCGGCTGCCACCGCAGCTAAACCCTACTGGGACCGCATATCGCAGTACAGGTGCGGGGGAGGGGAGAAAGAATTATGATGTTGTGAAGTGTAGATGTGGGTTTGGGTTTGGGTTTGGGTGGGGTGGGGATTAATTTGGAGACGTAATCCGCCTTAGGCTGGATTTTAGGGATAGCAATTTATTGTAGTTGCAATAATCAATAACAAACCGTATTGTAAGCTCCATGGCGGCTGCCAAGGTGATTTGAGATCACTCTGTATTGGCGAATAAAAGGCGGCTGCCACCGTGATAACCGGCGCCGCTGCGCTGCACCTGCTGTCTGTGCTGCAATGCTGTCAGCAGCATCACGTATGTAAGCTCCGCTGCTTAGCTGGGGCTGTCATGCGGCTGTGTGCACCAAAGCATCCCACCCTGCCCGACCCTCGCAATGACCCATGGGTCTAACAAAGCCCAGCCCACCCACTAGTGCGAACCCTGACTAACCTGCGTAGCAAGTTAGGGTGGGGTGGGGGTGGGGGGCGAGGTGTGTGAACCCAGGTTGAGAGGCACACGCGGCGGGCGCCCCTCAACTCCCGGCGCACGCAATGCGACCCACCGCCCCTCAACTGTGCATCTCTCCTCTCCCTCCCCCCCCTCCCCCCCCCGCTCTCCCTCAGGTCCGCCCTGCAGAAGGCGGGTGACAGCGACCAGGGTGTGTTGCAGCGGCTGGCGGCGCAGGAGGGCGCGTTCGGGGCCCTCACCGCGGAGGCGGCGGCGGCGCAGATGCCCCGACTGCAGGTGGGGGGGTGTAAGGGGGGGAGGGGGATGGAAGGTATTCCAAGCCATAGGAAGCATGAAGGGGCGGGGGGAAGGGGAAGGGGTGGGAGGAGGACCCGTTACGGTTCCCCGGCTGCCGGGCGATACCCTACCTCCTCAAGTGCTGTCCCTTCCAAGCCCTTCTGCCGCCTCCTGTCAGCCCCCTTCCCTCCTTCCCCCTCCCCTTCCTGTTACGGGTTTTCACCATGGGTTGTCACTACCGGTATCGTTAACAGCTTGGCCTTCTCTGCTGCCCCTTCCACCCTTCTCCCCCCCTTCTCCCCCCCCCCAGGCCCCCCTGCTGGTGACGGGCCCCGAGGACCCCGCTGCGGTGGTGGCGGGGTTGCGCAGGAGCCTGGAGGCGCTGCAGGTGCGGCTGAGTGGGGGGAGGAGGGGTTGGGTGAGGGGGGAGGGGGAGGGGGGCAGGGGGAGGGGGAGGGGGAGGGGGGCACGTACCGGTAAGAAGAAGCGAAGCGCTGGAATCCCAATGCCACTCTGCCCGACTCGGGGCTGGTGCGGGGGTGCATGTCTCACCACACGCATGTCTCGTAACCCCGTGCGTGTAACCCCCCTTTCCCCCTCCCTTCCCCCCCTCCCCCCCCTCCCCCTCCCGCCAGAACCTGGCCAACGAGCGGGGCGGCATGGAGGAGGCGCTGAAGGAGCTGAAGAACCGCGACAACGTGTTGCCGCGACTCATGGCCACTCCAGGGGGGCCGCAGCAGGACGCGCTGTTCAAGGAGGTGTGCTGAGGCAGCTGGTTTGGGAGTAGGAACGTACTGTGATGGCCTGAAGGAGTGTCAACGGTAGTCGAAGGTAGCCCTTGCCCTCCACTCCCCCTCCTCCTGCACGACATGCAGAGGTGTTTTCTTCTTCTCCCCCCCCCCACCCGCCTCCTTCACTGTGCTTGTTGCTTCCCCTTACCCCCCAATCCGCTCCCCCTCTTCCCCCCCAGGAGCTCAAGAAGTACGACCCGCTTATCGCCGACGTGGACAAGAACCTGGCGGCGCAGGAGAGCCTGCTGGCGGCCACGGGGGCGGCCAACGCCACCTTCCGGGCGCTGTTTGACGTGAACGGGTGGCGGGCGGGGTGCGAGGCGGCGGCGGCGGGAGTGAGGGAGGTAAGGTGGGGGGAGAGTGAGGGAGGGAGGCGGGTGTGGAAGCAGATGGGGGGGGCATGTATGGGTACAGGGTGTTGAGACTTGAGAGGCATGCTCTTGGGTTTGTGTCTACCGCAGTCTTGTTAGTGCTGCATTTGATGTGCCGCGTGTGTGTTAAGAAATCTGGCCGCGAGTCGGAACGTTGTCGGAAGAGGTTGTGTTTAAACGCCGTGGCGTGTTTGGAGGGACGCACGAGTGCGGGTGCACCTCACACGTCCCTGTGACCCTTACCCCTCCCCACTTCCATCTGTTTCCTCAAGTTTACCCCTCTTTCCCTTACCCCTTTCCCCTCCCTTCCCTCCCCCTTCCCATCCCCCCCTCTTTACCCCCCTCCCTTCCCCAGACCGTGCGACAGTACCGGGAGCTGCTGGACCACTGCAGCGAGGGTCTGCGCTTCTACCTTGGCATGAGCGAGGTGGTGCGCAAGATGAAGCAGGAGGCGGCGGACTTTGCGTTCACACGACAGGTGGGGGGGAGGGGGGGGAGAGGAGGGGCCGGGTAGGGGGCGGATAGGGGGTCATGGGGGGGGGGTAGAAGAGATGCGTTGATGAGCGGGGATGTGCGGGAGGAGAGCTGCTGGGGGGGGGGCCGATTGCCCTGGTGCCATCGTCATCCACCTTTCGTTCCCGACTGGCGCCCTATTCCCTCTTCCCGCCCCATCCCTCGCCCCACCTTTTCCCCCTCCCACCCGCCCTCCCACAGGTGCAGCGAGAGGAGCTGTTAGCGGACCTGGAGCGGCGGGCGGCGCAGGAGGACGCGGACAAGCTAGCGGCTAGGCTGGCGGCGGCAGGTGGGGGTTCGGGGAGGGAGGGAGGGAGGAGTGGGTTGGAGTGCGGGGGACCTGGCAGGGCGCACCCTGTCTGCACGGCAGCTGCCATCAAAATGCCACCTCCTTCTTCACCCGCTTCCTTAACGTCCTGTCCCTGTAACCCTCCCTCCCCGCAGGCATCCGCTCCGGCGTGCCTCCCCCACCCCCCGCGGCAGCAGCCTACCCCGCCGCGCCCTCCCCCCAGACGCCCCCGCCCCCACCCCCCCCACCCCCCCGCGCACCCAGGCAGCGGCGGCTACCAGCCCCCGTCCCCCCACCCACACGTCGCCCCCCCACCCGCCTACTCACCCTCAGCCTCGCCGCCCACTCCCTCACCTCCGCCGCAACACCACCCGCACCAGCAACCGCCCTACAACGCACCTCCGCCGCCGCCGCCGGGGCATTACGGTGGGTACGCCGCCGCGCCGCCGCCTCCGCCACCTCAGGGGTACGGCACCGCGCCTCCGCCGCCTCCGCCAGTGACGGCGCCCTGCTACCCCCCCGGCGGCTATCCGTACCCCCAACACAACATTTACAACCAAGGAGCGCCTCCGCCGCCGCCGCCAGTTGCTCCCTCAGCGCCGTACGGGTACGGCGCTCCTCCTCCTCCGCCGCCACCTCAGCAGCCGCCGTACCCCTACCAGCCGGGTCAGCCATACTACTCGCATTAGTATACGGCAAGGTGGTATACGGCATCAGCAGGCATGAAAGGGCGGCGGCTAGAACCGGCCCGGGTTCCCCAAAGAGCCTGTCTTGCAGCATGCTTTGGGGTGTTTCCTTCCCCGCGTCTTGCTTGCGTCTTGCCGGATGAGAGGTGTACTTGTATACGGTAGGCGTTGTGGCGCGGCCAGGCGCACATGCATAGGAGCGCAGCGGGTGCAGCGGAATCAGGTAGGTAGCTCATGTGGGTTTGTGGGTGTTGTAGATACGCATCCCAGGAGGGGCGAGGAGCCGTGCTGTGGTGTGTCCAGCTGGCAGCATGCGTTGCACATGTGCGTTGCAGCAGCATATGTAGCTCAGGAAGGGGAGAGTCCGGGGTCGGCGCATGCTGTCACGTGCAGCTTCTGGCGTATTGGAAGTGTGGACTTAGCATGACATGGCGCGGGGTTAAGAAGCTGATTGCGGATGCGAAGATTTTACCCGAAAGGTCGAGGAGGCAAGCCAGCAAGGCAGTTGCACGTTTGTTAGTTGCTAGCGGCAGTTGCATATGCACGTTGGCAGTTGCTTTCTGCTAACTTACGGTAGTGTGGATATAGGGTGGATAGTAAAGCTCTTTTCTGGTGAAGCCCGCCTGCATGTGTTTGTGTTGCTGTTGACTGACGACTGCAGTCATGCAGTCCTGAAGGCCGGGCAACAGTGCCGGTGGGAGATGCTACAGAGGAGGAAGTACCAGCTTATGCACAGGCTAGGAGCACATGTGCAGAGGAGTGTGGGGCTGTAGCCGCTTGTAGGCCCGTGGGACGTGGGGCGTGGGGCGGTGTCGTATGGTGGCATTTGTTTGCCTCGGAGCGAGGGAGGGAGGCGCAGCTCCCTGCTGTTGTTGGGGACAGGGCCGCGTGAGGCGTGACCGAACGGACGTGACGAGGCATCTGTAGCCGGGCCGGGTGGTGCGCACACCCCTTGTTCATAAAGCTCGCACCCCTATTTGACATGCTGACACCCCTTGCTTGAGAAACTCCCTCTAAGAAGTCTGCGCACCGCAGGTGCGATGCTGACTATTTAGCAGGCTGAGGTCTAACACGCCTTGTCTGGGGCTGTTGACGTCCCTACTTTTAAAGCAGCATGACAACATGATCATCTGACACCCCCCTTGTGTAGTTGAAGCTGACAGGCACGCCGCATTGACGCATCGTCGACAGACTTCACGGCTGTCTGGTGTATTCACTTCGCAGGCGGGTAGGCCCGCAGAGCTGGCATTCATTCACCGATTAAGGGTACTTTCTGGCAGCGGGAAGGAAGGGTTCGACCCACGGGTCATCATGCAAACAAGTTTTGCGACCGCAGCAACCCCAGTGCTTGGTCAGGCACAAACCGGACTGCGCAGGGGTTACGTTACATTGCAGCAACCGATGAAGACCGGAACCCTTTTGCGCCTTGCAGCACAGGCACCAAGCAGTCGCACCCGGCACAAAGAAACCCTGCACGCCCTCTGTACATGTTGGCAGTGCAGCACGCCTTCACTTCAGTGTTATTTCGACTGACCAGCACACGCTGAATACCACACCCCGGCGCCCCGCCTCACCCAAGGCTGCCGTAAACCGTATGATGGGCGGCAGGTCGCATGCGCATTACTGTGGACGGCGGCAAAGAGAGATACCACTTGGGTGGCTCAATGGCACCACCCCCAGCGCCAGCATGCGGGGAACCGATATACGGCGCACGGGTTCACATTTTCGGGTTCGGAAGAACATGGCTGTTGGTTGGCTGCTGGTAACCCGAGCTGCCGAGGCCAAGGGCATTGCCAAGGCGCCCTTGACGCCTTAGACGCCGCCGTGCACCCTTCTTCATTTCATCTGCAAGAGTCAGGAGTCAGGGCGGGTAGGTTGCATATGCCCCGTGCTGCCTTGGATGCGGACGACCGTTTGCGTGGTAAGGGTTCACGAGTTCACAGGCTCACGGGTGCACGGGTCCGTGGGTTCACAAGCTCACGGGTTCACAGGCTCACGGGTGCACGTCGCCTTGGACTGGCGGACGAAGCTGTCACACACATGAGCACTCGGTTGTCTGGCATTCCACAGTCTGCTTGACAACGCCTTGTTTGGCCACCAAAAGACAGGCAACCTTAGCTCTTGCATGCTGCGCTAATTGTTGGGGCACGAGATAACACCACCAGAAATATGGAGCATTGCAAGGTTTTCGTAGTGGAAGCGCCCAACGCTCTGGTCACAACGCGCCCGCACCCTACCGAGGAGGGAAAGCAGCAGACCCTGGTTTTCTGCGACTTTGGCGTGTGTCCGTTGGAGGGGTTGGAGCGCCTGGGAGATGCGGAAGGCGGCTGCCCAACGCTTGGTTTGCCGCTGACATTGAAGGGCAGCGCCGGACCCCTGCAGGGCATGAGCAACTTTCGCCACGCAGCTTATGACCCGCGCAGCCAAAAGCTCTTTGTGACGTGTGACGGCGGCATTCTAGAGCTCGACAAGCAAGACTCCGCTAGCTGGCTGGCGGGTAAAGTTGGTGGTGACAATCCCCCTGAAGACGGCATCCAGGGGAAGGCGAGCTTCCACACGCCAGAGCATGTGGCGGTCGGTCCCACGGGCATGCTCTACATAATTGATAAGTCGACTCAGTACCTTGCTTATTGGTCGCTGCGTCGGCTGCAGCGGCTGGGCGACACTTACGCTGTGACGAGCCAGGAGTTGCATGAAAAGTCGCCGTGCAGACTGACCTTCAACCCCGCCACCGGCCAGCTCATCATAGCCGACAGCGCCACCACACTGAAGGAGGTGAAGCCCGCCGGCCGCCTCGCGCCCCTTGCGGGTCACCCTTACCAGGCCGGCCGTGTGGCTGGTCCCTCGCAGACCGCCCGCTTCACCCGTATCTCAGACATCGCCGCCCACCCCGACAGCGGAGACGTGTACATCCTGGACGACAAGGCGCTGCGAGTCATGCGGCCGGACGGCAGTGTCCTGACGCTGGTAGACGACATAGCCGGCGTTGCTGCTATCGGTGGGGCGTACTGCTCACCGGGACGTCTGGCGGTCCTGCCGGGCGGCTACATCGCGGTGTACCGCATGTGCGAGCACGCCCTGCTGCTGCTGCAGCCGGCTCACCCGCCCGCCGCGCTGCAGCCGCTCATCAAGCCCGCTGCCGGCAACAAGAGCTCTCAGCAGCAGCAGGAGCCGCAGCAGGTGGAGGATTGCGTGTGCGAGATCACCGTCCGGAAGCCCTGAAGTCCTGCTAACGGAGTCGGCGCCCGTCACGGCCAGCCCGCTCTTTTAGCGGCAACGTAAGAGACCATCGCAGCTATCCGACGCCCCTCCTCACTTGTGGGAGGCTAGAGACGGCAGCAGTCGTGGCAGCAGGGGTGGCCTCCTCCGGAAAGGCTGGTGAGGACACATGCTGGCTTGAGCCAAGTCCTGTAGCTAAGTAGGGCACCGTGTCCGTTTGGGGTTCAGGTTGTTAAGCAACGCCAGGATGTTCGTGTTCTCATGGTGGGATATTCGGTCCTGTACCGCTGCCGCATTACGTTGAGGAAGATAGTTGGTTACGGCACGCTGGCTGCTGTTGACATGTACGGCAGCCAATCATGCAGGCGTGGGGGATGTTAGCATGTTACGCGGCTAGACGCCCCCAGTTAGAGTGGAAGCATAAGCGGTGAGCTTTACAGTAGTGAATGTGGATTTGTTTGTATGGTCTGGTGGGGTTGGTTTTAGGCAGAACGTATCTCACGGTAACCGGGGATACGGCAACGCACGGCATGTTTGATAGTGGGCGGGTGAACCATCCGGGTGGCGACGGCAGCCGCACAGTCGAGCTGCAGGGACATTGCATGTTTGCATGCTTGGGTTGCGGAGGTGGGCTAATCGTCAAGTTAAGTGGGTTGTTGACCGTCCACACCTGCTTAGGTGTCGAGCCACTGTCTTGTAGAGGATAAGGCAAGGATAACGGTTGTCCATCAACAACTTGTATCGGCGTTGTGTGCGTTGTGTACGACAGTTGGGTTGGGTTCATCACCCGTGTTCCCTTTTAGGGCACCATTGTAACGGTCATTCATTCAGTTGCGGCAGCCTCATTGCGGCTATTGCTGGAACGCCAGTTGACATGCAAGATGCTTTGGATTGGTAGACGTGGGGACATGTAAGCATACATGGTATGGTGGAAGCATAACGTCTGTGGGTCGTTGAGGAGCGCGTAGTCGTTGAGACTAGTTGGATAAATCGTTTCCTCTTGTGTTGCATGGCTATTTGCCCGGAAGAAGCCCATGGCGTCCCTTCCAGGTTTGTGAGAGACTCACGTCAACTGGCTGTCGTCACACCGCACGCAAGGGTAACGTCGTGCAAGGGATTGCGGTTGGATTTTGCCAGTTCATACAGCCGTTCGAAGATACTCAGTGCTCGCCTCCAAAGCGGCAGGTGAAGCAGTGGCAGGTCACGCAGCCACACCTATCCGCAACACAGCAGGCACGGAACGACCCATGGGTCAAATGTAGACCATCCCTTAGGAAGCCTTTGGATAAGCGTGGCCCGCATGCACGTTCAAGCAGGTGCAGAGGGAGCATGGAGTCAACAGCAGTAGTAACCGCCCATCGCAGGCGTCATGCGCCTACATCCTTACGTTGACAGACGCCATTCCTGCTTCCTCCTGACTTTGCTGGGCACTCGCCGAGCAGCTGTCTCTTAGGCAGGTGCTGCCACCCAACTGTAAACACCAGTTGATAGTAACGCCATGCGGCCTACACGTAGCTGGCTCACGAGCTGCTGCGGCGGCTGTTTTAGCGCAAGTAGTCCGTCATTGTATCGGTCCGACACTCTGTTTACACATCTTGTTACGAATCCAGTGCTAGCTAACCTTTACACGCACACACGCGGCCCGGTGCCCCTGTCCGGCATCGCGCATGCCCATAGCGCTAAGGACTGATTACACCACCACCACCACCATCACCCTGTTTGCATGCGCCCTCTATCACGCGCAATGACGCAAAACCTGTATGGCAAGCTGCTTTGTACGCCGCCAACAGTGGCATGGGCTTAGAAAGAAACCATGCCTGATGAACGTTTTTTACTGCTACGGCTACCGTACACGCCTTTAATGCAACAACAGTAACAAACAATACCCACAGCACCTTTCCGTTTGACACCACTCACAACACCACAGCCAGTAAGGAATGAAGGGTGACAACGTAACAACAGCCATCGACGTTTTGTGACGTTTTCGGGCGCTATATGCGTGGTCAGGAAAGCCGAGACAATCTCGAGTGCAACAGCGCATAAGCGTAGCACACAGCTACAAAGCTGCATGTGAGGAAAGGGGACCTCATCATAATCCGCCCTCACGCCTCCCGGCGATGCTATATTATCCGTGAAAGCAAGTGTTTTGTTTTATATCGTAATGTTTGCAGCTTTCCCCAATACAAACACACATGAGAAAGGAGAGAACAGCCGCAGTACAGTGACTAGCCGGTAAATGGTATCTGCCCAGCAGCGCACCCACGAATCCGGTGTTCGCAAATCCGGGGTGCGGACAAGTGTCATGGACCCATGACACTACACGCACGGTAGTCACAGCCACTACAGGTCCCGCACTACCGGCGTGCGCGTCACCATCTCACCGACTACACACCGACTGCACAAAAAGCCTGTGTGCCGTTCCAATGAATATAGATTTGTTCAAGTACAAAAAAAGCCGTTCTCGCTTTTCCCGTTTCTCAGCAGCCGACATCGCACATGCATGCAAACACATACACGCATGTTCCTCCACCCAGGCGCGTGTGATGGCAGCAAACACAAAGATGCCAGCCCGCACTGCCCCGGGGGGAGGGGTCTAACTGCGGCCCCCATCCGTGCAAAACACCACACAAGTCGTTGATTCCAGTTTCCCGCCAGATTTCAAGGCTCGCCCCCCAGCCACCTGGCTTGACGCACTTGTCGTGTCGTGTCGTGTGAAACACACAAACCGTCCAGTATACGTTCTTGCTCCCAGCGGTCAGTTTTCTTAACACACACACAGCAATACCGACTCGTCCGAATGCACCGCAGCCACCCACCAACGCAGAATTGTAACCCACAACAGCCACAATGCGAGGGATAATCCACATCGACAGCACACCAGCTGGCAAGCACACACATGCAGCAAGCTGGGCGCCGAACAGAGTGTGTGCTGCGTTGTTCCCTGGAGCAGCAGCAGTTGGCAATACCGAGTTATACCTAGTCAAGAAGTGACTTCGACAACGTCCAAAGTAAACGCAGCAGCACAAACGCGGCGGCGTAAAGACCCCGCATGATGGCGCCATCAGAAGAATACCCAGTGCACCCAACACCTGAAAACATACGATGAAGGCTTTCGGTGACGGGTAGACCGCACCCAACACGCTTCAGCAGATGACGCTCTGCCAATAGCCAGCAAGTGGAAACGGCTAGGGAACTCGTGCACAGCTATGCAGGGCCCGCACAGCACAAGAGGGCGGGGCCCCAGCATGTGCAGTACTAGTACACACACATACATACACAATAACGCATGCAGGAGGAGGGGCGCGTGTGCGTGCCTGCCCCCCTGTCGCAATACTCCTCCCTGTGCTGGTCCTCCCAGAGGAGAGCTGCATGACCCAGACAGATGCATCACACCAAACCGCACACACCAGTGTCCAATCACGCGCCACTACAACCGAAATCCATATCCACCAGCACTACCGCAATGCCTATAGAACCGTTTTACCATATCACCACCATCCCCTTACGCTACTAAAACGGCATATCACATGGGGGCTTCGAAGGCAGAAGTCTCACAGCGCGCGCAGGAGGGGTTCATGCCCACACGGCCAATCACACCCCTGCTGCGGCGATCATTTGAACACGTACGTTTAATATTACCCACACTGATTTCCCTTGTGAGGAATTTGCTATGCACCTCCATAACCTGCCATAACACCATCGCACCCCTGCTGCCTCATCTCAGCAGCCTCCTCATCCTAACCTCCACCCTCACCCTCACACCTCCACGCCGCCCTGCCCCATACCTCCCCCCTACCGCGCCACCACCGATCCCGTGGCGGGCAGACCCATCATGGAAGCGCGCCGCTCGCCCTGCATCATCGACGGAGCCGCCGCCAGCCCCAACGCCGACGTCCGCCGCTCCTTGGACTGCGCCACGGTTGCGGAGGCGGACCGTAGCACCATCTTCCACGCCCGCGCCGCGTCCGCATGGCTCTGGTGTTCAGCGCCCGGAGGCAGGCCGGGGTGCATGGAGCCGTCGGGACCCGGGGACACGCTGCCATTGGGAGCGGAGGCGCCTGCGGCACCGCCGGCAGCGCCTGCAGCGCCGCCAGCTTCCCCGTTGGAGGCTCCGAGAGCTGCCTTAACGAGCTTCTCCACGTCTAGTTCGAGGGGCAGCTGACTCATGAGCTCGGCGATGCGACGTTTCTGTGAGTGGGTGCAGCGGGTTGGGGAGAGGGTTGGGGGTGGTGGTGGGGAAGGGGAGCGCGGGGTAACATCCCACCTGGTTGGTTGCCTATATGCCGGTATGGTCCTCACACGGTCCCCTCTTTACCCAACCCTCCACCTCATCCACTTCCCACACCTTCTACTCCAGCCCCTCCCCCTGCCCGGCACAGTACTGCGCCTATATCACCCTGCCCCCCCTCCCGCTGCAGCTCACCTCCCGCATGAACCGTGTGATCAGCGGGTTGAGCAGCAGCCCCAGGAAGCCCACAAGGAAGAACCACAGCAGCACGAACAGGATGATGTGCAGCAGCAGGATCTCTGGGGGGAGGGGGGAAGGGGGAGGGGGGAAGGGAGAGAAGAAGTGAAGAAATGGACCACCAATCAGCGGCGAGAAGGCCGAGATGGGGAAGGAGGCAGGGAGGTGTGTGAGGGAGGGGAGAGAGGCAGGCAGAGGGAGGCAGACGGGTGCGGGAAGACAGGAAAGCAAACGCGCTGCAGCTCTGACAGCCGTTTACGACCCGCATCGTCCGAGGGGAGGCTAGGCGGCTAACCAGGAAGGCAGGGCCAGGCAGAGACAGGCAGCGTGAGGCAGGCCTACCAAGAATCCCCGGCCCGGACCGCCCCCAATCCCAACCCACTTACGGCTGAACAGCGCCCGGATGTGCTCGAAGTGCAGCTGACCCACTTGCACGTTGGCGTCAGTCAGGTCCTGGCAGGGGGCAGCAGCAGCAACAGGGTGAGAGAGGGGTCGGAGAGCGCAGATTAGGAGGAATAGGTGTGGAGAGGGGGAGTGTGTTAAGAAAGCTGGCATTGTGTCAATGGGCGGCAGGAGAGATACCAAGGGAGGAGGAGGAGGAGGCGGGCGACTGTGCTGCACCGCCCCACCCGCTTCCCACCTTGCAAGCCCCCCTCCCTCCTTCCAAGCCGTCCTCTCCCTCCCTGCTCCCTGCTCACTGCCCCCCTCCCCCCACCCACCTTGGTTCCCACGTTGTATATGAAGTCCAACCTCGGGTTAGCCAGCCCCAGGCGGGTGTCGTACACCTCGTGCGCCATCCCCATCACATGACTCAGGTAGTTCTGCATGATGCTGTCCAGGCCCGCATGCGTCACCTCGTAGAAGCGGTAGGAGGGGCCGGGGCAGGGCAGGTTCGGCACCTGGCGCAGGCAGCCGGTGTTGGAGTAGAAGAGGCGCTGCATGGCGGTGGTCTCGTAGGAGAGGCCCTTGGTGACCAGCGGGAACTGCTCCGTGGCGTTGCCTGCGAGGAGGGGGAGGGGGGTTCACATAGGTAGGTAGGTAGGTAGGTAGGCGGATGGGAGAAGGGAGGCTGCCGAGAGATGAAGCGCACCGTCTTCGTGCGCAGGCCGCCGTCACCGCCTGTGCGTGAAACGAGGCTAGCACCCCGCTTCCCTCCCTCCCTCCCCAGTCGTCCTATGGTCACGGTCAGTGTTTCCTCACGGCTCAGTTCGCCTAATCCCTCCCCGCCCCCGCCCCCGCCCCCCCCTCTCACCCAGCGCCCTCCACGCCTCCTTGCCCAGCTGCAGCGTGTAGAAGGCGTCCTTCAGCATGGTGCCCACCTTGAGCAGCGTGGCGCGGCGGGCGGCCAGCTTGCTGACGTCCTCCTCGGCAGCCAGCTCCTGGGGGGAGGGAGTGGGGAGTGGGGAAAAAAGAAATTCCAAAGTGTGGTGTGTAAATGATACTAGTGGAGAGGGAGTGGGGTCAGTAAGAAACCCGGTTACAAGATGGGCTTGTAGGCATGTCCAAGACCCTCCTTCCTTGCAGCGCATTGCAGGCCCCTCCCCCTATACCCCACCACTGCTGCACCGCTGCTGCGCCCCACTCCCCCCCCCGCCACCGGCGCCAACCCCCCACCTGTGCGAAGAAGCATGCTCGGTAGGTCCGAGCCGTGTTGAAGTTGCTCACACTCGCCACCGCCACCAGCGGGCTCACGCCCTGCAGCTCCACCACCGCCACCGCGTAGAAGATGACCACCAGGCAGGACCACATCACGAACGGCAGCAGCAGCTTCAGGTTGTCGTTGCTGTCGGCCTTGAGTACGCGCTTGTGGTGGGAGGGGTGGCTGGATGAGTGCCCGCCGCCTCCCCCCATGGAGGTGGAGCGGCCCACGGAGGGGGACAGCATCTCGGCGCCGCCCCAGGGCAACACGTGAGTCCTGAGGAGGGAGGGAGAGGGGCGGGAAAGAATGAGGAAACAGGGGGGAAGGAGGGAGTGAGGGGGGAGGGAAACAGTGCAACACAGCGCCCCGAGGGGAACCCGCGCACTCCCCAGTCCTTATCCCAGCACACGCCGCACACCTTCTTCCCACCCCCACCCCTCCCACCTCCCCGCACCCCCCTCCCCGCACCCACCTCCTCCGCACGCACGGCATGCAGCTCATCATCCTGCTCCACACCCCCGACCACCACCGCAGCGGCCGCAGCCCTCCCGCAGCCACCGGCGGCGACCTCAGCCCCCCTCCCACTCCTCCCAACCCGCTTCCCAGCGTGAAGTTGCTTTGCGACATGTTGGTGCTCTCATTGTGTGACATGTGGGGGTGCGGAGGCCGCCCCCCGCCGTGCGGCCCGGGTGAGCCCACGAAGGGCAGCTGGGACTGTGACAGCAGCATGCCCCCTCCGCCGCCGCCGCGGGGTTCTGAGGAGCTGGGCTCCAGGGTGGCGTGGCGGCGCTGCTTGAGGCTGGCGTCGCCACCCCCGCCGGTGTCACCGCCGCCGTGCATGCCGTGACCATGTCCCTGGTGGGGGTGAGGGAAGGGTGAGTGAGGGAAGGGTGAATAAAGGAAGACGTGTTGTTAGCTGCCAAGGTTAGTGGCAACCCGTGGAGTTCGCAAGTCATGAGGGGTAGGGACGGGGAGAAGTGGAATTGCAGGAGGAGCGCCAGTAAGCACCGCGGCAAGCGCCAGCAGCAGGAGTGCCCCGCCACCCAGTCAGCTAACCCGCTTACCCGGTCTCCCTCCGCCCCCTCATCCATGCCATCCTCGTCGTCATCGTCCTCCTCCTCCTGTTGGCAACATCACACAGGCATCAGGGCAAGGACAGTGTGTTGCACGTGAGAAGGGGGGCCGTCATCGCCGCCGCCACGGGAGGCAACTACAAGCTAACACGGCAACAAATAGCAACCAAAGTAGCATGAAAATCAGTGCGTGTCGATTCCCCCCCTCCCCCTCGCCCTCCCCTCTTCCCTCCCCTTCCGCCTTGACACCATAGCGGTTGGTCCTATCTCCTATAGACACATTACCTCCCCCCCGTTAATACGGCAACAAACAGCAATCAAGTTAAACATGCAAATCAGTGCGTGTGGTGATCCTATACACATCCCCCCCCGCCCCCCCACCTCACCTCCAGCAGCGGTGTGTTGGTCAGCTGCTGCGCCAGCGCCCGGGTAAGCCCCACCGGGATGGACAAAAAGGTGCCGTACAGCGTGAACCGCTGCACCGCCATCTTCCTCAGCAGGAAGGCCAGCAGCGCCGCAGCCATCACCGACACGCCGCACCCCTCCGCGGCCAGGCAGGCTAGCTGCAGATTGTTGACGGTGTGGGTGTTGTGGACCGCGATCTGGAGCAGCGCGTCTAGGACCTGGAGGAGGGGGGCGGGGTGGGGGGGGAGCGGGGGTATGATGGGGAGGGTGGGAAGGTGAGGGGCGAGGGGGCTAGGAGGGATGGGCAGGCACTGGTGGCGGAAGCTAGGACTACACGCGGGGTGTTTGAAGCCTAGGCTTCGCCGATGCCCCCCCCCCCCGCTCCCACACACATACACCCACGTTTCTGAAGCCGTTGAAGAGGTCCGGCCCGCTCTTGAGCAGGAACTGCCCCGAGGAGGTGGAGCTGATGTTGACCCCCGCCTCCGCCCAGCCCTCGTAGTTCTGGTAGACGTCCTTGCTGGCCATGTACACCTTGGTGGCCATGTCCTGGGGGGGATGGACATCAGTGAAGGGCAGGGAAGGGGGGGGCAAAAGAGGAAAAGCATGCGTTGAATGAGGGGGGGGGGCGGGGGCGGAGGTCTCACTTGGGCTGAATTCATACTTGGATGGCTGTATGACCCCCTACTCCCGTTCACATATAACCCCCACCCACCCCACCCGCCCACCCACCCAGAGCGTTGTGTTGGTGTACACGTCCGTGCCGTTGCTGTTGGCCGTCCACACCGTCATCTGCGTGTAGTAGTAGATGTCCTGGATGATTTGCTGCTTCAGGTTGCTGGCCGCAACTTGGTTGTTGCACTCCTGCAAGGAGGGGGAAGGGAGGGAAACCATGTGTTGAAAAGGGGGAAGGGGGGGTAAAGGGAGAAGAGAATAGGGCTCAGTTGGTGGCACGACAGCGATGGGAGGACCTGCGTGATGGGCTGATGGCAGCAGAAGACATGACGGATGGGTGCAAGGGCGAGGGGGCGGCGAGGAGGGCAGGTGTCATCTCACCTTGACGCCCGCAGCAAAGGTCATGATGTTTTCCGCAAAGGTCTGCGGAGGGTAAAAAGTAGGTGGGGCAGCAGCAGTAGCCAAAGCACAATTACATAGCACAAGCGGTCAGCAAAGCAGCTGAGGACAAAAAGACGCAAAGAGGCAGCAGCTGCTGCAAGCCCATAACAACACATCCCATATTACACAGTAGCAGCAGCAGCACCACCACCAACAACAAAACAGCCCCCTCTCCCCATGTGTCATGACCTGCCCCCAACCCCCAGAAGCAGGCAGGGAGGCAGTTTTTCCCACCTCAGTGTCATTCATGCTGTACAGGTTGGATGGTGCCCGGCCCTTGTAGATCAGGTCCAGCGCTCGAGTGGCCACCAGCACCTGCGGGGTGGGGGGCGGAGCGGGTGGGTGGGTGGGGCCGGAGGGGCGGAGCATGGAAGAGAGAGCCCGGCAGCAGGGGAGTGCCAGGGGCTCTGTAGGGGGCTGTGCTGAGGCGCGGACACCCTCTACCCACCACTCCGGGTTCCAGCTGGTGCGGTTCCTCCCTTGGTGACCCCCCCCAGCCCCCACCTGGTGTAGCATGCGCTGGCAGCGCCCCGCCTCCACCAAACTGGCCATGGACTGCTGCTGCTCCTGTGGGGGGGGGGGGAAGGGGGGCGGGGCGCGGGAAGGGGGGCGGAGTGGGCGGCAGGGGCTGGATGGGCAGCTCCCAAACTACCGTAAGGGACCCTATCATACGCGCCGGCGCCCGGGATAGGCGGCGGTGAACTTGTAACGTGGCTTAAGGCAGGTTCTTCCCCCCGCTCCACGTACCTTGATACTGGACACGATGAGTCCGAAGCAAATGGTGTGCGCCACCGCCAGCACAATCATGGTCAGCAGCGCACCCCGCTTGAAGCGCTGCAGGACCTGTGGGGGTACGGCAGCAAACCGGATAGCAAACCGGATAAGGGCGCATGGAGCACGTACCCAGAAAAACAAAGGCCCTAGACCTCCGTGCTCCCTGTCACCCTCCTCCTCCCGCTCCTCCTACCCCCACACACAAACCTTGTACACATTTACCCCCACCCAGCACCACTATAGACTCAATTAGTTTCTTCCTCCTTACCCTCCACCCCACACCACCACCACCCCCTCCCCACCTGTGCTGCCTGGCTCGAATCCATGAGTTTGACCAGGTTGCGGAAGCGCTTTCCCCGCTTGTACTCATTCCCCCAGCTGCTGCTCGCACCCGACTGCCCGGATATCGCACTCTGCCCTCCATTACTCGCCGCATCGTCAAAGTCAGCACCACCCCCCGCCTCGCCTCCCCCCCCTCCCCCACCACCCCCGCCTCCGCGCGGCAGATTCGCCTCCAACAGCTGCTGCTGCTGCGCCCGCGGCTCCTCCTGCGCCGGCATGTACCCCCCACCGGTATTGCCGGCGGTAGGCTCGGGCCGCAAGGACGCGCGCTCGCGGGTCGTCCAGTTGTTATTCGCCGCCAAGCCGGGATACCCTCCTCCTCCCATTCCGCCACCCATGCCTCCGCTCTTGATTCCCGACGCCATGTTGGATGACAGGACCGCCTTGCTGGGTCCGCGGGGCACCACCACCAGGTCGTCCTCACTACCCCGGTCCTCCTCGTCCTCGTTGTCGCTCTTGCTGCCCAGCGCCCCCTCGGACCGCAGCGCTCCCCCCAGACCGCCGCCGCCGCCGCCGCCCGGGTTGACGGAGACGGAGTTCTGGAAGAGGGCGCCCTTGGACTCCACCCAGTCGGATACGCGCTGCATGCTCTTGGGGGCACTGCTGGGCATCTGAAGGGGGGGGGCCGTGGAGGAGGAGTGGCCGGATGCATGGGTGCGCGGGCGGAGGAGCGGGGGCGGCTGGATGAGTTCAACGGTGCCGTTCAAAGCGCGGCAGTCAGTACCGGTACACATACGTCCCGGGCACAACCATGCAAAGCCATCTGGTCGTGACCGCCGCCCCTATAATAAGCAACAAAGCCAGCCAGCCCCAGCCAAAGTTTCCCTGTCGCTCTCAACCCCTTTCTCACCCCCACTCTCTTTCCTCTCCCCTCCCCCCCACACACGCACCTGCTGCATGCCGCCCCCTTCTCCCCCTCCCCCTCTCTCCTCCGCCTCCCCGCTGTCCTTGTCGCTGGCATCATCATCACTGTCGCCCACCCGAATCACCGCAGTGGCCTTCCAGTGCGAGGGAGAGGAGGCGGTCATGGCGGTGGGCGCGGCGGGGGGCTGCGGCGGTGGTGGGCTGGTCACAGACCCTGCATGCCGGAAACGCAACGCACGGCAACAAACACCTTTAGCACCATATCGGCATCTACCGTATCGGCATCTCAGGACGCCGGGGGGGTTGGGTTACACAAACAACACAAAGAGGAGATCTGCCAGCCCCCACCTTCCCGCCTGCAACGCCCGCCAAGAGAGATCCCACCCGCCCGCCCTCGCCCCCGCTCTCACCTTCCCGCTTAGCTAGGGACGTCGAGGGCACCACCGTCGCACTCCCCCGCGGTGATCCCGACACCACCCCAGGCGGCATCGGCGGCTCCACACCCGATCCAGACCTCCCCGGACCAACACCAGCCGCAGCCGCCACAGCCGCCGCCGCAGCAGCAGCAGCAACAGCATTAGTCAGGGTGCTGCCCTGCGATCCCGGGCCATGGGCCGCTAGCGCCTGTCGTTGCGCCGTAGCCAGCGGCGTTCCCGGCGCGGGACTCATGACCGCGCTTTTGCGTGACAGCTCTTCTTCTACCATCGCCATGGCGCGATCGGTGCTGCTGGTTCGCGGCCGCTCTCGATCCCGATCTCGCTCCGTTGCGGTTGCGGTGAAGGTGGCGGTGGCGGCGGCTTCCGAGGCGACCATGGAGGGCATCATGGAGGGGGCTAGGGAGCGTACGGCGCCGGGGGGTGGCAGTACCAGGGCCATGTCGGGGGGTGTGGCGATGGGTGCGGGGGTGAGGGGTTTGGCGTGCAGGCGCAGGAGTGCGGTGAGGGGCTGCCCGCCGCCCGGCTTGCCCACCACTTGGACCTCCACCTCTAGCGGCTGGCCGTCGGAGTGCATGCCTTGCAGCACGTGCAGCGGACCGACCTGTCGGGAGGGCGGGAGGAGGGGAGCGGGGTGGGGCGGGCGGCCGGGTGTGTGAGGGATGGGTGTACGGTAGTCGCGGGGAAAACGGACCTATGGAGGCCCCTTCCCAGCTCGGCTCAGCTCTCTTACCTTGATGGTGGGTTCCTTCTGGTTCTGCTTCATGCTGCTCTTCTTGTTCCGCCCGCTCGCCGACAGCAGGTCGCTGATATCCACCCTCCCGGCCGGCAACGTCAACATGTGCGTCAACTGCTCCCCAAGCAGCGACGCCGTCGCCACGCCAAATAACAGACCCGCGGGTCGCAAGTGCTCCTCCAGCACCGATGTAATGCGGCCAAATGGGTCCAACTCAAGCACCCCGGAAACGCTGTTCGTGGGCCACAGGTCAACAAACATGGCCGGCGGCGGGGCAGCAAGAGTTACCGTTTCCGCTGCTGCTGCTGCCGCTGAAACCCCTGCGGGACCCATCCCGGGAACGCTGTCAACTCCGGCACCTCCAATCACAGCGGTAGCACCCACGCCCCCGGCCGCAGCTGCGTCCTCCGAGTCGCTGTCTTCAGCCGCCAGAGTGGGCATGTGGATCTGCATGACGGCCGCGCGGGTGCGTGAGGCCCTCTGAGCTGCTGCTAGTTCCGCGTTGGCGTGGTCTATGACGCCGCCGGTGCGGGAGGTCGCATGCAGGGGGGGAGCCACGGCAACCCGCCAGGAGCGGCCCGCGGGCAGGTGGAGGACCCTGAGCAAGGGGCGGGGGAGGGGGATTGGCATGGCATGGCATGGTAACATGCGCGCTGGGTTGGAGAATGGGTATTTGCGGTACGGCATACCTCGGCTTCACTGGAGGTTTGTTAATGCAGTCATGCTAACAAGCGCCGGCTTTCAAGCTATGCCGCGGTGCCCAGTCTCGGTCAAAGCCAGTGCACCAGGAACGAGACCAGAGCATGTGTCCCATGCATGCATGCAACATCCCCCTCCTCATCAAGTTTGCGACACACGCCAGGCACCTCTCACCTTTCCAGCAGCGATGCGAAGAACGTCGCGTTGTCCCTGTGCGCGCTGTGTTGCCTGGCAGTGGAGGGCAGTCGCAGCAGCATCTGGTGGTCGAGTCCGTCCACCACCTCCCACAGCAGCCGACCCACCATCTGGACAGCAGGGGACACAGAGGAGCACGATGACCCACGGGTCGGATGGGTTGGGGGGAAAGGATCAGTGGTGGCTAGCAGTGCTTGCAGCCGTTGCAGGGCACATGTGCGAGACAGCTTACTGACCCAATAAGTGCATGAGCGATAGCCACCGCCAAACTCTCTTTCCGTTTCACAGCAACGCGTACTCATATTCCACAACCTTGCAAAAGGCAAACCACTACGTGGAACCGCTTCTCAGAAAAGAAACCTCCGCCCCCCGGACCCGGCGGCTCTCATCGCATCCTCTCATACGTCATACCGGTACCGGTCGCATCCCGCGTGCCGTACCTGTTTGGAGTCGAACCCGAACATGTGTCGGACCTCCTGACTGACCGCCGTGATGCGTCCCTCCGAGTTCACACTCAGCCGCAGCCGCCGCTCTGACAGCGCGCCCTCCAGGGAGGACCTGGGGGCAGGGACACGCAGGGGAGGGGCGACACGCGCGTGAGTGACACCTCCAGCATTCCCAAGACGTCGCTAAGACGTGCCATGAACTCGTTCAGGACAGCGTTTTCTCTCGCCCACGACAGAGCTAATTGCCTACCACCCCCACCCCCACCTGGTGGGGATGTGCCGGGTTCGCACAGCAACCCATGGTGAAGCCCCCTCGTCATACAGCTCGATCGTTTCCTCTTCTTACCCCACTACCACCCACCCAACCCCCACCCACCTCACGAACCGCACAATATGCTGCAGCTCCCCCAGCGAGTCCGAGGAGGAGACGTTGACATGCATGTACAGCGACTGCCCGTGCGTGTTGTGCAGCTGCAGCGAGGGGCCGCTGCCCGCCTGCTGCCGGCAGCTCCACTGCGCGCGGCCCGCAGTGGTGGTGGTGCTCAGGTCCTGCGAGGGGGCAGGGCAGGAGGGTGCGGTATTGCGGGGTGGTTGTAAGGAAACGCGGGGATGTAGATGGCAGGCGTGTGGGGAGTCGGGTGCAGGGAAGCTCTCAGTCGGGCAGGTGCCGGGGTAAAATCGAAGGCCAAGAGGACCAGCCCTACGAAACCCTCCCCCTCCCCCTCCCACCACCCTACCTTGAGCAACTTGCCATGCATCTCCTTCCATGGCGACGGCAGGAAGTCTTGCAGCGTGTAACCCGTGATCAGCCCCTGCGCGCTGCCCATGGCGTGGTGCCCCCCCGCCGCGGCAGCGTGGTGGTTGGCGCCCAAGTGGTGGCTGCCCGCCTTGTGGTGGTCGCCATGCGAGGTGAGGCACATGCCGCCCTCCGCGAACAACCCGCCGGCAACCGTGTGGTCTCGTGCGGTGAGCACAGCGGCGAGCTGGGGTGTGGAGAATTTGATGGCGCCCTTGCGGTCGGTGACGAGCATGAGGAAGGGGTCGGGGGAGGCGCGACGGATCTTGATTTCGAACAGGGGTGCGTCGCCCAGGTCTGTGGGAAGGGGGGGTGAGAAGGGGGGAGGTACGGGGTCGGTGGCGGATAGGGACAGAGGACAGAGGAAGGGACGCCGACCCGTACGCAAATAGTGCTGCTGCTACCACTGCTACTGCACGTTTGGGAAAGTCACGGTAGGGTGCGCCCAGATATCATCTGCCGCATGAAGCGGAGGAGGAGGGCATGTTGCGTTTAGGAAGCCGAGGAGGAGGAAGTGGAGGAGGCAGCTCATCCGAACCCATGTGCCTGCAGGCTACCTATTAGCTCTCTGCAGCTCTCTGCAGCCCTCGCGCAGCCCCCCCTCACCTAGGTGTCGTATGGATGCCATGCAGGGCACCGGAGTGCTGTAGCGGTGCGACACCAGGCACATGGCCCCCTGCGGGCCGCCCTTGCTGACACTGTCCACCGCTGTGAGCGCCAGCAGCCTGGTGGGGTGTTACAGGGTGGAGGCAGGCAGGCAGATAGGGGGGCCGCGTTTACAAGAGTTGTGTTACATGGATAACATGTTTGCGTCAGGCAGGCACGCGGACAGCGGGGCGGTATCAATCATTCATTCACTCATTCCCAGTTATGCCGTTACATGTTGAACCCCAACCCCAATCCCAAGCCACCTCGTGACAGGTTAGGTCCCCCTCCCCCCCCCTCATACCTGTCCAGCACATGCGCATTGCCCGCGCCCCGCCCCGCGCCGCCTCCCCCCAGCAAGTCGCCCCCCACAGGCTCGCTGTCCCAGGCGTCCACCGACACGCCGCTCAGCATGCTGTGAAGCACCGCGCTGCCGCCCTTGCCCGCCGCCCCCCCTCCTGCAGCACCCCCGCCAGGCAGGGTGGAGGTGGAGGCGGAGCCGCAGGAGAGGAAGCTCTCCAGGTGCGCTCCCGACACGTCGGTCGCCTGGTAGCTGTGAGGGAAGGGTTAGATAAACTGAGCCTTAGGAAAACACTGACCGAAACTGAGAAGGAAGGGTGGAAAAGAAGGATACCCAATGCGTTGAACGAGAACGAGGGAAGGGCGGTGGTACGCACAGCAGTGGGCATCAGGCATGGGCGCGTGTTACCGTATAGACCGTATGTCGCACAGAGTTCAGCACACAGCTGAAGCATGAGGCCCATGTGGTAGGGCTTTGGACTTTCTCTTTACCCGCCAGAGCCGACATGGCCGGCATATCCTAGATCCCAATACGTCCCTTGCCCGGCTTCCTATCCCCCAACCTACCCAAAGTTTGCGATGAACTGCGGGTCGCACGCTGCCACGATGCCGTTTGGCGCCACCCAGAAGAAGGAGGTGTCATTGGAGGTGCTGACGGGCTCCAGCAGCGCGATGAAGGTACTGTCCTCGCCGGCGCCTGGGTGGGGGTGGGATGGCGGGAGACGGGGTGGGGCGGGGCGGGTGTGTTGTGGGTGCAAGAAGGAGGGGAGTGGTGGGGTGGTGGGGTGGGGGAACACAGGCGGCGATGTTCGCTACCACGGGCACCATTGAGCCAGGCAATACCGGTAGTGAGGCGGGAGCAGGTGTCCTGCTCCTTATCCTAACATCCTAACAGGGATCGTACCGGTATGTTTGATGCCCCACCCGCCCTCCCCCCCTACCCGAAGCCTTGGTGAGCGAGACCCGCATGGGGAAGGCCATCCGCTCCCGGTGCATGCCCAGCACCGCAGCAGTGGAGGCGTCGTTGAGCGCTGCGGCGGCATCCGAGGCGGTGGTGCCGCCGGGGGCACCGGCGGTGGCGGAGGCGCGGCGTCCCAGCTGCCCCTCCATGCTTCGCTCCACCATGGCTGCCAGGCAGGAGGTGAGGCGGCGGCTGCTCTGGGGGGCCAGCAGGGCGGCCATGGACTTGCCGTCCAGGTCGCCTGGAGGGGGAAAATATAGATAAGGGGGAGGGAGGGAGGGAGGAGGACGGGGAGAGGACGGGGGGGGGGCGAGGGTATGGATATGCTGCATTGGGCTGGAATCTTGGATGCCGTGTAGTCCTTTCCTAAAGGCTTCTCTGCAGTAAGCCGTATTCCTGATGGTTTCATTGCGGATACAGAGCAAAAGCAGCAGTAGCAAAAGTCTCTCTGATCCTCCCCTGCTCTCCTATCCCCCTCCCCCCTTTCATACAGCTCGGCAGCTTCCTCTTCGGTCCTCTTAACCCCCACACGTCTCGCGCCCAGATTCCTTCAAACCCACCTTTCTTGTACCCGAACATGTGGTGCGCCTGCTTGTTGGCCATCTGGATCTCGCCCGTGGCGGACACCACCAGCACCGCCGTGGTGAGCTCGTCCATGCGGCTCAGAGGGGTGCCTGCAGCAGCAGCGGGCAGCGGGGGCAGCAGCAGTGGGGCAACAGGGCAACAGAGGGAGCACAAGCAGGGTTGCAGGCCAGGAGGCAGGACAGGTCTTGCCAAATGGGCCTGGCTTGCCACAGGGTTGTGGCAGATGCACATGCAGGCACCGGTAGCGTATCTCAGGGTTCAAGGTGGGTGCTTCACACAGTGCAGCATCTCAGTCGATGAGATGTGCCGCAATGAATGTGCGGTCGTAGGACCTAGAGGAGTTAAGAAAGAGCATCGACGCATCGATACATGTAGTAGTGCCATGTAGGAAGCGGAAGTTACACTGGAGTGCCATGTAGTAGTACCATTTGCCAACCCGCCAAGAGAGACAGAGAGAGAGGGGCGAGGTGTGCCCAGCTTCTCTTACCATCCGGCAACAGCGGTCCGTTGCTGTCCTCATTCTTCGCCTGCTCCAGCCGCTCCGCCTCCGCGTAATACTCTCCAGCGCCCCACGGGTCATTCTTCACCGTTTCCAGGAATCTGCCGTACAAATGTACGAGACGAGGGCTGTTGCCGTACGTCTCCAACACCAAATGATACGCCGCTTGTGCCTGGAGAGAGGGGACGAGGGACATAGCACGAAGGTAACGGCATTGGGCGTGTTGATGACTCATTCACGGCAGTCAAGCCGTCCATCTCCAAGACGTTTTAGCTGCTGCTGCTGGGTTGATGCCCCTGATGGACTCCCTTGAACCTCCGCTCGGGCCACCCCACCGCATCATCTTCCGGGCTCTTACAATGGGTCACTATATGATCAGTACTACCGACAGCTGTCTTGCGCACTAGTTAGCTGCAACCCTGCGCCACCCGGTATGGGGGTGCCCACCTGCGACACGGATGCCTCAATGTTTGCCAGCGCCTTGCTGAGGCTGGTGAAGGACACGGTGTGCGTCTCCAGCGCCTTCCTGCGGGGGAACACATGTGGGGGGGTGGGGGGGAGAGTGGGGAGGGGCGGGTGACAACGTGACATGCACAGAGCTGCTCCCGACGGGTTGGGACTGGTATGTGGGGTGGGTGGTGGGGGGCAGTGTCGGCCGGGGACCGGGTGGGTGGGTGCAGGACAAGCGCTTCCTCCCAGTGAGGTGGGGGAGGAGGCAGGTAAGGCCGGGCGTCTCTCTCCTCTTTCCTCCTTCCTCACCCCCCCTCCCTCCTCCCCTACCAGAAGGTGCACATGGCCTGCAGCGCCTCCCTGTGCAGCCGCACCACCATGCGCTGCCGCCGCTGGTACTCCACGTAGCTGGAGGGGGAGGGAGGGAGAGAGGGGGGGAGGAAGAGGGAGGTGTGAACGGACGGGAAGGAACGGACGGTTGGTTAGGAGGGAGGAGGGAACAGGAGGGAACACGTGGGAGTTGGGGGGGGGGGGGGTCCACGGAGCCCAGAACAGCTCCCAAAAGGACTACTCAGTTGCCCTCCCCCTGCTGCCTCCAGGGGTCCCCCACACAGCCCTGCTGGCGCGCCCGCTCCCCCACCTTCCCCCCCCCTCCTCTCCCGCTCCTTCACCCCCCCCCCCAGACCCGGCTCTCTCCTCTCACCCCAGCAGGTCCATGCTGGATCCCGCCGCCCCGTTCACGTGACTGCCCACCGCCTTCTGCTGCGCCTGCTGCATGCGCACGAAGATCATGAAGCGGGTCACGATGCCGGGACTCAGCTTCACGGCGGCCTGAGGGGGGTGGAGGGAAGGGGAGGGGAGGGGACAAAATTATATAAGAAATGCAACAGGGGAGGGAAGGGGGTACTCGTCAGCGGAAGGGGAGGGGATGCGGCACAGGTGGGAGTTGTAGCCACGTTGGAGCAGTAATAGATGTACGCCAAACACATCACGAACAACATGCCGGCAGGCCTCCATCATACCCCAGTCCTATGCACCACCTGTCCCCCTCCCCCCACCTATCATTTATTCCCCCCCCCCCTCCGCCCCCTCACCTCCACATGCCTGCTGCCGCTCTGCGCCACCCCCAGTACATCTATCATGAAGTTGGCCTGCACCAGCGCCACGAAGGCATTGCCGGGGAATAGCTCCAGACCCGCCTGCGGGTAGGGGGGAGGGACAGGGGAGAGGCAGGGGATTAGACCAACTGAGCCGCGGAGAGACACAGGGGAGAGACAGGGGAGAGACAGCGGGGAATAAATAGGAGGGAGGGGACGGGTCAGTAGAAAACCAAACCGAATAAAACCGCAAGAGAGGGCAAGGGAAGACAGGGACACGGGGACACGCCTGCAAGGGGGTGCATGCAGGCAACGACGCAGCCGGCAGACAGGCGAGCACCCGTGTATGTCAATATGTGCCAGTGTGCTGTACCGGTATACCTTGATGTACGCCTGCGCCTTGGCAATGGCCTCCTTGTCCAGGTGGTGCTGGTCCACCCACACCCGGCAGCACCTGCGGGCAGGGAGGGGGGTGGTGGTGGTAAGAAAACTGGCCGCAAGGCGGAACGTACTGTGATTGCCGGAAGACGAAGTGGAGGGCGTGTGGGAAAGGGGGGGGGGGCACATACACAGGTGGTGGGGGGTTGCGGCCAGTTTTCTTCACCCAAGCCAACAGGTACATGCGGCCCGACCACCTGCCGGCATGCACCCTTCTTCTACGTTTTAGTCTTTCTGGCCTCGTCACAACCACACGACCCCAGAGCCGGGGTCACACAGCTCGTCACCTCCTTTCTCCTTGACCCCCAATCTCACCCCCCCAGCCAGCCAGGGCTCCCTCCCTACCTGGCTACCGTCTCCACGTCCCGCGGGTCGGCGCACAGGTCGATACACAGGTCCTGCAGCGGGGTGCTGGTGGCAGCAGACTGCCTGCGGTGGGTGGGGTCGGGGGTCGGGGGGATCGATATGCACATGTCAGTTCATGACCACTTCAGCGGCTGTAGGAGGGAGGCCTCGAAAGCACTCTCCCATTCATAAATCCATTGAAGGTCGACCGCGTTTACTGCCCAGCTAAGCAGGCCCCGCCCTTTTTCCATCCCTCACCTTCCAACCTCACATTCCCCACTCACTGTATGATCCTGTCCGCCGCCGCAAACGTCCTCCGCAGGAAGAGCCACGACAGCAGCGCCCCGCCCCCCAGCGCGGGTGCAATGCCTGCCAGCATGCCCACCGTCATGCCCCGCTGCCAGGCTGCCAGGCGGTGCTCGGGCACGTTGGGTTGGAACACCAGGATGACGAGCATGAGGGAGCACCACACGATCGCGATGGAGACGCCGGTCTTCAAGTGGTTCACCCAGCCCACCAGGTGAGGCCGCTGGGAGGGGAGGGGACAGGAGGGGGGCAGGGGAGAAGCAGGGTTGGTGGCCAAGGCGGCAAGTCATAGAGCAGGGGGGAGGTAGGCGGGAGGAGTAAAAGGGGGATGCGAGCGGACGGAAAAGGAGCGGGATTGAGGAAATCGTTGAGGCGCACATAGAGCTGCCGTCGTGACAGCAACCCCCGGTGCTACCCCCTCACCCATCTCAGGTACTGGTAGGCTATGGCCACAGAGAGGGCCAGGTAGCAGCAGGCAGCCACACGACGCCAGCCGAAGACCACGTCCGTCAGGGTCATGAGCACCTGCGCAGGGTGGGGGAGGGGAGCGGGGGTGGGGATATGGGTTGCATGGGGGTGGGTTGCATGGGTTGCCGGGGGTGGGGATCAGTTGCATGGGAGTCCGTGACCGTCTGTCCGCATGCAGCAAGGCAGCTGGGCAGGGTGTCTGTCGCTAACGAGAGCACGGGACAACACCCAGGCTCGGACTAGCTGGGCAGCTGCATGCATGCATGCATGCCTGTCCGGCTTCTCCCCTTCCCTGCTTGTGCGCCCTACCTTGATTGCAAAGGCGGACACCTCCGCGCCGCTGTGGCCCAGAGCCATGGGCCGGCGGCTCTTGGGGTTGACCTCCACCTGCACGCATGCGGGATGGGAGGGTCAAAGACCATACCATACCATAGGAAGCCACAGGGGGGTGGTTCGGGGTGGGGGGTGAGGGGGTATGGTCACAACGGCCCACGACACATAACCAATGCACCCTACGGAACGCAGTCACAGCCGCTGCTCCCGCGCCACCCCCCGCTGTCCCGCTGCCGCCCGCCCCCACCCCCACCTCCGCCATGTTGGTGAGCAGCGCCAGGAGGATGAACACCAGCAGACTGCAGGGGGGCGGGGGGAGGGGGAGGCACACAGGGAGGGGGGACGGGGCAAAGGTGAGCGCTTGGTGCGATCCTCCACTAGAGAGGCGGTGCCAGGGGAGGAGTGCTGCCCGGATTGCTAGGCTAATGATGGCACGTGATGGGTGACCCCCGCCAGCAGGGGCACCACTTGAGATGCGGCGCGGGATGGCTACCCCATTATCACGAGTAGCAGAGGCACTTGTGATCCCCTCCTCCCTCCCTTCCCGCCCTCCCGGTGCGCTGCTGCTGCCTACCTGGCCCCCGACACCACCGCATGCACCACCTGAGGCATCGTGGCGCAGCCTGCATGCATGCGTGTGCACGGGCGGGTGAGAGGGGAGGAACTGGTTAAAGGGGAATCAATAGGTACGCGGCAAGGCTCCTCCAAGGGAGGACGGGTCGGGTCGGGACTGTCGGACTGCCCCCCGCGGGCGCAGGGGCGCGTCCTGACACCCCTCTGCCCCCTGCCTCCTTATGCCCCTCCCCCAGCCCCCTGCCCCCCGCACTCACTGTAGGCGGGGAAGAGGTCCAGGTGCAGATGCGGCTTGGTGGGGCCGGTCAGCCGACAGGAGATACCCACCTGGAGGGGGGGGGGAAGGAGGAGAGCAGGAGGGCATGGGGCACACGTTGGGTGAGTGGGGACGGGAAAGGTGTGTGTTAAGAAAACTGGCTGCGAATAGGAACGTACTGTGATTGTCGGAAGATGAAGTCCCCACAGAACCGCCGCAGAGAGGCTGAGGCCCTCCCATTTTACCTTCCCTATACCCCTCCCCGCTCCTGCCTGTCCCCACTCACTTGCAGCAGGTTCAGCGAGGCCACGTCAAAGGCCTGGAAGAAGACGCTGGAGAAGAGGCGGAGCACCTAGAGGGAGGGAGAGCAGCAGCACAGAGGCGACAGCATGGGTTGTGAGCGCATGGGGTTACGACATCATGGGGTGCTCCTTCCAGCGGCAAGCACAAGCACGCGCCCTCCTTCCCTCGTCTCATGGTGCGGCAGCGTCACCACCCCTGCATCTCCAGCCATGCCCCAGCCTCTGCTGGGAGGGGAGGTTGGCCGCCCCTACCTAACTCCGCTGTCCACCTCCCCCCCTTCTCCCCCTCCTCCGCTGCCTGCCTGCCCCTCCCTCCCCCACGTCTCCCCTCCCCTCCTCAGCCTGCCCCACCCCACCCCGCACCCCACCTTGATGGGCCACACCACGGGGAACTTCTGTTCCTTGAAGCACCAGGCCACCCACACGCACAGGGCGATGTTGAGTGCCAGCAGTGCCACCATGCCGTACAGCAGCGCCACGTAGGCACTGTAACCCTGGGGGGGAGGGAGCAGGGGAGGACGGGGGGAGCACGGGAGGGGAGGGGAGGGTGTGAAGACCATGCATGGGGTGGGAAGGAGGGGAGCAGTGGCAGAGAGGCCACCAGCCGTCGGCAGTCCGCAGCAGCTGCTGCGCTGGTCCGCATAAGCGCGCTGTGCACTGCGCAGTGCAACAGGTACTCAATGCGCCGGCAGGTGCTCCATGCCGACGTCTCGTTCCTCCCCTCCTACCGGTAGCTCGTCTGTGCGTCCAGGCGCTAAATGGCGTGCCGGTCCCACACACGCCCCTCCCCAGGCCTCCCAACCCAGCCCACATCCCCCCATCTATCCCGCTCACCAGGTCTGCTAGCCAGTTGAAGCTGAGCACGCTGACCACCTTCCACGCCTTCCCGTCCTCCCGCATGTCCCACCCCTGACTGGGCTTTATGACGGTGGTGAAGAGCTGCCAGCCGTCCAGCAGGATCTTCAGGAGCACCCAGCGGATCACAATGCGTGTCTCGCTGTTCTCCTTGCTGCAGGGAGGAGGGAGGAAACAAGGAAACAAGGGGAGCGAGGGTACCGGTAGGCAAGGGTGGAGAAGGGACGGGAAATGGGTGCGCGTTGCACGTCAAGTCTACGCGGAGGAAGCAGGTGATGGAGTATGCGCGGTGCTCGACACCAAGCCATTATGGCTATACAGTGCGGGGGAGAAGGATTCCTTCTGAAGTCCAGGGAGCGTCTTACGCTGGGAATGAGTACGGCGGGTCTTTGTACGTCAAGAGTACGACATACCTGAGCGTAAAAAGCACTCCGAAGATCGCATGTTCGATACTGGCCTGGTGGGGGTCAAGGTCCTCACCCCCACGGCCTCCAGCGGCGGCGTCAGCATTCTTCGAACCCAACCTGGGAAATAGCGGTCACATGGTGCCACCAGGGTGGATTGCCAACTGACAATCGCTAGCAGTGCCAAAGCTGCGGACACGCCCTGACCCGCCAGGAACACTCCAGAAACACAACCCCTGGTCAATAGCCCCTAGGTTTCAAAGTGAGTAACTTGAAAGGGTATCGCCAAGAACATGCCTCGGTTATGCGCACAGTCGGGTCCAGCAATATCGCGCGGACATTGGCTGTCAGGATGCTGGAGGCTTGGGGGATACAACGCTATCTATGCCGCACATGTTTATACCCACTCAGCAACTGTCTGGTCATCCATTGCTGCCGCCAACATCTAGCCATCTAACTCACTACTAGGCATACCTGAATCTTTTGGAGAAAACACTCCCGCCCGCTGAGCTGGGTGCATACATGGTTCTCCTAACTAGTAGGCCGTGGAGTCCCTTCGAGCCGCGTTGCGAAGCTGCAAGGTCTTCCGGAACGTTTCAACGATGAAGTGGTTTACGTGTAGAATGATATGAGAGCAAAAGAAAGGTGCCTGAGGTCCTAAATTAACCTCTAGGCACAAGGCTTGCGGCCAAGAATTGGTGAAGTCTGGGGACGCGTCGACGTCTCTAGCGCTATTTACGTCCGTCATCTATGCATTCTTCAGCACATTTGTATAAAGTAGAACTGACACTACAAGGGCCAAATAGCTGCTTTGGTCCCTTCCAACTGTGAAAAAGTCTTTCAACGGCAATGTATGCTTTCGGTGCAGTAAGTCAATATAGATGCAATAAAGAGCTGAAACGAAACCTTAGAAAGCTGGCAACTCAAGCTAATTGGGTCAGCGAGGATGTACAACGGGATGGTCCTTTGCTCCTTTCCTTTCCGTATAGTGCACGATAGCTAGCCAGCGCCCAGCACTTGGTTTTCGCTCTATCCCTAGTTGTGGCCAACAGGAAACAGACTATAAGGAACATTACTGCTATGCAAGAGAGACGGCGTTCATTTCGCTCTTTGACTACAAGTTTGGCTATTGCTGACGAGCAGCTGGACTGCGAGCCTTAAATTTTTATAGCCCCAGTGATTTCTGGGTCAGAGCTTTTATATTTAGTAGTGTATACATCCAGCCTAAAATGAACACATCCTTCCACATAATGCCTTCTTGCCTTCCTGTCAGCTGTATAGCGACCAACACCAGTTTTAGTTGACTTAACATTCTTCATCAGAATACAATACTAAGATATATTAGCAAATTGGGTCTGGGTTGCTGGCAACGGGCTGAGATTGAGTTGCCCATTGGTGGCATGGTCACCGTCGCAAAATGCGGGTTGTGTTTACACCGTCCTATACCATGATTTACACGTGATGATCTACCGGTGTTGATACTGCGTGGCCGAATGCTCTCAATGTGACAGCTCACGGCTTGAAGCCAGGCTGGGTTTGGGGTAGTCCACCGTGATGTAAGCGGGTGGGTATGTCAAGTTTGTTACCTCCCCTGCCCTTGTGCCCTGCTGAATCAGCGTAAGGAAAGCGTTGCCTCTGCTCAGCAAAGCCAGGTTGGGTCAGTTAGAATGCGAAAGTTACAAGGGGGACCGGAGCTCCTGAAAGCCGGAAAGCCGTACAAGAGACCCAATCGCTAGCGGTACACGCTAGACAGCCGCAACCAAGCAACCTACCCCAGGGACATGCCCTGCAAAAAACAAGGAGCCATGCCAGACACATAACCACCGAAAACCAAGCCCGCAAGGCCACAGCACCACAAACACCAAGCCCGCGAGGGGTAAACATCACACAGGCCAAGCCCGCGAAAGAAGCAACAAACTATTGTACAGAGCAACTGCCAAGCTGCTGCGTTGTGTCACAGCAGTGCCCAACGGCCTCAAGGCTATCGACATTTGCGCGATCCTAAGCTAAAAGCAACCATAGGGGTTGTCAAAGGCAAAACAAACCAGGGTCAGGGGGAGGCCGGCGGGGACGCAGTATCAGGCGGGCCAACAAACCGTAGTTAGGCTTAGTTGAAGGTACGGCACCAGTATAGCGCAGCAGGCACGATGCTGCTGCACTCCTGCATTAGGGCGGCATTGTGCTATCCTAGGTTTGGTAGCAGCTTCTTGTGAGCACATTACTTCTGGCCCAAGTTTCTAAGCCACGCCAGCCACTGGCTTTCCTATATTATGATGCACTGCCGTTCTCATTAGGGAAGCAACTTTGGCACGATGTGCTGCGGGCGAAAGAGCAGCTTGATCACAAGGGGGCTTGGTCTTGGTTGGGGGACAACGGAGGGTCGAGCAACCTGTGTTGCAGATGCCCAGGGTGGAATGGTGTGGGATGTGGAAGCAAGACATGAAAAGGAGTTGGTCGCGGGAGTTGGTGCTATACGACAGACCTGTGGGAAACAAAGAAACGCAGAGCCCACCGTAGACCATACCCCTGCGGCAATGCGGTGGGTTGCTGCAAGAACCTGGTTACCCAAGGCCTGAAGCATTGAAGACGCATACCCGAATTAACTGGGCAGTATGCCAATATGCTTTTTCAAAGAAACGTAAGAATCCAACATTGACAAGGAACGGCATGCGCCATCGAGAAGTATGTGGAAGCCCCAAGCAAAGATGTATCCCGCAGACATGTAATTGAGCGTATTGTTAGCCTTTGTATTGTATTAGAAACGCTTTCGTTATGCGCAAAGCGGCCCCTGTACCGTGGTGTCCAAACACGTGCAACTGTACCGGAATGCCCGAAGAGGGACAGTTTCAACATAGATCGATCAAACAAGCGTATATATTTATGCTGCATAATGCAAGGTTAGCGAAAAACGACCATTGCCTTCTCAAGGAGCCAGTGCTTGCTTCTCCCGCCGCTCGTCCCGTGTACGAGAGATGAAGGCCGGGGAGCGAATCTGCCCTGGCATTGCGCGAAGTACCATAGTCAGGAGTGTCGTCTTTTGCATCACGACACAAGGGCTAAGAAAACAGCACATTTGGTGATCTTCAACGCAACCGACAGGCCCTCGCTACGCAGTATTTTCTCCAGCACTCATCCTAATCTTGGGATCGCGCACATACCGGTATCACCGTAAGTCGACATGAGCGTTCTCGTATCAGGGCCATGCTGCAGCGTATCTGAACAAACAGCGCGTAGGGCTAAGCAGCCCGAAAGGCGGGTTGTCGCCCAGCAAGCAGCATCGCCTTTGGCAAGCAGCTGGCGTCACTCTCCGCTACATGAGCCGCTTCTGCGGCGGCCAGCTTTAAGTCGAAATAACTTGCCGGCGCGTGGAGCACAGCTTTTGCCATCTGCAGCCTCATCCGCCATAGAGGCGTCTACGCAAGCGCCTTCATCTTCGCAAACATCAAAATGCCCCGTCCACCAGCTTTCAAATGTCCTTTCGGGGGCTTCCGCGAATGCCGTCTCTGCAACATCTGCCGTCATCGCCCCAACCGCTGCCCCGGCTGCCTTGCGCCCTATTCCGGGGCCGCCGCCGCTTAGCCTTGAAGCGCTAAAGGACGTAAGCATTATATTCTTTGAGGGCCTCCATGTCGCCATGTTGCGGTTCAGTCAGAAATACGGCCCCATCTGCAGGTGCGAATGTTTGAAAAGCTACCGGTATTCGTTCCAAAATGCAGGAATTTAGGGTTTTAGGGTTTTAGGAAGGAATTTCTTTACCTTGCGTTTACGGGATAAGCTTAGTTTAATATTCATGAACATGTTTCAAAGGGTCTGACCGCGGTTAGGGTTCAAATCCTCATGTACCTGCACTGGCCGATTCCAATTTCCCCACCCGTTCTGCGCTTTTCCTTATCCCCTGTCCCTCTATTCTCATACAGCAGCCGTTCACACCACCACTATCGGTCCAACCCAAGCTGCCCTGCCAAGCTGCCATACCTTAATCCCCGCCCCTCTCCTTCCTCCCTTGCCACCTCCCTCCTCCCATGTTCCCTCGCCTCTCGCCTTTCCTTTCCCACTCGCCCTCCCCCTCCTCTCACCATCCACCCGCCCCCTCCTTCCCTTCGCCTCTCCAGGTTCGCCAACCCCGCCTCCCTCAACGGCGCCACCTCCTGGGTCTTCCTCAACTCCCCGGACGCCATCCAACACGTGGCCGCATCCAATGTGCGCAACTACGGCCGCCGCTACCTGCCCGACATATACGCCTACGTCACACACGGCAAGGGGCTGCTGGGGTCGCAGGTGGGGTGGGGTTTTGGGGTTTTGGGAGAGGTGGGAAAAGAGGAGAATATGTGAGTGACGCATCAATGTCATGGCGGGAGGGGGAGCTGGGGAGGCTCCGAGGGTTGGGAGCCCCTTTTGGGGGCAGGAGTTTGGATCCCCATGGTTCCCCAACCCTTTCCGCTTCCGCTCCAATCCCAAGCCACCCCCCTCCAACAACGACAACGCAGGATGAGTACAACGCGCGGCACCGGCGGCTGTGCTCCGGCCCCTTCCGCAACCGGGCCCAGCTGCAGCGCTTCTCGTCCGTGGTGGTGGACAGGTGCGGGGGCCGGGTGGGTGGGGGAGCGGGTGAGGCAGGAGCAGACCAAATGCTTGTAGGCACGGAGCACGTATGACACCCATGCCTTCCTCCTTGCCTCCCTTTACCATCCCTACTCCACCCACCCACCGCAGGTCTCAGCGCCTGGCCGACATCTGGCTCTCCGCAGCCACCGCAGCCACCGCAGGCGGGGCAGCAGGTGCAGGTGCAGGGCCAGGCAGCCTAGTCACCGACATCTCCACCCAGACGCAGCGGCTCACACTGGACATTGTGGGTCTGGTGGCGTTCAGTCACGACTTCGGGCAGGTGGAGCGGGTGCGCAGGTGGGGGGGAGGTGGGGGGAGGGGAGGACCGGGAGACGCGGGCAAATGAGCTCAGCGGCTGTGTGGCTGTCGCTGCAGCCGGCTGCCAGCTGCTGCCACTGCGGCTCTGGAAGGGTGCCGTGTGTCCGAACTCCGAAGAACCAACTCCCTGGAACTCCGCTCACGCTCTTCTGCTGCTTCCCCACCACCTGCTGCCGCTTCATTTCATCCTCCTCTCCTCCCCATCCTGCGAAACGCGGCTGCAAAGCCCGCTCCCCTCCTCCTCATAACCCCCCTCCCTCCCCCCCTGACCAGGGACCTGTCCGGCGCTGCCTCCGACTCCTCCGCCCCCCAGGACCGGGTGCTCTGGGCGGTCAACACGTTCGGACAGGTGCTGGCGGACGTGTTCATCACACCCCTGCCGCTGCTCAAGGTAGGAGGGGGGAGAGGGAGGTGGGGAGGTGGGGAAAGAGGTGGGGAGGAGAATGATGGCCGCCCACCCGGCTTGACGTATGCCCAAACCAATCCGCTCGCCTAAATCATATCAGTCCTGGTCGCTGCATGTGTTACCTTTGCTAGATTGTGGCTGCCCCTCCCTCCCACTCCCTTCCTTCCCTCCATCTTCTGCGTCTAACAGCTTCACTGACAGCCCATTGCAACTAACCGCATATCGCTATTCCCTGTCACCTTGGCCTTCCCCCACTCCTTCCCTCCTCTCCCCACCATCCAGCTGCTAGACCGCCTGGGTGCCCCCCAGCTGCGGCAGCTGGCGGAGGCGGTGCGCGTGATGCGGGGCGAGATGCTGGGGGTCATACAGGTGGGGGTGGGGAGCGTGGGGCAGAGGGGCGAGATGCTGGGGGTCATACAGGTGGGGGTGGGGAGCGTGGGGCAGAGGGGCGAGATGCTGGGGGTCATACAGGTGGGGGTGGGGAGCGTGGGGCAGAGGGGCGAGATGCTGGGGGTCATACAGGTGGGGGTGGGGAGCGTGGGGCAGAGGGGCGAGATGCTGGGGGTCATACAGGTGGGGGTGGGGAGCGTGGGGCAGAGGGGCGAGATGCTGGGGGTCATACAGGTGGGGGTGGGGAGCGTGGGGCAGAGGGGCGAGATGCTGGGGGTCATACAGGTGGGGGTGGGGAGCGTGGGGCAGAGGGGCGAGATGCTGGGGGTCATACAGGTGGGGGTGGGGAGCGTGGGGCAGAGGGGCGAGATGCTGGGGGTCATACAGGTGGGGGGGGGGAGCGTGGGGCAGAGGGGCGAGATGCTGGGGGTCATACAGGTGGGGGTGGGGAGCGTGGGGCAGAGGGGCGAGATGCTGGGGGTCATACAGGTGGGGGGGGGGAGCGTGGGGCAGAGGGGCGAGATGCTGGGGGTCATACAGGTGGGGGTGGGGAGCGTGGGGCAGAGGGGCGAGATGCTGGGGGTCATACAGGTGGGGGTGGGGAGCGTGGGGCAGAGGGGCGAGATGCTGGGGGTCATACAGGTGGGGGTGGGGAGCGTGGGGCAGAGGGGCGAGATGCTGGGGGTCATACAGGTGGGGGTGGGGAGCGTGGGGCAGAGGGGCGAGATGCTGGGGGTCATACAGGTGGGGGTGGGGAGCGTGGGGCAGAGGGGCGAGATGCTGGGGGTCATACAGGTGGGGGTGGGGAGCGTGGGGCAGTGGGGCGAGATGCTGGGGGTCATACAGGTGGGGGTGGGGAGCGTGGGGCAGAGGGGCGAGATGCTGGGGGTCATACAGGTGGGGGTGGGGAGCGTGGGGCAGAGGGGCGAGATGCTGGGGGTCATACAGGTGGGGGTGGGGAGCGTGGGGCAGAGGGGCGAGATGCTGGGGGTCATACAGGTGGGGGTGGGGAGCGTGGGGCAGAGGGGCGAGATGCTGGGGGTCATACAGGTGGGGGTGGGGAGCGTGGGGCAGAGGGGCGAGATGCTGGGGGTCATACAGGTGGGGGTGGGGAGCGTGGGGCAGAGGGGCGAGATGCTGGGGGTCATACAGGTGGGGGTGGGGAGCGTGGGGCAGAGGGGCGAGATGCTGGGGGTCATACAGGTGGGGGTGGGGAGCGTGGGGCAGAGGGGCGAGATGCTGGGGGTCATACAGGTGGGGGTGGGGAGCGTGGGGCAGAGGGGCGAGATGCTGGGGGTCATACAGGTGGGGGGGGGGAGCGTGGGGCAGAGGGGCGAGATGCTGGGGGTCATACAGGTGGGGGTGGGGAGCGTGGGGCAGAGGGGCGAGATGCTGGGGGTCATACAGGTGGGGGGGGGGAGCGTGGGGCAGAGGGGCGAGATGCTGGGGGTCATACAGGTGGGGGTGGGGAGCGTGGGGCAGAGGGGCGAGATGCTGGGGGTCATACAGGTGGGGGTGGGGAGCGTGGGGCAGAGGGGCGAGATGCTGGGGGTCATACAGGTGGGGGTGGGGAGCGTGGGGCAGAGGGGCGAGATGCTGGGGGTCATACAGGTGGGGGTGGGGAGCGTGGGGCAGAGGGGCGAGATGCTGGGGGTCATACAGGTGGGGGTGGGGAGCGTGGGGCAGAGGGGCGAGATGCTGGGGGTCATACAGGTGGGGGTGGGGAGCGTGGGGCAGAGGGGCGAGATGCTGGGGGTCATACAGGTGGGGGTGGGGAGCGTGGGGCAGAGGGGCGAGATGCTGGGGGTCATACAGGTGGGGGTGGGGAGCGTGGGGCAGAGGGGCGAGATGCTGGGGGTCATACAGGTGGGGGTGGGGAGCGTGGGGCAGAGGGGCGAGATGCTGGGGGTCATACAGGTGGGGGTGGGGAGCGTGGGGCAGAGGGGCGAGATGCTGGGGGTCATACAGGTGGGGGTGGGGAGCGTGGGGCAGAGGGGCGAGATGCTGGGGGTCATACAGGTGGGGGTGGGGAGCGTGGGGCAGAGGGGCGAGATGCTGGGGGTCATACAGGTGGGGGTGGGGAGCGTGGGGCAGAGGGGCGAGATGCTGGGGGTCATACAGGTGGGGGTGGGGAGCGTGGGGCAGAGGGGCGAGATGCTGGGGGTCATACAGGTGGGGGTGGGGAGCGTGGGGCAGAGGGGCGAGATGCTGGGGGTCATACAGGTGGGGGTGGGGAGCGTGGGGCAGAGGGGCGAGATGCTGGGGGTCATACAGGTGGGGGTGGGGAGCGTGGGGCAGAGGGGCGAGATGCTGGGGGTCATACAGGTGGGGGTGGGGAGCGTGGGGCAGAGGGGCGAGATGCTGGGGGTCATACAGGTGGGGGTGGGGAGCGTGGGGCAGAGGGGCGAGATGCTGGGGGTCATACAGGTGGGGGTGGGGAGCGTGGGGCAGAGGGGCGAGATGCTGGGGGTCATACAGGTGGGGGTGGGGAGCGTGGGGCAGAGGGGCGAGATGCTGGGGGTCATACAGGTGGGGGTGGGGAGCGTGGGGCAGAGGGGCGAGATGCTGGGGGTCATACAGGTGGGGGTGGGGAGCGTGGGGCAGAGGGGCGAGATGCTGGGGGTCATACAGGTGGGGGTGGGGAGCGTGGGGCAGAGGGGCGAGATGCTGGGGGTCATACAGGTGGGGGTGGGGAGCGTGGGGCAGAGGGGCGAGATGCTGGGGGTCATACAGGTGGGGGTGGGGAGCGTGGGGCAGAGGGGCGAGATGCTGGGGGTCATACAGGTGGGGGTGGGGAGCGTGGGGCAGAGGGGCGAGATGCTGGGGGTCATACAGGTGGGGGTGGGGAGCGTGGGGCAGAGGGGCGAGATGCTGGGGGTCATACAGGTGGGGGTGGGGAGCGTGGGGCAGAGGGGCGAGATGCTGGGGGTCATACAGGTGGGGGTGGGGAGCGTGGGGCAGAGGGGCGAGATGCTGGGGGTCATACAGGTGGGGGTGGGGAGCGTGGGGCAGAGGGGCGAGATGCTGGGGGTCATACAGGTGGGGGTGGGGAGCGTGGGGCAGAGGGGCGAGATGCTGGGGGTCATACAGGTGGGGGTGGGGAGCGTGGGGCAGAGGGGCGAGATGCTGGGGGTCATACAGGTGGGGGTGGGGAGCGTGGGGCAGAGGGGCGAGATGCTGGGGGTCATACAGGTGGGGGTGGGGAGCGTGGGGCAGAGGGGCGAGATGCTGGGGGTCATACAGGTGGGGGTGGGGAGCGTGGGGCAGAGGGGCGAGATGCTGGGGGTCATACAGGTGGGGGTGGGGAGCGTGGGGCAGAGGGGCGAGATGCTGGGGGTCATACAGGTGGGGGTGGGGAGCGTGGGGCAGAGGGGCGAGATGCTGGGGGTCATACAGGTGGGGGTGGGGAGCGTGGGGCAGAGGGGCGAGATGCTGGGGGTCATACAGGTGGGGGTGGGGAGCGTGGGGCAGAGGGGCGAGATGCTGGGGGTCATACAGGTGGGGGTGGGGAGCGTGGGGCAGAGGGGCGAGATGCTGGGGGTCATACAGGTGGGGGTGGGGAGCGTGGGGCAGAGGGGCGAGATGCTGGGGGTCATACAGGTGGGGGTGGGGAGCGTGGGGCAGAGGGGCGAGATGCTGGGGGTCATACAGGTGGGGGTGGGGAGCGTGGGGCAGAGGGGCGAGATGCTGGGGGTCATACAGGTGGGGGTGGGGAGCGTGGGGCAGAGGGGCGAGATGCTGGGGGTCATACAGGTGGGGGTGGGGAGCGTGGGGCAGAGGGGCGAGATGCTGGGGGTCATACAGGTGGGGGTGGGGAGCGTGGGGCAGAGGGGCGAGATGCTGGGGGTCATACAGGTGGGGGTGGGGAGCGTGGGGCAGAGGGGCGAGATGCTGGGGGTCATACAGGTGGGGGTGGGGAGCGTGGGGCAGAGGGGCGAGATGCTGGGGGTCATACAGGTGGGGGTGGGGAGCGTGGGGCAGAGGGGCGAGATGCTGGGGGTCATACAGGTGGGGGTGGGGAGCGTGGGGCAGAGGGGCGAGATGCTGGGGGTCATACAGGTGGGGGTGGGGAGCGTGGGGCAGAGGGGCGAGATGCTGGGGGTCATACAGGTGGGGGTGGGGAGCGTGGGGCAGAGGGGCGAGATGCTGGGGGTCATACAGGTGGGGGTGGGGAGCGTGGGGCAGAGGGGCGAGATGCTGGGGGTCATACAGGTGGGGGTGGGGAGCGTGGGGCAGAGGGGCGAGATGCTGGGGGTCATACAGGTGGGGGTGGGGAGCGTGGGGCAGAGGGGCGAGATGCTGGGGGTCATACAGGTGGGGGTGGGGAGCGTGGGGCAGAGGGGCGAGATGCTGGGGGTCATACAGGTGGGGGTGGGGAGCGTGGGGCAGAGGGGCGAGATGCTGGGGGTCATACAGGTGGGGGTGGGGAGCGTGGGGCAGAGGGGCGAGATGCTGGGGGTCATACAGGTGGGGGTGGGGAGCGTGGGGCAGAGGGGCGAGATGCTGGGGGTCATACAGGTGGGGGTGGGGAGCGTGGGGCAGAGGGGCGAGATGCTGGGGGTCATACAGGTGGGGGTGGGGAGCGTGGGGCAGAGGGGCGAGATGCTGGGGGTCATACAGGTGGGGGGGGGGGGTATGACCTGTAGACGTACAAGTGGGGTGTGGGTGGGAGTGGGAGGGGAGTAGCAGAAATCCCCTTCCTAGTACCTGTTGGGCAGGAATGGGACTGGGATCGATGGGTGCCTGCTCACCTATGTTCTCTCCCCACCTGCCTGCCCCAGGAAGTCACCCCCTCCCTGGCCCCAGCACGCACGCTCTTAGCTCGTAGCTACCCCCTCTCGCTCCCTGTGCGAAATGTCCCTCCCCTCTCCCTTAACCGCCGTCTTCGCTTCCTCTCCCTCCCTCCCTTCCCCCCAGGAGCGCCGAGCGGCCCTGGCCTCCGATCAGAGCTCCCATGATGACCTGCTGCAGGCGCTGCTGACGGTGAGGGGGGGGGAAGGGGGGGCAAACGACAAGATAGGGAGGAGGTGTGGTAAATACTAAATAGACTGGCCGCGAGTCGGAACATAGGAACATAGGAGGGTGTGTTAAAATAACTAGGAACATAGGAGGGTGTGTTACATAACTAGGAACATAGGAGGGTGTGTTAAAATAACTAGGAACATAGGAGGGTGTGTTAAAATAACTAGGAACATAGGAGGGTGTGTTAAAATAACTAGGAACATAGGAGGGTGTGTGGGGGGGTGTTGAGGGACCCCGCCTCCCTCACCATACCATGCTTGAACCCCCCAACCCCCTTCCCCCACCCCCATCAAACCCCCAGGCCACCGACGACGCGGGCGCCAGCCTGACCGACGAGGAGCTGTGGGAGGATGTGCACGACATCATGGGTGCCGGCCACGAGACCACCGCCACCACCACCGCCGCGCTGCTGTACTGCATCGCGGCGCACCCCGCTGTACGGCAGCGGGTGGAGGCGGAGCTGCAGGGGGTGCTGGGTGAGGGGGCTGGGGGGTGAGGGGGCGTGGGGTGAGGGGGAAGGTGGGGTGAGGAGAGATTGGGGAGTGGCGAGGGGAGAAAAAATTACATAAGTGAAACAACGAATCCCAATCCCATATCCCGACTCATGCAGTGAGCGCCTCGTACGGGATTACCTCGTACTTACCCCGGCACTCCTGTCTTCAGACTCTTCATCCACACCTGCTCAACCACACACACCCTCTCCTTCCTCACCTCCTCTGCAGACGGGCGGCCCCCCAGCTTCGACGATTTGGAGCGGCTGCCCTACCTGCAGGTGGGGGGTGGGGGGCGTGAGGAGGGTGGGCGGGGAGGAGGGAAGGGGGCTCTGCATTACTGTGGCACCCGCTGCCTTACGCGCGTTGACTATACCCTTCCTTACTGCCCCTGCTGTCCTGCCCCCACCCTCTCCCCCCCAGGCGTGCGCCAAGGAGGTGATGCGGCTGTACCCCGCCATCCCCGTGTTCCCTCGCGAGGCGCTGCGGGAGGATGTGCTGCCGTCGGGGCATGCCATCAATGCAGGTGTGTATGGAAGGGGGGGAGGGGGGAGGAGGCAGGGCCATGCACTTCCAGGTGTGTCATGACCCCTCATGAGGCCCGTCTGCTGCCGGTGCTGCCCACTTGCTGCCTTCCTTCCACCCCCGACTCAACCCATCGAGAGTGTGTTACACCTTCCCCCTCCTTTCCTCACTCCCCTCCCCCCCCCTGCCCCAGGTGACGTGGTGTTCATGTCCTCCTACGCGCTGGGCCGCAACCCCGACCTGTGGGACCAGCCGCTGACCTTCAACCCCGACAGGTCGGTGGGGGCAAAGAAGAAGGAAGTTGGGGTGGGGGGAGACGGGAGGCAGAGGCTGAGAAGGGGGTGGGGGGGGAAAGAAACCCCACCGCCATATAAGCCCCACTAGTTCCCCTCCATACCTCCCACCTCCTCCCCCCCAGGTTCTCCCCCGAGGCCGAGGCCGCGCAGCACCGCTTCCAGTGGCTGCCCTTCGGAGCGGGGCCGCGCATGTGCCTGGGGGCGTCGTTTGCGCAGGTGGGAGTGAGGGGGCGGGGGAGGCGGAGGGGAGCATGGTGGTCTCTCAAGGGGAGGCAGGGCAGGGAGGGCGTGAGCTCCATGCATGTGGGGGACACGCACACGTGCGTGCATGCGAGTCCCCCACCTTCCCCCTGTACATGGGCCCATGTTTGTCCTCCTTCTCCCGGGCTGATGAGGAGAGCCTACCACATAGCTATTGCCTTGCATGTTGCCTCCTAACCTCCCCCCTCCCATTCCTTCCCTCCCCCCCCACCCGCCCCCCATCAGCGCACTTACCTATTTTGTTCTCCCACCCCCCACCAACCCAGATGTCGGTCGTCCTGATGGCTGCAGTGCTGCTGCAGCGCTTCTCCTTCACCCCGCTGCACCCCAACACGCCCCTCATCCCGGCAGCCTACGACATCACCCTCAACTTTAAACCCACCAACGGACTGCGCATGCGGGTGACACCCCGGCAGTGAGATGTGAGCCTGATGGGCGGGCGAGGGAAGGAGGGTCGCAGGGGCAACAGCAGCAGCGGAGACTTGAGAGAGCCTGATGGGGGAGAGGGACGCGCGGGGAGTTGGGCGACGGGTATCAGTGCCAGGGGGCGTTTGCCAGGGGCCCATGTGTCAAGATGTCAGAACATCATGCAGAAGAGCGAGGAGCAGGGCATGACTTATGACACACTTATGACACAGCCGCAGAGTAGCTAGCATATACATTAAACAGTTGAAGGTTGGTTGAAGGTCAGTTGAAGGAGAAGAACAAACATAGAGCAGACGCATGGTAATGGTGATCAGGTGACAATGTTGATGTTGCAAGGGGGTTCGTACGAGGCGCCGCATGACATACAAGAAGAAGACTAACTCGAGGCATGTGTGGCGTTTATATGGCTGGGCATGAAGTGGCAATACTGGCGAAGTGGCGATACTATCTATCCGTGATGGTAAGGTGTGAAGGCAGTTGAGCGGTTTGTTGGTGGTTGTTGGTGGTGGTTATGGAAGCTTGACGGAGGGAGGGCGGGCACGCAGGCACATCTGCACGCATGAGGGAGAGCTTATGTGAGGATGCTTCTTGCTTACACAATACTTTGCTAGGTGCGTACTCTAACTGACGCTGAAGGAGGACAGGTAGGTTGGGGCCGCTTGGCTCCTGCTTTCCTTTGCCTTGGACGAAGTACTGCGGGGAATGCGGCGTGCGTGGGATTTCGTGTGTTTTGTGTGCACGGCAAGCGAGTTGCCGTGTCCCACAACGCGCCGTTTCATGGAGAGAAGAGCACTGGTGCAAGAGGAGGGAGCAGAAGCACCCGCGAGCATGCAAACATGTGTGTGTATGGCTGGACGCAAAAGGTACCGGTACTGAAGAGAGAAGAAGAAGAATGAAGGTTGTGAGCTGTTGCGGAGTTGCATTGTTTCGTCGTTGCTGTTGCTGACACAAGGATACTGTATAGGGTTTAGGTGGTGGTTGGTGTGTTTCAGGGGTTGACAGTTATGTTGATAGGTCGTAGGCTGCGTTGCCGTACAACCATAGCTAACTAAGTACAGGTAGCTTATCCGTTGAAAGTACGGTAGGGATGTGCGTCTGCTCACCGGGGAAGGTTGTTATGGGCTTGCCGTACACGTGTATTTCGTCGTACAAGTGGATACTGCTGCAACCTTGCACATACACGGAGGTAAAATGCGTGCGAGTGAGATCTGACACGTAACATACGGTACACACAACAGCTAGTTGGTTATCTTGGAACGTGTGTGGACAGCTTAGCTACAAGCAATGTACGGCACTTGGCTTTCGTACACACCCGTTGAGATGCCCTATATCCATGTGCCTATCCTCAGCAAGAGGATCCGAACCATTTATCAGCTTTAGGAAGCTGACACCCCTTCTCGAACTACCCCTGCGCTCATCCGCTATCCACCCCTTTCGCGCTTCACCATCTGTCGCTCAGCAGATCGCAGGGTCCCCCACAAGTTGGCATTCACCTCTCGTGAGCCATAACCCACTCACCACTCCATACCCCTCGCCCTCGACAGACAGACAGACAGGTCCGTGCCTCTTAACGCTCCTACACCTTCAACATCATCACACGCATGTTATACTCGTGTCCGTTCTCTTCCCTCTTTCCTCTCTCTCACTCCTCTCTCCGCACCCAGACAACTATGAGGCAACTTGTCACTCAGACGAACCATACAGACGAACCACGGGGTCTTGGCCACCCCGGTACCAGTACCAAGGTAGTTTGGAGTTTTCCCCGCCCCCTCCCAAGCACCCCGTCCCTCGTCCTACAACACGTCAGTTTCCTCTCCTTACCCCCCGCCTCTTCCTAAGCGCCCTTCCCTCTCCCCCCCCCCAGTTAGCGGCTGCGGCTGCTCGCCATGAGCTCCCGAGCAGCCGCCCTCAGGCTGCGTGTGCCGCTGGGGGGTGCGGGGGCGGCTGGGGTCCGGAACCTGCCGCTGCTGCTGCTGCTGCTGCCGGCTGTGGTGGTGCCAGAGGGGGAGGCGGGAGGGCTGCCCGCCCCCGCCTGCCTGGAAGACCCCACCTGCTGCTGCTGGGGGGCTGCGGGGTCTGCTTCGGAAGGTGAGGAGGAGGTGAGGGGCAGGCCGGCGCGTTGCCACTCGCGGAGGCCGCCCTGGGAGGAGGGGAGGAGAGGCCAGGGAGGAGAGGCCAGGGAGGAGAGGCCAGGGAGGAGAGGCCAGGGAGGAGAGGCCAGGGAGGAGGGAAGAAGGGGATTGGAGTTGCATGCGATTCGCACAGTGCTGGAGCAAGGGACGGGTGTGGCTGTCACCGCAAACCCCCAGCCACCCACCTTGACGTGTGTGACACGCGTGTAACCCGCCTGCTGCAGGAAGTAGATGGCCTTCAGACTCCTGGAGGGGAGCAAGGGGGGCAGGGAAGGGGGGGGGTCGGCTACTGCTGCACACGTGCCCTAGCAGGCGGGAAGGGCAGCAGGAGGGAAGGGCGGCGGGAGGATAGCTGCATGGGGCGCACATGGGTATCCCTTCCACCCTTCCTTTCCCCCTCCTTTCCCCCTTTCCCTTCCTTCCCCTCCTCTCCCTCCCTCCTGCCCACCTGGACTGGAACCCGAACTGCGTGCCCGGCTTGTTATCCAGCGAGCCACCCGACTCGCACAACACAAGCACCTGGGGGGGGAGGGAGGGGGAGGGGGAAAGAAGAATCCCAAGGTGTTTAATGATGATGCTAGCAAACAAGCTGACAAGCTCCTGGTGACATTGGCCGAGTTAGCCGAGGGGGAGGGAGAGCAGCAGGGGGGCGGAGGTAAGGAGACAGGTGGAAGGGAAGGGAGGATGTGCCATGGTGTTCGTGCCGATAGCGGGAGCCCCAAGTGGCAGCAGCCCCCTCCCACGTTTCACCCTCTCCCCGCCTCCACCCCTGCCCCCCTCCCACCTCCTTGCTACGGGACACGCACGCCTCCACCTGAGCTACGAAGTCGGGGTTTAGCTCTGCGGAAGGCAGGGTGGAGGGAACGGGGGAGAGGCGGGCGGGTCAGATAGGCCGAGCCACAAAAGTGCTGGCCCTGCAGGGGCCCCAGGGATTAGGGGGGTGGGTTGAGAGGCAGCGAGGGGAAGGAGGCCCCTGCACCCCCTATCGGACGGCAGTACATTCCAGCCTAGTAGTTAAAGTGGAGTGGGTGAAGGGGAGGGGGTTGGTCGGCCTCCCCACATTCCATGGGCCCTACCACCCCTCCCCTTCGCCCCTTGCACTCCCACCCTTCCCCCTTCCTTCTCTTCTTCTGCTCTTCCCCCGCTCCACCTCACCCGTTCCAAAGATTCCGAAGAACGCGAACCCCGCTCTCCGGATGTTGGCTGCCAGGCTCCAGCCGCTGATGGGCTGGTAGAGCGGTACGGCGGTGGAGGGCTGGGGGGCGAGGGAGGAGGACTGGGAGGCCAGCCGCACGTCTAGCAGCACGGCGCTGAGGAGGGAGGGGAAGGGAGAGGGGGAGGGAGAGGGGGAGGGGGGAGGAGGGGCGGAGAGGGGGGAGGGTCTAGGAGGAGGAGGAGGATAAGGAGAGGGAGGATAAAGGAGAGGGAGGGTAAAGCCTGGGTAAGAGGGGAGACGCCACCCAAGTGACTTCGATATGCCCGGAGGGAAACCCCCGAAACACCCGACGCCCTCCAGGGAAGGCAGGGAAAGAGCCACCCCAACCCACGTACAGCCCGTTGCCGTTGGCCTCCATCATAACGTTACCCCCGCAGGCACTCACCCCTTTCGTGCCCGCGCATACGCCTCATCGGGGCTCACACTCCGCACCCCCCCGCGTGCCACCAGCACCCCGTACATCTCCCGCCAGTCAACCGACTCCTGTGCGGGAGGGGGGGTTGAGGGGGAGGAGGGATAGGAGGGAGCGAGGCATAAAGTGAGAGGGAGAGGCAGAGCGGGACAGACATGGCTACTCAGGCTTCTTCTTCTTCTTCCCACCGCCCCTCCCTCCCACCTTGGGGCGCCCACAACTTCCGGCCTGTTAAGGTCACGGTGCGTGTTCGATCGCGGCTTCCGGCCTTCCACTCCTCCCTCCCTCCCCAGCCCCCCCCCCACATTGGGTATTCTTCTTTCCCCCCACCTTGAACGCCTCCCTGAACCTCGGCGCCACGAAGAAGGTGGCCAGGAAGCCCACCGCAGCGGAGCCCAGACCCGCGTATGTCAGCAGCAGCGCGGAGGAGGGGGCGGGGGCGGAGGTGGGGCCATGGATCTCGGGAGCCGACACAGCTGCAGCAGCAACCTCAGCCCCAGCCCCAGCAACAGCAGCAACCGCCTCCTGGCCTTCCGCCTGCTTGTTACCGGGGAAGGCAGCGCAGTGACGGTGACTGGTAATCACGGGTACCGTTATACGGCAGCAGGAAGCAGTACGGGCAACAGCAGCACTAGCAGTAGCGGGGGCCAACAGCACAGGCCAGCAGAACGGATGTGGGTGAGGATAGATAGTGGGTTTGTACGACGGAGTACCGTGCGGCAGTGGGTTCTAAGGTTGCAGGGGCGCGTGCACGTGCGGTCAGGTGGAGACATCGTCAGCGCTGGTGCAGTACAGGTGAGGAAAGGGCACGGTACGCAATGCAAAAGGAGTGTGACGGCCTGGGAAGCGGGTAGCATTGTTAGATGGCATGGTACGGTAACCGCACCTGGACTGAAGGTGCTGTCAGCAAGGGGGCAGACGGTTCAGCTGCGGAGAAAGGAAGCGATGCAATTGTTGCTGTAGCAAAATGGCTTTACAAGCACCATGGCCCTTGGAGTGCGAACCAATACCACACATCGCAGCAACACCCTTACCAACGACAGAGAAAGCGGGAGCCGTAGAAGCAGGCAGTTCACTTGTGATAGGAGCAGCTGCAACCGCAAGGGCATCTTCTGCAAGCGCAGGCGACGTGCAAGCGCCGACGATAATGCCCGATGCAAGGAGAGTTGCTAGCTCTGACTTCCGCTCCTCCTTGCGGTCAAGCGCTGCGTTCTTCAATGTGTATGCGCATATTTGCAAGCGTCCGCGACGCGACTGACACAGTTGTGGACGACTTGCGCCATTATGGCTCGCTGCGCGAAGCGCTGACTGCATCCTTACAGCGCACTAGCTACCGGTGGTTGCAGTGCTGTTAGATTTCTCAAGGCGTCGCCAGCCCAGTTTAGTGTCGGTTCTCTGGGATCCATGGATTATGCTCCGAAGTCAGCATCCCCTAAATGCGCTCTAGCAAGAGCTGGCAAGGAATTTGTTTTATTGTGCTACCCCAAGCTCCAAGACGTCGTTCAAGTCCGTTCCAAGACGAAAGACCCAGAAAATGGTGATAGCGAAGGTGCATTTAACCTTTGCTTGCAGCTCCTTACACGACTGCCCGAGCTACGACGTTATTGGCCGAAGGCTGTTTACATATGCACTATCATAACAGACTAATACGGCTTACTCCTCCGCAAAGCCCTTGCAAGGCCCAGCGCATGTTGTCAACCTCAATCCATTGTGACCCATACACCCATTGCGGCCAACTTGGCTGCACCAGCTCTTGTCCTCCTCACGGAACTGTGGGAACTTTCTTACGGAGGCTGTCGGCCGGTTTGGTGCCATTCTTACAAAGGTAAGAACGGGGTGCGGTAAGATCCAAGACAAGGCTTAAACAAACCTCTCGATACCTCCTTGCACGACCTTCTGGCATGGAGGTGCTTACGGCGCATCAGTCTTCAGTCCTTGTCCTCGCGGCTATCGCAACATCTTCAAGACGCCGAGAGGGGCAAGGACACACCTTTCCAGAAAGGGCATACTTTTGTTGGCCTGGAGGCAACCCACAATACGTGCTCGTCGCCGCAAGGGAGAACTTGGCGCCGGGGAGCTTTAACAAGACACTGAGCGTGGCATGGTGCCAGTGTTTGCGAGCTTTTACCATCGCTCAGTGCCAATCATAGATCTACAAATGTTCTCATACATGGACTACAGAAAGAGCGTGTGGTAACGATGAGGTCCAGCACATCCCTTGGCATGATCACTCGGGCAGGCTGCGCACGCGTGCGGTGCCGTACGTGAACTGCATGCGTTGAATGGAACCAAGCAGCCAGCAGACCAGGATATCGTCCACTCTTAACTTCTATCATAACAGCACATGCAGAGACGTGATACCCTATATTAAAGTTCTAACTCGCATGGCTACAGTAGCTATTTTGAGCCCGGCAACAAAAGCGGAAAGTTCCGTGTTATTTTGTTTGTTCCGTAAGCGGTATCTATAGGGCATATCCTTGCGTGCACGTCGTAGTCGGCCTGGTGTACATGAAAGCCGATAGGCAGCAAGGTCAAACCGCATCCTGCGGCATGGAAGTTAGCGTCGCATGAACGGCCGCATAAAATTTAACAGCTTCTACATCTAATGCTTGGTAGCCATCTGCTTCAACGCCGTACGCCGCTTTCGCCAGTTGGCGCTCGCCACAATCGTTATCCTCGAGGTTGCGAACCACCTGGAATGCGCCCAAGCGGTGGCCTTGTCAGCCCTTCAACAACATCTATGACGGCGCATCGTGGGCCCCAGGTATGCAGCATCCTCCTGCGACAGGCCCTGTGAACATCGCCAATTGCCAAGTCCGCTTGAGCAATTGTTGCAGATGTCCTACCCCCTCCCCATACCCCAAGCCTGTGCCCTTTGCGGAACGTGGCCTTCGCAGGCGTTCCAAGCTCAGAGGGCACTTGCTTCAGCAACCAGCGACGATTCCCAATCCCCGGAAGAGCCCTTGACCGTAAGCCGTACTCAGCGTCGCCAGGCACGCCCGCGACGTATTCTGCTATCTGATGACGAAGAGGATGGTGCCGGCGATGGGGGACCAGCGCCGTTGGCACCTTCAACCCAAACTCACATTAGCAGTAGCCCTGACCATGCCAAGTCACCTGCGCCGAAACTCCTGGCAGGCGGCAGCCCGCGGCCCCAGGCGGTTTCTCCGGTGATTTCCTTGGCCTCCACAAAGCAGGAACAGCAGCATCCTCTACAAAACGTCACGAATATGCCTGAGATGCAGTCCAGGTGCAGTCCAGGCGCACGCCCAACATCCCTGCTCAACGGAGGCAGCTGCAGCAGTAGGAGTCCCAAGCTTCCCGGCAGTGCTGCAACGAAGGCAGGTTCGGCTCAAGGCAGCAAGCAGGGCATCCTGGAGCTCGCAGCCCTCCTCAGTAACGCCCGCATCCAAAGCCCCTGGAAAGCTGCCACCAGCGGTGGAAGCGGCCTTCCGCAGCCGCAGCCTGAGCTACATAGCCGCTCTGGTTCCGATTCTGGCTGCATGGAAGCACAGCACCCTCTATCACAACCTCAGCCGCAAGGCGCCCGCTCGCCTCCAGCTTCTCCACGGCAAAGAAGCACAGGAAAGGTCGCCCAGAGAGGCCTCAACCGTGACGACGAAGAAGACGATGAGGAGGAGGCGCCGCTCACCTTCGCCCGCAGCGTGCGTGTCATCCGGAGTCGCCGGCGTGTACTGGAGGACGAGGAGGATGAAGAGGACGAGCATGCGGTGGACGGAGGGGTAAAGCCGGCGACGAGTGGGTGTCTTGACAGCAGCAGCAGCAGCGGGCATGACGCGGGGTGCGTGGGGACGCCATCACTGCTGGTACCGGCTGCTATTGCTGATGCTGCTGTCGCCGCCTCTGCCGACCTTGTGCCATCTGGGTCACCGCACTCCCCATCTGGGTCAGGTGATACCCCATCTGGATCAGGTACCCCATCTGGGTCAGGTGATACCCCATCTGGGTCGCCCGGCTCTTGCTACAGCAACCTCGGCAGCGCTCAAGACAGCTTCTATTCGGCAGACAGCGGCGAGGGAAAGCCAAGTCCCAGCCTTCCTGTGGCCGCACCTGCCCTGTCTGCTGCCGTCGGTGCATCCAGCGCGCTCACTTGGGGCACTGCTGCGGGCAGCATCAAGGACTTGCCCGAGCCTCTCTCCAATCCAAGCGCTGAAGAAGACACATCAGCATCAAAAGCACATGTGCCAAGAGCGGAGTCCGGACTGCCGGCGTTGGCCACGGATGCACCATCTGCGAATTGGCAGCAGCAGCTGGCGCGGGTGCCCCGGCGGCGCCAGGGCCGGTCGGGACGCGAAGCAGCTGGTAGATCCGTCCTTGGACTGGCCCCTGCCTCGGGCCTGCAGACTGGGGCCGGCACCGGCTCCTCGGGTCCAGGAACAGATGACGTCGGAGATGACGGGCTCATGTACGACCTGTACGGCGAGCTGTTGCTTGCGGAGCAGCTGAGGGGGCTGTCGCTGCGTGCCGGCGTGGCGGCAGACGGCCTAGCCGTGGAGGCGTTGGAAGGCGAGGAGGAGGAGGCAGAGGAGGGCGAGGTGGGAGAGCAGCAGCAGCCACTGCTGCAGGCTGACGTCGGGGATGGTGGTGATGGTGCGAAGCTGCAGGAGGCTACGGAGTCGGCTGAGTGGCTGTCACCTCCCTCCTCGGCAGTGGGTTGGGACCGGGCGCAGGGAGCTGAGCCGGAAGAGGAGACGGCACAAGCAGGCGGCCCCTCCTTAACGGGCGGGGATTCGGGCTGGGGGAGGGGTGCGGCAGGTGCGAGTGGAGTCACACGTCAGATGGTAGACCTCACGCTGCTCAGTAGCCCCGAGGAGGCTGGGAAGACGGGGAAGGAGCGACGCGGTAACGTTGGAAGCAGCAGTGGGACCAGCAGTGGCAGCCAGCTGACGACCGGCTTGCAGCGAGGTGGTGTTGGGGGCAGCAGTGCTGCGACTCGCGGTGTTGATTTGTGCAGCGACGATGACAGCGATGACTGGGTCCCCATGACGACGGCGGCGGCGGGTCGTACGGCACCTCGGCGAGGGCAGCCCGGAATCTCCACCACCACCAGCACTGCTGCTCCCGGCACTGCCCGGCGCCGAGTCATTCTGGAGGATAGCAGCCCCGACAGCAGCCCTTCCGGCATTGTTGGTGTTGGTGTTGGTGGTGCTGCTGGTGACAGTCCTGCCGGCCTGTTCAGCCTCTTCACCCGCGGTGGTGCCTCCGGAGTTCCTCTTGGCGGCAGCGCCATGAATAACAACTGCAACAAGGGCGTCGTTAGCACCAAACCTAATAGCGGTGGCGACGGCATGTCCCGCGATCCGTACGAGCTGCCCGAGTCGCCCAGGCCGCCCGAGTCACTCCCGCGGTTTCCAGGTCCCCGCCGGGGCGGCCGCGACAATGGCAGTGGCAGTAGCGAGCGTGACGGCAGCGGTAAGGGCGGCGAAGCCGGCGGCTTCGAAACTCCCTGGGCTAGGCGTTTGCCGGCGCCCCGGGATGAGGAGGAAGATGAAGACGACGACGCGTCATCCGTATCTGTGCTGACCATTGATGATGACGAGGACGAGAATGAGGAGGAGGAGGACGAGCTGCTGCCCCTGCGTACACCCGCACCGCCGCAACTGCCGCTGCCCAACCTGCTGTTTACTACGCCGGGCGCGGGGGAGGGGCGGAAGCAGGGAGGAGGTGGAGGGGGTCGAGGTAGGACGACGCCCACACAGCCGCCGATGACGACTGACGGAGGCGTCGCAACCGGTCGTGGTGGTGGGGGTGCGGGAGGGAGTACGATAAAGAAGAGGAAGCCGGAGGGTCCGGAGGCAACGGCGGCAGCGGCTCAGCGGGCCTTCCTGAAGACGCGACCGGTGGTGGCGCAGGAGCTATACAACAAGTGGGTGCATGGGACTGTGGTGGAGCAGCGGGTTGTTGTTGCTGTCTGGCGCCGTTAGGATGCTCATGGCGGTACAGCCCGCCGGACTTCTGTCGGCAACCTGCCTGCAACCTGTACGGAATACGTTTTTTTACACCCCTCCTTCTCCTGGGTTGTTTTCCCCAACCTCTCCCACCACTACCTTAGGTGGAACGCTGCGGTGTTCTCCGGCCAGCTGCCGCCCGACCTGCCGCTCGTGTGGAACCCGCGACTGACCACCACTGCCGGCCAGGTGGTGGCGCGGCCGGAGCTGCTGGGCGCTAGCAGGTGTGGAAGCTCTTGATGTGGGGCGAGGGGAGAAAATCAAAGACAAGTGAAGCAGAGAGGAGAGGGCGGGCCGTTTGTGGGGAGCAGGTTTGTGCGGAGCAAGGTTTAATTGGGATGTAAATGAGGCGAGGCTATGCGCCTGGGACACTACCGCACTGCAAGCCTGCCTGCCTCGAATTAAACAACATTCGGACACTCGCACGCCACCCCTGATCCCCAACCCCTACTCTGTTTTCTTTTCTCCTCTTTTCCCCCGACCCCTCCCCCCCCAGGCGTGTACCCGCCAAGCTGGAGCTCTCCACCCGGCTGATCGACTGCATTGAGAAGCTGCACAACACGCTGGCGCATGAGATGTGCCACGTGGCGGGTGAGAGCGGAGGGAGGGGGGCAGGGGGAGAGGGGGGCGGTTGGGGTGCTGTTTGGACAGGCTGTTAGGTGGTGGCTGCTGCACGTTACGCATCCGGAGCTATGGTTCGACGGTGCAAATCGTGAAGGCGTACCGGTACGTTTGCTGGCCGTTTCCTCCTTCGAATACCGGTACCCTTTGCCCCTGAACCTACGCCACCCCTCCCTCGATGCGAATAACACCGAATTACCCTTTCCCCCTCCCTCGCAGCCTGGCACCTGAGCCACGAGTACCAGCAGCCCCACGGCCCCGCCTGGGCTGGCTGGGCGCAGAAGTTCATGCGGCACGACCCCTCCCTCATCATCACGCGCACCCACGACTACAAGATCGAGTACGCGCACCGCTGGGTGTGCACGCACGCTGCATGCGGCAAGGAGTACGGCCGGCAGCGGCAGACCATCCGCGTGGGCAAACACGTGTGCGCGGTGTGCCATGCGCCGCTGCGCTACCTGGGCCGTTTCGACGCACGGGGCAGGCTGGTGGCTCCGGCGAGCGGAGGAGGAGGAGGAGGAGGAGGAGCGGCCGGGGTTGGAGGCGGGGCGGCGGCTGGCACGACTGCCAAGAAGGTGTGTTGCGAACACGGGCCGCGTGTGGGGTGGTTGTTGCTGTTGCTGCATTGTTGCTTCTGCTTGCAGAGCGCAAGAGCTCTGACAGTAGTCGCCTCAGATGGAGTGTGGCATGCTGGCATCTCCGTGCATGTGTGAGGAATCACCATGTGGCTGTTAGAAGCACTGCGGCGAGACGTGTGTGCCATGCTAGCAGTACTTCTACTCCAACCCGGCTGCTGGTTGCCTGGCTCGTCAGGCCGGAGTCATGGGAGCTAGCTCCCCAGGGTCCAAGCCCGAGTACTGGGTTTGAGCCTCACACCCTCTGTCACCCTTACCTTCCAACCCGCCCCACCCCCCTCCCGCCCCCGCCCCAGCCTCCCAACGCCTACGCGCTGTTCTGCAAGGAGAACTACGACAGCGTGCGCAAGAGCCTGCCTGCCAAGACGCCCAGCTCCGCCATCTTCCAGCGCATGGGCCAGCTGTGAGTACGGCAGCGGGTCGGGGCGGGGTGCGGTGGCAGGTGCTGCCCCAGGGCTCGCGCTCCAGCCCTGGTGTGTCCCTCCCGTCCGTCACTTAACTCCGTGCGTTAATCACTCTTCCTCCGGCCCCCTCCCGTCCCGTTTCGCGTGTTTCTTGCCCCTCCCCCAGGTACCGTTCGGAGCAAGCGCGCATCGCAGCCGCTGCGGCCGCCGGTGCTGCCGTGCCAGGGGCGGCAGCAGGCGGTGCTGCTGCAGCTAGCCCTGCCAAGACCCCAGCCAGAACCCCCGCTAGAACCCCCGCCAGGCGGACCCCTCGAAGTGGCGGTGGGGGCAGCAGCAGGCGGCGGTCCGGAGTCCTGCGCAGCGGCGGGGCCTCCTCGGGTCGCGGCGTGCGGCGGCTGTCGCGAGAGGTTGAGGAGCTGGTGGTGTCTCGCATGACGGACCTGACACTGGTGGAGGAGGGAGAGAGCGGGGAGGAATAGGCCGGCGGCAGCAGCAGTGGGGACGGAGGTGCGAGGTGCGGGCGCCTTGCTTTGGACACGCAGCTCTGGTAGCGGATGCAGGAGGGCGCTTGATGTACGGTGTAAGCGGGCGGGCTTGTGTGGGGTGCGCAGCGCGTGGTAGGGGAACAACAAAAGGTGTGCCTCAGCAAGCACAGTGGTGGCTTTGGGGTGGTTCTTTCGTGCGGGCGAGGGTGGTGACCTGGATGAAAGTGGACACCCTTGGACCACCCTGGCCAGCAGGCTCGGCTAACCTGCATGCGGCGCATCACAGGTGATACGCTGGGCTGAATGCAGCGTTAATGAGGTCTGCCACCGACCCCATGTGATGGGAGATAAGGGTCTCGTGGTAGCTAACAACGGGGATACGGGAAAGAGGGAATCGGAGCGGGCGCGGGGGAAGTGAGCATAACAGGCGGGCGATGGTGAGGGCTGATGAGGGCCGCGGCTGGCTTGACGAGCGGCGTGTATATTATCGTGCTAGGTTTATGCAAGCATCGCACACCCAAATGCCCCGTGCAGAGTGTGTGTCGCGGCGGGAAGCGGAGCGTGCAGCAATGGATGTGAGCTGTGTGTGCTTCGGCACAGTGCTGAGTGCAGGAACGTACTTTCGACGCTGTGTGTGGAATACGCGGGGTTTTGCAGTGAGGACGCGGCAGGAGACAGGGGTTGTGTGAACCACCGCAACAAGCCACGGCGCTGAGCATAGGCTTCAGTACCCATGTTACAAATGTCGTACGTAGAATAGGAAATAGGATGCATTGTGTGCAACCGATCAGTGGTCCTACGGTACCCGCAACGCCTGCTTAATCGCAGGACAAACACCTTGACATATATATTCCGTATCGTAGCAGGCGGCGTGAAGCCAATGTGTAAACGGTCCATCAAGCATGTGGTCACACACATAACCGTCCTACTTAATACGGTCCATGTCTCGGGAGGTCATCGCTTATGTACGACAGTAAGCCGGGCTGAACACTATTACATGTAAATAAAGGATAAGGAAGAATAAAGAACAAGGCAAAAGAGATGGAATCACATACCATGCACCAGCAGGCCTGCCATGAACGTACCGACACGCATGCCAGCCTCGCGCCACTTGTGTGTGGGTCCGCACACAAACGACCCATTTGACTTATACACAATTGCGTCTCAGTTAACCAACACACACATGCTCTAAACACGTCATCTTCGTCGCGACACATCAAGCTGTTTACAAGGTCACACATTGCGCCCCTGCAGTAAATGAATCACACAGCAGTCCCGCCACGTTTTGCATGCCGCCACGACATTGTCTGCCATCGGCGGTGCCATAAAAGGAACCCATAAACCAGGTCACAATACCGCATGCAACACACCAATCAGCCGCAGTCCTCATCCAGTATAAAGTTCAACCAACCTGGGGGCCTTCTTGGCCACCTCCTTGCACAGTGGCACCATCCCCCAGCATGCACTGCGGAGAGCGAAGAGCCACACCCTTGCAAGCACCCCCACACACACCCACCCTTGCATGCACTCCGGTACTTGCATGCATGCACACCTTACGACGCAACGCACTGCACATGGACGCAGGCGCGAAGAATACCATCGCTGCAAATCCTGTTGTCGGCCACCTGCTGACCTAACGCGCATGCAGCGCTCTCATGGCGACGTCAGGAGGGAGGGGGATGCGGTTCAACTCCTGCACTCCACCCGTCTCATATCAGCGCAGACCCCCTCCGCGCCTTGCTGCTCGCTGCGGGCATTCCTCCTCCCCCCCTGCCCGCCTCACCGCTCACGTTGTTCCCCGTAGCACTCCCCATGGAGCTCACACTGGTCAACCGTTCCAGGGCCGGCTTACAGCTCCCCGCCACCACCATCCCCCCGCCGCTCCCCCTCCCACACCCCGTCGCCAACTCAACTAGCTCTTCCGACCCGCCGCCATACCCTCCCGACCCTCTATCACCATAGCCTCCCGACCCTCTATCGCCATACTCTCCGCCATATCCTCCCGACCCTCCACCACCTCCCAGCATCATGCCTCCGCCACTTCCCACCACCCCACCCTCTCCACCCCCACTGCCGCTCCACCTTCCCCCAGCAGCCGTCGCCGTCGCCATCTCCGCCCGCGATACCACCCGCGACTTATCCACCATCATGTCGTACGCCACTCGAAACTCCTGACCGCTGAGACGACCGTCGCCGTCCAGATCCCCCTCTGCTATGATGAGCTCAGCTAGCTGCCAGGCCTGCTGCCCCATCAACCCCCCGGGCCCTCTTCCTCCTGCTGCTGCTCCTCCTCCTGCTGCTGCTGCTGTCTGCAGGTCGGTTGCTCCCCCCAGAAAGTCAGCTAGCTCTTCCAGCGATAGGAAACCGTCTCCGTCGGCGTCTATGTAGGCAAACGCCTCCGAAACCAGCGAGTCAACCTGTCCCTCCGCTATGTGTATCGTCGCTGCAAGCCACTCCACCAGACTCAGCACCCCATCTCCATCCAAATCAGCCGCATGCACCAGCGCCGCCGCCTCCTCCTCCAGCAGCACCACCCCCCGCCGCAGGAAGCCCTGCTGCAGCTCCCGCACGTCCACCACCTCATCACAATCCGCGTCGAAATCCGCAAACAGGTTGCACAGCCCTGCCGTCACTTCCTCGGGAAGCGCACCTGCCACAATGTACCGCAACGCCGCCTTGCGGGTGCGACTGGCGGCGCAGTAGCGCTTCAGCCGGTGAAACAGCGGGTTCTCGTTGCTCGCCGCGGAGAATGCGGAAGAGGAGGAAAGCGCGGAGGGTCCGGAAAAAGGACCCAGACAGGAGGACTGCGGCGGCGGTCGAGGGACAGCCCCCGAGTGCAGGGGCGGGAGGATGCTTGCAGGTGCACCTGTGCGGCCAGCCACCAGCGGCATGGCTGCCGGACTCGTTGCTGCTGCCGGCGCCGAGGAGTCTCCGCTGATTCTGCCGCTGGCCGCCCCCACACCCGGTCCGCAGCCTAGGACCGGGTCAAAGCTGCTGGCCCCTGCAAACCTGGCAAACCAGGAGTGCGCGAGGACCTCCTCAAGGGACGCCCGTTCCCGGGGGTCCTTGACCAGCATGCGCCGCAGTAGCGCCTTGACCTCCGCAGACAGGCTGGGCCAGGGCTCGAAGCTGAAGTCCAGCTTGGCACGCATGATGGATTTGAAGATGCCCTCGTCGCCCTCGCCGAAGAAGGGCGCCTCGCCGCAGAGCATGATGTAGAGCATGACGCCGCAGGACCAGATGTCCGCCTCGCGGCCGTACTTTTGGCGGATGACCTGAGGGCACCCGTGATGCGTGATGGGCGGAGTGGTGCGGAGTGAGGGGTGGGTGTTGAGTGGGTGGTGGGTTAAAGGGTAGGGGGGACGTAGTGGAAGTAAAACGGAGAGGGAAGGGAGGGGCTCCCTAAACCTTACCGGTACCCGTATACAGACCTTCTCAACCCAACGTGACACCACCACCACCACCACCGGCTGCTGCTGCTGCCGCGTGCCTACCTCGGGTGCTATGTAGTAGGGACTGCCCAGCAGCTCAGTGAACACCTGGCCTGTAGCGGATCAGGAGGGGGGAGGGGGAGAAGCAGCGTCAGGGTCAGGGAAACACTGTCGCATATGTCGCATGCGATTTAAGCCCAACCAGGCCTCTCCTGGCAGCAATCCGACGAGCTACAGAGCAACGCCCTAAAAAGGAAAGGCCTACCAAGGAGCCCGCCAGCCTCACCCACTGCACCCTAACCCTAACACTCACCCCCCCCCCCCCACCCCACACCCACCCTCCTGGTAGAACGTCGACAGCCCAAAGTCCGTCAGCTTGATGCTGCCCAGCTCGCCCTTCCGCGCCAGCAGGAAGTTCTCCGGCTTGATGTCCCGGTGCAGCACCCCCATGGAGTGGCAGTACTGCACCGCCCGCAGCGCCTGCAGCATCAGCGGCGCCGCGCGCTCCTCACCCAGGAACCTGTGGGGGTGGTGGTGGGGGTGACCGTATTGTAAGACAACAACGGTAACAACAGTAACAGTAAGAACGGGAACCTGCGGTAAGCGCATGCGGAACGTATTCAATGATCCCTAACAATAACTCACACCCCCTTCCATTCACCTAACCCCGAACGCATACATACAACGGAACACATCCACCCCAAAGCTACCTTGCTTCCCTCAGCAGCCCCTCTTCCATTACCCGCATGGGCCGCATCCCATTCCATTACCCCCATCCCCATGCTGCGACCCCCCCCTCCCGCACCCACCTTGCCTCCCTCAGCAGCTCGTACAGGTCCCCCCCGCCGCACAGGTCCATCACCAGGTACACGTGCCGCTCGTCCTCCAGCACCCCATGCAGCCCCACCACCGCGGGGTGCCCCCTCAGGTGGTGCATCACCTCGATCTCGCGCTTGATGTCATCCGCGTCCAGCTGCGACAGCAGCTTGCGCTTGCCCAGCGTCTTGCAGGCGTACCTGGCGCCGCCGGGCTGGAGGGAGCGGATGCAGTAGACCTGGGGGGCGGTGCGGGAGGGTGTGGAGGTCATCAGGGGGTGTTGTGTGTTTGCATGTGTGTGTCCGGGCACCATGCTGTGTGACCGGCCACCGTTGGAAGGGGGCAAGGCGTGCGGTCATGCTTCTGGGGGCAGCACCCAGCTTCTGGATCACCCTCTACCCAGGCTACCGGCATGCGTCTGCCGCCGCCCGCAGCCCGCGACCCCCTCACGGTAGATTGAGGGGTACCGTACTCGAGCCCGCCCGCTGTAGCTGCCCCACAACCCCTCATCCCAGCCCCATTCCCTAACCCCATCCGTTGTTCGAAAAAACTTCCCCGCATTCCTCCCATCGCCCCACCTGTCCGAACTGGCCTCGCCCCACTACGTTTAGGAATTGGTACTGACTGCGAGGGGGCGGGGTGGAGGGGAAGGGAGGGTGCAGGGGAGATCCTCTCACTTCCCCGCCCGTCCGGACCACACAGCATTGCTCCCCCACTTCCCCGCCGCACAGGCTGTCCGGCCGACGGAGCAGGTCACCCGTGGCGCTTACACCCGCAGACGCATATGGCATGCAAGCACGGCAGGCCGCATGGGTGCGGTGAGGTACCCATGGTGCCCTTCCAATCCCCCACTTCCAAACCAGTACGAACTGATACAAGCCTGTGGACGTGGCGCCACTCAACCCTTAGTAGCCCGTGGAAACCCCAGCAACCCACCCAACCCCTCCCATGCAGCAACCCTCAGCTCCAAACACCCGCCCCCCGCCGCTTCCTCCTCGCCGCACCTCTTGATGGGGGCGGTCTGGCGCAGGATCCACTCCGGTGGCGGCCCGAACACGGCGTCCGTGACAGCCATGAGGCTCCGAGCGAAGCGGCTTTTTGTTCCCCCGACTGCTGCTGGCTTGCCGTCCTGATGCGGGGACGCATCGGGACGGTTTGGTGTCCGGCTGTTGAACGCCACCAGCGAAGCTCGCCTCGATTTGGCCGCCTTAAACCCCTTAGCTGAGCGCGATTTGTCAAAGAACGAGCGATTGACTTTACGGTCAATTTGCCGTTTGCTGACGGATCCGCCCAGAAGGCGAACCGACTTTGCACCGATGCCTCGATGAGCAACGGCAGGCGACGAGCCCGGGCCCTCGCCATTGTCGCGATCATGAAGATCGTCATGGATTGGTACTACGAGCTGCTTGCTGCCCCCGCACCCCATCGCGGGATATAGTTAGTGGGGCCTAGGGCGAACACATCATGTAGGCCAGGTCACGTCAACTCCACGTCTGGGTGGTCGTGCGCAGCGATTCCACTAGAAGAAGCTGTAACCCGCTCCCCGGGTGCAGCTGGGGTGTAGCTCCCTATCACAAGGGCATTCAAGCTGGAACGAAACCGTCTATACACTCTTATGGAGAGCCCGACCCAAGAGCAGACGTTTGCACGACCTAGATTAGGGGTATAAATAGTGGAGGTTTCGATATTTCCGGCCCCATTCGGCAAGCGCAAGTCCGTGACACGCCAGCTAGTTGGCTCTCCGCAGCGTCTTTGGAAGTCTTCCTAGCTATAGCTTCCCTTAAGTAGAAGCATATTCAGGATCAGCACCAATTGCGGTGGGCCAGTAGGTGGCTCCGCTCTCATACTGTAGACAGGTGATGACAGCAAGTGACTGATAGCGGCCCTAAAAATGATAGCAACCAGCGAACTCACAGGTGGTCTTTCTTGACGTCTACTCCTAAGGATTCATGTTTTGATGTTACTTTGATGCCGTACAGCGCTGATAGCGAAAGTCAAGTCGCCGGTTTCACACGACGAACAACTGCTCGAGGTGTTGTTTCTACATTGTGTTGCTGCGCAATTGATTTACGGATGGAAAGATTACTTACCGTATTGCAATGTCACTCTCGGCAGACCCTCTGTTTCCTAGGCCTCCTTCAGTAGAACGGAATGCGAACTGAGTAAATTGGATATAAATTAATGGAGGACGGCAGGTTAGTAAGAAATCATGCTGGAAAAGCGCCTATAGGTGCTGTTGTACTGACAGCTTCATCAACTACACACGCTTGCAGGTCGCAAACGCAGGGAAATGTTAGGGCTGCTGGCGGTTCAGGTGCGCAGGTTCCGTAAGTACGTAAACACTGGGAAACGGAAGGCGCATGGCAAGCGTTTTTTGCTAATGCAGGCGCTTTGCCCCAGCAAACCGCGGCTCATACGCCCTCATGGCATCAGCAGCCTGAAGCGGCCCCAGGTCTGCCGAAAACGGTGCGACTGCCGCACCGCCATGTTATCCCGGGCCTACAAGGAAGGAGCTTCAGGTACAGAAAACAGAGACCCAAATCGTCGCGCTTGCAATTGGGAAACTAGATTGCCGGATTACCCGTCTGGGCTCTGGAACTGCAAGCCACGTTGGGTGGATATGGTGCATGGGTGGTGCACTTTCGGAACTTAGTACTACCGGTAGTATGTGGGCCAGCGTTCGTAGCCTACCGTGTACGTTAATAGAAGATAGCAGATAGGAAGGCCGTCTGGATGTATCACAAGGGTAGTATCGCAAAATATTGCATTCGTACTCTCTTCCAAAGACGTACATTGTCCTGGAGCACCAAAATTGCCCATCTTGCCGCCTAAGACATCCTCAGTCGCACACCAGCTTCGCTCATCTCCTAACTCCCACTGCCACCTTCTCCACCCAATCACAGCCTCACCACGCCCTCCACTCCGACTCTTCACAGCCTGGACTCGCCGACCCCTGGGTCGCTCTCGCCCATGGTCCTCACCCTGACAGCGCCATCGCCCCTCACACCCAGCGATGGAGCTCCCGGCTCGCAACCCCACCCCCACCACCGGCCCAGCGGCAGCGACATGTCCCGCCGCTCCCACGACTCCCCCCTGGAGCAGTCGCCCCCTCCGCACTCCGACCCGCAACTACCACCCGAACCGCCGCCGGCGCTGCAGCACTACCGCAGCGCTCGCAGCCTGCTGCACCCCTGGGACTTCTCCGCCTCCTCCTCCGGCGGTCCTGACACCTTCCTCCGGCCGGGCACCAGCCTAGCAACCGTGGTATCCCTGCCCTTGGGCATTGCAGGCGGTGGAGGAGGAGGTGGAGGAGGCGGTGGTGGCAGCAGCAACCTCCCCCGCCGTAGCAGCAGCATGAACCGCGGTGCGCCGGCGGGTGCAGCGGGCTCGCAGCACAATCCCGGCTCCCCTCATCATACGGGCTCGGGAGGGCGCTACTCCTTGGATGAATCCACCAGCGCAACTGCCGTGGGGGGCGGCGAAGGAGGCATGGCAGGGGGCGGCGGCGGCGGCGGAGGAGGAGGAGGATCAGGGGTGCAGCAGAGTGCTGCCTCCTTCCAGAGCCGCCCCTCTGCCGTACCCCGGCTGGTGCTGCTGGGCCTGAACAGCTCCGCCTCCTCGCCCTCCCTGCAGCTGCCGCCGCCGCCGCAGCAGCAGCAACAGCAGCCCGTGACGGTGACGGTGACGGTGACACCCCAGCAGCAGCAGTCCGCACCGCCACCCCTAGTGCAGAGCAGCATCAGCAGCGGCACCCCCAACACCCAGCTTGAGGCGGTGGCGGTCACCAGCACCCCCTCCCATCCCTCCATGCAGCGGCGCTCCTTTGATCTGGAGCCGCTGCTGCCGGGGTTGCCGGGGCTGGCGGGGCCGGGGGCGGGGGCGGCGGTGGGTTTCCGTAGCATGGACGGCACCTGCAGCTTCCGACCGGGGTCGAGGGCGGTGGGAGCGGCGTTGAGGGGCGGAGGGAATGGCAACGGCAACGGCTGCGGCGACGGGGGTGCTGGTGCTGGTGCTGGTGCTGGTGCGGGCGCGGGCGCTATCTCCTGGCAGCAGGGTATCACAAGCAGTGCTGCAACAGCAGGGCAGTCCTCACCCGCTGCCGAGGGGTCGGGGGTGCAGCAGGGCCAGGGTCAGGGCCAGGGCCAGGGTCAGCCCTGGGTGGCCCGGGCGGAGAGGTCCGCCAGCCATCCGCCAGCAGGGGAGGCGGTGCTCCGGGCGGGTGGGGGAGGCGGAGGTGGCGGTGGTGGGGAGGTGGCGCCGCTGCCGGCTAGTGTGGCGGCGCAACTGGCCTTTGCAAGGTGGGGGAGGGCGGGGTGTACGGCTGATACGAGTATACTGGTGTTGTAGGAATGACTTGCATGTGCCCTGAGGGAGAGGACATCGCATAGCCGTGCACCCTTTGTCTCCGGCCGGTGTTCTGGCCCACCCGTCCCCTTCCCCCTGCTCCGCTCCCGCTCCCCCTCCCTCCCTCCCCCCCCACAGGGGCTCCCACGACAGTGCCTCCGACCGCGCCGGTGGCACCCACCTGCCCGCGGTCCCCATGCGCCGCGCCTCCTCCCTGGCCTCCTCCCGCCCCGCCTCCACCTTCATCCCGCAGCCATCCTCCCTGCACGGCGCCCCCTCCGTCTACCTGGCCAAGATGCCGCCTCCGCCCTCTCGCAGCTCCCCGTCACGCCGCTCCCCCGGAGGGGGCACGGGAACAGCAGCGGGACCAGGAGCTGCCTCGCGTCCTGTGGTGTCCGCGCCGGCGCCCATGCTGCTCCCAGCTGGTGCTGCTGCAGGAGGGGCAGGCACCGCTGCTGGTGCTGCTGAGGGCGGCCTGTCGGGCAGCATCAACAGCATCAGTGCCAGCGGTGGCAGCAGCGGCACTGCAGCTGCGGGCGGCAGCAGCTGCAGCGGAGGGCACCAGGTGGTGACGGTCCTGGCGCCCTACACGCAGGCGGCAGCAGCAGCAGCGGCGGCAGCAGCGGCGGTGGCGAATCCTCTTGGGCCTGACCCCTCTGTCAGCTCTGGTGAGAGGCTGGAGGGAGGGAGGGGGGGCCATGCTGTGCAGTGTTCCTTAGAGGTCTGTTGAGAAGTTGGATTGGAAGTAGGAAGAGGAAGAGGACGGGAAGAGGTGGCAGGGGAAGGGAAGGTTGCTCCCAAGTTCCAACCAAACTGGCATATCCTGGCCCTCCTGCCTGCCATTCCCACCCATCACCTCTCTGGTCTGGGCCACACCCGCAAGTTTACCCCACCCCCCGTGTGCCACCCACCTGCTCCCGTCCTTCCTCCCCGCAGTTGCCGGGCTGGACGGCGGCTTGTCGGCCTCCTCCTCCTCCTACTGGACGCAGCCGCTGCAGCCGCTGCAGGCACAGCCCCAGGCAGCCCAGCCTACTCCCGCTTCAGCATCCAGCGACAGCAGCGCTGGCAGCAGCAGCCCCGGCCTCGGCCTGCCTGGGACTGCGCCAGCAACTGCGCCCTCCAGCAGCAGCAGCAGCAGCCCCCCTCCCCCTCCGGGTGGCAGCGGCAGTGGCAGCGGTAGCAGCGGCAGCGGCGCACCTCCGCTGACCCCCACCAGTGCCCTGCTGGAGCAGCAGCGGGCGGGGCAGCACATCAGCATTGAGCACATCCTGCTGGGCTCGGGCGCAGCACCCAAGTGAGAGGGAGGGAGGGGGCAACGGAGAGGGAGGAGGGAGGAAGGAGGGTGGGTGTGAGTTTGCAGAGTGGGTGTCACACAGCGTGCATGTCGCCATGGGGAATGGCAGGCTGCTTACCTAATAGAAATCGGCGCTGTTGCTTCCCAGCCGTTAGTCCAACCACTCCTCCCACCCACCATTACCCCATCAGCACCTCACGTTTGACTTTGTCGCTGTCCCCTCCTCCCTATGCCCTCCCCCACCGCCACCCATTCTAGGGCCCTGACGTCCCCCGCAGCGGGCCGCCCCGACCCCGCGACGCTGCAGCTCATCCAACAGGGCTTCCGAAACCTGAATGCGCGAGCCAAGCCGCCGAACCGGGAGGACGTGTGGGGGCTGCAGGTGGGGGAGAGGGACGGTGGCAGGCAGGGAGGACAGGGGGGAAGACTAGCTCTGGCTGCCTGCCATGAGGGGACGGGGGTTTGTACTTGGGACGGGAAGCCATTGACGTGTCCGTGGACCTACGCACTCCGTCCCCACCTGCCTTTTCACTTCCCCTCCTGCCCTCTCCTGCCCGCTTCCCTCGCAGGCCGCCCTCCTCCGCCAGGTCTCCACCGTCGCCGCGCAAGCCGCATCCGCATCCCTCACGGCACCTCCCTCCGCCCCCTCCTCTTCCACGTCCCTGCTTCCAAGGACCTCATCACCTCCGCCTTCAGGCCTGACCTCCGCCCCCTCCTCCGTCAGTGTAGCGGCTACTGCTACTGCTGCTGCTGCTACTGCGCCCTCCTCCTCAACGTCACGACCCCTCGGCAGGCATGAGACACCCTCCTCGGCGACAGCAGCGGGGCTACAGCAGCAGCACCAGCACCAGCAGCAGCGTCCCGCCACTGTTGCTGGGCTGTCGGGCGGCAGGACAGGCACCGCCGGACAGGCCATGCCGCCGCCAGTAGCTGCAGCAACTGCCGTAGCGGCCCTGGGCTCCTCCAGTTGGCGCAGCAGCGGCACCTCCGCTGCCAGTCTTTCTGGCGGCGGCGGCAGCGGAGCCGCTACTAGTGCGGGAACAGCAGCAGCAGCAGCAGCAGCTGGTGGTGGTGGTGGTGGGCTGTTGCCCTCAACGCTGCCTGTGTGCGGCCCGCCCGCCTCCGCTGCGCCCTTCAGCTGGGATGACGTGGCGTTCCAGCCGCTGCTGGTGCGGGATGCGGAGGGGTTCCTGCTGGAGGGTGAGGCGGGGAGAGGGGCGGGGGGAATAGACCATAGAAGTGGGTAGAAAATAGACCAAACCATAGGGAGAGGGAAGGAGGGGAGAAGAACAAGAGGGGAAAGGGGTAGGGAGCGAGGATGGGGAGGGCTAGAGTGTGGCGGTCTTTCCCTTCTATCTGGTCTACATCGACATGCAGATCGTCTTTTATCCGCTGACCCTGACCGCCACCCTTCCGCCCATCTCTGCTCCCCCCCCTCCCGCTGCTTCAGGCGTCATCTCGGGTCAGGAGAGCGCCCTCACAACCGCCATGACCGGCCTGGTGCTGCAGGTGGGGTGGGAGGGGTGGAGGGTGGGGGCCACCCGACACGACCAACCGCAACATGGCCTACGTCACCGCAAGCATCCCCCCCACGCCCGCACCCCCATTCACAACGCACCATGCCGGGGCCCCCACCCGCTCCACCACTGTACCTACCCGCTCACCTGCACATCCACATCCATACATGATCTCATGCCACATGTGCCTTATAAACCTCTTTTTCCCTCCACCATCTTCCATCTGTCTCTCCTTCTGCCTTTGCCGCGGCCCCCCTACCTTCTCCCCTCCCTCTCCCCCACCTCCCCGCCCAGGTGGGCGTGTCGTGTGTGGAGCGCGCCCACCTTCTGCACGGCGTGTGGGCCACCGCCCGGCAGCTGATGGCGGCGGTGATGCAGGACAGGGAGGTGGCCAGGTAGGGGGGAGGGAAGGGGGGAGGGATGGCAGGGGAAAGAGCCTGGTGAGGCAAGCCAGCAGCTGGTTGCGAGGGTAGCACTTGCACATGGGTAGCGCGCATCTTCATGGGGCAACCCGCATCGTCCTCCTCCTTACAACCTTCCGTCCTTCCCCCTCCCCACCCCTCGTCGCCCCACATCACACAACAGGACCCAGCTAGCCGAGGTCCGCCGCGAGGCCGCCGCCAGTGCCGCCCGCGCAGCCGCGGAGGCTGAGGGTCTGCGCCAGAGCGTGGCGCTGCTGCTGCAGCGCTGTGAGCGGGGGGCGGCGCAGGAGGCGGAGGTGCGGGGGCAGCTGGCGGAGGCGGTGGAGGAGGTGGGGCGGCTGCGGGCGCTGGCGGAGGGGCGGGAGGTGCAGGCGCTGGTGGCGCGGGTGGGGGAGCTGGAGGGGGCGCATGGGGCGGCGGTGGAGCAGCTGGAGGCGGCGAGGAGGCAGATACAGGTGGGTGCTGGGAGTGAGAAAGGGGGGGAGACCTGGAACAGCAAGTTAGGGCAAGGCATGGCGTGAGGGCTGATGGCTGGGACATGGTGAGGTGAGGCATGTGGTGCGAGCGGCTTTACTACTGGCACTTGCCGGCGGTAAGGTCTCCACGACCCCGCTCTCCGCGCCCCTCAGGAGCTGGAGCACGAGCTGGCTGACACGCGCCAAGACCAGGCCATCACGGCAGCTCGTGCCGCCGCCGCCGAGTCCTCCACCCAGGCGCTAGCAACCGAGGTCCGAGCCCGCACCCCGCGGCCCCGCCGCAGCCTGGGGGTTCTCGGGGACCTGCTGGCGGAGCCAGGGCAACAATCCGCCGTACTGGCGGCGCTAGCGGCGGGTGCGACGCCGACGGAGGTGCACCGCCTGCTGCTCGGCGTGACGGCGGAGGGGGAGGATGTACGGCCATGGGCGGCGGTGTGCGGTGCCGTACGAGGAGTCGTACCGCCCTGGAGCGATCCGGCGACGCATGCGGCGGCGATGACGCCGCCGACGGAGCTTAGCGCGCTTGGGCGGAGTGGTATGGCAGGGATGGGGTCGCCGCCGCCGCTGTCGTCGTCGTCGTACAAGAGCCGGCCGGTGAGCCCCGGCGGCGGTATCGGAGGTGGCGGTGTGGGGAGTATCAGCAGTGTTGCGATGCGCATGTCGTCAGCCCTGCGCAAGGGCGTGAGCTTCACGGGAGGCAAGCCCCAGGCGCCAACCCAGCCGGGGTCGCCCATGCCCCCTAGTACTGGCGGCGGCGCTGCTGCTGGTGCTGCGTCTACCGGGGGTGGCGCTGCCGTGTCGGGGGCCAACCAGGACCCTCCACCGCCTCAGCACCCCACAGGCCCCTCAGCAGCCCCCTCCGAGGCGCCGGCGGCGCCGCTGCCGCTGCCACCGCGTGACAGCTCCTCCTCCCCGGCACCTCAGCCTCCGCCGCCGCCCTCCTCCTCCGCTGTTGCTGCTGGTGCTGCTGTTATCAGCTCCTCCGGCATGTCTCCCTCAATCTCCGCCGGCTTTACCGCGGCTGTGGCGGCGGCCAGCATGCAGGTAGGTAGGGCCGTGCAGACTTGCGTCTTCCCACAGACTGACGGCTTCTTCCCAGTGCTGTTTTTGCGGTGTTTTACACAGATCTTTTGTAGGGTTCATCACTGGTGTTCCTTCCTGGGAGGCACTGCTGTCACGGTCTGCACCTTACCCATCCATGCATGCAGGTGTCAATTAGTCGCAAGGCGGCGCCCATGAGCCCAGCGCAGCAGCAGGCCTACCTCAAGAAGATGCATGTGAGGACGCCGGGGTGGGGGAAGATGGGGGGTGCGGCGGCGTGGGGGGAAGGAGAAGTTGCGGCAGGGGCGGGGTTTTTGGCGGCCATGTGCGGCCGTTGGGCGGTACCGCAGCTGGGCATTGCGGTCGCTGACAGGTTACCTTACCTCCCGGTCCTTTTCCTCCTTTATCTGCCCTTATTCCCCACCCATCACCCCAACCCCCCCACCCGCCCACCCTCCTCCCACCACCCCCGACACCCCCCCTAGTCCTGGCTGGAGTCCCTCATCCTGGAGGGCGAGGTGCCGCTGCTGCGGCGGCTGCTGCCCGAGGCGGCGGTGGAGGCGCTGGGGGGCGGTCTGCACCTGGGCTTCTCCCCCGGGGGGCTGGCGGGCTGGCTGCTGGGCTGCCTGGCGCCGGGGGGGTTCAACTTCACACCCTACAAGGACCTCACGGGTGGGGATGAGGGGGGGTGAGGGGTGTGGGGTGCGGGGAGTGAGTGTGGAGGAGGGGTGACCCATGGGTCGATCCAGGGCACCTAGTGGGACCAGGTTACAGGCTACAAAAACCGCGCGCGGGGAGGCGTGGTGGTGGGCAGCTGGTGGTGCTGGTGAGGATGGGGCAGAGTATCTCTGCTTCTCCACCGTGCAGGGGCCTTTTGCCTCCTCAAATCACCCCTCACTCTCTCTCCTCTCTCTCCTCCCCGCCACTCCCTCTCATCCCCCCCAGGCCTGCTGGCCAGCAAGTACGAGGCCACCACCAACGAGCTGGGCGGCCCCGTCACGGAGGCGCTGCAGCTGGCGGCGCTGAGCACCGTGGCGCGTGTGGAGGCGCTGGAGGAGCGGGGGCAGGAGCTGCACAGGTGGGTAAAGACGAAATGAATAACTAACCGTGGGATAAGGCGTCATCATGGTTTGCAGCATGTGAGCCACCCTCGACCCGCCCATCATGAATTAGCCAAGCCAGTACTGTCCTACGCACCGCGGCGGTCTGTGGACCTCCGCCGCTCCTTCGTCCTCCCTTCCAGCTGTCCCCTGTCAGCTCCCTTTCCCCTCCCCGCTTCCCCTGGACGCCCCCCCTGCCTACCCTTCTTCCCCCCCCCGCGGCCTCCTTGCCTACCCTCCCCCCCTTCCCCTTCTCCCTTCCTTCATGCGGCTCATCAGTTGTACCCCATCACCCAGCGAACCCATGAACCCCCTCCCTATTTGCCTACCCTCTCTCCCCCTCCTTCCCCCCCACCACAGGGAGGTGGTGAAACTGAAGCGCTCCCTGGCAGACCACAAGCGCGCGGAGAGGGCCCGAGCACTGGCGGAGGCGGAGGCCAAGCAGAGAAAAGTGGGGAGGGGGTGTTTAGTGGAGGCGGTGGCTGGGAGAGGAGGAGTGTGGAGGAGAGGGAGCTGCAGGTCTCGCGTCTTCATGTCAGGCTCGCCAACGTCTGCTGCCGGTACCTTTGCACTCCTAGTCCTACGGTACCTGACATCCCCCGCCTCCACTGCCCCGCCACTTACGCTAACGCCACTCATCCCCCCCTTTGCCGCCCCCGTCTCCTCCCAGGCACGCATACCACCTCCTATACAAAGCCATCAGCGCCTCCCTTTCCCCTCCTTCACTGTTCTCCACCCCCTCCCCCCCCCTCTCAGAGCTCCTCCCGCCACGAGCGGCCGCCCCACCCCGTCGCCGGCTTCCTGGAGTCCAAGTGGGCGGACTTCTTCATCGGGCTGGGGCAGGCGGCCAACGTACCGACCGTGCTGCGGGCGGAGGGACGCATCTTCAACAGGTGGGGGTGCAGATGGGGGTGGGGGTGCGGTTGTGTGAATTACCGTAAGAAAAACTGGCCGCGAGGAGGAACGTTCTTGATTGTCGGGGTGTGCGTGCGTGTGTTGGGTTGGTGGGGAGTAAACAAACCAGGAGTAGTTAGACCCCCTTCCCCACCTCCCTCTTCCCCACCTCCCTCCCTCCCTCCCCTGCCCAGGCGGCTCGAGAAGGTCGAGGCCGAGAAGATGGTCAACGCCATCTGGGCCGCCAAGCAGGAGTGGCAGGCGGAGCACCGGGGCGCACACATGAGCCTAGCGGACTTCTTGGCTGGGTACTTGCAGGTGGGGGAGAGAGGGAGGGGGAGGGGGAGGGAGAGTGTAGAGGGGCTTAGGTTACGGGTTACGAATCTCATGGCGGCCTCCGGATTCGCCTCCTGAGCGTTCATGTCCCTCATGCACCTTGTCCTTCCGTCCGCCGGCAAGAATGGAGCTCGATCCGCTCTGTGGCACAACCTTCCCCCCCAGCCACGTCATGCACCCCCACAACGCTCTCCTCTCCTTACATCCCCCCCGCCTCCCTCCTCCTCCCAGCGCAAGTACGTGGCCCCCCGTGCCGTCACCGAGACCGCCTACAACCTGGTGTACACGCTGGGGCAGCACCAGTACGACCCCGACTGCAACCTCTTCCTGAAGGTAGGGGGCCTTGGGGGGGGGAGGGAGGCGGAAACGGCTTACGAACCGTGGTGGCGGGGAGGCGGAAACCTGACCACCTGCGTCCCAGGTGTGTGTTTTGTGCCGTGGTCTGACATCGGTGGCCTGCGTACATGGCTGGCTGCCGTGTTCTTCTTCTGTGATGGCTCCCTAGCCACAGCCCCGTCCCCAGTCTCCCCTTTCTACGTCCCCCCACACCCCACGCCTCCGCTCCGCTCCCGCGCCCCCAGGTGCTGCTGGGAGAGGTGGACGAGGGGATGCGCGAGGAGGAGGAGGAGCTGCAGGTAGGGAGAGAGGGTGGGGTGGAGGGGTGTAGGGGTCGGGGTGGGGAGTGGGAGGGTGTAGCAGACTGCACGCATTGGGTGGGTTCTTGTCATCATGTGTACCGTGTTATAAGGCACCGGAGCCTGCAGGTGGGGTGGTGCGAACAGTACCCTGGGTGGCCCTCCACGCGCCTTGCTGCATGCTCTAACCCCACCCCAACCTCTCCCACCCCTTCCTGCGGTTTGGCATAAACTGGTATGCTCTCTGACCCCCATCTCCCCCCTCCCCCCCCCAGCGCGACCTGGTGAACATGCTGTCGTGTGTGGACAGGGCCACCTACGGGCGGGCCACAGGATACCTCAACAAGCGGGACCTGCGGGTGGCGCTCAAGGTGGGGGGGGAGAGGAGGGGGAGGAGGGGAAGTGGCCTGCGTTCATGTCAGGGTTGTGCTGCTAATATTCAAGGTTTGCCGTCTTTTAACAACACTCCTTAACTGCAACACTCCATCATGCTGATGCTGCTGTCCGCAGGGTTTCTTCGCCACCAAGACGCAAGCCCGCTTCGATGAGGTGCGCGCCGCAACAACGTATGCGAGGAAAGAAAGCGCCGTGTCACCGACTATCGGAGCCTATCAATCGCAGAGCATCCATCACCACCCCTGCTCCCCCTGCTCCCCTGCCCGCTCATTCGCACCACCACCGCCCTGCCCTCCTGCCAGCCTGCATCTCTCCTATGCCCCCCAGCTTCCTTTCACAACCCTCCTGTTACCACAACCTGGACACATCCTTCTCTTCACCCCCTCCCTCCACCTTCTTCCCCCCGTCAACACCCTTTCCTCCCTCCCCATCAGATCCTGGAGGCGCTGGACACCGACTGCCCCGGGGAGCGGGTGCAGTACCGCCGCCTGTTCGACGACGACGGCGACCTCAACCAGGGCGTCTTCGCGGAGACCTGCCGCACGCAGCTGCTGGCGGAGAGGCTGGAGCAGCTGCAGGTAGGGGGTGGGGAAAAAGGGGGGAGAAGGAGGCAGCTTGTGTGTGCGAAGGGTGCCAGGGCAGCACTACCGGGGTGGGTGTGGCGTGCGGTCTTTTTGGCTCCGTGTGCTGCGGCTGCTGCTGCTACTTGCTGCGACGGTAAAGCCAAGCACGCACACAAGGCTGACATTAGGGGAGGCTGTACTGTTGTGTGACAAAAACGGTGTGGATGAATGACCGGTACAGTGCTTCCTAAGGGAACACGGGTGATGAACCCACCCCTACACTGCAAGAGAAACGCAACACGCCATAACGGATGGTGCTGACTGCTGTGCCGTGCTCTGCTCTGGTACCTGTGTTGTCCCTGTTGCCCCGGTGTTGTGTATCGCAGGCAATCGAGGACGCGCTGCAAGACGCAGCCGACCGAGCCCGCGTGCGTTACGTCGCGCCCTCCCTCCTCAGCGCCGCCCTCAAGGCCGCCATACCCGACTGCTCCGAAGACACGGTACGACAGCACCTGAGGCGAGTGTACGGCGCCGAGTCACGCATACGAGCAGCGGAGGCGGCGGCGCCGGCTGCGAATGCGGCGGCGAGAGCCGCTGCAGCCACGGCCGCTAAACAGGCCTCTGCTGCTGCTGCTGCTGCTGCTGCTGCCGCTGCTGCTGGGGCTGCTGCTGGGGGTGCAGGAGGAGCTGGCGGCAGTGGGGGTGCTGCTGGTGTGGTGGCGGCTAGCGGCGGCTCCGTGTCTTCCTCGGGTCCCAGTGTGGCGTACCAGCAGGGGTCCGGAGGCATGCCGGGCAGTCGCACGGGCGCAGTGGGGCAGCAACCCGCTGCTGCTGCTGCTGCTGTAGCTGCCACCCCGGCAGCAGCAGCTGCAGGCGGCGGCAGCGGTAGTGGGGGAGACCTGGCGGCAGGAGCAGGAGCAGGTGGTGGTGGTGAGGGCGGTGAGGGTGGCGAGGGCGAGCGGCCGCTGCTGCCCACTGTGGAGGGGGCGATGGCGCTCATCCGGAGGGGCGGGGCGGTGCAGCACTCGCCGGCGCTGCTGGCGACGATGGCGGTGGGTGCATGGGGCGGGTGGGGTGGGGTGGTGAGGGTAATGGATGTGGGGGTGGTGGGGTTTGAGGAGTTGGGGGTCTGCAGGGGCTGAGGGGGTGGGAGCTGCGACGGCTCCTTGGCTTGACCTGGCAGGCCGCTGGCTCCTGCAGGCGCCTTCCATCATGCGTATACCGGCATACAGGCGCCTTTCACCATACTATACCGCTTGCGTTGTTCCGCCCGCCAACCCAGCCTGCCTTCCTCTCAACAGTCCCTGCCATACATCCCCGTCAGACAACTCCTCTAACCCACCTCCCCCTCTCTACTCCCTGCCCCCCTCCCTTCTTCCCTCCCTTCCACGCCGCCCTCTCGCACCTCCCCTCCTCTCCCTCCCTGCCCCTCTCCCTCCCTCCCAGTCTGTCAAGATAGCCACCAAGCTCAAGGGCTGGCTGCACACCGCTTTACACCACTCCAAGCAGCAGGCGCGTGCGCCTCGACTGCTGCACACCGCCCCCTGCGTGGCTGCCTCCCCTTTTGCCTCCCCTTTTGCCTCCCCTTTTGCCTCCCTTTTTGCCTCCCCTTTTGCCTCCCTGTACCTGCGTTCCTTCCTAGCTCTCTTCCCCAAAGCACGACCACTCATTCGCACCTCGCTGCCTAACATGTCCGCACGCTATGTTAACACCCACCCGCCCTCCCTGACCCTCCCCACGACCCCACAGGCTGAGGACAGCGCCGACAAAAATGCCGGCGGAGGTGAAGCTGACGCCGACGGCAGGGTCGCCCCGAAGAAGATAGGAGGCTGGATGGCGGCACTGGGACTTGCGCGGGGAGCGGCTGCTGTCGCCCTGGCCTTTGCTCGTGGAGGCACCGGCACCACTGGCGGCGGTGGTAGCGAGGGCGCCAGCGGTGACAATAACCCAACCCCCGGCGGCGGGGGCGGCGGGGCCTCCTCCTCCGCCCGCAGCAGAGGCACAAGCACCAACGGAGGTGTCGCAGCCCTTGCGGCATCGCTAGGTGGTGGGGATGCAGGTGCAGGGGGCGGGGGCGGGGGCATGGGGTGTCCGGAGGCAGCAGTTCGCATGCAGCGTACGGCGCTCAAGCGGATGCGCTTCCTGCGCGCCATGGACGCCGTGAGGGAGACCTGGATGCAGGTGGGAGGGGCGGGCAGGGCGGCCAGGCGGGGGGCGGGCGGGGGAAGCCGGGAGGGGAAGGTGTGGCTGCTGTCGTGACTGGCTTCTGCGGGCTCCGTTTCATCCTGCGAGCTTTGTTACCCGTGACTACCGGTTAATTTCTCTTCTTACCTCTTCTCTGCTCCTACAACCCTGTTCCCACACTCCCACCCTCGCGCCTTCCCTTTCCCCCAACCGCACTCTGTGCAGGAGGAGAAGGCGCGTGTGACCCAGCTGGCCGCCCTCGCAGCCGCACACCCCGCCGACCACCACGCGGGAGGTGACGACGCCTCCCACCCCCATAAGTCCCATCATAGCGCAGCCGGCAAGCACCCGCACCCCCACCACCACCCGCACCACCACCCTCACCACCGCCCCTCGACGGACAGTGCCGCCAGCGATCCCTCCTCCTCCTCCTCCGCAACACCCGCAGCAGCAGCAGCAGCAGCAGCCCCCTCCCACCTGCATGACCCGCTGGAGCTAGGTCGCGCAGCACTGGCGCACCAGCCCCTCTCCGAGGACGAGGACCCGGAGCTAGCGGCACTCGAGGCCACTCAGCGCCTGCTGGCAGCCCGACTGGCAGCAGCAGGAGGTGGAGCAGGCGCAGCAGCAGCAGCAGGAGGAGGAGGAGGTCGCTCGCGCTTCGGTGCTACTGCTGCTGCTGCCGCCGGGTCAGCAGGTGACGGCGGCGGCGCACAATCGTACATGCCGGCGGCGGCGGTTGTACGGCACTTACGCGGCGGCGGCGCTGGCGGTGTGGGCGGTTGCAGTCTGAGTCATCCCGCTGCTGCTGCTCTGGAAGAGGCGAGTGAGCGGTTGGCTAGGTTGCGGGCGCTGGGTGGGATCATGGTGGCATTGGCGGAGGACCGTCCGGAGGCTCCGGCGGCGGCGTTGGATCCGGAGGTACGGAAATGCCTGTACGACGACCATTCGGATTCGGAGGGGAGTGATGAGGATGGGGAGAGTGATGAGGGGAGTGGAGATAGGGGTGAAGTGGGGAAGTAAGGGGTTGGTGGCGTATATGGGTGGGGGAGGGAGCGCCGCGAGGTTGAGGGTGTTTGGGAAGCGGCAAGCAGTTTTGGAAGATCTTAAATAAGCGTAGTGGGCTGTCGCTCGACAAGAGCTGTGTTGGGTCTTGAATAAATGTATAGCCATTGTATGTGACTGACAGTTGGGCGTGCCGACGAATGGCTTGCGGGCTGCGGCAGTTGGAATACGGTGCCCTGCTACTGCTACTGTTGTCTTGTCCGTACGGCAAATTACTATGGATGCACAGAAATTGTACATCGCTAATTCTCTCTATAAGCGCGCACAGCAATTGCGAACCTGACCAGTTAAAAGGTGATACAATGACGTGCAATTTTGAGCGTAGAACGTGCAGTGTACTGTTTGTTTCCGTTGCCCGTTTCCGTTGCCTGTTGCTGTTGACCCCTTGACATCCCTATTGTGATTCCAAATGCCTCCCTTCCCTAACCTCCCTGATAATAAGCAGTGATAACCTGAAGGGGCCGTGACTTGTGTTTCCCGTTCGTCACATGCACTGCCGCCGTTTCTACACTTCCGCATCATCCTACTGAGCACGACGTTCACTGCCAACTTCGTCAACAAATCCCCTCTGGCGTTGGCCCATGGGTGCGAGCCCCAAGGGGTTGGGACTGAGGCCGTTCTTGTGCGCTTTGTTACTGTGAAGACCTGCTGCCCTGCGTGGGGTGTTTACTGCGCTGCTGTCGTTGTTGCTGCTGCTGTTGTTTTTGTTGCCGACATTGAACAGCGGTGGCACTACCTACCGTTGATGACCTGTTGCAAGATTGGCGGTGTGGTTGACGGTGGTGGGGGCGGTGGGTGGGCCCTTGTTTATAGGCTTTAGATAGACGTGTACACAGCCGGTCATAAAGCATCACATAACGTTTTGGTGTCTATCCCTGCTGCTGCCCTCACGGGAAATGGAGAGGCGTGCAGAAGTTTGGGGGTGTGCGATGATGGCGAGCCGGGGGAAGGGGGCGGGCGAGCTGGAGCTCTGCAGGGCGTTGTAATGAGCTGCGTGCAGTGAGGCTCGTTGCCCTATAGTTCTCTGCGCGTTGGCCGATGAATTTGGTGGGTGATTGGTGGCCAATTGAAGGAATGACCGTTACAAGGGTGCCCTAAGAGAAAACACGCACGGATGTGTGGCCCTGTATGCATGTGGCTCCTGGCGCGACCGCATGGCTCCTGGTGCCACCATGTTTACGTCAAAAGATGCGGGAGGTCCCTTGATGCGTGTGTATGAAGGCTGTTGCCGCTCTTTGTGATCTGCCCGGGCGGGCGTGGAGTTGAGGAGGCTTGGCACTGCTGAAGAGTACCGGTAGTAGCCCTCAATGCGGGGAATGTATCGTGCATGTCCCGAGCTTGGCCTTGGCTTGGGATTCCACTTTGATGTTGTAATGCCGTGGTAGAGCTGCGGGGCCTGGCGTGGTTGCCAGGAGCGGCAGGCACTGGTCTGGGTGATTGTGTGGTTCAGCAGGTCTGGGTGTTGACGTGCACGGCACCCTGTATTAAGTGAGAACCGGGGTATTGACCCTGTGATGATGCATGTCGCTGTCACCAGAAGTGTTGTAATGGCAACACAGGTTGCATTACAGAAAACTACTCTATGTGTTGGTGCTTCATGCGTGGGCAGTCCATCCATCCAGCTACCCTGCAACTCCCTCATGCCCACCACCGCACTGCAGGAACACAACCCAGACAGCACAACCTTTTACCTCTCTCCCCACCATCACCATCCCCCACCCGTCCCTTCCAGCCGTGCAACCTTCCAGAGCCTCTGCAAACCATACACGCCTTGACTCCCAAGCAGCATGTCCACCATGCAGTGCCACATCCCACACCACGCCACACGCCGGTCCACGCCGGTCTTCCGGTCCTTCCTCTGTAACAGTCCTCATCGAAAATAAAACCAATGCCCATCCACCCATCTCAGGCTCTATATGCAGAGCCCCTACAGTGAGCCTCCACCACATGCACTTCGCTTTGCCAGACGCCACCCTGCTCCTAGCTGACATGCAATGTCTCCCTAGGGCCCCCACAAAAGCGTCCACATGCGTACCTTGCAACCCGCGGCCCAGAACAGCGTCTTGCTTCTGCCCTGCACACTGCCTCCTATGCCAGCCATAACCACCTGCCTGCCCTCAGCAATTCATTGTAACACAGCTCCCAAACCGCATGCATCCTGCTGAACACAGCATGTGTGGCAGCCACATCACTGCCACACATGTTCCTTGCTTACCAGTTTCAGCCTTCAGCAGGCATGGCATGCACCATTTTCAATCCATTGCCCCAGCTGTCATTGCGGCAGCTGCGGCCCCTGCTGCCCCGGCTAGTCCTCTTACGCTCTCCGCTGCCGCCTCAGCCACTTCAGCCAATTCACCAGGGGCTCCTGCATGGTAGCCTTCGCTGCCTGCTTCGCTTCGGCCCAGTTGACAGGGCAGCCCGCCTCCACCAGCCAGCTCAGCACCGGCAGCGGGCAGCCCTGGCGAATGCAGGCGCCAAATGTCCCACTGCCAGCCCGGGCGCCCAGCCGCTGTAGGCAGCGCAGTGTGGCCAGGTCGCCTCGGCGGCCAGCGACCAGGTAGGGGTGGGCGTTGCCACGTGCCTGTTGGGGCGGCTTTGGGAGGGAGCATGGGGGAATAGAGTTGCAGGCCTTGCATTACAGTGTTGGATGGACTGTCCCCAGATCATACGGGGCCGTAGGATCCCTACACGATGCACCCGTCAGCAGCAGTCCCTGGTGTGTCACCCAGTGTGCAGACCAAGCCACCTGCTGGCCCGCCTTCCAGTGCTATAGCCCACAGCAGCTACTCACGTCAACAGGCCAGCCCTGCTGCACCAGCCACTCCAGCGCCTCCTCAGAACTGTCCTCCACTGTGTCCGACAGGGTGCCCCAGTCCCGCCGGCAGCCCCGCTCGTGCAGCCACACCAGCAGCTGCAGGTTGCCGCTCTTGGCGGCAAACCTCATGAGCTCACTCCGTCGCCTCAAGTCTATCCCCAGCGTCTCCACCAGCCAGGACACCACGTGCAGGTGCCCGCCCCGCACCGCCCCCTGCAGCACGGGTTGCCTCTTCAAGCTGCAGCCAGCCGCCTGCAGCACCTGCAGCATGTCCAGGTTGCCTTTTTCTGCTGCGACCTCCACGGTCAACGGCTTGGTATCAACGCCCCGATTCTGCCGCAGCAGGTACTCCAGCGCTGCCGGGTTGCCAGCCCGGATGGCCGCATTTGCCACTTCCGTGTTCACAGGGTAGCCCCGCCCCTGCAGCCAGGCCAGGCGGTCCGCGGCATCAGGACAGGCAGCAGCGCTCCTGCAGACGTCAGAGCTGCGTGGGCAGCCCTGCGACTCCAGCCAGGTGACCTTGGCCTGCCAGTCGGGAGTGGGGCTGCTTGCAGCAGCGCTCACAATCATCACCATCTGGGATGCATTCAGCCGGTCCGTCAGCTCAGTGTAGTGGCGCTGCAGGGTGGCCAGGTCGCAGCCCTCTGCCACCGCCGCCGCCAGCAGCTCGGGTGTGACAGCGGAGTCATGAGTCATCCGCCCCTTCAGCCACGTCATCAAGTCCACATGCCCCCCACGCGCGGCAGAATACACTGCTTCAGGGCTTTCTGGGCAACCAGTGGACAGCAGCCATTTGCAGACTGTCCACTGCTCCGCCCTAGCAGCAGCTACAAGGACGTCCTCACTCAACGTGCAGCCCTGCTGCCGCAGCCATTTGCACACGTGCAGGTGGCCGGCGGATGCGGCAGCATCAAAGACCTGTGTGAAGGGCTTGGCGGATAACACGAACTCCGTCGCCGTCACAACCAGAGCCAGGTTGTCGATGCTGCCGCTGCGAGCAGTCAGGCACAGCAGCTGCAGCCGCTGATTGAAGGTGAGACCCCGCATGGCACCTGAGGCGCCCCAGCGACGTGTGAAGGCATGCTGCGGAACGGGCTGGGATAGCCGCACGGTGGTGAACTCCGGGCGACTGAACTGCGCTGCGGTGGCCTTGTCTAGCAAGCGAAGCGTGCAGGCCACCTCATTCTTCGGAAGGAAGCTGGAAATGTGTTCAACAATGTCAGGGATCCAAAAATGCGGCAGCGACGCGCCCGAGGGCCGTTGCTTGCTAAGAGGCTTGTCCATTTTCTGTAAACGTGCAAGATGTTGTGCCTAAGACCCTTTATGTGTCTACTTCAGTGCTACTATTACGGTTCTGAAACTTTTGCTTGTTCTCGCACGAAGCAGCTCCACAAATAGCCGCGCAAGCCTAGCTAGTCGAGCAAAGAGTTGAGCAAAGATGGAGGTAAGCAACTGAATAGGGACAATATGTATCTTCCATCCATTGTAGCGGCATGAAAAAACACTCTTGTTTCCCGCGCTATTAGCCCGGCCTGTCGTATCTCGTACGCGCAACAGATCCAATGCGCCCAGCCCTTGTTTTAAGGCACATTGTATAATGAGTATATACTCTACGCTTAACAGCTTTAGGGTTGAGGCAAGCGCCAGTGCCGTAGTAACATGGTACCTGCCATATTTGGGTTATTGAAAAACCGTAACGGTGTTGTGCTCTCTTGATGCAAACTACGATGTTAGCCATTGAACCTCTTCATCTTGCCTTGTATGTCATTAACCTGCCAGCAAATCACCGTCATGCCACACCTCCAGCCCCTGCCCGTCCCACGTGCCCATGTTTAAGCTGTATTTGTGCTTGATTGAATGGCCGTTACAGTGTATCCGGAAGATGACAGCCCCCGGTGCCCCCGTGTCGACTGTTGCTGTAGCCCTGCAGTTGATGAGAACCAAGCCAAGGTCCTCACGCTAAACAGGTCGGCTGCAGTAAGGGGTAGGTGCCATCTAGACCTGTTAAGGCAGATACATGTCCAGGAAGCCGGTCCTGATATTCGGCCCCTAACAGCTGCCCCGTTAGCTTCCTACCCTATGGTGGCAACAGCAACCAGCAACTCAACGCTCCAATGCACGGATGACACTGCAGTTCACAGGGCTACCGGTACCCAGGCACACGTGGTTGAGATGCCTGTCGAGGTCTTCGGCATCAAGGAGGCTAGTGAAACACGTACCTAAGTACCCAGCAGCACCTGCTATCTGAACCCCGTTATGCAACCAACTCACCGACAAGCGGCACAGCAAGCTTGATATATTTCAACCCCCCCGCTACCGGCATCAACAGCAACCCTGCACATCCCCACTCAAACATACTGCGATTACTGCCTACAATGCTACAACCATACCGGTAACGCGGTTCCATGGCTGTGTTCCTGTCCCCACACTGCTGCAGCCACCAATACAGCACATTCCTCTTCCTCCCCTCCTCTTAGTCCGCTGCCCGCCAAAGCACCCATCACAGCCCTTCCCATCAGTGTTTAGTTACTACTGTAGCAGCCCACCAGCTGCTGCTGGTTCAGCCAGATAGCCACTCCAGCAGCAGCCGTCCCAGCAGTTCCCCTTCTGGTACGCCCGCCCACGGCACTGCATCCTCAAAGCCCTCCATCTCTCCAGCCCAGCACCTTTTTAACCCAGCACCAGGAGCGGGCATTGGAAGCAGACACGGGCTCCAGACGCATTCAACACAGACGCCCACGTTCAGCCACCTGTTCCAGCCATGACTTGTGGGGATACCCAAACGATCGCCGCAGGCATGGCGGTGTGGGCACGTCCCCAGCGGCCAGCAGCTGTGTAGGCGTCGCAATCACATACAGTCGTGCGCCCTGACATGCCTAAAAAGTCTGATGACACACGGATGACACACGCACAACAAGGCCGCGTGGACATTACCAGGAAGACCATATGACCCATGGGTCGCCTCAACAGCAGAACCCCAACAAAATAGCCAGCCCTCGATAAGCATGTCAGCGTCAGAAACTCGGACGGACAAGAGAGATGCCTGGTTACTCATGGCTTCCTGAAAGCCAGCCTACACAACAACGAGCAATGGGGTTGAAGACCCACGACCAATAGATACACAAACGTATACAACAACGGCCAGTCCAGCAGCGCAGGTGTGTGCCATACAACCCACAGTCGCTAACCAGGGCATGTCAGGACGTATTAAAACAAGTGGGTAGCATCCGCACCCGTAGGCAGCAGTCCGAAAGGCCACTGCATAGCAGGCCAGCGCGCCGAAATTACCATGAGGATGTTGCCGTACGTTGGCGTACATGCCAATTGGGAGGCATGGGCAGCACGTGCGGCATGCATCGGGCTGTACATGCATGGCGGCTGGACACGGCTAAACTTGCCCTGTGAGCACGCCGTCCGTGCCCTAGATCCCCGCTTCTTCCCCAACGCAAAGGCTTGCAAAGCCAATTGCAGCCAAGATACAGTCGGGCATGCTACCACCGCTGCATGCATGAGTACCCCAGCTCTATGCCCCCAACTACCTGCAGCCGCCTGGAATGGCCAGCTATTCAGCCGAGGTAGTGCTCAGCAACTGGTTGATTGGCCCAGTAAGCGTGGTTGGGCAACCCCTCACAGATTGCAACCTATGCGTAATGCCAGACCCTCAAGATAAAGCTCTATCTGCTCCTCACCATGCCCCCTCAGCTGCCCCATTACTCCGCGTCCCACTCTTCATCCTCCTCCGCCGCCTGACACCGTTGTCTATAACTCGCCTGGTGCTGGCACTGGCAGTACACCCGCTCCCGCTGCTCCCACCTGCTCCCGCTGCTGCTGCTGCTGCTGCGTCAGCCACTCGACCAGCGGCTCTTGTCGGGAGTCGTTTGCTGCCCGCCTGGCAGCCTCCCAGTCCACCGGGCAGCCCTCCTCCAGCAGCCAGGCCAGCACTGGGACGGGGCAGTCGCCGAAGATGCAGTTCTGGAACGTGTTGGCACCCGCCCCATGATACCAGGGGACGCCCAGTCTCCGCAGGCAGCGCAGTATGGCCATGTCTCCTTGGCGGCCGGACATCATGTAGGGGTCGTAGACGCGTGCGATGGACCAATTGTTGCTCCCTCCATCCTAGTGTAGGACGGGCAGGAACACAGGGTACTTGGTCATGGTGCTGTACGGAGTCCAGCCAACAGTAAAGTTGCCGGGGTCAAGGTGAACAGGCATGCCAGCAAGACTCTCCGTAAATGCCAATCCTTCAACCCGCCCCAACCACTCACGCTCAGCCGCCAGCCCTGCTGCACCATCCACTCCGTCGCCTCCTCGCAGCCCCCCAGCGCTGCATTATTCAGGGTGGCTGAGCCCCTTGGGCAGCCCCGCTCGTGCAGCCACACCAGCAGCTGAAGGTTGCCACTCTTGGCGGCGGACGCCATGAGCTCACTCCGTCGCCTCAAGTCTATCCCCAGCGTTTCCACAAGCCATGCCACCACATGCAGGTGTCCGCCCCGCACCGCCCCCTGCAGCACGGGTCGCCTCTCCAAGCTGCAGCCAGCCGCCTGCAGTACCCGCAGCATGTCCAGGTTGCCGCTTCCTGCTGCGACCTCAACGTTCAACTGCTTGGTATCAACGCCCCGATTCTGCCGCAGCAGGTACTCCAGCGCTGCCGTGTTGCCAGCCCGGATGGCCGCATTTGCCACTTTCCTGTTCACAGGGTAGCCCCGCTCCTGCAGCCAGGCCAGGCGGTCCGCGGCATCAGAGCACGAAGCAGCGCCCCAGCAGACGTCAGAGCTGCGTGGGCAGCCCTTCGACTCCAGCCATGCAACCTTGGCCTGCCAGTCGGGAGTGGGGCTGGCGGCAGCAGCAGCGACGACGTACTGCATCTCATATGCATCGAACCGGTTTCCCAGCTCGGCGTAGTGTCGCTGCAGGGTGGCCAGGTCGCAGCCCTCTGCCACCGCCGCCGACAGAAAACCGCCATTAACTGCATCAAACGTGGGAGGGCGCCGCTGCTGCAGCCATTCCGCCAGGGCCATGTGCCCTCCCCGTGCAGCTGCGTCCACTGCATATTTATCCCAGGCGCAGCCTTGGTCCAACAGCCAGTCACAAATATGCTGGTGCCCTGCCCTCGCAATGGCTCGCAGAACGCTAGGCCACATCGGACAGCCCTGCTGCCGCAGCCATTTGCACACGTGTAGGTGGCCGGCGGATGCGGCAGCATCAAAGACCTGTGTGAAGGGCTTGGCGGATAACACGAACTCCGTCGCCGTCACAACCAGAGCCAGGTTGTCGATGCTGCCGCTGCGAGCAGTCAGGCACAGCAGCTGCAGCCGCTGATTGAAGGTGAGACCCCGCATGGCGCCTGGGGCGCCCCAGCGACGTGTGAAGGCATCGTGCGGAACGGGCTCGGATAGCCGCACGGTGGTGAACTCCGGGCGACTGAACTGAGCTGCGGTGGCCTTGTCCACCAGGCGAAGCGTGCAGGCCACTTCATTGCGCGGCAGGAAAGTGGCGATGCGCTGAACAATGCCGGGAAGCCAGACGCGCGACGCTGATGACGTGGTCGCTTCGTCGTGGCGCTGCCGCGATGGCTGTTCCATACTTTGTAGATAGAGACGCGGATGGGTCCGTTTGGTTTTGCGCTGTTCCGTATCAACTAGCAGCCCTGGCCGCTTTGTGGCGGCCCGGTGACGAGACACCTGAGGGCGCCCGAAACGTTTTCCTAACACCTTGGCAGCTTAAAAGTAACTCAACTAATTCAGCTATTGCCCACACAGCAGACGCCCTGCAAAGGCACGTTATGGGTGGCCCGCAAGGTTGGCGCGACGTGTAAAAGCGCACAGCAATGTGCTATTTCATATTGTGCTATTTGGCACTACTATACTATCTAGTATTTACTCTGCAAGGGTCTGCAAGACCATACGCTTGGATGCCGCACGGCAAATTGCGCCCCGGCACTCGCATATCGGAATGACCGCTGCGAGGCCGCCGGGATCCGCCGTGACATGAGCCACGTGCCCCAGGTTATTTTACCGAAACTGGTTAGTGATGTCTCTAGCCCTGTTAAGGCACCGGAACGGTCTTATGGTGCCAATGACATTGCTGCACTTGTGGTATCTTGTGTGGGTGCTGGACGCACGCGCCTGCACCAATCAGAAGTGGAGATTATGGTGTTGCTTGAGCCATTGCAACAAACAGGTCTACCACGCGCCAGCTGCTGCCCAGCATAAGACCAACGAGCCGTTGCCAGAAAAAAGTCACCTTCCAACTCTTGCTTCTTGCATGTGACCCACGGGTCATTCCAGCAGCATTCAAGAAACAATTAGACAGTTAAGCTACAATCCATTTTACCAGTTGCAGCACACCTGAAAACTAGTAAGGCCCGCCTTCGGCGGGAGCTGCCCGTAGCTCGCGGGAGGGAGGTGATGCCGAGGAGATGCGGTTGCACGCATGCATGTAGGGCGTGAGGATGCAGAAGGATGCTCAAAGCACAAAAGGAATGGCAGCGATTGTTGCCAAGGCTGCTAGACGGGTAGGAAGCACAAACGGCTTGTGGAAGCCAAAGGAAAGGTACACACTAAAGGTGAAGACCTATCCAATGCTTAACGACGGGATGTGGCGTACACGCACGCAACACGCTCGGGCTCCGCTACTCCTGAAGCCCAAGCAAGTAAAGCAACTGTGACAGCATCTTATTTGGCAACAAAGCCTGCGTTAATTCATGGCTACAAACATCTATGTATGCTGCAAAGCCGAGTGATGGCCATACATGCCGTGCCAGTTACCGGGACCCACGTGCGCATGCATACCCTCCCCTTTCAGATGTCTGTGCTCAAGCGATGGAGCGCGAGCATTCACTGCCGCGCTGACGCCTGAATGCATGCCCATGCGATACATGCATACATACCCGCCATGCCCAAGTACCGGCGCCCATGCTTGTACGCACACCAACCATGCCCAACTACCGCGCTGGTGAACGCATGCATCCCATGTACCAACACCAATGCGCGCACGCAGACGACACCCACTACCCGAAGCCCGTGAGGGGACTTACTTGGAGGCAGAAACTGTACGAGGGTACGGAGGCCGCACTCGCGGCGCCACACGGGGAAGAGCAGTGAGAGGCAGGTGCTGCCCGGGAAAGGGTGGTCGCACAGAGAAGATGGCAGAGAGGGGCAGTCAATACATGGGAAGGGCAAGGGCAGGCAGACGCTTGGCATGGAAGGACAGGGGTAGGCAGCCGCCATTAAACCACCATTGTAGCGGCAGGCTCATCCGTTCAGTTAATTCGAGGAACGGGCAATGACGGGGAGAGGCAGGGCCGCACGGGGAAGGGCAGACGCACGGGGAAGGGCATTGTAAGGCAAGCAAATCACGGGGCGACGCAGGTGAGCTGCAGGGGCGACGCACGGGTTAGGGCAGAGGGGGGCGTCCTTCCACGCACTGTCCAACTACCAGCGCCTGCATGTGCAGGCATACTCGCGCTGCTGAACCACCGGCGCCCACAAGTCCCGACCAAAGACCAGCGCGCCCATGCAGTCCCCGCACTGGCCAACAGCAAGCGTGCATGCGAGCAGGCATGACGTCCGGATCTGCTGCGGATGCCTGAGGCCCCATACGCCCGCCGCTAGCGCAAGATAGCGCTATTGCCACCGCTGCTGCACAGGCAGGCCAACACCCCGTCCTCAAAGGCGGGATGTGCGAAGCCTAGCGACACAACAGGCCACAGAAGCACAGGACAGATCCCCATGCATACCGTATCTGTCTGTGTCCTCCACTGCAGTCTCCAGGGCCCGTTCTTTCCTTCCCTGCTTCCAGCCCCCAACCCCGATGTCAACGTTCCTCATCATGTAGCTGCCTGTTCACCCGGGTCCCTCCTTGGATCACCAACAGTGTGCATGACACGCTCATGCGCTGGGGCATGCACCGCCACAATAACTAAGTAATGGCTCCCCGCGCGTGCAGCCATCGCCTTGCTCAACGAATGCCGCCCATGCATGCAGGCATCCCTGCCCTGCTAGTTACTGACACCCACATGCACATGCATCCCCGCCTCTCTCAGCTTTCGGCGCACATGCATGCAGACATCCAGTCGTTCTGCCAGGAACAGGCCCCCGTGCGTGCAAGATCACCCTTCTCCCATCCATCTCCATCGCACCCATCCCCGCATCAACGCCGATTCTGAATCCATAACCCCCCCGCCCCGTAAACTGGCACCGATACATGTATGCGTACTCACCATGCCCGACTACCGGCTGCCATGCGGGTACGCACACCCATTGTGCCCGCCGTTTACCGCGGTGATGTACGCACGCATCCCTGCCCTGCCCGAGTACCGACACCAATGCGTGCGTGCATAAAACCCCGCCCTACTCAGTTACACTCGGCCATGCGACCAGCGGCCACGCCCTGCCCGAAAGCTGACACATGTGCATGCAGGAGTGAAGGCATTGGATGTAAGGGCCAGGGGCTCGCGGGTAAGGACAGCCGAGGGCATTTTGGGGCAGGCACTGCACATGGAATGGCACCGAGGCCCACGGCAGGCCGCATGAGGCCCGCAAATTCGCTGCACGGGAATCACGCACACAGGGAAAGGCAGATGTATGGTTTATGGCATTGGGAGGCAGCCGCCGCCGGGGAAGGGCAGGGGACACAAGCGCGCGCCGCGCGGGCAGTCGCATGGGCAGCAGGGCATGGGGAGACAGGTAGGTACAGCGCGGGGAAGGGCATCCTGCACTGGGAAGAACTTACGCCGAGAGACAGGCACTGCACGGTGAAGGGCACGGACACGAACACATTGCACGGTGAAGGGCAGGAGTAGCCATGCCCAGCGCGGGTAACAGCCATGTGACTCGAGGAACGTGCGATGACAGGATGGAGCAGGCGCCGCGCGGGGATTGGAATGGCATGGGGAGATTACTTGCCGTCTTGAAGAGTAACGTGATCTACGTCTACACTGAAAGGTGACCCGTTCAAGGACGTGGTACCCGCATTACGTTCGGGCACCGCTATTCCCGAAACCCAAGCAAAGACGGCTACTGCATACCTCCTCAACCGAGCCGAATCCTACACGGCTGCTAGCCAACATCGCGTCTCCATGCACTGACAACCACATTTCCTTGAACCGCGACAACGGATCTAGCGCCTTTACAAAACCTGCTTAAACGTCTTTCGATCACGTTCTGCTCCCTAACCTTGGAGACTACCTTTATTCATATTATTATTATGTCTTCTCTTAATTAATTGGTTCTCCTCTTTTTTCCATTATTACTACAAACGTAGTAATCAGGAGACGAACCACACAGCACTCTTCCTTTTCTTGCCTCTCGTATGACTTCGCTCTTAGCCTAAATACTGAATATATTAGTGTGCTGTGCACAGCGGGCTGCTTAACAGCGCGATTCGTCAAAGCGAAATTGTTCGCTGAAGCGAACTTGAATCTATACCGACCCTTGGGTCTATGGACGGGACGAGCACGAATATTGCCTTCCCTGGAGCGTGACAGGAACCGTCTATGCATCCCTTCGCTTCGCTCCTCCGAAACCGTGTACTACGTATACGTTTCTTCGTTTCGAGCTACGGGGACCACAGCGAGGCAAAGTATCTATTCCCCGATCCACCAATGCGCAGAATAGGAGCCGCATGGGTGCATGTGCCGTACCACCGTCCGCCCATCCCAGCCACCCAGCAGCCTCCCCAGTACTCCATCTTCCCCAGCGCGCCCTCCGCATGAGGTGGCGTTTCGCACCTGCTGCCGCCCGGCCCGCACTAGGAAGCGTTGCCAACCGCAATACCGGCCAGTGACAGCAGACCACATACCAGGGTTCACACCCTATCAGCCTTCACTGCCCTGTATGTAGCCCTACACGCTCATACGACATTCTCCATGTATCTCTGGCAGGCATGGTCCCGGCATTGCCCTCCTCGACCTTTCCCTTTCCAAACGTAAAACATGCCCCAGCGCCATGTTTGTCCCACAACGCGTTCCTTGAACCTCGCCTCGCACAAAAGAACACACGCCAGGGAAGTGCCGGTCTCTAGCATCACAGCCCCATCCACACACCTTGATTATGTCCCGTCCTCCCGTGAACCATCTGACATCTCCTGCAGCAGTACCCCACCCACCTGCACCGCCACCCACACGTCTTGAGAGTCACCCCTGCCTTACTGTAACCAGCAGCACACCCTCCGCCCCCCAGCCTTCCCCCAACCCTGCGGGAAGGGGTAGGTGCCATCTAGACCTGTTAAGGCACATAAATGTCCATTAAACCGGTCCTGATATTCAACTACCCTACACTTCCTTCTGTCACTTAAAGCTACTCGGCACCTAACAGCTGTCCCGTTAGCTTCCTACCCTATGGTGGCAACAGCAACCAGCAACTCACAGCTCCAATGCAAGGATGACACTGCAGTTCACAGGGTTACTACCGGTACCCAGACACACGTGGTTGAGATGCCTGTCGAGGTCTTGGGCGTCAAGGAGGCTAGTGAAACACGTACCCAAGTACCCAGCAGCACCTGCTGTGCACCCTGTTATGCAACCAACTTACAAGCGGCACAGCACACTTGATACATGCCAAACCCCCCGCTACCGGCATCAACAGCAAACCTGCACATCCCCAACATACTGCAGTTACTGCCTACAATGCTACAACCATACCGGTAACACGGTTCAATTGCTATGCTCCTGTCCCCACACTGCTGCAGCCACCACTACAGCACATTCCTCTTCCTCCCCTCCTCTTCTCTCTTCTTCCTCTTAGTCCGCTGCCTGCTGCTAAAGCACCCATCACAGCCCTTCATAACATGCTCCTGTTGCTGTAGCAGCACACCAGCTGCTGCCGGTTCAGCCAGATAGCTAATCCAGCAGATTAGCAGCAGGACAGCAACACGATTAGCAACACAGACGCCCACGTTCAGCGACCTGTCCCATGACTTGTGGGGATACCCAGACGATCACCGCAGGCATGGCGGTGTGGGCATGTCCCCAGCGGCCAGCAGCGGTGTAGGCGTCGCAATCGCAGTTGTGCCCCATGAAGCCTGACGACCGCACATACAATAGGACCGCGTGGATGCTACCAGTAAGACCAAGGTAACCTCACCAGCAGAACCCCCACGAAAGCAGCCAGCCCTCAATGAACATATCAAACCCGGACGGACAAGAGAGATGCCTGTATGGCTTCCTGAAAGCCAGCCTACACAACAACGAGCCATGGGGTTGAAGACCCACGACCAATAGATACGCAAACGTATACAACAACGGCCAGTCCAGCACCGCAGGTGTGTGGCATACAACCCACAGTCGCTAACCAGGGCATGTCAGGACGTATTAAAACAAGTGGGTAGCATCCGCACCCGTAGGCAGCAGTCCGAAAGGCCACTGCATAGCAGGTCAGCGCGCCGAAATTACAATGACGATGTTGCCGTACGTTGGCGTACATGCCACTTGGGAGGCATGGGCAGCACATGCGGCATGCATCGGGCTGGACATGCATGGCAGCTGGACACGGGCAACCTTGCCCTGTGAGCACGCCGTCCGTGCCCCAGATCCCCGCTTCTTCCCCAACGCAAAGGCTTGCAAAGCCAATTGCATCCAAGATACAGTCGGGCGTGCTACCACCGCTGCATGCATGAGTACCCCAGCTCTATGCCCCCAACTACCTGCAGCCGCCTGGAATGGCCAGCTATTCAGCCGAGGTAGTGCTCAGCAACTGGTTGATTGGCCCAGTAAGCGTGGTTGGGCAACCCCTCACAGATTGCAACCTATGTGTAGTGCCAGACCCTTAAGATGCAGCTCTGCTCCTCACGCTGCTTTTCCCCAGCTGCCCCACTACTCGGCATCCCACTCTTCATCCTCCTCCGCCGCCTGACACCGTTTCCTATGTTTCTTCTGGCGCTGGCGCTGGCAGTACACCCGCTCCCGCCGCTCCCACCTGCTCCCGCTGCTGCTGCTCCTGCTGTGTCAGCCACTCGATCAGCGACTCTTGTCGGGGGAATATTGCTGCCCGCCTGGCAGCCTCCCAGTCCACCGGGCAGCCCTCCTCCAGCAGCCAGGCCAGCACCGGGACGAGGCAGCCGTGGAAGATGCAGTTGCTGAACGTGTCGGCACCCGCCCCATGACGCCAGGGGACGCCCAGTCTCCGCAGGCAGCGCAGTATGGCCATGTCTCCTTCGCGGCCGGACACCATGTAGGGGTCGTGGTCGCGTGCGATGAGCCAATGGTTGATCCCTCGATCCTAGTGTAGGACGGGGAGGAACACAGGGCACATAGTCATGGTGCTGTGTGGGTTTGCATGCAGATCCAGCCAACAGCAAAGTGCCGTGGTCCCAGGCGCGCAAGCTAGTAAGCCTCTCCGTAAATGCCCACCCTTCAACCCGCACCAACCACTTACATCGACAGGCCAGCCCTGCTGCACCATCCACTCCATCGCCTCCTCGCAGCCCCCCAGCGCTGCATCACTCAGGGTGGCTGAGCCCCTTCGGCAGCCCCGCTCGTGCAGCCACACCAGCAGCTGAAGGTTGCCACACTTGGCGGCGGACGCCATGAGCTCACTCCGGCGCCTCAAGTCTATCCCCAGCGCCTCCACCAGCCATGCCACCACATGCAGGTGCCCGCCTCGCACCGCCGCCTGCAGCACGGGTTGCGTCTTCAAGCTGCAGCCAGCCGCCTGCAGCACCCGCAGCATGTCCAGGTTGCCGCTTTCTGCTGCGACCTGTGCAGCCAACTGCTTGGTATCAATGCCCCGATTCTGCCGCAGCAAGTACTCCAGCGCTGCCGTGTTTCCAGCTGAGATGGCCGCATTCGCCACTTCCGTGTTCACAGGGTAGCCCCGCCCCTGCAGCCAGGCCAGGCGGTCCGCGGCATCAGGACAGGCAGCAGCGCCCCTGCAGACGTCAGAGCTGCGTGGGCAGCCCTGCGACTCCAGCCAGGTGACCTTGGCCTGCCAGTCGGGAGTGGGGCTGGCGGCAGCAGCGCTCACAATCTTCACCATCTGGGATGCATCGCGCCGGTTTCCCAGCATGGTGTAGAGGTGCTGCAGTGTGGCCAGGTCGCAGCCCTCTGCCACCGCCGCCAACAGCATACTGCCATGAAGTGCAGCAGACGTGGGAGGGCGCCGCCGCTGCAGCCATTCCGCCAGGGCCACGTGTCCTCCCTGCACAGCTAAGTACACTGCACCTGCACCCCAGTCGCAGCCTTGGTCCAACAGCCACTCGCAGACGTCCTGATGCCCGGCCCGCGCGGCTGCCTCCAGGACGCTAGGCCACATCGGACAGCCCTGCTGCCGCAGCCATTTGCACACGTGCAGGTGGCCGGCGGATGCGGCAGTAGCAAAGACCTGTATGAAGAGGTTAGCGGATAAGACGAACTCCGCGGCCGTCACAACCAGGGCCAGGTAGTCGATGCTGCCGCTGCGAGCAGTCAGGCACAGCAGCTGCAGCCGCTGATTGAAGGTGAGACCCCGCATGGCACCTGAGGCGCCCCAGCGACGTTCGAAGGCATCGTGTGGAACGGGCTCGGATAGCCGCACGGTGTTGAACTCCGGGCAATTGAACTGAGCTGCGGTGGCCTTGTCCACCAGACGAAGCGTGCAGGCCACTTCATTGCGCGGCAGGAAAGTGGCGATGCGCTGAACAATGCCGGGAAGCCAGACGCGCGACGCTGATGACGTGGTCGCTTCGTCGTGGCGCTGCCGCGATGGCTGTTCCATACTTTGTAGGGACGAGGATGGGTCCGTTTGATTTTGCGCTGTTAGGTATCAACTAGCAGCCCTGGCCGCTTTGTGGCGGCCTGGTGACGAGACACCTGAGGGCGCCCGAAACGTTTTCCTAACACCTGGGCAGCTTAAAAGTAACTCAACTAATTCAACTATTGCCCACACAGACGCCCTGCAAAGGTACGTTATGGGTGGCCCTCAAGGTTGGCGCGACGTGTAAAAGCGCACAGCAATGTACTATTTCATATTGTGCTATTTGGCACTACTATACTATCTAGTATTTATCTCTGCAAGGGACTGCAAGACCTTGGACGCTTGGATTCCGCGCGGCAAATTGCGACCCGGCACTCGCATATCGGAATGACCGCTGCGATGCCGCCGGGATCCGCCGTAACATGAGCCACGTGCCCCAGGTCATTCCACCAAAACTGGTTAGTGATGTCTCTAGCCCTGTTAAGGCATCGGAACGGTCTTATGGTGCCAATGACATTGCTGCACTTGTGGTATCTTGTGTGGGTGCTGGACGCACGCGCCTGCACCGAGCAGAAGTGGAGATTATGGTGTTGCTTGAGCCATTGCAACAAACAGGTCTACCACGCGCCAGCTGCTGCCCAGCATAAGACCAACGAGCCGTTGCCAGAAAAAAGTCACCTTCCAACTCTTGCTTCTTGCATGTGACCCACGGGTCATTCCAGCAGCATTCAAGAAACAATTAGAACCGTCAGACCCGAACCCCGGACCACCTACCGTGCAAGCAATGTGGCAAACCCTCTCACAACCTCCACATCATCGCCACGAAACACATTCGCCCATGCGTGCCCACCCGGCTCGCGCACCCGCCCCGCTCTCCACCTCTCACTGCTCGCCCCCCAGCTCACCACCCAGCACCCCTGTGTGCACACACACTCATACAGTATGTTCCGGCTCGCGGCCAGTTTCCCTAACACACCCAGGCGGCCCCCACTGAGATGTGCTCTCACATGGTGGGCTGCCGGCCGCAGTCACTACCTCTCAGGCTCTCAGGCTCTCAGGCTGTCCAGCACCGGCCAGGCAGGAGCTACACATGCGCCTGCTGCCCGCAGCATCCTACCCTCAGCCACCCCGCCCGCAGGCCCCCATGTGCCTGCGTTGGGTCAACGTCCACCCAACCCAACCTACACCCCCCTAGCAGGCTGCTCCCAGACCTCCCTAGCCTGCGCCGACGGGGCTGCTAATCACATTATATAACTGGGGCGCCTGTTGCGGCGCTCCGGGCCACCAAGGCCCCGTCCATACTCTGTCGTCCAAGCAAACGTCCCCAGCCGCCGCACTACACCTGCACCGCCTGCGTACCACCGCCCAGTCACGTGCCCGGCACCCAGCACCCCCCTCCACCCTGCCTCGCCTCTCAGCAAAGTCAGCAGCGGCAGCACCACTGGCGGCAACAGCAGCAGCAGCACTGCTAGCAGCGGCAGCGAGGTACCGCAGGCCGGGTAAGTTGCCGTCCGCTTACGTCGGCGTAACGATGAATGATACATTGCCGTCTCTCATCTGCTGGCATCACACCGCATCACACCACTAAGCGAGCACACTAGATAGAAGCAGTACACTACAAGCCATAGCCTAATGATAAAGACGACATCACATGAAAGTCATGAATGCTGGCAACATACGGAGCTGCGTATGTTGCCTACCTCGAGAACAATACGCAATCAATACGACTCAACCGAGCAGCACACACACACAGGCAGCTGCTGGGGACTTCATCTTCCGACATCCCAGTACGTTCCTACTCGCGGCCAGTTTCCTTAACACACACGTGCAGCTGCATGCGTGGAGCTAGGGAGCTGCTGTTGCCCCCTAGCTAGCATACCCACACAGTCCTACATTGTCACGGTCCCATCTAAATCATACTACAAACAAGTACTTTATTACTAGCTTAATGTCTTACCGCTACTATTACTACACGACGAACGCATTCCGCTCCTCCTCCCTCCTCTCCCCTCCCCTCCTGCCCCCACCACACCTCTCCCTCATCCTGCCCACTTCGTCTGCGGCAGGCCGCGTGCCACCCAGCCTCTTCCCCCTCCCCTCCCTCTCGCGCTTACCGCAGCTCACTTTACCCAAACACCCCGAACCATGAGAATCTGTGGTTTCCTATGGCTCGGTATGGTCTTTGACCCCCTCCCCTCCTCCTGCCTCCCTCCTTCACCCCCTCCACTTCTTCTGCAGGTCGTGTGCCAGCTTGGCCTGCGTGCGGCGCCACTTGCGGTCATGCTCCAGCTGCCCCACCAGCCAGCTCTCCAACTGGGCGGCGTACAGCACCTCGATGTAGCACTTGGAGTGGCTGGGGGGGTGGGGGAGGGAGGAGGGAAGGAAATATGAAGGATACCCAATGTGTTGAATGAGAATGGCAAACAAGCCGAGGGGAGGAAGGGAGGAGGAGGGGAGGGGAGGAAGGGAGGTGGGAAGAGGAGGAAGGTGAAGAAGAAGATGAAGAAGAAGAACACGAAAACCCCAGGGAAGGGAGAAGGGAGGGAGTGGAGTTGGTTGCATTGGTTGGGCCCACATGAATGAGTCCCCTCCCTCCCTGCTTCACTTTTCATCTATCCCCCCCCGCTCACCGTTTGAACAGGTTCCAGGCCATGCCCCTCAGCTGCCGTGCATCCTCCCGAAACATCTCCCGCTCCAGGATGTCCGCGAAGATGACCAGCAGGTCCCACACGCGCGCACTGTCGCTCACGTAGGCGGCGGGGATGATGCGGCGGCACATGTCACCCGGGTAGAAGGCACGCAACACGGACTGGGAGGGCAGGAAGGGGGGGAGGGGGGGAGGAGGGGGGGTTAGCTTTTGCTTTGCTTTCACCGCCAGCTCGCCTCTTGTCTCTCTACACTCCCCACCCCTTCCCACTTCCGATACAAGCGTACAACCCTATCAGCACACGTCATCGCCACCACCGACATCCTCCCCTCCCCTGCCCCTTATACCGTATGCTAACCCAACTATACAGCGAATGCGGAAACTGTATCCCTGTTAATCCCCTCCCTCCCCTCCACCCCCCTACCGTGAGGTGCTCCCTGCACGCCGCCAGGTTCCTCTCGTACCCCTCCGTGTCCAGCTGCCCCGGGTCGTGTCGCAGCAGCTCCAGCGTCACCCGCAGCTGCTCCCGCCGCACCGCCAGCTGGGCAGCGCGGGCGGAGTTGGAGAGGCGCAGCGCGGCACGCAGGGACTCCTCGGCCGCCGGGGTGCCGCAGCTGGTGAGGACCTCCTGGTGTGCGGGGGGGTCAACGACCATACCAAACCATAGGGGGGGCGGAGGGGGTAGGAGGGGGATTAACAGGAATACATATTTCGCTTTACTTCGCTGGATTATAGGATTGGGTGTAGTCAAATTGGGGGAGAGGGAGGTGGAGGGATAAGAAGGAAAAAGGGGAAAGGGAGGGATCGGTGAGGTGTGCACAGGAGAACAGCACACGTAGGAGGCGGTAGAGGGGTGGCTGACCGTAACCACAACTATCCGCACTCCCAAACCCCACCCTGCCCACCCCCCTGCCCCCCGCACCTGCAATATGCCCACCCGGTCCGCCTCGCAGCTCGCCCGGCTGGCAGCAATGCTGATATCCGCCACCGCCGCATCCCACGCAGCGTCCCCACCGTCACCACCACCACCACCACCACCACCACCACCACCACCACCACCACCAGCGGGTGGCTGCTGCTGCTGCAGGCCTCCTCCTCCTCCTCTGGACCCCGCTGCTACCACCCCCTGCTGTCCCTTCTGCCCCACTCCTCCCTCCCTCCGCCCCACCCCCACCCCCGCCCTCGCCACCTGCAGGTGCCGCTTGCACCTGACGCAGTGCAGCAGCTCGAAGAGGCACCAGGAGCGGCGCAGGGCGGCCAGCGAGGGGTCCAGAACCAGCAGCGTGGCGCCGCAACCCACCACAGTGCGGGCCACCTGGGGGGGGAGGGGGGCGGGGAGGGAGGGAGGGAGGTGGGAGGCGGGGAGGCAATGACGAACAAAGGAGGTTCATTACCGGGCGGTAGGCAAACGAGGATGTGTTGTTAGGGTTGGGTTTCACTTGCCCCCTCCCCCCTCCCCCTCCCCCCCCACCTACCTTTTGGAAATCCTTCTTGGCCGCCGAGTGCTGGTTGGCACACACCAGGTCCACCCACACCACCTGGTCGAGAGCCCGCTGCAGCTCGGACTGGGGGGGGGAGGAAGCGGGAGGGGGGAAAAGAAGAATACCCTATTTGTTGAATGAGAGGGGGACAGGGAGGAAAAGAGAGGCGGAGGAGACGACCAGGGAGGTTGATTGATTAGAGGGGCAGAGGGAAGGGTGTGCAAAGGATAGGGAGGCACAGGCTCCGCCGCTCCGGGCGGCAGTGACGACGCGAGGGGGCAGCACTCCTGCTCATGACCCTAGGGCTAGCTCCTAAGCAAACCGAAGCAAACCCCGCCCTGCTCCCTCCCCCTCCCACCCACCCACCCACCCCACCTGGTACGCCTCGTTGAGTCGCTCAAACTCCCGCAGGGCCGCCTCAGTGGCGGAGACGGAGGAGCTGTCACCGCTGCCACCGCCACCGACGTCGTCGCCGCCACAGCCCCGGACACCGGGAGCACCCCCGCTGCTGCCTCCGACTCCACAACTCCTGCTACTGCTGCCGCTGACGTCAGCCCCACCACCACCACCACCACTGCCGCAGCAGGACCTGCCGCTACTCCTGCTATCCGTACTATCGCGGCCTCCGCCAACAGCAGCAGCAGCAGCAGTAGCCCCGCCGTCGCCTTCATAGGCGGTGGCAGCGGCGCCGCCCTCACTGGCCGCCGCCCCCTTTCTGCCGCCGCTGCGGCTGCTGTTCCTGAGGAAGCAGCTGCCGCCGCCGCTGGCGCCCCCCTCGCTGGTGACCCTGCGACCCACGTCGCCGCCGATGCTGCAACGCAGGCGCGGCAGGAAGCCCCGCCTCGCTGCATGCGCCTCCTCCTGCAGCCCCGCCTCCACCTCCGCCACCACCGCAGCTGCAGCAGCAGCTGCTGCTGCTGCTGCCCCCGATGCTGCCGCGTCAGCAGCAGAGGCGTCTTCAACATGCCCTCCACCGCCTCCACCGATGACGGATCGAGAGATGTACGGCAATAACCCTGCCGTACTGCCTGCACCGCCCTCCTCCCCCGCTGGCTCCGAGTACTCCACCGTTGTTATCGTGGTTTCCACATGCAGACGCACGCTCTTTTGCCCCCGGGTCCCCGGCCTGTTGCCACAACTACTGACCAGCAACCCCGACCGGCGACCCAGCGTTCCCCCGCCTCCGACCCCCGCCTCCTCCCCAGCCCCACCAAGGGGTGCTGCTCCAGGGCTCGGTGGGACTGAAGCCGCCCCGGACGAGCCCACCAGCCCCCCCTGCAAGCTCCTGACGCTGCTCCGGGCGCCCAGACCCGACTTTCCCCTTTCATGCTCGCCGCAGCTGTCTCCTCCACCACCGCCACCGCCACCACCGCCGCTGCTACCACCGCTATGCATCCCACCTGCGCCCGCAGCAGCACCACCCGCACCAGCAGCAGCAGGAGCTGCTCCGTGCCTGAAGCAACCGCCGGAACGCCCTGTCGATACCGTCAGCGACCTAGCTGACGGAAGCAACGGCGGCGGCGGCGGCGGTGGCGGAGGCGCCGCTGCCCCCAGCGCCGGCGGCATGGAGGGTGGCGGCGGCAGCATCTCCCGCTGCAGCGTCGTCAGCAGTTGCCGTACATCGCATTGCCAGGCGTGACAGATGTAGTGGTGCGGCTGCCCCCGCTGCTCGGGGGGAATGAGGTCCAGCAGGCGGCACTTGCGGTCTGACGTCAGCGGTACGACAAAGTTGTGGACGAGGTCGGCGGTCGTACGGCACAACTCGGGGTGCGGCTCGATGGCCTGTGCGGGTAGGGGAGGGAAGGGGAGGGGTGAAACATTGGGGGTGATAACACAGGTGGGCAGAGCTGGGCAAAGGAAGCACGAGGCATGCGCGAATGGGGGACCATGCTGCTGTGTGACAAACACCGGCCTCCATCCTAATCTCCTGCCTCCGCACCTTCCCCGCCTCCCATGCCCTTCTGGGCGTCATGTCACCTGCCCCCCCTCCCCCTCCCCCCCTCCCCCCCTCCCCCACCTCCAGCAGCCCCATCAGGAAGCGCAGCCGCACTCCGGTGAAGCGGATGTCATCCGGGGGAACCTGGCAGCGGGGGAGGGAGTGGAGGGAGGGGTGCGGCGGAGTACAGGGGGTGTAAGGGATACAGGGACAGGGGAGGGAAAGGCCAGCCGAGGGTAGGAGCTGAGGAGGAGTTCAAGGGACAGCGGGCATCACAGGACAACGGCAGGACCAGGCATCCGGAGGGGGCCTCCATGCGTGCGTGAGGTCCAGGAGGTCAGGGGCTACGCACTCCACTCCCTTCCATTTCACAATCTCTCACGATCTTCGGTCCCCTCCCTCTGTCCGTCCTCACATAGTCACCACCACCACCTCACCCCCCTTCCCCCCACCTTGAGTTCCACCCCCTGCGGCGGCTGTGCGGGTGTGGGTATGACGGACCGGGTCAGCTCCTCCGCACTCAGGAACTCCGCACCGCCCTCAGACAGGACAGCCAGGCTGGGGACGGGGGCGGGGACACCGCCGCTGCCGCTCCCCTCCCCGGCAGGACCTCCCGGCCTCGTGGCGCCTGTAGCGGCGCTGCTGGAGGGGGGGCAGTGCGGCAGGGAGCTGGAGCCGCCAGGGGTAGTGGGCGCGGCAGTGTGCGAGGCGGCGGCGGCGCCAGCAGCTGCTGCTGCTGCTGCGGTGGCGAGGGCCGCTGTGAGGGCGCTGTTGGAGGAGCAGGCAGCCGTGCTGCCGCCCCCCGCGGTACTGCCCGGGAGGGCTGCCGCCCCGCCTCCTGCCTGACCCCCGCCTCCCGCATTACAATGCGCCAGCAGACCCCAGTGGCGGCGCTGCGAGTGCAGCAGCTGCCCCACCTTGCTCCGCACCCCAGCCAGCCGCCGCCTCTCGCAACGCACCAGCGCCCCCATATCCACCACCTCCCCATCCTCGTCGCACTCCACCTCCTCCTCCCCCTCCCCCTCCCCGCCATCCTCCTCCCCCTCCTCGCTGCTGCTCCCGCTGCCGTACATCATGGCGGCGCCGCGACTGACGAGCGACGGCAGCGTTGTAAAGCTCTGCCGGCTGTCGCGATTCCTGCCGCCGCCTCCGTCGCCGCCGCCTCCGCTACTGTCGTACCCACCACCCGAACCCGCACCGCCACCCCACCGCACTCCGCCACCAGTGGTGCTGCTGCTCATGCTCAGACCGCTACAAGACACACCACTGGCAAACGTCGGCCGCCGGGAAACTGTACGGCTGGTGCTGCCGCCGACGTTACCCGCCGCCGCCGCCGCTGCCGCCGCCGCGAAGGGCCCTAGCTTGAGTCCGCTGGCGCCCCCGGTGGACCGCTCCTCCAGCAGACAGAGCTGGCGGTGACGACGGCGGGCGGCGGCGGCCGCCATGGGGCTACTTAGCAGCGGTGGAGGCGTGGGGGAGGAGGCGGCGGTGGGGGAGGAGCAGGCCGAGCCCGGGTGGTTGGCCTTTACGGTGTGAACTGACAGCAAGAGGTGGGGGGGCAGCGCATGCTGTGCTGCTGCGGACTTGGAATGAGACGTATGGGAGTGAGACATCGAGGAGGTGAGGGAGGACAGGTTGCCGGTGTTGCTGCTGCTGGCTGCGGCGGCGGCGGCTGCTGCCACTGCTGCCGGCCCCGCTGGCGGCGCCCCCCTGCTGGCCAGCAGTCGGGGGTCCAGCAGGCGGCGGGAGAGCAGCGAGTCGCGGACCGCCTCGCGGGCTCGCTCCAGCTGGGCCTGAGGGAGGAGAGGGGTAAAGAGGAAACAACTAACGAACCGTGCGATAAGGCGTCATCATGGTTTACAACATGTGAGCCAGCCCGACCCGCCCAGCCGGAAGGAAGGAGGAAGGAGAACAACACCAAGTTGGTAAAGTTTAGTGGCACACAAAGGTGAAAGGAGCCAAGGAAAGGAGGAAGGACAGAGGTAAAAGGAGCCAAGGAAAGGAGGAAGGACAGAGGTAAAAGAAGCCAAGGAAAGGAGGAAGGAAGGAAGGAAAGAAGGAAGGAGGGAAGGAAGGAGGAACTTGCATGGTGGGAAGATAGGGAGAGTGTGGAAAAGTACGTGGATCGCTTGGACCTGGGAGTGTGAAGGGCATCGCACAACACCCTCCACCGACACACGGCCCCCAGAGCGGATCGGGCTCCTCACCATTCTCCGCTCATGTCGAGCAGCAGCGTCCCGGGGGTTTAGCACCCTGCGGCCCGATGCACCCACTTCCTCATCATCATCCTCATCCGCCTCGTCGTCATCGCTTTCTCCGCTGCTGCCACTCCTGTGACCCGCGGGTCTGTGCGCCGAAAAACCTGGATCCAGATCCATAGCCTCCCGGGCTCCTGGGCCCATCTTGTCTAGCAGGTCGGACAGCGGCGCCCCCGAGCGGGAGCACACCGAGGACCGCCTGCTGCTGTGACTGAGGTGCTGCTGCTGCCGCTGTCGGACTGACCGGCGGTTGGCCCGGTCCGCATCATACCCGCCTCCGCCTTCGCCGCCGGACTCGTCCGCGCTGCTGCCGCCGCTGCTGTCACCCCTGTCACTGGCGGGATCATGGCTGCGGTGGCGGTGGTGGTTGCTGGGGCTGTGGCTGCTGTGGGTGTGGCGATGGTGATGGCTGCAGTCGCTGTTGTCGTCGCTGTTGGTGGTTGTCGAGGCTGGGTTGTGGTTGTGGTGGAGGCTTGATGTTGGTGTCCCGGTGTGCGAGCCGAGGCTGGCAGTGTTGAGGCGGAAATGGCAGCGCTGTGGGGAATCGGGAGTGGCGTCGCTGGCTGTGCTGGACGTGTTGGGACCTGGGGTGTGCGGAGAGAATAGTGGTTCCTCAAGCGAATAAGAGAATATATGAGGATTTAAGCTACATGAGCAATATAAAGCAGGGGCACGCTGCTCAGGTGAGCATCGTGCATATGGTTGATGCAGGCATTCGCGTGGCGGAGGTTATCGTAATGTACGTAAACGTCAGACGTAAGCACCATATGCAGCAGTCTTACGTATGCTAGGCGCTTGCGCTGTCAACTTCCTGCCAATCCTATGACATGCCGTTTAGCCTCACTTAGACACACCCGGCGCAGGTTGTCGATGCGCTTTCTAGGTATCATAAAGATAATTATTAATTGATACCCAATAGTAGTCAAGCGAGCGTAGACAGTAAACATCACTTACTTCCTGGTCCAGCTGCTGCCGTTGTATGGTTTTGGGCGGACTCGTCATGTAAGTGGAGTGGTTTGGGAAGCTTTAGTTTCAGTAAATGCGAGCTTAGGCCGTGATTTGGCCCCGCACGGGCAAGACCTCCGGTCGGCATGCTCGAAGGCTGGCTGTAATAATAAGTTCGCTATAGCAACTTTGGACAGGTCCCCTAACATTGCAAAGTTTGTAGGACAGGTTTTGTCGAGGTGCGCCTTGCTGGTGGAAAAGTGTGAACCTGTAAAAGTAAAAGCAGGTGGTAAAGTTGTTTACGATGCTATAGGTGCCATGAAGTCATGTCAGTTTATATGTTTGCTGTCCAGGTTTACTTGGTATGAAGCTGTTCAGCATAATGAATTAGTCACATTTCAGATGTACGGTGCTGTACATTCTAATATGTACGCTGCTGTACATTCTAATATGTACGCGATACGGCGCTACTGCACCTGACACTCGCTACACACGATTGTTGCTTGGATGTAGACGCGTGTTCAAAGTTCGACGATGTCGCCAATGCCTTTTGGGAGCGTTTGGCGTGCTGGCTGCGCCCGCGCTGTGCACGGGACGCCGGTTGAGTTGGGAGTTGGCAGCATATCTTTGACCTGTGTATCCATTGCACTGTCCGCAAACACACCCGGTACAGATTTGAGGCTGCGAGCATGACTCGCGATCAATCGGGTATCGCCAGCGGTATTGCTCGTAGCAGCGCCCTGCATTATTGGGCTCCGCGGGGCTCTGGCGAGGAACACAAATGCCCACTAAGGGTTGGGATGGTAAGGGATGCCCTGAAGTTTGTAGGTGCACGCGCTACAGAGGAAGGATTGTGGGTATCTCTTGCCCAACCGCAAGGTCACGTGAGGTTCCCGCCAATCAGCTTCTGCCGTACCTTCTCTTGATGGCACCTTTCCCAATTGCAGCCTATAGTCTTGAGGCATAGGTGCTTACTGTATATTCTACAGAGGCTCACAGGTCACGGCCAGGCGTTTGTGCTTACGCTTTTGTAGAATTTAAGCCGAACTTAAACCCGACGAGCGTGAACCGGTACCAAATCTCTATCAACTTCACCTCATAAATTTAGGTTTGGTTCATCTGCAGCACAATGCCGCCGAAGCCAGCCGATGTGGACATGGACGAGGAGGATGCGAACGTTGATGTTGCCCCGAAGGACCTTGACGACAAGTCTCTACGAGCGTTTACTGGCTTTTTCAAGACCCTCAGCGAGGTGGGCTCAAGTTGTGATAGGGTTGGCTTCAGGGTGCAGCTGTCACCCTGTCACCCTTTCCGCGCGCCATCGGTACCTGCATCGCAAAGCTTGAGGACTACTTTGTTAGTTCCGCGCAAGCACGCTTCAGGACTGGGCATGACGTTGTCTTGTTCATGTTATCTTGAACCCGTTTACCTCCCCCGCAGGACCCGCACATCATCCGCTTTTTCGACCGCAAGGTGCGCCGGGGAAGCCGCAGAAGGGAGGAAGGGGGCGCCGGCAGCTTGCCCGGCATCGTGCACACCAAGCGCCATCATGGCCCTTGGCATAACCCCATCCCATGCAATACCAGAATGCATTCATGCAACAAAAGCGGTGATCGATTTGCTTCACCGTTCCACACTCTTGATGGATGCACCCTCCCGACCCCCACCAGAGCGAGGCCCAAACCCCACCCACGCCACCCTACCCCTCCATCCACCTGTTGTCACCTAGTGTGTTGCAACCGTCCTTCACCGCACGGTTCTTATTCTCCTCTTAACCCCCTTCCCCCGCACGCAGGGCTACTATTCGGTCCACGGCGCCGCAGCCACCCTCATCGCACGGCAGTTCTACCGTACAACCGCTGTCGTACGAGGGTCCGAGAGCGGGCTGCCGTACGTGAACGTGAACCGCGCCATGTTTGAGACCATCCTTCGCGAGCTGCTGCTGGGCGGTACGGCACACGTGGTGGAGCTGTACGAGGCGGCGGGGACCGGCTGGAAGCTGGCCAGGTGGGGAGGCGGGGGTGGGGGTGTGTTGGGGGCTTTTGATACCACAATCGCCTTTCCCCCGGTCTTATTCCTCTCCCTTTCACCCATCCCCTCCTCCTACCCCATCCTCTCCCCCCGGTAAGCTTTCCTCCGATGCGGAGCTCTACCGCACCGCCTCCCTACCTGTCCCCTCCCCTTTACTTCCCCCCATCTTCATCCCCACCCTTCTCCCCCTTTCCACCTTTCCCCCCCTCCCCAGGTCCGCCACCCCCGGCAAGCTCTCCGCCTTCGACGAGGAGCTCTACCGCAGTGCGGAGATGGCGGAGGTGCCGGTGGTGGCCGCCCTCACCTTTGCCTGCAGCGAGGGGCAGCCGCAGGCGGGGGTGGGGTACGTGGAGCCCGCCTGCTGCCGACTGGGCGCCTGCGAGCTGCTGCTGGATGACTCGCTGAGCGGGCTGGAGGCGGTGCTGGTGCAGCTGGGGGCGAGGGAGGTGGTGCTGAACAAGGTGGGGGAGGAGGGTCAAACGACTAACGAACCGTGTGATAAGGCGTCATCATGGTTTGCAACATGGGGCTGGGTTGGAGGAAGGGGGGGAAGGGGGAGGAGCAGAGGGGCCTGCTTGGCTCCTGTTCTCCCTCCGACCTCACATGAGGACACGACCCTCCATGGTTTCAGCCTCCCCACCCACCCACACGGCCACAGGATTCCCTGTCGTTACTGGACGCGGGTCAGCGCTCCCGCTTGAATGGGCTGCTGGAGAGTGTGGGGCTCATGGTGACGGAGCGACCCGCGGGTCTCTTCAGCGCCAAACACCTGGAGGCGGACCTAGCCAAGATCATCAAGGTGTGTGGGGCGGGGGAAGGAGGGTGGGAGGGAGGGAAGAGCGGGAGGAGGAGGGAGGGGTTGACCACCAAAGGGCACTCAAGCGCTTCCCCACCCCCTTACCTCACCCGCCCCCACCTGCTTACCCCACCCCGCACCCCCCACCTCACCTTCCCCCCACCTGCCAGGGTGGTGCAGTGGAGCAGCACGGTGACGTGTTGGAGCGCCGTACGGCAAGTGCGGCCCTGGCGGCCGTGGTGTCGTACTCGGAGGTGATGGCGGAGGCAGCGGCGGCGTCAGGTGGGGGGCGGGAGGGAGGGAGGGGGAACAAACCGCGGCCCTCTGCATGTTGCCAGCATGGCCCCTCTCGCACAGCCCCCACCCGGCCCCACCCTGGTTCCCTCTCCCCCCTCCGTTGCGAACAACTCAATTCCATTCACCAGGAGCTTGTCGTCTTGTCCGCCATCCTCATTCAACACGTTGGGTATTCTTCTTTCCCCCCCCTCCCCCCCAGGTGGCTGCAGCGGCGGCCGCTACTCGCTGTCGCTGTACAACCCCGGGTGCTACATGCGGCTGGACGCCACTGCGCAGCGGGCGCTGAATGTGCTGCCCACACGGCAGGTGGGGTGGGGGTCAGGAAGGAGGGGGAGATGAAGGGATGAGATCCACAGGTCCCGGGGGGCGGGAGGGGTATGGACGGGCGGGAAGGGCCGACGCACCAGCCAGCGATGATGCGCCTCCTCCGTTCCCCCCCTCCTAATCCGCCGTCCCATCCCTCCCCCATCCTACCTACCCTCTTACCCTCCCACCTCCCACTCTGCTGCCCCCAGGACGCCAACGCCACCTTCAGTCTGTACGGCCTGCTCAACCGCTGTCGTACCGCCATGGGCAAGCGGCGGCTCAAGGTAAGGGGGAGGGGGCTGTAGAGGGAGGGGTGGGGGGGACCTAACACACCATACCTCTCTGGGCACGAATGATGGCATTATCCTGTTACAAGCTTACAACCCCTCTCGCGTTCCCCACATAAGCATCCCTCCCTTCCCTCCTCCACCTCCCCCTTCCCATTTCCCCGCCCCAGAGCTGGTTGAAGCAGCCGCTGGTGGACCTGGCTGCCATCCGGGAGCGGCACGACGTGGTGGAGGCGCTGCTGGCGGACGGGGAGCTGCGGGGCAGGCTGAGGGACCAGCAGTTCAGGGGTGAGGGGGGGAGGGGAGGGGGAGGACAAGAGGGAAAACAAGGTGGAGAAGGTGACGAAGAAAGGAATGCCATGCCACGGTGCACATGTGGCAAAGTGGATGTGGTGTTGCCGCATGCCGCTTCTGCCCTTCCTCCCTTCTTCCCTCCTTCATCACCCTCCTCTCCCGAACCCCCCCCCCCAGGCCTCCCCGACGTGGAGCGGCTGACCCGCAAGCTGCAGTCGCGGCGCATCTCGCTGGCGGAGCTGCACCAGCTGTACCGCGCCTCTGCGCGGCTGCCGCTGGTGGAGGAGGCGGTGAGGTGCCACGAGGGGCAGCACGCGGCCAAGCTTGTGGAGAGGTGAGGGTGGGGGGGGGAGGGGGGGAGGAGGTAGGGGGGGAGGTGGGGGTGGAGGCTGGTTGCAGGTGGCGGCCTCGTTCGGTCGCGGTAGAGCAACGCAACGCAACGAGTGCCGGCCCCAACATCGGCCTCGCTTCCTCGTCATCCCTGCATGCCTAAACATAGCCCTGTACCCGCCTTTTTCCTTTCCCCACGTCCCTCTTCCTCCCCTCGAAAACCCCCCCAGGTACGCTGACCCCCTTGCCCAGCACCACGACTCGGAACACCTGCAGCGCTTCGAGGAGCTGCTGGAGGTGGGGTGGGGAAAAGGGGGGAGGGGGGGCCCGGGTTTGATGGCACTTCCGAACAGCATTTCCCTGTGCAAAGGATGAGGGCAATGGGGGGAAACCTGGGTGGGTTTGCGGTACCCGTGCACCGCTACAACGCACGTGTGCTCCATCTCTTTACCCCTGCACCCTCCTCTTACCCTCTTCCCTTCTTCCCCCCCCCCCCACAACCCCCCTCCCTCCCCTCCTCCAAAGGCCGCCCTGGACCTGGAGCGGCTGCCCGAGGAGTACCTCATCTCGCCCTCGTACGACAGCCGGCTGGGGGAGCTGGCGGAGGCCAAGGCGGCGCTGGAGGAGGAGATTGGCGGGCTGGCGCAGGTGGGGGGGAGGGGGGTGGGGGGAGGGGGGTGGAGGGAGGAGGTTCGACAGACGGGCGCCGGCAGCACACACACCGGCCAGTTATTTTAACACACCGGCTTTTGTGGCTTAACATCGGAGTGGGATAAGGGGTGTGTATGTGTGTTGTTGTTGCCGGAACACATGGCGGGGCCGCAGCTTGCTCAACGGTGCTCGCCCAGCCAGCTACTCGACCATTTTGGCAGATCCCGGCTGGCACTGCGCCTCTCTGTCCCACTCACTCCCCTCCCCCCTCCCCCCTGACCCGCCAGTCCGCCGCTGACGACCTGGGCCTCATCCTGGACAAGAGCATCAAGCTGGAGTGGCACCGCGCCGCCAACACGCGCACCCGCTGCCTGCGCATCACGCAGAAGGAGGAGAAGAACGTGCGGGGGAAGCTGCAGGCAAAGTGGGTGGGGGGTGGGGCGGGTTGGGGTGAAGGGGGGCGTGGGGGTTTGGATAGCGTCTGTGTGCTGTGTGACCACTAACACGGTGCTGCTGTCAGGGTATTCCTAAAATGACCTCCCCTCCCTCCCCCTCCCCCCCTCCCCTCCCCTCCACTTATTTAAATTTTTCCCCTCCCTCCCCCCCAGGTACGTCATCATTGAGACGCGCAAGGACGGCACTAAGTTCACCAACCGGGCGCTGCGGGACGCGGCGGAGCGCCTGAACGCCGCCTCGGGGCAGTACCTGGCGCTGCAGGGGGAGCTGGTGGAGCAGGTGGGGGGGAGGGGGGCAGTACCTGGCGCTGCAGGGGGAGCTGGTGGAGCAGGTGGGGGGGGGAGGGGCAGTACCTGGCGCTGCAGGGGGAGCTGGTGGAGCAGGTGGGGGGGGGAGGGGCAGTACCTGGCGCTGCAGGGGGAGCTGGTGGAGCAGGTGGGGGGGAGGGGGGGAGGGGTAAAGAGTAGGAAAACCGACAAACTGGATGACGAGGCTGAGGAAGTGGGGGGGGGGGAGGGGGGATAAGGAATGGGCTGGCCCTGCAGGCTGGTCGAGTGGGGGCGCTGTGAAGAGAACACCGCCATGTGTCCCCGTTGGCCGCCTTCTGGCGCCCAAATCGTCCGTTTGGAGTAACACGCACATGAAGGTAACCCCGCCACCCATCCCACCACCACCCCCCATGCCAGGTTGTGTCTGTGGCCTCCACGTTTGTGGAGGTGTGGGAGGCGGTGGGGGCGCTGCTGGCGGAGATGGATGTGCTGCTGGCCTTTGCGGAGGCGGCAGCGGTGGCGCCGGTGCCATATGTCAGGTGGGGGGGAGAGGGGGAGAGAGGAGGGGAGGGGGAGGGGGTGAGAGGAAGAGAAGAACAGTTTGGTAGCGATACCGGCAACCCCTGATGGAAGCCGCCCATCGGGTGGTGGTGGTGTGGGGCATGCTGGAAGGGCGACGGAGTGGCGCCCCAATCCTCATGTGTGCCCTTGGGATGGCGTAAGACCCCTTGGGTGTCGACATGTTCTGAGACCTCGCTCCTCCGGCCACCACACCTCCATGTCCCTTTTCTCCTTCCCGCCCCTCCCGTCCCTCCCCCCCCCCCGCTGCTAGGCCGGAGATGTTGGGTCCGGATGAAGGCGTCATTGAGCTGCGAGACTGCAGGTGGGGGGCGGATGCGGAGTGGGGTAAAAGAATAATGAGGGGGGGCGAGTTGTGGGTGAGCGGGGTATGCTACCTTTCCTGTCGTGCCCTGGCGCATCGGCGCCTCCCAACCCCGCCCTCTGGCTGCCCCGCTCCTCCCCCCTGACTAATGGTACGTCCCTACCCGCCTTCCCCCCTACCCGTGCAGGCACCCCAACGTGGAGGTGCAGGTGAGGGGGTGGAGGGCTGGGGTGCAAAGGGAGGGGGGTGGAGGGGGGCTGTGGTGGCTTGTGGGGTCTGGCTGCTTGCGCTTGTCTGACCGATACCTCGCTAGGGGGTAGGAGGGTAACCCGCAACCCCGGCCCCTCCCACCCCCTTCTTCCCCCCCCCCCCCGATCCAGGACGGTGTCAGCTTCATCCCCAACGACTGCCTCATGCGGCGCGGGGAGAGCTGGTTCCAGATCATCACCGGACCCAACATGGGCGGCAAGTCCACCTACATTCGCCAGGTGGGGGGGAGGAGGGGGGGACTCGTGAGATAGGAGGTGGGGAAGGGCGGGGTCGGAACTCGCAGGGAATTGTATTCCCTTTTTAATAATCACTAACCTACCCCTCCCTCCCTGCCCCTTTTCCCCGCCCCACCTTGGCTTGCAACAATTGTTCTTGCAACATCGTTTCTTTTCTTTTCCATCTCCTCCCCGCCTGCTAACCCCCAAAAGCCCAAATAACAACTACAATTATACGCTAACCCAACTATCCAGCCTAATGCGGAATACCTATCCCTCCCTCCCTCCCCCCCCATCAGGTGGGCGTGTCCGTGCTGCTAGCCCAGGTGGGGTGCTTCGTGCCCTGCAGCTCCGCGCGCATCTCCGTGCGCGACTCGCTCTTCTGCCGGGTGGGGGCGGGCGACTGCCAGATGCGGGGGGTGAGCACCTTCATGGCGGAGATGCTGGAGACGGCGGCCATACTGAGGGTGAGGGCGGGGTAAAGAGGAACCAACTAACTGACTGAGGAATAAGGCGTCAACATGGGTTGCAACACGTGAGCCAGCCCGACCCGCCCAGAGGGCGGGGGGGGGCGGGAGGGGGGAGAGGGAGGAGGAGGGGGGGGGAAGGGGGAGAGGAGGAGGGGGAGGAGCCGCTATGGGGCAGGGGTGCGGGGGAAGGAAGGTTAGAAGGGGATGCACCGGGACTTGTTCCTTATTGCTAACCGTTGCTGCTGACACCCTCGCTCCACTCCCTTCTCCAGCTGCCCCCGCCTGAGCCTGTCTGTTACCCAATTCCTCCCCTTTCCTCCCCTCCATGCGGGTTTAGGAATATGTATCCATCCTCCTCCTCCTCCCCCCAGGTTTTCATTTCCCGCACCTTGCCGCCTCCTATCCCCCTTGCTTTGCCATAACCTGTGGTCACCTATAGGTTGGTATGGTCTTTGACCCTCTCCCTCCCTCCCGAATGTGACTATGCGCAATTGTAATATCCAGCGTAATGCGGAATGTTCATCCCTATTAATCCCTCTCGCTCCCCCCCCCAGGGAGCCAGCAGCCACTCACTAGTCATTATCGACGAGCTGGGTCGCGGCACCTCCACCTACGACGGCTTCGGGCTGGCGTGGGCCATCAGCGAGCACCTGGCGGGGCCGCACGTGGGGGCACCCACCCTGTTCGCCACACACTTCCACGAGCTCACGGAGCTGCGGGCGGAGGTGGGGGTGAAGAACATGCAGGTAGGAGAGGGAGGGGGAGGGGAGGGGGGAGAGGGAGGAATACCCAATGTGCTGAATGAGAATGGCAAGGGAGGGGGAGGGAGAGGGATGCGGGCATGCGGGTTGTCAGACCACCCTCACGGTTTGCCTGTATACAGTACCATGCCACGGCGACCTCCTCCTCGTCTTTCCGCCCCTCCCTCCCTCCCTCCCCCCCCCCCCCAGGCTGCAGCCATGATCGACCCCGCCACCCGCCGCCTCACCATGCTGTACTCCATTCGGGACGGCGCGTGCGACCAGTCGTTCGGGGTGCACGTGGCGGAGAGCGCGGGGTTCCCCAAGGAGGTGGGGAGGGGGGGGACGGAGGTATCCAGGGAGGTGTGTGGAGGAGAGATATACAAGGGTGTGGGATGGAGGTGGAGGAGGTGAGAGGGGAGGAGGCAGCAGTGGAGGGTGGAGGGCGGGACTGTGTTGTCTACACAAGGGGGGTCTCAGGGCCTGGCTGGCTACTGCAATTGCAATGCGCCCCGTCCCTCCGCTCCGCTGCCACCTGGCATATACCCGCCTGCTCCGGTAACCCCCCTCTCCCCTCCCCTTCCCTCCCTTCCCTACTCACCTCCCCCCCCCCTATCAGGTGGTGGCGATGGCCAACGAGCGGCTCAAGCAGCTGGAGGCGGGGCAGGCGCAGGTGGGGGGCCAAAGGCCATACCAAACCATAGGAGACTGGGGCGAAGGAAAGGAGGAGAGAGCTTGCTAGGGCACATATGGGTCAGGCATGGGGCGTGGCGCTCTTGTTGAGGCCGGCTCTGCGTTACCCGTGGGCTGGGCAGTTCAGTGCTCCAGTGGTCGCCATGTCTCGTGGGCTGCGCTTCCCTCTACAGGAACTACTGCCTTCCTGTCTTGTCCTTCCGTCTTGTCCTCCTGTCCTCCACCCCGCCGCTGCTCCGCTGCCGCCCGCAGGTTCGCGGCCCCGCGGCCAAGCGCCAGCGCACGGAGCAAGAGGGCGGGGGGCAGCAGCAGGGGCAGGAGGGGGAGGAGCGGGCGGAGGAGGTTGCGGCGGATGTAGAGCAGCTGCAGGTGGGAGCGTGGGAGGGGGGAAGGGAGGGCCGGGGTGGAGAGGAAGGAAGGACTGGGAGGGGCCTGACCGCTGTGTAGCCGACGGAGAGGGCTGGCGCCGGTCTCCCAACACTTCCCGGCTGCCGGTATCTTACAATGCCTGCGCATCCCTCCTAGCTGCCGACCCATCCTCCCGCTTCCTTGACCCTCTCCACCTCCCTGTCGGCACTCCATCCCATACCCTGTTATACTCCCCCCTCCTCTCCCCCTCGATCCCTGCCGCCTTATTCCCCGATTTGTTGCCCTTTTGTGGTTTCTTATGGTTTGACCCCATCTCACCCCCGCCCCCTTCGGCTAGACTACTTCGGGTAGGGTGGGATGGACCGGCTACCATGTTTGCACCCCATGGTGAAGCCTACATGTCATACAGCTCGTCAGTTGCATCGTCAGTGTCTCATTACCGTATTTTTTTGCCCTCCCCCCAGTCCTTCCTGCGCCACTTCTCCTCCCTGCCGCTGGACTCGCTGCCCCCGGGCCGGGCGGTGGAGGAGGTGGACCGACTGCTGGGGCAGCTGCCGCCGCGGCTGCTGCAGGCGGCGTCGTGAGGCGGGGTGGGGGGAGCGTGTTGAGAAGTGGGGCAACTGGAGTCCCAATCCCATATCCCGACTGAGGGGGGAGGAGGGGAGGGGAGGGAAGGGGAGAGGGGGCATGACAGCAGCGGCAATGGAGGGGAGGGGTATACTTCGACAGCCAGGGGAGGGCGCATGAGGTCACATGGGGGCTAGGTGGTCAAGGCCGCAGCATGCGAGCTGCTGCCATTGTAACACATAGCTAGGGGCAGCACGGTAGTGGCTTTAAGGTGGGGTGTTGCTACCGGGTGCATGGAGGGGAGGGGTGCGTTGCTTTGTGGGTCCCCTACACGAACCAGGTTTATTTGCGGGTGCTGTTGAGGGCGAGACAAGGCAGGCTTGCTGTGATGTGCAATCGATTAACAGGGTGCGCATATGGACCCCTCTGGGCGCTGACAAACCAGCAGCGGGCTGCTACGGTTGGCGTGTGCCCCATCTGCAACGCTTTTACCGTCCGTTGAATAAGGATTTGTTTATATATGAGGCATGGAACAGTCGCGCTCTAACGGCTGCATGCGATGGGTATTGCATGTATATTGTACGGCGGGCCGAGCAAATAGCGCGGGAATAGATAAAGCGGTTATTCCTTGCCTATTAGGGTGTGTTCACATGTAACAGGATTCGTGTTAGGATCCATAGTTAGCTTCGCAAGTGATTCCCAAATCGCGTTCACAACGAATCCGAAGGAGAGTAAACCAACCCACGGATTCCTTGTCCGTCGCCCCTTCTAACCGTTCCAGACCGGTAGACATCAAGATTTAATTGCAGTAATTACTGTTTTAAACTAATGTGGCATCGCCTGGTCACCAGGGACATACCTGCCCAATGGTCGCGAAATGCCGCTGTGCAACTTTCTGGCAAATTAACAAATTACTTTAATGAGGATGTTTTGTAATTGCTATCTTTCTTATTTGCAACTGAAAAGCTTCGCGAATTCATCTCAATCAATCTTGGTTGAATCGGCCCCCCAGACCCCGATTGGGATTCAGGTCGGATTGGCGTCAATCCGACTGCCAATCCACCCCGATTCGCCCCGATTCGCGCACATGTGAACACGCCCTTACTGCTAGCATAGACGAGTTAATTCGTTTCTGCTCACCATATCCTTCCATCGGTTTAGCGCGGCCATCTGCCGAGCCGCTTTCTGCGAGGAGGCGCCAAAACGAGACAACTACAGAATCGCGTTGCCACAGGAAAAGGCTATAGCCGCAACACCCTTTGCAACTGTATCAATGGACAAGCCTCCTACCAATCAAGGGCCCTTGGGCGTGTCGCTGCCGCGTATCTGGCTTCCCGGCATTGTTCAGCGCATCGCCACTTTCCTGCCGCGAAATGAAGTGGCCTGCACGCTTCGTCTGGTGGACAAGGCCACCGCAGCTCAGTTCAGTCGCCCGGAGTTCACCACCGTGCACCTATCCCAGCCCGTTCCACACGATGCCTTCAAGCGTCGCTGGGGCGCCTCAGGTGCCATGCGGGCCCTCACCTTCAACCAGCGGCTGCAGCTGTTGTGCCTGACTGCTCGCAGCGGCAGCATCGACAACCTGGCCCTGGTTGTGACGGCTACAGAGTTCGTGTTATCCGCTAATCACTTTCAACAGGTCTTTAATGCTGCTGCAACTGCCGGCCATCTGCACGCGTGCCAGTTGCTGCTAGAGCGGGGATGCCCATTACAGCCCGGAGTCCTGGAGGCAGCTGCGCGGGCAGGGCACCAGCACGTTTGTGAGTGGCTGCTGGACCAAGGCTGCGCATGCGATGAGTATGCAGTGTATGGAGCTCTGCAAGGGGGGCATGTGGTCCTGGCAGAGCGGCTAAAGCAAAGGCGACAGCGGCGGCCGTTGCGTCACCGACACTCTGACAAGTCGTTGAATACTGTTAGGGTGCTGGCGGCGGTGGCAGAGGGCTGTGATCTTGCCACCCTGCAGCGCCATTACACCGAGCTGACGGACCGGCTCAGTGCAACCGATATGAAGTTCGTCGCCAGGGCTGCTGCTACTAGCCCCACTCCCGACTGGCAGGCCAAGGTTGCATGGCTGGAGTCGCAGGGCCGTCCACGCAGCTCTGACGTCTGCAGGGGAGCCGCTGCCTGTCCCGATGCCGCGGACCGCCTGGCCTGGCTGCAGGGGCGGGGCTACCCAGTGTACACGGAAGTGGTGATTGCGGCCATCTCAGCTGGCAACACGGCAGCGCTGGAGTACTTGCTGCGGCAGATGCAGGACATGTGTTCATTGCACCATGAGGAGGAAGGGGCGAAGCGAGAGGCGGCGAAAAGCGGCAAACTGAACGTATTGCGTGTGCTGCATGCGGCCGGTCGCCTCTTGGACGGTGGAGTGCTCACGTTGGCGGTTCTTGGTGGACACCTGCATGTGGTGTCCTGGCTGATGGAGACGGTAAGGATAGATCTGAGGCAGCGGGGTAACCTCACAACGTTTGCTGCCATGAGCGGCAACCTTCAGCTGCTGGTGTGGCTGCACGAGCGGGGCTGCCCAAGGGGCTCAGCCACCCTGAGTAATGCAGCGCTGGGGGGCTGCGAGGAGGCGATGGAGTGGATGGTGCAGCAGGGCTGGCCCCTGAGGGTGAGTGGTTGGTCTATGTTGGGGGTGGGAACTGCAATGAGGTTCCAGGAGGGTGTGAAGCACAGACAAGGATGAGGGGTTCATCCCATGTATACACCGAGTAGGACTGGCCAGGCTTTTGTACACAACGTGCACCCCCGCACAGCATCATGACCTTGTGCATCTTGCTTGTCCCCTTCCTGCCCTAGGAACAACAGCCTGGCAGTTTGGCTTTGTTTTGGCAGCCATGACCCATACGCGTTGGCCGGCCGCCAAGGAGACATGGCCACATTACGCTGTATGCGGAGACTGGGCGTCCTCTGGAGTCATGGGGCGGGTGCCGGGACGTTTGTATGCTGCATCCGTTCCCGCAGCCCGCTGCCGGTGCTGGCCTGGCTGCTGGAGGAGGGCTGCCCGGTGCAGGACTGGGAGGCCGCCAAGAAGGCAGCGAAAGACTCCCGACAAGAGTCGCTAATCAAGTGGCTGACGCAGCAGGAGGAGCAGCAGCGGGAGCACCAGCGTCGGGCGAGCTGGGGGCAGCGACATTGGGCAGTGGAGGACGACGAGGAGGTGGAGGAGGAGTAGCGAAGCAGCACGAGCGAGGGAAAGCAGCACGGGTGTACAGGGTGGGTATGTATCATAGCCTTGGCCGCAGTTTGGCGGTGCCGTTGCTATGGATGTGTGTTGCAGGTCGTGCTGGCTTATTTGGCTCATACCGGTACCAGCCAGGCAGGGCGGCAACAAGGCGCTGTTCATGACCGGTTGCCCAGGTAGAGGCAGATGGGCACCGCCCTACATGTGGGCTCACGCTGCTTGAGCCAGCCAGACACATGAATGCTGCTGCAGCAAGCAGGCAGGCCTCTGTCAAAACAAGGTGCACGATGTGGGGGCTTGGTGCTACAATGCCACTGTTGCATACTGACACTGTCTGAGATGGCTGGGTGCGGGAGATTCGGCTGGGGTCACCCACACAGTGTGATTGTACAGGCGGTAGGCTGGCGGTAGATTGAGACGGCTCCTTGGCAGCCCGAGAGGTGGGGTGGGTAATGGCACTGGGAGGTAGCATGGCTGGATAGGGCGGTGGTCGAGGATGGTCGATGATGGGAGGAGAGATGATGTTGTCCCATGCAAGCAAAAAGCATGGGACAACAAGGGATCTTGTCAAGTAGCAGGTAAAACATGCGTCGCTTGCTGAGGTGTACAGGCCGCTATTACACAGGTGGGGCTGGGGTTGACAGTTGGCTACGTACTGATTTGCGGTTTGGAGAAAGTGGACGTGTTCCTCGAAGTTACAGCGGGATAACGTGTCCTGCTGGTAACTGCCAAAGTTGACCGCTGTGACCGCGTTCCTGCACTCTGTTGATTTACAAGCAGAGTCATGGTTTGTTCGCAAGGTTCGTTTTGATCGTTGAAATGCCCCTCTGCAGCGACATGGGAGAAAGGGAGTGCGCCAGGGTTTGGGCAGCAGCATTGAAGAAGGCACATGAGCAACACAAAATGCTGTGCGTGTGGCAATCCAGACCACAAAAACACAAAACGAGGGTGTAACATCTCTAACAGAGGGGACTTGACTAGAGCTTGGTGTGGTGTCTGTACCATGCAGTACAGTACGTGGCATGGGTAGGCAAGGAGTGAAGTTGCCTGTAACCATACCGTGCCAGCATAACGCCGAGAAGTCTGTATGGTGCGGGGATAAGTTGCAGCGGATCCATTCCGCAATGGGTAGGATGCTGCACCCGCCTCTGGACTTGCGTCACGCGCAGGCCACATCCTGTACGACAGGGCCACGTGAAATTTTCCTGCTTACTAGGGATGCAATGTCCTTATAAGCATTAAATGCAAATCTGCGCTAAAGACTGACCCGATTCGTAGTGAGTAGCTGAAGTCGAGTACCCGGGAATTCCATTAGCGTCCAGTGTTTCGCGGGCGTCAATCTAAATGTCGGCCCTCAGGGCCCATGCTCTTCCTGTACGGAGCGCCCCTTTTGTAGGATACCAGGTGCGCTATATAGGGCAGCAGACAGCCAAGGCCTAAGTAGTAATGACAATGACCGGTGACTTTTTGCGAACTTGGTGCACCGCTTACGATCCTCGCAATCTTATGCGCTCTTATACCGCCTTGAGCAGGCGCGGTCTCGTTGCGGGAGACGGGCTTGCTGCCATCCTCCTCGCTCAACTGCAGTCCACACTGCTAGCGAGCTGGTCTGCTGGTTAAAGGTAAGTCTGCCCTAATGTATCAAATGCTTAAAATCACCGGCGCTACTGTCTGCCGGTACGAGCGGCGCGGGTCATCTGCTTGCCGATCTAGGGCTTTGACGTCTACGCCCTTACGGACCGCAGGAGAATGGCGCAAAGATTGATCCAGTTGAGGTGAAGACGCTGGATGTGCCGTCGGCGGGTCGGCCCCTGGACGTCGTGGTGGCGGGTGAGCGCTGCCCCTTGGGGCGCCCCACACGGCCCCAATCCTGCCCCTCGCCCGCAGCTCCCTTCCACGACCCTGCTGCTTGCATTCCCTTGGAGTTGGCAGTAGTGCCACATGGGAGCCCCGCCTCCTGCGTTGCCTTTGCCCTGCTTGCTGGAGTTGCGCCGGCCGCTGATGGCACCAGCAGCTGGAGCCACCACCCACCCTTCCCCTCCTCCCCCTCCCCCTCATCCCTCCCCCTCACCCCTCACCCTCCCCCTCCTGCCCCTTACCCCTCCCCCGCCCTCCCTGCCCCCAGGCCGGCCGCTGGCTGCCGGCGAGGTGGCCCTCAGCATCCCCGAGCACCTGTGCGTCACGCTTGACCGCATCTTTGAGAGCGAGTTCGTGGGTGAGGGAGGGGGAGGGTCGGAGAGGGAGGGAAGGGAAGGAGGGAAGGGAAGGATGCCTTGCAGGTTGCACCCGGGGAAGGGAAAGAAGAGGGAGACCCACCCACCCCTCACCCCACCCACCCGCTCCCCCCCTCCCCCAGCCGAGCTGCTGACCACCGACAAGCTGAGCGAGCTGGCCTGCCTGGCGCTGTACCTGATGTACGAGAAGAAGCTGAAGAAGAAGTCCTTCTGGTACCCATACATCAAGGTAGGGGGAGGGGGTGGGGGGTGTGATGGGGTGGGGCAGGGGAGGGGGCAAGCACTCGTACTCCTCCTTCCCCCCCCCACCGCGGCCAACCCAACCCAAGTATGACTACCGTATACGCAAAATGCTGTGCACAGTGTGTGTCCCTCATTGCAGCCCTGTGTGGAATATACCCATCATCCCATCTCCTCACCCCTCCTCTCCCCAACCCACCAACCCCCAACCCCTCTTTCCCACACCAGGAGCTGGACAAGCAGCGCGCTCGCGGCCCGCAGGCGGTGGAGTCGCCCCTGCTGTGGAGCGATGAGGAGCTGGGCAGCCTGCTGCAGGGTACGGGGGGGGGAGGGGGCGGGAGGGAAGTGGGAGGGGGCGGGAGGGGGCATAGAACACACACTAACCAAGGCCCAACGCTGAGTAGGAGCTAAGAATGGCTGCTCAAACAACGGGAGGAGTGTCGGTGAAAAGAGGATATGGTATTACATTGGGATGCTGGATGCGCCCCCCTTGTCACAGCAGCAACCTAACAAGGAGGGGAGCATGCAGGGGAGGGCTGCGGACGGCCGCCTGCCGGCGGGCGCTGGGTGCGGCCCGTGGGGTGGTGGTGTGCGGGTCTGCTGTGCGACGGTTGGGTGGGTGCGGTCCCCAATGGTGTGTCAGAGGCCCCTGCAGCGGATTTCCCCATCTACAGTGAGCTCTGGCTCCGGAGCGGGGCTTGCCGGTCATGGGGGGGAGGAGAGAGGGGGGGAGGGAGAGCAGCCACACCAGCAGTAGCAGCAGCAGGGGTGTGTCACTGAAGGGGGTGAGCCCTGGTGGGGCCTTGGTGGGGCGGCGGCTGGCTGGGAGGCGCCTCCCGGGGGGGGCGGCAGCAGCAGCCGGGAGGGGGGGAGGGGGCAGTGCGGCAGCAGCGGGGAGTGGCTGGGAGGGGGAGAGGGCTGGGTGGGTAGGGACCACCGCTGTGCAGCGTCAGGGAAAGTGGGGTTGAGAGGAGCGCAAGGTGGTCAGGCCCCCTCTGGGCCCAAACGCCTCCATCCACTGAAGCGCGTTGTGCAGAACCAGTACCACACCCCCTTTTAACGCAGCCCCTCCACAACTCCCGCCCACCTCCCTCCCCCTCCTCGCCACGCCTCCCCTCCTCCCCCTGGCAGGCTCCCCGCTGCTCCCCGCCGTACGGCAGCGGCTGGCGGGCATCCGCAAGGAGTTTGAGGCGCTGGACACCGTGTGGTTCATGGCGGGTGGGTTTGGGGGGGGGGAGGGGGGGAAGAGGAGGAGGGGAGGGGGTGAGGAAAAAGTGGAGCAACCGGAGTCCGGGAGGGGGGGGTTGAGAGAAACCAACCCCTCATCCGCTTCCCGCCTCCCGCCTTCCCTTCAGGCTCCCTCTTCAACAAGTACCCCTTCAATCTGCCCACCGAGACCTTCACCTTCGAGCACTTCAAACAAGCATTTGCTGCCGTACAAGCCTCCATCGTGCACCTACAAGGCGTGCCCATAGCCAAGCGCTTCGCCCTGGTGCCCCTGGGGCCCCCCCTGCTGGCCTACTCCTCCACGTCCAAATCCATGATGACATACGATGAGGACGCGCGGGCGGTTCGGTTGGTGGTTTCGGGGGCGGTGGCGGCAGGGCAGCCGGTGGCGGCCTGGTGCGGGCCGCAACCGAACAGCCGGCTGCTGCTGAACTACGGAATTGTGGACGAGCATAACCCCTTTGACAGGCTGCAGGTACGGGGGGGGGGGCAATGCCAGGGGCTAGGGTGGGCTGGGCTATGGGGAGCGGGGGAGAAGAGCGAAGCAAAGCGGCCGTATCTGGACTGGGGAAGAGAGAAATCGCGGCTTACTTGATTACCCCAGACCCTAACCTGCCATACCCTCTTAACCCCTTTCCTCCCCTCTCCTCCCCCTCCCCCCCCCCTTCCCCCCCCAGATCACTGTCACCCTGCCCACCTCCGACCCGCTCTACCCCGCCAAGCGCGCTGCCGTACACGAGGCGGGCCTCGCCACCTCGCAGACGTTCGACATCTCCGCCGCCCGCCCGCTGCCCGACCTGCTGCTGCCGTACATGCAACTGGCGCTGGCGGCAACACCGCAGCAGGTGGGGAGGGGGAGCTGGAGTGGGGGAGGGGGAAGTTGCTTAACGCAGCCTCTCCTCCTGGCCCTCTCCTCTCTTAGTACCCACCACCCATGCGCCCTGACCTCCGTTTGCTCTGAAACCTCACGCCCCAAAGCCTATCCTGTCATTCGTTCCCCTATACCCCCCCACCATAACCTGTGGTAATCTCTTGACTCCAACCCAACGCCCACCCAACCCTCCCCGCCCCAGGTTGCCGCCGTATCCTTCGTCCCCGGCGCCCCCGCACACGACGCGGAGACGGACGCCGCCGCGCTGTCCGCCCTCATGTCACATCTGCAGGGGCGGCTGGCGGCCTACCCGCACCCTCTGTGGAGGGACCTGGAGGTGTGTGAGGGGGGGGGGGGACGAGGGGAGGGTAAAAGTAAGGAAACTGATGGGTGGTGAGGGGGGGCGGGGAGGGCCCGAGGGGAGGGCCCGAGGGGAGTTTGGGGGCGGGAGGGGTGTGTGCGGTAGGTTTGTAGGAGGGAGGAGCAGCAGCAGCAGGTAGCCGGGGAAAGACTCCTCCATCCCACCAGACGGCTGGCGTGTTCCTGAGCGTTCGGACAGCTATAACTCCTCCTCGTCCGGCAGGCGCGGCAATCCTTACCTCCTCACCCTAAACTCACCTCCTCGCGCGTTTTCCCAAACCCACCCTCCCTTTCCCCCTCCCTTCCCTCCCATTCCAGATCATCGACGACCCCGCCGCCTCCCCACGTCAAAAGGTTGCTGCCCGCCTCACCAAGATAGAGAAATCGCTGCTGGGGGCGGCAGCGGAGGCGCTGGCGGCGCGCGGGGCGCCCTCCTCCCCCGCGGCGCTGCAGGCGGCTCAGGAGCGGTTGGCGGCTTCGGGGCTGCGGCTGGGGTCGTTGTTTGAGGGGCACTGCGGGTAGAGGGAGGTGAGGGAAGGGCTGGAGGAGGTTGGAGCGGAGAGGTGATAGAGGGCGGTAAGGGGTTGGTGAGGAGGCGGGTTAGGGGTGCGAGGTGGGGGTGTGCTGGGTGGGTAGGTGAGGAGGAGGTCGGTGGTGGGAGGTGTGGAGAAGGGAGGTGTAGACCCCGCAGGTAGCAGGTAGCTGGTGTTGTGGTGTATGTGTTGAAGTGGTAATGCAGATGTAGCTGCAGGAGAGGAGGTGCGCTTGTATTTGTTGGCGGCGGCGGAAGGAGTTGTTGTTGCGGAGGAGAGGCGGCGGAGGAGGAGTGGATGAGCTCCTGGAACGCGGCTGGTTGATTGGTTGTGGCCGGCTCGCTTGTCAGGTTCACTGGGGGGCCTTACTCTTGGGGGTGAGGAGGATGTTGAGGTGGGAGCTGACTCAACACTGTGGGGTGTTGTTTGGGGCCACTATTCGCTTTATCCTCTGCTAACCGCAGCGCATAGTGTTGTGTCTTGTGCGACCGTTGTTGCCGTACACAGCAATCACAGCGAGTGTTGTTTTTTGGAGGTACCGTTAGTAGAATTGCGAGTTCCAACTGGATGTGTGAGGTGTAGCAGATTATTGAGAGAGACAAGGGAGGAACACGGTGGGAGGAGGCTGTGGGAATGCAGGGTGGCGGTTTCAGTGGCACAGCGGTGTCATGGCAGGGCTTGCTGATCGCCCCCCGCCCGTAGTGGAGCGGGAGGAGCGGGGAAATTCTGGTGATGATGATGGTGATGAACGACAAGAGGGTGTTGCGATGCTTGCAGAGCGTGAAGGTGCAGGGTTGCTTGGCTGCTTGTACCTGGCTTATTAACTTTTTGTCTAGTGGAAGTCTGCTTCTGGGTTGGCGCTGATATGGCCGACTTGGCAAGGTATTTGTCTGTTTCCGCAAAAGCCTAGCAAACATGAGCAGGGGTAGGATGGAACATGTGTGAGCCTCGGCAACCTAGGCCTAGCCTAGTTGAAGTTGTCGGGACGGTCCACTATTTTAAACCGCCAGAGATCACGTTGTACTGGACGGAGTCTTCTTTGCTGCCGTACTTCAAAGCCATGTCGTATACCCATGCATGTGGAGTACAGAGTCGTATTTTAGTGTTTCTTCGTGGGCTTCACTATCAGCATCAGTTTCCGGTCTGTAATTGGCAGAACGCTTGCATGAATAGGACGTTGATGCGACTGTGGGCAGACCTTGTGCCCTTGCATGTGTTAAAGAGGGGTTGCAACACGCAACAAAGTCCACATCGCTGTAAGCTGTATGGAGACACGTTGCTGACGCGTGGCTGTCGATTACGTAACCGGTGGGCACTGCTAACAAGCGAGTACGGTAGAGGCAGCCCGCGTCATGTACCCTCAATGACAGCCAAAAGTACGGGCCGCAGGTTTTTGAACAAGGGCGGATGGGTGTGGAAGGCAATGTGGGTACCGGTACCCTACGGGCAGCTGTGTGGGTGTGGGCTAGGAACTGGAATTGAATTGCGGCGCTGAAGCCTTGAAAGGGCAGCACAGACGAGAGCACCAGACCCTTGGATCTTCATGGGTCTCACACTGGACACTGGGGTATCACTGCCTAACACACCATCACAACAATGGCAACCTGCCGATCCTTTACCACGAATTGTTTACACAGTCTCCAGCGAAACCAGCAGTCTAACAGTTAGGCTCAATTTCCAGGGCGTTAGCCCGGATGTGCCAGAGTATAAAAAGCCGACATTCAGGCCTGGCAGTTGAGGTTGTGCCAGAGTAATAAAAAGCGGCGCGTGTGCGCGCCTAAGGACGCCATGGAGCACAGATTGAAAAGGAATAACATATACCTGGAACCACCACAGACACAGCAGCATGCATCACGCCTATAGGCTGCAAGACGGCACTGCCACAATATCATATTGATGTTCACGCTAACCACGAGGGATGCAAATCCAATACGCAATCAGCCTCGTGCAACCCGCGGCCGGGTTGCACTGGCATAACCGCAATAAACCTGCAAGGCATCAAGTGCTAGGTGGGACAGGCCAGCCCATGAAAACAATTGAAAACAGTTGATCACCAACGACCAACCAACAACCAGCAGCACCCAACCATAGCCGTAGCTGCATGTTCGAATCCAATGCCATATGTGCTGTATAACCCGTGTCTCATTGCCATGGACCCATATAACCCTTGGCAGCACTACCACTCGCAGACACTTGACCACATCGCAATCCAGAAACCCACCCTCTCTCCTACCCTGCTGAATAGGTCACACCCCTCCACGCCGAACTCTCACACCTTGCTATGCTAGCGATAAACAGCTTCCACTACAGCTGCCAGGTAGTTGATCACACCCGCTCTCTCGCAAGTCTCCACAGCGCTGCTCTGTACGCGTTGACAGCAGGTACTGCAACGCGCGGACTGGGTCCTTCCCCTCCCCGGGACTCCGGGTGCCGTCCTCCGGCCCGCCCTCCTCCACCCCTGAGCGAGCAGGCAGGTGTGTCACCACGTCTCAAGGTCGATCCGGGGCAAACACCAGCCTGGCATGCCCCTTACCTCTGCCTCCCAAGAGGCCCCAAGCATGCAACATCCGCCTTCCACAACCAACCCCCCCTCTCGCTTTCACGTCTCCGCCCGCCATTCGCCCACACGGACAAGCTCTTGGTCCCCTTGCTCTTCCCACGGCCAGCTGCGACCTCCCTGCCGGCCAAGCTGCCTTCACCCTTTAACGAGGACCCGCGCACAAAGCTGCACGACGCCTGACCGAGATACAACGCCTGCCGCGCCGGTTCCCCGCCCCTGACACTCATCCACCTCTCCTTACAACGACCCCAAGAAGGGGGGCGTACTGCGCCGTACACCTGCCGTACATCGCCTGCGCCGTACATGCGCTGACTTTGATAGGTCATTGCAGCCGGCGACGGTGACGGCGCCCGGAACCCGAATCTGGGGCCGGCGATGGCGGCGGCGCGGACTGCTGGGATGTGGGTTGCGGAGATGGCTGTGGCTCCGGTGACGGTGGAGACGGCGATGACTCCGGCGGCGAGGGCGGAAGAGATGGTTCTGGGGAAGGTGGTAGAGGAGATGGTTCTGGGGAAGGTGGTAGAGGAGGCGAAGGCGAAGGAGACGGAGGAGGGGGGGGAGCAGGTGTTGGCGGTGGTAGAGGCGGGGGTGACGGCGGGGGCGAGGGCAACGGGGATGGTGAAGGCGGCACGGGAGGAGAGGGTGGCGATGGGGGTGTCGGCGGAGGAGAGGGTGGCTGCGGCAGCGGGGAAGGTGATGGGGCCAGCGGGGAGGGAGACGGTGGCAGCGGGGAGGGTGACGGCGGCAGAGGGAGAGGTGACGGGGGCAGCGGAGGTGGTGATGGGGGCATCGGGGGTGAAGGTGGCAGCGGCGCCGGTGAGGGAGGGGACGGGGGCGAGGGGGGCGGCGAAGGCGGTGCAAGGGGGGACGGAGATGATGGAGGTGCCGATGTGGGCGGCGACGGGGGCAGCGGAGGTGGTGATGGGGGCAGCGGAGGTGAAGGTAGCAGCGGCGCCGGTGAGGGAGGGGACGCCGGCGACGGGGACGGCGAAGAAAGCGGCAGCGGGGGGGAGGGTAGAGGGGTGGAAGACCCTCCAAGTGGGTATGGCGGTGGGGGCGACTGGGGTGGCGGAAGGGGCGTTGGCGGAAGAGTCGGTGGCGAATACCCCCAGCGCTGCGAGAACGAAAGCCAAGGAGAAACCAGTAAGGGGTTAATGACCACAGGAAATGCAACACCATTGGCGGGCACAGTACCACACACACACACAGTGAGGGTTCGGGGTGAAAGGAGACGCCACATCCGGCTGACCCTGGGTGATTGTCAGTATCCACGGCATACGTGCTAAGGCTCGCTATCAAGCACCCAGATGCAGACCAATAACAGCGATGCAAGAGGCGCCCCTAAGTGCCTTAGGGTTGCGTTGCCCAAGCACACCCCGTTAACATTAAACAAATAAGACGCCCCATTTGTCCTCATACCGGGCTTTTGCTCTTATCGCATCCGCCTTCACCGCAGACAGAAGTTGTGACGATCAACACTAGTAAACCAGCCCCGACAGCGCAAGCAATTAGGAAGCTGAGTTTAGGATGGTCGAGGACCTGAAGAAAGGCAGCCACACAGTCAGGACGACCGCAACTCGTTGATCGCACATAAATCAGCGACTTACCCAAAACCTGGCTTTTTGATACAGTGAGACCTTCCTTGGTCGCTCGAAGTCAACATCAAAGGAACGGTAATCTCTAAACGCCGACATTGTTGAAGAGTATCCACACTTGTAACCCCAGATGCCTCAAGACCAGCAAACAGACACCAAGCGGCAGTTAACTAATCTGCACCATAACTTCTAGCTAAGGGTCGACGTCAGGGGCCTTTGAAGAAAGCAGCCCGATTCCAGTGCCTACCTAGGCCTTCAGAATCCAAATTTGGACGAGCACGTAGCGGGGGGCTTTTCCAGGTATGGCGTTTACGTTTGACTTCAGCTTTTGTATGCCGTTTGCGAATCACGTTCAGCGGAAACCTGATTCCGTCAATGTGGCAAGCTAGCAGCTACCTACACTCGACTAAAAACAAGAATCAGTATGAAAGAATGCCTGCTAGTGAAGCTCTAGGCTTTCAGGATTTATGACGCTGTCATACCTGCTAGATACCCCGGCAGACGTTTCATCATGCTTCTGCAGACGTATTCCAAATGACATCGGGTGTTCGGCAACCTCCCGCACAGCATTTGCAAAGCTTGCTTGCTTGCGTATGCATGCAGGACGTTATATTCAACGCCATGCGTAGACGGCTAGTGCTTACACTGACTTTTTATTCAGGCGCGCTCTGGTTCGGCACGTGGCTCAGTTCCAGCTGACAATGTGGGGCGCAATCTGGCGGTGCTGAAGCCGGCAAACCCCAATCACGCAAGTGAACATAAATAACGCCTTGCAATGTTAACCAGTGAGATGCGTTCCCCGCATCAAGTCCTATTGAAACACATAAGCACCTAGCGTGTGTGTGACGCCTTGAACCCTTCCCGGCTTGCCCTTCCCCCCTAATCTTTGGATATATGCCCTACCCACAGCCTAACCCTCTCGATAGGGAACGATTGCCACCTCCCCTCTTGACCTTGGGATCCCTACTGGCCCAACCCTACAGAGGATGACGGGCTGCTCCTGCATCTTTACCCTCCCTGCCCAATCCCTTCCTACTCTAACAGCAAACTGGCTGAAGCTCCCAACCCGTTCTTATCACTCCATAGCTTCCATGCAAAAGGGAACAGGGCAGCGGTGTACAGCATTACAACAACCCCGTACAGTAACCTCCTCATAGTAAGCTCGGCGGCTTCTTACTACCATACATTGGTCAGCAATCAGCATGGAAAAAGTCCAAACTGGCGCAGGGGCATGCGTCATCAAAGTAAGCACAACCGGTAGTTACGCTATCAAGAACGAAGGGTCCATCGGTCTATGGTACTTACCCGTCGGTGACCTGCCTGCCTTTCATAACCCCGCTACGCTGACGCTTTAAGAGTGTTGCCTCTTGCTCACTGTCCGAAGCAAAGAAGGTACATAAGTAAGTTCGCACCAGGAGAAGTGCCAGCTCATATGACTGAGCCTAACGAAATTATCATAATGATTGCGCGCTTTTACACTGCTAGCAGAGCATGAGAGGACAATTGAGAGCTATCCAGCCTATACTTGCACTGCGCTGGTTTGACTTTCCCCCTTCAAGGTACCACTTAAACCTTACGTTTGCTATAGTATAAACGGACCTTCGTAGACGTCAAGAACGTAGCATATCGAGAGCAAATGACGGCGGTTGCTCGTCAGCAAACTGTGTCGTACGGGAAGACTACGATTATGAAAGCTGTATCGCTTCCCATCAGGGACCCTCCTGCGTTCCGCGGCTTCTTGCACAATCCCGGTTGGGGTTACCGTTTTGCACGGGTATATCCGTGGGTTTGTGTTCTAGTAACGGTGCGCTGTCTGCGAAGGAGGAAATAGTTTAACAACAATACAAAATGGCCGTTCGCACCGTTCCCGGCGTTTCGATTCTGGCGCCCGTCTCAGCGGAGCATGCTGCTATCCTGACTCCGGAGGCTCAGGAGTTCGTCGCGACCCTGCACCGTGTATTCAACCCCCGTCGTAAGGAGCTGCTGAAGCGCCGTGATGAGCGCCAGAAGGAGCTGGACGCTGGCAGGTGTGTCTAGTCACGTTGCGCCGTCATGGTGATGTCCGAAACTTAACGTTGCCGGGACTGGAGCTTTATCGTCGCTTCTTTCTTTAGAAGGACGGGGCCAATACCTACGATACAGCAATTTATCTTGAGCTCTTCCTCTTTCTGGGTTTATGCGGAATTTTTATGGGGTCTAGAAGACACTTTCGTGGGCTGCAGGCAGGGATCAACATCTTTTATACAGTCATAATCTAAACAAACCCTCTCAACATTTTGATGTGAATCTTCGGTTATCATCCTATCCTCTGTAACTATATGCTTGGGGTGATCATCAACTCAACCCAAAGGGTTTTCTTGTACCGGTCTTGTACCGGTCCATAAACATATGGACCTCGTCATCATTGCAGGATGCCGGACTTCCTGCCGGAGACCGCTGCCGTGCGCGCTTCGCCCGCTTGGCGCTGCGCCCCGCCTGCGCCCGGCCTGGTTGACCGCCGTGTGGAGATCACCGGCCCCGTCGACCGCAAGATGGTCATCAACGCGCTGAACTCTGGCGCCACCCAGTACATGGCTGACTTCGAGGGTAGGACCCCCGCATGGATCTTTAAAGTGAAGAGGGCGTGTGGTGTGAAGAGGGCGTGGGACCATACCCGTGGCCGTCACCCCTACTACGGTACCCTTAGTTGCCACGATGTGGGTCGGGCCTTGCACTAGAACAAAAGTCGGCCGAACCCTATGAAGCAATGCGATAGCCAGTTGCAACCTACAGCGTCATTGAAACAAGCCCTGGCGTATCGCACAGTCGCATGACCCCGTGCCGGATCTCAATTTGTTTCCCTTCCCACCTCCCTTCTCCCTCCCTAGACTCGCACGCCCCCACCTGGGCCAACAACCTGGACGGCCACGTGAACCTGGGCGACGCCATCCGCCGCACCATCAGCTACACCGGCCCCAACGGCAAGCAGTACAAGCTGCGCACCGACGGCAAGCTGGCCACCCTGCTGGTCCGGTGAGTGTTTACGATGCGGTAGAAACGATACCCCGAATCTACGGTACCACCTCGCGCGCACACCATGGCACCGGCATGGGACTGCAGCCGCTTCTGGATTCTTACACTCAGCTGAAGGCCTCGACGTGGTCACATGCCCTACCGTCGTATAGTGGCAATCCCAGCTGCTCCAGCTGCCCCGGCTACAGCACCAGCACCTGCATGGCGATGTACGCATGCCCGACTTCACTAACCCCATACACCCTTACACCCCTACCTGCCCGCCCGCTCAGCCCCCGCGGCTGGCACCTGGAGGAGGCTCACTTCCTGGTGGACGGTGAGAACTGCTCTGGCTCGCTGTTCGACTTCGGCCTGTTCTTCTTCCACAACGCTCGCGCCTGCCTGGACGTGGGTCTGGGCCCCTACTTCTACCTGCCCAAGATGGAGAGCCACCTGGAGGCCAGGTGAGGGCAGGGTAGGGGTAGGGGCGGGTGGTGAAGGCTGGGGGAGGTTGCGCATGAGGAAAGGGGTGGACGGACCTGGCAGAGTGTATTAGATGCAGGAAAGCGCAGCCTGACGAAATAAAAGATCCAGGCGAAGGTCTGATTCGCTGGACGAAGAGAAAAGACAGCGTGAGAAGCGCAGCTCGCTGCTCCATTTTTTGGGACGTCCCTGTTTGATCCGCAGCAAGCACCCTACCACCCCTTCACCACCCCCACCCCCTTGCTCTCCGACTCCAGGCTGTGGAACGACGTCTTCAACGCCGCCCAGGACATGATCCGCCTGCCCCGCGGCACCATCCGCGCCACCGTGCTGATTGAGACGCTGCTGGCGTCCTTCGAGATGGAGGAGATCCTGTTCGAGCTGCGCGACCACTCGGCCGGTAGGTGGGGGGCGGGTTGGTGGGCGGAGGGGCCGCCTCCTTCGCCTCACAAATATGTTTGCGTAATGAAGGTTATCGCTGCTAATATGCTCCTGCGTTTCTCCCCGCCCTGCTGTGACTACCAACACCAGGCCTGAACTGCGGTCGCTGGGACTACATCTTCTCCTTCATCAAGAAGCTGCGCAACCACAAGCAGTTCCTGCTGCCCGACCGCGCCTCCGTCACCATGACCTCGCCCTTCATGGACGCCTACGTGCGCCTGCTCATCAAGACCTGCCACAAGCGGTAGGTGCGGGAGGGGGAGGGGGGGGACATCCATCACCGAAATCCCACCTGCTTCCTTGCAGCATATCTTGCCTCCACGCACACATACACACACGGCTTGTTTCTGCTCAATTACACACTGATTCCCCGCTTGTCGTCTTCACCTCACCTCACCCTTGCCTTCCCCACTTCCGCTCTCCCCCTTTTCACAGTGGTGTGCACGCCATGGGTGGCATGGCTGCTCAGATCCCCATCAAGGACGACCCCGCTGCCAACGCCGCCGCCATTGCCAAGGTGCGCGCCGACAAGTACCGCGAGGTGACTGCCGGCCATGACGGCACCTGGGTGGCGCACCCCGCGCTGGTGCCCATCGCCATGGAGATCTTCAACAAGTGAGAAAGGAGGGCTTGAGGGAACTGAGAAGTGAAACGATTAGGGAAACTGGGGGCAGTTGATGGAGTTGGCTGTACGAAGAGTTATGGGGGGACGGATTACGGATGCCTCGCCGAGATTGATACGGAACTGTTAGAACGGAATGATAATGCGTGATGAGCCAGGGCGCTTCCTGACCAAACCTGCTCTGGGTCTGCGGGAAGGATTGGTACAGCTGCAATCCAGATTCAGCAATCCGCTCTCACACACCCGCGCCGCCACGCCCCCCGCAGGCACATGCCCCAGCCCAACCAGCTGCACGTGCGCCGCGAGGACGTCAACGTGACCGCCGCCGACCTGCTCAACGTGCTGGGCGGCAAGCTGCTGGCGGACGCCGGCATCACCGAGAAGGGCCTCCGCGACAGCATCTTTGTGGGCCTGGCCTACATGGAGAGCTGGCTGGCGGGTGTGGGCTGCGTGCCCATCCACAACCTGATGGAGGACGCGGCCACCGCCGAGATTAGCCGCTCGCAGCTGTGGCAGTGGGTGCGCCACGGCGCCCGCACCACCGCGGGCACTGAGATCACCGCTGCCTACGTGATGAAGCTGCTGCAGGAGGAGCTGGACACGCTGAAGGCCAAGGTGAGGAGAAGGGAAGGGGGGGTGGATGGATGAGGGGTGAAGAAGGATGCGATGCGATGCCGATGGGTTGCATCGTGGAGAGGGTGGGGCGTGGAGATGAAGGAACACGAACCGGTACTTGGTCATGCTTCTTGTGAGAGCCAATTCCCATCGTGTACATCTTCCCCTTACCGTCTTTCTCCTGCCATCATTGTGTATTCGCAGATGGGCGCTGAGAAGTTTGCCCGCTCCAAGTACTCCCTGGCTGCCAAGCTGTTCTCCAGCACCATCACTGGCGGCCCCTACAGCGACTTCCTCACCACCCTCTGCTACGACCACATTGTCAGCAAGCCCGCCGCGCGCATGTAAGCGGCCACAGCTATGTGGCGGCATTTGCGGCTTCAAGCTATAGCGGTTGTTGACGACTATGCACTGGAACCGCAAAGACAGCGTTGCGTAAGGAGCTGGAGGTTGGGATGCGTTGGGCAGAGCCGGATGAGGCTGCTGCGGAGTTTTTGTTTGGACCAGCCGCAGCTGGTTGAATGGAGGTGAATATTGAATAAACGCTTTTGCGTTCTTCGTTGGACGATGGTGAAAGGGAAGGGGTGTACGACCTGTAAAGGGTGGGCCTTCCGCACCTCGTCACGTGATATGTTGGTTCCCTGGCGCCGCCTCTCAGTGGAAACGGGTTGGCCTGGTTGGCAGTCAAGGAATGTTTTGTTTGACGGATATTTTTGGGGGAGTCTTTTCGAGAAGCTCATCTCTTTACCCGGAGTATGTAGCGGATCCCTGCCCTCACGATGTACTTGTGCAACTGAGCTTTTCCGTTGGTGTTCGGCTTGTGTAGTAGTAATAATGTTGGTGCTACCCTTCCGTGCACGGATCTTTGCCTATCAGGCTTGTTACGGCGACCCTTGTAAGGCTTGCATCGTATACCGGTATACAGCCGTGCCTTGCCTTGTGACACAGCTGATCGACGGTCAACATGTTCCTCCGTCGCGCCCAGTATAAAGGGCTGCAAAGCAAGTGGCAAGTACTTGTGTAGATTGTACACCTTCCTCCTGAAAGACACAATCAACCAAAATCTGTGCCAGGCCGACTTTAATAGCTTAGGGACAAGATAAAAGATAACCCTGGCGCGTCTAACTTAGTCATCCCAAGGTATGTGCGAATGGATCTGCGCTTGATGGGGTCACGTTGCCACCTGAATGACGTGATCTCCATTCAACAGACGTCTCAGAGCAGCAGTGTCGCGTTATTCAAGAACAAGCAGGCGCGTACCGACGATAGCTCGGTATTCATTACTGCATATAACGCGCAAGCGCTGCACAATAATCAAACCGCTGCAAGCCGAAACCAGGAAACGCCGGAAACAATTAGCACTCAGGGATAAAAGTTAGCATACTAATCATCCTTGTTACTGTGCACACCTTCGGTTTAACTCTCAATAGCACTCTCGCAAGCAAACCGCGCGGTGACGAACAGCAATGGCGACGCATGTAACCCTGTCATCGGGCCACCAAATGCCAACTGTCGGGCTCGGTGAGTTAAATATGCCAGCCCTTATTGTTAAGCAGCTTTCGGCAGCCAGTGTCATCATTTTCGGGGTCTGTCGCGCGCTTTCCTCGTTCGCGTCGGTTCGAGTCAGCGCTGGTTGCGCCCGGGTCGCTCGCATCATCCCGCCTGCCCGTATCCCTTGACGTTTCGAAGTGCGTAAACTAGCTATTCCCGAAATCCAATTGCAAAAGCGTACCCACCGCAAGCGAACACACCTCCACGCCTATTGTAACATTCGGAAGAAAACGGTTACGGCATGCTGCAAGCGCTATGCCCATTTACTCCACCGTACCCGCCTGTTGCAGGCGTGTACCAGTCGCGCCCCGGGGAGGAGACGTACGATGCCGTACTGAGCGCCCTGAAGCTGGGTTACCGCCACGTGGACACGGCGCAGGTGGGCGGCTGGGGTAGGACGTGGGGGAGGGGAGGTAAAGGAGGACATGGGGCTTTATGTTCCACAAAGATAGGGGGGTGAAGTAAATGTGAAGCGGAGCAGCTGCAGTCTCACGGAAGGATACCGATGCGTGGAGGGGGATGACAGTACCTGGGGCTGTTTCAACGAGTCGATTCAGGTTGTCTTCGCCAATGCGAGACGTTATTTACTTGCTGCGGCATTAGATTCGGGGAGATTCCCAAGACGACAGACGAGTCATCGAGTCTCCCTCTCCCATCTTCACTCCCCCTCCCACCCCCAGTTCTACGGCAATGAGGCCGACGTGGGGCGGGCGGTGCGCGACTCGGGTGTTCCGCGAGAGGAGGTCTTCGTGACCAGCAAGGTGCGGGCGACGGAGGGGGGTAATGCGCGTAGGGGGACGGGAGGAGGAATGGTTGGCGCCGCAAGTACGGCAGGGGGGTGGGCTTCAACGGAATTGAGCAACTCACCTTAAATTTGAAAGGAGGGGCAGCAAAGAGGGTGGGGGTTTGTGCGTCTTGCTGGGCTGCAGTTGGAGCCGCATAGCGCCTCGCACCTTGTTTGTTTGCTGCTGTCATTGGTCAGCGTCAGCGGAAGCAGTAGCGGTAGGGTTGCGTTTCTCCCTGAACCCCAACCCCCGCTCCCCCACCCCGCTCCCCCCCATGCAGCTGTGGCGAGTGGACTACGGCTACGAGACCGGGCTGTCCTCGCTGCGCGCCTCGCTGTCCCGACTGGGGCTGCCGTACCTGGACTTGATGCTGCTGCACTCGCCTGGGGAGCCGGAGGCGCGGGAGGGGGCGTGGAGGGCGCTGGAGGAGGGGGTGAAGCAGGTGAGGGGGGGAGGGGAAAAAAGAGGAAACAACTAACTGACTGAGGGATAAGGCGTCAACATGGGGGGAGGGGAGGAGGGGGCTGGGAGGGGAGAAGGAAGGCCCGGCCGGTGTAAAGGGTCTTACCACCTTCTAATCCCTCCCGCGCGCAGGGCCTGGTACGCAGCATCGGTGTCAGCAACTTCGGCATACCGCACCTGCAGAAGCTGCTGCGGACCGCCAGCATACGACCCGCCGTGAACCAGGTAGGCAGGTAGATAGGCATGTAGGTAGGTGGTTGCGGCTTTGCCTGCTGGCTGGGGCGTTGTTGTTTGGGCTCCCTCTGTTGGTGGTTGGGAAGAGCTCCATCATCCGGTGTCCAACCCCTGAGACCTCGTCCCATAATTGCGGTTGTCTTTCCTCTTCGCACCGCCTCCCCCGCCCTCTGGCTCCCCTCTAGTAACCGCATACCTCCCTGGCCTCCACCCCCAGGTCGAGGTGACCCCCTTCCTGCAGCGGCGGGAACTCGTGGAGTACTGCAAGCGGGAGGGCATCGTGGTGCAGGTGGGTGTAGTAAACTGTCCGCGAGGTGCAGGTGTGTTTGTGGGGAGGGGAGGCAGGAGGGGCGGGAGACCGTAGCAAACCATAGAGGGGGCGGGGGGGGGGTTGGGGTTGGGAAGGCGTGGGGATTCTTCTTCATACTCACCCGTTCTCCACACGTTGTACGACAGTCAAACTCCTCCATTACTGTGTTGCCGTACACCCGCTTCGCATTCCCGCTGCCGTACACCTGCCTGCTTACTTCCCACCCAGGCGTACTCTCCCCTCAGCAAGGGCCAGCAGCTGAATGACCCACGGGTTGTTGAGATAGCGCAACGGCTGGGCGTGTCGCCGGCGCAGGTCATGCTACGGTGGGTTCGGGGTGGTTGGGGTGAAGCCGGGCCAGCTGGGAGCACATGCGGGGTACATCTCTAGTTACTAAACAGCACGGCAGAAGCACGGTGGAAGTGCCGGTGAACGGTAACACTCTTTTGTCCCCTCTCTCCTTTCACCCCAGCTGGAGTCTGCAGCAGGGTCTGGTTCCGCTGCCCAAATCGGTTCACCCGGAGCGCCAAGCTGCCAACCTGGCCGTCTCCTCCTTCGCACTGAGCGAGCAAGACATGCGGGAGCTGGGGGGGCTGGAGGCGGGACTAGTCACCGGGTGGGACCCCGTGGCGCAGGACCCGGTTTGAAGAGAGGGAGGGCGCGTTACGACGCATAAGGACAGGCATTTGCACTTGCATGCATGGGGCGTGGATGGATGAGGGGAGGGAGAGAACAGACGAGAGGAAGCTGTGCAGCAAGTCCCTGGCTTGTAACTGTTCAGGTGTACAGACCGTAAGTGGGTAACTGTATACCGTATTTATGTGGCTGCGTGGTTGGCCCTGCGCCATTCCAATTGACGGGTGTTGGTGAAGGATGATTGGATGTACGGTAGCAATCTCGCAAACGGGCGTGTCGTTAGTGGCCCACTTGGTGTGGAATGCATACTGTACGTGTGTTGACGAGTACGGGTGTTCATGAGGTAGGGGAAGGAGAGGCGCTGATTTCCATGTCGGACGATGGTACGTGAAAGGATATCGCGGGGTTGGCTCCAATCAGGGCGATGGGATTTAAGCTGCGAGTGGGAACTGCCGTATTAAGTTGTACTGCAAGAGATTTAACTGACAAGCGGTTTGCATGGTTGTAACTGATTGGTAGAGAGCATGTTGCATTTGGACTAAGGACGATGTGCTAGACATAAATTACGCTACACTGCCATAATCACCTTTGGCTAGGTAGTATGGCTGTCTGGACAGAATTTTTAACACATAAACTGTCGATTAGGGAGCGGTGACTGAGTTTGAACTTGGCTAAAGATGCTGCTATCATGTTGCTTTAGTCCACGTGCAAAAGAACCGGAATACTCCAAGCCTGGGTCGTCGCCTCAGCGTTCTCAACCGCAAGTTATAACGCAGCCAGAGGCACCAGTGCTCTCAAGAAACAGCAACAATGTCAAGGGAATCTTAACAGCTGCATTCAATCGGGTGTCCCTTTCAAAGGTGGGCACACCGGATATGTTGGGCATGCATGATGCAAAATACTTGCTCGCCCATGACTGCTCCACACGCATTCCTGGTCATCGCATTTATTTTCGTTGAAGGGCGCGTGAATGTCCTGAATGTTGGCTAGGCTTTCACTCGACTTTCTGTCCGCTTTGAGGCCAGCAAGTATAATATCTTGTAAGGGTTATCAAAAGAACAGGTGTACCATACTTAGCAGATCACTGTGCAAGGGCGGCCAAATATCTTGCAAGGATAACAGATGCGCATGCCCCACACCTAATCAAGTTGACAAATTCCCAGCTCCTTGCTATTTCAACGGTCCTTAATACATATCCAACATTCGTGATGTATGTCGCTTTGCTAACACCTTGTCCCTTGCCGACCCTCTTCCCTTATGACTTGTCCAGCCTGACGACCAACACCAGAACTCCACCGGTGCCCAATCCCAGCACGAGCCGCTACTGCAGCTGCTGCCCGTGTTGACTTCCTTGGAGGGCGGATGGTAGGCGATTGGGGGATGACGGGAGCTAGGCGCTCCAGCTGCTCGGCGGTTTGTGGGGCTCTATTGTGAATCTCCAGAGCGTACCTGGTGGGCAGGTCATGCTGGGTGCTGCAAAGCCTGGTGTTATCGCACCGCTATGCTGCATCGCCTCCACACCCTCTTCACACGCCATGTCTTTAAGGCCACGAGCCCGTCCACCTCACTCCCCGCCCCTCCTCCCTCCCCGCCCCACCTCCCTCCCCACCCCACCCAGGTGGGATCAGCTGGAGAGGGCGGTGGCGGCCGCCGCGCAGCACCTGGCAGCCACACACGCATGGTGAGCGGGTGGCGCATGGAGTAAAGAGGAAGACACTAACGCACCATGTGGCAGGGGGGGCGGGGGCGGGCTGGAGGATTGCACCATAACCATAGGAAGCTAGGGGGCCCCGGCCCTGCCCCGCCAGCCTTGTTAGGCAGCCTGCCTGGGCCCCTAGCCGGCCTCGCTGCCTCCGGGCCCTCGCTGCCTCCCCGCGCCCAACCTTCTCACCTTCCCTCCCTCCATCTTCCTCTCCCCCTCTTCCCCCCCCAGCATCTTCCTCATCTCCGGAGATGCCACCTACGCAGCCCCGCTGGCGCTCATCGGGCCGCCCGCTCCCCCGCTGTCAGTCGGCGTGCCGCTGCCGCTGCCGCCGTTGCCCTCGGGGCCGGCCACATCATCCCCCGGGGCAACAGCAGCTACTGCTGCCGCTGCTGCGGGTCGCAACACCCCCGGGCCCGGCGCCAACAGCGGGCACTGTTCGGGCGGTGGAGGTGGTGCGGTGGGGGCTTCATCCTCTCTGGCGTCGTGCTCCTCCACTGGGGAACTTGGGGCAGCAGGAGCAGCGGCAGGGGTCCTCCCGGGGCGGGGAGAGAAGGGGGCGGGGACAGGGGTGCTGCTGCCGCCGCCCTCGTGTGCCGCCGCGGCCCTCCTGGCGCAACAGGTGTGTTAAGAAAGAAAACTGGCCGCGAGTCAGGTGTGTGTGTTAAAATAACTGGCAGGTGTGTGTGTGTGTGTTAAGAAAACTGGCCGCGAGTAGGAACATACTGTGATTGTCGGAAGATGAAGTCCTCCCACCGAAAACGCCACAGGTGAAGTGAAGTCCGTTGGCTATGTTGTAATAGAGCTATCGAGTAGTATCGGAACCAGTGTGTGTGTGTGTGGTTGCACGGTGGTACCGTTGGGGAGGAAGATTGTGAGGGTTGGGGCGCGCAGCAGGTGTATGCCTTTGTGTGTTTGTACGGGGAAGGCTGTTAGGGAGGCAACAGGGGAGGGGCTGGGCGGGGCGGAAGGAGGAGGGATTACCGTGTTGTGTGGAAGATGGGTTGGCACGGGCTGGTGTGGGAGGTTCTGCACGCCAAGCAGCCAGTCCTGATGTGGTAGTGCTGCGGGCACCCGCATGCTCTGTCCTTCGAGTCGAGGGAGCTACCTCCCCTGTTCACCTCCCTCGTTCACTGCCACTCCTCTTTACCCTTCCCTCCTCCCCCCTTCCCACAGCCGCACCCCGACCATCCATCCCGCCTGCTGCTCCTCACCGATCTGCCCCCCAGCAGCAGCGGCCTCTTCAGCCACCTCCACCACCACCACCATCAATCCCACCAGCAACAACAGCAACACCACCACCCTCAGCACCAGCAAGGCGCCCCCTGTAATGGCATCGACTCCCATGCAAGCAGCGCTGCAGGGGGTGCTGGTGGCGGCGGCGGCGGCGGGCGCAGGTGGAGTCAGGGCGGTGGAGGCGGTGGAGGAGCGGCGGCGCTGTTGCCCCCCGAGTGGTCCCATCTAGCGGCGGCCCGGGGGGGCGGCTGCTCGCACTTTGCAGCGGTGGCCATTCCCTGGGGGCATGTGCCGCTGGGGGTGCTGAGCCTGGGGGCGGAGGGTGAGAGGGGCGGTTCTTCGTGCGGAAAAGGGCTTACTGCATGCACCCGACTTGCCCTTTGTTGCCACAGCCTCAACCCGGCCTCCTCGCCTCTGGCGTCAGCCGTGCAAAAGCAGCTGCTTCGCCAGTCATTCCTCGCCTCCCTCTGCCTTCCCCTCCCCCTTCCCTGCAGGCCCCCGGCGCCCGCCCTGCTGGACCCCCGAGTCGCTGCACTGTGTGGCAGCGCTGCTGTCGGCGCCCCTGCGCACCCCGCAGGTGCGTGTGTTAAGAAAACTGGCCGCGAGTAGGAACGTAATGTGATTGCCGGTGTGCGTGTGGGTGTGGGGTTCCCCTGGGGCTTCCCTGGCATGCACTGCAGTGCTGGGAAGCTTGAGGTGGCCTGAGAAGGTTAGGACCCCTTAGGAGCTGCGGCCGGGGATCTGGCTTTGGCCGTCGCATAGAGCATCGCCTGATCCTCACACCCGCTCCCTGCCCCTTCCCTTCCCCTTCCCCTCCTCCCTCCTCCTTCCCCTCCCTGGGGAATTTCTTTTTTTCCCTCCTCCCCCAGGTTGATCTGGCCTGCCGGGCGCTGTCGGAGCTGTCCGCCGCCGTGACGGTGCACCAGGTGGTGCGGGTGCTGCTGGGGGCGGCGGAGCAGCTGGTGGGGGCGGTGAGCAGGATCGACACGCAGGCGCGGGTGGCGTTCCTGCTGCCGGTGAGGGGGAGGGGGGAGGGGGAAGGGCACATGCGCCCGGGCACGTGTGGGGTTAGACAATAGGTCAATAGCAGTAGACGACTACCGTACTCTATTCCGCCCGCTCGCTGGATGGTCCACAGTTCATCGCCACCGCGGACTCGGTATCGGTACAGGGGTTTCTAGACCCACACTCTGTATTGTAGCACCCTGCCGCCTCCTACACCCTCTTTGCTTTACCCTAACCAGTGGCTTCCTTCCTATGGTGTGGTATGCCTTTGGACCCCCCCATCCACCCTCCCACCAGGACCTGGACTCCGCCGCGGTGTTCCGCTCCGCTGCCACCGATGTGGTGGGTCCGGCACTGCGGCGGAGGCTGAGCGAGGTACTGCTGGTGGACACCACTGCTGCTGCTGCTGGGGGTGGTGCGGGTGGGGGTGCTGGGGGTGGTGCGGGTGGGGGTGCTGGGGGTGGAGCAGCAGGAGCAGGAGCAGCGCCGGTACACTCCAATGCCTCCACCACGCATGGCGGCGGAGCAGGCGGGGCGGCTTCCAGTGCCCCCAACACGGGTGCTGGCGGCATGGGCACGGGTGCGGGTGCGGGTGCGGGTGCTGCGGCGGGGGCCGTGGCGAATGGAGCAGGAGGAGCAGGAGGGGGGGCAGGAGCAGGAGCAGGCGGGGGTGTGTTGCGGGTTCGTCGCAGCCTGGGCGGCAACGAGGGAGTGGCGTCTCGCTCGCCGAGTGTGGCTACCTCGGTGCTGGCAGGTGGGGGGAGGGTGCGAGGGGAGAGGGAGGGGGGGGGTAATGTTGAGGAGGGGTTAGTTCGTGAGACGTGAGGCAAGGGGCGCTGGCTTGATACCCCTTTCCCCGCTCCCTCACTCACCCCGGCGTTCGCTCCTCACGCGCACGAGTAGGCCTGGCCGCACCCGCACCCGCACCCGCACCCGCACCCGCACCCACACCCGCACCCCTTCTGCTTCCGTACTCCTAGAACGATTCCAGTCCGTTGTTATTCGCCCCGTTGCAATCAGCCCCTTACTCCCCTTCCTCCCTCCCTGCAGAGGGTGCACGGGACAGCTTCGGGGGCCGGCTGCAGGGCGGGGACGAGGTGGGTACCGGGGGCGGGGAAAGAAGGATACCCAATGGGGGCGGGCGGGTGAAAACGTTGAGCCCGTTCTAGTGGAAACCACAAGGGAGAGGGCAGGGGGGCAAAGCGGGAGAAACCAACTGCTAACCGTGTAACGCGGTGGCGGTGGGATGGAGGTGAGCTGCGGGGATAACTGAGGAGGGTGGAGGTGCAGTGCCCAGGAGCACATGCTGCCGCACAGATATGGCGCGATACATGCGTCCGCACATGTCACCACCCATGCCAGCGGAGGAAGGGGAGGGCTTGGAGCCAAGCCTGCCGCTCCGTCGCATTTTACTCTCTTGCTCACTCGCGTTCAGAAGGACCCCCTCCCCCCGCTTTCCTCCTCCTCCCCCTCCTCCTCCTCCTCTTCTGTTCCTCCTCCCAGTTGTCCGTGTGTCGCGGTCACTCGCTGCCTCTGAAGCACACGCTGCTGTCGGAGGCGCTGTCGCGGGGGGCGGGGCTGTGCATCGCGGACTGCAACGCGTATGTGCAGGTGGGGCCGGGGCGGGTGGGGGCGGGGGCAAGGGCGGTTGGACTGAGGGGAAAAAATCCTGATGTGTGGTGTGATAGTGGTAAACTGAGGGGAAGGGGTAATGTTATCTTCAGTTAACCACACCCTACATTGCCCTCCCGCGCCCCACACCCGCTATTTCGTGCTGCGCTGCTACACACACCCGCAGGACAGCAAGGTGTATCCACACGACCTGGCGGTGTCCCGTGGGTCGGCGCCGCCCCAGTCCCTCGCGCTTGCCACCTGCAGCGGCAGCGAGGGCGGTCGGCCGCTGCTGGCGCTGTACGCCACCTACAACAGCGTGCTGCCGCAGGCGCTGCTGCAGAGCGTGGTGCAGGAGCTGGGGCAGCTGCTGAGGGTGAGTGGGACAAGGGTCCCAAAAGGCATATTGAGACGTCGTTGGGTTCCCTGTGGGGACCGTTTTCCCCTACCTCCGTAAGGCCTTGCCCTCATTTGTGGTTTGGTTTCTCCCTCCCAACCCCCTCCAATCCAGGCTCTGACCCCCTGCGTGGCGGCCAAGGTGACGGGGCCCCTGGCGGTGGAGTGGGGGCAGCTGCGGAGGCAGCTCATGGTGGGTAGTGAGGGTGTGTGTAAAGAAAGCTGGTCGCGAGTAGGAACATGGGGGGGGGGGCTAACTACCGGTATGTAACAGGCTAGGAGGGTGGTGGGTGTGGAGGGATGGAAGGCGGGAGGCAGATATCCCCTCCCAGCTGCACCATGCATGGTGACATCCTCGCTCCCTCATCTCCCCATGGCGCGATATGCGCTTGCTCTCCGTCTACCCTACCTTTCCCCCTGATTCTCACCTTCGTACCCCGCCCCCCTGCCCTCCCCTGCGCCCCCAGGACTCCTTGCGCCACCGCAGCACCCGCAGCATCCCCGGCTCCACCGCCTCCCAACGCTACGTGGCCTGCGTGGCACAAGACGATCTGGGCCAGCAGCCCCAGCAGCAGCTCCAGGCCCCGGCCCCGCAACCAACTGGCCCGCAAGCACCACTCCCACCACCCTCACCGCTACCACCACCACCCCATGCAACACCCGCTGCTGCTGCAGCTGCTGCTGTTGCCGCGGACTTCCCAGCTGCTGCTGCCGCTGCTGCTGCTGCCTACAGTATCCCAGCCGCCGAGTCCCCCTCCCTTGCTGGGGGCCTGCTGCAGCTGCCGCTGCCGGGTATGGGTTCGGAGCCGGGTCCCCGGGGTGGGAATGGTGGTGGCGGTGTGGTTGGGGGCGGGGGAGGAGGAAGAGGGGTGGGGCCGGGAGGGGGTGTTGGGGCAGGAGGAGGAGTGAGCTGCAGTGCGGGTCAGCTAGGGTGGGCTGAGCGGTCGACTGGGGAGGTGGTGATGGGGGAGGGGGAGGGAGGCGGAGGCGGAGCTGGAGGAGTCATGGGAGGGGTGGTGCGGCGCGCGTCGTTCAGTTTGGAAGCGGTCAACAGCCCGCGAGGTAAGGAGGGAAGTGGGGCAGGCGGGGGGCTACTGTGTGTAGGGTTATCGGGTGCGTGAGGGGGGGAGTATTGCGTTTCCCGCCGCGATTGGTCCCGCCCTAGCCGCCACTTTCTGCCTGTCATACGGTACCTCGCAAGCCGTACACTCCTTGTCTGCTTTCATCTTTCAACGTAACGTGCTCACCCCAACACCGCACCTCATGCCCGACCCCACCATCGGCTCCCCCACCCCGTTTCCCTGCCCTAACGTGTGGCTTCCCCGAAACATAATGGTTTCCTTCACTCCTGCATTCCCCCTCCCCTCAGGCTCCTGCAAGCTGGCGCCGCTCATGGCCACACTGCATGACCGACTCAAAGCGGTGCAGGTGGGGTGGGTGGGCGGGTGGGGGGGAGGATGAGGGTGGGCAGGGCGGAGGGTGTGGTGGGTGTATGTGCGTTGGCGGGGAGTTGCGCCGCAATGCATGCCGTCGGGACATCGGAGCAGACCCGTAGCACCGAGTTGCGCTGCCTGCCTCCCTGCCTGCCCCGCTGTCTGCTGGTACCTCTTATCCTTACCCGACGCCCCACCCCTCCCCCCATACCGTCCCTCATCCCTCCCCCCCCCTCCCAGGCCGAGCAGATGGCCAACTGCCGGGCCGCCTCCCGCATGCAGGACCTGGAGAGCATTCGGATACTGGAACAGGTGAGGGAGGACAAGAAGTGGACTAGGACGTGGGAAATTACAGGTTGGGGCAAAGCAGTACACTGGGACACAGGTTGGGGCAAAGCAATGCCCCAGTCATTGTGTTGAGGCATGATAAATGTTGCATTTCTCTAGCCTCCCAACATCGCCACCTTCCCTCCCTCCCCCCCCCCTCCTTCCCTGCAGATCGGCCGCGGTGGCTACGGTGTGGTGTACCGGGGGCTCTTCCACGGATCCGAGGTGGCGATAAAGCTCATACAGGAGGTGGGAGGGGGCGGGGTGGGCGTGGGGGGCGCCTCTTGTTGCCTTCTATATTCCTGTCTCGTTACCCTACCTCACACTTTCTTGAATACCCTCATCCACTGGCCCCGTAGTTGGCCCCACCCGTCAGCCGTGTATGGCCTTTCTGGTTCTCAGTATCCATCTCTACATGCTAAGCCAATAGGGTTGGATTTCCTTTACCTCCACCCCCCTCCCTTCCTGTATCCCTTCCCCAGGCCGAGGTGGCGGCCGTGGGCGCCTCGGGTGCCTCGGGTGCTGGCGACAAGGGCGACGGCCCGCTGCGGCGCATGAACAGCGTGGCGCTGCAGACCAAGCACCTGCATGACGCCATTGAGCTGGTGGCCAGTGTGGGCATGGGGGGACACCCCAACATCGTGCAGGTGGGTGGGGGTGTTGGGGAAAACTGGCCGCGACTTGGAACGTAGGGTTGTATGGGATTTGGTGGTTATTGGTTTGATACTTAATAGCCATGGGTTGTGGATGTTGTGCATGGAATGCACGTGCCGGTGGAGGGGAGCACGGGGCGGAAGAGCAGCAGCAGCAGCAGCGGGTGCGTCTGTCGTTCCTTCCTGTCGTCACCACCACCCCTTCCCTACCCCCCCACCCCAACCAGTGTCTTCCTATGGTTCCCTATGGTTACCTGTGGTCTCCCCCCCGCACCCCCCCCCAGGTCCTCACCTTCTTCACTGACGCCCGGGTACTGCTGGGCGAGGAGCCGGTGGACCCCCTCACGCGGCGGCTGTCAGGGCTAGACGGAGTGGCGGAGTGCATGCGCCTCACTCGCATGCCCTCGGCGCTGCCGGCGGAGGGAGAGGAGGGGGAGGGCGAGGGGGGCAGGGGAGGCGGGGGTGGGGGGGAGGTGGAGGGGGAGGATGGCTGGCTGGAGGAGGAGCAGCCGGAGGCGGGGAGGCAGAAGCGAGGTAGGTTAAGATGGGTCGGAGGGGGAGGGATGGCAGAGGATAGGGCAGGGAGGCGGAGGTGGGAGGGTTGAAGGGCGCATGGGTCCTCTGATGCTAGGGCAGGTGGCGAGTAGCAGGTAGCAGGTGTTAAGAAACCTGGCCGGTGCGTATGCTGAGGTAGGCTCTGCTTCACAGCGGTGTGCAGTGTGCTCACAGCCATGTCCACCTCCTTCATTGCCCCTCCCCCCAATCTGCGGGTTATTACGCAGGCGGTTCCAATCCGGGTGCTGCTGCTGCTGCTGCTGGCGTTATCGTGCTGGTGCAGGTGAGCGGGCGGGGGGCGGGGGGAGGGCGAAGGTGAGCGGACGGGGCGGGGCCTGGGAGGGGAGCAGGGGGCCGGGTTGGGGCGTGCCCAAGCAACGCATGGCACGGTACATCCGCCTAGCCCGCTGGTGTCCCCGGCTGCTTCGCCGCACCCCTTGTTTTCACTCCGTTACTGCTTTCGCTCCGTTGCTTCGCCCAAACTGCTACTGCTCCGCTGCCGCTGTCCCCTCCTCAGGAGTTTTGCGACGCGGGCACGTTGAAGACCGCCATCAACAACCGAGCCTTCTACGATCGGGGCACGCATGCGGCTGGGGGTGCGTGCGTGCGTGTGTGTGACAAGATAACTCGCCGCGAGTAGGAACGCACTGTGATGATGGCGCCACCAAAACGCCACGGGAGAAGCGGGGGTTGTCCGGAGGGGATGGATGGGTGTTGCGCACTGAGCTGTAGGATGTCGAACGCTGGGAATGCGTGTAACGGTTGGATACCGGTGTACCCCAGCAGCGCTCCTACCGCCTCCTTAGTCCTCACGTCTACTGCCTGCCTGCTTTCCCTCCTTGCGCCACTGCCCTCCCTCCCGCTTTCCTTGTTGCGTTGCAGACAGTGGAGCCGCCCGCGGGGGTCCGCTGCAGCTCAACATGCGGGTAGGGGGGCGTGAGGGCGGGCGGGCGGGGGCAGCTGGGTCCGGGTGCCTGGGGCGTGAGGTTTGGGGGATTAGATAAACTGAGCCGCGGAAACACGGTTGGGGGGTAAAGGAGGTGGCGGGCGGCTGGAAGGGGCGAGGAGCGATGCGAGAGGGAAGGACATGCACCGTGGGGGGTGACGGGTGCTGCCTCTCTGTATGAGCTTGGTAGAGAAGGGGTTGGTGTTGAAGGTCTCTCCTCCCCTTGCTCCCTTCCCTCCTTCATCCCCCCCCCACCCCCACCTGTGGTTTCCTATGGTTTGGTGTATGGTCTTTGATCCCCCCGCAGGCCGTCTACTCCACGCTGCTTGAGATCGCTCTGGCGCTGCGCCACATGCACTCGCTGCACCTGGTGCATTGCGACCTCAAGCCGCAGAACGTGCTGCTCAAGTCCAGTCCCAGGGACCCGCGCGGCTTCACCGCCAAGCTGAGCGACTTTGGCCTAGCCAAGATGATGGCGGCGGACGAGGAGGGGCAGCTGGTGATTGACGAGGCAGTGGGGAGCGGGTAGGGCAGGATAGGGCAGGGTATGTCTGCAGGGTAGGGTAGGGGACAGGGTAGAGGGTTTCAAACATTCAGGATAGGTCAGCAGCAGGGCAGCAGCATTTAGGCCTGTAGCGCTGTAGCTACGGCATTGCTTGGTTGGGCTGCGAGATCAGGGTTGGTGTGGATGCATGCATGCATGTGGTGCTACTAGGGGGGTAGTAGGTGTCCCACACGGGTGACCCCGCCTGGCTGACCCTCTCCTCCATCCTCCCCACCCGCCCGCCTGCCTTTGCCTTACCCTCACTTGTATCGTATTCCTTTGACCCGCCCGCCTCCTTCCTCCCCACCTCCTTCCCCCCCGTGCTTCCCAACTGCTCGCAGCACACTGACCCACATGGCTCCGGAGAGCCTAGCAGGTGAGGGGGGCGGAGGTAGTGCAGGGGAGGGGGAAGGTCGTGAAGGAGTTCGGTGCTAGTAAAGGGGTTTACACCTCCAGATGAGGGGCAAGCTGGGGAACCTCAGGACCGGATCCCCCAGCCCTGAAAGTCCCCAACACCTCCCACTTCCCCCCGCCCCCCCCTCCCCCACGCACGCAGGCCAGCGCCAGTTGACTGCCCGCATCGACATGTTCGCATTCGGCATCCTGATGTGGCAGATGCTGTGCGGCACGCGGCTGTACCAGGGCCTCACCACGCGGCAGATCATCCGGGGGGTGGTGCGCGAGAACCTGCGGCCCGCCTTCCCCGCTTGGGTGCCGCAGGAGTACAGGTGGGGGGGGGGTTTGGGGGAGGGGGTTTGGGGGGGGGTAAAGAGGCATGCACGTTCATGAGAGGAAACATCACCATGCGGCTAGGCTCCGCCTCATGGTTTGCATGGGCGGGTAGGGCGGAAGGGGGGGCACAGTCCGTAGGGGCTGGAGGGTTGGCTGCGATGCCTGGGCTGACCCAGCTGACTCCCCTTCCGGCCCCTGTTATCTTCCCGCGCTTCCTTGCCAACATGGGCCTTCATACCGGTATCCGTCGTTTCCTGCTGCCAACCCCCCAGGCGGCTGGCAGAGCGCTGCTGGCACGCCTGCCCCGCGGACCGCCCCTCCGCCTCCCTGGTGGTGTCGGAGCTGGAGGGCATGGTGGACGCGCTGGTGCGCTCGTCCTCCGCCTCCTCCTCCGCTTGGAGGAACTGGTCCTGGCGGGGAGCAGCGGGGCCGGGGGCGGGGACGGCAGGGGGGGGAGGAGGGGGAGGCGGCGGGGTTGGGGGTGCGGCAGGAGGAGGCGGAGGGAGCTTGGAGCAGGGGGGCTGTGCGTCTCCGCGGATCGCCGCACACAACCACCACCATGCCAACCAAAACAACCCCCACCACAGCCCTAATCCACGTCCGGTGTTGCAGCACGCGCATGTCAACCACGCCCACGGTGCCGCCAGCCCTCGTCCCCACCCGCACCCCCACCCCCACCAACACCCCCATCCTCATCAGCCGCACCCCCAGCACCCGCACCCCCACCAGCACCCTGCCGCCCCCTCCTACCCGCACAAGCCACTGCACGGCATCAATCAGCCGGGTGCCCCGCAGGCGGGCAACACGGGCGCGGGGGCGGGTCGCAGCCTGCTCATCATCTAAGCCTGCCCGCCAGCGCCTAGATCCTAGATCCCTGAACACGCCGGTTCGTGGGGCCTGGGTCGTGGTGTTGCACCTCGCCTCGCCTGCACCTCTGTATGTCGGTTGCTGCAGCTGGCATGCACGTAGATGGTATTATTCGATGATGTGCTCTGATGGGCCCTGCGGCGGCGGCAGAGGCCTTTTGAGAGGTGTGCTGCAGCCCCATGGTGTGTGTGAGCCTGCTGGTGGCGGGTGGTTGTTGCACCCTTGACACATGGCGGGTCAATGGCGGGAGAGAGCGTGACTGGGATGCTTATGTATCTGCATCGGGGAGGGCGTTAAAATTGAGGGCCCTATCCCATATACGCGATTTGGGGTTGGTTCTTATTGCAATCGGCGGCGCGTGGGGGGCAATCTTCCGGGAGTCTGGTTGGACAACAAACCATTCTTAGCTGGAATGCAAAGCCGCCTCCAAAGGCAGAGCCGCAAGGATATCTGCTGTGGTGCGAGTGAGCCACCTTGCACATGCGTTTACTGCGCAATGCCTTTATATTTGGTTTGGGTCTGGCGTGATGGATGATATTGATACTATTACCGGTTTCGCGGCCATCTTGCGTATTGGGGGGCCGCATTGGGGGGGGGGAGAGTCCCGAACTGTTTGCCATGTTGCAATGCGTTACCTGCGTCATGCATGGTTGTTGGCTGTTGTAGAGTACTGGTGCATCCTTGCATGCGTGCGGTTTGTATGTGCTGCAGATTGTTTTTGGGCGGGTGGCTGAACGCAGCGGATTGCAGCTGCACAATGGCTAAGGGTTGATGAACCGTCCGTCGCCGCTGATATAAACAGTTGTCTGTCATTTGAAACACACAGGGCTCGTATCTCCATACGAGATCCTCCCTTTCCGAACCTTAATCGGGCTTGGCGGTCCGCATGCTTTTCTGATAGCAGGCAATGCAAGCCTGCTGGTCCGTGACACTCGCCTGTTGCCTTGGATGCCCTAAATGCCAATGGATGTATTTGTGCGTTGTACGAAGTGCTCCCTGCATCTTTCATTGTTAAGGACGGATATCCATTTCGATTGTGATCACCAAGCTATGTTGCGCGGGCTGGGTGGTGGTGACGGTGGGGTGGTCGCGGAAACCGTAGTGGCGGAAAGAGATGATGGCTGTTGGGCTTTGCATGTCAGTTACAATTGGCTTCCTTTGGCCTGCCCAAGTTGGTCCCAGTGCTTGGTGCGTGACTGTTGTCCTCCGCTACAACCACACACCTACATAGGGTGGAGCTAGGGTGGTAGGCTTGTAGTGAGTGTGATCCCATGCTCGTGGGTATGCGCACCTGTCCTGTTGCAGGCTGGGGTATGAATACGATTTTCGCGATTAGGTGAGCATATAATGAGCGCGCCGACGGTGTAGCAGGGCGTTGGTGGTTGGTCTTCTTGTTGTTCTTGAGGGTTGTTTACTTACACGGCGTGCCGTAAGGCTCGTCAATAGTACATGATGATGCGTGACACGGAGGGTCGGTCTGGGCTGTTGTTTATTCAACACGTATAAACCTGCATGTATTTCTAATGGACCTTGTTATGTTGTTGTTGATATGGTGGCCCCGCGGCCCGGTGACGCCTGGCTCTCAATACGCTATAAGGGTTTTGGCCACACCTCCCAGCCCCACGTGTTCATCAGCTGCACAGCTGAGCTACAGAACCTACTTCGCCTGCCGTGCGAGGGGCGGACCTACGCCAAACGCCAGACCTGCTCAATTATTAGGCACACTTAAGAGGTAGCCTGCTGGCAGGTTGGCTTGACAGATTCGGTCACATTTTCGTGGACCGTGGCGTACACACGTGGTTCGTGCAACGAACTCAGCAAGTCCCCAAAGTAGCACGTCCCAGCAACCATGTAAAGGTGTGTCCACCTTCGTTACTGACTGGTGGTGCGTGATGGGAAGGGTGGGTTTAACCGGGCTCGCCTGTGACAACATGTCAATAGCCTGCTGTTGTGCTTTTGCCCCGCTGGCACCTTACTTTCGAGGCACACGTGTTCCTTACGCCACGGCTAGCCGACCACACGTCCTTACCATGCACCGAGTAAGCCTTAGGCAACGCGACAGGATAATAGTAATTGGCGACGCGCCTTTGGGCGTGCGTTGCACGTACCGCCCGCCAGAGCAAGCAGCATACGGACCGGCGCGGCCGCTCAAGCAGGTTAAACCCCAGTGGAGGGCTCCACATGTCAGTGTTGAGACGAACGTAGATGCAGCGCTGCGTCATGTGTTTTCGGAAGTGCGATGGGGGAGTTTGTTGCAGGATTTGCGGCGCGTCGAATAATGTCCGTTAAGATTTCTTAGCATTAACCTAACGACCTGGCGGGGGATGGTGTTGTACGCTTGCAGCTTATATTAGTTGTCGCTTTACAAATAGGGCTCCAGTAGCACCAAAATCAATGAATTAGCATTCCTTCGGACGCGAGGAGCCCGGCCATCCCATGTGAAGTTGCTCTACATGGTAGCAAGATGTCTTATCCCGCTCCTATTTATTAAACCACTTGTCCAATAGCTGCAAAACTGATGAAGGTTTAGGTTGAGCGCGTGTTCTGGCCCAATCGAACGGTACACAATGCGCTGCTTGGCAGCTTGCTTTGGGGCCCCACATTCGCTGGTAGATGCCAGAAGCTGTAACAAGCGCATTTCATCTGGTTTAGCGAGCAGCGCTGAAGAGAAATGTGGAGGAAGGACGGTTCAACGCAGCGCGCAAGCGGCAACTTGCGAAACGACGGTGGTACGCAATGCGCTACTGTGAAATGTTACATGATGTATTATAAGGTTCCGAGCATGCTTCATGCATAGCGTCGCATGGACTCGACCGCCGCAGTATACTTGCTTGGCTAAAGTACTTCTATCCTATGTGGAACTTCACAGGAATGGACTACGTTGTTCCGTATTCTTACGACCGATGCATCAAACGGGGAATGGTGGGATATCCTTCAAAACGCTGCTGCAGCGTTCACTACATGTCTACCAGCCGACCACGCCAGGTACGCAGACAAGTTGCCTTCAATTATTTACATATAAACTGAAGGAAAGTTTAGGGTTTGGCGGTACCTTGCCCTTCTCGAAACAAGATAAATGACGGTCCATATTCTACATCCATACTGCATAAGTATCCATCGTGCTCATCTTGCCTCAACCGACGTTTCTCCTACAATACTGAGTGGCTGCATAACATTGTAAACCTTCCCTTAAAGCATCTTCCTTCTTGCGGGCGCGGGAGCTGCCGCAACACTCGCAACATCAGGTGCACCGCTGTTCGGGATGCGGCTGGGCCAGCTGCTGCTGCCCAGCAGCGCCTTCGCCTCCGCGCCCAACAAAACACACCCCGAGGTCAACATGGGCAGCTTAGCTGCTGAGCTTCAGGCGCAGGAGGTGGGTGCTGCAGGAATGGTGGCTGCTGGGGGTTACGAGGGGGTAAAGATGAAAACATCCCGGCTACACCTTCACTTAGCTTTATGCACGACCCTATCCACAGACACGCGACCATCACTCACAGCTGAGGCCCTGTGACAGAATCCATTGAAGCTCCTCCCCATGCCTCCCGCTCCCTCCCAGGGCCTCGCTCCCATTGTGTACCGGTCCTCCTCCATCCTGCAACCAACCAACACCACCGCGTCCCCACTCAGTCACCACAACCACCACCTCCGAACTCATTACTCGAAGGACGGCATGGGAAAGGATGGCAGCTACAACAGCAACGTCATTACCACTGCTGCTGCTGCAGCAGCGTCTTCTTCCGGTGTCGTGCGGCGGCATTACGTGGCTGTTGGCATCCCCGGCGGCTCAATAACAGCGGGAATGCTAGTGCTTTCCGCCATAGGTGGGGTAAAAAAATATAATGAGACACTGACAAGCAACTGACGAGCTGCCATAGGTGGGGGGGCCTGCTTTCAAGACAACACATACCAAAACCGTGTCGCACGAGAGAATGCACGTACGGACATGCAGGTCATTTGGGGTGAGAGGTGGGCGAAGGTGGCCGCTTGCATTTGCGAATCCCGCGCACCACGACCCAACCACCCACGACTTGCAACGGCCCCGCCCCTGCCAACCCCGAGCAGGCCCCTGCGCCCCCTCCGCCTGGCAACCCGAGACGCTGCGCACCCTAGCGGCCTTACTGGCCCCGCTGCTGAGACCTCCCCAGGTGGGGGTGCGGGGAGAGATGAGCCAGGATGGGTCTAAGGACTCCGGTGCCCTCTAGGGTCAGTGGAGCCCAACGGTCCCTCACTCTACCACTCCTCTCACTCCAACTGCTGCTACCGAACGGAAAGGGTGCAGCCCCGGCTAACTGCCATCAACCTCCTCCTTCCCTTGATGCGGCCCCTCATGCCATGCAACCTGCTGCTTAAGGCTGGACACCCGACCACCCTTCCTCTTACCAGTACCTCCCCCTCCTTTCCCCCTTCCCACCAGGTTCCCCTAGCTCGGCGCTGCCTAGCCGAGCTGGGCGGCGGGGGCACAGCCACCATCCAGCAACTGGTGTGGCTGCTGGCGGGGGTGGCGGAGGCGCTCACGGGGCTGGCGGTGAGGGTGACGCTGAGCTGCCGGGTGGCGCTGGTGCGGCAGGTGAGAGGAGGGGAGGAGGGTGGGGTGGGGAAGAGGTGCTGCTGCTGCAGCTCCTGAGGCTCTTGAGGCTCTTGTTACTGTACGTGCTGGCATGCGGGTGCAAAAAAGGTTGCCCCAGTCCTTGCCTATATCTGGATGGACTGGCTTAGATGCTCTGGTGAATGTGAGAATGGTGACGCGTACGGCCGCAGGACGGTACGGCCGCGGCGGTGTTTTCCGTGCCTGATGGCGGGGGCGGCGGAGGCACCTCCATGTACGGCGCCTCCATGTCCCGGCGGCGCAGTCAGGAACTGGTGCTGGTGGATGCCACGGGGACGGGGGGCAGCAGCTTTTGTGGCAAGTCCACGGGAGGTGCGTGGCGCGCTGTGAATCGGGGTGATGGGCGGGTGTGTTTCGGGAAAGGGGGGTGCGCCGGTTTGGCAGTGGGTAGGTGCGACGGGGGGTAGTGGCTGTGCAAGATACATGCATGTACATACATATCACGCGGGCAAGCAAGGGCAAAACAAAAAGCGCTTGTCCAGCGCTTTGTCCTGGATGAGGTGCACGCCCCTTCGTTCACATGACTTACTACCATGCATTACCGCCAGCATGCATGGCATGGTCCGAATGCATGGCCTTTTAGGGCTCCTTCCCTTCCTGTTACTCTCCTGGCACTCTCCCCCTCCCACACGGCACAGACTACTACATGACAGTCGACCGGGACAGTTTGCTCACCGGGGCCAGCCGGGGTGCCTTCGCAACCGCACCCGGCCCCCTCAGCGCCTCCGCCACCCCCACCACCGGCCGCAGCCCCCACATGGGGATCCATCCGAGTGGGGCACCAGCGGGGGGCGGCACCAGCGGCGGCGCTGCTGGGGGCTGCCGGGCGCAGAGCCTTCCACTGCAACATACGCTGCTGTCGGAGGCGCTGTCGCGGGGGGCGGGGCTGTGCATCGCGGACTGCAACGCGTATGTGCAGGTGGGGGCGGGCGGGTGGGTGGGGTGTTGGGGCAAGGTCGGCTGGACTGAGGGGAAGGGGGAGGAGGGTGATGGCTTTGCTGTGTTGTGTGGTTGGGGTGGCGGAGGAGTTGGGGAAGCCAGGGCTGTGGGCGTGTGTGGAGGCACGTTATGGGGATCCTCGTTATGGGGATCCTCGGGGATGGCGGCGGATTATCCCTTGGCTGTAGCTTGCACACCTTCATGCCACTCGTTGGATGCTGCCCCAACCCTGGAATACCCTCCCTCCTCCCATTCTTTTCCGCCCCCGCAGGACAGCCGGGTCTACCCTCGTGACCTGATGCTGTTTCGCGGCACCGCGCCGCCCCAGTCCCTTGCGCTTGCCACCTGCAGCGGCAGCGAGGGCGGTCGGCCGCTGCTGGCGCTGTACGCCACCTACAACAGCGTGCTGCCGCAGGCGCTGCTGCAGAGCGTGGTGCAGGAGCTGGGGCAGCTGCTGAGGGTGAGGGAGGGGGAGTTAGGGAGGGGGGGTGCAGGAGCATCTTGAGCCTTTGGTTGCAGCTGGGAACGCGGTGCAGCAAGCCCCTCTATTCCGGCGTTTCCCCGGTTGGCTTACCGATATCCTCGTGCCCCCCTTATGCTCCCATGTCTTCAGGCGCTGACTCCCGCTGTGGCGACGCTGCTAGGCCCCGGCGGTCCCCTGGCGGCTGAGTGGCGCTATCTGCATGACGAGCTGCTGGCACCCGCAGCCGTGGCGGGAGGGGGCAGCGCGGGAGGGGGCGGTGCCGCGGCACGCCTGCGGAGCAGCAGCAGCAGCACGGCGGCAGCAGCAGCAGCAGCGCGACAGCAGAAGTGCAGCTCACTTGTTGTGACTGCTGGTGCTGCAGGGACGCGGTGTGGGCGGCCGTCTGCGGAGGCAGGTGGTGGGAAGGAGGTAGCAGGGCCGGCACCGGTACATGTGATGGCACGAGCTACGCCCCCGGGAAGGCAAACGCAGCAGCAGCAGCCAATGCAACCGCAGACGCCCGCTCCGTCGCATGAGGCGGCTGTCGCGACCCAAGGGTCGGCCTGGACCACGCAGGTGTTATTCAGCTCTAGTCCTCCGGCAGTGGGAGCAGTGGGAGCAGCGCCGATGAATCCCTCATCTGAGCAGCAGCAGCAGCGGCACAGCCCCACGACGCCGGCGGCAGCGGCAGCAGGGGCAGGGCCAGGGGCTGCTGTTGTTGGGGGCAGTAGCTTCGTGTCCCGGGGTATGGCTGCCTTACTCCGCGTACGCAACGTTTTGCAGTACCAACAGCAGCAGCAGACGCCAACAACGGCCACAACAGCAACAGGCACGTCGCCATGCAAGCAGACGCAGTCGAAGTCAATTGATGAAGGAGGTGGAGGTGGCGGCGGGGGGGCCAGCAGCTATGGAGGAGGAGGTGGTGGCGCTCATACGGAGGCTGCTCCTGACGGCGTTGGTCTGCTCATTCCACCACCACAGCCGCAGCCATCAGCGCCCGTAACAATGCGTCCTCCAGCACTGGTGACCGTAGTAGACGCAGCAGCGGCAGCTGCAGCAGCAGCGGTACTCAAGTCCGATCCAGGCTGCGAGGAGGTCAACATTGCAAGCAGACGTCTGGCGGCATTCGTGGCGGGAGGCGGTAATGGCGGCGGTGGTGACGGCCGGAGCAGCGGCGGCTCCGAGACCGGCAACCGGTTGCATCATCATGAACACCATCCTACCCCGGAATCGAACCTGGGACCTCCGAACTCGCAGTTGTCCGGGCGGACCTCTTTCCTGCTGGAGGCGACGGGGCCGCCGAGGGGAGGGCTGAGGCTGGCTCCGCTGATCTCCACGCTGCATGAGCGGCTGAAGAGTGCGCAGGTGGGGTGCATGCGTGTCACGGTAACTGGTCGCGAGTAGGAACGCACGCACGCACTGGATTGCATGCGTGCACATGTGTGTGCGAGGCTGGCATCCATGCGGGGAGGCTTTCACAGCAGCGCTGGGATGGCGGCACGCAGGGTGCCCTTCAATCCTCCGCACACACACATTTCCTGCCAGCTTACCCCTCCCCTCCCGAACCCCGCCCCTCCACTCTGCAGGTGGAGCAGCTCACCTGCAGCTCCCGTGCCGCCTGCAGGCTGCAGGACCTCAGCTCGCTGCGCCTGCTGGAGCGGGTGGGGCAGGGCGGCTACGGCTCCGTGTTCCGGGGGCTGTACCACGGGGCGGAGGTGGCGGTCAAGGTGGGGTGCGGCGGCAGCTGGTGGGGGGTAAAGAGGAAACAACTAACTGACTGAGGGATAAGGCGTCAACATGGGTTGGGTGGGGGGTGGGTGGGAGGCAGGGAGGTGCGGTGACACAGGGGGTGTGGAACGTCATTGTCACACGGGCCTTTTGCCGCCGGTCGCTATCCCACCCCCCACTCCCTCTCTCATGTCCCCCAGGTGGTGGAGGACCTCACAAGCCAAACCACTACCGCCACCCCTGCTGCTGCTGCTGCCCCTGGTGCGGGTGGTGGGGCCGGAGGAAACGCGGGGGCAGGGGCAGGCGGTGGCGGGGAGGGTCCCAGCTCACTGCTGCGTCCCAAGCACCTGCACGACGCCCTGGAGCTGGTGGCCTCAGTCAACATGTGGTGGGTCAGGGGCGGGCCATGTGTGGGCAGGGGCAGGGCGAAGTGGGACAAGGGTTGAACATGCATGGGAAGGGGTGTAGATGGGTGTTGTTGCCATAGGGAGGGGTCATCGGCAGTGAGCCTTGTGACAAGCAACGTAAGCAGGCGCGTACTCTTGATGCTTTGGGCTCCACTGTCTTCCCTCATTCATTGGATTCCCCCCACTATCGTTACTAACCTGGTCCCACCCGTCCCCTCTTTCCACATGCAGCCACCCCAACATTGTGCAGCTCATCACCCACTTCGTGGACGTCAGGGCCCACCCGGGTGGGGGCATCAGGATCGGAACCACCCCCACCACCACCCGTAACAGCGGCCCCGCTGGAGGGCCCCCCGGTACCCCCACCGCCGCTGGGAGCACACCTGCTACCCCGGGGGGCCCGCATGGCGGCTGTGCTGCTGTTGCCCTCGGCGAGGAGGGTGGGGCGGTTGATGCGAGCAGGGTGCAGCAGCAGCAGGGTGAGGAGGCGGTGGTCCCACCGCATCACCCTCACCTGCCGCCCGCAGCAGCAGCAGCAGCGGTAGCGGCTGCCGGCTTTGGTATTGGTATTGGTGTTGGCTTGGGCTGCTGCAGCTGTTCAGAGGAACCCGAGCCGCCGCTTCAGCTGGTGCACATGCGGTCATCGGGTCTGGACTCCATGGATGGTAGCGTGTCAGGTGGGGAAGAGGGAGGGAGCGGGGGGCAGAAAGGATGTGCAACGAACACCGAAGCAAGTGGGCAAACGCGAATTCTTTCTTCTACTGAATTCCCATTGCCTGCTTCACCCCTTCCTTCACCTCCTTGTCCTCCATTGGTCCCCCCAGGGCCCATTGGCAACGAGGCGATCGTCCTTGTGATGGTGGGTGATGAGGGTTTCGAGAAGGGTTGGTGTGGCGGGTACTGTACTGACCTGCCAACTTGCCGTACCAGCCTACGTGTCCTGTCCTGTTGTACTCAATGCCTCTGTAAACATGGAGGTATTGTCGTCGGGCGGGGCTGACAGGCTAGCAGTTGGCCCCGCGGAGTGCCCCGCGCACACCCGCTTCTTCTCTTTTACTTCCTCTTCATGTCGACCTTGCCCTCTATTCTTCCCCCAACCCACCCATCCACCCCATCTACCCCTTCCTCAACCTCTCACTCTCATAACGCTTTCCCCCCTTCCCAGGAGTTTTGTGACCGCGGCAGTCTCAAGGACGCCATCCTGGGAGGAGCCTTCTGGTCGCGCCCCAGCAGTAGCAGCAGCAGCAGCAGCAGGATGATGATGACCATGAAACCCCTGCTGGGTGCCAGCAGCTTCAGCAGGCAGCCGCTGCTGCCGCTACCGCCCATGCAGCAGCAGCAGCAGCACAAGACGCAGCAGGCAGCATGCGGAAGCGGCGGTGGAGGGATGCAAAGTGGCGGTGCAGGGGTGCAGGGTGGTGGAGCACCCGGGGTGTTGAACCATGCTGGGGTGCTACTTCCGAACATGAAGGTGTGGGGAGAAGGAGCGGGTGGTGTAAAGATGTTGGTGTTGGTGTTGACAGGTCGCCTGTTTCGGAAGGAGGGGCCTATGTGCGCGACTATAATGTACGTACGGTGCATCTTCGTTGGCAAGCATGTACGGTAATTCCGCATGCGCACATTCCTTATACTCACCTTGGCGCCCCATCCCCCACCCAACCCCCAAAGGCCGTCTACTCCACACTCCTCGAAATCGCTCTGGCGCTGCGGCACATGCACTCGCTGCACCTGGTGCACTGCGACCTCAAGCCGCAGAACGTGCTGCTCAAGTCAAGCCCCAGGGACCCGCGCGGATTCACAGCCAAACTAAGCGACTTTGGGCTGTCCAAAATGCTGGAAGCGGATGAGGAGGGGCAGCTGGTGATTGACGACGGAATCCAAAGCGGGTGCGGGGGCGGGAAGACAAGAAGTATGTCACTTGTACGTATGCTTACCTTGCTTTCTCCGCACATGTGTCCAATGACAATGGTAACATGTGGCAGCAGCGACCCTCCATGGGCCAGGGTTGACCCGTCACAGTTGCATTTGCCTTCCATTTCGTTCTGCTCCCGAGCTCCAAGCGTGCATGCCTCACTGAGGACATGCACGGGGCTCTCATGCATGACCTGACTTGGCTCAGCTCGTCGCACCTCCTTGTCTGCCTGCATGCAGGACCATCACACACCTGCCGCCGGAGGTGCTGCAAGGTGGGTTGTGGCCAACCAGTCAAGGGTTTGGAAGGGCTTGCTGATGTATGGCCAGCGTACTGCGAGTGCGCAAAATGTCAACCCTTTAGGTGTAGGGCCCCCTTGGGCGTTTGCTTTGCACCCTGTTGCCTCCCGTATTCCCACTTACCTCGGAGGCTTTGTGAAGGACTGCTACGTCACTGTCCGTTGCTCTTCTCTCCCCGTTCTCTCTCACTTCTCCCTCCTCCGTTCATTAGGCCGCCGACAGTTGGGCCCTGCGGTGGACATCTACGCCTTCGGCATCGTCATGTTCCAGGTGAACCAAGCCTCCAATGAGTGCTTCCAGTGCTTCCGCGCGCACAAAGGAACTGCAGAATGGCCGGTTCTGGTACTGGGATCCCGTGCCTCTGCGAGTAATGCTGATATCACCTTGCCATTACCGGCGTTCTTAAATCCACGGTGGCACCACTGCCGCGGCCGATGCACTGCCAGCTGCCACCGCCCCACCAACCCCTCCCTCTCTCCGCCTTCCGCCCCCTCCCAGATGCTGTGCGGCATGACGGTGTACCGCGGTCTGGACATGAAGCAAGTGATCCGGGGGGTGGTGCGGCACGGCTTGCGGCCTATCTTCCCCTCCTGGGTGCCACACGAGTACAGGTGAGGCGAGGAAGTCCCTAGGGTGGTGCGGCCCTACCTACCTAGGGCTCTATCCATGATGTATACCGGTAGCCCCAAGCAGTTCTAACCACGGCTCGTGGTTAACCCTCTTAGCCCAACCTGGCTGCCCGGCATGTGGGAGGCTGTATAGCTGTCTTGAATCATACTCCACGCAGCATGAAGACTGCAGCTCGCTTAGTTGTACCTGGATATATCAATCCTTCCCTGAGGAATCCACGTTAGCATGCATCACATCCTCCTGCTCCTCCTGCTCATGACTCTACCCCTCCCACTGCCCACCGCCCACCACCCACCACCCTGCATCCAACACCCGCCCCCTGCTGCGCCCCTCAGGGACCTAGCTCAGCGCTGCTGGCAGGTGCAGCCCTCCCTGCGCCCCGCCTCGCTGCAACTGGTAGCCGAGCTGGAGTCGCTGCTGCAAGCAACGCAGCAGGCGGCGGTGGCGATGGGGCGTGGCGGTGGCGATGGAGCATCACTGGCATCACTGCTGACCACGACAGCCAGCAGCAATGCCATCAAAGCAGCAGCAGCAGCAGCAGCAGCACCAACACTACAAGCAGCACCAGCAGCAGCACCAGTAGGGGCAGCCACTATTGCGACGACGATGACTACCACCACTGATGGGATTCAGGCCGGTCCTGCTGCTGGTGCAGGTGGTAATGGGGGTGGTGGTGGAAGCGTTGCTGCTGCAGATCGGAACGCGCCGTACATCGTGTATCAGCCCCCACAGCAGCTGTACCGTCCCGCCACTACTGGGGGAGCTACGAGGAGGGCGACGGCGACGGGGACGGTTCCGACGGGGAGTGTGTAGAGTGGAGGTGAGTGCGGCTTAGGGCCTTAGGCATGGGGTTACAAGCTGCATGACATGTGGATGAGGAGGAGCTGGAGGGTGGATGTGTTGGGCAAGGCGGGCAAGGCACCGGAGCGAGTGTGCTGAACATTGGGCAAACCAATGGCAATGGGAGGTTGTTGTACGGGTTGGACGCGACAGTGTGAAGATGATTTGAAAATGGATTTGGTACTGTCTGGACAGAGAGAGAGGAGGCGTAATGGAGGGGATGGTTGAGCAAAGTGCTGCGTGGTATGGTATACCGGTATTGTTTAATACCTCCAAGATGTGTCATGCTGTTCATTGCCGTTATTGTGGAACCGGGATGCCTATGGCAAGCGGAATATATCTAGATTTCAATGATGTGAAGGACACATCACTGCAGAGTCCGTAAAAGCTATTAAAGCGGTACTGCCATTCCCTCAGGTATGGCTGGTACGATTGTTGCCGTTTGAACGTTTTGTTAAACACAATGGCCGCTAGCGCGTAGGCCGCAGCGAGCTCGCAAGCAAGCAAGAGACGTACATGAGTTTAATACATCACAAGATACGCAGATCTTGTGATAATGCTTACGTGGCGAGGTAGGAGTCAGTTGCGCTTCAGTGTTGTACCAGTTTTTTGAGGTTTTATTTTCTGTCGTGGAGACTTAGAGAAGAGAAAGTGCTTTGAGAACGCGGACCTATTGAAAAGTTACTGTTGCCAGTAAATCCTTTTGTTTGAGCGCTGTGAACAGTGAGTTAAGATGTCACGGCATGGGTCGTGCGTTTAAACATCCGCCTGGCGGGTTAAATTAATACTTACTTTCATGGCGGTAATTTGGTAGATGGCTTTGAAGCGTCCGACTGAGTCCTCTGCGGTTAAGTTGTCATTTTCGGTTAGGAAGGATCCACTCAGCTAACATGCGCAAAGTTGTGATTCTGGATCCTGGTCGGACGTTTGACACCTGGTTCACGCGCCATAAAGTCTCGTGTGTTAATTGGACGTCGTCACGCCTGAGGGGGATTACTGAACTCTGTGGTGTCGTACGGAGGGTAATCCAGGAGGCTGCCTGGGAACGGGGGAGCAGTTTGGATGTACTTGCGCAGCCTGGGGGAAGGAGGGGAGGAGGCAGTTGGGACACTGGCCGCGCCGTAGTAGGAGTGTGCTTACGGTCGCCGCCCATCCCATGCAGGTGTGCAGGACCGGATTGGTTTCTCTTCAACCGTTTCGATTGCTGCTTATTGAGGCCGCCCTTACACTCCATTCGTGTGGTTGGTCTTGCAGAACAGAGATGCGAAGTGATATTACCGTACTGGTGTCGGGTGTCGGAATGGAAGGGGCGCATGCCTGTGGCTGTTAGCATGGCGTAGCGCTAGTTCCGTATTGAGAACTTCAGGATAGGGACAGTGCAGCGTAATGGTACTATGGTAGTGTGAGGGTGAAAGGCGGAGCAGCGTGCTGTATGGTTTATGGAGATAGGTGTCAACTTATCACGAAGTGGAAAGTTCACTTATTGCGCAAGCTACCGATCAGCGTGTAAGCGATGTCGTACATTTCAGTGGTCGGTGGCTTTCTCGCAGAGGCTGTGCCTGGTTTCTTAACTTGCCACAGTACCACTTCATAGGCAAGAGGTGCCGTCCTTCTGCCATTCCGCTGTTCCTCGTCCGAAAATGTACACACCCCTCACAGAGGAGGTATCGTATCGTGTACCACCCTTCCATAGTGGGTAGCCATTCCAGCTGGCCTGCAAGCGTCACCGTGCCGTAAGCATGCATACACGTGCTCATGTACCCGGGCAGGGGCATGCGTCGTCCTAGCGAGCAGCCGTAGATACGGTACCGGAGACTCGGAGGGGTCGTGTGAACAATGTACGCAGGGTACACACCCGCATGCCCCTTAAGGGTCGTCACCTCCACCAACAGCCCCGTTTGCATCAATGCACGCGCAGCGAAGCGAAAATAACATGACGCCACTCTAGCCCCTAACCAGCCCGTAACTTGATCCACTGTCCCGTCCATTTATGTCGCCTGCGTATAGACATACTATTATTTGCTATACTTAAGGTCACACGCAAGGACATATACAGGTACTAGGAAACGTCCGAACATTCGCGCACCCTGCAAGGCCGGCCATGCCACCCTGCAGTATACAAAAGCACACTCCCGCTACCTCCTACGGCAGTGCTTATTACCAGTAGCCCCATCACCCCACCCTGATCCCAACTCGCTCCTCGTCCCCGCCTGCGAGCTCTCATGCGTTTCCCTTCCCCGCCCTGCAGCTCGGCCCCCCTCACACCGCCGCCCCCTCCGCGTGCATGTTCTCCTCACACACGATCAGCTGGTGCACCAGCTGCAGGTAGGGCAGCTTCTCCTGCCCCAGCGCAGCCAGGAACTCAGCGGACACGGCCGCCTCGTCGTCATCAACGGACAGCGACTCCAGCCGGCGGTACACCCTGCGAGGGGGGGGGGAGCCAGACAGCAGCGGGACAGCATCAAGGTAAGAATGGTTTAGGGCTTTCAAGGGGTGGTATGGCAGGAGGTATGGCCCTAGTCCGTCCATGACTATTAGCTACTTGCTTTGCACGCCCCCTGGCCGTACGGTAAGCATGCGGGTGTCCCTTTCTGCCCAAGTCCTCACGTCTCCCCCACCCCCCCCACCCGCGCACCTGAGGAAGGGGTCGGTGCCCAGGTGTGTTTCCAGGAAGACCCGCAGCGCCTCCACCTGCAAGAAGGAGGAGGGAGGGCCCATGTCCCGCAGTTAGAAGCGTACCATATTAGAGGGGGCGCCGCGAGCGCCCACGGAAAAGCGGCTGGCCTTCACGTCAAGCGCACCCGCCTAGCACCTCCGTCTAGCAGCCTACCCGCCCTCCCAGCCCCGTGCCTCTCACCTTGAGCGCCAGGCTGTCCCCCTCGCGCACCCCGGGCAGCTGCACGGCCTGCCCGTTGAGCATAAACTGACCCGCCAGCGCCTGCAGGTGTGGGGGGCGGGAGAACGGGGATGGGAACGGGGAAAGGGGGGCAGACAGGGAGGGTAAAAAATATATAATGAGACACTGACGAAGCGACTGACGAGCTGTATGACAAGGCTTCACAGGGAAGGGGGGGGGCAGGGAGGGGGTGCCGGTGATATCACAGAGGCGGTGGTCACCGGTACTAAATGCACCCCGCCGCCAACCAACCCACCGCTGAGTGCTTGTCATCGTTGTAGATGTCATCCTCATCTTCATCGCTGCTGCGGCAGCCTGCTCCGCCGGCGGCATCCTGACAGGGGGTCAATTGAGGCATGGTGGGTTAGAAGGCTGGAGTGCAAAGAGGATAACTAGCCATGTGACATGTAGATCCAACGCGTAACCAGTTTTCGCAACGCTCACCTGCAGCAATACATCCTGCATATCCTTGACCATGGCCGCAAAGTCAATGTCATCCTCCTCGGGGCCTCCGGCAGGCTGCTGCTGATCGACTGCTGCAGCTGCGGCGCCCCCATGTGCTCCGCCGTTTGCCCGGCCCGCAGCGGGGGCGGCGGCAGCAGCGGGAGTGGACTGGGCAGGCGGACCACCTAGACAGTAGCAATGTCAGCAGGGAAATGGAATTTGTTACACAAACATAGTTATATTTAGATGCAATACATCAGCAGTTAGCTGCGCAACAAAACGATCAACTCAGTTACGGTATCCCTCCTACCAACTTCACTTCATGCATGTGCCTTGCCGCATAAGGGCCGCTGTCATAACACCCTCCCCCCAGCCCCCTCCGCTCTCCCCCTCACCTGCTTCTGAAGGCGCATCCGTTCCGCGCACCTCCGCAAACATCTGCCGCCGGTTGCGCTGGCAGGCCTCCCGCATCTCCTGCGGGGGGTGGGGTAGCGACGGCGATGAGCATGGCAATCAAGGTACCGATAGGCTAAACGGGATGCGACAAAAATGCTCATCCCAGCCACGCACCCACCCACCCACCTCCCGGTGCTGCCGCTGGAACTCCAGGATCTCCAGTTCGCGCCGCCGCCGCTCCTCCTCCAGCCGAGCCATCCGCGCGGCCCATGGGTCGGTCGGGGCAGCAGCAGGAGGAGACGGAGGAGGGCGGGAGGGCACCTGGGGAGGCGTGCCGGCGCGACTGGCTGTCGAGGGGGTGGAGGGCAGAGGGATTGTCGGGAGGACGCATACGGGTGAAATCCAAGCGACGGAACTCTGTTGTACTGGAGCTCTGTAAGGCCTGGTCTCAAGGTATGCAGCAAGCAATACAGGTATGCAGCGGCCCGCCCCGTCATCATACCGCCACTACGGTATGCAGGCACCCCATACCTGGCGACGCATGCGACACGGGGCGGCCCCCGCCCGCTGCTCCTGCCGCCGGAGGTGTCGCCTGCCCCCTGCCCGGCCGGTCCGAGCCCTCCACCGCTGCCCGGTTGCGTTCCGCTGCGGCCCGCATCTCCAGGTAGGCTGCACGCCTGAGCGGAGTGGGTGGCGAGGGCGGGCGGGAGGAGGAAGATACGGTGTTGGGTAACGAGAGTGGCGGGGTGGGGAGACAGCGCGTGTGTTATCGATTGCATGGCTACACGTGTAAACAGATACCACAGCGGACGGTGCGAACTAACTCTTAGGCCCCGTGTAACACTCCCATGGGAGAGGCACGCAGCAGGCTGACGCAACAACACAAGGTCCCAGGACGCGCCAGCTGTGCCTCTACCGGTACCTTGCGTCGGGTGAGATGTCTGCTCCCGCAGCAGCAGCAGCAGGCGACGCACGCGGTCCCCCTGCAGCCGCAGCTGCTGCTCCCTGCGGCGTCGCCTGGTGGTGGCGATGTCGGCTGCTGGGCCCGTGCCGCCCCTCGTCCGAGTCATCGCCCCCACGCGGCACCCCCAGGAACTCCGCAAGGCCTCCGTGGCGCTCCGCCTGGCGGGTGTGTGCAGGGCAGGAGGACATGAAAGGGTGGAAAAGGTTGAGTGGAAGAATGGTAGCGCCAAGAACGGTAGCACTAGACGGCTGTGTCGCGGCAATGTTTGTGGAGTCCGTTCCTGCTTGCGCTCAACGGAACGAAGCCCACACGCCCAAGGCCCAACCAATGGAAAACCCAAGCGACGCCTTCCGCAACGCGGGTTAATGTCCCTTAACACTTCAAACGACAGAACATGACCCCGCGGGCAAGGCATTCCCAGCCCCCGCTCAAATCCCCCCGCCCAGCCCCCCGCCCTCCCACCTCCTGTGCCGCCCGCTTGTTCCTCTCCGCAGCTGCCCGCTGCTCCTCCCACACCGCCCGCCGCTGCTCCGCTGAGAGGTAGTCCTCATTGCCTCGCCGACCCGCACCCGCACCCGCACCCGCGCCTCCCCTCCCCGCTGCGCCCTCGTCACCGTCCTCCCCTGCTGCGCCCCGCGCCCCCTCCTCCACTCGGGGCGGCGACCAATGTCGACGTGAGGGTCGGCCACCACCCGCCAAGACCTGCACCTGCAACACCGCAGTAGTCGGCAGTATCGCAGTCGGCAGTGTTGTGGGGGTAAACAGTGTGCGCGGCCGTGGCGGTAGAGGAGGTGAAGGAGGAAGCAACAGGTCAGGTAGAGCCGTCACGGCATTCGCAGCAGAGGCAGTGGTGAACCCCTCACACACACACACATCCGCGGTAGCTGACTTCCACATTCAGAACCAAGAGCATGCAGCCAGCCTCAAGGGGGGGCGCTGTGAGGTGGGCAGCTGCCTCACTCACCTCCGGCGCACCTCGCCCCAGTTGGTGCTCCGCAGCCGCCCGATTGCGAGCCGCCTCAGCCTGGGGAAGCGCGGCACAACAGGAGGGCGATTACAACACGGCAGTTCACAATCCTTGGCATACAGGGCTTGATGCATACATAACCGTACATAAGAAGAGCGAGGCGCTCCTAACACGACCCCAAAATGCCCCGCACAAGCAAACCACGACCTAACAGACTCCAGGCCTACATGCCCCATACGTTAGACGTCGTTGTGCTGAATGGCGGCACATCCGCCGCTGTGTCCCACCTGTCGGTCTTGGAACTCCTTGCGCTGAGCCGCGATGCGGGCGCGCAGGTCCTCGCGCTCCTTTTCCTGCGGGACCAGCAGGGGAGCAGAACGACATGAACACATGAGGCGAAAAAGATAGTAACACGAGGCGTAAAAACATGAGGGTACCGGTAAGAGGCGTGCAAAATATAGGACGCGGCACAGCGACATCATCCGGCCGCCCTTCAGTGCAGGGACACCGGAGGAGGCCCACCTTGGCCGCTCGCTCCGCGTCCTTCTTGCGCGCCTCCTCCTCCGCCCTTCTCCGCCGGGCCTGCGCAGACACATACGGTAGAGGGAGAAACAACTCGCTTGAAGTCCCGTGAAATCGCGGGCCGAGTACACCACATGGGGGCAACAGACAGGGCAGAGAGGCGGGGCCATGGGATCCCTACACCGGCAGGGAGCAGGCAGCATGCAAAGCAGCACCCTTGCCCCCCTTTATTCCGCACCGCGCCGCACCGCTCACCCACCTCTAGTTCCTTCTGCCTTCGTGCCTCTTCCGCGCTCTGCCGCGCCCGGGCCTCCTCCGCCGCCTTGGCTCGCCGCACCTCCTCCGCCTGGGCCGCCTCGCGCTTCCGCCGCTCACCCTCCATACGCACTCGGTCCTGCGGGGAAGCCCGGGCGTGGAAGCCCCACGGCATGAGGCGTCAGCATTTGCGTGATGTTCACACCATGCGTGATGCTAACATAGCCCGCGAATGAGCGTACACACACCCGCAAGATGAGGATGAGGGGGGGGGGGAGCAGTTGCACACCGCGTGAAGAGGTGTCAGCTTTGCGCACCAGTTTCAAGCACTGTAAGTACACAACGCTCACGGCTCCTTCCAAACGCACGAACGTGCTGCCTGCAGTCGAGTCCCTGCAACACCCTTTGCGGCTTTACCCCACTGCACTACCTTACGCACCCTATGCTCCTTCTTGCCTCCCCCTCCCACGTCCTCCCTCCCCCTCCCACGCCCTCCCCCCACACACACACTATCCCCTCACCGCCTCCAGTTTGCGCCGCTGCTCCTCCAGCTTCAGCCGCTCTATCTCCCGCTGCGCGCCCAGAGCCGCCACCTCCCGGGCCCGAGCGCGCTCCACCTCGCGCTTCGCATTGGACTCCGCCTCAGCCGCCCGCTTGGCCTGGTGGAGCAGGAGCAGGAGGGAGAAGGGAGAGAGGCACTTCGTGGTGAAGGCTGATGAGATGGGAAGGTAGAAGGCAATGGGGTGAGGAGGGGAGGAGGAGGAGGAGGAGGAGTGCTCAGCAAAGCGTGAAGCTCGACAAGGTGAGGGGGGAGGGGCGATGGGTCATACTGGGTTGCATGCTGTCTGCCATGGGCAGCGGGAAGCAAGCCACCTAATCATCAGTGCGCTTTCCGTCGGCCCTGGATCTTGGGTTGCATGTACTGTAAGGATGTCTGCGGTGCCGTCCTAACCGCGGCTGCTGCTGCTTTGCCAACACCAATCACAGTCGAAGCGGATGGAGAGGAAGGTATACGGCTACCGGGGGTTCCGTACGGGGGAACATCGCTTGCATGAAAGCCAGGACTGCATCAAAGCACAGCCGCTTGGCAAGGGCTGCTTATAAGGGTTATAACACTTCCTGTTCGCGGGGCTCGGAACGGCACCAACCGAGGAGGTGGGCAGGCGGGGCAGGCGGTCGGCTTCTGGTGCGGGTGGGGACGGAGGGCACTGGCGGTGGGCCGAGGCGGGGCGAACCCAGGGACATGGGAGCTGGGGGACATTGGGCTGCGCTTTACGCTGCGAGGGGGCACGTCGGAGGAGCACATAGAACACACGGGGGGCGGCAGCAGAGGCGGGGCCGAGAAGGGAAGGGGGCATGGGGGCGATACACTGAAGCGGAGCATGCAGCCGGCGGGTGACTTGCTTTTTCGTACGATCTCTCAGCCAAACCCTTCGTGGCTTTTAAATTCTCGTGCCTTCGGTTGAATGCATTCTGCCTCCAGATTCCACTATGTACAACCTTGGTGCAAACAAGTTATAAGACTCCGCTTCTCATTACGATTTCTCGCCAGAGTGTACAAACACCACAGCTGTGTATTTCGGTTCCTCCTAAACTATACCGGTACCACATGCCCGTCCTAAACCCCTACCACCCCTACACCCCCAACCCGCCCACAAGGCCCTCACCGCCAGTGCTAGCATGGCCTCCTCCCGCAGCTTGGCCGCCTCCGCCGCCTTCGCACGAGCCACCGCCACCGCGTCCTGAGCCTGACCACGCAGGCCCACGAAGCCCGCAACCCCACCCGCCGCAGCTGCCCCCCCAGCGGCCCCAGCGGCAGCGGCGCGACTGGGGTTACTGGGACTGGGCACCCGAATGGGAGCGGGTGAGGCGGCCGCTGAGGGGCGAGCAGCTGGAGAGGGGCTGGCAGCGGCGGAGGGTCTGTGAGGGGCAGCTGCAGCAGCTGCTGCTGCCATGGCTTGCGGTGAGGGTGAGACGCCGCCGGGCTTGGGAGGAGCTGCTGTGGGAGGGCGAGGAAGCGAAGGGGGGGTAAGCAGGGTGAGGGGAGTAAGAGACCTCATACCAAACCATGGGCGGGCAGGTGTGTCAGTAGCTCAGTGCTGGTTGGGGGCAGTGACGCCACAGTTGAGGTCAGGCCAGTTGAGGCCAAGTGTGAGCCATCCCCCGCTGCCGCTGCTGCTGCCGCTGCTGCTGCTTACCAAGTCCGCCCGCCATCCCGCCAGCTGCTGCAGCAGGCGGCCCCCCACCCGGAGCCGGCGCCCCCACCACCAGCTGCCCTGGCCTGGGTCGTCCATGAATGATGGTGTGACTGAACTCATGAGCCTGGTGGAGGTGGGGTGGGGGGACAGCGGGTTGTCACAAGCGGGGCCGACGCGGCGCGGGCGGTGTTGAGAGAGAGGCATGAGGTGAAGGTCACAATGCCCTCCCTTCTCCCTTCTCCCCAGCCCAGCGGCCCCTCCAGCCGGCCCCGCCCACCTGCAGTGTGGAGGACAGGAACTTCTGGATGCGCGCCTTCATGACGGGTGTGGCCAGGATGTCGTTGATTGAGGGGCGCTTCTGCCAGTCCAGGGTCAGCATGCGGTCGCACAGCTCGCGGAGGTCGCGGGAGCGGGTGGGCGGCATGGGCGGGTAGGAGCCCTTGATGATCTGGAGGGTGGGGCAGCAGAGGAGGGGTTGGTAGGGGTTGCGTGTACCCTTGGTTCCTTAAGACCAGATGCTTTGCTTTGGAATGCACGCAAGAATGGGCACGGAAGGAACACATACGGTACGTAAAGGCGCAAGTTGCGAGGCGTAAGCCATCCCCTTAGCGCCACCCTGAAGGCAGCAGCAGCCACCCACAGCAGCAACAGCCAAATCAGTTAGCACACACGCACGCGCGACAGCTGAATCACATGCCCGAAGCAGCAGCACCGACACGACACCTTTTGAATGAGAGCCCGCATGTTGGGCGCCTCAAAGGCGTGCTTCAGGGTGGCCAGCTCGTACAGCACACAGCCCAGCGACCAGATGTCGGACTGCAGGGCGGAGGTGAGGGGTAGCCGAGGGAGGTGACCAGGAGAGTTAGCGGAATGGATTGGGTCTAAGGCTAAGGTGTAAGGGCTGGATTTTGATTGAACATGTGTGAAGGGTGGGCAGACAGCACAACAACACATGGTTAGGTAAGGTCGGCGTTCGGGTCGCGTACCTTTTGGTTATATTTCCTGTTTTGGCAGATCTCTGGAGACAGGTAGTACGGCGTTCCCACGGCAGTGGTTGCCAGCTGGAAGGTGGAGTTGAGCACCTTTGAGACTCCGAAATCACCCAGCTTGAGCAGGCCCCCGGCGGACATGAACACATTCTGTGTCTTGATGTCTCTGTTTTAAGGGAAAGAAGGTGGGTTGTGTTGGAATGGGGAGCGCATGGCGGATGAGTTGATGCCAGGGCGAGACACACCCAGGTGCGGGCCTGTGGGGGCTTTAGGAGCGCGCCGAGGGTAGTCACCAGGGCGAACCAGGGGCAACCAGTCTAACGACCACCAGCCCACCTGTGCAGGATCTTCCTGTCGTGCACGTGTTTGAGTCCCAGACACATCTGCACGAACCAGTCCAGGATGGTGTCCTCGCTCAGCTGCTGGCCCCGCCGCTTCTGCATCATGCCGTACAAGTCGCCTGTGAGGGGAAGGCAGAGAGGAGAGGGACGGGTACGATCGGATGTGGTCGGATGCGTTGTAAACCATGTGCGCGTCGCATCTGGTTGCGTAAGCCAGAAGTTCCACCTCCTTGGTTTGGTTTCTCTCTAACCCCCTTACATGTAGCCAACCGGTTCCCAACCCATGCAACACCGACCCACCTTCGGAGCACCAGTCCATGACAATGCATAGCTTGTTTAAGTGGGTAAAGCATTCGATGCACCGCACGATGTTTGGGTGGTTGAGGGCCATGAGAAGCTACAGAAAGGGGGGAGGGCAGCATGGCCAGGGGGCGCACGTAAAAACGGAATCTGCAGGGACTGCACATGTTGCAATAGCTGTACAGTTGCTGCCGGATTGGGTGGCAAGGAACTCAACGCAAGGAGGTCAGTGCAATCCAGGGCCAATAACTAGCAAGTAAATAGCGCTCCGCGATGGGATGCGGCAAAGCCACGCGCATAGTTTCGCCGCGCCCCATGTGTACCTTAGCTTCCTGCTCCGCGGCATCCCTCTCCGTCTTCGGCATCCGTGATATATCTATCTCTTTGATCACATAGTTCTTGTTATCCAACTTGTTTGTGACAAGAATGGCACAGCCAAAGCTGCCTTTGCCCAGGACCTTGCCCCGATTGTATTTCTCCATCTTCAAGGTGCGTCAAGTTACCTATACGCTGATCGCAGCTACGCAGTTACGTGTGAAACTCTCCAACCAAGTTCTGGTCCGTGCCTCTTTCACTCATTTAAATGGTAACTGCATGTACGTCCTATGTATAGGCCTTAAGGGTGTTCCACGCCATCCAAATGTAATATGAAGATCATATCAAACACCCGTGGTATTAGATTCGTTCTGGGTCTTTGGGGCAAGGCTAACGGTTGTCGTATACACAACATGCTAGCATTCTACTTCACCATAACTTGTAAATTCTGTCTGTCAATCACTCGGAGCTATTGCGTCAAACAGCTACCTATTGTCTTTAGGTTTGTTTCCTAGCTAACCAACTTCCCGTAGGCAGTGTTTGGCAAGACAAGCTCTATCGAATACAATATAGTACTTCAATCGCTCGTCATAATGGCGCTCAGATACGGGCCGTTAGCTAACTGCCAGGGGCCCCGACCTGCTTGCAAGCGTGCAGCGGCGGTGCTTGCGCTACACAGCGTAGCGACTCCTCAGGTTTGTCGGACATTCTTTACCCTGTTATATTCCATACTAGCCACTGTGCTCACGCCCTCACATCGCGCGTATTTGCTGCATATGCTTGCCAGCCACGAGACGGGGATAAGGACAACTGACCCGGCGGGCAGCACTCGCACGTGACGTTCCTCAGACCTCTAACCCATCCCGTATACCTCTACGATATCAATATTCCATAGATGCAAATTCCCTTGCATTACGTATCTCGCACTCGCAGGCGCCTTCCCGGCTTCCATCCGCACGCCCATTACTCCCGGCCTTCTCTCCCAGCTCCTTCGGAGCTGACTCCCGTGCCCCCCATGTCCGAACATCCGGAGGAACGCGACAAGGATCGCACGTGTGCGCGGCCTCTCGCAAAGCAAGCAAGGAAGCAGACAAGGAGGTCCAGGTGCGGAGGTCACACACACGTGCACACCTGGCGAGTTAGCTACACCTTTGCAGCACGGTGTCGTTGTTGGGATTCTACGACAGTCAAGAGAGTGACTCCACTCCTCATCTCTTACACTTTTGGTTTCTGCCGCTACTGCTACTGCTGCTGCTCCTGCTCCACCCTGCTGCTGTTCCGTTCCGTTCGGCAGTTTGACGTAAGCGTAGCAGTGGAGGAGCTGTCGCTGTGTCGGCGACGCGCCACCGTCACCGTACCTGCCAGTGCTGTGAAGGAGGTCTTCAAGCGGGGGGTGAAGCGACTGGAGGTAGGTGCCGGGGTGTGTGTATGTGTGTGTGTACGTATGCGGAGGGTCGGGACTTGTTGTGGTGAGGAGGCCGCATCAGGGGCTCCTTGCCCTGGTGGCCTCTGAGGCGTGTACGGCGTTGACACTTCTGCTTTCTTCCCCCCTCAGCCCGGTTAGTTGTTTCCTCTTTGCCCCTTCCCCTCCCAGCGTGACGTGGTGGGCTCCCTGCGCGGCTGGCAGGCGGGCAAGCCGCTGCCGCTGTCCATGATAGTCACACAGGTGGGGGGCAGTGAGGGACGGAGGGAACGGAAGGGAGGGGCTACGGTAACCTTGTTACGCCAGACTCCACCATTGACCGATTGCATCATAGGTGACCGGAGGGTTATTCTGTTACCATGGGAGTAATAAAAGCTCGGTCCCAGAGGTTTGGTTATTACAGCCAGAAAGTTTACCTCCCCTCCCCCCCCTATAGTTCAACTTCAGCGTGCTTGACTATTTTAGTTTGAAAGCACGATCGGGATTTCACCCCATGCTGGTAACTTACCTCCCCGAAGGCACTCACTGCATGATTCGGGATATGGGATTGGGACTCTAGTTGTTTGCATTTATTATATAATTCCCCCCCCCGTCCCCCTCCAGGTCGGCGGGCAGGCCAAGTTCAAGACGTACTGTCTGGAGGAGTTGCTGCTGGAGGCGCTACCCAAGGTGAGGGGAGGAGGGATGGGAGGGGCGCGGGAACAAAAAGGGAAATACAAACTAACCGTGTGACGAGGGGGGAAGTGGGGGAGAGTGCGAGCCGAGGTGAACCGCTTTCAAACCTGGAACTGGGACAAACCAACAAGCGAAACTGTCCAGCCCCTCACCTTGGTTAACACTTGGTTCCCACTCCTTGCAGCTTCTCTTCTCCTGTCCATGTTGATGCAGTGTGCATGTGACCACGTGCATGCGCCCAAGTGTGTACGTCCGCCTGCAGGAAGTAGATGCCGCCTTTCCCCACATCCACCTATCCGCCTATCCGGCTATCCCCGTACGGTATGCATTTTCTTATGTCCTGCCCATGTGTCCATGTGTGTGCATCCGCCTGCAGGGAGTGGAAGCCGCAAGCAGGGGGCAGGCGCTGGATCCAGAGAGCGTGGAGGTGGGAGCAAGGAGGAAGCGTGGGGGGGGGTGGAAAGGAATCCGCTGCGGCGTCGACGTAACCGTTTTTTTCACAGTTTAGTTGCAGGACCACCCCACTCGTCTGCCTGTCCCCAATCTACCTGCCACACGAAGGTGGTGTCTGCAAGTCCGTGTGTGCGGCCCAACCGAACACCCCAACCAACCCCCTTCCCAGGTCCCCAGCGTCGTCTAGGTTTTCGCCTTCTCCCTCTCTTTACCCCCCCCCCACCCCCATCCATTCCACCCACCCAGGTTCCCCGCGCCGACTACCCCTCCATGCTCGAGCGCTACGACCCCGCCCGCGACTTCTGCTTCACCGCGCTCTTCGACGTGGCTCCCCCGCTGGTGTGGCGCACGCCGCTGGAGGCGATTGAGGTGACCATCAGGTGAGGGGGGAGGAGGGGGAGGGGGGTGCGGAGACGCTGTATGCGGGGAGGCAGGGGATAAAGGAGGTAAGTTATGGGACATACGACAGGGCTGTACCCATGACGCTGGGTGACTTTGTATGCATGCTCGTGCATGCAGGGGTTCCATCAACGTCGCCCCTGCCCTAGTCACCCCTGCCCCATTTCACCCCCGCTCGAGTCACCCCTGCACCCCGTCCCTTTTTTCTTCTCTCCCCCTTCTGCCCCCCCCTCCCCTTCGCCTTATGCCCCCCCATCCCCATTGCTTTGCCCTGACCTGTGGTTTCCTATGGTTTGGTATGGTCTTTGACCCCCGCGCTTCCCACGCAGGGACACCGGCGACCTGGCCAGCGACACCGCCGCCGCGGACGACCTCATCCGGCAGTACCGCAAGCAGCACGGCTTCAGTCGGGTTGTGGCGGGGCGGGGACTGCAGCGGGGGGACACACTCGTCATGGACATGCAGGTGGGGTGGGGGGTGGGGGGAGGTGTGTGGTGGGGGGGGGGAGGAACTAGCTGCAGGTGTGTGTTGCGACAACTGCTCGCAAGTAGCGTGCGTGCATGCGTGTGGGTGGTCTGGGGTGGGTGGGTGAATGGGTGGGTGAGGTGGTTACCGGTATCCTGCATGTACCAGCCCCCACACGCCTACCTCTACTCCCCTGCACAGGTGGTCACCGCCGCTGGCCAGCAGCCGCTGCCCGGTCTCACCAAGAGCCGCATTTCCTTCGACACGGAGGAGGATGCGCTGGATATCACAACGGGTGAGCGCGGGGGGGGGATGAGGGGAGGCGGAGAGCGGAGGCGAGTCGGTATCGTCAGTCGCTCTTACAGGACTTCAACCCCTGCTCCGATAGCATGTTGGCTTCGGTGACATCTGTGACATTTCGCATCTGCCGCCCGCTCCGCCCCCGCCAGGCATGCTGGGCATGCGTGCGGGTGAGGTCCGCTCCTTCGATATGTCCCTACCTCATGACTACCCGCTGGAGGTCTGGCAGGTGGGGCAGTCCTCTGCACCCCACCCCACTTTGATGCTGTGACACCAGCCCGCTGCACACCTTTGTTGCCCCAATGCGGCGGCTCCTCCAAACGTGTCCTGTGCCTTCATGTGTTCTCCGCTCACAAAAGGACACAGGCGCGCGCTTCCCCCCTCGCACACACTCGACCGCTCTCTACTTACGTGACTGACTGTTCTCCTGACTGCGCCTGACTGACTGGCTGGCTGGCTGGCTGGGACTGACTCCTCCCCAGGGTATGCCGGTGCGTGTCAACGTGCGGGTGCACGAGGTGTTCGAGTGGACACTGCCCGAGGTGAGCGGCAAGCAGCAGGGGTGGTGCTGCGTCCCACGGCATCAGGGGTTCTAAACAGGACACATCAGGACACAAGGGGCGAGGAGATGCCAGAGGGAAGGGGGAAGGGAACGGAGGGATGCGCGGGCGAGGGGTGCATCAGGACGGGGACTGCGGGACTAGTTTGGGTGGGCAAATGCCCGATTTTCCTACTCCTAACCCACCTCCCACCTCCCACACCTCCGGCTCTCCACCCAGTTCGACGACGCCTACGTGGCCGCCCATCACGGCTCCCAGTGGTCCTCCGCCACCGAGATGCGGGAGGCGCTGGTGGCCTCCACCGCCATGCAGCGCATGCAGCTGCTGGACCAGCAGCTGGGGGAGGCGGTGGTCAAGGTGGGTGGGGGGAGTGTTGGGTGTCTATCCTTGCCCCACACTTTCCCTTTCCTCTCCTCCCTGCTCATGATGTCCGGGTGTTTCCTCACCCACTTGCCTCACATCCAGGCAGTAGCAGGCGCGCTAGACATGCCCGAGGTGCCCCCCCGCATGGTGGAGCGGCTGGGGGAGCGACAGTTCCAGGCGCAGCTGCTGGAGATGATCAATGACGTGAGGGGGGGCGGGGAGCGGGGGGCGGGGCGGGATGGGGGACGGGATGGGCGGGAAGATGATTGTTGACGTGATGAGGGGGCGGGTCGGCGCGGGAAAGAGAGATTGCGGTGCCGGTACAACTAACCTGTCCTCATCCGCAACCTGCATGCCTTTTTGTCGCACGCGCTAGGACTTCCGTCCCTGGGATCGATCCCCTTTCCTCCCCTGCGAACCACCACAGCCCCGTCCCCTCCACCCGCTGCTAACTTTCCACCCGCTCCGCGCCTCCCCTGCTAACCCCACCCCGCCCCGCCCCTCCCTCCCCAGCGTGTGGGCACCCGCGAGGACATTGAGAAGCTGGCCACGGAGGAGATGGCGGCGGAGTTCGTACAGCAGCGCCGGAGCGAGCTGGAGGAGCAGGTGGGGGGGTTAGGGGGGCAGGGGGTTAGGGAGAGGGTGGTGAAGGGGAGCAGGGGGTGCGGGGTTCCGGGAGGGGGGTTGCTTGCGGGAGGGAGGGAGGGAGGGCAGTAATGCAGTGGTGAGGGAGAGGATGTGTGGGAGCAGCCCTCCCAGCCGAGCCCAACCCAACCCGATCTCCCACCTATGAGCTACCACCCATGCACGATACCCACGCTAGCTCCTCGGCCCCATCCCTCCCCCCAACCCCATCCCTCCCCCCAACCTCATCCCTCCCCTCAACCCCATCCCTCCCTCCCCCTCACCTCCACCATGCAGGTCAAGTTCAACTTGGCGGTGGACGACATCTTCGAGCGCCAGGGGCTGACACTGGACGAGGAGATGGTGGCGCAGGAGTTTGCGTTGCGGGAGCGGCAAATGCAGGTGAGTGAAGAGGAAACAACCAACTGACTGTGTGATAAGGCGTGACTGACTGCGTGATATTGCAGGTGGGTGGGTGAGGGGGTGGGTGGGTGAGGGGGTGGGCGGGTGAGGGGGTGGGTGGTGTTAGGGTGCTTCCCTGGTGCTCCATGCCCACCCGTTTCCGGCGTCTGTAAACTCTCTGCTTCGTGCGGTGGTCCACCGTTTGCCGTTCTTGTACGCATCTCAAGCGTTACCCAAACCCTAGGTTGGGTTTGGGTAATTGGGTTTGGGTAACACTTAAACCCCTCTATAATCGTTTTACTTAACTCCTTCCGTTATACACCCGAAACCCCCTCCACAACCGAATGCAGGCGGTGGGCCAGCCGCCCTCCAGGGAAGAGCTCATGGAAGATGTGCGGGAAACCGTCAAGACCGTTATTGTAACGGAATGGCTCAAAGATAACATCAAGCGACACGTGCTCCCGTACAACAGCGGCGGCCAGGATGGGGCTGGGGAAGGCGCTGCTTCTGGGGAGGCTAGCAGCAGCAAGCGCAGGGAGCCGGTGGCTGCTGCCTAAGCCTTGAGTCTAAATCTTGAAAGCAGGGTACTTCATAAGGGTTGAGGAGTTGGGATTTGGGTTTCGGGACGACTAGGCAGGTTGGTGTGGTTGTTTGTACGGCTCGTTGAGGTGGGCAGCTGAGGTCGCCGGGCATTGCCTACCTAGGGACACTTGTAAGGGGATGTACGAACAGGGTGCGTGCATGTGTACATGTACCATTGAGCAATCGTTGGATGGAAGTGTATTTGCCTTTTTGTCACGGCTTGTACCACAACGCTAGGTAGGCACAGTAACTCAGTGTATTGACCACTCGGGAATAGCGCTAGGAAAGGCTCTGCATTGTATATGTGTGCGGGGAGGATTAGCGGAGGCAGGGGTGGGGTGTACTTGTGCGGGTGAGTAGAAACAGCTCGATGCCGATAGGCCTGTGCAGGTGCACAGAATATATCGTGTGTGCTGGCTTGCAGCATTCGGCTGCTTGGAGTATAAATGTAACGTTCAACTCGGAACACGTGTAACGTGCCCCTTCATGCACTGGAAAGGGTGCCGCCGCCGTGTAGTTCGTATATACCATGGTAAAACCAGCTGAATGTGGTGTCCAGTAGCCGTGTCCATAAGGTTGGTTGTAGTGAAAACTACCGTTTGGGGGTGGGCAAAGCCCGAATCAGTGGAGCCATGGTGCTGAGGATGTCGTACTGGCCTCAGTTGCAGGTGCCGATGAAGACAGACGTAATAGTTACATACAGCAATCGGTGGGCAGTAAAACACAACGAGACCGGCAACGGCAACTGGAAATTAACGGGTAAAATCACCTCCCTCCTCCAACGCGTCTGCCGTGTATGTTACATTAGGGGTGTGGCCTTACGCCAGTCGCAACCTCCATCGTGTAGTCAGGCACTCAGCAATGCCAACGTCCCGCTCCTGATGCCATGCTATACATAAATAGCTTTTTCCACAAGTCACACCTTCCCACACGCCAGTTCAGCAATGCAAAGGCTTGGTAACACCCCCCTTGGAACGACCTGGTTTTCTCAAGCGCACCCTGACTGGTTTATGTACGGCACCTCTTCATTACACGTCAGGGGGCAGGGCGAAGGGGCTGAGCTCGCCCAGCTTGTCCGCGTGCTCCCCCAGGACCTGAGGGTGGGTGGCGTGGGTTGCCCCGGGTTGGGTTGGGTTGGGTTGCATGGAAAGGGAGGGAGGTGGAGGTGAATGACGTGTGTACAGTAACCGGGACAACACACCCTCTTTACCGGTATTTCGAACCACTGATCAGGATGTAACGCGTCTGTCCGGGCATTGCTAATCGTTGCCAGCAACCAATGCTTCAACAGCGGGTGGAATTGCTTGTGTAACTCTCTATGAATGAGCGGTTGCTTGATAGGGCCCCCATCGCCATGGAACCCCACATCACATTGTGCCGTACATTGTTCCACACAACAGACCAAGTAGACAGCATGCATCCCTGTGTCCAAACCCCAACCCAAACCCAACCCCATCCCGCCCACCTGCTGCAGCGCAAACTCGTTCCTGAACAGCAGCACCGGCCTGCCGTACACGTCCTTCATAACGGTCGTACCGAACAACCGCCCGAGCCCCTCTAACCGCTCCCAACCGCCCCCAGCCGCCATCCAGCGAGCCACGCAGTACGGCAGCGGTTCCAGTGTGGTGTCTACACCGTACTCGTCCTGAAGCGGTTGGTAGGTGTTTTTGTTGGGACACGGAGTTGGGATGGTAAGAGAGCGATTCACATTGTTTCTAGGCAGAAGCGAAGGCAACGCCAAGAAGTGGGATGCGCCATGTTGGAAAGCGGCGAGGGAGATGTCTTGGTGAAATGCATTGGCACGGTTGGATCACGCAAGGGGGGTACCATCACACGCTGCTCTCACCCAGAGGGCTAGTCCAGGGTATTACGGTAGCGGCAATAAGCATGCATGGTTTGCCCTTACGACACAGCAGCAGCGGCAGGTCAAGCAAGCTACCGATATACCGGTACCGCTCATCACCAACATCATCATCATCACCAGCGTACCGTTTCCCTACCTTCATGCGGTATTGAACCACCTCGAATTGCAGCTGCCCAACGGCTGCTAGCACCGGATCCGTTATATACTCATCCGTACTGTACAGCACCTGTACGGCGCCCTCACCAAGCAGTCCTGCGAGACAACAAGCCAACCAAGGAGCGAGCCAGCGATTAAGTCAACAGTGGGTGGATGGATATTAACCACATCATGTGTGGCGGAATCATGATTCATCATGCGAGATTGCCGTGCTTCTTCTTCTTCTTCCCTCGTAGCATATGTGCTAGAAACCTATATTTCAAAATCCCCAAATGTACGCCCCAGACCCCACCCCATGCATGCATGCACCCCCCCATCCGCATCATGGCTCACCCTCCACCCCCTTGAGGAAGGGTTTCTTCTGGTTGGGCGGGCAGCGCAGGTAGGCGAACAGCTCGGGGGAGAAGGTGGGGATGGGCGGGAAGGCGAGCAGCGGGCCGGTGACCAGCGTGTCACCGATTGCGAAGGCGCCGGGGTTGGTCAGGCCGATGACGTCACCTTTGGGGGAGTGGAGTGGGAGCGGGGGGTTGGGATGGAGTGGGGAGGAGGTGGTGCGTCAGGGCGTAAGGGCGTGCAGAAAAACAAGGTAGGTGTTCTTTACGTTGATATAAACGTTACGTAGGTAACCATCTTGCTTTGCCCTTGCAGCCGTGCTTCCACCAACCACCCATCCACCCCAGCCACGACAAGCTCATAGCAGGGCTTTCCAGGTCAGGGGGCGGCATGGCGAGGCAGCAGACCTCGAGGCGCATGTTGAGGCCATGTCCGCCAAAGTCGCGGAACGTATCAAAGCGCTGCGCCCACACCATTTCTTTGTGGACTGCCAGGGCATGCCATGCTTTTTTAACGTCGGCGCGGGCCACAGGGGCTGCAGGAGGGAGGGCGTCGGCGGGTGGGGCGGGGGCGGGGGGTGGAGGAGTGCCTGGTAGAGGCGGGGGTGGGGGAGGGTAGGCGGCTGCGAAAGCGGCGAGGGGGGCGGGAAGGTCTTGGAGGAGGACTTTTTCCAACGGGACGATGAGGAGTCGGTCGACTGGGGTGGTGATGCTGTAGTCAAGGTAGATTATGATGTCCTGGCGGTTTTTGGGGGCCTTCTGCATGTTGGCCTTGTGATGAGCCACGACAAGCTCATAGCAGGGCTTTCCATCAAGGGTTCCCTCCTGGAGATAGACCCCCCTGCACTTCTTGTCGTGGCAGTCAGGGCAGCCACAGCCCCACATATCATGAGTTACTGCAGTGACCACGCTTTCGGCCCTAATTGGTGCATGGCCGGAAGTTGGTGAAACATAGTAGGCTGCCATGGCTTTCTCAAGGGCGAGAGCAGCTGCATAGGTCCGATGTTTGAGGATGACAAGCTAGTGGACGACCTGGTGAAGCTACTGGCAGAGAAGTTGGCGCCAATTCTGAAGGCTGGTTCCAAAGCAGCACAGCTACAGGGACAACATCGGACCTATGCAGCTGCTCTCGCCCTTGAGAAAGCCATGGCAGCCTACTATGTTTCACCAACTTCCGGCCATGCACCAATTAGGGCCGAAAGCGTGGTCACTGCAGTAACTCATGATATGTGGGGCTGTGGCTGCCCTGACTGCCACGACAAGAAGTGCAGGGGGTCCTATCTCCAGGAGGGAACCCCTGATGGAAAGCCCTGCTATGAGCTTGTCGTGGCTCATCACAAGGCCAACATGCAGAAGGCCCCCAAAAACCGCCAGGACATCATAATCTACCTTGACTACAGCATCACCACCCCAGTCGACCGACTCCTCATCGTCCCGTTGGAAAAAGTCCTCCTCCAAGACCTTCCCGCCCCCCTCGCCGCTTTCGCAGCCGCCTACCCTCCCCCACCCCCGCCTCTACCAGGCACTCCTCCACCCCCCGCCCCCGCCCCACCCGCCGACGCCCTCCCTCCTGCAGCCCCTGTGGCCCGCGCCGACGTTAAAAAAGCATGGCATGCCCTGGCAGTCCACAAAGAAATGGTGTGGGCGCAGCGCTTTGATACGTTCCGCGACTTTGGCGGACATGGCCTCAACATGCGCCTCGAGGTCCGCTGCCTCGCCATGCCGCCCCCTGACCTGTCCCCCGACCATACCCCACCTGCTGAGTTCAGTCGTCGACGCCGTTGGTACGGATCACGCGACGTCCACCGCCGGCTTCTCTACCTCCAATCCCTCTTCCGCACTGGCCCCTTCGACGATACCTACTTTCAAGCGGCTGGCTATAGCACCCCTACCCTCCACCGCCTTCACTCCTACCTCACCTACTACTCACCCCCCGAACTCGGATTGGACCCCGAGTTTGCTTCCTAGCTGGTTACCCCGCTCTCCGCCGCCCTCAGCGCCGCTCTCCCTGCCACTGGTGCCCCCGACGTCTCTGCCCGCCTGTGGCTTCCCGCCGGCCTTCGACAGCACCTCACGGATACCACTATCCGCTCGATCCTCCACCACCCTGAGCTCCACAAGTGCCTCCCCGCCAACACCCTCACCCCTCCCCTCCATTGGCAAACCGACCCCACCAACAAGGAGCTCCTCTGCACCACCCCCGCCCTCGCCCGTAGCCTTACTGGCGACGCTTACCGCGCCCTGCTTTCCCGCCCGTGCGTCTGCGCCCAGTACCCCGAGCTCTGCGACCCCCAACTCGGCCACATCCTCACCACCACCCCGTATGCCCTCTTCCCCGCCGAACACCGCGAGGCACTCACGATCCTCTGGAATAACGGCGCTCACTCCCGACCTCACCGCCCATCACCCCCCGTCGCGGAGCTCCTCTCCGATGTCCATGCCTGTGCCATCACCTTCACGCGCCACTACGAGCGACGCCATGGCTTTGGACCCGGCGATTTGGCCGAATGGGCAGGCCGATTTACCGACATGGTGCGGCAAGCCATGGCCACCGGTCGTGAAAAGCCATTCCCTTGGCCCATCCTCACGGACGACCAGCTCGACGCTTTCCATGCCGCTCTTGGGCCTCACTTCACCATCACCGGCACCGACAAGAGCTCTGCGACCCTCCAAGCTTCCTGCACCCGCTTCTACGTCGAACGCTGTACGCTGTACCATACCGGCCTCGTCCCTCCCTTCCCCCCTGGACCCCTGGTTGTCCCCGCTGCTCCCTCCCCACCCCAGCCCCCGCCTCCACCACCAGCCGCGCTACCTCCTGTCGCCCCCGCCGCCAATCCTGCCCCACCACCGCCACCCCCGCCACTACCCCCTCCCCCCCTCCACTTTTATATAATTTTCCCCCCCTCCATGACCCCAGTTTCCCGCCCCCTCCACCTCCGCCAGCCCCATCCCCGTATTACCGTCCCTGCAGCCCCGCCTTCATGCGTGATACACTCCTCCATCACAACCACCTGCTCGCTCCATGGCACCTCGCCTATACTTCCGCAACCCGCCGCGATGGCCTTACCGTCTTCCACCCCGCCTACTACGCCGCCACCGTCAAGATGCACAAGGACCCTCCCGCTCTGCGCTTTCTTGCCTGCTCCCACGCCTGCCCCTCCACCACCATCAGCGACCTCGTCCGTAGCATCCTCAAGGCTGTCGACCCCTCTTCCGGCAACTGTGGTGTAAGACCCTCCGGCCAGCCCGTGACTCATTCGAGCCCTGGCACTGCTTTTCCTCCGAAGCAGCCGTGCAGATGGTCCACCGGTACAATGCTGGAGACTACCCAGCCGCCGACGTCGCCCCCGCCCAGGCCTACGATTTCACCCGCCTTTATACCAATATCCCTCACACCGAGCTTAAGCAGACGATCTCCCAGCTCGTACGTGCCTCCATCACCGCCCACCTTCCCCTTCCCCAGCCACCTCCCCACCCCATCCCCGCCCCCTACATTGTTGTCACCACCACCACGGATGCCTCCAAGCCCACCGCCAAGCCCCGCCATACCGTCACCTTCTCCCGCGAGCAGCCTCGGCCCCCTCCCTTTGCTCGCAGCACCACCACCGGCAGCCGACTCACTACTATTAAACGTGTCTTCACCCTGGCCGACTTCGACACCCTCTTCACCACGCTGCTGGAGTCCACTTTCATCCGGTTTGGCCCTGCGCTCGTCCAGCAAATCTGCGGCATCCCCATGGGTATCTCCGCGGCACCATTCATCGCCAACCTCTTCTTGGCCTGGTTCGAGTTCCAGTTCATGTCCCAGCGCGTCCGTACCCATCCACCTCTCAGTACCACCGCTCGAGACATCCTGGCCCACTTCCGTGACATGCAGCGCTTCCTCGACGACCTCCTCTCCCTCAATAACCTCCACCTCCAGCACCTGCTCTACAACGACACCGTCTACGAGGGCTTGCGCGGCATTTACCCGCCCGCGCTTACCGTGGAGGCCCAACAGCACCCCCACTTCCAGGCCGGGGAAATGCCTTTCCTGGACCTCCTGCCTGTCCCTTCTAACCACGGGGACCGGAGCTATCTCGTTACCCAGCTGTACGACAAGCGTGAACAGCCGGCCTTCGACGGTGTCCGTCCCACTCGCTTCGTGAACCGCGATTCTAGCGTTAATGAACCGAGCAAGGCCAACATCTTCGTGGGGCAGTTCCATCGCCTCCGCCGTGTTTGTACCCGCGCGTCGCCCTTCTGCCGGGTCGCCGCTCGGTTCATCTTGGACCTCATCCACTCTGGCTACTCACGGCAGCGCCTCTTCCGGCAGTTCGCACGACTCCTGGATGCTCAGCCCTTCTTGTACGCAGCGGAGCGCCGTCCCCAGCATGTCCCCGGCCACCGCCCTCAGCCCGGCATCAACCTTTACCGCCAGACACGCGCCAACTTCCGGGAGCTCCAACGCCAGCCTCGCAGCTAAGGACGCCATCATTGTTTGCTTCCGGCCCCGCGCGCTTGGCACTACGGGTTGATGGGCTGGTTTCGGCTGACGTGCGCCGGCTTGCTCGACGGGTATGACGGGTTGGTCGTGATGGGGTTGTCCTGGGTTTCGTGCTGCGGGTCTCAGGTTGGTTGCCGTTTATTGGGAGCGTGGGGCCTTGGGTTCCGGGTCCTCGTTGGGACGGTGGGGCCGTGTGGGTTGAGTTTGGGTTTGCGGGAGGTTGGGTTTGGTAGGTTCGCCGTTTTTGCGTTGGGCCAGTCGGGTTTCGTGTTGGTGTGCAGCCTGGTTTCCGTGTCCGGGGGTGGTTCGCACGTCCTGGGCGCGGGTTGTGTGTGGGGGGTAGGGTTGGGTTGGGTTGGGTGCGGTGGGGGGAGGGCTGGGGCTGGGGCAGGGGAATGGAGGCGGGGCTGGGCGTTGGGGCTGGGGAATCCCGAGGTTGCGGGTGGGCTGGGGGTGCGGCAGCGGTGGGGTTTGGGCTGTTGCTCGGGTTGCGTGCTCGTGTTGTGGGAGCAGGGCCTCGTTCACACTTCGCTGGACGCCCGGGGTTGGTTGTGGTTTGTTTCCTTGGTTGTGCAGGCTCGGGACGTGGGCTTCGGCGTGCAGGGTGTTGGGTTCCGTTGCCCAGCCCGTCCAGGGACGCGGTGTCGTTCCGCGGTGGTCTTGTCCGTGGCTGTGCGCCTGCGTCGCTCTTGTAAGACCCCGGCTTCCGTCATGTCCCTGTCCCGCTCCCCGACCCACGGGTCCCTCCAACGGCAGCCATCCGCACTCCGCCATCAGCCTCCGTTGCCACCCTCCGTCGCCCCCACCATCATGACGCCCTCCTACACCTCCCGTTCGTGGTTCCCTGCCGCGGTGCTGCTTCCTTCATTCTCCGTCGCTGGACGTCACGCCAGCTTCCCAGATGTACTCCCTCTTCACGCTTTGTCAGATGGTTTGTTCGTTGTTGCCTCCCTTCCCCCGCACCACCCGGGAACGTCCACACTGCAGTGGACTTCCCGTTGCCCGACAGTGCTGTGGGGAGCTGGTAACAGCCCGCACACTGTCCGCCCTTGTTTGCCCCTGTCTCCCCCTGTCTCTAACTAGCCCCCCTGTTCCCTGCACCTCCGCCCTGCCGTTTCCTACCCTATGTTCCTTCCCCCTTGTTTCATCCCCCGCCCTTCCCTTCCATTATTCATTCATCTTCTTTCCCTCTTTCATCCCGCGACCCTGTCCCCATTGCCACTTGCCGTACTTGCATATATCATATTCTCTTCCTTGGCCACTCCCTTCCCTTCCTGCCGCGCCGTTCGGTCCGTAGTTTACCATACCTACCTTATGGTAATGCGATAAACAACGACACACTCCGTTCACAGGGAGTGTGTCGTTGTTTATCGCATTACCATTTGTCGCATGAACAACGTAACTGCCTGGTCCTCCCTTACCCTACCGCTATTTTTGCTCGCATGTACTCCTTCGTGGCTGGTCTCCTTCCATCACGCCGGCCTGCTCTACGTTCTTCCGGTCGGCGGCTCCCTTTTTTCCGTTTCCAGGTAAGTCCACCAGTGCTGCGTTTTTAGTGCGTCTCTAGTGTTTTCGGGTCTGTTCTTTGCGTGTGGGGTTGCATCCTAGTTGGCTCCCTACGGACCGTCGGCGCGGCTGCTGGCTACCTCGATGTACTGGCGACGCTACTCTTTCTCTCACTCTCCATCTTCGCTCTGGCTTCGGTAAGTCTTCATTTTTTGGTAAGTGCATTACACGTACTGGCTTCACTAATTCGGGTTGGGCGGGTCGGGCTGGCTCACATGATGCAACCCATGTTATCCCTCAGTCAGTTAGTTGTTTCCTCTTTACCCATCCACCCCCCCACCTGCGAAGCCCTCGTGCACCGTCTGCCGCTCATTCGCAAACATGCGCTGCGGGGCCGCCAGTGTTACGGTGCGGCCGCTGCGAGCCACCCGCACCTTCATGCCCTTCTCGAACTTGCCTGAGCAGGCAACACAGCACCGCACCGCAAAGCACCGTGATTGGGTAGTGGGGAGGTGGGGGCAGGCGCGGCACCAATGGGAACAAACCCGCGAGGTGGATGGGGAGGGCAGATGCGTGCAGAAACACAAACAAAACACCCGTTGATACCGGTAACGAAGCAGGGTTCCCATTGCCCACTACCCATCACACCGCAATCCAGCACCCCGCCCCCCCCCCCTCCTCCCTCGCCCCCGCTCACCCGACACCACCCGCACGAAGGCCACCTTGTCCCGGTGCTTGGGGTCCATGTTGGCCTGGGAGAGGGGGGAGGGGAGGTTAGGGGTGTCGGAGTGGGTTTGAGGGGGTAGGCAGGGGTTTGGAAAGGATGGAAAGGCGCTACGCCACATGCGAACAGCGCCAGCGCGGGGGGGGGGGCTAACAGGGACTAACAGGGCGCAGGGGTCGCCGTACTTGCACCAGATGACAAGCCCAGATAACCTTTCACCCGTTCCCTCCGCTCCCACGCTCCCACCCCTCGTTACTACCAGCACCTGCAGTTTGAAGACCAGACCGGTGAAGTTGGGGGAGGTGGGCGACACGGCCACACCGCTGCGGGTCGGGGCGGGGCCTGCGGGTATGGGGTAGGGTAGGGCGGGGGGAGGGGCAGGGTTTCCTTGGAGATTGAGTGGATACCGGTACATAGAGGGGGTGAGCAGCAGCAGCAGCAGCAGCAGCCCCCAACCAACAACCTACCCCCCGGCGGCTTACCTGGCTTGGCTGCGAGTTGGATGAACGTCTGTGTGGGGCGGGCAGGCAGGCGGGTAGGAGGGTTGAAGTGTAGAGGGAAGAAGTTGCGTTGGTTGATGCGGGTCATGGAGGTAATGGTGCACCCGGTAAGGTAATTCACGTGCGGCCAAGCTTCCTTCCCCACGCACGGGGCTCGACCTCCGACCGCATCTTGCTTCCTCCACTTGCCCCCCCCCTCCCACTCGCCATACAGTTTTGTCAGTTTCCTTATTTCTTACCCCCCACCCACCTGCAGGAACAGCTCCACTCCGAAGTTGTTCATGGCAGATCCGAAGAACACGGGGGTGACCTGGGGGGGAGGGATAAGTGAGGAGAACAGGGGTCGGGGGGGTGAGGCGCAGGCGTAGGAGCGAGGGGAGATGCACCTGAGTGACGTGCAGCATGGGGCGTCCCTCAGCGCGTGTTTTCGCTGGACAACAGCAGCAGCAGGCGAAGCGCTGCACACCTACCGGCGGCCCCCGCTTACCTCCCCTCCCTGATCCCTGCCGCCCTACCTTCCCTGCCATCACCCCCTCCAAGTCAAGCTCATCACCCAACACCTGGGGGGGGGGCAGGCAGGGGGGGGAAGGCTTGGGCATGTCATCAGCCGCGGTGAGGGCAGGAGTTGTCATTACCTGACAGCGGGAAGCTGTGGAACACCCATATAATGCAACCCGGCGTAACAGTCCAAGAAAAGGCGGGTGCGCACCCTCCACACAACACATGTGTAACCCCCTTTGTCACCCCTTTCCAAGCCTTGCGAGTTGCTACGCTTCCACGCCCGCCCCCCCTCCCCCTCCCTTCGTTAGTCTTTTTCCCTTTATCCCCCCCACCCCCCCCCACACACACACATACACACCTCCAGCAGCTCCACCTCCTCCCGCAGCTGCTCCCACAGGTCCCCCTCCACCAGCCCCGGCAGCTCCGGGTCGTCAAGGTCGTACGCGGCCTTCACGGAGGCGCCGCGGGACCGGCCCGCCTGGCCGCGTTTCTCGTACAGAATGACCTGGGGGGGTTTGGGGGGGGGGTGGGAGGCGATTGGGGGCGGATAGGGGGCGGTGAGGGGCACGGGGTGTGTGTGGTATAGGGTTGTGTATAGGGTATAGGGTATAGGGTTGTGTATAGGGTATAGGGTATAGGGTATAGGGTATAGGGTTGTGTATAGGGTACACTTGTCAGCCCGTAAGCGCCAGCGCGCCTTGTCACTTCGCAGCACGCAGGGTTGGACTCATTGATCGCCGGAAGCAGGCAAGCCTTCAGGCAAGCCAGCAGGCGACTCATCCCATGCACATCGGCACACGCACACGCACCCATACTCACCTTCTTGCTGGGTCGGTGGTACACCCCCATGAAGCGGTCTCCGGAGCCGATGGGCCAATTGACGGGGTAGCTCTGGGGGGGGTGGGGGGGGGGTGAGGAGGGTGGGGGCAGGGAGGGATGGGGTGATGGGGTAGTCAGAGGGGGTGCGGGAGGTATGGCGGTGAAAGAATGCGATAGTGCGCCCACCTGCAACCCCCCACCCCGACCCCCACCCACGGCTACTACGGCCAGGGTCAGTGTTTCGGTTCATCCAACCCCACACCCCCACCCCCCTACCTGCAGCCCGAACTCCTTCTCCAGCTGCTCCACAATCTCAAACCCGTTGAGCGCGGGTCTGAGAGGGGGGGGGGAGGAGGGGAGGAGGGAGGTCGGAGGGAATGTGGGTGGGTGGTTAGGGAGGGAGGGAGGGAGGAGTACCGATAGTGAGGGAAGGTCAGGGAAGGTCAGGCATGGAGCTAGAAAGGAGGCGTGCGACGTATAACCAGCTCTACAGAAGTAGAGGTCTGAACGAGCTAGGACAGCACCTCCTACTTCACCTGCACCGGTGCCCTTACTCTTCGGACTAGGAACGGGCGCGCTTTGCCTCTCCCTCCCTCCTTCCTCCTTCCCTCCCTCCTCCACCTACCACACAGCCCCCTCCCCTCCCACTCCCCACTCCCACCTATCCATGCAAATTTCAAATTCCTCTTCCTCCCCACCTGTCCATCTTATTCACGAAGGTAAACACCGGCAGCCCCCTCAGCCGCGCCACCGCGAACAACTTGCGCGTCTGCGGCTCGATGCCCTTGGCGCCGTCCACAAGCAGAACCGCGTTGTCGGCAGCAGCCAGTGTGCGGTAGGTGTCCTCCGAGAAATCCTTAGGGGAGGGGGGAAGGGAGGGTAAAGAGGAAGCAACTAACTGACCAGGAAGTGGGAGGAAGGAGGGAGGGAGAGAGAGGAAAAGCAAAGCCGTGAAGCCCAGAGCTCTCGTCCCCCTGCCGCCAGCACCCTCCTCCTCCTCCCAGCCACCCCACCCCGTGGTAGAGCCTTCACCAGTCGTGTTCCCTTCTACGGTATACCCCATCCCGCCCTCATCCTCCTCCTCCTCCTGCCGCCCTCCTCCTCCTCCCACCCCGCATCTCTGCTCCTCCTCACCACCCCGCATCTCTGCTCCTCCTCACCCCCCAACCTCCCCCCCTCTCCCCCCCTCCCCCACCTCACCTGGTGTCCCGGCGTGTCCAGCAGGTTCAGCTGGCAGCCGCTGTACTCGAATGTGAGGGCGGTGGAGGTGATGGAGATACCTCGCTGCTTCTCCAGCTCCATCCAATCGGAGGTGGCGGAGCGGGAGGACCTGGGGGGGGTGGGAAGGAAGGAGAAAGGAGGGGGGGAGGGGAGAGGGTTGGCAAGGAACAAGGGCCATTGGTTGCCCCTCCGTATTAGGTATAGGTACTGAGCTATCGGGGACGTCCCTCTCGCGAGTCTCAACCACCGAGCGCCCATCCATAGCCATCTTCCTCTGTTCCCTTGGCTGCCACCCAAACATCTTTTTCCCAAGCATCCCTTTCCCAAAACACCCCAAACGCCCCCGTCCCTCACTTTCTGGCCTTCACCTCCCCCGCTTCGTGGATGGCTCCGCCGTACAAGAGCAGCTTCTCCGTCTGCAGATGACAGCGGAGGAGAGGAGTTCAGGAGGGGAGGGGAGATGGTGCTGGCACGTTAACAGAGTCCAAGAGACCCACGGGTCACATTGGGGGTGAGGGCAAGTGGAGCTCAGCCACTTCCTGGGCCTACAGCTCTTCGCCTTTTCCTCCTCCCTCAACCCCCAACTAAAGCCCCAGCACACCATGGTTGTCTTGCCGGCGTCGGGGTGCGAGATGATGGCGAAGTTGCGCCGCCGCCCCACCTCCCGCTCCAACACCTCGGCGGTAAGCGCGGCGGCAGCCTGCGGAGGTGTAGGGAGGGGGGCGGGGTGAAGAGGAACGACCAACCGTGTGACACCCGGGCTCCACCAGCGGTTAACACCACCCTCACCTTCACCCGTTTCGATCCCTGTATTCCATCAGTTGCTCCTTCCAACCCCAGCAGTGCCCCCACACACCTGCGTGGCTGCCTGCTGCGCCTGCCCCCATCCGCCACCCTCACCTGCGCTTCCACCCGATCCGTACCGGTATTATCTTGCCGCGACTTCCTCTGTGACCCCCGCCCTCACCTGCTCCGCCGCCTGCTGCGCCTGCACACTCCTCGCGGCTGCCGCCGACCCCACCTCCTCCGCCAGCTGCTCAGCTAGGGGGGAGGGAGGGGGAGGGGGAGCCGCCTCCACCTGGTGGGGAGGGATAGGGGCCGGGGGGGTAGGGGCCGGGAGCGGGCCGTAGGGTTTGGAAGGGAGGGTAAAGGGGTGCAAACGGGTTGAAGAAGGGAAGGCGTTACGGGAAGGATGCGGCTGCAGGCGGCTGGAGGTCTGGGCTGAGCGCAGGGGGTGGGATGGGGTGAAGGAAAGCGAGGTGGCCTAACGTGCTTTGAAGGGCCCCTAGCGCGTGACTTTGAATCCCTTGGTTCTGGCGGTCCGCTGCGTGTGCTTAATCCTCATGTTAAACCACCGCAAGGCAAACCCACGCCCACTCTCACAAGCATACCGGTGTCCCCGTGATTTTTAGTAACAACAGGAATGAGGGCGAGCACTCCGGACCGGTGACAAGGGTGACGACGCGTACCTCAGCGGCATCGGCTGTGACCGGCCCATCTCCATCCGGCAGCCCAGCTGCAAGCGTCTGTCGCCGCTGGAAGAATTGAGCGCGTGATGTAGCTGTTACATTTGGGTTACCTGGAGTTCGCGATGTTGTAACGCTAAGCGCGCGTGGTGCGCCCCGCAAGTTAAATGAGCGCATGGGGCAATTTCAGCTCTCAATTTGTAAGCGGCCCAATTCAAGTCATAGGAATGCAGTGCATCTATTAATGTATGGGATGGGATATGAGGCTTTGTGGAATTGTGAACTTGCATTCAACAGCTGCCGACCGCACGACCACAACCGTACTCCTGCGTATCCGTTGGTCGCTAGTTGGCGAGTGATGAGTGTGAGGCCTTTGGGATGCGGGTGAATGTTCGTAAATGTGAATTGATGGTTTTCCACCCTCGTGCCAATATCCGCGAGGCTTTTGCTGCCCTTTGCCCCGTGGTGTGGACTTCTATTGAGGGAAATGCGCGAGTACCTATGGTTATTCCTTGGGTACAACGAGCCCGTTACCTTGGTTTGCACTTTGGTCCTGGCACACCGTTTGTTTCCTGCACAGAGGAACTGTTGACCTCTGGCCGACGTGCTATGTTTTCTCTTCAGCGTAAATTAAAACGCCTAGGTCTTTTGGTCCCTGCTGTTGCAGTTAAGTGCTTCGACGTGCAAGTCCGCTCCATCTTGTCGTACGGTGTCCAGGTGTGGGGGCCTGATGTGGTGCTGAAGCTAATGACGGACTGCGAGAATTCCGCGAGGTACTTTGACAGATCCTTGCGGGACCCAATGGTGCAGTTACAAAGGGAATTTCTTCGGGAGATTGCGGGTGTGAAAGTCTCGCCTGATAAGTTGCTGTTTAAGGAGTTTAACCAGCGCCCCTTGCATGTCTTCTGGCTGGAACTGTTTCTGAGGTTTTGGAATGACCTGGTCAAGCAGAAGGACACGGTCTACCACCAGACGTTGCGAGGTGAAATTCGTTCGGCTCTCAGTACTGAGCATTATGATGGCTGGGGTTCTAAGGTGTTGAAGATTCTGAAAATGTTAGGGACGGATTTGACGGCCTTGGGGGGTGAATTGGACTTGAATGCGCGTGTGGAACGTATTGCTGGCACGGAGCTAAATGTGTCTGCTCTCACTAAAAAGTTTGCTGATAGAATGGATGCGGATTGGGAGGATAGGAGTTTGGAAGATGACCCGCGGCTTTTCAACCCAGTAGACCCCGTACCAGGGGTTGGAGTTAAGATGTGCAGGTACAAAAATTGGATGGGTGACCCGGTTGACAGGGGGTACATTACTCAGCGGCAGCATGTGAACCTGATGCGTTTTCGGCTGTGTGTGTGGGGCATTGAAGCCAATCGCCCTAGGGGTAGGCAACGAGTAGCGCGTGTCTGTCCTATGTGTGCCGTGCAGGGGTCGCCGGGGAGAGTGGAAGATGAGAAACACATCCTCATTGAATGTCCCGCTTACGATGATTTGCGTGATAAGATATGGGAAAGTGGTGTCCCACGGGATGCTGATATGATTGCTGTCATGGGCATGGAGAATCAGGCATTGCTTGCTAGCGTAATCACTAGCATGCGAAGTCGCAGGATTGCGCAGACAGGGTTTATCATATGATTAGCGTTCTGTTTGTTGTCTCTTTTGTTTACTTTTCTTCTTTTGGTTGTTTTCGCGTTTTGTGCTCGCGATCCATGAGCCTTCTGGCTCGGACGGATCTTACGAGCTCGGTACGAAGCTTGTAACACATACACATACACACGCTAGTTGGCGTCTGCGACTTGAAATAGGACTACACCCGGGCCAAATTGTATTCATTAGAATAGAGCTGATTTATATTGAGGTTGTGGACGACCGTTCGGCAACGTAATTAGCTACTTGTCACACCGCGCTCGACGTAATCTCTCTGGTTTATCACGAATGTCACACAGTTACTTACGAGAATCCCTTGCTGTGGGGTTTAAAGGCTATGGGTATTGCAGTCGAAGTCATTCGCGCCGCTTGGGACACACTTTCCCACAGCAGCTAGCCACGTCGGTGCCACCAACCACCAGCTCCGATGCAGCTTGCACCGCGTTGTCGACGGGCCCTGCGACGTCTGGGCCGCGTTCTTTGGCAACCTTAACATCTGTCCGCGGCACATCCGTGTCAACGGCATCCACGGATTCCGTGACGGTCTACTTCAGGTGCGGCCACGTCGCTTGGAGGTTACATGGTTATGCTTGACCGTGCTTGGGGGCGCTTAATGAACTAATGAATTAACGGTTCTATATAGCGGCAGCAGTTAGCAATGGCAGCAACCGTCCGCCCCCCTCCCCGCAGGCAGGAGGGCCGGTCCACCCAGGCTCGACCCGGGGAAAACCTTCTGGAGGTGGGTGGCTGCTGGATGCCGGCTGGGTTGCACGAGAGGGAAAGGGATGGAGGGAGGGGCGAAGACGCGGGTTAGGAACGCCCACCAACCTTGCAGTCCCCACCTTCCCACCCGCCCCCACCAACCCCACCCCACTCGCACGCTCCCTCCCCCTGCAGGTCGCCTCCCGCGTGTCCGCCGACATCCCCACCGGCTGCCTGCACGGCTCCTGCGGCGTGTGCGAGGTGGAGCTGTTCAGGTACCACAACAGCAGCAGCAGCGGCGGCGGGGGCAGCAGCAGTGGGGGCAGCAGCAGCAGTGGGGGCAGCAGCAGCAGTGGGGGCAGCAGCAGTGGGGGCAGCAGCAGTGGGGACAGCAGCAGCAGCGGGGACAGCAGCAGCAGGCAGGAATCCCAGGGGGAGGGAGGGCAGCAGCAGCAGCTGCTGCAGCTAGCGGCAGGGGAGGAAACGACAGCTCAGGGTGAGGAAGAGGCTGGAATCCCTTTATCATCAAGCTGTTGTGATGCGGGGTCAAAGGGGAGAGTGGAACAGGGAACAGGCGTTACAGATTCGGGAGCAGAGGAGGGAGAGCACCAACGGCAGCAGCAGCAGCAGCCACAGCAGGAGGAGCAGTGGGTGTGTGACGGGGGCGCAGTGGTACGGCGTGCGTGTGTGGCCCGTGTACCCCGGGGTTGGGGTCGGGTGGAGGTGGGGATGATGGCGGTTGACCAGATCTGGGGGCAGGACGGATGGGACACGTGAGGGGAGGAGGAATGCCGGCGGGTGGGTTTGGGCTTGGGGTTAGTTAGGATTCAGGTTTGGTGCGGGCGGGTGGGTGATCTGACCTTGTAACATATTAGGGCTGTGTACCAGGCTTGGTGTTAGCGCTGGAGCGGGGCATGTTGTTTGGCACGTTGCCAGGTGCAGGGGTGTAGAAAGGAAGTGCCCAGCTTATGCATGCGTGCATCCAATGCGTCTTAACGGTGATGGTCGTATGCCATTCGATAGCCCTTAGCCGTGAACCTGTTCATAATGGTGCATGTGTCACGCATGTCATATTGTCATTGCAAAGAGGTGTTGGTTACTGGAAAGGTGAGCATTGTCGTTGACGGTATATCCTGCTGAGGGTGGTGGTGGTGTGGCGTTTCTTGCATTCCTGTTATGTTAAGGATTGCATGTGATAGCACTAATCGCCGGTTCAAAGCAATCTGCCGTACCATAGTTCTGTCCATCGTACAGTCGACATATTCCACACCGTACCATCGGTTGTTATACACTCCCCTCCACTGCCGGAAGGAAGTAAGAGAAACAAGCAGTACTGCCGTATCAGTCAAGACTCACAGCCAACCTGTAATAGAGCAACAAAGCAGCAGCTCACCCCTACACGAGCAAAGTCTTCACACCACGCACATGCACACACGCACTCATGGCAGTACAAAAGGCGCGTTAATCTTCTCAGCCCTACTACGTCCCTACAAAACTCCTAACCACCTGCATACAACATCGCAGTGCCAGCATCCTCCCCCCCGCAAACCCAAGCCGGGTAAGGGCACATGCAGACCAATATCCTAAACAAGACCGCCCTCACGCCCGACATGTGGGTTCGGGAAAGCAGCAGCTCGGCGACCCACCATCACACAGCCCGTAAGAGCGCCCGCCTGACCAGGTAGACGTCAATGTGACGCCCCCGCCAGGCCACGCACCAAAAGCATACACCGCTGGCAGCAAACACGGCGCCCCCCACCCTGGGAAGCTCCGGAATCTCCCTCAAGCAAGCTCCCCCACCCTCAAAAGCTCCCAATCACTGTGCACATGTCGATAACCTACCTAGGCAACATGTATAACGAGTCTCACGAAAGCAATCACATACATACTTGAGAACATGACCTCCCCTCCTCCTCCCTCTGTAACCACTCACGACCCTTCATTCCCATCCCAGCAGCACCCCAAGCCACCCCCAGCCACCCGGGGCTCTCTCCCCCCCGCCAGCCGCTGCCCCGCGCATGCACTCCGCAACGCCACCTCCTCACAGGCGGCATCGAACCGCCCGCCTTCATCCACCCCGCTTGCTTACATGCCCCCCCACACCCCGCTCCTCCCCTTCCCTGCCCCCAACCAACCCGTCCCTGCCCCCACCCCGCAAGCACCCACCCCTGCACCGCTCCCTCATGCATCATACATCAATGCCCCGCCGCCCCCCCTGCTGCCCCCGCCGCCCCCTTTATCGAGCTCACGCTGCGGTTGAACCGCCGCCCGCCGCTCTCAATGTCCACAAAGGGGTTGGCGGACAGGAACTGCACGGGGGCGGGCTGCGCCGAGTCCGCCAGCACTCGGGTGATCTCCGCGTCGCGACACACCTCGCGAGCCGCCTTCTCAGCCTCCTCGTCACCGCCCACTGTGTTTGCAGGTGGGGGGCGGAGGCAGGGGGGCAGGGCGTGCAGGGAGGGTGAGGGGGTGGAGGGCGTGGCGCGGAGGAAGGTGAGGGGGTTAAGGTTGTCGGTTGGGGGGTAAAAAGAATTAAAGAGACACTGACTGATGATGGGGGGCTGCTTGTGCTTGTGCTAGTGCGAGGAAGACCCTGCTCTGCGCGAGCCTTCCTCCACCCCTCCTAACATCCACGCAACCCTCTTCCCCTCCTCCACCCCTCCCCAGCCCTCACCCAGTATGAGTGCTCCGGTGGTGTCCGGGTCGTAGGTGAGGCTCTGGTCGTCGTCGAACGCGTCCTGGGGGGCGAGGGGTGGGGAGTGGGAGAGTGGGTGGGAGTGGGGGAGGTGGGGGTTAGGTGCAGGTGGCAAAGGGGGCAGGAGGAGGGGAAAGAGGGAGAGAGAATGAGAAGGAGGGAGCAGGCCGCCAGAACAGCCCCTCCCTGTTACGGTCCGCTAACACGCCCGCCCTCTAACCCCCACCACCCCGCACCACCTCCCGCCCCCGCCCCCCGGTACCTGGAATGACACGGTGGTGGTGAGCACCCTGACAGGCCCCAGCGCCTCCCACTCCTCGAACCGGTCACCGAACACTATGCTGGCGGAGTTGGGAACCTGGAGGGGGAGTGGGGGGGGAGGGTAGGAGGTCAGGAACGGAGGGTAGTGGGTAGCGGCGGGTTGGCGTGGGTGTGTAAGGTAGGGGAGAGAGAGGAGTGGCGATGCTGTAGAGGTGAGACAGCACGCCTGCTGAGGGGTTGGCAGGGTGCACGGCCCATCCACTCTCTTTCCCTCCCCACCTTCCGCCTCCCTGCCCACCTCCCACCCTTCCCCTACCCATGGTTTTTCTCCTTTCTTCCCTTCCCTCCCGCTCCACCCCCCCTACCTTGTAGTACACCCGCACGTCCCTCCTGAAGGCCAGGTTGAGGTTGGCCACGTCCGGGGAGGACTCCAGCAGCGCCCGCAGGGTGGCGATACCGCGGCCTGACACGAAGATGACGATCTGGGGGGTGAGGTGAGGTGAGGGAGGGGGGTGAGGTGAGGTGAGGTGAGGTGGGGTGGGGAAGAAGATGCGGGCTAGCCGCAACGTGTTGTATGTATACAGTATACAGGTAGTATCTTACAACTAGTGAGCCATGCATGCTGAAGACCATGTTACACAAACCATCACTCACTTCCTATCACACTCCTACCCCACCCCCGCTGTAATGGCCCCCCACCCCTTCCCTCCCTCCTCCCCTCCCCCCCCCTTACCGTGGGGCACTGGTAGATGGCCATGAGCGGCGAGCCCCGCAGGTCCAGCCCCTCGCCGCCGAAGGGGCCCACCTCAACCACGTCATCGGGGCCCATGCCGTACAGCTCGGGAGCCTCCTTGCGCGTAACCAGCAGCGTCAACTCGGCCTGGGGGGGCGGAAAGGGGGGGGAGTGGGTGGTTGGGGAATGGGTTGTTGGGGCATGGAGGGTGATGTGTATAGGGATTATTAAACCCACTGGACAGGAAGAATAGTAGTATAGAAGGGATATGGGTTTGGGCAAGGGATGGGGCAAGTGGGGGTGAGGTACATGGTAACTCCCTCCCACACCTCAAGCCGCGGTGCCTGGTCCCTTACCTTCTCTCCCTCGACCGCTATACCCCATCGCAACCCCATTGCAACCCCATCAACCTCCCCCCCCTCCCGGTGGCACTTCTTCCCCTCTCCCTCACCTTGACGCTGATGGGCTCCCGGGGTAGCTTGATTTCATGAGCGAACAAGTCACCACGAACCTGAGGGGGGGGAGGGAGAGGGAGGGGGGGTAAAATTATATAAGAAATGCAATGGGTGGGGGTTGGGGGGTGAAGAGCGTGATAACTCTGATAACGCGAGGAAGAGAGAGGACAGTCGAGGATTGGCAAGATGGGTGAAGAGTGCGGGCTATTCATTGCGAGCTAGGGTGTGGTGGCTACGCCTCCCAGCCAACCCAGACTGAGATTCCTTCATTGACACCCACCCCTCACCTACCTTGAACAGCGGCAACTCGTTCACGGTCTCCGGGAAGGGCGGCGAGGCGACTGCGAGGGGGAAGCCAGGGGCGCAAGTTGGTGTTGGGCGTCGACGGCCAGCTCATGAGGCGCCACCTCCCTCCCGCCCTCCTCTTCCACCCCTGAAGGACCCCTCCCCACAAGCCCCTCCCTCCCTCTCCCTCTCCCCCCAAAACACAAACGCACACACGCAGCCCCCGCACCCGTGCAGTGCCGCTCCACTCCGTTGTTCACGCGCACGCACGCGCGCTGCCCCGCCGCCTTGTAGGCCGACCGCAGCGGGATGCGCTCGCGACTCACCTCCGCCTCCACCGTCACCAAACGATACTCGGGGGAAACCTGGTTGGGGGGGTGGGGTCGGGCGGCAGGGGAAGGGAAAGGGGAGGTTCCTCTTTAGACCCATGGGTCTCCTCCCTGAGTGCGCCGCCCACACGGTTCTCTTTGCAACCAGGTGGTGGTGTAACGCATGGTGGGGCCTACCGGTATCTGTCGAACGGTTAGTAAGTTGCTCCCTCATTGCCCCCTCCCGGGTCCCCCTCCCCTGCATGCAGGCAGCTAGGCACCCATCTGCGGGCAGCTGACCCCAGTCCCTCCTCCCTTTCTTCCCGTTTACCCCTTACAAGCAGGCAGGCAGGCAGCCCCACCCACCATTCCCCCATTGTCTTGCCCAATCATGGTTTCCTAAGGTTTGGTCTACCGGTATTTTGACCTCCACCCCCCCCCCCCCTTCCCTCTATTGTTACCCCCCCACCTGCTGGCTGCTGACGAAGCTGCCAATGTTCCAGTCCGGCTGGTCCTCGGCACAGAACTTGGGTTCGTACCACTTGTGGCGGTCCTTCACCTGCAACAGGTCCTGAGGAGGGGAGGAGAGAGGGAGGAGGGAGGAGGACGGGAGGCACGAGGGAGGGAGGGTTGAGGAGCGGGTGTGTATGGAGGGTTAAGGTAATGGGCTGGCGCGGTGGTTGGCATGCGGGGCGATGTGGGTCGAAGGAGGGATGCCGGAGGTCGAAGGCTGGACAGGGCTGGGCGGAGGTGGAGGGAGAGAAGCGTGGTGGGACATAGAGTGGGGGTTGAGCTTTTGGTATAAGTATGAGCGGGGAAGGGAAGGGAGGATGGGTGGGTGGATGGAGGCTTGGTATTTGCGTGCGCACGTGGGCAGAAGGGAGGTTGCTTGCATAGTAAGGTCAGGGTGTTTAAACCTGCGTTGATGCTAATAGGAGGTGATCAACGGGTGAGATTAAAGAAAACTCTACAAGAGTCAGCCAGGGAACGCAGCACTTGCCTCTTCCTCAATATCTACCGAAGCTCGAACTGCTACAACGCTGGCCCGTCCAGATTTTCGATAGGATCTGCAAGAAAGAGTCGAAGAATTCATATAGGCTTGTGCCCTTTAAGTGGCCCGTTGTTATGCGGCTACGCGGCTGTCGACAAAATTAGCGTGCTCGACTGCCATACGGCCGTGCGTGCTGACCTGCTCCAGCTGCATCTTGGACGCCGTCCTTGTAACGTTCCACAGATACATTGTTGCTGCAGGAAAAGGCGTCAATTTCTCTGTCGGCCACCGACCATGGCAACGACAACTCGCGGAGAACTCGGTGCTGCACCTCACCTGTCCTGGCCGACTAAGCCTCTGCTTTGCATGTTGCCCTAGCATCTTTTCAGCGAAAGTTCTGGGTTCTAAGAATGCTTTAACGTCGCGCGTCGAGGCTGTTTGGGTGTCGGGAAGGAAATTCACCAGCACCGCAAGATCGTAAAAATGTACATTAGTTGGAGATCCCCCTTGTTAGCATGTAAGTCTGTTTACTAGCTACACGTTTTCACTGATATGGCGATGCTGTTAAGGAAAAAGTGCAATTACCTTTCGGTTGCCCGAATCGTGGTTTCTTTTTCTTCGAAATCCCTGCTCAACTGCAAATACATACTGCATACGATTGCTTAGAGCTATGCCAATCCATAGCCTTCTATAGCATCTTCTTTTCTGCTAAGTAGAAGAACCATGGATCCTAGCGGATTGCACCCGGAGCTGACGCCTCCGTGTTGGGCACATGTATTCAGGTATATAGACCGCAAAGCACCTAGATCAGGCATATATGGTCCGCCTGATGCAAAGCTGACGGCTTTTTCTAGCAGTTGTCCGCTATGGTTAGCCAGCTGGACCTCATTCCCCGCGATCAACCTCATTTTGTGTACATTGATGTTTGCAGCATGCTGCCTTCTAGCGCGGCAGCCCGGGTCGCGTGCGTGCAAAAGCTTTGGAAGGACCTTGTCAATAACGATGAGCACCTTTGGAAGCGCGTTATGGCTGAGGAATTGGGCTTGTCATCCAAGCGGGGTGCGGACGGCGCCGAGAAGCTTACGTTCAGGTTAGCGGTCTGACTCATCAAGGCTGACTCACAGCATGCCCCAAAACACAACTTAGCCACTTTGGCCATTTTTTCCTTCCTCCGCCTCTCTCTCTCCAACTTGTTCACCAGCCGACTTGTTTCCCTCCTGCAATTGCATTTATTTGCCCTCGGCACGCCGGAGATTGCCACCCTAACTCTCCTCCTTCTTTCTCCTCATGCCGTACCCAGGGCCGCGTACGTCAGCTGGCGTCAGTCGTACGGTCCCGAGTACTGGCCCTTCCTGCCTCGCGCCATTCGAGCCTGGCAGCAGATCAAGGTGTGGGGGTACGGATAGTAGGTGGGGAAAGGGTGCGACGTGGGGAGGTGGGTGGTGTACCGCATCGGGGGCTTGGGAAGCGTGGGCTTGGGGACCTGGGATGTCCCTGCAGACGAGAGCTGCCCATGCCAATGTGTATGTCCCCCTCCCCCACCCACTTCCACCACCCACCTCCACCACCCCACCCGCTACCACCCGCCCACCCGCTCCACCCCACCAGGACTGGCTGGCGGTGCACTACCCAGCCATCCTGCAAACCATCAAGGTGGGGGGGCACTGAGGGGGCGAGGGGCGGGGGGTAAAGGAGTCCGGGTAGGCAAACCAATCCACCTCTTCCTCCGCCCCTTTCCTCGCCCTTCCCTCCACCTCTCCTTCCCCCCCTCTCCCCCATCACCAGCCCGGTCTGAGCGAGGCCGAGGTGGGCGCTGCGGAGGCGGAGCTGGGCTTCCGCCTGCCGCCCGCACTCAAGGTGATATACAGGTGCGGGGGGGGCTGGGTAGGGAGAGGGGCGAGGGGAGGGAGGCAGGGTAAGGAGGAAGGCACGAACCGAGATGAGGAGAGGGAGGGGTTAGGGTATGTTACGAAGACTGGCCGCGAGTAGGAACATACTGGACTGTCGGAGGGTGATGACCCCACTGCAGTAAGGCACGGGGGACGAGGAGGTGCGTGCAGTGCACAAATAGGCCTTTAAGCTAGCGAAATGATGCCTTGATGTTTTGCTTTGCTTTCTTCCTCTCCCTACCCTCCCTTTTCCCTTTCCCTTTCCCCCCCCCACCCCCCATGCATGCATGCGCCCACCCCCCAGGCTGCATGACGGCCAGGACCTGCTGCTGGATGCCGCCCTGGAGCGCCACTGCCGCGCCGTCGCAGCAGCGCAGCAGGCAGCTAAGGAGGCAGCAGCCGCAGCAGCTGAGGCAGCAGCGGCGGGGGGAGCCCCCCGCCCCCCGGTGTTGCTGCCGCCCCCCCAGCTGCCGCAGCCCCCGGTGATCGAGAGCGCTGGCGAGCTGGCCAGCATCTTCCACGGACTGTTCGGGGGGTACAGCGTGTATGCACACACGGTGGTGGGTCGCATGATGCCGCTGGGGAGGGCGGTGATGTGGAGCCGGGAGATGGAGCTGGTAAGAAGGGGGGGAGTACCGTTAATAGGGATACATATTCCACATTGGGCTGGGAGGGGATGGGGAGGTGGAGGAAACGGACAGCTCGTGTGTAAAAAGCCGGGAGAGGGGGGATGGAGGTGGTGAGAGAAGGAGATGGGGTAAGCTAGTGGGAAGGAAGGCGGGCAGCAATGCGAAATGGGGATGCGAGGAGGGAATGGAAAGGGGGAAAGGCCCAAGGGAAGGAGCTAGGAAGGGTTGCGAAGAGAAGGTTGGGAGCGAGATCTGAAGACAGTGGCAGGCGCATGGCAGCCCCCCTATGCTCCTCAATCCGTTTCTCCTCACCCTCTCTCCTCCGCTTTCCTCTTTCCTCCTCTCCCCTCCCCCCAGTCCAAGCTGGGTCCCCGCGTGTTGGCCTTCGCCTGCTCCTACCGCGTGCGGGACAAGCTCATCGTGGCTGACCTGGGGCCGGAGGAGGAGCAGCAGCAGGGGCAGGGAGGGCAGCAGCAGGGAGCGGGGAGCAGTGCCGGTGCTGCCGCCCCCTCAGCAGCAGCAGCAGGGGCAGCAGGCGGGGGTGTGCGCGGCGGTGGGCGCATGGCGGTGCTGCGGCGGGGCATGCGGCGACCCGTGCTGCAGCCCGCGGGGCCCACCGAGTCCTCTCCGGGTGAGGGGGGAGGGGGAATGGGGTGGGAAGGCGGGTACAGATGGGGGACGGGGTGGTGTTGTGAAGTGGATGGGCTCGAGGCGGGTGGTGCTTTGGAGGCTTTAGGCGAAGAGAAGTGGGGTCATGCAATAAAGTACTCGGACATCTCTTGTCAGCCGCGCCTTCATTCCCGCCACATCTTGAAACCCGTATCCCTCCACCTTCACCTTCCCCCTCCCCCCCCAGGCGCCCGTGACGGCCCGCTGCGCTGGTTCGAGGAGTACGGCAGGAGGCTGGCGGAGGGGTACTACGAGGTGGGGATGGGAGGGGGGGTTTGAGGTGAGGGAGAGCTGCAGGGGAGGAGGTGCTGAAGTAGGTGAGCGACGGATTGTGGGAGGGCTTAAACACATGTGGTTACAGTGGCTGGGTAGGTATGCGGTAGCACTACCGGTGCATACCCAGGTAACACCAAGGCACCTTTCCCGTCCCTCCCTCGTCGTCCTTCCTCATCCCTTCCCTCCTACACCCCCTTCCCTCCATCCCCCCTTCCCCCCCAGGTGGCCTGCCTGGACGAGGACTACGAGGGCAGTCGCGCCATCTGCCTCTTCCCGCTGCAGCCGCCGCTGCTGGCGGAGGCGATCACGCGAGGAGTGAGGGTGAGGCGGCATGCGGGGGCTGCTGCTGATGCGTGTGTGTGAGGGGTTGCGAGGAAGAGAATACCTGCGTCAAGATCCCACCTTGGCTGCTGCTGTGTTGTGGGGTACCTGTTCGCGCCCTAAGGGAGGACGCCTGGGAGCGAGGTCACCTTTTTGAAGTCGTCTTGGAACCTCCATAACCCATGTACTCACAACACATGCAACCCCCCACAACCCCCTCAACCGCCGCACCCCCCCCCCTCGCCTCCAGGTTCGCGCCAGTGTGGTCTACGCCCCCGAGCAGAGCCCTCCCGACAAACACCTCTTCGCCTACTGCATCCGCATGTCGCTGCTGGACGCGCAGCAGGCACGGCAGGCGGCACTGCAGCAGCAGCAGCAGGGGGGCGGAGCAGCGGCGGCGGTGACCCACGGGTCATCCGTGGTGTCCAGGTGTCAGCTGCTGACGCGGCACTGGTTCATCAAGGACTCACGGGACCGTGTGGAGACGGAGGTGGGATGAGACGGGAGGTGTGGGGGTGGGGGCGTTGGGACGGTTGGGAGTAAGTACCGGTGAAGAGGTGGAGGAGGATGTACGGGAGGCAGAGCGGGTGTAAAACAGGATGGTATAAGGACGGGACGTCACTTGCATCGTGCACGGTGCATCTCGTCACCCCTTCCCTTTACTACACTGGTTTGGGCTTCATCAAAGCGAACCGGAGCCGGCCTTAACACAAGTGATCCGTTACCACCTCATCATCTCGTCCGTTTCCTTATCCCCTCCCACCGCCCCATGTTTGACCCCCTCCTCCCCTCCTCCCCCCCACCCCACCCCTCCTCAGGTCCACGGCGAGGGTGTCATCGGCAAGTACCCCGTGCTGGAGCCGGGAGCGGGGGCGGGTGCGGCGGCGGAGGAGTTCACCTACTGCAGCTGCACGCACCAGGGAGCGACCCGTGGGTCAATGGAGGGCTCCTTCGACTTCATGGAGGGATCCGCGCCCGGGGGCGATGCGGCGCCCGCCATTGCCGCCGCGCTCGTGTCTGGCAACCCGGTACCTGCCGGGGTGCGGACGTTTAACGTGGCATGTCCCACCTTCAGGCTGGATGTGCCGGAGTACATCTTTTGAAAGATGCCGTACCGTAGTGGCTGTTGTGGCGAGTAGGGTGTCAGAGGACGTGTGTAAGAGGAGGGGCTCTGTCATGCAGGTGTAGGTAATGAGGATTGGGTTTGCTGGTGCGGCTGTTTGGATGTGGTCGTGGTTGCGGTTGGGCAGGCACGGTACGACGCGGGAGGGTTGTTATGACCTCATCCGTCACATCTCACGTGTACAGATTGATGAGGGAGTTGCTTGGTGTGCGGATACCGCTACTCCCTGGCTGGCCGGTAGTGTTCTTGTCCTGACTGCGCGCATGGGGCCGTCCAGTTGTGGGCGATGACGATGTTCCTGCTGTTGGTGTGGCAGCTGCTGATGTCAGCCTGCTGCTGCTGCTGCTGTTGTTGTGTTTCTCCAATGTTGGTGGTGCCCGGTGGACGGGCCGTTGATTGGGCCTCATGGTTAGTTGTTCCTGTGTTGCGGGGGGGGTGCGGAAGAAAGCATGCATGCGGCAAGGAGTGCGCAGAGAGGGAAGGGAGGGGTTGCGGATTCCTCCATGGTTTGCTCGAGAGAAAGGCATTTTAACATGATTGAACGTATGTACGATGTATGGGAGCGAAGATGGTGGTTAGTACTGCACGTCTTGCGTGCAAGAGCCTATCGTCATGCAGGGACGGTGGATGGCGGACGGCGGAGCCGTGGAGCGAGGTTTCAGTTCAGGATAAAAATATACAACATTAAACGAATAACCGGTATAATAAGCGAACTTCAACGGATGGTGGCGCACGGGTTTATGCATAGGTCTGCGAGCAACCCCTGTGGCTTGAAGGAAAATCAGGGCAGCGGTTTTCGGGCGGCCTTTGTGTTGCTGCTGCTGGCCGGGTAGATAGGGCGAGCTGAGGCCCACCGCCGTCCGGTGGGTCAGGAGTTGCTTGGTTGCGTGAGCTGTCAGGGACGGGCAGCCGCATGTAGATTGATAGGTAGCGGAAGAGGCGGTGTTTTGTGCTACGAATGCGGTTCGCAGTTCTACAAATGCGGTTCGCAGTAGTAGCATGGCAGCCGTGGTTAATTAGCAGCAGGATGGTGCGAGGCGTGTTGTGGAAGTGTCCCGAACAGACTCCTAACAACCGGTGATGTCACCTTTTGGGGCCTCCGTTGGCAGTACACTATTACCGGTTAAAGGAACTGTGGAGCGTCAGAATGGAGGTTGTGCATGTTGGAATAGAGCATAAGGCTTCCGTAGTTACTTTGTTCAAGCTTTGTTTCCAGAAGGGGGATAGTTGGAGATAGGGCTCGTGTTTCAATTGAAGAATGCTGCTGGCATATTGTTACGTGTGGGGAGCTAGTGGTTAGTAGTTCCCATGTGGGTAGGTAGCTCCCACAGAACCAGAGTACCGGTTTGTTGGACGCCGCCCTTTCATGCTGCTCTTGTTCCGTTCAGCAGTAGTCGCGCGGCTGTTTGTTGGGCGGTTGTACGATAGTTAGTGCAGTACAATCGGCTCTTACTTGGTCGTGGATGGTGCCATGCATGTTAGTGCGTAGTGCTAGTAGAACCATACATGTATCGGGCGCGGCGAGATGGCAGCCGCAATTTCGTTGGTGTGATGTAGTGAAATGAATAGTGTTAATCTTCTCACCGAGTGGCGGATATGCATTTTTATCCATGTCCAGTTGTTTGCATGGTTGCGGATGTACCGGTACGAATGCCTGTATGTTGTCGTTAAGGGTTCCCGGCTAATGATTGTTGGAGGTGAGTAACCGAAGTAACCCATGCATTGTCAAGCAACAAATTGCAGGGATTGTGCACACCTGCCTAGGAAGGGGGCAGGCAACCGTTTATAGACCAAGCACTAACAGACACATCCATGCGTCTCAAGCAAATACAAGTATCCTCACCAGGCTATAACGCACGGTACGGCAGATGTAGATAGCCGGCATTGCCTAACTAAGCATATAGTCCATCCAAGCCTGGCAGCGCTCAGATATGCCGACATATGTTCCTGGTAATAAATAAACTGATGACAGTGATGAGTTGATGTCATCATCATCCCTGCTAACGTAACTACGATACACTTATTACCAAGAACATGGGCGGTGCACCTTTTAGACGCAAGAGGGATTGCACCCTTACTACGAAGCTGGAGGGTGAAACTTCGCTCAAAAGTCCCAAACATTGAGGTCTCTGAGTCTACACACCTACTAGAGAGGACAAGAACGAGGACGTGTGCCCTGCCTCTCAAATCGAACCCCCACTTTGACCACCGGACAGTAGGACACCCCCTAACCCCACTAGAAAGCTGGAGGCACATAACAGCATCAACAAGCAACCAGAACAAGCAAATGTAAACCCTATACCTTATGTCCCAAGTCCTGCCAGATAGGGCCACAACCTTCCCCATAAAAACGCCCCTCAAAAAGCTGTGCCCTAGGAAAGAACAAAGCAAGGTAGGGCCCCTAAAGTGAACCGATTTCGGGACCACAAGCAACCCTATGTTCCCACCCGTACACGCAATAAACATACTGTCTGCAGGTTTAAACCCCGCCGAACGGCACCAACCTCAATTGCCAGTTAGGGGTGTCACAGAACGGTTCTTGATAACCTTGAAGCAGGAGGTGCGTGGCAATGCATGCACGTACATGTAGGTATCTTAGCAAAACATGCAAGTCAGCGATATAAGGCACTTCTTCACATCGTCAACACACCGTCTCCCTCTACAATTGGCGCGACTCTCTGGCTCTGGATCAGTCCTCGACCCTGCCCTCTGCCACGCTGCAAGTCGAAATCCTTTCCTTTTTCTTTTTTTTACAACGGTAATCGCTAACCTTACGTTCGCTGCGGAACTACCGCTACCAACTCTCTGCAGGTTCATACAGACACGTACAAGGGGACAGACATAGGACATGAACGCGGTACAACAGGACACAAACGCCTTGGTCCGGACCTCTTTGTCCACCGAATACTAAGACTACGCCCCAGGAAGGGGCGAGCAAACTCATGCATTATGTGCCTCTGATCCAACGCGGCTAAAACCGTGCCGCCTTTCCACCCCTACGTTACAACCCATGCAGCCCCTAGTATCAAACGCCAACGTTGGCACGCACCTTGGCGCTCCCTGCTTCACCCAACACCATGGCCCCGCCCACACGCCTCCTTGTGCCCCGCCCGCCAGTGCGCCACCTGACACTCCCGGCAGCAGTACCCCACAGCCCCGCACCGCCCGCACGCCTTCAGCTTCACCTCCGCCTCGCTGTCCCCCGCCAGGTTGGTGCACCCCGGGTTGCCGCAGCCCCGCACCAACCCCCGCACCCGCAGCTCCGCCGGCGACACCAGCAGGGCCGCCGCACCCCTAACCTCCAGTGACATCGTGGCTCTACCAGCCGCATGCAGCCTCTGCATGCTGGGGCTCTCGTGATCGACCACATCAACGTCACAATCGTCGCCCCCGTTCCATGCGTGCTTGGCACGCGTCTCAGCAGTCCAGCTGTCCAGCTGCGCAGCCAGGGCCTCCGCGGCCGCCCTCTCTGCCGCCAGCTCCCGCTGCATGCGCCTGCTACCACTCCCCGTCGGCCGCAGCCCACACACCGTCTCATAGTGCCACCCCGAGCGGTGCCGGCCCGCGGCTGCTGTCGCCACCGCCGCTTCCTGCACCTGCCGCGTGAACCTTGACGCTGCATTGCAGCAGCTCGCGATGAGCCAGCCCCGCTCGCGCGGCCCCCTCGCGCCCAGCTGCAGCGCGGCTCCCAGCAGCGCCACCACCTCCACATCCCCCAGCATCAGCTGAAACCAGCCGCCGCAGCCGTAGGCATCAGGGTCGCTGCTGCTGCTGGCGGCGACGGCCTTCACGCCCTGCGAGGTGGAAGCAGAGGCTACCCCGCCGCTACCTGCTGCTGCGTCAATACCGCTCCGACCAGCGCCTGCCGCTGTAGCACCGCTGCTGCTGCTCGCACCACCGCCAGTAGTGCCTCCTGTGCCGCCACCATCCTCCTCCTCCTTATCAACATGATCGAAGCTGCTGGCGCGTTTGTGCATCATCGGTAGCAACCACCAAGACAAGCAGCCAGCCACGTACTGAGTCATCGTCTCCAGCCCCCCAGCAGCAGCGCTCCCAGCGGCTGCTGAGGCGGAGGATACCCCGGCAGCAACCGCGACCTCCCGAGCCGCTTGCCGCACCAGTCGTGACAGCGGCGGCAGCCACTCGCACAGCGCGATTGACGCCATCACACCCATCTGCCGGAAAGGAGCAGACGCAGCAGCGGCGGCGAGCAGTGCATCCTCCCCCTGTCTAGCCGCACGCCGCAACGCGTCCGCTGCAAACTCCAGGAAGCCCCAGGCTGCATGCGCCACCCGGCGCTGGACGGATGCTAGCGCACTTGGAGCTTCAGTTCCGGCTTCAGTAGTGACGACCCCCAGCTCCGTCCCACGCAGCAGCTTCCCAATCGTGACCGCCAGTGCCGCCGCCTGCCGCTCCTGGCCGTACACCAGGAGGGAGACCAGGCAGCCCTGGGTCCTTGCGTCCAGCAGCCCGCACAACAGCGCGGCCTCCGGGCTGCTGCTGCCGCTGCTGCTGGAGGTGGGTTCTTCACCGGCTCGCCGCAGCAGGCGCTCCAGGCAGGGCAGGAAGCCGCCCGCCAGCGCTGCTGCCACCTCGGGAGATGGGCCTGGTGGCAAGGAAACGCGAGAGCATGTAACCATTTAGGATTAAATAGATAGGCGAAATAGGCGTAGGGCAGAGGCATAAGATGCAGGCATACAGGGGCGTTGCTTGACGGCGTCTGGGAGCGCCCACAAGAGCAACCCAACAAGGGCCGCCTCATAACAGCCGCTACCGCCACCGCCCCCATCTTTCCTTCCATCATTCACGCCTCAAGCACCCATGCCGCTCTCAAACACCCCCCCTCTCATCCCTGAGCTCACCTTCCGCCAGGCTACAGGGCAGCCGGGCCCCCCGGGCAAGCCGCTCCGACATCTCGGCGGCAAGCTGCTCGGACACGCCTCTCCGCGCTCCTCGTACCGCATGCCGTACGACGGATTCCGCCAGCCGCCACCACTGCACCACCTCCTCCACTGATTGTGGTGCGGAGTCGGGCTGCAGGGGCCGCAGGTGATGGGATGCAACACGCAGCGCCTCCGTCGCCACCTCCGGCACGTCCTGTAATGGTAACACTGCCCAAGGGTCGGAAGGGGCTGCGGACGGAAAAGCCGCCTCTGCTGCTGCTGCTGCTGCTCCTGCACCACCCCCGCTAACCTCAGCACGGAACCTGCGGGCGCTGCCGCGTGCATGCCTTCCATCCAGAGGGCACGCCACGCCCGCCCAGACCTGCCCAGACGCTACCGCAAAGCTGCCAATGCGGTGAGCAACCTCCAGCACCGTACGCCGGCCGGGGGGCGGGCGCCAGCTCTGCGGATGCAGCAACCGCAGCATGTTGATAAACGTCCCGTCATCCACAATTCGGAGGCACCGACCCGACGCTTCCGGTGCGGATGAGTGCGGTGTGATCACCGGAACGCCGCGCAGCAGCTCCAGCGGCAAACCGTACGACGAGCCTCCATCCACCTTACACAGCACTGCCAGGCCGATGACGAGGGCTGCGTGCCGCAGACAACAGCCGGATAACACCTCGTGGAGCTGCGCTACGGGAGTAGCGCCGACGGGATCCAGCGATTCCGTGACGCGAAGCCAGAGCAGGTTGAGAAGGATTTTCTTGAGGTGCACCGAGGCTCCGGGAAGGTCGTTTAACTCGGGTGCAATCTCGATCAACAGCAGCAGCAACCGGGCTGCATGCTCCAGGACGCAGCTGTCCTGCAAGGCGGCCACGAGCTCGGTCACGTAGTGCGAATACGCAACAATGGCTGCTTCATCCTGCGGGGGCGACAGCTGCTGCTGGTGCTGGCGGTGCGTTGTTGGTCGTACGGTACCGGTGAGTGGCAACGCGGCAAGTGTCGTGAGCGCGCATGTGAACCTGCAGGCATTCTCCACAACAAGGGCGGCGCGCCACCGGATTATTAGCAGTGCATGTTGCTGCTGCAGGGAAGGGTTGGGTGGGGCTGGGGCGGCCAGGAGGAGGGCTGTGGCAGCGGCTAGCTGACGGCTGAGCGCTTGCAGTGTTTGCATGCGCAGCAGGCTGCGCGCAAAGTCTATTGCGGGTATTGGGACATTGCGCGGGCAGCTAACCGAGGATGCTTGGTCCAGAAGTCCTCCAGCTAGCGCTCGGGCTCGGACAAAGCATAGCGCACGCGACAGCTGGGCCTGGGCATCGGGCTGGTACTCCTCAGGCGGAAGCCGTGCTCCAACTGCGATTAGTCGCAACAGTGACACCCTCACGGGCCCATGACTTAGCACCGCCGATACATCTACTGCCGCGCCAGTCTCCGTGGAATCGGCCGAAGTGGCCGAAGCGCGAAGCGCTTCTAGGTGGCCGAATACAGTGCCAATATCCTGCGACAAGCTCTCCGCTACCCTCCGTGCGGTAGGAGATAAACGACCTCCATAGGAAAGAAAGCGCTCCGCTTGATCAGGAAGTCGCCGCAGGCACGTGTTAACGTAGGCCGGGAAGCTAGTGATCAAAGTACTATTATTACCGCTATTGTCGGCTTGCACGCGGCTGCTCCGGGCTGAGGATCTTCGCCTAGCCATACTTGCGAGTCAAAAGCTACAAAATGGCGCCAACACGGAGCTGACAACGGTTATCTTGCTATCTTGCTGCATGTATAAGTGTTTGGATACCCTGTCCTGTCTAACAGAGGAGCAAACTTTGGGCGTGACCTAGGGCTAACGACGGTCAAGACAAACACTCAAACAGGAACGTACAGGGCCTAGCTTCAAAGCGTAGAAGGTCCATCCGCGTTCACCCATTTCCTTTGCATCAGCCGGGCGTGCAGGTGACCCTTCAAGTAGCTCAATGGGACAATGGCAGCACTGTACGACAGCGCGCTGCTGCTGCAGTTGGCCGTTTGCGGACTTTGCGAGTGTGTATCCCTAATAACGACACTGTATTAAATCCTTTCAAAAGGGCGTTACTTTGTGAGTGCACTAAGTCGCCTCTCGCATGATGGGTAGAGCCTCGATGGGTATTTGTCTAATGCGCAGGAATAGCGTACTTGCTATGGTCCAGCGGCAACAGGTTGCCAAACAAGCGTCTGATACCATACATTAAACTAAAGCCCAGCCTGGCCCAACCCGACACATCCGCCCAAGCGTGCCACTCAGACCTGCGCTAATCACACCCACAGCAAAACGGTGTTGAATCCATTACCCCCATTCGCCTGCCCGTGAAACCGTTGTATCCCATCTGGCGCACACAGTACCATTACTATCATGCAGTAAGGGTAAAAGAGCGACTTGATCCGACCCAACACCCGCAAGCAAATGACAGCAGACTATGTGGTTTCACTGCCTACTACCTGAGCCAGGGGGAACCTGAATGTGCAAGCCAAACAGCAAGAGGCTATGGCAGGCTGCGGCAAACCGAGTGACCAAGTGACGATGGAAACCCGCTTGCGAGAACGACCAGCACGCCCGCAGCAGCAAACGCAACGTGCCTGCCCTTAGCTTTATAGGTGCCCCATATTCTTTCATTGTACTGCATTCTCGCCATCTTACCCAAGCCATTTGAGTCCAGAACCCACGCAAAGCTGCATGTGCACAGGTGTGTCTAGAAGCGGAAGAAGTCTAGTAGAAAGCACCTAGCGGACAGCCTGCAAGCAGCCCACGATGCGCCCCCGCGATGCACGCCCACCATCGTAACCTCCTGCTGCAGTGTAACACTGAACACCCCCGGTTGCGGATGCATGCACCTTTCCCACATCCCACCTGTTTCCAATCCCGCCCTGGCGCGCATCCTGAAGAGCAATTCTACGCCCTATTCCTGCCACTGAGAAAGCTGGCACCCCATGTCCCATGTAGGCACCCTGTCATCCTGCGCACCCCCCTACCCAGCCATACTTGTTTTTGTGGCACCCTGCCGCTCCTATCCCCATTGTCTTGCCCCAACCTGTGGCTTCCTATGGTTCGGTATGGTCTTTGACCACCCAGCCTTGCACCCCCCTTAGCCCCCACCCCTGCACCCCAAAGGCGGCGCCACTGGCCCCTCCCATCGTCCAGCCGACCCGTCAGCATGTTCCCGCAAGGCCGCAACACATGTTCCCGCAACACTGCCACCACCACCATGCGGTAGGTTGCCTTCCTCCTCTTCACCGCCACGTGCACGCAAACACCCCCCAGGCCCATACACCGCCACTCGGGTGCCGTCCGCCGTGGCGTTTTGGTGGGGGCATCACCTTACGACATCCCAATACGTTCCTACCCGCGGCCAGTTTTCTTAACACCACCAGTACCGGCACCTGCCCTCACAGCACCTTGCCAGCACTCACCCGCAAAGACCCCCAAAGCCCCATGGCTCCCCTCAACCCTCACACCGCTGCCTACATGCCTCCTTGTGCCCCGCCTTCCAATGCGCTGCCTGGCAATCCCGGCAGCAGTACCCCACCGTCCCGCACCGCCCGCACTTCATCAGCTTCACCTCCGCCTCGCTGTCCCCCGCCAGGCTGGTGCACCCCGGGTTGCCGCAGCCCCGCACCAGCCCCCGCAACCGCAGCTCCGCCGGCGACACCAGGGCCGTCCCCACGCCCCCAAACCATTCCTGCATCGACAATCTTAGCACCGCGCGCATCCATGCCAAAACATCATCGTCCTCCTCCTCCATTGGCCCCTGGCCCCTGCTGCTGCTGGCGGCGGTGGAAGGGCCACCGGCGCCCTTCGCTTCAGCACGCCAGCGCTCCAGCTGCTCTGCTATGGCCTCTGCAACCGGGGCCATCCCCACGGAGTCGTCGCTCGCGCCCTCTGCATCCGCCTCCTCATCGGCCTCCTGCAGCTCCGGTACCAGTGCAAGCAGCCGCTCCGACCGCCATCCCCCACCGGGTCCCCCCGCCACCGCCGCCTGCCGTACCTGCTCTGGAAAGAGCGTGATTCCGCAACACAAGCACATCACCAGGTGCGGCAGGTTGCGGATCGACTCCGGCATCAGCAGGCAGGCTCCCAGCAGCCGTACGACGTCCAGCTCCTCCAGCAGCAGCCGCCGCCAGCCGCCGTCACCGCCTTCCTTGGTGGGGGCGGAGGTGCCCGAACCACCCAGCTGGGAGCGGCTGCGGCTGCCCGGCAAGGCCCCCTCGGTCATGCCTGCTTCCCACATGCAGCGGAATGAAAGCACGTGTGTCCACTCCAGGAGCTTTCCAAGCACGTCGGCAACCCACCGATTGGAGGCACGGAAGTCCGGGCGCCGTGACGCGTTCTGCACCAGTCGCGACAGCGGCTGCAGCCACTCACACTGCGCGATCGACGCCATGAGAAGCAGCTGCCGGAGGGGTGCGGGGGCCCCGGTGGCACCCGCAGCGCCCAAAAAGGGCGTCTCCGCGCCACCAAAGGCGCGAACCGCGATACACAGGAAGCGGCATGCCGCAAAGCTGGCCGTGTGATGGGTGACTGTGACGTCCCATGGGTCCATCTGCCGCATCAGTTTCCCTATGGTAACCACCAGTGCGGCCGCCTGCCGTTCCTCGCCGTACACCAGCAGCGCTGGAAGCCACAGCCGTACCTCGCGGTTGGCCAGCAGGCGATGAGTCAGCACTGCTTCCGGGCTACCGACGGGTTTCTTCCCTGCCCGCCTCAGCAGGCGCTCCAGGCAGGGCAGGAAGCCGCCCGCCAGGGCCGCTGCCACACTGGGCGGCGGTGCGGCCGGAAGGATCAGCGGTTCTGTGGCATGCAGGGAGGGGGGGGGCAAAGACCATACCGAACCATAGGAAGCCACAGGTTGGGGCAAGACAATGGGGATGGGAGCGGCAGGGTGCCACAAAACGGGGGGGGGGGGGCAGCGGAACACGGTCCTTACCGCATAAAAGCGAGCGCAAAGGCGGTGTTGGCTTCGTTATGCAGTTAACTTAGCCTCAAACAACCAGCAAAACACCCACGCTCCCTACCTTCCACCACGAACTCCAGGGAGGCCAGCGAGAATGCGTCCACCACCTGGGTCGCGAACCGATTCAACTCGGCCTCCCTCGCCAAGTGCGCCGCATGCCGAACAAACCCCCCCACCAGCCGCCACCATTCCGACCCCTCCTCTTGCCGCCACTGCGCAGCCTCCTGAGCGCCGCCAGCCTGCGGGGAACCCAACAAGCGTCGGGAGCCCTGCAGCGTCAGCAGGATAGCCTCCACCACGGAAATCGATTCCAGAATGGCGGCAAAACTCATGCCAGCAGCAGGTGCCTCCGCTGCACTGCCGCCCCCGCTAGAAGCGGACGATGCTGCGGCTGCTGCTGCTCCCGGTGTTGCCTTCGCCTCGTCAGCCCAGATCTGCCCCGACGCCACCGCCAGGCGAGATATGCGCTTCATGAGGGCCAGGGATGCGCGCCGGCCCGGCGGCGGGGGGGCCCGAAAGGCCGAACCAAGGGCGTGAAGTGCGGCGATAAGGGCCTTCCCCTGCAGTACCCTGCAGGGCCGTGCTGCATGGCACACGGTGCGCCCAGTGAAGCTGACAGGGACGCGAGCCAGCAGCTCCGATGGCAAGCTGTACGACGGACCCCCGTCTGCCGTACACAGCGCCGCCAGGCCGTGTACGACAGCCGCGTGCTGCGCACAGCGACCCGACAGCACTTCTCTCAGCATGGCGGCCGTGGCCTCTGCCGCAGCTATGCGTACAGTAGACAGGTCCGCGACGGCCTCCGCAAGCATATTGATGCTGATAAAGGCATCTGTGAAAGCCTCGCCGACGTCTGTCGGGTTGCGTGCATGTCGCAGCAGCGCCAGGGTCCCCGCTTCCTCCGCCACCAGCAGCTGCTTGGCCGCCTGCTCCAGAACGCCGCTGTCTCGCAGGGCGGCTGCCAGCTCGAAGCAGTAGAACTGAGCTATGTCCAGGGCGCGCCAGCGGTCCTCTGAAATAGAGGATGCTCCGTTCGCAACGAATTGACCAATGGCAAACGATGCCATTGCGAACACCATGTGACAGGCCTCGAAAGCAGCATCCGTGGAGATGACCTGCAGTTCCCGGGCTCGCCGCTCAGGGGGCACCTGCAGCCCATTTGGCGCCCCCTGGTTGGCTTGGGCGGCTGGAGGGTGCGCCGCAACCGTAGCTATCTCGCGGCAGAGCGCTTGCAGTGTCTGCATGCGCAGCAGCTTGAGTGCGAAGTCGGCGACTTGTGGCGGAGCAGGGTGTGTCGCGTGCAGCAGAACCGAATCAACGGCTCCTACAACGAGCGGAAAAGAGATGACCAAGGCCAGGCGCTTCCTGGCAGGGTCGGACTGCAGCTGGTCCGGTGCTAGCCGCAACCTGGCTGCCAGCAACCGCAGCAGCGCGCTGCGAACCGCGGCGTCGGCCAGCACCGCTGCTGCAACGGCTGCACGGGTGTATGGAGCCGGAGGTGACTGGATGAACTTCGAAACTTCAAAGAGGTTATCCATTATGGATTTTTTCCTCCCCTCCTGCCGCAACCCGTTAACAGTGTGGCCTGACAGCATGCGCTCCGCGTCGGCCGGCAGCCGCCGCATGCGAGACCTGAGGGAGCTCGGAAGGCTACCTGCGGCTGAGGTGCCGCTGGTGTTGCTGCCTCCGCTGTCCTCATAGTTCATACCTCGCGCCGAAGACCGTTGCTTTGACATAACGAGACGTAGCACGCCGAAGAGTCATATACGGGTGCGTGCAGCACCGTGCGGATAGGATTGACACACGAGAGGTCAAGAAGGTCCCTAAAGGTCCTTAAACATGCTGAGAGGTGACGTCCGCTACACCTTTGGCCTTGCTAGCACATGTGCTTAGGAAAGTATAGTGAGGTAGTAGACGGTACCGCCGTGACGCGCGTTCCAAAAATGCCAAGTTCCAGATGCCAACCGCAAAGCTCTATTAAATAAGTAAAACCGAGGAGCAATATCAGTGCACAAACGTTTCACATACTGCGAGAAGAATGAAGGGCAGTGATTTGCAGGAGGCAAGCCTGGGCTGATGCTCCGAAGCCAGTTTTGAATGCTTACCCCGGCCATTCCTCCAGATGCCTGTATGATAGCATATCGCACTTCTCCTTAGGACTGGCATGAACAGTGTTCAGGACCTAACTGGTTTCCTTCATAGACGATATGCGCCGACATGGCCACGAACAATGAATGGCGTTGCTGGATTCCCGCAAGCCTAACCGGGGCCCGTTATCATGCTGGGATGCGCGCCCAACCCACCCTCCCGTCCATGCACGCATAGTAGACCATCCATCCGCCGGGATGGACCCGCCTCCCAGCAGCCACCTACCTGCGCATACCATGTTGCCCAGGACCCGTCCGCCAGGCATCATCTGCGCATGCACAGGCACGTAGGACCGGCCTTGGGGCCACAAGGCGGGCTAGCGGGGCCGCCCGCCAGCCCAACTACCCGCGCAAAATGTTTGGGCTGCAAAACAGATCGTCACCAGGGGTTCGCACGTGGTCCCCCACCGTACTACTGATCTGGCCTAATGGTGCTTACGTGCCCAGTGCTGATGGGATGGGCGGTTTTCACCATGGTATGAACGATCCATGCCACTGGTATCAATCTGATTTAACATATCCCCCTGTCACCGAGGGGCTTATGCCCGCAGCGCCTCCCAGCACGCGCGTCCGTGCAAGCAGGCACCTTCCACATATAGAGGTTGTGTCTGGTGGGTCCTACCGATTTGTTCACGTGCGGGTGTTTGGCCAGGAGGCGGGTCCGTGTGGTTCTATGCGCACATTCCAGCGCATGGTCGTCTGGCTGGCGCACCCTTATTAACGGTAGTAATACTGCGCAGCTGTTTACATCATCACAGCGTTCCTTCAGGGGCAAATTCCGTGCTCACAAGTCTACCGTACGCCCCTCCTCCCCATCTCCTCCTCGTGCATCCCTTTTGCATCCCTCTGCTGCTATTGCCCCCCAGCTCGCGGCTTGACGTACACCTCGCTGGCCTCTGTAACGCCCGCAGGCCGGCCGGGGGATTTACGCCAGCCACCCGCCACCGCCATCTCATCCATCTTGGCAGCGAACGCAGCAGCCTGCTCCTTGTTGAGTTGCAGCACGTGCCTGGGGCGAAAAAGAAATTCCAAAGTGTGGTGTGATAATGATACAAGTTGCTGGCAATGACGTGCCTGGGGCGGGGGGTCAAAGACCATATCAAACCATAGGAAACCACATGTTAAGGTAAAGGGCGAGGAGGAAGAAAGTGACGCGCTGTATGACGAGCTGCGGGACAAGACTTCACCCGGCGGGGAGGGGTGAAAGGTATTGCTACACGCACATCCAACGCTCCACGATTGAAAGGCCATAATATTACACATTCCCTTTACCCACCACTAGCATGACGTTACCGGCAATCAGCAGCCTTGCCTGACCCCCATCTCAACCATCATCCATCAACCTGGCTAACCTTCTGCACCCACCTCGCGTTCTCGGCAATCAGCAGCGCCCCCGGCGCCGCCGCGCGCAGCAGCCCCGCCTCCCCCGCCAGCAGGTGCATGTGCCGGTGGCCCAGAGACAGGGCGGCGAAGCAGCCCGCGTACTTGGGGCGCCCTGGGGACAGTGCAACGCAGTGCGGTGCAGTGCAAGTAGGTGCAGGGAGGGCGGGGCGGGGCGGCTTTGTAACACCCCGGTCGGACTGCTACAAGAAGGCAAGGATTCCTGCCCTTACACCTCCAAAGCAAAGAAGCCGGCCCTCCGGTGTTACCGGTACGTCGCAACCCCGCAACAAGCATGCAAGAGCCCCCTCCGCATCAGACACCTGCGCGTCTAGCAGCACTCCTCCCACCCGCCGCAACCCCGCACCCTGCCCCTGCCTGTTCCCCCCTCTTTTCCCCCCCCCCTTTTGTTTCCTCTTTACCCCCCACCCCCACCCCCCCTTTTTTCCCACCTCCCTTCCCGCCGCTCACCCGTCACCACTCGGGTCAGGTCCCCGGTCACCAGCTGCAGCCGGAAGCGAGTGGCGCGCTGCTGTGCCGCCGAGTCCAGCGCCGCCTCCTCCGCGCGCAGAGCCGCCTCCTCCTCAGCCATCTGGGGGAGTGGAGGGGGCGGGGTGTAAAGGGGGAAGGGGAGGTAGGTAGGAAGAAGCAGGTGGGGGTGGGGGAGGCGAGGGTGGGCGCTTTCGAACGGCATGCTTCCAAAAGCCCCCACCCCCACTTCCCCAAACGCAGAGCAAACCCCCGGTTCTGTCCCAAACCTGCCCTGAACCCTCAACTCCCCTGCCCCGGTACCATTCCCCCAGCTGCCGCACACCACCCGCACCTTCTGCCGTGCCGCGTTAGCCCCACTCCCTTCCTGCCCGCCCACCGCCGCCCCTGTGCCACCCTCTGCCGCCCCCGCCCCCGCCGCTGCTGCCATGGCTTTGGCCACCTGCGCCCGCCCGCCTGAGGAGTAGGTGGGCAGAGGCAGCTGCGGGGGCGCTGAGGGGGACGAGGACGAGGGTGACGGGGTGGCGGCACCCGCACCGCCCCCTGCACCCCCGCTGCCCTCCGCCTGCTGTTCCCCCGGCCCCGCCCCCGTCTCGCCCGCCCGCTCCTGACGCGCTGTGCAGCTGGGAGATTGGCACCCCTGGCCAGCGGAGGGCTCATCGTGAGCCCTGCCAGCACCGCCAGGACCTGGGCCTGCAGTGGCGCCCGCTGGTGTTGCTGCTGCTGATGCCCCAGCTGCTGGCCCTGCCTCTGCTGCTGCTGCTCCCGGCGCCTGGGCTGCATCGCCGGCCGCCTGTTCCTGCTGTTCCTGCTGCTGCCCCTGCGCGGCCGCCTGCTGCTGCAGGTCCTCCAGGGAGGTGGGTCCGCGGGCCACCCGGGCGCGAGGGGCCTCCGACCCAGGGGTCAGTCGCAGCGGCTCGCCGTGGCGCAGCTCGTGCAGCAGCGACTGGTGGGTGGGAAGTGTGCGTGTGGGGGGTCAAAGACCGTACCGAACCATAGGAACCATAGGGGTGTTTGGGGGATAAAAAAATAATGAGACACTGTGGGGGGTGGGGGGGGGGTGGATGGGGCGGAGGCAAGGGAGGCGGATCGGCAAGGGAGGGAGGGAAGTGTGGGGGCCCTATGTACAACGAGCACCGCCCCACATCCGCCTTCTTCCTCTCTAGATGGGAGAGTCAGGCTCTGATAGACCCATGGGTCACTTTACCCCTCCTCTCCCTCACCCCTCCCTCCCGCCACCCCCTCTCACCGCCACATTATGTTCCGCCACGTCCACGGCGGTGCGCGCGAACTGCTTGTTGGCCGCCCGGTACAGCCCCGCCTCCTCCGCCAGCACTCCGAAGCAGTGGTAGGGGCCGTTCAGGGAGTCGGCCCAGAAGCCCCACGCGGATACCGCGCGGCCCACGTCGCGCAGGGAGCGGTCCTTGAACTCCTGGGGGGGGGAGTGCGGTGGGGCGGAGGGGTAGGGGGGGTTGGATTAGTAAGGCATCGCATGGTGGGCGGGAGACACGGCTGTTGGTTGGTGACCTTGGTAGGAACATGCACATGTGGTTGGGTTGCCTCTCTCCTGCCCTCCTCCCGCTCTCCTTCCCTCCCCATACAACTCAGTACGTTCCTACTCGCGGCCAGTTTTTGTATCACACACATGCACAACCCCGCCTACCCGTGTCCTGCCGTACGCGGTGCTGAGCAGCGAGCGGTTGGGTTGGTTGTAGTGCGAGTCGCGCAGCTCGTGCGCCACTCCGTGCATGCGCCAGTGGCGGAAGTGGTGGAAGTGGATGATGGAGCCCAGCGCGGGGTCCTGGCCGGGGGTGCCGGCGGGCTGGGGGGAGGGGGGGCGCGGGTGCGGGTGCGGGAAGTTTGGGGGAGGTACGAGGCGGGGCGAGGTGGGAGGGGCTTAACCTGGAGGCTTAGCGAACGACTGCACCATGCATCGGTTATAGGAACAGTTTTATATTGACGTGATGAGCCAAGGCGGGTTGGACGCTACACAGTGAAGACAGGCGCGGTCTGGACGACCAAGCCGCCAGAGTGGCCAGGTGTGTCCACAGGCGTCACCAGAGGCGGCTTGGGTGCAGGTCGCATGCGGTCCCCCACCTCCTCACTCAATAATACATTGGTACCCTTCTTTTTCCCACCTGGGGTGACGGTCGCATGTGTCGCATGCCAGCAGCCGCATCCCACCTCAGCCCCCGGCCCGCCCTTCCTCCTTATAACCTCCCCTCCCCACCTGCCCCCCTACCTCCCCCCCCCACCTGCAGCCGCATGTGATAGTCCCAGTCCACCAGGTTGCGCCGGAAGTCGTACCGCTCGCCGTACCACTGCCGGGCTCGTGCGTCCCACGCCTTCACCATGTCGTACGGCTGGGTGGTGCGCCAGCGCTGCAACACCTCCACCAGCTGGTCGCGCTCCTGGGGGGGGGGTGGAGGGGGTGAGGGGAGCGGAGTACCCAATGTGTTGGGAAGGGGGTAAAGAGGAAAAGAGTAAGGAAGGAGGGGGATAAAGAGGAAGACACTAACCGTGTGACCCCACCTTGGGGTTGGGGAGGAGGGTAGGGCAGGGAGGAGGAGGGGGTGGAGGGGTCCCAGGGACTCCCTGGCTGGTATGGGGACATGCGGGTAAAGAAGAAGGTGATGCCGCGCCTTAACCTTTCCATCCCGCCAACTATATCTAGCCCGCCCGCGCCCCCCTCCCTCTCTTACCTGGAATTTGAGCAGCGACAGGTCCAGCATGCTCCCCAGCGCCGCCATCCCATCGCTAGCAGCAGCAGCAGCACCCTCCCCTGCCCCTGCTCCCCCATCTTTCCCCCCTCCTGCTGCTCCTTCCTTCCCTGCCGCCCCCCTCCCGCTGGACAGCGCCACCACCAGCGCCTCCAGCTGCCGGGCCTTCTCGTCTGGGGGCAGGTAGTGACGGAGGGAGGTGGCGGGAGATGGTGGCTTGGGTAAGGGAGGTGAGCTAGGGAGTTGTGCAGCCAGCGATGTAGGGGCACGGGTAGGGGCTGCTGCAGGGCAGTGAGGCCCAGCTGGCCACCCCCTCCTCGCCTCCCCGGCCTCAGCCTCTCCCCGTGCAGTTCCCTAGTAGGCACCACCACCACCACCACCGCCCAGCTAGCCCCCCACCTCCCCTTCCCCACCTCAACCTCCCCCCCACCCCACCCGCCCATGGCGAAGCCTCATCATTCAGTTCGCCAGCTTCCATCTCTCCACTCCACCCACCCAGGTATCCCGCCGCCCGCTCCCGCAGCAGTGCATTGCCGTGCAGCTCCAGCAGCAGCTCCCACCGCTCCCGAGCCACCAGCCGCCCGTCCAGCAGCACCGCCAGCAGCAGCAGGTGGCGGGCCAGTCCCTCGGGGGAGTCCTCCCACACCACCAGCTGCACCTGCGGGGGGGGGGGAGGGGGAGCAGGAGGAGGGGGAAAATTTATGAAATTTAAGTGCAACAACACAGTCCCAATCCCGAAGGTAAGGAAGGGGACTGGGGACTGGGACGCCGCCTGCGCAGTGTTGCCAAGGCCCATGCGTCGAGCGCCCGGTATAGAGCAAGTTGTGAGGGCGCCGCAGCAGGACACACCGGTTGCTGCTGCTGCTGAAGGAGCGGGTGGCGCGTCGCGCGGCAGATGGTCGTCAATGTGTGCCGAGCATCGTAGGGTGCCACCTGTAAGGCAGACGCAATATGCTTAAGGTTATTTGTTTGTAATCGGCAGCTATGGCGCTGAGAGAGGCACTGTCAGGTATAGTTGTGGGCTTGTGGCAATGACATGTTGCATCATGGAGATGGCGCGGCCCAGACAGCTACGCCGTATAGCCGCTATTTTACCGAGCCCCTGTTATTCCTGCCTGGAGTATGCGGATGGGTTGATCCACCGGCAAATCCACGGCTCCATCGCCCTCTATCTGCAGAAGACTCCCGAAGTCTAACGCTGGGCTTATACCCCAAAAGTGATGGACATTGTGCTCATCCATTGCACAATACTATTACTTTCAGTTCCGTGTCCCCAAAAGCATCAGTAATCAGCACCAATATAGGTAATCGACGAAGGTAGGACGTAAAAGGTAACCATACAACTGATCACCCAAGCGGCGTCACTTCTGTTAGCATCGCCTTGCAGAAACGTGTTCCCTGTCTAAATATATAAGTGTTGACCTTTCCTTGACTGGCCGTACATGTACGGATCAACCGCATTGCGGTTCCTCGCCTCCCTTCGCTGCAAGCAAAGCTTTACATACAGCTAAGTAATCAGCCCAAAGCTGCGCGACGATCTCTGCACCTTCAGCGATGGCAGCCGCTGCTAAGAAGTTGCTTTTTGCCGCGGCCGAAGCTGGTAAGCCTGTTCCACGCCGCATTCGGAACCAACCAATATATCCCCACAACAATACAAGATCCGCACATCTAACTCATCCTTCACATCCCTCCCAGGCGACCTGGCCAAGCTCCAGCAAGCCCTGGCTGCCGGTGCGCCCGTGGATGCGCGCAACTCCGAGGGCTGCGCGGCGCTGCACCTGGCGGCTGCGGCGGGCCATGCGCCCCTGGTGCGCGCGCTGCTGGCTGCGGGCGCAAAGAGCGAGCGGCGGCGGGAGGAGGACGAGCGTACGGCACTGCACCTAGCGGCGGAGGAGGGACACCTGGAGGTGATGCGGGGGGGGGGGGGCAGATGCGCTGGCAATCCCCGACTCGCCAGGCGGCCCCCTTCCCTCGCTCCCATCTGAACCTGTGCGCCACCTACCTCGTGCCCCGCCCCCCCCCCCCAGGTTGTGTGCGCGCTGCTGGCGGGCGGTGCTGACGTGGCCGCCACCGACATCGACCTCAGCACGCCGCTGCACCTGGCGGCGCACTTTGGGGATGCGCCGGTGGTGGAGGTAGGGGGCGGGGGGGTATGGGGGAAGTAGTTGTGATGGGGCAGAGAAGCGGGCTAGGTGTGGATGTGGGGGGTGGAGGGAGGAGGTGCTAGTGGTGTGGTGTGGTGTGAGCCGTGGGAAGGCAATGTGGGTTGCATCAGCTTTGCGGCGCCAAGGTCGCTTGCTCACCCCATCATCATTTAACACGCTGGGTCTTCTTCTTCCCCCTCCCTACCACTATCACACCACACATTGGAATTTCTTCTTTCCCCTCCCTCAGGCGCTGCTACACGCTGGCGCACAGGTAGGCAGCGGGGTGCTGGGGAGGAGGTGGCGGAGGAGGAAGCTGGGGAGGAGGTGTCTGCTAATGCGCTCACTGCACGATTCAGTACATGGGCCTGTGCCCCACTTCCCATTTCTCCTCCCCCACCCCCACACCTTCCGCCGCATGCTACTTCCTCCTCCCCTCGCACCCCATTACACCCCCTTCCCCTCCCCCTCCGTGCCCGCCCCCTTATCCCTCCCCCCGCAGCCGACCGCCCGCAACCACGCCGGCCAGACTCCGCTGCTGGTGGCGGCGGAGGCGTGCGGGTGCCGCTGGGTGGGGCGCCCCGGCTGCGACTACCCGGGGTCGGTGGGGATGCTGCTGCGGGCGCGGGAGGGGCAGGAAGGGAAGCAGGAGGGGAAGGAGGCGACAGGCGGATGGGAAGCGGGAGCGGGTGATGTTCCTGCTGTTGCAGCTCTTGCTGCTGCTGTCGCTGCTGCGGCCGTGGGAGACGGTGCGACGGAGAAGGGCGAGGAGGGTGGTGAAGGAGGCAGTGGCGGTGGCGGCAGTGGTGGGGGCTGCGAGACGGACTCCTCGGGCGAGAGTGCGGCGCACGTGGCGGTGCGGGCGGGCAACATGCAGGTGGGGGGAAGGAGGTGGGAGGGGGGGGAGGAGGTGGGAGGGGGGGAGGAGGTGGGAGGAGGGGGGAGGAGGTGGGAGGAGGGGGGAGGGAACACTGACCGTGACCGTAGGAAGGAGGATGAAACCCAGGGGAAAGGAGGGAACACCAGGTGGGTGGAGTGATGGTGGCATGTAGGGTCCCTCCCTGCCCTCCTCCCTTCCCCTCCTCCCTGCTCTCCTCCATGCCCTCCTCCCTGCCCTCCTCCAAAGGTGCTGGCGGTGCTGTGTGCTGCGCGTGCGGGCCTGGCTGCGTGCGGCCCCCGCGGGGTGACGCCGCTGCACCTGGCGGCAGCGGGCGGGATGGAGGAGGCGGTGCGGCTGCTGGCGGGGGCGGGGGCGCCGCTGGAGGCGCGGTGAGGGAGGGGGGTAAAGAGGAAACAACTAACTTACCGTGTGATAAGCCATCATCATGGTTTGCGACATGTGAGCCAGCCCGACCCGCCCAATTGGAATTAGCCAAGCCAGGGGGGCGAGGGGGCGGGCGCAAGTAGTGGGAGGTTGCGGTAGAATAAGTGCGTGGGAGGTAGGAGGTTGTTGCCACCAATCGTACCCCCGATCATCACGAACCGCGGACTCTCGGGTCTTGCTTCCTTGCCGAACCCCCCTCCCTCCCTTCCCCCTTCCCCACCATCCCTTTAGCGAGCTGGAGGGCGGTCTGACTCCGCTGCACTCCGCAGTGCAGGCGGGGCAGCTGCGGGCGGCGGAGGTGCTGCTGGAGGCGGGGGTGAGGGGGGGAGGGTGGGGGTAAAATGGAAAATACTAACTGACTGTGTGATAAGGCGTCATCACCAGGGGAGGGAGAAGGAAGGGGGGCACCAGGGGTATGTTACTACATGGTACCTGGCCCATCCCTGTACCTGTCCGAGTCAGTCAAGCCGTTCTCTTGCTGGTCCTGTATCGCTCCAAACCCCCCCCCCCCCCACACCCCCAGGCCGACCCCGCCTCCCCCGACTCCCGCGGCCTCACGCCCCTCCACACCGCCGCACTGCGGGCGGGCGGGCGGGGCGGGGCGCAGCTGCTGCGGGCGCTGCTGGCGGCACTGGGGGCCGCGGGAGGGGGACGGCAGCAGCAGCAGGAGGAGGAGGAGGGGCGGGTGTGGGCGGGTGCGGCGGCGGGGGCAGGTGCGCAGGTAGAGCAAGCTGCGGCGTCCAGTGGCAGCGACGGCGGCAGTGCAGGGTGTGCCGCGGCGCTGGTCGCCGGCGCTGCCCCCCCGCCTGCAGCTGCAGCTGCGGGCGGACTGCAGGGGGCGGCGACAGGTCCAGCCGAGGCGAGCACGGAGGCGGCGGAGGCGAGCGGGGAGGCGGATGCAAGCGCGGCGGAGGCGACAGTGGAGGCGAGCGCGGAGGCGGGTGCACCCCTCCCGGCAGCTGCCGCCCACCCAGCGGTCAACGCGGCGCACAACGCGCAACGCGTGACGCCCCTGCACCTGGCTGCGGCGGCGGGGGTGGTGGCGGCGGGGGGGGAGCAGGGGGGAGGAGGGGAGGCGGGTGTGCAGGCGGCGGTGGCGGCGCTGCTGGCTGCGGGGGCGGACTGGCGCGCAGTGGACAGCGGGGGCAACACGGCGCTGCATGTGGCGGCATCCAGGTGGGGTGGGCGGAGGGTTGGATTCTTGGGAACGTAGATGGGAGGTTAAGGGAGAAGTAGAAGTGAAGGGGGTTGGGTGGTGGGTGACCGCGACTTGTCGTTGGGTGGAGGGCGGGGAAAGATGCGTCCCCCACCGGCAACCGCCGGCTCTGGACGCAGCGCTATGGTGGTAGCGGCCGTACCGGTACGACAACGTACCATCCCCCACGGCATCGCGAGACCATGTACGACCAGCCATGTGTGCCCTACATCCACCTTGGTCCCCCTCCTCCTCCTCCTCCTCCTCCCCCTCCTCCTCCTCCCCGATGGGATTGCGACTCCTGTTGCTGCACTACTCACTTACTTCCCGCCCCTCGTCGCGCGCGCAGGGGCAATCTGGCCGCATTGCGCGCGCTGCTAGCGGCGGCCGCAGCAGGTGCGGGTGCGGCTGACGTGGCGGTCGCGGTGAACGGTCGGGGCCTCACCCCGCGACAGCTGGCGGAGGCGGCGGGGCAGCGGGAGGCGGCGGAGCTGCTGCCCGAGTGACGAGGACAGGGAGGAGGAGGGATGCCCTGCTATGCTGAGAACGATATCGTGGCAACATCCCTGCCTTGAAGGGGCAGGGGCTTGGATTATGGGATCACTGTAATGGTCATGCAGCAAGGGCCAAATGGCACTGGGCGTGTGCTGCTGCTGCTGAGAGGAGGAGGAGGAGGAGGACACCCCACAGCCCCTTGCAGCTGAGGGGAGGCCAGGACGCCTCTCTCCATCTGCTCCTGACTAGCAGAGAGCCAAACAGACGTGGTAAAGTACCGGTACCTGTACTTCAAGTTGGTTACATCTCTCTCACACTCTCTCGCACCCGCCAGCAGCAGTAGGAGGGGCGCGTAGCAAACCAGCAATCTCAGTCTCACCAAAAGCCATTTGGCCCTAAAACTTATACACCTCTCTCTCTCTCTCTCTCGGGCAACAGCACTGCTACAGCAGTGACAAGCAGTGGCCACGACTACACCTCTCCTCATCTCGCGCTGCGGCACACTCCTCTCCCGGCCAGTATAGCAGCTCACCGCAGCGGTGACTGCAGCGCACCGCTCTTTACACCCTGCCTGCTTGGGAGAGCTTCATTCCTCCCTCCCTTCCCTCCTTTCAGCTGGGTGCACGTCCCTTGCCTCTCTCTCTCTACCTCTACCCTCGGCGGAAGCGTCTGCATTTGGCATCTCTACCCTCGGCGGAAGCGTCTGCATTTGGCAACAAACAAACGAACCACACAGCACCCATGGCACGTGACAGGCTGCGTGTTCCCTCCTTAGGCGCCCCTGTCTTGCGTGGCGGCACCCCCCTCGCTCTTATTCGTGGCTCAGATATGCCGCCGAATTCGCATCCACGCTGCCTTGAAACAACACCGCCGCTAAGTTCACTCCCTCTCATCACCACCACCTTCACCGACAGTTGAACATCATCTCTCAATTCCATGGCCTACCGGCCCATGCAGCGGCCGGCACTACTCTCCCTCCCTCCCTCTTCATTCCTGGGCGGCAGTGGCACCATCTATCTCACCTACGCGACAGTGTCACCATTGCACCATCTCTTTCCACATGCCACAATACACGAAACGACCCTGCCTTGCCTAGCAGCAAAGCGCAACCCAGCAAAGTGCCTCTCCTATCCTTCTTCTAGCGTGTCCTCGACAGCAAAGCATTCCCACAGCAGCAACAATCTAAAATACGCAGTAACAGCTAGCTACCTTTTTCCGCTACTTCTGAATCCAGTATCTCACCCTAGCTTCTAATTGCCCCCATCACCAATCCAGGGGGAAAGCACTCCGCCAAGCCCAGCCGAGCCAACACAAAAGCCGCTCCAGTACAAGCCGCTACCACTATACACACACACGGTGTGGGAAACACCACCCACACATACAGTTTCCTTAACACACACACCTGCTCCGCCTCATGCCCTGCTCCGCCTCATGCCCTGCTCCGCCTCATGCCGGGGCGCTGTTGGCACCCATGCTGGGGGGTGGGTGGCCTTCAGTAGCCGCAGCAGCAGGCTCAGGAGAGCGCGTGCATGCCGGCCCTTCCCCCCGGCACCGGCTCCTCACCATGGCTTGTTGGTCTTTGGTCTTTGCCCCTTCCCGCCCCCCCTCCTTTACGGCTTGTTTGGCGCCAGCATGATGGTGTAGGTCCCGGTCTTGAAGTTGAGCGGCCCCTCCACCTTGGCCACCGAGGCCAGCTCGGAAATGAAGTTCTGGGGGGGGGAAGGGGAGGGAAGGGGAGGGAGGGAGGGAGGGAGGGCAGTTAGCGGGCAGTTTGGGATGGCGTGTTCCCAACCAGCATCGCGGGTATTTCAAGTAGGCTCATTACCTCCCCCTTCCTGGTCCCCCCCCCAATCCTCACCAGCAGCACTTCCTTGCCCTGCTCCTTGAACTGCAGCTCCCGACCCTCGAACTTCATTACCAGCTTCACGCGGTCGCCCTGGGGGGTGAAGGAAGAGGAGGAGGGAGTGGGAGGGGGTGGGGTAGGGAGGGGGTGGGATGGAAACACCGGGCGGCAGCAAACAAAGCTTTCCCACGTGTCGCCCTTGCCCCCCCCGGTGCATCTAGACGCGCCCTCCAAAACCCTCCCCCCATGTACCCCATGCTGAAGCCTACATGTCACACAGCTCGTCAGTTGCCTCGTCAGTTGCCTCATTTTAATACCCCTCCTCCCCACCTTTGCCAGGAACTTTGAGCAGCTCTTGAGCTTCACGGCGATGTCGCCCGAGTCGGTGGAGGGGCGCAGCCGCACCTCCTTGGTCTCGGTGCTGGTGGGGTTGGGGGGGAGGAGGGGAGGAGGGGGGGAGGGGAGGAGGGGGGGGAGGGGAGGAGGGGGGGGAGGGGAGGAGGGGAGGAGGGGAGGAGGGGGGAAGGTAAGGAGGGGGGGAGGGGAGGGTAAGGAGGACGAAGTGAGGCGCTGGAGGTGCTGGAAGTGGAACCCCAATCCCATGACCCTCTCATGACCCTCTGGAAGGGGGGTTCATGATGGGGCGAGGCGGAGGGCGGAGGGCGCAGGCGGGCGCAGTGCGACAGCTGTGTGCCAACCCGCCTTCGCCCCTGTGCCCTCACTGCTCCACATCCCTCCCTTCTATTACCGGTAGCTGCAGCATGCTGAACAGGCATGGTCTCCCTGCCTCCCTCCCCTCCCCTCCCCCCCATCTCACTTGCTGCTCTTTGCCTTCCTCTCCTTGGCACTCTTCTCCAGCTCATACTTGTATCTAAGCGGGAGGGGGAGGGGGACAGGAGGGGTGAATGGCGTGAGTCGGGGTGGTGGTGGTGGCGGTTTCACGGGGCGTTCAGCGGGGTGTGGCAGGCGGGGGGTCAGGCAGGCTGAGGGGAAGGTAGCCATGGGTGCAGCACCTGCGCGGGGAGGTGCGGGGAGGGCCCCTGCAAGCCCCATCAACACCATCCTCGCGCCACACTTCCCTCCCCTCCCTTCCTCCCCCCTCCTCACTTGCTCCAGTTGACGATGCGTGCCACCGGGGGCGAGGCGTCCGGGTTGATCAGCAGCAGGTCCTCCTTGGCCTCGTCAGCCAGGGCCTGGGGTGAGGGGGGGTGAGGTGGAGGGGGGGTGGAGGGTTAAGAGGGGGTGAGGTGAGGATAAGGAATGCTGTGGAGGATGGTAGCAATACCGTAACTGTTGTAAAGCCCCTGCCGGTGGTTCCATGCAGGTCCGGGCTGGCAGGGTCAGCTGCAAGCCGGGAGAGTGCCGAGAAGGCGGGGAACCACCCAGCCCGAGAGAACGCTCCCTCCCTCCCCGCCCCTACCTTCCCTCCCCACCCATACCTCCTCATTCCCCCCCCCACCTGCGCCCTGCTTGTTGGCATGGCCCCCAGCGGCTGCCTCTCCGGCCCCGCCCCCAGCAGGAACACCTGCTTGGCGGTGATGCCCGCGTTGGCCTGCAGCGTCTTGCCGTTGATAACAACACTGTCCACCTTGACCACCGGCTTCACCTCTGCATGGGGAGGGAGGGGGGGTGTTGCGATGGGTGGAATTACCCCGGAATGCACATCCGACGGAGGAGGGAGGTCGGGAGGAGGGCAAAGTAGGCCAGGCAGACAAGCAAACCCCCCATGCACCCCCCATCCCCGTACCCCTGCATCACATGTTGCAAACCATGATGATGCCTTATCACACGGTCAGTTAGCTGTTTCCTCTCAACCACCCCTCCATGCACCCCCACCCCCAAACCCCTCCATGCACCCCCCACCCCCAAACCCCTCCATGCACCTCCATCCCCCCACCCCTCCATGCACCCCCCCACCCCCCCACCCCCACCCACCCGTGGGCTCATCCGAGTACTCGTCATCGAACGCCATCTTGTAGCTGTCCCGCGCGCCCCGCCGACCCAGTCCCAAGCTGCTGTCCCGCCCCACATAGTACCCGCCCGTCCCCCCCCGCAGCACATCCTCATACAACGGGTCGGCAGTCCAGTCATAGTCCGGGGACTGCAGCGCGCCCACTCCCGCGCCCGCTGCTCCGGTGCCGGAAGCCCAGGCGTAGGTGCCGCCTCCGCCATTCACGTAGCCGCCGCCGCCTCCGCCTCCGTTTGTGTAGCCTCGCTGGTAGCCTCCCCCGCCGCCCTCATACCTCCCATAGTACGCGCCACCCGCCGCCCCATCAGCTCCATCCGACATGCCCCAGGCCTCCTCAAAGGCCACATCCGCAAACATGCCCGCTCCGTAAGCGCCACCGTTGCCGGCGACGCCTCCCGCAGGGGGGGCAGCAGCAGGAGCAGGGGCGACACCTGCAGCCCCAGGATCCACCGCGGTGCCGTACTCCGCGCCCCAAGCACCCCCCGCAGCAGCAGCAGCATCGCTTCCTGCTGCTGGGGGGTTGTAGTAACCGCCCGTGCCGTACCCCCCTCCTGCATTGTAGCCCTGATTGCGGTACCCGGACTGATTGTAACTGCCATACTGGTTGCCGTTATAACTGCCGTACTGGTCGGCGGTATAGCTGCCGTACTGGTCGGCGGTATAGCTGCCGTACTGGTTGCCGTTATAATTACCGTACTGGTTGGGGTTGTACTGGTAGGGGTCCATGTAGGCGGTGTCAGCTGTCGGCTGCTGCTGCTGCAGTTGCTGCTGCTGCAGCTGTTGTTGCTGGGCGTATGCGCCCTGGCGGCCGGCGGGCTGGGGCTGGGGCTGCTGCTGCTGTGGGGGGGGGTAGCCGGGGGTGGCGGGGGGGTATCCCTGCGGGGAGCGGGGAAGCGGGGTGAGGAGCGGAGTGAGGAGAGGAGGAGAAGAGAGGAGAGGAGGAAGGGCAGGTGCGAGGGGCGAGGAGGGGGAAACGGAGTGGCGAGTTGCTTACCTCCGCCCCCGCCCTGTTCATGAGGTCCGCGTACTTGCTCATCTTGCCGCCCTCCGCCTCATCCAGGGAGTCCAGGTTGACGGAGTCGCTGGCGTCGTAGTCGTAGTAGCGGCGCTTGGGGGCAGCGGACACGGCAAGCAGCAGAGCCTGGGAGGGAGGGGAAAAAGAAATTCCAAAGTGTGAGGGAGGGGGGCGGCGGAGGGGGGGAGGGGGGGTGCAGGAGGGGAGGGGTGATGAGGGAGATGGTGCATGGAGGAGGAGCATGATGAGGGGAAGAGGGTTGGTGGATACGGGGGCAGGGGTTGCTGGGGTTAGGAGATACCGGAGCTGGGGGGGAGGTGGGCGGCTGGGCTGAGGGAATTAGAGCGATGAAGGAAAGGCGTCCGAGATGTGGCTTGAGAGTTTGAGAGTAGCTCTACAGGTTAAGCGTGACCCACAACGCTGCCTTATGAGTGCATATAACTACAGTCTTTTGCATAGGTTGAAGATGTTTCGCGGACGGCTTGAAGGGGGTTCTCCGCAGAAAAGGAACACCACGATTGGCGTTGCATGAAACGGCAACTCGTTTGTGCGCTGGGCCTGAGCGCAAATCATCTTTAGTTTACACAATTGTGAGCTGCGGTAAGGAATCTCCATATGCAGGGGTGGCGTATGTAAACAGCTTGCAGCGAGCGCAAGTATCGCCGCAGGGAGTCGGGAACCACACATTTGAGATCCTCAAAAACAACGGCTAAAGGGACCAATTCCAACCAGGATGTGACCTGTATGCTCTAACTGCGAGTCGCTTTCTGCTAGACGCGACCACCCGAGTAAACGCACCTGGCGTTGTGCCAGATGTTGCAGCTTGAACGCCGCTGGTCCATTGCAAAAAGCTTGAAATGGATGGGAGCAGGCCGAACGGCTTGTGCCAAGCGGTGTCGCAGGCTTGACACCCTTGGCAAGGGTGTTCATTTCTCCGGCGAGCCGGCGAACGACCACGGCTATTCCACAGGCGGCTAATGTGCCTTGTAAACGTTTATCGCGTACTGTATCTGGTAAAACAAATGGCGCAAGCCCAAAACAAACGTGCGGCTCAGGTTTGGTGAAACGAAATTTCAGGATACTTAAGAGACTGGGAGAATCGCTAGGCCAGGGCCATAAAGCTCAGCTACTGAAAGCTAACCATATACCAATTGGGTTAGCTAGCCCAGATTGTGGCGACCAGGGTGATTGCCGTACTAGTTGGGAAGAGCCCCTTCTGCGCAGCTATAAACACGCCCAGTCCACATCTCGCTTATGCAGATCCCTACGTGTTAGCTTAGGAATTGTACCACGGCGGATTGGCTTCAATTTGCTGCGCAATGTTGCGCAGAGGACATCCTTAGGTGCGGGAGCGCCACTGCGCCCCGTGTCGAATTACAAATTGCAAATTGCACACGACATGATCGTTCTGTTGATGGAACACATCCCACCCTACAGCTTTCCTTGCACGGCGGCTTGTCCTTGCTACCTTTCAGTGCTTTCTTTCGCTTAAAATGCTCTGTGATAGACTGCACGTCTCATCGCGGCGCTGCATCGGCCGTCAAACTGCCACCAGCTCGTCGTCGCCATCAACGGCTGCCACCATGAGCTGGCCACAAGCCACGCACTTCCCAACCAGCGTCCGACCTCGCCAGCCTGCATCAGATGTTTTCTGGCCCGCAGCGGTGGCCAGATCTACCTCCCGCGCCACTCAAACCGCCTCGGCCGCGAGCTCTGCCGTACAACCAACTCACACCCCTGCTTGGCCCGCAGCACCTCGCCTGCACCCCTGCCGCCGCCTAGCACTAGCCGCACACTCCCGCCCTACCAGCAGCACCACACTCGCAGCACCGCCCTCTCCCGCATCTGCAGCTGCTGCGGCACCCCGCTTCGGGCCGCCGCTGCCAGCCAACCCCAGCGGCCACCTCTGCCTACCGCTGCTGCCGCTGCAGCTGCCGCCCCACCACACCGGCCATTTCGGAAGGCGGCAGCGCTGCTGGTCCGCCGTCAGCTCGGAGGTGGTGACCGCCCCCTCAATCGAGGGCGGCAGCAGCGGTGGGACCAGCAGGGGCGCCGGTAGCAGGAAAGGTGAGGGTGAGGGTGGCAGTGGCTCCTCTAGCGCTGGCCAAGGCAATGGCGACGGCACTGCTGGCAAGCCCGGCAGCGGGGTGGGGGTCACGGGCGGTAGCGGCCGGAGCAGCAGCAGGGCCCGACGAGGGGCCCGGCCCCGCGGGCAGTCCGCCCCAGGTGGTGCGAGAGGCGGCCCCTCGCACAACGGCAGCAGCAGCGGAGAAGGAGGAGGAGGAGGAGGAGGAGGAGGCGGAGGTGAAGGTAATAGCGGCGGCACCACCGGGACAAAGGGCAGCAACAGCAGCGGAGGAGGCGGAGGTGTTAGCGGCACCACCAGGACTAAGGGCAGCAGCAGCAGCGGAGGAGGCGGAGGTGTTAGCGACACCACCAGGACTAAGGGCAGCAGCAGCAGCGGAGGAGGCGGAGGTGCTAGCGGCACCACCGGGACTAAGGGCAGCAGCAGCAACGGAGGAGGCGGAGGTGGTAGCGGCGTCACCGGGACTAAGGGCAGCAGCAGTAGCAGCGGCAGCAGCAGCACTAGCAACACCGCACATGCGAGTAGCCCCACCACCGACCCAAACGACAGCAGCAGGGGGGAGGGGAACGGGCGTGGCCAGCGCCACAGCGGTAGTGGCGGCGGCGGCAGTGGGGTTGCGGCTGGGGCTGGTGGCAGGAAAGCGGAGGGGAGCAGGAGCAGCAAAGGCAGCGGGAGCAGCAGTGGTGGTGGTGGCGGCAGTGGCGGCGGTGGCGGCGGGTCCCCAGAAGCCACAATCGTGGAGCGGGCGAGGGCATGCCGGTGGGTGTGCGTGAGAGGGGCGCGGAGGGGCATGTGGGAGCACTAGGAGGGAACACCCTCCCTCCCGTAGTAGCATTCCGGTGATAGCCGCCGCGACGTGAAGAGTACAGTGCGGCGAATGGAGCTGTGCACCAGTACATGGCAGCTGCCCCTACCACCTCATCCCGCGTGTAATACCATAACACCGACACCCTCCCCCCCCCTCACCCCCTCCCGCCCCCATACCCCTCCCCCCACCCCACCCAGCTCCATCGCCCAGCTGGTCGCCCTGTACGACACCGCACAGCGGGAGTACAACAACAACACCAACAGCACCATCGCGCGGAGTACGACAGGAGCGACTGGGGCGGCGGGGGGTCAGCCAGCAGCAGCAGGGGCAGGGGCAGCAGCAGCACCGGCAGCAGCAGCAGCCGCTGGGAAGGCGCAGCAGGGCTTGAGCCAGAGCCCCCTTGCTGCTGCTGCTGGGAGCGGTGCGGGTGGTGGAGGTGGTGGTGGTGGTGCCCCAGCTGCCGCGCTGCCTGCGGCGGTGGTGTGGGTGTTTCTGGCGGCGGCAGCGGAGCAGGTGGCGGGCTGGCGGCGGCGGTGGCAGCCGGGGCGGCGGGGGGCGGTGGGCAGGGGGGCAGGGGAGTGGCGGAGCCAGGTGAGGGGAGGGAGGGGCTGCAGTGCGGCGTCATGCGGGGTGTCATGCGGGGTGTGCCGCGAGGAGGAGCCACCGTCAGCGCGCTGTGTAGCAGGAAACACACGACCTGCGCCATCAGCCCCTGCCTTGACCTCCCCGGCCCCCCCCCCTCCCGCCCTTCCTTTCTCCACCCCCCCCCCCAGCTGTGCCTGCTGCTGTCCGCCTGCTGCCCGGTGGTGTTGTGGGCCGCGCGCCTCACCCCCGCGCGCGCCTGCCTGCTGCTGTCGCTGCTGGCGGAGGGGGCGGGCGCGGGCGCGGGCGGGGGGGGCAGGTTTCCGGGGGCGGAGGGGGCGCTGAGGCTGCTGGCGGAGGACAGGTGGGGAGGCAGGGAATAAATGATAAGTGCAGCAACGGAGAAGAGGGGTTGAGTAGTTGTCGGTGCTGGAGCCCTTGTCGTTAGCTTGTTGCTTAGCTCTGGCACCATCACTGAACGCATGGCTCCCCCAACCCCTCCCCCCCTCCCCCCCCCCCAGCCTCAACTCCCTGGAGCACTACTCCAGCGGCCAGGTGGCACTGGCCGCCTCCTGCTTCGCACGACTGGGTTTCCATCCGGGCAGGGGCTGGGTGGAGACAATGGTGGAGGTGAGGGGGGGGGAGCTGCTATGCAACCCCCTTCACAACCGCCCTCGCCGTTATCTCGCTCGCTCGCCCTCCCCGACCCCTCAACCCCAAACGTGTGGGTCCATATGGTTTCTCTCTTTGACCCAGCCCCCCCTTTCCCTCCTCTTTCCCCCCCCTCCCAACACACACACACACACACACACGCACAGGCCAGCCTGGGTCGGCTGTCCCGCTGGCGCCCCGGGGACCTGGCCTTCACGCTGTGGGCGCTGACCAAGTGGGGGGTCAGGTGGGGCGGGGGGGAGGAATGAAAAGAGGGAAGAGGGGGGTCAGAATGTGGAAGGGGGAGGGGGGCCACGCAACCCCCCCCGACATGTATGTTGTTCCTCTTCTCCGCGGCGGCCAGTCTTCTTCAACACCCCTCCCTCCCCCGCCCCCCCCCGCAGTCCCCCCACCGCCTGGATGGAGGAGTTCTATGTGGCGTTCCAGAGTGCGTGCAGGGGGGGAGGAAAGGGGGAGACAGCATGCCGAAAAGGGGGGGGGGGAACGGGTAGGGAGGGGGAAGGTAGAGGGTTTAATGCGGGTTCCTCTCAACCCATCTCAACCTCCCCCCCTCCCTGCCCCCACACAACACATTGCAATTTCTTTTTGCCCCCCACCCAACCCCTACCTACCTCCCTCCCTCCTCAGGCCGCGGCGAGTCGCTGAGCGAGTGGCACCTGGCGCTGGTGTGTTGGTCGCTGGGGGCGGGGGCGCTGCGGGGGGGGCCCCGCCCGCCGCCCGCATTCAGCCGCCACGTCATGCTGGAGGCGCAGGTGGGCGGGGGGGAGGAGAGAGGGAGGAGGGGGGGAAAAGAAGAGAGTCCGGCGTGTGCTGAGTTAAAATGGCAGGCTAGATGACCGGCTGCTGGTGAATGGGGAGGGAGGGAATGGTGGGAGGGAGGGGTGCTGTGTATAGGGTTAACCGGCATGGAGTTGGTGGGAGGGAGGGTGAGGGGGCAGGGAAAGGGGTAAAGAGGAGGAACCAGCTGTGTGACATGTAGGTAGCTCCCATCCCGCGTCCTCCCCTTCCCTCCTCCTCCCCCCGCCCCCCCCCAGGTTCGCTTCCCCACCCTGAGCAGCCGCGCGCTGGCCCACCTGTGCTGGGGGCTGGCCTGCTGCGAGGTGCGACCGCCCGACTTCTGGATTCGCGAGCTGTGCGAGGCGGCGCAGGTGGGGCGGGAGGGGGAGGGGGGGGTTGATGGGGGAATCTCGTCCCCCCTTAGTATAACCCTATACCGTTACTCCCCCGCTTCCTATCCCCGTTGCTTTCCCCGAACCTGTGGTTTCCTGCGGTTTTGGTATGTGGTCTTTCACCCCCCCTTCTAAAACCCCTCCCCTCCCCCACCCTCCCCCCCCCAGTCCCAGCTGCCCCACGCGCGCAGCGGGCTGGTGTTCTCCAACCTGCTGTGGGCGCTGGCGCTGTGGCAGCACACGCAGCACTGCGGGCCGCAGCTGCTGCAGGCGGCAGTGGCGCATGTAGGAGGGGATGGGGTGGGGAGAGGGGGGGGATGGGGGGGTAAGGAGAGGAAACTGGGGAGAGCTGCATGACGAAAGGGGGCTTCACCCTGGGTGGGTTGCTGCCTTGGACCCGCCCCACTCCACCCCACCAGAACTGCCACCCGCACCGGCAGCTGCTGCAGACCGCCCACCCACACCCATCCACCAACCCACCCTCACCCACCCACTCGCTTACAATTTGGCCGTACTGGCGGATACTGCCTTTTGATCCCCCTCCCTCTCCCCGTCCCCATGGAATTCCCTTTTTTCTCCCTCCCCCTTCCCCGCCTCTCCCCCCTCCTCCCCTCCTCCCCTCCCCCCCCAGTCCCCCCGCTGGCTGCCCGGCCTGTCCCCCCGCTCCCTGGCGGTGCTGCTGCTGGCTCTGGCCGACCTGGGGGCGGAGCCGGGGGGCGAGTGGACGGGGCTGGCGCTGGAGACGGCGCACAGGTACGACACTAGGAGGGGGGGAGGGGGGGGTAGGAAGGGGGTGATCACAGGCTGTACTAACCATACGGTAGAGGCGGGCTGGAAAGAGAGAGACGCTGTATACCGCAGTGGCGGCATGTGCCCACACCGCTGGTGCCGCATCTCCTTCCGCACACACCGCTGCCCGCTACTGCCTGCCTGCCCTGCACCCTACTATCTCCCCTAGTCTGCCCCTCCTCCGCCTGTGCGAAGTTCCATCTCCTCTCCCCCTCCCCCCTCCCTCCCCCCCCCAGGAAGCTGGCGGGTCTGGATCCCCCCTCCGCGGTGGCGGTGCTGTGGGCCGTCAGCAGGTTCGAACGAGCGCGGGCGGCAGCGGCAGCAGCAGCAGCAGAGGCGGGGGGAGGAGGAGCAGAGGCAGCGGAGGCAGCGGAGGGAGGAGGAGCGGAGGGAGCAGCAGGCTCCGCTGCCCCGCCGCCACCCCGGCGGCGGCGGCTGAGGGCGCTGGGCTGGGAGGAGGAGCTGGCAGTGGGGGATGGGGGTGTGGAGGAGGAGCCGGGGGGGCTGGATGGGGTCGCTAGGCTGCTGGGGGGCAGGGCGGGGGCGGGGGGTGGGGATGCCGGTCACCCCCCCGGGTTGCCGCTGCTGCTGCCCCCTCGCGGCTGGCGGGTGCGCTACAGCCCGCTGGTGCAGGTGGGGAGGCGACTGACTGGGGTGGTGGAGGGTGGGGTGAAAGAAGGAAAGTGGCGAGCTGCATGACGAGGCTGGAGGGGGTGGAGGGCGTGGGCTGGATAGTGGTAGAAAGAGATGCACAGCGGGGTGCAGTGGTGATGTGTTCGTGACGGGGGGAGGGGGCCTCATCGTGCGGTGGTGATGCAGGTGGGACAGGTGGCAGGGGGAAGGTGTACGGGGGGAGTGGGAACTGCTCGTAACGTTGATGGTGGCTGAAGGGTGCAGAGCACAGCAAGCAGGCAGGCACGGGAAGCGCTCCGTCCTTTCCCTCTCCTTTTCTCTCCCCAGCGCCCGCCCCCTCCCCTCCCCCCCGTTTCACTTTTATATAAATTTCCTCCCCCCCTCCCATTTGCTCAGGACCTCGCAATGGCAGCTGCCGGAGTGCTGCCTGCTGCTGGTGGTGGTGGTGGTGGGTTGAGCACCTCCGCCAGCATCAGCAGCATCAGCCCCCCAGGCGTCAGGGGTGGTGTTGCCCCCCCTCCTCCTCCCGCTGCCCCTGCCGCCCGGGTCCACTTTGCCGCCCTGGACGCCAACCAGATGCTGGACCTAGTGGGTGAGCCGGGGTGGGGATGGGGGTGGGGGTGGGTGGGGGTGGGATCAAATTAGGCCAAACCATGGGGTGGAGTGGGGAGGCGCGAGAAGAAAACCCACATATGACTCTGTGGCAAAACCCACATTAAACCCGTGGTTTGGTTTTGTTCCCTAACCCCCTTTCCCCACCCCTTCCCCTCCCCCCAGTCTCCCTGGCCGACCTGGGGGTGTATCCGGGGGATGGCTGGATGGCGGCGCACGAGCAGCGCATGGCAGCTCTGGCAGGAGGGGGAGGAGCAGGGAGGGCTGCAGCAGCAGGGGCCCGGCTGGGGTCAAGGTCCTGGGGGGTGCGGGGAGGTGGAGGTGGCAGTGGTGGGGGTTCCGGGGCCGAGGGCGGTCTGAGCCCCTACCAGTGGCGGCTGCTGGCGGCGGCGTACGGCAGTCTGGAGGGGGTGTGGGAGGGGGCGGTGGCGCCCCGGGCGGGGGAGCGGTACTGAGGGGGAGGAGGGGGGAGGAGGAGGGGAGTAACGAGAAAGAAGTGGAGCACCCGAATCCTGAATCTCATAGCCCGACCAATGATGCAATGACTGAGCGCGATGGTTGCGGTCAAGCTCAGGAGGTGGAGAAGAAGGATGTTCAATGTGTTGTGTGAGGAGGGGAGGAGGAGAGGAGGAGGGGGAGAAGGGCTGGGGGGGGCGGGCTGCTGCTGCAGGGTGGAGGGTGGAGGGAGGCGCCTGGGATGGGGGGAGGACCGGTGTGCGGGGGTGCAGGGGGCCCGACATGCGGGCAGTGCAGTGGAAGGAAGGAAGGGACTGCTTGCTTACGAGGACTGCTTGCTTACCAGTGCTTGGGTACGAGCGAAGGGGCTGGAGGGGGGCCCCGAGCTGCCCCTGAAGCAGCCCGCTGTAAGCCCTCTGTAAGCTCCCAGTAAACATGCATCCGACCATGCCATGCCGGCGACACCGGCACAGAGGCAAGGGCACATACTAGAGCAGTAGCGGGGCTGGAAGGGGAGGTGCGGGGATGGGAGGGGAGGTGCGGGGCTGGAAGGGGAGGTGCGGGGATGGGAGGAGGCTTGGGCCCTGGGCGTGCGGCGATCAGTGGGGCGCCATGGCAGCTGGAAACGGGTTGGGAAATGGGAAATGGAGAATCACCAAGGCGCTGTGCTGTGACATAGCCAACCTGGGCACAAGGAAGGGCGTCGGGATCATCGGGTAGTGATGAATCTAGTGATGACGGCTGGTGGTGAGCAGCATGAAGCGGAATGTCGGCGTCGCAAGGTCAGGGAACGGGATGGCTGGGGCTGTTGGGCCGTACACAAACGCTTGGATCTGGAGGTTTGAGGAACAGAAGCTAAGCGCGCATGGATGGTCTGGCATTTCGGTAGCTTATATATCCGCATACGTGATCATGTCATGCAGGGCAGTATATTGAAAACATAGGTAGCACCGCGCACGCCCAGCAATCAACATGCTCTCGGCGCTTCTCTCTTCATCCCTACGCCGTTGCGACTCCCATAAACGGATTATAGCATGTATTCACCACGTGTCTAGCATCCTTTCCGGCGGGAGCATTGGCGTTTGGCACTCGCCTGCCACTGGATGTAAGAGCCTCGTAACCGGGGTGTCTATTGGAGCGCTCGCAAATGCAAAAGATGAATTATGGCACCAAGCGGATACATATCAGCAGCGATGCTGCCTGGCCACTTTCGCCAGCAACACCTCAAGAAGTCCGAGCGATGCTCCAGACCTTCCCTCGCTGGCACGCCTGATCAAGCGGTATACGCAGTATTGGGCAGCTAAACGACAATGGGGGGACTGCGCTGCTGCCTTTTCAAGAGCCGCACAGGTGAGGTCTGCAATTTTGCAACCCTTCCTAGTGAAGTCAGAGCAGTTAGAAGGCAATACAGTTCTCCGCTGACGCTATGGCGCTATGCGCTGTGACGTGCTATAATCAGATCAAATGCTTTTCCTGACACCCCAACTCCGCCACCCTTCCTTCCTCACCTCTACCTCACTTCTCCTCCCTGCCCTCTCCCTTGTCACCTCTCCCAGCTCTGCGACCGCCCTGCCGAGCACCTCCTCATCCGCGGCCCACTACGCGAGCTGGCCGCCGCCTTCAAGCCGCTGGTACCTCAGCTGCACGACCCCGCTGCTGCCGTACAGCTGCTCCGCGCCCTCACCCGCGCGCACGCGCACGCCGTACCGCACTGCGCGGGCGAGCTGGCGGAGGCGCTGGTGGGGCGGCTGGGGGAGCAGCGGGGAGCCCTGCTGAAACAGCTGCGAGACGGGCTGAGCAACAAGAGTGGGAAGGCTGCCTGGAGGGAGGACAGGGACAGGGACAGATACAAGGACCGCAGGAGTGCTACTAGCAGCGGGGGTGCCACTAGCAGCGGGGGTGCCACTAGCAGCGGGGGTGCCACTAGCAGCGGGGGTGCCACTAGCAGCGGGGGTGCCACTAGCAGCGGGGGTGCCACTAGCAGCGGGGCGGCAGCTGCGGACTTGCTAGCTCAGCTGTTCTGGGTGCTCTCCATGGCGCCTGGGGAGCTGCTGCTGCAGCGGCTGGGCCCCGCCGCCGCCAGTTGCCTGACGGCAGCTTCGGAGCAGCTACGTGCCTTGCGGCGGGGGCCGGAGCAGCCGCCGCCGGACGCGTGCGCCGCTGTGCTGCTGGCGTGTGTCCGGCTAGCGCGTGTGGCTAAGGCATCGCATGCAGAGGCCGCCTCCTCTCACTCCCCCTCCTCCTTCTCCTTCTCCTCCTCCTCCTTCTCCTCCTCTTCTGTTCCCTCGCTTAGTTCCTGGGTTTCGGAGCACATGCCGCCGCTGCTGCACCACCTGACCGCATTCGTGTGCGAGCAGCCTCTGCCGCAGCAGCCGTACCCAGGACCCGCTGGTGCTGCTGCTGCTGCGCAGGGAGGCGCCCCTGCTGCCCCCAGCTGCTCCGTGCTGGCCAACACGCTGTTCGCGCTGGGGCGGCTGCACAGCGAGTGCGGCCACAGCCCCCTCCCGCGGCAACTGGAAGGGCTGGAGGTGCTCATCGGGGCGCGGCTGGAGCAGCAGAGCCGGAGGGAGCGGTGGAGGAGGCAGGAGCAGGAGCAGGAGGAGCAGGGCAGGAGGAAGGAGGCGGAGCAGGCAGAGGGCGTCGTGGAGGCCGGCGCTCAGCAAGACAGCATGAGCACCAGCACGAGCACCAGCACCAGCACCAGCAGCGGCGTTACCGACCAGCCTGGCGACTTCTTCACCCCCACCGAGGTGTCGCTAATGCTACTGGGCTGCGCCCGCCTGAACCGCCGCCCGCCTCCACAGCAGCTGCTGCAGCTGCTAGCGGAGCAGGCGGGACAGGCAGCGGCTGCCACGGTACTGCAGCTCAGACAGCAGCAGCAACCGCAGCAGCAGCAGCAGGGGAGGACAAGCGCCGCCGCCACCACCTCCACCCCGCTGATGACCACCCTGGACGTCTCCAACGCCCTCTACTCGCTAGCGCTGCTGGACGCCACCGGCCCCGGCGGCGCCTCCCCCCTGGACCTGCCGCTGCTGCGCCTGCTGCTAGCCCTCACCGCGCTGCTGACCGCCCGACCCCACGACTTCAAACCATCCACCCTCGCCAACTGCCTCTACGCACTGGCGCGCCTGCGCCCAGGTCACTCCCCGCTGCTGCGCGCCCAGCCGCATGATAACTACTACCAGACCGTGGATTCGCTGGGCCGCGGCAGCTTCCGGGCCCGGCAGGCCGCGGTGCGGGCGCTGGCGGGGGAGTGCGCGGCACGGCGCTTCGAGGGTTTCAGCGCCCAGGATCTGAGCACGGCTGTACTCTCGCTGGCTCAGCTGGACTACGGGGAGGCGGGATGGTACGACAGTGCGGTGGATGCGGCGGTGGTACGGCAGCCGGCGGTGTTCCTGCGGGGGGGGGCTGCGGGGGAGCGGGACTGGTGCCAGATGCTGTACGGGCTGGGGCTGGTGGGGCAGCGGGAGGCGGCGGGTGTGCTGCTGGGGGCCATGCATGCGGTGGGTGCGGATGTGGGCGGGAAGGAGGGTGGGCAGCGTGGTGGCAGCAGCAGTGGCGGCAGTCAAGATGTGCTGGGCATGCTGCGATCCCGCGCCAGTGCATTGGATTGCTGCGGCACGCTGTGGTCGTTGGCGGTGCTGCAGCTGCATGCACCCGAAGTGGGGGCGGCGGTGGCGGAGCGGCTGGGGGTGCTGCTGGCGCGGGGCCAGGTGAGCAATGGGGAGCTGGTGAGGGCCGCCTGGGCGCTGGGGGCGGGACTGCCCGGGCCCGGAGAGGGAGGTGGAGGTAGAGGTGGAGAAGTTGGGGAGCACCCGAGGGTACGGCACCGGCGACTGCTGGTGGGTCTGTTGCGAGAGGTGGCGGGGCGCTGGGAGGCGGCTGCAGCGCGGAACGAGCAGCGAGTGCGGGAGCGGGAGCGGAGCAGGAAGGAGCGGAAGGTGTTGTGGCCATGGGACGAGATGCCACTGGAGGAGAAGGAGGAGAAGAAGGAGGAGGCGGCGGATGAGTGGCCGTTTGACAAAGAGGCGTTGGGGGTGCTGTGGCGGCTGCAGGAGGTGCTGCAGGCGGCAGGGGAGGTGGAGGCGGTGCGGCCGCTGGTGGCTGCGGGGGAGTGCTGGCGGCGGCGGTACTGGCTGCAGCACGCCATGTGGCGGGCGGCGGGGCAGCCCGCCAGGCGCCCTCTCAGGTTCAGGGGGCAGGAGGGGGAGGCGAGGGAGGAGGAGGAGAGGGGCGCAGCACCCCGGGTGGAGCCAGGGGGCTCCGATGTGCCCTGGTACCGGTATTCGTCCCGGTCGGGGAGCTCCAGCAGCACCGGCTACCAACACCACCCGGGGGGGCAATGGGGACGTGGACGCTGGTAGAGGGGAGGGCGTTGGGACTTGGGAGGGGTGTGGCAACGGAGGGGTGTGCGGCGGTGCAGAGACCGCTGTGAGCCGGTTGTGCGGTTAATTGTGCGGGTGTGTGCGTGCGAGGTGCGGGAGGTTGCTTGGCAAGGGTGCGTGTGGTCCCCTAATGGACCCCCGGGACTGCGTGGCCCTGGTTGTAGTGGCTGGCTGGCTGGATGGGTGTCCGGCCCCTGTGTGACCTGTGGTGCGGCTGCTGGCCGGTATGTTGGATACTGGTGCAGGCATGCAAGCGTGCTGCTGCAAGTGGTTGTGGGGCGGGTGGGGGGGGGTCAGTAAATGCGCATTCGTGCTGGACCTCCCAACAACGGTTACAACAGCAGCAGCGGTAAGGGCCAAGTGAGGGCCACATACCAATGCATATGCGCCCCTACATGCTAGATGACCCCACCTGCTAGTTTCACGGCAAAACATGCAGCAAGCAAATCCGCCTCCCAACAGCTCCAAATACCACATACTTAAAACTGCTACAACGTACACCCACAAGCAAACGTCCTCCCACTGGGGCGTGCTGGCTACTACGCCCGCATATACCACCCAGGCACCCACTACTGTCCATCACAATTGCCCGCGGAAACTAAACCCTGTATCCAGATTAGGAATTCAGCTAGATAGCGTGCGTCAGACGTACTCCGTCTGTAAGACATCAGCCCTCCTACACGACGACTACAAACGCAAAGCCAAAAGCACAATGCTCCTTATCATGCACATGCAATTAAACTACTTCACACCGCCTCAGAGGGCCCCAGTCGAACGCAAGGCACGTCAGGGCACGCGCCCCCCCCACCGCCCATCTGCCCAGCCTTAACCCTGCCAGCCAGCCCGGATACAGCCAGCCAGCAGGGACGGGGTGGGATACGGTAGCAACGCAGCACGCAGAGCACAGCGGAACACAGCACAACGAAACGCAGCTGTACAGCACAACGCAGCACGCAGGTCGAGTTTCGAGGCAACAGTTAAACCTCCTAGATATAACAGGCAGGACGATGCATTTCTAGTACTACTCACAAACAGCATAAGAACGTAACACGGACAAGCCTTCCCACCTCTACACCAACATACATGGATGAGCGGTGAGTAACACATCGCATAATAAACCATGACCAATCAAGTGACGACGGCTGTTCCTTAAACACACACGCAGATCAAGCATGCGAATCAGGCTCAATGAGTTACGTACGTCGGCGAGGCCAATACGTGTGAGAGGCGCTCGAGGCAACGGGTGACCCGTGGGTCACTCCCCTCCAACTGGCGCGATGTCGTGAGGTTACCCCTCCCTTTAGGACTCCCTTACTGCAGTCTTGCTATACGCCCGCAGACAGGTCAGTTGCAATAGCCAGCTAGCATGTAGCGACCCGTGTCATCCAGTTGGTGGGTCAGTGGATCAGCGGACCCCACTCACATGCGCAGTCCTCCTCCTCCCCTTCCCCCTCCCGCCCCCCCTCCCGCTCCACCTCCCGCTCCTCCCCCTCCCGCCGCCTGCCTGCGCTGATACTCCCCCGCGCTGGTCAGCCCCCACCGTCCGCCCCCCAGGCACTCCAGCACGTGGGTGTGGTGCTGCAGCAGCTGCGGCCGGTGGCCCACCGACACGTAGCAGCCGATGCGCTTGCTGCGGGGGGGGAGGGGGAGCGGGGTAAAACTTTGCAACGTAGGAGGGTAGTTGTAGGTGTAGGCGAATAGAGGCTTATGCAGTGACAGGGAAACAGGTGGCAGCCATCGCAGCACTCCCCCCCTCCCGCCCACTCCCCCCGTCCCCCACCGGATGAGTCCATACAGCCGTGCCTCCGTGGGGCCGTCCAGCGCCGAGGTGGCCTCGTCCTGGGGGGCGGGAGGCGGGGGGAGGGATGACATGAGGGATGACATGAGGGCAAGCTGGAGGGGCCGCCTGGGAGGTGCACAAGGAGCATCACCGGCCCAGATCCCCACTGCCCGCTTCGCCTTAATACGTGGTCTCCTATGGTTTGCTATGTGGTCCCTGCCCCCCTTTCCCCTCCATCCCCCTCCCCCCCACCAGGAACGCCAGCGCCGGCTGTGCCGCCAGCAGCCGCAGCACCGCCACCCGCTGCTGCTCACCCACCGACAACACAGCCGACCAGTCCAGCTCCACATCCAGACCGCCAACCTGGGGGGGGGGGAAGGTGACGGGGGAGGGGAGGGGAGGAATTGCGTTGTGAGTACGTTCCTACTCGCGGCCAGTTTTCTTAACACACCTGTGTGCGAACCCGACCGACCGCCCCCCCTCCACCTAACACCGCATTCCCCATACGCCCGGCCCGCCCCCCCCCATCCCCCCGCTCTCACCCTCTGCACCAGGTCCGGCAGGCTCACATCGTCCAACAGCGACAGCAGCGCCTCGTCACTCAGCGGGGGGGAGGGGGAGGTGGTAGGGGCAGGGGAGCGCCCACCTCCTCCCCCTCCTCCACCTCCTCCGCTACCCAGCAGCGGGGACCGCTCGCCACGATTGCGCCCTCCCCGCCCCCCTCCTCGTGTTGCCCCCCCCTCCTCGTCTGTCCCCGCCCCTGCCCCCGCCTCTTCCTCCTCCTCCTCGTTATCGTCCAGCCGACTGGCGGGCCGGGAGGGCGGGGCGCTACCGCTGTAGCCTAGCGGGGTGGCAGGGAGGGCGCCGGAGCGTCAGGGGGAGGGGGTGCGGGAGGGGGTGTAGGAGCCATGCAACGTGGGGCATGCGACGCAGCAGGCAGCGCACCCAGATGACACCTACCTAATCCCCCGGGCCCAACCCCGCCCTTCCCCTCCGCCCTTCCCCTCCCCACTGCTTTGCCCTAACCTGTGGTTTGGTATGTGCTCCCTGACCCCGCCCCCCCCCCCCACCACTCACCCCTGCTTCCCGCCTCCAGCGGGAATGTCAGCTGCGTGCGCAGATCCCCCAGCGGCATGAAGGGCTTTTGGGGCAGAAAAAACACACACGCCCCCCCTCCCCCTCCCCCTCCCGGCAGCAGCACGGTTCCTCCCCCCGCTCCCCACAGCCCCGCAATGGCTCGCAGCAGCGAGGACTTGCCGCAGCCGCTGGGGCCCACCACAAGCAGGGACTGGCCTGCGTGCGTGTGTGTGTGTGCATTGGAGGGAGAGGGGGGCGGTAAGTTGGTGATGCGGGCGATGTGAAGGAAAGAGGAAAGGCAGCTCCGTAGCCGAGGAGAGGATGCAAGCACCTCACCCGCTCGCCTGCCCCTTCCCCCGTGCATTCACCCGAGGCCCCTCCCTCCTCCCTCATCCCCCCCCCTGGCCCCCCACCCTCTCACCCGGCTCCAGAGTCAAGCTGATATCCGCCGCCAGCAGCCTCCCGCCCCCTCCTCCCCCGCCTCCTCCTCCTCCTCCTCCCCCCGGGGTGACCACTCGCAGCCGCTGCAGCACCAGCCCCCGCACCCCCGCCGCCACCCGCCGCCGTATCACCTCCCCGCCACCCGCGGTAGACAGCAGACGGGAGGCGGCGGCAGCAGCAGCGGCGGCACCTGCTCCTGCACCCCAGCATCCCTCCTCCCCCCGCTCCTCCTCCTCTCCCCCTCCCTCCCCCTCCCCCTCCCTCTCATGGTGCGGTGCGGCGCTCATGGCATCAAGCAGCGCTTCCAACCGCTCCGTCTCAGCCTGCAGGGGGGAGGGAGGGGAGGGGGGGTTGAAGATGAGGAAACTGACGAGCTGTGTGACGAGGCTTCACCAGGGGTTGCTAAAGGTTTTCCTTACCCCCCTCCTCGGTTTATCCCCCCCACCCCCTCTCCAGTCATCATCACCGCGGACCCGGTATCGGTAGGGAATACTAACCAACACTTTGTCTTGTGGCGCCCTGCCAACTCCTACCCCCATTGCTTTGCCCTAACTTGTGGTCTCCTATGGTTTGGTATGGTCTTTGACCCCCCTCTCCAGTTCGTCCGTTTTCCTCACTTTTACACCCCTTCCCCTAATCTCACCGCCAGCCCCGCAATCTGCGCCAGGTTGTTTATGATGACCGACAGCGCCGCATCGATGCGCGAGAAGGCGAAGGAGGCCTGGCTGATCACCCCGAACTCGATCTCACCCGCAAAGTACCTGGGAGGGGAGGAGGGGGAGGGGCGTACATAGGAGGGGGGTCAAAACATAGGAGGGGGGTCAAGAAAGACAACCAAACCACAGGGGCGCCTCTCCCTGAATACCGTACACGGCGCAAGCAAGCAAGCAAGAGGTCTTCACCCCCCCTTCCCCCCCACCTGGGTGCAGTGAGCAGCGAGGGCGCCAGTATGGTCGCGTAGCTGTAACCGCTGGTCCAAAGGTCGTACAGCGCCGCCCAGCGGATGCGCTCGGCCGCCACCCCCAGCACGGCAGCCAGGCGGGACAGCACACGGACCCGCTCGGAGGACTCACCTGGGGGGGAAAGGGGGAGGGGGAGGCGGGTAGGAGAGGAATCGGGACACTTGAGGGCAACACCAGCAGCGTCACCGCGGCGCTTGTCAGGCCAGCTCCCCCACTCCCATGCATGGTTGCTGCTTCTCCTTCCACGGCCCTCCAAAACACACACACCCTTTCCCCCCACCCCCCAACCCCACCCCTGTAGAATGCGATGCTCTCCGCGTTCTCCCGCACGCGCACCAGGCTGAAGCGCAGGTCCGCCTCGCGGGACAGCATCCTGAAGCAAGGGGGGAAAGGGGGGGGCGGGGGAGGGGGGAGATAAGTGAAGTTATCAGACAGCGTGTGTGCGGACGGGGAAGGGAGGCCGCTGAGGACCCAGGGGAGTGGCGGCATCAGGTGCGACCCGGGGCGGGCCCCGAGCCACCTGCTGCCTCCACTCCCCTGGGTCCCCCTCGGAGGGGGCTCTTTCAACATCCAGTGAGGTTACCCTCTACTGTAACCCCCTCCCCCTACCAAACCCTCCCAGCCTCCCTCCCCCCGCACCTGTAGTACAGGCTTGTGAGCACCCTGCCGAACATTGCGGTGGTGACAAAGGTGCCCACCCCCGCGTACACGAACATGAACAGCACCAGCTGCCCCGACACGCCCCACAGCACACCTGGTGGGTAGAGTGGGAGAGGAAGGGGGAGGGGGGGAGGGCGTTCAGGTATGGGGCTATTACTGGGGTTTCGGAGAGAGAAGCCGGAGAGAGAAATCTCCAAATTATACGTTCCAATTCGCGGCCACCTTTCTTAACACCCCCACCCCACCCGCCCACCCACCCGCGAACGCCACGCAGTTGAACACCTTGCGGCACACTGTGAGCGACAGCGCCACACTGCTGCGCGTGAAGGAGCCCACGTCGTCGCAGATGCGCTGGTCTGGGTTGTCCACTCCGCCCAGACCGCAGGAGGGGGCGCGGAACAGGGAGGATAGCAGCGGGGAGGGAGAGGAAGACGAAGAAGAGGAAGAACCCTTGCCGACGGCACCGCTGCTGTTGCTGGTGGTGCTGCTGCCTGCTGGCTCCTTGTCAGCAGTGCAGCCACCGCTGGTGGTGCCGGCGCTGGTGCCGCTGGTAGCGGTGAGGGAGTGGTGGTGGTGGTGCTGGTGGGCAGTAGCGGTGGTGGGGGGGGAGGGGGGCAGCGCCTCCGTGTTGTCACTGCGCTGCCGTAGGTGGTAGAAGGCCCTGAGGGGGGGAGGGGGTAAATGAAAAGTGAAGCAACGGAGTTCGAAACCCAGTATTCCGAGGGGGGATTAGAGGGGTAGAGGGGCGTCATGGCACCCACAAGTCCCCTATACGACCCATCGCAACCTCCCTCCTATCTCTCCCACGCACCTGTTTGCAAAGTAGGCGCGTGTCAAACGGCGAGTGAGGTAGGCCCGCCAGGCCAGCACCAGCCGCTCCTGGGGGGCATAGCACGGGAGGCGGGGCACAGCATGTGGGCACAGCACGGGAGGCGGGGCACAGCATGTGGGCACAGCACGGGAGGCCGGGCACACGTGCCAGCACAGCACAGCACGGGACTCGGCAGGGCACAGCATGTGAGGACAGCACAGCACGGGTGGCGGGGCATAGCACGGGGGACACAGCACAGCACGGGGGGCGGAGCACAGCACGTGAGCGCAGCACAGCACGGGAGGCGGGGCACAGCATGTGGACACAGCACAGCACGGGAGGCAGAGCACAGCACGTGAGCGCAGCACAGCACGGGAGGCAGAGCACAGCACGTGAGCGCAGCACAGCACGGGAGGCGGGGACTAGCATGTGGACACAGCACAGCACAGGGGGCGGGGCACAGCACGTGAGCGCAGCAGAGCACGGGAGGCGGGGCACAGCATGTGGACACAGCACAGCACGGGAGGCAGAGCACAGCACGTGAGCTCAGCACAGCACGGGAGGCGGGGCACAGCATGTGAGCGCAGCACAGCACAGGAGGCGGGGCACAGCATGTGAGGACAGCACAGCACAGGAGGCGGGGCACAGCACAGTGGACAGGGTGGACAGCAGCACGCATGTGTGCCCCCCACCCCATCTCTCGCTTCAGCGGCCTCCCTCCTAAAACACACATCAGTGATTTCTAACCTCTACCTTACTATGTGTACCCCGCCCATTCAGGATTGTGACTCCGTCGATGCACTTATTTATAATTTTCCCCTCCCAGTGGCTTAGTTTATCCCTGTAGTTCCTACTGCCCCTCACCTCCATCCCACCCCATTCCTCCCCGGGCCCCTCACCTCCACCCAGGAGTTGAATGAGAAGAGCGGTGCGGCGATCAGGATGATGACCAAGAACTTACGAACCGCGGCGTAGAAGCCAGCTGAGGTAGGCAGGGGGCAGGGGGGGCAAATAGGAGGTGGATATTCCGCACAAGCCGGCATTAACAAGGATTGCACAAATGTAGCCTATGTAATCTCCCGACAGTACGAAAATACTGTTGGCGGTAACCGGTTTACAAAGACTTACATACAGCCGTAAGACTAGCTAGTAGCCACAGCAGCCACTCTGATTACGGTAAGTACAGAGCATAATACACGGATCTACAACAATACCCGCACAGCCCATCTTCCCATTCCCCCCGGCCCTTCTTCCCTCACCCACCTACGTCCTTGCCGGACAGAGCGGTGCTGAAGTCACGTTGTGCGTACGAGATCTGGTTAGGGGAAGAGGGGGGGGGTGCGGGTGGTGCGTGGTTAGCGGTCGTCAGTAATAGTGGCAGCCGGGAAATACTGGAGGATAGCCGGTGCAGGCTGGGTCGCGGGGGACGCAAGATGCGGTGCAATGAATGCGGGGTAGGTCTAAAAATCCTCTTCGTTCCTTCCTACTTAAGCTTGCAAGCCAATAACCCTAACCGCCTTAAGAGCCGACCCAGATCACCAAAGGGCCCCCCCCCTCCTCTCCCTCTAAGCCCGGTCTCACATGCACAGAGAAGAGGGTGGTGGCGAGGGCCAGGGAGATAACGGCAGCAGCGTAGCCCCGGGCTGCCCACCGTTCCTCACCTGGGGGAGGGGAGCGGAAGCGGGAGCGAGGGAGAGGACGGGAAAGAGCTACGGTATCTACTGAGCAGCGAGTTACCGATGGATGGAGCATAAAGGAGGATGTTCAAGAAATGGGGGTTATAGGAAAGAAAGCGTTAGTTTTGAATGCATGTTAGATCACTTGCATGTGCGGGTACTGCTGTTCCGGCCTCTGGATGGGATGTCTGTCAAATGGGTCACAGAGGAAAATGCGGCCGGCCCATACCAGTGGTTGATTAATGCCCATCACCCACCAGTAAACCATATTTTGGCGACTCGCCACCATTTGGGCAGCACAGAACTCAGGGATGCCGCGGTAGAGGCATGCGCAGCCACTGGGCTACTGCCCATCCTCCTCCCTGAAACGTCGTCGGAAGCGGCTTCGACCTGAAGAGCTGTATGGGGCGCAGCTGTCTGTCTCGCCTGGGCACCTGTGTCGACTGTCATCCTGCTGCCTTCTCCTGAATGCGACTCGCTAATTGCTGCACCATTACCGATCTACAAGGGTTTTAGCAAGAATGTGCAAGAAGCATACCGCAGGAATGCATGCGTGTGAAGCTGTGGATAAGCCTGGACTTGTACTATCGCAATGAGCTTGAGAAACTACCGATCACGAAACGTTTCTGCATCTTTAATTTTGGTCGCCGGAGGACGCTAAGAAGTAGCTATCGGTTCAAGAACATGTGCTTTATTGGCCCCAGCATTAACACCGTAAGTTGTTGCTCCGAATAGTAACTCTTTTTTCAATTCCGTACAACAATACGAAGCCTGCTGCTGGAAGCCGAAGGCACCCTGTTAGCCATTCAAAAAGTTTCCGGACTCTTGACTTATTAGACTCTGTGATGATGGATGGAAAGCCTCGAGTCGCCCACCGGATCTATACAATGTGCGCCCTTCATATGACGACTTCTTCATAACGAGCAGTAGGATTAGTCGATATATACTTATCAGAGCCATTATTACCGCATCGTGTTGGGTCCAGTCCTTGCTGGGTCTAACCGAAAGAACCGCGGTTCTGCCCTTGCACCCATTTTTAACGCGGGGCTTCTTCTGGTTGCAAATATTTTATGTAATTTAGCTGCAAATTCGAAACGGTTTTGGAGTATTCTGCGAGGACGTAGCATCTGACCAACTTCTGGTCTTTGCCACCGGAGTCTGCCGAGGGCTCTGTGCGTATGAGGGAGCTAGGTATAAGCATCAGAGGTAAGGCTACGAGTTCGAGGCACTCGCCTTAGACGGTACTTGGTCGAAAGCCATCTTGGGCTTGCATGGCCGCTCCTTGCAGGGGAGCTGAGGATGTCCCTTGCACGCTCTTGACAGGGTTTCAGGGGCACCGCTTGAATTTAGCCGTGATGTATGCGCACCATGTAAAACCTCTCCTGTCTGCCTGCGTGTGCAAAACCATTGCAATTGAAATGCAGTGGCGCTGGAGGCCGCTCTCCTGGCGCTGGTGGCTCTCGCTCTGCTGCCGATCGAAGTTCAGCCATGCGGCCACCATGTCGTGCAACGCGACATACAGGCCCTGGTCGCGATGCATAAGGCCCACCAAGCGGCGCACCCCATGTCCGGAGCCTGGGGCCCGGCGCATGAGGTCGGTGCAGGCGACGCCGACTACCCTGACACGTACGAAGGATATGATGACCAAGACACCTTTCAAGAAGCGGAAGATGATGGTGATGTTGAAGATGAGGATGATGTTGTCAATGAAGGCGGGGTGTCGCGATACGAGTGGGAGCTGGGCAGCTTCAGCGGGGAGGCGAGGCGCCGCCGCCGCATGCAGCAGGTGCGGGGTGAACGAGGGCCGCTGGGACCTGGGGGTTAGAGGAAACGTCCCCCATAAGAACAAGAAAGAGCGAGGCATTGGGGATAGGAGCGAGGCGACAGGGTGCCGCATGTGCTTCTTGGAGGTGACGTGCGATTGGAGGTGATGTGGGTCGGGGCGATATGGGTCGGGGCGATGTGGGTCAGCCTTGGTTGTAAGCGGGTGGGTGTTTCCAGGCGCTGGCGACAGGAGCTGACCCAGATCAGATCTCGTTCCATCTTCCCTCTTTCCCCCATCCCTCGGCCCCCGGCTCACTCGCTGCCATATGTGCGCTCCTCCAACCCTTCGTCTACTTAAACAACACCTAACAGCCCGTTTCGAGTACCCAATACACATTATTACCCCCCTCATCCACCCACCCCTCCCGTCTTCTTTCCCGCAGTCCCCCGCGTCCCCTCCCGCCCCCGCCCCCATCCGGCTGTCAGTGACCTATCAGCGGCTGGACGCACTGGATGCGGGGCAGCAGCAGCTGCTGGGGCGGGTGGTGGAGGGAGTCAGGCGCATTCTGCAGAAGTTCATAACGGTGGGAGGCGGGGGATGATTGACATGGTTTATTTGTTTTGTAGGAAGTCCATAGCTTTGGGGTCATGGGTTGTAGTTATTGTAGGAATAGGAGAGACGGGGGAAGGAAGTGGCAGAAGCGGGGAGGTTACGGCGGTGAGCAGCGCCTTTCATAGCACCGGTTGAGCTGCTCCACCGCAGACTACCGTAATCTCACACCCAGGATACCCACACTCATGTCTCCTCCCCCCTCCTCCCCCCTTCCCCCTCCCCTTCCCCCTCCCCTTCCTCAGATCAAGCGCCCCCCCTCGGGCGGCCTGCTCGCCGACCCCTACTGCGCCTCCTTCTCCCCCTCCTCCGGCTGCACCGCCTACTACCCCGACTTCTCCCTCCGCCGCGCCAGCAGCAGCAGCAGCAGCGCCCTGCAGTGCGGCCTGGCCTCCCTGCTGCCGCAGCACGTGGTCAACCCCGCCAACTGCTCGCGGAGGGCCACTGCGGCCACCCTGCAGGCGATGCTGGCGGGCAGCTGGACGGGGGGGCCGGCCTCGGGGGCGGGGGGAGGGGCCTCGGCGTACGGCTCCGGGTGCAGCAGCTACGCGGGAACACAGGTGGGTGGCGGGGGAGGGGGTTTAGGGTTGAAGGGTGAAGAGGGTTGGAAACGAGCGTCAGGCTGGGGCCAGCCATGGGCATGGACCCGGGTCGCGCTGCTGCTCCTGCCCCCACCCCCGCACCTTGCCTCCCTGTGGTGCGGTACAACACGGCCGGTCGGGCGTCTATCACGTTATGTACTGTAGGTGCTGCTCCGTCTTCCTCGGCCCTCCCCCAAACTCCCCCCGTCTCGTCATACAGCTCGTCAATCTCCTCCTCCCCTCCCCTTCTCCCCAGGGCGAGCCCACCGACATGTACCTCTACATCACCGCCGTACAGAACGCCGACTGCTCCGCGGGTGCAGCCGCCTGGGCGCGCCCCTGCCTGCTGGACCTGGGCGACAACCGGCCGCTGGCGGGGGCGGCCAACATCTGTCCCTCGGCGCTGGGGCTGCTTGGGGAGGAGGCGCTGAGTGCGGTGCTGCTACATGAGATGATACATGCGCTGGTGAGGGGGGGGAGAGGAGGGGTCAAAGTAGACCAAACCATGGGAAACCACGTATTCGGGCAGGAATTTGGGGGAATGAGGCGGCAGGGGAGGGGGGAATAGCAGCGAGTGATGTCCAACCGACCCACATCGCATTGAGGTGCAGCCCATGCCTTGCACTCCGCGCCTCCGTTTCTAACTTACGCTCCTGCCTGACCCACATCACCATCACCATCACCGTATCTACTGGGATGCTTACCGCCCCCTCCCCTCCCCCTAAAATCCAGCTTAATGCGGAGTCTTCATCCATTTTAATCCCCTCCCCCTCCCCCCCACCCAGGGTTTCACCGAGTCCATGTTCAACCTCACTCGCCGCCCCGACGGCTCCCACCGCCCCCTCTCGGAGGTGGTGCAGGTGGCGGGGGGCAGCAGCAGCGGCAGCGGAGGGGGCAGCGGGGTGAGCCGGCTGGTGACGCCGGCGGTGGTGGCGGCGGCTCGGGCGCACTGGGGGTGTCCGGGGCTGGCAGGGGCGCAGCTGGAGGAGGAGGGCAGTGCGGGCAGTGCGGGCAGCCACTGGGAGTACACACACTATCAGGTGAGTGTGTGGGGGGGGGAGGGGGAGTTGATGGGTACCCGGATATCTTGGGATAGGGGAGGGTGAGGCAGGTGGGGAGGCCGGCACGGTATGTAGTACATACATCGCTGCAGGTATGACGGGAGGAGACTCTTGTCGCTGTTTCTCAGGTGGTCTAGAAAGGCCCCCTGATCTCCCGTGTCTCCATGTGGCCTTCGAACTGCACCCCACTTCCCCCACCCACCCACACCCATGGACTTCAAATTCCAGTGCTTCACTTCCCCCCCTTTACCCCTCTCCACCCCCTTTCCCTCCCCCTTTTCCCCCTCCCCTCCCCCCCACCTCCCCCCCCAGGGCGAGGTCATGGTGGCCTCCACCATCTTCTCCGCCTCCGGCTCCCCGCCCGCCCTCTCCAACCTCACCCTGTCGTACCTGGAGGACACGGGGTGGTACGGCGTCAACCGCAGCGCCGCGGGGCTGCTGTCCTGGGGCGCGGGGTCGGGCTGTGCGCTGCCCTCCTCGCCCTCGTGCTGGCAGTACATGCAGGAGGTGCCGGAACAGCAGCTCTTCTGCGACCCCAGCACTGGTGGGGCAAGGGGGGGGGGGTTCATAGGACATGCCGAACCATAGGAGGGGGTGGGAAGGAGCATGATGGTGGGCGGCTGGGGCTGCATGGGGTGTGAAGACGAGCGGATGTGTGTTGGCTGGAGGAAGTGATCAGTGACAGGCTGACAGCTACCGACCCCTAGCGCATGGAGCCCACCCTGCCTCTGGTCCCCCCATGCGCCCTTTTGCCTCCGGGGTTCTTACCGGGGTTACTCCCTCCTTACCCCCTTACCTCCCCCCCACCAACCCACCCACCCCCCACCCCCCCACCCCCCCAGGCGACAGCTCCTCCCTCTGCAGCCCCGACCACAAGGCCCCCGGGATGTGTCGCTCGCTCAACTTCACGGGCGGCTGCGGAATGGTGCTCTCACGGAATGCGGAGCAGACGTGCCTGGGTGAGCAGAAGGCGGGAGGAAGACGGGTGGGGGTAAACAGGAGAGGCGGGGCGGGTGGGGCCGTGGCAGAGGCTGCAACAGGGTGGCCAGAGTATGGGGGTCAGGAGGGTAACACAGTTTCAGGCTCAGGGGAAAGCCCAGCTTAAGGAACCCCCGTCAAAGCCGGTCAGACCCAGCGCCCCACTCCTCCCCCCTCTGCTGCTGCAGGCCCCAACGCCGCCTACGACATGCCCGATGTGTTTGGCTGGGGCACCGGCTCCCCCTCCACCCGCTGCTTCCCGGTGGTGTACCGCTTCCAAGCCACGGTGGGCAGCAACAGATACACCTTCCCTGCGACAGGTGAGTGTGTTTGGGGGGGGGGTAGGAGAGAAAGGGGGGGGGACAAGGGGAGGAGGTGGGAAGGGGGACCGGAGGCAACCGCTGTGGACGCCCCACACGCCCCAACTGCCTTTCCATACCCATTTGCCCTCACTTGCCCTCACTTGTGCCTTGCCCTTACTTGTGTTTTGCCTAGGAACGGTTTCCCAAGGAACGGTTTCCCCCTGGGACGGTTTCCCTTCCAACGGTTTAGTTATTCTCCGACCCACTTCCCCCCTTCGTTGCTGCACTTATCACTTATTTTCCCCCCGCACAATCCATCCTACCAGGCCTAGACGGAGACACGGACGCCGCCTGCTTCGACACCTCCTGCTCCCCCGACGGCACCAAGGTCTACGTGAAGCTGCTGGGGCGGCAGTTCGAATGCCCCGCCGGCAGCTACCTCAGCCTGCCTCAGCTGCTGCCCTCCCGCTACTCCTCGGGCCGCATCGGGCCCTGCCCCGACCCACGGGTCATCTGCGCCACCCAGAGCTGCCCCGCCTCCTCCTGCAGCTCCACTGGCGGGGACTGCCTCAACGGCTCCTGCTACTGCCGCCTCGCCTACACAGGGCCCGACTGCGCCACCAATCTCATCACCGGAACCACAACGGCAGTCACCCAGGACGCTTCTTCCCCTGACACCAACACCAGCAGCAACACCTCCTCCACCTCCTCCCCGCCCCCTCCCGCCTCCGTTTGGACCCAGGTGGTGCAGATCTCCCTGGAGTTGGCTGATCCTGTGGTGCGGGTGCAGGCGCGGGCGGCCGACCTGGTTTCCCTGCTGGCGGGGTGGGCGGATCTGCGGGCGGGGGCGGTGCAGCTGGTGCTGGTGGCTCCTGCCAGCAGCAGCAGCGACAACACCAACAGCAGCAGCAGCAGCGGGAGTGGGAGTACGGCAGCTGGTGAGAGCAACAGCGGCAGCACCAGTAGCGGTGCCGTACAGCAGGCGGGCCAGGCGTACGACGGCAGCTTCGGCAACAGCAGCAGCCCCACACGCAGACGGGCTCTGCAGCAGCAGTCGGCCTCCCCTCCTCCCTCGCTGCCCCGCTCCTCCTCGCCCCCTCCTGCTCCCGCCGCTGCCGCCAGTGTGGCCACCGCGTTGCTGTCCCCCCCCGGCAGCGCCGCAGTGGCTATCCTGGTGGGGCGGCTGCGTGACGTCACCCAGCTGCAGCTGCTGTACGGACAGCTGGCAGCAGCGGGGTTTGCGGTGGTGCCGGGCAGCGCCAGCTTCCAGACGCTTATTACCAAGGTGGGGGGGAAGGGGGGAGGGGAGGAGGGGTAGGAGCGCAAGGGGGGTCGACATGCGGCAGCCCTGGGATCTGGGATTGCGAGATGTGCCTTTCCGCTTGTCGCTACCACGATTCTATACGTGAGCCCCCACCTCGCCCCCCTCCGACGTTCCCAACTGCACCTCTCATCTCCCCTCCTCATACCCCCTCCCTCCCGCTCCCTCCCCCCAGGTTACGGCCTCGCCTCCCCCTCCCTCCTCCTCCTCCTCCTCCCTCAGCGCCTCCCTCTCCTCCAGCTCCCCCTCCTCCTCCGCTCAGCAGGAGGACCACAGCCGCTCGGTCGTCATCATTGCCATCACAGCGGGAGCGGTGGCGGCAGCGGGCGTGCTGGTGGCGGGGGTGGTGGTAGCGGTCATGCGGAGGAGGCGCAGCAGCAGCGGCAGTGGCGACAAGCTGCCACGGCGCGCCCACCGGTACCATGCGGGTAAAAGTGGAGGCGGGGGTGGGAGTGAAGGCGGCGCGGGGGCAACTGTGGTGTATGAGGTGGCGGCGTCGGCTACCCTGCCCATATCCCCGGTGGCTCCTGCATCGCCCACCTACACACCCCCCTCATGGTCGGCGGCGACGGTGTCGGGCGGAGGAGGGGGTGCAGGCAGTGGAGGTGGGGGCAGTGGCGGTGGTGGCAGTGGGGGTGGCGGGGCTGCCGCGGTAAGCTACTACAGCACTCGGGCTGCGGCGCTGGGGCGGCAGCCGTCATGGCAGCAGCAGCAGCGGCCAGCAGCACCGGGGCCGGCTGCTGCGGGGGGTGCTCCTTCGGGGGGTGTCGCGGGGGGCCAGCCGTACGGCACTGGGGGCGGGCAGCAGCTGTACAGCGGCTTTAGGTAGTGGGTGAAGCTGTGAGCACACCTACACATGCTGTTGATTGAACATACAGCGATGGGTGTGATGGCTGATGGCGTGTGAGGGCTGATGGCGTGTGAGGGCTTGCATGTATCCGCATCGTGTGTGCAATGCGGGTTGGGGGCCTGGGCCTCGGCTTCCTTTCGAATGTCCGCCGGAAGGTCAACAGCGCAGGAAGGTGTGACCCCTCCGCTGTGACTCTATGTATGTTAAGCAAACTGGCCGCGAGTCGGCCCGCGATGTGTGTGTGCGCGTGCAGGCGGTGGAGACAGAGTGCCCGGGGGGCCGGGGGCATGTGACCCCCTTCACGGGCTGCTGTTGCATGATGTGTGTGGCGCATGTAGTGCTCCTTTACCAGTAAAGTATGTCTTGTACATGTAGCGTAGCGTATCGTGTGGGGCTTGCTGCTCCCCGTAGTGGTGGTGGTGCTAGAGCAACTCGGTTGTGGCAACAAGCAGCGTGGCTAGGGGCTCCAGACGCGATTTGATCAAGGTATTTATTACCGTAGTGTTACGACTTAGCAGGTGGGGTAAGTTTATTGTACTGTTGGTAACAAAGCTTTTTAATTATCTGCAATGCGAATTGCGCTAGGTTAGGTTTGCTTCTCGTGATGATTGACCAGCAGTACGAGAGAGTGATCTTGAGATCCGTGAACTCTTCCCTTTCGTACATCACTGCGGAACTGCTGTTTAGTAGAGTCGTCTGTACTACTGTGGTTATCGTGGTTGGTCCGAGGTGGTGTCGGTAGGTTTGTGTTATGCTGGCACTGTTTGTTGGCGGGCTAGGGGGGGTGCGCAAGGGCGGTGGGGGGTGGTAAGGGCGGCTGGAGTTGGGGCGCTTGCAGCATGCGCACATGTGCAGGAGCGTGCAGCAACCGCACTGCGAGGGCGGCTCTCCTTGAATGCAGCAGGGGAGAGCTGTGGGCTCGGACCTGCGTGAAGTGAATGATTGGTGGCAGTAGGGGTTTGGGGACCGGAGAGGGGGGTGAGCGCTGGGAGGTGTGGGCCGCACTGGCGGATGTGTTTGTTATCGGGAATTCCTGCCTTCGTACAAGAAGTACAAAAAGTCAAGAACACGCGTGGCCGCGTATATGATGTGTGTGGCGCGTGGCTACATGGCGTGCATGTGGATATGGTTGATGCGTTTTTTTAGCGCGGCGAGACGGCCACTGCGGTGTACATGGAAGATGGTCAATGTGGCCAGTGGTTTGTGTAGCACTGGGTTTTATGATGGTGCATGGTGCGACCTGGGACGTTTTGAACTGTCGTACAAGACGGGCTGCAAGGCCTTTGGATCCACGAGGAGTCCTGTCGAGTGCTCCTCTGGCGCCTTGGGTGGGGGGGTGGCAGCTCCCTGGAATGCTGGGGTGCTGTCATGTACCTCACGTGCGAGGGTGCAGGGGAGGGAATGCGTTTGCAGTGCTGCTGTAACTTGATAGCGGTTGCTGATCTGGCGGGTGGGGGGTGTTTGCGGCGCCTTCAGCCCGGTGTGAAAGAGGCGGTATCTGGGGCTTTGCTAATGCTTTCTGTAACGAGTATATCTTATACGCCGGCACGGCCATGGGGCCCGGCACGGCCATGCGTTCTCCTACCAGGGACCGCGTGGGGCGTTGCGAGTTGAAGACCATAATAAATTCATTTCGGTACTCCATGCGTGCGGCAGCAACGTGCAAGTGCTTGCGGGCTCTACCAGACGTGTGGAGCGTGTAGCGTCTGACAGCTTCGGCGCCAAACAGCAGTAAGGCAAGAGCACTCGACGGCTATAAGAGCCGCAGCTGCTTACATGGGGCGTGCATTTGCAAGGCGCGCTCCGCAGTTGAACTGCAACGATGACGAGTACAGCCGAATGGTCCAATGAAAAGACCGGGAGTGTCCGAACCCCCCCTGTGTCTCCGACACCACATTCGCAACCGTATGAGTATGAGGGTCAAGCTAACTTCTGTGTATAGCAGACGTTCCATGGCGAGCCAACGGTTGATGGTTAGAAGGCATACTAGGACTTCACGATGATGCTTCGGGTTTGATGCCAAATCGTGTTTGATTGTGGCAGCGGAAGGCAACTCCACCCGTCTTGCTTGCGTTGTGCAGGCGTACGTAGACCGTAGGAGGCCAACGGAAACGACTCCCGCAACATAGGCAACGCCAAGCGTATTGAGCAAGGCGACCTTATTGCATATAATAGCCACATGCCATGTATAAGAGTTTACCGTGCATACATCAATAACAGCTCTCTAGTCACATCCTAACCGACTCCTAGCTGTTTCCTTCTATCAAGGATTGCACATAGTAATAGGTCGACCAAAAATGTTCCACATAAGCCCACTGCTTGGGTGGAGCGAAAGCTAGGGCTTGAACCGAATGGGCAAGGGCAGTTCACGATATATAGGAAGACCCAAATGACGGTATATCTATTATAAATAGTACAATAGAATACGGGATATCTCATGCGCAAATGGCGTGCAAAGCCCGACCGGGTCGCCAAGGGCGGGCCAGCATGGAGCCTGGGGGGTAACAAAGTTCACGACGAGGACGCGCTTCGCTGGAAGCATCTGGTGTCACAGCAGGAGGCGCTTGCACTGTTGAGCCAGGCTGGCCCAGGTACTCCCTGCTTACCGGCTAACCATGTCGCCCCCGCCATGGCGCCCGAGGCTTGCAGCAGCGCAGTGGACTACACACGGGCGCTGCAAGATGACGCGCGGCAGGCCGTGTTCAAGCACTGGTGGGTTTGGGGACATAAAGAGAACTGGGGTGAACTACCTTCATGCACGCTGTGGTGGCCTGAACGGTTTCAAATGGCGCACGGATGGCAATGGCGCCAGCGTCTGGGAGCCCCGCTGGACCTGCGGATAGATGCCAAAGCCGCCAGCCGCCCCCCTCCATGCCGCCATATCGCGGCTCTGACCCTCCTTCCCTGCCCCTACTGCTCCTTCTGCCCACCACCCCCAGCCAGCTAGTGTCCCGCCATGAGCGGCTGCTGCTGGAGGGACAGGAGCGACTCAAGTATGTGCAGGTGGGGCGGGGGAGGGGGGAGGGGCAGGTAAGACCAAACGGGGGAGGGGGGGCGGACGGGCGCGGGAGGCACAGGTGGGGCGGTGGGTTCCGGCTGCAAGAGCACAGGGGGGTCCAGCAGGTGGGCTGAGCTGCTACATGTGCCGCGGCAGGTCACCTGCCCATGTCCTACATGGCCTCCTGGGCATGCGGCATGTCACCCCTGCACCCCCCCTCCCCATGTGTATGGTCTTTTACCCCCCCCGTGTGTGTGTATGTGTCGTACCCACAGACCCACATGACGCAGCTGAAGGCCCAGCTGCAGCCGGGGCCGCCGGCGGGGTTACCGGGGGAACCACCGCCGCATGCAGCTGCTGAGGCGGGCGGTCAGGCGACAGCACGGAAGGGTGAGTGCAGGTCGCACCTGTGCCCGGACATGGGGGTAGCCGCGGGGAGCTGCATGGGTCTCGCCAGGGAGGGGGCGCCAGGGCGGGAGCGCGGGCCGCCGGTGGGCCCTGTTGCCGCGTGTGTGGGTGGGGGGAGGAGGAGAGATGCTGGCCGTTGTTCGTTGGCGTGCATCCGATTGCCCCTAGGAGAGGGCGCTCTTCATCTAGCTCACCCCCACCCCCACCCCTCACTGGGTGCCCCTCCCTTACCCCCACCCAGGCCCCGACGTGCAGGTGATCCCGCTGCGGCGCCCCACCTGCTGGGCCTCCTGCTGCGGCCTGCTGGACCTGCCCGGGGAGCCGCTGCCGCTGCCGCTGCAGCCGACACAACCTGTACCACCACCACATGCAGCAGCAGCAGCAGCAGCAGCTGCACTGCCGCTGCCGCTCCCGCTGCCGCCGCCCGCCTACTTCCAGGAAGCTGCCCAGGCCACCCTTGCGGCACGCAGGAGGCAGATGGCCGCATCGCAAGGTGGCGGTGGGGGGGAGGGGCTGGACTGGGCTGGGCTGGGCTGGGCTAGATGGGGTGAGGAAGTAGCTTTTGGCTTGCTGGGAAGAGGAGAGCTTAGTGAGGCGCAAGAGCAGCCCTTGTTGCTGTGACACAACGCCCATCCCGCCTCTTTCCTACCCTTTCCTGCCATTGTCCCATGACACGCTGTCTGCCTCCGCGAAACCCCACCCCACTTCTTTTTTCCCCACCCCTCCTCCTCTGTTCTTCACCGCAGGAGGCGTGAGCAGCCCCCCACTAGGCAGCACGGGCGGAGCGGCCCGGGGCGCCCACCACCCGGGCGCGGAGGGCTCCGGAGGCGGCGCATCGCAGCCCCTGCCCCTGCCCCTGCCACTCCCCCCCGCCGCAACCGCCGCCAGCAGTGCCCCTGCCCCTGCCAGCGCCCCCCCGCCGGGTCCGGGTCCCCAGCAGGAAGGCCCCGGGGTCCGGCAGCCGGCGGCTCCTGCAGCAACAACAGCAGCGGCGGCCGCTGTGAAGCAGCCACATGCGCCGAAGGAGGCGGAGGCGGGTGTTACGAAGGCGGAGGAGCCGGTAGCAGCGGCCCCTCCGGCGCCAGCAGCAGCAGCAGCAGCAGCCCCGGAACAGGTGCCGCCCATGCAGCTGCCCAAGCTGGATGGCACATCACCCCTGCCCTCGCAGGGCCCGGCTGGCCCTCCCTCCCGCTCCTCCCCGCTAGCGCCTCTGACCAGCAAGGCACCCGGGGCCCCGCAGTCGCTGCTGCGGCCCCTCACCGGCCCCCTGCCGCCGCCCGGGATGCAGCCGGTAGCTCCCCCGGCGGTGGAGGTGGAGGCTGCACCCGGCCGCAAGTCGCCCCTGCCGCCGCTGCAGCTGGCAGGACCCGTCGCCTCCGCCACTGCCGCTGCCGCCTCTCAGCCACCGCCCCTCTCCGGCTTCCGTGCCTCCGCCCCTTCATCCTCCTCCGCTGCTGCTGCTGCTGCTGACCCCGACCTGGCGCGCTACCAGGACCCCGAGTCGCTTCAGCGGGTGATCCGCATCCAAGCGGCACAGCGGGGCCGGCTGGCAAGGAAGCAGATAGCTGCGACCCGCGGGCAGGCAGCAGCAAAACCAACGGCAGCCGCCGACTCTGCGCACCCTGCTGCCGGGGCTGCCGGGGCCAGGGCGGGCAGCAGCAGCAGCCCCGGCAGCAGCCCCCTAGCCGGCGATGTGGTGCTGTCCCGCTACCAGGACCCCGAGTCGCTCCGGCGACTGACGTGTCTGCAGGCGGCGCAGCGGGGGCGGCTGGCTAGGAAGCAGGTGGCGGGAATGAGGGGGCAGCGGGGGGCGGCGGCGGGCGGGTAGCAGGCGTGGCGGGGTGGGTAGCAGGCGGGGCTGGTGCCAGCTGCAGTGATGCACATGGACCCACAACTCTGGCCTCGCGCGTTGTTGTGCCGCTGTGAATACCGGTATTGAAGTATATAAGACACGGCGGTAATCCTAGGGTGCCTGCGAGGGTGAGAATGAGGGGTTGCTGCCTGCAGCGTCACTTTGCTGGAGGTGGTGTGGTCGTGGTGATGGGATTTGGATCATGTCTATACTTCGCATGAAGGCATTGGATGTGGAGTACGTGAGGAGAAGCCTGGGACAGCCGCCGTGTTGCCTGCGTTGAGCCCAACTCCTGGCAAAGCATCAGTGCGGCAGCGGGTGACAGACAGGGTGAAGTCACAGGTGTAGTCCCTCCCGAAGGCACAGGTGTAGTCCCCCTCCCGAAGGCACAGGTGTAGTCCCTCCCGAAGGCACAGGTGTAGTCCCTGACCGCATCGTCACCGGTAAGACTCCACTCGCTATGTGCCATGATGGGGCGTTGCAGCCGGCGTTGCCAAGGTTGCGCTGTTGGGGCGGGTGGGCGGCTGCTAGGTGCGCACTGCTGAAGCAGGACACATGAGAATAGGCCGTAAACCTCCTGATGCCGCTCTCTTTTGCGCCAAAATGCACAGCTGCCAAAGTGCGCTTCAGTTACGGTCTCCGAGAAAAGACCTCCAGGGCTACCCGGGAAGTCCCCTCATGCGCACAAAGGTTACAGTGCAGGGTTCGAATGTCGATTAAGAGCCTCTACCAGAAGGCTTGCGGCGCTCCATGTAACTGACAACACGCCACCGGTAGTACCCATGCATGCATGCACACCTTGGCACACATAAACAGCACCTGAACGTGTCCGAACAGCAACATAGCGGCATCACCTCTTCTTCTCACGAGTTCGATCATCAGCAAAACCAAAGCCACACATCATCATGAACACAGCAGGCGACATACACAGCCATACACGACCGCAAATGTACGGGAGTCGCATAACCCAAACCATCCGAAAAGAGTCCTTCTCCCCGCCAAAAAAGCACCGGAGGGCTGCTTATTCCTCCTCCTTTCATGCAAGACGCAGCTATACGGTGGACGCGCACAGCAGCAGCAGCAGGTCAGTCACACTGCCGATTAAAGCAACATGAAAGCGAATCAGGGTGCACCTCGTGGCCAACTAGCATGGATGCGCTCCAGCCCGTCGTCATACATTAGAGAGGAACCACGACACATCAGCGCGGCTGTGTAACCCAACGGCAGGTGGGGCGCAGGAAAGGCAAACAAGCACCAGCCAGCTTTGTTGCGCCAGCATTACCCTCTCTGCACATCACCGTATCCTTGTTAAACACAGGCTCCCTACGAAGACAGGCGACCGTTGCCCGCAACCCTTACGAGTCACCCGCCTCGTTCTTGCCCTTCCGGCGGTTCCTGCCCTTGCCGCCGCCACCCACAGCCTTGAAGCCGTCAGAGGTGGAGGGGCCGGTCTCGGCGGGGCGGAACGCCTCAGCGGGGGTGGGCAGCGCGCTGTCACCCAGCGACACGGGCGCAGGGGTCTCTACCTTGGCCCACTGCCGAGTGGGTGCGGCGGGGACCGCAGGGCGGGGGGCCGCAGCAGCGCCGTTGGCGACCTTCTGCGGCGCGGCAGCGGCGGCGGGGCCGCGAGCGCCCGCGGCGGGTCGGCCGGCGGCGGCGCTGGGAGCAGCGACCGGGGCGATGGAGGCGCCCGTGAGGGGGATGTAAGTGGTGGTGGCGGCGGCGGGGGCAGCGGCGGTGGGTGCGGCAGGGGCGGAGGGCGGGGGGGCGGCGCCGCTAGCAGTGGCCAGCACGACGCTGTGCTGCTGCTGCACCTGCGCCTCCAGTGCGTCAATGTTGCGGATGTGCCCCGCCACCGTGGCGGCCTTCTCGGGGTTGAAGCGAGCCATGGCGTCGTAGCGCCGGTGCGCGTCCGCACGCACCTGCAGGGGGGACAGGCACACACGGGGGCAGGCAGCGGCGCCGCTAGCAAGTTAGAAATTGTAGGTAGGCAAGAACCATGTCCTGTTCTTGTCCCCGCCTTTCCATTGGAAGCCTGACTGATCGCTCAGTTGCGTTTAAACCTCTCCTGCTTCCTACATGGCCCCACCGAGCCCCAAGCACGTACATGACGCCTAGGCCCGGGCCCTTCACGCCCACCGCCACTTCCACTCTCTCTACGCCCCCCCCGCCTCGTCATACGGCTCGTCAGTTGCCGCCTTCTGCCCCCCTCTTCTCCTGTTCCCCCCCCCCACCTGCGCCGCGGTGGCCACCAGCTCCTCCGCCATCCGCAGCGTGTCAGCCATCAGCTTCTCAGCCTCCTCCTGCTGCCGCCTGGGGGGGGGGGGAGAGGGAGGGGAGGGGGGTTACAGAGGGGCATGTGTACGGCAGCCGTAAGCCGAGGTCAACATGGGCTGCCATGCGCGATGTCAATGCAGCCGCAGCGGCACAACCCAGTCCCAGCTCCCATCCCAGCCCCTCACCCCCTCCCTCCGGCACACCCACTTGCTGTCCTCCACCGCCTTGCCCGCCAGCGCCCCCAGCTGCACCAGCTTGGTCGCCTGCGCGATGCGCTGCCGGCAGAAGGAGAGCTTGGCGGGCACCTCACCCAGCGCCCCCAGCGCCACACCCAACAGGCTCTCCGCAGCAGCCACGTACTCCACCGGGGAGTTCACCTGGGTGTTGGGGGGGGGGGGGGGAACACACGCAGGGAGCTCATGCAGGGTTGGTTCGCAGACAAGCAGGGACCATGACCAGCTCAGCTTTCCCCTATCCACCCCGGCCCATCACACCTCCAGCAGGCCCTCCCCACCTCCCCAATCCAATTTAGACCCCATCTTCCAGCCCCCCCATCCCATCCTCCCACCTGCGCGGTCTGCACGTTGAGCACCTGCTCCGGCGAGGCGGCTGCCAGGCGGCTGGGGTCCGCCAGGTCAGCCAGCGCCTCCGCCAGCACCAGCGACTCGCGGTAGTGCGCCGGGGTCAGCAGCGCGGACTGGAGGGGGGGGGAGGGGAGGAGGAGGAAACACCATGTGTTGAGCGATGGTGGCAACACGCTAGGGGTGACAAGTTGGCGGTGAATGGATTCGAGTAGGTCGAGCCGAGCGTGTGGAAGAAGGGGAGGAAGCGGAAGAGGCCGGGCCACAGACGCGCCATGGCGGCGTGCAATGGGTGTTTGGCAATCAGCGCACGCGGCTCCCCTGCAAGTGTCATGCAGTTGTGGTCCCATCCTTAAGCCACAGGTATGGCCTTTGAACTGTGAACTTGTCTTGTTACTGTTTACTGCATCTAGTGCCTTCCAGTGCATTCCTGCCAGCAAAGCGACCCATGTACCGGCCCAAGGCCCCACCTGCGGCTTGCCTCCCTTGCTGCTGCTCGCCGCGCTGGCTCCCTCCCAAGAGGCCTGCTGCCGGGCCGCCAGAGCAGCGCGCTTCTCCTCAATCTCGGCGGCCTGCGCGCGCAGCGAGTAGAGCTGCGCCTCCAGCGTGCGGATCTGGCTGGACACCTGCGAGGGGGAGTAGAATATCCAATGCGTTGAATAAGAATGCAAACCGTGCAAACCAGGCGACAAGGAGAGGGGGCCAGCGGTACCGAGCGTCAACAGGCAGGATGGCAGGATGAAGCGGTTAGATGGAGCGAAAGAGCGCGTCACCTAGTCGCGTAGCCGCGACCCTGTTTGCTCATCGGGGGCCAGCATGTTGTCAAGCAGTTTTGCTGTTGCTCCGGTTCCGGAGCCCCCTCCCCTCCCCCCCAAAGCCTGCCCCCACCTGAGCCGCTTGCGCCGCCAGGATCTCCGCCTCGCGCTTGTAGCTGGCGGCCTGCGCGGAGCGAGCAGCCGCGTCTTGCGAGGCAGCGCCCGCCGACTTGGACTCCGACTCCTGCAGCGACCAACATAGTGGGGAATCCAAGAGGGCTGATTACCGGTTGACAGCGAAGACCCAGGGGAACCCAACTGGATTTAGAGCACTAGGGCGCGATGTAGCGGCAGAACAGCGCAGTGCAATACCTTGGGCTGTTGACCTCACCCCAGGGAGGAGATAACAAAACGGAAAACTTCCATGTCTTGCTCTTACCAGCACCGATGCAATGCCAGTTCCTGACAACAATCGGACGCTGCTCAGGTTGGACAGCCCACACCGCGCAACCCGCGCGGCAGCACCCCGCGTAGTAACCCGCCCGCACCTCACCCGCCCGCAGCTCAGTTCATCTAACCCACCTTGAGGTGTCCGGAGATGACGGCCTTCAGCTCCTCAATGCCGCGCAGGCAGGCGCCCAGCGCCCCCGAGGGCGGCTTCACCGTGGGAATGGACTCGGGCTGCAGCAGGTCGAACTTCTCCTCGTGCAGCCTCACCAGCTGCCGGGCGGTGTTGGCGACCTCCCTGCACAGCGTGGGTGATACAGTTGCAGCGTGTTTGTGTGCACAGGCACCAGGCAGGTAGGACGGGTAGGTAAGGTTGAGGGCGCGGCAACATGGGGTTGCCGCTACAGTACTCCGAATGTCATGCGGTTTTAATGCGTTCATCTGTTAAGTCGTGTCAGCCCGCCATGCGTGAGCTGCATTCGATTTGGGTCAACGGGTGACCAGCAAAGACTGTCCTGGGATGTCAAGCCAGTCGGCAAGAGCTGCGTGGAGGTAAGAAGTACGCGAGCTCCAAGAGCATCAGACCAATCATAGTCTGTGCCCTTGCCCTGTACAGCCCCTTCCCTCCAAAGCACGTGTGGCGCACCTGGTCACCACGCCCTTGTTGACGGCGGTGAGCTTCGTCAGCGACGTCTGCGCCCGGGCAATCTCCTTGTCCAGAGAGGACACGCGCTCCAGCCAGGTGACGACGGGGTTGGCCGCCTCCGCCTCAGATCCGTCCCGCGAGGCCGCAGCCTTGAGCGACTGCACGATACCGCTCACCGCACGCTGCGCTGCGCCAAGTGTGTCTGGTGCATCCCCGGCCAGGGAGTTTGACAGCCGAACGAGCAGGTTTGCCAGGTTGTTGCAGGCGCCACCCTCGTTGGGCAGGAAGGATGCGAACATCTGGGCCAGCGCACTCTCCTTGTCGGGGTGAAGTGGCGTGGAGATGCAGCTCTCGGCGCAGATCTCAAGCGCCTTGGAGCGCAGGATAACCTGACCATGACAATCATATAAAGTTAAACGTTATTATGGGTGGGTAATTGGCCTTGAAAGATTCTAGTAAAACCCGGTGGTAAATAAAGGTAGGACTTGAATTGTTCGGCATCTAAAATAACAGGGACAGCCGACCTGCTTGAAGTCCAGGTTCGTTCCATCCACATCTGCGTACTTAAGCTTAGATGCCTTGTCGTTGGCCTGAAAGGCAAGAACACATTGTTAGGCAATGCTGCTGCAGACCTCTAGCACCCTATGTAAAGACAATCCCCACACGTGTCAATCGATAACAGGTGTACACACGTCTGCACAGGATCGATGCTGGTAAGCAAAGCTAAGATTCTCCGTCGCAATCCAACACGGGCACGAACAACTTCCCCGACATCACCAACCTGCCGCGTCCACTCCTTCCAGAGCTTAACCTTGTCAGCTTGCTGCTTAGCCTCACGAGCTCCGCGTTCAATGATTGCACAAGCCTCGCTCACGCCCACGGTCAGATCGGTATTGACTGGAAGGGCCACCGCGGCAGGCTGAGGGGCTGCCTTAGCTGCCGGCGCAGATGATGGCTGAGGTGCATTGCCATTGGCAGCAGGCTTCTTGTTTTTCTTCTTTTTGTTAAGCTGCTGCTCAGCCCCAGTTAGCAGTGAGAACGCGTTGTTTATGGAGGCCATGATTACCCTTATTTACTAAGAAATGCTGCTGAGGATGCAAAGGACAGCGGTCCCCTTAAAGGATGGCAACCGTGTCGTACGCCTCGACTGGGGCGTTGCATCTCGCTTGGATTGCATGTTTAAGCCGTCTACACAACCGGAACTCGTGTTCTTGCTTAGCATTGGCAAGCTTGGTACTTTTCGACTCGAAATGCTGACAACGCCAGACCTAGCCATCCTAGGCCGTCCCAAAATCCATCTCCGAAATTCTTGCCCATGAAGGATGTAAACCCGGATTTGTATGGACATGGAACTGAACAGCGTGGGGGTGGGTTCCGCTTTGCTAGGCGAGTCGTCGCCATGTTGCTCTGCTACAACTTGTACTCATCCCGCTGTGCAGGGAAAACGCTATGAGCAGCACGATGGCTGGCAGGCGCTGCGGCTGGCACAGCGTTTGCATCTGCCATCCTCGCCCGGGCCGCTCCTCCTTTCCTGCAATGACGTAAATGGGGAGCTCCTCGGCGGGCACGACAACCGCGCCCTTCATACCTTTGTGGTAAGCAACCTAACACAGGCGCTCATTTGCAATGTCGTTCCTACCATTAAAACCCTCGCGTCCCCGGCTGTACTCCCTATCCCAGCTTTGCAGATGTCCCGCCTGCTCGGAGCCCTCTGCCTCGGGCGGCACCAGCAGCCGCTCCGGTCGCGGCGGCTCCAAGGGCGGCTCCACCCGCATCGGTCCTCAGTTCAACCTGGAGGACTGGTTCGTACACTGCCAGGGGCCCGACTGGGAGGAGCCGCTGGCGCTGCGGCAGCGGCACCAGGCTGACCGGATGGTGAAGAAGGCGGTGGTGGTGCTGGAGGAGCTGCAGCAGCAGCGGGGGGAGCTGCAGCAGCGGGGGGAGCAGCAGCAGCAGGGGGGAGGGAAGACCATGAAGGTGGGTGGGGGTGGGCGCGGCTGGCGGCAAGTTGGGGGAATGGTTGGGGACTTGTGGCAGGAGCAGGCGGCATGCCGGGCACGCTGTTGCCGTGTTGCGCGTGTGTTAAAATAACTGGCCGCGAGGCGAAACGTACTGTGATTGCCGAAAGATGAAGTCCTCCCACCGAAAACGCCACAGGTGAAGTGAAGTCCTGCGCGTGTGTGTGTGCCGCACCCACCCCCCCCCTACCCGCGCACCCCTGCTCCCGCCTTCCCCCCCTGCAGGTAGCTTACTGCGACTGGCTGGCGGACTGCCTGCGCCGCTACAACCGCCGTGACCCCCAGGTGGCGGCAGCGGCGGCAGCAGCGGGGGTGGCGGCAGCAGCGGGGGTGGCGGCAGCAGGGGCGGGTGGCGGGGGCGGGGGCAGCGGTCTGGTGGGGCAGCGGGTGCAGGTAGGGTGGGTAGGGGAGGGTAGGGGGGCGCCAGGGGGGCGCAGCCTGCGATGTGGGTTGTATGGCTTGTATCCCCGAGGGGCCTACTGGGGACCTCAATCGTTCCAAGTTATGTCCCTGAACCCCACCACCCACAACGTGTTGTCGAAGCCGCTGCGCTTTGATGCCAGAAGATGCGGTATATGACACGTGCGGTTCGACACGTGCGCCGCAGTACACAGCGCTGGCACCCTCCCGCGGCCCACCCCGCTCCCGACAGGTGTTCTGGTGGAACGAGCCACTGGCGGGGTCCGCAGCAGCAGGCGACGAGGCGGGCAGGTCGGCCCGGTACGGCAAGTGGTTCGGCGGCCGGGTGAACAAGGTGGACACCACGACTGGCACACTGGAGGTATGAAGGGGGGCGGGGGTGCTGCGTTAGCGCTGGCGAACGCGCCTGTGTAGGTCGGGTTAGCGCGCTTAGTGGGTGAGGGCCTCTGCGGTCCTGCACCCTCCTGGTTATTTGACCCATGGCGCCTGGCGGGCACTGCCGTACAGGCTGATGGAAGGGACATTGACGGCTTGCTAACCCACCGCATGTAGATCAAGTACGACGACGGAGATCGGGGTGGTGTTTCGCTTGGCGTCAGCTTCGTGCACTTTGGAGCGGAGCCGCCAGCGGAGGGGCAGCGCGCGCGCCTGCCGCCCCCGCTGACGCTGCCTGAGGTGGGGCCGCAGCCCGGCTCCTCCCCTGCCGCAGCAGCGACAGCGGCAGCAGCAGCCACCAGCAGGGAGCGGAGCAGTGCAGGTGGTGCGGCTGCTGCTGCGGGGGGCGCACCCAAGCAGCCCAAAGTGAAGCTAGGCGTCAAGCGGGTGCAGGCGGGGGGTGCGGCAGCAGGTGGGGTGGCTGCAAAAGCTGCCTCTGGCGGTGCTGCTGCTGCTGCTGCTGGCGAGGGGCGGCAGCTGCTGGCGGGCAGCAGCCGCCCGGGCCGGCGGAGCAGCAGCGGCGCCGCGGTGCAGGTGTTGCTGGCGCGCAGCTCGGAGGGGGGCGAAGCTGGCGGCGGCGGCGGCGGCATGCAGGCGGCTGCGGCAGCGCCGGAGGCAGCGCAGGCGAGCGCATGCGGTGGGGGCGCTGCGGCGGGGACGGCTGCTGCTGCAGGCGGGGGGGGCCTGAATGCCACCCCCAGCTGCTCTGTGGCGGGCGGGAGCGGGGGAGGGGCGGCTGGCTCCCCCGAGGCGGGACCCCAGCGGGCGCGGGAGCGGGAGGGCAGCAAGGTGGTAGCACCCGCCCGTCGGGTTGCAGTCAGCGTCAGCAGTGGCGCGAGTGGAGGGATGGCAGGGGCGGGAGGGGCGGCTCCGAGTGCGGGCCCCGGCGCGGGCGGCTCAGCGGCGGCCAGCAGCTTCAGCAGCGGCTCGCGGGCGTCGCGGGCGGTCAGTCCGGCGGCGGCGCGGAGGGCAGCAGGGGGCGGACGAGGGACGCCGGCGTCCAGCTGTGAGGGGTCGCCACAGGTGGGTGGGGGGGCGGGAGGAAGGGAGCGGAGTCGGAGGGAGGGAATGCAGGCAAGCTGATTTGGGTTGCGCGTCTGGGCGGCTGGGGGCCTGCGGGCGGGGTATAGAGCATGCTTTCGGCGTGTGTGCCTGGCCTGGCCTCACCAAATACCTTACCAAATGCGCCTGTACTCCCGCCGCCAGGGTCCGACCGGCGGCACAGCTGCCGCTGTCCCCCGCGGCCCCGGCAGCGGCAGCCACTGCCCCGCGCAACCTGAGGCGCCAACCGCCACCGCAGCGACCCGGCAGTGCGGCGGCGGCGGCGGCGAGGAGGAGGATGAGGAGGCCCTGCAGCCCGCTAGGAAGCGGATCCGGCTGTCACGACCCGCGGGTGGCGCCGATCAGCGGGCGCCAGCACGCAGCAGCGGGGGCGGGGGCGGGGGAGGTGCTGTGGGTGAGGCTGTGAAGCCGCCCCGGCCGAGGCCGTTGGTGGCCTCTGCAGGAGGCGGGGCGGCGGCGGCGGAGGCGGCGGGGCCCCAGCCACATGGCCAGCTGCTGCAGCCCGCTGACCGAGGCTTGAGCTCACCGGGCCCGCCGCCACTGCTCCCACCTGACCCCGGAGCCGCCGCGGGTGCAGGTGCGGGCGGGGAGGCCGGAAAGGCCGCCTCGCCAGAGGTCGGCAGGGACGTGGGGTCGGGAGCGGCAGCTGGCACCGCAGTGCAGGCGCTAGCAGCGATGCCGTCACTGGCGGGGGAGGGAGGCATGGCTGCAGTAGCAGCTGGCGGCGCTGCGGCAGGTGGGGCGGAGGAGGTTGCGGCAGGCGGAGTGGCGGCCGGGACTCCTGCCGGGGCTCCAACCACTCCGCCTGCCGCTGCGCCCGCGGCACCTGACGGCTCCTGCGGCGGCGATGCTATGGAGGTGGAGCCGGGCGAGCCGGTCGCTGCGGGGGCGGCGAGTGAGCTGCCTCTGAAGGGCGGTGCCGCAACCGAGTCCATGGGGCAGCAGGTGGGCGCGCCCCGGCAGGCGGCAGCAGCGGGGGCTGATGAAGACCTGCAGGCCCGCTCCCATGCAGCACAGCAGCAGGCAGCCGAGGCGGACATGCCTCCGCTGCGCTCGGAGCCGTCGGGGCATTTGAGGCAGCAGCCGGAGCCCGCTAGGGAGGCGCTGCTGCAGCCTGCGGCCCTGCAGCCGGAAGCGGCTGCTGAGGTGGTTCGGGGGCTGGGGCCGCCGTCGCCGTCGGAAAAGGAAGAGGCGTCGCAGGTCGATCCGCAGGCGGCGGCAGGGGGCCGGCAGCAGCTGCAGCTCAACCCCCCGGCTGCGAAGCTGGGGGACCAGCTGGAGGAGGAGAAGGCGGAGGAGGACAGGGGGCAGCGGTTGGGACCGGGGCCGAGGAGGTACCACAGCGCCGCCGCTCCCACTCCTGACGCCGCTCCACCTGACGCCTCCGCCTGCCAGTCTATGGTGGAGGCGGGCAGCGACGCTGGCGCGACAGGCGCCCTGCGGCCCCTGCAGGGTCCGCCGCACCCCTCAGGCGCTCCTGCAGGGGTCCCTGCTGCTGCAAGCTGCCAACCAGAGGGACAGCCGCAGCAGCAGCATGCAGACCCCGCCGCCGCCGCCGCCGCAGCCGCCGGTGCAGCAGCAGGAGTAGCGGCAGCAGCAGTATCAAGCCCCCCTGCCCCCGACGGCGCCTCCCCAGCCCTGGCCAGCCCCCACAGCAACACCACTGGACCGCCCTCGGCAGCAGCGGCGCAAACAGCAACAGCCAGCGAGGCGGCTACGACATGCGCTCACGGACCCACGGGTCGTACCGCTGCTATGCGTGTGGATGCCCCCTCGGCGCCTTCCCGGGGCGGCGGTGAGGCGCCTGCCGCCTTGGGGCTGTCGCCGGGTGCAGCAGCGGCTGCGAAGGAGGAGGAGGAGGAGGATGTGCCGCCGGAACTGCGGCTGCCCGCCGAGTTGGCGGCGGCTGCGGGGGGGCTGCTGTTGGAGGCGGCGTGGTGCCGCTGGTGGCGGGTGGCGCGTCTGTTCGGGTTCGGCAGGCAGGGGGCGGAGGTGCTGGCGCGCGCGAGGACGCGGACTGAGGATTTAGTGGTGAGGCGGGGCGGGGGCACGAGGGGGAAAAGAAGAATATCCAATGTGTGGTGTGATAGTGGTAAACTAGCTGACAAGCCCAGGGCACGAGGGGGGAGGGGGCACCCACCCGGTCGACGTGGGGTAAAAAAGAAGACGAAGAAACCCAGTTCACCCGGACCTCAACCCATGCACTATCGTGCCCGGGCTATCGTGCGACAGGGGGGAGGGAGGGAACGGGGCAATGATGAGGACTGTCGGGGGCTGGATGGTCATAGTGGGGGTGGCGGTCCGGGTTTGAGAGACGGCGCCTGCCTGGGTATGGGTGGGAGGTTGCATGGGGATATACCGGTACGGACTTTCCAAGCCCAACATCACCTGCGGCTGACGTGGCTAAGCTGACATGGCGAAGCTGACGTGGCGAAGCCGGTAGCCACCCGCTGCCCCACATCCGCTTGTCAGAGAATCTCTTTGCCCCCCACCCGTCTCATGTTGTTTTTCCCTGCCACCTCCCCGCCACCTCCCTGCCACCTCCCGGCGGCTCTCAGAGGGACTTCAACGGCACTCTGGCGGCGTGCTGCAGGTGTGTGTGTGGGGGGGCGGTATGTGTGTGTTAAGAAAACTGGCCGCGAGGTGAAACGTACTGTGGGCGGTATGTGTGTGTGGGGGGAGGGGTTGCGCCGTGAGTGACGCAGTGTATGGAGGAGCTCTTCCTCCTCCCCTGCAGCATGTCGCTTGCGTCGCTGCATTCGGCCGCATGCCGACGGAGCTAGGCGCTGACCTCCGTCCCTGACACCCTGTTCCCCCCCCCTTGCTCCCCCCTGCTGCTCCCCCCTGCTGCCCCCCCCTGCTCCTCCCTGCTGCTCCCTCCCTTAGTGAGGCGGGCTGCGCTGCGCTGCACCTGCGGATTCGGGCGGTGCAGCTGCTGCAGCGGGCGTACCAGGAGGTGCTGGGCTGGCGGGAGGAGGAGGAGGGAGGCCGACTGGTGCGAGGGGGGACGGGGAGGGGAGAGGGAGGTGGCATGGCTGCCCTGACAAGGATACCGGTACTGTGCGCATGGCGGGGAGCGGGGTTGGGGCGCGACTACTGGTATGCATCGGAGTCTGGGTGGGCGAGAGGAGCCAGGAGGTGCAGGGGAAGGAGACGTGCAGGTTGGGTACCGCATGCTCGCATGGCTTGTCGCTCGGGGCCATGTCTCCTCCGGCGCTCCCAGCTGCCCCCACACATTTCCGTTTCAACCTGCCGTCTCCGGCCCCCCCGCCCTTTCCCGCTCCCCCCCGCTGCCCCCAGCTGCTACTGCTATTCGCGGCGCTGGCGGAGCAGGCGGCACTGGACACGGCGGCAGGCGCCAGGCAGCAGCAGCAGCAGCAGGCGGGGGAGGCGGGGGCGGGGGCAGCAGCGGCAGCGGGTGGAGGAGCTGCAGCGGGGATCTCAGCAGCTGCGCAGGAGTGCAGCGCGGGCGGGGAAGGAGGAGAGCACCCGCAGCTGCCCCACCCGCCCCCGCAGCCGACCCAGCAGCAGCAACAGCCGCTGCAGCGCACATCGCCTCCCCCGCACCCGCACCCGCACCCGCACCCCGGCCCGCCGCCACCCCAACCTGCAACCCAGGCGACGCCTCCCCAGCAGCCCCCGTCAGGGGCTTCCCCGCCTGAGCAGCAACAACAGCAGCCGACGTCACCACCGCCTCCAAAGCCCCCTGCTCCTGCCCAGCAGCAGCAGCTGCCAGCTGACGGCAGAGGTGCCCCCAGCAGCATCAGCAGCAGCAGCAGCATCAGCAGCGGCGGGCTGACGTCGGAGGATCTGTGGGCGGTGCTGCTGCGGTGCGGGATGCATGCCACGGAGGTGCTCATCGCGTGGCGGCGAGCTGACACGTGGGTGTGGGGGTGGGGTTACGGGCGCGGGGTTGCGGGGGCGGGTGTGGTGGGATTGGGCTGGCGGGGGCTGGCGGGGTGCAGGGGCACATGGACGTGACCCGCATGAGAACAGCGGCTGGAAGCCAGGAGGTGTTCCCGGCTACATTTCCGGCAGCGGCCTCCAGCGCTGTCACCCAGCGCCGCGCCTAGAACCGCAACAACAGTAATAACTCGGGGGCCCTTCCCTCCTCCGCTTCCGTACACACTGTTCACAGGCCGGAGGCTGCTGCGAGGGTTCGTGCGCTGCTGCCCTCGCCGATGCGGCTGCTGCAGGGTGCTGCCAACACGCTGCGCAGGAACGCAGTGCAACAGGGGGGCCCGGGCGCGGGCGCGGCGGCGCTGGCAATCGCTGGCGGCTGTCCGGGCGGCGGCTGGGGTGTTGGCGGTGGCGGCGACCTCCTGCGGTGCTTGGAGGCCACGGTGACGCGAGCAGACAGCCGCATGAAGCAGACGCTGCGGCAGACGCAGCAGCAGCAGCAGCAGCAGGCGGCAGGAGGTGCAGGGGGGAGCGGAGCGGGGGGACGGCAGCTACCCCCGTCGCAGCCGCCTCAGCCGGCTCAGCATGCAGATCAAGGTCAGCAGCAGCCACCGCCGCCGCAGCAGCAGGAGCCTCCACGACAGGAGCGTGTGCATGGAGAAAAGCAGCAGCAGCCATCGCAGCCGCCACCACAGCAGCAACTACAAATACATGTTAAGCTGGAGCAGCTAGACAGGAAGGAGCCGCCGCAGCCGCCGCAGCAGCAGCACATGGAGCTTGACGTGAAACCGCAACCCCAGCCACAGCGACAGCAGCAGCCCCAGCAGCAACCCCGGCAGCAGCATCGCCCCCATGTGTTACGCTTGGCCCCAGCTGGCATCACGGTTCCGGTTGCTGCGTCCGCTACAGCCGCCGTACCGAAAGCATCTGTGTTGCCCATATCAGGGGGTCCGCCGCGCCACCCCCACCCCCACCCCCAGCACCGCGGTGGTAGCAGCGCGGCCCCTCCCTGCTGGCGGCCCCTCGCCTCCGACCAGCTCTTCCGAGTCCTCATGCGCGCGGGCAGCAGAAACGCCTTCGCCCCCGTCCAGGACGCGGCGGGGCCGGCTGCGGCACCTGCCACCGCCGCCGCAGCAGCAGCAGGGGGGCCGCCTGGTGAGTCTGCGGCGGCGGTAGCAGGACTCAGCAACCCACCCCAGGTGGTCGGTGACGCTGCTGCTGCTGCTGCTGCGGGTGCAGCCGGCACACATGCTCCTCCGGGCACGTCGCCGCATGAGGCGCACAAACCGCACTCCCTTAGCAGTGCCGGGCAGCAGCCGGCAGCACGCGCTTACACGCCGCCGACTGCCCGGATTGGGGCGGCAGGACGTCCCCTCCGCCTACCGTCCAGATCGCAGCAGCAGCAGCACCGGCCTGGTGAGGGTGCTGCGATGGCGGGTGACTCCCCGCTGGTGGCGGCGCGGCGAGCCTTCCTTTCCCCCAGCTGGGCGGCGGGTGTGCTCGCTGCGAAGGCGCCCTCTGACCTGCCCTCACACCCCTCCGCCGCCGCTGCTGCTGCTACTGCTGCTGCTGTTACTGTTTCCGCCACTACTACCGCTGCTCCTGCGGTTAGTGGCGACAGTAAGACGGCGGCAGCGGTGGCCGGGGAGGGTGGTGCGGGTGGTGCAGGCAGCGCGCTGCCGGCTCCAGGGGCGGTGCTCCGCATGAGTCAGAGCTGCCTGGCTGGCCGCCTGCGAGCGGTGCTGCGGAGACACCTGATGCCGCCGCACCCGACCGCCGCCGCCACAGCCCGCCAACACCGGCGCCAGCGGCAGCAGCCGCACAGCCCCGATGCGGGGACCCGTCATGCGGGGGCGGCTGCCGCAGGGGCGCCAGCAGCTGGTTCTTCGCTCACTAAGCCGGCGGCGTCCGGGCAGGCTGCAGCAACTGCCGCCGCCGCAGTCGGCGGTGAGGAGAGCAGCAGCAGGCCTCCCGCGGCCTCAGCCGCCGGGTCACAAGTAGCTCCGCCAGGTAAGCAGCAACCACCACAAGAGCAGGGGCTAGGGGAGCAGCAGCAGCAGCAGCAGCTGGCGGAGCAGCGGCTGTCACGACTGCTGGCGGCGTGGGAGGGTCTGCCGCCCCCCAACCGCCGAGCGCTGTTGCTGGTGGCATGCAGGCTGGCGGCGGAGGGGGGCGGTGTGGGCGCATGGGGGGCGGTGGAGACCCTGGTGCGGGCGCTGGGGGCGGTGGCGGATGCAGCGGAGCGGGCAGCAGTGCCAGCTGCGGGGCCGGCAGCGGAGGGGCCAGCAGCAGGGGCGGCAGCGGCAGTGGTAGCAGGGGGCGAGGCAAGCATGCAGGGTTAGAGCGGGTTAGTGCAGGGTTAGAGCGGCGGATTCCACAGTTGCCGCTGCTGGGCAGAGTAGGGAGGGGTGTGAGGACGGAGGGTAGAGGAGGGGACTGCGTGTTTGTGTAGGGTCACTAGCACAGGTTCAGTTCTCTTTGGGCACCGCTGCCAGCAGCAGCAGCAGCAGCAGCTTGCATGTGGGTCCCTAGTGAGGTCCCTAGTGTGTACATATGTTTCTGCATTTACTAGGCATTAGGCATTCCACATGTGGTTTAATAACCCGCACAAGGGGTGCGCTGCCAGCCAGGCTGCCCCTGCCGTGTTCCCCAGGCCGCGCGGGGGCACGAAGGGTGCAGGTGGCGACTGTTGGGTGCGGCCTACATGTGGCGTAGGTAGCTATCCTGGAGGGGGAGCACAGCAGCGGGGTGTACAGGGGCTAGGCTCGGCAACATGTAGATATGAGCGTATGCCGTTGGCTGTGTTGGATGAAGCCGAGAGAAGTTGCGCTGCAGCTGTGCAACCCCCTTGAATTGTCACGCCGAGACCGGATCGTTGTTCTCCCGGCCCTTTGAGGGCATGGATTGCCGCACTGCGGACGTGGAGCAGCACTGTGCTACCTGCTAGCGGCTGCGGGGCGGTATGCAGTATACAAGTACAAGCAAGGTGCCACATGCGAATTGGACAATTACGTTGTGTCTGAGACTCTGAGTTACCCCTGAAGCAATCTCCGTGCTGCCGCAAGAAAGGCGCGGAACCTTAATACCGGTAGGACCTCTCGCCGCATTACAATGGACGAATGCCATTTCGGTACTGGCCGTGAGCGTCCGGACCAGCCGGGCATGAGGTGTGACATCGCGGCTTAGGGCGGCTGGATCCAAACTAACCACAGTCACACGGGTTGCTAGCACTCGGCGCCCCGTGTGTGCACGTGGCGGCTGTTCCTGCACTCATCTCGGGCGACTCTTGCTGCCGCAGTGCGACACATGTGTACGACAACGTCGACAAACCTTTGCAACAATCCTTCAGCAACAATTACCAGTACACAACTCTTGACATAGCAAATTGACTTGAACCTAAGCACACCTGTCCAAGTCGGCCTGGGAAGCGTGCATGATGCCGGAATGCTAGCGTAGTTTCCAGCAGGGCATGCGCCCACCAGGCCGACCTCGACCCGTGGGTCAGCAAGAAAGCACGTCCGCGGGAAAACACAACAGCATACATATACGATACAACAGGTTAAGCAAGGTACATGAATAGCTTATTGGCACACTTTACGACGTGGTCATTGGCAATGGTTTTCGCAGTGGCAACAGCTGCGGGCCCACATGGCTTGTCAGGTCCAGTGGCCAGGCTAGACAGGGTGTTGAGACATTCAGGCGGAAGGCGACCGCGCAGCTATCCTTCCATGCATCCAAGGGAACGTGCTGTCAAAATCCCAACCATGCACCAATGCGGTGTGTCGCTCGAAGGCGGCTGGGATACGTTTTTAATCCAGGCGGCATCGCTTCCATCCTAACACCGCCAAACACAGCGCAGGCGAAGGCAGTGCACATCACAACGCCCTTGTGAGCACGCATACAGCAAAACGGAGCAGGAAGCGATCACCAGAGCACGCTCACGTGCTCAACTAACACAAAATATACGTCATCTTCCCAAGGCCCCGTTGCCAGGCCCGCTTTACTTTGTTTCTGTATGTTGCATACGGTAAAGCAGTACTCTACACTACAGCTTATTCCGTCCTTAATCGCAAGCCCCTCCTGACTATGGTTGGCCCGCGGTTCAAAAACGCATGATGGTTACGCGGCTGCCACCCACCTACCGGTACCTATGCTCACCCCCACTCCAGCACCCCCTGCAGCTTGCCATCCTTTAGGTAGGCTGACCAGAGAGCCAGCAGGGACTCACGTGCCTTCTTCCTCTCCTCCTCGCTGCTCTCCTCACTAGACTCCTCGCTGCTCTCCTCACTAGACTCCTCGCTGCCCTCCTCGCTACCCTCCTCACTCTCCTCGACCTCATCTCCCTCCTCGCTACTCTCCTCACCCTCCCCGCCCTCATCGCTGACCTCCTCCGTCTCCTCTTCCTCTTCCTCCTCCTTGTCGCCCCCAGCCGCAAGTCGTAGCGCAGCTCCCGACCCCCACCCGCCTCCTAGCTGGACCAGATCGCCCGCCCCGTAAGCCTTGCTCCACGCCACCTTTCGCCCGCCATCCTCGCCCCACTTGAACACGGTCAAGCGAGCAGCCCCCGGGCTCACTACGGCGGGCAGGCACCTCTCGTTCCCCTCCGTTTGCAGGCATCGTGGCAAGTAGCATTGCAGGAACACGCCCGCGACGTCTGATCCGGCCTTGTAGTCAACGTACACACCCCACTCAAAGCCGAGCGCCGGCACACGGGACGCGCCATCGCAGAAGCTCCCACGCAAGCTGGCCTTTGCTCCCAGCGGCTGCTTCGCAATCTTTGCCAACTTCTCCTGTTCAATGGACCACTCGTACCTCCTTCTGGAGGCTGAAGCCGGCAACGGCGGCCGAGCGGGGGCAGCATACCATGGCCAGCTGCTTTTGAACTTAGAGGAGGCTGCCATGATGAAGGAGAGGAACTCCCGTTTTGTGTCGCCAGCTGTTGTGTAGTCGCAGAAGCAGCGGTGCTCCTTGCTTCCGAGCGGGAACCAGCGCAGTAGCGGCAGCACCTGCAAGAGGTAGGTGCTGCTCAGCTGGCTCAGCCGCACCCACTTGCACAGCCGCCTGCGTGCCTCCTCTGACGTCCCCGTGTTGACCTCCAACCAGCGTGCCAGCATGAGCAGCACGCTTGCCTCGTCGTCCGTGGCGAAGTGCTGGCTGCCCAGGAGCGCCTCCAGGGCGGCGGCGGGCAGCGCCTCCATCTGCTGCCGCATCTCGAGGTCGCTCAGCACGGAAAGGGCGTCGCGGAAGGACCAGGCGAGCAGCTGGCCAAGCTTGGGGCCACCGGGCGGCGGTTTCTCGCCGTTCCTAGTTCGCAGCGCCAGCTGCTGCCGACAGGCATCCAGGAGGCTGACAAGGAACTGAGGCCCCTCAGGCTCCTCTAGATCCGGCAGCAACGCGCGACAGCTGTACACCTCCACCACATCCGCCAAGCTCGTAACGCGTTGCAGCAGCTGCGCATCACAGGCCTCCACGCAGCCCTTGACTTCCAGCCAGCTTGCTGTCCGTCGGATGCACAGCAGGTCCGAAATGCTGCCGGCATCTAAAGCGCCGCTATAAATGAAGCGCAGGGCGGACAGCGCGGAAGGGAGCTCCTCCGGGGAGTTCAAGGAAACGCGGAAGACGGCTTTGCCGTCGTTTTGGTCGCAGGCTTGGGGCCATCGGTCGGCCTGGGCGAGCGTCCTGAAGAACTGACAACCGCCACAGATGACGAGTTTGTGAGCATGTAGCGGCTCCCCAACGGTGCATTTCCTTGTGCGTCCGCTTTCCTTCTCTGGTTGATGTTGATTAGCCGTAGTGCGATTGCCGCTCGCCGCCTTTTGACGCTTACTCGTCGTTTGTTTGCTTGTTTCTGCTGTCGCACCCTCGCCCGTGGTTCCCGTTTCAGCTACTTCTGTACAATAGAAGACTATCTTGCAATCCGAGAGTTCTTGACTGCCATAGAGAGTTGAAAGGTACTCGTTGAGCGGAATGGACATTGCGCTGGCGTCTAGCCAAACCTCAATGCTTTGTTGCAGTTACCAAACGCCAGGGTTTTGATGTCTACATTTACCCCAGAACCACAGCAAGCCCGCCAAGCAGTCGTACTCGTACACCTGATTTGGGGCTTTTTGGCGCCTTGGGGAGCGGCGGCCGCGCGGCCCCGCAGTTTACGCAGCTGCCCTTGGTAGGTTCAACAGAAAAATACCCACGCTGTACCCTTGGTAAAGGCGCTGCACAGGTGTCGCTCCCGCAAGACTGCACGCACAAGCGATTTACAAGCAGCGCGAACCCATTTTGCACTTCCTCGTGCTTCCTATGGTAACCCCCCCAGTCCCCAACCCTTAATTATGGTGGGTGTCACGGCTTCATACCCAGCCCACGAAATGCCTAACTGGGTAACACATGGGACGAATCCCACAAGTTGGCGGGACGAAGACAGCCCACCTCACCTCACCTACCATGTTGCAATGAAAACCAACCCATTTTATGATGCCATCTTGCTACGTAAGTCTTGTGCGTATCCAGTTCCGCGCGACACGTTCGTGCTGGGCGCGTTCAGGGCCAGAAAGGCTGAAAGGGCTGAAAGGTATGGCCACGTTGTACGGCTACTCGACTAGCACGTATGGAGTTATCACCATTGGTGAAATCGATTGCAGCTGGAGGGAGCCTTCCCGCAGTAGGCTTACATCGGGCCACTACATCTTCAACAATCCCTGATGGCCAATCGGCCCCGCGCGGCCGAACATGCAAGCCTGGCGTCTCCCTTCTCAATCCCTTCCGAGGTCACGTTCTCTCACGACGTCGTCAAGCTGTGAACGTAAACCTACGGACATCGGCAGACACAGAGTAAACCCGCTGTGCTCCTGACTACCGGGTAAATGAATAACAACCGACGACCCTAAACGCGTCCAGGATTCGGTCGTTAGAACCGATTACGCAATCGCGTAATCGACCCCACCACCGTGCTTCGCTCTGAAAACTACTGGTATCAATTCAAATCCACCCATACTCGAGAACGCACAAAAAGCCTGGGCAAAGCACTCACATGGCACCACTGGACTTGCAAGGCACCAAGTCTACTGACTTTCACACCATTTTCTGCTAATGAGCAATGTTGGCTTGCAGTAGGAAAGCTCTGGCTTGCGTTACATAGCCGAAATGTGAAGGACATAGTAACTGGAAGCTTAGTCTGCATACTTAAGGCGTTTGCGCCGCTTTAAGCTTAAATCTAGAGCCCATATGAAGAATATAGCAGTCAATATAAGTTGCCGATTATGGGTGGACGGGAGATGGACTCGTGCAAGCAGGGCTTGTAGACCTTGCATTTTTCCGAATCCCAGGAACGTAGCCCACTTCCCGTCACCTTCTCACACGCAACGCCCCCCCCCCGTCGCCCCCTTGCACCCATCGCCCATGCTCCCTCCCCCCTTCCTGTCATGTATCCGCTTCCTTACAGCCTTCACCGCCGTACCCCCCCGCGCCCTCCTGGTTCTGCCCCAGGCAATCCCGTCACCAAACCGGCCACGTACTCTCCTCCCTCCGCACACTTTGGAATTTCTTTTTTTCCCTCCGCTTCCCTGTGACTCCCCCCACCCGTCCTGTACGACCCAATTCACCTGAGCTGCTACATCATCACGTGGCAAGTGCTTTCAGTCCGGATTCTCCTAATGACGTCGTCGATTCGATAATACAGCGCCTGAGAGCGGGAATGAGGGTTTCTCGCATTGTGATGGTGCATGCCTCAGCGCATGAGCATGTCATGCGCACCGTTGCTTAGTGGAGGGAACTAGGAAGCCTGGGGATGAGAAGGAAGCTACATGATGAGGCGTGTTTACTTCGAGGATAGGTGGCTTGTCGAGTAGGGACTTGAAGCAGGGGAGGTGGAAGCGGGCCCTGAAGATAGCAGTGGAGAGCATTTACAGATACGCGTGGGGATCTGTCCTGTGCTTCTGTGGCCTGCTGTGTCGCTAGGCTTCGCACATCCGGGCTTTGAGGAAGGGGCGTTGGCCTGCGCAGCAGCGGTGGCAATAGCTCTATCTAGCGCTAGCGGCGTGCGGACGGGGCCTCTGGCATCTGCCGCAGGTCCGGAGGGCATGCCTGCTCGCACGCACGCTTGTTGTTGGCCAGCGCGGCAGTGCGGGGACGGTGCGCCGGGCTTTGGTCAGGACGTGTGGGCGCCGGATGGTTCAGAAGCGCGAGTATGCCTGCGCATGCAGGCGCCGGTAGATGGATAACGAGTGGAGGGATGCCTCCCTATGCCTTAACCCGGGCTGCGCCTGCGTCCACCTGCCTTTCCCGGTGCCTCCCCATTCCCTTGCCCGTGCGGCCGCCCTTCCACATGCGACGCCTCCCTGCCCTTCGCGCAGTTCTTGCAACCCACTGTATTCCCTTTTCCGCGCGGCTGCCCCTACCAGCAACTGGCGTACGGCCCCCTCTCCGTCCCCCAGCTCACGCTCTGCATCCCTGTCTTCCTCCTACCGCTGCCCCATGCTCCTTTTCGCACGCAGCGCCCCTCCCGTCACCCTCGTCCCACCCCGTCGCCCCACGCACCCCTCGCCCCTCCCCGTCGCCCTCTCCCCCCTTCCTGTCGCATTCCCGCTTGCTTACACCCTTCTCCACCCCCCCCCCCCGCGCTCTCCTGTGTCTGCCCCAAACGTTTCTCGTAGCCAAAACGCTCAGTCCCATGCAACACCGCAGTACACATAGCCGTTCCTGACCTACCCCTTTACAAGCCCCCGCTCAGTCCCGTTTAAGCCTAGCCGTCGTACACTTGCCTTGATGTGGGGCAAGGCCGCGTGCTGTTCTCCGCAAGCCATGTCACCAGCAATTTGCCCTCGGGCAGTACCTTCATTTGGTTACCCCAATCCTTGCAATCCGCAACGCTCAAACCTCCTGCCTTGCAGAAGTAATACGGTGTGCGGCTTACATGCAGATTACGTGACCCTCCCCCTCTGCCACTTCTCAAGGTCGAAGTCAGCAACCAAGGCCAACTAAGAGGCATAGAAGTAAACATACTGCCAGAACTGGACCGAACGAGTCGCGTTGGCTATGGAAAGCGACAGCCTATTTTTGATCCTAAATAACACCATAGGTAAGGCTCGTGAAGAGGTTCCTGTAACATGTATCATCGGCAAAAGTCAGTGGACTTGGTGTCTTGCAAGTCCGGTGGTGCCATGTGAGTGCTTTGCCCAGGCTTTTTGTGCGTTCTCGAGTATGGGCGGATTTGAATTGATACAAGTAGTTTTTAGGGCAAAGCACGGTGGTGGGGTCGATTACGCGATTGCGTAATCGGTTCTAACGACCGAATCCTGGACGCGTTTAGGGTCGTCGAATAACAACTAATATGTACACCCAACTGATGAAGTGCGAACCGGTACGCGCGCAGCCCAGGATCGTGGCTTGCTATGAGCGTTTTGCACATGAGCAACTCCACCACCCCTGTGGCCTACATTTGACTGCCATCAAGACGTGTTCCTACTCTTCCTTAGCCAGCTCCTTGGCCGCCTCTCAGAAGCTGGACTAACATACGTTTCCTACTTGTAGAATTATACTATGCTTATGATAAACCTACGTCTAGCCGAGCGGCTGCCATATCCATAGCCGAACTGCACTTTTAGCCCAACCCAGGTCTTGAATTGCTGAGCAAAATATGGCGCCAAAGCGTCGTAACCTTTTAGATGAGCCAGTGACCAGGGAGATGGCAAGTGCGGTTAGCTTTGGCGGGAAATGGCTACTGCCATGCTTGCTGACATCCACTTTTTGTCCATCCGGTAGGCGGTGCTGGGCCTAAGGGCGGCTTTCGAAGTCGCTTTTCCTCAGCGCAAAGACTGCACTAAACTTTCGGCTTTGGCGTCACAGGTACGCTGGTTAATGACTGCCAACCTGGTATAATTTTGCCGATACCCAACTATACTATTTATAATCCCGCTCCATCTGCTGCTTTTTCCCGATTCTTAACAGTTGCTGGGGGGCGCTCCCGCGGGTGCCGTTGCCCCTTGGTCGCCTCCCGTCGACGAATCCCGGATGGCCCTTGCACGTAAACTTTTCGTGGCGCTAGTAAGCTACGCAATCACGCAACAGCTGCGGTGTGGTATCAGCAATGGAGTGGAGGAGAGCGGCCTTCAGCGTGACGGTAGGGCCGCCAGCCCCAATAGCAAGAGCACAAGCTCGAGCAGCAGGGACAGCAGTGGTGGTGACCGCGATAGCAGCAGCGGGGATGACAGCAGCAGCAGTGGGGACAGCAGTAGCAGCAGTGATGACAGCAGTAGCAGGGGGGATAGCGCTGGCAGCCGCGGTGGGAATGACAGTAGCAGCAGCAGCAGGGGGAACGATAGCAGCAGCAACAACAGTGAAGACAGCACTAGCAGCAGCGGTGATGACAGCAGCAGTAACAGTGGGGACAGCACTAGCAGCAGCAGTGGGGACAGCAGCAGCAGCAGCAGTGGAGATAGCGGGGCACAGAGCTCAGGAGACGAGGATGAGGAGGCTATCCCGGGCAATGGACATGTATCTTTAAACACCGGTTGCAGAGGCAGGGGCCCACATGGCGAGGACCCAGCAGGCGGTAGTGGCAGCGGCGGCCGCAGCTCAGGCGGGTACGATCTTAGTCCTGGTAGCCGCAGTCAAGGCTGGAGCGGCTACATCAGCAACGGTCCCAGCTACAGCTCTGGCAGCTACGGCACCCACTCGGGTGGCTTGGACTCGGAGGATGGCTACTTCGGTGCCAGCTACTACAGCCGGGAGCCGCAGCTGCAGAGCGCGGGGCGCAAGAGCAGCAGCAGCAGCAGCGAGAGCAGCACTGGCAGTGACAGTGAGTACCGGGCGGAAGAGGAGGCGGAGGACGAGGAGGAGGAGGAGTTGAGCGAGAGCCTGGAGGAGGAGGAGGAGGAGGATGACGGTCGGGGCAGGACGGCGGCGGCAAGGAGAAAGCAGACCAAGCCGCCAGCAGTTAAGACGGCGCCAGCAGCTAAGGCGACGCCAGCGGCTAAGACGACGCCAGCAGCTAAGGCAGGGACGTCTAAGGCCAAGGCAGTGTCGACGCAGGCGGCAGCAGCGAAGCTAGCCCCAAGTAGGACTCCGTCAGCAAAGGCAGCTGCAGCTGCCGCTCTCGCCACCGCCACCGCCGCCGCTGCTCCTGTGTGCTTGCAGCTGAGCGAGGACGAGGTGGCCGCGGAGGCCGCCCGGGGCTGGGAGGCGCTGTCGGCAGGGGAGCGGCGGGGCTTCGCGGCGCAGCTGGCTCCGTTGCTTGAGGAGCTGGAGGCGCAGCAGCGGGCGCTGGGCCGCCCCCTGGAAGGGAGGGAGCTGCTGGAGAAGCTGGCAGGCGGAGGCCGGGAAGGAGCGGCGGGAGCAGGCGAGGTGGGAGGCGGGTCGAAGAGGCGCAAGCGGCAGCGGCAGGAGGCGGGCGCGGTGGATCCTGAGGAGGCGCAGCGGGAGGGGCTGCTAGCAGAGGCGCTGCGGATACTGACGGAGTGGCCCCGGGACGCGCATCTGTGGTGAGGGGGGTAGCCTGGGTGGTGCTGCGTGTGTGCCCTATAGCCATGCGTGCAGCTGCTATCGCCAGCGGCGGCAGCAGCTGCAGGCTAGTGATGCACCGCCAACAGGTGGCGTAGGCCCATACTGAAAGCTTGAAGCGTGTGTACGAGCTGCAACAGCTTGGTGGGGTAAAAAGAAATTCCAAAGCCTGGTGGGGTGGGGTGACGAGGGCGGTTGTGCTGGGGCGCGAGAAGGATTGTTGCCAGCCGTAGGTGGAGTAATTTTCAGGTATGAACGGCTGAAGGTAAACACCTGGAGGGTGGGCAAAGGTGGCAAACGGTTATGATGATGGATACAGTTGAGGGCATCCTTCGGGCAACGGCATTCGGTTTCTACTTTGTGCTGTGCAGCTTGTTACGGCGCGTAGGGTCCAGCATTGCACATGGGACTGTGATGGGGTGCCATGGGATTGCATTGGAGGAATGTAAGGACGCCAGGAAGGCGTCCGCACTGGCTAATCATTACGGCAGACATACAGTCCAACAGGGTGTCGACCGCGCTGCCCCAAGGGGCACGCCCTGCACATGGCAGAGAGCTGTGCCTAACAGGACAGCTGGAATCCCCTAGGTCGGAGCGCTGGACATACATGCGTCAAGGGCTCGCGGCAGTTTATGGCGGGTCGCTAGGCTGGCGCTTGCTGGGTGGATGTGGGAAAGTTAGGCATGGGCTGAGCTACATCTTCGGTTTGGTGGGCGATTGTGCGCCATGCAAGCGGTTTGAACGCTGAAGGGAGCCTGTGTTATTGTGGCTGGTCGCAGCTGTCTGGGCAGCTGTGGTGTGTCGTCACTCGTCAGGTGTTGCCTCCGCCAGGCGTGTCGCCGTATCACCTCACCGATTGCGGGACACCTGTCAGTTTGCCAGGAGCGAAGGCGGATGATATGGTGTTTTGGGTGCGCGCGACTAGCCTGCACCAGACTGCTTACCGGTAACCCTCGAGGCCGTGTCGTGGCAGGGTCTCGGCCCCAAAGGGCATGAAAGCTTTGCGCGCAAGGACATCCACCTTAATGCACGTTACAAGAGCAGGCACGGATTTCATTGACCCATGGGTCATGATGCTATCTTTGGCGACGCACTGAAAGCGCAGCGTGCAATGATGCTTACGTAAAGAGCAGTCCAGTCGCTTTTAGACATTGTAGCAGGGCACATCCTCCCCTTTTCGCGCTGCTACAGACATCATGGGCCTTACGAGACCCGTCTACCTACATTGATGCACCTCATCAATGCTATTATATGCAAAGAGCAGCAAAGTCACTTTAGAGTCTCATGGGCCTTCCCCTTACGAGACCCGTCTACCTGTGGAAGCAGGGGGCTCCAAACCCTAAAAGACCCTAAACCCCAAAGTCTAACCCGCACTCTGAACACCCACGACAGCTTCCTGGGTTGCACGCGGGTCCCGCGCTGCTAGACACCCAGGTGCGGTAGCCATCATCCGGTACAGCACACATCCACACGAGTAAAGGTGCCGCATTTCGAGGCTTCCTATCCGCGTTTGCTGCTGAGGCGCATGCATGCGGCAGCGCCCACACCATCGCCCTTCCCGCTGAAACAACTCCGTTAATTGGCGCAGCTGCACTGCGACCGCGGCGGCGCTGCAGCTCATCAGTTGCTGGCCTTCCCCAGGTGCGGCACACCCTGGAGGCCCCGCTTGCGAGTCTTGGCGGGGCGCTCGTCTAGCGCCTGAGCGACCTGCGGGTGACAGGTGGCGAGGAGAGGCGGGCTTATGATAGGGGGTCAACCAGTTGCAGTCCGCATGCACGCAGTGATGCGTACAAGGACGCTACTCATGGCGCCCACTTGGCTGGGCAACTCACCTGAGTGTCGTAGCGGTATATCTTGCTCCTGCCCTGCTTCCGACCCGTAAAAACGAACTCCGGGTAACTGCATGCACGCACCAGCATGTCAGTGATGGGGGCTCCGCTCTTCGGTTGCTAGCACCCTGGCCCGTGACTTACTCTAGCACGTGGTGATGCACGTAGGTGCGCCATCTGGCCGTCTTCGGGTAGCGTCGGTCTGGCCTGAAGCGGGGCGGCGTAGCGCATATCGGCATGTGCGGCGGGACGAGAATGATGCAGCGAGACGTACGCATGACCCGCACATGACCCGCACAGCCAGGTTTACCGCACATGCCCACCCGTGCCCACCTCCTGTCCAGTTTCGGCGATACCTCCGGGTCAGCCTCCAACATTGCTGCAGCATCCGAACTGGTCCCCTGTGGGCCCACTTGCAATTATATTCGCACGCACATACATGATGCCATAGGAGCGGCTCCGGCCCTAAAAAGTCCTTTCTCGTTGCTGCGCCCCCTTACCTCCTGGTTGGGAAGGGCCATGAACGCACGCCGCAGCCAGGCCTGCAGCGCAGGAGTACGACACACCGGTACCTTGAGACACAGTTGTACGGACCTCATCGAGGCACTTGCATCCAGCACTTTGCAAGGTGTGATATGAAGACAGCATGCACCGGTGCCTTACCCGGAAGTTGTAGGTCCCGTGGGGCACTCGGGGCACTCGTGCAGCCCACTGCAGATGACAGATAGGGTAGATTCAGCAACCACGGCAACAATCGAACATTAGGTTCTAACAGCGACGCACCTTCCAGAGGGTCTATACCACTCGCCAACATGTTCCGCAATTTCATTAGCTTCCCGCTAACAGACATGCGAAGCTTGTTTCCAGGGTCCGGTAGGTGTGCCAAACCTGCGTAGCGTGGGTCCGTAAACCCCACGGGTAAAATTTTGTCAGCTTCACCCTCATCCCCTCCCCACGTGCAGCTTCGCGACGCACTCGTTGCCCGACCCACCCAGCTTTTTCAGAGCTTCCCCGCGCTGCAGGTTCGGGCCAGGCGGCAGGGTTGCGAGGTGGGCCACCATCACCTACGCTGGGGAAGGATGGGGTTAGGCCGCATCACTGAGAGCCCCGCACCCCCGCCCTGCTGCCCACCTGGACATCCTCCGGCCTCCATCTGATGATGCCACCCGATGCCAACATCGTTGCCACGTGGGCTACAAACATTCCGCGGCCCATGTCGTCCTCGGCAGCCCCGGTGGCCCCTGAAGCAGCTTGCACCGCAGCCGCAGGGGCGGGGAGCTGCTGCTGTTGCGTCTCGGCGGGCCCAGCTTGCGGAGCCGTGGGGCCCAGGCGAGCGGGACCCACAGCTAGGAGCCGGGGACCGCCCTGCTGCTGCTGGTGGCTGGCAGCAAGACCCTGCAGCACCGCCGCGTGGCGGTCAACATTGCGCAGCAGCACGGCTACCGCGGGACATCGCAAATTATCAAGGTTGGCGCTGTCACCGCCGTTCAGTGTTTGCGGCGATCCTCTGCTGCATGTAAGCGCCATGTAAGGGGACGACATAGCAGGACAGCTTTCTGGTTTGGTGTGCTGGCGTACCTGCAAGTCTCAACGCAACGTTGCGGCTTCGTAGGGTGTCGTTGAGTCATCTCCATTATATCCAGGCAGTCAAGAGAAAGACGTGCGAAGCTAAAACGGTCGTCGATGCAAGGAAATGTGTGCTTGAACGAAGGAAAGCTTCCTAGGATAGATAGCCCAGCAAACGGCGAATGTTGTTACGCTCATTGACCTATAATAGTGCAGGCTCGGTGTCGTCAGTGCTTGCCGTCATACTCCATACAGTACATTGCAATAGGTTGAGTAAGACTGCTGCCATCCATAGTGCTCTATGCCCAGTAACGGTCTGACTACTGCAATTATGAATTTACAATATCTAGTTGCATCTACATTGATGGACCCATTTCGCATGCCTCAGCCGAGTGCCAACCTGCAAGCCTGAACATAACTTCCACTGGTCCTAGCTAAACTAACTGTTTACCCACTCATGGTGGAACCCAGCTTGTTGCCGCCTTCGCCGCTGCTTACTATTACCGGTATGTAGCATCAGCACGGGGCTGGGGAATGAAGAGGAGTTGCAATGCTAAGCGGAGCGGGGAGGAAAGGGGGTTGATATTGCGTTTCGGTGTGGTTACGGCCGTCTAGAGGGCGTCGGCTGGCAAGTATCCCGGGGCTGCAGGGATGCGGGAGCTGTGGGAGCTCCGAGGACTGCCGTACAGGCGGGTGCGGGTCGGGGCATACATGAGAGGGGTACAGCGTGAGGGCTGCGGGCTGCAGGACGTGAGTGGAGTACCTGTGTTGGGTGCAGGCGGGGTGGAGGTGTATCGCGCGGATGGCTCGGTATGGGTTTCGGTGGCGTGGCCTGCCAGCTGAGAATGCGGCAAGCAGGGTGCGAGCGTACAGTATCGCTTGACCGGCGGGGGTTCTACCGGTAACGGCATAACGAGAGCAGGGGTGAGCGGGGTAACGATGACATTGAGGATGAATTGCCGTACACACGCGTACATACAGGGGCTATATAACTAGGCTTGGATGCACTCTGCCATACTGAACTACTAGAATGCGCGCTGCCAGATCGCCGTTGGTCCTATTGGGCCTCACTTAACCTAGAGGCTCCCACCGGCACACACGGCATTCTCACCCTCGACCAGAGAGCGCTAGGACAAAGTGCAGGGGTCCTCCCGTCCATGCAGCACAGCCGTACAACAGCTTCGAACAAGTCATGGCTACAGGGTTACGAATTCCGCGTTTGCTGCTGGGATGTATGCATGCGGCAGCATCCACAGCGTCGCCATTCTCGCTACCACCGCCATTCTAGCCGGAGATTCGGCGCAGCTGCACTGCGACCGCTGCGGCGCTGCAGCTCATCAGTTGCTGGCCTTCCCCAGGTGCGGCACACCCTGGAGGCCCCGCTTGCGAGTCTTGGCGGGGCGCTCGTCTAGCGCCTGAGCAACCTGCGGGTGACATGTGGGGAGGGAAAGGGGAGCATGCATGGCTTAGCACAAGGGGTTTGAGCCGGAGACATACGGCACGCTGCATTATTGACGCAGCATGCCCTTGCTCGGCAAGCTCACCTGTGATTCGTAGCGGTATATCTTGCTCCTGCCCTGCTTCCGACCCGTAAAAACGAATTCCGGGTACCTGCATGCACGCACCAGCATGTCAGCGATGGGGGCTCCACTCTTTAACTGCTAGCACCCTGGCCCGAGTCTTACACTAGCAGCTGGCATTGCAGGTAGGTGCGCCATCTGGCCGTCTTCGGGTAGCGTCGGTCTGGCCTGAAGCGGGGCGGCGTAGCGCATATCGGCATGCACGGTGAAATCAAAAGCGATGTGGTGAGACGTACGCCATCCTCAACACATGACCCGCACAGCAGCCAGGTTTGCCGCACACGCCACTGCGCACCCACCTTCTGTCCAGCTTGGGCGATACCTCCGGATCTGCCTCCAGGATTGCTGCAGCATCCGAATTGGTCCCCTGAGGGCTCACATGATTCGCACATACGTAATGCCATAGGGGCGGCCCCCGGCCCTCAAAAGTCCTTACACGTTGCTGCGCCCCCTTACCTCCTGGTTGGGAAGGGCCATGAACGCACGCCGCAGCCAGGCCTGCAGCGCAGGAGTACGACATACCCCAAGTATAGTCGCGCGGGTGGGGTCTCATAAATGCAGCAACGCATCCTGCACTTTGCAAGCTGCAATGAGAAGACAGCACACACCGGTGCCTTACCCGGAAGTCGTAGGTCCCGGGGGGCACTCGGGGCTTGCAGCCCACTGCAGATGACAGATAGGGTAGATTCAGCAAACACGGCAACAGTCGGACACTGGGTTTTAATAGCGACGTACCTTCCAGTGGGTCTTCGCCATTCGCCAACATGTTTCGCAGTTTCATTACCTTCCCGGCGACAGCCATGCGAAGCCTGTTTCTAGGGTCCGGCAAATGCGCCAGACCTGCGCCGGGAAAAGCCCGTTCAGGCATAACTTAGTCCGCCTCACCCTCATCAGCATCCCCCACACACACATGCATGCAGTCGCATAACACAGCGCCCCAAGCCGTAGCCCCGACCCACCCAGCTTCTCCAGAGCTTTCTCCCGCTGCAGGTTGGGGCCAGGCGGCAAGCTTGCGAGGTGGGCCAACATGACCTACGCGCGCTGGGAAAGGATGGGGTTAGGCCGCATCACGGAGCGGCCCGCACCCCCGTCCTGCCCACCTTGACATCCTCCGGCCTCCATCTGATGATGCCACCCGATGCCAACATCGTTGCCACGTGGGCTACAAACAATTCACGGCCCAAGTCCCCCTCAGCAGCCCCGGTGGCCCCTGGGGCAGCTTGCACCGCAGGCTGTTGCTGTTGCGACTCTCCCGGCCCAGCTTGTGGAGCCGTGGGGCCAGCTAGGAGCCGGGGACTGCCCTGCTGCTGCTGCTGCGGTGGCGGCTGGTGGCTGGCAGCAAGGCGCTGCAGCACCGCCGCGTGACAGTCTACATTGCGCAGCAGCACGGCTACCGCGGGACATCGCAATTTATCAAGGTTGGCGCTACCACCGCCGTTCAGTGTTTGCGGCGATCCTCTGCTGCATGCAAGCGCCATGTAAGGGGACGACATACCAGGACAGCTTTCTGGTTTGGTGTGCTGGCGTACCTGCATGTCTCAACGCAACGTTGCCGCTTCGTAGGGTGTCGTTGAGTCATCTCCATTATATCCAGGCAGTCAAGAGAAAGACGTGCGAAGCTAAAACGGTCGTCGATGCTTGTGTGCTTGAACGAAGGAAAGCTTCCTAGGATAGATAGCCCAGCAAACGGCGAATGTTGTTACGCTCATTGACCTATAATCGTGCAGGCTCGGTGTCGTCAGTGATTCCCGTCATACCTCATACAGTACATTGCAATAGGTTGAGTAAGACTGCTGCCATCCATAGTGCTCTATGCCCAGTAATGGTCTGACTACTGTAATTATGTTTTAACAATTTATAGTTGCATCTACATTGGTGGACCCATTTCGCATGGCGTTTGGTGCCTCAGCCGAGTGCCAACCTGCAAGCCTGAACATAACTTCCGCTGGTCCTACCTAAACTAACTGTTTACTGGGAAGTACTGCAATATGACGATATGGTGGAACCCAGCTTGTTGCCGCCTTCGCCGCTGCTTACTATTACCGGTATGTAGCATCAGCACGGGGCTGGGGAATGAAGAGTTGCAATGCTAGGCGGAGCGGGGAGGAAAGGGGGTTGAAATTGCGTTTCGGTGTGGTTACGGCCGTCTAGAGGGCGTCGGCTGGCAAGTATCCCGGGGCTGCAGGGATGCGGGAGCTGTGGGAGCTCCGAGGACTGCCGTACAGGCGGGTGCGGGTCGGGGCATACATGAGAGGGGTACAGCGTGAGGGCTGCGGGCTGCAGGACGTGAGTGGAGTACCTGTGTTGGGTGCAGGCGGGGTGGAGGTGTATCGCGCGGATGGCTCGGTATGGGTTTCGGTGGCGTGGCCTGCCAGCTGAGAATGCGGCAAGCAGGGTGCGAGCGTACAGTATCGCTTGACCGGCGGGGGTTCTACCGGTAACGGCATAACGAGAGCAGGGGTGAGCGGGGTAACGATGACATTGAGGATGAATTGCCGTACACACGCGTACATACAGGGGCTATATAACTAGGCTTGGATGCACTCTGCCATACTGAACTACTAGAATGCGCGCTGCCAGATCGCCGTTGGTCCTATTGGGCCTCACTTAACCTAGAGGCTCCCACCGGCACACACGGCATTCTCACCCTCGACCAGAGAGCGCTAGGACAAAGTGCAGGGGTCCTCCCGTCCATGCAGCACAGCCGTACAACAGCTTCGAACAAGTCATGGCTACAGGGTTACGAATTCCGCGTTTGCTGCTGGGATGTATGCATGCGGCAGCATCCACAGCGTCGCCATTCTCGCTACCACCGCCATTCTAGCCGGAGATTCGGCGCAGCTGCACTGCGACCGCTGCGGCGCTGCAGCTCATCAGTTGCTGGCCTTCCCCAGGTGCGGCACACCCTGGAGGCCCCGCTTGCGAGTCTTGGCGGGGCGCTCGTCTAGCGCCTGAGCAACCTGCGGGTGACATGTGGGGAGGAGGGGCGGGTTTATGATAGGGGATCTACCAGTTGCAGTCCGCATGCATTCAGTGATGCGTGCAAGGAGCTACTCATGGCGCCCACTTGGCTGGGCAACTCACCTGAGTGTCGTAGCGGTATATGTTGTTCCGACCCCGCTTCCGACCCGTAAAAACGAACTCCGGGTACCTGCATGCACGCACCAGCATGTCAGCGACGAGGCTCCGCTCTTAGGTTGCTAGTACCCTGGCCCGTGACTTACGATAGCACCCTGGCCCGTGACTTACTCTAGCACCTGGCGTCGCATGTGGGGTAGCCATCTGGCCGTCTTCGAGTTGTATCGGTCAGGCCTGCAGCGTGGCAGGGCAGCGCGCGTCGGTCGAGCAGCGCACGTGCGGTCAGATCAAATGCGATTTGGTGAGGTATACGCCATCCTCAGCACATGACCCACACAGCAGCCAGGTTTACCGCACACGCCACTGCGCACCCACCTTCTGTCCAGCTTGGGCGATATCTCCGGGTCTGCCTCCAAGATTGCTGCAGCATCCGAACTGGTCCCCTGTGGGCCCACGTAATCCGCACATACGTAATGCCATAGGGGCGGCTCCAGCCCTCGGACCCTTACACGTTGCTGCGCCCCCTTACCTCCTGGTTGGGAAGGGCCATGAACGCACGCCGCAGCCAGGCCTGCAGCGCAGGAGTACGACACACTGGTACCTTCAGACACAGCTGTACGGATGTCAGCGAGGCACTTGCATCCAGCACTTTGCAAGCTGGAATTTGAAGACCACACGCGCCGATGTCCTACCCGGAAGTTGTAGGTCCCGGGGGGCACTCGGGGCCTGCAGCGGCCTGCAGATGACATAAAGGGCAGATTCAGCAAACACGGCGAAAATTGAACATGGGGTTTTAACAGCGACGCACCTTCCAGCGGGTCTTCGCCATTCGCCAAAATGTTTCGCAATTTCATTACCTTTCCGGCGACAGCCAAGCGAAGCTTGTTTCCAGGGTCCGGCAAATGCGCCAAACCTGCGCCGGGAAAAGCCCTAAACCGTTCAGGTATACTTTGGTCAGCACCGCCTACAAATGCACAAACCAGCACCCCCTCTATACGAAGCTGCGTAACACAGCGCCCCAAGCCGTAGCCCCATTCACCCAGCTTCTTCACAGCTTTCTCGCTCTGCAGGTTCGGGCCAGGCGGCAAGGTTGCAATGTGGGCCAACATGACCTACGCTGGGGAGGGAAGGGTTAGGCCGCATCACTGAGAGCCCCGCACCCCCGCCCTGCTGCCCACCTGGACATCTTCCGGCCTCCATCTGATGATGCCACCTCGTGCCAAAGCAGCCTCAACTTGAGACGCCAACATTCCACGGCCCAAGTCCCCCTCAGCAGCCCCGTTGGCCCCTGAAGCAGCTTGCACCGCAGCCGGGAACTGTTGTTGCGACTCTCCCGGCCCGGCTTGCGGAGCCGTGGGGCCCAGGCGAGCGGGACCCACAGCTAGGAGCCGGGGACCGCCCTGCTGCTGCTGCTGCGGTGGCGGCTGGTGGCTGGCAGCAAGGCGCTGCAGCACCGCCGAGTGACAGTCTACATTGCGCAGCAGCACGGCTACCGCGGGACATGGCAACCTGTCGAGGCTGGTGCTGCTGCTGTTGCTTGTCCGTTCTCCTCCACTGGAAATGAGCAACATACGATTAGGCAACATGGCATAACAGTTTCCAGGATTGGTGTGCTGCATACCCGTCATTGACATCCGCAATACGTTGCCGCTTCGTAGGGCGCCCTTGGGTCATAGGCATGACGCCAGTCTTGATGGGATAAGACTTGCAGATATAAAGATGCTAGAGGCCAACGAATAGGGATGCCAGGAGATGCGTGCCCAAACTAAACGAAGTTCCCCCAGATAGAGAACCCAGAAAACAGCGTTTGTCCTTTCGTTCTGCTATTAATGATAGACAACTTTGCAGACTCGGCGTCGTCATTGCATTCCGTACAGTGCAATACCGGGCGGTTGATTAAGGCTGCTGCCATTTGCCTTGCTACGAGGCCATCCACGCCGTAAGGCGCCCGACTGTTCATTAGGTACAATCTGTACTTCCAACAACTATAATGGACACACTTCGCGTCGCTATGGTTGCCATGGATGGATGTCTTGTGACAACTCAGCGTGCAGGCGATCGGCGCGCTTTATGATATGTTGAAGAAGGATTCTTCCGTCAGGAAGCTATTCTAGCCTGTAGGAGACTGCGACATAGCAGCCCTTTGCGAAATGCGATGTTAAAAGCAGATTGCCGCATGCTTCCATGGAGCTTGCCGCATCGCTGGTGGCTAGCTATGCACTTGCAACGTGCATGCCGTCCAGATGCTATTGTTCTTCTGCAGCAGCTAAACATCAACGCAGGCGGGAGCTGCGATCGGAAGGGCACATGGGGGGTTCCCGTCCTTTTGTACTCTCCAATACTATTACATACATGCACCGTCCTGCCCCAGACACGCGTACATACCTACTATCTCCGCACTCCCAACGTATCCGGACTTGCAGGTTCTTGACGTCCTCTGCTAAACCCCCATGTCGAAAACCAACAACTAAACAACTGGTGCCTCTCTTTGCGCCCCCCCACGAACCAAACATGCCTGTCCTGCACCGCCACTACCGTACCACCCCGCCGTGGGGGCCACGAATGACGAGGTGACAGCCACCGTGTACTCTTGCACGCTCTCGAGGAGATATCTGACTTATTTGCCCAACAAGCGAAAGCTTAAACTTGACACGAGAATACACGGCAGGTATTTATTTTAGAAGCCCCCTTTGAAACCTGAGCAAGCAAAATGCTGGCACCCCCAAGTTTCCATGTACTTTCAACAGCAAGTGCCCCCAGCGGCCAAGTATACCAGTGTCAACAAGGACTTGGAAATAACAGCAGTCGGTTGTCGGCCGACCTAGTTCAGACAAGGCGCCCATGTCGAGCACGTGCGCCCCCCCAAGCATGTGCGCCCCCCGTGGGGACAACAAGCAGCAACGCAACTCCCAGCCGTGCCGCCGCGGCGCAGCAGCAGCAGTAGCGGCAGCATCAACAACAGTGCAACATCATCCCATAGAGCGCGGAGCACGGAGGAAAAAGAACAGTAACCATGGCAAATAACACAAACAAGGGCGTTACCTACCATCCAAACCTGTCTTATTATTCGACCTACGGTAGCGTGATCGTCCACGTTTGTCCGCAGTGCTCTGCGCCCTGCCGGCGCCCATCCACCCCCCAGCAGCCCACACGCGCCCCCCTACACAAGCCTTCGACAGCAACCCAGGACAGTAAAGAGCAAAAAGCCCAAGCAGTGCTACGCGGCATTACCCCCGGTAGTGCTAATTCCCCGCAGGCTGGTGCCCGGGTCCTTGCTAACATACCGGTAGCCATACACATGTGGCGAATGAATGTGGATACGCGCGCGAAAGGGAGGCGTGGACATAGTGAACAAAGAATGCGGCCGGGCATACCCAGCCCCACGCATAACCCCCCCACCTGCGTCATACTGCTGCTCGCCGTCCCTCCTGCCAACTGACTCCCCGCCTTCACTGTCCACCCTCCAGTTTCCTCCTCTATATCTAGCCCCCTCCCCCTCCTCCAAGGAGGATCCCCGTCACACGTAAAAAAACTTTCATCCTCCACCTCTATACCCTCCTCGCCCCTCACGATTACGGTTCTTGCTTCTCCTCTACTCTACCCCTCCCCCTCAGCCCTCAAGCAAGGTGAAGCCTCCTCATACATCCCTTCTTTGAACTCCACCCCTTCGGAATTGGGACTCCGTTGCTGCACTTCTCTATATTTCCCTGCCCTTCTCACCCTCACCCTCCCCCTCACGCTCCCCCCAGCCCTCCCCCCAGGCTGTCCTGGTCCGCAAGCGCCACCAGCGCCACCAGCCGGTCCCGCACCTCCGCCGCCACCGCCGGCCCCAGCACCGCCGCGCCCCCCGCAGCAGCCAGCAGCGCCTCCTCGTCCCCAAGCAGGCACCAGCAGCGCCGCATGAAGTGCAGTGCGCACAGCCCGGCCAGCCGAGAGGCGGCGTGGCAGTGCGAAGCGGCCAGCGACAGCGCCGCCACCCAGGCTGCCCGGCCCGCGGCTGCAGGGTGCTGGGTGAAGCGAGCAGCCAGCTCGTCCTCCACCGCCGTCAGCAGCTCGTCTACCTGGGAGGGGGAGGGAGAGGTAAAGAAGAAGTGAAGCGAGGGGAGGGAAGGAAGGGCCAAGTGCCATTAGCTGCAGCTTCCCAGGAGTCTCAGGACCGACGGCAGCGTCCCCGCCACCCGCAACCAGGAGAGACTGCCTTTCGTCACCACCCTTCTCCTGGAGACACTACGATACCCCTCGGCAGCTAGGCCCACGTGCTAGACCCCCGGATGTGCACCCCGCGCACCCCCGTCTCCCTCCCAGACACGATCCTCCCGCCCCTCCCGCCCCCGCACCTGCAGGTAGTCTGCCGCCTGCCACAGCTGCCGCAGCTGCTCCAGCGGCCCCTCGCACCCCGCCTCACCCTCCCCGCCGCAACAGCAGTCGGAGGGCCCTCCTGCCGCCTCCACCGGGCCTCCTGCTGCGGGCTGCTGCTGCTGTTGCTGCGGACAGGGCGGCTGCAGCAGCTGCCCCACCTCCCGCACGCCCTGCGCCCAGCCCAGCAGCTGCAGGAAGACACGCCGGTTGGCCAGGTCGTCCAGACCCGGGACCTGGGGGGGGGGGTGGTAGGGGAGCAGGGAGGGAGGGAGTTGCTCGAACGATTGGCACAGCGGCGACTAAGAGTAGGCCTGAGGATACCTTGAAAACGAGCCGGAAAGAGGCTCTGCAAGGCCTCAGCTATCCGGAGCATGGCGTGCATGACCGAGCGGCCCACCACACGCCGCCTCCCACCCTCACCCCCAATCCCCCCCACACACACCTGCAGGATGGTGATGGGCCGCGAGCGGTCCTGCAGCCGTGACAGCCAGCCGTAGAGCAGCGGGGAGGAGCGCCGCAGCGCCCGGAAGGCCCGAGCCGACACCTCCACCTGCGCCACATGGGAGGGGGGCGCAGCCGGGGGGGGCGGGGGGGAGCACGTGGGTTCGGGAGATGTGCGAGGTGGGTGGGGCTAGGAAGGAGGGCGCATGTTCAAGGGGATGGCATGCCATGGTTTCAACGTGCCTGTATAAACCCCTCCCTTCCTGCCTCTTGTCCTAATCCCTCCCCTCCCCAACCACCCACCTGCAGGCTCCCAAACTCAAACACCACCCCGGGGCTCTCCAACGAGCGTCCGGAGCCCAGTGCCGCCTCCAACAGGCCCGAGGCGGGGGCAGCAGCGGGGGCGGGGGTGCGGGCAGCGGCTACTGCGGGGGTGGAGGCGCAGGTGGAGGCCCAGCTGGGGAGCAGCAGCGGCACGGCAGCGGAGCCCTGCGAGGGCTGCTGCTGACCGCCCGCTGCCCCGCCCGCAACATCCCCCGGCCCGGCTGCAGCTGCTGCGGGTGCCGCCGCCGCGTGAGGCAGCACCGCTGCGGTGGCGAAGGGGCTCGGCCCCCGGGCAGCTGCCTGCCAGCCCGCGCCAGCAGCAACCGCAGCCGCGGAGGAGGAGGGCAGGTTGGGGCCCGACGACTCCGGCACCCATGCTGCAGTTGTCGTGCTGCCGGTGCCCACATCGGACGCCAGGTGCGTGTCCGACAGCACCTCACACGCCCCAAACAGCGCTAGCCCGCCCGAGGACCCAGCCGGGGGCCACCGAGCCGCGCCTCCCGTGCCGCCCTCCGTGCCCATGTGCCCTCCGCCGCCGCCGCCCGCCACCTTGCCTGCAGCCGCTTTGGAGGCAGCCAGAGTGGTGGCGGCGGTGGTGGCGCCGCCGCCAGCGTCACCCGCGGCGCAGGTGGCTGCCGTAGCCGCTGCCGCCGCTGCAGCGGCCGCAATGGCGATCTGGCTGGCTGCGGAGTTGGATCCGCGGCCCGAGGAGGGGAGCAGGGAGGCCGCCATGGCAGCTACGTCCACAGGAACCGCCAGCGCCGCGGCCGTCAACTGAGCGGATCCAAAGTAGGTGTACGGCGGCAGGCTCGACGTTGTGGACGTACCCTCCCTGACTAGCGACCACGGCAGGGGCGCCGGTGCCGCAGCATCCGCATGGCTTGCTAGCCAGGACGCGACGGCCGACGTCCGGAGGCTCCTCTCATCCCCTACCACCGTTCCGCTGGCGCCGCTAGCCCCGTTTGCAGCTCCAAACACGTTATCAGCGATGGCCTGGAACCTGCACCCGTCGCCTGCCGCCGTGGCCGCTGTTACCGCCGCAGACGCGACGGGGTCCATGCTGCTCCCCATTCTGTCGTACCCGCCTGCAAGCCCCTCCCCCTCCGCGGGCTCCGCAGCCCCGCATGGTGACATGTCATCGCTGACTGAGGACATGAGCAGCATGCACTCCGCCGAGCAGCCGCCACCCGCTGCCTGCTCCCGACCCGCCCAGCCGAGCAGCATGTCGGCCCCACCTGCTTCGCCCTGCCGGTGCGCAATGGGCTCCGAGGCAGACCGCTCATGCACCCAGGCAGCCAGCGCACAGTGCTCCAGCGCCGCTACGGAGCCCTTCTCTGTGCTGCCATCCTCGGCGCAACCGGGACTGGGTGGGTGCTGGGCGGCAATGTTGACCGCCCTTCTCCTGCCCTGCTGACCCACCCCTTCGCCGCCCGACACCACTACCTCCTCATCCTCGGCCCCATGTGTGGTGGCTGCCTTAGTTGACTTCGCGCTGCATGCATGCGGAGGCTCCCCCTCCTCCTCCTCGCCCACGCCCAGGCTGAACCCTTGGGTCCCATCCGAGTCGCTGGGGCACACGCTGCGCACGTCCACCACCGAGCGGCGGTAGCGGCGGCGGTGGCGCGTGGGGTGGTCGCCAAGTGCTGCGGGGTCGGCGGCGGCGGCAGCTAGCCGCAGCGCCCCCAGCCCAGCGGTGCCCGCATGCAGCCCCATCGGCGCCGGCCACACGGGCGGCTCACTGGCAGCACTCTCCGCGCCGCCGCTGTGCACCTGCCCCGCCGCTGCCGCCGCCGCCACCACGCCGCCGGGAGCAGACTGCACTGCAGCAGCCCCTGCTGCGGCTCCCCCGCACGACCTGCTGCTCTCCACCGCCAACCCCTCCGCCACCGTCACCGATTCGCTCATGCTGTCTTCGTGGTCCACCCCGCCACCGCGCAGTCCCCGCACGCCCGTCAGCGAGGCGCTGCGCCACATCATGGCGTCCATCAGGCCCGCCACCGCCGCCATCACGTCCGTCAGCAGCAGCCCGGCGCCCGGACCCGCCTGACAGACGGCGGATGGGGGGGGAGGAGCACTGGTCGAGGCCCTGCTGTAAGCCCCCACGCTGCCGCCGTTGCTGCTGCTTCCGGCGTTCCAGTCGGCGGCCGCGGTGCTACCGGTAGACCCCGATGCCGACCTGCGGTAGCCCAGCACCACCCCCTCGGAGGTGACGCCGGTGGCCGCGATGCCAGCCCCCAGCGGCGCCTGCGCGGCTCCCTCCAATAGGTCCGCCAGGCCCGAGCCGCCGCCGCTGCCGTACACCCCCGCCTCCTCCCCCCGGTGCGCGCCAGCCGTCAGGGAACCCACGCTGTCCTCCATGCCCGCCCAGGCAGTGACGCTGCCGCCGCCCCAGCTGCTGCTGCTACAGCTGGCCGCCAGTTTCATGGCCGCCGCGAGCGTGTGCACCTCTGCTGGCCCCTGAGGGTCCCCTCCGAGCCGCCCCTCGCCATCGGCGGATGCGCCCAAGCGCCCAGCGGCAAGGCGCCGAGACCTCGCAATCGCGCTCCCTGCCGCCCGCAGGTCCACAAAGAAGGCCCGGAAGGCGCTGTCCAGGCGGCCGGAAGCCAGCAGCAGGCGGCATGCCGCCGCCAGCGTCGTGACCGGCTGCTGCGTCTCCGCTGACGTGGGCAGCGACAGCTCATCCAAGTTCTGCACGGGCATTGGCAGCTGGGCTGCAACATGGGCTGCAACCGCCGCCTCGCCGACATGCGCGCCGGCCGCATGCCCGCCCCCGAACTCCGGTGCAGCCCCCGCCTGCTGCCCCTCACCCTGTGGCCACTCCGCCGCGTCCAGAAACTCCAGGTCGTCATCCTCCTGCTGTGCGGCCTGCAGGGGCCCGCTGGCCGCAGTGGGTGGCAGGGGCGGATGGTACGGCAGCTGCAGCGGGTCGCTAGCCCACCTGGCTGACAGCAGCTCACCTGCGCGGGGGAACGGTAGGGAGGGTGTCGGCGGACAGGAGGGGAACAGTAATACAGTATTCATGTGCTTTACGATCCCATCTGGTGCGCCGCAAGCTGGAATGCGCCAAAATGACAGCAAATTATAAGACCCAAGCAGGGCGGAGTTCGCATAGCCAGCTATGCCCCCTGGTTACGCTCCCCTTGCGCTCACCCGCAACGCCAGGCGGCAGCAGCGAGTGGCACCTGGGCGGCGCGGAGATGACGTGGCACAGAGCCAGCGGCACATCCACCAGCTGTGCGCACTCCGCCGCCAGCGCACCGCGCCCCTCCGGACCCAGCAGCTGCCGCAGCACCTGCCGCCGCAGCGCCAGCGGCAGCGCGGCGGCATGCAGCAGCCAGCTCACTGCGTGCTCCGATACAGCCCGGCGCAACAGCAGCCTCGCAGCCACCGCATCAGACAGCGCTTGGGACAGGAACTGACAGACCACAGCGCAAGGGCGAGACAGCGGCCGGCTCGCGGCGGGGGCTGGCGGCACGGCTGCAGCAGCGTCATCTGCGTCCGCGGGCGACTGGGTGCGGTCCGCGGGCTGGTCCCCCTCCAGCGGCCCCACGTGGCACAGCAGCTCCGCGAGGTGCCCCACCGTGGGGGCCGCCAGCAGCTGCCCGCGCGCCCGAGCCGCCAGCCCCGCGTCCGCCTCGCCCAGCAGCGCCAGACACGCCAGCACCCCGCCCGCCGTCACCGCCGCCTCCAGGCCGTCCCAGCACTGCACCATACGAACCAGCACATCGGCCGGAGCGCTGTGCGAATCGTGCGCCCTGCCGATACCTGCGCAGTGCTCTTCCGCCGAACCCGAGCCCAGCTGTCGTGGCGGCGGCAGCAGCGCCTGGCCAACCTCCACAGCCAAGGCTACCTCTGCCAAAAAGGGCGGCCCCTCCTCCGCCATGCCCTGCGTGGCTGTGGTGCCCAGCGCGATGGAAGGAGCCGCGGCCGCATCACACAGCAGGAACAGCGCGCGGCTGCAGTTCCGCAGCACCGCGTCCCTCGTGGCGTGCGGCAGGGGTGGCCCCAGCTGCGGCGCAGGGTGCGGCAGCTGAGGCGGCTGCTGCGGACAAGGCCCGGCGGGACTGGCGCGGGAGTGCTGGCTGTCCGTCCCGTTGCTGCAAGGGCCCGCGGAGCCCGAGGACCCCGGGAGTGATCCGCAGCTGGAGGCTGGGGCGCTGGCGGGCAGCACCAGGTCCTCGCACGCCGCTGCGGACATGAAGGCAGCGATGTTGCCGGGGGTGACGCCGCTGCACACCGCCCGCTTGGCGTGCAGCGACCCGCCGGCCAGTTGCACCAGCAGCCAGCTCGCCTGGAGGTGTGGGTGGGGTGCACAGGGCGGCGGCAAGCTGACAGGCACGCGGTTACGCTGGTCGTCCGGCTCGTCAACCGGCGGCTCGTCAAGCTAAGCAAACAACCTGTCCCATAATTGCGCTCAAGGCTCCTTCACTGGGAGCGTCTCGCTTGCGCAGCACCCAAACCCCAGCCGCAAGTGACAACTACTTGCCTGCAGGCATGCCGCGCCCAGCGCCCGGTCAGTGGTCGAAGTGTCTGCCTCGCCTCCTCCCAACTCCGCCAGCTCGGAGGGCAAGGGAGTCGCAGCTGCAGGTTGGCATGACGCCGGCTGCCGCCCAACTGAGCCACCATAGACCTCCTCCAGGCGGTGTGTAAGGCTTCGCACAACACGCCCGAACGGTTGCGCAATACCCAAGTCGCACAAGTGTTCCACTTCCGATGGGCCCTGCTCGTGAGAGGTTCGTGGTAGCAGTGTGAGCTACGGTTCCACAAGTTTACCCACACCTTCCCTCAAGAGGTGTCAGAGGAAGCAGTTACCTTGAAGCAATCCTCGACCAAAGCGCCCAAAAGGAGTACAAGCTTTGGGTAATCGCTGTCGCTGGCTATGGCGTCCAGCTGGTGTACAAGCTCCCCCGAACCTTGGGGCTGCGAGCCTTCGCGGCTTGTCGCCCACAGCTTCTGCGCAAATACAAGCAGAGGCGTAGATTTACCCACCAAGCTGCGTCATATTATCAGCTCGCCCCTTAGATTTACGCACCACACGACAAACGGGATGTGGCTTTGTACCCTGTTCAGTACAAGGATATGTGGCCTGCCCACCTTGGAAGGCGACTGGCTTTGCGGTATTGTTACGGGCGTCTTGCTTGCTCCCCTTCCGTTAGCGCCACAAGCGCTGTCAACGAGCCAGAGAGGTAAATCAGTTACCCGGCGCCAAGCCAGCCAAAAACAAGCAAACGAGGTCCTTACCTTTGCCATGCTTCCTGATATGCAACGTCCTCAACGTTTACGCCAGGCGCGCGGTAACGACGGGGCCACCTGGAAAAGGACGTTTCCTCCCTCAGGCTGCCTTGCCAGGAGGGAACAAGCGCACGCTATATACATACCGCCACAACGCCAGTAGGAGTGAACATACGCCGCAAAATAGGGTCCATAGCAATGAATTGCTTGCCGCTAGCCCCAGAGCAGGTGGCAAAAGCATCATAATAAGATGAGCAACGTGCTTGGGCTCTATAGTCTAGAAAGTTAGCATGGTAAACGTGCTGCGAAAGCGCACGCCATGGTTCTGCAATAGTCCTTAAAGCCTAATTGTCTCCTGTCGTGGGCTTAAGGTTAAGCTAAATAACAATAAGTAAAGCATCTTGGCACACCTGTGTATGCAAGCCTTCTAAACCTAGGGAAAAGCTGGGCTAAATTACGCTATTACGAATCTCGGCCCATCGAGTTTCGGGGCCATGTATGTGGGCATGTTGCAGGTTCGTTATATGACCCGATGTGCAAACCCTCGGGAGTGACGCCAGAAGCATAACTACACATCACGTTCACTGTAGGCCGCCAAGCCGCATACCGGCAAGGGTTCACACAGCATAGCTCAGTGCTCGATGCCTGCTTTTGGCATGTGGGATGAAGTGTGTCATAGTCGTTATGCACCGGTAGCGCCGTTAGCGCAGTGGAGTGCTCTAGTGAGCGTCCTGCTTGAACGCGGTGCCTGATTGGGCAAAAGGGGGGGCGTCATCATAATGAGTGTTCGCTTTGCTGGAATTTAATAACGCGGTTTTTGACAAAGCGGCACATTAAATGACATTGTTGTAAATTACACATAAGCTGCTAGTACCGGTATGCGAAAGCCCTGTGATTTCCACTCGGTTCGCATTATAGGCACAGGCCAACACGAAGTTATGCTCGGAGAGAGGTTGCCGCCTCTACGTTGCCATAGAATAGCACATGGCACCAGTCCGGTTCTAGGCCCCCCCCATCGCCGCAGGGACACCGTTGTCGTACCACCCCACCTCCTCGTTGTCCAAACAACAATTCGTAACATGCTTTTTTTATTTTGCGACAAACGTAATATACCCCTTTCATGTGCCAGTGATGCCGTGCCACCATGGACCATCACGAAGCCTAAACCTCTCTGCTTGCCTTACGCGGGCGCCCAGGGACGCACAAGCCTGTGCTAGCGCAACATCGCTAAGCCAAATGTCGCGTCCTACACAGCCCAGCTGCCCTCACGCTTCCTTTGCCCTTACAGAACCCAGCAGCCATCACCCTCCACCACCCTCCAACCCCCGTCTCTCCCTCACAGCAGCCGCCCCTCCCGTCGCGCCCGCTCCTGCTTCCTCTGCTGCCGCAACCACTTTGCCAACTCCCCGCGCAAAGCTACCGCCAGCACCGCCTCCCAGTCCACCGGGCAGCCCTCCTCCAGCAGCCAGGACAGCACCTGCTGCGGGAAGTCCCAGATGACGCAGGAGGTGAAGGTCTCCGGGCCCTGCCAGGGGCAGCCCAGCCGCCGCAGGCAAAACAGCATGGCCAGGTCCCCCTGCCGGGCTGCTGCCAAGTACGGCGAAGGTTGCCCGGGCACTGCCTGTGCATATGGATCGCGGCGCCAAAAGCACGTGTAAGCAGTAGGTTGGCCCATGTGTACCGGCGGTACCATGCCGGCACCCAACCAACTCGTTACTGGCACCTGCCCGCCTAAGCAGTCGTGTAGCCACACGCGCACCTCCGCGCCCCTTTCTATCGCCTGGCGGTGCCTCACATCAGTCACTTGTCACAAACTTAGCTCACGCCAGACCCCTGGCCACCAACTCCCCTCTCCTAGTCCCAGCCCCATCACAAGTTCACAACGGCCTGGCCAGCCCGCACACTCACCGACATGGGGCAGCCTCGCTCCGCCAGCCACTCCACCGCCTCCTCGCACCCTGAGGCGACGGCACGCAGGAACACCCGAGCGCTCAGCTCGGCCGCCCCCGCCTCCTGCGGCACCAGCATGCTCATCAGCCGGGTGCTGCCCCCACCGGCTGCAGCCTTCAGGAGGTCGGGCCGCAGCACATCCGGTCCCACCACCCCAACCAGCCACTCCACAATGTGCACATGCCCTCGCTTCATGGCAATGCGCATGAAACGGCGGATGTACATGTTGTGCGCCACGGCATTGAAGCAGCCACGCGCACGCAGCATCCGAAACACCTCCAGATGTCCGTTGCGGATTGCCCTGTCAGCCTGCCAGGGCTCAACTTCCAGGCCGCGATCCAGCAGGTACTCCACAGCAGCCACGTTGCCCGCTGCTACGGCTGCAGCCATGACCGCTCCTGCTCGTCCTTCCTGCTCCTCATCCGAGAAGTCCGAGCCTGAGTGGGCACCGGTGTCCTCGTAAAGCGGGTAGCCCTGCTGCTCCAGCCATGTGAAGCGCGCAACCGCATCGGGCCGCTCAGCCGCACCGGCATACGCTGCAGCCGTCTTGGGGATGTGCTGTTTCCCAGTTAACCACTCCAGCTTGGCCTGCCAGTCGGTCGTTGGGCTGCGTGCTGCACTACAGAGAATGTCTGCCTTTTGATGCTCCTTCAGAGGCCAGTAGGGCCCCCCCTCATCTCCCTCCTCGTCCTCCGACGCAGTCACTTCGCCATCCAGGTCGCCGCAGGAGAGTAGCGTGTCCTGCAGCCGCAGCAACGTCTTCAGTCGGCAGCCGTACACCGCTGCTTTCAGGAGCTCAGGGTGCGTGGGCCCGTCCAGGAAGCGGTCTTCCCACTGCAGCAGCCAATCCAGGAGCTCCACGTGGCCCCCTCGGAGGGCCGCATACAGCATGCCTTCCTTCGAAAGCCACTCCTGCTCGTCCAGGAGCCATCTGCAGATGTGCAGGTGCCCTGCTTCCGCCGCTGCCTCGCGGGTGCTCTTCGCTACCGGCCAGCCCCGCTGCTGCAGCCACTCGCATGCGTGCAGGCAGCCGGCAGCCGCAGCTGCAGCCACCGCATCCTCCAGCTGCTCCTGGATCTCCGGCCCTTCTGGAAGGATGCGTGCATTCACCACAGCCACTTCCAGGTTGGCAACACTGCCGCTGCTTGCCGTCAGGCTCATCAGCTGCAGCCGCTGCCGCAGGGTGAGGTCCCGCATGGCGCCTGGCGCTCCCCAGCGTCGTATGAAGGTTCCGTGCGGGACGGGCTGTGATAGCCTCACAGTGATGTGTTGCCGCTCTCGGAGTGCCGATGCCGCAGTCTTGTCCACCAGACGTAGGCTGCAGGCCACCTCGTTGGGTGGCAGGAAGCCGGCGATGCGCTGGATGATTTCGGGTATCCAAGCACGCGAAGTGGTTTCTTGGGATCTCGTGCTGGCTGAAGCAAGCACGTCCTTATGCTGCCGAAGATTGCCCAGCAGCACAAGAACTGCAGGCGGCAGCGGACTGGGGCCACGGCTGCTGCGGTGGCTCGCCCTGTGGGAACTGGCAAGGGTACATGTCGCTTGTGTTGCTGCTCGGGATGACGTCAAGCGTCTTCTCTGGCCCACCGTAACCTCGTTCTGACGCTGCATCCCCTCACCAAAGACAAAGACAACCTGTTTTACAACTCCAGCGCCAGTTTGTAATCGAGAACAGAGAGCGTCTCTCGCAAGGAAGTTCGACAGACAACGCCTTAAACAAAGGGGCGATCGCCCTGGGACTGAATTTAGCTAATCTCTCATGCCCCTCATGCCCCTCATCCTATTCTAGTCGGGTGGACGGGCGCAACGGACTGTTATGTCCGTCGGCAGAAAGAATGGGGTTTCCCAGGGGTAACAAAAAGCACCGTTACAAGATTGACCGTTTTCATGAGGTTAGACCTAATCGACTTGCTTAACTGGGCATCAGGTCTGGCTAGCTTACTAGTAATACAGCTGGTGCCGTACCTCGTTGCTAACCTCCGCGATTCCAATTCTTTCACCGTAAACGATGCGTTATAGGCGAAGTTATAATCCACTCATGCGGTCCAAAGTAATCGAAGGATGCTTGCAAGCTCGCACAACAAGTAGCAGTAGCTATATGCAGCTATGATTGCCCGTAGTCGCGTTTGCATCCTGAGACTCGGAGCTTTTAGTTTAAGCTGTTTGACATGATGGACACTGGAGCCAGCGCTGTGCGCTCCTTGACAGCTTGGCTATGCTGCGCCTGGCTGGCACGAGCCGCAGCAGCCCTCAGGCGGAAGCCTTTAGGAACAACGGCAACCATGTTCATTACCACTGCTCACCGCTGCGCATCAGTGCCTTTGTTCACGTTTTGGCCTTATTTCAAGGGCGTCTCGGCCTCACGCCTGATGCGCCTTTTGCCAATTATGGAGATTATCGTATGCATATCGTGTCCGCTTCTGCCGCCGGTAAGGTATTGAGTAGAGTGATAGGGAAAGCCACTAAGCTGACATCGGACTCATGTGGCACAGGCGCCATTATGGTTTGAAGTAGCAGCAGGCGCACTCAATATCTTGATCATCTTGTTAACGTGTGGAAGGTACGCCGGTGACGACGAACGAATAGGTTGGCCAGCGACACAAACGGCTATACTGTGGGTACTCAGCACAACCGCTTGCGCCTACTTCTCAGCGATCCAACACTGCCGGGTGTTCACGCTGCGGCAGCAACGGCACGCTTGGAACCGTCAGGAACAGATAGGGACGCAACGCCGTTCGGAAGGGCTTACACATTCCACACCATCCCCACAGTACGGTGAGTCCCCGCCCTTCCAAGGGCTCCGTCTTCTGGGCTAGTTGAGTATCATCGTTACTAAGTGGTTACTGAGCAAACGACATGGCCTAGCGATGATTACTGCGCTTGGGGTGTTCCGCTTTGTGTATTCACTGTGCATGTCTTGAACGCTAGCGGGGCTGCTCACCTTGCACAGTCGGGATGGTTCGCCTGAAAATGCCTGTCCTTGACCCCCCCTTCGCAGGCGACACGGCCGCAACGGGGCAGCCCGTGGCGACCTCCTGCAACGACTGTGTGCCCGCAGCAGCTGCAGCCCAGCGCACTCACTCCTCCTCCTCCTCCGCTGCTGCAGCGGCGGCGGCGGCGGCGGCGGCACCGCTGCGCCCCGCCACACCCGACACCTCGGAGAGCCCCTGCGTGCACGTCTCGGTGGACGCGGGGACCCTCCTCCGCTCCCCTGACGTCCTCCCTCCAACCCATGACGCCTCGCTCTCCCTACCCCACGCCGTCGTCCAGCAACCCCACGCAACCGACAGCGCTGATGCCGCCGCCAACCCGGGGACGCCGTCCGCAGTGCCAGCTTCACCAACCCTAGCTCCGCACCCACCCCCCTGCCGGTCTCCAGCAGCAGAGGCGGCACCGCACTCCGCGCCGCCTCGCGCCTACACGCCCTTCCTGCGCCGCACGGTGACGCACGTGAAGCTGCCGGGGCTGCACCCCGAGCAGCTGCCGCCCTACTACCAGCAGCGGCTGCGTGCGCTGGTGCGGGCGCGCACGGGGCGGCGGCTGGTGCACGTGTACGTGCGGGCGGGCTGCATCGAGCTGCTGCTGGACTGTGAGGAGTGGGGGGCGGGGGAGGAGGGGGAGCTGGAGGAGGAGGAGGAGGAGGAGGGGCGGAGGGCAGGAGCGGAGGGCAGGCTGGAGGAGGAGGCGGGGGAGGGGTACTGGGGCAGTGGTGTGTCCAGCCGGGTGGCCTACCAGCCGGGTAGCGGGGCCACCGATGCGGCTGCTGCTCCACAGGTGGGCGTGGTTAGCTACTTTGAGTGTGTCTGGGTTGCTTGAAGAGCCCGATTGAGCTGCCTCATCTAGCTAGCGGGTGCGCGGCGCGATGCCGGTGCTGGGGTTGGGAAAGAGTCGCTGCACCGCCAGCGCAGGTGGGGAGGGCCGGCGGGGTGCATGCTGGGTAGGTGGCCACCCTGTCCACCATCATTCGTGTGCTGTGCACTCCTCCCGGTGCACTCCTCCTCGCTTCTCATGCTAGGAGACCCAGTCGGAACCCCTTCACCCACACTCCTCGCACCTGTGCCCTGCACAGGGCCTGGTGTCCAGCGGCGCCTCCGCCGCGGTCCCTCCGCCCGGGTCGCTGGGCAGCGGCGAGCTGGACGCCTGGGAGGTGGTGCGGGTGCTGCAGCTGCAGCGCCTGCCCTCGGCGGAAGGGGAGGGCGGCAGCTGGCTGGACAGCGGAGAGCTCGGCGGAGGGCCGTGGACGGGGTGGGTGGCGCGGGGATGGTGGGGGTGAGCTGGTTGGGGCTGCGGAGGGGCCGGCGGGAGCGACCCGGTGGGGCCGCTTACATGGTCTGCGCTGGGTAGCCGAAGTGCAGGCGGCGCACCAGGTTGGCCAGCATCCTGTTTGCAGGCCTGTGCTGACGCCTCTTAGCCACGTCCCTCGCTTGCCCCGCTGTGCTGCAGGCGGGGCCAGGCCACCACCCTGCCGCTGTGCTGCCCCCCCGGCCGCCCCCCCGCCGGGCCGCAGCTGGTGTGGCTGGAGCCCCGCGTGGTGGCGCTGGCGGGGGGGCGGGGGCAGGGACAGCAGCACCTCACGCTCAAGGTGAGGGAGCAGGGGCGCGCCTGGGTTGCGGGGTCATGGGGTGGGTGGGTAGGTGTCGGGCGGGTGCGGGAACCTGGGCGCTGCGAGCATATGGCTGTCCTTGCGCCGCGCAAGTTCGCAAGTAGAGGCAGGTGTAAGCCGCAGCAGCGGGGGGCTGTGCGCTCATGGGTCCCGTCATCCTTGTTCCGTCCTCCTCTAAGCCGCATGCACTTCACGTCGAAGATCGAACCACTTGCGAATGCGGCCGTCTCCCGCGTCCTGCTTCACCCGTCACGGCCCGCCTCCTCCTGCCTGTGCACCCCCCCCCAGGCCGTCGTACGCACCCCCTCCGGCACATCCTCATCGCCGCTGGAGCTGCTGGTGCGGGCGGAGGGCCGCTACCTGCCCGCCACTGTCACCCCCGCCAACACCCCTACCACCAGCACCTCGGCAACGGCAGCAACCCACGATGACGGATCCCTCTCAGAGGACGACGCGGCCAAGGGGCGGTTGGACACCGACCAGCTGGTATCGTACACCATCGACGTGCCCCTGCATCCTGGCAGTCCCACTGCTGCTGCTCCCGCTGCTGCTGCGGGGGAGGCGCCCGGCGGCTGCATGCTGCGCCCCGGCATCCTGCTGGTGGACCTGCGGGCGGGGCCGGTGCCGGTGCATGCGGCCCCCGTGGTGCTGCTGGGCGAGGCGGCGGTGGCGCAGGAGCTGCAGGCGGTGCTTGGGGCGGGGGCGGGCTGCAACGGTGGGGGGTGGGGTGGGGGCGGGGACGAGGCGGAGGGAGGCGGGGCTACCTCGCAGCAGAGCCAGCCTCCTCTCCACCACCCCCAGCAGCAGCAGCAGCAGCAGGTGTCAGGGGCGGCGTTCAGCTCGGAGGACCGTGACTCGCTGCTGATGGATCTGGGCACCTGGGTCTTCCACGCGGCGGAGATGGCGGCGCGCAGGCGGGAGGGGCAGCAGCAGCAGCAGCAGCAGCAGGCTTCCGAGGGCGAGGCTGCTGAGCGACACCTGGCTCAGCTGGGTCGGCACCTGCTGCAGTACGCGAGGCTGGCGGGGTGGGCCGCCACCGCAGCCAGCATAGAGGCGGACCTGGCGGCCATCGGAGCGGTGGCCCAGCAGCGGCGGCAGCAGCGGCGACAGCAGCGGCGGCAGCAGGCGGGTGAGCCCCACACGGCAGCCGCAAGGCCCGCTGGCGGTGGACGCTCCAGGCTCGCTGCGAGTGAGCCGCTCGGGGGCCAGCCGCAAGCACCGCTTCGCCTCCCAGGCAGTGCCGCCGCTGGAGACATGCCGCCCACGTCGGCTGCTGCCTCCGCCTCCGCAGCAGGCCGTGGCCCCGCGGCTTCCCCGGCGCATCCCAGCAAGAGCCGGCGCAGTCCTTCCTCGCGCGGAGCTGAGGGCTGCCCAGCCGGCGCGCGCAGCAGCAGTAGCGGCGGCCGGGGCGGCCTACCTGACAGCAGTGGCGCGGCGGCGGGTGGCTGGGCCCCCTCCAGCCGCCTGCGCTTCCGCATGCGGTTCTGGGGGCCCAGCAGGGAGCTGGCCTCGCAGCATGAGGAGGTGGTGGTGGCAGCAGGGGTGCATGGCGGCGCCCACCTGCGCCTGGCGCCACCACACGCCAGCGGGGGCCACCACCACCACCACCACCGCAGCAACAGCAGCACCACTCCCACCCCCACCAGCACCAGCGGGCCCCCTCAGCCCCCCCAGAACGTGTCCCGGTCTGCTGCGGTGCGGCGCGCGCTGCAGGTGGTGGTGGGGCTGCGGCGGTGCGGCCGCGCGGAGGAGGCGAGCTACCGGGAGTTCGCGGAGCCGCGCATCACGGCACACGGGCATGTCATGTGGGTGGGGAGCGGAGGGGAGGGAGGGGAGCAGGTAGTGGGGCTGCGAGTAGTACATTGAGCCGGTTTAGTGTGATGGGGCATTGCAACACAGTTCCCTAGCACTTGTCCCTTGACCGCACACTCCGCTTCCACGCCTTCCACATCTACCGCGTGCACCTGCATCGCTGCATGAACCCCCACCTGCCCCTCCTCAACCATCCGCCTCCCTTCGCTCCTCTCCCATCCCCATCCCAACGAATTTGACTATGCGCAATCCTAAAATCCAGCTTAATGCGGAATCTTCATCCATATTACCCTCATCCCTCAGGACTGTGGTGGACCTGCTGGCGGTGGGCACGCTGCTGCTCAACGCGCGCAACAGCCCCCAGGCGCTGCTCTGCAACCTGGCCACCCTGGTGGCCTGCTGGGTGGGGCTGCTGGAGGCGGCCATGCGCGCGGCGCTGCCGTACCACCGCTGGCAGGCGGCGCAGCGGCGCACCAACCTGCTGCGCCACCTGACGTACGTGGCGGTGAAGGCGCTGGTGGGGGCGGGCGTGCTGCCGCTGCCGCCGGGGGTGGAGCGCTACGTGGCGGGGCCGGCCATGCTGGTGCAGGAGGGGCTGGTGCACCCCGCGGCGGCGCTGGTAGGAAGGGAGGGAGGGAGGAGGGGAGGTGGTCGCAGGGGACACCGGGTGTATCGGTAGGTCGTGTGGGAAGAGGAGTGGCGAGGGGATGCCGGGGGCCTGCGCTTGCTTGTACGCTGAGTCGGCCTCTCCTTCTTCCTCCCTGCCGCTCTTCCCCAACCCAGATGCCGCCCCGCACTGTGGCACTGCTGGCCAGTCTGCGAGCGCTGGCAAACATAACCATGATACGTCGGGTGAGGGGGAGCGGGGTGAGGGGAGGGTGGGGCAAAGATAAGGAACGTGACAGACTGCATGACAAGGCTAGTGGGGCTGAGGGGGAACCCGAGATGAGGTTGGGGTGGTGGCGGGATGGGGTGGTGGCGAGGTCACAGGTGTGGGCTTGCGGTCACGGATCCGTGTGTGCCGCGACTGAGACAGGTCTCTGCATGAAACAGCTGACCACATGCTTGTTGCCGCTTGTCCCACATGTTTCCCCGAACCTCTTGGCCCCCTTCGCTGCGCCGTGCAGCTGTTGCTGCTCCCCTGCACCCCGCTTCCTGTCCCCTAACCATCCGGCCCCCTCTCATGCTGCCCAACCCCCACCCCCGCAGGTTTTCCCCAGCATGGGTCTACTGCGCACCTCGCTGCTGTCTGTCGCCGTCAGCCTGGCAGAGGGCGCCACCACTCTGGCGGGACATGTCTACCTGCGCACCTGCTACGCACGCTGGGCGGCGGCGAGGAGGAGGAGCAAGGGGGAGGGGCCGGCGGGGGAGGGGCCGGCAGCAGCTGCACCCGCACGCGGTAGCAGCACCAGTGGTGCCGCTGTTGTGCGGTGACGCCGAGATCTGGACCGGAGATAGAGACGAGTGTGTTTCCGTTTCCGGGCAGTTGCGTTGTGTGGTGGGCTGCCGCACTGCTCGCTGTAGGGCAGAGCAGGGCGACATGCAGGGGGGAAGCGGTGGGCCCGCGCGCGGGGGTGCATGGCCTCCCTCGCACATTGTGAGGGTGGTCGGGTACTTGACCGGGCTGTGTGCGGCGGCTGTGTGCGGGTTTTCCTGCTGTGTGCGTGAATAGCAGTGTGTGGCTTGTGCGCCCGCTGCCCTGTTAAAGCCCGCTCGTAAAGCTTGCATTTATTTGTTTTCCGAGCACTGCGTGCATCAAAGCGTTGGATTGGGCGTAAGCGGCTGTTGTGTGTGATGGAGCGGGGACACAGCCGCTGGTAGAGTAGGAGAGCCCATGTTGGGATCTAGCTACGGTAATTCGTTTGATAATTGAAGCACTGTTGGCACGGCGCTGTGCAGCGGGTGTTGATGCTGACCCGAGTTCGGAGGTGGGGTTGGTGGCTGCGGCCGCTGAAGCCCCGCAGCAGGGTTGAGTTGCTGCCACTGTTGCCTTGACGTGTGTTGGATACGTGTTTTTTCGCTGTTGGATGTGCGTGCTCCTGATGTTGTTAAGAGGCGGTGTTAGTCAGGCGGTGTTCAAGTTTGGGGTGATGTCATGCACCTGCAGCGGCTCTGTTGGGCAGCTTGACTGACGGCCTTTCTTTTTAGTGGTGGAACACTGAAGGGGTGCGGCCTGACAGTTGGCAAGGCCGTAGCCATCTGCAGGTTGTGTGCTGCTTGAACACAATGGCGCCTGGATTCACAAGGACGCCGGTTCATGCCTCCCGCACAGGCAGGCGGCCACCCTATGATGGGTGGAAGTTGCTTGCCTGCTCTCATGACGTCTCCACAGCGGCCCCACTGCGCACGCACCCGCTGCCTTACAAGTGCTGCACATTCCGCAAATGTGTAGTCAGTCCGACCGCATGTCCCACAAACACGCAGACTTTGCAAGCCGCGGTCGCCCATGGGTATGCTAAAAAGGCCGAACGTGTATTAAAGTGACGTATAACGCATTAGGCGGGAGGACCATGTAGGCCCTTGGCTGAGGCACCCACAGCGACGTGAAGCCTGACGATTTGCACCTGGGGCAAGGGAAGATTGCCAGTAATTGAATACCCACGAGTCAGACGCTTTACGGCGGTATGGGCTGGATCCACGACAGATGGCAGCAATCTTACTCAACCCAAAGCTTATGGCGGGAAGCCTTCCTTGGGCAGGAATACTGGCCGAGTCAGCAGTTTTATTATTGGGATGTAAACCTGAATATTGCCTGCTTATCTATCCTGGGGTACCTTCGTAAGTTGGAACACAAGTTCACATCCTCAACCGTTGCTAGCTCTCTCGCATACTGATACCTGTACGTCTTAGTTCTAATGGCTGGGGGCCTGGAGCTATGGAGATGACCCAAGGGCGCCCTAGGAAGCGGCATCGTATCGCGGATTGCGTTGATGATGCAAACTGGTATGCAGCACACCAAACCAGAATTTTTGTTATGTCATGTCACCTCCTTACACGTCGGTTATCTGCAGCGGAGGATCACGGCAAGCATTTAGCAACGGTAGCACTAAGTTGCTGTGTCCCGCGGTAGCCGTGCTGCTGCGCAATGTTGACCGCCACGCGGCGGTGCTGCTGCGCCTTGCTGCCAGCCAGCAGCAGCAGCAGGGCAGTCCTCAGCTCCTCGGTGTGGGTCCCGCTCGCATGGGCCCCACGGCTCCACAAGCCGGGCTGGGAGAGTCGCAACAACAGTTCCCAACCCCTGCGGCTGCGGTGCAAGCTGCTTCAGGGGCCACCGGGGCTGCCGAGGACGACATGGGCCGCGGAATGTTGGCGTCTCAAGTTGAGGCTGCGTTGGCACGGGGTAACAGAATTTTGTGGAGGCCGGAGGATGTCAAGGTGCGCAGCAGGACGTGGGTGGCCAGGGCATTCCGAGATGCGGCCTAACCCCTTCCTTCCTCAGCGTAGGTCATGTTGGCCCACCTTGCAACCCTGCCGCCTGGCCCGAACGTGCAGCGCGAGGAAGCTGTGAAGAAGCTGGGTGGGTGGGGCTACGGCTTGGGGTGCTTGGTTACGCAGCTTCATGTGGGTGGGGCTACCGGTATGGCTTGGTGCACCTGCAGTGGTGGGATGCGGGTGACGCTGACTAAGTTATGCCTGAACGGTTTAGGGCTTTTGCCGGCGCAGGTTTGGCGCATCTGCCGGACCCTAAAAGAAAGCTTCGCAGGGCGGTCTGCGGGAAGCTAGAAAAATTGCGAAACTTGTTGGCGAATGGCGAAAACCCGCTGGAAGGTGCGTTGCTGTCAAAACCGGATGTTCGACTGCCCAAAGGGTTGAAAGAAAGTCCACCTGGAAAGAAAGTCCACCCAAGGGGTGAAGCCGTGTTTGCTGGATCTACCCAAACCGTTTTGTAATCTGCAGTGCGTTGCTGGCTCCGCATGCCCCGAGGGACCTACAGCATCCGGGTAAGGCACCGGTGCGTGCTGTCCTCCTAATATAACTTGGATATAACTGGATGCAAGTGCTTCGATGTGGTCCCATCCGCACGACTAGCCTGAGTTCTGTCGTACTCATGCGCTGCAGGCCTGGCTGCGGCGTGCGTTCATGGCCCTTCCCAACCAGGAGGTAAGGGGGCGCAGCAAGGTGCAAGGACTTTTGAGGGCCGGAGCCGCTCCTATCGCATTACGTATGTGCCCACAGGGGACCAGTTCGGATGCTGCAGCAGTCCTGGAGGCAGACCCGGAGATATCACCGAAGCTGGACAGAAGGTGGGTGCGCAGTAAACCTGGCTGTGTGGGTCATGTGCTGAGGATGGCGTACGTCTCACCACATCGCTTTTGATTTCACCGCACATGCCAATATGCGCTGCTCCGCCCTGCTGCAGGCCAGAACGACGCTACCCGAAGATAGCCAAATGGCACGCCTACGTGCAACGCCAGTTGCTAGAGTAAGTCACGGACCAGGGTGCTAGCAACCTAAGAGCGGAGCCCCCATCGCTGACATGCTGGTGCGTGCATGCAGGTACCCGGAGTTCGTTTTTACGGGTCGGAAGCAGGGCAGGAGCAAGATATACCGCTACGAATCACAGGTGAGCTTGCCGAGCAAGGGCATGCTGCGTCAATAATGCAGCGTGCCGTATGTCTCCGGCTCAAACCCCTTGTGCTAAGCCATGCATGCTCCCCTTTCCCTCCCCACATGTCACCCGCAGGTTGCTCAGGCGCTAGACGAGCGCCCCGCCAAGACTCGCAAGCGGGGCCTCCAGGGTGTGCCGCACCTGGGGAAGCACAACAATTGATGAGCTGCAACGCCGCCGCGGTCGCAGTGCAGCTGCGCCGAACCAACAGGGCCATCTTAGAGAGAAGGGTGTTTGTGTGGAAGCTGCCGCATGCATGCGCCTCAGCTGCTAACGCGGATAGCAAGCCTCGAAATGCGGCACCTTTACTCGTGTGGATGTGTGCTGTACCGGATGATGGCCACCGCACCTAGGTGTCTAGCAGCGCGGGACCCGCATGCAACCCAGGAAGCTGTCGTGGGTATTTACTTGTGTGGGAGCCCCTTTCAATGACGGGTCCCGTAAGGCCCATGATGCTCAAAAGCGACCGACTGCCCTTTACGTATTTCAGCCTTCCGATTTCGGTGCGTCGCCAATCATGACCCATGGGTCAATGGAATCCGTGCCTGCTCTTGTAACGTGCATTAGGGCGGATGTCCTTGCGCGCAGAGTCTTGAGCTTAATGCCTTGCCAGGACGTACCTAAGTAGCATTGCCGCTTCCGAGAGGTACGGCATGCTTCACCGAGGTTCAGCCAAGCCATGGACCATGCGTACCTGACCGCTGTGTAGCTGCTGGGTGCTGGCGCCGCCGCTATCACAGCAAGGTGCATGTTGGCCGCCCAGGTTGTTAGGCTCCGCGATGTACGGTCGGCGCTGATCAGTATGTCAAGGGTTGCCGCATGCCTCAGCCGCAGTCACACAGCAATACAAAATGCCGGTATTGCACAGGTCACCACCACCGGCACATGAGGCCACGCCTCCCCCCCCTTCAGTGCGGAAGTAGTCGGCGGGGCAGTTTGGCAACCTCCACTGTCGCCTTCGTGGTTATACCAAGCTGCACGGCCGCGGCTATTTCGGCAAGCACCTCCACAAATCAGGTCTTGAGTGTGACACCCACGACACCTTGCCCGCCAGCACAGGAGGCTGCCTGGCCTAGGAGCGAATCGTCTGGGGTTAAGAAGGTGCGACAACCCATCTGCGTATTTCGCCCCAGCACGTCACAGCAGCAGTCAACTGTCTAATTTCAGGTCTGTCTTATTCGCATTCCTGCTGTCATTACGCCCGCAGGCCCCCAGGCTGCCAACAACACGCGATGCCCTGAGCTGCCCCGCACTCTGTGTACAACAGCACACGTCTGCCCCTGCTCAATGGCGCCGGCCCCATCTGCTACGGCGCCCGGTGCTTGGGAACCTTGGGCGGCTTGCCGCCCGCCTCATCCTGCTGCCGGGCCACCTGGGGGCGGTTGGTGGCGCAGGCGGGGGATGTGAAGGGAGGCGCATGTGCGCCGCAGCAGACTCATGCATATGCGGGATGTGGATGCTACCAGGACAGCCACTGCCTTGTGCCCGTGTCCCTCCCATCACCTGGCCTCGGCGTGCACCCACCTCCTCATCGTAACGGAACAGCATGCTATGGCCCTGCCGCTGACCCGTGCTGACGAACTCCGGGTACCTGCAGGCAGTGCAGCACACCGTTCTCCCTGCGGCTACTGGGGAACCCGTCCGGCGGTGTGTTGCTTACCTGTTAACCGCACGTCGCAGGCCCCGCAACCACATTTGTGTGTTGTGGTCAGTGGGACACAGCCTGCACAGGTGCGACATACGAAAGGTGTACGGCAGAGGAGGTGGGATGCATGGCTACCGGTACCACCCACCTCCTGTCCAGCTTTGGCTCAATGTCTGGGTCCGCCTCTAAAACAGCTGCGACTTGGATGGTGGTGCCCTGGAGTCACCCTTCATGTCAGTGTTGGCCTGCGCAGAAGCCATTACAAAATAGTACTTCCGGCGTGTCCACTCACCGTGCGGTTGGGCAGCGCCATGAACGCGCGCCGCAGCCAGGCCTGCAGGGGTGCGGCGAGCCAAGGAGGCGCTTTGGTGGGTTGACCTTGCATTGACGCGCTCTTGCCAGATCATCTTACCCGGAAGTCATATGTCCCGGTTGGAACTTGGGGTAGGCGTCGTCCTGCGGAAAAAGAAAGGTAGTTAGTCAGCAAGCAAAGGTAAGCTGACAACGCTTCCGGCAATGTAACGGCAGCGCACCCTCCATAGGGTTAAACCCATGCGCTATGCTGACGCGCAGCCTCATTAGCTTCATCGTCACGGCGTTGTACAGCCGGTCATCCGGGTCCGGTATGTGCGCCAAACCTGCGGCATTGGGTTGGGTGTTGCTGCCTATGCATGTTGCTTGTTCACACTGAGCACTCTTGTCGTACTCCCATAGCCGCACAGGGCGCACACCCACCAAGCTTCTCTATGGCCCGCCGAGCTTTCATCGTGGACCCCGGTGGCAGGGAGGTGAGGTGGGCAAGCAAAATCTGTAAGGTTACGGAGAGGAAGTACCGTCAGTCTACTTTCAGTCTGTTTAGGTCGGACCGTAGTCCCGGCAACCGCGGACTCATCCCCGGATGCATCCTTTCGCATCCCACCTCAACAATCTCCGGCCTCCATGTAATTCTTTTCCGCTCCCGCAGGGCCGCTTGAACATGCCCAGTCAAAGAGCGCAGCACATTGGGTGCTGGTTCCTGAGCTGGTGGCGCACGGGGCGCCGGTACTTTGTGGCTGCTACCTTGGGGCTGGGACGGAAATCTGAAAGGCGAGGCATGGCCGGTTTCCCGTACCAATCGTGGTTCAAGAGAAAGCCGTCGCAGACATGGGGCGTGACGTTGCAGGTTATGAAGCAGCACAGCCACAGCTGGCTGAAGCGATGTTGCAGGGCGTTTGGTGCCCTTACAGCGCTTTGGCTGCCGCATCGGCGCTCATGCGGTATTCAGCAATAAAAGATGATCGGTTTATTTAGCTACACGTGTTTGCACTCGGCTTTCAGCCGTCCTACGCGACACCATCTTGTGCCGCGAAGTTTAAGCATAACAAAGCTATCAGTCTCCGTAGGTAGCAGGCTTCCTTAAAGCGCACTCAAACCGTCAAACTATTTATAAGGGTTGATTAAGGCATAAGGACCTTGACCAGCAACAGTAATGGTTTCGGTGCGTATGGATTCAAACATTGGATCTTGGGGTAAATTAATGGGAATAATAGCAAGGTGCGCTACCATGAGCAATGGCGTATATGCAGTATAAAGTGCCCGATTTGCGCCTCTTCTGCAGCGGCTTTATCACACGAAGCTCTGTCGCAGCTGTTGAAGTTACTAGAGGCTTGCCTTGTGGGCGGCGACGCTCTTCCGTATTTGCGGAGGCTTAAGTGCGTGCCGTGACACTGAAGAACACAGTACCGGTACAGCACGCAGAACGTGGGCAGCATCGCCAGTATTTAGTCATGGACAATGTCGGGTAAATAGCATCCAAGAGGCCCGCAGGCATACTTTTTCGCTACATTTTCGGAAGATCAGAGCAACTGTGTAACTTCCTCCCCCTGTCCATAAGCGCGCTCTGTCGACTCTTGAGGCCGCTCGCCATCTACCTGTTCCCTGCCTTGTGCCGACTCCTTGGGTGCACACGACGACTCCATTGCTAAAAGCTTATAACAAGCGGTGTTATAATTAATTTCGTTAACGATATTCGCGCTTTTGCCGACGGTTGGCCCTGCCGGGATCGAAACGTCTTCACTTGGGCAATTCCCGCCATAAATAGCGGACCACGGAACTCATCCATAAACTGCACCGACTGTACTCTTAAGTATTACTTCTAACGCTGCCGCTATAGGGTAGCCCTGCAGCCCGGACACTAAGTACACACTTTTTCAACCAACTGAAGAGGCAATACGCGGAAAGTCGGGTTTGCGCAGGCACAGGAGCTTTGCCAGGCACCTGATTAACTAGCTTGTTATAGTGAATCAGTCGTCCCTGCTTTTAGAGCTACTAAACGCCATGAACGCATCAGTTGCTGGTGTGCGAAAAACAGTGCCCCATGGTAGCGGCAAACACTCCTTAACATCTTTACAGCCATCAGCGGCTGCCTTATTGCATAATCTCAAGCAGCACGGCGATATCTTTCGCAAACCACTCGCCGATGGCAACCATCGGGTCTGGTTGGAGAACCATGAACCTCAAAAGGAGACCCTACCTGCCAAGGGGCATGGCTTGAAAATTCAGGCGCCCAAAAAGGAGACCCTACCAGCGAAGGCGTTTGGGTTGAGGAACCAGCAACCCAAAAAAGAGGCCTTGCCTCTCAAAGGGCGTGGCCAAGCGGGCCCTCAATCCGCACCCTCGCGGCAGCAGCCAGCAGCGAAAGCGAATGCCAGTTGCAGTGGTGCGAAGGCTGCCACATCTCGGAAGCGTGCAGACAAAGAATCGTTCAAGGCCTATGCGACAGAGTCGCTTGAGCGACACGGCAAGCTCAGTTTGAGGCCCGAGGACCTGGAGGTGGGGACGCATGGCCGAACGCAGCACTGTGTTTGTCTCTGGGGGTTCCTGATCCTAACACACACTGTGTTTGGTAGCCATGACTGCCTGCCCCCCGCGCCTCTCTTCACGGTTCCGCCTGCATAAGCACAGGTTCTGCAAAAGCACCTCGCCTGCTTGAAGGGAGGTGCGGACCTCAAAACCAAAGAAGCTGTCCAAAAGCTAGGTGGGTCGGAGGACATGCATGTTCCGGACTGGGCTGGGATTGGGGAAGCAAAGTGGGTGCGTGGGTGGGTGCGTGGGTGGGTGCGTGGGTGGGTGCGTGGGTGGGTGCGTGGAGGCGCTGAGGCACTGCCCCTGGATCTGCCGGTATTCCTTCTCACCCAGTGTGCCGTGTGCAGCATGCTGCGGGCTGGGAGTGTGTTGTACGGCGACATGATGGGTCGTACGGCAAGTCGACAACCCATGCTGCTCCCCCTCCTTCTCCCCCCGGGTGCAGGCTACACCGGCCCCTACGCGCGCTACCGGCTGGTGTACGAGGCGGTGTGCAAGAAGTTGGACCAGATGCGCAACATGCGGGCGCACGGAGTGGACCCGCTGAAGGGTACGTGGGTGTGAGGGGGAGGGCCAGCCGCCTGGGAGGCCGGGTCCTTCCCCCGTTCCCCCCGGACGCCCCACACCGCCCACCTCACGCCAACCCGCCAAACCCTGCCCTCCTCGCCCTCTCTCCCCCTGCAGACGGTCCCCGGCCCCGCGCAGCCCGCGGCTCCTCCGACATGCGGGTGAGGGGTGAGGGTGGGTGGGGTGGGGGGGTGGGGGGTGGAGAGAGGGGGGTGGGGGGATGGGTGAGGGAAACAAATGGGTGTGTGTGTGTGGTGAGGGGTGTGTGCCGGTGCTGGGGCGCGCCTGCATGTGGGAGCCGCTGTCTCATGGCGCCCACGATATGCCGGAGCTGCCTGCGCCTGCGCCTCCGCCCAGCCCCCCCCCCGCCACCTCTCCCCCGCTGCTGGCCCCTTCTCCACCCCCCCACAGACCTGGCTGGCAGCTGCCTTCAAGCAGCTGCCCAACTGCACTGTGAGTGGTGCCTCGCCACCTGGGGGGGAGGGCGGGGGGAACGAACGAGCCCCCTGGGGGAGCTGGGAGGGGGGCACCTGGGGGGACCCCGGCGGGTCAGGTTGCAACACGGGGTGCAACCTGTGACCTTCCCACGCCCCTTCCTCCCACCTCCCTTCCTCCCCACCCTCCTCCCCTTCCTCCCCACCCTCCTCCCCTTCCTCCCCACCCTCCTCCCCTTCCTCCCCACCTCCCTCACACCCCGGTGCTGCCCCAGGGCACCCTGGAGGCGGCGGGCAGGGTACTGCAGAGGCACCCGGAGATAGGGCCGAAGCTGGACAAGAGGTGGGCGGCGGGGGGTAGGGATTGGAGTAGGGTGGAGGGGTTCACCCCCAACCCCCAGATCGGCAGTGTGCGGGTGTCCTGCTAGCTGCGGATTACCCCCACTTGCCGCCCACTCCCCCCTCCACCTCCTCTGTAAACCCCTCTCCCCCCTCTCCCCCCCACTACCTCCCACCCTCAGGCCCGACCCCCGCTGCGCCCACACCCCCATGTGGCAGAGCAACCTGCACCGCAAGGTGGCCAGGTGGGTGGTGGGTGGTGGGTGGTGGGTGGGGGGTGGGGGGTGCGTGTGTGTTATACAAACGGACCGCGAGTCGGAATGTGTATGCGCGTAGGTGCGCGCAGGAGGTATGTGTGCGCATGCAGCCCATTGAGGGATCAAGTTGAAACAACTGAACTGACCGTGTGATAAGGCGTCATCAAGGTTATCAGGGGGGTGTGCGAGGAGGGGGGCGGGCCACACAGGGACATCAGCAGCGGGGGAGGGGGGGCGCTACAACGCCCCGCGTCCCGAGTGGTGTGCCCAGCATCCGGCAACCCTGATGCGCCCTTGGGCGGTGCCTTGTCACACGCTTGGCGGGTCTCGTCCTCGTCCTTACCCCCCGCCCCCGCCCCCGCCCCCGGCCCCGAACAGCTACCGGTATATTCTCATTGCTTTGCCCTAACCTGTGGTTCTGGCATGTCTTTGTCCCCGGGCAGCTGGCCCGAGTTCGTCAAGACGGGCCGCAAGAAGGATCGATGGAACGTGTTGCGCTACGATGAGACGGTGAGGAAGGGGGATGGGGGCCGGGGGGTGGGAGGTGGGGGGGGGGATGTGGGAGGTGGAGGGGGGATGTGGGTGGGCAGGCCTGCCTGCCGTACCTCAGGATCAGGATCAGGCGGGCGGAGTTGGGCGCACTGGGGGGGCGCCGTACTCGCCACTGCAGCACCAGGTCACAGGCAGGCAGGCAGGTATACCCAGCAGCCCCCGAGGCGCGAAGGCGATGTGGGTGGTGCCACGCAAGCTCACAGCGTTGGGGGACCGGCGAGCGAGGAGCCCCCCACCCCGGTGCAGGGTATGCGAGCACTGCCGTACCACCTCGTGAGCACTATACCGCTAGCATGCGGCGCACATAGGGCTGCGCCACAGCTCCCGATGTCCAACGCCTCCTGCCCCTCCCTCCCCTTCCCCTCCCCTCCCCTCGCCCGCCTGCCATCCCCTGGCAGCGGCGCTAGGGCGGCAGCACCCAGCAGGCCGGGGAAGAGGGCAGCGGCATCCCCTGGCAGCGGCGGCACCTGCACCTGCACCCGCACCCGCACCCGCACCCGGGATGAGCTGCTGGCCGGTGCTTCGGTGGCAGCAGCGGGGGGGGGGCCCGCGGCTGGCGGGCAGATTCGCTTTCACGGCCATGGGTGTTAACGTAGCAGTTGAGAGCCGTGTGGTCCAAAGAAAATGAAGATGGTTTTGATTTGCATCTGATGTGTATACATGCATGTTGTTCGCAGGTGTGTGCAGAAGCATGCAGGCGTGCTGGGGCGGGCAGGGATGGCAGTGCTGAGGTCGTGAGGGTGTGGTGAGACAATAGTGGTGCGGGGGAGGGAGCCCGGCGGTGTTCAGCGCGCTGTGGCCCCCCTCCTTCCCACCGCCAAGATCATGCGGCCTGGGTGTAGGGAGGCAGGAGGAGCCGCGAGTCGCACACACACCCGCTGTGTGGGCTTGCTGGGAGCTGTTGGTAGTGGTGTTCTGTAGCGGTGATGGTGGTGGGATGGTTCACGTGCCGTGCTTTGTAGACAGGTAGGCATATGCTACAGTGCCCTGCTGATCTCTGATTAGCACCGCCTCCTCGGTGTGTCCATTTGTTGCTCGGATTGACTAATTCGGGCAGGGTGGGATGGGACGGCTACCATGTTTGCATGCATGCACCCCATGATAAAGCCCTGCCAGACACCTCCTCGTCAGTTTCCTCAGTTTTACATCTCCCACTTCCCCCATGCAAGCCATGCAAGCAGTGTGTCACATGTCAGGCCGGGCCAGGGCTCGTCACATGGGCCCCGCCCCGCCCCGCCTAGGCACACACGGCGGCAACCCAACCTATCCCAAATGCTTGCTCTTGTTTTCCGCTCAACCACACAAGCGGCGCTCACACCCCTGCACAGCTCCCCGCGGCAACTCAGCCCCCCTATGCGTACGTAGATTTGTGTCGGGATATATTACGCGGTAGGTTAAAAATGGATACTCAACACAGCATGCAAATAAGGATATGACGTACGGCAATCGCAATCCGAGAAAACACCGCGATCACCAGTTTTCTTAACACAACAGGTATGTACCCCAGACGTGCTGACCCAATGCAACTCGCGCCCCACCGCCCCACCGCACGGGTCACACACCCCGCCGGATCCGGTCGGTTCTGGGCAGCATCCACCCCCCCCCGCGGCCCACAGGGGTTTAAACCCCGCAGACACACAAAACCGCATGTGTGTGTTTATTGTATTTATTGTCCCCTCAGCCGCTGTGAGATGACCATGACAGCCGCAGCAGTCCTAAACACAAAGCATGATATGAAGATACACAACACGTACGAGAGCCTTCTCTGTATACCAGTAATCGCACCCCTAAGTAAGCCGCAGCAGGGCCATGAATCCATCGCCACTGATCAATGACACCCCTGGTCGCACGCAACACTTCAGGACAGCAGCACAAGAGGGCCGCGCAGCTCCCTAGCAGAGCCCAAGCATACCGCATATGTGACATGTCGCGAGCCTCCTTGCGCCTCCTAGGCGCAAGAAAGTAGCTCCCCCCTCCTCCTCCTCCTCAGCACCCTCACGGCCTCCCTCTTCCCCCAACCGCTCCACTCCCCACCTCTCCTCTCTCGCTCCTCCCTCCCCTGCCTCCTCCCCGCCTTCCCCCTCCTCCCGGCTATCTACCATAATCCTGCTCCCCGGCCCCGTGCACCTCACAGATGCGACCCCGCCGCATGCGAGTAGCCCCCGCTGCCGGCCCCACTGCCGTACAGTGCGGCTGCCGGCAGCGCCCGAGTCCCCGACATAGCCACTGCGCCGCTGCCCATCCACGCCGCCACCTCGTCCGCCAGACCCTGCATGGCGTCAGTGACGGGCCCTCCCACCTGCCCCCCCAGCAGCGAGGACATACCCACCACACCCCGCGATAGCTCCTCCAGGGGGACGGTGGCCTGGGCGAGGCGGAAAGGGAGGCGGGGGGAGATACCGGTATAGAGGTTGGAAGGCGGAGGAGGGGGCATGTGTATGAGTTAGGTCTCTGGAAAACACATGCGCTCGCCCCGTCATCCACTTCGTCAGTTTTCCTTATTTTTACCCACCCCCCCTTTCTCTCCCGCACCCGCCCCTCACCCTCTCTCCCCTTCTCCCTCCCCCCCACCTGCTGCACCCCCAGCTGCGACGCCACCCCCGCCAGCCGCCCCAGCGCCCCGCCGGTGCTCTCCACGGCTCCCGCGGCGAAGCGGGCGACCTGGGGGGGGAAGAGGGCGAAGGGGGGGGGGTTGCAGGGTGGAGGTGGGGGTGTGAGGGCAGCAGGCGGGTTACAAGTTGAGGCGGCATGCAGGTGCAGGTAAGCAGGTAGGGGGTAAGGTGGGGCATGAAGGTGGGCGCATGTGTGCGGAAGGTGCATAGTTGCTTTTTCGCGTTACCCCCTCCCTTCCCCCCCCCACCTCCCCTCCCTCCCCCCCCACCTCTGGCGGCAGGTCCACGAACGCCTGGTGCAGCGGGCGCAGGTGGTCCCCGGGCAGGGTGCGCACCGTGAGGTCCAGCACCTCACCCACAGCGGAGGAACCCTGGGGGGGTGGGAGGGGGTGCGAGGTGGGGGCAGGGGTGCGGGGGACAGAGAGGAACCAGCTCGGTCAACGGAGGGCACAAGGGCTATAGGGAGAGGAGGTGCCGGGGGGGGACGGGGTCAGCTTCCTTGATTTTACCTCCCCTCCCCCCTCCCCCCATCGCACCTGCAGCAGCTGCACCAGGCTGTTCGTCTCGTCCAGCCCGTCATCCTTGAACCTCAGCAGCATATTGCGTGACACGCCGTAGTAGGTGCGCACCAGCAGCCGCGTCTCCTCGGGAGAGGGCACGAACTCGGACCGCCCGCCAGCCGCGTCCAGCAGCAGCGGGGCCAGCTGCTCCAGCAGGGGCAGCGCCTGGCGCAGCGGGGAGGGGGAGAAGCCCTTGACAGCCTCGCTGAGGCCCTGGGGGGAAGGAAGAGGGGGGAAAGGGTGTTGGCAGTAGGGGTGTGAGGGGAGGGTTCAATGTGCAGCCTTCCTCACTGGCTTCGCTGCTTTGCCCGAACCTGTGGCTTCCTACGTGTTGGCATGCGGTCTTTGACCCCCTCCTCCTCGTCCTCCTCCTCCTCCTGCTCTTCCATCTACAGCTCGTTCCGAGTAACCTCATACACGCTAACCCCGCTGAGCCCCCTCCTTAACCCCCCCCTCCCCCCCCCCCTCCCCTCCACCTCCAGTGTCCCCCTCCCCCCCACCTCCAGTGTCCCCCGCAGCGGCGATGCGGCCAGCTGACTCAGCAGCGGCTCCATCAGCCGGGCGGAGGGCGCCAGCAGCGGGCTCAGTAGCGGGATGACGTCGGAGGCGGGGCGGTTGTTGTACGACAACAACACGTTGCCGGAGCGCTGTACACGTGCGTGTGTGTGTATGGGTGGAGGGGGGGAAGCGGGTTGGGTGTGTTAAGAAACCTGGCCGCGAGTCGGGACGTACTGAATTGCCGGAAGATGTTGTGTGTTCGCCTGGCCCCGCACACACCCCATGGATCCCAAGGTGCCCTCTCCCCCACCAGCCGCTCCCCCCCCCCACCCCCCCTCACCTGCACCGCATACCGTGCCGAGATGAGCAGGTGTATGAGCCCACCCAGCGAGTGCCCCACCCCGTAAGCGGGCAGCGAGGACGGCGGCAGGGCCCCCGGGGCGAGGGGGCCGGCGGAGAGGGCCCGCAGCGCCCGGTCGAATTTAAACTGACACTCATCCGCGATACGCAGGTGGTCGAAGGAGGTGCTGGGGGAGGGGAGGGGGCAGGAGGAAAGGGGAAGGGTAGGGGGGGAGGTTAGGAAAGGGATGGACAAGGGAGGTGGGGAGAGGTGGGGTGCGGAAGGGAAGGGAACTTGGGAGACTCCCTATGGCTTGGTATGTGGTCATTGACCCCCGGTCCGCCCCCCCCCCCCCGCACAACACACACATAGGGTATTCCTCCCCCAGCCCCCCCCCCCACCTGTAGGGAGTGGCGATCACCAGGATGTCCCGGTTAGCCAGCGCCTCCAAGAACAGCCGGTAGGCCATCTGATGAGGGGGGGGGGGGGGGGAGGGAGGGGGGGGGAGGGGAGGGGTAGGTGAGGGGAGGAAAAGGGGGGTTAGGAAAAGAGGAAGAAGGAAGGGGACCAGCGGAGGAAAGAGGAGTTCACCCTGGGCCCTGACGCAGCCCCCCGCCCCATCCCCCATCCCCTCGTGCACCTGTGCCCGCCCCACCTACATGCATCCCCCGAATTCCCCGCACCACGCTCGTCCCCCCAGCGACCCCGGCCGAGCCCTGGCACCCCACCACACGCGCATACCGTCATGCCGGCTCTCCGCTCCTTACCCCCCCCCCCCATCTCATACAGCTTGTCAGTTGCATCGTCAGTGTCTCATTATTGTTTTACTCCCTCGACTCGGGCTTGCAGCCCCGTAATGTGCACCCCTCCCCACCTCCCCTCGCCCCCACCTGCGGCGCCGCCCCCACGAAGGCCCCTCCCAGGAAGTGCGCCACCGCCGCCGGCTGCCTGCCTGCCGGGGGGTAGAGCACGTAGCAGCCCTCCACCTCCGCCCAGTCGCCGCGCTGACCCGGCTGGCTGCTGCTAAAGGTGGACTGGGGGGCCAGGGGGGAAGGGGGGAAGGGGGAGCGGGAAGAAGGATAACCAACGAGGGGGAGGAGGGGAGGGAAAACAAGAGGGAAGGTGGGAGGGAGGGTATGTAGGAGGGAGGGCTGATGCGGCTGGGCCATCCCAACCACCCGCCCCTCCACCTGCCTGCACCCTCCCTCCACCCGCCCATCCGCCAGCACACTCCGCCCGCCCACCTGGATCAGCAGCTCGATGTTGGAGAAGAGGGAGGGCTGCTGCTGCTGGAGGGCGGCGGGGCGGGGGCTGGGAGGGGCGCCGTTCACGGGGGAGCCCACAGGAGGCTGGTAGCTGCTGGCCTGGGGGCGCAGCGACCGCCGAGACGTGGCGGCGCCATGAGCTGCGGGGGACATTGATGATAAGGAACAAGGGGGCCGCGTTAGTTTGTCGTACAAGAGTGATAGCTTTGACTAAAGGGATGTAGTAGTCGGCGGAGGCAGGCGCACTTGGCTGCACCAGGGGGACGCAAGCTAGCGCCATGGATGGTTTCGCTCGATGAACGCCCGAGTAAGGCAGGTGCGACGCACATGGTCGTAACGAGTATAAAGCGTCAAGATATACTACAGTGCAGCATAGCCGAAGCATGCCCTAGCGACAGCCATGAAGCGTCGCATGCCCCGACAAGACCGACCGAGGCCTCCGAAAGAAACATTCGAATACCCAAACGCCGCATTCAATATGGGCATTAACAGACATATAAAAACGTCTATGTACACTACCGGAGGCCAAATTACAACTAACGTCCATTCATTGCCTAAATTTCCCCTGGCCACCGGAGAGTCTATTGGCTGCATGCAATCATGTTATTGAGGGTTGCGAAATTAGCTAAGAACCTGTAATTGGCATGATGCCTAAGAAAGTGCGCGCTTGCAAAGCGAAGCAAAAGCCAACCCCACCTCTCGGCGCCGAAGAAAGGACGCGATCTCCCCGTCGCAATCCAGGCCGCGTGTTACATCCAGGTAAAACCCTTAGAGCGGTTAGCGCCATTGAAAATATGAAAACAGCTCCGGGGCAAGCCTACTATCTCAAAGATGCAATCCTTAACACAGACGGATACCTCGGTATGCAAAGTTGAAAGTGATTCAGTTGTGTGTAGAAGGAGCGAGGGGAGAGCCAAAAGCGCTAAGTTGCCGTACACCGCATTGGTCACGCGAATTGGCACCACCTGTGCACTTCCGCAGCCTCTATTCCTTTTGTGTAGAGTTAAACTCTCTGCTGTCAGCTAATCCCTTGCTTTGCTTTTCAGTGCAAACTAGCAATATGGCTTCAACCCTATGTGGTCCAAATGCTCTCCTGGCGCCAGCCCAAGCTCGTAGGAATCCAATAGCCTTTTCAACTGGCGGTTAGTAACATTATAGTCCTAACTAAGTTGCATAGCAACTCTATCCCTGAATGCCAACGTACCACTCCACCCGCGGCAGGTTGCGCCAAGCTGCATCGCACCGCACCCATCCCGCCTCGCTCCTCCCCGCTACGCCAACCCCACCTCACCAGCCGGTCCGTTGCTGCTCGCGCTGAAAACAACAACAGCGGCCAGGCCAGCGGTGAGGCCGAGCCCCGGCGGGTGGTGTACAACACGGAGTTCGGCTACTCCCGCAAGGACGTGCTGCTCATCTGCTTCGGGCTGCTGGGTCTGGGCTTCGGGCTGTACGGCGGGCTGCAGGCTGCGGGTCTGGATGCGGGGCAGGCGGGCAACTGGGTGCAGCTGCTGATCTTCCTGGGCATCTGCGTGGGCTGGGTGAGCACCTACATCTACCGCGTGGCAACCAAGGTAGGAGGGGGAAAAAATGAAATAAGTGAAAGGGGGAGGGTGTGTGTGGAAGCAGCGTGCGGGCTGGGGGCTGGGGGGGTTTGGCAGGGCGCTGAGCGAGTGCCTGCCTCCCCTGTCTGTCAGCGCAGCAACCGCCCCGTCCTTGCATGCGATCTGCTCGTGCACCACCCTGCTGTCCCTGTGCGGCCCCCTCCTTTACCCCTTCCCCCCCGCCTCCTAACCCCAAACCCCAATGATGGATTGTCAGCAACTTGCATCAATAACACACCACACATTGGAATTTCTTTTTTCCCCCTTACACACACGCGCAGCAAATGACGTACGTGAAGCAGCTGGAGGCGTACGAGGAGGCGGTGATACGGCGGCGAGTGGATGAGATGACGGAGGCTGAGCTGGCGGCGCTGGCGGAGGAGGTGGAGGCGGAGCGGGCGGCGGCGGCGGGGAGGCGGAAGCAGCAGAAGTGAAAGCACTGGGGAATCCCAGTTCCAGTGTGCTGAACTGCTGGTTCAAGCGAAGGGGTGGGGACGGCGGAATGAGGGTGGAGGGTGGATGGTAGTGGAAGAAACTAGTTTACCAGGTGGCAAGGCTTTGTCCTGGGTTGGGGGCCAGCAGCAGCTGTAGCAGTGGCAGGAAGGGGGAGGAGCAGAGCGGGGGGACACGGATTGAGCTGAGTGGGGTTGGGGCGGTGTATGGGTTCAGGAGGGTGGTCAGCGCAGCAGGGAGGCGGAGGGGGGGGCAGCGCAGGGTGGGTTGCCCCCGCAGGTGCAACGAGGCAGAACGTGCCCCGCAGGTGCAACGAGGCAAGCGGGCCAGGGGGGTCGAAGACCATACCAAACCATAGGAGACCACAGGTTACCGGTAGGGCAGGGGGGGGGGAGGTGGAGCGGGCTGCAGAGCAGCTGGCTGACGTGTGCTGCACCAATGTGTTGACACCTGGAGTAGGGTGCGACTAGGGCATTGAGAAGGCGTTGGAGTTATTATGAATATGTTTGGAAGGGTAGGGTTGAGATCTGGATCGTTGGAGATCTGGGGTTCACAGCTGCCATGTCAGGTGCTGTTTCGCGGTGAGGAGAGGCCCGCCATGAGGGGCTGAAGTGGTCCATGTAGGGCCTGGCTGCATGTAGGGCCTGCGGATTCAGCAGATGACCCCGCTCGCCTGACCCTGGCCTTTTTGGGAAGTGCCTCTGGCCGGATAGCCGCAGCGCACAAACCCCTGCACCCATTGTGTAACTGGGATCATCAGGACGGGGCGAGCCCAAGTAGCGGGTGACCAAGCGGAGGCACACAGCGCGGGGCGGTTGAGCGAGGGAGCTGCTGCTTGCTGCAGCAGGCAGTTGCCCTGCTACCGGTGCTGGGCAGGTGCCGGCTAGCAGCACTGGCAGGCGGGCGGGGGGGTAAAAAAATATATATGATGGCGGGCGGGCGGGGGGGGGGGTGCGAGCCCACAGCCAGCCCAGTCGGTCCCGCTGCACTGATGGAGTGATGGGAGCACGGGACCCCTAAAGAGGGCTGGTTGGGGTAGCCGGGGGCTTAGCGTGCTGCGGATGAACTATTGCGGGTCGCGCAGAAGTACGACCCAACTGAAGGCTGTGAATTAGCCGTACTTTGGGGATAAAATAATTTCTCCGTATATCGTATATATTATTGCATAACCGGACATCTTTACCTTTTGACAACATAGATACTTGCTGTCAATAAACGGCGGACTCTTGCAGCCTCTTTCCGATACAAGGTTCGCTCGCGACGCTTCACATCCGCCGCTCTGATCTGAGCGACCGCGTCATTGCTCTAAGCGCGGCTTGCCGCTCGTTGCGCGAGCGCCAGCGCACCAGCTTGCCAACATGGGGAAGCGGGCCAGGGGCATGGCAAACGAGCGCCCGTCGGATGATGATCAGGTAAGGCGTGCAGCTGGAACAGAACCCACACACATATCGTATACATACATATATATTGCATCATTCGTAATACAAATATTTTGATTAGGACTTGCGTTTCCTCTGCTGCAGCCGCTGAATATGACCCGTCGTCAGTTCTTCGCGCTCATGCACCAGCGGCTGCGAGAGCTGGCGGCCGCTGGGCTGCTCGCGGGGGAGCTGGCGGAGGGGGCCTACCGGGCGGGGGTGAGGGCGGTGATGGGCACGGATGAGGGGGCGCCGTGAGGTGGCTGGGGACGTGGGGAGGAGGGGAGTAGCGGGTACCGAATAGCAGCAAGCAGTTACCGACAACAAGAGGGCCCATGCACGCTGCTAGGCAAACAAAACACACCCTGGTGTACATCCTCCCTCTGCTGGGCGCCTAGCGGGGGGGGGCTCATGGGGATTGAGGGGAATGACGAGGATGAGCAGTTATTACCGAAAGCAGTTTGTGTGGGCCCTGTGGCTTAAGCAGATACTTCCGCATTTCCGCAGCATACCAGTCAGCGGGCTCCCTGCAGATGCCAACACGTAAATCTGAAGGACAACCCCTATTTCTGCTACACACATAGGGGAATGTCAGGAGACTGCGCTTGGCTGACGTCCCACGCTATCCATGAACAATGAGGTGGAGGATGGTTGTACAAGTGCATTAGGCTGGTACGTCCGTTGGTTGACCGAATATGGGTTTCGCCATGCTGAACAAATTGATAATAGTTGTAAGATTATATTGTATAATGAGTTGGCCTAGGCTAAATGCACTGCCCTGCTTGTACATGACCTGCCCATAAGCAGTCCGTTCATCCCCGTACAGGTACGCCATGCTGGCCCATGCTATGCTTGCGGGCAGCACGTGGTTGTGTACTCCAATGTTATAATTTGTTGACGTTTATATATTCGTACGCTTGCTTGCTCTGCTTGCTCTCGTTCTCACATGGAAGCGGGCGTGCGACCCTTGAACGGAGCAGGGCCCGGGCCCAGTCCTGTGGATTTATTAGAGCACCCTTTTGCAGTAACGACGGCTGTAACTCCATCTGACCCGCCTGCTAGCAACTTGGTAGCAACCTCACATCCCGAGCCCTTGCATGGACAAGACACATCTTCATCGACAACTATTCCTCGACTAGCATCTATCAATGGCTTTACCGATAATAGAGATGAGCCTCAGAGATGGGGAACCCTTCGTCAGGAGGACAGCCAACCCGACATGGGCGTCAGTGGCGCGGCAACAGGGCGCAGCAGCGATTCTGTGCCCCTTCCCGGGGTTGACAGCCTGGGCGACCAGGAGGTTGTGGTGCTGACGCCGAGCCGCTTGCGACTGGACTCCCGTGTGGTGCTAGCCCATGCAACGCTGCAATGGCTGACCAACGCAGTCTGGGCGGTGCTGATTTGGCAAAAGGTGGGTAGCGGGGGGTAGCCCGGTTCCTGGCATGAGCCAGGGACATAAAAGAAGGGGCTAGACTCGCTGCCGGGGGGAGGGGCTGTGGAGGAGCGAGCGGGGGGCAGCATGAGCGCTGGGTGGGGCAGGGCGGACGCGAGAGGGGATGTTTTGCGGCAGCGCGCTGCAAGGGAGCAGCAGGGGGGAGGGGCGCTGCTGCCTGGGGCGGCGCAGAATTGGGTGCGGCTCCGGCGCCGGGCAGCAGGGGGCAGCTGCGGAGAGCGGCGCAGAAGGCGGCAGAGGAGCAGGGAGGGAGGGCTGGGAAGAGGTGTGGGGGAGCAGGCCACACAGCCCCCATCCCTGCGCCAACCGGCACCGCAGCCACAAGAACCCTCCGCCCCGCCCTCCGCCCCGCCCTCCCTAGGCCCCTCCCGTCATGCAGTCCCACCACCTCATTCCGCTGTGCTGGCCGCGCTCCCTGTCCTGCCTCCTCTCCCTCCCTGCCCTGCCCTCCTCCCCCCCCCCCCCCCAGCTCGAGGGTCGGCTGTCCTGGAGCTGGTGGGGGGTGTTCTCCCCCGCCATCCTAAACCACGCACTGCACCTGCCGCTGCAGCTGGGGGTGCTGCTGGCGGCGGTGAGCCAGCCAGGGGGAGGAGGGGAGGAGAAGGGAGCGGGGAGGTTAAGGGAGGAAACTAACGAGCTGCATGACGAGGGGAACGATGGGAGGAGGGGGAAGGGGCAGTGCTGCATGGGCCGCCTGCAGCCAGCCCAGCTGGGAACACGACATGAGGCAGGAGGGGCTGCGGGTGTGGGGCAGACGCGGTGGAGGGTGGCGTGGGGCATGGCAGGGGGGAATGAGTGGGTTGGTGGTTGTGGCGGACGGGGCGGGCGGGGTGCAGGGCGCGGAGGGGCTTCGTTCCCAGCCCCTCCCCCCGCTCCCCGCTCCAAGCCTTGTCATACAGCTCCTTAGGTTCCTCCTTCTTAACTCCCCCCCCCCGCCCCGCCCCCCCAACAGGACTCCTTCATCCACAAGCAGATCGGCCCCCCTCCGCCCGCCTCCGCCTCCCCCGGCCTGGTGCTGCAGTACGCCATCATCCGCGCCGTACGACTGCGGTCGCACCGGGTGGACTGGTGCAACGGGGCGCTGGAGTCGGCGGCAACAGGGGTGGTCAAGGTGGGGAAGGGTGGGGGCAAAGGCCAGGGACCAGGGAAGAAGAAGCTATGCTTGTGGGGGAGGGGGAGGGGAGCAGGTGGGGGAGGGGAGCAGGCGCTTGCCTTGCCTTGCGTCAACTGCAGCGCCTCCCTTCGCCGCCTCCCCCCCCTTTTCGGATTGTCACTCCGCTGCTGCACACCTCATTTAGCCCCCCTCCCTCTGCTCCCCCCCTCTCCCCCCCGCCAGCTGCTGTTCTGCGACGCACTGCAGCGGGGCCGTCTGGCCTCCACCTCCCTGCGACTCATGTTCACCCCCATATGGTGGGGGGAGGGGGGTTGAGGGAGGGCAGCATGGGTGCTGCGAGCGCGGGAGGTGTTGGGCAGGGTTTGGGTTGGATGGTGCGGCGGGGCGCTAGCTGGAGGGAGGTGCAGTACGACCCCCTCCTCCTGACGGGAGGGAGGTGGGGGCGGCGGAGGGGAGAGCAGGCGCTACACCCGCACGTCCCGCCTGCTCCCCACTTCCTAGCAGGCCCAGGCACACGTACCACACACACGAGGTTTCTTAACACACACACCCATACCCTCCTCCACCTGTCAACACTCCCCCCCCTCTCCCCCTCCCCTTCCCCCCTCCTCAGGGCCTGCTGGGGTGTGAGTGTGTTGCTGCTGTGCTTCAAGGACCGGTCGGAGCGCATGTTCGGCAGCACCCGCGACCTGCTCTTCATATTCCTGCTCTTCGTGGCGTTCAAGGTGGGGGGTTGCCAGTGCATGTGCGTTCCAGCCCAAGGCCACCCCCCTGAAACCCTAGACCCCCTCCCCTCCTGTCAGCTAGTTTACCACTATCACACTACACATTGGATATTCTTCTTTTCCCCTCCCTCCCTGCCTCCTCCCCCCCCCAGGTTGACGAGCAGAGCAGCTACTCCTGGCGGGTGGTGTTCCTGGTGCCCTGGATGTGGTTCAGCGGTCTGCTGCTGGTGGCGACCTTGGTAGGGGGGGAGGGGGGGAGGAGGGGGGGACAGCCCCTTATTGGCGCCCCCTTGTTGGCGCCCCCTTATTGGCGCCCCCTTATTGGCGCCCCCTTAATGACCCGCCCCCTTGTTGGCGCCCCCTTAATGACCCGCCCCCTTAATGACCCGCCCCTAATTACCGGTATATTTCTCCCCCGCCCCCGCCCCCCCTCCTCCAAAGGTGTTGCTGCTGCTGCTGTTCGCTCGCTGCTGGTCCCGCCCGCGCGAGCTGCTGCTGCCGCTGGGCTTCTGCGCGCTGCTGCTGGCCAGCCTGCCGCAGTTCATGTCGTACATCGCGCTGGTGCGGAGGCTGGACGGGGACAGCAGCACCAGCTACAGGGTGGGGTGGAGGGGAGGGGGGAGCAGGGGGGGGTTGAGGCGCTTAAGGGGGAAGAAAATTATGAACTGAGGAGGGGTGGGGGAAGGGGCCGGGGGTTGTTTGCCACCTCCCCACCCCTGCCGACCCCCTGTGGGCCGCACGCAGCTAAGTAATCCTTTCTTCCCCACGCACAAACCCGCCCCTTCTCCTTACACCTCCTTCCTCCTCCCCTCCCCTCCCCCTCCTAGTTATTTGCACTTATTATATATTTTCCCCCCCTCCTCCCCCCTCCTTTCCCCTCCTTCCCCCTCCTTCCCCCTCCTCCCCCCCCTCAGTCCATCCTTGCCCCCAACGCGCTGTCCTGGCTACTCATGTGGCTGTCCTCGCTGCTGGTGGCCGCCGCGCTGCGAGCCAAGGAGGCGGTGCGGGAGGGGCTGCTGGCGCGGGGGGCGGTGTGGACGGCACACGAGGCGGTGGCGCGGCGGCTGCATGCGGAGCGGGAGGAGGCGAGGAGGCGGGTGGAGCAGCTGTCGGATGAGGAGGTGGGGGGGAGGGCAGGGAGGGAGGGAGGGAGGGAAATGATAAATAAATGCAACAACGAGGGAGGGAGGGAGGGAGGAAGGAGGGAAAAGGGGGGCGGTCCCGTACTGCCTGGTGCGCACTGCCGCCGCATGAGGGTGAGTACACCCGCGTCGCCTCTGTTCCGCACTCCACAACGCATCCACCCCCTGACCTCCCCTCCCCTCCCCTCCCCTCCCTCCGCCCCCCCCCCCGTCAGGTATCCCGGCTGGTCGCCTCCATGATGGCCGGCAAGTCCAAGCCCGGCCGCCTGCGCCGAGTGGGGGCCACCCTGTACAAGCGCATCGCGTCGCTGGAGCCGGCACTGAGGGGGGGAGGGGAGGTGCAGGTGGGGGGGGGGCGGGGGGGCGGGCGATGTTACCGGTATACTGTTGCTTTCCACGGAGTGGCACCTCTCTACTGGTATAAGCATCGAAGCGTACTAAGGCGTTACTAAGGCTACCCGCCTGCCGCCTGCCCCCCCCCTTCTCCCCCCCCCTCTCCTCGCAGCTGCCCTCCCTCTCCGGCGCCCCTGGCTCGCTGTCCACCCGCCCGGGCACTGGCAAGGGGAACCGGGTGGCGCCGGCACCAGCAGCAGCAGCAGCAGGTGGGGCGCAGGAGGTACCACCGGGGCAGCCGCCCGCCTCCGCTGCCTCCACTGCAGCTGCTGGCCCTCTCCCGTCTCTCGCTGCCCCCACCACCGCCCCCGGTTCCTCGGTGCGGTCGGGGCGCTGGCTGCTGGACCTGTCAGCAGACGGGGCCGCGGCAGGGGCGGCGGGGGCAGGAGAGGCAGCAGCAACGGCGGCGGCAGGGGCAGCGGGCGGGCTGAGTGGGTCCGAGGGGCGCGAGGCGGACCTGGATGTGGAGAGGTGAGGCGGCGGGCGGGGGAGAGAGGGCTGTGGACTAGAGAGGGCTGCGGCACATCTGCCTCTTCCTCAGCGTTGGTTGCTTGCTGCCCCGCCCCCGCACCTGTCCTCCTACCTAACACCTACCCTGCTGTCCGTCTTGACACCCGCCGCTGCTCCACCCCCACCACCACTCACCCCCCTCCTCTCTTTCGCACCCACCTTACAGGGGTGGCGGCTCCTTCCGCCCCGCCCCCCGACTGGCCTCAGACCACCCGCAGCACCCCCCACCGCCGCCCAACCCCCCGGCCCCCGCCCTGCTGCCTGAGGTGCAGCTGGCGAGCTGCGGCAGCCCCCGGGGGGGCAGTGCGGCCCCGCACCCGCACCCTTCACCGCCCTCACTCTCCTCGAGAAGCAGTGGTCCGTACCGGGGGGCACCGCCCTGCACCTCCGCCTCCACCCCCGGGGTGGGTGGTGCCCCGCAGCAGTCGGGGGTGCTGCCGCTGCAACCCGCAGCACCCGCAGCAGCAGCCTCCTCACAGCCAGCTGCTGCTGCCGGCTGGGGGGAGGGAGACGCCTTGCAGCCGGCAGCAGCGGGGTCGCCGAGGGGCGGGGGCAGGGGCGGGTGGGGCCCGGCGGACGGGCCTTCTGCCGCCGCCGCCGACTCCTCGGGCGGCTCAGCGGCGGGGAGGGAGGGGCCGTACCCGCCTGGGTTGGACAGCCCCCGAGGGGCGGGGGCGGGACAGGAGCAGGGGCAGCAGCCAGGGGGCGCGAGTGGTGGGGGCGGCAGCAGCCAGCTGCCGCCTCCTCCTGCTGCTGCTGCTGCTGCCTCGCTACCCCATCTCCGCACCGCCTCCTCCTCCTCCTCCTCCTCCTGCCGCAGCAGCAGCAGCAAGCGCGCGCCCGCGGTGCTGCTGCCTGAGGCGGCCGGCGGGGGTGTCGGGGGGCAGCCGGAGGTGGAGGTGCAAGCGGAGGTCCAGGAGGAGGAGGAGGAGACGGCGACAGCGGCAGAGCACCCCGGTGGCATTGGGCAGCAGCAGCAGCCGGCTGACAGCGACGCAGCCCCCAGCTCCTCAACCGCCCCTCCCTCCGCCCCCGCCTCCGCCCCTGCTGCCCCCGCCTGCCGCCCCCCCAGCCCCCCCGACCCCGACGATGGCAGCTGCGTCATCTGCTACGACGCCGCCGCCAGCTGCGTGTTCCTGGAGTGCGGGCACGGCGGCTTCTGCAGGCGTTGCGCTTACCGGCTGTTCGTGCGGCCACCCAACGAGTGCCCAACCTGCCGGGCCCCAATCGAGCAGGTGGTGGAGGTGGAGGAGGAGGCGCCGGTGGGGCAGGTGGCGCGGGTCAAGTAGGGTTGGGCGGGGGGGGGAAGGGGTTGGTGTCGTGGTCAGGCTAGGGCGACAGGAGGAGCGCAGCAGGGGGGTGCAGGGGCGGGTGCAGTGCATGCGGCTGCCGCATAGGCAGGGGAACGGTGGGAAGGTGGGAAGGTGGGGGCCGGGGTCGCTGCGTGGTGGTTGGTTGGTTGGTGGTTAGGAGCTTATACGTGTCAGCAGTTCCCTTGCGGGTGTGGCTGTGCTAAGAAAGCTGGCCGCGGGTAGGAACGTATGGCTGTGTGAGGGGGTGGGGGTGGGGGTGTATGGGTGGGGCTCAGCACTTCTGCTGCGGCTACGTGATCCGTCCTCGATGGGTGCGCATCCAGTGGGGGCAGCAGGTGGGGTGCTCTGAAGGAGAAGGAGAAAGGACCTCGCATGCATCGTGCATAGTGCATATGGCATATACCAGTATGGCTCTTGGAAGTTTGGCCTATGCCCGTGCGTGTGCACGACCCGGCCGTTACTTCTTAGGGTTGTCCTCGCAATGCGCACGCTGGGTGGGATATTTGGGGGCATCCGTTCATTCATGTGGCGTACTGGGATGGCCGTTCGGTGAAGTAACACTTGTTAGGCTGGTCAACACAGCAGTACCAGAGCTTGCTTGCTGGGACTCATTGTTGGGCACATTGGCGGGTGACGCTACCGGGTATAGTCGTGGCCAATCCTGTACGAGACAGGGGAGTGCTGCTGGGGCTGCACAGCACGAGCTGGCAACATGGGGCATGGAGGGGTTCGTAGGCTGTTGTTTCGAGAGGAATTTGAGATTCCTGTGCACGCAATGCTTATTGACGTGGAGTCAAGTCCAGTACTGTAGCGTATGATGGTACTCTTACCACAGACCCCTGCCTGCATCAAGCCGGATGGGGCGGCAGCCACCAGCACCTCTGCAGGAGTGCAGCCGGCCCCCCAGCTCAGCTCACCTCACCCCTCCCGCTTCCCGCGCTACGGAGCTGCCGCGGCGTACGGTGCTAGGCGCCCCCCGAGGCCCCTTGCACCGCCGCCAGCCTCCCCCAGGCACCCACACGCCTTGGCACCCACCTTGGCGGCCCCATGCACGTCCCGCGCAGCCTCCACGCACGGCCACCCGCGGGGCACCCGAAAACAGCGCAACATCGCAACTTACAACTGCTGCTGCCAACACAACTTGAGCGCACCAGCCAAGGATGCCGCGCAGACGTACACGGTACACCTCCCCTCCACATCCTCCACATCTTTGACGCGGCAGCCCAACCCCAACAAACCCGGCGGCCATGAATGGACCCCTCCTCGCACTCTCCCTCTCTCATCAATAGCGTCAATACCCTTCTTCTTCTCATTGATACCTCTATGGCGGCAGGCGGCGCTCACAAGTCCCCCTCGCCCCCTCAGCGGTAACCTCAGGGGCGCAAAGTACGGCAGTACATACACACACACACACACACTCGCACACTCGCGGTAAGTTTTCTTAAAACACACGGCGGTAGCACGTGGTTGATACGCGAATAAGCTATTTTATACACGGCAGCGGCACCTCAACATGCCAACAAGGGAAACAAGGAATACTTCATACACGGCCAGCAGCCAATAGGTGCGTCAAAAAGTGTACATAAGCCATGCAATACAGATGCAGTACCGAAGAAGCGATACGGAGGAGCGGCTGTTATGAGACCAAACGGAGATAAAAAATACTGGTACAGCGGCAATAATGGTACAAAACCCGCCTCCTCCTACGTATACGTATAATACATACATAGCCCTCTTCATGCTGTTATACAGGCGTGCACTGAGGGCCTTTTACCCCTCCCCCTGCATCAGCTGCTGCTACAGCTTTGCCAGCGGACCGCAGCAGGCAGCGGCGGGGGTGGCGGGGGCAGCGGCGGGGGTGGTGGCGGTTTCACCGCAGCAGCTCCCTCCTCCCGCCACCCCCTGCTGCTGCTGCTGATGCTCCGCCCCCTGCGCGCTCTCCTCCCTGCTAGCCGTGTCCCGAGTGGGCGGCAGGTCGATGGCGGGGTTGGCGGCGAAGAAGCCGTCGGGCTTGAGGCTGAAGCCGCAGACCTGCGGAGGGGGCGGGGTGTAGGAGCCCAGCAGTGGGGGCCAGCAGTCAGGATCAGTGTTTCCCCGGCTCGGTTCACCTAATCCCCTCCTTCCCCTCCCCCCCCTTCATCCTGTCCCACCCCCTCCCTCACCTCCACCGGCATCACGGGGAAGTCCTCCACCCGGGGTGCGTGGGTGACCCCGAAGCTGTACCACAGCACCGGGTCGGCGCCACGCAGCGGGGTGTCCTGCGGGGGAGTCAATTTTTGGACCAGTTAAAACCATAGAAAAACCAAAAAAGAGAGAAAAAGTAGGGATTCACAAGGCAGAGGGAGGGGGGGGGAGGGAAGAAGAATTCCAATGTGCGGCGGAGAGGGAGGGGGGGCAGAGAGGGGGAGGAAAACTGAGCCGCATGGGGGAGGGGAGGGAGGGAAGGAGGAGGGTCCAAGGGCCACATACCAAACCACAGGTCAGGGCCAAGCAATGGGGGTAAGCGGGTAGTACGGAAAAAACGTGGCGTGCCCCCCCCCACCTGCTGTGTCCACTCCGCCAGCCCCCTGCACCGCTCGCTCTGCACCACGTGGTCCCCCGCGGGGTAGCGCTGGGAGTCGCAGTGGGGGGTCACCCACAGCTGCCGGGAGGCGAACAGTGCTCGGCGGGCGACCAGGCTGGAGGGGTGGGCCTGCATGAAGGGGCCTGCACAGGGGGGGGATGAGGAGGGGTTGAGGAGGGGGGACCTGCATGACGGGCTAGGGTGCAAGCAGTTATTTGGGGTGCCGGCCGCAGCTTACAACCGCCACAGGGTGCTTTCCCCCGCCCGCCTCCACCCTTTTCCCTCTTCCCCCCCCCCCCCCTGGTCTCACTTGCAGCCGGCATGAGGCGGTATGCCAGGGGCCTGCCTGACACGGGGTTGAGGCGGCCGGGGTTGCGAATGGACCTGCGGGGGGGTGGGGGAGGGGGGGGGAGGGGGGGATACTGTTGGCGTCGACGTGCATTTCCTACCACCCATCCACCAACAAGCCCACCCAGCCATTACCTTCCCCCTCCTCCCACCCTCCCTTCCTCCCACCACCCTCACCATAACCTGCCGCCTCCTATCCCCATTGTTTTGCCCCAACCCGTTGCTTCCTATGGTATGGTATCTGGTCTTCGACCCCCCTCACCAGAACCGAGCGGTCGGGAAGTTGTGGCACCTCTGCGCCGCCCCCGTGGAGGTCAGGTCGCGGGCCACCATGCGGAAGGCGTTGCCGGCGGGGTTGGCGGGGGGGCCGGGGGGCAGCGGCACGGACTCCACCTCCGACACAATCAGGTTCCTGATCGGTGGAGGAGAGGGGGAGGGGCAGGTAAGGAAAGGGGGAGGGCAGGAAGGTTGTATACCGTACACATGCAGCCGAGACTGCAGTGAGAGAAAGGCGCTCCCGCTCTCGCCGCCCCCGAGGCCGCCAGGGCTTGTCAACAGGGGTTGTAAGAGCGAACCACCCACCCCTCTCACCCTCCTCACTCTCCCCCTTTCACACTCCTCAATCCCCCCACCCACCCCCCACCTGCCCCCCTCCTCATCGTCAATCGCCAGGTCCAGCCGCATGCAGAAGAAGTGCTGGTGCACGGTGGCGTTCACACCGGGGCTCACGCGCACACCGAAGGGGGGGTCGGACTCGCCGGCGGGGGCGATGCTGTGTGTGTATGTGTGTGTTTTGGGGGGGGGTGAGGGGAGAGGAGGGGAAGGGGAAGTCAAGGCAGGCGAGAGGGTGGGTGAGATGCCCCCCTCCCCACACAAATGGGGCATAAGAGATCGGCACTCAGGTTGCTGCACTTCTCGTTCAGTTCCCCCCCCCCAACCCCCACCCCAACTTGTACTTTGTGTGCTGCTACTAACCCAACGAATTTGACTATGCGCAATCCTAAAATCCAGCTTAATGCGGAATCTTCATCCATATTAAACCCCAACTCGCCCTCCCCCCACCCCCCACCTGGTTGACAGGATGCCCGTCAGTTTGAGTTCGAATGCGATGCTGCCGTCCGTGTAGAGGTGCCAGTAGGAGGCGTACTCGTAGTTCATGAAGGTGGACACGGAGGACACCACCAGGCGCCGGGAGCGGCGAACCTGAGACTCGCCAGATCGGCAGTCGAAGTGCTGCAAGGGGGGAGGGCGGGGAGAGGTGGCGGGTGGGGGAAGGAGGGAGGGAAGTGGAACCCGGTAGGCAGGGGGAGGCAGGGGGAAGGTAGGGGGAAGGTAGGGGGAAGGTAGGGGGAGCGGTTTACAACAACAACAACATGACGAACAAGACCTGGTCGGGGCCGGTCAGGCGGTTGTGCGGCGAGCGGGCAGGAGGCGGGCGCGGCTCCCGGGGGTCTGGCCTCACCCCCTCCTACTCCCATCCCACCAATCCCTCCTCCGCCTCCCCCACCTTCCAGCAAATGCCCGCGTCCTCCTCGTGGATGCAGATGGCCTTGGGAATGAGCACCGGGTCACCCCTGGAGGGGGGGCCAGGGGGGGAGGGGAGGGTGAGAGGGGGAGGGGAAAATGAGTAAGAATTGAAGCAACAGGAGTCCTATTACCATGAGGGGCGCCGGTGGACAGGGCGGGGGGGGGCGGGCCCAGGCGAACGGGTGCTGCAGTCAGCGAAGGGTGTGACAAGTTCTCATGCGGCTGATATTCCCGCCCCCTCGCCCCCCCCCTCCCCTCACACACACACCCCCACCTTGCGTTGTTGACCACCGCATCCAGGTATGCGATGTGCCCCAGGCAGTCGCAGCCCAGTGCCAGGCTGTTGGCGCACAGACCCAGCCCGTAGTCGCCCACATCGAAGGCGCACTTGCGGATGTAGGGGACGCTGCATGGGGGGGGGGAGGGAAGAAGAACACCCAAGAAAGGGGGAAAGAGGGGTGGTTAACACAGCTTGGGACGGAAGGGAATGGTAGGGAAGGTGCCAGTAAAGATGCCAAGGCAAGGAGGCCCTGGAAGGTGCTGCTGCTGCTGCTAATGTCCTAACCCCCCCTCTCGCCCCCCGCTGCGGTTTCCTATGGTTCGAGTTTGTCTTTGACCCCTTCCCCCCCCAGGCCCCCCCAATACACATTGGGTATTCTTCTTCCCCTCTTCCCCGCGCCCCTTCCTTACTTGGGGTCTCCGTACGGCACCGCCATCTCCACCAGCGAGCCCCGGTGCAGCACCGGCCGCACCCGCCCGCCCTCCTCGTACCCCACCCCGTGCAGCACCAGCCCCTCCCGACCCGTGAACCCCACCCGCAGCCGCCAGCGCTGCCAGTGCAGGCAGCCGCCGCGCAGGGAGAAGCTGGGACCCTGCGGGGAGGTGGGGGAGGGGGGGAGAGGGGGGGGAGAAGGAGGGTAAAGAGGAAACAACTAACTGACCGTGTGACCTACAAACCAGCCCCTTCTCCGCACGTGAGGACAAGGTAATAGGGAGGAGGCGACTGATCTAACCCCCAAGCAAGCGGGACCCCACCCACCCACCCACACCCCCCCACCTGCGGCTGCACCACATGGAGCGGGCGCAGGTCGGTGCGCGGGGGCCGGTCGGCCAGGGTGGGGTGGTAGTTGGCGGGCGTGGTGGGCACGGGGGGAGGCCGGGAGTACATGTCGATGTGGATGACCTGGGGGGGCGGGGAAGCCGGGGAAGACCAGGGGGGGTGTTCATGCAGGCTACTAGGTTGCGGGGGAGAGGGCGGAGGAGCGGTGTAAAGTGGGGGCCTGCATGCGGTTGGGGGCGGGGGCTGCGGCTGGGCTGGGCTGATGGGGCCGACCAGGTCGGTGGGAGCAGACGGAAGAGGTGCCTCTGCTAGACAACACCTTTTGCACCCTGCCGCCTGCTGTATCCCCATTGCCTTGCCCAATTGCCCTAACCTGTGGTCTCGAGGTTGGTGCGGTCATTCACCCCCCAGGCCAACGAATTTCTAGCCCCAAAACCCGCTTAGCCCCAATTGACAAGACGCATAACAATTCATTTTTTGTCCATTAAAATATGGGCAATACGGTAATCTTATTATTATTATTATCAAGGCATGGCAGCAGAGCTGCAACAACCCGAAGCAACACGTGAACACCACAACAAGACCAACAAACACCAACGCCCAAAACCCGCCCCTCCCTGCAAGCAACCACCTAACCGACGAGACAGCATATCTAGACGAACCCCAGCCTGCCCGGCTGGGGTTATTGTACGCCAACACAGTACGAAACGGGTTATGACACCGTACACTCTCCCACCCCCCTCCCCGCTCCCCACTCCCCCCTCTGGCCCCTGCCACTCCCATGGGTCGTACTGTACGGCACGGGGTATGGCACGCTCTCCCACCCCCCTCCCCGCTCTGCAGGAAAAACAAAACGAAACTAAAACCCGAAACCACGCGACCGCACAAGCACACCGCGCCCTGGACCGTACCGCGGCAAGGGCAACCTAATCCTGCCACGGCACGACCCACCGTCAACCTAATCCTGCCACGGCACGACCCACCGTCATAGGTATGTGTGCATAACTAGGGAATGGCACACAGTGTTGCTGACAACAATACGCCCATAAACACGGCAACAACCCCATGAGAAGAAGCCCTGGCAGGCATGTAGAAAAACTAGACATAATCCACCATCTACACATGCAACACATGGGCTGTCCAATTTGCAGCTGACTTTCAACACAGGAGACACAATGCCAAGGCCCTGCTGGGTCAATTAGAGTGCCAGGTGAAAAGAGACCGAGGGTAGCCGCAACAGCGGCCTATCACCCCCAAATGCGGCACTCAAACTCTCTCCGCAGTAACATCCTATCACCGCAAGCAACCACAGAGTCGGCACAACAGCGGCTTATCGCCGCAACAGTGGCATATCCCCCCCTGTGCAGCGCTCAGGCGCGCCTCCACAAGCCCATGACGCCGCACGAGTATGCGGAGGTATGATGTGCTTGAGCGTTGTATTGTGATAATGCGTCTGACACAGCGGGAGACTGGGGGTGCTCCTCCCTACTGGCCTACTGTCAGGGTGGCTCTATCACCTTGACGCTCTGCTTATTAGGCCCTATTATAGGCCCTATCGACCTATGCCCTGAAGCTCCCTGCTCTTACCCGTCAACCGTCTGGATGAACATCCCTTTCTTGAACATGTCCACAAATTTGCAAGTGTAGCCGCGCCTGTCCGGGTCGTCAACGTCAAATAGCATCTGCTCTGACAAGGCCGTGTCCATCCCAGATAAATCGCACCGATTTATCTGGGATGGACACGGCCTTGTCAGAGCAGATGCTATTTGACGTTGACGACCCGGACAGGCGCGGCTACACTTGCAAATTTGTGGACATGTTCAAGAAAGGGATGTTCATCCAGACGGTTGACGGGTAAGAGCAGGGAGCTTCAGGGCATAGGTCGATAGGGCCTATAATATTTTAATGGACAAAAAATGAATTGTTTTGCGTTTTGTCAATTGGGGCTAAGCGGGTTTTGGGGCTAGAAATTCGTTGGCCAGGCTGGGCCAGGTGTGTGACCTCCCCTCCCTCCCTCCCTTCCTCCACAAACTGGGTAATTCTTCTTCCCCTCCCGCGGCGCCCCCCGCTCCCCCCACCTTGCGTTCATTGAGGTCCACCAGCGGCACTAGGTCCAGCGGGTGTGCGTACTCGTTGTCGTGCGGGCCGGACAGCTTCAGGTACAGGAAACCCTACTTGAAGGGGGGAGGGAGGGGAGGTGTGGGCAAATCTATAGTACAAGTGAGGCACTGGAAACCCAAGGGGCATGTGGGCGGGGCTCACAGCTGGCTAGCAGCAACCCGTTCAGCCCCCAGCAGGCGACACCCGCCTGCCCCTGCCAAGCCCCTCCCCCTCCACCCCTCGTCGGCCTGTTTACCGGCCTCATTCAACACAGTGGGCATTCTTCTTTTTCCCCCGCCCTCCCACCTGCATGAGACGGCGGTGGTTGAACTCCTGGGGTGCATGGTGGCAGGCCCAGCTGGGGGGGGGGGCGGGAGGGGGAGGGGTGAGGGAGTGGGCTAGGAGGGTGCAGGAGGCCGCATGACAGGTGTTCAATACCATGTGGGCCATATATGCAAGCCGCTGCAGCCAGTCACTCAGTGCAACATCCCTCTACTTGACCAGCCCATCGCAGGAAGGGCCGTTACATGTACCCCTCCCCCCTCCCGCTCACGTGTCGCAAATGAGCTGGTTGGCCACATCCGTGACGCCGTAGCGCTCCGCCAGCAGCTGGGCGACCCGCGGGTCGGCCCGCACCACCGCCTCCGCCTCGAAGTTGTCGTCCGGGGTGGTCAGCGGCTGCACGCCCTCAAGCTGGGGAGGGGAGGGGAGGAGGAGGGGGGAGGGGGGTTGGGTGGGAACGCGATACTATCGCCAGCAACACCCATAGCAGCGAAGCGGCTGACGTTCCCCCGGCTGACACACAAGCAGTACGCAGGGAGACACGCACACACATGCCACCACGCTGGCAGCAGCTAGCGCCAACCCAACAAGGCAGCACCAGGCAGCCACACCGCACCGCACCGCTCCAATCGCTCTCACCTCCTTCCAGCTGACCACCTCAGCTGCTACCGGGGCGGGGGCGGGGGGCGGTGTCGCTGCCCCTGCCGCTGCCCCCGGCGCGCCCAGCCGCACCATCGCCTCCACCGCGCGGGAGGTGTACGGCAGGATGAGAATGCACTCGGCGAGGCGCTCGGGACGCGGTCCGCTGCCTCGCTCATACGCCAGTAGGGCCCGTTTGGGCGGCTCCTGGGAGGGCGGGAGAGGTGGTTGGCGGTTGGGCCGGAGGTGGTGGTTGAAACTGACGAGCGTTTACCAGATTGCATTTACTTTTGAGGTTAGCGAATGTTAACGGTGGTCGCGTTCAGATAAAACAGGATCGCACTTACCCGCAGCATGACTGTGTTGAAGCGCAGATGGCTGACGCCATTGGCAACCGCGTACAGCTTGCACGCCTCGACAGCCCGCCGAATTTCGTTCGGCGACAGCTGGTCTAGCGGGTGCGAATCGGCGGCAGGGACACCTGTGCGAAGGGAGGGTGGGCTATCTCTTAGCACAAGGTTCTCGAGGGTTCATGGCATTGAATACTTATGACTTTGCCTTCTCCTTCCTTCAATTGCATGTACCAATATGTAAAGCAATTTCATCCAATTATCGCCTACACACTAAGCCCGTATAGCAAACGGGGAAACTGAGACCAACAAGGGTTTTTTCTCCAGCACATTAGTCCTTCAACGACGACAAACCAACACGCTATCATTTTCGTGTACGTGACGCGCGTATCAAATGCGATCCCATTCAGTAAGAAATCCTAACAATTGGTCACTCCAAAGACTACACCAAGTCAACCGTCCATGGACACCCAAGAAAGGAAACCCAAGCAAATGCGACGACCACTATTATTACGTATGCAACGCTAACATTGCAACTCTAGGAATCAGGGAATGGATACGTACGTTGTGCCAGCGTAGCCATATTGGAGGAGCTGCGGTTCCTTGTCAGCGCTGTCGAGGACAGCGCCCCTGTTCCTGCTAGCCCTAATAAACTGAAGCAGTGCACTACAAACCTTCACCATACCGAGGCCGACGCTTCGGCCGACGGGGTGGAGGGTTGGGATGGGTACGTGGCGAGGTCTATAAGGCTATGTGCCAGCCGTGCCTAAGGTTCAGCCAGTCTTGAAACGCACTTACTATGCTATGCAGCAAATGCGCAGCAGCTTATGTACGCGGACGAACGTCACACTGACCACCCGATTGTACAACGTTCCTTGTTTCGTCTAAGTCCTACAGCATGCGTAGAAGACAACCTCGATGCGGCTGAACGTGTACGGTGATGCGAGAGAAACACAAAGGCGTCAACACCATCGGGAAGGCACGTCAGCGAGGTCGGTTAACTAACCGTAACCTGTTACCGGAAGCGCACCTCGGCAACAAGGCATTTTATCCTGGACAGAAGACACCTTCCAGCCCTATTGTGGTCTTACCTGACTGGTATTGCAAAAGGAAGTGCAAACGTCGACTATCCGTACTCTTGCGTTCCCTTACCTAATTATCCAGCTCATCTACTTATTTTTATTCCTTGTCTTGCAACATCTTTACGTGGACGACGGGGGTTGACGGTATCGTATGGGAATCCTTACCTTCAATCTTATTACGAAGCCAACCTCCTGGGGTTTGTGCTAGTATTGTAGGAACAAGATAATCAGTTCAGCACCTCATTTGTTAATTAAACTATATATTTATAGCCCTTGACTGCTATGGCTGAGCCGCCGAAGAAAATGGCCCGGCGAGAGCAGGCGGCTAACCAGAAGGACGCGGCACCAACTGATGTCAGCATTATCATACAATTCCAATCGTCTACCGGCGATGACACAGGTATTTCCTGCTAATTGCGTGGGGCGCATGTTGGTTCGGCGGCGCATTGTTGCCCCTTTGGAGCATTTGTATGCTGCAAACAGTTATAAAAGTGATGGCGTTTAGTTGAACCGTTGTTCGCGCCTTCGTCTTCTCCTGCTGGGCTGCTGACCCGCAGGTCCTCAGCTGGACATCCCGCACAACGTCACGCCTGCGCAGCTGGAGGTGTTGCTGAACGGGCTGCTGAACAACGAGGAGAAGCTGCCGTACTCGTTCTACATTGAGGAGCAGGTGGGGCCTTGCAGGGGGTGGCAGTCTGCCGGCTGCACGGGGAGTACAGCCCTGTTCGCAGGCTCCCTGGCATGGGTTTGTCCACCTCCACACCCAGCGCCTGAACCCCCCTTTCTCCCCCCCTTCCCCCGCTCAGGAGCTGCTGGGCGAGCTGGGCGGGCACCTGGCGGCTCACAAGATCAGTGTGGAGAAGGCGCTGCGGGTGGTGTACCAGCCGCAGGTGGGCGGGGGGCGGGGGGGGGGGGGGGCAGGGCAGGGAGGAGCAGAGGGGGACGCAGGGAGGGAACGAGCTGACCGGAAGGTGAGAGGGAAGAGGAGGAGGGGCCCGGCGCTTGCGGGGGGGGGCATGCGCCCACCAAGTGAGGGCCGGCCTTGCGGCGGGGCTGGGGCACCAGCCCCGGGACCCGTCCCTCCCGCTGCTGCTCCAATCTCCAACCCCACCTCACCCCACCTCCCACCCCCTCCCGCCCTCCTTCACCTCAGGCCGTGTTCCGAGTGCGCCCCGTGGCGAGGTGTACGGCATCCATACCAGGTAGGCGGGGGGGGACCCGGGTGGGGGGTGGAGTAAAGGGGGTTTGGTGGGATGCTGGTGGGAGGAGGGTGGCGGCTGAGCAGCCGGAGAGGGTGGCTGCGGGGGATTGGGATGGGCGCCTGCAGGGGGCTGCTGGGGGGAGGGAGGGTGGCACTTGGAGACGGCACCGCCCCTCTCCATCCCCACCTGCCTCACCCCCTCCTCTCCCCACCTGCCCCCCCCCCCCCCCCCCCAGGCCACTCCGAGTCCATCCTGTCGGTCAACTTCTCCCCCTGCGGCACCCAGCTGGCCAGCGGGTCGGGCGACACCACGGTGCGCTTCTGGGACCTAAACACGCAGCTGCCAAAACACGAGTGCAAGGTGGGGCAGGGTTTGGGGGGGATCCGGGTAAACAAGCTGGTGTGATGAGTGAGGAGGGCAGGGGGTTCAGGGGAGCGCAGCAGGTGCGGGTCTGGGGGCTGCCGGGACGTGCGGGTGCGGGGCGCAGCAGCACAGCACCCCTGCCCCCCTCCACTCCCTCACCCGCCCTTGCTGGTTGGAGGGCGCCACCCTCCCTGCCCCGCTTCTCCCCACCCCCCCTGCCCCTCCCTGCCTCCCCCCTGCCCCCTGCCCCCGCCCCCCCCAGGGTCACCGCAACTGGGTGCTGGTGGTGAGCTGGTCGCCCGACGCGCGCTACGTGGCGAGCGGCGACATGGACGGCGCCATCCTGCTGTGGGAGCCGGCCAAGGGGGCGGGCAGTGTGGGGGCGTGCAGCGGGCACGGCAAGTGGATAACATCCATGGTGGGGGCGGGGCGGGCAGGGAGGCAGGAGGGAAATAGGAAACGGACAAGTTGTATGACGAGGCTATGGTGGGGGAGGAGGGGGACGGGGGGGAAGGGTGGGAGTCATGGTCCAGGTGGAGGGGGGTGCTCGGAGGACGAAGCGTGGGGTGGGGTGGGCGTGCTGGGTGCATGGTTGTGCGGTTGCTGCGGCTGATGCCTGCGCGATAGGGGTTGTGTGCGTAGAGGGGTGGGGCTGCGGCGGCAGGGTCGGCGCCTACACCGGCCCTCCTCCTGCCCTGCCCGCTGCACCCTAACACTTTCCCACCTGCCCCCTGTCCCCCCTCCCTCCCTCTCCCCCCTCCCTCAGGCCTGGGAGCCCGCCCACAAGGCCCTGCCCAGCCAGCGGTTCGTGAGCGGCAGCAAGGACAACACAATCAAGGTGAGGGGGGAAAAATTAAATATGTGAAACAACGAGTCCCAATCCCATATCCCGACTCATGCAGTGAGCGCATTCGGAGACACTAATCAAGGTGAGGGGGGTGGGCTGCCCCCCCTTGTCCACCCTCTTGTCGTCTTGTTCTCCATCCTCATTCAACACATCGGGTATTCGTCTTTCCGCCCCCCCCCTCCCCCCCCCGCAGGTGTGGGACGCCTCCACTCGGCGCTGCCTGCTGAGCATGTCCAACCACTCGCAGCTGGTGACGGCGGTCAAGTGGGGCGGCGAGGGACTCATCTACTCGGCCTCGCGGGACTGCACCATCAGCGCATGGGACGACAGGGACGGCAAGCTGGTGAGGGGGGGCGGGGGGGGAGGGAAACCAACACGGGAAGGGCAGAGGGGAAGGGGGCGGGCGCTGGTGGGGGAGGGCGCGGCGACTGTGTCCGCAGCCTAGCCATGGCAGGGTGAGGGGGGCTAGGTCCAGCTTCTGCTGCCGTCGCAACGCACCCCTCCCTCATTGGGTATCCTATCCCTTCCCCCCACTGCCGTCCCTAGGTCCGCGTGTTCAAGGGTCACGGGCACTGGGTCAACACGCTGGCGCTGTCCTCCGAGTACGCGCTGCGAACCGGTGCATTCGACCACACGGGCAAGGCGCCGGAGGAGCTGGAGGTAGGGGGGGAATAAATGATAAGAGTAGGGGGGAGGTAGGGGGTGGGTGGGAGGTTGGGGTGTGGGGCTTGGTGGGTTGACGCACCGGGGAGGTGGGAGATGGGGGCCCCTGCCAGGCTGACACAGCATCTCTCCCCCCCCTCTTCGCCCCCTTCCCTTTCCCCAGGCGGCTCGGCAGCGGGCGGCTGAGCGGTACGCGGAGGCGACTGGGGGCAGGTGGGCCACAGGGAGGAGGAGGAGGGGGGTGGGTGGGTGGGCAGGGGGGTCCCATGGTTGGGGCTGCCGTACGGCACTCGCAACGGCTACCGGACATTCTCTGGAAGTAAAAGATGGGCTGAAGATCCCAACACAGCGGCACCACTGCTTTCCACCAGGGCAAACAATCCAGGGGGGGCATGGCTCGGGCGGTGGGTGCCCGGTGGCGGGTGGCCCCACCACCTGTGCAGTGGCGGGCTAGCCGGCACCCTGGCGCCCCTCACCACACACACTACCCTTCATGCGAACCTATCCCAACTGCTTGCTCCTGTTCTACTCAACTACACACACTACCCTTCAGCCCCGCCTTCCCCGCCGTCGTTAGTAGCGCCCCACCTCTCAATCCGCCCCTGCCTCCAAACCCCCTCGTGCCTCCCTCTCCCTCTCCGGGGCTCGTCGTCTGGTTTGCATAATTGCACTCTCATTCAACGCATTGGGAATCCTTCTCCCGCCCCCCTCCCCACACACACACTCTCAGGCCCGAGCGGCTTGTATCCGGCAGCGACGACTTCACGTTGTGTCTGTACGAGCCCTCCACCAACAAGACCCCCCTGGCGCGCATGACGGGGCACGTGCAGCTGATCAACCAGGTGGGGAGAGGGGAGGGGGCGGAGGGGGCGCAGACGGAGGCAGAACGAAGAAGCGAAGACAATCCAATGGGGAAGGGGAAGGGTGGAAGGGGCATGATTATGGGTCCTGGCTTCCTGCCAGTGCGCCTGCTCTAGACCCACCGCGCGCCCCCCTTTCATTGCAGCCACCTACTCCCCACTCTTCCCCTGCCCCCTCATTCTTTACCCGGCAACACAACCCTTCCCTTCACGCACCCCTCCGCCACCACCCACCCTGCTCCCCTCCCCCTCCCCCCCTCCCCTTAGGTGGTGTTTTCCCCCGACGGCCGCCTCATCCTGTCCGCCTCCTTCGACAAGTCCGTGAAGCTGTGGTGTGGGCTGCGCGGCACCTTCCTGGCCACGCTGCGGGGGCACGTGGGGCCGGTGTACCAGGTGGCATGGTCCTCGGACTCGCGCATGTTCGTGAGCGGCAGCAAGGACTCAACACTCAAGGTGGGTGGGCGGGGGGAGGGGGGCAAAGATAGGAGACTGACGAGCTGCATGGCGAGGCTTCACCATGGGGCGCAAACATGGGTTCACTCAAGTTGCTGGGGGAGGGGGGAGGGGTCGAAGAGCACATACCGAACCCTAGGAAACTACAGGTTAGGGCAAAGCAATGGGGGTGTGGGTGCGGCAGGGGAGGGGGCGGAGAAGGACAAGAAAGAGGGCGGGGAGGGGTGGGGAGAGGGGCAGCAGACGAGGGGCGAAGGGAACAACACCTAACCGTGTAACAAGGCTGGAGAGGCGCACAACGAACTTCCTTACCGCCTACCTCACCTCCGCCCACCTCGCACCTTGCCACTCACCCCTCTCCGCCCCCCCTCATTCTCATTTAACACATTGGGTATTCTTCTTCCTCCCGCCCCCGCCCCCCCAGGTGTGGGACGCGCGCACCCGCAAGCTCAAGGTCGAGCTGCCCGGCCACTCGGACGAGGTGTTCAGTGTGGACTGGAGCCCGGACGGCGGCAGCGTGGCCAGCGGGGGCAGGGACAAGCTGCTCAAGCTGTGGAGGCACTGAGGGGGAAAAAGAAATTCCAAAGTGTGGTGTGATAATGATACAAGTTGCTGACAATCCCTGGTGGAATCAATCGTGAGTCGAGCCGAAAAGGCACTGAGGGGGAGGGGGAGCAGAAAGGAACATGCTGGGGTGTAGTTGAAAGGAACATGCTGGTGTGTGTGGGGGTGGGTGGGTGGGGGTGGGGGGGTTGCTGAGCTTGGGAGAAGCCAACTAACGCGATGAGGCATCACTGAACTTGTGGATAGGCAGCGTCGTTGGAGGGAGGGAGGGAGGAGGTTATAACGGCTGTACCGCAGCTGAGTGACGCATGAAGGGGACACAACACGGCAGTGCGGTTGACGCATGTGCAGTGTATGGCAGCACGCCACGCTTGACGCTGAAGGTGTGACGCCGCTTAATAAACGAGCGAACACTTTACTGGTTTCGGTTGCGATGCAACTCAGGAGTACTGTTGCACGATGCAGCTATAAGAATGCGCTGTAGATGAATAAGTCGAGGCTGTTCGGTTAGAGTGGGCGCCGTCGGTGTGAGGCTGTTGCAGCCTCCAACTTGAACACTTGTTTCCGCAACTGACCAAAACCGCACCCGGTTTGTAGACAAATATGACTAGTGTACCTTGACGGACGGCACTGGCACTGATGCTTATTGAGGGCCGCGTGTAAGATCGTGCGTTCCAGGTGGCCAACTGTCGCCGAGATGATAGGACTTTTGAAATGCCGTGTAACATACCTACATCATGGATCCCTCAAGGATGGATTGTTTGTAGCAAACTAGTTACCTTCATGCTAATAGGTAGCTAGCATTATAAACACGTTGTCCCTTCGGCTTTCTAAAGCCCTGGGCATGCAATGGCTTTCCAACCATGATAACGTGACTAAAGGCGAAACACCTGTTTGTGATAAACACAAATGATCACTTATAAAGTCGCTGTGCTTCTTGCACTGTTCTCTGTCCTGGCGCATGCTGCCACCGTTCAGCAGCTTGCAGGGGACCAGCTTGCTGAAAACGCGTTGCCCCTATTAGAAACCAACAGCAGAAAGCTGCAGTCGAATGCTGTGGCATCGCAAGGACACTGCGGGCCCTTGACCCGGGAATTGGTGCATCGGGTTGCTCGGGACAACACTGTGCTGGTTACAGTTATCGACAAAATTGTTTGGAAATGCTTCGGGCCCAGCTATGTGGAGAATATACAGGCGGCCAATATATCATACTGGCTCATAGCGGCATTGGACCCGGAGACGTCGATGGCGCTTGCTGCCATGGGGGTCGAGCAGTGCTTCAACGCGCCGCAGGACCGCCTCAAATATAAGGGCTCGGGTACGTTGCTTAGGGTGGGGAACTAAGGGGTTGAACCGAACAGGCCTATGCGCACTGGGGGTAACGGGTGTGGTTTGCTTGGGTATTTAAAATGCTTAAGGCCTGCGCAAGGGTGAGTAAAGACGCATGGCCATGGGGAACACCGATGTACGTGTGGGACATCCTCGCGGGTTGGCCACGTGAGCTCCCCACTTGATAGCACATCACAGCTGTCTACAAGTTTTGCTCCCACGGATCAGGTTTGGGTTCGGTCTGTCCCCCACGCGTTTCACCTATCTACCCCAATATGCACCTCGCCTCTTGCGCGTGTTCCTTGCCCCCCTCTCTCCCACACCAGACATGCACTACAAGTGGGGCGGGCACCACTGGGTTCAGACCACTTGGAACAAGGTGAGCGAGGTGTGAGGATGGGCGTGCAGCGGGAGGAGGGCACTGGAAACGGCAGGAGGACACCCCCAGCACGGGCCTCCAGGCGGGCATCTGGTAGCAGCAGCAGCCGGCAGCAGCAGCGGTGAACCGCCTTCTCCTTGGGTGTCCGCCTACAGCGTCTTGGTGCTGCCCACCTCACGTGGCCGCAAGCTGGTCATTGACCCAAGGTCATCGACCTGCATGCAGCAACAGCCGAGTTCCTGCACCGGCAGGGGTTGGACCCGCTCTGCTCCAGCGCTGCATCTGGCTGGTCAGCCGCAATGCTCGCCTCCCCTCCGCCCCCCTCCATCCTCCCTTCCTCCCCTCCCCCTTGCCCCTCCCCCCCCCCTCCGCCTCCCAGGTTCACATCATGCGCAGTGTGTACGAGCTGGGGGTGCACGTGGTGCACTCGGACGCGGACGTGGTGTGGTTCAGCGACCCGCTGCCGTACTTCCACACGCACCTGGCGGGCCCCGCGCACATCATCATCGCCACGGACGCGGTGTCCACCGGCAACCCCAAGCGGGATGCGGGGCTGGAGAAGACCACCAACCCGCACACCAACATCAACACAGGTGGGGGGCGGGCGGCTGGAGCGAGGGGGAGCGGGGGTGGGGAGGGAGAGGGCGGCGGGGAGAGGCGGGTGGCTGAAGGCGAGTTGTGGAAGTGGGGTTCCGGCAGGGATGGGTTGCGGTAGCGTGCCGGGAGATGGGTGCACGGGCGCTAGGTGGGGACGCAGGGTGTGGCGAGGGCAGAGTTGGGAGCGTTTGTGAAACCCCGGGATCAAACTGCTCCAGGGACGCAGGGTAGGCCTGCGAGCATGCGATCACCTGTCGCACCCCCCATTCTCCCATCCCCTCCCCCCTCCCTGCTTCTCGGCTGCAGGCATCTACTTCATGCGCCAGTGGCCAGCCGGCATGCAGTTCTTCGACGTGTGGCTGACGTGGCAGGACAAGAACATCGGGCACGACCAGGACGGCTTCAACTTTGTGTCGCGCGGGGGCTTCTTCCGCGGCGACGAGAACATGCCCGTCGTCAGCACCACCGACCACGCCCAGCGCATCTTCTACGCCGCCTACCACAACACCACCGCCATCTCCTTCCTGCCCGCCTCCATGTTTGGCAACACCTACACCTATGTAAACGCCAGGCTGTGGGAGGTAAGGGCGCGAAGCGGCTGGATGGCTGGCGGCGGGTGCTGCGGCAGACGGAGGGGATGCCGGAGGCGGCTGGCTTGCTTCCCCGCGCGCGCAGGCTGCCTTGCCGGGCCATTGCTGTTGCCATGTGTGCCCTCGTGCCCAGTTTCCTCACTGGCTCCCCTTACCACCCTTTCCGCCCCCCCCGTTAGTTGTTTCCTATGTTTACCCCCTCCCTTCGCCCCGCCCCGCCCCGTCCCTCCCCCCTCAGAAGCTGGAGCACCCTCTGTACGTGGTCCACTGGGTGTGGGGCGGCAGCACCATGGAGAGCAAGCGACAGAACATGCGCGACGCCATGAAGTTCCACGACGACCCCGACTACTACTCGCAGCCCAGCCTGGTCACATTCGACATGGACCAGCTGCAGGTGCGGGGAAAAGAGGGGGTGGGGAGGCGGGGGGATACTGACGAGCGGGGCAGGGGAGAGGGGGTGGGAAGGGAGTTGCATGTGCGGTTGAGGTGTTGTGGTCGGAAGGGATTGCGTGCACCCAACGCAACAACTTCTACCAAAAATCGGTGCTTACCAGAGGAACAGGCAACTCGAGGGAGAAGCCGCTGCGGGTAGGGACCAGCGGGACAGGCGTTTCAGCTTTGAGCCCTCCTCCCTCCCTGCTCCCTCCTTCCTTTCCCGCCCCGCTCCCTGCTCCCCAGATGCCCGACGGCTACAACAGCTGGGAGGAGGACCGCACGGAGGAGATGATTCGCTTCCACGCCCGCGCCGCCAACCACCAGCTGCAGCAAGCCTACTACGCCTTTGCAATCGCCCTCATCGCCAACCGAACCCTAGTCATGCCGCGGGTAGGGGCGGGGCGGCGTGCGTATCGTCGTTTACAGAGCCTTGTGCTTGGAGGGTTGCATGGGGATGGATTGCGCTGGAGGGTTGCAAGCAGTGTGCGGCGCGGGTGCTCTTTTACCCATGCGTCCGCACGTTGCAGCCTCCTGGTCTAGATGGGCCGCCCACAGGACCCTGCATGTAGCCCCCTCGCGTGCACGCCGCACGCAGCTCACGCCTCCTCCCCCAGCTACCATCCGACTTGAGGTTCACCCTGTATCCAATACCCACCCCCCGCCTGCTCCTCCTCCTTTCCTCCCCTCCACCGCAGTTCCTGTGCTACTGCTCCAAGAACTGGTACCAGACGCAGGCGTGCCGCATCAACCACGAGACCGAGTCCACCTTCCCCTTTGTGTGCGCGCTGAGCCACCTGCTGCGCGTCAAGAAGCTGCAGCAGGGCTTTGCGCTGCCCGGCAACACGGAGTACGCGGGGCACCGGGCGCACATCCGCGAGTACTCTTTTCTAGAGAACCCCAAGGTGCCGGACGAGCTCAAGGTGGGGCAGCGGCAGCAGGAAAAAGAAGCGGGCGGGGGGCGGCAGAGGGGGAAAAAGAAGATAACCAATGTGTTGAATGAGAGGGGGAGGCGTGCAGGGGGCGAGGTCGGGGACCTCAGCGGGGGGGGGGGGCAGCACCGGTGGTGCAGGACGTTGCTCCGCGGACCTGAGGTAGACGTTGCATAGCGGGGGGGTGGGAGGAAACCAGTACAGTGCAGTTGCAGGGAAAGGGGGTCGCCATGGTATCCATACCCAGCTTGGTTCCTTTCCCCCTGTTCCTTTCCTTGGTGCTTTTCCTTTCCTTGCCGCGACCTCCCGCCCATGCGTGTCCCACCCTCGCCCCCGCCGCCCGCCCGCCCCCCCACCTCAGAAATCCTACGTGGAGATCGTCCCCTCCCGGCAGCCCCGGCCTCCGGGCCTCACCCCCGACCAGCTGGTGCTCTCCACCGAGCCCGCATCGCGCGGCTATGGCCGCCGCGTGACAGTTGCCGCCCCTCTAGCGGACTGGGAGCTGCGGGCGGTGCTTGCCGGGCTGGGCAGCGTGCGGGTGCTGCACTTCCCATCCCCGGGCCGCACGCTGTCGGGTTTCAGCCGGGCCGACACGCAGGCGCAGTACGACGAGGAGATCCAGAAGCGCGTGACGTACTGGTGCTGCCGCAGCCCGCCCGACATGCGGCGCCGCAACCTGACGGACAAGGTGCAGCTGGTGGCGCTGCCGGCGGAGCGGTACCGCGCGCTGCCCAAGCTGGACAGCCGCACGTGCTACCTGCATGAGCTGGGGCCGTTAGCGCCGCTGGGGGCGGAGACGGGCGGGAGGGTCTAGGGAGGGACGCTGGGCGGGCTATGAAAACTGGGTGTGTTTAAAAGACTGGCTGCAAATCGGAACATACTGTGATTACTGGATGTGTAGTATTACTGGGTGTGTAGTGGGGAGGGGGGGAAGACTATACCGTACCTTGGGAAACTACAGGTTAGGGCAAAGCAGTGGGGGGAGGGGGCATTGCGTTGCCGCAGGGTGTGGTGTAGCGGTTGGTGGGTACTTGCAAGGGGGTGGAGGGGTGGCGTAACTGTGATGCAACGCGAGGCGGCTATACTTTGAATGCAAGGAAGGAAAGCAGGCAGGCCCGGTGATATTTAGAAATGCAAGGAAGGAACGAGCAGGCGGGTCCGGGGGCGCTGCGCCCCGTCACTGTGCGCTGATGCTGTTACGACGGGTCAGCCAGGGGCCTAGGGCTGATAGCGTTAGGTTGAGAGCTGTGCTGCGGGTATTGCTCGGATGGTTGTATACGTGCATAAGACGTACGTTTCGTGGGACCTCACGAACGGTACTAGTGCGGGGTCGGGACGTCGCCATGGGGCTACTGACTATGGCGGCCAAAGTGCAACACTTGAGCTACGAGGGGCCGAGGGTGGCTACCCCTCTGCCGCATAAACTTGCCGCTTTGTAACCAGTGCCTGCGCACTGTGTACATCATTTGGTGGCCTGAGGGGTTGCATTGCCCTTTTCGGAGCAACAGTCTTACGGATGCTCTCCAAGGGACATGGGCTTGCAGGCGAGATAGCATTTGCCGGTTTCCCAGCCAAAGGTAGAGCACCGGCCATGGCCGTACCGTGGGACGTCAAGAGGTAAGTCGACCACAGCTGGGGCATAGCCAGAACTGACAAGGGCACCCTTGAAACCTATGCAGTTTACGGGACGCGGCCTACAACACGGAGCGGAAGCCAGCGTGCGAGTGCTCCAGTGCAGTACTGCTGTAGGGCAGGACTGCCGTCCATCGTAAGTTTCACTGCGCTTAGCAATTTGCAGGGTCAATCTCTTGTTTGTAAATAAGGATAAGTATATTACGGGGCGCATTACTGCATCAGGGAGCTAAACCTACTACGTCTTACTCAGAAGTTTGCTCGACCATCTATTTTTTTATAAAGCTGTAAAGGATTAGGTCTTTAACTGCACGCTTCTATACTTTGAGTAGAGCATCTCAGGTTTTCTGGTAAGCACTTAGCACTGCTGATGGCGACTGGTAGCGGCCCGTTGATCGAGGCGTTTAACTTTGCATAATTTTGTGCGTTTTTGTATGTTAGCATGTTAATATGTCCACATAAGCAGTTTGGATGCCAATCTTATGTTTGGCTAGCTCGTTATCTGCTCAACTCCTCCTATGGTTACCCTGCCTCCAGGCGTGCTACCGAGTCTCCAGGGGAGACTCGCCACGGCGTTGTTCCCACAATGCAGACGGCGCTGCACCGCGCCACCGCATCCTTCCCTGGGGGTGTCACGCCTAGCGACTGCCGTACACAGCGGCTCTCGCATGTTTGCTGCTTACCACGGTAGGCGTTTGTTTGCCGTTGCAGCACCCTACAAATGTGACGGGAGGGCACCCGCCCTCGCCCTCATCCACAATGCATACCCGTGTTTCTCCATTGCACCCATGTTCCTCCACACACGCAGACCCCATGCCTCGGGAGCTGGCGCCTGCCCCGCTGTGAGCCCCTCCAGCGGCTCCTCCAGCACCACCACCCGCGGCGGCTGCTACCGGCATGGCGCCTGTACGGGCGCCCAGCGCGCGCGGTACGGCACCAGCAGCAGCAGCCGCCGCACCGCAGTTCGGGTGCAGGCCAACTGGGGGGCGCAGGTGGAGTTCAAGGCGGGCAGGTGGGGGGGGCGGGGAGCTGGGGGACGGGGGTGCGGGTGTGGGTGGTGCGGGGGTAGGAGGCTGGTGGTGAGGGTCGCGCTGGAGGCCCATCAGGCCCCCTGTGAGCGCCAGCCTGACGGCCCCGCATGCAGGAGGCTGGCGTTGTGATGGGGGCTGTGATGGGGCCTGTCACCCCCCCCTCGGGCCAAGCGCTGCCAGCTGCTGGCCTCCTTCCGCTGGCCTCCTTCCGCTGCCCTCCTTGTTGCTCTACTACATGGCCCTTGACCCACACTCTCTCCTACCGGATGCCCCCCCGGCCCTGCTGCCAACCACCCCCGCCCCCAGGGTCGTGTCCAACTCCCCGGTGGCTGCGGGTCCGCTGCACCGGGTGCTGCTGGACGTGGGGCCGCTGGCGGGCGGGTACTCGGTGCCGGGGCAGTTCGTGCAGGTCAAGGTGGGCGACAGCAAGCCGGGCTTCTTCGCCATTGCCTCGGCCCCGGGGGCGCACCCGGGGGGGCTGCTGGAGCTGCTGGTCAAGGGGGTGCCGGGTGAGGGGGGCTGGGGGGGTGGGTGGGGGGGAAGGAAATCTTCGGTAACATACCCGGGGGGAGGGATATGTGCTGGAGAGCGAGAGGACCGAGTGCGCTTTCCCATGGACTTGTTTCATTACTCCCTCCCTCCCTCGTCATACAGCTCGCCAGTTTCCTCTGCTTACCCTCCTGTCTTCCCCCTTCCCCCCCCAGGCAGCACTGCTGAGCTGCTCTGCTCCTGCCCCCCCGACTCCGAGGTGGCAGTGAGTCCGGTGATGGGCCGCGGCTTCCCCCTGGATCGGCTGCCCGCCTCCTCCACCCCCTCCGTGCTGCTGTTTGCCACGGGGTCGGGCATCAGCCCCATCCGGGCGGTGCTGGACAGCGGGGCGCTGGCGGGCAGGGAGGTGACGCTGTACTACGGAACGCGCAACGAAGGTGGGGGGGTGGGAAGTGGAGAAACCAACGGTGTGGGGGGGTGGGATTCGAGAGCGGACGGGGGGCTGATGCTCACACAGCATCTGGACGGAGGCCATACAGGGTCCTGCATGCACCGCTAAACAACTGCCCCGCTGTCCCCACCTCCCTGTCCCTTATCTCTTCCCCCCTTCCTGCCCTCCTCCCACCCCCCGCACCAGAGTCCACCCCCTACCGCGAGCTGCTCCCCGAGTGGCGCTCTCGCGGCGTGCAGGTGGTGCAGGTGTTCAGCGAGGGTGACCGGGGCTACGTGCACGACGTATTCGAGCGGGAGGGGCTGGCGGCGTTGCCGGGGGAGGCGCCGGGGCGGGTGGGGGCGCTGCTGTGCGGCCACAAGGCCATGTGTCAGGCGGTCACCTCGCTGCTCACCAACAAGGGGGTGCCGCCGGAGAAAATCCTGCTCAACTTTTGAGAAGGGTCAAAGGCCATCATACCGAATGTAAATGAGCCGCGATGGATAATGACTGTGAGGGGTGGGGGTTAAGGGTTGCAAGGGCGGGGCAGGTGTGCATGTTTACGAGAGTGGTGTAGCAGGCAAATCGAGATTTGAGAGTGCGAGAATGAGCGGATAGACAAGCTGTTCATGGCTTGATGGGACGAGGGTGCGCTTCCTAATGCACGCGGCTCTTCTACAGGTGAATAAAGACTTGGTGTTTCGGCACGCATCGCATGATATCATGTAACACCCGTTTCGCTTGGCCTGACCAACCTTACCGTGCGTACGTGCATGTTATGGAGCGCACCAAGACGGTATCGTTGTAAGAAGGAAGGCTGTACAGCCATAGTGCCTTGGGGGGCCAACAGTGGTGCAGACATGCCACTGTATGTCCGTCTCACAGCTCCGCCCAGTTATCAACACCACCTGCTGCCAACCCACCCAAAGAAATAAGAAGCTAGGTCCTAGGATACAGCAGCACTAGGCGCAGGAAGCCTCAGAGTGTCGGCAATCACAGTACGTTCCGACTCGCGGCTAGTTTTCTTAACGCATGCCGTACAGGCACATACATTTACAAACTCTGAACGCCTCATGTACGTTGTATCGTACAAGCTGCATTGCTGGGTCCCCATCCTCATCAGCGAGCTTTAGAACTTTTAGCGCCGGTAGGCGGACGGCTCCGCCTGGCTCCGCGCCCAAAAGATGAAACACGGCGTCACTGCCCCACACACGCTGGCCATAAATGCACAGCTTGGTAAGGAGCGGGAATCCGGTGGTGATGATGGGTGCGATGCCCATGGGCAAGCTCCTACTCGCAAGTTTCAACACGCGTGTCGGCAACGGCTGATCCGGATCGGCCGCCGCCGCGGCGGTTACAAAGGTGCTGAGGAGCGCAGTCCTGCGGGATGAGGTAGAACCAATTACAAACTGTCGCAACAATCACATAAAAAAAGGCGCTCCACCTACACAAGCACAGGCTCCTGGCACATGTCTCACGCGTTCAATACCAAAAATTCTAATGAACTGGTATCAAGCTAAGAACTGTTGCCGCCTGTCAGCGGGCGCTTTCAGTGGAATCAAAATATAGTGTACCATATCGTAGGAGCGCTGGCTTAATCGACCCCTGGGTCCTTATGTCAGCTCAAGACGCATATTACAGGCGGGTGGGTAACTTGCAACGCACGTTTACAGTACAACAGAAATTACGCTTGCTAGCAATTTCTGTGGGAAACACTGATGGAAACAAAGAAGTCCCTGAGGCTTACATTTAATTGGATATCGGACTAAACAGGGTAAAAGGGTGATAACAAGACCTTGTTTTGAGTAAAAGATAGAGACTGGAAGCACAGCACGCTCCCAGGGGGCCCTGTACGACCTAAGACTTCCGTCGGGGACTTCCATCACTCTTGCCATCTTGGGAGTGTGTCCTTGTCTGCGATAAGCTGCCTACCTAGTAGAGTTCTGCTACCTGTAATTGGACTGGTAAATTGATATTCCCTAATTCAAATGGAGGACGAGCAGTTCGGAGTGCTGCACGAGCAGCTACGGCGAAACATCGTGCTCGCAGGGACGCGAGACCATGTCTCGGACGTGAGGCTTTTCGCCTATTACACCGTCATTGACAACGAGGACTCAGCATTCCAGCAGAGGTTTCCGACGCTCTCAGCCTTCCTCGATGCTCTTCAGCAAGAGTTTAAGGACCACAAGAACGGGCGCATCAGCACGCGGCCCCTTAATGCGAAGTTCTACGCTGCTCTCGAGCGCCTTGGGTTCAGCAAGCGCGAGTGGCAGGAACTGAGGGCGCTCGGCCAGGGTAGCGTTGCGGTGTTTCACAAAAAGTTCACGATTAAAGAGCTGGAAAACGAGGCCTTTCCATGCGACCTCGAGCCTTGCCGGCCGGTCCTCCTGAAGGCTGCACGCAAGGTTGACGAGCTGCGCAAGGCCGCTGAGGCTAAGGCCGCCGGGTCTTCTGTGTCATCCGAGGACGAGGCCGACTTCTTCTAGGTAGGTTCGTTGAACGTTTGTCCACGCAACCACTAACGCCCCATCTTTCCCCATCTTGTAAATCTCTGAACACAAACGCTCGCGTTCTCATATACACGTTCGTTCCTCTCCATGCGTTCGCACCCCACACCTTTACTACACACGTTGCCTTTGCATGGGCCACGTCCACGTTGGGATGAGCTTGCTATCCCCACAGTCGGGTCACATTCATCGCCACCTCTATCAGGCCCGTTTTGCGGGATATCCCTGGCCTCTGCATTGTGCTGACCGCCCCACACCCTGCATTTTCTTTCCCTCAGATGTCTAGGGCAGCCGGTCCCAAGTCCCAAGGTAGTTAGCTGTAACTGGAATGGGTGACTTGCTAACAGGTGTTGCTGTTCTGCCCTATCGTTTCTTGTCGCACGTCAACCATGATTTAATTTTGGGGAGGTGCTTACGATTCGACAGCATACTCTTGCGTGTAGCGTTAACGCATGCTGTTTCCCCCACCAAGCCTAGACGACTGGGGTTGCATGGCGCAGGCTTCAGAAGCGGTTATGTGTGCACGTTTACTTACTCCTCCAAGCACTGCCGCCCTTTTGTCCCCCTAGGCTCTCCACGGGTGCACATCCTGCTCGAGTGTGGCCCTGGGAGCAGGACGCAGGGGTTGCCAGCAACACAGCCACGGCCATGGCGTGTAGGCGGGTGACTGGCAATTGTGCGGGTGTGCATTGGCTCACACAACACGCAATGCACTGTGGGGTCGGCACTGCGCAGGCGGCCTAATAAGCCAGTACACGCAACGCACTGGGGAGGGTCGGCACTGCGCAGGTGCGCCGAGCTGCGGTGCATGCCGGTTGGTGGGTGCGTGTTGCTCTGTGGGGGAGGGGCTGTCTGACCAAGCATCATCGTCTTGGAGAATAGCAAGCTGGTGCGGGGGCGATACGTAGGAGGGAGCGTGCAGATTCATCTAATTTAGCTAATGCATCAGCATTAACTACCGGTAATTGCATCCGGTCGGTGTGGCCTAGGAGAAGGAAAAGGAGAGCGACGGCTTCTGCGTGTGTTGTATCATTTCCTGGGTTGATACAACACACGTAGAAGCCGCCACTCTCCTTCTTCTTCTCCTAGGCCACACCGAGCAGATGTCGCAGTATGAGTTGGTCATGTGGCCTAGGCTGTTTGCCTCGGGATTCATTGCTGTCCGGCTTCTGACGCGTATGGGGCAGGCAGGGCAGGCAACAGGGGCGACACGCAGCAGGAGCAGCAGGGGGCGGGGAGGACAAGCGGGTAGGGGCGGTAGGGGCGGCAGGCAGCAGGGGCGGTAAGCGGCAGGAGCAGCAGGGGCGGTACCGGTAATTGCATCTGGTCGGTGTGGCCGTTCCTGAGTTTAAGCAGTTTAAGCCTGGGTAACTGCGGGGACCATAGTGGCCTACAGGCCGCTGGTGTAGCGGCTGGGTTTTGGAGCGCAAATGTACTGAGACTGAGATGTTCAAGTGCAGCAACAGTTAACGGCAATGGAGTGGAGGCATGCAGCCCCGCGGCGGTCAAATGCTCCCGCATGTCTGGGGAGGCCCTCCAGACCGGCTGGCTGCCCCACGAGAGCCGCAGTACAATGATGAAACGAGTATTGGATCCGACTGCTTACCGCAAGCCGCCTTACGACTCCATGATCCATCATCAGTGCCATCCAGACCCCCGCATTTCTCTGCGACCACTGTCATTGTCGTGGCTCATTGCCGTCACATTGCGTCCACGCCGTGCTGCCTTGCACAGTGCATGCAGCAGTCAATATTCGTGACTGCCCGCCCCAGCCCGACAGTGTATTGAACAGGGCATACGTCGGCCAACTGACATGCCTTGCATCGTCTCGTAAAACCGCCGCCGCGGCTGCCCACCAAAATGCCGGTGTGCTACACTACCGTACTTCCGCTGCCTAGAGCCGCCACCACAGCCACTACCATGAAATTGCCCAGCCGCCACTCGCTCCACCTCTTGCGGCTCAATTTATCAGCCCCACCCCTCACCCTCTCTATGCTCTCTTCCTTCTCTCGCTACCGTCGCACCCTTTCCAACAGAAACACATTGCCCTGTCCACCCTCCGCTCTTGCGGTTAATCGCGATTTGCCCTGTCCTCCCCACCCTCCGCCTCTTCCCCCCCACCCTCCCTCTCCTCCCCGCCCGCCTCCCCCCCATCCAGCCCACTAGCCGCAAAGCCCCAGCTGCTGGCTGCCGGCTCCGACCCTACTCCCCCCACCCGGCCGCCCCCTCCTCCCCGTCCCCCGCCCTCCGCCTCGGGTGCAGTGCGCACGCGTGTGCCCGCCGCCGCGTACTCCTCCGCCGCGCCCCGCTGCCCGCCCCGCCCGGGTGCCAGGTAGGGAGCCACCACGGATGTGAGCGCCTTGTCAAACAGCTCCTGAAGGGGGAGGGGAGGAGGGGGCGGGTGGGCAAAGTGTGTGTGGGGGGGTTGCTAGTTGTGAGGGGGAGCAGGCGGACCCGGCGGTTGTTCCGATATGAGGAGTGGTGCGTTTGGGGGCGTGGGGGTGCGTGTAGCGGGGGCGGGGCGGTACCCAGGGGCGCTCTCTCCCCCCTTGGCGGCACTGGACTGCCGGTTAAACACCGGTTCAAAGACACACAAACTTTGTGCTCACACGTACCGCCCCCCCCCTTGTCCGCTCCTATCCCCATTGTCTTGCCCCAACCTGTGGTTTCCTATGGTTCGGTATGGTCTTTGACCCCCCCTCTGACCCCTCCCTCTCCCCCTAGCAATTTGTACCATTATCACACCACACATTGGAATTTCTTTTTTCTTCCCCCTTACCGGTTGGTCCAGAAACACAAAGTGCCCCGCGTCCTCAATGATCTGCACCGCCAGGTCATGCGGGGCGGAGGGCGGGCGCTGGGCCCGCAGCCGCTCGCACAGCCGCACCGCATGCTCGGGGCGCATCCAGTCCTGGGGGGGGTCAAAGACCATGCACCGAACCATAGGAAACCACAGGTTAGGGGGGGTAAGGACAGACAGCGGCAGCATGCATTACAGCCCAAGTCGGGAACTGCGTGGAAGCACGCATGCCGGTGCACACTCCGGCGTCGGCTTGGCGCTCTCCCCCTTCCCGCCTCCTGCACCCTCCCCCTCCCCCTCGCCTTCCCTCCCTCCCTCACGTGTTTGCCGTATATGAAGGTGACGGGCACCCGCAGCTCGTGCAGCCGCTCCTCCAGCGGTGCGTGGGCCCAGGCACCCGGGGCCAACAAGTGGCGGAGCGCGTACTGGAGGGAAAAAAAAGAAATTCCAAAGTGTGGAGGGAAGGAGGGGAAGGAGGGGGTGAAGGGGAGGGGTCAGAGGTAGACCAAAGTACAGAGGGATAATGGGAGGATGCCAGTGGGGGGCCATGGGGGGCAGCCAGCACGGGTTGGGGGTTGTCGTGAGTGAGAGTGAGGAGGACCATACAGGTGGCAGCAGAAACAGACATACACATACGCGCGAGCTGCTGTTATCTACCCGCCCTGCCAACGCCAGGACGCATGCCACCGCGACACATGTTTCTGCTAGCCGCCAACTCCCCCCCTCCACGGTGAAGCCTTGTCATACAGCTCATTAGTAGCCTCGTTCCTTATCTTTACCCCCCCTCTCACCTCCCCACTACCCGGCAGCGCTGCGATGCTGTAAAAGTACTCCCGGAAGACCTCCACCTCGCGGGGGCTCAGACCCTCGCCTGGGGGGAGGGGAACTTAAATAAGTGAAACAACGAGTCCCAATCCCATATCCCGGGGGGGGTTGGGGTGTGCTTGGGGTGTGTGGCGGGGGTGGAGGGGCAGGTGGGGGACGGCAGAGAGGTGAGGTGGGGCGCAGCCGCCGCTGAGCCCCGCCACACACGCATTTGGGTGGCGACCCGGGGAGTTACACCCTACTCCCTTCCCCCGTTGTGTGTAAGCAGTGTGTATGCCCCCCGGTGTGCTGCCCCCCCCCTCCGAAGAGGTAGCCTGGCCCCCCCCCACCCTACCATGATGCGAGAAGCGGTTGGCCACGTACTTGAACACGATGCTCTGCCCCCAGGGCCCCAGTCCCCGGATGAGTGCCCCAGGCGTGAGGCCCGCCTCCCAGCCCCACATCAGGGCGCGGAACACCTGCCCGCGCCAGCTCCACCGCTCGCCCAGCCACCGCCGCTCCCAGTCCTCGGGGGCCTTGGGCTGATGTGGGGTGGGGCGGGGTGGGGTGGGGGGAAGGAGGGAAGTGACGTTGGGTCCCCCGCTTCGTGTGCACACGCAAGGCCCACCCAGCCAACCGCCTACGTCGCAACGCCAGCCCAGCCCGCACCCCCTCCTACTGACCGGCCCCTCGTAACCGCCTGTGTCCATGCGCCTCCTCCTCCCCTAGTGTCGCCTCCCCTCCCCCCGGCTTCCCCAGCGCTCCCTCTCCTCCCCCCTCCCACTTTGGAATTTCTTTTTTCCCCCCCCCCGCTCACCACCCCCGCCGGGCACACCAGCACCAGGTGCGCCACGTGCTCCGGGTGGCGCAGCGCGTAGCTGGCTGCCAGGTAGCCGCCCAGGCTGTGACCCACCTGCCCGGGGCGGGGGGGGGAGGGGAGGAGGGGGTGAAGAGGGAGAGGGGTAAAGAAAGGTAAGCTAGCCACCCGAACCCCAACGACCCCCCCAGCAAGGAATATGGCGACAGGAGGTGTACCCGCGCTCAACGGCAGTGTGGGTGACCCGGGGGCAAGGGGCGATCTCCAGCTTAAGAGATAAGCAGATAACCCACAGACCTGCAGCGCACCCCTCCCGCCCCCTCCCCTTGGGTATTCTTTTCTTCCCCTCCCCTCCCCCTCCCCCCCCCCGCCCCCTCACCAGCACCATCTTGCTCCCCTCCAGCCCCGCCTCCCTCCGCCAGCTCGCCAGGCTGTCCAGGAAGAAGTCCTCCGCCTGCTGCCGGGTGCGGGCGAGGTAGCGCGGCCGCCCCGACAGACCCGTGCCCAGCCAGTCAACAGCGAACAGCCGCAGCCGCTGAGCCAGGCCGGGGAAATTGCTGCGGGGGGAGGGAGGGGGAAAAGAGGAAACAACTAACTGACTGAGGGAGACAAAAACTTACTGACCCAGATCCGTCGCAGGCAGCTCCTTGCTCCCCTGTCCCAGTGGCGCTCGAGGTGGCGCTCGCAGTGCAGGGGGCCCTCACCATGCCACCTCCCAACCCCCGTGTCAACCTGTGAAGCACCCCACCCAGACCCCACCCGGGCCACCAGGGTAGGGTGCAGCGCACGTCCCCCTTGGCTAAACCCCCCTGCACCCCACCCATCTGCCTAAACCCCCCTGCACCCCACCCATCTGCCTAAACCCCCCTGCACCCCACCCATCTGCCTAAACCCCCCTGCACCCCACCCATCTGCCTAAACCCCCCTGCACCCCACCCATCTGCCTAAACCCCCCTGCACCCCACCCATCTGCCTAACCCCCCACCCTCCCTTCCTGCCACCCACCGGTAGTAGAACCCCACCCCCGCTCCGTAGCCCGGCATCAGCACCACCGGCGGGTCCACCGAGTCGGGACCCCCCTGCAGCGTGTGAAGGTAGTCCTCCTTGCCCGGCCCGATGCGCACGTCGCGAGCCGTCAGCGGGCCGCCGGGGCTGGGGGTTAGGGGAGGAGCGGCAGCGAGAGGAGAGGGGAAGGGGAAGGGAGGGGACGGGGAAGAGGACGGGGGTGAAGGGGGGTGTTTGGGGTGGGGCATGGTGGCGGCAGGGAGGTACAAGTGACCCTGCAACAGCCGCCAGCCTCCTCTACACTCTACTCCCCACACACCCACCCCGGGAAGAGTCCCAGCACCCGCTGCTCCGCATGCCGCCCCTCCTGCCGCGATGTCTGCCGCCACCGGGTGATCTTGGTCCACCTGCGGGGAGTGGGCGAGAGGGGGGGGGGAGCGGAGCTGCTCAGGCCTAGTCCATGCAGCCGCAGCTGAAGGCAGGCGGCTCGCCTTCCCAGCTGCTCGACTGCACGGGGGTTGGGCACCGCGAGGTGCAGCGCAGGGCGCAACACATCAGGCCGGTGGTGTTGGCGGTGGTGGTGTGTGTGGGGTGGTGGCGGGGGGCCAGTAGGGCGGGTTGCGCACCAGGGGACGGGGGCGGCCGGGGGCAGCGCGTCAGGAGGGGAGTCCATGTCCAGTGGCGGGGCGGTCAGACCGCTGCCGTGCCGGGTGCAGTACGCGAGTGCACCGGCACCAGCGCCCGCCCCGGGTCCTGCAGGCGCGCCGGGCTGGAGGTGCAGGCGTTGGAAGCTACAAGGGGCAGGAGGAGGAGTGCGGCAAGGATGATATAAAAGTGGATTATTTACGGGATAGCGTTAATGTCACTATACATGCTTGCCTGAATCGAGGTTTTGGCTCGAAAGAACGACTTGGGATTGGGCTCCGCAGCAAAGAGGACACCGAGTTTACCCACTGCACCACAGCTGTCTTCACTCGTTTGGTTCCCCTCGTCACACGTCCTGGGGTCACAGCTTGGCGCATAACTGTGCTAAGCTAAATTCGCGAGTGCAAGCCAAGTGCCTCGGCCATAAATAGGAAGTTAGCACGGCTGAAGCTGGCACTATTATCTTCGTGTTCTTACGCCAATACTGCTATAGCTCCAATCGCATGAGCAATTTTATTGTATTAGTAGTACAGTAAGATGAGGAGGAAGCTGCGTAAGCTCTAGCGCCACGTTGGCAGTCCAAGTAGCTAGAATGTTTTTACGGTAGAGTGAATTTAATCAAGAATGTTCTTACACAAGGGCCGCTTGCAGCGGACGGTCAAAATGTTAGGGGTGGTGTGTTACTAATGAGGGAGGACATCATGCAATGCTACACGCGCGGGCGCACGCACGCAGGCCAAAGCCAGGCAAACTATGTTGGGTGCAAGCGGCGCGCGCATGCATGAGCGCTAGTAGGCAAGCTAGTAAGGTTGAGGGATGCGTCGTCGGCGACCGTGGTATCGATTATCACGTGATGTACGTGGCGCGCTGCTGGAGGCTTGCAAGGCAGCCAAGCAGGAAAGGAGCGATGCATAAAAGCGCAAGCATCCACTTAAACCAACGCACTTTCTTAACAGACAAGAGCAAAGCACATTAAGATGAGCAGAGCAACACGCGCTGAACAACTTCTGGACAAACGGCTTGGGCTTCACCGTCATGTCATTGTGTGTAGGGCTGGGAACTGCTTGTGTGACGCTTAGGCGTGACACAAACGCAGCCTGCGTGACACCGTCACCCAACTGCACACCAACGCAGCGCGGAATGAGAAAACCAGGACTTGCTCAAGACGTATAAGCCTTATTGCACCACCCTAAGCACTTTCAAATGCCGACAACGCAAGGGACGCCCATTTCGACATAGCCACGCCAACTCCTCCACTTCATTTGCCTACCTGGGGCGAGCTTGCCACACCGTAGCTGTAAGGTTTTCTGTCTGCAGCATCAGCGCCTTTCCTGCAAGGCGCATTGTAGGTGATGAAGTCTTGCGGTTGGGTGGGGCCCGTCACCCTAACGCCTACGGCCACAAATTTCCTTGTATAACATTACATACCTAAAACCTGTACAGCGCTTGGAGCTGTCTACTAAATGCGCGCTAGTTTGCATATCAACGCCCCTAGGCAACCCTTGCATCTTCGGTCCCTATGGGAATACCGGTGTCACCTTAGCTGGCCAAAGCGACAAAGCCTAAACTATTATTCACAAAATTGCTGCAAAGCGACTTTACGCGCCGGTAAAGTGCGGCAAGCCTGCTCGAGCTGGCGAGCCAAGGCACATGTCATCGATCGCGGTTCACAGACTGCCGCGCTTGCGCTAGCGAGTAACCTTTTAAACGCTAACTTAATAGCATCAAGCAGCTGCACAGCGGCTTTGGCGGTTGGTTCCCCTCTGCTGCTGCTGCTGCTTGTGTGGCCCGGCAGCGCGGAGGCCATGTCGCTGTCGGGTGTTGCTGACGCCGCGGTGGGCGCAGTGGCCTCCTCCGGCTGGTTGGGCCCACTGGTGTTCGTGCTGCTGTACGTGGCAGCCACAGTGCTGCTCTTCCCCGCGTCCGTGCTGACGCTAGCGGCGGGGGCCCTGTTCGGTGAGATTGTATGTATGGAGCTCACATAAGGGCAAAAGCGTTGGGAGGGGTGAATAGGGCCCTACGGGCTGTCGAGCTCCATGCGCGGACTAGGCACTCTTGACGCCATCGCTACTGTGATGCTTCTTTTGTCGTCTCCAGTTTATTCCCTGCTTCGATCCGGAGGCCTCTGGTGGGAACTGCGGCAGCCCCTCGCTGGCTTCCCAGCTAGCTCCTTACTTCCCTCGCGCGCCGGCCTGACCTGGTTGCCTCCACCTCCGCTGCCGTCCACCCTGTGCTTCAGGGCCGCTTGCGGGCACGGCCCTGGTGTCCCTGGCTTCCACCCTGGGGGCCACATGCGCCTTCCTGGTGTCACGCTACCTGGCGCGGCCCTGGGTGGAGCGCAAGGTCGCAGGTGGGGGCCGGGGGGGGGCAGGGCCCGGCCCTTGCCAAAGGATTGCAGAACGGTTTGCAGTGCGGAACAGGTTGTGGGCCGTGTGCAGAAACTCTTGCGAGCTGCTTTTCGTCGCAAGGCATGCAACGTGAAAGCGCATTCTCCCATGGTGCCATGAGTGCTGAAGTACGGGTACCCTGCCAGCCAGGTACCGTATGTACGACCACACCTCAGCTGCATGCCCCCTGCTGCTCACTGCAGGCCTCCCGCGCTTCCAGGCGGTGCTGACCGGCGTGGCGGCGGGTGGCCCGTGGGTCGTTTTCCTGCTGCGGCTGTCGCCGCTGGTTCCCTTCAACCTGCTCAACTACGGGCTGGGACTGACCCCGGTGGGGCTGCTGCCGTACGTCGCCGCCTCCTGGGCGGGCATGCTGCCGGGCACCTTCGCGTACGTGTACCTGGGGGGCGCGGGGCGGGCGGCGGTGGACGCGGCGACCGGGGGCGGCTCCGAGCTGCAGATGAGCCAGCTGGTCCTGTACGGTGGGTGCGGGGGCAGCAGCAGCAGCAGCAGCAGGGGACACCGCCAAAAGGGAGGGATTGCCCATCCTGGTTGCTCAGGTAGTGTGGAGACCGCTCTGCTGCAGTACCAGTTTTTATGTAACGTGCATGCGTATAAGCATGACGCCAGGGGGTGCATGCCACGCTGTAGCCGTCCTGCACAGCCGCTAGGTGGGTGAACGTGCGGGTGTGCTGCCTGCGGTGTCGTCCCTCAGGTGTGGGGGCTGTGGCGACCGTCTTGGCCACTCGGGCCATCAGCAGCGCCGCAAGTAAAGTGTTGGAGCAGAAAGATGGCAGCTAGAGGAGCCATTGGGGAGACGGGTTGGTACCGGGCCTGCCCGAGGGTCCAGGGCGGGCTTGCCTGACAGCAACGACTTTGTGGTGACACCTAGTGGGCGAACATGTGGTCCATCTATGGTGGTCCTGTTCTGGCCCGTGAAGTACTGGGGAGCGCAGTTCCGGTCGGTATTGCCCCATACTTATGTAAGGATGCGGCTTACACTTGGCGTAGGTTCCATCCACAGTCCCCATTATACCAATTGAGGGAGTTGGGACAACGAGGATTCTTTGCACAGCAAGATACCATGTAATTAGGATCAACATTTCTTATGTCTTCACGCCAGCGGTAGGCAAAAGAGTCCCGATAGACCAGGCGCGGAAGTCGACCGGCCACTTTGCGATCGTTGTTCGCCGGAAACAAATGTTTGACAACATTAACGCTTCACAGTATATATTTGCAAAATGCAGACTCCGTTAGCTTATGCTTCAGTCCAACCCGCTAGCTGAGGAGCCGTGCTTCAGTTTTTTCGGTTGCGTCGCCACAGCAGCTTGCAACATCGCGGACCAAAACAAAACGAAGATTATATGTTGAACAGTATAATTGTGTAACTGGCACTAGTCATTAGTGGTCACTCGTCAGGGTTAAGCGTCTCCGGCCAGTGGGTCATGCCAAACCTTCAGCTTTAGACTGCACTGTAATGCGAGTACCATTGCAAATCTCCCTAATTGTCCAGATAATATTCTCGTCGGTATGCCTACCGTCGCAAGGTCTACGCTTGCGGGGCCATCATGATGCGCAGGACGGATGGACTTCCCCAGCTGGTTCCCTGAATACAACCTTAGTAGCTCAGTATGCGGAGGAGTATAGGCTTTACGATGTAAGTCCAAATATGCCATACATGCTCTGCCTCTTCGTCTTCCCTTTAGCCTTTTTTCTGGCGTTTGGGATGTGTTCCATGTTTGCGCCTCGGGCTGCGGTGTACCGAAGCAGTTGGTAGCGGACAGAGTAAAGCCAAGGGAGCCCTACCTGGTTATCTCCACTCTGATGCACGTCCTTGCAGGTAGCCAGCCGAGTCGTGCGCCGCCCGGCACATGGAGGCTCCATCCATGGGGGCCCGGAAGGCTGTGTGGCGCTCACCAACACCACCAGCGCTGCCAACAGCTCACGTACTCCCCCGAGTTTCCAACAGCAACGGCAGACCCTTCGGTACAACTTTAGCCTACCGTTGACCAGGCGGCTTGCCGGGGTGTCTTACATTGGACATGCAAGCAGGCTTCGGCTTTTGCTGCAGCGAGTGCGGCGAGGTGGGTACGCTAATCCTCTGCCACACACTTTTGCATCGCGTCAAGCGGGTACCCTCTTTTTCTGCCCCGCACACTTAACCAAGCAATTTCATAAAGTCCTTACACTGCGGCTCTGCCCGGACGGCGCCTTACCCCCGGGATGGCACACTGCAGGCGAGGCCATTGTGGTGGGTGCGCTGGGCGGCAGCATCACCGCGGGTCAGGGGCTGGCGGGCTCCGGCAACACCTACCTAGCGCTGCTGGAGAGGTGGATGAACGCCGCGCTGCCGCCGTACAGCCGGGCGGGCGACTGCAGGGAGGGTAGGGCGGTGGGTCGGGTAGCGGCTTCAAGCTGGGTGCTCCGGGGTCTGGTGTCTGGGACGATTTTGACGAAAGGTTGGGCAGACGTCGGCCGCAGCAGTGAAGGCCGCTGCCGGTTCCCATGTACCGGTATCACAGTGCACCGGTTCCCTCCTCGATTCCTCCTCGTTGCTGCTGTCGCCGCCACTGCAGGCAAACGCCGCAGCATCAGGCAGCAGCCGGGGGGCGCCAACAGGACGGGGGCGCCAGCGGGCCAGCCCCCCCGGCAGCACGTCTTCCGCAACGGCGCGGTGCCAGGTACGCATGTGCGCCTGCATGCGCGTAGACCCAGCGGAAGGAACACGTCAGGTCTCCCGCACAGGTTTTCATACGGTGCTAGTTGGTTCCGGTTCCCCTTTTCCTCCCTCCCTTGCCGCCTTGGGAAATGCTCCCCCCACAGGCACGCAGTCCAGCTACGTGGCCGCCTGCGTGGAGGCGCACCTGCCGCCGCACCCCGACCTGGTACTAGTGGAGTTCGCGGTGAACGACTCGCCGCGGCCCTCCGAGTGGTTCCAAGTGGGTGGGGCAGGGGGGGGCTGCGCGGGAGGGGGGGGGGTATTTAAAAGGAAGCTGTCGAACTGCGCAAGGGGGGGCTGTGGCCTTCCTGAGGTGATGCGACCGCCTTTGGAGGCCTGTAGGGCTGTAGCAGGACAACACCGTGAACCCTTATTCCCCGGAGGAACAACAACCCCGGCAAAATCGTGTCGCTGTCTTTCTGCCCCACTACCGGTACTAAGCTGCCTGCGCCCCCCTCACGCCCGCGGACTGACAGGACCCCGGCCGCCGGGCCTTTGAGCGGCTGCTGCGCAAGCTGCTGCGGCTGCCCTCGCGGCCGGCGGTGCTGCTGGTCAACATGCACGCATACAACGTGCCGGCGCCGGACGGCAGCGGTGGCGGCAAGTAAGGGAGAGTGGTAGCGTGCATGCAGTGCTGTTTTCTTTAGGGGGGCTGGGCGGGGGTAATTGACCTGTAAGCGACCTCGTGATCTTACTACCCGGTTTGTTGCCAGGGGTTTCCCGGGGGTTTCCGTCACGCTGGTTTTTGTCTTCCTGTCCTCTATCTCTGTAATACCTCACATCGGAAAGAAGAATACGTCATACTCCCCCCGCCCTGCCCTGCGCTGCCAGCTTCTGGTACAACGCGGAGCGCGACTTCACCGAGTTGGCGCTCTACTACGGCCTGCCGTCGGTAGGCAGCAGCAGCTGCGGGGGAGGGCTGGGGGGAGACGCTGCAAGGCGCAGTGGGGAGGAGAGGCGGCTGTGTGTGCAGCTCCCACCTTGACCCACTCTGAATGGCTGACTGGCTGACTGGCTGACTGCTGCCACTGGGCCCCTGCTGCAGGTCAGCCTCAAGGCCGCTGTATTTACGGCGGTCAAGTCCAACAGCTCGGAGGCGCTGTCGGCTGGGTCCATCTACAATGCAGGTGGAGTTACAGGTAGCGCAGCGCTAGCCAGCTGAGCACCGCCTCACTAGCCGGGGTGGTACGGTGGTGCTGCAGCCGCACGTGCTAGGAAGGGAGGAAGGGAGCACCTATCATACGCTGATACGTATGATGCACACCAACACCAGGCGCCCGCCCCGCCCCGCCCCCCGCCCCAGGTCGCTTCCACCCCGGCAGTGGGGGCCATGTGGCGGCGCTGGAGCTGCTGATCACCCTGCTGCAGGTGGGGGGGGGCGGGGGGGCGGGAGGGGGGAGGGGAAAGGAGGAAAGTGGCGAGCTGGATGACAAGGGCTCGCGTGTGTGTATGTATGGCAGTATGGGGGGTCAAAGACCATACCATACCATGGGGGACGGGGGAGGTCCAGTGTGGAGGGAGGTGGAGGGGGTAGCGTCCTCTAGCAATGCTGCCTAGGTTCTGATAGGTCTCCAGCGCTGTGGCGGGCTTGCTTACTTCTTCTCACTCACGCCCTCCGCCTCCCACACATACCCGCCACATACAGGAAGTCATCGCCGTTGATAAGCGCATGGTGGTGTCGCTTGCCAAGCAGTCGTACGGCAACGACACGGGCGCGGCGGCGGCTGCCCTGCGCGCGCAGTTCGAGGAGGAGGCGGCGAGTCCGCTGCCGCCGCCGCTGTCGAGGGGAAACTATGAGCCGGCCAACTCAACATGCTTCATCCTTGACGCGTAAGCTGGGAGCCCGGGAGCAATTGTGACTACCTGTAAGCGAGTGCCATGCGGGTACATGTGCGGCTGAACCTGATTCGGCGCTTCGAGTGATACCCCCCCCTGCAACTCCATAACCCAAGCAGAGTAGACCCAGAAATGCTATGCTGGCCTGCTTGCCGGGATATCACCACCATGCAGCTTGCTGCGCTCTCCACCTCTCCCACCCATCCGCAGTTTCGCACTACCCATTCCCACCCCCCACGCGTGCATGCCTGCATGCAGGTTCCCCGGTGTCGTGCAGCAGCCCGCTGTGGGTTGGAACTGGACTGACGAGGGGCGCGGCAAGTGGGGCTACGTGGCAATGGAGGCGGGCAGGCAGCTGCGGATCAAGGTGTGTCTAGGTAGTGTGGGTGTGCCACAAGGGGGTTGCCAACGGGGCATGAGACACCCACTGCTTGAAGCAGCTGCACGGCAAATGACGGGCCAGTGTGCATTTGGCCATATGGCCATTTGGCCAGTGTGCACGTTTTTTTAAAGTCAGGTACTGCGGTGCCTTCCAGAGATGCACGCCCCTCATCACGCCACCCCCCTGCCCCCCACCTGCCCCCTCCCTGCCGCCCCCAGGTGCGCACCCTGCTGTCTGGCGACCGGGAGGCGCAGGGGCACGTGGTGCTGCAGGTGAGGGGCGGGGTGGGGTGGGGGTAACATTAAGGAAACGAGGAACTGTGGGGTGGGTTGGGGGAGGAATGCTGCTCTGGGGTTCGTGCTGGCAACGCCGCCAGGGTGCGCCTTAAGTAAGGAAAAGAGCCGCGAATGACACCCGTGTGTGAAACCCGCGTGGGTCGGAATCCTACCCTTGTGTGGTCCCGTACTGCATTGTTGACTGCTCCCAGCCGTTCCTCCCAGCCTTACTACGGCATCACCCATTACTCGCGGGATGTGCCCCCCAACCGCCAACCGCCCGCCTACTGCTCTCCACCCCACCCCGCAGCTGGTGTACCTCCGGAGCTATAGCGGCATGGGCACTGCACGGGTGGCTTGTGAGGCGGGGTGCCAGTGCGAGGAGGCCCTCCTGGACGGGCACCACGACAGGCCCGTGTCGGTGGCGTCAACTGCGGACATCCGGGTAGGTATACCCGGTAGGAGTGCCGCGGTGCCGCGGGTCGCCCTTGTTACCGTGAAACTGCTGGGCCTGGGGCAGTGCCTGTCCGCGGACACGGCTTGAACTGGGTCAGACTGACGCAGTCAGCCTTCCCGAGCCGTCATGCATGATGTGTTGATGTCGCATTGGGTAACTGCATTGGCTGCTGCTGCATTGCCCGACTGGCAGGTCAGCCAAGCCCTAGAGTGCGTGCTCCTGGTGTCAACCCTGGGACCGTCGGCACAAAATGGCACCTCTGGCAGCAAGTTCAAGGTCATTGGCGTCTTGGTGAGTCATGTCATCCTCACCTGCCTAGGCTGGTCTCAGCTACCGTACTGCACGCTCGACAGCCCTTGCTGCCCTGTTCGCTTTCGCCGTGCCTGCGTAGGGCTGCTCACTTGCAGGCTGGCCCCCTAATCCCGCATTGCCTCCCAAGCCCGTGTCCGCGGCACTGTTTTCTGTTTGTGGTAACGCTGTTATCAGCTGTTACCAATCCTACCGATCGTGCTTGCCCTGCCTGCTGTCTGCCTTCGCAGCTCGGAGAGGACCCGCAGGCGGAGCAGGGCATGGTGGACGAGTTCCTGCGACCGGGCAGCTTGCAGCAGTCCTGGTCCAAGGCAGCACACTAGCGCCTGCTGCCCATCCAGCCAGCACCGACAGCGTAGCACCCCACCCGCATGGCCTCGCGGGCAAGCAGGGCGTGCAGCTGCTGCTCCCCCGCTGGGCGTCGGTCATCGGTGGGGGCAAACGCACGGCGGGGCGGGGTTAGGGCGGCCGCTTCCTTACTCCTCTTCTCGCTATTTACCGGTATGTCGACAACGCAATGACCTCGGCCCCGTGTTTTATGGGCAGTACCGGTATAGCATGCATAGCATATGTATAGCATGCATTGTTGTGATAAGCACGCGGCATGTGGTTGCGAAGGATGTGGTAGTGACATCTGGGCCATGGATCCAGGGCCATGCTGGGTAGGAGGAGAGGAAGAGAGAAGGATCCACATTCAGGTCGATGAGGGTATTCGGTTGTCGTACGTTGCGTTGGGCTGTACGCCATATTTCAGCCATTGCCATGCGGTGGCTTTTGTTAGGTGAACGGTGATAGGCCTAGACGGGCCCCATGCAAATCGGGTTACAGCATGGGAGATGGAAGATACTTTTCCATCCCGAATGCCGATGCAACTGCGCTTATACGCCGCATGAAGCTGCAAAAAGGTCCCGTTCCATAAAATTATAGCGAAAACGATTAAGTCAGGCGAACAAGGTAATTTCCGCGCAAAGCCAGACTCATGACTTATGTAGCCACCTTCACTGAAAGAGCAACTCTCCAGCTGCCTCCTATTCACGTACCGCCACAGAAAATGCTGTCAATAGGTAATTTCATTTTCTGAAGGCTAACGCCCCTAACGACATACGGACCCTTGTGCTCCGAGCTTTCCTCCACTTCCCATCCTACATTCACCGCAAGCCCACAACCGCCAAGGCCTCTCAAGAGGACTAACCCAACCCCAAACGCGCCACCTCACGCATCCCGTCGCGTAACCAGCCCAGCAGCGCCTTGTTTAGAACGGCCAGAACCACGACTTGCGCTTGGGCTCGGCCTCCGGCGCAGTCAGCTCGGAAGCGGCGCCGGTCTTGGAGTCGTTGCCAGCCTGGTTCTGCGGGCGGAAAGGTAACACATGGAGGTTAAGCGGGTTATCTACAGTGGCTTCAAGTGCTTTGTACGGAGTCACACGAATCATACGGCTTCGCCCCGCTACACGAGCCTCGCACAGGCTCTGTGCACTTTAGTTCACCGATGACGCGATTAGAAGAGAGCAAGCGCAGGGCAGGGCCCCCCTCTCTCGAGGCCGCGGCGGAGCGGCACGGGTAAGTTTAGGTTGTCATTCTCGATCTGCGGCTGTGCGAAGGACGCCACCCACCCCAGCCCTGCCCACCTGCCGCACGAAGCGGCGAGCTCACGGCTTTACCTGCCCGGCGTCCGCGCCGGTGCCAGCCTCGGCGGCGTTCTGCACGCTCACCTGAGGGCCGAGCCCGGATCCGTGCGAGGAGAGGTGGCGGTGGTAGGGAGGTGCATGGTGCGAATGTGCCGGCCTAGGTGCGGGCCTATGTAAGACACGCGACGTCTACCCCGGGACGTGTAAAAGGATAGCCAATACATGGATCCAAGGGTCTGGTTAGCCAGGTCGCCATCTGCCCCCACGCGTACCCGTTCCCTAAACCCCCGTGACCAAGGTAGCCGTACGTACCACGCTGAGCAGCAGCGAGTCCGAGCCCAGGTAGACCTTGTTGGAGGACTGGGATATCGTGCCGGCGATCTCGCGGGCAGCCTGGCACGGAAATGAACAGGGCATGGGAGGACCATTTAGCGGACGCCAAGGAGTGAAGCAGCCACACAGGTGGCAGGACGTGCATGAGCGTACATGAGCCACAGGACGACACTGCATGCTGCATTACTCGTGTTGCTAAGTGGCCCTGCCGCGAGACTAGACGTGTGCTGTTGTGCGCGCGGCGCACATGCGTACAGACCCCCTCCCGCTCACCTCAATCTTGCGGAGCGTAAGGAAGGCCGGGTTCTGCTTCACGGCCTCACCGATCAGCTTGGCGGATTGGGCCTGTGGAAAGGGACAGGGTGTGCAAGTCAGTTCCCACCGTCCCGCTTTTCTCTGCGCGCTGCAAGCCGGGACAGTGAACAACTACCCCTCGTCCCCACAGGCTTGGTTCCGTCTAGGACTGCGCAAAGCCGCGGACCCTCAAGGACCCCCAATCCTCAATTGAAACATGCGATTACGTGCAGATCCGCACCCTTTTCTTGTAACTCAGGCAACCCTTGCGCCCTTTACCTGAAGCCATTGGGTTAAGCACCGCACCCTCATCTCACCACGTTTTAGGAGGTGCTCTAGACCCGCCAACCCGTCCTGCAGCTGGACTTACCTCACCCTGCGCCCGCACGATGGCGCTCTGCTTCTCCTGTAGCGCCTTCTCCACCTGCGAGGGGGTAGGGGGGTGGGGGTGAACACATGGAGGGGTCAGCGCTGAGTGGTGAGTGGTTGCATCGATTTACGTCGACCCTTTCAGGGACCTTCCCATCCTCCGCCCCTCTTCCGGCCCGAAGGTGCGCTTGCTCTTCACAGTCTCTCGGCACGTCCTATCCCTTTTATCCCCGGCCCAAGCCCCTCCAAAAGGCCCCAGCCCCCCATGCAGGGAACTTCGGCTCTCCCCCCTACCCCTGCCCAGCTTTGTAACCTCACCCCCCCCACCCATACACCGCGCCCCGGCCCCCTGCCCTGCACTCACAATGAACTTGGCCCGCTCCGCCTCCTGCTGCGCCACCTGCTTGGCCTCCACGGCGGCCGTGTACTCCTTGGAGAAGGTCAGGTTGGTGATGGACACATCCTCCAGCACGATGTTGAAGTAGCGAGCGCGCTCGGTCAGGATGCGGCGGATGTCGCGCGACACGACCTGGACGAGGAGGGTAGGGATGGCGCAGGAGGGGAGGAGTGCAGAGACGATTTATGCAGGTGCAGGTGGGGCAAAGCGGTGAGCGGATACCCTGGAGCGGTGGCCGCCTGCCAGACAGGGCGTAAGCGGCGGTACTCCGTTATTGGGAGGACAGAGATTAATGCGAGGTCAGGAGCCACGCAGGAGAATACAAGGTTTGCTCCGGATGTGTTCCCCAGTGACCAGCTGAACCGTTTTAGTAGCGTAGTAGAGGATTGTTGTAGTACCAGCCTCCCGAACGCGCTTTCGATGTCAGAAAGGTAAGCAACTCACCTCACGCTGGGTCAACAGCTGGCTGGCGTTGTACTGCGCAATGACGCTCTTCAGGGTCTCCTGCAGTGGGTAATTGTACGGCAGCGAAAGATTCGTATACTGACAGCCAGTTCACCAACGTAGTGATGTTTAGACAGGGCATACATGTTAGTTAGTTAGGGAGAGAGGTGGATGGGTGGGTGCTTCCGCCGGGGAAGGTTCTAGCGAGGGTAAGCGGGAGTCAGGGACTTCGGCAAAGACGTGCGATACACCTTACGCCCATGCGGGGGATTCAGGACACCACGAACCTGGATGATGGAGGGCAGCACACGCTCGGCATAGTCAGTGCCCAGCGTGCGGTAGATCTCCGGCAGCTTGTCGGGATTGGGCCGCGTCAGTACTCGGAGGCCGACGTTCACCTAAAAGTAACGCAATATGTTCGTCAAGTGAAGTTCTTTTCCATCGTTGCAAACAGGTCAGGAGCAAGGAACCTACCATCTGAAGGTCCTTGCTTCCCGATTGGCTCTGGATGACGCTTGGCCGGGCACGCACGTCATAGATGACGGGACGCTCGAACCACGGCACCATAATATGCGTTCCTTCTTGGTAGACCTGCACCAGCGACGTTATCCTGCTTTACCGATGATGCCCGAAGACTTCGGAACTCCGCCGGCGGCACCGCCAGGTAACCGACAGCGCTCAAGCGCAATAAGTCGGAAGCCTTCACTGTTAACCTATAATACCCACGTTGTCCTTGATGCCCATTAGCCGGTTGAAGACGATGGCACGGTGACCACCCTCCACGTTGAACAAGCTGTTGGACCCAGCCCAGAGAGTCGCACCACCGAACAACACAACATTTGCGATGGTGCGCGCGGCGCCTAGCGCAGACGCAAGACCTTGGGGGTTAGCAGCCATCCTACTGATCGGTGTTGCTGACGGGCAAAACACCTAATGATAACCACTAGTGCGTCTCTTAAGTGCTACCACGTTCACAGCTTAGGAAAAGCTGGAACTTTGACAGGTAGGGCAGGCACAAGCAGCAGGAGGAGTACGGCAGCGTTGGCTTGCATGGACAGTATGAGTAAAATAAGCTTAATTTCTAGTCGTTGTCTCCCTCCCTTGCGTTTGCTTCTCTGTAGCCATGGCAACGATACACGCCCGCACGGGCGATGTGCAGGCTCTTAAAGTCTGCGCTGCTGCTCAACTCTTTAAGGCCGATGTTACTTTCTCAGCGGTTCAAAGCGTCAAGGATGTTGCCAGTAAGGGCAGTAATCCTTTCGGCACGAACACAATTCTTTTGGTCGCTCCGGCGGTGCAACTGTCTGAGCCATGCGCCGCAGCGGCGTACTTAGGTAAGCTCTTAGCTTTACCAAACGCTTAGGGTATACTTGTTGCTTCCGAGAGCCACATCGATATGTGTAATAAGTCCCCGTGTACGCGGTCGGCCTCTAGCATTGTCGTATTGCAGTCATATGAAGCCACCCTGCTTGAACCCGCTCGTGTTCACTCAATCCGGGCCAGGCTGTGGTACCCTAAACACCACAACGACCTCATGCTTCCGGGGCCCGACCCCTTAGCTTTTGCTCAGCAGGCCCCGCTTCTCCTCCGCTTTCCACATTGCCCCATCACCACATCGGCACGCCGCGTCGTACTTTCTTTCCTTCAAACACCTCGCACAGACCTTGCCTCTCGTTACTCGTCACCAACATTCGTTTTGCTTTCCTCACTTCCGAACCCATCCTAAAAGTCCATCCTCACTTCTCATCTGCCCATTTGCTCAAAGCCTTCCTCCCCTCCGTACCCGTCACCTCCCCCCTCACCTCTCCGCAGCCGGCGGCTCCAGCTCCCTGCCGCTGAGCACCCTGCAGTGGCTGGAGTGGAGCGAGAGCTGCCTGCGGCCCGCCACGCTGCTGGGCGAGGGGGAGGCGCTGGCCGCCGCCCTGCAGCACCTGGAGGCCGCGCTGGCGGCCGGACAGCTGAACAGCGGAAGTGCGGGTCTGGCGGAGGTGAGGGGAAGGGAAGAGGACCCAGTGTGCTGAGCGTGTTGGTGGCAAGCTGGGCGACAAGCCTGGGTGAGGGGGCGGGCGGATGGGTGGTCCCGGGGGCGCGGATCTGTTAGGACCCGATTTAGGTGTTCTCGGGTTGGCTAGGAATGCGGGCGATGTGGGTCAGGAGCTTTTGCTCCTTTCCGGGGTCGGGGTTTGGGTTTGCGTCTCCATGGGCCGCACACGACGCACCAAGCCGCGATGCTGCTACTACAGCTAAGGCCTGGGATTGTTCAAAGCAAAACGTTAGGTTAGGGTTATGGTGCATGTGTGGTTGCTTTGGGGGAGGCTATGGAAAAAGGTTGGGCATAATGCAGCTCGGCATGCATGCATGTAGGGACTAAGTCGGTGGAGATGGGTGGCGTTGTGAGTAGGTCGTGGGGCTAGGGGGTCGGGGTCGGGCGCAGTTCTCCCTGCGGGCTGGCCTTGGTAAGCAGGTAGCCCTACTGCCATGTCGGCGAGGCATGAGGGACCTTTTGCCGTGGCGACTGCACTGCCTATCATGCTACATGCGCTACGTGTACCAGGGAAACCAAAGTACGCCATTACATCGCGTTCCGACTCGCAGCCAGTTTCCTCAACACATCCGACCGCTGCCGCCCCCCACTCGTCCCGCCCCCCCTCCCCCAGGTCGCTGTCTTCGCCACGCTGCTGCCCCTGGCGCTGCGTCACAAGCTCCCAGCCGCCCTGGACGCCTTCTGCGCCACCCTCGCCAAGAACGATGCCGTACAAACCGCCGCCGCCGCCGTCGGCGCCACGCTGCCGTCCCCCGCCGACGGCCCCGTTGATGAAGCCGCCGCTGCCAACCCCACGCTTGCCGTATTCGACGCCGACGCCGTGGCCTACGCTGCTGCGGTGCCTAAGCGGCCCATCCCCGGTCGCCGCAACATCCTGATCACGTCCGCGCTGCCGTACGTGAACAACGTGCCGCACCTGGGCAACATCATCGGCTGCGTGCTGTCCGCGGACTGCTACGCGCGCTTCTGCCGGGCGCGGGGACACAACTGCATCTACGTGTGCGGTACGGACGAGTACGGCACGGCCACCGAAACCAAGGTAGGTTTTTGCGGAATTGTGGGGGGGTGTTTGTCAAGTCCGCTAAAGTGATACTGACCTTGAACACATGGGGGGTTGGCGGCATTGATTTGCGTCGTGTGGTAGTTGGGATGACAGGGCGGGCCGGGTGGAGGCAGGGAGGGACAGATGGAAAGCAAATTGAGAAGAGCGTGGTAAGCAGTGCAGTCTACATACGATGGCTCAGCCCAACGCACACCGCCCACCCAACTGCTCGCCATGAGCCTTGACTGATGGGCTTTGACTCGCATGGACTCGTTGTCCCCTGCGCCCAACCACTCACCCTACCGCCTTCTCCCTACCTGCGCCGGGTCGGGGGTTCGGGCTTCCAGTGCCCCACTTCTATTTCTCCTTCCTTCTTTTTACCCCGCTTGCCCGCAGGCTCTGGAGGAGGGGCTAACGTGCCAGCAGATCTGCGACAAGTACCACGCTATCCACGCCGACATCTACCGCTGGTTCGACATTGCGTTCGACCGCTTCGGCCGCACGCCCACGCGCGCGCAGACGGCCATCGCGCAGGACATCTTCAAGTGAGTGTGGGCGAGGGCAGTCGAGGAGCGCAGCGGGTAGCCGGGGGGAGGGGGGGGTCGAAAACCACATCCCAAACCATAAAAATCAGGAAGCCACAGGTTAGGGTAAAGCAATGGGAATAGAAAAGGCGACAGGATGAGTGCAGGCGAGGGATGCGTGATTTGGACGACGCGACATGGGGGACATGGGGGATGTGGTGGGCAGGAGGAGCTAAGAGACTTTTCTGAAACCTCTGACTGCGGTGTGTATTCGGTGTGCTTGGAGGGAACGAGGTGAAAGCAGCCCCCTTCTGCCCACCTGTGCTCGCTCCCTCCGCTCCCACCCCTCTCTCTCCCCCAACCCAACTATCCAGCCTAATGCGGAATATGTATCCCTATTTACCCCCCCCCCCAGGACTCTGCAGTCCCGCGGCCAGCTGGTGCAGCAGGAGATGCAGCAGCTGTACAGCGAGGCGGCGGGCAAGTTCCTGGCGGACAGGTTCGTGTACGGCACCTGCCCCAAGTGCGGATACGACGTGAGTGGCGGGGATTGGAGGGGGGTCAAAGAGTATCCCGAACCATAAGGAATCCATTGGAGGGGAGGCGCAGGGGGGGCCTTGGGAGAGCTAGTAGTGGTTAGGGGAGATTCCTTGGGGTAAGGGAAGGGGACGCCGGGGATGAGGCTGGGTGGAGGAGGACTCAGTCCTGTCCTGCTTCTCCCTCTCCTCTCCCCTACCCCCCTCCTCCCCCCTCTGTCACACCACACATTGGAATTTCTCCCCCCCCCTGTGAAATGTCCACCTCCTCTCCTCCTCACCCCAAACTCAACGCACCGGGTATCCTTCTTCCCCTCCCCCCCCTCAGGACGCCCGCGGCGACCAGTGCGACGGCTGCGGCAACCTGCTGAACCCCACCGAGCTCATCAACCCGCGCTGCAAGCTGACGGGCACCACCCCCGTGCTGCGCTCCACGCGACACGTCTTCCTGGACCTGCCGCAGCTCAGCCCCGCGCTGCAGGTGGGGGTTTAAGATAATGACAACTGCGGGGGGGGGAGGAAGGAAGGGCTTGTAGCGAATGGCCCTACGCAAATTGCCCTCGCCCTCCCTCACACCATCCCTTGTCTTACGGCTCGTTAGTTGCCTCGTCTTTTTTTCCTTTATATCTCCCCTCCCCTCTCCCCCTTCCCCTCCCCCCCAGGACTACATCACCTCCACCAGCCAGCAGGGCGGCTGGTCGGCCAACTGCGTGCAGCTGACCAACGCCTGGATGCGGGACGGACTCAAGCTGCGCTGCATCACGCGCGACCTCAAGTGGGGCACACCCGTGCCGCTGGAGGGCTTCGAGGACAAGGTGGGTGGGGTGGGAGGACAGGGAGGAGGAGGGGGGAGGAATGGAAAGTGAAGCAACTAGAGTCGCAATCCTATATACCGGTAATCCTCCTCCTCGTATATCTTCCTCCCATACCCTGCATGCGCCCGGCCGTGTGAGCCACACTCCCGCGCCTTCCCTTCCCCCTATCTCATTCAACACATTCTTCCTTTCCCCCTATCTCCCCCCCAGGTGTTTTACGTGTGGTTCGATGCGCCCATCGGCTACATCTCCATCACCGCCGGATACACGCCGGACTGGGAGGCGTGGTGGAAGAACCCGCAGGACGTTGAGTTGGTCCAGTTCATGGGCAAGGACAACGTGCCCTTCCACACCGTCATCTTCCCCGCCACGCTGCTGGGCACGCAGCAGCCCTGGACCATGATGCGCTCCATCTCCGTCACCGAGTACCTCAACTACGAGGGGGGCAAGTTCTCCAAGAGCAGGGGCACGGGTGAGGCAGCGAATCCACCCGCCCCCCCCCCCCGCACCCTCGCACCACCACCTCCTTCCCATCCCCACTTCCCCAATGCGCGTCCGGTATTCTCTGGACTGAACTCCACCTCACCCTCCCACCTGCCGATCTGCATTTCTCTATATCTTTTCCCACCTGCCAACACATTGGGTCGTCTTCTTTCCACCCGCCAACTGATTTGCCCTAACGTGCGGTATCTTTCAGTTTGGTTTCCCTCTGTCCCAACCCCACCTCCCCGTCCCCCACCCCACCCCATCCCTTCCCAGGTGTGTTTGGCAACCAGGCCCAGGACACGGGTATCCCGGTGGAGGTGTGGCGCTACTACCTGCTGGCCAACCGCCCCGAGCAGGCGGACACCGACTTCAAGTGGGCGGACCTGGCGGCCAAGAACAACAGCGAGCTGCTCGCTAACCTGGGCAACTTTGTAAACAGGTGGGGGGGTGAACTGTGTGAACAGGTGGGGGGGCTGGAAGACCACAGATCGAATTATAGGAAACCACGGGATAGGGCAAAACAATGGGGATAGGTTGCATGTGTAGCCAACCACATGTCGATGTGTGACTTCCGCCCCTCCCCGCCGCGCCCCTCCAATCCCCCTCCCCACTCACCCCCCGCCTCATGCTCAGGGCGCTGATGTTCGTGTCCAAGTTCTTCGAGGGGCGGGTGCCGGGGGCCACGGAGGCGGGCAGGGAGGCGGCGGAGGAGCTGGGCAAGGTGGTGGGACCCAAGGTGGGAGAGGGGGAGGGAGAGGGGGAAGGAGAAGGGGTAGGGGGTAGGGGGTAGAGGTGATTGAAGTTGCCTGAAAAGCCTGAGGGAAGCGACATCGCAGCGGCCGTATTAGCTCCTGCACGCCCGAAGCACTCCCCTTGCAGCTTAGCCTCCGCTTTACTCTTCTCTCCTTCCCCTCCTCCCCTCTCCTTCCTCCTGCTCCACGGCCCGTTTCGAGTATAACCCTAGACACACTCAGTACGTCCCGACTCGCTGCCAGTAATCACTAACACACGCCCCCCCCACACACACCTTGGAATTCTCCCCCCCCTCCCTGCCCCCAGGTTGCGGAGTACGTCGCGGCCATGGAGCGCATCAAGATCAAGGAGGGCATCCGGCTGGTCATGTCGGTGTCCGCGGATGGAAACAAGTTCCTGCAGGTGGGGGGGAGGGGAGGGCAGGGGCACAGGCATGGCTTCCGTCTCATGAAATCCCTGTGGTTTTTTGGTATGGGTAAAGCTAGCCTTCAGCGCACTTTGGGCAGCCCCTTGGGCAGCCTCGGCACGTGTGACTGGAACGCTGCTGCTGGCCCCCCTGCCCCTCCCCCCCTCCTCCCTCACCTCACCCCACATGGCCTCCCCCACCTCAGGACACCAAGCCCTGGGTGGCGGTCAAGGAGGACAAGGACAAGTGCGCAACCCTGGTCGCTACGAGTGAGTTGTTCCGCCACACACACGCGCGGGGAGTCCTTAACAACAATGCATGGGGAAGGATTGGAGGCAGTGGGGAGGGAGCAGAGGAGGCTTGGCAGAGGGAGGGGTACTGCCGCTGCCACTGCCCACTGCCTGAATAGGCACATGGGACTGTGCTTCCTTTCTCATCTCCTTTTTCCCTCCTTAACGCCGCCGCCGGCCCCTCGCACCCTCCCTCCCACGTCTCCTCTTCCCGCTTCAGGCGTGGGTCTGGTACGGCTGCTGGCGGCCCTCATGGCGCCGTACATGCCCTCCCTGGCGGCCAAGATCCTGATCCAGATGGCGCTGCCGTACGAGTCCAGTGTGGCCCTCACGGAGGAGCTGCTGGCGGGCAGCTACCTGCCGTACAGCCTGGTGCCCGCCGGCCACGTGCTGGGCACCCCGGGGCCGCTGATCAGCCAGATCACGGAGGAGCAGATCGAGGCGCTGCGGGCCAAGTGGGTGTATGGGGGGGGGTGCGCGGGCAGTTGCAATTGCACTGTACTACACTACACTAGAAGAGGAGGTCGCACGGCAGGACTGGGTGCTGGGACCCATGTTAGGGCGGACACTCCACCAGGCCCTCGCATGGCTTGCCCTTCCCCAACGTTTCCGTCCGCCTTTGTTGGCTCATGACGTCATGACACGTCCACCCTGACACACCCACATCACCAGGTTCGGAGGCAACCAGGCTGCGGACGAGGCTGCCGCCGCCGCTGCCGCCGCTAAGCCCGCCGCTGCCGCCAAGGGCAAGGGCGGTGCCGCTGCTGCTGGGGCTGCTGCTGGGGACAAGAAGGGCAAGCCGGCAGCCGCAGCTGGCGAGAAGAAGGCTGCCGCCGCTGCTGCTGGTGCGGACAAGAAGGCGGATGGCGCCGCCGCCGCAGCTGATAAGAAGAAGGCGGCGGGCGACAAGGCCGAGAAGAAGGCTGCGGACGGGGCGGAGGGGAAGAAGGCGCCTGCCGCCGGCGAGAAGAAGAAGGCTGCCGCGGCCCCCGCTGCTGCTGCGGATGAGGGTCCGGTGGACGTGAGCCGGCTGGACGTGCGGGTGGGGCGCATCGTCAAGGCGTGGAAGCACCCGGATGCGGACTCGCTGTATGTGGAGGAGGTGGATGTGGGGGAGGAGAAGCCGCGGCAGGTGTGTGCGACCGGTGGGGGGGTTGTGTGTGTTTGGGGGGGGGTGATGGTGGGTGTGGAGGGGGACTGCTGCGGGTTTGTAGGGGTTCGTGGGGCTGCCTGCCAAATGTGATTTGCCATGTAGCCCCTCGCCTACATGAGTTGCCATATTTGAGCTGTACCTTTCCCTCTCCCTTTCATGGCTTACCTACATGGCACTGGCCCGGACTGCTTCTACTTCCAGCGCCTTCGGCGTTGGTAATACTGTGTTCCCCTCCCTCTCATGTCCCTCTAGCGTCACCCTTCCTGCCCCCCTCCCGCCCGCCCGCCCTCCCTCCCCTCCCCAGGTTGTGAGCGGGCTGGTGCGCTTCATCCCCTCCGCCTCCGACCTGGAGGGGCGCCGTGTGGTGCTCATCTGCAACCTCAAGCCCGCAGCCATGCGCGGCGTGCAGAGCCAGGCCATGGTGCTGGCGGCGACCAGCCAGGACGGAAGCAAGGTGGGGGTGCGTGTGAAGAAAACTGGGCGCGAGGCGGAACGTACTGAATGTGGGGGAGCAGCAGGGAAAGAAGAGTAGAAAAGGGGATGGATGCTCCGCATTGGACTGAGGGCGCAATGTGCAGAAGGTGTCGAAGGGGAGCGCCCTCCTTCCCCTTCCCACCTCCGTGTCCAATCCCCTATATGTGTCCTAACCTATGGTTGCCTATGGTATTGTATGGTCTTTGACCCCCACACTGGCAAATGCGAAAATGTATCCCTACTAACCCCCACGTCGGGTATTCTCCTCCCCCCCAGTTGGAGTTGCTTGAGCCCCCCGCGGACGCCCCCCTGGGCGAGCGGGTGACGTGGCCCGGGTACGGTGGCGAGGGGCGGACGCCGGACGAGCAGCTCAACCCCAAGAAGAAGATCTTCGAGACGGTAGGCGGGCGGGCAGGCAGGGAGGGAGGCCGGGAGGGTGGGGCCTGCGGGATGGTGGTACGGAAAAGGGTGAAGGCCTGGCGCCCTTTGGTTATGGTTGGGGCTTCAGACGAATGTTAGAGACGTCAAGGCGTGCGGCTGCTTGGGGCATTCGTTGCGTGTTTCCCTCGTGCACCTCAGCACTCCTCCCCGCTCCCCCCCTCCCCTCCCCGCTCCCCCCCGCAGGTGCAGCCCGACTTCTCCACGGACGCCAGCTGTGTGGCCACCTACCGGGGAGCGCCCTTCACCACCAGTGCGGGACCCGTGCGGGTGGCGTCCATCGTGGGGGCGTCCATCAAGTAATGCGTGCGGTACGACAACAGTGCGGTGCAGTGCAGTGCGGTACGACAGCAGCGGCTGTGTTGCCGGGCGCACAAAAGCGTATGGATGACGTGTGATAGAAGGTGGAGGACCGCAAGGGCAAGATGCGGGGGTTGTAGAAGAGCAGACACGCCCCTGTTACAACTGAGGCGGCCTGCAACCTCTGCGCAGGAAGGCTTGCACTGGGCTGTGATCAGAATTCGGGTGCCGTGTGTGGGCCGAGTTGGTGTTACGGTTTCATGAATACGGCATTGGACCCGAGGGCGTGCGACATGACTTGGGGCAAGCAGCAACTCCGTAGGGGAAGTGGCAAAAGGGAAGGAAGCTGGTCTGCAGGTTAACGGTGAAACGGATCCGGGGGTTCGGGGGAGCTAGCTAGCTGGTTGCAGCCCGCGGCCCGCAGCCTGTCTCTTCGTGTGAAGATGACGCCTGTTGTGAGAGGCAAAACGGCTGTTTTTTGCTAGCAGGATGCGGGCTGATGCAGGCGGTTAGCGGTACAGCAGTTGCGTCGAAGGGGGGGAACCCCGGCTGCATTAGCAACTGGTTTGCGCTTGGTGGCAGGATGGTGGTGGTACAAGCATTGCTTAGTAACACCAAATCAAGGGAATTTGCTGCTAGACCCGCTTGCACTGTGTGGGTGTAGCGAGCTAAGACATGGTGTGAGGTAATCGATGCGCAGCAGCACCCTGCGTGCGTGCAGCTAAGCGAGCATGTGTGCATGTACGGGAAAGGCAGGTAGGCACGCACCCACCTGCATGTGAGCGGTGCGTGCGGGCGGTGACGAGGAAGACGCGGTAACTAACCGTGCGTGTGGGTGTGAGGGCGCTTCCACAAGGTAGCTAGTAGCTTTGTGTGAGGGAACATGACACCGGCATACACCGATGTAAGGGGTGTGTGTGTTGTTGTGTGCATGGAGCGATGGAGGGAATTTGCTGCCGGGAGGGTGAATCGTGGCGACTGTGTTAGGGCATGATTCCTACAAGCACACGACTTGTTGTACAAGTCCGACATGTGCTGACCTGGCACCGCACACCTCTGACCTGATATAGTGCTTGGGGTAAAAGGCGGTCCTTAACTGCCTGCCTTTCATGCCTTCTGGCTCGGCGCTGCGCATGCCCACAAGGCAACGGCCAAACTGTACGGTGCCTGCTACCCTCTTCACACGTTAGACCGAAGCCAAGCGAGGCGTTGAGGACGGCTTTACGGCGACGCAACCAGACACAGCGCGAATGATGTATTTTTCGGGCATGCTAGGCGCAGGAATGCCCGGCTTGCCTGCGCATGTAAATGGGGACTGCCGACGGCTCTTGCCTGTCGGACCATTGGTAATGAGGCGGCGTCGCGGCGACCATGTTAATCACGATCGGCTCAAAGTAATGCCGCAGTTCCATGCGCAAAGAGTTGTGTAAAGTCGCCATGGCGCTTACAGACTCGCGCAGATCCCCCGGTAATGTAGCGCAAATCAACGGTTGCTCGTCCATAATCATATATTAGTATGCTTCCTAAACACAGTAACCCACTGATCGCGCCCAGCCAGACTGAACACATATAAACAGTCTTAACCTGTGCTCAAATCTTGAACATCAGGACTTCAGCCGACGCTGCAAGCAAAGCAACGATGCAGACCCTCTCACGAGGCAACCTGACGCGGCTGGATAATTCCAGCACTAGGCGTCGTTTCATTACTAGGAAGCCAAATCTGCGGGTATCCGCGACTGTTAACGTCGAGCAGCTGAAGGCGTGCAAGCAGGAGCTCTTCAGTTACATCAACAGTCGAGGATGCAACCCGATCGTCGTCCGTCTCGGTTGGCATGACAGCGGCACATTTAATAAGGTTGTTGATGAAGATTCCGGTCCAAGTTCTGAAGCGTTTACGTAGTCGCCCCTCGATGCGAATCGTCTCTTCGACTTCGGTGCCGTTGTCCAAGCTCCTCGCTATGTCTTATAAAACTCTGGTCCATACATTCACGTATAATTTGGAATTACCCCGCTGCAGAATATTTCGGAGTGGCCGGCGCGAGGCGGTGCCAACGGCTCCATTCGCTTCAAACCGGAGATCGACCACGACGCGAACAAAGGTTCGTTCGCGTGTCGTGCTGTTGACTTAACGAGACAGCATTTACTAGGGAAGCGCGATAACGATCACTTGCAGCTTGGTGCAGCTTATTCCCACTTTGCAAGGATACGGCAGCAGGGGCCGGCCACCTCGCACCGTGCACCGAGCCAAGATGTCCGTGTTGTATGGGCCTCCGGCTTGACGTGGTTTCCCCTTTCCTTGTCTCACCCACACACAGGCCTGGCAATCGCGCTGGGGATCATGACGCCCATCAAAAAGAAGTACCCCGATGTGTCGTACGCTGACCTGGTACGACACGCAGATGCATACATGGGGGAGGTTCTAATTTCCGCCTCGCGGCCAGTTACCTAAGCAGCTATTTAAGCAGTTACTGCGTTATGGTTCAGGTTTGGTTACCTCTGTTTTGTTTGTACTTGCGGTTCACATGCAAACCTCTCCCAACTGCTTGCTCTTGTCCTACTCAACTACACATGACAGTACGGTTATCCTCCTTGCCAACGTTTTTTCCAGCATAAGGTGACCCGTGGGTCGTGTCTCCCGATCTCTGTGCCCTTCTCTATCTCTGCAGTTCCAGATGGCCTCTGCGGTGGCTGTGGAGGTGAGAGCCCCGCTGCAGGCACGGCAGGGGGCAGCGTACCCGGGAGTAGTGTGAACCCTTTCGCCTAGTCTCGCAACAGACACCTCTTCTAAGCCCGTTGGCGTGTCCGACGGCATTCTTGGCATTTCTCGGTTTCTGCATTCCTCCCGCCCCCCTCCTGGACTCCCCACCCCCACAGGCTGCCGGGGGTCCGCAGATCCCCATGCGCTACGGCCGCCGAGACGCTTCCGGCCCCGAGCAGTGCGCGCCGGATGGCAACCTGCCGGGTGAGCCCCTCTTTGCTGCTGGGGCCAGGGAGGGCAACTAGCCGGTTAGCTACCTTGCTTTTACAGGGCACTGCATGAGGGGTGTTTGGCTTTACCGTAGGAGCCCCAATGCATAAGCAAGGAAGGGCAATAAGTGCTTGGCAGGGATGGGGCCCTTCACATCCCCTCCCATGCGCAATTCGCAACTCACTTGAGCGCTACCTCACCCCAGCAACGACCCTCCTCCCGTCCACCCCTACACTTTCCATTTCACTTTCCTCCTCTCCTCCCCTCCCCCTTCAGGCGCTGCCCACCCCTTCCCCGACGGCAGCCCCTCCCCCGCCGCCCACCTGCGTGCCGTGTTCGGCCGCATGGGCCTCACCGACCGGGACATAGTGGCACTCAGCGGCGCGCACACGCTGGGGCGGGCGCGGCCGGACAGGAGCGGCCATGGTGGGGAGCGGGGCTGGCTGTTGGGGATGTGGGGGACATGAGGTTTGTGTGGCCTGTGGCGGTGGTAATGGTGGGATGGGGTGCATGGGCAAGTGCGCGCGTAGCCTTCTCAAGTCGTCGTAGGTGCAATAGTCGTGTGGTGGGAGACCACCGGGGGCCTGTCCGTCATGCTTCCTCTCTCTCTGCATCTTGTGCTTTCCTGTCCGCCATGCTATATAAAGGAGGTCGCTTGGCTATCTAAGTCTCGCATCCGCTTCCTCAACCCCCAACACCCTCCTTGCACCCTTCCCTCACCTCGCTCCTGTTGGCAGGCAAGGAACAGACACGGTACACGGCCGTGGGCCCCGGGCCCTCCACCGCCAGCCCCACGGGTGCAGCCAACCGTCCGGCGACACCGCGACCCGTGGGTCAGTTGGGTCAGAGCTGGACGGTCAACTGGCTGGAGTTCGACAACTCCTATTTCCGGGAGGTGAAGGCCAAGCGAGATGCCGAGCTGCTGGTGCTGCCCACAGACGCGTGCTTGTTTGAGGACGAGGGGTTCAGGTGGGGTTGAGGTGGGGAGGGGGTAGGAGGAAAGGTGAAGGGAGCATAAGATGGCAGAAGGAGAGAAGGTCATTGATTGCCTAATAGCCGGTTAAGAGTGAGTGCTGGTCACCCTTTCTCACGTTTCTTCCTCTCTCTGCATCCTTGCCTACATGTGATCTCACTCTGACTCCTCCTTCCGTGGCGCACGTAACTACCTCTTTATACCGGTAACCTGCTGCCGTACATACGCACATGTGCCGTACCTTTGCCGTACCCCTGCCGCCTCTCATCATCAGGCCCTATGCCGAGCAGTACGCAGCCGACCAGGCGGCTTTCTTCGCGGACTACTCCGAGTCGCACCGCAAGCTGTCGGAGCTGGGGGTGGAGTGGGAGGAGGGAGGGCCGGTGAGCATCTGATGATGAGGGGGACGCTGCGGATGGAGGCGGAGAGCGGAGTTGGGTACCGTGGCCTCACTACTCCCGTAGGCCACTTCCCCTTCTGTATTGCTGTGAGCTCTGTTAACTGTAATATATTACTGGCTGTCGAGGCTTTGTTTAACACTCAGTGAGGTCTGTCAGGGAGGCACTCGTACGCATGGACATGCATCCTGCATTACTCTGCTTGAGCCCTGTGGGTTTGTTGTTGTTGCTGAAGCCTGCACACGCTCTGAAACCACACATGCGCGTAGGTAGCATGCTAGCACACACACACTTTGCATGCTTGTGCATTGCTGACTATCTGCTGACTATCCGCTGAGGGGGCACACTTGGTCTACCGCCGTCACGTCATTGTACACAACATATTGCAACAAAGGTGTTGTAGCAAGAGGTGCCACTTACAGTTGCCTGCTGTTGTCATTTCTCTCCTTGAACTGACGCAAGAGGGACGGTGTCACATTCTGGCACCGGTACTCATTGTGTCGTCACGCGTGAATACGAATGTAAAACTTGGTGGCTATTCACCCTCCTCCTGCCGTATGGATAGGGACTCTTGTTGCTTCACTTCTTACTTATGTTTCCCCCTTCCGTACGAGTCCTACATCTGCAATTGCTGACACATGCAAGCCAAGAGACCCCAACAGCCATCCCCGCACTCTCACACACAGACCCTAGTCCAGGGCAAAATGACATTACCTACCCGCTGACGCCACTTGATCGGCCCTTTAGCCAGCTACCGGTATCAAGTGCTAATCCACATTCTAGCCCCCAAACCCCCTAAACTCCCAGAAATCCGCGCGCTTCCTGCTCTCCCTACCATAACAAGCAACCCCTCAACGACTCCAATAGGAGTTTGGGACTACATCGCCAGCAGCAGTACAGCACCCGCCAGTGCCGTACCAAACACTGCCACAGCTCCGCCGCGCCTCAGCGAGCCCGCGGACCCCGTCTGTGGCGCTACTGGCCCGGGTACAGGCGCTGGCTCCGCTGGTTTGGTCGCGGGAGCGGGAGCAGCAGCGTCAGGTACAGGCGAAGGCGAGGGCTCATTTGCTGGCTTTGGCGCAGGCGAAGGTTCAGCTGCAGGCGTTGGCTCCGGCGAGGGCACGGGCGCAGGTGCAGGGGACTCCGCTGGCTTGGGGCTACTGCTGTCACCGCTGCCGCTGCTGCTGCCACTGCCTCCGCACTCCTCCTTGCACCGCTCCACGCTTTCAAAGTTGTTCGGGTTGCCGGCGCAGCCGCCAAAGATGAACTTCTCGCAGGTCTTGGTGGTGGAGTTGAAGTAGTAGCGCTCGAAGCTGCCTCGGCACATGCCGGTCTCCGCGGGCAGGGCGCAGGGGTCCAGATCGCCGTTGGGGGTGCGGATGACGGCTGCCTTGGGGGCTGCAGCAGCAGCGGGCAGGGAGGCTCCGTCGCTGCTGCTGGCCTTGTCGCTGAGGGTGATAAGTGTGGATGGTGTGCTGCTGCTGCTGCTGCTGTTGCCTCCCTGCTGTGTTGTGTTGCTGCCGGCGGCGGCGGAAGCAGGCTTGGGGGCGGCTGTGTTGGTTGCCTTTTGTACGGCGCCGGTCAGGAAGATCGAGGAAGCGCCGGAGGCGTTGATGGCAGGAGCGGGCGTTGTGGTGTTAGAAGCCGCCGGAGAGGCCGTGGCGGAAGTGGCATCTGGGGCGGGGGCGGGAGCAGGGCGATCGGGCCGAGTCTCGGATCCGATTGCTACAGCTGCCGGCGCGGGTGCAGCGGTTGGGGTGACCGTGTCGTCTAGGTATCCCTCTGAGGTGGGTAGGGTGGTGTGGGGAGCAGGGAGAGGGAGTTGTACCCGGTGTTCATCATCAGTTTAGAGCCATGCATGACGGGTGTTCCGGGAGATTTCAGCCGCACGTTTTTGGTACGGCACTGCCCCCAAGCCTAAGTGTTTTGCGCACAACAGGCCTGTTTCGCGCTCAGCAGAGACGCAACCGCACCTGTGTCAGTAGCTGGGCTCTCCGCAGCGGCATCCTTCTCCGTTGGGGCGCCATCCGCAGCAGCACCAGCAGCACCGGCAGCACCCGCAGCGGCAGGGACGGCTGTGTCGTTCCCGGAAGCAGGAGTCGTAGTAGCGGCAGCAGTAGTGGTGCTGTTGCTAGTCGCCGTCGCATCGGTCGGCTTAGCGGTCGCAGCAGCCGCATCTGTTGCCGTTGCGTTGGATGCCGCAGTGGTTGCGTTGGGCGCTGCAGCCGCGGCGTCAGTGGCCGCAGCAGCCGGAGAGCCGGAGGGTGATGCAGCAGCGGCGGGGGTAGCAGCGGGGGTAGCGGCGGGGGTAGCTGCTGCCGGTTCTACGGGCTTGGGTGCGGCTGCTGCTCCGCCCCCTGCGCGGCGGCGCGCTAGGGCTTGTGCGATGAGGGATACGCCGCCTCCGGAGATTTGGTTGGCCAAGTCGCTGGGGTTGGCGGGCATCTGCTGGGCTCGCCTGGGTGGGAGTGGGAGGAGGCGTGTGAGGGAGGGGAGGAGGTGTGGGAGGGTGTGGTGAAATGTTTGCGGGAATGGGGATTCCTAAACCAGAGAAAGCTTTGGTGCAAGGAAGCCTTAAAAGGAGGAAGCCCGATAGGGGTGTCACGGAAGGACGCATGGATGCCTAGCGGTACCAGCAGTACGCCGTGCCGTCCTAGCAAGGTCCTAACAAGTGAAGATGCCAACATGCATGCTGTAGCTGTAAGCGGACGGAACCGGACATGCCTACATTGCCCCAGTGGCTATCCAGTTGTAGCTGGGCTGGCAGGAGCCGGTCATGTTGACCTACCCAGCTACAACATGCATGACAACCACACCTCCACCAACGTCCAATCACCTTCATGCACCTTCAAACAGCCACTCTCGCACAAGGCAACCTACCCTGGAGGCGGCGCCACCGCCAGCAGCAGCACCACCACCGCAGCCGCGAACACTGAGGTGCCGCTGCCTCCGCAACAATTGCTGGGTCGCCGGATCATGCTGGAGGGAACTTCCAAAGCAGCCGGTAGTTACAAAAGAAGCAACTGGGGGCGCTAGAAGTGTGCTGTCAACACAAGCTTTGGACGCAAGCTCGTGTCCCGCTAGCTAGTTGGGTTCAAGGAGAAAGGGATTTTCTTCGCCCCCACGGCTATCTAGCTCTTCGCCTACGCAGTGTTAGCTAGCGTCCGCCGAGCAGTAAGCAGCGGTAGTAGCACTACTAGACGAGGTGAGGTGGGGTGGGGTGAGGTGACGGGCAGGGCTGCTAATGATGTGCGGTGGACGCGAGGCCGAAAGGCGGGTTCGAGCTGTTGAGAGGTGGCTGTCGTTTACCGCTGCGCGGAGAGTTGGATGGAGCTGCTACAGCGATGGCTGGGTCAGCGCGTGTGGCTTAAATCTATGGGATTGTGTACGGGCTTGTAACGTTTTCGTTGGAGAACAGCAGATTCGCGAAAGAGATTGATATAAGCGGAGAATATGGACGAGGTATGAAGGTGTGGGAACGAGATGCGGCTGGCGCAGATTGATGGGCGAGAAACATCGTGATAGGTCGACAGTAGTTGATGGTTAGCCTGTCAACGGTGGCAGTTGGCTCGTGCGTTCGCCTTCGTAGCTGCACTCTATTTGATCACGAACCCTAATTTGATCGCGTTTCTTTCGTCCTTTTACGGCTGAATACTTTGTCGACGGTGGTTAATGCCGACATGTAACGCAATCGCGACGGCCTCAGCCTCGCCGTGATCCTAAACAGTAACCGCGATCCAAGCACGGGCGCACGAATTAGATGTGCATGTAATTGTTGTAAACAACATGAATACCATATTCATATACTTTCTGTTGCCGCTGCTGTTAAGCTGTACGGCACCTGCTGCTGCTGCCGAACATGCTGTCGCTGCTGCCTCTGATGGGCTGCGGATAGCTGCCGTTGAGCGTCAAGGAACCATTACCACTACTACTGCCAAAGCCGCCGTGCAGTTGCACACGAGCAGGAGCAATAACGCTACGCTAGCAGCCTTGCAGCACTTGCCAGCTCTGCTGGCGGCGGCTGCTCCAACAGCGCCCCCGGCATTAGGACACGCAACCGAACTACTCCCAAGCACATCACCACTGCCAGCACCAGCAGCATTACTAGCATCAGGCCCTGCTGCTGCATCCCTGCCCCTACAGCCGCCGCTAGTTCCGCTGCAGTCTCGGCGCCTTGGCCCATCTTCGTCATCCCAAGTGATTCGCTCCCCGACACCAACCCTTCAGCAATCCCAAGCAGCAGCTGGGAAGTCATCGACGATGATGCAGGAGGAGCCAGCGGCGGCTTCAGCAGCCTGGGCGGCCATCAGGGCGGCAAGGCGGCTACTGCTGCGGGGTGCAGCTTCCGCACCTGCTGCGGCGGCGGCGGCGGCAGCTTGGCTGGGGGAGCGGGTGGCGGGGCATGCGGCTGCCTGGCCCCAGCACCCGCAGCAGCTCAATAGGAACGCTGGCGACGCAGCAGGGCTCTCATCGGCTCCCTTAAACCGCCGCGTCCCACCAGCAGCAGCAGCAGCAGCTCACCGCCGGCTGCTGCTGGCCGGCTCAGGTGCGGCTGCTGCAGCGGCCCAGCAGCAGCAGCCGGCAGGGGCCGACAGTGAGGAGGTGCTGCTGCGGGGAGGAGGAGGAGATGCGGGAGGAGGAGGAGAAGGCGGAGGAGGAGGTGGAGGCGGAGGAGGGGGAAGCGAGGCGCAGGTAGGGTATGGGGGACTGTGGTGTCAACGGCTGGAGGGTGCAGGGGAGCGGGAACTCGCGGGTGTAGCTCATACATGAACGCCTTGTCGTACACTGCCATACCCAACCTGCTGATCATGTGTTTCCCCGGCTGCTGCTGTGGCGCAGACACGTAACAACTCCGCCAATGACGACGCAGCAGCAGGTAACGACGAGTCGGACGATGATTACAACAGCAGCAGCAACAGCAGCGCCTCGTCTTCCTCCTCTGGGTACGACGACGAATACGACCAGTACGACAGCCATGTGCCGTACAGCTACATGTCGGAGAACAGGTACCGCTCTGTGATCGCCAAGGCTGCCGCGGACCCAACGGTGCAAGCCGTTCTAAGCGACAAGGCCGCGAACGCACACGGCGGCAACTCCGCAGCCGTGGGAGGAGCAGGGGATGGAGCGAGGGTGTACGGTTCCTTGTCGGAGGACTTGTTGCAGCTCGTGAACTCCCTCGCGGCTGGTAAGAAGGACATCTCGCACATGCACTGGGTTGATTCCCCTGCTGTCTTGCCGTATTGCCGTACCGAGGCGCACCAACTACCTTACACCCGTTCTATCTTTCCCCCCATCCCTGCCTGCACAGCCATCCCCACGCAGCTGGGCTCCGTGGCTAATGTGAGCAGCCTGGCCACGGGCGCCACACAGGCGCAGCGCCGCAACGCCACCACACGCGTGCAGGTGAGGGCATCAATCGCTGCTGGCGTGGATGGACGGACACGAGATAGGGGATGTATGTAGGTCTGGCCGGCTATCTACCTTCAGAAGGGACGTGGGTGTTGTGAGGAAGTGTACCCCGCGGCGAGGCGCCCGCCCTTCATCGTGTGGCTGCCCTAAGCTATCCCTCTCATCATTTATTCGGTGCTTGATGTTCGGATGCCCTTTTACGTCAACAGCACGCTATCAGCCGAACCTAGATCATGCAGATCTGCGCATGCTACTGTCCCTCCACCCCTCCCACAGATCTCCCCCAACCGCACCGGCGCCCTGTACGCGGGAGGTGCCGCCGCTCTAGACCCCGATGCCACCAGCGTGCTAGCGGGCGGCACCTCGGCATCCGTGGCCAAGGACCTCGCAAGTAGGGGGGGCGGGAGCGGTGATTCGGGTACCAAGAATGAGATGATTGAGATGAGATGATGAGAGCGCGCTGCCGCGCACACCCCAGCTGCTGTGTGTGGCCATGTCTCCCCCTATCGTTTGCGCCCATAGCCCCATACGAGGCGTTCTAGCAGGCCACTAGACTCCCGTTCCCTCATTCGCTGCAGCGCTCGGGGCGCCCACTGCCAGCTTCGGCGCTGCGGGGCTCTCCCTGGCGGCCGGCAACGCATCCACACCTGTGGCCGGGGACGTGGGCGCACGCGCCGTGGTTGGCGGCCTGTCGCTGGCAGGTGGGTGCGTGGGCGCCAAGAAGGGGGCAGGACACCCGCGGCTGAGTGCGTAAAGTAGTGGCAATCAGGCATTGCTGGTTTGCCTGTGCGCTGCTACAGTTGATTAAAGGGCGGGTCCCATGGCATATCCTTGCACCAGCTCCCCTCCCTGCCCCCCTCCTCACGCCAACGGCACCACCTGCCCCCCCCCCGCAGGCGACCGCGCGGTGCCCTCCCGCGTCACCTTCTCCGTGGGCCCCGTCACCACCATCTTCGACGGCCGCCGCCGCACCGGCTCAAGCAACCAGAACGGAGTGCTGGTGGAGGGTACAGGTGCGTGCAGGCGTGCAGGACGCGGGGGGCTGGGGTGCACCTGGATGGAAGGCCTGGTATTGACGGATGCAGGAATCCAGGGAATTAGTCAATAATCAGGCTATAGCAAGCAAATGTTTAACGGATGCATGCCACCCGTGCAGAAGGAAGGGCATGGGTAGAGAGCCATTGAAAAGAAGCACCGACCCCACCGGCCCTAAGCATATACGTACGTGTGACCCAGTACGACATGAACTCACACGACCCCACATACCTGCACAGGCCAGACCTCCGACTTCACCCTGGTCTCCGCCTCGCTCGCCTCCTACGCCATCTCCACCAACCGCTCCCAGGCCGCCTTGCAGCAGCTAGCGGCGCAACAGCCCAACAACACGGCCGCCTTCTTCAACGTCTCCATGCAACAGCAGCTCGCCTCGCTGCAGAACCTGCGATCCGTGCTGCAGCAGCAGCAACAGCTGCGGCAGTGGCAGCAGCGGGCTAGACGCTGGGAGAAGCAGCAGCAGCAGCAGGCGGGCGGGAAGAAGGGAGCGCAGCCGCCAGCACAGCCTCCCATGGCGGCCGAACCTCCGACGACTGAGCCCCCAGCAGCGGCGCAACCACCCGCCGCTGCAGAGCCGCCCGTTGCAGGGCCGCCTGCATTTCAATCACCGCCGCCCCAGGTTCCCCCGCCGCCCCAGGTACCGCCGCAGTCGTCCGTGCCGTCGCCGCCGTCCCCGCCACAGGAGCCGCCCGGGAAAGACAGCAAGGGCAAGGCTAAACCAAAGGCGCTGCCAGCGTAAGGAGGTCAACCAGGCCCCCAGCGTCGTTGTTCCTTAGCTAGGGTTGCCGTGTTTGCTCACGTGGCTGACAGGATGCTTCTTTTACCCGGTATTCGAACTTCTACCTTGATAGCGACGATGTGTCCAGTGGCTTGCCATGCCGCTTCACGCCATGCGCACACACAGCGTACGACAGCGCCCATGCTGCCTGTCGTACAGGAACCTGGGCGGCTCGGCTGCGGTACTGCGGGTGCAGCACACGGACCTGCCCGACTTCCCCTCCGCGGTGAACAGCAACACGGCGGGGAACCTGCAGACCTTCGGAGCCAGCAACCTGTTTGGGTGGACCCGGTGGGTGTCTGCGTGGCCGTACCGTGGGTCGGAAACCCTACGGATGCTGCCCAGCATAGTTTGGGAGGTGGCGGATACCTCATCCCCCAATGCCTTTCCATGGTTTGGGGAGTGGCGGAGTGGCGGATACCCTGTCCTTCCTTCAATGCGCTCCCTGCAGCAGCAGTGCAGCCCGCATGCCGTACAGAGCCCGTATTCTCAATTTCTCTTTCTCATTCTGGTCGAGCTTCCTTGGGGTGATTACAGCGCTTGCACTTCCATCATGCATAGTTAAGTTGCCCCGCGATATTCCAGGCCTCGGCTTCAAAGTATCATGTGAACTTACATATTACGACCCAACTGCTCTGTATGGCACCAGGGGTTCCGTACAGGCTGCTGGTGTGGCGTTTGGTACGGACAACACCGCCATCCGCACCAGCGGGGGCGCCTTCGGCACGGGGGCTGCTTCGACCTCCACATCCGTGATTGGCGTTACGCCGCTCAGGGTGCGTACGGCAATGTACGGCAATCCCCCGTGTCCTGCTCCGTTCTTGTATAAGTGCTGGCAGTGGATTGGATAGCGACTACGTGTGGTACAGCACCTTGCAATCCTGCGTCCGTTTCTGGTGCGCAGGAGGTGCTCTGTCGGCCCATCAAGAAGCCAAGGCAACAGCAACAGCAGCAGCAGCAGTTACAGCAGCAGCAGCAGCAAGGCAACAACAGCAATGGGCTGCTGGTCCCTCTTCGACAAGCTAACACTGCTGGTGCTGCAGCCTCTGGCAGTGGTAGCAGTGGCACCAGCAGCAGCACCGGCGGCAGTGGCAGCAGCAGCAGCACCGGCGGCAGTGGCAGCAGCAGCAGCACCGGCGGCAGTGGCAGCAGCAGCAGCAGCAGGGTGCAGGACGTCCAGTTCAGTGGAGGTAGTGGTGGTGGTGGTGACCCGCTTGCAGAGCTGCTGCGAGCTGCCTCCGTGGCACCCCTGCCGGACAACCTGCTGATCCTTCCCGCCTCCGGCCGCTCCCCTGGCTCCCCATCAGACCCTGCCAACGACAACAATGGTGGGCTGGGTAGTAGCAGCCAAGGTAGCAACGGCGGTTCTACTGCACGCAATGATGGTACGGCGGGAGGCGGCATGGGCGGTGGTGAATTGTCGAGTACGGATGCAACCACACGCAGCAGCAGCAGCAGCGGTACCACCCCCCGCAGTGGTGGTGCTACCCAGATACGTGGCACCTCCCAAGCGTACGACATTCCGTTCCCAACGGCGGAGGACTGCACGTCGCTGTTGGAGCAGCAGGCGGCCATGGTGCCGTTCAATGGGGGGCGTGAAGGGAAGGAAGCTGCTGCTAGGGTGGGCTAGGAGTACGTGCCTTGTGGCTACCGATATGGTGTACGGTATGCAGGTTTGACCGATTTGGAGATTACGGATATTGAGCGATGAGACGCGGATTGAAGGTTATCGTGTTATGGAAATGGTTTGGAAGCATATACGTCTTAATGTCCCTGCTGACATTGCTTGCTTCCATGCTTTTGTTGGAACTGGATGATAGAGGCGCAAGCGTATTACGGCCGCTGCATGGAAGTGCTGAAAGAATTGTTAGTAGCTGATGCAGGGCAAGACGAGCATTCCTTAGCTTCCGCAAGACTATGGCAATGGCAGCAATGCATCTGCGGACATCCGCCGTTTCCGCGTTCCACATTCGGACCCATCGACAATGCAGAAGTATTGCAGCTAAATCTACAAGATGTAGATCTGAAAGCGTGCCTGGACAAAGCAAGACTGTTACGCGAACAGTGCAAGCAAGGAACATCCTATGCAGTTTCACGACTGTTTGTAACTTGTAACTGCAAACATTTTAGGTAATATACATGTGTACCAAATAAACTTATACTGGTGAACTGCTGTTGTGTTCCAGTGATTGCATTTGGACAGCTGACAAATGCAATTGCGTATGAACCAGATCCAAACTTAGGAAACCTAACCTTGCAGCACCACACAATTAGTAAAGGTTACAGTTAATGGTACGTTAGGATTTTTAAGGACTCCAAAGATGCCGCCAATAGCTCACGGATACCGCGCACGACCGTTTACGCATTCGACTCGGCCAGTATCATTGTTGCCGACGTTACGACTAATAAAAACATCATGTACAACTCCTGCGGTGTCTGCTATAAGCACGGCTAATGGCGCCACCAAGAAGCATCGTGTGGTCTTCTTGGGCACACCCGAGGTGAGCAGTGCAGACTTCAAGCATTCAAGATAATATCTGGATTTATTACATACTCTATGCCGCTGTAAAACAAATCGACGGGCTTTAGGGATTGGCATAGCAGCCATGGCATGCCACGGCGGGAACCGGTACGGTGCCTGTGTCCAGCTAGCAATTCAGCTACAACGACCAAAACGGCTGTTGATCAGTCAAGCACCACTCAACCCATCTTCTCCCTGGCAGCTGCGCAACACCTCATGAGATGCGGAGGACTCTCCTACCCCCCTCCCCCCCCGATCCCCAGGTAGCTGCGGATGTGCTTCGGGAGCTGCTGGCTGCATCACAGCAACCCGATTCGCTGTTCGAGGTGCCGGGGGGGGGTGGGGAGGAGGGAGGGGTACTGGGGGGGGGGTTTAGATGGACGGGAGCTAGGGGCGGACGTTGGGAGAAGCTAGGCTGCTGAGATGGGGGGTGCTGCTGCTGCCTAAGAGCGTCTTTGCTGTTGCACTTCCTGAACCTGTGTCGCCCACCGCCCACTCCGGTCGTCCTCCCTTGCTAGGGCCCCCTCCCTGCTATCCGACGCTGAGGAGGAGGGAGGGGCAGCGAGGAGGGGGGTTGGGGCGCAGGTGGTGCACCACCAACCCTTACCATGTCCCACCACTCCTTGGCACCGGTACTTGCTGCCTTAGTGCTTGCCTTCCCCCTCCCTCCTCTTACCTCCTCTCCCCTTTCTCCCCACCCCTCCTCTCCCCTTCTCTCGTCAGTTTCCTCAATTTTCCCACCCCTTCTTTCTCCCCCCCTCCAGGTATGTCTGGTGGTCTCTCAGCCCGGCAAGCCCCGCGGCCGGGGCCACCGCTCCTCTGCCCCGCCCCCCTCCCCGGTGGAGGCGGTGGCGCGGGACAGTGGGCTGCTGGGGCCGGAGGGGGTGGTGTGTCCGCAGCGGGCTAAGGAGGTGAGGGCGGCGGGGCGGCGGGGAAATGAGGAAACTGACGAGGCAAGGGGAGGGGTGATGAGGAGATGGAGGGAGCGGGAGGGGAGCCGTTTACTGTTTACCCTTTACGGTTTGTGTGGTGCCATGTGGGACCCAGGACGCGCCCGCTGTTGTCCGGTGCCTAGACGTCGTCCCGTGCATGGCCCCACCCCTCCCCACATCCATGACCCACGGGTCACACTGCGCCCCTGCCCCAGGAATCCTTCCTGCGCCTCATCGAGGAGCTGCAGCCCGACCTAGCCATTACGGCAGCGTACGGCAACATGCTGCCGCAGCGCTTCTTGGATGCACCCAGGTACGACGTACGGCACCCGGGTATCGCCTCCCTGCCGCCTGCCCTGCTTGGTTTTTCCCTGTAACAGCATGCGGTGTGTCATAATCGTACGGTCTCAAATGGTTTGGTTTGTGTCCCTGCCCCCCCCCGGCCCCCAGGTACGGCACGCTAAACATCCACCCCAGCCTGCTGCCCAGATACCGGGGGGCGGCACCCGTGCAGCGGGCACTGCAGGTGGGGGGTAGGGGAGGAGAGGGAGGAGGCGAGGGGGGGGGAAGGGGAAGCGGAAGAAAGGGAGTGAAGAGTACGGTGCGTTTGAATGAGATGGGGGAAAGGGGAGGGGAATGTGACCTTGTGGATAGGCCTCTTCAAAACGGGCTATACCGGAATAATATGGATTTAGAAGAACCTCCTTCCCCCTCTTTTCCCCTCGTTCCCCAATGCGCAGGACGGTGTGTCGGAGACGGGAGTGAGTGTGGCGTACACGGTGCTGGCGTGCGATGCGGGGCCGGTGCTGGCGCAGCAGCGGGTGAGGGGGACGGGGGGAATGTGTATGTGTGAGGGGGGCGGGGGGAATGTGTATGTGTGAGGGGGGAGGAGAGGAGCAGATAGGAGGAGAAGGAGAGGAGGTATTGGGAAACGATGAGGGAGGAACGGGAAACCTGGAGATGCGGTATGGAGGTGAGAGGGCAGGGAGTGGGAAGAGCACGGTGAGCAGGAGGGAGTGGGTTGGAGGCACGTGTGTGTGTTTTACCGGCCCTTACCTCCCCCCTCCCCCGCCCCCCCCTCAGGTTCCCGTGGACCCCGACGTGCAGGCCCCCGAGCTGCTGTCGCACCTCTTCCAGCAGGGCACCCGGCTGCTGCTGCGGGAGCTGCCCGAGGTGCTGGCGGGCAGGGGGCGGCAGCGGGCGGTGGAGCAGGTGGGGGAGGGCGGGAGGGAGGGAGGGAGGGTGAGATAAGCGGGTATGGATATGGTTGCGGGTGGCAATAGTACCCACCCTACCTCACCCGCCGACCGCAGCTCTACCACAGCAGTCGCTACGTGTTCCTCAAGGGAGGCGGCACTTTGGTTGCGTTCCCTACCTCGCTCTCAGTGTTACACCCTACACCGTTACCCATGGCGGATCGTACCGGTATGTGCCCCTTGGTTTGCCACCCTGACCCATGGGTCGCAGGATGAGAGCCAGGTGCTGCATGCGAACAAGGTAGGTGGCAGGAGGTACGGTTGTACGGCAGCGGTAGGGATGTACTTCCTGAAGGGCTGCGGCGGTTTGCCCGAGCGGCAGTGCTTGTGACACCACCCCTGTTGCCCCATGGCGTGTTGACTTGCTGTGTACATGCATCCTCTGTGCTCCTCCGGTGCTCCGACGGATGCATGTGTGCCCCGGGTTGTGTGAGCTACACGATACCTTTGGAGCACCTTCTGAACGCCCGTCTGTTGTTAAGTACCTCACTGACCCCTCCCCCCTCTTCTCCCCCCTCCCGCATGGTTCTTCTTCTTCCACCCCCTCCCCTTCTTCTTCCACCCCCCCCAGCTGACCCGTGAGGAGGCTGTGCTGCCGCTGCTCTCCCTGCCCGCCGCCCAGCTGCACAACCGAGTGAGGGCGTTCGCGGGCTGGCCGGGCAGTGTGGCGAGACTGGCGTTGTGGGACGAGGCGTCGGGTGAGGGAGGGGGGGAAGTGCAGCAACGGAGTCCCAATCCCGAATCCCGAGGGGGGGCGAGGGAAAGGGGTGGATAAAAAGGGAACTAGCTGTATGACAAGGGATAGGGAAAGGGGGAGGGAGAAGGGGAACACGTTTGGGAGCGACAGGGGGGTTCGGGGACAGCTAGCCATTCGAAGGAGGGGAGGCGTGAGTGCGGGTTGCAGGTGGGATGGGTGGGTGGGTGGGTGTCTGAGTGTGGGGGATGCTGAGTCCGGGGTGTGGCGCAGGGAGAGGAAACACGGCGGGGTGGGGTGGCGGGGAGGAGTGGGCTGGGTGCTGAAGCAAGATGCGGAGTGGGCTTGCACATGGTGGGGTGTATTAGGTATTACTCGTCCAAATCCCCCCTTCCCCTCCCCCCCTACCAGACGCCCTGGAGCCCCTGGATCTCAAGATCGTGAGAACCCGAGCGCCCTCCGCCTCCTCGCCTGCATCCCCGCCCTCCTCCCCCTCCACCACCTCCTCCCAGGCCCCGGGCCATGACGGCATCTGTACGACACCCCAACAGCAGCAGCAGCAGCAACAGCAGCCTCCGCAGCAGAACAGCGAGGAAGAGCAGCAGAACGGCGAGGATGAGTACGAGGACCAGTACGAGGATGTGGCCTTCTCCGGGGATGCGATGCTGCTGCCCTGTGCGGGGGGGACCGTGCTGGAGGTGCTGCAGGTGCGTTGTGGGGTTAGTTGGTTAGGTGGTTGGGGGGTTCGTTGGGAAGGTGGTTGGGGGGGTGGTTGGGTAGGTGGTTGGGGGACTCGGCAGCACTGCTTGTATGATACGTTATACAGCAACTACTGGGATAGCTGTCTGGCTGCTTGCTGCACCTGTTGTTACCGTGCTTGGGGTGAAGGAAGGAAGGAAGGAGGGATGCCATCACCTTCACACCTTGTAAACGCACTTGGTGAAACCCGGGGCGGGTGCTTGGGGCTGTTGGCAGTTGGCGATGGGTGTGAGGGTTGCTGTGAGGGTTTCCCTCTGTAAGGGAAGGGGGGGAAGAAGATGACCCAATGGGGTAGGTGGCAGGCAGGACTGCGACTTGCGAGTTCCGAATGATAGCTGAGGGTGGGTGTGCTTGCGGCGCGCTTGCTCTGACACCTCCGCGCGCCTGCTGATCTGCAGCACGCTTGCTCTGACCCTGCTCAAACCCTGCTCTGTTCCTGCTGTTCGCCTGCTGCTGTTGTTGGCTGTGTGTGTGCAGGTGCAGCCGCCCACCAAGAAGGTCATGTCGGCGAAGGACTTCCGTAACGGGCTGCGGTGGAAGCGCCTGCTGGCGCCCTTGTTCGATGAGGGAGAAGCGTCATGTGACGAAGACGGGGCGTTGTGAAGTGGAGGCAAATCCGACTGGAAGGGGGGGCAAAAAGAAGGATACCCAATATGTGCTGTATGAGAATGGCAAACAAGACGACAAGCAAGGGGAGGGGGGTAAAGAGGAAACATCTAACTGACCGTGAAGGGGAGGGGGGGGCTATGGGAGGCTTGGCGGAGGCAAGCGTGGACGGAAAGCTGAACAGTCAGCATGGTATTTGAGGGGAGTCGTGGGGAGTGTTCGCTAACGGGGGGCATGTGACACGTAACCAGCAGCTGCAGTGTGAACAAGGGACGCAGAGCAAGAGAGTTTGGTCTTGGATGCTTGCCTTGCATTATATACTGATACGCCAAGAGAGGCTACGTTATTTTTAAAGGCGCGCAGTAGAGCTTAGATGGCACAATGCGGGCCATGCGTTAGCGCTAGTTAGACGGCGTAAGACGGCGTTTCTGCGTCAGCGACCAGCTGTCGGCTGGCACCCAATCTTAAACGCAAAAAGCAGCAATTGAAGCTTAATGCAAATTCATACTGTGCCCACTTCCCTGACGGGAAAGAACTGCAACCATGGGTGATCTAAAGTGAATCCAGTGAACCGCCATTCCGTACGTGCTGTCTTTTTCCCTCGTCTTTTCCCTCGACCCTGGTTATGTTAACTGATCGTCAAACACTGCTGTTTGCGTTTATAGTTTGTTTGTCGCTCAGAAGCATATCGCTTGCCTACAACCATCGGTTCGGCCGCCTCAGGCGCGCCATTGTAATGCTTCTGTATTTACAAAGCTGATGTCGCCTTAAATCATTAATCTGTCGGACTCAGCTGGTTGCCTTGTATCTTTTAAACCTCGAAGCAAAACATGGATGGCAGCTTGCTCCCGGAGCCTCCTAAGCGCGAGGAAATCACCGGTACATCACTGCGATCACTCCTTATGAGGGCTACAGCTTCTAACCGTCCTGCGGAAGCTGTCGCGCCGACCAGCAACAACCCTTTCGCCAGATTCTCGCTCGACACTCAGAAGCAGGATGCGTCTGGCGCCGCCCCAACGACAGAACAAGATAATCTGAAGCCTGAACCTACTCCGGTGATCGCGTCTGCTTCTGGGCAGGCTGCAGGTCATATATCGGCTGCTGGCATTCGCCCGCCCGCGGCAACTGGAGGAACCCCTGCAATTCCTGCCATTGTACAGCAAGATGAAGACATGGATGATGCAGAGCCTATGGCAAAGCGGCGTAAGAAGACGGGACGTGCCATGGTTTTGGATGATGACGACGATGATGGCCAAGATGGGGCGGCTCCAGAGGCACCTGTGCAAGCCCATGGAAGCGGTGCAGGTGAGTAGTGCCGAACGGCCATTGGCCTTTTATGTAGGCGTGAAGTAGGGTAGCGTAAGCCACATGTGTACACATCTTAGGACAAATGTGGTCCGTAGCCAAAGGGGAGGCAGAGGAAGGGGTATCTATGCGGTGAGGACGAACCTGCCCTCACCCGGTTTACAACCGTCAAATTGGGGCAATGCTTAAATGGCCTGTGCCAGGGTTCCGTACCGGGGTTCCAAACTGAGTTACGGCACACGGACCCATGGGCCAGCTTTGCAGTTTCCATCCCGCCCGTACGCTCGTCATTCGGCGAACCCCGAAGGCATACCAACCCCCACGCCAATAGTGTATGTTCCTGGACACAGCCATCAGTCCTCTGCCATTCTGCCGTACACCCATGCACAGATGCGGTTGCGGCGATCACCTCGATGCCTGCCTCAGCCCACCCAGCACCCCCCTCCTTCCCCAACACCGACCCCCAACACCCGCCCCCCATTCTCCCCGCCGCAGCCGCCGCTGCCGGCGACTCCGCCCCTCCCCGTCGCCCCGCCGGCCGTCTGCTGGGCCTCCAACCCGGCCGCCCCTCCGTTGTCGTACATGCCGGCGCCGCCACCCCCGCCACAACCTTCCGCTCCATCGGCGCGGGAACCCACCACCCCACCCCCCTCTCCACGGCCGCCCACGGCCCCTCCACCATCGCCGCCATAGCTGTGGCCATGGGCCACCGCAGCGGCGGCGGTGGTGGTAGCGCTGCCGGTGCTGCTGCTGCTGCAGGTGGTGCTGCTGCTGCTGCAGCCGCCGCCGCTAATGTGCTTCCCTTTGCGACTTACCAACCGCTAACCGCACCCGCCTTGCCCAAGCGCTCCCTCCTGTCTCACCAGCAACACCAACAGCAGCAGCAACCCCAGCAGCAGCAGCAGCCAAGGCAGGTATCTCCCGGCTTGGAGGATGACAGTCCGGGGCCGGTGCTGGGTCGCCGTCGTCGCGAGCGGCCCGGAGCCGCTCCCACCGTTCTGGTGGACCTCACGCCGCCCTCTGCTGCTGCGAACGGCAGCGCTGCCGCGGCAGCTGGCGGCTTCCTGCCCCCCCTGGACTCCTCCGGCGGGGGTAATCCGGAGCAGCAGAGGCGTCGACAGGTGGTGTTGGACAGCGAGGACGTGGAGGAGGAGGAGGAGGGCGATGGCAGCGGGTCGGAGGGGGGTGCTGTGGACGCGGCTGAGGAGGTGTTGCAGCAGGTCGAGCGGATCAGCTGTGCGCTGCGGGGGGCGCTGGGGGGCGTGGCGCTGCAGCAGCAGAGGCTGGAGAGGCGGTCGGAGGGCGGGGGAGGGGGAGAGGCGGGAGCAGGAGGAGGAGGAGAGCAGGAGGGGGGCGCAGGTAGGGAGGTTGGGGGCGGGGGGTGGGTGGGGAGTAGGAGGTCTTGGACGCGGTGGGGGTAGATAGACAGAGGCGGTTGGGCGTGATGAGGGACAGGGGCGGTGAGCAGGTACCGGTTGCATGTGGGTCGGCAGGCACTGTGTGACGGGCTGACGGCACTTCATACCTCATCCTTCTTCACCTCATCCTTCTTCACCCTACTTCACCCTACTTCACCCTTCTCCTCTCCCCCCCTTCTTTCCCCCCTCAGGCGCCCCCTCCTCAAAGCCGCTGCTGGCCGGCTCCTCCCGCCCGCTGGTCACCGCAGCCGACATTGCGCAGGCCATTGGGTCGGCTGAGGTGGCGGGGCGGTTGAAGCCGTACCAGTTGGTTGGGATCAACTACCTGCTGCAGCTGGCGGCGGGCCAAGTGGGGGGCGCCATCCTGGCGGACGAGATGGGGCTGGGCAAGACGGCGCAGACGTGTGTGTACCTGTGTAAGTGTTGTGGTTGGAGGGATGGGGGCAATGTGTGGGTAGTGGGGGTGGCTAGGGCTTGGGAGGTGCAGAAGCTGGCACTAGTTTTAGGGGATGGAAGACGGTTTGGCGGGAGAAAATGGGATGCGCTGTTGAAGGAAGAAGCTTTTCCCGCGTGTGCTGTACGACGTCTGGAGGCCAGTATATCAGCTCTATTCTCCGCCCCCAAGCATTTGGGGTTTTCCTTCCTAAACCCCCTCCCCCATGCTCCTCACTCTCTTCCCCCCCCCCCGCTCATTTCAACCCCCCCCCTCCCCCCCCAGCCTGCCTGCGGCCGCTGCTGGGCGACCCCGGCCCGCACCTAGTGGTGGTGCCCGCCTCGCTGCTGGAGAACTGGCAGCGCGAGCTGGCGGCATGGGCACCCAACCTAAAGTGGGTGGGGGGAGCGGGAGGGGGATCAAATTAGACCAAACCATGTGAAACCGTAAAGGGAGGGAGGGGGTTCTCCAAGGGGGTGGGGTTTCGGGCTTGGGGTTTTGAAAAGTTATACCCACTCACCTTTGCGCCCTTCTCACCGGTCTGCGCCCCCCAAACTCTCCACCCATACCACCCTTCCCGCCCCCAGAGTCGTCACCTACTACGGGCCCAGTCGGGAGGCGCTGAGGCACCGCATCAAACGGAAGTGGGCGCGCATCTGCGCGGGCCGGGACCCGGGACCTGACTCGGATGAGGAGGAGGAGGGCGGAGAGGGAGAGGGGCAATATGGGGAGGAGGTACGTGTCGGGGTGGGTATGGGGGTTGGGGAGGTGCCGCAGTGCGCAGGCGTGGTCCTGTAGCGAGAGTGTTGTGTCTCGTGGGCTACGTGTCACGTGCTATCATGTTTCGTCACCTGTAAATTGATCCTGTTTCTCTCTGCCCCTCCTCCCCCTCCCCTCCAGGACGAGCAGGGCGGTGAGGGTGCGGGCGGCAGCGGTGAGGGTGAGGAGGGCGAGGAGGAGGATGGAGACGAGGACTACGGCCGGGGAGAGGCGGCCCCGCGCCAAGTGGGCAAGGTAGGAGGGAAGATGTGGGGGCGCTCCTGAAGCTTACATGTATGTGATCTATAACCCGAATCGAATTACTCCCCTGTCCTCCCCTTGTCATACAGCTCGTCAGTTTCCTTACTCCTTACCCCCCCTGTCTCCCCCTCTCTTTCCCCCTTCCTCTCCCTCCTCTCCCTCCTCTCCCACTCCCTTCTGCAGGGCGGCGGTTGCGGCGGGCTGTTCGACGTGCTGCTGACCACCTACACGCTGTGGGAGCGCGAGGGGGCCAACTACGGCATTGACCGGGCCTTCCTCTCCAAGTGGCCCTGGTCGCATGTGGTGGGAGGGGAGGGGGAGGGGGAAGGGAGGGTCAAAGATCATACTAGGAAGCGGCAGGGTGCCACAAGATAAATGAGCAGCTACTAACCCAGCAGTTACGGCTACCGGTACACGCAATTCTTGATGCCAGCTTGTGCGGAATACCCATGTTTTACTGACCCCTCCCCTCCTCCCCCCCCTCCCCAAGGTTATGGACGAGGCCCACGCGCTCAAGAACAGCTCCTCCACCCGCTCCCGCAAGCTGCGCAAGGTGGCGCAGATGGCGGCCACTCGCATCATGCTGACAGGTGGGGGGGGGGATGGGGGGGGGATGTGAGAGAGGGCGGGTAGTGGTCGAGGGGAGGGGAAGGTAGGGTATCGGTTGCTCTCCTCAACACATACACGCGCATCGCACATCGCACTGCTCGCGCCTTAAACCACTAGCGGCACCTCCCCATGATGCCTGGCCCCCTGCACCTTCCATCCCCCTAACCCCCCCCCTTACCCCTTACCCCCCAGGCACCCCCCTCCAGAACGACCTGCTGGAGCTGCATGCGCTGCTGGCCTTCCTGCTGCCCACCATTTTCACCGCGGGGGAGGGCGCGGATGCGCTGGCGGAGCAGGTGGGGGGGGGGCGCGGGACGATAATGGCAAGCGAGGGGGAAGGTGGGTGTGACAAGGCTCTACCAGCATGGGTCGCATCGGGGGGTGCTTCTCCTTTTCCTCTCCACCACCCCCGCCCTGCACTTGCACCTGCCGGCCCCCCTGATTGGGGTTGGAACTCCCTCGCTTCACTATCCCACCTGCCCCCCCCCCCCCAATCAAGCAATCAAGCAATTTCCGGTAACCTACGGTTAGGGTCAGTGTTTCCGCGGCTCAGTTATCTAATCCCACAATCACAGGTAGCAGAGGCCGCCAAGCCGGGCGCCCCGGGTGCTGCGGGTGTGGCCGCCTGTGAGGCTCAGGGGCGGCTGGTGGATCGCATGAAGCAGCTGCTGCAGCCCTTCATATTGAGGTAGGTTGGGGGGAACGGTGGAAAGAAAGACATTAGTAAGTGTGAGGGGGTTGCTACGGAAGAGTGCTGCTGCAGCTGTTCACTTCCCCGTCCCTCCACCCCCCAGGCGTCTTAAGAGCGAGGTTGCGGACCAGCTGGTGGCCAAGAAGCAACACATCGTGCAGCTGGTGAGGGGGGGGGGAGGCAGGGTTAGGGGGCTGGGGTGGGTGAAGAGCCAGCCCTGTGCGGGGTATTCATCGTCCCCTCGTAACCCCTCCCAAACCTCTTCCCAGTGCATCGCTACTACTTTTCTGCCCCACCTTTCTCCCTCCTCACCCCATCCTCCTCCTCCCCAGTTGTTTGCAATTCTTATATAATTTTTTCTCCCCTCCACCTCCAGGACATGGTCCCCGAACAGCGGCAGCTCTACGAGTCCACCATCGCCTCCATGCGTGATGAGGTCAGCAAGGAGGTCTCCTCGCAGGCAGCTGCAGGGGGGGCGGCAGGGGGGGGAGGCAGGGGGCGGGGCAGGGGCAGGCCGCGGCGCGGGACCGCCGCCAAGGCCACCGCTGAGGCCGCGGCTGCCGCTGCGGGGAGCGAGGGCGCGGGGAGTGGTGGTGCTGCTGCTGCGCCGGCGGCAGCGGGTCCGCTGGATATGTCCCGTCTGAGCTCCTCGCGTGTGCAGCACATCTTCACTCAGCTGCGCAAGGTGGCGCAACACCCGCTGCTGGTGCGGGCGAGGTACAGCGAGGAACAGGTGGGGGCGGGGAAGGAGGGGGAAGGGAGGGAAGGGGATTTACCGGTACAGCGAGGCAGCCTTGCCACATGGGGAGTGGTGTTTGACCACCCCCGTCGGCATCTGTATCGTCGTAGTTATCACCCCCTTACTCCTTACTTACCCCCTCCGGCACCCACTCTGTACGGCACTCACTCTTGTACGGCACCACCACCACCCCTGTCCGGCTTCAGATCACTGAGCTGGCCAAGCTGGCTGCCAAGCGGGGTCTCTTTGGCGGCACCCCCACCGTGGAGCGCTGCCTGCAGGAGCTCTCCACGTACAGCGACCACCAGCTGCACCTCTTTGCATGTGAGGCGGGGGTGGGGGGGTGGGGGTGGGGGGGTACGGTACATGATGTACGGTGCAGTCGTCATGGATGCCCCAACCATACCCCCCCTAGGGCTGCGTTGCGAAAGGAGCGTCATCTGCGCCCCACATATATCTCCTCTCCCACCTTGCCGTGCACACCTTAACTCCCTCCCTCATGTCGTACCCCGGTCCCCCTTCCCCCCCCCGCAGTGGCCCACCCCAAGCTGCTTGAGTCGTACATCTTGCCCTCTGACGTCATCCTCTCCTCCGCCAAGGTACGGCACCTGGACGAGCTGCTGCCGCAACTCAAGGAGCGCGGGAGCAGGGTGCTGCTGTTCAGGTGAGGGGGGGGAGGTGGGTGGGATAAAGAGAAGGAACCTGAAAGTGCACGAAGTGGAAGGGAGGGAGGAGGAACCCGCAGCAGGAAGGAAGGAGTATGGAGAGGGGGGTATCGCGCTGTGTGGCGAGTCAAGGCGCCCTCTGGTGGTCTTGATATCACTTAATCACACACTCACCGGTACCCTCCCGCGTGCTTTCCCCTGTGTGTTCCTTCCCCCCTTCCCTACCCCTCCCCCCCCCCCTCCAGTCAGTGGACGACTGTGTTGGACCTGCTGGAGTGGTACCTCAGCTACCGGGGACACGCGTACTGCAGGCTGGATGGGAGCACGCAGGTAGGGGGGAGGGAGGGAGGAAAGGAAAGGAAAGAGGGAGCAAAGGAGTACTAGGTCCAAACCATGGGCTCATTCAACGCATTGGGTCGATTGGGATTCGTTGTTTCTTGCTTTAGCTGCCGTGATGCGTTACAGCAGATAATGTAAGCCGAAGCCAACCAGCCGTACGTCGCCTCCACGCCAAGAACCCTACCCTAACCCACACATCCCGACGCCCCAACCCATGTTTAAGATGCACTAGTGGCCGATTGTGCTGACAGCACCCAGTGTTGCACCTCGATTGCCGATTGACCCCCTTAATTGAGAGACCGGCGTCCAAGAAGCTCCCCAAACTGGTTGTCCTACTAAAGACGAAACGCAAGCAAACCCCCACTCGCTAGGCGCGACCTCGGGCGGGTTGGTGGGACCTAGGCGGCCACAATCCCGGCAGAGGGATGGCCACCCGATACTATCAATCACAACGGCAGTTAAAAGCACAAACGCGTGGACAGCCCTGATAGGCTGGGTCGATTTGCCATCGCTGTCGTACACCCATGCAAGCGCGCCATCTGCTTCCACGCACCACGGCAGCTAGCAAGAAACCTACTTCTTCAGTCATACTTCCTTACAGAAGTGGCATCTTCACTTATATAATTTCCCCCCCCCCAACCCTCCACATACACCTTATCCCTCCAGGTGGACGAGCGGCTGGCGCTGGTCGACGCCTTCAACGCCCCCGACTCGCCCTACTTTGTGTTCCTGCTCTCCACCCGCGCGGGCGGTCAGGGCCTCAACCTGACTGGGGCAGACACCGTCATCCTGCACGACGTGGACTTCAACCCGCAGATCGACAAGCAGGCGGAGGACAGGGCGCACAGGTGGGGGAAGGGAGGGAGGGAGGGAAGGGGGGAAGTGTCTGGTTACGCATCTCTCCTCCCGTCCTTCCCACTTCCTTCCCCCGCTTTGTCTCCTCGCCTACGTCCTACCCCCTTCCTTCCTTATCCCCCCTCGTCTTACCCCCTCCCCCTTGCCTCTCCCCCCTCGCAGGCTGGGTCAGACCCGCCCGGTGGTGGTGTACCGCCTCATCACGCGCGGCACCGTGGACAGCAACATCCAGGCCATAGCGGAGCGCAAGCTGGCACTGGATGCAGCCGTGCTGGGCGACGTGACGGTGGGGGCGGGGGCGGCGGAGGCGGCAGGGGCAGGAGGGGGAGGCGGCCGGGGCAGGGGCCGAGGCAGGGGCGCGGGGGCGTCCTCGGCTGAGGCACGGCACATGGCGGAGATCCTGTCTTCGTTGCTGGCGCCGCCGCCGCCTCCGCAGCAGCAGGGGCAAGGGCAGGGGCAGGAAGGGGGTGAGGCAAGGGAGGAGAGGGTCGTGGTGGAGTGAAGGTTGCTGCGTTGTTGGGTTCTGTGGCGCATCCTTAGGGGTTAGAGCCCATTGGGACAGGGGATTGAGCAGGCAGGATTATTAGCGCATGCCCGACGAAGGGAGCACAGCTATGCAGGCGGTATGTCTAAAAGCAGGCTGCGTTTTGGGAGGCTTTACCCATGGGTCGGGCCTTCCTCCCTGTGTGCTGAAGCTTCAGCCAAGCTCCACACACCTATCGGTTGGCAGCGAATCAACCATCTTTTGAATTGTGAACAAAGCGGGAGGGGGCACACCTGCGTGCGTGTCCCGGTATGCTGTTAGGCCGGGTGAGCCCCCGGGTGGTGAAATAGAGCCCGGCAAAAGGAGGAGGCAGGTGGCAGGAAAGGCATCGCATGGGCGTCATTTTGTGGCGGCAGGCGTGTGTTTGCGGCGTGGATTGTACGGGCGTGCGGGTAGGCGTTTGAGATAGGTAGGCATCGTGTCCAAATGTTGCAGCAGGAGTTGGGTCCATCCTAGGAGGATTTGGTGTCGTGCCTGTGCGTGCAAGTCCTTTCCCTTTAAACGGCAATTTGCCAATTCTGTGAAACCCGATGGGGCCGGTAATCCCTGTATGACAGACGCGCTCGGTGGGAGGTGGGAGCGTCTTACGGCCGGCCAAAAGGCTTTGCTGCGATACACCCTTGTAACACTTCCCTCGTAGAACAGTTTACACATCCAACAACCTTCCGCAACACACTGCAAGCCACCGCACAGCCTATGCGCACGCGAAGCTGCCGTACGTGCCCTAAACCCTGAACCCCTGTGCATATGACACCCGTTTCCTAATAAACCCTTGTATGCACCTGCCCCAAGTATTACCTGGTTACGTACGGCAGAAATGAACCCAAACGTCCAGCGCCCGAGCTATAGGCCCCGGCTTCCTTTCTCCGGCCTCCTGCACCTGTCCAATCGATCGACCAAACGATTGGGAAGCGTCGCCGCGCAGTTACGGTACCGTGTACACCGTACGGCACTGACATCAGCTGACATGGTTCCTCTTCCCTCCTCCGGGGGCGCACCCCATGGTCACCCAGGGCGGTTGCGGAGGAAAGAGGATGTTGCAATTAGCATGGCTGAGGTAGTTGCGTAGATTACACCAGGCTTTCCATGATACCGGGATCACGTTGCTAGCATGGTTATAACTATCAGTAGTTTTACAGGATGGCGCAGCAGCCGCACGCAGTTTCCTTGAAACATGACATGGTCGTCCACATGGATGCTGGCGTGGAAGGGCATCGAAGTAGCCTGGTAGTTATCCAGGCCTCGTAATATGTCACGCCATCGTTTAGGAATTGCTATGATGTTACAGAACGCGTCAACGCGCAAGCCGAATGTGCGTCGGAAAGTCGCGGTACAAGTTAAGCACATCAGCAGCGGATCCTTAAGAGGGTACTAGTGCCAACACAAAATTGTTGAATCCATTAGTGCTGACAGAAAAAGGTGCAAAGCTTGCTCAAACGTATCTTTAGGAGGAGGAAAAGGGTTTACATACCTACAGCTCCATGCGTGTCAGTGTGTACACAGCGCTGCTGGCCGCCGCAGCTTGCGGTCTGCTGTTGCTTCCTAGCTGTTTGGCTTCGGAATCACAGCAGGACCCCAAGCTATGGCAAATTGGAAGTCCGCTTACTTGCGTTAAGCAGAAGACGCCTATCGACTGCGACCTGCTGGACGAATGTGAGCTGGTCGTAATCTGCAGAAATATGCTGTAGCTCATATTCTGTAAGATCTAAGAGGTTAACCTGACGGGCATAGTTCGCCCTAGCCATGTTCTGCGTGTACCCTGTGCGAGAGGGCACTCCTGTCACGGGAAACCGTGTTCTTCGGTCTAGGAACGACGCTGGTTATACAGGACTCACAAAGTTCAGGACGGACAAAGGATTCCGCAGCTCTCCTGTACGTACACACGGACATCAACAAGGATGCTTCCTAACTGCCGGCCATTGCCTCATCCGTCTATGCCCCACCCCTGCTCCCAGGCGTCTGGTGCTCCAAGCCCAACTCCAAGATCGGCGCCGGCTGCTACCCCGTTGCCGCTGCCAGGCTGCTTCCTAAAAGTGGGTCTCCACAAGAGGAAGGAGGGGGGCCCAGCAGAGTGATGTTGGATACTCCTACACAGACACCCGTGAAGCAGACCTGGCCGCAGCTCTTATTTGGGAGCGCAGGCCGTACATCCGCTCGATATAGGTCTTCACGTAGTTGGGTGCAGAGCATTATCCTATGTACAGGATGCGCCTGGTTGCACACATGCGACGCTGCACCTTCCCAACTAACCAAGGTGCCAAGACTTTCCCAAACCTCCCATCCCCGATCCGCCCACGCCCCCATCCCCGTGCCTTTTCCTCACAGGCTTTGGCATCGAGTGCGACAAGGATCTCAACCCGCCGGCTGCCTCCACCACCACCTCCGCCCCGGCTGCAACCACCACCGCCGCGACCACCTCCTCTAGCGGGCGGGCGGGGGGCCTGCAAGGGCTGGTGCGGCAGAGTGCGTGCGACGGCAAGCCCCAGGCCGCCTGCGTGGCGCCGGGCTGCGTGTGGTGCACCAGCGCTGCGGTGGGAGGCGGCTGCTACACGCCGGTGAGGGGAGCGGGGGCTGGGGTGCGTGTGATGGCTGGCGTCGTAGCGGCGTGTTTCGGAATGGGCGAGAGGCGAATGAGGGTACGGTAGAGTTTTCGTGTATTAGGCGATGTACCGGTACTTGCGTTGCAGGGGGGAATGAGTGACGGCTCTAGATGCAGCGCCAGGCCGTGATGAGCAAAGAGGAGTATTGTTATTACCGTAGCTGAAAAGGACGTCACGCGAACAGACTTTAGCAGGCTTATCCGGTACTTGCCTGATGTCCAGAACTTCCCTACGCATGCACGCAGGACGAGGCCAAGCTGCTCCCCAAGGCGATCTTCAAGTGCAATGCCCCGACAGCGGTGGAGGCGTGAGGAGGGACGCATTCAAGGAGGAGGAACGACATGGGTGGTCCTGGGATCTCCGGTAGAGGATGTTTTCTTGGGGAACCCGGGTCAGCGGCAGTGTGGCATGGAGTTCTGAGCTTGGGTGATTACGTCATCAGTTGTCTGTTGCACAGAAGAGGAAACGCAGGGTGTTGTACGTGTGTAATTGATGTTTGGTTGCTGGAGTGTCGTACGGCTACGGATGGGCGCAAACCGCGGGTTGGTTTTGGAATGCAGGGATGATGCATACATGCCAGAAACATAGGTAGTTGGCACAGATTGGAGCGTCAATTGTGATATTGCGTTGCGGAAGTTGACTCGTCAAGTTGCCGTCGAGTTGATGTCATGTTGGCGGCTTGGTTTGCTGCCGGACGTAATTTGTGTGATGGTTGTTCGAGGGAAAGAGCCTTACCACTACTCAGCACCGCATTGAAAGGCGCTTTAAATGAGTCCGCTGCGATGCTCATGAAACGCATGGGAGGTGTAACGCGTAAAACGTTCTCTTACTACGGCTCTAGACGTTGGCATCAGGTGCCAAACCCATGGCGTTCCCATGGGCTATGTTGCGGGTAAAACCCTTCTTTTGTCCACGCAAATGCTGCACGCCAAAAAGGTTGCCTAACCAGGCACCTAGGAAATGCCCCTATCATCAAGTGTACCACTGCGCTTTGCAACAAACACCAAAGCCACCACTTCGTGATCCAGTCCTTCCTCGTATCAGCCGAAGACTCTGACCGTTGAGCAACCACCAAAGGGATTCTAAACATTGCAACCATGCTAGGACAGCACAAGATGGGTGGCCTATAGATGACTACAGACGGCCGCGACAGCGGCCATCCACATCTCGTGTACCGGTATTAAGGTCAAGCCTAAGACATTGCTTGCTTGCACTAGTTTAAGGAAAAAAGGCACCTTGTTGGGAGCCAACTCCGACTCTGCCTGGGCAGTGCATTGAGGTACACAAACAGACGGCCCTGACCTGCCCCATTCACCCCAAACCGACCCACATGAAAGAAGCCCACTGTCTCGCATCCGCATGGAATTCAAGCCGCACGACACAGCCATGCAAAGCACACAACGGCGCACACCACGAGTGGCTGCATCAGCGCAGCATCGTCACCACCGCTAAGCAAGGGTGGTAAAAGGGACCTTGTATGGTACACATTCAAATTTGTATGTGCCGCACGAGAAAGTGTAACGCAGGGCAGTACATTGCCCTGGAGCCCCACTGCAAGACGGCCGCTAGTATGTCGGTCGGTAGCTATAGGTTCTTAGCGCGCAGAAACAAACCAACAACAATAGCAGACAGACGCGCCCTGTTACAACCCTCCTGCTTCAGTCCCTCTCCACAAGGCAACGCGTCAGCAGGAACACGCGTTTGCACACCTCAGCTAACCGCCTGTAAAAGGCTGTACGGGGATGTCGAAGACACCCACACCCGGATGCACTGGCAAGGAGGGCCCTGCCACGTAGTGCCGCAAAGCACCCTGCGCGCATGTACCCAACCCCACAAGGAAAGAAAGGTTGGGCAAAGGACGCAGTTCGCGGTTCACGCACGAGTTCCTCCTCCTACGGCGTCTGTGCTTTCCCTGGGCCCCTTCAGCCCGCCAATGTGTAGCAGCCTATGTGCACATCTGAAAAGCTATTCGGCATTGCTGACTCATGGTCTGGCGGGGGACCTAGCCAAAGTGCAACACCGCTGACTAAGCATAGATTGTAGAAGCACGCTCACCAAAAAGCAGCCAGCACCAACATTGATATAGCCCTTTCGCTCCTTACGTCGCCATCCATACCAACTCCTAAACCCCCTCCTTAATGCCTCTGAACCCGCTCCTCAGCACTGCATCTCATCCTAGCAGCGACGTCATGCCCACAAGCGACTGGGCAATGGACGGCGAAGGCGATGCACCAAACAAGCTGTACGTGCCAGCTCCACCCGAGCTGCTACCCAGTCCCGCGCCGGGCAGGCTTCCGCTGTTGTCGCGAAGCGCGCCGGAGCCCGCGCTTGTCAGGCTCCCCAACCCGCCACCCAGGCCACCCAGCCCTAGACCACCCAGTCCCGCACCTCCCAGGCCACTCCCTCCATTGCCGCCGGCACCCAGACCTGCACCTCCGAGCCCGGACAAGCTAGCTTGGCCCGTACCGGCACCCGAGCGAGAGCTCGCAGCTGCTGCGGAGGGCCCATTGCCACCGCCCAGCAGGCTTCCCTGGCTCCCAAACATGCCGTGCATGCTGCCAGCACCCAAGCCCGCTGCCGCGCCTCCTGCGGCCGCCTTGAGACCCAGCTGGTGGTGCTGCCCGTGTCCGAAGAAGCCGCTGTCAAGTGCTGCCGCAGCCAGGTTGGCAGCGCTGCCCAGCCCGCTGCCACCACCCACACCCACACCCGCGGCGCCGCCACTGCTTCCCAGGGCCAAGTTGTTCAGGCTGATGCTCTGTCGCAGGTGGTGCTGGTGGTGGTGCGCATGTGCATGTGCGGCCCCCAAGTGCTGTGCCGGGCCCGCTGCACCCGCGCCTACACCCAGGCCGCCGGCCTCTGCCTGCGCTCCCCGCATCCATGAGCCCATGCCGGCCCCCAAGCCTGCGACACCGCCGTGATCCGCACCACCCAAGCCAATGCCCGCGCCCGGGCCTGACGCGGCTCCGAGACCGGCAGCCATACCGCCGAGGCCAGCCCCCATTCCAGCACCCGCCCCGGCGCCACCCAGCATGCCGCCTGCTCCGGAAAGACCGCTAAACAGCAGCTGTGAGCTCGAGGAACTTCCGCCAATGCTGACGCCTGCAGGGTTACCGTTAGCGGTTGGGGCTTGTGGGACCTGTTGCTGCTGCTGCTGCAGGGTGCGACCGAGGACAGACCACGGCGCGTTGAGAGCATCTTGCTGCGCTTGCTGCTTAGCCTGGGCAGCGGCTTGTGCATGTGCCACAGCTTGCGCCTGTGCCTGCTGCTGCTGTTGCGCGACAAGGGCTTGCTGCTGCTGCGCTTGCTGCCTTGCAAGCATATGCTGCGCATGCTGGGCTGCCTGACGCTGCTGTGCTTGCTGCTGCTGTGCCTGCTGCTGTTGCGCCTGTTGCTGCAGGAGGTAGTTGGTTAGCTGCTGGGCTTGCTGCGCTGTGAGGCCCTGGCTCTGCTGCACGTGTAGCGCTGCATGCTGCTGCTGCTGAAGCTGCGCCTGGACTTGCGCATGCAGCACCTGCTGCTGCATCTGCTGCTGCAACGTCGCCTGCAGGGCCTGCTGCTGCTGCTGTTGCTGCTGCCGCTCCTCAGCTGCTTGCTGGGCCTTCAGCTGCTGCTGCGTGCGCTGCTGCAACTCCAGCTGCTGCCGTAACTCCATGTCTCGCGCACCAGCGGACGAGGGGAAGTGGCTGAATAACGAAAAGCCCCCGCCGCTACCCGTGCCCGTCTGACCATTGCCGGCAGCATCCTCTGCCGCGGCAGCTGCCGCTGCTGCCAGCACAGCAAGCGGCAACTGCTGTTGCTGCTGGAACTGCTGGTGGGGGCCGTTCTGCGCCTGGACTTGCGCCTGCAGCTGCGCGTGAGCCGCCAGCAGCTGTGCAGCGTTCTGCGCGGCGATGCTGGGACCGGAGCCGGCCGGGCCTCCACCAAGAGGGAGCTGCTGCTGCTGCTGTTGCGGGCGCGCGTGTCCCTGCAGGTGGGCAGCAGGGTACAGCGGCCTGGGTGCTTGCTGCAGCAGCGCCGATTGCTGGCCTTGGGGCGCGGACTGCCCCATGGCGGCCGCCGCAACGGCGGCAGCGGCCGCTGCTGCCTGCTGCTGTTGCTGCAAGGTGAGGGAAGCAAGCTGCTGCTGGGGTGGTTGCGGGGGAGCGGGACCCTGAGGCACGGGGCTGGAGGCAGAGGAGTGCAGCTGCTGCTGCAGCTGTGCCTGCTGCTGTGTTGTCGCCTGCTGCGCCACCGGCTGCTGCTGCGGCGACAGCGGAAGCTGCCAGCCGAAGCCTGCAGTGGCTTGCGACCCAGGCATGCTGCCACCGATGCTGCCAGCGGGCCCCAGTGACACTGGTCCAAGGTTCAGGAGCCCCGAGCCCTGTGACTGCAGGCTGGCCGCAGTGCTCAGCTGCGCACCTCCGTTGGACGGACCCCCTGCCTCCAGGAACGGTCCCAGTCCAAGCAAGCCATTGGGGGCTACGCCGCCTGCCGTGCCAGCGCCAACAAGGCCCAGACCGGACGCAGCGCTCTGCCCTACCGCTGACTGCTGCTGATGTTGTTGCTGCTGCAGCCGAGCGAGGTGGTCAGGCGAGGGCCGTCGCAGCTGTGAAAGCCCAAGGTCGAATTGCTGGGGCGCCTGGTGCTGCGGCGCGGGCTGCGCGGCAGAGGTCCCTGAGCCCGACATAGAGCCCATCTGGGCCGGGTTCAGCGCGGCAGGGGGCTGCTGGTGGGAGGGCTGGAAGCCGGGCAAGAGCGGCCCAGACTGCTGCATGGGGCCAGGTCCCTGCAGATGCTGCTGCTGCGGCATGGATCGCTGGGAGGGCGGCTGGACGAAGGACTGCGTCAAGCCCTGATCCCCAAGCGGCGGCGGCACCTCAGCAGCAGGATGTAAAGCAGAAGGTGGCTGCTGGTGCTGGTGCTGTGGCGGCAGCTGCTGGTGGCTCAGATGTTGCAGGCTTGGGACGGCTGGAGCGGCGCTCACCGCATGCGGCGGCGGCGGTGCTGCTGCTCCCTGGGACTGCATTGCTGAGGTGGCCGGCGCCGAAGCCGCCTGGGGCGCAGAAGGTGCCACTGACGGCGGCGGCGGTGGCGGGGCTTGCGCTGGCGCCGAAGCAGCCGATGTGGCAGCCAACGGTGGAGCCGGACCATGCGCCGTCTGCTGTGCAGAAGCACCGGTAGCAGCTGCGGGTTGCGAGGTTCCCGTGCTTGCGGTAGGCCGCAGCGGTGGGAAGTTGCTGTGGTTTAGCTGAGGGGCTGGCGGCTGAGAGGACAGCGCTCCCGCTGCAACAGCAGCAGCGGTCGGCTGCGTCGATGGAGGCTGAGGCCTGGGCGGCGGGGGTGGTGGCGGCGGCGGCGGTGGAGGCGGCGGAGGCACGTGCTGCGGCTGGCGGGCTGCTGGCGCCGCGGGCTGACGAGCCGGCTGCCCCTGGGGAACCACGCGTGCGGGCGGTTGCGCGGACACTGAAGGACCCCTCGACGATGCTGTTGAGTTGGCTTCAGAGGCCGCCTTTCCACCCCTGGACTGCCCCGCTGCCGGTGCGGAGGCTGCGCCCTTGTTGCCCTTGGCCGGCGCCGCCGGTGGTGCCGCGTGCCCGGTAGCGGCAGCCGAGGGGGCGGGGTCCTTCCCCTTATGCACCTTGTCCTTCCCGCTTGCGGCCGAGTCTTGTTCCTTGGTCTTTGGGGCCGTGGTGGCTGCTGCTGGCGTGCGGGAACCCGGCTTAGCGGCGGCAGGCGCGGGACCGCCATTCTGCTGTGCATGGGGTTGCTGCGCCTTACCGCTGCTCCGCCCCGCCGCCGCGCTGCTACCAGACACCAGCGCTTCCGACAAGCTGTCATCCAGGCTTGCCGCCCGTGACTGCCTCCCCGCAGGCTGCTGCTGTTGCTGCTGCTTGCCTGAAGACGCCTGCTTGCTGCTACTGCCGGCACTGCTGCTCGACGCGGTAGACGCTACAGCCGAGGAGGCAATCTCCCGGCCCTGGCCCTTGTCCTGCGGCGCCGGAGCTCGCGCATTGCTGTTGGCGCTTGCCGGCGCTGGCGTCGTCGTCTCCTTGGCCGCCCCGGTAGCCGCTACCGGGCCCTGCGACTTGGCCTCCGGCTCCGGCTCCTCGGACTCCGATGCGGAGGTGGGCGGCTGCTCGGGCGCCGCCTCGGAGGATGCGGCTGTGGGCGCCTGCTGCTGCTTCTTCGCCTTGGCTGCTTTGCTGGCCTTCTTCTCGCGCTTGGCGGCCTCCTTGGCCTCGTCCTCCTCCAGCAGCCGCAGCAGCTCCGCCTACATGGACAACGGGGCGCCACAGCGTCAGTTAGAAACTATAAACCCTTCACGTTATACAACGCCAACCGCTCGCTTTCAAACATGTGTAACGTTAGCCCTGCCAACACACGTGTTTTCTCTGAGGTACAAAAGGTTTCCCCAGGTAGGCCTACCTCCGCCCGCTTGGCCCCCAGCTCCTTGTATGCGTTTAGCAGCTGCTGCTCCAGCAGAAAGTGGCAAAGCACCGTGAACAGCAGAAGCGCGTTGCGGCACGCAGTCTGGTCACGGAAGGCTACCTCAACCTGCAGGCCGTGAAACGGAAACGGATGGTAGCGGGGCAGGGGAGCAGCGGCTTAGATGCCGGAGACGCCATGTATGGTCAGGAATAATGAGCATGAGGAGAATAGCAACGGCCGTTGCCAGCAGATAACGGTTGAAGTCGTCATGGAATGTTGCCAAAACACACAGGGCATGAGAGCCCCCATCAACACAGAGCAACAGCAGGGTACCTGCGCCTTGAAGATGAGGAGCGCCGAGTCTTGGAGCGCCTCCCGCGCCAACTCCGGTGTTTCCGCGTGGCGAATGGTTTCGGGGCTGTCCTGGTCGCCAGCAGCAGCATCGAAAGCCTGCATAGCACACAGCAGGTCGCCCAAACCGTTCAGTCAACACGGCCAGGAAGGCTAATGCTCTAGCAACCGGCGTCCACGAAAGCCATAGCAGCAACAGCACCCGAACGGCATGGACCAGGCACGCCTTCTCAAAGCCCTCTAGACCAAAGGTAAGCCATCATGCGTTCTTAGTACGCTACAGATCTCCGCCCTACCTTCTGCTCCTGAACCTCCTCCGCCTTCTCGAACAGACACGCCTCGCCTGGTCCCTCAACCCGTACACGCCCCTCGCCAGCCCGCAGCTCGTGCCCCTCACAGAGCACCAGCCCCGAAACCGCCGAGGGCTGCCCTGATGCGTCCCGCCCTGGCTTGAGCTCTTTGAATGCGCGCGTGACGTTGCTGCGGCACTCCTTGCAAATCCGCAGCTGCAGCTTCATGCTAACGTCCAGCTCCCCCAAGAAGGTGTCCTCATCCAACGTCATGAGCGCCTCGCGCCGCGGCCCGGGCAAGGTGCTCCAGTACGCCAGCAGATCATCCGGCGCCACCGGCCCCGTATGCAACTTGCACTTGTTGACACCCGGCCGCTTGCACCAGCCGCTGCCGCACACCTCGCCGGAAACAAAATGCTGCTCCCGGTCCAGTTCCCACATGCGCGCCTGCTCAAAGAGCCCGAAGGGGTGCGCGCCTAGCAGCTCGTCCGTCAGCGTGACGGCGCCGTCCTCTAGTACGGAAAGCCCGGCAAAGCAGGCGTGCCCGGCTGCACAGATAGCGCACTGCGGCGGCCCGCTGGCTCCGTTGCGTGCAGCTGCTAGCTGGCTTGCGACGTAGGCGCAGAGTTCGTCGTACTGCAGCTGGACGAGAGAGAAGCACCCGGAGCAATAGAGCGATCTCACTCGTGCAAACAACTCCTTTTTGGGTAACCGCAGCAGTTGCCGCCGCTGCTGTAAACTGAGACTGGACCAGAAGCTATGGAGCCCCGGGTCCAGGCACTTGGGTGCATGCGGCACGACCGAAACTATCTCCAAGTGCTGAGGACATGATGCTATCCGGTGCCCAGCAGAACCGGCAGATGCATGCTGTGTAGTCGTCTGTTGCGCATACGCGGCATGAGACGTGCTTCCTGTGTGCCCAGCACGGGAATTGCTCCCACCACGTGGCGTCGAGCTGCTACTCCCCCCTGCATGCCCTCCATCTCCGTGTGTTGAGTCCGCAGAAGCTGCTTGCCGGTGCGGATGTACTCCTAGGTTAGGCCCATGCGGGCCACCTACGTTGCCTGACGGGTGTACCGCGGGCACTGCTAGTGCAGCTGGCGCCGGCGCCTGTTGGCTTGCAACACTATTAGGATCGCTAGCTCCAGTGGTAACTGGCTGTTGAAATGAACATTGCGCAGGTAATGGAGGCGCCGGTGGGACCGTGAAGACGGCCCTGCCAGCGCCCGCTTTTCGGTTTACGCAAGGGCTCATTGAAGCCCCGTCAACCAGTAAGGCAACTCAAGCGCCTGCGTCCAGCGGCATAAAGCTCCAAAATTTGCGGTAGAGCTCCTCTGCTCTTGCTCCTCGCTGCTTCTCAGCAAAGTGCGCTGCAAAGCATCGAGCAAAACGAAAGGGGCGACAGTATAGCAAGAAAGGAAATTGCATGAGTTGGTATATCTTATACAGATAACGATAGAGCAAGGCCACCCATGAAACCAGAGAAGCCCAGGGTGAACGGGCCGCGCCGCAAAGGTTGCGAGCTCCACGGCGGCAACACAAAAGCATAGACCAGAAGGCCGGTTGCGTGATGCAAGAAACTATTCACGCATATCATGGCTAGAGGTAATAGAGCGCGAGCCCCAGCTCGCGAGCCTGTGGGTCCCTTTGCAGCTAAGATCGCTGCCAGCGCATATGAGGACAACCAGCGCCTCAACCAGGGCCAGTAAGCTATAACCCGAAGGTCTATAACAAAGTCCAGGTAGGAGAAGCGCACCTGCAGCCTCCGGCAAGGTCCCAGGAACGATGTTGACGGTAAGCCAGGTCAAGTTCCGTTTTACTATTATGTATAGAAAGACCTATTGCATACAGACGTATATGTGGATGTACGCTAGTCTTCTGTGTGGTGAAGTTCAAGCAGCATGCATCATACGGAGACCCAAGACGGACGCATGTACCCATACGGGGCCCCATGTTCGCACCCTTGAACTAAAGCATGTTTTTTTACACTTCTTCGAGAAGGTCCCCTTGCTTTCTCCTCTTCATACACAATCTTTGTATGCGGTCCATGCTTTACGCCGCCCCTGCCTTTGCAAACTTGGCCAGCTTTCCTAGCAAACGGGTAGAGATACGGTCCGAAACTCATGATCCTATATGGGATCATGGGCACCTAGCTTAGGGTCTGAGCTGGGGGACATGGCACGTATCGTTGGCCTAGACGGTTAGCGGATGTCGGGGAAACATTTGCGCAGGAAGTGCTCGCCTGATAGCATCCGAACATATTGATATGACGCTATAGGAAGAGCACACCCCGCGCCAACGCTATTTTCGTGTCCTCCGGCTCAGGCCCTAAACTATCAGGGGATCTGGAGAAGCTAACGGAGGAGTTTGGGTCCTACGCCAACACCACACGGGCAAGCTGTGGTAGCCTACAAGCGGGTGTGGACAGACAAGCATGGCAGGCAAGCACAGCGGATGCCGAGGGACCTGCCGTGCTCCCATACGTCCATCTTGGCTAAAATACCTGGCCTATCCAGGTTCCCGGCGGTTGTCGGACAGCTGCGAGTCTGGTTCCACTGGTAGGACAACTGCGCTGGACCTCCTAGACTCCTTTGCCTTGCTGCCCCCATGGTGAGCAGGCAGGGTTTGACAAGGTGATGCCTACATGCCGTGGGGAGCCTGGCTGGACGCAGCATCACACCAACACCCCAACGCGCAGTTGCACTGCCACCGGTTCAGCGTACAGCAGAACTACAGGGAGGCAGGGCCCGGCAAAGGTCAGCACGACTCGGAGGGGGGCACCCTTAAGCCGCCAGCAGCAGCCCCGATGACGGCGCTCCCGTCCCAGGGGTACGGCTGCTGCTGCTGCAGCCGCAGTAGCAGCTCCAGGCTGCTCGCCCCAAGGGAGCGGGCCCCACTCGTCCATCTCCCACCCTATCACCACTGCAAGCCCTACAACCATCGGCAGGCGCTCGTCTGCTTCTATAAGGCATCGGCTGAGGCTTGGCCACACGTTGGAGCTATCCGTACCGGATCACCTGTGCGGTAGTGACAGTAGAGCGGCGCTTGAAAAGTGCACCGTTCGACACGCACGGGCGTGGTGGACGGCGGAGCCGGCCGCTTATGAGGTTCCGTACGCTGTGTACGTACGCTGTGCCTAACGTCTACACGTGGAAGGTGCATGTTCACACAGCTGCACGCATAAGACCCTTAGGTACACGAACATGTGAAGTTAGCTTGACCTCCTTGACATGGATCGTTCATACCATGGTGAAAACCGCCCATCCCATCAGCACTGGGCACGTAAGCACCATTGGGCCAGATCAGTAGTACGGTGGGGGACCACGTGCGAACCCCTGGTGACGATCTGTTTTGCAGCCCCAGCAAACCTACCTTTCACTTGTTTTGCCACGTGAATGGGCGCTAGGTGTAACATAGAAATACTACTGCTCATAAAGAAAACAATATGGATAGAGAAATGTGTGCAGTAACGTGTAAGTAACGTGTAGGGCGAAGGATACGGCGAAGTATGGCCTCGTACGAGAAGTTAGTCATGTCTTGTTCACCGAGGGCTTTTTCAACTGCTTGCGGTAGACGTATGCGCATTCGTTTTTTAATTCCTTAACTACATGCCCTCCTAATGGCTTACTGAACGCCGGCGCTTCGACGAAGGAGGTTTGGGATCTTTTATGGCAGGTCAGCTGCAACTCGTGGTAGCATGCACCCTTGCAGCAGCTTCTGGCTTGGTATTATGGATCCTTGAGCAAGGGCATGAGCGGCGACAGGAGAATAATGCTGGCCGCCCTGGTCGTTATGAACGGGTGAGTTTGGGTTTGCAGGGGGTTATTAAAAACTCCTAATGGTTGTTCATAAAGGTTAGGCTTCAATGTACAGGGAATGCGTGAACGCGAGTATGTCCGCCTTATTCCGGATGGCGAAATGCTGCTAGTTAGGAGCCTCTTGCGGCGCATCTACAAATCTCGCGGTTGGACTATCGACGCAGCGTCCCGCGAGCGGGCATGGGCGGGTGTTTTGGCCACAGCGCAGACTCAAGCGGGCGGCAGTTGGCCGATGGACTTCCAACCTTGCGACGTCACGTCAGAGCAGCTCCAAGCGCTATGCCTTGCTGTGGAACAGACCTTCCTGGGAGGCCTTCTCTCCGCACAGATTCGCAAGTCTCGCCGGCCGCGCCTGCAAGTCGAGTTGGCTGTTGACCCGCGGGATCCTCATTCATGGCTGTCAGGCCTGCACGAGGACAACACCATTTACATCAATGCTAACCGCTGGCGGGAAAGCATATCCGATGTCAGCCCCTTGGATTTCGAGGGCACGCTTTGCAGCAGCAAGTTGGAGGCACTTGCACATGCTCTTGGCCATGAGTTGGTCCATGCGGTGGTGTTAAACTTCTTCCCCGAAATGGACGCGACCTCGCCTGCTTACATACCTGACGATAAGCATGGACCCATTTTCATGCTTCTGAACAAACGGCTGTTCGGCCACACTGGCCATGCCTGTCGGCGCCTGTTTACCGTTGAAGGGTAGATGCTGCAGGAGGGGTTATGTATATATCCACATGCGTGTCCAATGTCGGGTCTTACTGCGTTATAGGACTATGCTTCATGTCAGACGCCGTTTAATCTTAGAAGCAGCCGCTTCTTGCTGGCTTTCGTACGTTTTTCCTTGTCTTGTACGAACTGGCCATGTTCCTGAAGACATGTCTTCCTAAAATCATGTCCGTTACATACTCGTTAGGTCAGTGTCAGTTTTGGGGCCAGTACTCTATACACTCGCTAGGATGCCATTTGCCATAATGCATATTGTTTGGTTTACTGGTACGTAGCAGGGGTGCCTTTTGGGGCTGCTGGTGTTTTGGCGTAGGCATCACACCCATCCGTGCGTTGGGATATGACGGACATGTGGGGTAGACCACCATGCTCCTGTCCTACCGCACGGCACGCTGCTGTGTTTAGCATGGACAGTTTAGCACTTATCACGGGGGCCGCACTTATCAGGTATATAGTCGATGTGGGTGTGGTATGCTGTGATGTGGCCATGACCACGACAGTACCGGTATGCAGAGAAGTGATTACATTGTCTGCTTTGCGACACGCCTGCGTCACGTGTGTTGCAGCACCGGTATACGGTAACAGGGCTGTTGCTCTCATGCCACCGAGGCGGGCAGGCCCCTCTGCGCCGCCCAACAGCTCGCAAGCCAGCTAGCTAGCCCGCAGCCCAGCACCTGATGATGTACAACACGGCTTGGGGGCGGACGGGGTGGGTCGGCCTCATGCACCTCAGCGACCCATCCCAGTCATGGCCCTCCTCCTCGACCGGAGCAGTAGCAGTGGCTACACAGCACAGCACCACTACAGCTTCATCACCAGCTAGCTACTACTCGAACTACCTCTGGACACGGCATGCCTACTCCAGTGCTACTACCGGTGTCCTTAACATACCTCCTTCCTCACAGCCATGCCCCTTGGACCGGCGTGACGTAGTAGTAATAAGTGTACCTCCTTTCACTACCGCTATCTTAATACGACACATCGTCTTGGGTAGAGCCCACTATAATACGGCTGCAAGGGGGCTACTCCTAGCAACTCATAGTGAACCCTCAGGCCTCAGCACTAGGCCCAAATCGCTAGGACTCTCTGCTTCGCACAAACCTCAAGAAGCCCTGATACCGTTGCTCGCTGTGGATTGCATCCTCACCGCTTTCATCGCCCCGGCCCGGAGGCTGCTCTGGCGGCGGCGGCGGGGCAGCTGCCGCACCACCACCACCGGCAGCGGCGTCCGCTGCTGCGGCGCTGCCGGGTTGCGGCACCTGCTTGAGCCCCGCCAGGTGTAGCTGCCGCCGGAGACGTGCGCGCTCCTGGTTGCCGTACGCCTCGCACTCCTGAGTACGGCACCGGTGTGTATGTACGGCATGCGGGAGGAGGCAACATGCCATGCATGCAAAAAAAACAAAAAACCCTGCGGTGTGGTGGACATCCAAACGCTGTACGTGTACCGTATCCTAGCAAGAGGTAAGGTACCCATAGCAACATAGCGTGCACTTGAGTGCCCCTCTTGACAATTAGTACGGTAGACACTTCTGTCATGGCGGCTATGTGGAAGGAGACCGGGCGGAAGTTGCAGGACGGCTGCACAGGCCAGGGCAGCCCCTTGCGATGCCTACCTAACCCAGGCCTACTACCGGTAAGCTTTTCCCTGCATCTACCGGTGTCCCGCCTAGCTCGTTAGCTAGCTACCTTCCAGGTCCTCAGCTGGTGCGGCCAGCGCGACATGGCCGCCACCAGGTCCGACCGGCTCAGCACAAGCAGCTCCGAAACCTGCCTGGCCACTACACTTGCCGTACGAGGACAGCCCGTGAGGCAGGAGTACTCGCCAAAGTAGCTGCCGGGCTGCGGGGTTACATACCGTACGTTGGGGCACAATGGGGACATTTGATGTCGTCTTGTAAAAGGGTTGGGATTCAGTCTGCATGAAGGGATACAGAGATGCGTAGAAGGGCCAAGAAAACCACAACCGGAAGTGCAACCGTAACAAGGGAAGCATCGTTCACGCAAAACTACCGGTTGTCAAAACCCCCACGGGTACAAGACGTCTTCCCATGGATCACCAACTCCGGCGCAGCAGCCTACCATGAGCACGCGGAGGTGCCTGTACGGCATCTTGGGGTTGTATCGTACTTGCCAGTGCTGCCTGCGGTAGTCCTGCTCCTCAGCTGCGCAAGGTTTATCAGCACCAGGTTTACTCTCATCGAACCCCGCATTGCTCGCACCGGCTACTGCGGGCAATTGCTCCTTCTCCAGCTTCGTTTCATGGGTCGCTGCAGTTTCTAGCTGTGACTCCAAGTCTTTGTTCGGAGATCCTAACCCTGTTTCAGACAAGATCTCATCCAATGTGCTCAACGCTGCCGGGGCACGACCCATGGGTCTCGGCTCCAGGAAGGGGGAAGCAGGGGCCATATCATGCTGCATAGCGTGTGACATGCACGGCCGCTGTTGCTGTTGCTGCTGCTGCTGTTGTTGTCGTTCCTGCTCTAGGAGAGGTGGTAGATGCGTTCCTCCTCCTCCTGCCATTCCACCGCGATTACTAAAGCTTCCCATTCCCTTCGATTTCACGCCTCCCGACCCGGGCGCCGTTACTGCTATTTGTTTGGAACCGGCAGACGCCACGACCGACCCACGGGTCGCTACGGCGCTAGCAGCCAGCTGCTCATAGGCATCCTCATGCAGGGTGCCCTTAGCTGGAATGGTCGCCACAACGATGGTGGGGCACCTGTGGGTGTATTGCCGTACTGCTAGACGGCCCTCTGCATGCATGCGGCATAAAGGAGGGGGCAGTGTGGACGCAGGTACAGGACATGCGAGAAAGATGCGGCATGACTGTAACTTTTGCCAGGCAACGGCGCAGATGGCTGAGGCGTAATAATACGGTTAGAGAGCAGTGTTGGGAGTCAGAGGATGCCTTGCATGTGCACCTGCAACCGCCCGGGAGATCGAATGGGACCATTCTTCAATCACCTTTCCATGCAATACAGCCTCTGCTGCTGCTGCTGCACTCGGCCCCCTTCCCTTCCCATGTAATGTGCCCGCTGCCCAGCCTCCAGCCCCCACTCACTTATCACAAAGTACAGCTCCGTGTCCCATCCGCCCTCCATCACCACGCACTCGCCGTTACGGAAGGCCTGCAGTTGCAGCCGCGCCGCCAACTCCAGCACCAGCTCCTCACCCCCTTGTGCACCATCACCACCACCAATACCGCCGCCGCCTCCGCCGGGGTAGCAGTAGCAGCAGCAGCGCCGCAGCAGGGGCACCCGCCGAATGAGGCTGGCGTGCAGGTCCCGCAGCACGTCCCGGCGGAGACTGCCCGGCAGACCTGTGTGGTGGTGGTGGTGGTTGTCGGCAGGCAGAAGGGGGAGGCAGCCAGAAGGGGAGTCATGGTGGGGTTGCGGGGCAGGAATGAGCGGATGTCTGGCGGGTGATGAGGCTAGAGCCCCTGGACAGGGCTAGGTAGCCAGCATGGGGACGCTAACAACGCAAAAAAGGATGTCCGCGCAAGCAGTGAAGATCCGCCGTGAAGATGTCAGCAGCAACTATCGTACTACAAGCAAGCCGCCGCAACGTCTTTTGCCGCCCAAGCCATCCAGCCAGCCAGCCAGCCAGCCAGCCACGCAATGCTCGCTCACCGTCCACCAGCGCCCTGTCCACCTCATTGTTGAACTGCAGCTTGGAGACGGTGTCGTAGTAGCGCTTCACGCGGGTGGCCAGCGACCAGGGCAGCGGCCGGCTGCCCAGGAACTCCGCAACACGCGCCTGCGTCTCCGCGCGACTCATCTGGTGGGGTTATTGGGGGTTAGGAGCGTGTAACAAGCGTGGTAGCATGGTGCGTGTAGAGGCAGGGCGACAGCAGCGAGGCCACGTGGGCATGCCACGGTACTAAATCGGAGCTTGCGTCCACCATCTCACAGCACAGCGTAGCACATGTCACACGTCACAGCACACCGGTTTACCCGCATGTACGGAGTACGGTATGTATGGGCTATCATCATGCTGGTCATACCCCGTGATTATACCCGCCTCTCCCCAGCAAGTCTCCCCTTCCTCCTCCTGCTACCGGTACCTCCCCTACCTCGTACTTGTTGGAGTTGCTGATGATGGTGTTGGCGGTGGATACGATGTAGCTCAGCGTCACCACCCCCAGCAGGATGCCGAAGCAGGCCAGCAGCCGCTCCGCGGAGGTGACCGGGTATATGTCGCCATAGCCCACCGTCGTACATGTCAGCACGATGAAGTACAACGAGGTGATGTAGCTGGGGGCCGCGGATGGTGGGGATCGGGAGGGGAGGGGGTTTATAGGATGCACCACACCATATGTTAAAGGGCAGCATGGGTAGGGAATGGGTCTGTGGTGTCAGGTGAAGCGGCTGGAGGGCGGTGGTGCTAAGGTAGACAGGCAGACAGGGGGGTAGCCTGCGTTGGAATGTGTGCTCTTGAGGTCAGCAGTGGGGCAGCAGAACCTGGCATTCAACGCACATGAGTGGTGGGCGGGTAAGGAACCCCCAGCGGCGCCGTGGCTACCAACAAGCCTATGCGGGGACCCCGCACCGCTCGTCTACCGTACTTCCAAGCCTCTTCGCCTAACACCATTTCCCTCAATCTGCTCCCTTTCCAGCAATCCAGCAGCAACCCAGCAGCTAACACAGCCTAACACCATCCCAGCCCCTCTCAATCAGCACAGCATCCCTCCGCCGCCCGTGACTCACAGGTCCATCTTGGATGCGTCCTGCAGCCCCGCTCTCTCCACCCACGTGTCCAGCAGCCGCTCACTCTCCACCAGTGCCGCGAAGTACCAGGCGCACGCCCCCAGGTGCAGCACCAGCACCGCACCCAGCGCGTACAGCAGCACCCGGGGTGCCGCCACTCCCTGCCGCCGCTCCACATGGCGGTACATGTTGGACGCCTGGGCGGGCAGGTGGAGACGCAGCGAGGCAGTGACCGACCCGTGGGTCATTACTCATCAGATGGCGCGCGGGGTGCGTGGGGTAAACAGTATAACATGGATGATGGCGTAAATGGTTGCGACTGGCAACTGTGCATGCAACTCGATTCGGTTTTGCGCTGCGCGGTACGGCTTCGCGGTATCCTGCTCTTGCGCGACCTGGACATTACATGCTTTGAAGCGAGACAGTGCGCGTGTACGGCATTACGAGACGCACACACACCGCGCGCCGACGCCTCACCCGCACCGCCTTCACCAGTTTGACAAGCCGCAGGAGTCTGGTGAGCTGCAGCAGCCGGGGCAGCTTGGTGAGCTGCATGTAGGCGCCCAGCGAGCGCACCATCTGCGGTGGCGCACACGACACGTAGTGTAACACAGGGTAAGCAGGGTGTCACACAGCAGAGGGGCTTCTGAGATCCTGTTCCTCCTCCTCATCGTTCTCCTCCTCCCCGCGGCCTTGGACCCCTATTCCAACCGCACGTTCACCTTCCCTCCCTCGTGCCTGGCAGGGTCATGCAAAGCCCATGCCACGATCCCTGTCCGTCATCGCTTGCTTCATGGACCCATAAACCACGCATTCTCCACCGCCTCTCACGGCACCTCACCTCCTTTCAACGCATCCTCCACCTCCTTCCACGCCACCTCACCTCCTTCCACGGCAGTGCAGCCAAGAAGTCCAGCGCGAACCAGCCCGTCAGGTAGACACGCGCGATGACAGCGCGGTCAGCGATCACCTCGGCTCGGCGGCCGGCGGCAGCGGGGTACTCCCCCTTGCGCAGCGCCGTACGGAAGTTGAGGAACACGTCCAGGAAGAAGCAGCCGTTGATCGCCATCTCCATGGCACCTGCGGGTGGGTGAAGGGGGCGGCGACAACAATGAGGTAGCAGGGCGCTGGGTATGACAAGCAAACGAGCAGATACGGTAGATAGCAGGACGCGGTCATCGATAGGCGCTGTTGGCCTCGGCAACCTGGGGATCGGCTGCTTGCGCTGGGGAGCCTGCGGTCAGGAGGCGAAGCTGTGCTGGAGGCCCTACCCAGAAAGGACTTGTTGTCGTACTGTACGTCAAACCCGATAACGTACGGCGTCACAACTGCCACGTACAGCAGTAGCGCGATGATGAAGGTATCCCTGCCGGAAGGGGAAGGGAGGGAACTGTAAGGAACTGTATCGAGGTGGGAAGGGTGGGAACGTTTGTGAGGGAAGCGAGCATCTGCTTCTGGACAGGGTTGGGGAAGGCGCCTGCTGATAACCCCGTAAGAACACCAACATCACCCACTGCTCCTCTCCCCCCTTTACGCACTTAAAAGCCGAACTGCCGTATCGAACTGCCGTACCATAGGGCCCGGAATTTGGAATCTGGGTGGATGACGTCCCATAACACAAGCGACGCCAGCCGCCGCGTCCCCGCCACACAGCTGGGTGCGTACTTCCATTCCGCCTCCGCCAGAGCATGTACGGCGCTGCTGGCCGCTGACTGGGGCTGCTGGATGCAGCGAGCAGCTGCCGTCAGCAGCCCCTCCCAGCTGCAGACGGAGCAGCGGTGGGAGCAGGCGGGTTGGGCCTCCTCATCTAGGTCCTCCTCCCAATCTTCGTCAAAGCACGGCGGGATGTCAAGGCTTTCCCAAAATAAACGAGTCTGTGATTGATGGTTGTCTGCGTGCTGATCGGGTTGGTCTCTGGGCTGTGACGAGGTTGGCTGACGATTTATCGGCGGAAGCCACGGCTCGCCTTGAGAAGCGGGTCCGTCCTGGCTGCCACTCTGGCGCATACTGCTAACGCTGTTTTATATTGCATAGAAGACACGCGGTTTGCAAGGCATACTTCGTGCATTCGTATGGTCCTGTAGGGTCGCGACTTTTACACTCCTTGCAGCACAGAGCTATTCCGGCTAGTAGGAATGACGGTGTCCTAAAACATACCCTGTGGGTCTATACTTCTATTGTGCTTTACTGATTGAAACCGTCAACTTGGGGCTTGGTGAATGTTTTTCAATGCCAAAATTACAAACGCACTGTCAGTAGTGGGCACACAAAGCTAGCGTTTGGCCACCGGTTGGCTTAGGTACACTTGCATCTAGCTAAAGACAAGGAGACAGGCCACTGCAGGCTTGAGTTCGGGATGCGGATGGAGTTACCTGCCGTACAGCGTACCTGTATCCTGAGCCTTGCAACAGAGTTGGAGCACACCACCGGAACGTTTCCTGTGCACCTTTGTAACTGACTCCAGCCGTGCACATACATAGCACGGCAAAAACGTGTCGTCATGGCCCGTCATAGCCCTCGCCCCTCGGCATCCCCAAGTTTGCAGCATCAGGTCAAGGGAGTTCCCACACCGTGCAGCTCCGGTGTCTGTTAGCACTTCGACACCTGCTCTTGCCGCCGAGGGGAAGCCCGAAAGCCGTAGCCACCACCCCAGTTTAAACCCCTATAACCCATCCACCGGCCACTGACGTTGCCCTGCCTCCGATTACTCCTCCTTCGGGGTTGTGAAGGCCGGTATTACGGCTTTACGTGATCACACACTGAAGCGACGCATGTTCCCACATCAGGTAACTGCTACAATGGCGGGTTGTACGGCAATCAAGTGGTTTTGCTTTTGCGGGTCAACAACGGAACAGTCCCTCATGCGCGTTGGCTGCATTCCTACGGTTTGCGTTATACGGTAATCGTTGAGCATTCCAAACTGGGCAATGTGAGGGATATGCGAGTCACGCTCATGCAGGTGCTCCGGTGCTTCCTCCGTGACTGATTGGGTAGGATTGGCGACAGCAAGCGACACGTTGACCCACTCCTGCCCTGGGAGGATGTTATGTAATACATTTAGGAAGACGCAAACAGGTCGTACCCTCAAGGTATGCAGACTTATGCGGTGCGGTGCATCTGTGAAATTTCTATCTTGCAAGCATGCCTTCTTTCCAAAGCCTCGGCGACCCCATGCGATCCCGAAGCTTGGGTATCCAGGGTTCAACTACTGCGTACATAGCATAAACCTTGTATCATCGGATGCAAGATCAATCTTGGAGCTTGTCAACCATGACGAACATACATATCGCACCACCACGTACAACCTCGACAACATAACAGCATTTAATAAATTTCATTTCAGACAACCAGTAAGGAGCACCGGTAAGAAGTAAGAGTTTGCCTTGTGGTGCGATTCCGGAGCCAAGTCGTACATTGAGATCCTTGGTATTCGCTTGTCAGCCCTTCCACCCCCTAATTTCACATAATACGGAAACCATGGCATCTCTCACTTGCGCCTTTGGAAAGAACGTTGCCATTTCGCGCGGCAGGTGAGAGACCGTCGATAAGTGGCTCATGTGCTTGCATCTGACGTAGTCACATTTAAAGGATTACCCTACGACTTCTCAATAAATACAGGAATGTGCGCCCAGCGGCAAGACGCCTGTCGGTTGTAGCCTCAGCTCAGCCTCAGGTGCGTCAAGGGACTGGTATGCAAGCTTCCGATGTTCGGCACTGATGTCGCGATCTACTCTATCAATGGAGTACTTTAACACACAAAGAACAAACTCTTAGTTTCATTGCCGGCTCACTACTCGCTTGGCGGAATAGGGATGGGTGCGGGGTGTCGATAGAGTACATTGGCAAAATGCAATGCAACGCGAATCCTACCCCTGACATCACAGGTCCCCGTTTCCCGGCGGGAGGTGCTGGGCGCATCCGCTGCGGCTATCTCTCTCCTGTTGAGCTCAAGCCCTGCCCATGCAATCTTTGGCTTTGCCGACGACAATGCGAAGCTGTTCGCGGACTACACTAGCGAGACGGTAAGCAAGCCGTTAACTTCGCTCGTTTAGCTTCCTCAACAGTCGCGTAAGAGGGGCCCAGTACGGTGGTACATTTCGGTCCTGGACCCACGGACCCATCCATGTCTCCAGTGCTGGGTTGTAGTAAAAAGCAGACGCTTAAGCGTAGAGAAGCTCGCCCCCTGCTCAGACTGATAATGGCCATGATACCTGGTGAAGTTCACTTCCTCCGCTTCAGCTTAGGCCGCCAGGCTCTTTCGGCCGCGGAGCCAGGCTTTGCTGAGGCTCTACCCCAAATCTCCCTCCTGGCTTGTGCCACACCCTACTGCTACGCACCCCTTCCCCCACCGCTGTTGTGCCCCGCGCCGTGCCATCCAGACCGCCATCCTTACAAAGGTCAAGTCCACCATCGCGCTGGATAAGGACGACCCGGCCAAGGAGGACAGCGTCAAGTCCCTGCGCAAGGACATCAACAGCTGGGTGGCCAAGTACCGCCGCGAACCCAAGGTGGCGGGCAGGCCGTCGTTCGGGTGAGCAGGCGGTGGGCTTGGTGGCCGCATGTGACACTTGCATGGGAGCCTTGCAGCTCGGACAGGGAATACAAGGAAAGCGCACCCGAGGGCAAAACGCGGGGCGGGAAGATTGAATGCGTGTATCGCTTGGTAGCAAGCAGGGATATACCTAGCACCTGAAGTCCACCTGATTACCTCACGATTTTCTGGCCATACAAGCTCGCCGATGCGTAGCCGGTGTTGGCGCGGAGCCTTACCGCAGTACCTTAGCACGCCATGGCCCGGCTATACAGCGTTTGTGACTCGTCTGCCCGCCGCGGTCCCCACGTGACCCACAGGAACACCTACTCCGCGCTCAACGCACTAGCGGGGCATTTCAACTCCTTCGGGACCACCGCCCCCATCCCCAAGAAGCGCATGGAGCGCCTCCAAAAGGTTGGTCGTGTGGGGCTTGTTGTGTGTTACTGGGCTTGATAGCAGTCTTGGTTGGCACCCTGTGGTATGGCTTGTGCCTCGTCGTACAATTCTACACCACGCAAACCTTCTGCGCAAGCCTTCTCCCATGGAAGCGTACAGCCTTGTCAATAACCCATGCGTTTGCGCTTCACCTCCTGGGCTGTGCGGTGCATGGGTTACCGTAGTCGTGCTTGACTTCGTGTGTCCTCTTCATGTGCTGCAGGAGCTGGACGACGCAGCCACCCTTCTGAGCCGCAACCGCTGATAATCAGGAGAGAAAGCTTGCTGGCCGACGTCCACAGTCGTATTTGGAGTCTGTGCCCGGGAAGCCGCATAAAGGCAGCCTGCAGTTGCCATTTTGTTTTTTGGCGTCGCTGGGTATGAATAATACCGGTGTTTTTTGAGGAATGGAGTGGCTGGAGGGTTTTACAGCGTGAGTTCTTACAGAGCATTTGTATAACAGAACAGTTACAATCGTGCTGGTATCGCCAAACTATTACCCCTCGAAGGGGATATTACCTTCCCAAGCGGAGGTCTAGCGATACAACATTGCAAGCACACCGTATAAGTGAGTGCCCATAACTGTCCTAACACCGGCATCCCATGCATGTATGCATGGGGTTCAGAGTCCTGCAGGCCAAAGTCTTCGTACAGGAAAGGATTGCTGTACCGACTATCTTCAGCGAACCATGCAAAGGGGCATGGCATAGGTCAGCGGTTCAGGAGGCCACTTCAGCAGCCGTAATAAAAAGGGTCCTGGTAACGCAGTCTCGGGGCATTCCTGCCAACAGCTGTACGGTAACTCCCTCTGAATCCAAGCCTGTTCAGTTCTACATCCTGCCACCGCTTGTGCTGAAGGAGGCAGGCAAACAGCTACCACGTCCGATCACAACAAAAAACGCATGCGTCAATGCACAGGGGCGTGCCACCTTTCAAAACGTATTCCAGGGAATCACCATATCTACAAGCCAAGATACACCTGCACGCCCCCCGCTCCTCGCTTTATTAATCAACTGCATCCCGGATCACTTGGCAAACGAAAGCGGCTGCTGGACGTCGACCTCCGGGTACCGCAGTTTGGGCACGTCTTTGGAGAAGCCCGCCAACGTTGCCGTCGTGAGCATGTGAGCACCGGCTTGTGCTTTGGCACGTGCCATGCTTGCCTGCAGGGCGCAAGGACGGGGAAGGGAGCAGATGCTCTACTACATGCAGGGGCAAAACACTCTCTCGAGTTCAACCGTCGCGTTGTAGCGGAAAACGTGCGGCTGGGTGAATGGAAGGTTAGGGAGCGTGTGTGCATGCAATTCGTACAGCGTGGACCGCGTTATATACGAAGTGCCGTATGCCAAGGTGACACATGCGCGCACGCACCTGCAGCGGAACGATGTCCACCGCAACACGTGCGGGTCGCGGCACCGAGCCAGCACTCCTAGGTCGTGGTGAGTTCATGGAGTTGGTCACCGGCACCGGCTGCGTCGGTGCGCCCAACGCCGTCAAGGGCCGGGCCGACCCGCCGGGTCGGCATGCGTTGGCAGCCGCTGCCGCAGCCACAGCAGCCGCGGCGGATCCCAAATTGGATGCGGTGAAGCCACGCGGCGAAGCCGTGCGCAGGACTGTTGTGTTGCTCCGGCGCCAGGCAGACGGGTTGTTGTAGCCGGCGGCAGACTGAGGCCTAAACGACGACGCACCCCCAGGGGACGACAGGGCCAAGGGTACCGCCGTGGCCCATGCCTCCACAATGCCGGTACTGGCTGCGCCGACAGCAGCAGAATGCGGCCGTAAACTTACGCCTGAATCCGCGGAAAGCACGCCTGCAAAGCGCGCCCTTCCTGCGGATAGCGGCCGGTTGCCGGGCCGCCCACCTGGCTGCTGCGGTTGGGGCTGCTCGTCCGTGTTCGCCGCTGGCGGCGCCGTCCCTGCGGAAGATTGGCGTTCCGAGGGCGAGCGGCGGCTGTTTGCTGAGGCGCCGCGAGGTGTGGTGGAGCCGGGCGACCCTGACGGCGAGTTGCTCGATACCTTGCCCTGGAGCGATGAAAAGTAAAAGGACACCACACAGCAGGGTGTTGCACATGCGACGGGCTTCATGAAATTTAAAAACAGAGGCGAACACATGGTACAATCGGGTACCGCGGGTAACGCAAATACACAATTATAACAAATGTAGCAGCACTGGTTTGCATTGCCAGCACCCCACCTTTGCCATCTTGGTGATGATGTCCGCGGGATCACGGTAGGTGAGGGGTCGGGGAGACGGGGCAGCCACCCAGCCGGTGCCGGGCTCTAACCGGCGCTCGTGTTCAGGCCAGGGCAGGGCCTGGGGCGGCATGTCTGGGAACGCCTTGGCCAGCGCTTCCGTCAGCGCCTGAATCAGCAGGATAGCAAACACGGGAGGGGAGAATACCCAACGTGAGGGGAGAAGATAACAGCCAATAGGTTACAGGAAAGCGACAGGCTCATCATGTTGGTGAGCTTCTTTTGCCGTGGCCGGTACTGCCATGCGCCTTCTGATACCGTATCAGGGGCAGCTAAATCGCATTTGGAGGTGCACGGCTAAAAGCCGGGGGCGCACCTGCATCTCCACGACGCGGTCGTAGTTGGGCGTGTTGGGCATCAAGTTGACACCCAGCTCGAACTTGTTGGCGCAGTAGCGGATGTGCTCCGCAAACGCCTGAACGCGTCCCAACTCCGCCTGCAAAGCATGATAATACGGCGACCGTTCATTTTACGCCGAGGACTACTCCTTACACAACGAAACAAAGTATGCAAGCTTCCTGTTTCCCGGAACATGCCCCTTAGGAGAAGGTACCTAGCTCAAAAGGCCCACGTCCTACCTGCGCCAAGCGCGCCACGTGTACTTTGGGCCATATCTCCTGGTTAAACCGCCGAACGCGGTCCAGGTCGCGAGCATGCGCCTCCCGCACAGCGGCGCACTCGATATCGTACGCGGACTGCGCCCAGGTCAGCAGGAGTGGGACAGCCGTCGCATCAGCCTCACGCATTTTAGGAGTGTGCGCGCACCGCAGCCAGCTGTGTGCCAACAAGGAAGCTGTGCAACTTGAATAACGCATCATATGGCATTGCCGCTGTGCGATACCGCGTGAGTTTGCAGGTTGCAGCCATAGCAATACATCAGGCGACAGCCATCACCTCACCTGCACCTCCGACAACGCCTCCTGGTACCTCCGCCGCGCCTCCTCTGTGAGCTGCTCGTTGGCAGTCCGCAGGAAGGTGCAGAGCTCCGAGTGGTCAGCCTCCGCCTGCACCCGCGCCTCCTCATACTCCTCACCCAGCCGAACGCACAGCGCCTGGGGGCGGGGGGGGGGGGGGCAGCATGGAACACGTTGATATGTTGACACATGATAGAGGTGCCAGGACTGCATTCTTTCCCATGTTGTGTTGCTACCTAAGCGCAGCAGCCATGTCATGCAGCAGAAGCGGACTGCGTTTCAGGAGAGGGCAAGAGCAGGTGTGCAAGCAGCGCGCCTCTGAGCTGTGTACGGCGGCGAGCAGATGCGGTAAGGAAATCCCAGACTGAACACCTGAAACGAAGACCTTCCAGCCCTCCACCAACTGGGCCCCAGCGCACCTGGTGCTCCTCCATGGCCTGTTTGACCAGCCGCTCATTGTCCGCGGCGCGCGCCTCCAGCCGAACCTTATGAGCGGTCTTGGCCTCAGCCTGCGGTCGCGGAGTGGCAAGGAGATCTTATGCGAGCGCATCATCAGTCCAACCTTCGCACATATGCCATTTGTCCCCGCAAGTTCGGGCACTTTTACATCCGCCGCTTCAAAACCGCACGGTGTATGCCGAACAAGGGTTACAGGGTCCGCGACTTGCAGGCGCATGCGGCGGTCCGCAACCTTGCCCCCTGCGCTCTGCCCTGCGACTCACCAGCCTGTTAAGGTTGGTGATCTCAATCTCCTTGCGCTGTCGCAGCATCTCCACATGCGCCGCTTTATGGGCCTTGTTGGCCTCCTTGACCGACTCCACCAGCGCTGCGTGCATCGTCTCAGCCTCCGCAAGCCGCGCCGCGTTGAGCTCGTCAATCTGCGCGGGCGGGGATGGAAGGAATGAGGAGAATGTTACTACACGCCCGGTCTGGAAGTTCTAGTACATGTGGATGCCCCGGACTGCCCCGGATGCGTGCTGTGTTGCAGCGCAACAATAGGGCGCAGGAGAGCAGTTCCGAAACCAGTCATGCAACTCACCTGCTGCTTCTTCGCTTGCCACTCTTCTCTTAACCGCGTGAGGTTCTCCTCGTGCTCTTTCCGCGCGCGCACCCGTTCCTCCTCGTGAGCCGCCAGCATCGCATCGCGTGTCTCCTGCCATCTCCCTACCGCCTGTGGCAGCAACGCGCGCGACCTTGCTCACACCGGCAACCAAACCAACGGAACTACCAGGCTGTGTAGCAGGACCAAGTACGGTCGCTCTATAACCAACAAGCTGCGGCATCCTATGGGGGGCTACAGGGCAGCCGTCATAGGCCCATCGTCCAGTTGCACCGAGGCCTTCAACACCCCAACCCCAGCGTGTAGCCCCCGCAGCCCTCACCTGCGCGTGCGCCTCCTCCTTGGCTTTCCGCTCCTCAAGCTCGGCGGCGTGCATCTCACGCAGTCGCGCATTCTCAGCGGTGATCCGCGCGACCTCCGCCTGGTAGCGAGCCTCTCCGTTATCCTGTAACATACAAGAATCCGAGTGCATGACGCTGAGTGACATCCATATCCATGCAATGTAGTTGCATGCGCCCATCCATCATGTGGAACATGCGGCAGCCCGTTTCCAAAGCATCGGCATGACGTGTGGTGCCAGGTGCGTCATGCAGAGCAGCGCCTCCCATCGCCTTTTCACCCAAATGTATCCAGAGCCACACGTCCTCCCCTGCAACCCCCCCCCCTGCACCTACCATGATGGCGAGGTTGGTGGCCACGACCACAGCGCCGCCGTACACCACATCCCGCAGCAGTCCCACCGCGTACGTGTCGTACACCGCCTGCCTGTACTCCTCCATGCGCTTGGCATTGCGGTGCAGCGCCGCCACCTTGCGGCCGTGGCCGGCAGCCAGGTCGGCTGCCACAATGGCCTCCCACTGCTCGCGGATCTGCTTCAGCCGCTCCGCGTTGTTGGCATCGTGCTCCTCGACCACCTCGGACGGCAGGAAGCGGCGCTACGAGGGGCGTGGTGGGGTCGGAACGGTTTAGATCTTCGTTCACGTCAGATGGGACATACGTCAGAAGGCAAGGACATACGTCAGGGGGCAATGTGCCCCTAAGCAACTCCCTAGACAGACCATCTAGTCAATTCGCAGGCAATGCTTTATGAGGTCCAGCATAGGGCTGGATTCATACGCCGGTCAAAAGCGCATCTGGTGTTGCAACTCGGTTGTTACTTCCATGCAATGGCCCCAGCGACACCTAAGCAATGCCCTCGCTACAAGCGCCTCCTCCCGGCGTACCTTGAAGTCGTCACTGTTCTCTCCGCGCATCGGCTGCAGCGGCGCCGAGGGTTCGGGCAATGGTGGCGGCATCGGCGAGCCCTCCGGCAACAATGGCATGCTGCCCATACCCGAAGACTGCCCTCCGGTCAGTCGCGCAGACTGTTGCCCCGACAGGCGGCTGTTCGACACCCGTGCACTGGTCGGCCGCTGGGGCGTCATCCCAGGCTCGACACGAGCACTGGTAGGCCGCTGGGGTGTTAACCCAGGCTCGCCCCGTGCGCTCATCGGACGCTGGGGTGACATCCCGAGGTCAACCTTTGCGCTGGTTGGCCGCTGGGGCGTGGAGCCAGCCTCGGGCCTTGCGCTAATGGGTCGTGGAGGTGTCGCCCCAGTCTCGACCCGTGCGCTGGGAGGCCGCTGGGGTGTCATCCCTGGTTGAACCCGGGCGCTGGTCGGCCGCTGGAAGGCAATCCCAGACTCATCCATGGGGGGCCGCGAAGACCGCCTTCCCGCGCTGCTAGTGTTCTGGTCCCGTCCTGAGAGTCCTCCGGAACGGCGAGAAGACGAGGGCCGTACATCCAGCCCGTCATCATCCAGCCCCTCCATCTCAGCAACGGCTCCGGAACCCTGCTGGCCGCCACCCGTGAATATGGAATCCACCGGCGCCGACGCCTCTGCTAGATCTTCAGCGATGGCTTGAAGGTAATCCGCCGTTGCGCCGTCTTCCCCAGACGGCTTGGACGTGGAGCTCCGAGGGCGTGATGCGGTTGGGGTACCTCCGGTGGCGACTGGGGCGGTTTCGGAGGCAGCTGCGGCCGTAGGCGTGCTGGTTAGGGCGCCCGTGGAGCTGTTCATACCCAGACTGCTGCCTCGCGCGGACCTGACTTGCGTCCCTGACGAGGGACGCGACGTAGGCGGCGACAACTTGTCTGCGTGCCTCTCCAGCCCCATGACCAGGTCGTACTCCGCTGCGGCGAAGGCTGCGCGTGCTTCCGACACCACTATCTGAGGCGAGGAGTAGCTGCCGTTGTCGCTCTTGGGTTGCGCCGCGTACAGGGCGGCTGAGGTGGGCCGGGAGGCAGGGCTCTTCATTCGCCGCTGTGATGCCGCCTGCGCAGCTGCCTGTGCGGCGTCTCGTGCGGCGGCCACCTGCTCGTCTCGCTGGCGCTCCAACATCGCCTTGGCGTCCTCCCAGTTCTGAGTGCGATTAAAGGGGAGAAAGTGGGCGGGCAATACGCCGTGGGTTCGTTAAAGGCTTGTCCTGGAAGACGGGCTCTCTCTTTGTTTTCCCAGTGCCGGCCGTGTTGCGGAGGTGGAGCATGGAGTCAAGGCGCGTGATCGGTAGGATTCGGTAGGGTAGTAACCCTAGTAAGGCCCTGTGGGGTACCAAGGCGGCACCCGACATACCTGCAGCTTGATCAGGTACTCCTGCTCCCAATCCGCGTGCGCTTGGAGGAACGCCTCACGCGCGTTGTCCACCTGCGGCATGACGTACGGCGCCGACGGGAGGGCAGTCTTGCTAGGACGAAGCAACGACGACAGGCTGAGGGGGTTGCCCAATACCAGACGATGCCTCGCATCCCCAGGCGACACCAGTACTATCCTCCGCCTCTGCCCGCCCTGAAGCCATTCCAAAACCCTGGCGCCGGCCCTGGCACATGCTGCAACGTGGTGCCATGCACGCAGTCCCCACACAGCCCATACACACCCGCTCTTGGTTACGGCGACGCGCCTCCTCCACCGCTCGCTCATGGGCTGCCAGCGCCTCCGCCAGCGCCCTCTGATTCGCGTCCTTGATGGCCTCAACCAACGCCACATGCCGCCGCTGCGCCTCCGCCACCGCCGCGTCATTAGCCCGGACCGCAGGCAGCACCCGCATCTCCCGGTGCATGACCGCCACCCGCTCCATGGTGACCTCCAGCGGCTCAGAAATGCCCAGCCGGATGTTCTTGATGCGCTCCGCCCGCAGCTGTCGCTCGGCCCACTGCCGCTCGGCGCGCTGCTCCGGCGTCTCGCTGCGCAGGTCCACACGCACAAAGCCCTGCCCGGGTTGCCATACTGTGGGTGGAGGAGAAAGGGAGGGCGAAGGCAATGCCAGGAAGATTAGCACAGGAAGATTGGATAGCCCCTCCATTGTATAGGGCTGGAGCGTTCGTGCAGGGTCAAGGTAAATGCTACACGGGTAACATGGGCGCATCTGCTGACATGTTGCATACCCTGTCTAGATAGACCACGAGCAGTGGCCCCCATGGGTCATTCCACAGCGTCTTACCCTTGGCCACGTCCGGCGTGTAGCGCTGGTAGGAGCCGCCGGTCAGCTCCGCCAAGCCACGCAGGAAGCGCTCACCGGAGCTGTCCGGGTTGGCATCCGGCGGAATGAAGCCTGCATAACAGTTGAACGCACAGCACAGCACAAACAAACGAGTGAGCGCATGGGGTTTGGAGGCAGGATCATAACCTTGACCATAACCCATCACGGCTTCTTTTCAACCCTGTGGCAGATGCACTGGGTGCAGCCGTCGTCGCCCCGCTTACCGACAGCGTGGATGACGGGCAGCGGCAGGCCAGCAGCCGCCCGGGTGTTCAGGAACTCAAGGCACGCATTTTGGTCATGCGCCAAGCCGTCTGACAGGATGTACCAGCAGTCCGCGCCCTGGTGCTGTTCCGCTAGGTTGAAGGCCTTGAGCAGGCAGGTCTGACCCACCGCGTCCGGCCAGTTCGCAATCCAACGCTGCGCATCCGACAGCAGGTCCGGCTGCGTGGGCATGAGTGCTAGCCCGCCAAAGCTAGTGCCGCCACCGCCGCTGCTGGCGCCCTGCCGCTCGGGTGACGTTGACCGGGAGGCGCCGCCTGCAGGGAGGGGAGGAAGGTTAACTTTCAAATGCAGTACGGGGTGACGCGCTGTCTAAATATAAAAAAATTGCAAGAATAAGATGACGGCCAGAAGCGGTCACAGCGTCTCAATTTGGCTATTCCCTACGCCCCAGTTGCCTTCGAGGTGCTATTAGCTTGCTCATGGCACTATACCTCCAAACACTCAAGCAGCAGTCCAAGGAAGCGCGACATGGAAGCTACCTTGCCTCTTGTACCAAAGCACGAAACCCAGTGTTTCCACCCACCTCCGCTGTGTGGGGTCTTGTTGCTGTATCGCCCTCCAACCTGGCGGCCGCTGTACAGCACCTGGCTGCTCTGCAGCAGCCCCATGCGCTCGCCGTACCCCAGGCTCCAGCTCCAGGCCCCGCCCGCAAAGGTGATCACATCGAAGCCAGCAGCGGCCGTTGCGATTTCGCCTGAGGAGCCAACATGGGTGACGGCAGCGCGTTCAAGGAGTATGGCAGCACGGCGCCGTATGGGACAACCAGGGACGCAGCTGTGCCCGGCAGCATCACGTAAATGGGAGACGGCTCACCACGAGGAGTCCAACCCTCTCTCCTACTGACCTGCCTACGTGCCGACACAGCACTCTATTACATGCACAGCCGTGACCTACTTGCCCCCAACCTCCCCCTCCTCAACCCCACCCTGGCCCACCTTCCGGGTCCAGAAACTCCATGGCGCACCGCTTCATCTCCCGGAAGCGCCCCTGCTGCCGCGGGTTCATGGTGCCCGACACATCGCAGATCACCACGGGTGCGGCACCCCGCAGGAAGCCCACCGGACGCGGCTCGCAGGGCGGCGCCCACGCCGGCACCACCTGCGGCGGCGCCGTGTAGGTCGGGAAGTCCTGCGGCGTGGGCGCCTGGAACACAGGCAGCTCCTCCAGCTGCTCGTGAGGGAAGTCAGCGGGCGCCGGCTCAGGACCCTGTTGGAGCGAAGGAGGGAATGAAAGAAGCAGGGAAGTCAGGGGACGGCGGTGGGGCGCGGAAAGATGGGTTCGGTAGGTACCCCTGGTTAACAGCAGCAGAGCAATTCCTCATCCTGCCAGTGCCCTTTGTGGTCAAGCCCATAAGCCCATGGTCAGACTTAGTATGCCTAGCAGCGGGTAAACGTGCCAAAGGCTCAACCCACCGGCTCAGGTCGTGGAGGCATCATGATTGGCGGCAGGTCAGCAAACGGCGCAGAGAAGTTAAGCCACATGCGCGGGGTGCCAGAGGCATCTGAGCCTATGGACCGCGCCTCCTCCCACGCCAGCTCCTCAGGCGTCCTAGACACGGGAATCGACACGCGGCTGCTTTGCCTCGCAACGGCTCCTCGCCGAAAGGATTTCCGCTGCGCCACAGGCGTCTCCGAGATATTGCGCGGCAGCCCCGACCCCGACGTCCTCCCAGAAGGAGGCGTTTCCGCCCTAGACTCCGCCTGTTTAGCTGCGCCATCCTCCTCACCCTCAGGCGCAGGCGTCGCCTCGGCACTCGGCTCCTCTGCCTGCCCCTCATCCACCGGCTCTGGGGTGGCTGCGTCTGGCGTCTGCATTATGGTGACGGACCTTGTTCCAGAGGTGCTTGACGCCCCCAGGCTTTCCTGTGCTGCTGGCAGCGCTGACGTGGGGCGTGAGGTGGTGGTTCTCCTCCCTGAGCCGCTTGACGCGGCCATGCTCGCCTGCGCCGTCGGCACTAGCGCTGAAGCAGGGCGCGAGGGCGAGGCTTTCACGGGGGACGCCTGTGCGCTTTCCTGCGGCTGCAACGCCGGCGGCAAGGCTGAGGTAGGGCGCGAGGGTGAGGATTTGACGGGGGACGCCTGAAACTGGGTTACGCTTTCCTGCTGTGCTGGCGTTAGGGCCGAGGTAGGCCGTGAGGGAGTCCTGGAGGAGTGTCGGGAGAGGGCGGCTGGTGTGGAGGGCATGGACGCGTAAAGCGGCTCCGGCTCTGGGCCGCCCATCCAAGCAAGCTCCAGCTTCGGAATGGGCTCCAGCTCCAAGCCTGTGTCAGGAGAAGAGGGTATGGCCACTGATAGGTCACGCGGGGACTGACTACGCCGTAGCAGCCTGGTGCTACTCGAGGCCACTCAGCTCTTCAACGCCGCCACACACCACCAACCCCATTCGCTACCATTCCCCATCCAAGCAGTTTTGCACAAAGGCCGCATGGCTTTACGCCCCCTGCCCGCTTGCCGTAGCCCGCTTGCACCCACCCCTGAGCAAGTCCTGGTCTAGGGGCTCCAGATCCGGCAGCGGCGGCAGGTGCATGGGCGGGTGCACCCAGCGGGACGTGTCCATGACGCGCTGCGCAGCTGCTTCGCGCATGAAGGCATCCCGTTCCGGCATATCGAGCTGGGAGCACATGCGAGGGGGTCGACCGCGTTTTCAGGTGGGTGCAGAGGAGACAAAGAGAGCACAGCATCGCCCAAACGTCCCAAATGCAGCTTTGTGACGCCTCGAAGGTAATGTCAAGCAACAGGTGTTGCCTCAGCTTCCAAACATCGGGTTGCCGAGTTCCAGGAGGCAAAATGCGGGACAGCTTTCGGCCTGACGCAGCACCGACGATGAAAACCAGGAGAGACGCACCTGGAAGGGCCGCAACCCCGACCAGTCATGCCCGTGCTTGGGCTGGCCAAAGGCGGGTGGGCGCGGCTGCTCGGACAGCACCGGCGGTGCGGGGTCGATGTACTGCGGCTCCTGCAGCGGATCCAGCTGCAGGAACTCCGGCGGAATGAAGACCGGGGGCGGCTCCTCCTGTCGTGTAGGACATGTAGGCGGGAAGTCCCGGTGAGACCCCACGCCACAGACAGCATGTGGGTATGCAAAGGATGGTTGTTACGACCTCTAGGCGTGACTAAATACGAGCCAGCCGGATAGGCCGTGGACGCACCTTAGGTGCTGGCGGTACGTTAGGCACAGGAAGATAGTCCGGCTCCACAAACGGCACCTCCGTCTCCAAAATGGGCGCCCGAAAGGGAGGCAGCTTCAGGGGTGGCATGGTTGGTGGGGCAGGGATCAGATGCAGGTTGGGCTTGAAGTCATCCCAAGACGGCAACTCCGGCGGCGGCGGGAGCTCCAGGGTGGGCTCGTCCTGAAGCGCTGGCGCTTTGCTCATCTTGCGGAGCATGTCCGCCAGCTCGTCACAGTCCCCCATGAGCTCCCAGTAGCTGCCCTCGTACACGCCATGAGCCTGCGCGGTAGGAACAGCGAGGCAACAGCGTCACGGGCAAACCCCAGCAGGTGTGCTGCAACCCAAGCACTGCCGCTGTCCCGCTTCAACCATGACGGGAATTGTGGCTGGGTGCCGAGCAAATACATGGTAACCCGCAGATGACAAGGAAGGGTCCATGGGTCTGTCGCGCACCATGCGGCCTCCCTTGTGCCAGCCCTCGAAGAACTCCCCCGGAGTGACGCTGGCCTCCACCTCCTTGCCGACAGCTGGCACGAACGCCTGCACACGCGTGAAACGGACCCTTTGTGAGATACAGAACCAGGCGCATGGAGTCACCCCGCCTGTCAACGGTTGCCATCCTTTCCCTGGTCCGTCCATACGCTTGCCTTGATGTGCTCCCAGACGATATTGGGCTCCAGTATCATCATAAGCTGCGGCACGCCCATGTTCACATCCGGCCTGATAAGGGACTTCCATCGTCGTGAAGTTGGACGACGGGTAGGCACGCCCCGGCTGTTGGGCACGCTAGAGCGACTAACACGCTCACGTTGCGGAGCCTACGTGTCGAGGAAGAAGGCAGTTCCGGGCGGAGAAGGAAAACCAAGAATGGAAAATGGATGGGGCACACGGAATCGAGCGTGTTGCGATATACAGGTCTTAGTACTGGTTAAGGGACGCCGTCACTGCGACATATTGCTGCATAATCAGCGCCAACGGTGTTACTCAAGAATGCTGTAAAAGTATGCAGTATGGAGAGCGGCAGCCACCTCATTTCTACGACAACAAAAGCTACACTCTGTATAAACTAAAATAACAGCCTCAACGCTTGTAGCATCCTTACCTGGTGGGGCGCTGGGCTATTTAGCCTCGTCCTGGCCTTATCCTGCAATGTCTGTTGTATCTGGTCCTGTCCATAGCCCTTTCCCTTTTCCAATGTCATCTTAGGTGAAAGGCGTAGAAACCACAGGTAGGATGCTCAGAAGGTAACACCGCATGGGAGCTGTATACAATGATAATACTACTGTGGAATCTCAACCTTTCTTAGAGAATCACATGTCGCAAAGAAAAAGCATTGACAGCAATGCTGCCAATGCGTTCTGGGCATCGCAAGCCTAAGACAGGATACCATAGGTTCCCTGAGCAGACGTAGGCCTAGCCAGTATACGTTTGCGGCATGCACCTAGATGCTCTGCATTGCGCTGTATGCCCTGCGTACTCACAAACACTCATTTTCCGTACCACATCGAACTGTCGGCGTGCTCTGCGCGATTAAAGCGCGGCTACCAGACCTGTATAACCCATTGCTGGTTATATCCTTAGATGATTGCATGGAGGGAGAATCAGGATGTCAGGTTAGCCTTGCCGAGGGTAACGACTCTACCAAAGCAACGTTAGGGCACCTGATTTGAACAAGCTGATTGAATTTATGATATAAATGCTCGCTGTTTCACCAAAGGTCCCTTGGTCGAAGCGTTTCCTTATGTGGGACATGGGCAACACCCATTCGCACACCAAGGGTTATCTTGACAGGCACAATATTGATGCGATCCTTCTTACTTCTTCTGATACTCCTGTTGATCTGATTTTAAGCTAATATGCTTTACGCTGTGTTGGACAGATGTTGTCGGTAAAGCAGTGTGTATGGGCCTACCTGCGCATGCCATGGCATTTGCAAGCGCGCCAACGCTCCAAAGGTGGTTCTTCATTTGCATGACTGCATGCCTAATGAAATCAGTATGCGCCACTCGTAGACATCACGACACACCTGGTTACATCAAGAGCAAGCACCCGTGTGCCAGGTTCTGCCCTCGGGTGCACCCACACAATAGGATGTCATACATATTCCAAGCACCTCTCCCTGGCCTGTGCAGCAACGACATCAAAGCCTTTAGCAAATCCTAGTATAGAAAGGCAAGCCTCTACCGTATGCGTACTGGCATTTCTTGTGACACACGTACTTCGCATGGTTGTCGAGCCGCTGCCTTTTTTCTGCTCGTCACTGGGCGCCAAGATGAACCCCTTGGACACTTACGCAAACCCTTCTCACCGTCATCCCTTGACCAAAGTTAAGATGACAACGCGCAACTTACTCCTTTGGCTTGCAACTTCAGTCCACTTACAACCACACACAGACTCTTATGTTAGATCCCAACTCACACCGTCCTCACTTCATCGATCCAAACTCAGCAACTCTTCCAAAGATCCTAACTCCCACATCCTTCCTTCACAGCATCTGCAGCATCTCGCACACCGCCTCCATTACCGCCGCAGCAGCAGCCTGGCGCCCTTCTTCCGTCGCAAGTGCCGTACCGTGTCGGCACTCCAGCGTCAGCGCCGTCAGCGTGCCGTCGCAGCACTGCCTCGCCGCCGCCAGGAACGCAGCGCCGTGCCGATCCTCAGGCAGCACGACCGCCGCCGGGCCTTGCAGGGAGTTGGAAGGGCGGTAGCCGGAGGCCAGCGGGCGCAGCATGCCTATTGGTGAGGGGAGCAAGGCGAAGGAAGAGGATGTGAGTGGGGTGGACCCTGAATGCGAGAAAGTGAGCCACGGTGCACATGTGCAGCGTAATTCAGCAAGGGTTAGGAAAGACTGTGGTTGGCGACGCTGCGGGAACCTATGTGAAGACGACGCGAGAGGGTAGCTAACACCAGCCCACCCGGCATGTGCGCAGCAACAGAGCCTGCAATGGGCTTCAGACCCCTTACCTGCACGGCGGACAGCCGAAAGCACTGCCGTACTCCAAGCCTCCTGTGTCATGCTCGTGGGCCTGTACGACGAAGACGCAACGGTCAGCGACGCAGCGTCATCCGATGCCGCGCCCCGGCTCTGCAGTGTAGCCACGAACGTTGCCAGATCTGGCAACACGTGCGGCGGCGGCTGCGGCGCCGACTCCGTGGCTGTGGCTGCGGCGGGCGAACCGCCCCCGCCACCGCCGCTGCTGCGCTGCATGGCGTGCTGGATGAGCGTCTGGTAGAGGCTGCAGTAAACGGGATCCACGATGCCAGTCGAGGGAGGACATGGGGGCCCGTCCAGGAGTAGCAGCATGGCGTCATGGCCCTGCTGCTCCAGCGCAGTGGCGACCGCGAAGGCCGCCATGCAACCGAAGGGCGAGGTCGCCGCCAGGCAGAACGGCCCATGGGGCTGCGCGGCGACGATGGCAGCGGCATATAGCTGCGCTAGGCGGGTCATGGATGATGGAGACGACGGCCTTGCAGCGCTGCCGGCAGCCCCCGCCGTTCCGGTAGGAGCGCCAGTGGGAGGCAAGACGTCCGGCATGTTGATGCCGTACACTGGGAGCTGCATGTGCTCTGCTAGGCCTCGTACGGCACCCGATGTGCTGCCGGTCTCGTCATGGATGAGCCACATGGGCTGGGAGGTCTGCATTGGGCTGGCGGCCGGTGAGCCCAGCTGGGGCGCCGCAGCCGCCCGCTGCTCAGGAGCGCCCACCCGGATCGACTGACCCATGGGACAGAGGCGGTTCAGGGCGACAATGGTCACGGCGGTTGCCGTCGATGCACCCGCTTCAGTTGGCGATGCCACCGAGGCCGCTCCCAGCACCGCACTGCCCGCACCATCATGTAGATCAGCGACACTTCCGCCAGGGGAGGAGCCCGCCCCGCCGCCTACCAACACGTAGGACATCGAGCTCGCTGCGCTGCTCTCACGGCCACCACCCTGCTCCTGCGCGCCAGCGACGGCCCCAGCAGGCAGCATCGGCAGCATGGGAGCGCCGTACACCGTAGCCGCCGTTGCTAGTTGCTGCCTAGTGGAAGCGACTCGGTTGTAGCAGCCGGCTGCCTCAGACAGCAGCTGTTGCAACTGCCGGGTAGTGAGCGGCAGCTCCGGGGTTGGCGGCACGGCCGCCGCTTCTGCGGCCACGGCTGCTGCGGCTGCGGCAGCTGCACTTGATGCTCCCGTGGAGGCAGCTCCTGGCGAGCCGGCAGTTGGGATGGGCTCCTCCGGAACAACGGCTGGCAACACACCCGCACCCGCAACCAACTCAACCTCAGCATCCGTTGCCAGCCGAACCATCCGCACAGGCTGGACGAGCATGGAGAAGGAGCGGGTCGCCCCCGCGGCCCAGCCTGCCATGAAATCGCGGACGCTGCCGTTGATGACGCCAGCCGTTGGAGGCGCGGAGTGCAGGAAGACCGTCTCTCCCAGGAAGGGCGCCTCGGGCTTGTGCCTGGGGTGGCATGCGAGAAGGAGACGAGGTTAAATGCTATGTACCAATACCTTCGCGGATGCTGCTGCATCGGATGGCTTTGCAAGCCGCATGCCAAGCTGCGCATGCCTAGCTCCCATCCCAACCCCGTTGGAAACCGGTAACTCCTAACGCGAACAGGGATGCGTCCACCTACGTGTGCGCGATGGACTTGAGGTAGGAGGCCGTCCACAGTGTGTCCCGCACCCGCGTGTCCCATGACAGCTCGTCGATGGCTGCCGGGGGACGGTAGCGGGCCAGGTAGTCGAGCTGCGCCTCGGGCCTGGGGAGGTCGGTGACGAGGAGCAGGAGGGCGCTTGTCATAATGATTTAATGCTGGGGGGCGGTAGTTATGAGCATGGACTGTGCGTGCAGTTGGCGAGTAAGCTACAGCGCATTTGAAGCTATGAAGCAGCCAAGGCAGATATGAGACATCGCAGGTCCACATGTCATGGTGAGAAACCGCATAAGGTATGTTGGAGACTGGGAAGCTGCCAAGGGTCAGAAAGAAACCAAAGTATTGGCTCGTTGGCATCGTGGCAAAACTAAGCGGTATGGGTTGTCACGGGTGCCTACCTGTCCACCAGGGCGTAGAGGTCGAGCAGGAACACCTCCCACGCTGGTAGGGCTGTGGGCGACGAAGCGGCCACCGAGGCAGCCTCAGCCTCCACCAGCTCCACCTCACCGCTCATGCCACCCGCCGCATGCTGGTGCTGAACGGCCTCAATCATGCCGTACAGTATGGCCCAGCTGTACTGCAGCTCCTCCCAGCCGTATCCTGAGCGGCTGTTGGCGGCGCGCGCCTGCTCCTCCACCATAGGCTCCCACTGCCCTCGTGACATGCCGGCCGGGGCCAGACCGCCCACGTACTCCATCTGAGCCGCATGGCCCTGTGCGTTGGTTTCGGAGGTGGACATGAGACATTAACACCGCGCAGGGTGTGGAAATGCCATGACACCCAGATGACAGTACCAAGGACACATGAATGCAGATTTTGACATCCATGCTCTCCGATACCGGTACTCCCCAGTCCCTCCCAGCACGCACGCGTTCCTAAACATACCTGCTCCTCCAGCAGCCTTCCAACCGCCGCAAACTCCGTCATGTCCAAATCAGGCCGCCAGCCCGCAACCCACTCGTGCAGCTGGAACCACGGCTGACCCACCACATCGCAGCACCGCCGCAACCGGGGGTCCTCCAGCAACAGCAGCAACGTCGCATGCAGACCGGCGCCACCTGCTGCACTCGCCGTGGCTGCTGCGGCGGCGGCAGCGGTGGCGGCAGTAGCGGAGGCCGGGGCAGCTGAGGGTGCAGCAGGCTGCAGCTGCACAGCCACCTCGTAAGCCACAGTTGCGGCAAACCCAACACCGATGACGGCAGCGGTGAGGACCCTACGAACGCCGCCGCCAGTAGCGGCGGTGGCGGCGGCAGGACCTGCTGCGGTGCGCCGAAGTGTAGCGGCGGTGCGCCGGCGGGTGGCTGCTGTCGTCGCCCCCGCCCCCGCCGAAGTGGGTGTGGGCGCGGGAGCCAACAGGGGCTCCACGACGGCCCTGGCTGCGGCACAAAGCTGCTGTGCCAGAGCCTGCGCGCTTCGGATGTCCACCAGACGGCTGTTGGGCGGCAGCTGCAGGCTGTAGCAAGGGCACTGCAGCCCTGCTACAGCCGCCTCGAGGGCAGAAGGCAGCCGCTGTACGGCATCGGCGATCACGAAAACGACGTCCACGCCTTCCAGCTGTGAGGCTTCGAATGCAGTCGCAGCAGGAGCTGCAGCGAAAGTAGTGCCACCACGGCCGACGGCCGCTACAGTGCCTGCCGTACGGGTCACAGCTGCAGGTTGAGCCGCTTTGGCGGCGGCATTCAGCGGCACTGCTGACGCAGCCGGGGGACCCGCGGGGGCGGCTGCTGCTGCGGCTGCCCCCGGTAGTGCCCGGGGGCCCTCACCAGGGGCGGCAGGGTTGGCCGCGCTGCTAGTGCCGTACGGGGCCGTACCCGCCAGCTGCTGAGCCCTGCTTGCGTCCACACCCATGCGCTCCAGATACTCCGCCAGGCCGTCCACCTGAGCGAGGCGCGGAATGGGGAAAGCGGTACAGGGGAAGGAGGAGGTTTGTTAGGTACAGACCTTCTCCTTCGACCATACCTCCCACCAGCTGCTCATGCCCCTTCGTTATCTTCTGACATGTGTATCTTACTGGCCAGGCATCTAACGTACAGGCCAGGCACCTAAAGGTCATAAGGGCTTCCTACCAAACGCACCTCCTCCGCTGGTAGCTGCCAGCCTCCCCCGGCTCCTGCGGCGCCCGCACCGACGTCCCGCCGCAGTGTCTCCGCCCAGCCGAACAGACCCAGGTACTGCTTGAGAGCCGTAACCATGTACGACATGTCTCGCACGCCTTGACGCAGCAGGCTGAAGTGGTCGCCCGGCACATCGATGACCTGCACAAGCGCGCAGGCATAATATACCAATACGTTGATGTATACAGTGGCGGCGGGGACTGTATACCATACCCGTTACGCTCCGACACAGCCCTTCGAGCAAAAGCCCGCCCATGGGTCATCCCTCTCCTCTTTCTACTCCTTCCTTGTGCATACGAAACCTCTCCACAACCACACCCAACCTCTTCATACCACACCCAAACGGCCCAACCGTACAAAGCGCACCGGCCCAACCCTACCTGCAGATCCATGCACAGGTCGTGCCAGCAGATGCCGTGGGCGTACATCCAGAACCTGGAGTCGTTGACGTAGTCGCATGCGCCCGGCACGGAGGCGCGGAAATACAGCACCCGCGCGCTCAGCAGCCGTCCCTCGAAGCGGTGTCGCCGCATGTCCGATATTTGGCTGCCCTGCTTCACAGCCAGAGCCACATACTCCACCTGCCGCCGTACCTCCTCCACCGGCATGGCATCGTCGCGCATGACGCGCCAGATGGGCGCGAAGAATTCGTACTTCTGCTGCAGGCTCATGGAGCGCCACTCCTCGCTCTCGCGCGGGTGCACGATGCTGCGAGAGGGCGGCGGGCGCAGGGAAGGGGCAGAGGGGTTTGGGCCTCCACATGCAAAGGGTAGCAAAGGGGTGCAGATGCTGCAGATTCACATGGACGCACCCCGCCCATATCCAGCCCGTGCGAGGTATCCCTACATTCCCCACTCCAGCCCCACCTGGATCCCAACCCGATGGCGTCCCGCCCCAGCGCCCCCAGGATCATCTCCATCAGCTCCAGCGCATCAGCCTCCGTGCACTCCGTGGCGTCCGGCTGGATGGGCCGCACCTGGATGGACGGGGACGGGGACAGAACAGGGCACACGAGGGGTGAGGTGGCGAGAAAGGAGGAACGTAGCAGCTTATATCAACCAAGGCAAAACAGAGCCTGCCCGCAAACCTTCTGGCTGGCACAGCAGCTCAGCCCGTGTTTAACTGCCTATTTGCTACATATGCCTCATATTCAGCTACCATTGACCATTCTAGCTATCTCAGCCGTATCTGCAGCCAAGCCTAAACGCCCCAGACGCACCTTGCGGGCCCTGCGGATCCCTACCTCCCCTACCTCCCCTACCTCCCCAGCCCCGCCTCTCCCCCCACCCCCCACCTGCTCGGGTCGCGGTGTGTCCATGATGACCAGCAGCCCCACCTCGTGGCCCCACTCCTCCAGCAGCAGCGCTATGGCCATGGCCACCGCGCCGCCGTACGAGTGGCCGCCCAGCAGGTACGGCCCCTCGGGCTGCACCGCCAGGATGTCCAGCGCGTTGCGGTGCGCCAGGCTGGGGCGGAGGGAGGGAGGGAGAGAGGGGGAGGGAGCAGGATCGTTGTTGCACGTGGAAAATGATGGAGTCAAGGGACGTCCGGGTAACATGGCATATACCGGTACCATCGGAGCTTAGATTTATTTGTCTTTGCGTGCGATTTGGCGTGGAGGACTGGCTGGCCAAGGAACCCCACATGCCCTCCTCCTTCCACCCTCCCTCTCCTGCCCCCTCCTCCTCCCCTTCTTCCGCCCCGCACCTCTGGATGTCCAGGTCGTTGTCCTTGTCCAGCACGTAGATCGGCTGGTCCGCCCACTGCAGGAAGGCGGAGAAGGAGAAGTACGCGGACTGCGCATTCGCCACACCCGGAGCCGCCAGGAACAACGGCCGCGGCGACGAGGGAGGGCGCAGCACCTTGAGAAGGTTGGAGGGCTGCGGCCGGCCGTCAGCGGCGGCTGTGATGGGGCCGGCTGTACCGGCGGCGGTTTCGGCGCCAGCCTGGCGTCGGCGTCGGCTGCGACGGTTATCCCCGACTTCTTCATCGCCCGAAGCGTCGTCATCGTATGGGTGCGAGGCGTCGGAAGCGGCATCTGCGTCCGCAGTCTCGCCCTGCGCGTGTGGCAAGAGGGAGCCATGTGTGCAGTCAGCTTGGGAAGTTGCGAGAGGTCAGCAGCTCAGCAATTTGAAAGCCAATCCTTGCAGATGTGAACAGGGTTACCAGCGCAGAGCTTACCCCCCCCCCCCGACAACCCCTCCGCACCCACCTGCTTTCCTCCTGCCTCCTGCTGCCGGGTAAGCTGTCCCTCGATGTACCCAACGATCTCCTCCACCGACTGGTGGTCGTACAGCAACGTCACCGGCAGCGGCACGCCCAGCGCCTCCGACAGCCCGCGCCGCAGCTCCATGCCTGCGCGGCTGTCCACACCAGCGGAGATGAGCGGCTCCGAGGGGTGCACGGGGCGCCCCACCAGCGCACGAACCTCCGTCATGATGCGGCCTGCCAGGTGGAGCTGCCGCTCCTCAGGTGACATCGCCAAGAGCGCGGGGTCGACGGAGCCCGCGGCGGCGACGTCAGCTGCGTCAGCGGTGGCATCATCGGCGGCGGCGGCAGCGGCAGCGGCGACGGCTCGGGCGACGTCGGGTGCTGCGGCGTCGAGTGGGACAAGGACAGCGCCGCTAAGGAGAAGCGCCGGAGGAGCGTGTGGCGAGTGGATGCCTGCGGCAGCGCGGATTGCGGCGCTGCGAATGTGGACGGGCTGCGGGATGCTGCCATCGGCGCCAGCTGGCGCCGCCTCCAGCGCCAGCCAAGATCCGGTACCGGCAGCGCTGAGTGTGGCAGCAGCAGTCGCAGCGCCCTCACAGCTGATGTGTACGGCACGGATGCTGGCAAGGTAGCAGGGCCCGATGGCCATCGCAGCCTCGCCATCTGCAGCGGTTGCACCCCACATTGCGGTCATGGAAGCCAGGGCTGCCACCTGTACGGCGGATTCCACGGAGCGCGGCTCCAGGATCTGGCCGTCGGATGCGGGCTCGCAAGCTGCTCCAGCGAACACCTGCGAGCTGTCGGCAGAAGGGCTCCTGGGCGGCAGCTTCTGCTGCGGCAGATCGACTCGCAGCGCGCTGAGCAGGGCCGCAAGCCGGGCTGTATCGGCGCTAGCGGGCGGTGCCACATTGCTAGGCGCCTCAGCAGCGGCCGGACCAGCGGTGGAAGTAACCGCAGCGGTGTCAGCGGCGGCTGCTGGTGCTGCAGCAATGCGAGCCAGCAGTTGCTCCGTGTCTCCAACAAACACGCGCAGCAAGTTGGGAGCCCCCGTGGCAGCATCCCGTGACAGAGTAATGCGCAGCTCGGGCACAGGGGAGCGACCCGCAGAGACAAGCCGAGACGGCAGCGGCGGCGGCGAGGACATGACGACGTCGTGCAGCACGAAACCACCTCCGCTGCTGACCTCTGACGGCGACAACAGAAGCCGTACTGCTGCAGCGGTGGCGGAGAGTACGGCAGCGTTAGTAAGCAGCGGCGTCGGCGGCGGCATCACCGCGGCCACGCCTCCGTCGTCAAAGTCTGCCGAGATGCCGTCCCAGAGGTACGACAGGGCCGGGTGGTCCAGTCGGCCCATCAGCGTGACCTTTGGACCTTGGCGCCGAGACCGTACGACACGCGCGGAATGGATGAGCAACTGCGGCTCTGGAGCAACCCAGTGCCGCTGGCCTGTCCATTGCACCACTGCGCTGGCTGCACCTGCCGACGACACTGAAGACGCTGCTGGCGCGGGCGACAGCAAGGCGTGCGCGTTGGTGCCCTGTGCTCCGAAAGAGCTTACGCCGAAGACCGACGGACCCTCCGAAGTACCAGCACCGAGCACTTCGCCGAAGATCTTGTTAGCGGCCGCTGCCAGTGGTAGCCCCACAGGCCCGCCGCGGGCCACCAGCGAGCCCCAGCCGCCACTGCCATTGCCGCCGTCGCCAGGTCCAAAGGCCTCTAACGGCGCCTCCAGCATCGGGTTGAGCGTACGGAGGTTGAAGGCGGGCGGCAGGCAGAAATGTCGCAGGGAAGCAACAGTCTCCGTGAGCTCCACCGCACCCGCTGCAGCCTCTTGGTGGCCGCCGTAACCCTTGACGCTGACCCAGGCGAAGGGCTGCCGCCGACTGGCTGCAGCAGCGCCAGCGCCACCGCTGCCAAGGTAGGCTGCCGCTGCCGCACCCACCTCAATGGGATCGCCCAGCGGGGTGCCGTTTGCATGCAGCTGCAGGCCTAGCACGTTCGCCGGCGCGACGCCGCCGGCCCGCAAAGCGGCAATCAGCAGCTGCTGCTGCGTGGGGCCGTGAGGAGCGGTGAGGCCGCTGGCTTTGCCGTTGGTGTTGACTGCGGTGGCTACCAACACAGCGAGCATGGGGGGCGCAGCTGAGGTTGCCGAGCTGCCGGTGCCAGGTTTGGCGGCGGTCCGCAGCCAGAGGGCCCGGCAAGCCTCGCCTCGGCCGTAGCCATCGGCGGACGCATCCATCACCTACGAAAAACAAAAAATGGGCAAAAAGAACGGTTAAAAGAACATTTAGCTCATGCATGCTTGGCTTCGGGCTCCCTAGGAGCTGTATGATCTCAGCATGAGGAGTGAAGGGGATGCACCTGCCGGGCAACAACATCGCCCATATTCTTACCTTCGACCTGCCATCTGCTGCCAGCAGTCCCGCCGCCGCCACCATCATGGTTGACTGCGCGACCAGGTTGAGCTGCGCGCCCGCCGCGACCGCCTCGTCGCACTCGCCGGCCCGCAGGCTGGCGGCGGCGACATGCGTGGCCACTAGGCTGGCAGAGCAGGCGGTGTCGACGGAGGCTGAGGGGCCACGCAGACCGAACGTGTAGGACAGACGGCCAGAGGCGACGGCGGATGAGGCGGCGGTGAAGGAGTAGGGCCCAATCTGCGGGTAGCCATGGAAGACGGGTGCACACGCACACATACCATACCGAATGATGTCAGCAGTTTCGAATGAGGTTCATGGGAAGTAGCTTGGATATATGAAGTACAGGCCGGTTACAAATTTAATATAGCGACCCACCTGTACACCATTCCGCTGTCCCAGTGCCTCATAGTCGCTGGAGGCAATGCCCACGAAGACGCCCACATCGGCGCCCATCAGCGAAGCCAGCGACATGTCCGAAGGCACCGCTTCCAGAGCTGCCCGCAGCAGCAGACGCTGCTGTGGATCCATCGTCGCCGCCTCCGCCGGCGTGATGCCGTACAGCTGCGCGTCAAACATCTCCACACCAGGCAGGAATGCGCCGAACTGCGGCGGCAGCGTCGGCGGCTGCGAACTTGCTCCGGCTGCAGCGACCCGCGGGTCGGCCGCATCCCAGCGGCTGAGCGGTACCGCCATGACTCCGTCTCCAGCCAACTTGGGGTCCAGCAGGGACCATGGCAGCGATGACATGCCCGCTACAAGCACCACTTCGGTACGGCTGCGGCTGCGGCGGCTGCTACGGCCACCACGCGTCGCCACTGGCCCGGCGCTTGAAGAGGTAGCCCGCTGCTGCTGCTGCTGCTCAAGTAAGAAGTCGGCAATGGACGCGGTGGTGGGGTAGTCGAACACCAGCGTGGCTGGCAGCTGCAATTGTACGGCAGTCTGTAGCGTGTTGCGCAGCTCGGTTGCTCCCAGGCTGTCCAGACCGGCCTCCATGAGCGGCGCATCGTCCTCCACCGGGCCTCCAACCGCCGTCGACACGGCCTCACGAACCAGCTGCCGCAGTGCAGCGCCGTCCATGGCCGAAGTCGCGGTAATTGCGGGGCCGCTGGCGCCTGCTGTGCTTTGTTGTCCGTAAGCACGAGCTGCCGCATCCGCCGCCATGCGTTCAGCAGCGGGAAGTGTGCGACTGCTCAGGTGTACGCCGGACAGATGCCAAAGGACGTCCGCCGTGCCACCAAATGTCGCTTGGCTGCTTGCAAGCAGCTGCAGGTCGCTTGCAGCCTTGCCGACGGCTGCTGTAGCATGTAGCGACGCACCCGAACCAGCATCAGACAGTGTCATTGCCTGACGGCGAAGAGGCAGGCGGCAGCAGGCGATGTACGACACAACCTGCATGACACGGGGGCCCTCCCGAGCTGCAGCAGCAGCACCGCTGAAGGCACCTTGCAGCTGCATGGTGGCCTCGAGGGCGCACGGCAGTCCGATGATGCCACCTGCGCTTGCCTCGCCCACGTCAATGACGTCCGGTGCGACAACCGCGGCAGCATGGGCGCGTACGGCAGTGGTGGCTGCAGCCGCCTGGGCAGACATGCCGTGCAAGATGCGGCCAAGGTCTGCCAGCCGGGTGAAAGCGGCCGATGCCGATGCGGAGGGCTGCGCCTGCTGCGCAGGGGAAGTAGCGTGAGCTGCGGTTGAGGGCATCGCAGCCAGCGTGGCAGAAAGGTGGCGAATGAATGCGGGGGGGACGTCTTCGTCCAGCTCCTCTCGCCGTGTCACGACCTCCAGAGCACCACCGGCACGAACAACGCACATCAGCGACGCCTGGGGCGAGTCTTGCTGCGGTGGAGCCATGAGACTGCTGACGTCCGAAGGGGCGTGGAATGCTACCCCCGTCAAAGCAACCTCAGCAGCAGCAGCCCCGCTGGTACCGGCATTCGAGCCAGCGCCGGCGGGAGCCAGCGCGGGCGGCTGAAGCAGCGTCACTGCTGCCGCGCAGATCTCCAGCAGGAACCCAGTGGGCAGCAATGCAACACATTTGCCGGGGGATATGAAGCCGCTGCGCAGGAACGCCAGCTTTGCTTGGCGGAAGTCGCACTCAAACACCGCTATCGGCTGTCGTACGTCGGCTGGCAGCCCGACAATTGCAGGGGGCAGCGCGCGCGCAAGCAAGAGGCTCACGGGCGGTGACACCCACAGGCTCTGGTTGCGCCAGGCCAGATCCTCGGCCACGGAGGAATCAGCTGAAGCGGCGGTCGAGTCAAAGGTGGCGGCAGGGGCTTGCTGCAGCAACACATGCGCGTTGGTACCCTGGAAGGCGAACGCGCTGACGCCAGTGACCGCAGCCTCACACTCCTTGGGGATCGCCAGGCCGGCCACACTGCGCGGCAGCAACCATGACCCTTCCGCGCCGCCCCCTCCAGCGGTCGCAGTGAGTGCTGACGTGAGGTGCGGGTTGATGGTACGGAGGTGCAGGACTGCATGCGTCTGGTGTGCTTGCAGCGCTAGCAGCGCGTGGGCTAGGCCCATGACGCCGCTTGCAGCTTCGGTGTGACCGATCTTGGACTTGGCGGCGGCGATCGCCAGCGGCGGGCGAGAGCCGGACTGCAGCACTGCTGCCGCCGCGCCCACCTCGATGGGATCGCCCAGCGGGGTGCCGGTGCCGTGCATCTCCGACGTAGTCACTTGCTGGGCCTGCAAAGAGCCGGCACGGACAGTTAGCTTGCAAGCGGAAAACAACACAGCTCAACGTGATATAGCTTTGTCAGCAGGAACGGTACACCCAATTTTCCACAAGCTCTTTAGCCTACCACCATCGTTACTGGCAACTAATTTTATTAACTCACCCGCAGCCCTGCCGCTGCCAGTGCCTCCCGTACCACCGCCTGCTGCGCGGGTCCGTTGGGGGCCGTCAGGCTGCTGCTGCGGCCGTCCTGGTTGACCGCAGACGCCCGTACCAGCGCCATCACATCACCACCAGCAGCACCACCCTCTACCGCCTGCCGCTCTGCCGACACACCAAGTGCCGCCAGCACCAGTGCACCCACCGCCTCGCCACGCACGTAGCCGTCGGCAGCTGCATCCAGTGTCTTGCAGCGGCCATCCAGTGACAGCATGCCGGCCTTCTGGAACATAGCAGTGGGCTCGGGGCTTAGCAGCACGCCCACGCCAGCAGCCACTGCGGCCCGTGAGCGGCCCGTCAGGAGCTCCGTGAGTGCCCAGTGCGTGCCGACGAGGCTGGACGAGCAGGCGGTGTCAACGCTGACGGCGGCGCCGGAGAAGCCGTACAGGTACGATAAGCGTCCGGAGGCGACCGAGAGGGCACCGCCGGTGGCACCATAGGCCGAAGCGCCAACGCCAGCACGCCTGAGACAGCAGTGGTTAAGCAGGCGGGAAAGCTTTCAGTCTGGGGGTGTTTGATACTCGCCTCTTGGGACACTGAATGTGGACGCTTGTGTTGAATACTAGGTATAAATAGCAGAATTGCACCACCTTGGCCCTAGGTTTCTTACCTGCAAACCCAGTTGGTGTACTCCGCACTCGCAATGCCGACCGCCACCGCCGTCGCCGTACCCAGACCCGCCGCCATCCTGGCCGTTGCCGCCGCCAAGGCCTCATGCGCCACATGTAGCAGCAGCCGCTGCTGCGGGTCCATGAGCGCCGCCTCGGGGGCGCTGATGCCGAAGGCGGCGGCATCGAAGAGGTCGAGATCAGGCAACCAGGAGCCGAAGCGCGCATGGGCGTGACCGGAGGAGTGGCACAGGCGGTCCACATCCCAGCGACCCAACGGCACGGTCGAGATGGCGTCGATGGGGTTCGAGCACGACATGGCGTCCTGCGCCGAGCGACTCGACATGCCCATCAGACCCACAAGCGTGGGCGCCGAAGTGGGGCCGGCCTGCAGCCGTAGCGCGGGCGATAGGGCCTGCACGTCAGCAGCGGTCGCTGCCGCAGCTGCGTCTGCAGCCGAGACGGCGCCAAGCTGTCCTGCGATGAAGTCTGAGACTGCGGAAACGGTGGGGTAGTCGAAGACCAGTGTTCCCGGCAGCTGTAGTCCCAGCCGGCCCTCCAGTGCGTTCCGCAGCTCCACCGCACCCAGGCTGTCCAGACCTGAGCCCATCAGCGGCGCGTCGGGAGCCACGGAGCTGCCCACCACGCCACGTACGCACTCCTCCACAGCCGCTTCCACCTCCTCCTTGGTAAGCGCGCCCCGGGCTCCACCGGCTGCTCCAGAAGCGGCGGCGCCAGGTCCCGATGTCGTGCCTTCGGCGGCGCTGACGGCGTGAGATGCGAAATGGGCCAGCAGCGGCGGCGGAGCACGACCCTTGAATCTCGCCATGAAGGCACGCCAGTGGAACGGCACGGCTGCGACAACGCTCGGCGGTGCCGCTGTTGCCAGCCCGCCGCTGACGCCACCGCTTAACGCAGCCAGCACACCCTCTAACGCGGCTAGCCCAGCTGCAGGCGTCACGAGTCCCATGCCGGTGCGCTCCACACGCGCCGCCGTCTGTGCGTCATGCGCTGCCATGCCTCCACCCGCCCATGCGCCCCACTGCACGCTGCTGAAGGGCAGGCCGCGAGAGGTCGCCAGTGCTGCTGCGGCATCCAGGCCGGCGTTAGCAGCGCTGTAGTTGGCCTGGCCGGGAGAGCCCATCAGGGACGCGACAGATGAGAAGAGAACGTGCGAGGCGCAGGGGTGCAGAGCAGCAGCGGCGGCGACGCTGGCTGCGGCCGCGGTCTTGGCCGACAATACGGCACGTAGGCCGTCAAGCGTCTGTCCGCCAAACGTGGCGTCGCGCAGTACACCGCCAGCGTGGAGTACGGCAGTGACGGGAGACTCCAGCGCAGCGGAGGTGATGGCGGCATGCATGTCTGCAACAGCAGCGCCGTCGCATCCGAGAACTGTTACCTGGCACTCCTGTACGGCCGTTTCTCCGCCAAGCAGCGCCGAGGCGGCGTCGTACGGCAGTTTGCCCGTACGACTGAGCAGGACAACACGCCGGAAACCGACCTCCGCCAGCCATCCAGCCACCAAGGTGCCCAACGTGCCTGTGCCGCCGAGCACTAGCGCCGCTCCCTCTTGCCGTTGACCTTGTGCCAGCGCTCCTGCACTCGTCAGTTGCAGTGTGCCCGCTGAGGCGGCGGCGGCAATGGCCGGCGGCGCTACTGCCGCTGACACCACCACCTTGCCGACATGGCGCGCCTGCGACATCTGGCGGAGGGCAGCTGCGACGGAGGCGAGGCCATGCACCGCGCTAGGCAGCGGACGCAGCTCTCCAGATGCCAGCCCAGCAGAGACACGAGTAAGGCCACGGTTGAGGGTGGATGCAGGCATGAAGTCCACTGCCAGCAGCCCGTACCGCACGTCGGGGCGCTCCGCCTGCACGCGCGCCGGAGACCAGATGTCGCGCTTGCCGATCTCCACCCAGCGCCCGCCGCGCGACAGCGTAGAAAGGCTGGCCGACACCATGCCGGGGCTGGTCAGGCTGTTCAGCACAACGTTGACGCCTCTTCCAGCCGTTGCAGCGGCTGCCTCATCCGCGTATGCGAGATCGCGGCTGCTAGACACGTGGTGTACACCCAAGCCGCGCAGCAGCGCACGCTTAGATGGGCTGCCGGCAGTGGCTACAACCGTAGCGCCCAGTGTCGCCGCCACCTGAACAGCCGCTAGACCCACGCCACCTGCCGCCGCCGGCAACAGCAGCCTCTCTCCAGGGCTGAGGGCGGCCGCCTGTCGCAGCGCAGTCTCCACTGTCACGAAGACGGTTGGCGCGGTGGCGGCCTGCTCAAAGGTGAGCTGAGGCGGCATGGGCACCAGCGTCTGTGCGCTTGCAACCACATGCGAGCCCAGGCTGCCACTGGCGAGGCCGAAGACAGCCCTTCCCGGTAGCGCCATTGCATCCGTCCGCACGCCAGCAGCTGCCGCGGCTGCAGCTTGCTGCAGAACATCAGCCGCCGCTTGCACAACGACACCCGCGCAATCGCTGCCCGGCGCGCCAGGGTCTCCCGGGTACATGCCCAGCACGTTGAGCACGTCGCGGAAGTTCACACCCACCGCCTGCACGCGCAGCAGCACCGTTCCTTCTGGGCAGAATCCGCCAGCAGCAGCAGGCTCCAGCGGCACTGGGACCAGGCTGTTGAGCGAGCCGCGAGGCTGCGGGGCGAGTAGGTATGGCGTAGAAGGGGGCGCAGCAGCGGCGACGACCGGGACCAGCAGAGCGCTGCCGGCAACAGCTGCGCGGTGGGAAAGGCCGTAGCCATCTTGGGCTCCTCCAACAGCACCTGCTGGTGGCTGCGGCAGCATGTGTAGCACTGCCGCCGGTGCAGCAGCGGCGGCCGCAAGAACCCGGCGGCCAGCAGCTGCCGCTGCAGTGCCCACGGTGAGGCTGCGTGTGGGGAATTCGGCATGGAAGGTACGAGCCATGCCGGATAGTGCGGCAGCGGGAAGGCTTGCAACTGTGGAGCCTCCGCCGGATGCTGCAGCTCCGACCAGCTCGGCGGCCACCGGCGGCGCCGCTGCACCTAGCAGGAGCTCCCCTGCGGTAACTCCAGCCACGCTGAGCTGCTGTAGCGCCGCCATGGCTGCAGCGGTGTACGGCAGTAAGCTAGCGTCTGATGCCGCAGCAGCCAGAGCCGACGGCAGCGCAAGGGCGCTCGTGCTGGACGTGGGCACATGGGTGACGTCCGTGGGTTCCGAAGCCACCCACGTAATGTCGTACAGCATGTCACGCTGCACCGCTGCCGCCTCAAGCTTCGCTGCGTCTAAAGCGCTGCTGGCAGCCATGCTAGCGGCAGCGCTGGCAGCGCCGCTGATGGGCTTTGCCTGCAAGTCGTGCAACGCGCAGACCACAGCGCCGGTGCCGTCCATGAGAACATGGTTTCGGTGCGTGGCAGCGGCAGTAGCACCCGCGTCCTCAGCAAAGCAGAACAAGGCCTCCTCGTCGTACATGCCGCCGGTGGTGCAGGTGCTGCTGCCGCCAGCAGTTGAAACCGTAAAGGCCTGTAGCGATGCTGGGACGAATGCACCAGACTTGGAAGAGCTGCCGCTGCTGCTACCGCCCACCGCTGCCCCAAGCTGCAAAGCCCCGTCCAGAGCTGCCACATGCACAAAGTAGCCGTCTCGCATGTGGTCAGGGCGGACCGCCAGGCGGCCCGTCGCAAGACCGGCCCGTGGGTCGGTGTGTACTGTCTGCAGGGCCTGGAAGGCAGGCCCGTACTGCAAGCCGGCCGCAGCCATCTTGCCGTACATGACAGCAGTGGGCATCGGAACCGGGCAACGGGCGCGCATCGCGTCAGCTGAGACATGCGCCTTGGTGGTAGAGGCTGGGGTTTCAGCCGTCCGGAGCGTCGCCGTGGCGGAGGCGCCAGGGGATGATGAGTTCCGGAGAAGCGCCACCTGAGCGGTCATGTGCAGCGTCTGCTGGGCTGCTCCAGCATGGGAGCGTGAGATGACCTTCACGGCACCAGTTCCAGTGTCCAGTACGGCAGCAAGCTCCAGCGACGGTACGGCAGGGGGCTGCTTGCCACCACAACCGCCGGCTGGCGATGGAGCGGCCGGAAGGGGCATGACGCAGGGAGCAGCGAACCGTACATCCAGCAGCACTACACCGGTAGCGGCGGAGCCGGCTGCAGCAGCGGGTGTGGAGGCCACGGCGCTTGCGACCGCCAGTTCCAGGTACCCAGCTCCAGGGAACAGCGGCTTGCCGCCTACAACGTGGTCGTACAAGTACGACACATGCGGCGAAGGTAGCGGCAAGACGATCTCGACCGTGGGGGATACACCCTTGGCGGCAGCGCTGCCCGCCACGCCGGTGAGAAGCACCCTGGCGGTGTACGCGAGCGGATGCCCAACCGGCAGCGGTACCAGCCGCTGGTAGTCCTGCCGCCGCCATTCCAGCCCTTGTACGGCGTCGGCGCTGCTACTGTACGAAACCTCGCCAGCACCCAGGCTCCACCGGCCGACGCCGCCAGCGTCCTGTGTTGACGGCAGCCTCACGACGGCGTGGGCGTTGACTCCGCTCATGCCGAAGGAGCTAGTACCCGCGAACGCCACGTCACCAGCCTCCGCTCCGGTCGCCATCATCAAGTCCACGGCGGGTGCTGCCTGGATGGGCAGCCGCGCCACCAGGCCGCTGCTACCGCTGCCGCCAGCGCCATCGCCCAATGTGGACGCGACATGCGGGTTAATGTTGCGGTAGCGCAGTGGCGGCGCTGAAAGCTGCGACAGGAAAGCGACGGCTTGTAACATTCCCGCCAGGCCCGCGGTGCCCTCCAGGTGTCCCGTAAGGGCCTTGACTGCGCCCAATGTCACGACCGAGGATGCTGCGCCAGATCCGGAAGCCGGCGCGGCCTGCAGGAGGGCCTTGCGCAGGGCATTGCTCTCGATGGGGTCGCCTAGCGGGGTGCCTGTGCCGTGCGTGGCGGCGAACGCCAAAGCATGCGTGCCCGCTTGTGCCATTGCAGCTGCAACCAGCGCGGTCTGGCTAGGTCCGTGTGGCGCCGTCAAACCACTGCTGCGGCCGTCCTGGTTGACCGAAGAGCCAGCTAGCACAGCGTGCGGCCGGCTCGCGCTGGAAGCTGGTGACCCATGGGTCTCGAGCATGATGGCGGTGAAGCCCTCGCCGCGGCCGTAGCCGTCGGCCTCGGCGCCGAAGGCCTTGCAGCGGCCGTCCGGTGACAGCGCCTGGACGCGGGTCATGGCAGCGGTGGCGCCCTTGGGGAGTAGCATGGCGTTGACTCCGGCGGCGATGGCCGCAGGTGACTCGCCGGCTCGTATGCTGGCAGCAGCGAGATGTGCTGCCACCAGGGAGCTCGAGCAGGCGGTGTTGGTCGGGACACACGGACCTGCGGCGAAAGACAACAGCGTATGTGTTAACGGGAGTACTCGCGTAAGACGCCATGGACCCTTCCCGGTCATCACCGCACCTGTGAGGCCGAACGTGTATGACACTCTTCCCGCCATGAATGCCAGACCGTTGCCGGTGACCGCCTGTGCACTGCTGGCCTTGCCGCCGCCGGGGCCGTGCAGCAGGTCGCCGTACTCGAGCCAGATGCAGCCCACGTAGCAGCCGGTGGAGGTACCAGCCAGGGTTGCAGCGGGCCTGTGTAAGCGAAGGGCAGGAAACATTCAAACACGAGGCTACATGGTTCCGTATCACAGAGGCGCTGTGTCAAGCGGTAAGCAAGCTGTTGGCTATAGGGCCGGCTACTAGCCGTAATGATGCCATGTCATCAACCAGCCGGGAGCGCACCTGCCAGCGTCAGTAAAGGCCGCTAGGGTCTCCTCCAGCAGCAGCCTCTGCTGCGGATCCATGAGCGCAGCCTCGCCCTCGCCCAGCCCGAACGCCGCCGCGTCGAACTCGTGCACGTCGTGAACAAAGGTGCCCAGCCGCGTGGCGACACCGTCTGCAAAAGGAGTGATAAAGGGTTAAATACGGTCCTCCTTTCTCCTAGCTCTGCCTTCTTGCTCATACCGCGCACAAAATGTAGGCAACATGGCGCTGACCAGCCGAACACGTGTGCCAACTGGCCATCACCAACTTTCAGAAGGCAACCACCGCTCGCTTGCTCCACTTACCTGTACGAGCCATGTAAGAAAACTCTGGATCCCAGCGACCATACGGCGCCGGGCTGTGCAGCTCAACGCTGTCCCGGCCCGCCTCATGCAGCCGCCGCAGCCCTGTAATACCGCCCGCGTAGCGCGTGCTGATGCCCGTGACCAGCAGAACACAGCCGTCCGGCCCGCCCCGTGCCGCCGCCGCCGCAGCTGAGCGGTGCCGGCGTTGCCGGCGGTGGGTATCTGGCACCACCAGAGCACCCGCGACGGCGGCGTCACGGCGGCGAGCGCGACCAGTGGCCGCCTCCGTTGCTGCCTCCAGCTCCGACTCAAGCTCCTCGGACCAGTATTCTTCATCCTCCTCATCATCGCTCGCTGCGGACACGTCAGAGAACTCCTCAGCGTCATCTGCGCCACCCGCGGCAGCGGCACCAGCAGCGGCTGACGTGCCCAGCTCGCCGGCAACATAGCCCGCGACGGCGGCAGCTGTGGGGTAGTCGAACATGAGGGTAGGCGGGAGCTCCAGGCCAAAGGTGCGCGACAGCTGGTTCCGGAGCTCAACGGCACCCAGGCTGTCCAGACCGGCCTCCATGAGGCTAGCGGTGGGGTCCAGGGAGGACACGCCCATGACGCCGCGAGCCACCTCCGTAACAGTGTCAAGTACGGCAGTTGCTGAGGTTGCAGCGCTTGCTGAGGGGCTGGCAGCGGCCTGCTGGCGGCGGCGTCGGGCAGCCTTTTGGCGGCGTGACTGCGAGGATGCGGGAGCAGCGGAAGCGCCGGAGCCAATGGCGGCGGTGGTGGATGAGGCTGTGAAGTTCGAGAGGAAAGCTGGTGCAGGGCCTGGCAGGCGGCGAAGGAAGGTTGGCCAGCGGAAGGGGTTGGCCGCGACCACGGCATCCGGACCTTGCGCGCGGGAGCTTGCCGAGGCTGTTGGCACTACCAGTGAGGCAAGTACACCTGCGGAGACGGTAAGACAGAACGGGAAGAGTAAGCGTAAGCCGCTGCAGGGCTAACGGTTTCCTAGATCAGCCTAAACATATACGGACACGCTCAGCCACTCTGCAAGTTGCTAATTGTTTCTCCGAGCTCGTACCTTGCAGCGCCGCCAATCCCTGCTGCGGCTGGATGAGCGACATGCCCATGCGCTCCACACGCGCCGCCGTCTGTGCGTCCTGCGCCGCCATGCCGCCACCAGCCCATGCGCCCCACTGCACGCTTACCGCCGCCACACCCTGCGCCACGCATGCGGCCGCGTAGCCATCCAGACCGGCGTTTGCAGCACTGTAGTTGGCCTGTCCCGGAGCACCCAGAAGCGAGGCAATGGAGGAGAAGAGCACCTGGCCAGCCATGGGATACAGCCGACTCAGCGCTGCAAGGTGCACCAGAGAGGACTGCTTCGGCGCCAGGACCTTGCGTAACGACCCATGGGTCTGGTTGGGAAGGGTTGCGTCAGCAAGCACTCCTCCAGCATGTACCAGCAGTGTGACAGGTGGAAGCAGGGCATTAGCGGCTGACAAAGCAGCGCCGTCGGCTGCTGAGGCAGTGTCGCAGGCGGTGATGGTGACGGCGGCGCCGCCAGCGCCAGCACTGCTGTGGGGGCTCGTGGCGAGCAGCCGAGCTGAGGCATCCGCTGGGAGTGCGCCGGTGCGGCTCAAGAGGTGGATGTGCGAGGCGGCGTTCTGCGCGAACCACTCGGCCAGCAGAACACCCAAGGTGCCGGTGCCGCCCGTGATAAGGATGCGGCCTCCGCTCAAGGAAGCGTCAGCAGCAAGAGATAAAGGTGGAGTTGAAGCCAGGTGTTGTGCGAAGTTGTGGTGCTGTGGAGGGATGCCTGCCGCCGACACCACCACCTTGCCCACATGGCGCGCCTGCGACATCTGGCGGAGGGCAGCCGCGACGGAGGCGAGGCCATGCACCGCGCTAGGTAGCGGCCTTAGCTCTCCAGATGCCAGCCCAGCAGAGACACGAGTCAGGCCGCGGTTGAGGGTGGATGCAGGCATGAAGTCCACTGCCAGCAGCCCGTACCGCACGTCGGGGCGCTCCGCCTGCACGCGCGCCGGCGACCAGATGTCGCGCTTGCCAATCTCCACCCAGCGCCCGCCGCGGGACAGCGTAGATAGGCTGGCCGACACCATGCCGGGGCTGGTCAGGCTGTTCAGCACGACGTTGACGCCTCTTCCAGCTGTTGCGGCGGCTGCCTCTTCCACGTATGCGAGATCGCGGCTGCTAGACACGTGGTGTACACCCAAGCCGCGCAGCAGCGCACGCTTAGATGGGCTGCCGGCAGTGGCAACAACCGTAGCGCCCAGTGTCGCCGCCACCTGAACAGCCGCTAGACCCACGCCACCTGCCGCCGCCGGCAGCAGTAGCCTCTCTCCCGGGCTGAGGGCGGCCGCCTGTCGCAGCGCAGTCTCCACTGTCACGAAGACGGTTGGCGCGGTAGCGGCCTGCTCAAAGGTGAGCTGAGGCGGCATGGGCACCAGCGTCTGCGCGCTTGCAACCACATGCGAGCCCAGGCTGCCAACCGCTAGACCGAATACTGCTTTGCCCACGGCGTGCGAGACAGGCGCGTTCGCCGTGCTTTCGCCCAATGCCACTACCACGCCTGCACAATCCCCACCCGGCGCGCCTGGATCTCCTGGGTACATGCCCAGCACGTTGAGCACATCGCGGAAGTTCACACCCACCGCCTGCACACGCATTAGCACCGTTCCTTCTGGGCAGAACCCGCCAGCAGCAGCAGGCTCCAGCGGCACTGGGACCAGGCTGTTGAGCGAGCCGCGAGGCTTGGGGATCAGCTGGTACGGCGCAGCAGGTAGCGTGTCCACGTCCGATGGAAGCAACCTTGGCACATAGCGCACAGCTGCGGACATGCCAGTGCCATAACCGTCGTACATGGATGCGCTCGCCGACGCCGTAGCAGGTGCAGCTGGGTTGCTGAAGAGGAATCCCGGGGCCGGTGGGTGCTGCAACCGGCCTGTTACCGTGGCTGCTTGCTTTGCCGCCAAGGAATCGGCTTGTGTGCTGCTTACCATGGTCGTTCCTCCCACCTCCTGTGCTACCGTGCGCAGTAGCCCTTGCAGGCTGTAGCAGCCGGATGCAACCGCTGGCAAAGCTGTCGGGTAGGCGGCACCGGCGGCCACACCGGCAGGCGTCTGCAGGACAGCGCTGGCAAGGCGTGCAGCCGTAGTGGACTGCGCGGCTTGCAAGGCATGCGCCAGGAGTGTTTGAGAGTCACCAGCAGGCGGCGCAAAGCGCAGCCATGCAGCAGCCGGTTCCGATGCAGCGACTTCGGCTCCTTCAGCGGGTAGGGCATCCTCCGCCAGCCAGTGCACCGAGTAAAGCATGCTGAAGTCGTCCACTCCTGCAGACGTGCTGCCACCCGCAGCTGAGGCGGCAAGGCTTGTGGCCTGCGTTGCCGACGCTGCTGCCGATGCGGCGGCGGCACCAGCAGGGGCAGACTTGCTGACGGCACGTGACTCCAGCCCGACGACCTGTACGAGCTGCGCGCCGTACATATCGCAAAGGGACACGTCACGGAAGAGCGAATCGCCCTGAGGTGCGCCGCCAACTGCAACCGCATGCAACTCATCAGCACCCTGCACGGCCTGCTGCACATGCGGCCGGTAGGAGAGTGGAGACACGGGCGCTGCGGGCGCTGCAGCCGAGGAAACACCGGCAGCGACGAGCTGCGGAATGGACACGGCGAAGAGTTTCACCGCCACCGGCACAAATGTCCGGTGCCGAGGTGCCGCTGGTGCCTCACTGCCGACGATCGCGCCCTCCTCACCCTCGACGGTGCTGGTGCCGGTGCTGCGGATTGCAGCCCCCAGCTGGAAGGCGCAGTCCAGCAGCGCGGGGTGAGCCAGGTAGGCACCGTGGTCCTCGCGGCCGGGCAGTTGCAGTGCGGCGGCGGCGGCGGAAGCAGAGGCATGCATGTTGCGCATGCGACGGAAGCGCGGGCCGTACTGCAGGCCGGCCGCTGCCAGGTCGCCGTACACAGAGGATGTGGAGAGAGGGATGGGTGCGCCTGCACGGATGGCGTCCGGGCTCAGGCTGGTCGGGGAGCGTGAGGAGGATGACGCTATGGAGGCTGAGTATGACGCCGGGGCCAGGGCTTGCATCCGCACGGCCCTGGCTGTTAGGTGCGTGGTAACCGCGGCAGGCGCGCTGCTCCCTTCCTTGCCGCCACGACGACGGCTCGTGCGGGCACCACTACTACTGCTGCTGCTTATTCCGCCGCTGCTGGAGCAAACCACAACCTCGCCCGTGCCGGTGTTAAGGACGACTTGCAGGGCTACAGCCTTGGCCGCAGCAACGTCCTGGGGCACTACCAGCGGAGCTGAGATGGCTACATCCGCCAGCGCTACCGAGGAGCCAACGCTGCCGTGTCCGGCAATGTGTACTGCAGCCGCCGCCATCTCCAAGTACCCAGATCCAGGGAAAATCGGCCGGCCGTTGATGACATGATCGTACAAATACGACACGGCAGGGTGAGTGAGGTCGACATGCAGGGTGATGCGACGGCCGGCAGCTGCGTTGGAGGTACTGGCGGAGCGGCACAGAGAGTGCGACGGTGGCAGGACGTAGCTGTACTGCCGCTGCCAGGCTGCAACCGATGCGTCAGTCGCCGCCTCTGCTGCTTCTGTGGCGCCGACAAGGGCTGCTGCTAGCTCAGGTGCAGGCACCGGAGGCGTGCTCAGCAGCACGTGGGCATTGGTGCCCTGGAAGGCGAAGGAGCTCACGCCGGCCACCATGGCCTCGGTTTCCAGCGTCTGAGCAGGTGTCGGCCTGCCAGACGACCCGCGTGGCAGAGCCATGCCGCCACTGCCGCCGCCAGCGACCGCTGCTGCAGCAAGTGCCTCCGTCAAGTGTGGATTAGGAGCACGCAGGTGCAGGACGGTCTGCGTGAGGGACTGACCCATGGACCATACGGCATGTAGCACGCCTGTCAAGCCAGCTGCGGGCTCCGTGTGGCCCACACCGCTCTTGTCCGCGGCCAAGGTCAAGGGCAGCGGGCGCGGGAAAGCTGCTAGCACCGCCGCCGCCGCGCCCACCTCAATGGGGTCGCCCAGCGGGGTACCGGTGCCGTGCATCTGCAGAGCAGCCACGGCGGAGGGCTCTAGGCCAGCGGACGCGAGGGCGGCCCGCACTACCGCCTGCTGCGCGGGGCCGTTGGGCGCCGTCAGGCTGCTGCTGCGGCCGTCCTGGTTGACGGCGGCGCCTGCGAGCAGCGCCACTACGCCTGCTGGCAGACCGCTGCCGTCGGAGCTGCGGTCGGGCCAGAAAGCTTGCAGGACCGCTGCTGCAGCAGCCTCGCCACGCACGTAGCCGTCAGCAGCGGCATCCAGTGTCTTGCAGCGGCCGTCGGGCGAAAGCATGCCTGGATGGTGGGATAGCGACAGCATAGTGTCGTCAAGGAAATTGCAACTCTTGCTGCAACCACCACATCAGCCCGTACAACAATCCCGTCACTTAGCCGTCTCCCCTGTCAGCCGCTCTCACCTGCCGTATGGAACATGGCCGAAAGGCTGGGGGTGAGGAGGGTCCTCACGCCTGCTACCAAAGCCCGCCCGCAGTCACCCGCTGCCATGCTGCGGGCTGCCAGGTGCGTGGCTACCAAGCTGGACGAGCAGGCCGTGTCGATGGACACAGCCGGGCCGCGCAGACCGAAGGTGTACGACAAACGGCCGGCAGCAACCGACAATGCGGAGCCTGTGGACCCACATCACCGAGACGGCCGCAGCGGAACAAGGTTTAGAGCGCAAACGCAGCTTTGGATGCAAAACACTTGGCACTGGAAACATGTTTGGCGATAATTGTTAATCACTTACACCCACCCAGCATCGCAACCTACAGAACACCCCAGAAAGTTAGCAATACCCAATCATATGGTACCTGTTGCACTGTACACCCCAATGGTGGCGTGGGTCTTCTTAAGGTCCGCATAGTCGGGCGTCGACACACCCACAAACACTCCAACCGCTGACGATGATGACTCGGCTGCCGCAGCACCTGCCAACCCCACTGCTGAAGCCATGGGTGCGGCAACAGCAGCAGCAGCTGCCAGCGCCTCCCAGCCTAGCTCCATCAGCAGCCGCTGCTGCGGGTCCATCATGGCCGCCTCGGGGGCGCTGAGGCCGAAGGCGGCGGCGTCAAAAGCGGCTACACGGTGTGCCGCCAGGAAAGCGCCGAAGCGAGGCGGCAGACCTTCGACCACGCCTCGCTCCACGTCCCACCTGCGAATGAGGGTGCGACGCAGGGTAAGATGCGGGAGGCCGAGGATGAGAGAGGGCAGTCGAAACTGGGCTTGACATCCGCACAAAAAGTTCGGTGTCAGAAAACGATGAGTATCCGGTAGCAAGTCTGCTTACCTGTCTTCTGGAACCACGCTAATTGCATCCCGTAGGGCGGCGCTCATGCCGCTGTACGGCTGCGCTTGGCCCGGCAATGCCTCGCTGGCCGCCACCACAGCAACCAGCATGCGTCCAGGAGCGCTCCGGAAGCCCTTGGTCGAGGATACCACAGCAGGAACAGCCGAACGGCGGCGCGGCGCAAGGGCCCTGGCGTGCCGGCCGTTGTCCACCAAGGTTTCGTCACCAACCTCATCGTCGTAGTCACTGTCGTACGAATTGGTGTCGTACAACACAGTCTCCTCCTCGTCGTCATCCTCTTCAACGGCCTTTAGGTGGGCTTCAGCGCCTGATGTGGCGGCTCCGGAGGCGGGCTGCAGCGAGGACACCACGAGAGCGCTGATGGCGTCGATCGTGGGGTAGTCGAACACGAGCGTGCTGGGCAGCGATACCTGGGGTGGACGCAAGGTGGCGGTGTTAAGGAACCGTTATAGAGCATAGAAAAACGAACAGGAGTATTTAGTAGAGTTTAGCTTGCAACACGAGAGGTGATGAGATGAAAGACAAAGGGGAAGGGAGTCGTTTGTTGGTGGTTACCTGCAGCCGTCCCTCCAGTGCGTTGCGCAGCTCCACCGCACCCAGGCTGTCCAGACCCGAACCCATCAGCGGCGCATCGGGAGCTACGGAGCTGCCCACCACGCCGCGCACGGCGACAGTGACCTGAACACAAGCGAGAGCGCAACCGTAAGCCGTTGTAAAGGCGCCTGAATGTGTTTGCATATAGCCACAATATGCAAGCTCGGCTTGTAGGCAACGCCATGCACCAATGATTGTTGAGCGCACAGCTTACCTCCTCCCGAACAGCGTTGATGTCCATACCACGCTGCTGCTGTGGCCCTGCACTTGGTGACCCGCGGGTCGTTGCCGCTTGCCGCCGTCTGGCTGCACGGCTCGCGCCGCCGGTGCCGGCGGTTGCTCGCTTCTCGGCGGCAGCCTCGGCGTCTGCAGACAGAGCCATCACAGGAGGCACCAGGTGCTCCAGAAGGGCCGGCAGTTGCTTGGGAGCAGCACGCTCCGCAAAGCGAGCCCAGTTGAACGGAGAAACCGCCACAACCGGGATAGCAAGACCGCCAGCGCCGGGCTCTGCGACGGGAAAGGAAGCAGGGCATAGCATGCCAAGACGAAAAAAAGGTGATGCTATGGTGTTCCAACTAACACGCACCCGAGCGCAGCTCACAGGATATAAAGGTGCTCTTAGGCAGTATACCCACCTGCAGAAGCTGACAACGCCAAAACCGCCTCAAGCGCCCGCAGGCCCTGCTCCGGCAGCAGCGCCCCCACGCCTGCCGCCTCATTCTTGGCTGCGGTCTGCAGCGCCATGCCGGCATGCTTCCATGCGCCCCACTGCACACTGACAGCTGGCACGCCCCGTTGCCGCATCAGCGCGGCCGCAGCATCCAAGCCCGAGTTGGCTGCACTGTAGTTAGCCTGACCAGGCGATCCGAGCAGCGACGCGACTGAAGAGAACAGCACGTGCGGGACCGACCCAGGGGTCAGCGCAAGGTAGGGCTCAAGGACCTCCAATGCGGAAAGCTTGGGAGCCGCAACGGTTCGCGCCCCGGAGAGACCTTGGTTAGCCAGGGTAGCGTCCGCCAGCACGCCTCCCGCATGCATGACGCCAGCCAGGAACAGCCCCTGCCCTGCAAGCTCACGCATCACGCAAGCCACCGCCTCAGCCTCGGACGCGTCACAGCGCACCACGCTGACAGTGGCAGCATGCAGCGCCGAGTCCGTGTCGTACAGACCATCGAGCGGCCTGCCAGCAGCAGTGCCGGTGGCTGGCATGTGTCCTGTACGGCAGGCGAGGACAATGCGCGTTCTTGGAGAGGAGGCTGCCAGCCAGGATGCTACCAGCGCACCCAGGGCTCCAGTGCCGCCGGTCACCAGCACCGCACCGCCCTCCGCAATATAATCCATTTCATGCGCGGCAGCGGGCGGAAGGGCAGCCTTCATGGACGCCGAACCGCAGCTCCTAGCCACGCCACGTGCCGGGATGGTGACGCCGGCCCCAGCGCTCAGAACGATCTTACCAACGTGTCGCGCCTGCGACATCTGGCGCATGGCAGCCGCTACGGAGCTCAAGCTGTGGGTGATGCGGCGGATGGGCAGTACTGCGCCGCAGGCCATCTGGCGGCTGAGCCCGGCTAGCAGGCGCTGCAGCACCTTCGGCGGCATGAAGTCCACTGCCAGCAGCCCGTAACGCACGTCGGGGCGCTCCGCCTGCACGCGCGCCGGCGACCAGATGTCACGCTTGCCGATCTCCACCCAGCGCCCGCCGCGGGACAGCGCCGCCAGGCTGGCCGACACCATGCCGGGGCTGGTCAGGCTGTTCAGCACGACGTCCACACCGCGGCCGAGTGTCACTGCCGCAATCTCTTGCACGAAGGACAGGTCACGGCTGGAGGACACATGGCGGACGCCCATGCCGCGGAGCAGCACGCGCTTAGACGGGCTGCCGGCGGTAGCAACCACAGATGCGCCCATGGCAGTCGCCACTTGTGCTGCTGCCAGGCCCACACCACCTGCTGCGGCGTGCACCAGCACGCGGTCTCCAGGCGCCATACATGCCTCGTCCACAAGGGCCGCTTGGACCGTCAGGAAGATGGTCGGACTGGCGGCTGCATCCTCGAACGCGATGTTGGGCGGCAAGCGTGCCATCGTCTCGCAGCTCGCCACCACATGAGAGCCCATGCAGCCGGTTGCGAGACCGAACACGGCCCCGCCAGCGCCGGCGCCAGCAACCACCACACCGGCAAAGTCGCTGCCCGGCGCGCCGGGGTCTCCTGGGTACATACCCAGCACGTTGAGCACGTCGCGGAAGTTGAGGCCCACAGCCTTGACCGAGACGACACAGTGACCCGCGGATCGTTCTGAGATGTTCACCGGCGCTGGCAGCAAGCTGTCCAGGGAGCCCTTTGGCTGCGGCAGCAGTTGGTGGGGGCCCAGGGTCTGTTGTCGGGAGGTGGGTAACAGGCGAGGTACGGCAAGGGTGCCGGCGACATGTGCTGCACCGTACACATCTACATCCGCTGCTGAAGGCATTGACAGCACGGCTGCTGCGCCAGTGCTGTTTCTCTGCACATCGGCGCCAAGGCCGAGGGCGGGGACCTCCAGGGCAGCAGTGCGCATGGCGCCCGCCAGGATCGGGCCCAGAAGCTGTTGTGCATCAGCCCGTACACCCTCCAGCAGGGTGGCAGGGGATGGTGACTGCAAGCAGAGGGAAGGCAGCTTGGCGGCTGAGGCATGCTGCAGAACAGCCATGCTGGTAGCAATCGCCGTGGAGGCATGTGGCGGCGGTGACATGTCCAACGTAGCACCCGCCGCCGCCGTGGTGCTGAGGACCGCTTGTGCGCGTTCGTCATCAGTGCCATCCACCATCCAGCTGATACTGTAGAGCAGGTCAGCGTCAGCTTGCGCCGCTTGCGAGGTCGCCGCGCTGCTGCTAGCAGCCTGCTTGGTAGCCGCCGCTGAGCCAGCAGCTGCCCCTGCTGGGGCTGCTGCCAACGGCTTGGCCTGCATGCCTCCAATGATGCACATGGAGCTACCGTGCTGAGTCATTAGGCGGTAGTCGCTTACTGCAGCTGGCAACTGCTGCTCAGAGCCCTGATCCGGGGCAGGTGCCGCTGCTGGCGACACGCAGGCGCTGCCTCCCAGCTGCGCAAGCGGAGAAGAGGAGGCTGTTGATGCTGGGGGCGGCGCGAGTAGCAGCGAACCAAAACCAGATGGGACGTAGATTCCTGAGCCGGCCATCTTGGCGTCTCGCTGGATGAAAACCTGGCCCAGCTGCAGGAAGCTGTCTAACATGCCCACTCCCAGAAGCAGGCCGTCACAGCTCGCCGTGCAGGCCGCCACAGCTGCAGCGTCGTCAGCCAGGTGCGGCTGTAGCAGGCTGGCTGTTGCAGCAGGCCTGAGCGTCTGCGACTCATTCTGGCATGTGGCAGCACCAGCGGCGCCGCGGATAATAGCTGCAATTGAGACCAGTGCTGCGTCGGCGTCGGCAGCAGGGGCACGCTGGGAGGAGCCGTCGGATTGCCGTACAAGTGCCACTGAGGCACGCAGGTGAACCGTCTGAGCACCGTTTCGCCGAGACCTGGTGAACACCGTTAGGCGGCCGGTGGTGAGGTCCAACTTGCACTGCAGCAGCGGGGCGCTCTGACGCTTCATTCCGCCGTTTGCGCCGTCGACCAGCGCAGGAAGGATGAGCGGCGACGGAATGGTAGCGTCCGAGATGGCAAGGCTGTAGCCAGGAGGTGCCGCACCGCTGCCGCCGTGTTCGTATGCCAGCAATAGCGCCCGAGCAGACGCCGCCGCCATCTCCATGTAGGCTGCTCCTGGCAGAATGTGCTTCCCGGCGACTACATGCTGCCACAGGTACGACAGACGCGGGTGAAGAAGGTCGCCCTGGAGAGTCACGGATGCGGCGGCTCGGCCGCTGCCACCAGCCGGCGACCGTTGTTGCCGTACAAGGGCCACCTCCGCCGCCAGCAGGTGCGCCTCCGCCGGTGTGCACCATTGCCGCCGGCGGCGCCACTGCAGCTCACTCGTCGCAACAGGAGTAGTCGCTGAAGCAGCAATAGCCGGTGCTGCCGCTGCTGGTGTTATCTGGGCGCTGATGACGACATGAGCGTTGGTGCCCATGAAGGCGAAAGAGCTCACGCCCGCAAGCAGCATCTCAGGGCTGACGTCGTCAGCACCCCGGTTTGCAGCTCCAGCGGGCAGCAGCGGGCCAGCACTGCATGCGCAACCACATAAAAAGTGGATAAGAGCGACCAAGGGGATGCCTTGTACTGCTGTAGTAAACCGGTTGCCAGTTACCCAATTATAGGCACGTGTTCCTTGGGGGATCCAGTATTGCTCGAGCGCCCGCAGCACCCAACACCTCCCAACCATCCTCACCTGCGGCCAGCCGCCAGCATCGCGCCACCTCGCTCCGCTACCACCCCAGGCACCACAGCCGCCTCCAGGGCTGCCGCCACGCTGGGGTTCAGCGTGCGGAGGTGCAGCACGGGCGGCCGGGCGGCAGCAGCAAGCGATTCGGCCGCATGTGAGAGGGCTACAAGGCCCGCGCCCGGCTCCGCGTGCCCCTGCAGCGCCTTGGATGCCGCCATGGACAACGGCAGACGGGGCTGGGCGGCCCTGGAGGACCCGGAGGAGGAGGAGGAGAGGAGCACTGCGGCCGCGGCGCTGACCTCAATGGGGTCGCCCAGCGGGGTGCCTGCGGTAGGTGGGAGAAGCGGTAATAGAGCAATAGTGTCGAATGTGGGCCTTCGTATCCTGTATAAAGGGCAATAGGGACGGTTGCGAGGGTAGTGACGCACCTGTACCGTGCATTGACAGAAGACTGAGGTCTGCGGCGGCTATGCCGGCAGCTCGGAGGGCCTCCCGCACCACCGCCTGCTGTGCGGGGCCGTTGGGCGCCGTCAGACTGCTGCTGCGACCGTCTTGGTTGACGGCGGCGCCAAGCAGGACCGCAGTAGGGCTCCTAGCGGTGCCGGAAGACGCTGTACCGAGGATCAGGACCTGCAGGAGGATTGGGTATGGCAAGGACATTGAGCGTGGACAGATCATAAGTCTACAATACTCTGCCTACATGCATTTTGGATCCATGGAACGAGGTAGGGCTTTCTGGAGACAGCCAGCGAGCTGCGTCCACCACTTATGACGAACCTGGAGTGCCTCCCCGCGCACGTAACCATCTGCTGCAGCGTCAAGCACTTGACACCTGCGGTTACAAGAATCGCGTCAACAACCACCAAGCTGGCGCCAACAAGCGCAGCAAATGAAAGGCTAAATGTGCCCCCTCACCAGCAGCACCACCGTACCGCTCACCTGCCCTGCGGCGACAGCATGCCGGCCGCCCAGACGTACGAAAAGGAGGTGGGTGTGGCCTGCACGTGCACGCCAGCCACTGCCGCCTCCGCCAGCTCGCCCACCGTCAGCGCCCGGTGAGCCACCGCGGTGGCAACCAGAGAGGCCGAGCATGCAGTGTCCACCGCGAGGGAGGGACCTAGCACAGGCAAGATAACACCGTTGCATGAACGCGGTTAATAACGTATTGTAGTTCCTGCGAACCCTACGACATGCATGCAGCTAAGCATCATTGACGGTAGCATTCAGGCTGACAATCATTGCAAACCCAGTACGCCTCCTAGCACCGCATGATCTTGCTTGCAGAGCCCCGACCGCACCTGTCAGCCCAAAGGTGTACGACAACCGGCCCGCAGTGACACTCAGCGCGTTGGCGGTAGCATGGAAGGCGCCCGCCTGGCCGCTGTGCGCTTTGACCAGGGAGCCGTAGTCCGAGGACGCTACACCCACATACACGCCCATGTGCCTTGCACGACCGCCTTGCGGCACCGCCGCCGATGCTGACATAGCTTCATACAAGCCCTCAAGCAGCATCCGCTGCTGCGGGTCTAGCAGCGCCGCCTCCGTGTCCGAAATGCCGTACAGTTGCGCGTCGAAAAGATCCACATCTGGCAGGAACGCGCCGAAGCGGGCATCCAGGGCATGTGCAGGGCTAGCGTCGACATCCCAGCGGCTGTACGGCACCGTGCCGACGGGATCCGCCTCGAAGTGCGACATCTTGGCGCCACCAGCAGCAACTGCTGGAGGAGAGCGCTGCACCAGGGCCTGAACACACACTACCTGCGCTGGCGCCGCAGCAACGGCCGCCGCAGGCATCCGAGCCGCTAACGGCCCAGCGGCAAGCCCGGCGTCCGCCTGCTCCAACACGACCATGCCAGCGATAGCGCGCTCTGCGGCCGCTGCCCTTGCCTCCGGTGGCACCGATGACGTCGCCAGCAGCCCCTCCAGGTGCTCCGTGAGAGCTGCCATTGTGGGGTGGTCGAACACCAGCGTCTGCGGCAGATGCAGACCCAGACTGGCTTCCAGCGAGCGGGTGAGCTCCACAGCACCCAGGCTATCCAGGCCCGCAGCCATGAGGGGCTGGTGGACGGACACGCCTTCCGCAGCGCTGTCACCGAGGATGGCGGTGACGGCGACGGAGACGGCAGCTGCCACGTCAATCTGTACACGTTGCGCCCGTGCTGAGACGGTTGCGGTTGCGGTGGTGGATGTCGACATGGCGGTAGGGGGAGGCAGAGCAGCATGTGAGGCGGTGTGGTGGTGGTAGGCAAAGTTAGCGAAGAAGGCGGGCAGCGGCGCTGCGGGCGAGGAGTCCGCCATGTTACGCAGGAACGCACGCCAGCGGAAGGGATTGGCGACGGAGACGGCGTGCACATCCGGTCGTGCCCTGCGGGACAGCTGTACGACGGTTGATAGCGCCTCCATTGCCTGTTCTGGTGACAGCATACCCAGTCCGACTCGTTCCAGACGTGCGGCCGTGCTTGCATGCCTTGCAGCCATGCCGGCGCCTGCCCAGGCGCCGAACTGAACCGAGAACACAGGCTGTCCTGCCGCCGTTGCTGTAGCAGCCGCAGCATCCAGCAGCCCGTTCGCAGCGCTGTAACTGGCCTGGCCGGGAGAGCCCAACAATGATGCGACGGAGGAGAAGAGGACGTGCGAAGCGCATGGCTGGAGGCCAGCCGCAGCCTGCCAGGCCGCCAAGCCTCCGACCTTGGCCGCCATTACACGGCGGGCGGACGGCAAAGATACGCTAGGAATCAACGCGTCCTCCAGAACTCCGGCAGCATGGAAGATGCCGAGGATTGGCAGCGGAGCCGGAGCCGCCGCCGTTGCAACGGAAAGCAGCCAGTGCATGTCCTCGGAACTAGACATGTCCGCCCTGGATGAGGTGAAGATGGTGGTGGGTGCGACGCCCTGGTTGTCGCCTTGCAGCAGCGGCAGTAGACCGTCTGGCAGGGCGCCGCTGCGGCTGAGCAGGTGCACGTGTCGCACCCCATTGGCTGTCAGCCAGCGGGCCACATGCGCAGCAGCCATTCCGGAGCCTCCTGTGATGACGTACGTACCGTCACGTGGCAGAACCGCTGACGACGTGCCAGCCGCATCCGATGTGGGTTGCTGCTGCTGGGAGGAGGAGCTTCCGGCAGCGGGCAGCGTGTGTGACGTGGCGGGTGCAACGGTCAGGCGCGCTGTGTACGACACGCCGGCGGCGGAGGTCTGCCCGTACGTGTTGCCCGGCACTAAGCTGCTGCTGCTGCTCCCTGTCGCACTGTGTCCCTGTGGCAGAAGGCTCCATTTGAGTGCTGATGCGCCGCTACCAATTTGTTGCTGCGGTTGCAGCGGAACGGTGTCCGTGGCCTGAACTGAGAAGCCAGGTCGCTCCTGAAGCAGGGTGCGGGACAGGGCCCAGGCGGCACAAGCGACACCGTTGTTATTGGCAGCGGGGAAGGGCAGCGCTGACACGTAGGCCCCGCGTGTTGCCAGCTGCAGGCCTGAAGCGCCGCGCGCAACCAACGCCTGCAGAGCAGACAGCGAGGCTGCCACAGCAGGGATGCAGTCACCGCTTTCAGAGCAGGCGATGGCCGCATCACCAGCACTGGCTGCAGAGAACACGGCAGCAGGAGCTTCAGCAGGCAGCTCCGCCAGCCATTCCACGACGAACTGCGTCCCCTCGTCGTCCTGAATCACTGGCGCCTCGGGACCAGAGGCGGTGAAATCCGCTGAGGACGAGGCGGTGCTTCCCACCGCAGCAGCGATTGCCAGCAAGACCGCAGGTGGCGTAAACCGCAGGCCCTGGACCTCCATGCCACAGCCGTACATTGCGACCAGGCCGTCTCCGGCTGCTGCGTGCGATACCACGGCGAGCTCCTCAGTGGACTGCACCTCTGCCATGGCGGGTACGACGCACGCCTCGAAGCCTTGTACGGCGCCAGCGCGGGGTCCCGCCAACTGAACTGCGGATGCGAGCAGCTTGCAGAGCTGTATGCCTGGCTGCTCCCGAGCAGCATCAGCACCCGCAGCGGCAGTCGCATGCGAAGATGCTGCACCCAGAGTGCTACCAGCAGAGCCGTTGCAAGACCCGATGACGCATTGCTGTGCTTGCGGGCGACGGCCAGGCACACCCACGCCCAACACGGCGACAAGGGAAGCGAGGGAGGCTTGCGCGACCGGCATTGTGCCATCTCGGGCGACAGCGGCGGCGGACTTTGGCGACGACTGGGCGACGGCAGCCTGGGCCACGTCTGCGGCAAACACTGCCGCCTGCGCCTCCACAGATGCAGATACAGATGCAGATGAGCCCAGGAAGACGTTGACGCGGCCTACAGAGCAGTCAACCATGCAGCGCAGGGCGGACCCGGCAAGTGCGTCCACACCGGCTGTAGCCGTAGCCGAAGCGCGCTTCACTAGGAGGGCACCGTGTGGTTTGAACACGCCGTTGAGGAGTGCCACCGCCGCGCCTCCTGGGCTTCCAGTCAAGGCGACCTGCGCCGCTGCCGCCGCCATTGCCACAGCAAGTGCTGATGACAGCATCCCGCCCATGCGCACGCCGGGTCCGTTGAGCCCAATAGACGCAAGGCCAGCAAGGTCAGGGCATGACAGGGGCGTCTCAAACAGGAGGTGCGAACCGCGCCGGGACGCTGGCGGCGTCGCGGCGGCCACTGCCCAGCGCAGGAGTGGTGTCATCGGAGGGTGCAGCCAATGCCGCCGGCGCTCCCACACGCATGCCTGTGACAGCACCGCCGGAGCAGCTTCCGATGCTGCCTTCGGCGCGTGGACTGCAGCAGTGGCTGCCGAAGCCAGCAGGACGTGTGCATTGGTACCCTGGAAAGCAAAGGCGCTCACGCCACAAACTGACAGTTCGTCCTCCTGTCCTCCAATGCTCGCCTTGGGCAGGGGTTTGGGTCCCAGTTGCCGAGGTGAACGGAACATGAGGGCTGCGGTGCCGGCACCTTCCAGGGCGCTGGCCACATAGGGGTTCATTGCACGCAGGTGCAGCATCTCCAGCTCCGCTCCATGCGCCAAGCCCTGCGCAGAGTGCATGAGCCCCTGCACGCCCGCACCTGGCTCTGCATGGCCCAGCCAGGACTTGGAGGCCGCTAGCGTAACTGGCGCCACAGCCCTGGACCCGCCGCTAGCACTGCTGGAGGGCAGCGACTTGGCAGGCCCGAAGACAGCGACCAGGGCGCCCACCTCAATTGGGTCACCCAGCGGTGTACCCGTGCCATGCATCTGCAGGGCTGCCACCGAGGCTACGGAGAGCCCAGCCGCCGCCAGTGCCTCCCGCACCACCGCCTGCTGCGCGGGGCCGTTGGGCGCCGTGAGGCTGCTGCTGCGGCCGTCCTGGTTGACGGCGGCGCCGGTGATCCATGCGAGCGGAACAGCGGTTGCGGCTTTCGAGCTGCTGGCCCTGCTGATGTCTGGGAAGGCCCCCAGCAGGAACACACCGCATGCCTCGCCTCGGACGTAGCCGTCAGCTGCGGCGTCCAGCGTCTTGCAACGGCCGTCGGGCGCCAGCATGCCGGCCTTCTGGAACGCAGCCGGCGTGTCCGGAGACAACGTGAGGTTCACGCCCGCCGCCAGAGCTGCGTCCGCTTGGCCCAGCTGGATTGCGTTTAGCGCCGCATGCGTGGCCACCAGGCTTGACGAGCAGGCGGTGTCAATGGCAACAGCGGGGCCGCACAGGTTGAAGGTGTATGACAGACGTCCTGGCGTGACTGACAGGCTCGCTCCCGTTGCAGCAAATGCCGAAGCTGAAGGGATGTGCCGCAAAGCGAGTTTGTTATAGTCCATCGAGGACACACCAACAAAGGCGCCAGCGCGGGTGCGCCAGTCGGTGCCCGCGCCCAGCGCAGGTACAGCATTGGCGGCAGCAGCGGCCGCCAGCGCCTCCGCCGCGCACTCAAGCAGCAGCCGCTGCTGCGGGTCCATGAGCGCCGCCTCGGGGGCGCTGATGCCGAAGGCGGCGGCGTCGAAGAGATCGACTGCCTGCAGGAAGGCTCCGAACTGCACTGGCAGCTGGCCGCCCAGACGAGCCACCTGGTCCCCCACATGCCACCTGCATGACATACACGAGATACCGGACGTACTAAAGAGTTGAATACGGATTGCGCATGAAGTGTATCTGTGCTAGACGCAACGGGGGTACCATGCTTATTATAACCATTTATCCCCGCTCAATGCAGGTAGTACTAACCTGCTGAGCGGCACACGCAAAGAAGCATCCGTAGCCTGTAGGCGATGCAGGGTGTCAGCGACGCTGCGGGTAGCCGTACCCAGGACGCCGACCGTTGCAACCCTGCCAGGGCCCACCGCAGCAGACAGACCAGCCCGCGGACGGCCAAGAGCTGCCAGCGCGTCCTCCTCAAGTACACCGACCCACGGGTCGTCGTCTGCCTCGTCTGAGGCAGTCCAGGATGCCTCGTCGTCCTCCTCCTCCTCTTCGGGTAAGTCCGCCGCGGCGCTACCGTGTGAGCTGCCAGCTGGAGCTGTGCGGCCAGCGATAAGCTCGGCAATAGCAACCGGAGTGGGATAGTCGAAGACCAGTGTTCCCGGAAGCTGCAGCCCCAGCTGTCCCTCCAGTGCGTTGCGCAGCTCCACCGCACCCAGGCTGTCCAGACCCGACTCAAGGAGGGGTGCATCGGGGGCCACCGAGGCGCCCACCACGCCGCGTACTGCTTCCAGGACCTGGGCCAGCACAGCCTGCTTATGCTCCTCCTCTGCAGCACCGCTGCCCGTGATGCGGCTGACGTGGCGGCTGACCTGCTGGCGGCTCAATGTGGAGCGTCGCTGGCGTTCCAGCTGGCGTGAGCGGCGCCTGCGGACAACGGCGGCCTCCACATCATCCGCGTCTGCAGCGCTGGCTTGTGGCGCGTCTTGGGATACAATGTAGCCGGCAATCGCATCTGGGGTAGGGTAGTCAAACACCAGCGTTCCCGGCAGCTGCAGCCCCAGCCGTCCCTCCAACGCATTCCGCAGCTCCACCGCTCCCAGGCTGTCCAGGCCCGACTCAAGGAGGGGCGCGTCCGCAGCCACAGGGCTACCCAGCACGCTCTGCAGCGCGTCTTGAACCTCGGATAGCACTGTTTGTCTGCGCTCCTTTGGAGAAGGCCCCCTAGGGGGCCTGCCACCAGCGCCGCCGCTAACCAAGCGTCCAAAAGTAGCCTGCCGGCGTAAGCGGCGGCTGCGGACGGAGACGACCTCCGCAGCTACGTCCGCACCACTGGCTTGCAATGCTGTGCGCGGGGCAATAAAGCCGGCAATAGCCGCCGGAGTGGGGTAGTCGAACACTAGCGTACTCGGCAGCTGCAGCCCCAGTCGTCCCTCCAATGCATTCCGTAGCTCCACCGCACCCAGGCTGTCGAGACCCGACTCCAGGAGGGGTGCGTCGGGAGCCACCGCTGCACCCACCACGCCGTGTACAGCGTCCTGGACTTGCGCCAAGACGGCCTGCTTGTGTGCCTCAACAGCCACGTTGGCACCGCTGCTGCTGGTTGTGCGGGCGGCAGGACGCCCCTGGCGCTGCGGCAGCTGCACGCGACGGCTGCTGGTGGGAGTGACGCTACGGAGTGCTGGCTGGGCGTGCTGGATGAAGTTGGCGAAGAAGGCCTGCAAGCCATACCAGGCATGGTTGTGAGTAGGCAGCAAAATATGGGTGCAATGGCAATCAAGAACTTTGCCTATAAACTGCACGAACCCCTGGCCGCCAGCCTTTGAAGCGTCATTTACAGCGGGCACCATCACCCAAGGACACCGCCGCCCACCTGCCCGGCCCGGCGGTCCTTGAGGAACACTGGCCACTTGAATGGAATGGCCGCGACGATGGGTGAGCGCGACCTAGGCGACTGAGACATGATGGCTGCAGGGCGGAGTTTGTAAGATTTAACCAAGGGTACTACAGATATTAGGCGCCCTAAGACGTTAGCCTAGAAACACGCATGTTCAAGGTTATTTTATGATTGACACAGGATCAATATAACGCAAAGGCATCATTCAAGACACCGTTAGCCTTGCTTCAGCATTGGCTGGCCTACCTTGCAGCGCCGCCAGTCCCTGCTGCGGCTGGATGAGCGACATGCCCATGCGCTCCACACGCGCCGCCGTCTGTGCGTCCTGCGCCGCCATGCCGCCACCCGCCCATGCGCCCCACTGCACGCTCACGAAGCTGAGGCCCTGTGACGTGAGGCTGGCTGCTGCCGCGTCCAGGCCGGCGTTGGCTGCGCTGTAGTTGGCCTGGCCAGGTGAGCCGAGTAGGGATGCAATGGAGGAGAACAGCACGTGCGTGCCGGCGGGCTGCTGTGACACGCTGCCGACCCAACGAGCCAGCTGGGCCAGCTTGGGGGCAAACACACGGCGAGCGCTGGCGGCGGTCTGGTTGCGCAGCACGGCGTCTGCAAGCACGCCGCCGGCATGCAGGACCGCCATCACCGGCTTCGCCACAGCAGAGATGCTCGGCCCGAATGCCAGCATGCAGTCTTCAGCGCATGACACGTCGGCCTTGACAATCTCCACCACGCCACGTGACTGCTGGAGGATCTGCGACACACCTGCCGCTGCGTCTCCTCCCTCGGCACGGCCCGTGCGGCCTAGCAGCTGGATGTGGCATGCGGCATGCTGACGTGACAGCCAGGATGCAAGCAGCAGGCCCAGCGAGCCCAGGCCACCGCTAATCACCACCCTGCCTGCAGGGCTGGCCAGTTGCTGCTGCTGCGTGTTGAACACCACCACCTTGCCCACATGGCGCGCCTGCGACATCTGGCGGAGGGCGCTGGCAACACTGCCCAGCGCATGTGCAGCCAGGGGCAGCGGACGCAGCAAGCCGCGGCTGATACCCGCAGACACGCGCAGCATGGCGGACTGCACCGCGGTATCAGGCAGGAAGTCCACGGCGACGAACGAGGCCGCCACGTCAGGACGCTCGCTCTGCAGGCGGGCCACGGAGAAGATGTCGCGCTTGCTGATCTCCACGAAGCGACCGCCGCGGCGCAGCAGGCTCAGTGTGGCCGACACCAGGCCTGGGCTGGTGAGCGTGTTCAAGGCAACATCCACGAAACCGCCGCTTGCGCTGCACACCGCGAGCTCCTCCACAAAGGCCAGATCGCGGCTGGTGGACACGTGGCGTACCCCCAAGCCGCGCAGCAGGGTCCGCTTGGACGGGCTGCCCGCACTAGCAATGAGCTGTCCGCCCATGGCGCCCACCACCTGCAGCGATGCCAAGCCCACACCGCCCGTAGCACCATGCACCAGCACTCGCTCGCCAGGCTGCACTGCGGCGTTGTCGGCAAACACCTGGTGGGCTGTGATGAAGACGGTTGGCATGGTGGCGGCCTCCTCAAAGCTCAGGCAGCCGGGCATGGGCACCAGCGTGTAGGGGCTGCTGTGCACCAGGGTACCCAAGCTGCCGACAGCAAGCCCAAACACTGGCGTGCCAGGCGCCAGCACACTCTCTGCGCCCGCACCGGCCGCCTCTACCACGCCTGCGCAGTCCCCACCCGGCGCGCCAGGATCTCCCGGGTACATGCCCAGCACGTTGAGCACGTCGCGGAAGTTGAGGCCCACCGCCCGCACCCTCAGCGCCACCTTGCCCGGCGGCACGGCCGCTGCACCCTCTGCGGCGGGCGACGGCAGCGGCTGCGGCACCAGGTTGCCCAGCGCACCGCGGGGCTGAGGAACCAGCTGGAAGTCGGTCGTATCCGCCCCGGTACCAGGCAACACAGAGGCAAGACGCGCCGCAACCGTTGCGCCTGCCATTACGGCGTTGTCGTACACGTCGGACACAGCTTCCGCGCCCGTATGCAGCAGAAGAGGGCCAGCGGGGAGAGTCCTTGGCACCTTGAGCGTCTCGGTTGCGGCCGAGCGCAACATGCCAGACAGCATGACGGAAACAGCTGCCGTTGTGGGGGCGCCGATGCCCAAGGGGCTGCTGCTTCCTGCCGTGGGGCTGATACCCAGCGGCGCTCCGCTCTTGTGGCCCTGCTGCAGGGCAGCCAGCGCGACAACCATGGCCTCGACCGAAGCAGAGCTTGTGACACGTGGGTCCAAGAGAAGCAGCTGCGACTCAGCTGCGCCAGACACGTCCACAGCAGCCATGTCAGCTGCTGGTTCAGCGACGACCCATTCAGTGCTGTAGGCAATGCCCAAGTCGCCAGCGTCCGCCCTGGCAGCACTGGCGAGTGCGGAGGTAGTCCGTCTGACTTGCTGGGCAACGGCTGCAGCTACAGGCGGCTGGCCGACACGACCCAAGGGGCTTGCCTCAAGACCCAAGACACTGACCGCGCAGCCAGCGCTGCTGCCGCTAGGGGAGAGCACGCGGTAATCCGTGCTCGTGACTGCACCTGCTGTGACCACCTCGCTACCAACCGCCGGAGCGGCACAGGCGAAGACGCAGCCCTCGCTGCCACAGGCTGCAGCTGCTAGCAAGCCTGCTGCTTCGCTGAAGGAAACCGCACCGATGCGCACGGGGACCTTGGCCTGCTGCTCCACCGAGCCCACGGCCGCCAGCTGAAGCACGCAATCCATGGCGGCAGGGTGCAACATGAAGCCGTCGCTGCAGCCGCCGCCACAGATGTTGTAGCCGCCTACCAGCACACTGGCAACCGCAGACCCAGCCGCGCGCGCTACCATAGCACTGGAGACTGACATGTGCTTCGCTACCAGCTTCTGTAAGAACGCAGGCACCGTTGGCGCGGCGGTTGATGAGGCTGGAGGCCCAGCGCTGGTGGAAGCTAAAGCAGCAGGAGCTGATGCTGCCGCCAGGGTTGCCGTCATGTGAACGGTACGGCGAGCACGGCGTGAAGCCGCCTCCGCTGATGGCAGCGATGATATTGTGAGCCGACCAGTTGCAGTATCCACCGTGCATTCCAGCACAATGTCTGCAGCTCCGATGCCGACAGCACCATTGCTGCTCTGGCGTGAAGACGATAGCAGCAGTGGAGCGGGAATGGCAACGTCGGTAAGAACAAGCATCGAGGAGTTGCTTGCAGCCTCGGAAGCAGCAGCAGAGGCCAAGGTAGCAGCGGCAGCCGCGACCTCCAAGTAGCCCGCAGCGGGGAACACGGGGCGGCCGTTGACTCGGTGGTCCCAGAGCAGCGCCAGCCGACTGGCCGCTAGGTGTGTGTGGAAGACAATGGAGGCAGCCCGGCTGCTGGAGCCCGGCTGGACTCGCACGCCCTGCGCGAACGCAAGCTGTGGCCGCGGGGAGATCCAGTGGCTGGAGCGGCGCCACAGGTCGCCGGAGGGGGTCGTACGGCAGGGGGCGGGAGCCGCCTGTTCGGGCGGGGGTGTAAATAAAGGGGCAGCAAGGAGCAGTAAGCTGGAGCTCATGGACATGACATGATGGGTGGGTTATGGATAAGTGAGCAGCTTCACAATGGATAGAAGGCCGTCAGTAGTTAAAAACCGCTAGGCTGGCAACAACCGCCAAGGGAGCATTCCCTTACCCTGGTAAGGCACATTTGCATGTCACATGTACGACAGAGTAAGCTCTCCGCACTAAAGAGTGGGCTGCTTACCTTTACGTAATCGCCCGACTTTAGTAGCACATGTGCGTTGGTGCCCTGGAAGGCGAAGGCGCTGACGCCGCAAACCTCCAGCTCCGATATCCCGCCAGCACTGGTTGCAGGGGGCCGTGGCAGCGGCCCCTGTTGCCGAGGCAGGGCCCAGCCACCGTTGCTGGCGGCTGCCGAAGTTGTGCTGTCCAGGATTTGTCGTACATTCGGATTCACGGATGCTAGGTGGGTGAGCGGTAGCGCCAGATGTGCCGCCGTCAGCTTGGCAGCATGTAACATGCCCACCATGCCTGCATTAATGTGTTGCATCATGATTGGGAGATGCATGAAAGTGAAGCTACATTGTATTGTGAGTCATTGGGCACAAACAAACATTGTAAGCAGCACACCCCTAGCACCACAAACGTTGGACCGGGACATGGCACCTGTCATGGATTCGACAACATGGTGTGGCCCCAGCTGCTTCACCCTCACCTGCTGCTGGCTCCGCATGCCCCATCCACGATTTGCTGGCAGACAGCAGCAGCGGCGCGGTACTATTTGACATGGCGCCGTACGGACCGCCGGCGGAGAAGAGCACCGCCGCGGCGGCGCCGACTTCTATTGGGTCGCCCAGCGGGGTTCCGGTGCCGTGCATGGACAGCGCGGAGATGGCAGCTGGGCCGATGTCCGCAATCGCAAGCGCCTGACGAATGACCTCCTGCTCGATCGGAAACAGCCGACAGGGAATTCAAGAGTTTAAGTCGTTTCAGATACATGCCTAGCTTTCCTACTTTGCCACCAAGCGATGCCGGCGACAAAGCAACAAATTAACAAACCCCCCTATGGGCCACTTGGCAGTGTTCAGTGATTTTTAGCGCATGGAGCACGCACCTGCTGCGCGGGGCCGTTGGGCGCCGTCAGGCTGCTGCTGCGGCCGTCCTGGTTGACGGCGGCACCAAGCAGGACCGCCAGCGGTGGCGGCACGCCGCTGGCCTCCCTCCTCTCGCGGCCGCCCGACAGCTGGCTCAGTACCATCACGCCAAGTGCCTCCGCCCTCACGTAGCCGTCGGCGGCGGCGTCGAGCGTCTTGCAGCGGCCCTCAGGGGAAAGCATGCCTGCAGACAAAGGTCCGGCAAGTCAGCCCAAGTAGGAGTTCAGATTGGGACAGCGTGGTCACGGGACATGACTGTTGGGCCCTCAGCGCTACGCCTGGGCCAAACCCTCAGCAACACAGCCAAGTCAACGGTTTACCTGCACGCTGGAACATGGCAGACGTATCAGGTGACAGCGTGAGGTTGACGCCGCACACCGCAGCCGCCTCCGCCTGGCCGCATGTCAGGGCGGTGAATGCCGCATGCGTGGCCACCAGGCTTGACGAGCAAGCCGTGTCCACGGTAACGGCGGGGCCGCGCAGACCGAACGTGTACGACAGCCGGCCGCTGGAAACAGAGAGTGTAGCACCTGGCGGAAGGTGAGGGGAGGGTAAAGCGGAGGTAGGGTCCAACTGGCGAAAGGGTTGGGGTGATAGACATAATTGGCGTCGGAATCTAGGGCAGCACAGTGCAAGGGTTGCCAGCACCCTGTCAACACTACTGCTGAAAACCCGCGTTGAACCCCGCACCTGTGGCACTGAAAGCGGTCACTCCCTGCTTGGATGTTACCGTGAGCTTCATGTAGTCGGGGGAGGAGATGCCCACAAACACACCGAAGCGGCTGCGGTCCCACGGGTCGCTCATGCCACCCGCACCGCCGCTACCACCGCCGCTGCTTGCATCCACAAGAGCCTCATGCAGCGCCTCCAGCAGCAGCCGCTGCTGCGGATCCATCAGCGCCGCCTCCGCCGGGCTAACGCCAAAGGCAGCAGCATCGAACAAGTCCACTTGACCCACCAGGAAGCTCCCAAAGCGAGGCGGGAGCGCCGAAACACCGCTGCCGCCAGTGGCCGACAAAGCCTTGACCGCCGTGCCGTCGACATCCCAACGCTCCAAGGGCACCGCCCGCACCGCATCGCATGCGTGTACGGCAGACACCAGGTCCGCGCCGGTAGCAACGTCTGTGGGCAGCCGGTAGGCGTGTGAGAGGACTCCGATGACGGTGCGGTTGGACCGTGAGCCCCGGTCTCGCTGGCTGGGAAGGCGCCGCAGGCCCCCGAGAACCCCCGATTCTATGCTGCTGCTTAAAGACACCTCGGACTCGCTTGTAGCGCTGTACATCTCCTCCTCCTCGTCCTCGTCCTCATCCTGGTCGCTGCCGTCCACAGCTGGCAGCAGCTCCTCCTGTGTTGTCGAGGGAATGCCTGCGGAGAGCAGGTAGGTGGAGATGGCCGCGACGGTGGGGAAGTCGAACACCAGCGTGGGGGGCAGGGAGACGCCAAAGGAGGCCTCCAGGGAAGTCCGCAGCTCCGTAGCACCAAGGCTGTCCAGCCCTGCCTCCATGAGCGGCGCGTCAGGTGACAGCGAGGCTGCTGACGAGGAGCCCATGATGCCGGCAGCTACATCGCTGACACGCTGCTGCACCTCCGCAAGCTGCACCTGTTGACGCCGGCCTGCACTGGCAGAGGCAGCAGCTGCCGCTTGCCTGGTTGCCCGCATGCTGCTGCTGCTACGCTGCTGGCGGCTGTAGCGCAGTTGTCGCCGACTGCTGACACGACGCTGAACGTAGGCGGGGCCCTCCTCAGCACCAGCAGCATATTCGGCCTCGACCTCGGGAGCGAATGCTGAAGCCCTCCCAGCAGGAGCAGTCGCGGTACGCTCCGCTAGGAGTTCGGAAATCGCCGCGATGGTGGGGTGGTCGAACACCAGCGTGCTGGGGAGCGGCAGGCCGAAGGAGGCCTCCAAGGAGCTTCTCAGCTCGCTAGCACCCAGGCTGTCCAGCCCTGCCTCCATGAGCGGCGCATCTGGGCACACTGAAACGCTGCCGAGGATAGCGGCGGCGGCCTCAGACACTCGCTGCTGGATACGCTGACATGCCGCGGCTGTGGCTGCGGCGTCCGGAGCAGCAACAGCTTGTAGTGAAACCTTACGGCTCGGCTTGCGGCTGGCCTTGGACATCTGGGTGGTCTTCCTTGCAGCTGGAGTCGTGATGGCTTTGGCAAAGCTTTCAAAGAACGACGGAACAGTGCCAGCACGGATGGCTTCTGGGAAACGGCGCTGAAGGAACGTGGGCCAGTTGAAGGGGATGGCTGCGACGACTGCAGCAAGAGATGAGGAGGGCGTGCGCGCCAGTGTTTCCAGAACGGACGACAGCGCCGCCAGTCCCTGCTGCGGCTGGATGAGCGACATGCCCATGCGCTCCACACGCGCCGCCGTCTGTGCGTCCTGCGCCGCCATGCCGCCACCCGCCCATGCGCCCCACTGCACGCTCACGAAGCTGAGGCCCTGTGACGTGAGGCTGGCTGCTGCGGCGTCCAGGCTGGCATTGGCTGCGCTGTAGTTGGCCTGGCCAGGCGAGCCCAATAGGGATGCAATGGAGGAGAACAGCACGTGCGTGCCGGCGGGCTGCTGTGACACGCTGCCGACCCAACGAGCCAGCTGGGCCAGCTTGGGGGCAAACACACGGCGAGCGCTGGCGGCGGTCTGGTTGCGCAGCACGGCGTCTGCAAGCACGCCGCCGGCATGCAGGACCGCCATCACCGGCTTCGCCACAACAGAGCTGATCGGCCCGAATGCCAGCATGCAGTCTTCAGCGCATGACACGTCGGCCTTGATAACCTCCACCACGCCGCGTGACTGCTGGAGGATCTGCGACACAGCTGCCGCTGCGTCTCCGCCCTCGGCACGGCCCGAGCGGCCTAGCAGCTGGATGTGGCATGCGGCATGCTGACGTGACAGCCAGGATGCAAGCAGCAGGCCCAGCGAGCCCAGGCCACCGCTAATCACCACCCTGCCTGCAGGGCTGGCCAGTTGCTGCTGCTGCGGGTTGAACACCACCACCTTGCCCACATGGCGCGCCTGCGACATCTGGCGAAGGGCGCTTGCAACGCTGCCCAGCGCATGTGCAGCCAGGGGCAGCGGACGCAGCAAGCCGCGGCTGACACCCGCAGACACGCGCAGCATTGCGAACTGCACCGCTGTATCGGGCAGGAAGTCCACGGCCACGAACGAGGCCGCCACGTCGGGACGCTCGCTCTGCAGGCGGGCCACGGAGAAGATGTCGCGCTTGCTGATCTCCACGAAGCGACCGCCGCGGCGCAGCAGGCTCAGTGTGGCCGACACCAGGCCTGGGCTGGTGAGCGTGTTCAAGGCAACGTCCACGAAGCCGCCGCCGGCACTGCATACCGCGAGCTCCTCCACAAAGGCCAGATCGCGGCTGGTGGAAACGTGGCGTACCCCCAAGCCGCGCAGTAGGGTCCGCTTGGACGGGCTGCCCGCACTAGCAATGAGCTGTCCGCCCATGGCGCCCACCACCTGCAGCGATGCCAAGCCCACACCGCCCGTAGCACCATGCACCAACACTCGCTCGCCAGGCTGCACTGCGGCGTTGTCGGCAAACACCTGGTGGGCTGTGATGAAGACGGTTGGCATGGTGGCAGCCTCCTCAAAGCTCAGGCACTCGGGCATGGGCACCAGCGTGTACGGGCTGCTGTGCACCAGGGTACCCAAGCTGCCGACAGCAAGTCCGAACACTGGCGTGCCAGGCGCCAGCACTCCCTCTGCGCCAGCACCGGCCGCCTCTACCACGCCTGCGCAGTCCCCACCCGGAGCTCCAGGATCTCCTGGGTACATGCCCAGCACATTGAGCACGTCGCGGAAGTTGAGGCCCACCGCCCGCACCCTCAGCGCCACCTTGCCCGGCGGCACGGCCGCTGTACCCTCTGCGGCGGGCGACGGCAGCGGCTGCGGCACCAGATTGCCCAGCGCACCGCGGGGCTGAGGAACCAGCTGGAAGTAGCTAGCTGCGGCGGTTGGTGGTTCCAACGCAGACGATAGGCGAGGTGCAAACTCAACCGCTCCGATTCGGCAAGCTTGCGGCTGAATGCCCACTGGCAGCGCAGGTTGGGTTGTGCGGGCTGCAGCTATGGCCTTGCCTGCCACAGCTACCACTGCTGTGGTCATATCGCTGCCGGCGCTAGCCTGGATGTTGGTTGCGGGTAGTTCCATGGCAGCGGTGCGCAGCAGGCCCTCCAGGCCGCTGTTTTGCATGCCACCCAGCAGCACCGAGCGGCTGCCAGCAGCTGGCAGAGCGACAGACACACCCGCCGCTGCTTGGCTTCCCTGCAGGATGGACAGCAGTCGGCAGTAGTCCTCAAAGCCGTCTGCGGTACCGTCCATGGGTGCGTTCAGCTGGAGAGATGCGCCTGACGCAGCCGCGGCCGCAGCAGGGGCCAGGGCGTCAGCGTCGGAAGCCGTACTATCAGCCACCAGCAGCGTGCGGTATGTAATGGATGCGGCAGAGAGGCCTGCATCCGCCTTGTTCGGCCCGCCTTGCTGGCTTGCGTGTCGGGACACCGCGGCCGATGCGGCGGTTGGGGCGGGCGCTGTTGTCGTTGCCATGGGCTTGGCTACCAGCCCCCGCAGCACCACACCTCCACCAACACCGCCTAACGAGCGCAGCCGGACATCTGTACGGGTCTCTGCGCCAACAGCGACGCCCATACCCGCAGACGCAGATGGCTGGGCCATGCAGGCCATGCTGCCGTGTGGCTCCGTAGCTGCAAAGTCCACATCCGTGGAAGACGGTACCGGTGCCGTTCCACGGGTCACGATGTCCGCAATGGGCAGCAGCAAGCAGTTCACGGCTGCAGGCACCATCAGGCCGCCCAGCGGGTCCCGCACGGCGCCCAAGTGGAAGGCGGCGTCCAGCGCGGCCGGATGGATGAGGAATTCGGGAGAGGAGAATGGCATGGGCATCGTGGCAGCTGCAGAAGCCAAAGGTGTGCTGCTGCTGCCGATGCCAGGAAACAGCACCCGGGCAAGCGACACCAGACGAGCGGAGGCGCTTACGCTGAGTGGCTCGGTGCCTGAGGTCCCATTGATGGCTACAGTGGATGGCTGCAGTACCAGGCCGACATTTCCAGTGACGTGTGTTGGCTTGCTCCGGGAGCGCGCGGTGGATGAGGAGATGCGCAGGCTACCGCTGGTCGCATCAATCGTGCACCTCAGTACTAATGGATCCGCCTCTCGGCGATCAGCGGAAGGGTCGTTCAGAACCAGCGGCGCCAGGATGCGGACGTTCGTCAGGGCGATGGACGCTCCAGCCAGACTGCCCGCAGCCGCCGACGACCCATGGGCCGCGACACCGCCGCTGGCCGCAGTGGTCCCCACACCGAGTGACATCGCAGTGGCCGCGGCGGCCATCTCTAGCAGCGCCGCCGCAGGAACGATAGCCTTTCCGGACACACGGTGATCCAACAGGAATGCCAACCTGCCCATGCCTCCTACTGCAACGTCGAAGATGCACCTCGCACTGCTTCCACTTCCTGCGGCTGAAACACCGCTGACCATGCCGCTTAGCGGCGGCACCACCCACAGCCGCCTGTGCTGCCATGCGTATCTGCCGGCAAGGGGTACTTCACCTGTCATGGCGGTCGGTGCTGCGGCGACATCAATAGGCGGGGGCGGTGGGGCCACCAGCACGTGCGCATTGGTGCCCTGGAAAGCAAACGCGCTCACGCCAGCCACCAGGGATTCCGGAGACTGCTCCTCGGAGGCAAGCGCGCTGCCTAGGGGCAGCGTCTGCATGGGCAGCTGCCAGGACTTTGCGGCAGCAGCATTGGCAGCCGAGGAGAGTTCCAGCGCGTTAGCAACATGCGGGTTAAGGCTGCGCAAGTGGCCCAGCGGCAGAGCGGCCTGCTGGACCAGAGCCATGTGGGCGTGTACGACACCCACCAGGCCCGCACCCGGCTCCGAATGGCCGTACCAGGACTTGGAAGACAGCAGGGCGAGCGAGCGCGCAGACTCCGCGTGCTGCACGTGGTCCTCGGCAGCTGGTGCGGGAGAGAAGAGCACCGCCGCGGCGGCGCCCACCTCGATTGGGTCGCCCAGTGGGGTGCCGGTGCCGTGCATGGATAGCGCGGAGATGGCGGAGGGTTCGAGACCAGCAGCGGCAAGAGCAGCTCGCAGAACGGCCTGTAAGGGTGTACAACAGATTTGGGGTGCCATCGGGGTAGTAAGTCTTATACCAAGGGGCTGCAAAGCGGGCTAGATGCGCTATCACGCGGGGGATACCGATAGGTGCGGTGCGAGCACTGTTGTGCAGATCGGGGCGCTGCCACAAGAACATGACAATGAACGCGTGCATGGTTGCTGGGGGGGGGCGACACTTGCTTGGCGGCCGTACCTGCTGCGCGGGGCCGTTAGGCGCCGTGAGGCTGCTGCTGCGGCCGTCCTGGTTGACGGCGGCGCCAAGCAGAACCGCAAGAGGTGGGGTGGAGGTAGAGCCGGAGGCAGCATGCAGGGTAGTCAGGCAGAGCGCGCCCACTGCCTCGGCCCTCACGTAGCCGTCGGCGGTGGTGTCCAGCGTCTTGCAGCGGCCCTCGGGGGAGAGCATGCCAGCACGTTGGAAGTGTAGTGGCGTATCCTACGCGGGGAAAACATGAAACGCACTTCAGCACTGGCCTGCATCTTGTCAGCAACCCTAAATGGAAAGCGGCCATGTAAACCCTGTCCCTGGGAGCCCCTTTCAAAGCTGCGCATCTGCTGCATGGATGCAGCACGTTCCCTTGGAACCCTTCTCACCGGTGCCAGAGCAAGGTTCGCGCCTGCAGCCACTGCACCGCTGCAATACCCCATTGCCAGTGCGGCCAGTGCCGCATGCGTGGCCACCAGGCTTGACGAGCAGGCCGTGTCCACGGTGACAGCGGGGCCGCGCAGACCAAACGTGTACGACAGGCGGCCGGAGGTGACGGACAGCGCTGAGGCTGTAGCATTGAAGGCAGTAACGGCTGGCGCCACCCTGCAAGTGAAAGGAAACGTCCGTGGCTGTCAGTGCAACAAGGGGCATTTGTGCAAGGAAAGCATTCTTCTGAACGCCGTGTATTCATGACTGGTACGATGCACTCATGGTCAGCTAAACACGGTGCACCCATAATCAGGACTGGTACGTTGGGCCGAAGGGCCGCGGGGCCCCATATGCGAATTAGTAACCGCCCCCTTTGGTCCGCCAACCTTGACGTAAGCGTCCTGTAGTCCTGGGAGGACACTCCCACATATGTGCCCCACGGCAGCCTGCGAGGTGGCATGAAAAGCAACCGGAGTAAGGAATGGGAGCTGAACCTAATCGTACTTCAAGAGGCGGCAGTTCCCTCGCAATACGCATCAGGCGCTGAATTAATTCCGCCCGGTCACCCAATCTCACCAAACACGCAGAACACATGACCAGTGCGCTTGTAAGCAAGCAGCACGTGCGGCATGGTTTTGCATCGGCCCATGTATGCGGAGGGTCCAAGGACATACCCACACCCTCCACCAGCCCCACCTAGCATCGACACCGCCAGCGCCCGACGTCGCTGCCACTGTTGCGGAGAAGCCGCCACCTGGCATCGCGGCCGCCAGCGCCTCCGCCGCGCACTCCAGCAGCAGTCGCTGCTGCGGGTCCATGAGCGCCGCCTCGGGGGCGCTGATGCCGAAGGCGGCGGCGTCGAAGACCTCCGCGTCCGCCAAAAGGGCCGCGAAGGGCACTGGCTGCTCGCCAGACAGCAGCGCAGACAGCGCATCAACATCCCACCTGCGAATGGAGAGCGGGGGCAGATGGTGGAATAATCAAGGGGACAACGGTTGAAAAGTTTTTACTGGGATGCAGAGAGGACGATGGCGTATTCTAGGGTGCAGCGCTTACTGTTGTGGCAGAAGATTTACTATGGTAGACAGCAATGGCGTAAGAGGATGTTTGATACCCGCCTTACTCTTCTCCCCCCCCTATATGCCTCTCTCAGATCTCTTTAGCGTAGAAACAGTCTAAGCCATCCAAACAGTCGAACCTAACCATTCACGTACCGGTTGAGGGGAATTCGGCTCACAGCATCCACCGGGCCACCCGGCAGCCGCTTGGACGCATTGTAGCGGCCCATTCCAGGCAGGCGCTGCGACAGGCCCACAACTGCCGCCGCGGTGCTGCCGGGCCTAGCCGCATGATAGGGTAGCAGGGCAAGCGATGCCCTGAAGCTGGTGCCCGTTGTGTGGTATGGAGCCGACTCGATATCGTGTTCCGGAGTGGGTTCTTGGAACATGTCAGCGAAAGGATTACTGTCTAGGGCTGCGTCAACAGCAGTCGCAGAGGGCATGGCGGGCGTTGGGAAGCTGCTGCCGGCTGCGGGCATGTGGCTGGCGACGTATCCAGCGATTGCCGCCGGAGTGGGGTAGTCGAAGACCAGCGTGCTGGGCAGCTGCAGCCCCAGGCGCCCCTCCAACGCATTCCGCAGCTCAACCGCACCCAGGCTGTCTAGACCCGACTCAAGGAGGGGCGCATCGGGGGCCACAGGGTTACCCAGCACGCCGCGCACCGCGTCTTGAACCTCGGCTAGCACTGTTTGCCTGCGCTCCGCTGAAGGTCCGCTACGGTCAGCAGCAGGGCGCGGGTATTCCGGCTGGCGTGCAGTGGTGCGGCGGTTGAAGCCAGAGACGGCTTCCTTCGCCGACTCCGCAGCGCTGCCACGTGGTGCAGTGCGTGAGGCAATAAAACCGGCGATCGCGGCTGGCGAAGGGTAGTCGAAGACCAGCGTGCTCGGCAGCTGCAGCCCCAGCCGTCCCTCCAACGCATTCCGCAGCTCCACCGCGCCCAGGCTGTCAAAACCCGACTCCAGGAGGGGTGCATCGGGGGCCACCGCCGCACCCACCACGCCGCGTACAGCGTCTTGAACCTCGGCTAGCACCCGGGTAGCATGCGCTTCAGATGCCTGAGCGTGGGCAACGGGGGCAGCAGAGGTAGCGGGCGCACGTCTCGATGTCTGCTGTGCAGCCGGCTTGGGCTTGGTGACCTCAGTCGTTACGAATTGCGAGCTCGCTGCTACGATATTGAAGAGGGTGGTGGGCCGGTTCTTCTGCTGGCGCTGCAAGAACGTGGGCCAGTTGAAGGGTACCGCAGCCACCACAGGGGCTGATGTTGTGGTAGGTGACCGGGCCAAAGACTCCAGCACGGACGACAGCGCCGCCAGTCCCTGCTGCGGCTGGATGAGCGACATGCCCATGCGCTCCACACGCGCCGCCGTCTGTGCGTCCTGCGCCGCCATGCCGCCACCCGCCCATGCGCCCCACTGCACGCTCACGAAGCTGAGGCCCTGCGATGTAAGGCTGGCTGCTGCCGCGTCCAGGCCGGCGTTGGCTGCGCTGTAGTTGGCCTGGCCAGGTGAGCCGAGTAGGGACGCGACTGAAGAAAAGAGCACGTGCGTGCCGGCGGGCTGCTGTGACACGCTGCCGACCCAACGGGCCAGCTGGGCCAGCTTGGGGGCGAACACACGGCGAGCGCTGGCGGCGGTCTGGTTGCGCAGCACGGCGTCTGCCAGCACGCCGCCGGCATGCAGGACCGCCAGCACCGGCTTCGCCACAGCAGAGCTGATCGGCCCGAATGCCAGCATGCAGTCCTCAGCGCATGACACGTCGGCCTTGACAACCTCCACCACGCCGCGTGACTGCTGGAGAATCTGTGATACACCTGCCGCTGAGTCCCCGCCCTCGGCACGGCCCGTGCGGCCTAGCAGCTGGATGTGGCATGCGGCATGCTGACGTGACAGCCAGGATGCAAGCAACAGGCCCAGCGAGCCCAGGCCACCACTAATCACCACCCGGCCGGCAGGGCTGGCCAGCGGCTGCTGCTGCGGGTTGAACACCACCACCTTGCCCACATGGCGCGCCTGCGACATCTGGCGGAGGGCGCTTGCAACGCTGCCCAGCGCATGTGCAGCCAGGGGCAGCGGACGCAGCAAGCCGCGGCTGACACCCGCAGACACGCGCAGCATTGCGAACTGCACCGCTGTATCGGGCAGGAAGTCCACGGCCACGAACGAGGCCGCCACGTCGGGACGCTCGCTCTGCAGGCGGGCCACGGAGAAGATGTCGCGCTTGCTGATCTCCACGAAGCGACCGCCGCGGCGCAGCAGGCTCAGTGTGGCCGACACCAGGCCTGGGCTGGTGAGCGTGTTCAAGGCAACATCCACGAAGCCGCCGCCGGCACTGCACACCGCGAGCTCCTCCACAAAGGCCAGATCGCGGCTGGTGGAAACGTGGTGCACCCCCAAGCCGCGCAGTAGGGTCCGCTTGGACGGGCTGCCCGCACTAGCGATGAGCTGTCCGCCCATGGCGCCCACCACCTGCAGCGACGCCAAGCCCACACCGCCCGTAGCACCATGCACCAGAACTCGCTCGCCAGGCTGCACTGCGGCGTTGTCGCCAAACACCTGGTGGGCTGTGATGAAGACGGTTGGCATGGTGGCGGCCTCCTCAAAGCTCAGGCAGCCGGGCATGGGCACCAGCGTGTAGGGGCTGCTGTGCACCAGGGTACCCAAGCTGCCCGCTGCCAAGCCAAACACATGTGTGCCAGGCGCCAGCACACTCTCTGCGCCCGCACCAGCAGCCACCACCACGCCTGCGCAGTCCCCACCCGGCGCTCCGGGGTCTCCCGGGTACATGCCCAGCACGTTGAGCACGTCGCGGAAGTTGAGGCCCACCGCCCGCACCCTCAGCGCCACCTTGCCCGGCGGCACGGCCGCTGCACCCTCTGCGGCGGGCGACGGCAGCGGCTGCGGCACCAGATTGCCCAGCGCACCGCGGGGCTGAGGTACCAGCTGGAAGTCCGCACCCAACATTACCTCAAGCGCAGGCAGCAAGCTGGGCACCGCTTCCGCGCCATCCGATACCATCCTGCCGTGCATATCCAAGCTGGCGTCATCGCCTGCATTGAGCCGCAACGAGACAGCAGCTGCGGATGGCGAGGTAGCGCTCTGAACCACACCAATGGCGCGGCCGCTCTGCTCCAAAGCGACCGCTCGCATCATGCCCCGCATGGCGCCGCTTGTAGGATCTGTTGTCACTTGCGGCTTTGCAGAACCACTGGCAAGCAGGAGTGTAGCTGACGGCACTTGCGAAATCGCCTGTAACGCAGAAAGCAATGCGGCGACGGCCTCTTGCGCTGACACCTGCGTACCGTCTGCTGCGACCTCCAGCGCCGCGCTTGGTGCAAGGCTCCCAGCATCAGCTGCTGCGGTGGCTGCGGGCTCGCTCACCAGAACTTGCGTCGCGTAGAGCGTGCTGGCAGCAGGAAGTGATCCCTTATCCACTGGAACTCCCTTGGCACCGACAGGAGCAACCCCAGCAGCAGCGGCGACAGCAGGCGCGGTAGGTGTTATCGGGCCTCGAAGCTCCTTCGCAGTCAACCGTGAGATGCCGTACAGTACGTCGCCCCCGCCGGTGCTAACGCGGTAGTCCAGCTCTAGCGTGGAACGGTCGCCGCCGCCACTGCCGCCGTCCGTACCAACGGCAGTCACCCAGGAGGAGCGCATGTCTGGATCCGTCGCCAGCGCACCCACTCCTGCCACAGCCTCAGGCACACGCAGCAGACCAACCGCAGCTGGAACACGCAGCATGGCGGCTTCGTTTGCAGCGACAGGCACCGCGCCAGCTTGAAGGCTGCAGTCCAGGAGTGCTGGGTGCAGCAGCGTGCCGCTGCAATCGTTAGGTGCGTCCAGGCATGCAACGGTGCCTGCATGGCAGCGGAGGCGTGCCAAGCTTTGCTGACCTTGACGGCCCAGAACAATGGCGGCGAGGGCACAGAGCTGCTTCTGTGAGGAGGTGTAGCTTGCAGCGCTGCTGCTGTCGGTGGTGGTTGCTCCGCTGCTGCTTGACTGCACCAGGGCAATGCTGGCACGGAAGTGGACGGTGGCAGCGGCGGCGCTAGCCGTGCTGCCGGCCGCCTTTCCGCGTGCGGGTTCCGACCTAATCGCCACTCGACCAACCGCCAGGGACACACCGCAGCGAAGGATGACACCAGGAGCCTTTCCTAGCCCGTGTCCCTCCTCGGCATCTGGCGATGGCAGCACCAGCGGCGCAGGGATGCTGGCATCCGCAAGCGCCAGGCTGCCTTTGCTGGTACCTGCTGCTGCTGCAGTCGCTAGGGATGCTACGCAACCAGCAGCCATCTCCAGGAAGCCGGCCGCAGGGAAGATGGCGCGACCGCGGACCCGGTGATCCCACATGTACGACAGGCAGGAGGCGCTCGTCAGGCGGCACTCGAATAGGGCTGTAGCGGCACCCGTAGCCTTGAGGTTTGCGCCTGCTGGAGAGGCGATGGAGACGGCCTCTACGAGTACGCTGGGCAGTGGCTGGAGCCAGTGGTGCTGCGTGCGCCAGGGCAGTACTCCTCCGGTAGTCTTGGTGCTGGTGGTTGGTGCGTAGGACATGGATGAAGTGGCGAAGGCGCCTGTGTTGCCGATGACCACATGCGCGTTTGTCCCCTGGAAGGCAAAGGCGCTGACACCTAGGCATAGCGCTTCTGACTCCTCAAAGCTGCGGAGAGGCAAGCCTTTGGCTCCGCCAGTGGCAGTAAAGTTGCCCGCGTCGTGTAAGGACTGCTGTCCCAGCAGGGGCTGCAATTGGCGCGGTAGGGCCCACGCATCTGGATTGAAAGCCTGGCTGATGGCCGCGGTTACGTGCTCGTTGGGGCTGCGGAGGTGCATGATGGGCAGGGAAGACCCATGGGTCGCTGCGAACATGGCCTGTGTAATGCCGATGATGCCCGCGCCCGGCTCCGCATGGCCGTACGACGACTTGGAGGAGAGCAGGGCTACAGGACGACGGCGGTGGATGCCGCCAGCGGCTGAATCCCCGTCGAGGACGGCTACAGCGGCGCCCACCTCAATGGGGTCGCCCAGCGGGGTGCCGGTACCGTGCATGGACAGCGCAGCTACGGCAGCTGGAACCAGACCTGCCGCCGCCAGTGCCTCCCGAACCACCGCCTGCTGCGCGGGGCCGTTGGGCGCCGTCAGGCTGCTGCTGCGGCCGTCCTGGTTGACGGCGGCGCCGAGCAGGACCGCCAGCGGTGGGGCGGCGGAGGTGGAGCCGGCGGCAGCATGCAGGACAGTCAGGCAGAGCGCGCCCACCGCCTCCGCCCTCACGTAGCCGTCAGCGGCGGCGTCCAGTGTCTTGCAGCGGCCCTCGGGCGAGAGCATGCCTGCGTTGAGGAAGGTACATACAGTAAATGTATTATGGCGGTGCAAGCAAACGGGTCTACAACGATGTTCTGACGAATGCTGGCGTCCTCTGGTGTTTCTGCAGCTGAGGGACCTACGGACACATACGGCAGGCGCTTCCCCCTACCCATGGACGCAATCCCTACCTGCGCGCTGGAACATGGCTGGCGTGTCAGGGATGAGGGTCAGGTTTGCGCCTGCAGCGACAGCCGCGTCGCAGCCTCCCACGGCCAGTGCCGCCAGCGCCGCATGCGTGGCCACCAGGCTTGACGAGCAGGCCGTGTCCACGGTAACGGCGGGGCCGCGCAGACCAAACGTGTACGACAGGCGGCCGGAGGTGACGGACAGCGACAAGCTGCCTGTGGCGGAATAGGCGGTTGGCTGGCGGTTATAGCGGGCAGCCAGCTTTCCGTAGTCCAGCGCCGAGGTGCCCACGAAGACGCCCCAGCGCTCGCGGTTAATGCCGTACAGGCTACTGGCAGATACCTGAGGCGGGGAAAGTGCGGAGAATGAGTTAGGTTACACAAACAACCACACCACCCTTAAGGTATGCAGCTATTGAACAGCAAATCCAGCAGAAGCCCTTGTAACCCATTTGAAGCCTAATGCCCGAAACACCTAACCCCCATCATCAAGAGTCCTTAGCTACCTGCGACTCATTGTGTGCGCCTGAAGAAAACGCCTCAAGGCAGGCCGCCAGCAGCAGCCGCTGGTGCGGGTCCATCAGCGCCGCCTCGCCATCATTGATTCCAAACGCGGCGGCGTCGAAGGCGCTGATACCCTCCAGGAAGGCTCCGAAGCGCACCGGCGGCCCGTCGAACAGGCCAGCATGGGCGTCAACATCGTACCTGCTGTACGGCACGGTGCTGATGGCATCCAGGCCGCCGTGCTGTACGGCAGCGGCGACGGCGGTGGCGGCAGTGGTGGCGGCGCCAGGGCTGCCAGGTAGGGTCACCGACATGCCGACAATGGCAGCAGACAGCCCCGACCTGCTATCCGGGGTTCTTGCCGCCCCTGGTGACATCACCAAGGCGTCGCCTGGGAACGTGACAGGCGCCAAGGGGGGAACCGCTGAGGATGGTCCGGCAGGCATGCGGGAGGCAATCAAGGCGGCGATGGCCGATGGTGTGGGATAGTCGATGGCCAGGGTGGACGGCAGGTCGAGGCGGAAGGTGGCCTGAAGCTGGTTTCGGAGCTCAACGGCTGCTAGACTGTCCAGGCCTGCCGCCATGAGAGGTGCGTCCGCATCCAGGCCGCCGCCGGCAGCGGAAGGCGCCGAGGCCCCGAGGACGTCCGCGGCAATCTGCAGCACGTCGTGAAGAACGTCCTGAAGTGAGGCGCCCTGCAGCGGCGCCTGGGTTGCCGTTCGCTGAGGTGACGGCACATCAGCCGGGATGGAAGGTGCATGCATGGAGGGTTGTGCTGCGGAGGGCAGGGGCAGCTTGGCGGCGATCATGTCGGCCACTGCCGCCGGAGTGGGGTAGTCAAAGACAAGCGTGCTCGGCAGCTGCAGCCCCAGCCGTCCCTCCAGTGCGTTGCGCAGCTCCACCGCACCCAGGCTGTCCAGACCCGAGCCCATCAGCGGTGCGTCGGGAGCCACGGAGGCACCCACCACGCCGCTGACCACCTCCTGCACCTCCGCCAGCACGCGCGCACGCAACGTAGCCGTAGCCTCCGCCTTCGAGACGACCGCCGCGGGTGCAGCTGCTGGGATGGGAGCGCTGCCGAGGGGGGCTGCGGCACGCATGGGTGCTGGCCGCTTGCTTGCAAAGTGCTGGAACATGACCGGGATCGACCCGCCCCGGCGCCTGGAGACCACGTCCAGCAAGCGGCCCCAGCGGAAGGGAACCGCGGGCATCACAGCGGCGCTGCCTACCGTTCCCAGCGCTGCCGAACAAGGGCTGCATAGCACCCTTTCCAGCGCGCTGAGCCCCTGGTGCGGCTGTAGCATGGCCATTCCCAGGCGATCCACCTTGCGCTCGACCGCCGCGTTGGCCGCCATGCCAGCCCCGGCCCATGCGCCCCACTGGATGGCGGTGACGCCGACGCCCGCATGTCGGCTGGCGGCAGCCATGGCGTCCAGGGCGCCATTAGCGGCGCTGTAGCTGGCCTGGCCTGCGGAGCCGAGCAGCGACGCGACGGAGGAGAAGAAGACGTGCTGTGTCACCGGAAGCGCGCCGCCCAGCCGCCGAAGAACGACCGCGCTGCTGTTCTTGGCGGCGGAAACTTGGCGAATGCCTGCCGCGCTCTGGCGCTCCAGGACGGCATCGGCGAGCACACCGCCGGCGTGGAACACAGCGGATAAGAGCCGCCGGCCAGCAGCACTGCCGTACGCCTCCTGTATCCCAATCGCCTCGAAGTCACCGCCGAGAAGCCAGCCCTGATCCGATGCAGCGCCAGCGTCCACAGAGCTTATCGTGATGAGAGAACCATGGGTGCTTGTGAGGAGCTGAAGCTGTGCGGCTGAGGCGGCGCTACTGGGCCTGCCGCTGCGGCTCGTCAGGTGAACGTGTCGGACACCATTGGCCAAAAGCCACTGAGCTGTAAGCAAGCCCAAGGTTCCTAGGCCGCCTACAATTAAGACAGAACCCTCCGGTGTGACGGCGGTTGGGGAAATGGAGTCCAGGGTTGGTGTTGAGACCACCACCTTGCCCACATGGCGCGCCTGCGACATCTGGCGGAGGGCGCTTGCAACGCTGCCCAGCGCATGTGCAGCCAGGGGCAGCGGACGCAGCAAGCCGCGGCTGACACCCGCAGACACGCGCAGCATGGCGGACTGCACCGCTGTATCGGGCAGGAAGTCCACGGCCACGAACGAGGCCGCCACGTCAGGACGCTCGCTCTGCAGGCGGCCCACGGAGAAGATGTCGCGCTTGCTGATCTCCACGAAACGACCGCCGCGGCGCAGCAGGCTCAGTGTGGCCGACACCAGGCCTGGGCTGGTGAGCGTGTTCAAGGCAACATCCACGAAGCCGCCGCCGGCACTGCACACCGCGAGCTCCTCCACAAAGGCCAGGTCGCGGCTGGTGGAAACGTGGTGTACCCCCAAGCCGCGCAGTAGGGTCCGCTTGGACGGACTGCCAGCTGTGCCAACCACCTGAGCTCCCATGGCACCCACCACCTGCAGCGATGCCAAGCCCACACCGCCCGTAGCACCATGCACCAGCACTCGCTCGCCAGGCTGCACTGCGGCGTTGTCGCCAAACACCTGGTGGGCTGTGATGAAGACGGTTGGCATGGTGGCAGCCTCCTCAAAGCTCAGGCAGCCGGGCATGGGCACCAGCGTGTAGGGGCTGCTGTGCACCAGGGTACCCAAGCTGCCCGCTGCCAAGCCAAACACATGTGTGCCAGGCGCCAGCACACTCTCTGCGCCCGCACCGGCCGCCACCACAACACCTGCGCAGTCCCCACCCGGAGCGCCCGGGTCTCCCGGGTACATGCCCAGCACGTTTAGCACGTCGCGGAAGTTGAGGCCCACCGCCCGCACCCTCAGCGCCACCTTGCCCGGCGGCACGGCCGCTGCACCCTCTGCGACGGGCGAAGGCAGCGGCTGCGGCACCAGATTGCCTAGCGCACCGCGGGGCTGAGGAACCAGCTGGAAGTCGCCTGTCGGCTGCACGGCCCCAGCTGGCATCATGACATCACGCAGCAGCACGCCGCTCTCCCAAACTCTGCCGTACGCATCTTCCTCATCTGGCACTGCCGTGGCTAAGATGGTGAGCGCCGCTTTTTTGGTGCCAGCAGTTGCAGTGACACCGCTGAGCAGCTTTCCGCTGCAAAGATCTTGCACAGACACGCGGTCTGCAGCACACCTGATGCCAGTCTCCGCCTCCACAGTCCTCAGCAGCGCCGCCACAGCGCTACTTGCCGCACCGACGGGCTCATACGATGACGGCGAGGAGGCCAACTGCAGCCCTTGAACGCCAGCGCGGACCGCCTGCTGTGCCAAACCGATTGCGATCAACGGCAAGTCCGAGTCTGAAGCGGCCAGCTGCAGGGAGGATGCGCGGGCCGCCATATCCACATCCGTGTCCCCGGGATCCGAAGCCGCTTGCACGATCTGGTACAGCACCTCCTTGTCCACGGGATCCTCAGCCGCGCCAGAAGAGGCGTCCAGCACGCGCCCAGAAGTCCATGCCTTTGGCCCACGGACGGGCGCCTCAGTTGATGCCGTGGCCGCTGCAAAGAGCACATCAGGCCGGGCTCGTTTCGCCTCCAAGCCGCAAAGCACCACAGCCGGGGCCTGGACCTGATTGCCGCCGCTCCTGCCGTCAGCAAGCACGCTGTAGTCCGTGACGGCGCGTGCATCGTTGGCGCCCGCACGCAACACACTGACGGCGTGCATGATGCCCAGGCGGCTGTGTGCTCCAGCAGCAGAGCCCATGGGCAGCGGTGGGCAGTAGCTTTCCAGGGCCGCAGGCACACGGAGCTCGCCGCTGCAGCCGGCAGCCAGCGCTGCCACTGCACCCAGCTGCAGTACGGAATCCAGCTGCGCCGGTGGCAGCTGGCCCGCAACTGCGCTGTCCACATCCTCAACACTGGCGGCCAAGACCTCCGCAGCAACCACACGGGGGAGCTTATCCGCACGAAGCGTTGCATGTGTGGATGCGAGTAGCAGCCGGCCTAGGCTGGCAAGGGTCTCCTCCGGCGCCGCCGTGGGAACGGTCGCAGGCACCTCCGTGTTCGCTGCAGCAACCTGCACAGCGGCAACAAGATGCGTCCGTTGGGCCGCCGTGGCACTGCTGGACTGGCTGCGACTGAAGACGGTCAACGTGCCACGTGCCACATCCACCCGGCAGCCCAGCACAACCCCGCTTCCTCCGGCAGCCGCTGAAGCAACATCGGGCAGGACACAAGGAGCGGGGATGGAAACCCCGCACAACAGAACCCTGGGCTCCGTAACCGTGGGCATGGCCGATGACGTCGCGACTCCACCAGCCCTGATCTGCTGCTTGGGCTGCTGCTGTTGCTGCTGCTGCTGAATCAGGGCCGCCATGCAGCCGCGAGCAATCTCTAGGAAGGCTGCCGCTGGCACCACTGCTCGTCCAACCACACGGTGGTCCCACAGGCCCGCGTGACGAGCGACGCTGAGCTCCGTTTCGAACTCGACAGCACGTGAGCCGGCGGAGGTCGTCAGCATCGGGAGCACCCGACTGACCCACGGGTCCGGACGCGGGTGCACCCATGTGCGACGGGACTTCCAGGCCGAAACACACGCAGGGATGGCGGGAGGAGACGGGAACGCTGAGGAGAGCAACACGTGTGCGTTGGTGCCTTGGAAGGCAAAGGCGCTGACGCCGCATACCTCCAGCTCGGACTCAACGGCTGTTGCGCTGGTTAGCAACGGCCGGAACTGCCGCGGCATGGTGGCTGCGGGTGCACTGCTGGAAGCCGCCTCAACTGCTGCCACAATGTGCGCGTTGGGTGTGCGGAGGTGGAAGATGGGCGCCAGCGTACGGGAACCAAGCTGATGTACGGCAAAACACATGCCCGAAATGCCAGCACCAGGCTCCGCATGTCCCAGCATGCTCTTAGCTGCCAGCAACTGCAGCGGTCGAGACTTATCCGCAGAGCCCTGTGACGTCGCTAGCACCTCAAGCGCCGCGCCCACCTCGATAGGGTCGCCCAGCGGCGTACCCGTACCATGCATCTGCAGGGCCGCCACTGCGGCTGGCGCCACGTCAGATGCGCGCATTACGGCACGGATCAGGCCCTGCTGCGCGGGGCCGTTGGGCGCCGTGAGGCTGCTGCTGCGGCCGTCCTGGTTGACGGCGGCACCAAGCAGGACCGCCAGAGGTGGGGCGGAGGTAGAGCCGGAGCGAGGCAGAGCGCCCAGCATCATAACGGATGCTGCTTCAGCACGCACGTAGCCGTCTGCCGCCGAGTCTAGCGTCTTGCAGCGGCCGTCTGGTGCCAGCATACCTGGCGAATGCAGCGGATTCACAAAAGTCAGTACGTATGAAATACAATTGGTAATGCGCCAATAATTAATGCCCTTTATATTTGCTCACCTGCACGCTGGAACATGGCAGTCGTGCTGGGCATGAGCATCATGTTGATACCGCCCACCAACGCCTGAGCTCCTGCTGCCGCCGCCGCTGTCGCAGATGCTGCCGCCGCCGGCGCCGCCGACGTCAGGTAGTCGTACGACAGCGCCGCCGCCACCAGACTGGACGAGCAGGCGGTGTCAACGGCAAGCGAGGGGCCGCCGAGGCCCATATGATAGCTGATGCGGCCGGCAGCAACAGACAGTACGGCACCTTGCGCGGCGTAGGGCCCGCTGTTAACACCATGAGCCTCACCAAGCCGGTGATATTCCGTCCAGGAGATACCCAGGAAGACACCCGTACGGCTGCGGACGGCTGCTGCGAGCGCGCTAGCGTCAGCCATGGCATCGCTGGTGGCCGAAGATTCTGCAGCGCTGGCACGTGCGCTTGCATGGGCGGACGCTGATACCGCCAGCTGCAGCAGCAGCCGATGCTGAGGGTCCATGGCCAGCGCCTCCATGTACGACAAGCCGAAGGCTGCGGCGTCAAACTCCTCCACATCAGCAAGGAAGGCGCCGAACTGGGTCGGCAGGCCGTCTCCGGCCGCTGCGGCCCCTAGAGCTCGGTCCCAGCGATTCAGCGGCACAGGGCGAATGTTGTCATACATGGGCAGCATTCCTCCGCTGGCTTTGGATGGGAGCGGCGTTGCTGCCATGAGCGGGGCCATTTCGTAACTCAGAATGCCGACGACGGGAGCGGCTGGGGAGCTGACGGTGGTGGCAAACATGGCCGCCGGGGCTGAAGGCAGCTGCTGCGGCAGCATGCCACCTGCGCCAAGACCGGCATCCCAGCCCTGGCCTCCGGACACCAGCTGCTGAATGAAGTCAAAGTCGGAAGTAGCAGCAGCGTCAGCCGAGGCGGCGGCCGCTGTCGCACGCTGCGATGGCGGCGCGGCGGCAGCGGACGAGGCAGCCAGCTTGTCGGCTAGGTACTGGGTGATGGCTGCGGTGGTGGGGTAGTCGAAGATGAGGGTGGCGGGCAGCTGCACGCCGCCAAGGCGCCGGGAAACCAGGTTGACGTACTCCACAGCACCCAGGCTGTCTAAACCGCCTGCAAGGAAATAAGTCAGGGGAAAAGAAGGAAATAAGGATGAAGAGCGGGACATCCATACAACTTCATGGTAAACAACAGACACAGAAGTACGTAGTGAAACATAAAGGTCATTTATCATTGTTTGAGTTCTAAAAGGCAAATCCCTTCCAAGCAGCACAAAAGCTTGTGATGTATCAATCGTCCCACCCACCCGACATGAGGGGCTCGTTCTCAGGCAGGCTGCTGCCCAGCACCTCCACCAGCGCAGCCTCCACCTCCCGCCGCACCGACTCCCGGCTGAATCGCGGTTCCGGAGCAGCTGCCGCCGCCGTCACAGCAGCTTGCTTCGCCGCCGCGGCTGCTGCAGCAGCACCTGCAACCGCGGCGCTTGCCTGCTGCTGCCGCTGCTGCTCGGCCTGCGCCTGCCGTACCGCGCCGTAGAACCTGCCGTATAGGGGGTGCTCCCTGGCGTGCTGCGACAGGTACTTGGCCCAGCGGAAGGGGTTGACGGTGATGACTACCGGCGGCGGAAGCGGCAGCAGTGGCCGGGGGACGGCACCGCCCCCGCGGCCGCCGGCGGCTGCGGCGCCGAGGGCGTATGCCAGCGCGGCTAGCCCAACGGCTGGCGGCAGGGTGCCCTGGCCAATGCGTTCAAGCCGGGCGATGACGGCGGCGCTTGCCATGCCTCCGCCTGCCCAGGCACCCCACTGGATGGAGGTGACGGGGTGGCCTGTGGAGGAAATCGAGATAATGGCAGCGTGACGCGGGGTGGAGGTTTACAACGCACGTTAAAGACATGTACCTATTGGTACTAACGGTATGCATAGCCCATATAGGTGTCCTCTACTCAGTACATCAAGCAAGCCCATCCAGAGCGTGTCCAAGGCTCACTTCCCGCCAGCGCCCCGCCAGCACCCCCACCTGCGGCGCTCCATGCCTGAGCCAGCGCGTCTAGTCCCGTGTTGGCGGCGCTGTAGTTGGCCTGCCCCGCCGCCCCAATGAGCGCCGCCACGGAGGAGAAGAGCACCAGCTGGCTGAGCGGCGAGGAGTGGCAGGAGGCGGCCAGCAGCGGGCCGGCGGCGGCGAGCTTGGGGGCGGCCACCTGACAGAGGTGGTTTAGGGTTGCGTTTACTGATGACGTGGGAACGTACGTAGTGACAAGCGGCGGCGGCTCGGGGTGGTTTTAGGATGCAAGCATTGAAAAAAGGAGGCACGTGGAGTTTAGGGGCTTAACTGTGACGGTTCCGCATGTTCCAGGGCATGCATGGCCACCCATAGCGTACCTGGCGCGCCCCACGCAGGCTCTGACGGGGCAGCACCGCGTCCGCAAGCACGCCGCTTGCATGCAGTACGGCATCCCAGCAGCGCCCCTCCGTCACGCCGCAGCCTGGCTGCTGTTCCTGCCACAGCGCTGCGGCGTCCTCCGCGAACGCCACATCCAGCGCCTGCATCGTAACCGCGACTCCGCAGCCGTCCCGCAGAAGCAGCTCCGCAAGATGTGACGGCTCGCTAGCCGTGCGGCCGCTGCGGCTGACGAGGTGCAGGTGACCCACGGGTCCGCATCCCGCCAACCAGCGCGCCACCAGCAGACCCAGGCCGCCCGTGCCGCCCGTGATAAGCACGCGGGCGCGCGACAAGGTTGACCCATGTGTCGGACCCACGGGCGCTGCGGAGGGCGGGGCGTATGCCACCACCTTGCCCACGTGGGAGGCCTGGGCCAGGGTGCGGAGGGCCGTGGCGACTGCCGCCAGGGGGTAGGCGAGGGTGCGCAGCGGAGTGATGGCATGGGTGGCCAGCAGCGCGGCCACGTGGCGCAGCTGAGCGTGCAGGACCTGTGTGGCGGGTGGCGAAGGAGGTGGGTTACAGGAGATGGCGAAGAGTTTAGGAAGGGTAGATCGCGGCGCTCATGTTGCTGTGACGTGGGAAACAATGACAAACAGATACGCGTTATACATTAAAGGTAAATCCGCGCATTTACCTTTGGCGGCATGAAGTCCACTGCCAGCAGCCCGTAGCGCACGTCGGGGCGCTCCGCCTGCACGCGCGCCGGCGACCAGATGTCGCGCTTGCCGATCTCCACCCAGCGCCCGCCGCGGGACAGCGCCGCCAGGCTGGCCGACACCATGCCGGGGCTGGTCAGGCTGTTCAGCACGACGTCAAAGGCCCCCACACGCCGCGTCGGCGCAGTGTTCGCGCCCTCGGCAGCCCCAGCCGCCGGCGCCGCCGCCAGCAGCAGGGGCTCAACGAAGGAGGTATCGCGGGAGGCAGCCGCCGCGGAGACACCCTGGCGGCGCAGCAGCGAGCGCTTGGCGGCGCTGCCAGCAGTGGCGATTGGGACAGCGCCCAACGCCCGGATAACCTGGAGGACATTGGACAGGCAAGCAGATGCGCGGCACGTAAGCGTGTGCTGGAAAGCACGGGCGTCCAGGTGGCTAAGCCTTGCATGCCCTGACTGGATGCACCTGTATGCAACCAAATGAAATAATCGCTCTCGACCTGCACATACAGAGAAGCCTGCACCCACCTGCAGGGCTGCGAGGCCCACTCCGCCAGCAGCCGCGTGCACCAGCACGCGGTCTCCCCGCTGCACACCTGCTGCGGCCACCAACGCTGCCACCACGGTAATGAACACCTGCAGGGTGAGATGACCCACGGGTAGTGGCAACAAACTATTTCTTCTGCTTATATCCCGTATCGCTGCCCATGGCCACTTGACGTCTACATGCGAGCAAGTAAGCAAGTGAACACGCAGGCGTAGCGTGCAGGTAGCACACCTACCGTAGGCACCGATGCAGCGTCCTGGAAGTCCACGTGGGCCGGCAGTCGGGTCAGCATTTCGGAGGGCCCCACCGCCCTGGTTCCCATGCAGCCGTGCGCCAGCCCGAACACGGTGTCGCCCAGCGCCATCAGGCTCGGGTCCACTCCGGCGCCTGCGTGCATGCAGGCCTTGTTGGTTGAAAATGTGCCCGTGCTTACTACAGGGGTTACGGACCTTGCCGCAGCGTTGTTAACACACAAGCACCGCGTGCCATGCTCCCATGAACTGAGGACAACCTTGACGCGTTGGCGCAGTTCCTAGTGCCCATGCTTTGCATGCCCATACTCACCGACACTCTGCACCACGCCCGCGCAATCGCTGCCCGGCGCGCCTGGGTCTCCCGGGTACATGCCCAGCACGTTGAGCACGTCGCGGAAGTTGAGGCCCACCGCCTTGACCGCTATGGCCACTTCACCCGGGCCGCACGGTGTGGACACGCCGTCAGCCTCAAGGGGTGCCGGCACAACGGCGAGGTTGGAGAAGGCACCACGGGGCTTGGCCTCAATGTAGAAGGCCTCAGGCCAGTCTAGCGGCAGGTCAGCGGCGGGGCGGACCTGCCGTACGGCGACGGCGCCGCCAGCTGGGCCGCTGAGTGAGTAGGCGTCGAGGACGCCGCCGCTGTTGGGAAGCGCGTCGCCGCCAATGGCGGCTGCGCCAGCTGACCCAAGGGTCAGGGAAACGGGAACCGCGGGCAGCTCTGAAGCCGCGGTACGGAGGACGCCGTCGACGGCAGCTGATAGCGTCAGCGCTGCGGGGGCCATGGAAGCCAAGGCCGATCCGTGACTGGCGGCGATGCTGCCCATGCCGTCGGCGTTGGGGATGGCGCCGAGGATTCGCTCCGGCAGCTGCTCTGATGCGTGCTGAAGCCCCTGCAGCAACATGACGGCGCTGGCGGCAGCTGCGGCCGCGTCTGAGGACGCCGGAATCTGCAGCTCGGAGGCGCCAGCGGCAGCGCTCCCAACGACGCTCAGGACAGCGGCAGCGGCAGCTCCGGCGGCGCCATAGCCGGCGGCCTCGGCCGCAGGCGCGATCTGCCGTACTGGCTCATCCACCACAAGCTCCGTCTCGTAAAGTGCCTCCGCCGCGCCGCCGACTCTGATGGCGGCGGCAGCTGGTGAGGTTTCCGCCGTGCCCGCAACCTTCGCAGCGGCAGCCGAATCGCCGTGGACAGCCCGCATCTCCACTGTCTCCAAGCCACACACCACGACCCTGGGTACTCCTCCCTCGCCGTCCCAGAGGAAGAAGGTGCTAACGTGGCGTCGCTGCTGCAGCTGCTGCAAGTCCTGCGCCTGAATGCTCCGCAGCAAATCACCAACGGGTCCGCAGCCGACCGCCCAGGCGCCCAGGCAGAAGCCTGCAGTACGACGCCGCGTTGCCGTGAAGAACGCTACAGCCACCGGAATCTTGGCGGGGCTGCCGGGCTGTAGCACACCCAGGTGGAACGCGGCATCCACGTCAGCAGGGTGGGACCAGTAGCCGTCCTCTGCAGGGGCCAGATGTGCCGTACTTCCGGCGAACGGTACGGCGGAGGCGGAGGCGACGTCGGTGGCGGCGCCGATCTGCCCGATGGGCCCGGCGACTGCCTCAGCGCCCTGGACGCGCAAGCCGAGCACGTGCACGAGGGCGGCGAGGTTCCGATCCGACATTGATGCGTCGTCGAGGATGCTGGTTGCTGCCGCCACTGCCCCTGATGCGGCAACGTCACCCGTTGCGGCCTTGGTCTTGACGGCGCCACCGTACTCCCCGTTTACCCTCACCACCGTACCGCGCGCAACTAGCCTGCCGCTGCCTCCGGCACTGCCGCCGCTGCCGTACGAGAGCTGCATGAGCCCCGTCGCCGTGTCGACGGTGCAGATCACGGCCACGTCAGCGGCGGCTGACGTCGTCGCAGCCTCCGGTGGCGGCAGGATGACTGGGCTCACGATCGACAGCTGCGAAAGGCCCCACTGCGCGTCCACGGTGTCAGACGAGTCGGCAATGGCGGTGGCGGCGGAGGCCAGGCAGAGCTCTAGCATGGCGGCGGCGGGCAGCAGCGCGCGGCCTGAGACCACATGGTCGCGAAGGTAAGCAAGACGGCCCAGCGAAGACAGCCTGCCGATGGGGAGTACGGCAGAAAGGAAAGATAAGGACGATTAAGTGGATTAAGAGTTAAGCGGCGGTTCTGCTTCACGCGCCCTATTCCATTCTGGCTTGAGCCATGCCACCCGTAAACGCCCCAGCCCTGCACACCTGCACTCTGCGATCATCAGCCTCCGTCCGCCAGCATCAGTTCCAATCGCCCGTACGGCGCCCAACATCGGGTGTAGCGGAGGGTGCACCCAGCAGCGCGACGCCGCCCCGGACGGAGCGAAGGTAGAGGCTGCATGTGATGCCGCCCGTACCCCCTCTCCCAGCACCGGCGGCGCGGCAGCCAGCACGGCGTGTGCGTTGGTGCCTTGGAAGGCGAAGGCGCTCACGCCCGCTACCAGCATCTCGGGCGAGATGCAGGAGGCAGCGGCGGCGGAAGCGGAAGCGGTAGCGGCTGAAGCGACCCATGGGACGGCGGTCCTCGGCAGGAGTGCCAGGGGTGCTGAGGAGCCGGCAGCGGTTGCCATCTCCATGGTTGGGGCGAGGTGCGGGTTGAGGGTGCGCAGGTGCAGCTGCGGCAGGGAGGAGCGTTGCTGCAGCTGCCAGCCCAGACGGAGCAGGCCCATCAAGCCTGCAAGGAAGGGTGAAGACGGTGAGAGTAAGTAGGAACGGGAACTGCATGACGATGATAGATCGCGTTAGTATACGTGTAGCTTCACATGAACCCCTGACACGATGGGCATCGGGCTATGGACCATGTATTATCTACGTACGATACCGTTAGGAACATGCGCACACCTGCAATCACAGTACGCCTAAATTTGCAACCGTTTTTGTTTCACACATACCTGCAGCAGGCTCCGCATGCCCCATGTGCGACTTCAGTGCGGTGAGCCGGAACGTCTCCTCCGCCGTGCGTGCCGCTGCCGCTGCGGCCGCCGCGCCAGACCCCGCCATGCCGCCAGCCTCGCCGGCAGCGGCACCGCCGTTTCCGCGCATGTACACACTTACAGCGGCGTACACCTCAATGGGGTCGCCCAGCGGCGTACCCGTGCCGTGCATTTCCAGGCATGAGATGACCCGTGGGTCGCAGCTTCCTGCTGCCAATGCAGCACGGATGGCGGCCTGCAAGAGCAGAGGGTGACATCTCAGCCCTATCATTCCCCCCAAGTTGTCACTTCATGCACCGCTGCACTGTTGACCTACTAATGAACAAGAAGGCAGGAAGGACATTACATCGAGGCTTACCTGCTGCGCGGGGCCGTTGGGCGCCGTCAGGCTGCTGCTGCGGCCATCCTGGTTGACGGCGGTGCCCGCAAGCACAGCGATGGCGGGCAGCAGTGGGTCCGCAGAAGCACCCCCGGCAGCCCCTCCAGCAGCACCCGCGGCCGGCACCATGCGGAGCAGGAGAGCTCCCACGCCCTCCGCCCTCACGTAGCCGTCAGCAGCGGCGTCCAGCGTCTTGCAGCGGCCATCGTCCGCCAGCATTCCCGCCCGGTTGCAAGCCTGAGGCAGGGCACCGCGCGTCAAGGCAGGGCAGCATGCATGAGGGGTCAGGGCATGGCGGCCACCGGTAGGCAAGAGAGATCTAGATACCTGCGCCTACTCGCGCTAGATAACGGTAGCACATATTCAAGCATGCCTACTCTGCCCAGCCGGAGACCCCAGCCGCTCCCAAACAAGTTCCCCCTCCCCGCTCCCCACCTGCGTCCAGCTGCTGGCCAGTGTCAGGTTCACACCTAGCGCCGCCGCCACCAGGATCTCCCCCAGCAGCAGGCTCTTGACCGCCAGGTGTGTGGCCACTAGGCTGGACGAGCAGGCCGTATCCACGGTGACAGCGGGGCCGCGCAGACCGAACGTGTAGGACAGCCGGCCGGAGGTGACGGACAGGTGCGCTCCGGTGGCGTAGAAGGCGTTGATGTCGATGTTCTGTTCCAGCGTCATGCGCGCGTACTCGAGCTGCGACACGCCCACGAAGACTCCGGTGGCGGAGGCGGAAGAAGCGGTGGCGGAAGCCTGCAGCAGACACACAACGCGTTTCCAAGTACGGCTCTCATAGCGATTCAGCTTACATCGAGCCTGACACGACGGATGGGATGAGGAAGCTCAAGAACAGCATCACGAACCTGGCTGAGCCCTGCCCGGTCAGCCGCCAGCGCCTCCGCAAAGGCATCTAGCAGCAGCCGCTGCTGCGGGTCCATCAGAACGGCCTCCGCGCGGCTGATGCCGTACGGAGCAGGATCCCAGCGATCCACGTCAGCCAGGAAGGAACCCAGCTGCGCGGGCAGCGTGGGCTCCGACAGCCGTTCCAGGTCCCACCTGTGTACAACACACGTGAACACAACCGACAATCGTAAGAGAAATAGCGTGGGTCTAGTTAGGATTGTAGACGGAAGTAAACACATAGCCTCTCTGATCTTGATGCTTTCGTCGAAGCATCAATTCACCGTTACCTCTCCACGTTTACTCAAAGGGTAGCGGATGACGGTGTTAGGTCGGCACGCACCTGCTCAGTGGCACGCGGGTGGTGCGGTCCGCAGTGCTACCGACCCACGGGTCAGCCACAGTGCCGCCGGGTGCACGGCTGGCCGCAGCCGTAATCACCACAACGCCGCTCCTGGCGCTACCAGTGCTTGCAGGACCAGCTGCCTGGGCCACAATGCGAGCCGGCGTCACGACCAGTGGCCTCGTCACGCGGGTTTGAGGGCCCTGCGCGACTGGCTCACATGTACGACGGCTCACTACATCTGAGCCTGGTACGGTGGCAGCAGCAGCAGCCGGTACGGCAGGCGACGGTACGGCACCCGACGTTGCCAGGAATTCTGCAATGGCCGAGATGGATGGGTAGTCGAAGGCGAGGGTGGGCGGCAGCTGCAGGCCGCCAAGGGCGACCTCTAAGGAGCTGGTGAGCTGCACGGCAGCTGAGGAGGTGAGGCCTGAGGGGTTCATGGACGAGAATATCAGAAGCCGCAGCAAGGGAGGAAGCAGCAAGGAAGACATAAGCAAAGAGCGGAGCCTTAGAGGGCGAGGCGGGCGGACCACAGCCATTCAATCATACAAAGCCTTGGCCTGTACTGAAAGCCCTTTGTTCTTCAGTGCGCTCTTATGCTCGCTAGCCGTTTCGTTGGACACGCCTAGCAGGACATGCATAGTTGGTTAGCGCGTACGTAGCGTACCCGCTGACATGAGCGGCGCGTCATCCGCCAGCGCCGCCGCCGCAGCATCTCCCAGCACCTCCGCCACCACCTGCCGTACTCGCGACGCTGCGAGGGCCTGGGCGTCGTACGAGCCCGTCATCGCAGCGCCGGCAGCGCCCTCTCCTTCCACCATGTAGCCAACCCCGATCTCTGTTGCAGGTTGGTGAGAAATGGGCAAACGGAATACAAGGTTAATTCGGAACTATAGGTGCAGCAAGCAGCAAGACACCAGTTAACGAATAGCACAATCGGATACCGTAAAAGTGAGAACAGAAGGACGGTCAGAGTGGTGGCCAAGCGACCTACCAGGTATCGGCTGCTGTCCCACGCTTCCACCACCACCAGCTTGCCACAGGAAGTCCGCAATGTCGCCAACCGTGGGGTAGTCGAACACCAGTGTGGGGGGCAGCTGCGCGCCGAATGCCGCCTCCAGTGCACTCGTCAGGCTGACGGCGGCGGTGCTGTTGACGCCGGCGGCCATCAGCGGCGTGTCCGCGTCCAGAGCCGCCGTTGCTGCCGCCACCACCGCCGGGGCCTCCGGAGCTGACATGCCGAGAACCTGCCGCACGATATCCAGTACTCGCGGAACCAGCTGCTCAGAGGAGGTGGCGGGAACTGCCGCTGCCGCTGGCGGAACAGATGATGTTGTGAAGTGGGCGCTGCCGGCGGTAGGGCCGGAAGCGGCGGTGGCGGCGGCGGCGCTACCGGAGCTGCCGCCGGTGAGGCTGGTGAGGAAGGCGGCCATCTCGTCCAGGGAGGGGTAGTCGAAGGCGAGGGTGGGCGGCAGCTGCAGCCCCAATCGGTCCTCCAGGCGGGACACCAGCTGTACGGCAGCGGAGGAGTTGAGGCCCGCTGCCATGAGCGGTGTGGCGCCAGGCGGCGGCGTGGGCACACCGAGGACCTCCGAAACCACCTCTCCCAGCAACGTTGCAACCGGGGGCGACTGGGCTGTCGGTGCCGGCGGCTGTGTTTCCGCAGTACTGGCGGGAAGGGCCGTACCGGCCGCGGATGGTGCGGCAGAGGGAAAGAGGATGTAGGAGATAGGTCGCAGGCTCCCGGCGGAGGTCAGAAGGACGTAGCGCATCAAGGCCGTGTCGACTAAAGCCTCCGCGGGGAGTAAGGCCATGTTCACGACGGCCCCAGGCGTTACGGCGGCGAGGTGCTGTACGGCAGCCCATTCGCCGCTGTCGGCGGGAAGTCCAGTCGCCGCGACCAGCAGCTTACGTGCGCCAGCCGTCAGAGCCCTAGATACGTCGTAGTCCAGGGGGGCGCCGGCCATGATCAGCAGAACCGTCTTGTCACCTGGCAGGGTGCTGGGCTGCTTGTTGGCTCCTGCGTACGGCGGCACGACAGGCGTGCACGGCAGGGCCCGTCGGACGGCGTCGTACAGTCCTAGGAATCCAGATGATAGTGCTGGGGGTGCATCAGCCTCTGCAGTCTTCCAGGGGACCCTGGCAACGTCCTTGTCGCTTGGAGTGGCCGCTGCCGCCGCCACCAATGGCGGCATGCCTCGCTTGGCAGACAGCACAGCGAAGCGAAGGACCCGTTGGTCGGCCATGCAGGCGCTGGGGTCCACCAACACCACGCGGACGTCGGCAACGGTAAAGCCCTGGGCAACCGTCGCGATATCGTCCAGGAAGCCAGGAGGGAGCTGACCAGGTACAACAATCAACACGTGGCGTGCGCCTCCGTACAGCATCCTCCCAACAGCCGAGCAGGCGGCGTCCACGTAAGACGCTGCGGGGGCCGCAGCAGGGGGTCTTGGAAGCACGAGCAGGTACGACGCGTCCGCGTCCGTTGATCCGTACAGAGGTACTTCTGGCAACAAGAACGGTCCGTACGGGTTTGTCGTACGACTCACGCCCGCGAGCCCGCTGCCTGCTGCTGCCGCCGGAGCGTAGAAGGCCGCACGAACCACGGCCAAGAAGCGCCGGAGCTCCTTCGCCGTCTCATCATCCTCCACCTCAACTTCCTCCTTCCTGGCAGCAGCAGCAGCAGCAGCAGCGACAACCGGCGCCCTGCTGACAGCGGCACCACTGCCTGAGGCTGCGGTGCCAGCAGCCGCCCAAGCCGCGGTAGTCGCAGCAGGAGCGGCGACCATGGCCGGAGTGGTCTTGGTCGTGGCAATGGGAGCGGCGGAAGCGGCAGGAGCAGCGCTGGTAGCAGCAGCAACAGCTACGGCGGTCCCTGCGAGTGCGGTGGGAGCGGCAGCAGCGCCGGCTGCGGCGGTGGGCGGCTGGAAAAGGCGTCGCAGTTCCGTCTTGAGCACCTTGCCGGACCCGGTCACAGGCAGCTTCTCCATGAAGTGGATCTGCAAGCGCAACGCAACACGAATGTCTTGAGGTGTACGGCAGGACGCATCGGTAGCTAATCCCGGGCATGGCGATCGTGACGAAGATTGAGACGTGCAGCCCTTCCCTCACAGGACCCAAGCAGAGAAGGACTCGCAACCCAAAGCATTCAGGACCCACAGCTGTTAGGAGGGAGGGTAAACAGCAGCGCATGCCTGGCACATGTGCATCTACGACCACTGGTAGCACTTATTTGCAGGGCCAGCTGGGCCAGCAAAAGGCGTTACGTCACCCACCTTTGATGGAACTTTGTAGTGTGCAAGTCTCTCTCGGCACCAGGCCAGCAAATCCGCCTCCGAAACCGGCTCCCGCTGTACGACAGCTGCAACCACCACCTCCCCTAGCAGCGCGTTGGGTGCTCCAAAAGTGGCGGCTTGTACGACAGAGGGGTGAGCCTGCAGTACGGCCTCCACCTCACTGCAGTACACGTTCTCGCTGCCCACCAAAATCTGCATGTGTAGGGGGGATTGGGCGCATGAAATGTTGACCCAGACATACCGGTAGCATACCGGTAGCAAAGCTGGGGCTATATCACATTTGTCTAACGGGGATCAGTGGCGCTGTTAGGCTCCTGGCAGGGTACATGCCTACCACCAGCATATCCATACTTCGAGTACAAGCTATTTGCACGGCATGGTACCGGTACTGCAAGCTTACAGCAACTCGTAAATGTGCAGTTCCCCCAAGCCCCCAGCAGCACCGGAGGAGGTGCCCTACCTACCTCCCACCCTCCCAACCCACCATGTCCTTCTTCCGGTCCACCACGCGGATGTAGCCGGACGCCTCGATCATCGCCAGGTCGCCGCTCCGGAACCAGCCGCCCGGCGCGAAGGACTCCCGAGTGGCCTCCTCGCGGCGCCAGTAGCCTGCATGCGGTGTGAGGGTGAGATGCGGGGAGTGAGGGTGACAGGGTAAGCTTTGGCGACAACAAAGGGTGAACTGCACAAAAGCAGGGAAGGGTGTGCAAATATTGAAAGACGAGGCCGAGGCCAGCTAGGTATGAGGCTGCACTTGAAACACGCAACTGGAGAATACGCACATGGAAGGTTCAACGTCTAGACAGTACATGCGAGGGTAACGTGGCGGTAGAAGGGGGTTTCAAGATTTGCAGGGTAGTAAGCGTTTCCTCACCTGCGAATACGGTGGGGCCGCGGCACCACACCTCGCCCACCTCCCCTGTCCCCGGGGCTACATCCTGGAAGTTGCCTTGCTCGTCCTCCATCACCACACGAACCTGTTTGGGGCGTGCAGTACCCGTGCGTGCGTTACGGCAGGCGGCATGTACGGCACTTATGCACTTCAATTGTACGGCACTCATGCCTTGCCCTAATGGACAAACCATACACTATTGCTGTGCTGGCTGTACAACTATCGGTACACGCGCGTTGATGGAAGCTCGTGTACACCGTGCATCGTGATAAATCGTTCGCTGTGCCCATACCCCCCAACCCGCACACACACACACACGTTCTTTCGGCAATCACAGTACGTTTCGCCTCGCGGCCAGTTATTTTAACACACGTTCCTACTCGCGGCCAGTTTTCTTAACACACACTGCCAGTTCTTCTTAACACACACCTGCATGAGCACGAAGGGGCGGCCGCTGCTGATGACCAACTGCACCAGCTGCGCGGCGCTGAGGGCGGACGCCAGGGAGGGCGAGGCGCACAGCCGGCCGCCAGAGGGACCCGGGGGCTCAGGTGCGGGTGCGGGTGCGGCGGATTGAGACGGCACCTGGCAGCAGCGGTGGCGAAGAAGTGGGGTTGTGGGAACAGTCGGGTTCACGGTAAATGCGTAGCAATACGCATGTTGTAAAACCTTACAGGGACGCATCCATGCACGCGGAGGGCCAATGAGCAGAATGCAGAATGCCGAAAACCCAGCCGCTCTGTTGATTTACGGCCAACTCTTGACCAACGGTACAACCGCTTACCCCGCTGCTGGCGCGCTGCTGCCGCCCTCTCCACCATCCGTACGGCAGAATGCTCATGGAGATCTTGCCGCAGCACTCGGTCATGCCGTACGACAGGAAGATCTCGCAGCCCATGGCCGCCACGGCTCGTGACAGGATGGCAGGCGACTGGGGGCTGCCGCCGCAGCTGAGCACTCGCAGGCTGGAGGTGTTGGCGAGCGGCAGCAGCGGGTTGTTTGCCATCATGGTGAGCATGGTGGAGGCGACGTTGGTGGCGGTGACACGCTCCCGCTCTGCGCGCGTGCATGGGACGGACGAGGAGGCAATAGGGGCAGGAGCAGGGGTGAATGGAGCGAGATGTATTGTGTAGGTATTGTAACACCGGCTGCGGCTGGAACTACCGTGTTCGGCTGTGACCAGAAGGCTTGACCCAGATCACTAGCGAGCACGTTCACACACACGCACAAACTGACACACGGCTAGGTTTTTGAACATACAAGCATAGGTAAGAACTTTCTGGGATCGGACCACCTGCACCTGCCCCCTACAAACGCCCGGATGAAAGGTTCCTCATCACTGGTCGATCGCACCCACCAATAGCCAGGATTGCGTCCACGGGGGTGAAGGTGCGCATGATGACGTGGCGCCCACCCACGATGGTGAGCGAGTACACCGCAAACACATCCACCAGGTGGAACAGGGGAGCGAAGTGGCCCCACACGTCGCCGCCGTGCAGCCGCATGTCTGCAGCAAGCAGGGAGGTGCGCGGGTGAGCCGTACCGGAAGTGGGGAGGCAGGTCGTGGGAACGGGAAAGTAGGTCACGGGAGGTTAGGTCACGGCAGTTTGGTGAGTTCAGGCGATGGTAATGTGGGCAGCAGGCGTGGCTGGAGGGCAAACTGGGGAAGTGAAGGAGCGACAGTGACAACTGGGCATCATTGTTGTGAACTGGTTGTCGATACCGGTCCACATGCTGAGGTAACCCTGGCGGGGTTGGTATCTGCATGCCGCACCCTTGTTATTGCTTCTGCTACCTCTTATCGTAAACAACACGTTCTTCCTTGTTCCCTCCCATCCCACGAAACCAGCATCCCGTTTGGCCATAACCACTTTCTCTTCGCCAACCCTCTTACATACGTGTTCACAACCTCTCCTTCACACCTCCGGGATATGGGATTGGGACTCCAGTTGCTGCACTTCTCATTTACTTAATCCCCACTATTTCTCCTTCGCACCCACCTGCAATGGTTCCAAGCGCATGCAGCATGACGATACGGTGGCTCAGCAGCACACCCTTGGGCAGTCCTGTCGTACCGCTGGTGTAGTACATGTGGTACGGATCATCTGGGTCAACAGCACCCTGCATCTCACCGCCAAAAGGCGCGTCAAACTTCACACCAGATGACCCAGCGGCAACGGCAGAGGTTGCGGTTGCGGAGGCGGACATGGCAGCGGTACGCAGTTCGACCATAGTACGGCCGCGTGGTGCGGAATCCAGCGCTGAATGGTACGACGTGATGTGAATGGGCTCGGCGGGAAGGGAGGGCTGGCCGGCGGCTGCTGCAGCGGCAGTTGCTGCAGCAGCGGCGCCCTCGTCGTCCACATGGAAGATGGTGTGAAGGCGGAAGGGAGTGGTGGCGGAGGTGGACGCGCCGGGGGGCGGTGTAGCGAGCGCAGCAGCGATGAGCGGGCCAAACTCAGCCGCATGGGTGATGAGGACTTCAGCCTCCGAGTCACGCAGGATGTACGACAGCTCCGGAGCCGCCAGGTTCACGTTCTTGGGTATTGTCGTACAGCGCATGGAAGAAGCAGGGGTGAGCGCGTATGGCAGTTCAGGGGTGAGCGCGTATGGCAGTTCAGGGGTGAGCGCATTGGTTTGGGACTTGTTGGGAATGGTTTGCAACCCGATATCAATGATATTAGTGATATCGTAAATGTTATTTATTACGATTGTATTGGGCTGACCACCTTGTCACACCTTCCATCCTATCCCTTTCTAGAGTCTCATGGTTAGCCGTGGAAGCATGCATTTGACCCGGACCTTATTTAGCGACCACCGGTACCCACCACGTTGACCACAACAGCGCGAAGTGCGGCAGCTGCGAAGTGCACCTCCATCACCTCGCTGCAGTTGCGCAGCATCACAGCCACACGGGAGCCGCGCCGTACACCCGCAGCAAGCAGCGCGCTAGCAGCAGACAGGGAGCGATCATGCAGCTGTGAGTATGTGAAGAGCCGGTCATCTAGTGCTGAAGCGGCAGCACTGGTGCCGTTGGTTGGTGGGCCCAAGTCAATCACAGCGAGGCGATCGCTGTAATGAACGTTAGCGTGGGCTATGCAGCACCATATATCCAGGGAAGGGGTCGTTGGAGCGGAAAGGGGTGTCGCAGCGGTGGTGGGCACAGGGGCGGCAATGGACGCGGTGGTGGAGGAGGCGGTGCCAGGTGCGGCGGAGGTGGGCCCAGCTGTGAGGGAGGCTGCAGTACCGGGTGATATGGCGTGAGGTGCAGGAGGTATGGATTGGTGCGTGGGCTGTGGTCCGGCCGGCGCGTCTGGGTCGTCATCGGCATCGGCCCTGCCGCTGTTCTTGTTACCCATGTTCCTAAGAGAGCTATTCGCTTCGCTAAAGCTTCAGTATCTCAGCTTTGTGTAGGTATAGGCTACGTCTTGTGGTTTGTGCAGAAGTGTGGACAGCAGGCCGGCTGGGCAGTTGCCGAAGCCAGGCCCAAGACAGGGTATGGACGGTGTGTCACATGAAGCGTCTAAGTCAGGGAATTGATCACTGGCCTCTACGTACAGAGAATCCGGGAGTTGCCGCAAGCGCTGAGCACAAACGAAATTACACTTGATAAGGGCGCAACGCACACACACAGAAGAACGAGCATATATATGTATACCCCATTTCATTGGATAAGGAAGCCATTCGGCCATTCCTAGGGAGGTTCTAGGTAGACGTGAAGAAGTCTTGGGCTGGCCAACCGCTGTGTACTGCAGGTCATGTCACTGGAACCATGCGTGGTGACCGGAACCGTGGCAGCATGCAACTCCCAAAAGTAGCGAAACGTTACCGCCGTATCTACTACATCCTCTTCAGTAAAGGCGTATCAAACGCTTACTTGTGCTTACTAAAAACATTACCCGTAGTTCGGCATGTCTTTCTAGGAAGAATTGACGCTATGTTACTGTTGTTAGTTACCTTTACATAAGGAGATGCTTGCATTTTAGCATGGGTGGCGCAGCGAGCAAAGACTTCATAGCGAATGCGCCGAGAACAGCTGTCGCAAAGGAGCTTGATGAACTTGGAGGTGAGCGTCTGGGGTCCGTTAGTTCTTGCATGTTACAAAGTACCTACGCAAGGAGGGCTGGAGGGTTGGATGCGGCAACTCCATGGAGGTGCAGACTCGTGCCTCGTTTATAGCATTGTAGCTTTGCATTTTCTTTGTTCTGTTATAAATATTTAGGGATGTCCTTATATTACAGGGTTCTTTACTGATTCACGCCAGCTGTTCCCTAAGTATTTAGTAGTATGGCGCAGAGTCCGAGGGGAGTAAACACCAATTTCATAGCCTTATGTTGTAATAGGTTTGAATGTCTCTGAGGCTATAGCTATTTTGCATGTTCCAAATTGTTTGCTCTGTTGCATTGGATAGATGGCCATTTTGCCTTGCAACTTAGCTGCGTCCTTGTGAGGCCCTTACCTTTCGTATTACAGGTTATGATCGGCCAGCCCTTGCACGAAACCAGAGTTTCGCGGCTCGACTTGACTGGCTTGGGGTACGACTGGGAGGGGGGCACGGGGTTGGGAAACCTTTGCCGCCTTACCGCAGCCGTTCTCCCGATATGGTCTCCCTAATTTCACTCTCGGAAAAGTTGCCCGCCTCTAAGCGGAAATCGTTTAGATGTGCATGCTTGTAGTGTTGGCATACTTGGTATGGTGGGGTTAGCATGGGACGGCACCGGGTTGAGGTACCGGTAGTGCGGTAACGACCTGCATGTTCTAGCTATCCATCTTCACCTCTGTCGAGCCCTGCTCCCTCCAAAATACTATATGATACAAAATCACGTCGTTGCCAAAATTTCATTCCGCCTCTCGTGGGGGTCGAACCCACGACCACAAGGTTACACCAGCGAGTGTTTGCTTTTTTTAAAAGCCTTGCGCTCTACCACTGAGCTAGAGAGGCATGTCAGGCGGTTGTCGGCTTAATCTTATATACGGTTACAGCCGGATTTTCGATGCCACGTACCCGTGCTGGAAGTCGGCACGGGTCTTGCCAATAGCGCCGCGTCGTGGTCGCCGCGGCCGGGGGTACCGTAAATCCTGATTGGTGATGCGCACCGGCATGATTTTGGCACACACATTGCGAACCTGACGTCGGTGAGCTGTCGAGTGTTGCAAGCGTGCTCATGTCGCTGACGAGCACACCGTGGGCGAACCTAACGTTGGCATGCCAGTCATGTTCATTAACATTGGTCGTACGAGTATGGTCAGCAGACCTGAAGTCGGCGTACCGACCAGTGCTGCGAGCTTGCTCCTCTTGCCGACGAGCATGGTGGGTGGACCTAACGTTGGCGCGCCGACCAGTGTTATGAGCTTGCTCATGTCGCAGACAAGCAAGGTCGGCGGACCTGATGTCAGCGTGCGGCTCATATTCGAAAGCATTAGTCGTAAGCCATTTGTCGTAAGGCACATAGGTCGCCTCTCGCCGACGATCAGGGTCGGTGGACCTGATGTCGGTGCAGTGACAAATGTTGTGAGCTTGCTACACTCGCTGACAGGCGGGTTCGGCGGACCCAACATTGGCGTGCCAGTTTTGTTTGTAAGCATTGGTTGTAAGGCATCTGTCGCGAGGCATAGGTCGCCTTTCGCTGAAGGGCAGGATTACTTTCTTACGTAAAGTAACCGAGAAACTGCGAATGGCTCGTTAACTCAGTTATAGTTTAGTCGACATCACAGTGCAGACGAGCAGCGTGAGGAAGTCGGTGGGATGTGACTCCAGTTCGTTACGGGGGACGAAACCTAAAAAGACAGCATTGCAAATTGCGCCGAGAGGCTTTTGCCGATGCCGTGTCCGTCGCCGAAACCTAAGAAGCTTTCACGGCCACCACCCCTGACAGCATTCGCCGATCAGTGATCGCTGATGAACCATTGTTTTCGGCGATCAGTAATCGGCGCTTTTCAGCAGACGCACCGACTTCACGACTACGCTTCTCGCTGAAACCAGCTTGCAAATTGCGCCGAAAGACTTTTGCCGATGCCAGGCTAATTGCGCCGAAATCTAAGAAGCTTTCACGGCGACCACCCCTGACAGCATTCGCCGATCAGCGACCGCCGATCACCCATAGTTTTCGGCGATCAGTAATCGGCGCTTTTCAGAAGACGCGCCGACTTCACAACCACGCTTCTTGCCGAAACCAGCTTGCAACTTGCGCCGATTTACTTTTGCCGAAGCCATATCCGTCGCCGAAACAGTTTTACGCCGATTTCTGAAAGTAACCAAGAAACTGCGAATGGCTCATTAAATCAGTTATAGCTTAATCGACATTACAATGCAAGACATCACAACAAGGAGACCGGCGACACACGGTGCCCGAACCCATGCCGTACCGTGTCACTGTACGACAGGGGTGTTCAGAGGAGCTGTAGCAAGGAAGGGGTGGTGAGGGGAGTTGGGAGTATGGAGGGGGGTGGTCACGGTCACCAAACAGTTTTACGCTGATTTTGGAAAGTAACCAAGAAACTGCGAATGGCTCATTAACTTAGTTATAGCTTAGTCGACATCACAATGCAAGATATTGCAACAAGAAGATTGGTGATACGTGGTGCCCGAAGCCATGCCGTACCGTGTCGCTGTACGACAGGGGTGATCAGAATAGCCAGAGCGACGAGGGGGTGGTGAGGGGAGTGGGGAGCATGGAGGGGGGTGGTCACGGTCACCAAACAGTTTGACGCTAATTTTGGAAAGTAACCAAGAAACTGCGAATGGCTCATTAATTCAGTTATAGCTTAGTCAAGATCACAATGCAAGATATTACAACAAGAAGATTGGTGGTACGCGGTGCCTGAAGCCATGCCGTACCATGTCGCTGTACGACAGGGGTGGTCAGAGGAGCTAGAGCGGTGAGGGGGTGGTGAGGGGAGTGGGGAGCACGGAGGGGGGTGGGAGGGCGTGTCAAAACCCATGCCGTATAGATGCCGTACGGCTCATGGTGATGCAGGGGCGTTCAGAGGTGCTGGAGGGACGAGGGGGTGGTGAGGGGAGTGGGGAGCATGAAGGGGGGTGGGAGGGCGTGTCGAAACCCATGCCGTACTGCGTTGCTGTACGACACCACATCTCAGGACACCATCCTGATGATGCCAGGCATGATGAGTGATGAGGGGGTGATGAGGGGAGTGGGGAGCACGGAGGGGGGTGGGAGGGCGTGTCAAAACCCATGCCGTACAGATGCCGTACAAGCGTACGACAGTTGTCGTATGCTGTCGTACACTGCCATACAGCTGTCGTACATTGTCGTACATGTCGTACACCACATGATGTGTCACCACACAGCATGGCAACTGTGCCGTACAGTTTACTGCCGTACAGTGTGTTGTCGTACTGGAGATCTCCCAGAACACCATCCCCATAGGCCCAGGCATCATCTCCAAGGGTGCTGAGGAAGTCGCCAAGAGGTCGCTACCCGGCTCGAACTGGAGACCTCCGCCTGGCTCAGCACAGGACTGAACGCTCAGCGCCTTAAGGTCGTTGCCACCACTTTTGTGGACAGACAGACAGACAGACAGACAGACAGACAGACGGACGGAGATGATTTAATTGTGATCTGTCCTCCAATCCTCCCCTTCACTTCGTTACGGGGGGATTTACGGTCACCGATCTTGCCTCGTGGCTTCCATGGCTTTGTAACGCAACATGTGCATGGTCGGATCCTTCCGCGCTGCCGTGGGTTTGCATTGTTCGCGTTTCCATCCACTGTTCGTTGACACACACGGTACCCTTCCTACAATGTGCAGACTCAAGTCGGCAAAGCCAGTGAGCAAATTGAGGCTGCCCTATCGAAAGATGAGCAGGCGGGGCGGCGGGAGCTGGAAAAGGAGGTAGGTGGATCCAGGGAGGCGACACGGGCATGCGGTTGTAGCACGCACAACCAACCGTGTTAACGAGCTTGCAATACATTGGCGAACATAACGCTAACAAGGTTACCCCCCGCACAAAAACGTGCAATAGGCTTGGTAGGTCCTGGTAGATGGCCTTAGGCTTTATCTCTGAGTCGCCATGATTTGAATGCACTGCTTTCTCCCTGCCCCAGGCCAAGCGGAGGCAGCTAATGGCGTTGCGACGGGGACAGGGAGACATTCAGTTGAACTCGCAATATGCAGACTTCTACCTGAAGCAAAAGCAGTTTGAGCGGCCGTGAGTTGGGTGGTTTGAGGGATGGCGTCTGGACTCAACAGGAGGGCGCACGTGCCTCACATGCTACTTGTGATGCTTAGGAAGACAGCCGATGGGACCGTTGGGGGGCTTTTGACGTCATCTAACACGGCCTGGGTGCCATTGCGAAGCTATACATGGGCTAGCATGCAACCACCCATAAGTTGTACGACACCGTGGCCGCCTTCCTTGCTGCCACGAGGATCTACTTATCCCAACTCCATCCTTCATTTCGGCCGTTAACCACCGCCCAATGCAGGCCGCTAGGCGCAGCTCCCATCCTGCGCAATGCTGCGGCTGTTGCGGCGGACGCAGCGGCTGCCGTGGCCCTGGCTGAGCAGACGAGCCCACAGGGGTAGGTTGCGTCGGCAGGGCCTGCAGCTGTGGCGGTGATCCTAGCCGCGTTTAGCTTGTCGAGAGAGGGCACCAGACCCCCCTGGTGAGGGCACCTTGGGCCCCCCTAGCCGCCCAAGGGTGCCTGGGTGCACTCCATGCAACGGTTCAACCCCAACAACTCTCCCAGACCGGACTCCTTGATAGTTATCCGCTGCCCCGTACACAGGGAGGCGGCTCGCCGGAGCTTGGAAAAGGTCGCAACGCTGCAGCGGCTGTACAGCAAGCATGCGGCGACATCCTTTAAAGCGCCAGGTAGGAGTGTGGGCTGGCAGCAGTGTTCTCTTGGGCAGGGTCGTTGTCACTTCCTCCCTTACACCCAAGATGTACCCTAGAAGCGGCCTTCCAGCTTTCCCGACCAGACTGAGACGTGCCCCCATGCCCCAATACCCCCCCCCCCCCACTGCAACCCAAAAAGGTCCCAAGCCGCCGCATGAAAGTGGTGCCGCGGTGGAGCCCAGTGGCGCAGCAGCAGTGGTTGGTGGTGGCGGCAACACAAACAGCCGCTGGAGGCAGACGGTGCAGCACGCCAAGAAGACGGCGTTCCTTGCCGTGGGGTCGTATGTGGCCATGAATGTAAGCTCTGGGGACTCTAGGCATGGATACTGGTAGTGGGAGGGTCCAGAGACAGGAACTTATGGGAGGGGTGCAGTTCGCGTGGGGTTGAACAACGTACAGACGGCTTGTAGTTTGGACTCTTACAATGCTTTCCCTGCCCCTGTTACGCACCCTCAGGGAAAGAAGCGCAATGGGCCGGCGCGCATCGACAATTTTGGGCTGTATGCCGAGCAGCAGCTGGGCGACGGCATGCACAAGTTTGTAGAGGAGGGAGAGCGGCTGGCGGCAGCTCGGGACAAGCTGCCAGCTATGAAGGTAAGCCGTACCATACCTGTTCGAGTTCGGTTTCTTGTTATCTCACACTTCAGGGTGCAACCCTTGATGGAGCTAACGGCGTTTCTCCAACCCCGCCACAACAGGCAGAACTGGAGAAGCTGCGGGGCGACATGCGAGAGCTAGCGGTGGAGCAGGAGGCCGTGCTGGCAGTGGATGGCGTAGAGGACAGCAGCAGCGACGAGGGGCCGGATGCGGAGGGCGCATGCGACGATGACGCGCTAGAAGCGGACGAGGCAGCGGCGGTAGCAGGCGCCGCCGCAGCTGCCATGCGCCATCCACAGCAGCAGCAGGCAGGCAGCAATAGGCCTGCTTGGCACTTTGGTGGCGGTGGTGGGGGCCATGGGGGGGGCGGCTTCGGAGCACCTCCCAGCCTCACTGCTAAGAAACCCAGGCCGTCGCCGCCGCCCCGGCAGCGAGGTGTGTGTATTGCGGACTGCGGGGCCGGAGTGCAGAGTGGGACATGCCAGCATGCCGTATGTCTTGGCTGTATCATGCTATGCGTTGCTGATTATGTGGGATATTGGTGTAAACGCACATGAGAGTAGTCCGGCATGCCATACAGCCCTTCCATGCTTACCCGCCAACCCCTTCCCTCATTCCCCGGATGCCTCCCGCCGACCTCCACCCCAGCGGAATTTCCAGCAGCGGCATCCAGCACCTCAGCACCGGCCGGCCGCTCCGTCAGCACCCCTCCCGCCACAGCCCCGCTGCCCATCGCCAGCCCAGCGGGCCCTGCACCCGTGGTCCCGCACAACCGCCGGCGCGCCAGCATAGGCAGCCCACAGCAGCTCACGCAGAGCGCCAACTGGCCGGTTCTCATGGCGACTACAGCGCCCCCGGGCGCGGCCGCACCCACCCCGGTCGTGTCCGTCAGCCCAGGCCGCGGGCTCAGCCCGTCAGGTCCGGGCTCCACCAGCCGCGCCATGCGGGCCTCTTGGTCGGGTGCAGCCACAGGCGGGTCGGACTTGCTGGGATCCCGCGCTGCTGCTGCTGCTGCTGTTGCCGCAGTGTCTGCGTCGGGGACATGTGGCGGCAGCGAACCAGCAGCCCACCCGCCGTCAAGTACCCTCTCGGGTCAGGCCTGTGGGGCGTTGCGGCCCTCGCGGCCGGCAGCCTCGTTGCTGTCTCGGTTGCTGGGTCCGGCGGCAGCGGCACAGCCGCAATCCAAGAGTAGCCCCCCGGCGGTACCCGGGCCGGCGGTTGGAGGTTCCGGAGCAGGCCCGCCGGCAGCGGCAACACAGCCATCACCTCCACGACCCAAATCGGCCATGCGGTCGGCTCTTTCGCCGCGACCACCGTCCGTAGGGCCAAACGGCAAACGGCGCGTTGTACGTGTCGGGTGAGCATGGGATTTGGATGCCGCTTCCGAAACCGCTGCTATTCAATCTCATGGCAAGAGCAACACGAGACGGCGTATGGAAGTGGACTTGCTGCCTAGCCCACGCACGCTTACATGCACCAGCTAACTGGGGCTCACGACCCAAATCGGAAACCTAACGCACGGTGCTGCATGCCGCTACCCTTCACTGCATCTTTGACCATTCCCACAGGGAGCCTCCTCGTGCGGCCGGCGTGGGCTCTGCCGACACCGCCACCACCTCCACTGGGGAGTACCGGATCGGCACCATGGCGCAGCGCGTGTCCAGCAAGGTGGGGTTGCCGCTCAAGGCCGCCGCCAAGCAGCAGCTGCGGACGCTACGGAAGGCGGAGACGGTCAACGTGCTGAGGCAACAGCAGCTGGTGCAGGCCATCGAGGAGAACGCATCGGTACTGCAGACGGCATCGGGCTTGTTGAACATGTACTGCAACAGGTACGATCGGGGATTCATTTTGTCGGTGATTGAGCGTGTCCTGGCTTGAGTACGTCCATTAATGGGATGCGTGCCTTGTCTTGCTTGCAAGCCTATCTTACTTCCAATGGAGGCTTTAGCACGGGGGATGCCTGGCTTGTGTGCAGGGCGAATGGTCGGTGGGTGGAGCAGCAGCAGTGGACGCTACCGCCGGTGCATGAGGCAGCGATGCCGGCTGTACGGAGACAGGCGGAGCGGTACAAGGAGCTCGTACTGAAGGACCTGCGAGAGGGGCGCGTGGCGGTGCAGGTAGGCCACACGGCAAGGGAACCGGGGTACCGTCCGTCAGCTGGCCTCAACCCCTTCTTATGAGAATCAATTGATATTATACCGGCATATAATACCAGCATATTCCTTTAGCCGTTAATGGCAGTTGGCCCTCCACATCGTCGCTTCAATTAACTTTTCACTAACGCCTGTGTCTTGACGTGCGGTACGGCACAGATCCACGTGGACGACGACACCTTCAGCAGCTCCCGTCTGGGTCTGGTGTCGCTTTGGTCCACCGACCCCTGGCACCTGCTCTCCATGACGCATCCCGCTCGTACGGAATCCACGGCACACCTGGTTGGGCTGGGTATGGGTGTACGGCAGTTGCTGGCGTTGGGTACGGCGGTGGAGTCGCTGGTGGGCGCGGAGGCGGTGGCCAAGATGCCGGTGGTGCTGGCATGCCATGAGGGGCAGGTGGAGGAGGTGGTGCGGGACCTGGCAGCGCGCAAGATGTGCAGGTAGGCCGGCGGGGCTTGCTGTCTGGGCGGTAGCTGGGTGGGATGATACCGGTAGAGGTGGGAGGGTGCCCATGTGGCCGGAGTTAACACGTTTGCAGTTGGCGACGTATGAAGTCTTTGCATGGAGATGTCTGAATACTATAGCTAACGTTATCTTGCGTTCATGCTGCTGTCCTTGACAGGTTTTCTTCTGAAAACGTGATCATCATTGTACAACAACGGACGCCAGGTCATGCGTACAACCGCGCCAAGCACGCCTTCGTTCCCGCACCCGAGGCGCCGCCGCGACCCGCCGGGTCGGGCTATGCGCTGCTGGCGCTTGGGTGGGCGGGCGCGGACGCATTCCGGCTAACCGGACCTGAGCTGTCGCAGCGGACGCCCCTGGAACGCAGCACGCTTGACATGTTCACGGAAAGGTAAGCGGCGGTGTGCTTGCATGGCAGCTGTTGCGCATGGCTGCATCATGGCTGCATAGGTGTATGCAGCTCTTGGGAAAGCTCTGTTGCATCGTGTGTACGGTGCCTTGGCAGATACGGTACAATTACTTCACCGGTTACACCGGGAGCGTTTCTTTACCGTACCTTTCCTCACCACAGGGGTGTGCAGTGGTTGTCCAGCTGGCGGCTCCGAGACCTGGTGCACTACTCGCCCGAGCAGTGCCTCAACCTCGAGCAGTTGGCCCTGTCGTACGCCCTAGCGGACAGCATGGACGCCAACATGAGCATGCAGGTAGCAGCATGCATGGGCACCGCATGGGGACCTGCTAGCACACGCCGGTTCTAAGGTTGCATTAGGATGGCTGATGAAGCGAGCAAGGATGGCCATGTCTCGCTGATCTCGCCATCCATACTGTGTCCTTGCGAACACACCTGCCCTGGTCTGCTGCTATAAACATTTATCAATACTCATATGGCCGATGCAGGTGGAGTTGGTTGACTCGTTGCAAGGTATCAACCGCATCGGCTCTGGAATCGTCCTCGCTCAGAAGGGCCGTCCCGCGCCGCTGCCTAGCCCCACCTTGGGTACCTCCAACTCGCCGCTGCTCCGCCGCACCAACGACCCTGCCAGCCCCGCCTCTCCGCCCTCAGCTGCCACCGCCGGCCTCAGGCAGCCGCACTCCCCGCGGTCACCACACACGCTGGGGCCGCTACGGCATCCGTACAGTGCCCCTCCGGCGACGTTTGGCAGTGGGAGCCCTGGGTCTGGCCTTTCCCCGCGCACACCGCTAGGCGGGCTGTCGACAGCAGGGGCGTCACCAACGCGACGGCCGGTGACGTCAGCTGGGGCTCGGGCGGGCGGCATTGGCAGCGAGGGTGGGCCGCTGGCTGCTTGCGACGTCAAGTGGGCGGACGTGCAGACACCGGCGCTAGCAAGTAAGTGATGACGGGGTTTATGGTAGGACAACAGGGATATCAACCCTGTCCTAATACCAAGACTATGCCGTATTTCTAGAGGGTATGCTGCATGCCCACCGCTCTTGGGCTGATGTTCATGCTACCGTCTGTTGCTCAATGCCGTACTTGCATGTGTGCATCACCCTGCAGGTGCGATGCAGCACCTGGTGGAGAGTGTGGCTGTGCAGTCGGGCAGCCAGCCCCGCCTGGCGGTCTCCATCAAGCGGTACACGTATCACGTGCCAAGCCTGAAGAGTGAGTAGTGCTCGCCATGCGCGGTGTTTACTGTGTTTTGCTACGTGCTAATCCGTTTACCTCATTGATCTTCGCCCTACGTTAGCAACCTAGTCGGGCAGCGATGGTGGGATATGTGTGCATTCCCTTATGTTGCATACGGCCACAACCTGTTTTCTGTTTTTGCGCCGCCGCCCTGCACCCTTACCTGCACCCTTACCCTGCCCTGCCCAGGCATCCTGACGGGACCCTCCATCTTCCGGCCATGCATCAGCGTGGGCGAGGGGGGCTACGTGTACGTCACCTTTGACGCGTCTGACATCACCGCACAGCCCAGCACTCGCTGCGTCGCCCTATCATACACGCCCCGCCCCTGCACCACCGCCGACAACTCCGCCTCCTCCTCCTCTTCCACCGCCGCCGCCGCACCAACCAACGCCTCCCTCCCAAGCCCCGCTTCCATCACCGGCGTCCCCACAATCGCGTCTCCGCCTCCCACCCTGGAAGCAGCCGGCGGCCGGCCGGGCAGCGCCATTCGCCTCTGCAACGGCCACACGCTAGCCACCGGCGCCCTCGGCTCCAGCGCCGCTGCAAGCGCCGCCATGGCGTCTGCATCCATCGCGGCAGCCGCCTTGCAGCGCGGCCGGCTGCTTACCAATGACAGCGACCTGGAAACGCTGCTCTGGGTGGCGAGCGACCAGGACAACAACGCCGCCTTCCGAGCCGCAGTGTCCGCAACCAACACCGCGCGCTCGCGCGTCACGGCGCATGCACCCGCCGGACTGGCGGCTGCTGTGGGTGCGGGCGGTCCAGGCGGCAGGTCGGTGGAGCAGCATGTGATCGTGCTGGCGGTGGCGGACGATGCGGCATGTCAGCTGGCGGTGAGCTGGGAAGCGCTGTTGTCACCGGGGGTTCCTTGGATACCGCAGTGGGCACATGTGCCAGATTTCGAACATGTGGCATGTGCATCGAACACGAAATCGGAGTACTACCCACAACGCAAATTAACCAACCCGGTTGCACCCCCCCCCCCCACCTCCAAAACCATCACCATGCACCTTGGGCCTTTTCAGGTGCGTGTTGCCATGGCCATCATGAAGCCCGGCGCGGACTGCCTGCACGTGCTGGCCATCGCCAAGGACCCCTCCGTGATGGCGCTGTCAGCCGCCAGGGCGCTGGCGGAGCGCTTCGAGAACCTCGCGTCGGCGACGCTGGGTGACGTCAAGTCCGTCGTACAGGTGCGGTTCTGGTTGGCGGTTCTGGATGGCAGTTGGGATGGGATGCCTGTGGTACACAAGGTGCAGGATCGCCGAAGTGAGGTGCATTGGGACACCATGCCTGTGCAAAGCGTGCCCGCCACGTACCCTCTTTACATTCTAGCTGCTTACTCTTTTTCTGTGTCCTCTGTGCGCCTTGTGGGCTCCCTGTCTTGTCTTGTTGTGCTCCAGGTGAAGCGGCACTCCGTGGTGGAGGACATTGTGGGCTACGCGGAGGCTGTGGGTGCGGCGCTGCTGGTGACGGGCAGCATGAACCTGGCGGCGGCGGCGGCTGGGGGCACCAGCGTGGTGGGCAGCGTGGCGCTCAGTGTGGCGCGAGAGTGCAACCGACCCATACTGGTAGTCAAGGTGAGGCGAGGGATGTGTGCGTGTGTGCAGGGGTGGCGCGGGACGGGTCCGCCGGGTTGCATGATGGTGGGGTTGCATGCATGGGTGCAAGCACCCGGCAATTGAGCACGGGGCCCTCCCGCTGCTCACCCTGATGTACGCCGTGCCCGGCCTCTGCCTGCCTGTGTCCATCTCCGCCGCAGCCCACCGCCCGCCTGGCCGAGTCGGCCTACGAGGTGGGCAAGAAGCCCTGCCTGCGCGCCGCGGTGTGCGCGGAGCCCTCCTGCCGCCCGCTGGTTCGCTTCCTGGTGACGCGGGTGCTGGACGGCGGGCGGGGGGACAAGCTGGTGCTGGTGCGCGGCAAGGCGTTTGACAAGGAGATGAACGAGCTGACTAGCAGGTGGGGTCGACATGGGGCATGACGGCATGTGTGTACTGCGTACTGTGTTAAGGCCGGACGCTCCTGCTGTATGCCTCGGGCCGCCGAAACCCTGGGTCAATGAACCGACGGGCGATATGGCAAATTCATGTGTCCCGCTTCATACATCTCACTGGTCCAACCCTGCTGCCTTGCTTTCCCCCTCCCCCTCGCCTGCCCCTCAAAGTCGCCGCGTGTTGGACCACCTGGCTGAGGAGGCGACCTCGCACCGGCGCTTCGACAGCTCGCAGGTGGTGCGGCGCATGGTGGCGGGCGCCTTCGAGGCGGAGCACCCGCGGGTGGTGGACGCGGACCACTGCCACATAGTGGCGCTGCAGGTGGGGGAGGGGGAGGGGGGGAAAAGAAGAATACCCTACGCGTTGAATGAGAATGGCTAACATGGGGGATGGGGCCCGAAGGAGGAGTGAGGTGGTGCAGGGCAACCGCAGATAGCGTGGTGCTGGGTGGTGGTCGTGGTGTGGTGCGGTTGGCAAGGGGGTGGTAGGGATCCAGTTGGAGATTGGCTGGTGCGGAGAGGCGGTGGAGTATGGTACAGTGGACGGGGATAAGGTGCAGAAAGGAAGGCGGTCCTCGGATGGCAGCTAGCTGCTGGCCCTTGAGCATTGGTGCCGTCGCAGACCTCACCTTGACGTGCGCTGTCCGTGTCGCCCCGCAGGTACCTGACGGCCGAGGGCCCCTGCCCCCCAGCGTCCTCAACCTGCTGCGAACCAGCAGGTCGGCGGTACTGCTGTACCGCAACTGCAGCAACAGCAGCGCAGCCAAACCAGGCGGGGAGACTTAGGGAGGCTCAGGGCGGGCTGTGGTTTAGGGTTACGAACTGCTTACCGGTATTGTTGGTAACGTTACGGCAGGGGTTACGCTGCGGCTGGTGGAAGGTGGCAATTCGCAGTTCCGCCGAGAGGCGGGTGGGTTGCGGGATGGCCGGGTTAACTGGCACACACGGGCGTGAGCGTGGGAGTGTTGGTCATGGTGGGAGTACTGGTTGGAAGGGTGGTGCGAGGAGCAGGAGGCAGTGGGCAGGGGCAGGTGGTTTGCTGCGGGGAAGCAGGAGTGCTGCAGTGCTCGGTGTGTTGGTGGTGTTGGCAGCCTTGCGCTGGGTACTTCAAGCTACTACTACTATACGACGTACATGAGTCAACCCATGAAACCGTATATTTGTCGTATTCATTTTAGGGGACTTGCAAACAAAACCCCAGCAATAGCTCTTGTCCGTGGTAAGAACGTACTCATTTGTGAGGTCGTGACAACTCTTTGCGGTTATCAAGTTGTACATAAGAACTTGGGCTGCGTCCTGCGTGTGTCTGCCGGCACGCCGTCCCACTACCGGTACATGAAACAAGCAAAAGATGTACGAGTGTGCTTAAGCTTGGTGTTAATGCCTGAACATGTCCGGGGTTTTACCTTATGCCGGCCGAACGTCCTTCGGGACAGCATCGTCTACCCCTCTCCTTGCTATGTACTCTCTTTCTAGCGCTTCATGGGGTCATTGTGAACGGCGTGGGATATGGACGAATGGAGGTAAGCACAGCGTTTATTCTACGTAGGATGTGGAAGGGCTGTAGCCTTGTGGCATCTATAATGCCCAACTGCGCTACATCAACGCTAGCCGATGCTCAGAAATGTCCAGAATATTCATGGACGGTCGTACAGTGTTGTACGGAGATACGACGGTCATGTGAACCGGCTTATGCTCTTTACGCTTTGACTTGTGAATAGCTGCAAGGCCGCATGACAGTAAGCAGCCGGGAAAGGGCTGATGACTGATGACCCGTCCTGAAGCACGGTAGTATGAGATTGGACAAAGGTGTGCTCTTGGTACTGCGGGTGAGTGTTGCCTTGTTCTGGGATGGCCATGACATCCCATGCCGCCAGGGATTCATGTGTATGCAAACTGTACGCAGTGTAGCAATTTATGTGCGTCTCGTTTGCTATTGGGTATCGGTGCAATTACAGACGACGCATGCCTGAGTCATGCTGAGGCACATGGGGGATTGGGATGTCCCTTGTGTTTTACCAGCTAGGGTCCCAGCCATTGTGCTCTAGCGTGCTGTGTGATAGCTTGGGTTCTCTTGATCCAGACTGGGGCACGTGATGGGGGCGACCACTGCAGATGCGGCTGTTGACACATGTGCTGGCTGTTGTGTAGACAGCACTGCTCACGAGGGCATACAGCCATACACAAGTCGCGATTTTTTACGAAACGCGATACTGCTGTAGCATATTTCAAGGGCCCAAAAGGACCCATTCGTTTGCTGCGCAGTATTGTAGCAACGGGCGCGGAAGCTAGCTAGCAGATGCTGTACGTTTGCTGCCATACACCGATACACGCAAGCGCGCAAGCAGCCTTAGCAAGGCACATAGCATGCGCTATATAGGCATTACCTAGAGGGACACATATTAGGAAGTTCCGCGTAACTGCGAACTGCCACAGTGGGGAATCCGTGTCTTGTACGACTTGTGCTGACGTCCATCGCAAAACGGATGCTCGGTAACGCCTTCGAGCGTGTTCCACTTAGCTTATGGCTGGATAAGAATGACGCCACAACCCGGTTCTTGCGGTTCTTTCCGCATCTGGCATCAACTTCCACCGGAGCTAGCATTTCGCATCATAAGCTTCCTGCCATTAAACGAGGTAACATGTACAGTGCGTCTTATCAACAAAGCAGCTTCAAAGCAGTTCAGCGGCTCACAGTACACAACAGTTCGGTTGGCAGAACCTGTGCCTATCCACGCCTTTGAGCGACATTGGGGCCAGCCAAACTTGCTACGTCAGCTCAACTTCAAACAGAGACGCCAGCTGCTTTGCCTCACAGCCAGCAGTGGCGTCACTTCAAACCTCGCTTTCGCCATCGAGGCCACGGGTTGCGAGGCCACGTCCGCTGTTCTGCTAGATGCCGCAGCCGGCGCTGGTCAGCGAGGCTCCTGCGAGCTACTCGTGGAAAGGGGCTGCCGCTGGAGGGAAACCGTCGGCAGGGCGGCTGCGGAAGGGGGCCACCTAGAACTCTGCAAATGGTTGCATTCAAGCGGGTGCCCGTTCGACTACAGCGCTCTCGTCGCTGCGGCGGGCAAAGGCCATGTTCACGTTTGCGAATGGCTTATCAGCAATGTTGGGCGCGAACCTGGCACCGGCGTGCTGCGTGCTGCAGCAAGTGCAGGCCAAGTCGCCATGCTGGATTGGCTTTTGTCCCAGCAGCACTTCCAGCGGCAGAGCCCTCCGGACACGGGCTTACTGGCATCTATCGCTTTCGGCTGCGACGCCTCAACATTTCAGCGCCTGCACGATTACCTCTTCGAATTGGCCACCAGCGGACGCAGGAATGTTGCAGACAATGTCGCCATGGACGCCGACGACCGCGACCCTAACCACGCCGAAGCCGTACCACCGCCCCCAACTCCTGCACAACTCTCAAGCTACGAGACGAGCCACATCATGACGTCTGCCGTATTCAGTCGTACGGCGGATTGGCTGGACAAGGTGGAGTGGCTGCTGGCCCGCGGCTACCCCCTCCAAGTGAGCCTGTGGGAGCGGGTGGTCATCAACCATGATGCCTCACCCCTCCTACTCGAGCGGCTGCGGTGGCTGCTGCAACGCGGCCTGCATCCGCAACCCGACATCCGAAGCCTCATGGCGGCCGTACACTCCGGTGACATTGCTGCCGTACGGTTCCTCCTTTCGGAGACGGGATGTGCAGCCGCGCTACAAAACGAGCAGCACAAGGCCAAGGTGATTGGAATGGCAGCACGGAATGGCCAACTTGCCGTACTGCATGCGCTCGAGGAGCTGGGGTACGGTTTCCGCCGGCTTAACTGGGTGCGTGCTGCGGCGTCGGGGGGCCACCTGCATGTTGTGCAGTGGCTGCTGGAGTCGTGGGTGGCCGGAAACAACGGGGCTGCTGGGGTTGGCTGCGGGATGCAGCAGGTGCGGAGGAGGTTCCTGCCGGCGGAGATTGCTCGTGCGGCTGCTGCGTCGGGTAACCTGGAGCTGCTGAAGTGGCTGCGGCAGCTGGGTTGCTGGTGGGACGGGCTGGTGTTCCGGGGTGCGGCGGAGTGCGGCAATGTGGAGATGCTGGAGTGGCTGGCGGAGAATGGCTGCCCCATGGGGGTAAGGGAGGGAGGTGCGGGGAGGGGCGGGACCATGGGAGAGGGAGAGGACCGGGGTCTTGGTACGGCAGGAGTGGGATGTAATATTCGATGTAAAACAATGGGATGCCCCGCCTCCCGTTCCACCACTTCCCTTCAGGCATACCCCACCACCTCACGCCCTGTGCTCCCCATCTCAACCCAACCGCAGTACGACGGCGAGGCGTACGTCTTGGCGTGCCGAGTCGGCGACTTTGCCGTACTGCGCTGTCTCCGCCGGCTGGGCTGCCCCTGGCGCCCGGACGGCTTCACCTTCACTCGGGCTGTTGCGATGAGCAGCAGCCTGCGGGTGCTGGCCTGGCTGCTGGAGGAGGGCTGCCCGGTGGACTGGGGGCGAGCCATCTGGGCGAGCAAGCAGGGCTGGTGGCATGACCCACGGGTCAGGGAGTGGCTGCAGCAGCAGCGGGAGGCGACCGGGAAGTCGGATGTGCAGCTGGCGGTGTGGAGGTGGTGGAGGAGGGCGGGGTGGCGGGTGGCGGGGTGGGGGCGGGCGGTGGTGGGGGTGCTGGGGGGTGGGCGGGGGTAGGCAGTTGAGGGCCGGCGGATGCTGGAGGAGTTGGTTTGGGGTTTGTTGTTTCCCTGGTCGGATGGTTGGTCGGGTTGTTGGCGGGGGTGGTGTTCGTGCTTGTCGTGCGTTGGAGGTGGGTGAGGTGGCAGTTGAGGGTGCGGTACGTGTGGTTCGAGAGTCCGAGGGTTGGGTACCCAACTACCCATGCAGGCGGGGGGGGCAGGGAGGGGTAAAGCCGCGGAGCGCCCTGAGAACAAGGGCGACACGAAGAACAATAGACGAGTGTTTCGGCTCTGTATAAATCGAACCTTCGCGAGAGCGGTTCCTTGTCTTTATGACGGCGTTAAGGTGTCGTCGGATTACACACTTGGACCTACGTTAGTCACTTGGATTGGATGTTTGGTGAGCTGCTGAACAACGGGTTTGTTTGGGCGGCGCTGTAAGAGGCGCCGGGGGCCGCAGGGGCTGCTGGGGTACAGTGCCGCAGGAGCAGCAGGTAGATGGCCTGGGCGGGCGCGGGAATAACCAGCTGTACTTTGTTAGAGGAACGTACACGTTGACTCATGCATGCAAACACTGATGTTGGAGTTCTCGGAGCTGTTCTCTTTGCTCGCCGCCTGGAAAGGCGGGCGATGATGCGGTTACGGTTGTGGTTGGTTGGTTGGTTGGCAGGTATGGCAGGGGTGGCATGGTACATGCCGCTTCTGACACCTCGAGGCACGCATCCACGTTAGGGAGACCAGGCGGGTGCTAAGCGATGATAGCTCCGTTCCCCGTTCCCGGGCTGTACGGCGTTGCAAGGTGCAAACGATACGGTAGTGTGGTGGTGGTCCACTGGTGGGGGTGTGCTGGCGGCCATGGCTACAGAGGGTGTGTATGTGCCTCTTTAAAGTGTTCACGCTCTTACGGCCACTCGCACTCGCACCCGAGTGGCACCGCGGGAGTTGGTTTTGTTTGGCTCTGCTTCGCCACGTAGGGCGCGGCGTCGTGGTTGTTGTCTGACGTCGGAATTCGGACCATTGTGACAACTTTGGGGTAGCTCTTGGTACCCCTCTCGGGCGGCAGCACCACTGAGGCCGCACCGCGGAACTGGCTTCTGTGCCGTACCTGCATATGAATGAAATTTGAGGTGGTGTGGGGCTAAAAGCTGCGCACAAACAACATACTTGTCGCGTACTTGGTTCCGCACGTTTTGGCTCGTCTACGGTTGTACTATATTAAATGCTGATACCGGTACTTGGCGTTGTATATTCCCTTCATGTGGCTCTTCTCTTTCTTGGCGGCGGCTGGTGTCTGCGTGCACACTGTTAGCACTGTTTTCTGTTCTCTGTCTGAGCGATGAGCGAGGGGTAGGCGGCTGATGAGGGAAGCAAGGGGAGTTGCTGCATGCACGTCCCTGCTAGTGTACGAACAACAATACGTGAGCCATGTACAACAACAATGTACACTACGAGAACACGTGAGCAGACGGGTTTACAACCACAATGCAATTCAACATCGGTGCCACCTTCTGTGTACTCGCATATGGTCGAACCGCTAATAGCGCAAGCGGCCAGTACACTTCCCGGCCCAGTTGGTTTTAGGCACCCCCGACCCCCATCACCGACCCATGGTTCATCTCCGCATGTCACATCCGGGTCTGCAGCTCTCTTGGTTTCCAACACCGGACGCAACACACAGCCACACCTTGCTGGGGAATGACGCGGCATGCATACATGTAGAACCCCCACCCCCCACGCCAATGCATTCCCTGCTGTGCTCGTCTCACCTCGCACCGCAAGCCATTCCACACATGTTCCTCTCACCCAATTCTCAACCTTCACAATATCGTCTCACCCATACCGATAATGCTCTTACTGCCTAATTAGCCTCTGCGCACAGCCCCACGCGCCCGCCCAGTATAGGCACCACCTGCCACCCCTGTGTCTCTACGCCACGCGACCCACGGTCGCTATCTCCGACCCCACATCACCTCCCCGCCGCTCCTTGGCTCCGGGCCAGAAGGACGGCAGCACTCGCCGCCCACCGCCCTTCCTCCCTCCCGCCTCCTCCTTGTCCTTACCCTTACCCTTACCCCGCCACCAGCCCCGGCCCCGGCCCCTCTTCCCAACCTTCTCCCCCCCACCAGCAACATCACCACCCGCATCCAACGCCCCCTGGCGGTTGTTGTTGTGGTCGTTGGCGAGGCGGCGGTTGGCGGTTAGGTAGCCCACTGCGAACGCGGCCGCCAGCGCGGGGGCGCGTGTCAGCAGCCCCAGTGCCGCCTGCTGCCAGGCGGGGCGGGTGCCGGGGATGACGCGGCGGAAGCGAGTGACCTGAGGAGAGAGAAGGGGGGGGAGGAGGTGTGAGGTGTAATGGTGCAAGGGAAAGTATGTGGCCTTCATATAATTGCCCGGCTGTCTACATCCTCCTCCCCCCCCGCCCCCCCTCTCCCCCTCCCACCTGCGCCACCATGGCCTTCATCGCCCCCCTGCGCAGGCGGTTGATGCTGGTGACGGGCGCGTTGACCCGCGGGTCGGCGCCCTCCGCCAGCAGCGGGCGGCAGGTGTCGGGCAGGTGCATGGTGATGCGGCGGGGGAGGGCCTCCATCAGGAACCTGATGTGGAGGGGGGTAGAAACGAGGAGGCGACGAGGCAACTGACGAGCTGTATGACAAGGCTTCATTATGGGGAGGGAGGGCGGAGGAGATGGGTATGGAGGAAAAGGCAAAACGTCCCTGTCGTCTGACAACGAGTCCACCACCATGGTTGCAAGATGGTGCTCCCCCCCCCCTTTCGACGCAGCCGCCCCCCCCCTCCCCTTCACCTCCTTCCCGGCGGCACCGCCTCCCCGTCCCTGTTGCCCGGCCACACCAGCCCCTCCTCCTCCGCCTCCACGCTCACGTCCAGCCAGGGCACCCGCAGCATGTGCACGGTGGAGGGCGCCGCGTCATCCAGGCCCCGGGACAGGATCTCACCCACCTGCCGGTCCGAGGGGGCGGGGGGGGGGGGCGAGGGGGTGGCCGCTGCGTGCATGCACGGGTTGTTGCGGTGTGAAGTCCAACTGCCCCCACTACAGCCCTTAGAACTGTGCTCCATTCATAACTGCCCTCCTCCTTGGACACAATCCTCACCGGGCGCAGCAGCTCCCTGTTCCCCTCACCCCTCGTATCCCCGTATGGTGAAGCCGCGTCATACATGCAGTTCGTCAGTTTCCTTATGTCCCCCCCCCCTACCACGCTGCTAGCCGTCTCCGCCGCCCCGCCGGTGACGTAGGTGATGTCCAGCAGCCCGTCGTCGATGAGCGCGTCGGGGCAGGCCTGGGGGGGGGATGAGGGGGGGCAGGGCTCGAGGGGCGGAAGAGGTGCATAGGGATAAGACCGGTGCCTAACCTCGGACACCTCCCCCACCTTCCCTCCCCACCTGCACCATGCTCGCCAGCTGGCGATTGTTGCCCGCTGTCAGGTTGAGAACCGCCTCGCGAAGCTGAGGGAGGGAGAGGGGAGGGAGGGGGGGCAGTAGGTTTAGAGAGGTTATGGGGTGTGCGCCGGAGGGTAACTGATACCGGTACGTTTCCATTAGGGTGGGCTGGTTTCTCTTTGCCCCTTTCCCAGCAACCCCTCCTCGCCACCCCTCCTTCCCCCCTCCCTCCACCTCACCTCCACAACTCCCTTGTTGCGCCCCTTCTCCTTCCGCCCCTCTGCCGCCTGCTGCTGCTGCTGCTGCTGCTGCCCCGCCTTCTGCCCCTGCTCCTTCCGTCCCCCCTCCCCTGCTGCCGCCGCCACATCCCCTGCCCCTCCCGCTCCCCCCGGCGGGGACACGGAGGCGGTGCGCGGGGGCGACAAGAAGCCCGCCTCGGGAGCCGGGAAGCGCATGCGTATCGGTACGGCGGTGTAGGCGGCGAGGCGGGCCATGCCTGGGGAGGAAGCCGGGGCGGGAGGGGAAGGGGGTGTGGGGGTGGGGGATTAACAGGGATACATGTTTTGTTTAGGCTGGATGGTTGGGTTGGCGTATAATTGTAGTTGTTCAGAAGTCGGGGAACATCACATCGTGCGAACCACCAGCCTCCTCACGCCCTCTCTTGCCGCCCAGCCTGCCAGTTTCTTCCTCTCCTCCCCTCCCCTCCCCTCATCTCCTCCCTCCCTCCCCTACGCACCCTTCACTAGGTACGCCGCCGGCCCCAGCAGCTTCTTGGCCTCATGACTGGTTTCGGAGCCCAGCTCGGAGGAGGCGCCCAGGGTGGCGGTGTTCATGAAGACCTGGGGGCGGGGGCGGGAGGTTACATGCGGGGTTACATGGGGGGGGATACAACGGGGGGGGGATACGTGTGGGGAGGTACATGGGGGTAGCGGGTTGTAAGGGATAGGGGGAATAGAGCAACGGTGCACGTGTCATACACAGCAAAAACGCCTTCCCCCCCTCTCCCCTCACATCGTCAGTACCCTCACCTCCCCACCTCCCCACCGCCCCCCTCACCTCCCCGTTCAGCAGCCCCACGTCAATGGGCCGCATGTTGTCGGACCTCGCACACAGCCGCAACGCGCCCTCCAGGTCCTGGGGGAGGGGGTGGAGGGGGAGGGGAACAGGGAAATCAACATGCAAATCTACCAAAGCCCGACCCCGGCCGCCGCTAGCCCCGTCGGGTCGGGCTGGCTCACATGTTGCAACCCATGTTGACGCCTTATCCCTCAGTCAGTTAGTTGTTTCCTCTTTACCCCCTCCCCTCCTCCCCTCCTCCCCCGCCCCCCACATGCGGTATTCCCGCCACCGCCGCGAAGTCGTTGGAGGTGCCCATGGGCATGAGACCCACAGCCATGTGGCGGGGGGCGCGAACCTGGGGGGGAGGGGGAGAGGTGGGGGTAAAATGGTGCAATGCGTACACGTAACCGGCACGCCAACGAAGGACAGCCCCCCCCCGTGTACCAGTACCTTGATCATGGCCGCCACCACCTCATTCAGGGTTCCGTCCCCGCCTGCTGCCACGATGGTGTCCGTGGAACGGGCGCGAACGATGTCCTGGGGGGCAAAGGGGGAAAGGAGGGAGAGGGGATGGGGGACGGGGAAAGGGGAAGGAAGGAGGTGTTCGTAGTGACCCATGGGTCAGTGGTCCCAGTGACAACCTGTGTCTAAATAGGATCGGGCCGGGTATACGACAAACCCAATTGACCACACTGAGCAACCTTAGTTGTATTCGTATCGAGCTTCTCCTCCGTTCAGCTCCGGTTAGGTTTCCTCCCCCCCTCCCTCTTTCCCCCCCGCCGGGATATGGGATTGGGACTCGTTGTTTCACATATTTAATTTTTTGCCCCCGCTCCCCACCTTTACAAACTTCTCCACATCGCCGCTCTCCCACGTCACCTTCACGTCCACCTGCACCCCCTCCGACCGTAACGCCCGCACCGCCGCTCGTACATCCGTCTCGTCCGCGCGCTTGCCGTGCAGGATGACACTGATGCGGCGAGGCGGCGGAGCGCGACCCGTGGGTCGGCCGGCAGCGCCGGACCCGGCTGCGGCTGCGAAGGGCCCAGACGTAGTCGCTTCAGCTTGAGGTGGTGTGGAGGCGGCGCGGGAGGGGCCGGGAGGGGGTCCGGCGGGCTCTAGGGGCTTCCGGTAGTCGGGGTCTGTGGCTGGCGGCTTGACGGCGGTTGCGGAGGCCATTGTGCAGCCTCGCTTGCAGCCTTGCTCGTTGCTGTCTTTGCGATGAAAAGCGATAAAGCGGCGAAGAGAGGAAATGTAGAGATTTCTTCGTCTGGATGTGTCTATCTATTGTGCGCTGGTTGGTAGAACCCAATGGTGCAATATGAGAGAGCGGTGGAGAAGGAAGTGTAGGAGAGAGAATTTATAGTTCGCTAAATATGCTTCCGGCTTTGCTTACGATCTAATGGAGGGGCGCGCGCCAGGTACGGGTGCTTCCTGGCTTCGGACGCCGTCCAGGAAAATGATGTAATCACAAACCGTACTTGATTGAACTTTACCAACGGGCGCTAACTCCAGCTGCAAGAGGAAGTGCAATCAGCAGCAGCAGCTTGGTATGCTGCCGTGTGTGATGGGATGCGACCACCCCGGGGAGGTCAGGGAGCCGGCTTTCCGACGGTCTCAGCGGAGCAGACAGGCCTTTCGACAGCAAAATTCAGCAAGGAAAAAGGTGGTGCTTTCAAAAAGCAGCCAAGATTCTCATCTCTACTTTGTCACATCGGCTGAGCCAACAACGCTAGCTGTAAGGCGCGGTTAGCTAGCAGGAGGAGGGTACGGAGACCGAGGTGGCGCCCGTCATCGCAGCGGCCTGCCCCCCGCAGCCCAGCCCCCCGTCTGACCAGCAGGGAAGGAAAGACGCGCTCACGCTACTCATAAGGCAGGCAGGCATACATGTAAGGCAAGCTGAGGCAAGCCGGATTTTACGGTACACGCGGTTTACAAATAATACCGGTAATCCAGCACTGCTGTGAATTACTTCTTGCCCGCGCTGTGTGAGAGGCAGTCTGTCCTTGCGCCCTGTTGCTCCACCACCAACTTGCAAGTCTCTCTACCTTTCACAAAGCCCCACTCCTCAATCTGCGGAACTCCGTTTGCCCTCCCCTCCCGCAGTAGTGTCTTCGCCTCCTGCACCTCCGGCAACACCCGGCACCACCACTCACACCTGCCCGCCTCCCCAACATCCACATGCTGCCCCCACGTCCCAGCTGCTGCTGCTGCTGCTGCTGCTAGCACAATTACAACATTACATTGGTAGTGCGGCTGCTGCGAATAGGCGCGCGGAGGCATCCTCCCCCACCTTGCAAGCACCCCCGCCACACCGCCCCCCCCCACCTACCTCAGCCACACCCTCGCTCCCCCTCCTCAACACCCCCTCTTCCTCCCCCTACACCACCACCCCCTCCGGCCTCCCCAGCCTCTTGTGCAGGTAGTTGACCACCGCGTCCTCCACCCACCGCTGCCGGAACACCTCGGTGCGCCGCTCCACCTCGTAGTCGCGACCGCTGCCCTGACGAGCCAGCCGCACGTCGCGAGCCTGGGTGAAGGAGGTGGACGGGGGAGGAGGGGGAGGGGAAGAAGGATTCCCATTGGGACAGGGGCGGGGAAGGAAACAGCAGAGGGAGGGAAGGTCAAAGACCGCATACGAAACCATAGGAAACCGGAAGTTGGGGCTAAACAATGGGGATACGGACAGTCCACACCACCCTCATCCCACATCCACCTCATCCCCCCCCCGGCTCCCACCTGTGCCGCCAGCAGTGCATGTGTGGTGTCAATGGGGTGCTGCGCGAATCCCTGCAGCAGCGCCCGGCGGCGGCGGCACTCGTTGAGGCGGCGGATGAGGGAGTGCAGGCGGGCATCCATGGCCTCGATCTATGGCGGGGGGGAGGGGAGGGGCGGAGGTGTGGGGGGGAGATGATTGGATTTCCGGTAAGGTGGGTGGGGAGGTGCGGCGGCTGTGGCAGGAGTCAGGGGTCAGCAGCAGCAGCAGCAGGCACAGCACTTGGTAGCGTGGAAGCCAAGTACCCCCTCCCCTCCCCCCCACCTCCTTGTCCTTGTAGTAGCTCTGCAGCACCGCCCCCATCTGGTGCGGCAGCGGGGAGGGCGTGAAGAAGTCCACATCCAGCACCGCCACCTCGCACACACCCGACACGGTGGAGGGGGGGGCGGCGGAGGAGGAGGAGTGGGGGGTGGGGGGAGGGCGGAGCGCGTCCAGCCTGCGTAGCAGGGAGGGGGGGGGTGAGGTGGAGGGAGATGGTGATGGTGGCGTACTCGTTATCGGTATGCCTGGTTGCACTTGCAACCTACCGGTATACCAACCAACACGCCCTGTGTCCCTTTCTCCCTGTGTCCCTTTCTCCGCCTCCCAAACCCTAATGAATACAAACCCTGGAAAACCCGTCCCTTCGACCCATGCCAACCTCTTACCGTACTGTTCTCTGGACCCATTCCCCCTCCCCTCTCCCCCCCTTCCCCCGCCCTACTTTATGTCGTACTCCAGCCTCACGGGCGGCACGGGCGCCAGCAGCGCACTCAGCCGCCCGCCCAGCTCCGACAGCTTCAACGTGCGCACGCCGAACACCTTTGGGAGGGGGGAAAGGGGGGGAGGAGGGGTAATTGGTTAAGGGTTGCCGTACCGGGCTGTAAATGACCTACATGTTGAAAGTGCCTGCCAGTCTCGGGGGAAGGGTGGCGGTGGCGGGGTGTGCTTCCTGTGTATGGCGTGCACACACGGAGAGGCGCGCGTCTGCACCAGTACCCCCCACCTTCCCCCCACGCACGCACCGGAGCTCCTGGCAACCACAAACACCCACTCCGCCCCCACCTGCCCCAACCCCCCACCTGTGCTAGCTCCGGTGTGAGGTTGACGTTGATAGGGTTCTTGGGGTCCTGGGGGGGAAGGGGAGGGGAAGGAGAGGGGGGGGTAGGGTACAGTGCGCTCATTCGGAACCCATACCGTGCTGATATCGGGGGGGTCAAAGACCACCACCCCTCCCCCTCTCCCCCCCACCGAGGGGGAGTCCGCGGCTCAGTTCATCTACCCCCTCCCCACCTGCAGCCTCCTGCTCTTGATGAAGCCGTACAGCGCCACCATGACTCGCGAGCGCGTCTCGTGCGGCATCATGCCCAGCACCTCCGCCAGCAGGGGGGGCAGCACGTACCTGGGGGGGGGGGAGGGGGTTACGGGGGGAGGAGTATGGAGGAGGGGGGAGAAGCAGCATGATGGCGAGCGGTGGGGTGATGCAGGGCGAGGTTCACAGGCAGGGCCCAAACCCAACTGCACATGACCCCACGCTACTGCCGCGACGCCGGGCAGGGGAGGCAGGCAGGCAGGCAGGGGGACAGCCAGCCAGCCAGCAACCGGATCCACCGTGGGTTTTCCTCCTCCCCTCCCCCCTCCCCTCCCCTCCTCCCCTCTCCCTCCCCCCTTCCCCCCACCTCTCCGGCTGGTAGTCCGGGTCGAGTAGCACCACCGCCCGGCAGCTGCGGGAGCCCTGCCGCCGCACCTCCAACACGTCCCGAGGGGGGCCTAGGGGGGAGAGGGGGGGAGGGAGGGAGTAAAGCAATCGAGGGACTAGGTTCACACACACACACACGGCCAACAATTCTAACACCCACCCCACCCGCCTTGCAGCCAGTTTCCTTAACACCACCCATACACACACGGTATACACATACCGTATACACCACCCATACACCACTCCCCAGGCGCCCTTTGTACCCCCCCGGCCCCACCTGTGTGGTTGCCCTTCTCCCACACCATGCGCCCCGACTCCCCGGGGTACTGCTCCGGATCCAACTGGACCTCAACCCGCCGTACAACCGACGTCAACGTATTCTGCTTTGCCGTACCCGCTGCCGCCGCCGCCGCCTGCTGCGCTGCGTGCTGCGCCGCCAGCTGCTGCGCCTGCAGCACAAGGGCGGCGGAAGACGGATCGCCGCGAGCGGCCGCGGCTGCGGCCGCCGCCAGGGCTGCCCGCACCAGCTGCTCGGCTGGGTCCACGAGATGCGCTGAGATGTGGAGGACCCAGGAGGGGGGTTCGGGGTCGGTAGGGGTGGCGGAGGGAGCGCGGGCGAACATGGCGGAGGAGGCGGCGGCGAGGGCGGCGGCGTTGGAGGGGAGGCCGGGGGCGGGGGCGGGAGGGGGCTTGGGCGGGGCGGGCTGGTGGGAGTAGGAGGCCTGGGGGCAGGTGGGGAGGAATGGGTGGGGTTTGGGGGTGGGTGGGTGGAGGATCGCGGAGCGGAGAAAGCCAGGGGGAATGAGAGGAAAGAGAGGGAGAGGCGGTGGGAGCTGCCATTTCGGCTATAGGTTGGTCCCACGCTACGGCAAAGGTTACCTGTACGGCAATGCGGAGTACACGTTTGACCGGCTCATGGTACGGCGGGAAGGGCTCCCGGAAGTCGGCTTTGCGGCGGTTGATGATGTCGGTTACGTGGCGGTCCATGTCAAGCAGTTGGTTGTACAACGCGGATTCCGGTATGGCAGTTGAAACCTGCGGTGGTCGAGAGAGGAGAGTTGTCCGATTTGCTTGACTTGTAGCAGGCAGCAGCTTAGGCAACAGAAGGCAACGCGGAAAGCACGTATCCTTGTGTCGCGACAAGGTAGGAGGGGGAGGTCTGACTTGAGTCACCAGTCCACATCCAACACTCATTCCATGCTACAATGGACATGGCCTGGCACCTCCTTAACCCCCCCAGCCTTGCCTTCTCCGGCGCAGCCTGACGCTCCTGCCCGAATTTCCGCTTTTTGGTCTTCGCTCCCACGTGCGGGACCGGAAGTGCCGGTCGCACGACATTGGCTCCCACGGCTACGGATGGAACGGCGCCAACAGCAGCTGGAGCTGCTGCGGCTGCATTTGCGACCGTAGGCGGTACGACGACCATCTGAGGGTTGAGGGCCGCAGCCTGCCATGCGTGGGGATCGGGCCTCAGCGGAATTAGAGACCGCAGCAAAGGAATGTTGCAAGCTAGTCCGGTAACTTACTTGCTGCGGTATAGGTAAAGCTCCATACTGGGCCACTAGTTGCTGTGCATTAATGGGGTTCTGCATTCTGTGTACTCGCACAGCTTGGGCCCAAATGCTAACAATTACCGGTACCTAGGCTGTACTGTACGTTGGTGTGTCGCAAAAGTAGATCAACAGTAATAAAAGATTGTTTTGTTGTGTAACTGTTCAATAGCCTGCAAGCGCTTCATGTTTACAGCCGTAAAGCCCTTACTTCCTCTTTACTCCTTTCTTTGCTCACTCAGTGTACAGGGTATAATGTAGGGAGAGGCGCAAGAGTTAGGGCTTTCACAGTGCTAGCAGCAACCCCCTTTGCGCTTCCCGCAAAAGCCATGTACGGCACCCAAAGCGTCGTACGACTCGCGCTTAGCCTTTTACCTCATGACTGGGAGGTATGTGAGAGGCATCTACTCTGGCCCCTTACGCTTGCACACCCCCCCCCTCGTGACAAGAAAGTATGCCATAACGCATTCATCAACGAGCGGAGGCTGCAGGGGCTGCCGCCGCTGCTGATGGCCGCTTGGGGCTGGACGAAAGTATTCAAACGGAGGTGCAAAACGGAAGTTATGCTTAACAGGCAGTGGGTGTTGAGATGGGGGTATGGGTTGCCCCGTTGCCCTAACGGCATACAGTGTAGGGTTTTAGGGTTCATCACCCGTGTTCTCTTTTTGGGCATTCAACCATGTACTGATTCACCCTTCCTACATGCCGCCCTCCTACACCGCGAAGGACCACTTATTCTGTCACTACCATATGCTTCATAACGGCCACGGGGGCTGCTCCTACGGGTGGCTGGTTGGGGCAAAGGTTGCATGTGTCTTTCACTGCGCCCTTCAAGCATTACATGATAAGCACCCTGGCTCCATTACCTCGCTTGCCCACGTATGCCGCAACAAACACGCCGCACGTGCGCAGCGCCGCAAACTCCACGCAGCCAGGTCAGGCACGCTACTGCCGTTTCTACCCGGTTGCATCCCGCTTGCCTAGCAAGCGTGGTAAAAGAGGAAGAACGGCCCCCTTCCAGCGGTTACACTGTCCCCTGCTGCCCCTTCACCCACGCGAGTTCCAACACACTAGCACAGACCACAACAACCTGAGATCTGGGCAGGCCAAATACGCGGCGAACTGGGCTCTTCTACCAGCAATCGTACCAACAACTTGACGATTCAACTTGTTATCAAATAGATAACATAAAGAGCCATGAATGTCACAACCAAGCAACGTGCCAACGATGAACACTAGACATAAATGGCTCACATCTTCGTAGCGCGCGCGTGTGTGTGAGTGCGATCACGTAAGCCCAGGGTCCCCAATCACAGAAGGGGTAGCCGCGGGACGCCGCCGCTTAGTCCCCGCAGGCCTCCGAAACCCCAACACATGATGAATGCCGTACGCCCAAGGGCTGATGGTTCACCTGCTACCGGTAAGCGGGATTCACAAGGCCCCCTACAGCCGCAGCCTTGCCGCACGCAATCACCAAGGATGAGCACACATGGTACATCCCCTTCTTGCTTGTACCGCATGTCGGAACGAAACATGCAAGTCAGCAATCAACGCGTTACTCCATGACAATGTGGGTCGTCCGCAACCGTGTGTCTTTTCCGGCGGCACGATTTCCGCGCCCGTTCAAAACGTATACAAGCTTTGTCTTCACGCGTCCCTTCTTCACAACAAGGCGGAGCCAGCCCGCTTTTAACCGCTCACACACACAACCTGTGGCGTTTCTGTGGGGAATCACAGACTCGCGGCCAATCTTCCTAACAAACAACCTCCAGGCTGCTACCTAGCGTCAGTTCCAGCGACCTCCCTGCGCGAGGCGAACTCGCCTCCCTTACTTGACTGCTAATCCAAAACACACACCCAACACGCCCCCAACATCCACCCGCACCTATCCGCCTTCCTCCCACCCAAACCCTCCAACCCCTTCAAAGAAAACCTCCTCACCGCCCCCTCACCGCCTGCTCACCACTGACCTGCGCCGAGGCACCTGCCCCCGCACCCCCGCCGCAAACGACCCCACCGGCCCCAGCACCCCCGACCCAGCAACCGCCAACTGCCCAGTCGCACTCACCGCACCCACACCGCCCTCCCTCCCTCCTCCTCCTCCCCCTGCACCCCCTCCGCCTCCCGCTCCCGCTCCTCCCCCCGTCCCGGCCCCCCTCCGCCTGCTCCTACACACCTGCTGGTGCCCGCCCATCCAGTCCAGCATCTGGCATGTGGAGCAGCAGTAGCTCGCCTGCTGGCAGCCGCACACCACCCGCCGACCCTGACCCACCTCGCTCGCACCCGCCAGGCTGGTGCAGCCAGGGTAGCCGCAACCCCATGCACCACCACCACTCCCACCCCCGCCTGCATGGGCGGCATGTACGACAGCGTGTACGGCAGCGGGCGAGGAGGAGCCGATGAGCACCCAGGCGGCCTCCGCGGGATCCAGCAGCAGCACGGGAGGCGCGGGGGGCAGCTGCGGGAAGCCGGAAAAGGAGGAGGAGGCCGCCCCCTCGGACGGGGCGGCGTCAGCATGGGCGCCTGTAGCGGTGGCGTAGGTGGAGTAGTAACCGTGGGGGCCGCCGCTACTGCCGACAGCGCTGATGACGCCGCTACTGCCACGCCGGCCGCCGCCTCCGCTGATCCAGCCGCTGCTGTTGCCGCCCCTGCCGTCACGTAGGAAGGACGCCAGGAGCTGCGCAGCGGAGGGGCCGCTGTCCAGCATCACAGGGCCTGCCGCAGCCCCCGCTGCCGTGTTGCCGCCGACCCATGGGTCGCCTGCGCCCGCCGCTGCGGTGGGCAGCGCGGCGGGTATGCTGGTGCCCAGCGTGGGTAGGCTGGGCTGCGGGCTGGGTCCGAATGCCGCCTCCATGGCTTGCAGCTCCGCCCAGGCGGCCTGCATGCTGAGCACCGTTTGAAGCAGCTCCACCGCGTTTCGCCACTCGGGTACGGCAACGGTGGCGGAAGGCAGTAGCTGCGATTGTGGCTCCGGTTGTTGCTCGGGTTGCGGTTGTGGAGGTTGCTGCTCCGGTTGCCCGGCCTGAGCTGGGGCTGGGGCTGTTGATGTGTCGTCGTCGTTGCTGCCGGCGCAGGCACCCTGGGGATCGTCGCTGACTGTTAGGACTGTGTAGGCAGCAGGAGCAGTCACAGCCTCAGAGGTGGTGATGGTGGTGGCTGGTGCTGCTGACTCGACGGTGCTGACGCAGTCATCGTTGATGTCAACTGCCGTCAAGAAGAATGCTCCACCTCCTCCCACTCCCATTCCCACTCCGTCACCTCCGTAGCTGCTACTACCCAGCCTCTCCTCATCCCCACTGCCACTCCCAAACCCTCCGTACACGCCCATACTCCCACTGCCGCTGCCGCTAACACCCCCAAAACCACCACTGAAACTGCCCATGCTGCCGCCCACACCATAGCCACTCAGGCTGCTCACACGCGCACCGCCCACCTCCCCTTCCCCTCCAATTGCTGCCCCTGCTCCTGCTCCTGCCAACTCTCCCACACCACTAGTACCATCAGCACTACCCGCACCATCACCACTCCCACTACTGCCATCACCACCACCAGCAGTAACCGTAGTCGTCGCCGTCGTCTCCTCAGGGCGCTGCGCTGCGGGCTGTCTGGGGCTCTGCAGCCTCTCCGCCACCCGCTTCAGCTCCATCTCCCTCTCCCGCGGCAGTGCGAACACGGCTGCGGGCCAGGGTCCCCCGCCCCGGTGCACCGCCAGCAGCACATGCAGCAGGTCCCACAGACCCGTGGTAGCGTACGACAGTCCTGCACGTTGCTCGGGCGTCAGGGCGCTGGGGGGCATGGCGGTGGTGAGGGGTGGTGAAGGAGGAGCAGCGAGCTGGGTTTGGGGTTGCGGTGAGGGAGGTGGTAGCTGCTGGGGGTCAGGCTGGAGCAGGGGAGGCTGGGTTTGGAGTGCCTCGGATGTTGGGTCGGAGCGGGGTGTGGTACCGGGTTCGGCTGGGGATTGCTGCGCCTCCTCAGGCCCTCCATCTGTTCCCGGCAGTGGTTCCTGCTGCTGCTGCTGCGGTTCCTGAGCGGCTGCCGCCGGCTGTGTGGATGACGCGTCGCTGGCTCGCTTTGAGGCCGGTGGCGAGGGGTGGGAGGCAGCGGCAGGCGGCGCCACACCGCCCGCTGATGAGGAGGCGCGGCGCTCCTCCTCCGTCGCCTGCTCCTCAGCAGCAGCAGCATCTGCAGCCCCCGCGACATTTACCGAAGAAGGAGAAGGCGAGGAGGCTGCGGAAGAGGCTGAGGATGTGCCCGCAGCCGCCTCGCTCCCGTCCTGCGTGCCTGCGGCAGCCTCAGCCCCAGCCTCGCTCTCCGCCTCAGCGGCTGCTGCTGCTCCGGGTGCCATGGGCTGGTCCTGTGCCTCAACGGCGGCTGCACCATCACCAGCAGGACCACCATCACCAGCAGCAGCAGCAGCAGAATCAGGGACACCACCTTCGTTACTCGGGCGCGAACCGCTCTCGCTTCCAGGCTGGCTTGCTGCTCCCAACTGCTCCTCACCGCTAGTAGCTGAGCCTCCCCGAGGCTGAGCCGAGCCCGCCCCACTGCTGCTGCTCCTCTGCCGCTGCTGCTCCTGCTGCTGCTGCTCTTGACTCGCTGCTGTCCCAGCCCGGGAGTTCTGCGAAGGCGACCGAGACGCGGGTTGCGGCACCGGTGGCAGCGGCGGCGATGAGGCGGGCGGCTGCCAAGGCGGTGAAACCGGCTCCGGTGACGCAGCTCGGGAGCCGGACACCGGCGACAGCGGCAGCGGCGCCAGCCCCGGGATGGCCGGTAGGAAGGACGGAGTGGACTCCTGCTGCAGTTGCCGGGCGGACAGCGACGGAAGCAGCCGGGGACCGGATTCCGACAGCGTCGGTGACGGCGCCGTGGGGGCCGCGGCCGGAAGCGCCGGCGGCTTGTTTAGCTCGGTTGCCGCCAGCTGCAGGAAGAGGGTGGTGAAGACGCGCCATGCGGGCAGGACCGTTGTGTGCAGGGCGCTGGAGGCGATGGCGCGGGCGACGTAGGGAATGGCCGCGGACACGGAGGCGACCGCCCTGGCAGCCCGGGCCGCCCGGACGTGTCTGGGCTCCTGTTGCTGCTGCTGCTGCTTTTCCTCTCCGGCGTCCTCGTTTTGTGCTTTCTTCACAGCCGCAGCTTCCGCTCCTGTCAGCCCCGGCGCCGTAGGACTGACGGGCTCCTCCTCCTCCTCCCCGGTAGCGGCAGCAGCAGCGGCGTCCGCCTCCTCCTCATCCACCGTGTCCATGGGGTACCCAGGCGTCGGACTGCCGCCGCCGCTGCGGAAGCCGCCCATGCTATCGCTACCGCTGCCATCGCTGCCCCTCTGAGCCGCCAGCAGCTGTTGCTGCTGTTGCTGCCTGCGGCGCTGCTGCTGCGCGGGCGACAGGCTGACGTTGGAGGAGGTCTCGCGCGAGAGCTCGGATGCCTCTGCGATGGGTTCCAAGCCGAAGGGGTACAGCAGCGCGGCAGTGTTGCTGTAGGGTTGATCCTGCTTGCTAGCGATGATGTCAATTGGCGAACAGGACCTCTCCGCCAGCGGCGGTGCCGCTGCCTCCTCTTCACAAGCCGGGGCTACCGCCTCCCCAGCGGAAGCAGAAGTATCGCCCGCGTCTCCCTCTACCACCGCCGCCGCACCCTCTCCACCTTCGCCGCCCGAACCGCACGCCAGCGTCCCCTCCTCCTCCTCACCACCAACACCACCGCCCAAAACCAGCCCCTCTCCTTCACCCTCCTCATCCCCCATGCGACTAGGCCTCAGCCCCGCCAGCTCATGCGCCGGCAGCAGCACCGCCGCCAGCCTGCCGGGGAAGGCACACAGCGCCGCACACACCGCCGTGACGGGCTCCAGGGACAGTGCCGTACCGCCGGCGGAGGCGAGCTGCTGCGAGCACACCGCCAGGCACTTGCGCACGGACAGCAGCGCGCTGTGGAGGGAGGTGGTGACGGAGGCGTAGGTGGCGGCGATGGCGTGGGCGGACATGGCATGCGCGGCGGCGGCGAGGGCCACGGGCGAGCGGGAGGGGGGGCCGGACGCGGCGGCAGCGGCGGCGGCGGAGTGCAGGGGGCGGGGGGCGTGTGCCTCGGCGATGGCGGCTGCGCAGCGGCTGGCGAGGTGGGCTAGCATAGAGAGCGTCTGCAGGGGTGGGAAGTGGGGGGGGGGGGCGTGGAGGGAGAAGGGGGAGAGTTGGAGAAGGGGGCCGAGGGTTAGGAAAGAGTGTCCGGCATGCATGCCAGGGGCGATGTGGAGCGAGGCAATGCGAAGGTTGAGGCTCAAAAGGCAGCAAACCACCTTCAGTCAGCCGGCTTCAGTTCCACCACGCGGCACAGTCGCCGTCCACTACCGCAAACAGCTGAGACTGTCGATTTCACAGGCAGGTACTCCCAAAAAACAGGCACCCCCCACCTACCCCGCAAACCCCCACCTGCTGCAGCAGCTCCGCATGCCTCGTGTGCTCCCGCCTCAGCCGCAGCCCCGGCCGCAGCAGCCCCGCGCGCACCAGCGTCGCCACCATGCCCTGGTGGTGCGCCACCAGGAAGCGCACGCACGCCTCGCACATGGACACCGCAGCCGCCAGACGTGCAGCATCCCGCGCCGCCGCCGCCAGCCTCGCCGCCGCCACTCGGGCCACCGCCTCCGCTGCGGCGGACGCCGCAGCGCCAAGAATACCCTCCTCATCCCCATCTTCAGCGTCATCTTCATCCTCGCCACCACCCTCGCCGCGGACCATCAGCCCTCCACCAGCACCCGTCCGGGCTACCGGGTAATCGGCATCGGCCTCCGCGCATGCCGCTTCCGCTAGCGCGAGTGCCCGCTCCAACTGCGCGTGTTCCGCCTCCGCCGCCGCCAGCTCGGCAGCGGACAGCTCGGACTCCAGGTGTGCGTGCTCCGCCTCGCGCCGCCGCTCCGCCTCCGCCATCCAGCTCAGACAGGCCTCTGGGATGGCGACGAGCGGGGTGGAGACGTCGGGGTTACCGGTGCGGGTGAGGAGCTCCTGTGGAGGGAGGGGGGAGCAAGGAGGGAGGGTGGGTGGGAAAGAAGGAAGCGGAGCAAAGATTGAGGGTAAAGTAGAAGAAGAAGAAACGGACAGGACTGGAATCACAGGTCGGGGAACGCGCACAGGAACCACGTTACTAGAACGATATTAGACCTGGCCTACCTTGGCCCGTCTGCGCCCCTACCTCCGCAACCCCACCCCCCAACCCTCACCTGTGCCGCCGCCAGTGCCGCCACTAGCAGCCCCGACGACTGGCGCTGCAGCGCCGCCCGCTCCCCCTCCGAACACAGCGCATGCGCCGCCGCCATGTTGCCCACCAGCACCGCAAGCAGCTTCGCAAGGCCCTCCTCGGGAGCGTCGTCGGCGCCCGCGGCGGCGGCGGCGGCGGCAGCAACCACCATGCCACTTCCGCCGCCGCCGCCACCGTTAGCAGCGCCGATGAAGGTACGGCTGCCGCGAGGAGGGGAGACGGACCTGCCGGCGGCGGCAGCGCCGCCGCCGCCGCGGCTGCGCTGACAATCGCCACTGGCGGCGGCGACGACGACGCTGGCCACTCGGCATACCGCCGCCGCGGAGACGAACTGCACGAGGACTCTGCTGGCGCTGGGCACGTAGCCCAGAGGAGTGGGGGGCCGCGTAGGCTCCGCCGCCGCCGCCGCAGCAGCAGCCTCGGCGTTGTCGCCTGATGCTGCCTGTACGGCATCGGGAACGTCAGCGGACCTGGCGGCGGCGGCAATAAGACCCTGCCACGCCAGCGCCGTCGCCCTTACAAGTGCCACGAGCTGCGCTTCCCGCTCTGCTGCTTCCTGCTGCCGCTGCGCACGTTGCTGCTCCCGACGTCGCAACTCGGAATCCGAGTTGATGGTGGCGCGCAGCGGCGGCAGCTTCGGCGCTGCGGGTGCCGGACCTCCCGGAGGCCCCGAGCCGGTGCTTACCGTCGTCACGAACGGGAGGCTCACATGCGAGGCAATGGCTGGCGGCGACGGCGCCGGCGGGGTCTGAGTGTCCTTCCGACGACGCGAGAGCTGGCTCTCCAGGGTCAGCTGACCCGTGGCGGAGGCGATGGACGACAGAGACGGCCTACCGCTGGTTCCTGCCGTACCAACACCGCTGGATCCAGATCGCAGATGCTGAGCGCCGGCGGCGCCGCCGCCAGCGGCGGCGCCGTTGCTGCCGGTGGGCTGCACGCTACGCAGGTCTGGCATCGCCACTAGGGCTGCCTCCACAGGAACCGACCAGGGCAGCACGGGGACGGGCAGGAGGTCCAAGCCGCAGCCCCGAGCCACCTCCAGTATCTCCGCGGGAGGCAGACAGCCCATGATGCCCACCGCGTTCCCGCCGGAGCCGGTAGGTGAGGTGGGCCGGCCCGGCACTGCCTGCGTTGAGGAGCCGCCGGCCAGCATGGGCGCGACGATCCAGGATGTGGTCAGCGTCGCGGCGGCGACGGCGGACGCTGGCGGCGGCGCGACGATGCCGCTGCCGATCACGTTGACCAGATCTCCGTACGTCTGGGCTACAGCACTGGCCTGGCGCTCGCACATGAAGTACTGTACGGCAGGGCAGCTCAGGACCGCCAGCGCGGCGGCGGCGGCGGCCTCCAGCGGCGGCAGCGACGGCGGCGGCGGGGGGGTCGCGGCGGATACGGCCTCCGGGTCTCCGCTCTCGGTATCGCCGCCTGGCGGTGTGGGCGAGCCCGGCGAGGTGACCACCACTACTGCCGACAAGGAGGCTTCCTCCGCTACAGCTGGAACTACCGCGGACAAGGAGGGCTCGGATTCCTGGAGCCCCGACGGAGCCCCTGGTCCCTCCACAGCATCAGCCGCCGCCGTCACCAGCGTCAAGCCTCCTTCAGACCCCGCGACTCCATCCTCACATGCAGCCTCCGACGCTGGGCCCGCCGACGCCCCCTCCGCCGCCGCATCAGCCAGGAGGGTATCCGACGGCGCCGGCGGCTCAGCCTCCAGCACACCCTCAGGCGACGCCGTCGCCGGCGCCTCTGATGTGGTGGCCGATGCCTCTCCCGCTGCTGAGGCGCGGCTGCCATCCGCTGAGCGCTTCGCCTCCGCCTCCGCCGGACCCGCCAACACCGGCGCATCACTGCCTGCTTGTGAGCCTGCCTCCGCTGCGGAATCGAGCAGCGCCTCCGTCGCCGGCTGGGCCTCTACCGCTGCGCCTTCTTGCGCCTCTCCTGCCGCACCCTCCGTTGCCACGTCTGCCGCGGCTGCCTCCGTAGCAACTCCGCCCTCTTGGGAACCAGCTCCGCTGGCTGTACGCGACCCAGACGCGGAGACCTTTGCTACTGCTGCTTCGGCGGCGGTTGCATCCATCGCTCCATCTGCTGAGGCCGGGGCTGGCGCTCCATCACCACCGCCGTCAGTGCTGGCGCTTGCTCCGGTTCCGGAGCTGGCACACGCAGCGTCAGGAAGTCCGACAGCACCGACGGTGCTGGTACTTGACCGACGCTGGGCCCCGTCTCCCGTCCCTCCAGCACCTCCCGCAAGACTGCTACTAGCTCCGCCGCTGGTTGAGTTACTTTGCCGCCTGCTGCCTGCGCTTCCGTCGCCGGTACCGGCAGCCGAGCCCCCGGCCTCGGCAGCTGCACCACCCCCCATCAGCTCCTCCCCAGCCAGCACGACATCAGCAACAGCATCGCCGGTTGCCACTGAAGCTGCCAAACCGGCGTCCGACCCCGCGCCTTCTCCCTGCCCTCCCTCAGATTCCGTAGCCCCAACTACCGTAACCACGCTATCCTCCGCTGCCGACGCTGAGGAAGCCGCTGCAATCTCTCCGTCTACAGCCGCAGCAGGCTCTTCTTCCCCAGCGGCCGTCGGACCTGCAACCAGAGCAGCGGCCTCCGGCGGCGGCGGCTTCGGTGGCGGCGGTTTGAACGCATCCCCCGCCTCCGCCACCGCGCACAGCCGTACAGACGCCACCAGCAGCTGCTGCGCCGCCAGAGTGACACTCTGCCTGGCGGCGGCTTGGTGCAGCAGCGCCCCCCGCGGCACCGACAGCACCACATCGCAACACAGCGGGATGAGCGCGCTGTCTGACAGCGCCGTCAGCAGCACCGCAGCAGACGAGGGGTCCACCACCGGCGCTCCCCCCGCCTGCGCTGCCGGCAGGAGCGATGCGCACGCCGCCGCCACCGCCGAATGCGCCAGCGCCGCTACCGGCGGCACCACCGACCATACCTGTCGCCACAGCGCCGTCATTCGCGGAGCAGCGGGCGTGCCGCTGCCGCCGCCGCCGCCACCAGCAGCGCCGCCGCCTCCGCCGCTGCCTACGGAAGGTTGCCCCAGCAGCGCGCTTACGTGGCGCAGCAGCTCGGAGAGGTTGAGCAGCAGCGGGCTGTTGCACATGAGGCCCAGTACGGCGTCCTGAAGCCCGGACCAGGCCAGGAAGGAGCGCTCCGCGGCACGGTGGCGCGCGCACAGCCGCTGGTAGCGCTCCTCCTCCGGGCGCAGAGGCGGCGGAGGCGGGGGAGAAGAGGAGGAGGCTGCTGCCGAAGAGGCGGATGCGGCAGCCGGCGTTGTTTGTTTCTGCGAGGCGAGGCGTGAGGCGTTGGATGGCCTGGATGAGCTGTTGGCTGTGGCTGTGGAGGAGGAGGCGGAGCTGTCTTGGGCTTTGGAGTTGCCTGCACGGTGCTTTGGCGCGGCCGCTGCTTTGGTGGCTGTTGGGGCTGCGGGGGCTGCAGCAGCGGGAGGAGCGGGATCCTTGGGCTCGGGCTCGGCGGCGGGAGCAGCAGCTGCCTCGGTTGCGGGTTCGGGAGGGGAACCTGTGGGGTCGCTGGAAGGAGCGGGGGTGTCGCTTGCCGGAGGTGCTGCTGGGGTGGTTGCGTCAGCAGCCGCAGCAGCGGATTCTGGTGTCTCCGCTGGCGTCTCCGAGTTGGTCTCCGGCTCTGGCGGTGGCGGCAGCGGAGGTGGAGGGTAGAGGGAGGAGGCGGGCCTGCTGCGCAGCAGCTGCAGGGCATCGATCACCAGCTGCAGCACCCCGTGGAGTACAGCCACGGATGCGGCGCATTGAGCGGCCTTGGCTGAGCCCAAGTACTGCTCATACGTCGCCTGGGCTTTTTGGCCCCGGACGTGGTCAGCGTGGGTTCGACCGGGATTTGCGCGGGGCACTGAGCGCGAGGCACCGCGCAATGAGCTGACTGCGGCTGGGCCACCGGGAGCCTTGACGCAAATCGTTGCGACATCACGAACAGCTGAAATGAAAATCTTGTGGAGCAGCTGCGTCAGACGGCCGTCCTGCCACCAACGCACAAGGTGCAGCAAGTCGTCGGGGCGGATGCTGGCATCCACTCGTAACGGGTCGCCGTTAATCAGCAGAGCAAACTGTTCATGCAGACGCTGAAGAGCCGCCGTTATGTTCCCGACATGTTCATACAGGAGCGGCGGAACTGGGCGCCCTCCTTGCGGTGCGCGAAGCTGGATTTGCTGAAGTGCAAGGAGGAGCGCGTGCGCGTGCCGTGCCAGCGATACTTGATTGAATCCCGGCATTGTGACCCCGATCAGTGGGCTGTTGCCCTTGCGGCACCAGCAAGCTAACTACGGGAATGTCCATTTCCTTCCACCATTTCCATTCAAACCAATTTACAACCTAGGGGATTCTGCTGTTAAGCTTCATCCTGTCGTTCCCTTAGCTTAGCCTTTCGGTGGGAAGCACCTTACCCGATGAACCTTATCATACGTACAGGTGCCCCGAAACCCCATTTCGCTGCAAATGGAGACTTCAGCGACAAGACAACAACTATAGCAGTATACCAAGGATTGCGCACAACCATTGTGTTGCAGCGCTTCCTAACCCATCCCTAGCAGGCATGCGTAGCGCCTAGCGTGCTTTGCCATGTTCGTGCACCTGCACCTTGCGCAGACCCATCGCGATACGTGAAACGTGGGGGAGACGATGGAATCGTTTGCCGTCCTCTATTCAGCTTGTTCCCCAATTGTCGCCATTCGCTGTTTCCTGACCCGGCTTGACCTAGCATGGTGTGTCAATGTGTCCACGCGCAACGGACACCGGTATTGCATTCCTTACAAGACCGTAAGTAGCTAATTTGTGGGAAGTATAAACTCTCCAGTAAGGGAACAGCGCAACAAAGGGGTTGGGAACCTTTGCTAGATAGGGGAACAACGTTGCAACGAACCCGTGCCATGCAAAGCGACAACACCAACAAACAACAACGGCTACGGCTCGAGCGGAAAACAGCTGCTACTATGTACAACACATGCGCATGCACATAGGCTACGAAATGCCGTGGACACGTATGGCATGCAACAGGGGCTATCGTACGGCAAGAGCACGGGACACCTTACCCCGCAGCCCGTGTGGGATTCGGCACTATTGGAGCGCTCCCTTCGCACCCCTTTGGAAGGAGCAAGGGGGCGTGAAGGGAACACAGCAAGTGTTCGACTAAACATTAACAAAACAAACTGACCAAATCACCCAGAAGGATACATGCATAAACTACATTACGAAACAACATCAAATTTCCAACACAGCACATCAACCTGCATGAACGTGCGTTTCCGGAAATCCCCATCAGCATAAAACAAGTAGAAATGTACGATGCACAATCAACTAACAATCCACAACAATCAACATACCGGTTCTACGCTACACGACTTGTGAACTGTACCGGAAGACGGACAACGACAACCGCCCCTGCCGCTTCCTACACACTGCACAAACGTCTTCATGCCATGCCATGCCTCATAGCTAACCCGGACACAACCCAAGCATGCCATACTGCACTTGTGAGCACTGCAAGCTCTACCGATAGACCGCAGGTGAACTGGTGTGCGGAAGTGCGACATGTAAAGCCGCATATCATTTATAGTAGTTCTTCGGTGTCCCTAGCCATCTGTGTAAAGAGCTTTCCAGGCGTTATGTGCAACACCACCCACCACCCAACCTCCTCCCTACAACCCCGCCCGCTTGCGGGGCCTCACACGTCCCCCCGACGTCATCCCCGCCTGATTCTCCGCTGCCACCGAAGCTGCTGCTGCTGCTGCGGAGGCGGCGCCGCCGGTGGCCGCAGCGGTGCGTTGTGGCCGCTGGTGGGCAGGAGTGGAGGTGGATAGTTCCTCGGGCAGCTGGGATAGGGCCCCCAGGCTGCGGGGCACGTCACGTAGGTCCTGCAGGTGAGGGCAGCGTGTGTTGCGTTTGTGTTAAGTGTAAGTACGTGTATGTTAGTGTGTGTATAGGGTGAGGGAAGATGACAGCACCTGTACCCCCGCTCCCCCCCCCCACCTCACCTGCAGCACCTGCGCGATGTGCTCCCGGTGCGCCGCCGCCACCTGCCTCGCCTGCCCCGCCAGCACCTCCAGCACCAGGCTGGCGTCGCTCACGCCCAGCGCAGGGTCGCTGCTGGCGTCGCCGGCGGCGGCGTCGGCGGCCTGGGCGGCGGCGGTGGCGGCGGGGGTGCTGGCGGAAGGGCCCTGGAGACGGAGGGAGGGAAGGAGGAGGGTGAAAGACAGAGGCGGCGATGAGGCTACGCAAGAGAGACTATAGGCAAGGCAGCGGGGATAGGAGGCGGGAGGCATGCGGTAATGACCCCCCCCCGCCTCGTCAGTTTACCCCCCGCCTCACCTCCGCTGCCGCAATGCGACTCAGCCCCACCAGCAGCTGCGCCTCTCCAAACATGGTGAGCGGGCGGGGGCCGCGCTGCGGGTCGGCGGCGTCCCGGGTGATGCAGGCGGCAGCCAGGGCCTCGGCCAGGGCGGACAGCAGCCTGGAAGGAAGAGGGGAGGGGGAAGAAACGAAAAATGAAGCAACGGAGTCCCAATTACATATCCCGACTCATGCAGTGAGCGCATACGAAGAAGAGGGGGAAATTATCTATAATTGGATAAGTGGAACACCACAGTCCAGGGGGGAGGTGAGAAGAGGGAAACGGACGAGCTGTACGACATGTAGGCTTCACCGGTTGGGGAAGGGGGGAGCGAGGAAGAGGGTCGTAGGAATGAAGAAAGCTGAAGCCATCTATAGGCTCCCCAGCCTTAGTGTGGAAATGTATCCCTATTTTACCGTAACCCCCCTACCTGCTCGCGGCAGCCGGGTCGGCCCCATGGCTCCTCAGCGCCCCCGCCAGCCCCCGCTGCGCCCCAGCCATGCAGTGCAGGGCGGCGCAGGCCGACCCACGGGCCGCTGCCCCGCCCTGCGCCGCTGTGTTGCCCACGTGGCTGGGGGCGAGCAGCGAGGCCAGGGTGTCGACCAGGGAGGAGGCAATCTGGGGTGTTTGGGGGGTTTGGGAGAAGGGGAGCGGGGGTTAAGACAGGAAGAGGGTGAGAAGTACCCGGGAACAAACACCTCGCCCAATCCTAACCCACCCACCAATTACACCCCATCCCCGTTCCCCCCTTTCCCGGTTCCGAGTAACCCTATACAAGTTACCCGTTTAGGCCCCACGTGGGAGATTGGAATTCAAGTGCTTTACTACGAATGTCTTCCCCCCCTTCCCCCCCACCTCAGCTGGCGAGTCGGGCTGCCAGGTGGCGCTGCCGTACAGCCGGGTCTCCAGCGCCGACAGCAGCGGGTGGGCGGGGGCGGAGGGGGAGCGCGTGTGGCCCTCGGCTGTGTGGGAGGAGGAGGGGGAGCCTGGTTTGGAGGAAGGGGGAAGAGGGAGTGGTAAGGGGAGGGGAGGGCGGGAAGTGCGGCGCTGTGTGTGAATTGGGGCAGAGCTGGGGGTGAGAAGGGGACGGGGGAGGAGGAAGCAGTCACAGAAAACACACCAGGCGGCTGCCTACATGGGAAACAAACCCCCACCTCCCCACTCGCATCCCGCCCGCACGTCCCTCATTCCATTCGCCTGCTCCATTACCCCCGCCTGCCTCCCTCCCCCTCCCTCTCCCCCCCCCACCCCACCTGCCAGCCCCTCCAACACCCCCGCCACCTCCCACAGCAGCTCCGCCGCCTCTGACGCCACCGCAGACACCGCCGCCGCCTCGTACAACCCCGGGGCGGGGGCAGCAGAGGTGCGGGTGGCAGGGCGGTGTGTAGTAGTGGTGGCGGGTGCGGGTGTGGAGGTGAGGGCGGAGGAGGTGAGGGCGGAGGAGGTGAGGGCGGAGGAGGTGAGGGCGGCGGAGGGCGACAGGGTCTTGGTGGCGCCCTCGAGCGCCTCGGCCGTACCCAGCTGCAGGGGGGGATTAGAAGGGCAAACATACCGGTATCAAAAGTGAAGCAACGGAGTTGAAGGGGAGAGGAACCAGCCCTAATGGAGAGCGAGAGCGCGCGCAGGAGTAAAAGGTGCTGCAGGGTCGCCTGGGTCGTACACGCAGCTACGCACCAGACACGTCACCACCGACGCTGCCTTGTCCGCCTGCTGCCCCCCGGCCTCCTGCTGCTGCCCCGCCACTCGGCCCACCGCGCCCGCCAGCGACCTCAGCACCGCCACTGCCGCGGGACCCGCGGGGCCGTGCGCCTCCGCAGCAGCGGCAGCCACCTCCTCCACCACTGCCTGCGAGGGAGGGGTAGGGGAGGGAGGGTCAGAGAGAAGCCACTAAGTACTAACCAAGTGACGCACAGGAAAGCCCCGGCGCTGCTGCTGCTGCTTGCCATGCCCCTAGTCGCAGCCCCCCTGTCCTTGTCCTCCCTTGCCCCCCCCCACTACCAGCCCGCCCCCCCACCAGAGTCGGGCTATGGGTTTGGGATTCGTTGTTTCACTTTTATATAATTTTCCCACCTGCAGCCCCCCTCCCGGGTAGTACAGCAGGGTGGCGCTGGGGAAGCTGCCCAGCACGTCGCCCGCCTCGTCACCTGGAGGAGGGGGAAGAGGAGGAAAGACCCATGCGATGCCGTGTGTTGAATGACAGTCCGGTAGGTGACAAGCTCCTGCGGTTCTCTTTTACAACTTATCTTCTCCGTTCCCCAACCTAATACTCTCCCCAACCCAGCCCCCCCAGTCTGACCTGCATTCATGTACTTCCTGGCTTGCAGCTGAGCCTCCAAGCAGCGCAGGAAGGCCGATGCCATGCCCGCGGGCGTGCCCGGCGAAGGAGGAAGCGCATGCGCATGCGCCGCCGCCGCCTCCACCTCGTCACGAGTCGACGGAGCGGCCGCCGCTGACCCATGGGTCGGCCCCGCCGCGTGTGCGTGGGTCGGGGCCGCAAAGTGCGCCTCCAGGACCTCCCGGGAAGGCGCGCGGCCGCCGTCCTTGTCGCGATTCGAGTGTACGGCGGCGGATACTGCTTGATGTACGACACCGGCTAGTCTGCCGGACATCATCCTGAACTCTGTATGGTAGTAGTACGGCAGACAGACAGACTGGATAGCGGTGCACGGGAGGGATGCAATCACGGCACTGATTGTGCCTTTGGGTCTAGCAGCATCAAGCTTGACAAATCCAAAACCAGGTGGTATTTGGGAACTTCATAGTGACGGGGCGCTTAAGTCGGGGGTGACTATTTTAGTGACGTAACGTAAGATGTGCAGATGAGCACGTGCCAAAAGGGCTCGCATATCACAGCTACTGGGCAATACCAAGCATTTATATACGTGATACGCATGGTGCGGCTAGACGACAATTGGCAGCCCTCTCGAAGTTCATGAAGTAGCTAGTTCATGTGTCGACAGCGCGCGAAATGCCGACCCGACAGCCACTCACCTGCCTCATACCTCCGCACACGACGTTCGCCGTTCTCATGAATATTTGTATTGGCCTTCTCTCCAGTCGACCAGGCCCGGACCGTCAGAGTGCGCGTATGGTAGCCGCGCTGGCACGCAACAAGTCGCCTAGCGCGGGAAGTAATTGCGTCAACGTGCATCAACCACCTAGGAGTCTCCAAACACCGTTAAGCTCAGCCAGTATAGTAGGCCATCGACTATACACCTTTCCTACTGTGTCATACTGTGTCACGGGACTAGTCGTCAACTCATGCGCGCGAGGGGGGGAAGCTTACCTTGCAGGCAATGCCGCCTTTGCCGGTTTGCTAATAATGCTATGCATGTTGTAACAGCGCATTTATAACCGTGACTGGCGCTGCTCTCACGTCCCAATACGAAACAGTTGCACCGGGTCTCGGAGTTTCTATCGTTAAAGGCAGGAAGTTATCGTTTAGAAGACTATTGCTTAAATAAAACGTCGCATGAACTTATGTAGCTGCACTCGCTTTCTTGCTTGTGTTGCCGTACGGACAGATACGGCCCAACAGCGGTCACGGAGCGAATCCTCATGGGCCATAGCCATATCTTTTGTACAGCTGGCAGTCGTATATATAACCGCAGTATCATTGTTACCTAACTAGTATGCGAACTGAGGAAAATACGCGCTGGATACCGGTACCGGTAGTCGATGGATGGCAGGCAACAGGCGTGGATGTCCAGACCCTTAGGTACACAACCATTGTAGTAACAGTGACTAATGGTATCTCGCAATAAGGAGAACCCAACGGCGTGGCAAGTTCAGCGAGGTGCAGCGAATGCAAAATATGCCCCTCCCTTCTACAGTAGGTACCGTACCCCCGTCTTTTCCCCTTACGGTGAGGTGTTGAGTGTACAGGCTAGAAGACGCTTTTATTGGCTTTCTGTGTTAGCTGTTCGACATCGGAGCAAGCTGCCCTTGGCTAAGGCTGAAAAGATATGTCGTACTTTATTACTGGCAAAAGCACATGAAGGGTTGTAGCACTGAGGTTGTCATGTCGTACCGATTAGTGTCCGGATTCAAGTCGAGCAGTAGCTAGGTGGCTAGTCACACGCCAGTGTCATTATCCCTTGGATTGCCAAGCCAGCGTTTGGGAACGACACGACGGCAGCATGCAACGGGACAGCCTAGCCGCGACCGCCTAGCAAACACGCCCGCCGATGCTCTGGCACCCAGCCAGGCACAATGCCAGCGCTCACTACTGCCTGCTGCGTAGCTGCGAAAAGCGTGCGAGGATTGCCGTACACGGATGCAGAAGATAAGCACTTGATGTCTGCGGGGGGCGGGTGCTTTTCGCACCCCAAGAACTGACCCGTGGGCCTCCAAGTTGCCATTACAGGTGATGCGCCATAGAGCTGTCGGAAATGCCGATACAGGCGTTGGAGAGCAATCCGAACGTGACATGCGCGAGGGGTGGGAACAAGGGGAAAGCGGTGGTGTTAACAAGGTCGGCTAGGTCACCTATTACAAGCGGGCCGTCGTCTGGCGTTGATAGAGCAACGCCGAGCGTGGTGCCGGAGACAGGGTATGGCTATGAGGGCGCGGCTATGAATGCACCGCGATGGGCAAGTACATTTCAACGGGAAGCGTCTCGGTGCGTAGCTCAGGCACTATGGTTAGAGAAAAACAACGAGCCAAAGGAAAGATTCGCGCTAAGCAGCCTAATGTGTTGTCAGATTGCATGCAACATCCTTTGGTGGCGTAAGTCATCGAAGCCCGAATCAGGAAATTACAGTCACGTTATATTGTTTTATCTGTGTCCACATTGCGTAATTGATAAGGGGCAAACATCGTGAGTGTTTTCCGGCCCCGGAAGGGAAGTTGGAGACAGCGTACTCAGCGAAAGCCGGAAACAGTATGCTTATTCTGAAACCTAGTGCACAATAGCAGTCGCAATCTTGTTTGATGGTGTTTTTCGCTGCTGCTTTCGGTGCTGCCGGCTCTGCATGTATGTTGCTCAACGACGCGGCGCGCAGCATGCATAAGTAGATACGCAACACCAAAGATTGTCAGGCGACCTGCTACTTCTAGTGATAAACGTTGCGAGTGAAGCTGGTTTGGTGCCAGCTGCCGCTTTTGAGTCTTACTACACTGGACGAGCAACTTTCATTGACTAGCGTGTCGCTAGGCAAAGCGCTAGATAATACTGTCTGTAACGTCTGCGGTTACAGACACCAGCATAGTAGCCTATATACAGCCCAGGCGGTTGAGTCTAACACAGTTGCGATGCTGACCGTCGTCTGCAAATCAGCTAAAAACAGTTTATCCACAGCAGTTACTTTAAAATGCTTTACAAACTCGTAGACTATTATCGCTTCCAAGAGCAAGCTTTCCACTTCTGGCTGTCCGCCAGCCATGGACCCGCAAGTCGTTCATCGCCTGCGGCGTTTGCTCCTCTTTCACCCAGACGGCTTGCCAATACACCTAGTGCCGCATAACTGGCAGGTCGCCTACGGCGTACCACTCCTGCCCCACTTACTAGGGTATCAGTCATGCTCTCAGCTGTTAGCGGCGGCGCCACAAGCCGCTTCCATCGGGCCCCCACCCGAGTACCGGGTCACAGCAGTCCTCACGGCCGCCGGGGTGGAGGAGCTGTTCGAGTATGTACGGTCGGAGGTGGAGGGTTTGCCGCCCGCGGATGCACTTGGACATGGCAGGGCCCAGCCGCAGCAGGGGCGCCATGTGTCGTACGAGCTGGTGCTGTCAGCCATGCAGTACTACCTGGCTAACAGGTGCTTGGTGCGCCTGGGGTGCTGGTTTGTTAGCTCCAGGAAGGGTTAAAACGAGTCCGTTTGGGGGCTTTGGGGACTGCCTGGGGTATTGTGTAAGGACGCGGCGCATCTCGACGGCTTGACGCGCGTAGGCGCACGTCTATGGGTACTGCCAGCGGCTACTTGCGTGCAGGAGCGTTAGGCAGGGTTTCACAGCTGCTACTGGGGCCTAGTCAGGGCGGAGGGCAGGGAGTTGCAGCTCTGGTATAGCCCCTTGCGTCCCTCCCGTCCCCGCACGCCGTGTGACCCCCTCCTCTCCTCCTCCTTCCCCTTCCCCTGCAGGCCGCTAGAGTCCTACGGGCTGCCCCCGCCCCGGGGCCTGCAGGAGCTGATGCACCTGGACCGGCGGGTGGGGGCCGCAGTGGAGGCGTTCTGCGCGGGCAGGTGCGTGGGACTGGGCTGGCAAAGGGGCCCCGGTTGAGAGGGGAAGGGGGGCCGTGAGGCTGCTCCGGGCATTGCGGGTCTGCCACAGCACCCACCCACCCACCCGCCCTCCAACGGCACCCATACACACACACGCGCGCGGCCAGTTTTCTTAACACACACATGCCCTCCCTCCCAGGTGTGTGGTGAGCCTGTGGGAGCTGCAGCGCCACATCTGCACCACGGAGGTGGTTCCGGAGTACGGCAGGCTGCGGCTGGGGCCGCTGGCCGCCCACCCAGCCGTACGCCGCGTCTTCTTCTCCTCTCCACCAGCAGCAGCGGCAGCAGCAGGGGGGCCTCCTGGACAGCCGCCCTCCGCGCCGCCGCTGCCTGCGTACGGTAGGGCTGGGCGCCGAAAGGGCCGTAGGCATCTTCAAACAACACTTTTTGTCAAATGTTGAAGTGAATGTGCTTTTGAAGGCCATTGTGAAACAACAGCCCCACCCCATACCCCCGCAGCGCAAGATCCAGGAGCCGCCATTCCCCACATCTCAGCCTTCGACGTCGCCGCCGCCGTACGACGCCAGCTCGCCGTACGCGGCGTCAAGGCCTGCCGCGCAGCCGCCGCCGCCGGGGTCGCCAGCGCCCAGGGCGCAGCCCTGGTGTCTGCCGTACTAGAGGACGTTGCGGCCGCCGCCGGCATGCCTGTCGTACCAACTGCCTCCAACTGCAACCCCCCCGGCCAGCAAAGCCAAGCGGGTCCTGCTCCCCGCAGCGGCCACTCTGCCTCCCAGCCGCTTCCACAGCAGCCCTGCACACCGCTGGCATGGCGGCTGGGGGTGGCAGTGTTCGATTTGCTGCTGTACGTGAACATCGCCGCAGCTGCCATTGAAGGCGAGCAGGCGGCGGCGCTGCGGGGTGCTGCGGGTGCTGTACGGCAGGAGGCCCCGCTGCCGCCGCCTGCGTCGGCTCCTGCACAGGCCGTAAAGGAGGAGGACTCCGGGCCGAGGAGGAAGTCTAAGAAGGAGGAGAAGAAGAACCAAAAGAAGAAGCTGCAGGGGGCAGCGGAGGAACCGCAGCAGCAGCCGCAGCAGGGTGCTGGTACGGCAGCAGCAGCGGCGAATCCAGGTGGAGCTCGAAGGGGGGTGCAACCGCAGGCTGCTCCCCTGCTGGTGGATCCGTCGCACTACGGCTTCCTGTCGCCCAGCCAGCAGGCAGCCCTCAGCCGCCGGCAGCTCAAGGTAGAAGATGAGGGGGTTGGGTGGTGCGGTACGGAACATGAAGTCGACTTGAGCAGCTGGGTTTTCGGACTTGATAGATACCCTAGCTACAGATACCTTTCCTAAACTGTCATGGCCTCTTCTCGTCTCCTCACATGTGATGCCTCGCTTGTATCCCAACACCACTGTAATCACTTTCATCGCGCCTTGCACCACAGGACATGTTCATCCCCAGCACACGCCGCGGCCCGCACCCACACCCACACCAGCAGCTCCCAGCCGCCCCGCCGGCGGGTGCAGCAGCGCGGCGCATGTCGGATGCGCTTGCGGCCCTTCGCGAGGAGCGGGAGGGAGCGGGCGCTGCAGCTGCTGCCAGGACTGTCACGACTGCGGAGGAGCTGGAGGCTGATGACGACGAGGAGGATGACAGCAGTGACAGTGACAGTGGTGACGAGGAAAGCAGCAGCAGCAGCAGTAGCGGTGACAGCAGCAGCAGCAGCAGCAGCGGCGATAGCAGTAGCGATGAGGAGTCGAGCAGCAGTAGTAGTAGCAGCAGCGACGATGACAGTGACACCTCAGCCGAGAGCGACAGTGACCGCGGCCGTGGGGGCAAGCGCCGACAGCTCTCGGACGCGCGCAGGAGCAGCCAGAAGAAAGCAAACGTGCGGAGAACGCGCGGGGGCAGCGGCGATGACAGTGAGGAGGAGGAGGAGGAGGAGGATGGTGGTGGCTCTGACGGCGGTGATGAGGTAGGGTTGCTGCTGGGAGGTCTGGCGAACCCTGGCGCTCAGCTGCCCCGGGTGCCTGGGCCCCTGGAGTGCAGTGCGGAGGCCCGACAGAGCTTGGGCAAGGTAAGAGGGTGGCAGGGGGCTCCCATGTGTATAGGTTTGGGGTTAAAGATGCTGGGAGAAGATGCTGGGAGGGAGCGGAGCCTTTTCTGGTGGGGAAAGATGCTGGGGAAAGGGGCTTTGCGTCTGTGTTATACCGGTAGCTCAATCGGCAGTTAAATTGTTAGGGATGAAACTTTTGTTCGTATAATGTAGCGTCCAAACCACTTGGAAGAACCACCACCGTTGCAACCATAGCCCTATGACCTCCCCCTCTCCCTCTGTGTCCCTCCCCCGCCCCTGATACCCGTCGCTTTGCCGCATCATCGCCAGCTGCACGGCCTGCCCGCGAACTACAACGCGGACCAGCTGCAGGTGCGAGGTGGAGGGGGCAGGGGGAGTGCCGCTGGAATGGGTTGCCATTGCAACCACCTGTACATGCCCGGGCGGACGGAACTCGCCTGCATGTTGTTTTATACCCAGCCTGCTTTCAGGAGCGTGTACGTTCCCATGCACCCTACGGCACCCCCTGATTGCTTTGTACCGGTACCTGCCTGAACCACATGCACACCGGTACCTCGCAAGCAGCGCATGTACATACCCTGCCGTACACACCCCCTGCCGTACTGCAGGCCGCCTTCCAGCGGTTGCTGAGTCAGGTGCTGGGCGGGGCGCGGGTACAGGCGCAACCCGAGCGCAGCTTCTACGTCTCCGTGGTGGCTCTGCTGGTGCAGCAGTTCGTGGGTGAGGGGCCAGGGTTGGGAGTCCGGAGAGGATACCCCTGGGATACCGGTGACAACGTCCGAGTGCGCTTCAGGGGTTTCTGTGGGCCTACTGGGGTGAGGACTGAGGAAGCGTCGTTTGGTTGCCCCCAACCTGGTTACAATACGGTACGGCAGGGTTCCGTTCAAAAGTCCAGTTCGAAGTACTTGCCAAAGCTTTCACCTAACCACACCTATCTGCGCTGTCATTCCGGTACACAGTGCTCGCAGCACCGGGCGCTCCTTCCTTCCAAGTATGATCGCACACATGCCACACTTCCTACCTCAAAATCCCTCCTACCCACTACCTGCTGAGCCCCCCTTCCCACCCCCTTGTAGCCCCCATCATCCGCGCCCAAGCCGGCAGCAAGTCCGCCCAACCCAAGGGGCGCAAGGCCCTCGCAGCCAAGGTAGCCCACATAGAGCAGAAATACTCCGCCAGCCCCCTCATCCACATGCTGCTGAGGGCGCTGCATGCTGCCATGCGCGGCCGCATGCCGGTGCATGAGGCCCAGATGGCAGCCGTACGGGAGTACGACAAGGAGGCTGTAGCGCTGGCGGAGGCGACTGTCGTACAAACTGCTACTGCCAACGTAAGACAAAAGAGCCAGGGCGGAAGAGGCAGTGGGCAGGCGCCTAGGAAGGGAGGAGCAGCAGCTAAGGCTGGCGTTGAGAAGAGCATTAGTAGCAGTGAGGAAGAAGATGATGATGGGGATGCGCCGTACATTCGAGATGCGGCGGGACGAGCAGCGTTACGAGGGAAGGTGGTTGGGGAAGGCCGGCGCGTTGGGGTGCTGGGAGGGGCTGGGAAGCGGCGTCAGAAGAAGGCAGCGGAGGCAGGAAGTGGCGGGCAGGGAGCCGCAGCGGCAGTCATTTCTGTCAATGGTAGGTGCTGGGTGGTAGGGTTGTGGAAGAGGGAGGAAGGAGAAGGAAGAGAAGTGTGCATGATAGGGGTAACGCAGGATTGGAGATTCCAGGGCGGGGTTGGTGGGGAGCACCTGGGTTGCTTGGCTGATGTTGTCAGTAGCTTGTCAGTGAGGCTTGCACGCAACAACAATAACAACGCACGCAACGTGGCTAGTCCTGTGTAGCACTGCTTTTTGCGCTCTTTCTGCTAGCGTGACGTTCATGTTATCCCTCCATTGTCATGCCCTCTTCAATGCCTCCATGCATCTTTGCATGTCTTTGTGTCCCTCCACGCCCCCCCCTCCATGCCCCCCTTCCACGCTCCCCCATGCAGCCCAGCAGGGTGTCGTGTCCTCCCTGCTGGCGGTGGAGGCGGCGCTGGTGGCCGCCCGTCCCGCTGCCGGCTGGACCCCCGAGGCGCTCGCTTGTCTGCGCACACGCCTCTTCCAATGTGAGGGTGGAAGAGGCGGGAGCGGAGACGATGCGGGGGCTGCTGCTGGGGCAGGCGGAAGGGGCAGCCAGCAAGTTGGGCCTTATTTTGGCTCTGCAAAGTAGGTTGCCTGCGTTTTGGGGCCGTGCCGTGCAAGCTGTGTAACTGCATGTAGTAGCGTGGCTGTTCGCAGAGACGAAGGAAGGGATGTATAGCCTTGTTTCATACGTGTATCATGAGGTATCATGAGTTCTTGACAGCACGGTATGTCTGATAAACCGAACCATGTGTATGCAAGTGGTGCAGTGCAACCCACAACATGTCAGTATTGTCTTACATGGCTGCTCGGCACCCGATTGCCTGCCCTACCTACTACCAGGATGCGAGCTCTGGCGACCTTCTTCGACTTCATGGTGCGAGGGCAGCTCGCGCAGGCGGCTCCGGAGCAGCAGCAGCAACCACTGCCGCAACAACAGCAACCACAGGAGCTGCAGCAGCAACAGCAGCCCCAACACGAACAGCTGCAACGGCCGCAACAGCAGCAGCAGCAGGGTGCTTCCAACCCTGCACCCACAGCACCGGCGGAGGCGCCTGCAGAGCTGCCGGCTTGCCAGCTGCCACGCGGTAAGCACGACTGCCCTTTGCCTTGCCCTTGTGGTTTGGTATTCCTTTGACCCTCCTCTTCCTCCTCTTCCTTCCTTTCCTTCCTTTCCTCCACTTGCAGCCCACATCCTCGCAGCGTTACGTGGCGCCGTGTTGGATCTCCGCACCGGCTGCTCGCTGGCCTCCCTGGCGGCCCTGGAGCGCGCCGTCGCCTCACGACTGGAGCAGCAGCTGCTGCTGCTGGGGCGGCGGGGGGGTCAGCTGCAGCAGCAGCAGCTGACGGAGGAGCTGCTGCCCCGGTCAGGTGGTGCCGGTGATGGTGCCACTGCTGTTGTTGATGCGGCGGGTCCCATGCAAAAGGTCCACGGCAGCGGCAGCAGCAGCGGTGCGAGTGGAGGTAGCGGGGTGGGTCGTGTGTTTGCATCGCTGGGTCTGGGGTGGTCGCTGCTGTCGGCGCTGGAGGCGGCGGGAGATGCGGAGCTGTCGGCGGCACTAGCGGGAGGGGCGGAGGGGCCGGTTCGGGCGCTGCTGTACCAGGTGAGAGAGCGGTCTGGGAATTCGTGTGCGGAGGAATGTAGTGCGGTAGCTCTGCAGTTGCTGCTGTTGCTATTGTTGCTGCTTCCATGGTCGTGGGTGCTGGTGGCCTAGGGCTGGAGTGCTATTGCTAGCGCCGGTAGTTGGATACGTGGCGATAAGAATGGCGGAGGGGTTAGGGCTTACATGCTACTTGGCTTGAACTCATTAGCAGCCCGGGATTCGCTACGAATCCGCTATGCCGCCCATTCCTCCGCGCAGGTGCTCGAGCTAGTCGCTGAAGTGCTGCGTGGGTGCCGGTTGGCAGCAGGCAGCAGCGACACCATGTACGACGACTCCGACGAGACCAGCACTGCCGCCCCGCGGGATCACAGTCGCCATGCAGCAGCGGTCGCCACAGCGCTGTGCAGCCACTACGGTGTGGCCCGTGTCGAATGCCTGGGCCACGGACCCGTGGGTCACTTGCTCCGACTGGCGGCTGAGACCCAAGCCACGCCGCCGCTCGGCTGGCACACAGCAGTCGCACTCGCACCGCCGCAACCCAGCTGCGCTTCTGCGGACCCAGCAGCTGTCAATGCGTCCTGTTTAGGCACCAGTGCAGCCCTCGGAGACGGCGCGCGTGTCGCGCCGGCGGCGGTGACGGCGGCGATGGTGGGCGCATTGGGTGGCGTCGACAGGACGGCGGCGCTGGCGGCGCTGCGCGCTGCTCCCGAGCTGTCGGATCTGCGGTTGGCGACGCAGTGGGATGCGGTGTTTCGGAGCGAGCTGGGACCGCTAGAGGAGTTCCTTCGGGCTGAGGGAGCGGCAGCAGGTGCGTGACGGGGTTGACTGCGATGACATTGCGGTGTTGTGTGGGGCTTGAAGCTTGAGTCGGGGACTGTGGGCTTGCGTGCGGCGAGGGGCTTGCCTTGTTGGTGGGTTGACGGCAATGGGAAGCTTCGGATGGCGTGCAGGATTTGGGTTAGAAACAGGTTTGGACCTGGTGGCTCAGTGGCGTCACATCCCACATGCTTTTCCAATACTCCATTCCCAGGCGCCGTATCCAACATGCGCATACACGTGTCTGTATGTGTCTTACCGTACAATACAACACAGGTGTTGCGGCCTTGGAGCTGCCGCTGCCTCCCATGGGCGGTCCCTCCCTGGAGCTCGCGGCGGGCGGCCGACTCGTCAAGCTGCCGTACGGCGTAACGCCCGCCGACATCGTGTCGCGCACCGCCGCCGGCGACCCACGGGCCGTTGCGGCGGCGCTGCTGTCGCTGGTGGCTACGAGTGGCGGCATGGGCGGCTGCCCGACTGCACTGCTGGCGAGGCACCTTGGCGAGGCTCTTGCGGACGTTGCCAGGCAGGCCGCTGGAAGGTGAGAAGGGGCTGCCACTTTCCTGAATTGGTTTGGCATTGGCCCCAACTGAAACACGGTTTAGGACTCCTAAACGCCCAAACAACACTGAAACATGTGGAATGCAATCCATGAATCACTGGAACACAGTTTTGAAGCTTTTGGTGGGTACAACTTGTACGGACTTGCGTTCCCGTGCACTGCCGTACACCCGCAGGTCGGAGCTTGTCGACAGTCACTCTGTGGTTGAGTCCGGCGCCACCGCAGCCGAGGGCCCTGGCCCAGCAGCCGCCTGCCGCTTCGTGCTTCGCGTCTTGGTCAACCTGCCGCTTCCGCTGCTGGCCCCGCTGGCGGAATCCGTGCTACTGCCGGCGCTGGCGACGGCATTCGAACTGTACGGCACCAACCCTGAAGGGCGCGACCAGGCTGGCAGCTCGGTTGGTGCTTTGCCGGCGGTGTCGGCGGTCGTGGGTCAAACGGTACATGCTGCACTGCTACGGCAGGTCGAGGCGACAGCGGCGACGACGGCTGACCCATGGGTCAGTGTAGCCCGCAGTTGTCTGCATCACCTGGCGTTCCGCCTAGGCGTGGAGACATGGCAGGAGGACTGGCGGCAGTTGTACGGCAGTGGCGGTGGCGATGGCGGTTGTGATGCAACCGCCGCTGTTGATCCCGGCGCTGATTTGGCTTTGCCGGATAACGACACAGTAGCGACGGATGCCGGTGCTGATGAGCAGGTTGATGCTGGGGGCAAGTCCACATCTGGGGTTGCTGACGAGATGGAGGATGTCGTTATGGAAGATGCTGCCACCAGCGCAATGAACCAGCGGCAGCAGGTGCAGGTGCGGCCAACATCCGTCCAGAGAGCAAAGAAACTTGAACCCACCATAGCCAAGACCGCCGCTGGAGGTGGTGCCAGAGCGGTGCTGCCGAGCTGCACTGCTGCTGTTGCGACTGCCGCGGCTGCCGGTGCCGCCGGGCAGGCTGCGGTTCAGCTGGAGGCACCCATGGATGAGGAGGAGTGCAGGTGGGGCTCACTGGGTGGAGCTCACTGGGTGGGCTTGCTTTTTCCCGTAGCCTGACACCGGCACCGGCATCTCAAAAGCGCATGACACTGAGCTTTTGAAACCCAATGTCGGCATAAGAGGATTGCCACACTTCATGTGCTCTCCAGGCTACCCCGTTGGCCTACACCCCATCCACCTCCTCTTCTGTTACCCCACACCACAGCAGCCCCTCCTTACCCCGACCCCAACCCTGATAACTCCCAGCAAGCTTCCTCACCCACGCCAGCCACATCACCTGTCCGTCCTTGTCACCGTCATACACCGTCCGCAACCCCTCTTACAGGCGGTTCGTGGAGTCCATTCGTCGCGAGGAGTTCGGAGTGGGTGTGCCGCTGGCGGGTGAGGCGGCCCAGCTGAGCGGCCGTCTGGCAGCCCGCACGGGTCGCGCGCTGCAGCGGCTGGCTGCGGAGCTGTACTCCTCGGACAGCCACTTTGTGATGGAGCTGGTGCAGGTGGGGGGGGCGGTGCGGGCAGTGGGGAGGATAGTAGGCCGCGAGGAAACACACTGGCCGGATCATTGCGCTTGGGCTGGAGGGCATACCGCATCTCAGCCAGTGATACGGTGTAACACGCATCGCACCGCACATGGGGTGCTTGTGAACCTGCTGCTGTTGCTGGTTCTACGAAACCAACTGCTGCTGCTCCGAAACCCGCTGCTGTCACTGAACCCGCTGCTGTTGCTGAACCCGCTGCAGAACGCGGACGACAACCGCTACCCACCCGGCGTGGTGCCCTCCCTGGAGTTCCTGTTGCAGCGGGGCGCCATCACCGCCGCCAACAACGAGGCGGGGTTCGCGCCGCAGCACCTGCGGGCTCTGTGCGACGTGGGCGCATCCACCAAGGCGCGAGTCACAGGTGTGGGGTGTGGGTGTGGGTGGGCTGTGCGGCAATGGCGCGGAAGGTAGGAGCGAACGAATGTGTCTTCCTTTAGTCTGTGACAGAGCTGCGCATTTCGGACGATGCAGTGGCGGCTGTGGTTGGCTTATCGGCAGCTGCGAGCTGAGGAAGTGAGGATGAAGCCACACACCGTATTGCTTTCTCCTCCCCCTCCCGCTTTCCTGCCTTGCAGGCTACATTGGCCAGAAGGGCATTGGCTTCAAGAGCGTGTTCCGAGTCAGTTCCGCGCCCCAGGTAGGTACCATTGCATTACTCATCAGGCACATACACCTCACGTAAGCGCTGCCCGCACCTGTGTCCGTCCCTTCTTCACTGTTCACCAATACCCATCAGACCACCCAGCACGCCAGTTGCCTCCCATTACTCTCCCTCCCTCCTGCTCCCCGCTCACTGCCGCCCCCACCCCGCCCCACCCCGCCCCCGCCCCGCCCCGCCCCGCCCCGCCCCGCCCCGCCCCGCCCCGCCCCGCCCCGCCCCGCCCCGCCCCGCCCCGCCCCGCCCCGCCCCGCCCCGCCCCGCCCCGCCCCGCCCCGCCCCGCCCCGCCCCGCCCCGCCCCGCCCCGCCCCGCCCCGCCCCGCCCCGCCCCGCCCCGCCCCGCCCCGCCCCGCCCGCCCCGCCCCGCCCCGCCCCGCCCCGCCCCGCTCAGGTCCACTCCCGCAACTTCCATGTCTGCTTCGACCTCTCCCGCCACGGCTCCCTGGGCTATTGTCTGCCCGACTGGTGCCCGCTGACACCGGGTTCCGGAGCCGCGGCCGCACTCACACGACTGGGCTGCGGTGGCGGCGACAGCAGCAGCAGCATTAGCGGAAACGTTCGGCAGCAGCAGGAGCTGCAGCTTTCGGAGGAGTTCTTTCCGTACGGTACGGCCATTGTGCTGCCGTTACGGCACGACATGGCAGGACATGGACGGGATACGGGTGCTGCTGCTGCTGCCACTGCTGGTGGTGAAGATGGTGGTGGCAGTGGTGCTGCTGGCGGTGGCGGTGGCGGTGGGGAGCGGGGAGCCGTATTGCGACGGCGTTTTGCGGACCTGTCGCCCACACTGCTCCTCTTCCTGCAGCGCCTGCAGCGAATAACTGTACGGGATGAGACGGGGGAGGCTGCGGGTGCGGCTGGTGGTGGAGATGGTGCACGGGTGGTGGAGATGGAGCGGCGGGGTGTGGCGGGGCAGCCCCACCTGGTGCAGCTGCTGGTGCACAATTCCACCGCCTTGCCAGCTGGGGCACCAGCAGCGGCGGCAGCGGCAGCTGCAGCTGCGCCCTCCACGGCGGCCGCTGGTCCAGCCGCTGAAGCAGCTGGTGCGGTCCGGTCCACCAGTGCTACAACGTAAGTGGGGTTGCATGGTTGCTTGGTTTGTATACCGGTAGTTAAGTAGGTTTTGTAGGTTCGTAGGCATGGTGCATGCTGGTGTGAAAAGCCATGCAGCCCTGTTGCCCAGGTGTGTTCCTGTTGTGAGTCGTTGCAGCAATCTCAGCTGCCCAATAGCTGCAGCTAGCCTGGGGCAGGTTTCCCAAAAACGAAACGACATGAGGGTTGCCAAGCCAACAATCGTGTGCATTCATCTCAGCTGCCACTCCCAGGCGCTCCAATACCAGAAACGCCCTATCCCACGCCTTTCTCAACCCGCCTCCTTTCCCATTCCCCATTCCCCTCTCCTGCGCCCCCCAGGTGGGCGGTGGTGACAGCCAGCCTGCAGCCCCAGCTGCCCCGGGCCGGCGTGGCGGTCAGCGAGACGCGCGTCTCCCTCGCCTTCTGCCTGGGTCAGGCGGTCTACCAGCCAAACAGCACCAACAGCCAACCCCAGGGCAGCCATGCGGCTGCTGCAGGCGGGGCCTGCAGCCCCCCGCTGCTGCTGGCTCCCAGCTGGAGGGGCGGGCGGCCCCCGCAGCAGCCGGTGTTCGCCTTCCTGCCGCTTCGGAGCTACGGACTGCGCTTTGTGGTGCAGGTGTGTGGTACGTGGTGCGTGGTGCCCTAACCTGTGGTTTCCTATGGTTTGGTATGGTGTCTTCGGTCACCCAAAGACAACGGCAACATTTACTAACTCCTCTATACCCCCACCTCCCACCTCCCCAGGGCGACTGGGTGGTTCCCTCCAGCCGGGAATCCTTGGACGCAGACAGCCCCTGGAACCAGAACCTGCGCGCGCAGCTGCCGGGGCTGTTCCTCAGGTGGGGGTAAAGAGCAAACAACTAACTGACTGTGTGATAGGGCATCATCACGGTTTGCAACATAGCTGTCCCTCAGGTGGGGCGGAAGGGGAGCATGTGTCAATGCCAGCCTGCGTGCAGTGCCTTCTGTAGCAGCACCAGTAGTATGCTAGTATCACTGTTCCTCTTTTCCCCACCCCCCGGTGCTCTCTACCTGGCACCCCCTCTGCAGGGCCTTGGACGTCTTCAAGCGCCTGCCGCCACCCCTGCAGCAGCCATCGTCCACGCCCACACCCTCACCCGCACCCACACCCGCAGCGCCCGCAGCGTGTTCGGAGGTGTTCTGGGCGGATCAGTGGCTGCGCTGTGTGCCGCTGGAGGGGGAGGCGCAGGGCTTCTTTGCAGGGCTGCCGCACAGGTGGGGTGCGGTGGGGTGGAGGGTGGGAATGGAAGCGGATACGTTGGAATTCGAATGCGTGCTTGATGATATCGCCACTGCACAGCGCAACACAGCACCCCCTGCTGCTGCTCCTCCTCCTCCCCTCCCCGCCTCCGCAGCATCGCCACACTGCTCCGCGCCGCCCCCTGCATCCCCCTGGCGGGCGGCGGCTGGGCGGCCCCCGGCGATACCGCCGTGTGCTCCTCCTCCGCCCTCTCAGCCGAGCTGCTGGACCTCATGTTGATGCTGCCCCCGGGGACACATGCGGCTGGTGCTGGTGCTGCTGGTGCTGCCCAGACGCGGACTGCTTCTACTGAGGCTGGTGGGGGTGCCGGTGCCGGCAGCAGCAGCAAGGCTGGAGGACAGGTGGATGGCAGCGGTGGTGGGCAGGATGGTGGGCAGCAGCGGGGGCGGCCGGCGCTGTCAGTGCTGGGGCTGCGGTTGGTGGCGCCGGAGGCCAGGTGGGTGGGGATGGGTTGGGGGGTCCTGCTCATGCATGAGAGCATGGTGTTTTACGAACGAAGTATGGTGTTGACCACGTCTATAAAGGAAAGCCGGAACGTCTCTGCAAAGTGTGTTGGCTATGTAAGCAGCCAGGTAGGCAGGTATCGAGCAACACTGGTAGCCGTTGCATGCCCCGCAACCCTCACCGGCAACACCTCTTTGCCTAACTGACGAGGACCGCTGGCCGTGTGTGGCGGCTTGCCACGCGTGTCCCAGGGTGCTGTACGAGAGTCGGCCGCTGCGGGCGCTGCTGGGGGTGCGGGAGTTCGGTCCCATGCAGCTGCTGGAGGTGCTCCGGGTGAGGAAGGGGGGGAGGGGGGCAGGCAGGCGGGCAGGCGGGCGGACAGGCAAGCTTATGCGGGGGCGTGGGTTGGGTGCGGGTGTGGAGCATGTGGTACCATCGGCAGGGGGTGTTGGCGGCGGGGTGTTGCACGACCGCCGACACCCCTTCATTGTGAGCCAGCCAACCGCTTACCATAGGATGTGCATGTACCATTGTTGGTGTGTAGGGTGGGTTGCCCACTGCCCCTTCCCATGCCTTCTTGATACCGTGATACCCAGGTGACCGTTCGAAGCGGCGGCTTGGCGCGAGGGGAGGTGGGGCTGCCCTGGCTAGCACGAGCCCTCTCCGCGCTGCTCGCCGCCACCGCCTCCGGCTCCGACGCCCACCACCACCTGCAGCCGCATCACTACGGCGGCGACGCCGTGGGGCCGCAGCTGACCCGCGGGTCACTCCTGCGGGAGCTGCGCGGCTTGGCCGTCTTACCGCTCCGTGGCGGCGGTTGGGCTTCCTTGGATGACCTTACGGCAGCAGGACGGCAGGAGCAGGAGCAGCAGGGGCAGGTCCGGGAGGCAGGACTTGCAGACGTGCTCTTCTTCCCTCTTCCAAGCAACCGAGAGACCGTACGGCAAGCGACGGCGGTCCATGGTAATGCATCCATCCACGTCCATGCAAGCAACGGTAAACCCGACGGCGGTGCTGCAGCTGCTGCATCAGCTGCTGCTGCCGTGGATTTGCTGCGGCGATGTGGGCTGCCCGCCGACCATATCTACTCAGCCCGCCGCAGCGGCAGCACAGCAGCCGGGGCTAGCGTCGAGGCTGGAGGGCGTGGGGAGCCAGACCGGCCTGCACTCTTGTTCCTGGATGAGCGGCTACTCTCAGCGGCTGCAGCGGTAGCGGCGACGCATGGTGGTGGCGGCCAGGCCAGCGTTGAGGAGCGGTCGCTGGCTGGGGAACAGCGCCGGCGGGTGCTACTGACAGGCCTCGAGGTGAGGAGGCGTGAGGGGTGAGGGTAAGGCGGATATGAAAAAGGGACCACCAATGCAATTCTTTGAGCGGCTCTGCCTTATAACAACGAAGGGCAGCTGCTCCGTCTGATAACAGCTAAGGGAGCCTTCGCTCCTCACCACATCACCAAAGTACGATCCAACGTTGCTCTACGCCCCCGCCCCTCCCCCGCTCCTCCCTCTCGCAAAACCTCCTCAGGAGCTGGGCGTGCAGCACCTCACGCCCCAAGACCTTGTCTTCCGACTCGCGCTCCCCGCCCTCACCTCCGAAACCTCCTCCATCTCGCCAGCACCTAGCACCCCAGCTCCTTCTCCCGCCGAATCCGGCCAACCTGCACCCCTGCTGGTATCGTACATGGCTATGCCGCTGCTTGCGGGCATGCTGCTTCCTTGGCCCCCAAACACACCCATGACAGCCGCCACTGCCGCTGCCGCTGCTACCACCACTGGAACCTCAGCTGGTACCTACACCGCTGAGGGTGGCAGAGGGGCCTCAGCAGGCCACCATGCGCAACAGAAGCGGCGTGAACTGCACGAGCAACAGCAACAGCACCAGGAACACCAGCATCACCAGCAGCTGCAGCACCAGCAGCAGTCGTGCCAGCAGGTTTTACAGCTGCTGCGGCAGCGCTGTGCAGTGCTGACCAGCAGCGGTCAGCGGGTGCTCAGCCATGGGGTGCTGCTGCCACCACAGCAGCCGCCTCAGTCCCATGCGCTCCAGCAGCAGCAGCAGCACCCACAAGAAGACGCACGCAGCAGAGGTGCTGCAGGTGTGCTGCCGGCAACACCGTACGCTGAGGCTGTGGCCAGCGACCAGCAACTGGCGGAGTTGCCGGGCGGTGGCAGCAGGGCGCTGTACCTGCCTGCTGCCATGACGGCTGCTGTCACTGCTGCTGCGATCACTGGCCCGGGTGCGTCACCAGCCTCGCCTGGCAGTGTTGGGCGGCCGGATCCGAGCATTGGAGAGCTGCTGCCGTTGTTGTTGCGGAGCCCGGGTGCTGGCGCGGAGAAGGCGGACGCCGGGAGGAAGCGGGGTGCGAAGAGGAGCACGGCCAAGGGGAAAGGCAAGAGGGGTGCTGGTGCAGCGGAGGAGCGCCAGACGCTGGCGGCAGTGACGGTGGCGGAGGAGGGGGAAGAGGAGTGGCCGCTGCTGGACGAGGTGTATGTGAGGGCGTTTCCAGGTGGGTGGCTGCGTAGGCTGGTGAGGACTGACTTCTGAGCCAGTTTGAGCTCGGAAGAAGGCTTGCCACGATCGTTCACTTGATAATAGCGACAATGTGAGCGCGTATGACCCTTTGGCAGATGCAGGTAACCTACGCATAGGCGGTTTCCCACCTGCTTGATATGTCTTTTTACATGTGCCAACCACTCTGCTTGCCCGCCCGCCTCCCCATGCTCCCCCAATCAACACCACCCAGGCCTCGCGGCCCAGTGGCACTGGCTATTCCAGCAGCTCGGCGTCTTCACCTTCCCGAGACCCGCACCGCGACGCCTGCTCCTCACGTCCGCTGACCTGCCGGGCAGCCCCTGGGGTTGCAGCAGCTCGGCAGTGGGGGCATTGACGGCGCGGCCGGGTGGCCCGTGGGTCGTTCTGGACTGGTCTTGCCCTCCGCTGACGCGCCTGATGAGGCAGGCGATAGTGGCAGGGGCGGGGCCGGCGGCTGACAGGTACGCGCTTTCTACTTTAAGATATTCTACTTGCACTTCACTTTGCTGTCACTGAGCGATTTCGCATGTAGCCGTGTAGTACCCCCGTATGCTTCCCGTTTCCAGCTGAGATTGTCCTCCTTTGCATGGCTGCACTCCCTTGACTTGTGTGTATCGCTCCCACCCTAGGTTCTTCCAGCTGCTGGCGGCTCACTGGGAGCACTGCACGCCCGCCCTGGAAGCCCGGCTGGTAGAGGCTGCAACGGAGGGAGATCCCCAGCGGGTCGGCGACGGCAGGGCTGACTCAGCCACTGCTGTACCAACTGCTGCCGTACAAGTAACTGGGGCATCATTGATCGCTGCTTCGGGGGCGTTGGGGGGCATGACGATGACGGCAGCGCCCATTACCGCTGCAGCGTTGGGTCCGAGCACTCTTGCTATGGTTCTGCGGAACACTGCTTGGCTGCCAGCAATCCTCCCACGTGCTGGCAACAACGGCAACAGCAACACAGCAGTTCGTGCGCTTTTACGGCCATCTGACGCCTACGCCCCGCTGCCACATGTACGGCGACTACTGCACGACCATGTGCCGTACGTTGACCTGCCGTACGGGGGTGTCGCGTACGGCATTGCGACATCACCATCCATAGCAGGAGCTGAGCGAAGTACGGCAGCAGCTGATGGCGCTAACAGCGGCAGCAGTTACAACAGCGGTGGTGGAATGGACGGATGGCCTGGTGTGATGCTTCACCAGCTTGGGGTGCGATCACAACTGACGCCGGCATGTGTCCTGCGACTGCTGTCTGACTGGTCGCGTGGAGGCGACGCCGGCCTTTATGCAGCGGTGGCTGCCCCCAGCACTGCCTCCTCCGCGAAGACGGCTGCTGCGTTCGATGCGGCTGGCAGCACAGCTCATGCTGGTGCTTCACAGGCGTGGGCCCAACAGCAGCACCAACAGCAGCAGCAGCCAGTGCAGGTCGATCCACAGCTGCACTCGCGCCCGTGCTTCACCTCCTCGCTGGCTGTGATGGCGGGGCTGTACGGCTTCCTAGAGGCGCACCTGCAGTGCCGCGAGGGCGAGGCAGCTACCGCGGCTGCCGCAGGGGGTCGGGGGCTGATGGCGCCCTTGGTGGCGGGTGCTGCCGCTGGAGGAGGTGGTTCCGCTGGTAGCCGCGCACGTAGTAAGGGTACGGAGGGCGCTGCTGGTGCTGATGCGGAGGAAGAGGAGGATCTGCTGCAGGCCGTCCTGAGGGCGTTTGAGGAGGAGGCGCTCATTTGGCTGCCAGATGACCCACGGGTCGGCGGCATCACCACTGGAGGAACCACTGGGGCACCAGAAGCAGCAGCGGCAGCAGCGGCGACGGCTCAAGCGCCGGGCAGGTTCTACCGGTGCAGCGAGGTTGTCGCTTCTGACTCCGCAGCCGTGCTGGATGAGCTCTGGACGCTGCTTTCCTCGGAGGCTGCTGCTGCAAAGCCTCACAAAACCCACGGCGGTAGCAGCAGCAGGCAGAGCAGCGGCCTAGCCAGCGCCGCAGCACCGGGGCAGCAGTCCTCGACAGCCGGACAGAGGCAGCAGCAGCCGCCTCGCTTGCTGCCGGCGGCCTTCCAGCTCGCCCCCTCCAAGCCCTCCTCGGCAGCCCAGCAGCACGCCCAGCATCACTTGGGGAATGCCACTGCAGGGGCTTTCTTCGCACGGCTTTCTAAAACGGCACGTGAAGTAGAAGCGCATATGGGTGGCGGCAGCAGCATGCTGGCCGCTGACGCGGGAGTGGTGGGCACAGCAGCAGGGCCCTTGTCGGCGGGTCGCGAGGCGGCAGCAGCAGCGGCAGCGGGGGCGAAACCAGCAGCGGCTGCTGCTGCCATAAAGGACGACAACGTCATTGAGTTGGACCTCAGTGATGATGATGAGGGGGGAAGCGCGGATCAACTGCCCCAACGTGGCGATGGCGGCGGCGCTCCAAGCAGCTGTAATGGCAGTGATACCGGACAGGGTAGTGGAGGCGGAAGTCCAATTACTGTAATCGCCGCAGCTCCCTCGGTGTCCGACTATCTCCTGTGCCTGCGGCTCCTCTCAAGGGCCGCAGGGTCTGCGGTGGACGTCTCAGGCGGCCGAGCCACGCTGCCGTACACAGCTAGCGGTGCCGTCAGCATTGGGCATGACGTCACCGTTGGCGCCGCGCTTCGCATTCTGTCGTACTGGGCAGGCCTACGTACGACACACTCCCTAACTCCTGAGAGCCTAACTGCCGTACGGCACGACATGCAGTCGGAGCCGCTGCTGCCGTGCGTGTCGGGCCGCTGGCGGCGCCTCGGCCCCGACGTGCTGCTGAACGACGACCCATGGGTCGCTGAGGCCATTGCCGGACATGCAGACCTGGATTTCGCACAGCTGCCTGCGGGAGAATCTTCCCAACGACGCATGCAGTCACTCGGCGGAGCCGCCCACGGAGGCGGCGGCAGCCCTCCGGACGCCGGTGAGGGCCCCGTCGCGGGTCTGTTGGAGGCCCTGGGGGTACGGCCGCTGTCTTGTTGTGTGTCGTACAGGGTGGCGGTTGAAGGGGCCGCCGCCCATGGCAGTGTCGTGGAGGCGGCGGTACGACAGGCGGTGCTGGCAGCGGAGTCCTACCTTTCGTCCATCATGCGGAGTGATGAGGAGTTTGCTGCGGTGCAGGGTGAGTGAGCGCTGTGCGTGTGGGAGGGTGCGGCGGTCCGGGGGACCTGCGACCGGCGTCATGGGATTGAGATATAGCCTCTGGCGCAGCGGTTGTGTCTATATCGCGAAGGGGTGGTTTGCCCGTTTGTGGACAGGGCCTGCCCTCCTAGCTCTTGTCGAGCGGGGTTGTGGCTGACGGTACCGGTATTGCATGGCGTCTCAGAGCCCCTGCGTCACATTCTGACATATACCTGACGTGTCTGCCCTCGTTCCACATGTTAATGATGTCCCCAGGAGCTGTGGAGAGGGCACTTCCTGGGTTCAGGTGGGTTAAAGCAATCAGGACACGCCGCTATGCATTGCGCTAGGAGCCCTTTTTACTTGTCAGCAAAATCACCGTTATGCAGCTTTCCCAGCTTGCATGGAGGTGCTTGCATGGAGGACGGACTTTCAAAGGAACTGGACTTGGCAATCCCGCTGACCAACGGGTTCTAACCTTACTAACTCCTGTGACCTTTCCCACCTAACCTCGCTACGCAACCCCGCATTCCCCTCCGCAGGGTGCTTGTGGTGCCTTCCTTCACTGCAACCCTGAGCCTCGGCTCCAGCTCTTCAGGTCCTGCAGGAGGACACCCGCCTTCATCACACCCCGCAGCAGCAGCAACGCACCAACCATCACCCCGGGCGCCGTACTATGGAGGGGCGCTCTCTGGTGCCGTACAACCTCCACCACAACCGTCACAACTGTCACAACCGCATAGGCCGCCGCACCCGTATGCACCCCACCCTCAGCACCTCTACCACTACCACCCCTACTTCCAACAACAACACAACACCCACCACACTTGGGCAACGCAGCAACCACCTCAGCAACCGCCATGGTACGGCTGGCACATCACCAGCACCGGACCGCTGCAGACGGGCCACACACCGGCCGAACCCACGACTGAACCCACACCGACCCATGGGTCAGCGGCTGCTGCTTCAGCGCAGTTTCAACTGCCCGTGCAACCGCCTGCGCTCATGGTTGGTTCCGTACTGTATGTACGGCAGGATGCCGTCACCAACTTCCCGGCCATCAGCCGAGAGCTCAGTCGGCTCTTCCGTGGCGGCCGACCCTGGCTGGCGCTGGCGGAGCGACTGCTATCGGCGCTGCTGGCGGCGGCGGCGGGGGGCGATGTCGTACAGCTGCTGACGCACCAGGGAGTGCCACCTCTGCTGCCGCCGCCGCTGATGCCGCCGCCGTCGCCTGCGTCGGCGGCGACTGTACGGCAGCAGCGCTGGCGACTGCCGCCGCCGACACCCCCACCGCCGCCGCCGCCAGCACCTCCGCCGCCGCCGCCGCCTGCGCCACCACCAGAGCTGCCGTTGAGCAAGGCCGCGGCGAAGTCAAAGCGTAAGCGGTCACGGGTAGAGCCGGAGGGTGAGGATGCGGAGAAGGCGGCGCGTAAAGCTGCTTCGGGCGGTGCGGGAGGTGAGGGCGATGCCGGGCCAGAGGAGGATAACGGTGGCGAGGGTGAGGACCTGGGAGCAGCGGCGCCCGGGCAGCAGCCAGTAGAGTCCAAACGGAAGGTCCGCGGTCGCAGCTCCAGCGCTGCTGAGGGCGGGAAGGAGCAGCAGCAACAACAGCAACAGCAGCAGCAGCAGCAGGAGCCGCCTGAGTCGGTGCCGGGTACGGAGGAGCAGACGCAGAGGAAACGGCAGCGCGCTGATGGCTTGAGCCGCGGCAACGGTGGCAGTGGTGGTGAAGTCACGCCAGGTGCGGCTGCGCTCGCTGCTGCTGCTCCCGATGCTGCCGGTGAAGCCGCTGAAGCAGCTGGTGGTGACAAGCCAAACACGGATGCTAGCAGCAGCAGTAGGACTAGTAGTGGCACCAGCAGTAGCAGCAGTAGCGCGGACAGTGGCGGCACTAGTGGCGACGGCTCTAGCAGTAGCACCAGCAGTGACAGCGACAACGATGACAGCGGTGAGAGTGACCAGAAAAAGGAGGAAGAAAAGGAGGAGAAGCCGCGCGTCAGTCTTGCCGCCGTCGCTGCTGCTGCCGGCGCCAGTGGCGCTCGGAGACCACCAGCGCCGCCTTCGCCGTCCCCCTCCTCCTCCTCCATGTCCATTTCCTCCTCCTCGTCCTCCTCCTCCTCCTCTTCGTCGTCCTCCTCCTCTGAAGACACCTCAGATGAGGGCCCAGGCGACGAGGACCGCGACCACGCTGCGGACTCCCAAGCACCTGGCATGGATGGCAGGGCGGGGCCCCCATCGCAGCAGCAGCAACCGCAACCGCAGCAGCAGCAGCAGCAACCGCACCCCATGCACCAGCCCCTGGCGCCGTACCCAGGCGGCCCCTCCCATCCGCCTGTCCTTGCCTCCGGCACCGCCGCCGCCACCGCTGCTGGTGGGGTGTCGTATCAGCAACAGGCGGATCGGAGCTCGCTGGAACGGGTGAGCGGGGAGATAGACCCGGCGGTGGGGGTTGGGGGGGCTTGGGTATGTCTGTAACTGTCGATAAAGGCAGGGGTTAGGACACCTGGTCCTTCGTTCCATGTAATTGCTCTGGGAACACTTGCTCATGCTCATGTCCTCTCCCCGATTCTGATGATAATGCAATGATGGAAAATATTGCCGGTAATGATGTTGCCTTTGCCGCTGCCGCTGCTGATGTTGATTCCGCTGCTGCTGCTGCCGCTGCCGCTGCTCCACCCCAGATGCGCGCCGCCTCCCAGTGGTGGTCTCGCAGCCAGCATCGACTGGAGCGGGCGCGGGCGCGACGGGGCGGCGAGGGCGGACCGGGGGCCTCTGAGGAGGAGCAACGAGTGCAGGTGTGCAGGGCGCGCAGGGGTGCAGATCCAGCGCTGCAGTCTACTGCCATGAAACCCTACCGTACAGCCTCCCACCGGATAACAGATACTTGGTTTGCCTCCCTAACACACACCAGGACTTGGGCCGGCGTAATATGTGATAGGAATAGTCTAGCCCCTTACATGCATTCCGTCTTATTAGGACAGCTGCCTACTCACACCGCCTGTACCCCACATGGCACGTGTCAGCTGCTGCCTCCTTTTCATACTCGTGCTACTGCCTCCATGTGCCTGCACTCCTCTCCGTGCCCTCTCTCCCAAGCTAAACCCGAAGCTCCCTATCTGCTCTGACGCCACAACCCGATACGCACGCACTCACACTCGCGGCCAGTTTCCTTAACACACAAATGCAAACACACGCAGGCCGTCGGTCGCTGGGGTGAGGAGCTGGTCTACCGCCACCTGATTACCCAGCTGGACCAGCAGCAGCAACAACAGCGACGCAACGCAGCAGCAGCAGCAGGTGCTGCCAGCGGCCGACTGCAGGGGCAGCAGCAGGGGCAGTGGGGGACCCAGCAGCAGCTGGTGGCTGCTCGCGCCGGCAGTGTGGCGGTGGACCGGGTGGTGTGGGTGAATCGGGAGCGAGAGAGCGGGCTGCCGTACGACATGTACATCAGTCATGCGGACGAGAGCATAACGTATATCGAGGTCAAGGTGGGTGGGTGGGTGGGTGAATGGGGGTGAGTCAAGTGGGGCGACTTCTGCATGGGGGACTCCCAACATTATGGGATGGCTCGTCTTATCCTTCATCTCCTTGTCGTGGGGCATTATACCATCCTGCCGCTTAACACGCGAGAAGTATAGCTCGCCTTGCATTACGCATGCCTCCCTCCCGCTTTTCGCCTTTTGACAGCCCACTCTCCCAAACCAACCCCTCTCAACTACCCCTTCTCGGTATCCCACCCACCCCCACAACCCACCTCACATCCAACTCCCGCGGCTCCCTTGCTTTGCCATCCCTTTTGCTATCTCTGACCATCCCTTACCCTACCTCCCCCCCTACCTCACCCCTCCCTCCCTCCCCTCCCCTTCCTGCAGACCAGCGCCAGCACCGCCAAGGACCTCTTCGAGATCAGTCTCTCCGAGCTGCTATTCGCGGAGCAGCAGGGCGAGCGCTACGTGCTGTTCCGGGTGCGGGGCGCGGGCAGCAGCAACCCCGCCATCGTGCGGCTGCAGGACCCTGCTAGGCTGCTGCGGCAGAGGGCTATCAGCCTGTGCATGGCGGTGTGAGGCGGTGTGAAGCGGTTTGAGGCGCACGGTGTGAGATAGATAGAGCAGGGGGAGGGGGAGGTGTAGATGGGAGGTAGAGGGCTGGTTAGGAACCCGGAAGGAACCCGGCGGCGCCCATTGTTGAGGGGTGCGTGGAGGAGAGGCGGGGAGTAGGGGAATATACCGGTATGTAGGAGGGAGTCCTAGCAAGCGCGAGATGCTAGGCAGCGCCCATCCATGGGTACCGGTATGCCCATCCATGGGTACCGGTATGCCCATCCATGGGTATGCCCATTGGCAGAGGCGTGGTCGTTTGTGGTGGGTGTGTGAGAGGGGGTGTAGGGGTGAGGAGGCCATCCCAGCTGGTAGGCTAGAATGTGCGTGCGGGAGGTGCTACTGGGACCGTTGCGCATGTGTCTTGCCCCTTTACTAACGCAGCTAGACAGCAGAGATAGGTGGATGGGACCTAGCTGCTGCGCGCTGTTTGGCGGTCGAACAGACAGCGCCACTAGCAAGGACATTGTCGTTTACTAATATCTAACGGCTGCTCCCCCGCCCCATGCGTGGCTGCTTGACCGCAACGTGCCAAACAGTACAAGATACGAAGCCTAGCACGCGTACGAGGGAACACTACACACTACTTTATGCTTTCGGATGCTCCTCGTGACGTGAGGCGCTGGTGTGTGCCCATGTGCGAGCCTTGAATCACTAACTACGCCAGGAGAGCGTGTGGCAGTTGGCAGGTGTATGCGAGTTGCTAGACCCAACGGAAAACCGCATCGCCTGCCTTTCTTACAGAAACAACTCGTCAAAGAGCCACGATAAATGCGCGGCATGTGGCAAACAAGGATCGCGCACGCAACCCCAACCAAGCCCCTACAACCACCCAGGCTGCTGCGACCATGACAAATCATTGCCTGTATGTGTCACATATCTTCTCAACCCTGCAACGCCACAAAACGCATTAATGGAAACCAAGGCTGCCACTGATGCTTTAAGCACTGACCAGCCGCCAGATTGTTGGCAACCGAACCCGGTGTAACGTTGCCGATGGTTCGCTATCCTTGCCCTATGTGGCTGCGCCTTTCAACACCCGTCCACTCCGAGTTTGAATGCTGAGGTAACTGCGGCTGCTGCTGCGCGCGTGTGCCTTCGCATCCTCTACACAAGCATGTCGCCAGCATGTGTACCTTTCTGTACTTCTGCATATCTCTTCTCCGAGGGAGCCCCACTGCTGCCGCCAGCCATCTATGGCCGATTACTTCTAAAAGAGCGTTTCTCCTTTGCTGCCTACTGCTTTCAGATCGACTCTTGCTCCCGCACCTGCTGCTGCACTGCTGGCTCCCCCACCTGCTGCTGCTGCTGCTCCGGAGGTTCCTGCCCACTACCGGCGGTATCCCCCACCGCCCCCGCCGGTGCCGCCAACCCCTCCTCCGCCGCACCCCCTGCCTCCCCCCCACCGCCCCACACCTCCCCTCCCCCTCCTCCCCCTGCGCCTGCTGCTGCCCCCATGCCGCCTGCCCCCTCACTGCTGTACTGCAGGGTCACGCTGGGCAGCAACGCCCCCCGTGCCAGGTGCGCCTGCAGCCGCAGCCGCGAGCTGAGCTGCAGGGTGAGGCGCGCCTCAGTGCCGCCGCCGCCGCCGGGTAGCTCGGCGCCGCTGCGACCCAGCTCCTGCAGCTTGTGGCTGAGAGAGGCCTGGGAGGGGGCGGGGGATGGTGGGTGGGTGGGTGGGAGTTAGGTAGAGAGAAGGGCTGTGGGGGTGGGAAAGAAGAAGGAAACACGCCGCAGTAAGCCGCACTGCAGGCCCACTGCAGACCCCTCTCCGCCCCTCCCACCCAACACACGGATTGTTACCGGTAGTTGTTTCCTCTTTTTATGTCCCCACACCTGCAGCCTCTTCCCGAACGCCACCTCCACCTCGGTCCCCAGGGCCAGAGTGGACAGAAAGCGGGAGGGCTCCGAAACCGGGTCGGGCAGCGACAGCAGCGAGGGCAGCGAGGGAGCGCCCACCAGCCGCCAGCGCGCGTGGCCAACCTAATAAGGGTGCGGGGGGTGCGAAGGGTTGTCGTACGTTACCGGTATGCATGGTACTGGGATTGTTGGATGAGGGTACGGAAGGGCGCAAGAACATGGTAACTATGATGAAAGAGAGGGGCCAGAAAAGGAAACAAGGGGAGAAGTAGCAGCGTAATGACAAACAAGGACCACTCGGGCACATGCCCCAAAGGACTTAGGCGAGGGAAAGCTGGAGGCGTGGAACAGACCACAAGAGACGCGTGCACTTGTTAGGTGCATGGTTGTTCTTGGTCATTCCCTTCTCCTCTCCTTATTTGTCTTCCCCCGGCCTCTCAACCCCCGTAGCGTCCCCTTCCCTACAACCCTTTCAAACAAGCCCTGCCCAACGCCCTTGCTAATCCCATGCAAGCTCCCACGGCCGCGGAGCACCCCTCACCTTCCCCACCCATCCACATACCCACAAGGTCACTACCCCCCCCTCACACTCGCGGCCAGTTTTCCTAGCACACCCCACCACCCACCTGCCCTCGTGTCTCAATCCTGGGCAGCAGCGAACTGACGGTGGAACGAGCCAGCGAGCGCAGCGCTAGCTGACCCTTCTCGCCTGTGGGGGACAGGTGGCAGGTGGGGTAGTAGGTGGGGTGGCAGGTGGGGTGGTGGGGTAGCAGGGGGGTCAGAGGGCTGTCCAGTGCACGAATAAAGGTAATGTGGAACACGTGTCAAAGCATGCGGACCAACACCCCCATTTCAAGGCCATAGACACCAGCAGCAGCAAAGTGGTGGGTATTCACAAACCAGATGTGAGGAGACCACCATGAGGGGGTAACCCAAGCAGCACTCTCACCCAGCAATACGTCAGCCAGCCGCTCCTCCAGGACACGAGCAGCCTCGCCAATCGACTCCCCGCCGCCGCCGCCGCCCACGCCGCCCACCCCCACACCGCCCCCCACACCCACACCCACGCCACCCCCAGGAGCCCCGCCCACGCCGCCCACACCGCCGCCGGCGCCGCCTCCCACTCCGCCAACCCCGCCTTGCCCCGTCAGCATCGCCGTGGCATGGGAGTCGCTGCCCGTCAGGCCCCCCACAACCCCCACGCCGCCGCCGCCACTCGGCCCGCCGCCGCCGCCCCCTCCCAGCAGCGGCGTGCCTGACGCCGTGAGCGAGAGCCCCTCCTGCCATGTGCTGCTGCGACCCTGTGGGGTGCGCGTATAGACGGGGGTGCTGAGGTCTACTTGCGGCCCAAGTGAGCAGTAGTGCGGCTCGCCACATGACACGGAGAGTAGGAGCCAGAAGCCCGCCTATAAATCGGGTCTTCTCCCCCCCTTCCCCCCACCAAGTATGTGCATGTATGTGAAGTAAACTGGCCGCACGTATGCACGTATGCGTGTATGCGTGTCCCACCTGAATGGACGCCCGGAGGTCCCCGCTGACAAGCACCAGGTCTATCAGCGGGTCCAGCGGCCCAGCGGAAGGAGAGGAGGGTGAGGAGCCGGCCCCTGCTGCTGCTGCAGGGGTGCTGGTGGTGGTGGTGGCGGCATTAGCCGGGCTGGTCGCGAGCTCGGTGGGCTGCTTGGACGCGGTTGCGGTGCCAACTGCTTGGTGGTGTGGATGCTGCTGGGTTGCATGCTGCTGCTGCTGTTGTTGTTGTTGTTGCTGCTGTAGGGAGGTGGTGTCGGGCTGGGCGAAGACGATGCGGTTGTCGTGCTCTCGGTCGAGAACGAACTGCGAGAGGGGGGCGGAGTACATTGGTGCAGACAATGATGACAGTCCTCTTCCCTGGTTCATACATAACAGAAACAACTAACACTGGATAGCAACAATCCCTATACGTAAAGCATTAACATGCCCTCTCTCCTGGCCCGCCTCGCCCCCTGCCCCGCCCCCTTGCTAGCCCCCCCAAGTCCCCCCCCTGCTCCTCCCTCCCTCGTACCTGTGTAGCCAGCAGGTTGAGAGTGCCGCTGTCCAGGTGCACCACCCCCACCGGCTGCAGCCGCTCGGGGTCAGCAGGGCCGTTGAGGGTGACCTGCAGCGATGGGGGGTGAGGCAGGGTGGCTTACTTGCAAAACAGAAAGTAAAGGGGGCGGGGCGGGGCGGGCGGGAAACAGGGGCAGGTACGGTACCGGTAGGTCGGTTTTGGAGACATGCAGGGAGGGAAGCTTCCCATGACACCCAACACCCTTACCCCTACCCCCGCCCCCTTCACCGCCCACTTCTACAACCCATTTGCAGCTACAGTTCCGGGTAGCCCCATTCACTCCCAATCCGCCCCTCGCCCCCCCCCCCCCTCACCGAGCCGCTAAGCCCCAGGTTGAGCACGACGGGGAAGATGGCTCGCAGGTCGGGACCCAGCGCCACCTCTAGACCCGACAGCATGAGGGGCGGGCCGGGGGGCGTGGAGCCGCCGCCGCCGGGCTGCGAGGAGGAGGCGTCCTGGGGGGGGAGGAGGAGGTGGGTACATGGGGGGGGATGGGAGGGAGGTGGGTACATGAGAGGGGATGGGAGGGAGTTGGGACAGGTGGGTGAAAGGCCGTATCATACAGTCTTGTTCGGCCGTAGCAAATGTGCAAACCCCAATGTTCCATCTGATGCGGTGACCCACGGGTCAACATGGCCGCAGCCACTGCACAGCACCACACCGAACGCAGCCCAACCCCTCAACTGTGCAGCTCTTAGACAGCCTTCCCTCCATAAGAAGCTGTGCGCCCCTCGTCTCCCTCTACGAGCAGCTGCAATTGTTAGAGCCCTCGCCGCTGCCACCCATCTCTATCTCACCGCCTCCACCGCCAGCGCTCCGCTCCCCGCCATGCCGCCATGCCGCCCCGCCGCCCCCGCTCCCGCCGCCAGCAACGCCCGCTTGCGACCCGCCTTGAGCAGCGCAAAGGAGGTGCGCACCACCTCCGCCTCAGAGGAAGAGGAAGAGGAGGATGAGGTGGAGAAGGGGTCTGCGGCGGCAGCTGCACCGCGGGAGGAGCCTGGCAGGGGCGGCAGCGCGTCCAGGGAGGGCGCGGCGGCCGAGGCTGAGGAGGAGGTGGAGGGAGAGGCGGCGGCAGCAGCCGGGCCCTGTGGGAGGGAAAGGGGCCGATCCGATGACAAGTTGGGCGATGAATCGGGGAAAAGGGAAGAATCTTGTCAAGTTATCAGCTTATCACATGCGTGGACACCGGTATGCGGTACCGACCCACGGTTCACTACCGACCCAACCCGAACTCCCAATTGCACACCACCACCTCCCATACCTGTTGCGGCAGCAGGAACGCCACTCCGCGGCTGAATCTCAACCGCCCGCCAACCACCGGCTGCACCAGGCTCCGTCGTACAACCAACCGCCCATCCACCAGGCCGCTGTACACCCCGCGAGCCCGTACCTCCGCCCCGTCCACTTCCACAATCAACCCGCCGCCGCCGCCACTGGCGTCTCCGCCGCCGCCGTCGCCAAACCCGCTATTGTCTCCTGCGGCGGCAGTTCCCGCCGGGGGTACGGAGCCCGCGGCGCCGCCAGTTGCCGCACCCGTTGTGTAACCATCACGGCCGCCTCCGCCACCGCTGCCACCCTTCGCTCTGCTACCGACAGGTTGCCGTACCGAGGAGGCGGAGGAATACGGAGCTGCCGATTGGGGCCCCTGTACGGCAGTAGCGCCCATCAGGGGCCACTGGGAGGCTGATGCGGACGCCACCGCCGCCGCCGCTGCTGCCGCTGTTGGCGGTGGCGGAGCCGCCGCCGGTGCGAGTGGTAGCGCTGCTGCTGAGGATGATGATGACGATGAAGGCGGTTGCGGCGGTGACGGTTGTGGCGGTTGTACGGGTAGCGCGCCGCGCACCCTGACGGAGCCGCTCTTCCCCAGGGAGGCATCCAGGGAGCGAGCGTGCAGGGTGGTGCCGTCGAACTGCAGGAAGGAGGAGGGTGGAGGCCGGGGAGGAGTCGCTGTGTATGCGTGGCATGCGTAATTAACGTAGGAGATAGGAAGTGAAGCTGGTGGGCTATGTAGATACAAGGTCCACACAGGATGGACGAGGTACGGCAATGAAGCTCTGATCGTGCCATTGGAAGCCACACACATACACACACACACACACACCAGGCAGAACCCCACACCCCCCGCACCTGTACGTCCGCATTGAGGTTGGTGACGGGGTAGCGCAGCAGCGGGCTCAGCAGTGACCCACGGGTCACCCGCGCGCGCCCCTCCACCTGCGGCGCCGCCAGCCTGCCGTGCAGCTTCAGGTCCATCGCCGCGCTGCCGCCCTGCCACTCGCACCCCGGCAGCAGCGCCAGCAGCAACCCCATGCCACCGTCCCGCACGTGCAACTCAGCAAACAACTCCTCCTCCTCTTCTTCAGCCTGCGCCTGCTCCGTTTCCTCCCCGTCATCCTCCTCAACGGTCTGTTCCCCGTCCTGTTCTTCTTCCGCCCTTTGCTGCTGTTGCTGCAGCTGCGGCTGCTGCGTATCTCGCTTCTCCTCCACGCCTTGCCATGCTGCTTCGAACTCCTGAAGGCTACTCTCCGACGTGGCAGCATCCGCATCCGCTGCACCGCTTGCCGCCGCCTCCGCAGCCGTCTTCGCCGCCGCCGCATCCCTGACATCTTCCTCAGTAAACCGCGGAAGGCCCCCTCCCTGCCGTTCCCCTTCCTGCGTCGCTGCCGCATGCGGGGGTTCTGGGCCAGCCATCCCCTCTGCCCTTGCCACGGCCGCATCTGCACCCTTCTCCCCCTCCTCGGCCCCCACGGTACTGCTATCCGCTCCCCAGGCATCATCGCCTTCAGGTCGTGTCACCCCGTCTGCCGCCGCCGCCGCAGTAGCAGCTGACGCCTCGCCGTCTGCTGCACTGGTTTCCCTTTGCACGCTCCTGACAGCGCCAGCAGTCTCAGCGGCACCAGCATCGCTGGCAGCGGCCCCCTCCCTCTCCCCCTCCTCTGCATGCGCCGCTGAGATGGACGACGAGGTGTCCTCCTCCGTCCTTGCGCCGACCTCCCGCCTTGCACCCACCACCTCCTCCTCTCCGACAGCTGCTGCAGACCCCTCATCCCCAGCTCGCCGCGCCGTCTCTCCCTCCCCACCCCTCGCCTCTCCAGCCGCCTCTCCAGCCGCCTCCGCCCAGGCAACATGAAGCTCACCAGCGCTGTCGTACACCACCTCTTCCTGGTGCTGAGCAGGAGCAGCAGGAGCAGGAGCTGACCCAAGGGGCCACTGCAAGCCACCTCCACCGCCTCCACCGCGGCCCCCAGTGCCGCCAGCGGAGGTAGCACCGTCACCAGCAACCATCCGACCTCGCGTGGTCGCCTTTCTCCTGGGGGCCTTAGCTGTCGCTGCAGCTGCAGTTTCTCCGCCTGACCCTGGCTTCTTACCAGCTGCTGCTGCGGCTGCTGCAGGGAGCCTGGCCGTACCCACCAGCCTCACATAACCCCCTGCTGGACTACTGCCGCTACTGCCGCCGCCAGTTCCGGCCGAGGAGGAGGCGCCAGTAGGACCCAGCTGCGCAGCCTCCGCCGCAGCACCCGCCAGCGCCGGTGTGCTGGCAGCAGCTGCAGCAGTGGCACTGACAGCACCACCAGCTGCAGCAGTGGCAGCACTACTAGCAGCACCACCCCCAGCACCCCCAGCAGCAGCGGCCCCCCGGGGTGCCAGGTCCACGTCCACATGCAGCCGTTGCTCGGGGTCGACCAACAGGCTAGCCTGGGGGGGAGGAGGCGGGAGGGGAGGCGGAGGAAGGAGGAGGGAGAGAGGGGCGATGCATATGGGTTTGCTCAGTAACAGGAAAGGGTGGAGAACAGGCGGAGGGGTGGAGGGTGATGGAGGAAAGAACGACAAACCCAAGTGGGTTTCCAGGACCTGAATTCCCAAACCCAGCAGCCACCTGCTTCCGTACCAACCCTCCCCCTCCCCTCTTTCCCGCACCTGCGCTCGGCCCAGCAGCGCACCACCGATGGCGCCGTCCTCCACTCGCAATCGTACGGCAGCCTGCAGCCCCGTACGAGGTACGACAGCCGGGCCGTGTCAGGGTACGACAGGGGGCAGTCTCGGGCAGAGGTGGAGCCACATCACCACCAGCCTTCCCTTGTGCCACAGCCCATACCCCCGCCCCCCCAAACACAACCACACATGCTCCTGCCCACCTGCGGTTTTCGTACACTGCCCCCCAGGCTGCCCTCAACGAACAACCGACCGGACAACGGTCCGCCGGCGCCGGGGCCCGCCGCCGTTAGTACGGCAGGGCCGCCTCCGCCGCCGCCATCCCCCCCGTCCGCGCCGCCTCCGTCGGCTGCCCCCGGCGGCTTGAGCCCCAGGTTCTGCAATGTGGCGTCCAGCCGCTTACCCAGGGCTGCGGGAGGGAGGGGGGTGTGGGGCCGGGGAGGGACGGCAGGAGGGAGAAGGAGTGCAAGTATTCAAGGAAGGAGGGCAGGATGGCCGTACAGGGCAATGGGAGGAGGTACCGTTAGCTGAGTAGAAACACTGTAAAACCTGTCTCCATCTTGCACCTACATGCACCTGCATGCCCATATTCAACCGGCTCCCGACAACTCCCTCCCTCCCCCCTCCCTCCCAGACACGCACCCGCCAGTGGGGACGTCTGCGCCGACCCACGGGCCCGCGCCGCCGCCGCCGCTCGCTCCAGTGCCGGCCAGGCGGTCGACGTCAGCGGCGCCAACTGCTCCAACGGAAAGTCGTACAGCGCTATGCGGGCCTCCTGACGCGGACACAGCAGGGAACCGGAGGCACGCAGGCGGGCGGGACCTGCAGCAGGGGGGGGGGCAGGGAAGGGGGGCAGGGGGGGGATGCCAGGGGAGGGCGAGGGGCGGCGATCGACTCAGGAGGATGAGCGTTGATTGCGATGAGGGCGACACGACGCTACACATGCGTGTCTTGTAAAACACCCTACACAAGCCTGGGAAAGCACCCGCAACCCCGCCCCTTCCTCGCCTCTCCGCCTTCCCTCCCACACGCCCCAACCTTCACAGCCCACTACAAGTAGCGATAGCCCTACACACATTAAGCCCCCCCTGCCCTAACCTGTGGTTTCCTAAGGTTTGGTATGGCCCCTGATCCCCCCCTCTCACCCGCCTCCACACTCAGCTCCTCCAGCGCCAGCCCCTCCCTGCCGTCCGCCCCTCCCGCCACCACAAGCCGGTCCAGCCGGTAGCGCGGACCCCACCGCCACTCGCGACCCTGCAGCGACAGCTCCAGGGCGCTGGGGCCGGACAGGCCGCCGTACAACTGGGAGATGGGGACGGGGGGGGGAGGGAGGGGGACCAAAAGTATACCAAAACCACAGGCGGGAGGGGGGGGGGAGAAACGTGTGCGTGTGTTTCTTTAGAGTGCAAGGGACGAGGTGGAGAAAAAGGGAGAGCAGGTACGCACTTGTGTGTGAGTCTTATGGGGCGGGGATGTAACCGTGGCATACCCGCACCTGGATGCTGCCCGACCAGTTCCCCGTGAGTTCTGACAACGCGGGAATCATCGCACTGCCACTGCCCCCTCCTCCTGCTGCCCCTCCTGCTCCTGCTACTACAGCCGAATCTGCATGCGGTGGTGGTACGACAGTCGAGAGGGCAGCAGCCGGGAAGAGGGAGGTGGCGGAATCCGCAGCAGCACGCTTGGCTCCGAAGCCACGCAGGGTACCCTTGCTGCTGCTGATGCCTGAGGAAGAGGCGGAGGTGATATCGTACAGGGCTGTTGCTGCCCCCCTCCTCCTCTTGCTGCTGCTGCTGCTGTTTGCCCCTCCCAGTGCAGGTCCCCGCATGACGGCGTTGTTGGCAGCGGCTGCGGCAGCCAGGTCCCCCGGGGGCAGGCTGCTGAAGAGGTCGACTTGAAGCCGCACGTCCTGAGGGCTGATGGCGGAGGCGGCGCCGGACTGTGCGACCCATGGGTCAGTGGGGAATGGACCCATGGGTCAGTGGGGAGCAGACGGGGCAAGGAAGTCGTCAGGAAGAGCATGAAGAGCATTCCAGAAGATGCAAAACAGACACCCGGGAAACATTGACGTCAACTATGATCCTAAAAGGCGTTTGGGGTACAGAATACTTCGGGAAGGAAGTGGGTTTCATACAGACCCACACGCATACCTGTATCGCCTCCAGGAAACGCGCCTTGGCTGCTCCGTAGTCGGTTCCGGGGCGGGTGGCGCTGGTGGCCAGCTGTACGGCAGGGAGCAGATCGGAGATCTGGGCGGAGGGGACGTGGATCTGCGCGTGCGTGTGTTTTGGGGGGTGCGGAAAGGGGGAAGGCGAGGAAAGAGGGAAGTGGGTGGCAGGAAAGAGGGGGGAAGAGAGGTGGCCAGCTCGTTAGTTGCACTGTCAGTTCCCATAATGTTTACCCCCTCCCCCCTTGTACCCTCATGCACCCCCATCTCCTCCTGCTTCACTTCTCATCCCTCTCTTAACCCTCCTCAGCCCCCCGCACCTGCAGCCTCCACCTGCACTCCGCTGAGCCGCCCCCCCCCTCCACACCCTCCACCCCCTCCCCTTCCTCCTCCTCCTCACTCCGCCCCTCCTGCAGCACACCGCCGCCGTCAGCAACCGCTGCACCCTGCTGCCGTACGGCAACACCCCTCTCCCCTCCCGCCGCCGCCTCCTCCTCCTCCACATCCCCATCATAAACAGCTTCCATTCGCCTTGCTGTGTCAGCTGCTGCTGCTGCGGTGGTGGCGGCCCTTGTGCGGTTCGCCGTCCCAACTGCCCGCTCAGCTGCGGTGGAGGCGGTGGGGGAGGTGGTAGCTGGTGTTGCTATTGCTGCTGCTGGCGTGTTGGGTCCAGCGGGGGTGTTGGAGGTGGTGTTGGGCGCTCCGAAGCCGGGCAGGAAGACCTCTCCTGACAGCTCGTATCTGGGGGAGGTGGGTAAACAGAGGGAAGGTGGGAGCGGGGGCAGCGGTGAGGAAGTGAAGGGGAGGGACAGCAGCCGCCGACAGGTAAGGGCGAAGGAGCCTACCCCGCCCCCCCAACTCAATGGCGACCCTACCTCGCCCAGCTGCTGACCTGTACGGCAACCCAAGTCCCAAGTCCCAAGTCCCAAGTCCCATGCCCCTCCCCTCCCAGCTGATTGAACCCCAGCCGCATGCCTAAGCCTCCCTTTAGAGCCGCAGCCTCCACCTCCCCTCCTCCCCCCCACCTACTCCCATCCCCTCCCATCCCTCCCCCCACCTGCTCCCCGCCTGCTCCAGCACCGTCTCCTCCAGCTTCACAATGTCGCCCTCCCACCGCACTGCGCCGCTGCACCCGCCCACCGCCAGACTGCTCAGCCGCAGCCCCTCCGCCGCCAGACTCCCCCGCCCCCGCCGCCCCGCCACGTCTGCAGCCAGCGAGGCGGAGCGCAGGGCGCCGCGCAGGGAGCCGGCCTCCAGGTCGTCTAGCTGCAGGTTGGCTACCTGGGGGGGTGGGGGGGAGAGGATGGGGGAGGGGGGAGAGGAAGCGGGGGTTGGGGGGAAGAGGAAGGGGAGGGAAGGGGGAATGTGTATGCGTGTCGTACACCCCACCCCACCCCACCCCCGTGTGCCGTACCCGCATGGAGATCTCGGCTCCTCCGTTCACCACCTCAGCCTGTGCGGGCAGGAGACGGGAGGGGGGGGGGCTGCAGTTGGTGGGTTGGGGAGGGGAGGGGGAGGGATTAAGAGGAGGTGCATATTCCGCACATGCTGGCACCCCTCCCGGCCCGTCCCGTCCCCTCCCGTCCCGTTCTCCTATCCATCCCCCCATCAAACCCCCCCATCCCTTGCCTCCCTTCCCCCCATCTCCCCCATCCTTCTCCACCACCCCCCACCGCTCACCTCAAGCAGCAGCGGACCCCTCCGCAGCAGGAAACGGCTGTCCGCTCCCTCCACGGGGGCAGGGGCTGCATGGGCAGCAGCGGGGGCAGCGGCGGTGCCGGCTGCAGCTGCAGGCTCCAATGAAGCAGCAGCAGCAGCAGCAGCTGGTGTTGGTGCTGAGGGCTGCAGCGGGGGGAGTACAGCGGTGCCCTTACGACCACCACCTCCGCCACCACTCCCGCTGCTTGCCGGCGTCGCAGCCGCCTGCCTCCCGGATGCCGAGGTGGCGTTGGCGGGGCTAGCCGCTGCGGGCCGGACGTTGGCAGAAGCAGCAGCAGCAGCAGGAGCAGGAGCAGGGGCAGGAGGTGGGTGGTATATGATGGTGGGCGGCGGGAGCGGGGAGGCTTCCAGGTTGAGGGCCGTGATGAGGTCGGGGACCTGCAGGGAGGGAGGGAGGGAAGGAGGGGTGGGAAGTGGGTGGGGTGGGGTGCAGGCTCAAAACGAGGATCGGCAGCAGAAAGATAAGGCGGGCGGGCCTCATGAATGCGGGTGTGCGATGTTAGGTGTGCGATGTGAGGAGGGAGGGAGGTAGGAGGTCCCCTTTCCCTTCCTGCTGTCAGACTGACAGACGGGGCCAAGGGGGTTGCGGTCTCAGACCCCCTCCGCCTCCTCTCCCACCACCATCACCGCCGTCACCACCTCCCACCTCCCAGCCCATCCCACCGCAGATGGAGCCTATATTTCACACGGTTAAGTAAGTGCCTTTCTTTGTAACCCCCTCACCCCCCTCACCGCCAACTCAAAATCCAACACATCCCCTCCTCCCGCTCCCGCAGAGGTGGACACGGAGGAAGGGGCGGCTGCCGCTGCCCCTCCTCCTCCTCCTCCACTGCCGCCGCCTCCTCCTGGCACCAGCCCCGCCGCAGCAGCATCCGCTGCTGCAGCTACTGCTGACGACGAAACCCCCGCCGCACCCCCACCTCCCACCTGCCCCCCGGCCCCCACCCCTCCTGCTCCCCCCCGCGCCCGCACCGCCACCCTGCCCGCCCCCCCGTCCACCGCCGCCCAACCACTCAGCGAGCGAACCAGCTCCAACCCGTTGATACGCACACCGGACAGGGTGAGGGTGCCTGGGGTGGTTGAGGGGGTGGGGAGGAGGAGTGGGGAGGATGAGAGAGTGGAGGAGGAAGAAGAAGGGAAGGGCGAGGAAGAGGCTGACGATGCCGTCCGCTGGTAGTCGACGTTCCACTCCCCCGTATCGCTAAATCCCTCCCGCCCCTCCTCCCTGCGCTTCCTTCCCTAAGATTGCCTTCTTTCCTTGCCTCTCACCCCCCACCCACCCAGCTGTCCGCCCCATACTCCGCCCCCACCCGCCCCTCTCACCTTCAAACCGCTTAGCAGCGGCAGCAGCAGCAGCCGCCGCTGACACCGACCCTCCCTTCACTCCTCCTCCTCCCTGCCCCTGCTGCTTCCTCGCCTGCCGCTTCCCCTGCCCCACTCCCCCAACCTTCCCACCCGCTCCCTCTCCCCCCCGCTCCCCCCCTCCCTCTCCCCCCCTCTCCCCCTCCTCCCCCACGTCTCCCCCCACTGGCCCCAGCTGCAGCCCCACGTGCCCCGCCACCCGGCAGTGAAGCGGCTGGTTGGCGGCCAGCGGGTCGAAGGGCGGGGGGGTGGCGGGGCCGGTGGCGAGGGGCAGCAGGTCCACACCGGGGGAGGGGCAGTGCAGCTGCAGGGAGGCGCCGCGGAAGCGAGGGCGCGCGTAGTAGGTGGCCTCAGCCTGGGGGAGAGGGGGGAGCGGGTGGGGGTAAAAGAAGTGTTCACCATGATGTAAACCAGACGACAAAGCCCCTGGTGGGGTAGCGAAGGAAGAACTGACTAACCATGTAGGTACGGGTGTGTGGGGTGATGGTGGTTAGTAGTCAGGGATGTAGGGGATGAATGCTCCGCAGGCGTGTTGGCGGCCGGTGTGTGCTTTGGTAGTATGACACAAGGGTGGTGTGCCGTACTTCGTTACCCTGCAGTACAGATGCCTCCCATGCCGTCCTTCCCTTTCTTCCCCCAAACACCCCTCCCCAACCCCAACCCCAGTCAGTTGCCTCGTCAGTTTCCTTCTCTTTACCCCCAAAACACCCCCCCCCCCCACCTGCGTGTCCGCCGCCCTCAGCTGCTGCAGGAAGGGCACCCGCGTGAGCAGGCAGCCGTCCAGCGAGAAGGAGGGGCTGCGGGCGGACAGGGAGATGGACTGCGGGGGAGGGGGGGTGAGGGAAGGAGGGGGTTTGGATGAGGGGAAAGTCCACATGGAAACGGCATTGGCAGGAAGGACAGAGACAGGGCTAGAGCGCACCCCTTCACCACCCCGTATGTTAGGACGCAACCTCCCAAAAACACACACAGCCTTTCCCCTCCCCAGCTGGCCACCCCTGTTACCTCCTTCACCCTCACCCTCCCCCCCCCTACCGTCTGGCTGAGCGCCGCTGCCGCGCTGAGTCGCGCCCCCGGCGCCTCCCCGCTCAGCTGCACCTCGGGGGCCAGGTGGCTGCCGGCCAGCGCGCCCCGCGCCGCTCCGGAACCCAGGCGAACACCCTCGGGGAGAACCAAGTCCTGTGCGTGTGTGCGTGTGTGTTTTGGGGGAGCGGGGGGTGCCAGGAACTCAAGATAGACCGAGCCACAGGGATGCACGAAGCAGGGCAACACAATGGAATGAGGGGGAATGAGGCGACATGGTGACACATGACAAGGGGAGGGTACGTAGCGACCCGCACTGAAACACAGGCACCTGCGGCAGGTAGTAGCGGGCCAGTCGGTCCAGGTCCACCCCCGCCGCCTCCCCGCTGATGCTGATGGCCCGTGGGTCGGCCTCCGCGGCGGGCGCCAGCCACATGCGCCCGCTGCCCACCAGCGACCCGCCGCCGTCGGGAGTGACCTGCGGGTCGGAGGGAATGTATAGGGTGGTGTTAGGGGGGAGTGGGGGAGAAGGAAGACAGCAGTAAGTGTGATTGCCACAAGAGGACATGCCAGGTACCGCTCATGGTATGTCAAGAAAACTGGCAGCGAGTAGGAGCGTACTGTGATTGGTATGTGTATGCCCGAGCAGAGTCGCCCTGCCCCTCACCTGGACGGAGTGGAGATTGAGCATCTGGGTAGCCATGTCCAGCGTGAAGACACCCTGGGGTGGTAAAGAGGAAACAACTAACTGACTGAGGGTGGTGGTGGCGGTGGTTGGAGAGTGGTTTTTTGAGGGGGGTACCGGTAAGTCGGATTGCAAGGAATAGTAACGGGGGTGTCAGCATGACAGGAGAAAGGTGCCGGTTGCACACCCCGGCCGCAGAGGGGCAGTCCAGGTCCGCACACCTCTCCACTTCACTTCACAACATCCTCTCTCCCTCCCGACCTCCACCTCCCCACCCCTAACTCCCCCACCCGCCCGCCCGCCTCTCACCTGCGCCCCCAGCAGCGGCACCTTGTCATACGCGCCCACCGCCGACCCATGGGTCACCAGCGCCTCCAGCGCCGGACACGCCTCCAGTCCCGCTGCCAGCTGCTCCGGGGAGGGGCGCACCGCCACCGCACTGCCTGCAGCCACCACCACCACCAGCACCCCACACATACCGGTACATGCACATACTCAGTGCTACTCCGGTGCTTAGATCGTGAAGCCTCGTCACACAGCTCGTCGTCTACGTTTCCCCTTTACCCCTCGCCTACCCCCGCACCGCCCCACCTGAGAAAATGGGTCTCTCCAGCGGTCCCGTGCAGTGCAGCACCCCCCGCACCGCCCCTGCCAGGCTGACCGGCAGCGGCCGCACCCCCAGCGAGGCCCGCAGCGCATTCAGCTCCACCCCCGCACCCGGCACGTTGGACTGCAGCCTGCGCGGGCAGGTTGGGGGCCGGGGGCGGGGATTGGAGGGTGGGCAAGCTCAGACATATACCAAAACCACAGGTTAGGGTAAAGCAATGCGGATAGAGGGAAGCAGATTGTTACGAAACAAAAGGCCCCCCAGCCCCCTCCCCATCCCCCCACCTGTACGTCCCCGTCTCCGGGTTGAGGTCCATGTCCCCGGTGATGCTGATGGGCACCGCCCCGAAGCGCCCCACCGCCCCCAGCAGGTACATGCGGCCGCGCTCCAGCACCAGGTCCACGTCAGCACCCACGATGTCGTCAGGGGCGTCCCAGAAGTGGAAGTCAGCGCCTTGGGGCGAGGTGGGGTAAAAACTACAATGAGACACTGACGAAGCAACTGACGAGCTGTATGACACGGCTTCACCATGGGGTGCAAACATGGGGCGAGGTGGGGGAGGTGAAGAGGGGGCACGGATGAGGTAGCGGCAGTGTCGAGAAAACAGGACAGCGCCATCCAGCTGCAAACTGAAACCTACGTGCACGTGTCTTCATACACCAAAACACACACACTGTGCGCGTACAAAACCCCACCTCACCCTTTCCCCTCCCCGCCTCCCCGTCCCCCCCCCCTCCTCACCCCTGCACTTGATCCTGCCGTACAGCTCCGGGAACTGCCAGCTGGCCGCATCATGGCACCGCAGCCTCAGCTCCCCGTCCACCCGCCCCGCGTGGATGTCCAGGGGCAGTTCCAGCAGCCGTTCCAGCAGGGGGCCGTGCAGCCGCCCGCCGCGCACCGTGAGGGAGAGGTCGGGCCAGGAGCTGGCGGTGCTGCCGGGAGGGGGGCCGCCCAGGCCGCGGGCGGTGAGGGAGACGGAGAGGTGGCCGCCTGGGGGGTGCGGGTGCGGGGGAATGAGGGACGGGGAGCGTGGAAGTGAGTGAGGTTGGTGGGGTAACGTGGATGGAGGCCAAGTTGTGGGGTTGAGAAGTGGGGGGGGGGGAAAGCAAAAGGGCTAGCCGAGTCCACCTGGCTCTAGGTGGAGCGACAGCGCAGTGAGAGGTACGGCAGCCGGCAAGACATGTAGGCACCACCTGACAGGCACTGACCTGTGGGCTGCAGGGAGGGCCCTCGCTGCCTTCGCTTAGCCGCCCTTCCGCCACCACCAACAGCAGCCTCCTTCACCTGCTTCCGATCCCCCTGCTCGGCCTCCCGACCTGAACCCTTGTTGCTGGTGCTGTCACCGCTGCTCCTGTTGCTACCACCCACGCCATCACCACCACCACCACCACCCTCGTCCGTTATCGAAGCACCTCTGGCCGCCGCCGCCGGCGCTGCCGCCGCTTCAGCAGCTACCTTCACGTGTCCGCTGCTGCGGCTGCCGCTGGCGGCCGAGGTAGGGGCGGAGGTAGAATCTGAGGTCGTCGTCGCCTTCATCTGTCTCGCCAGCTCTTCCGGCCGTTGTAGGATGCCGTACGTCCGGAGCCGGTACTGCTGAGGCCCCTCGGCGTTGCTGCTGTTGTTGAACTTGCCGCGCTGGGGGCGCACCAGCTCGCTGTAGCGAGCGACCCATGGGTCAGTGGTTGGGCCGCCGCCGCCGCCGCCACTGCCATTGCCGCTGCTGTACACCTCCAACAGCGGCGGAGGCGACGTTTTAACTGCCGTACCTCTGGCTGACGTCGACGTGGGCATTGATGTGAATTTCGATGTGGATTTCGATGTTGCGGTCACATTTGCATTCGCAGTTGGCGCAGTTGCAATTGTCGCCAGCTCGCTGATGGGCGGTGCCGTGTGCAGTCGTGTGGAGGTGTCCCGCGGCAGGTTGTCGCAGCCAAAGCGGCGGAGGGGCGAGGGACCGGCGGCCGACCCGGGGGTCACGTGACGCAGGTGGCGCTTGGCACTGGGGTTGACCTGAGGCGGGAGGCGGGAGCGGCACATTGAGGGAGGGGGGGTACCTCGTGCTTAGTCTTAAGCAAAAAGCAAGCATTCACCAGGACGTCACCTAGTTCGCCTAATTCGGCGGGGTATTTCTCTTCCCCCACCCCTCCCCCCGTCCCTGTCCCTCCCACCATGGTGCACTTTGCGCTCTCCTCCGGCCGCTCCCTCGCGTCCCCCTCCACCGCCACCTCCAGGCTGCGGTAGCGCCGCCCGAACACCGCACTGCCGCTCACATAGTCCACGTGGCGGGGCAGCAGCTCGCCTGGGGGGGAGGGCGAGGGGGGGGGAGGCAGGGGGTACAGAGAGGAAACTGACGAGCTATAGGACGAGGGGGCTTCACCATGGGTTGCTACATCGGACCCGGCCCATCCCACCGAGGGATGGGCAATGGAAATGCGAGCATGCTTGCTGGTCTCAATCTAAGGGCAGCTCGTTGGTTTCAAGAGGCCACCCAGTCGTGCTTATACCGGAACACAGAGACCGCCCACTCACCCACTATGAACACCCGCAGGCTGCCGTTACGAATCGTAACCGACCCAAGGGCCACCGGCGGCAAGCTCTCCTCCGCGTCGGCGGCAGCCAGTGTAGTCGCGGCGACGGCGGCGGAAGAAGAACCGGCGGAAGCTGACGACGACGAGAAGTGTAAGGCGGACGACGGCAAGTTACCGCTAGAGGCGGCGGCGCCGCCATTGGCGCCGCGAAGGAGCGCTTGTACGGCACCTCGTACGGCGGCGGCGCCACTGACGCTAGCCAGCGGCGGCGCGGTTGACGATGATGTCGACGTCGACCGCAATGACGTCAGTGGCGGGTTTGGTCGCTGACGGCCGCGGCGGTTGTGGTGGTGCGATGACGACGATGATGAAGACACTGTGGTCGTACTGCTGCTGCTACTGCTGGTGCTACTGCTGGTGCTACTGCTGGTGCTGCTGCTGCTGGTGCTGGCAAGGGCGTGTGTGAGGTTGCGGGGAACGTCAGTGGCAGCGGGGCTCCCGTACAGGTCGTTAGCGGTTGTAGCAGCCACCCCGGATGTTGCATGAGGAGCAGCCGCGTCGGCTGCTACTGCCGCTTGCTGCTGCTGCTGCTGCTGCGGAGGCTGTAGCAACTGCTGAGTCTGTTGCAACGGTTGTAGCATCCAGTCGACGACAGGTAGATCCAGCAACCGTTCACAAACGGCCGTTTGCAATCGCTCCTGTGCGCTATCAAGCAGCCGTAGCAGCCACAGTTCCCGTACAAATTGCTGCTGCTGCAGGTACCCCTGTTGCCCGTCCCCTTGCATCGTAGGCCGCCTTTCTTCTTGCTGCGGCCGCCGCCCCTGCTGCTGTGCTAACTCTGGTCGTTGCTGTTGCTGCTGCCCCTCCTTACCAGCAGCAGCTACATACGGATCGGCCCAAAAGGGCCAAAGGGCAGTCGTGCTGCCCCTGGCCGCGCCTGCCGTGCATGCATCCCCATTCCAACCTGGCCATGCATCCAAGCTGCCAGCAGCAGCAGCAGCAGCGGACGAGGATGCAGCAGCAGCAGAGGAAAAATAGGAAGGGGAAGAGGAAGAGTGGTGCGGCGGGAAGGGAGAGTGCACCAGCGCTGCCAGCGGCGGCTTTGCTGGCGGCGGCGACGACGGCGACGAGTGAGCCGCTGGCTTCGTAACGTGTGCGCCTTGCAGCAGCTGATGCTGCTGATGCGGCTGGTGTTGCTGTTGATGCTGATGCTGACGTGGCGCCGCCAGCTGTCCCTGTCCAACCGCCGCCGCCTCCGCCGCTGCCGCTGCTGCTCCACGTGTTGCACCCCTGGCCGCCGACACTGCCAACCCCCGTCCTCCTCCTGCTCCTGCCGTACCTCCTGCTCCTCCTCCCCCGCCTGCCAGCCCGGGTACGAAGTTGCGCGCGTTGTCCTGGGTGTCCTCCGGGTAGCCGCACCAGGAGAAGTTGGGACCCTGCACCAGCGTGACCTGGATTGGGGGCGAGAGAGGCGAGGGTGGTGGTACGGGTTGGGATAGTTGGTTGAGAGGTTAAGGTTAAGAGGAGCGGTGCGGGTATGAGGGCTTCCCACCTCTGGTTACCGCTATCGGTATCCTTAACACCCCCCGCTTATAACACGGCCAGTTCGTTGTTTCCCCTTTACCCACCTCCGGCGCCTCCGCATGCAGCCTCATCACCGCCTGACGATACAGCGCGCTGCTGAGCGGCTCCAGGTAGAGCTGCAGCAGCGGGGCGGACAGGTGCGAGCGCTCCTGACCGCCCTGCCGGGGACCCACCCACACCGGCCCCAGCCGCACCAGCGGCACCAGACCCGTCACGCCGCCCAGACCCACCCAGCGGATGCGGCCCAGGGATACCTGCATGGCGGTTGGCGGTTGGTGGTGGTTGGTGGTTGCGGTCGTGGTGGTTCCAAGCGGTCGGTGCGGTTTGTCGGTTGTTGTTCTTGCGGTGCGGTGCAAGGTGCTCAGTGTATGTATGGGGTAGGGTTGGCGGAGTTGGATGTGTAAGTGGGGGGGTAGGTTAAAGATCCACATGTCAACAAGCACATGCAAGTGAAAATACGGTAACATGCGACGCGGTGTGAAGCGCATAAAAAAGAAACCGTCACCAGCCCCGCCCGCCCGCCCGGCCCCCACCTGCCGCTGCATCACCTCCGCCGCCCTCGCCTCCCACACCGGCAGCACGTGCACGTTGACCACCGGCACCAGCACCGCATTCAACACCCCCGTCACAAGCACGCACAGCAGCCCCAGCACGAACGCTAGCCGGGTGTACCTGGAGGCGGGGTGGGTGGGTGGGTGCATGGATGGCAGGTGAGCGCGCAGGAGGTGAGTGGTCGCGGCTCAGACAGCGGCAGAACATACCGGTAGCACCATTGCAGGACAGGAGCCGCAGCACCGCCGGGGTTCTTTCGTCTACACCTCCTCTCACCCCCAGACGCCATCCCCGTGCCCCTTCAATTGCCCCTACCCCCCTGGCGCCCCTCCCACTCCCCCGGCCCCCTACCATGTATCCAGCGACCTGCCCAGCCCCTGCACCGCCCCCACCAGCACCTCCCGCAGGTCGCCCACCCGCTCCCGGAAGCCAGCCAGGAAGGGGAGGGAGGGGGCGGCTGGGGAGGGGGAGGAGGAGGAAGCACAGGCGGGTGTAGGGCCCATGGATGGCAAGGCGACGCCGCCGCTGTTGGCGGTCGAGCTAGTGGTGGTGGTGGTGGTGGTTTCATTGCCGCTACTGCCGGAAATGTCAAGGCTGCCGCTGCTGCTGTTACTGCCGCGGGGTTCGTCATTGGTAGCAGCAGCAGCAGCAGCAGCAGCAGTACCAGCAGCAGCTACGTTGCTACTGCCACCGCTGCCGCCGCTACTTGGCGTGGCGGTGCTACCGGGCAGGCGGGTGCGGTCCCCCCGGGCCACTTCCGGCTTCGAAACACCACCAGCCGAAACAGCACTGCCACCAGTAGTAGCAGCAGCGGGGCCCGCAGCGGCAGCGGCGGCGGTGGTCACAATGTCTGGTGGAGGTGCATCAACGTCAGCTGCTGCTGCTGTTGCTGCCTCGTTCCCGGCCTTCCTTCCTCCTCCTTCGCTATCCCCGCCAGTGCTGCTGTCGTCATTATCTTTGCCGCCGCCGCCGTCGTCATCGTCATCGCCGCTGCTGCTGCTGCGGTCGCCTGGTGACGTCACCCCACCCGACCCCGCATCCGTTCCAGCCCGGGTGCACACCAGCCGACCACCACCACCACCACCGCCGCTGCTGCTGCTGCCACTGCTGACGCCAACACAACTGCTGCTGCCGTTGGAGCTGCTGTGGGCCCCATAACCGCCGCTGCACCCGCTGCTGCAGCTGCTCCTTCTAGGCGCCCCAGCAGTGTGCAGAGGCGGTGACAGGAAACGGCGGTGGCATGCGGGCAGCAGCAGCCAGCAACGACCTGCGGGCGCGTTATGCGGAGGAGTAGGAAAGGGGGAACAGCGGCAGCAACACGCCACGACAGCGAATCAGCAGCTGGCGATTAGCACGTACGCCATCTATGACGGGACTAGCAGGGCCAGAAGTGGCAGACGGTGGTAGTCAGGAGTCTGCAGGATTTTCATTTTGCCACAGTTAGCGAGGTGCGTCTCCATGCGACTCACGGCTAGCCAGAGACAGCCTTGGTGCTGGAAGTGCAGGGCCGGGGAATAACGGCCCGCCATTTAGCCTCCCCGGCAGCAGCAGCGGCGTCGCGGAGCGCAGTCGGAGGCAACCATCGCCGCTGCGCAAGTACGAGTTAGCTAAGCCCGGTGACGACATCGCAACATCCCCAAGGCGGGCGGGCTGCGTCGCTACGATAGGCCGCTCCATCGAGGTATGACGAGCCGGCCAGGAGTCTGCACAATGAGCTCACGCCTATGGCATTCGCCTTTGCGCAACTTGTGCGCAACAAGCATTCGCTTTCATGTGTCAGAATGCAATCGGCAAACGAAATGGCCGTTCTGGTGTAGCATGACTCTAGTCGCCGTGCATACTGGCATGCACTTTGCAAGCAATAACACAGCTTATAAGTTCAGTGGATTAGGTCGGACAGGTTGCCCATAAGCATATTAGATCATCCGGATACGTACCCCATCCCGCCGTGCAAGGTCGTGCCAATCTACGTGGCCACTCAACGCCAACCTGCTGTCTTGAGCACTGCTTATATAAACATTCTCAAGTTGGAAGATATTTCGCTCGGGCGCAATGCTTTACCGATAGCCGTTTCCGCAACCATTCGGCGACACGAGAGCTTCTCCTATAATCAATTACTTATAAATAGAGTTGCCATAGTGTAGCTTCAAGCTCTGTAGCGTAACAAGAATGTTGTCTGGGCTAGCGCGAGCAGCCTCCGGCGGACTGCCAGGAAGCGTGCAGGCGAGGCCGTTGCAGCAGCTCTTTCAGCAAGGCTGGTCGGCCTCTCAAGGTATCACCCGGCAACTTTCGAAATAGAGTCCACCTGTCTGTGTTGTGCTGCCTTTCATCATCGACCGCTTGATTGTGCGCTGGCCTCCTTCCTTCACAGGCGTCACATGCTGGGACTCATGCACGGAGTCATGCTCCGTTAGCAGCGTTGATGTTGATGGGACTAGCTCACCGTCAACATCCTACTCGCATCTCCAATCCCACCCGCGCTGCGACAGCGCGCCGGCGATGGCCTTCACCATGCCCAGCAGCTGCTCGATCATGAACGGTCCTCAGCTCCAACTGCAGCAGCTCCGCGCCTACCGCATTCCCAACCGGGTACTGCAGCCAAAGGTGCCTTACTCGGTCCGCACCGGCCGCCCCGCGCCCCAGCCCTTCCCAGAGCTCGAACGCCTGAAGGCTCCTTCCGGCGAGATCCGCTGGCACCGCAGTGTCGTACGCTTCCCTCCCGAGGTGGCGGTTGAGATCCAGGAGGGGACGCCGCAGGAGCCAGGGCGCACACTGGTGCTGAGCGGCAAGGCGGGGACCATCCGTCTGAGCCTACAGGTGCGGTATTCCTTCTCCCTGCAGTTCCGTGAGGCCTGGGTGATGCAAGAGAGAGGGTGGCAGTAGGGCGGGGTACGACAGGTGCGGTTAGGGGCTGGTAGTGGTTAGGGTGCAGGGCGGCATGCCTTGCTAACGGCTCACGCTCTGAGCAACGCCCCCCCACCCCGCCCCCTCCTCAGGCGCTGGACCCCACCGGCCTCATCGCGCTGCGCCTCCTCCGCCTTCCCTCCACCTCCTCCTCCAGCCCAGCTGCCGGCTCCAAAGCCCCCGCCTCCGCCTCCCCCTCCGGCGGCCGCAGCATGCTGGTGGTGGTGAGCCCGCACAAGGGGCGGTTCGAGGCGCTGGGCGGAGAGCTGAACAAGGCCATCCGCGGGGTGATGGCGGGATACCTGCTGGGCCTTACGGTGAAGGGAGTGGGTTACCGCATGGAGCCGGTGGAGGAGGTGTCGGAGGTGAGGGGGGAGGGCGGAAGGGAGGCGCTGGTGGAGGGCACGCGTCTCTCCAGCCCACAACCTTTTTAAGTACCGGTATCGAATTGTCGTAGGCTCCCCCAAGCTTTCCATGCTTACAAACTCGTATCAATGTTATAGCGTTGTGCGGCACCGGAGCTCCCGTTTCTCCCCATTCCTCGCGCCCTTTTCCCTCCGCTGCCCCCCCACTGCGGTTCAAGTCGTCTAATCCCCATGCCCTGCCCTCCCGCCTCCCTCCCTCCCTGCCTCCCTCCCAGGACATGATTCGCTCCGTGCGTCTGAGCCCTACGCAGCTGGCTCGCCGCTCCCGCGCCCCCGACGGCGCCGCACCCAAGCCCTACTACTTCGAGGCTCCGGGCGCTGCGGGCGACAAGCAGCAGAACGTCGCCTTCCCCTACAACAAGCCCGCTTCGGCCATCCGACTCAAGGTGCGTGGAAGGGGTGTGTGTTGAGAAAACCGGCCGTGAGTGTGTGTGGGTGTGCGGGGAGGAGTGATGGGTGGGTAAAGAGGAAGGAAGGAGGTGACCACGTGCCATGTAGGCTTCCCACCAGGTGGTTGCATTTATCCCGCCCATGACTGGGTGCTTCCTTGGCGCATAGAGATGTCCGAGTTAATGTGGAATGTGCGTTGGGGCGTGTGCGGAGCGTTGCAGCAACTGGTTGCACCTAACACCTAACATACGAATCCCCCCTGCGTTTACATCCCAGCCCTCCCGCAAAAGCTGTCATTCGTACCTTCCCCCCACACCCTTTCTTCCCTTCCAATTTTCATCAAAACCCTGCTCCGCTCCTCTTCCCCCTTCCCCCTCCCGCGCAGGTCGGCTACTCCCGCACCGCCGTCTACCCCCTGCCGCCCCACATCCGCGCCTTCTTCCTGAAGCCCACTCTGCTGTACTTGTACGGCCTGGAACTGGACGAGCTGAAGCGCGTGGCGGCCGAGATCCGATCTGTACGGAAGCCCAATCCGTACACCGGCAACGGAGTGCAGTACCTGGATGAGGTGGTGAAGATCAAGGCGCGCGCCGGCTCCAAGTAAAGGGGCTGTGAGAGTGGCGGTGCAGGGAGGAGGAAGGGGAGGGTCGGCTTGAGGGTTTGGATCAGTGAAGAGGGGAGGTGAAGGCAGGAGCTAAGAGCGGGATGTTTGGATTGGTGAAGATCAAGGCGTGCCCGGGTTATCAATGGAGGATTAGTGACCGTGTGGGTTTCAGGGGAGGGGGCAGCTGGTTTGGGGCAATGTTGTTCGGGTGGGGAGATGTGTGTGGATGCTGATGTTGGGCGGGCATGCGACGAGCGGTGCGAGTGGTGTGTGGTCCTGTGGTCTAGCATTGCCGCTCATGACGATGGTCGTGTAGTTACGGTTTCAGGTTTCGGGATGTAGATGTGCGAGTTGTGGAGTTAGCTCCGCCACCCTGGAAACTGGCAACTGTTACTTTCACGGACATGAGGTGAAGGGGTACTAGTTCTATCCTGGCTGCAGGCCATTGTCTGGAGCCACCACGGAGGATGGCGCTTTCTGTAATGCCCGAGTAACCCGTGCCCGTTTACAATCCTGTAGTTGCACTGGGAAGGATGACCAGGTGCTGCAACTTCAGGCCCTCGTCCAGGCAAAGCAGAAACCACAGCTGTCCAGCTCGCACATCTAAACTCTGCACTTTGCTGTTGTCCCTCATCGTCTATGCGGTCTCCGCCCTTGGTGGCCCGCGTTACCCGCACTCCTCCTACGTGTCTGGATGAGCGGCTGGGGTTCCTCTGCCTGGCATGTAGGCTGGATGGACCCATGGGTCATTTGAGGGCTGTTCAGGAAAGGAGAAAATGGATCCCACATGCAGGCAGGACCTAGGACTGCTGCATGGTAAGGCTTCATGCTTTAGCGTTGTTCTTGGCTCAAAAGTGGCGGCACATGGGCACCGATCTGTTCCTTTCTTTGTTTCTTTCCTCCTGCTCATGATGAATGTCACTAGGCGCCTCTATCCAGGGAGCCGTCCATTTCAGACCCCAAGGGAGCGCTGGTCCTGCTCGTCTGTCATACAATGATGGGAAGAGGAGAAGCGTCGTCACCTTGCGTTGCTTGTCACGGAGCCAAGCGAGCAACATGTTGGCGTTTCGCGCTTCAAGCTCGGGTGCTGATGCAGGCACGGGTGCTGATGCGGACGGTGAGGGCTGACCTGCTGGCATTGAATTCATTGGATTGAATTGTCTGGGAACGCCACCGGAAGCGGAGGGCGTGCCGCTGGTGACGCTCGGTCCTAGGGATTAAAGCAAATGCGGTACACGAGCACTGGAAAGTGGGCAGGCCATGGGACCTGCCGCACACGAGCGCTGGTGGCTGTCAGGATAGCTGGGCTGGCGTATGTTGCATTGCTAGGCGGTGTTCCGGTACGAACTGGAACCCTACAGCCGGCCCAGCCCCAGAATTCTATAGTATATCCTAGGCCTAACTCGTGGGTAGGGTAACAGAACACTATAGAACGCTAGTTTGTGCTTAGCAGTTTGACCCGCTGGAACACGCGCCGTCGTTGGAATGCCAACCGCCGGCCGAAGTCGGCGAATCTCAATCGCCAGCATGTGTTAATTGTGGGGTCATCGCTTCCGTAGTTTGACGATAATGGACGACTTCGCCTGGTCCCGCGACACCTTTCGGGCCACGAATGGGATCGTGAACTGAATGCAGTACCGGTATTCGGGTTCCTTGCACACCATAATCGAATGAGCGCTTTGCACACTTTGGCAATTCGTTTTGCGTTACGCCTCTGATACTAGCCATAGATAGCCCGAATGGCTCGGCGCTTGCAGCGTAACATGCCAGGAAAAATGCTAGATCCTTTCGCTTGATCCCAGTGCCCATTTGATACACGCAAATACTGGGATTAACTTAGAGATGGCGACACCGCGCGGACTTGCCCTGCCACTGGTGAGACTGTATCTTGTCGACCGACAAGAGATTGTCGCCGCAGCTGTAAATTCACTTGAAAACGTAGCTTTACCTTCAGCCTTACTCGTTACGAGCAGTCGCACACCTGTTTTTGTTCTGGTTGGAAAAGTTGGCCGGCAATCGCACGCTTTGCGAGTGCCTTTTCGCCGGTAGTGGGCCTGGGCGCTATCCTGCCGCCTTAATTGTATGCAACAATGCTCTCGTAATTGAGTTTACCTATTCGCTGGCAACAGGATCGCCCGTCGGTGCTTCCGGCGGCCCCGCATGGAGCATGCCGACTCGGAACCTCGGCTTCCTCTCAAACCCCAATCACCGTGGAACCGCCAACACATTTTAGACCACGTCCACATGTACTCTTCTCCATCTCACAAACGCGTGGACGTCCCATCCCAGCAGCACCACGCAGTGGCCCATCCATGCCCAACCAGCAACCACCACAACCACAGCAGCCTGCCAGGAATGTCGCACCAAAAACCGACACCTCTCCTCGCGCTTCTCCAGCGAGCAGCCTGATTCTAAAGCAGCTGGACAGCGCCGGAAGCGTGGAGGACGTACTGCGCATTGACGCAAAGCACGGCAGCAGCGCCGCTGCCGGGTTCTACCAGGTGCAGCTCCTGGCAGCGTTTGCGAGGTGCCTGGGGCGGGGCGGGAAGTCCGCGACGGCCGGAGAACGGGATCGTGCGGAGGTGAGGTGGCGGTTGGAGGCCTGTTGGGGTAGTGGGACTGTGGGAGAGGGCTTGAGGAGGAGGGAGGAGGAGGGGTTTTGTATAGGCTGAAGCTGTGTGGGTCCTCACCTAGTGTGGATCCCAAACACCTGCATGACACGACCAGGCTGCAATCATACAGCGTAACGACGTCGTCAAAGCCATGAAATATAAGGATTAACGTGTTTAACATGTGCACATGTGTTCTGTACCGGATCCATAGCCATCGTTGTGCGGATGGCGGTTCATACCGTACCCTTTCTGACGGCCTTAACCTCCGAACGAACCTACTACCTACCTACCTACCTACCATTCCCTCAGGCGCGCCTTCCCAGCCTGATCAACGAGCTGACGCACCGCTTGAGCTTCACCTCCTTCCAGCAACTGACAACCGTCATTCCCAGCCTCGCTGCCGTAATAACCGTCTTTCCCCGGCTTCGCGCGCCGCCCGCCACCACCCTGGGCGCGGCCCTCGTGACAGCCGCCCGAAACGCCACCTCGCCACCCACCCTTCCCGACTTGGAAGTAGCCTTCTCTGCTATCCTCCAAATTTACACAGATACTACCAGCAGCAGCAACAGTAATAGCAACATTAACAACAACAGGGATGGCTTACCGAGCGAGGTACGACAGCAGTTGTGCGACTACCTTCGTACGGCAGTTGTGGAGGGGCCTGGATGTACGGAACGGTTACGGCGGGATGCCAGCATGACTGATCTGGCAGCGGCGGTTGCCCTCGTGGAGCAATTCAAGTTGCAACAACCAACTGAATTCGTTAAGGCCGTTACCGGGCGTGTGGATGAGCTTATCCAGGATGCCTATCCGCGGGAGCTAGAGACTACTGGGTGCGTTTGTGGCAAGGGGGCAAATCGCAATGGAATGCATTCGTGCGGTTGTAGTAGTGATTGTGCAAGTTATGTGCGTTCTTTTCCAAGCAGATGCATTGGGAGCAAGACGAGCCTCTGTGCATGCAGCATACTTTTCACGATGGGGTTCCCCTGCTTATGATGTTCCCTGTGGGGCACCTTGCGTGTGTGCCTCCTTTTGCGTATTACGGAAAACTGGCCGCGAGCCCTTTTGTGCGTGTGCGTGTGCGTTCCCCGCAGGCTGGAGGGCTTGCTAGCGCCGCCTGACACGGCGGCTGCCAAGCCCGAGGGAGGCGGCTCTGGAGAGAAGGACAGCAGCAGCGGCGACGGCAGCAGCAGCAGCAGCGACAATGATAGTACCCGCACCACAACAACCGCCCAGCGCGCCAAAGTCGGCAAGAAGGCTCCTACAAACGCACACAAGCCGCCATCAAAAGCGGGACCTGCAGCAACCTCCCCCACTCCCGCGCACCTTGTCAGCACCCTCATCGCTCCAACGCAGCGCCTAGACCTGGTGCCCCTGGTCCGGCTGCTGGTGCTGTGGTGTCGCACACCCCCATCCGACGCGGCTCCAGGTGCCAGCCAGCAGGCGGGCCGAAGGGGCCGCCCAGAGGGCTCCCAGCGGCAGCGAGTGGACTGGGTGAAGTGGCTGGCGGGCGTCGCTGAGGAGGTGTGGCTGACGCAGGAGGGTGGCGTGCAGCAGCAGCGCAGGCAGCTGGCGGAGCAGCTGGTGGAGGGCGTGGCGGAGCTGCAGAGGGGACGGCACCAGCAGCCGCAGGAGAAGGAGGGCCCGCAGAGGTCAAAGGGGAGTAGCAGCGGCGGCGACAAGGGCGCCGGCGGCAAGGGCAGCCGGGCGGCAGGGAAGGGTACGGCGTCCAAGTCACGTCGCTCTGCTGCTGCGGCCTCAGATGGCTCCCAGGATCCTGAGGAGCTGCTGGAGGCGATCCTGAACGGTGCCGACCCGCCATCTGCTGCTGCTGCTATGGCTGCCACAGCTGCAAGCAGCATTGCCCAACTGCAGCAGATCGCACGGGAGCTCCGCTGCCTAGGCCCGCTCGCAGCAACCCCAGCCGGGCCCTCACCTGCCTCGACCACAGCCGCAACCTCCCCAGCAGCCTCCGCAGCCCTCAGCCTGCAGCAGCCTCCAGCAGCCGCGCTGACCTCGGCACAGGTGGTGGAGCTGGCGGCTGCGGTGGCGGCGCGGGCGGGCGAGCGGTGCAGCCGCAAGGGCGCCAAGGTGCTGGAGGCGGTGCTGAGGGGCAGGCTGGAGGCGATGGCGGGACTGCCCAAGATGCTCATTATGGTGGGTGGGTGGGTTGACTGGGATTGGAGGTAGGCGTGGGCCCCGGGGGATTGCGCCATTGTCCATTGAGAGAGCTCGCGGGGGACGGTCTACCGGTATCTGGATCAGGAACGCTCCGTTCACAAGGCTTTACGTAACGTAGTTTGCGCAGACAACAGGTTGGAGAGAAATCCTTGTTTTGTAAGGCAAGACAACACATGCTCTTACCCTGCCCTTACTATAACTCTGTTACCGTGCTTGTTGGTGCGTCTGGAGCCCCTCTTGAACGCATCTTCCCTCCCTACTCGCTCCTTCCCTCCCCACCCCCACACACTCATGCACTTATTATATAATTTTACCCCACCCCCACCCCACAACAGGCCCTAACCGCGCTGGCCCGCATGCGCCACTCCCCCACACGTGAGCTCCTCTCCACCTCGCTACAGCTGCTGCAGCCCCGCCTGATGCAACTCAGCCCCGAGGACTCCCGGCAGCTGCTGGCGGCGACGCAAGCATTCGGCGCCGCGGCACCCCGACAGGGCCCCAAACCCACAGACGTCTTGGAGCCGCTGGCCGCCAACGTGGGCCGAGCGGCTGCGGCCGGCAGCGCCTCCCTGGAGTTGATCACGGGGTTGCTGCGGACCTGCGCCGCATGGGGTGTGTCGGTGCCGGAGGGGGTGATGGGCCCGATTGCACGCGCGTGTGAGGTGTTTGTACGGCAGGTTGTGAATGGGATGGAACCAGGCCTCATATCGGCGCTGTTCGAGTCGACGAGGTTCAAGGTGGGTGGCCGCCTGCACACCTCAAGGCTGGGGAGGAAAGCAGCAGCAACCAGGCGCCCTGTGTTTCCTGTGCGGGGGCTTGGCCGAACCCGGTTACTTGGGTTCTTTTGCCGCCTTTCCTTTCCTTGCCATACATGTCAAACCTCAACTGCTGGCAAGCACCCGTGCCCCTGTACCCGCCCACACCCGTCCCACCCTGCCCTAACACCCTGTCACACACCCACCCACCCACAGGCAGAGACCGCCCGCGCCGCCACCGCCTCCTCCCTCTCATCAGACCGTGTGCTGAGGGAGCTGCTGGAGGGCGCTGTGCTGCCGCTGGCGCAGCTGGGACAGGCCTTCCCGGAGAGCGAGGTGTTCTTCGCGGCGCTGCACCACTGGCGCGCCAGGGGCTTCCCGGACTGGAGTGCCCGCAGGGCGGCGCTGCTGCTGCGGGGGCTGGCGGTGCCGGGGGCGCGGGGCTGGCACCATCGGATCAAGATGCGGGAGGTGGGGACTGGGAGCAGGGGCGGGTTGGGGTTGGGGATCAAAGCCGCTAAGCAATACACTCAGCACGCGTGCCCAGTGTACCGAGCAACTGGGATGGAACCATGTTGCCCAGAGTTACATACAGAGGGCATGCCGGTAGTAAGTGCTGGGCTACCGGCAACTTACCCAGCTCGCCCTTGAGGAAGAAGGAGCTTCAACGCTTGGAGACGTGTGTTAAAGAGGGAGGAAACTGGTCGCGTGTAGGAACGACTGTGCCATGATGTCCGGACACGTCCCCGGTGGGTGCCCGCACACGCACGCAGGATGTGGACGCCCTGCTGGTGCGATCTCTGCGTGCGGAGGTGGAGGTGGCAGAGGCGGGGAAGGTGGGGGAGCGCGTGCAGCAGCCGCCCGCAGGTGGCGGCGGGGGCGAGGAGCAGGAGGAGGGGCAGGAGGGGCTGCAGGGCCCGGGGGAGCTGGGGGAGCTGCTGGCCGCTGCCGCGGGGGCGCTGCGGGTGACTGCGGTGAAGATGCAGGTGGAGAAGGACGCAAAGCTCGGAGAGACGGTCGCGGTACGGAGGGGCGGAGGGGGTGTGTGGGGTGGGGGTGAGGGAGGGGTGATGAGCGAGGTTAGGGTTACACGCAGGCCAGGCTGTGGGTTGGAGGTGACAGCAAAACGCAACAGTACAAGGGGTGGGGGGGGAAGGGAAGGAACTGCAAGACGAGCTGCGGGCACCGCCGCGAAGATTCCAGTTGTCTGAAGGGCTGCAAGCCCACCGGGGGTTTACATCTGCTGGCTGTCGCTTGTACACCCAGCCCGGCAATACTTATTCGACCCCGGGATCCCCCCCTCCAGACGCCTCGCCTTGCCTCCTCTCCTCCTCCTCCTCCTCACCCCACTCGTTGTGTCCCCCAGGAAACCGCGGCGCCCACCGCCGGCCCGCTGCTGCTGCCCGCTGCGGAGCGGCTGCTGTCACTGCAGCCGGGGCCAGAGCTGCTTGCTACCACCACACATGCGCTGTTTGTCACCCTGGAGTGGTCCAACAGCGTTACCAGCAGCGGCGGTAGCAGCAGCGGCACGGACGCAAGCAGCAGCGGAGCAGGCGGCAGCAGCAGCAGTGGGGGTGCTGGTGCTGGTGCTGTTGCTTCTCCTCGAGGCGGCGGCAGTGGCACTGCCGTTAGCGGGGAGGTCCGACAGCGGCGGCAGCGACTGTTCCGCCGCATGCTGGAACAGCTAGACTCTGAACTGCAGCAGCAGCAGCAAGCCGGCAGCAGCGGCGACAAGGGTGGCAGTAGGAGCAGCAGCAGCGCCTCCGGCGGCGGCTTCAGCGTCAAGGCCGCAGCCTACCTGCTCACCGCCTGTACTGCCTGCAACCACACTCCGCCTCCCGGGCTGCTGACGAGGGTGTACCGCGCCGCCCTGACCTCCCTGCGCACTGCGCCCGCGGAGGTACTGGTCAGCCTGGCTAGGAACATCGGACAGCTCAGCAACAGCAGCGGCGGCGGCAGCGGCAGCAGCGGCGGAGCTAATAGCGCTGTAGGCGTTTCTGCGGATGTGGATGTTGAAGAGCGCATGCAAAACTCACCCACCGCTACCGACGCGGCTGCTGCTGCCCTGTTCGAAGCGCGTCAGGAGCTGCTGCAAGCCCTAGCCGCCAGCCTGCTGCAAGACGCCGCCATGCCCGTCTTTGAGCAGAAGCCCGCGCTGCTTGTGGAGGCGGTGTGGCAGATTGCGCTGTTGGGGGTGCCGCTGTCCGACCGTTGGCTACAATCGTACGGCAATCTGGTGCAGGGCTTTATGTCCAGCCCCAAGCTGTCTACTCGAGATCTGTCGTACGCGGCTGCAGGCCTGGCGCTACTGGGTGCCGTACTTAAGAGCTCATCCTTCGTAGATACGTTGCTGACGGAGGCGGAGAAGCGAGTGACGCCGGAGGTGCCGCCGCCGGGATTCAAGGCTGGAACGCCCATCTGGGCTCGCTACAGCGCCTATGAGTTGGGGCTGCTGTTGGGCGCGGCGCATGTGCTGCGGAACGGCAGCGACAAGTCAATCCCTGGGGTTAGCGGAGCTGCGGGAGCTGCCTCTTCCTCCTTGTCGGCATCATCGTCCTCGGCGTCATCGTCGTCACCCCTAAGCAGCAGTGCGCAGCGCGCGTGGCAGCGCGCACACATCACCTTTGTCCGCTGCACCATGCCGCCGTACAGGCCCGCGGAGCTGCAGATGGTGGTGGCGGCGGTGACGGCGAACGAACTGACGCGGGCCTACGTCGGCAGCGTCAGCGGCGGCAGTGGCGGCGGCGGCAGCGGCGGCGGCGGTGGTAAGGGCTCTGCCAAGGGTGCTAACAAGGGGCCGGCGGGCAAGGGCGGCGCAGGGAAGGGCTCCTCCGCCGCTGTAACCCTCACGGACACGGACTTCATGGGCCGATTGGAGCCGCAGTGGCTACAGGCGGCTGCGGCAATGCTGCTAGATGCACGGCGGCGGAGGCTTCTCAGCTTTGGCGCCACCTCCGCCGCCTTCCTGCCGTCGCCCGGTCTGCTTGTGGACTTGCTGCGCGTGGCGTCACGAGTGGTGGCAGGCTGTGCGGATGGCTCCATTCGGAGGCTGGTGGGAGGCGGTGGCAGCGGCGGCAGCGGCGGTGGCCAAGGGCAGGAGGGGGGAGCGGCAGCGGGGGCGGCTGCGGGTTCGGCAGGTGGCGGTGCAGGGCGGTTGGATGGGCTACTGAAGTATGTAGCAATCTCGCTATGCGATTGGGCGGAGGTTGGGACCGGTAGCAGCAGCTGCAGCCTGGGCGGTGAGGATAGCGGAGGAGTCGGCGGCGGTCCGGGGCTGAGTACTGTGGACTGGAAGGTGCTGTTACGTGCCGTTCTGGACACGGGCATGGACTGCACGCGGCTGGGGGCTCCACTGGCAGCCTACTGCTCGGGACTCTGCAGGGACCTAGCGGCGCAGCTCGACAGCAGCAGCAGCCAGAACGACACCACCACCACCGCCACCAGCAGCCCCGGCAGCAGCACCCCCAGCAAGAGAAAGGCCAACAAGAACACCACCCAAACCGCCCTCCAGCAGCATCAGCAACAACAACAACAGCAGCAGCAGCAGTGGCAGGAGGTGTGGAGCCAGCTGGAAGTTGCGCTCACAACCGTGCTGCTGCCGGTGCTGCCCTGGTCACCGTCGGACGAGCTGGCCGCATGCCTGCGCGAGCGGGTGCTGCTGCGCGTGCCGCTGCAGGCAGCCAGCATGCGGCAGCTGGGGCTTCTGGCAACCTACTGTAGCCAAACGAGGCGACTGGCGGCGGATGTGGAGCAGACGGCAGAGCAGGAGGTGCTGTGGGTGCGACTGCGGGAGGAGTTCCTGGGCCGCATGGAACAGCAGCAGCAGCAGCAGCAGCGGGAGCTGGAGGGAGTGGTGGAGGCGGCGGAGGTTGGGGATGCGGTGGCGGTGTGGTACGGATTGGAGCTTAGCGGGTGCGGGCTGGGTGAGGAGGTGGCGCAGCGGCTGCTGGGGCGGCTGCTACGGCGGCAGCAGAAGAGGGCTGTTGCCGCGCCACAGCAGTGGGTGGAGACGCCCGCCCTGGCGGCCCTCCTTGCGCTGCAGCGGCTGTGGCTGGCGCACCGTTGTAGCGCGTTGGGTACCGCCGGTAAGCAGAGAGGTACCGGTACCTCGGCAACAGCGGAGGCAGCAGAGGCAGCAATGCAGGGGCAGCAACAGCAGCAGGACTGGGCAGCTGTGTTTGGCAGCGCGGCTTCCCTGGACCTGCTCCTGCCGCCCCAGCTAGCCCAACTGGTGGCCATATACGCCCAGATCCCGGGCCGGGTGTCACCGGACGCTGCCAACAGCCTGCTCCAGCGCCTAGCAGCTCCCGCCAGCACGCAAACCCTGGCGCCCGCTACCGCTGCAAGCGCGCTTGTGCACTTCCTGCCTACTGCGGGTGCTGCTGCGGGGGCCGCGGGGGCAGCACTAGCAAAGGCAGCGGAGCCGGGGCTCCGTGTGCTGCCGCTGGAGGAGGTGGCGGCAGTGGTGCTGGTGCTGGAGGGCAGGTCGGGCTGGTGGCTGCGAGAGGAGCTGTTGCAGCTGCTTGCGGGCAGGTTGCTGGGAGGAGACGGGTGGAAGGTGAGGGAAACGGAGGAGGAGGAGCAGGACTCCGGCGCCGAGACGGCAGCTGCTGCTCCTGCTGCCACCGCCACCGCCACCGCCGCAGCTGCAGTGCAAACGCAGCAGCACATGCAGCAGGGGCAGCAGAGCGTGTTGCTCTCCTGGCCTCTACAGCGGTCGGTGCAAGTCGTACGCGCGCTGCTATCTCTGTCGGCAGGGCCTGCTGCTGTCGAGCCCAGCCGCGTGTTAGCAGCCGTGCTGCCGCTGCTGCAGCAGCTCTTCCCGCAGGCGGAGGAGCGGCTGGGCGGCCAGGTGCTGCAGGAGCGGCTGAGCCGGCAGGTGCGCAGTGCGGGTGCTGCGGCGGCCAAGAATGTGGTTTCGGAGCTGGAACCGGAGAACGGCAGCTTCCCGCTGTTGTGTGAGTCAGCCAATGCTGCTTCGGAAATCATGGCTGCTGCTCTGGTTGCCTTACTAGGCCACCAGCAGGAGCAGGAGCAGGAGCAGCAGGGGAAGCTGGTTTCAGGACCACAGGAAGGAGCGCGCACAGCAGCAACAGCAGCAGCAGCAACAACAGCGGAAGCGGTGACAGCAGCAACAGCAACGGCAGCAACAGCGGAAGCGGTGACAGCGGAAGCTGCCCCTGCACTCCCACAACGCAGCCCGCAGCGCAGCTTGCCAGTACGAAATGATGCCACCACAGGCGGCCAGGCCGATGCCGGTGCGGCCTTCCCAGCAACAGATGCGGCGGAGCTCATCGCCTCCCTCATCAACACCGCCGGCGAGCAGCCGCTTCCCCGACCCCTGGCTGCCATTGTGGTGTGGCTGCTCAGCCGACCGGAAGTCATTGGCTCTGTACCTTTCGCCCTGCTGGAACGGCTCGTGTCGCGCAGTTTGTCGTGTTACGAGGACGTGTTGATGCTGCCAGATGACATCGCGTTGGGGCTGCGGGGGCGGCTGCAGCTGGCGAACAGCGGGGCGTCTCCGTTGGGGCTGACACAGCTGCTGCGGCGGTGCGGCGCGAGTGCTGCATTTTCGCAGGAGATGATTGTGGGCGAGTATTCGTACCGGAAAGTGGCTACGATGGGCATGTCGGAGGCGGTGCGGGTGCTTCGCGAAATATACGAGTCGGGTTTGGTGGTGAGTGCATGGGTTTCGGAGCGGGGAGGGGCATGCACGTATGCTGGGGATACGGGTACCCGGTATGTGGGTCGTGAGCGGCAAGCAACTAGCGGATCAGAACCTGCCTTGTTGGGTGCTGAACCCGTTAGGTGTCCAAGATTTCCAGGGGCAGGGATGCGCGTCTGGCGGGAATGAGGTGTTAGGGGCAGTGTGTGCCACTTGGTAGTCGAACATCTGCTGGCTTACAATGTAGACACTGGATCAGTTGCCCCCGCCAGCGCTCCATTCCGCTGATGATGATGACATGGACTTGATACCACCACCATTACCAACACCAACACCACCAACACCACCAACAACACATTGATTACGGGTGCAACCGACTGACTGCAACCCGTGACTAACATCCTCCCAACCACCTTTCCCAACCCCCTCTGCAGGATCGTGCCGTGTCACATCCCCGCCCAACGCTTGCCTCCGGGGTCGAGCAAATCGCTCGGGGGGCTTTCATAAACACTTTTGGGCACAGCGTGCTCAACTCCGCACACCTGCCTCAGGCGCTGGAGGCCATGAAGCAGACGCGGTTGCTCGAAAACAGGTTCAACGACATGGGCGGCTGGAGCCACAGGAACAACATCATTTTGCGGGCCTCCATCGGGGAGTCACAGGCCTCGATGCGCAAACCGAACTTCGTGACTTCAGCGCAAGACACCAACATGTTGTGGGACTTCTTGGACGCGCTGTGTGATATCGGTGAGGATGTACAGCCGTTAGCAACGGTTGCCGTGTACCGGCACCCGTATAGCGCGGATCACAGCGAAGCTACACGGGGGGGCTGTGGCACCGTACAAGCCGTAGCTTCGTTGCTTGCTCCAGGGCATAAAGCATTGTCTGCTTGACCCCCGCCTGGGAATTCCACATTACACATCCCATGAACACCATGATACATACCCTGGCATCGCTAACCCTGCCGCGCGGGCCCCGGCCCAACATCGCCCGCTTCATCCAACAGGACCTGCAATGGTCACGCGCGAGTTCCTGCGCTACCAATTGGCTCCCAAGGTTCAAGTGGAGGGCGTTTGGGAGGTCCGGTGGGATGGGCCCGAGCCCCAAGAAGAAGGAGACGAAGGAGGAGACGAAGGAGAAGAAGTTGAAGGAGCAGAGCAACCGCAAGCGAACACAGGATGTGCCGCTGTTACGCCGGAGCAAGCGGGCACATCAGGTGATGTTGTCGCCACTGCTGGTGCTGCTGCTGGTGCGGATGCGGCTGCTGGTGCGGATGCGGCTGCTGGTGCCGATGCGGCTGCTGGTGCCGATGCGGCTGCTGGTGCCGATGCGGCTGCTGCTGCTGCTGCTAAGCATGACGACGATAAAGGTGGTCCTGCTGTGTATTTCAACACCAAGGATAACGTGTGTCGGGTTCCTTCCCAGGAGTGGCAGGACTTGTGGACCGTCCTCCAGGCCAGTATTGAGAGATCCAGCATCTACCTCCTCCGCAGCAGCGAGGCCCTCAACTTGGTGCACTACCTGTGGACCGGTACGACATTGGACAGGGTGCCAAACCGCCTAACAGCGTCAACAATCAACGCAGTCATTGCCGCCGTAGCTTCCACCGTTGCCGCCGAACTTGCCGCCGTGGCTGCTGCTGCCGCCACCACCGGCGGCCGGCTCACATGTCGTCAGCTGGGTATCTTGTTCGGTTTGGCAGCCCTCCATCCCCAACATGAGGAGCTGTTAGAAATCGACCTGGAGGATCGATTCCGCGCTATCCAGCTGAAGCCGTACTGGACGGAGGTACGACACATGTGCACGACAGATGTGTATGACAGATGGACACCACAGATGTATACGACAAGATGTGTACGGGGGATTGTTTACTAAAAGGGCTGCATGCGCAGCACTGGCGGCTGTTTTCGTCATCAGAAGATGATATGAATCCTGGTTGGGGTGGTGGCTCATTGCGGGTTCGTGATAGTGACCGGGTGTGGTAGGTGGTAGGGCGGTTTAGTGCACGTTGATCTCCTTTCCCCGAACTCCGTCCACTTATCACACCCGTCCGCCTGCTTGCCTGCCTGCCTCCCCAACCACACGCACCTCCTTCCCCACAGCTCCAGCCGCTCTACATGGGCGCCCTGCACGCCCTGGTCCTCACCCCGGGCGACCTGCCACCCCTCGCGCACCTCAACGCCATCCTAGACGCGCTGGACCCTGTCCTCGTCCCCAACGTGGGCGGGCTGGCCCTGCCTGAATGGTACCCGGCCGACGTGGTAGATGGACTCGTGCACCGGCTGGCGGAGGCGCTGCGGCCTGTGTTCACAGCTTCGGAGCCACCGCTGCCGCTCGGCGTGAGCCTCGACGACGACATGGAGGTGCTGCTGCACGCTCGGGTGTTGTCTGAGGCGGCCCTCATGGAGGACTTGTTCTGGCCGCCGGGACAGAAGGGCCGGGTGCAGCTGCCGAAGGGACTGCGGCCGGCGCCGGGGCGCAGGCACGGTTTCGGAGACCCGGAGGGAGACGCGGCGCGCGAGGCGTACATGCGGGAGGTGGTGCCCTGGTATCTGGCGGTGCGGCGGGTGCAGGCGTTTGCATGTGTGATGGCGGCTTATGCTTGTGAGGACAGCAGAGTGGCGGATCTGGTGGGGGCGCTTGGGGAGCTGGGAGTGAAGGGGCCCGGGAACGGGCGGTGGGGGCGGTTGCTGTGGGGTGCGGCGGTGGCGCATGACTGGAGAATTGTTGAGCAGGGGGGGCGGTGGGAGGCTCCCTCAGGTCGCAGCAAGGTGACCTCGAAGCAGGGCATGGAGGCGTACTTCGAGCGTCTGGGGGGGCACAACGAGTTTTACAGGAAGTTGTTGGGGGACATGCAGAGCTTGATCAAGCAGGAGGGGCAGGAGGCGCCTGCAAGTAAGGGATTCGGCGACGTCGGGGTGTGAGGCGGGGTGCGCAGGGTCATGTAGCAGCGACGGCTGTGTGGCGAAGTAGGCGCGAGGAGGAGGAGGAGGAGGAGGAGGAGGAGCGCGGATGGGGACATCAATGCCAAGTAGGGGGGTATGGCAAAGGAGTGACAGGGGGGGCAGCTGGGGCTTATTATCAAAGGCTGGTAGCGGCTGTGGCTGTCGCTCGAGAAGATAAGAATACTCTATACGGCTGCGTTGAGGCCTGCTGCTCGCTGCTGCTGCTGGATACAGGTATTCACCAAGGTGCTGCTAAAGCCTTGTATACGCGGTAGGGCTGTTGTTGTGGGTGGAGGTACTCACATTGGTAGGGACACTCCGCACAGGGTGGGAGTGTTTAGTGCCAGCAAGGGCGTCGCAGCCCGAGCAAACGTATGCTCTTATAACTAGCAGTATGCAGCAATGCCGTACAGTGTGAGGGCGGACAGTGTCGTATCGGCCCATGGCAGGCAAGTAGCCGAGAATGGCATTGTGTGTGTGCTTGTTTCAGGCAGGTTGCTCATTGCGGGAATTTTGTATGGCTCCTGTTGTGTACTACGAATGTTGCTCCTGGTTTGGAGACTATGCAATATGTATGCCTATTAGGAATCCCCTCTCCTAACACCTCCCTCCTAGCACCTCACCCCCCCCCAGCCTGCAGTGCACCCCTGTGTGGCTCCAGCCGCCCGCCACATCCACCACCGCCCAGCCCGCCACCCCTGCTGCATGTCCCTCACTACCGCTGTCACTGTCAGTCCTGTCACCCCCCCTGCAGTTCCCCCAGCCACCCCCAGCTAGGGCAGACAGCGCTGCGGCGCGTGCAGACCCTCTCAGAACCCCCCACCGCTGGCCACCTACCACGCAGCGGCCGCCTACCAACCCACCGCCGCCTCCGCAGCCGTCCCCCACACGCACCGCATCCTCCTCCTCCTCCTTCACCTTTTCCTCCTCGTCTTCCTCCTTAATGAGTTCATACAACGCCACTGCACACGAGTCAAGCGGCAGCAGGTCGATGCATGCAAATGACGACCGCAGCACCCATGGCGGCAGGGGAAGCAGCAGCAGGGGTTCGTGGTGGTGATGCTGGTGGTGGTCGTTGTGACGGTTACCGCTCGTGCTGCTGCCGCCTGCAACGTCGTCAACACCTCCTCCTCCTTTTCTGCTACCAGCACCGACAACGCTACTGCTGCTGCCTCGAAGACCCGAAGCTGCGGTAGCAGTAGCAGTAGCAGCCTCAGCCTTGTAAGTCCTTGCATCATCAGCAGCAGCAGCAGCTGCAGCTGCAGGCCCCAGTTGTCCGCGGCTGTTACTGCCCCAGCCGTACAGTCGGCCCGAGGCGGTCAGCGCCAGGCTGTGTCGTCCGCCGCAGCTGACCTGTGGCAGCAGCCGGATGGATGCGGGGCAAAAGTTAGGAAGCTGACGAGGCAACTAACGGGCTGTATGGCAAGGATCCACCATGGGACGCAAGGGGGGGGGGTGCGCGAGTGTATGGGTTTGGGGGTAAAGAGGAAACAACAAACTAACCGGGGGTTGAAATCCTGTCAAGGTTTGGACGCGTGGAATTTGTCCGCAGGATGGGTAGGGGCACATTCGGGTCGGCAGGTGTGTGTATTAGAGGCAGGCGGGGCGCTGCTAGAGGTGCAGGATGCGATATGAGGTGGAATGGCCTGAACCCCCAACTGACCAACCAGGGGCAGCCCCTTGGCCCCTTGGTACCAAGGTAGGTTACCGGCCGGTAACCTACCTTGACCACTTCCTCCTCCTCCTCGTCTTCTTCTTCTTCTTCCTCCTCAGCTTCCCCACTCGTCAAACGCCCTCCCTCCTTTCCATCATCCATCGCAGCTCCACAGCCGCCCTCCTCCTCCTCTCCTACCTCGCCGCCCGCCTCGCCTCGCCTCCTTTTGCGACCAGAACATCCACCCAACACCATCCCCTGCTGCTCCTGCCGCTGCTCCTGCCGCTGCTGCTGCCATGCTGACGGCGGCCTCAGCGGCACCAACCTGGGCTCCCAGGGCTGGCAGCAGCACATGCTGTACGGCCTGCGTGCTCCAGCTCCCCCTCCCCCTGCTCCCCCTCCTCCCCCTGCTGCTCCCCCTCCCCCTGCTGCTCCCCCTCCCCCTGCTGCTCCCCCTCCCCCTGCTGCTCCCCCTGCTGCTCCCAGGAGGCTGCCGCACTGCCCGCAGTCGTTCCAGCCCCACGCAGCCACCTGGCCAGCCTCTGAGGGAGGCGGGGAGCAGCGGCGGGGGACAGAGCAGCAGTGGGGGTAGGGGTAGGGCTCGGGTTGGGTTGGGTTTCTAGGAGCGGTAGCAGAGCACAACACGACTACACGAGGCGATGGTGAGGGTCTTGCCAGGGTTGCGAACACTTTAGCACAACAGGCAAGGAGGCCTGCTTATTGTGTGTTGTGTGGACTCACATGATGGCCTGCTACCCACCCTCCGCCTCCCCCCCCCCCGCCCCCCCCCCCACCCGCCTCCCACCCGTGAGCGCCAGCGAGTGTCCCAGCCCCGCCGCCACCTGGCTGACCGGCACCCCGCCCAACACGCCGCACTGCACCCGCACAGGGGCCCACACGTCGCCGCGAGCAAGGCATGACACCGACGGCGATCCCGCTTTCGCTGGTGCAATAGCAGGGGCTGCAGGGCCGGCGGCACCAGCACCAGCACCCGCACCCGCACCCGCACCCGCACCCGCACCAGCAGCTCCCTGCTCGGCCCCTCCTGCCGCCAGTCCGGGAGGGGGCCGGCCGCACTGCCCGTATCCGTTCCAGCCCCAGGCCCACACGCCACCGCCGGCGTCCAGCGCCAGGCTGTGGCGGGCGCCGCAGCAGACCTGCGGGACAGGCCGGGGGGGAGAGGGGCAGGGAGGCAGATGGTGGGGGGACGGGCAGCCGGACAGGCAGCGGGTCAGGCAGAGGCAAATGGGTAGAATGGTGTAAACCGGTGTTGAGGATGGGAAGGGGATAGAGGGTGTAGTAGGAGCCGCAAGGAGGGGGGTGATGGACTGTTGAGTGCATTCCTAGAGGTGTACACCTTCCGCTCCCATGCCTTTCCCTCCCCCTCCTCCCCATGGTGAAGCCTCGTTCATCCAGTTCGTCAGTTTTCTTTATTTTTACCTCATCTCCCCGTCTCCCTGCTCCCCCACAGCGCACCTGCCGTACAGGAAGCAGCTCCGGAACCCCCCGCCTTACACTGGCCTGCTCCGGCCCGCCTCCTTCCCTTCCTGGAGCTAACAACAACCCATCGGAGGTTGCCTTGCCGCCGGAAGCGCAACCCGGCCCCAACACGCAAAGAGGTACAGCACACCAGCTGCTACTGCTGGTACTGCTACTGCTACTGCACATGTTGTTAACGGCTGCACCACAGCTAGCGCTGCCGCCTGCGCCATTGCCACTGCAGTCGTCGCATGCCATGGGAGCTGCACCTGCTGCTGCTGAGCTCCGTTCCACCTCACCCTCCTGCTCCAGCGCGCCTGCACCCGTGACAGCTACGGCTGCAGGAAGAAGCTGCACCGTCTCAGCAGCTGCCGCAGCTCGGGCGGCTGTCTTACAGCTTTGCCTGGTGACGTCAGCATGGGGCCCTATGCCGCACTGACCGTTGTGGTTGGCCCCCCAGGCCCACACACTGCCTGCCTGGTCTAAGGCCAGGGAGTGCTGCTGGCCTGCGGATTGCAATGAGGGTGCCGTACATGTACTGGTATATCGGCGGAAATGTACATGCATGGCCACAATCGCTGGATCCAATCAACGAGAGTGAGCCTTTAAACAAGCAAGTGTTTCTTAGTCATGCCGCCTGACTGCAAACAGGTTCACATGGCACCCTGCCCATCCCCCACCCGCCTACTACCCACCCGCGGCCACTTGCACAATCCGCAATCCAGGCACCGGCAGCCGTACCCGCAACCACTGCCGTAGTGGCGCCTGTGTCTTATCATCGTCGCTACAATGGCACCCAGCGCCGCTGCCATCGCCGCTCAACCAGCAGCAGCTGTTGCTGCCGCTGCCGTCATGTTGGTTTGCATCATCATCTCCTCGACACAGTAAGCTGTGGTTCCAACCGACTGATGCCGATGACCTGGCAGCACCCGCAGCGGCAGCTGGGACCCTATGCTGTGGCGACCGCGCTACGTTCCCGTTCCCTAGCTGTGACTGTAACTGTGGCTGCTGCTGGTAGTCTCTTAGTGGGTGGGAACGTTTCGGCAGCTGCGATGCGGGATGCTCGGCGAACTCGGGTTGCAGAGTCAGTAGGCGTGCGTGCTCCGTGCAAAAGACTGTGGCAGTTCCCCACGAGCATGACTGGGCTGGAAGCGCCCAACGACAAGGACGATGAGTTTGAGACCTTGATGCTGGGAATGTGCATGTGCGCGCAGGCAAGTCGCTGAGCAACGGGAGCTCCGTGGAAGCAGACCCTGAGTACCCAAAGACTAATAGTAAATCTCGCTGATACATATTCAACTATACTAACACATCACAGCTTCGCCGCGTCTTAGGCAATGACATCACCCGAATGGTTACCTAGCTTGTAAAACTGCCACATAGTTAACGCGAAAGCGTCTTGGGTTGCGCACTATATAGAACAAGTAAAAAGCGCCTTACTGCAAGAAAGTGTGACGCCGTGCTGCGTGCTTCGTGAGGCAGGGTGCCACGTGCCGTGCGCGTTGCCGTGATGCTGGACTGGATCGCATCACGTTCCACATCTGGACATGCCTTCCTGCAAAACAACTCACACTCGTTATTGTTTGTACCCCTATCAGAAACTTTTGTTACCTTAGAAGATGCCTTGGAAGGCTGTGGCCCGGAGAAGGCTCGTCACCCAATTGCCCTGTGGCGCGTGCTGCAGCATCCGCTGACCAGGCTCCTGCAGCAAGGGAAGCCGCAGACCAGAACGAGAGGACGAGGGAGGGCTGCGGCGGCGGCAGCCTGAAGCGGAGGGCGAGGAGGGGAGCCTTGTCGCTACTGCTGCGCCTGGTTGGCTAGCCTGCATTCCCTTGTGGGAGAGTTTTCTGGCCTGCCCTCAGCACTGGCGTGGGTCATCTGTTAGGATAGCACCTATGCCACATTATGGAGGCGTGGCATGTTAACACTGTCGTCACTCAGTGCGCACGGTTGCCGTCCTAGAAAGGGGCTATACAGCAGCCGGTCCCTTACAGCTGCTGGTCCATGCTTGCGTGCCTGGAACACCAGATGGCTATGCATCGTACACGGCCTTACGTGCGCTTGCCATACCTGCACTTGCACACCAGCGCCTGCTTTCAGGAGTTGTGTACGACATCGCAGCCAAACAATCCCTTTGAGAGGAGTGACGTTACTGGGTACGCTAGCCCTTCTACGACACCATAACCGAGGCAGCTATACAAGGGGCCCGCGTCACATGCATGCTGCTTTGCTATCTCGGCGCTTCGTACCATTCAGCTCCCCGAGTACAATTACGGACGGCTGCTGAGGGTCATAATGAGCGGACTAGGCGCCTGATCTCCAAAGGCGTTCCAGAAGGCTTGCCTGTATGGTGATTGGCGGTCGGGGTTGAATTTGGGTTAGGGATGGTTCTGAAGCAAAGAACAACAGGTTAGCGTCATCTTAGGTTAAATATTAAGTAAAATTATTAGGGAGTAAACGCATCCCCACAGTAATATGGGTTGCAACGTGTCGGAGAGGGGAAGTATTGGCATGTCGAGAGCTCGAGACGCGCATCTGCTTGCTTTGCCGTATACTTGCGGGTTTGACAACTGCGCGAGAGATGCCCGGTCATCAGAGGTTATCACACTCGCCTATATATGTAGGTATACATTTAATGGGATTGAAAAGGACTTAGTCTCGGCGGTCGTCCACATATTCAGTACGCTTCTTTTGAACTGGAACTGGTTAGACGCCCTTGAATTTCTATTTCACTGCTTAGAGCGGAACTGAGCTCACTGTAATTATACATTGCTTGCTGGCGATGAGCTCGCCGGTCGCAAGGTAAAAGTGCCGGAATTCTAGAGATGCAAGGTCTTACAGCTGGGAGAACTGGATGGAGGCTGACTGATCCTCCTATGGACGCTGAATCAGTGAGTTAGTGACGCGCTTTAATCCTTGCAAAGGAATTCGGTATCGCTGGTGCCCATGATACTTTGACCAACGGAAGTCACTCCCATAACTCCTCGCGTTCTGTCCTTGCAGGTTGGTAATCTTAGTGTAACAAGCTCTGTCGAAAGGCAGGCTATGAGGGAGCAACTAGACACTGTTCGGCAGACTCTAAATTCACTTGCGAACGGCGCCCAACCTAGCGCTGGTGGTGTGAGCGGTCCTTCAGCACAGGGCCTCGACGGAGTGCTTGCGAACATAGCGACAAAGCTAAATAACATTGAGGGCTTGTATACCAGCCTTACGGACAAGCTGGAGAAGGTGGATGTTCGGATTGAGGACAGCGAGCGGCACATTAAGGACCTGCAGCACTTCTCTGCAAGCACCATTAATGAAACGGCACGCCTGGTGCGTCCATAAGTGCCGGGGCTTAAGTCCTGCATAGACTCTGTCCTGCGCTCAATATGCTTGCAACACCCTTCCCGACTGGTTCGCCCTCCTGCTCATCCATCCCAATGCGGTCCACAGGTGGACTTCGTAGGCGGCGGCCGCGGAACCTCACCCAACACGCGCAGCGGCAGCCTTGCCGGCGGAATGGCCTCACGGTCACGGCCGTACGTGCCCGCCGGCATGCCCTCCACTCCGCCGCCCGCAGCTCCCTCATCCTCGGCTCGCTCCCCGCTGCCAGCGCTGGAGTACGTTCCCGGCCACCTGAGCGGCACCCTGCAGCAGCACGCCGCGCAGATCCACAAGCTCATCGCGGGACTTGACTTCCTGGAGGCGCACATCATCCGGCAGGACCAGGCGGTCGAGGGACTGCAGAAACAGCTCATTACGGTGAGGGTGTAGCTTGTTGACCTGGTTGCAAGTACGGAAGTCCCAGTACGGTATCCTGCTGAGAGCGGGCAGACCGTGGTTTTACACGGCTTCTCCGCCCTGTGTTTCTCGCGGTGTTCGACGGAGCCGCTGTCCAAGAGTGCCTCCAACTATCCCAATCCCGGTAAACGAACCCTTACCGGTACTACTCCGCCCTCTCCAGGTCGCTCGTGACGTCACCGCCGCCTCGCCCACGGCTGACAGCCGCGCCCCCAGCGAGGTGTCCCTCCGTGTGCACGACCTAGAAGAGCTGGTGCACAAGCTGCGCTCCCACCTCTTCAAGGTGGACAAGCGGTCCGTGTCACACGACCAGGCGCTCGGCACCATCACCTCGCGCATCGAGGCGCTGGCGGGGCGCTTCGAAGCATCGGAGGCTGGAGGCGGCAGGGAGCAGGCACAGGAGGGGGCGGAGGGCGACCAGGCGGCATCGGGCGCGGTGAGTGCAGGACGAGGCCTCTGATTGCCTATGTGCTCTAGGCGCAGCTTGGAACGTGGGTATATATGCTCCGTGGACATCCGTATGCGTCTCCCACGCTTGTGGCAAACCGTGTCATGTAGTCCTGCCGGGGTCCTATTCAGTTCCAGTTGATGAGTTGCACCCACACTAACGCGCGCGCTGGTGCTGCCTCATGCGTCTCCTGGATCGCCACCCAGTCCGCCCAAAAGCTATCCGCAGCACTGGAAGAGCAGCGGGGCTTGCTGCTGGGTCTGACTCGCGACGTGCAGGAGCTGCGGGACCAGCTGCAGGCGCTGACGCAGCATGCGCAAGAGAAAGCGAGCGGGTACGTACGGCACGCGGTATCGAAAGGCTTTGCCGGGTTAGGGCTTGTTACTCGACCGGGGCCATGGGCGACTTGGTATGATGATGAGCAAAGGGGCTTTACGTAGTCGCAGTTGCAGGGCAGGTAGCAGGCACCGCGCGGCATCGCTGCTCTTCCCTGCTGGCTCCGTTTGCCTCCTGACACCGAATCCCGCACTTGTCACGTTTGCCGCTGCGGCAGGCCTTCATCCGAGGCGGCGGCGGAAATGCAGCAGCAGTTGACCTACCTCATGTCCGTTGTGCCTGCGCTTGTGGAGGAGAACAAGAGCCTCAAGGAGTTTGCCGCTCAGGCCACACAGCAGCTGGCCGAGCTGACCAGCGGGCTGGAGGAGCAGCGGCAGCAGGCGTCGCAGGTTGCCGCAGTTGCGGAGGTCCGAGAGCAAGTGGCGCGCCTGGATACCCGGCTAGAAGGTTTTGCGCCCTTGGAGGAGCTGCAGAAGCTCTCCACGGCCATGCAGGCGCGCGCGCCCGCAGCGGAGGTGCTGGCGGCGGAGGTGGCTTCGGCCGCTAGGGCGAACCTGGAGGAGCGGTTTGGTCAGCTGAGGCACCGCACGGAGCTGGCGGCGGAGGCAGCGGATGCGGCGTCTAAACGCAGCGAGCAGTCGGCGGCGGCCGCTGCCGCAGCGGTAGTGGCGGCGGAGGCGGCTGGGCAGAAGGGCGCGAGCAGCACGGCTGAGGAGCTCAAGGAGAGGGTGCGGGCCGTGGTGGAAGCTGTTGAGAAGGAGCAGGCAGCGCTCAAGGACCAGGTATGCGATCCTTGGTGGTGGTGGTGGTGGCGATCCCATAATGCTTCTGGGTGAAGCATTATGGGAAGCTGTATTCCGATTTTGCGACACCCCCAGGGTGTGCTTGGGGCTAGACTCGTCTTCAAGCTTTCCTGCTTGGCTTTGCTGACGTCAAGTTGAACCCATCAACCCGCCGCACACGCCTTAAAACACACCACCCCGGCACCCCTTCCCTTCCCTCTGCCCAGTTCACCAGCCTTGCTAGCCAGCTCTCCCAGGAGCAGGGCGCCATTGCGTCCGGGCTGGGCGAGCTGCAGGAGCAGGTGACTGCTGCCGCCGCTGCCGCCACCGACGCCGTCAGCTGCGCGCAGCAGGTGCAAGAGCTGCAGGCCGCCAGCTGCGCGCAGGAGCAGGCGGCGGCGGAGGCGCGGCAGGCGGAGCTGCGGGACCAGGTGGCAAACGTGATGGAGCACCTCAAGGAGCGGGTGGAGCAGGCCATGCAGCAGGTGTGGTGGGGGTGCGAGGGTGGGGCGGGGGCTGACGTTTGGAAGGAAGCAGCGGTGCGTGTGTGTGTGGAAGGCGGCACGCTAAGACTTTGAGGTTTAGTGCTCGCAGTGAGAAGTGCCTCACTCCCGGTCTTAACATGCATGGCGTGTATTCCCATAGTACTGCTTTCGGCTCCAAGGTACGAAACGGGCTGTCTCGGACTCTGTCTTACCTTGTGCTCTGTGCACTCCTGCCGCCTCCCAGATGGACCTGCAGGTCTCCGCGCTGAGCGAGCAGCTGAGTGGCGCCATCCGCGCCGAGCACTTCGAGGCGGCGCTGCAGCAGGTCCGAGCCATTGCAAGTGACTCCGCGGAGCGTGTGGAGCTGGCGCTTGCCTCCATCGACGAGTGCCGCTCGGAGCTCATTCTGCTGACCGGGCAGCAGGACGTGGTGCAATCACGACTGCAGACGCTAGAGTCGGCGGTGGGGGTCAACCCGCGAGCCAGCACCGCACGCAGTGCGCCCACATCGACTCCGCGGGAGGCAGATGTGGAGGGAGAAGGAGGAGCGGGGGGGCTGCGGAGCCCGGACGCTGCTGATGCTGGCGCGGTGCAGGGAGCACGTGCCAGTCCTCGTGCGTGCGCGTCTCCTGTTGGGCGGGGTGGCAACGGTGGGCTGCTGGATCTGGTGGCGGAGCTCAGGACGCGTGTGACGGAGCTGGAGGGCGCGGTGTCCGTGGCGGCCGGCCTGCAGCAGGTGGTTTTGAGAACAGTGCTTTGAGAAGTGCTTGGGCTCACATGCTGGTGATCTGCGTCTACGTGCACCGTCATGCGCTATGGGTGTTGACACTGCGCTGTGCATTAGATGCGCAACCCAGGGGGTTTCGCAAAAGAATTGTTTAATCTGATGGTGGAAGCAGTGCCGCCCCGTTGACGCTGACGCTGCTTTCCCACCACTGCTTACACCTGCAGGCCACAACTCGACTCCTTGAGGACCTTGAAGGCCTGACATCAACCATGGACGGAATTAACGGCCGTGTCGCCCTGGTGGCCACCAACTATGAGACCATCGTGGGTGTGTCGACCGCACTGCAGCAGCGCGTGGCGGACCAGACGGTCGCGACGGAGGGGCTGGCATCGCAGGTGGAGGAGCAGCAGGTGCGAGATAAACTGATGAAACTGACGACAGACGCCGGCGGTTGACGTGAATGGGGCATGGGCGCGTGGCTCCCTGATACGTGTGTATTACTCTGACCAGTATGCTTTTTGCCATGGAATTTGAGCTTCGATCACCGTTCAGTATGCGGCTGCTGCAGTACGCCCGCTGACTTCCGTTTCTTGGTTTGTCCACGTGGACAGGTTCGTGTGGAGGAGATGGTGGCGCGCCTCCAGGAGACGTCTGCTGCCGTGTCCGCCCTGTCGGTGAGTCCTCGGGGGTTGGGCTGCGTGAGAGAGCGCATCATGTCGGGTCCGTTGACGTCCCCTACACTTGGTTGTCCTTTCATGTTACCGGGCTCAACAGTGGCACCATGCAGCTATAGAGCCCCTCAATGGCATCTTTCAAACCCTCACACGTCGCTTCTTGACTACAGGCCCGTGTCGCCCGCGACTACATCAATCGGGAGCAACTGGGGGCAATCTTCCAAGCACGTGCCGATATCAAGCGCGCAGTCAACGTGCTGGGGTCTGTCTTCGACACCGGGCGCATGCTCCGAGAGGTGCGTGTTACCTCCTCTGCCACGCTCTCCTCTGATGAAGATCCTCTTCTGCACCACCTCCACAACTTGTACCTACTTCCTGAGCCCTCCTGTCGTTCCCTTGTGTCTGTTCGCCGGCAGCACTTACACGCCCGGTGCTCTTTGCTAACTCCACACAGGCTTCCATGGACGACGTCGAAACCCAGGTTCCAAGCCCGTCCACCGACTCTCGTAGCGACGGCCGCCCCATGTCCCCTCGCCTCGCATCAGCCCTGGACGGCCTGCGTGCGAAGCAGGCCGAGCTGGAGCACCAGGTACACCTCGCGCTGTACCGCTCCGATGGCGCCGTACGTCAGGAGCAGCTGGCGGGCGTGCAGCAAGCCATGATGTCGCTGGAAATGCAGTTCCGGCGGCAGCAGTCATCGCAGCAGCAGCAGCCCCAGTCCCAGCAGCCCTCCGCTGTTGCGACTGACGCTGCGGTGGAGCAGCTGCGTGCGAGGGTGGAGGCACTTGAGGCCAGTCTGGCCGCCAGCAGCAGCCCTACTGCTGCTGCTGCTGCACAGCCTGCAGCAGCCCCAGCAGCTAGCGGCTCGGGGGCGCCCGCTTGCAGCAGGTCTCCTAGCAGCAGCGCTGGCGGCGTGCGGCTGCAGCTATCGCAAGAGGACTTGACAGACGCGAACAGCCCGGTGCGGGTACGACTGGCCGTGGACGAGCCTGAGGCGGACGCACAGCCGCCAGCAGTTCCGGAGCCGGAGGCGCCTGCAACAGGTGTGGAGGAGGAGGCGGAGGTGCCTGTGGAGGGCGCTGTTGGGGAATCCGGCGAGCCTTCCCTGTCGCAGCTCCTGCTGGATGCTCCTGCGGCGGCGGAGGCCTCCTCTGGGGACTTGCAAGCGGCGCCGTCCGCCGTCGGGGGCGTGCAGGAGCTGCAGCGCAGCATGCAGGAGCTCTCCTCGACCTGCGAGGAGCTGCAGTCGCGCCTGGCGACGGAGGCTGCGGAGCGGCTGCGGTTGACTGAGGCGGTTTCGGAGCTGCAGGAGCGGGTGGATCTGCAGGTGAATGCCATGGCGTCTACGGCGGCGGTGGTGGCGACGCTGGCCACGGACCAGCAGCACCAGCGGGTGCGGCTGCAGGTGCATGTGGCGGGTCCGGAGGCGGAGGAGTTCTCGGCCCTGGCGGGGGCCGTGTCTACGCTGGCTGCCCGGGTTGAAGCCATGGAGGATTCACTGGAGTCGGCATTTGTGGTGCGGTCGCCGCGCAGCCCGAAACGCGGTGGTGGTGCTGCTGTGGCGGCGGCGGCGGCAAGCGCAAGCGCGGCAGCTGACGGTGCAGACCCCGCTGCGGACGACGCGGTTGTGAGGGAAGAAGCTGGCGAGGAGGAGGAGGAAGAAGAGGCTGGACCGGCGCTGGGTCTCATGGTTCCCGTCCTACCTCGTGAAATCGAGGAGCAGCTGGCGGCCCTGCAGGCGCAGGTGCAGCGACTGGGTGCGGAGGTGGGCGCCCTGGGCGGGCGGGTGGAGGGACTGGAGGCGGCTGGCGCGTTGGACGAGGTGGGGGCGGCGGCTTCCCAGGTGGTGCTGGAGGCCATTCCGGGGCTGGTGGAGCAACAGGTGGCGCTGCTCCGCGAGGAGGTGGTGGCCACGGGCCTTGTTGAGCGCAAGGAGGTGGACACGTTGGTGGAGCTGGCGGGGCAGTCGGCGGGGGACGCGGCCGAGGCTGTGCTGGCGGTCCGGGGAGCGGCACAGGAGGCGGTGGCGGCGCGGGAGGCGGCTGAGAAGGCGGCAAGGGAGGCCGTGGCGGCGGCTACGGAGGCGGCTGTGGGTGCTGTACGGCAGACGGTGGCGGAGGAGGTGGGGGCGGCGTTGGCGAGGCTGCAACAGGGTGGTGCGGGTTCTGTGGCTACGGCAGCAGCAGCGGTGGAAGTGGGGGTGCAACCGGTTGAGGAGCTTGCGGCGGGAGTACGGCGGGTTGAGGCTGAAGCCAAGGACATCCGCCTTGCTGTTGAGGTACTGACGGAGAGGATGAACGACTTGGACACGTTGCGTGACCAGGTGGGCCCGGGCGGGTTGGAAAGGGGGTTGGGGTTGCGGATTGGTCCGGCATTGGGGTGAATGCTTTGCTGCCATGGACACTAAGTTCAGCAGGTTTTCGGTACCTAAGTACCGCGCGGCTGCTGCAAATGCTGTGTGCCGGTTAGGCGTTTCCCCGATGCCTGAGATGCCTTGAAACGCCCCTGCTCGTCCCTGCATGACCTCGCAGCTCGAGGCCCTGGCGGAGCAGATCCGCAGTGTCGTCGCCCCGGATGCCGACGGCGGCGCTGGCAGCAGCTCCCAACAGGGCGGCGGCGGCGGTACACCCAACGCCGCGGCAGTGGCCAGCATCTTCACCCCGGCAGCCACCGCCTGGGTGCTGCCGTCCAAGTCGCCGAACGCCGGCGCGTCACCGGTGCGCGCCGCCCGGCAGCCGGCCCCGCAGCCCAGCACTAGCCAGCAGGCTGCTTTCCTGGCTCGCCTGGTGGAGGTGGTGAAGCGACAGAGCAGCCGCCTGCATGCGCAGTACACGGACGCGGAGGAGACGGGCGTTGCGCTGGCACAGGTGAGCTTGGGGGCCAGGTGTTTGGAAAATCTGGAAGCGCGTCCTATAGGGCTGCGTGCTCTGCCCTGCAGGACTTGCCACGTACTTGGGGTGCCTGCCTGCTTGCAACCGTGCCGTGCCTGTAGCGGTATCCCTGTCTCCTACCGTCATACATAGTTTTCTTTACACACCAGCTTTCTTATCACACCGTTTTGTCCAACCACGACAGGTTGATCACACCTTGGAGGAGGCTGAGGCCCGGCTGGCGGACGTGCGTGACGCCAACTCGCCCGCCTTCGCTGAGACGCTGGTGACGGTTCTGGAGCAGGTGGCGGCGCTGCGCTACATAGGCAGCCAGACGCACCCGGCGGTGCAGCAGATGGTGCTGGAACACGAGAACCGCCTGGACGCGGTGGGTATTGGGCGGGGTCGGCTTGCCAGCATGCTAGTACGCTGGTGCAGGGCTGATACTGCTGGGCTCGTCCTCAACCTTCTCGTTCGTAATCCGCACGCGTAGTTAGGACGGAGCAACTCTACCCGTAGTGAATGTAACACGCGGGTGGCTAGTCATGCTCATGGACTCACATAGTCACATGCCGCTCGTCCATGCGAATGCCCTGTGTTGCATATCTGTACCACATATTATTACATATTCCCCACCTGAATTGCAGATCGCCACGCAGCTCAAGAACCTCGCCACGACGGCAGCGCCACCCGCTCATCAATCCGGTGCCGAGCCTGCTACCGCTACCGCTGCCGCCGTCTCTGACCTCGCCGAAGTGGTCACCTCCGTGTCCTCCCGCGTCGCCCGCCTGGAGGCCGAGGTGGGCCTGCTAGCCGGCCAGCACGCGGCCCTGGACCAGGCCGTCAGCTCCATGCTGTCCTTTGCGGAGAGCGTCCGCGAGCACAGCGCCTCAGCTGCAACCACCGCCAGCGGCAGCAGCAGCAGCGACGACCCAGACGCTCCTGCTGCACTTGCGCCGGACGCCGCTGGTGCTGTCGCCGCATCTGCCGGCTCTGCCACCGCTGCCGCGTTGGAGGTGGCTGCGTTGTCCGCCCGGGTGCGGTTGCTGGATGAGTCGCTATCCGCGCGGATGGACAGCCTGCGTCAGGAGCTGCTGGCGGAGGCGACCAGCGTCGGCAGCACCAGCGGCGGCGCGGCGGGGGCGGGAGGTGGTGGTGCTGCTGCCGCTGCCGATGTGAGTGCGCTGGAGGGCAAGGTGGCGCAGCTGCATGCGGCCGCAACGGCCATGCGCAATCGGCTGCTGGCGGTGCAGGAGTATGTGGATAGCACGCAGGTGCGCATTGGACGGGGGATGTTGGGAGGAGGATGTGTGAGGGTCGTCGGACCGGAGTGTTTAAGGGCTTAAGCTTTCGCTGCCTAACAAGCGTGATGTCCTTCTGTGCCCGGCCGTAGCAACTTCAGTCCTGGGAGGAGGATACCTTAAGTTGTTTTGTTTCGTCTCGACCCTCCTGTGCTGCGCAGGGCATGATCAAGGACATGCACGTGGCGCTAGGCGGGCTGCACCGGCGGGTGGATGCGCTGGAGGGCGCGGCGGGCGGCCCCAGCTCCCGCGTCAGCGGCTCGGGCAGCGGCAGCGCGGACCCCGCCAGCCTGCGTGAGCTGCAGGTGTGTGCGTGTTAAGAAAACTGGCCGCGATCGTGTTTGTGGGGGGAGGAGAAGAGCTATGCGGTGACTGTGCTGCTGTAGTTGGTTACGGTCTGGATGGATTAGGAAATCGACCTGTGTCTGGGCGTGCCTCATTTGGATGCATCATCCAACGTACAGTTTGCTAGACCCTGGTATCAAAGCCCTGACGACTAGCCATCACAACCTCCCTTGCGGGCTGCCTCTTCCCCCTGCAGTCCGAGCTAGCACAACTGCAGATCAAGCTGCTGTCGGTAGAATCAAACGCGCTGGAGGCCGCACACGCGCTGGCAGCCCTCAGGGGTCTGGCGCCACGTGTCACCGACGCGGAGAGCCGCCTGGCTGACGTCGGCTCCAAGCTGGCACTGGCGCTGGGCGGCAGCAGCAGCAGCAGCCACGGTAGTCCCCGCCCATTTGTCATTCCTGCGCCGGGACCAGGCACGTCGCTGCCGGCGGTGGCGAGTGCGGTCCGTGCGCTGGAGCGGCGTGTGAGCGGGCGGCTGGAGGCGACCTGCTCGGCGCTGGACTCGCTGGCGGGGGCGCTGTCGGCGGCGTCGAGGATACAGGCGGAGTCAACTGCCAACCCCTTCAAGGGTAGGTTGCGATCCTTTTGGTTACACTTCACTGTGGGTGAAAAGCAAAGGTGCTTGTGTGGTGCTACTGCCCTTCCGGATTGACCCCTGGCTAGCCGAAGGGCTTTCATACCCTACCCGCGACTGCAGCCTGTTAACACTCGGTCCCCTCCTGCCATTCTCTCACCTCCCTGCTCGCATCTTCCTGCCTGCAGCCATCAGCGCTGCAGTCAACAACCCGGTGGTGGTGGCGTTGGAGAAGAAGGTGGAGGCGCTGCGCACGGAGCTGCACACCGTCATCAACGTGATCCTGGAGGACTTGCGACGGGACCAGCAGCAGAGCAAGGCGGCGTCGCTGGACGCCAGCGTGAGCAGCAGCAGCGGACAATCGTACAGGGCGTGACGTGGCTTTTAGGCCCTTTTGTAATGCTGCGGCTATGCTAATACCGTGTAGTAACGTGAATCGGCTTTTGATTACATTGGCCTGCCAGTTGGTGATCGTATATGGCTGTAGTTGACATGCAGTGCGTGTGGATATGTGGTCAGGATGCATTTGTGCTTACCATGCGTGAATCCTGGGTAACTTATTATTGCGTTGACGTTGGCGAGGATTCGGCATGTTGATGACAACGACACCACCAAACAGTGATGACATGAATGCACATACGGACGCTTATACTTCTTACCAGTTGGCAGTTGCACTCTCCCATTGGAGTAAAAATACTGATGTTGCACTGACAGCTGAATGTGGTTGGCAGTTGGTTTTAGTGATAGCTAATCTGAGCTAATGCAACGTTTTGCGGTTTCCGGGCTCAAGTGAAGGGGGCAGTGAAGAGGTTGATGTTGGTTGGTCCCTGGAGTTCCCGTCCATTACGCATTCAAAAGGTTCTAAACAAGCCAGGAACAGGAACAAGTCGGCTTCATCCCTGTTTGTTTCCTTCACTCTGATCACATCGGAAGGTTTTTGTAAATGCAAGGGCAGATCTGCGTTGCGTGTTATCTAATCGTAAACATAACAAGCGGGACTGGATCTACAACTAGCGCCAGCGAACGTAGGCCTATTTGATCACGCTGAAATGGAGTGCATGCTAGGGCTTCTCTGTGCGGTGTGCTTCCCCAACAGTCCCGACTACTCGCAGAAAGGGACAACTTCTTGGTTTTGCCCTGGGAACGGCCGTCACTATGCAGCTTCATTTTTGCGCTTGACAACTAGAACAACCTGGGTGAGAATATCTAATAACCGACCAAAAGGCGTAGCAGCCGACAGCTTGTCGGCTGACGCTTCACATGTTGCGAACTGTCGGCATCACGAACAGGCCAAGAAAGCATGGTTTTACCTACCGCATTGCCCATATTCAAGCATAATTTACCCCGCATTCCTTGAAAATGCTATACGATCAGTGTAAACCGCCAGCCGCTAATGAGAGGCACCGTAGGCCAGCATAGGGCGACATTACACAGACACACATGTTGCTTAACAATAGACTGAATGCCATACTTTGGAGCCTGAAGTTAACGTTCCGCCCACTTTCTGACACACTGCTCGTATACCTGTACTGTAGACGGAAGATGTCAGGTGCGCTACTGTAAGTATATGTAGCACGCAGGAATGTCTATAATTATAATTTTGTGAATAATTTCACGCTGAACGTACAGTACAGCATCAGCTGCTCTTTTGCATACCATCCCAAAACACCATGCTTGAGCTAGTATGATGGCTTTTTTGAGAATGCAGCGCTCCTCTATTTTGACCGTTCTTTTGGTTCTTGCGTTGCTGGGACAGTTGGGTCAGTCACGCCGAGTGCGCCTGCGGACAGGAACTATTGACGTCGGGTACGTAAAAATAGTGCATGAAGCACTTTACGGGTATGGCAATGACCCCTTTTAGATAACCACAGAGTGCGCGCAACAGCGAACCTCGTCGAAACATTGCTGCTGCGTTGCGTTGCCAAACCTCCGCTAGGGTCCTAGTGTTTTTTCCTTGTTTTTGTGGTAAATTAGCGGACTAGTTTTTGAAGACCGCGTACGTCTGCTGTCTGGAGTCTGCCAGTGACCTCGCGCCATATCATCCTCGGGCGGCCAACACGATTCGTGTCACCTGCGCCATGAAAACGATATGCATGAACACTCCCAGTCTATACCCCCGCATCATGCGTTTTGACCGTTTAGTCAAGGGTGCAGAGCTGCAGACCCATGGCCCATGCACCTTTTCATGTCAGCTTTGTCATGAACGGCCCGTCCTTTCCTGTTATGCAGCCGGACAGCGCAACGCGCAACCGTGGCTTCCGCTGGTGGCAACAACAACGGCGGCGCTAATGTCTCGTCCATATCCAAAGCTGAAGCCTTGGCCTATCGCTCTCGGGCAGCCTGGGGTCAGACGCCCTCGCTTCGCCTATACCTTGTATCGTACGGCACCGATGACGTCGCTGCAGCACAACAGCAAGCCGGCAGCAAAGTACGGGCTGCGCTGCTGTCGCTCGACGCAAGTATTCTGTCGTACATTCCGGAGAATACCCTCCTGGTTGCCGCACGTCCTAAGGACCTTGAGCGGGCAATCAACATGACCGGGGCTACTGCGGTAGGTGGGGCCAGCTAAACTCCATGGGATAAGGTGCTAGGGCGGACGACTGGGTAGCATGCCAGGGTTTGCGTGCAATAACTGTCAAACGGCTCAAACCGGTTACGTTGTTAGGGGCCTTGGCAAGCCCATCCCACAAGCAGTGGCTCACACAATGCTCCGTCACACCCAACTCGCACTCCTTGCAATCTTACCTCGCTTCTCCCGTGCCGTACTGTCCTGCTTTTCCGCAGGTCGAGTACGGACCGGAACATTGCATTGCACCTGAGTGGGCTCCGCTGCTGCAAGCTGCCGCCAGTAGCGGCAGCAGTAGCAGTAGCTTCAACAGCATTAGCAGCATCAGCAACAGCGATACGAGTTCGGGACTCACAACATCGCCGCCGCCGTCGACTCAGCAGCGGCGACGGCAGCAGCGGCGACACCTGCAAACCGTACAGGACACTCTACGGCACTTATCGGCGGAAGCGGTTGGGATCTACAACGGTCTTGATGACGTCAGCAGCGGCAGTCACGGCAGCAACGGCGACAGCAGCAGTCAGACATCCGAAGCCGTACATAGGGACAGCACCGCCGACGGCGTGATACCTGAAAGGGAAGGAGATTCCAGCGGCGAGGGCAGCAGGAGCAGCAGTGCCGTAGAAACATTGTACAACGTGCACGGTACGGCAGATGAAGGCGGGGCCGACGCCGTATCAGCAGCAGTTGTGGCATCCAGGGCGGCGTTGCTAGCACAGATGCGAACCTTCAATCCAGAAGCCGTGTTTGGGGGTCGGAAGCACGAGCAGCGGCGGCGGCGGAGGCTCGCGAAGGTGACGTCATCATCAGCGGCGGCGGCGTCCTCTGGGGCCGCCGCCGCGTTGCCACCGCTGTACGAACTGAGTGTGCAGATGCTGCCGGGGCTGCCGGCGGCGGCGCTGGCGGCGGCGGAAGCCGACTGGCCGGCGGCGCTGGCGAGCGCTACGGCGGCGGCGCCAGCGGCCCAGAATACGACATCCGGAAACGTCAGCAGCGATGGCAGCAGTAGCATTAGCAGCGGCGCATGTTTACCGCTGGTCGTCGCTGTCCGAGGGTTAGATGGGAAGATCATAGCTGGCAGCAGCGGCGGCGGTGGCCCCTGGCTGCAAGTGTTCATGTGCGAAAAGGTGAGCTGTGGGTCAGCCAAGAGTGGCTGATGGGATGTCCGTACGGGGCGGGGTTGGGTGGGTGAGCCCAGAAAGCCAAAGCCATGAAAGGCAACACCGAGTGCCCGTACCTGCCGCATAACACACTGCCTTGATGAAGTGCGAGGGTGGTGAGATGCGAGTAGTATGTTTAACGGCACGATCCGTACGAACACCTACCGGTATTACCGGAATTTCTCATGCCTTCCTCCTCTCCTCCCGGCCCCCTCAGGACCTGGCTGGGGGTGTGCAGTGGCTGGCTGCCCAGCCCGTGGTGCGGTGGGTGGCTCCGCGACCGCGAATGAGCCGCCGCAATGCGAGAGCCTCCATCCTGATGCAAACAGGTGCTGGCTGGAGGGAGCAGGGAAGGGATGAGGAGCTGGGGAGGAGGGAAAGGGGTACACACCAGTATATCCCAATAAAACTCTGTACGTCCTGGCTCCCGGCCCGGACAGTTTGCTTGTAACACCCAACTTGCGCACAACGACAACCCGTGCAGGTTCGCTGACGCTTGCGCAGTACAACGAGCCCATTGGGTCGCGGTTGTCCGGGGCGGACCCCTCGAGGCGGCCGTACTGGGCTGCGGGAGTAGACGGAAGCGGGGAGGTGGTGGGGGTGAGTCTGTGTTAAAAACACTGGCCGCCGTGAAAATGTACTGAATTGCCGGAAGGTGATGTCCCCACCAAAATGGACGCCGTGCTGTTTCTCCTATCGTTCGTTCGTTCCCTCAATTCCCCCTCACCCCACAACCACCACTACCTTTCCTTCCAAACCTGTGGTGCAGTTGGGCGACAGCGGCATAGATCTAGACTCGTGCTACTTTGCTGACGGCGTGTGGCTGGCCAACGCAACAGCCGGTAGCACAAGTGGCGGTTACAAGTCGTTGCTCAGCGGTTACCCGCAACGGATGGTGCTGCCGGGGCATCGCAAGTTGGCGCAGTATTGGCTGGCCCCAGGTGGGTGCACCGCTGCCAACATGGGGGGGGGAGGTGAAGATGTGGAGTGCGGTTGCGGATGTGCGACAGTGCGACAGGGGATGAGGATGGGAGGGGGCACGGCCCAGGCGGGGCCAACAAGGGAAGGAAAAACAGGCTTGGAGGAGAGAGCTGTTAGGGGCCTCGTGGATTGGCTTGGGCTGGGCTGGAGCCAGGGGTCCCTCCCAATGTGTGTGGGTGGGAGAAAAACGTCTCTCTGAGTGAACGTCTCTGCGCTGCGCCTATGTGTGACCCATGGGTCTGCATATACCTGCCTACCCCTTATTGACGTGATTGTGTCTTCTTCTCTCCTCACATCCTCACGTCCTCACACGTGACCGTCCTGATCAGGTTCCGATTTCGGCGACAACCCGCTGGAGGCAGGCGGCCACGGCTCCCACACCTCTGCCACGGTCGCCGGTTCAATTCTGGCCGACGACAGCTGTCCCGCGGGTCCCTTTCTCGAGGACAGCGGCAGCGGCGCCGCGCCCCGCGCCCGCGTGTCCATGGTGGACATGTGCGGGCGGGGGGACGATGGCGTGTTCCATGTGCCCATGTCCCTGGAGCTCAACTACCTGCCGGTGAGGGGGAGGAGGGGGGGCGGGGTTAGGGTGAGGGGGACAAGGGTCAGAGTTATACCAGAACCACAGGAGGAGGAGGGGGAAATATAGATAAGTGCATCAACGGAGTCCCAATCCTGAATCCCGACTCATGCAGTGAAGGGAGGGGGGGGGGTAGGGTGAGGGGTAAGGCGTTCCACACAGGTGGGTTGCAATTGGCTTGTTGCATGGTAGTGCTCTGCCGTGGGTCAGAGCGCGGCTCATGGATGGTTTCCCTTGTTTACCCGCTACCCACCCCCACACCCACACTTGCTCCCCCCTACAGATCCACACCTCTGCCGGCGCGGCCATCACCAGTGACTCCTGGGGCTCCGTGTACAACGTGTATGACGTTGATGCCCAAGGTGCGTGTTGTACGGCAGTGTTGTACGGTGTCGCTGTACGGCGGCAGCGTCTTACAGCGTTGCTGAGCAAACCGTACACCAACTGACTAACGGCATATCGGTATCACACCGACGCTGTACTTTGCGTGTGCAGCTTTCGACACCTTCCTCTGGCGCAACCCGGACGTCATCTCCTTTGTGGCGGCCGGGAACAACGGTAGGTCGCACCATACATGAGGGCAGCCCAAAAGGCATCTACGTTGAACCTAACTTTCGCTTGTGCCGCTAGCGCCCCTCTCCCACCGCACTCCTCCGCACCCCTTCCCCATACCTGTTGTTTCACTTTTATATAATTTTTCCCCATACCTGCTCCCTTCCCCCGTCCGCACCCGTCCGCCCATCCCTTCCGGTCCCTCCCCCAGGCACCGACGCCCTCACCCCCGGCGGCTCCATCGGCTCCCCCGCCACGGCTAAGAGTGTGGTGGCGGTGGGCGCCTCGGTGCGGATGCCGGTGGAGGCGCGCATGGGGTACCGAGCGCTGCTGGTGCGCGGCTGGAGGAGCGGCGGCAGCGGGAGGGAGGAGGCGTGGCGAGTGGCGGTGGGTGGGGGCGGGGGGGGGGTGTACGGAGGGGCCCTGGAAGGATGCGGTGTCCGGGTGGCGCTGCTGGTGGACCGGAGAGCGGAGAGGGAGGTGGCGGTGTCCTACCTGTCGCACCCTGTCCCTCACGTTTGGGAGGGTGTGTTCTCCTCTGACCCCTTAACACCCCCCTGCCTTCCTCTTTGCCCCCTGCCTTACCCCTCCTGTCCACAGGTGTATCCCCGCGAGAACCTGTACCTGCCCACCCTCTCGTACGTGCTGACCACTGGGCTGGAGGTGAGGGGGGGTTGGGGTTTGGCTAGGGCGGGGTGGGGCGAAGGTGGGGTGTGGGATGTGGATAGCGAGCTGGGTTGGGAGCGATGGTGGCGGGTACGTGCAAGGGCACGCACCTGGATGGGTTTCGGCAGCTAACTACCCCTCCCTTCCCCTCTCCTCCCCCCTCCCGGTCCCTTGCCCCATCCAGGTGCCGCTGGTCGCCGCCTCCCCCCTCACCGCTTGCTCCCCCCTCACAAACACAGCCGCCTCCCTCCAGGGGGCTATCGTTCTTGTCATGGCGGGAGGCAACTGCCTGCCGTACCAAAAGGTGCAGGCGGTGCTGGCGGCGGCGGGCGGCAAGGGAGGCACGACGGTGAAGGCGGTTGTGTTGGTTAATAATGTACCGCTCATGCCGGATGATGGGCCGGATATTACCATACCTGGTACGGCAACGGCCGCGGCGTATATTCCCGTGTCGTACATCTCTCAGGTTGGTGGGTACGGATGTTGAAGGATGTAGAGCTTTAGGTGTTTTATCCGGTGTGGGTCATGGGGGTCGGGAGGCGTAAAAGCAGCATTGGGGCCTCAGGGACCAGAGGTGCACGAATTGACGAAGGGAGGAGTGGTATAAATTTATAACCTGGGACGATGTTTCCGGCCACTGTCAATCCACGCATGGTTTTCAGTCTAACCCCTCCTTCTCTTCCCTCCCCCGCACAGGGCCTGGGCGCCTGGTTCCTGGGCAACATCTCATCCGGCCTCATCAGCCTCACACTGACGGCCACCGTGGTAGGCTTTGCTTGCTTTGGGGCGCTGTGGGAGAGGGTGTGTAGCGGGATGTGCGGAGGGGCGAGGTGTGCAGAGGAAAACACACGTATCATTCCTACACTCACATACCCTCGCACCGCATCCTGTTAGTCACACTTCGTCGTATACATGCGCGCTTTCCCCCCTACTGCGGCTACTTCCTTGTTCGACCCCCTGTGCACGTCACCCTCCCAACATACACGCCCTAAGGCATCCTCTCTTCCCTCCTTCCCCCTCCCTCCCAGCTGCCTGTCGGTGTGGACAGCATCCCCTCCTTCTCCTCCTACGGCCCCATGTCGGACGGCCGCATCAAGCCCGACCTGGTGGCTCCGGGCGCCGCCATCACCTCGGCGGGGGCCAAGGGGGGCGTCACGGGTGAGGGGTAGCAGCATCGTATAGGGCAGGGTGGTGGTACGCTGGTGGTAGGGATAGTGGGGTATAGCCAACCCCACCTTCACCCCCCCTCCACCCAACCGCTTCTCATGTACCGGTATTTCCCCCGCCCCCCCTGGCCCATCAGGTGGTCTATGCTCCTCACTGCAGGCCAACATGAGTGGGACCTCCATGGCCACACCCCAGGTTGGGAAGGGTCGGGTGGGGGCGTCCGGGGACAGTGCATTCGGGGGGCAAGGCAAGGGGACGGCCAAGCATCAACACCATGCATGAACCGCGGCTTAAGTTCTCAATTGAGCCTCGCACAGCTGCCGCTGAGCCATGCAGCCCACGAATACTGACGTGTAGTGCAGGAGCATGAGGTATGGAATGCCATGCAATTTCGGTATGACGCGTGTGGCATGTATGCAACCAACTACCCAACTACCCAACGTTGAGTTGTACTTACCCTGTGGCCTGTTTGTGCATGTTGCTGCACGTGCTGCAGGCCGCCGGTCACACTGCCCTGCTGCGACACTACCTGCGGGCCGGCTTCTACCCCACTGGGTCGCCCAACGACACTGCCTCGGCGCCCTTTGTGCCCTCAGGGCCCCTCATGAAGGTGGGGTTGGCTGGGGGGGGAAGGGACCAGCACATGTGTTTTGGGACGTGCATGTGAAAAATATGTCTTGTCGTGCACCGTTAAGAAGTGCTGTGCAATGTTCTGTGCCCCTCCTTCCTCCCTCTCAGGCATTGCTCATAGCTGGAGCCAAGGCGCTCACGGTGAGTTGGTGTGGGAGTGACATGAAGGGTCACGAAGTGACACAAGGGGCGGCATGATGGGTCACGAAGTGGCACACGAGGCGGCATGAAGGGTCACGAAGTGGCACAAGGGGCGGCATGATGGGTCATGAAGTGGCACAAGGGGCGGCATGATGGGTCACGAAGTGGCACAAGGGGCGGCATGATGGGTCACGAAGTGGCACAAGGGGCGGCATGATGGGTCATGAAGTGGCACAAGGGGCGGCATGATGGGTCACGAAGTGGCACACGGAGCGGCATGAAGGGTCACGAAGTGGCACAAGGGGCGGCATGATGGGTCACGAAGTGGCACACGGAGCGGCATGAAGGGTCACGAAGTTGCACACGGGGCGGCATGATGGGTCACGAAGTGGCACACGAGGCGGCATGAAGGGTCACGAAGTGGCACAAGGGGCGGCATGATGGGTCATGAAGTGGCACAAGGGGCGGCATGATGGGTCACGAAGTGGCACAAGGGGCGGCATGATGGGTCATGAAGTGGCATATGGGAGAGGGCATGAGGGGTCAGGAAGTGGCATAGGGAAGGGGCATGAGGGGTAAGGAAGCGTCACGGGAAGGGACATGGGGGGTCATGAAGCGCCACATACAGGGGCATGAGGGGTCATCAAGCGGCACATGCAGGGGCATGAAATGGCTCCCTTCATAGCTTTTATCTATATTATGGCTCCCCTTTATAGCCTTTATCTCAAGGAGTGAATTCCTACCGTATCCAATACCAGCCTTGCTTCCCAACCAAGAAAAACGAAAGTAAACGAGAAGTTCCCTCACTCCCCCAATCCCCTCCCTCCTCCCCTGCCCCTCCGCCTTCTGTAACCTACAGGGAGGTTTGGGCTTCGCCCTGGGTCAAACTCTGGGTCCGCCGCCTGACGGCTTCCAAGGCTGGGGCCGCCTTAACCTGGCAGGCAGCCTGCCGCTCAAGGGCGTCACCGACCCGCGGGTCGCTCTCCAGCTGGCGGACCGGGGACAGTTCACCAGCAGCGGCCAGGAGGTGGTGCTGCGGGGGCTGGTGGCGGCGGGGACTGGGTGAGTACAAAGCATGGGGCGTGGGGAATAGAAGGAAAAACCTAGGGGATGATATGGTAATAGAAGGAGGGAGGGACAGGAAGTAACCCGTGGGTCATGGATCATGGCTTGCACGGCTTGCATGGCTTGATTCCTTTTCTCCTTCCTTCACAAGTAACTGGCAGCAGATTCCGTAGGAGGCCATTGTGTTCGCCTGGGCATCCGGATTCCTTGTCCTTTGTCTTTGCTCGCTCTCTGCCAATGTTCCGTACACTGTACGACATACACCCCGCGTCAGGCCCGTCACTGTCGTACTCAGCTGGTACGACTACCCGGCTGATCTGAACTCCGACACGCAACTGGTTAACAACCTCGACCTAACCGTGGAGGTTGGGTCGGCAACAGCATCAGCAGCGGCGACTGTGGTCCTGGGAAACAACGCGGAGGATGCGGGTGCGTGTAATAATTTGCGTACCCGATTGGCTGCCGTACAGGTTTTGTGTACTTGCCGTTATGCTGTTGTCAAGGCCTGTGCTGTGCTATTCGGCGCTTTTATGGTTGGACGCTTTCCTGGAAAGCCCGCCTGGATGACGACTAGGGAAGATGGGAGGCATCCCGCATCAAAACACCCAAAACACACCCTTCCTCTCTCGCTCCCTGATCTCGCCCTTCCTGTCCTGCGTGTCCTTCCTCTTTCTACATCTGAACACGCCTCCTTGTTCTTCCCACGATTGTTTGCACTTCCTCACTTCGTTTCCTCCCCCTCCCCTGACCACCCGCCTCCGCAGCCTCCCAGGTTGCTGACCGAGTCAACACGGTGGAGCGAGTGCTGCTGTCCTCCCCGCCAGCCGGCGCCCCCCTCACCATTCGCGTCAAGGCAACCAACCTGCCCTCCGTGCTCATGAGCGGATATGATGCGGCAATGCCGCAACGGTTTTCGGTTGCGGTGGTTGGCCACGTCAACGGCACACTGGTTTCGGAGCTGAATCCGGCTTATGTTCGACAGCAGCAGCAGCCGCTGCAGCAGTCCCAACAAGTGAGTGGAAGGAGGTTTTGCACTCCCGTTCGGGTATTGGGCTATCGACGCTTTATACAACAGCAAGGTGCTTTTGCTTGCTTTCTACAGCCTTGCCTTGCAGCGTCCCTTGCTTTGTCTGACCGCAGATTCCTAACGGATCCTGAGCACGGCGTTTGCGGATTTCCCAGTCCTCTACTTGCAGTCAGCTTGCCCCTTCACACGCACACTTGATACGCACACCTGATCCGCCCCCCATCTGCTTTCCCCTTCCTGCATGCATCATCGGCACGCCACCCACCGCCTCCGCAGGCCAAGCCGCCGCCCCAAGCCTCGTCGTCGCCTCCACCGTCCCCGCGACCTTTTCCATCCCCGTCCTCGCCTCCACCGCCGCCCCCACCCAAGTCCTCACCACCCCCTCGGCCCCCGCCTCCTTCGCCACCGCCTCCTCCTCGACTTTCGTCGCCTCCGCCCTCGCCTCCGCCCTCGCCTCCGCCACCGTCGCCTCCGCCCTCGCCGCCACCACCGTCCCCGCCGCCACCGCCACCGCCGTCCCCCTCACCTAACCCTCCCTCACCATCACCCAAACCCCCCTCACCGCCCCCTAAACCTCCCTCGCCAGCTCCCAAGCCTCCCTCACCATCACCCAAACCCCCTTCGCCGTCCCCCAAACCCCCCTCACCACCGCCACCTCCTCCTCCACCCCCTCCGTCGCCCTTACCTCCGCCACCGCCTCCTCCACCTCCTCCTTCGCCCCCACCACCATCCCCCACGCCTCCTCCTCCTCGCACCCCACCTCCCTCCCCACCTCCGCCCCCCTCGTCCTCAGCTCTTCGCCAGCCGCCGCCCTTCCCCCGCCCTGCGCCTCGCCCCCGCCCCACGCCGCCCACCTCTTCTACCCCCCTTACCGCCTCCTCCACCCCCACTACCAAGAAAGCTTCAGCTCAACGGGTCCAGCTGTAGCAGACTACTGCGGAATTGTAGCCAGGGCTGTAGCAGACTGCCGTACCGAGATGGAGCAGCTCGCTGAACGCGTTGGCATTCTGTAGCAGCCGGATGCTTTGCACAGTGTCAAGTTGGCGCCGCCTGCTAAACTGCCTGAAGCAGTAGATAGGGTAGTCCGCTAGCTCAGCGGTGCCAGTCCTAACCCCTCGGAACACTACCGTACTTACATGTGCGCCTATTGCCGTAATCGCTGATTACCATCCCTGAATTATTTAACATTCTTACGATCAGATGCGGAAAAACACGTGATATGATTATCCGTAAAACGGAAGAGCGGTTAGGCCGGTTACTGCAGCCGCGTTGGGCTGAAGGGGTTACTCGGGAAGCCGGAAGGGCGATGTATGCGGTCAATTTTCACTTGCTGTGGTATGGAGATGAAGGGGATCAAAGAAGAATGGATGCCCAGGATGAGGGGGGAGGACTAAAGGTAGACCCTCTTAAGGAGGGGACGACGAGGTGTGACGATTGCTGCTTTTCTCGGTTAAAGTTATGTGGTCTTGTTGCTAGCGGGTGCTATATAAGCAGCAGGGAGGGGCTTGGCCTGGTGATTTCCGCATATGAGTGTAAAGCTGCGTGGCTGCTAGGAGGTTAACTCTTTTGGGTTAAGGCTTTGATTGTCGTACCATTTTTCTGACCGCTGTACGACAGTACGACATGGGCCGGTATGTTACGGCATAAATCCTTCACTGTGCGAGCGGGAGAGCGAGCAAGTGATGAGCAGGCGAGTAGCAGGCAATTGCTGACGGCGCACGTTTTAGTACACACTTATTGATTGCTCCTCACGTGCTTTGGTTGATAACTGCTAGTTGATGACATCGCTCCGGTGTTCCGGTGTTTGCCGTGCGCTTGTGCTGCTTTCGAACCGATGTACCGCTCTACTGCTGCTGCTGCTGCTGCTGCTATGACCCGTAGAGCGCGTCTAGAGCCTTAACTAGCGTCTCGCTTTTTTATATATGCTTGTGAATGCTTGTGGAAGCAGGAGGAGGAGGTTAAGTTTAGGGAGGGCATTCGTGCATGTGAAGGATGTCCGATTAGCATGCTGCTAAATGTCTGGGAATTACTCCCAGCGCCATTTGTGTGAAGCTGCACGTACTCGGCTGCCGTACATGCGGTCGGGACCCCCGTGGGTGTAGTAAGTTGTTGGCGAGGTTGTTGGCGGAGCACATTGGTGCCATTGGGTGCGTGGTTTTATGGGCGAGCATGGATTCAATTACTAATTTCCAGTTGCTGTTCCCGTTACCGTTACCGCCACACGCAAGGCATGCAGTACGGATTCGCAAGCCCTGTCGTACCTGCTTTCGCAGGGCCATGTGGGGATGCATGGTCACTACTGTTTACGTACTTGAGCGCTTGGCTTGGCTTGGAAACCGCTTGAAAACCTGTGGCGGTGTACTCTGGTTTACTCTCTTTTGCAGGGTGCTCTTTGACCGTTTTGACCTGGGCGGGGAATTGAATTCTCCCTGTGTTGTGGCCTATCTAGCTTACATGGTCTGTGTATGAGAGCTTAATGGGGGGTGCCGGGGGGCTGAAATAGCGCCCCCCTCGTGTTTCATTCTGGCCTCATCAGCATCAGCATCCCGTTTCCATTCATTTGTGTAATTTGAATGCGAATGGTGCTTGCTGTTATGCGCGTACGGTATGTGGGGTACGATCGGCACGTGCGGTGTGTAGCGCGTGCGAGACTGCCGTGTCAAGTCCAAGCGTGCGTGATGATGCAGTTGTGCGTGCTGTTGTTATTGTTGACTCGCGAGCAGCCGTTGGAAGCTCCTCGCGGCGTTGCGATGAAAACGACGAAAGCCACAGGGCAAGGTCTTGACGGAGGGCATTAGGATGCCGACTCGTAGTTTTATGAAGTTAATGTTTTCGGGTTGTGCTAAGTTAGGCTTCGTGCTAAGGGCCTTGAACATGAAACGCGGGGTGGGGACCCATGGGTGCGTTTCGGGTACAAGCGGTGTGGTTCTCATGCATGGGACAGATGGCAACGACTGAACCATGGGTCATTCGATGGGGTTGCATGTGCATAGGCCGCATGGTAACCAGTAACCGTCAGGATTGCCAAATCTTATGCGCCTGTGTTCTTGTAGTAGCTTGCTTCTACGTACGGAGGAGGCGGGTGGTTGTTATCTACGCAACCTATCGTACATGTAAAAATGTGCAAAGGCACATTTGGTCAGTAGCATTTCCGCGAATCGTGTCAATCCACGGGGGTCCAAACACGCAGATTTCAGAAACATTCTGAAAATCTGAAATACACAACAGCCAGCAAACACTGGCAAATTAGTTGCATGAAGGACCGCCTCTGCCACCTATTGGCGGGCACCATCCCGTGCACTGTCATGCGTGGTTCATGATACAAAGCTGCCAAATACCGGTAGGCAGCCAACAGGTTGTTAGAGTGATTGGATTGCACACCGCCATTGCTACTTGCTCCCGTTACCAATGTCTGTGCATGCACATATCCTACCCCTCCCTTTTAACCTCCCCAACGCCCCTACCGCCATGTCCCCCGTCTCGCATCGCCTCTTTCACTCCAATTGCATTACAACTCCTGCCCTAACTTGCGTCTTGACTCGGTTTCTGGTCTCCACCTGACCCATCACAACCCCTGCGCAGCCGCAAAGGACGCCAAGAACTGCTGCGCCGCCGCCCGGGCCCCTCCTGATCCCCCTTCTCCCCCCTCTCCTGCAGCCCCTTCCCCTTCCCTGCCTGCTGCTGCTACTGCTGCCTCCGAGTCCTCCGGCCCTCCTTCAAGACGGTTGTTGCCACCTTTCTCAACAGCATCCCTCTCCGCCTCGACCTCCACTGTCGCCGCCGCCTTGCGTTTAGGTTTCGGAGCCGCAGTCGCCGCTGCCGCCGGAGCAGCAGTGCCCCCGCTCGCTCCTCCGCCTGCTGCCCCTGCTCCGCCTGGTCCGCTTCTCGGCTTCTTGTTGCCGCCCTTGCCGCCGCGCTTCGCATCCGCCGCCTGCAGCAACCGCACGGCCCCCCCTTGGTGTTACGACCTTGGTATTACGTGCACGATACGGCGGCTGGGCAAAGCTACTTACTAGCCCTATTAACTAGCTGCATTCATGGGCGTCCAATTCAATCGAGTGTATGCGTGAGAACGCACTTTGGAAACTTGCCTCTCAGTATCCAGGTCGTCCGTGATCCACATCGAAAGCAGGTCTGACTGCTCCTGTTTAAAGAGAGTCATTCCCGACCTAGTTACCAGCAGTAAACCCTCACACTGGTAAGCCCTCACTCTTCACTCCCCACCTGCGCCGCTCTTTTGAGCGCCCCTCGCTGCTCCTCTGTAAGGTCAGGGATGGCGGCGTCGATGAAGCGAGAGGCAGCGGCCACATTGAGGCTCAGCACGGGTCGGGAGGCGCGAACCTCGGCGTCTTGTACGGCACGCGTCAACTTCTTGTCGTACTGCCGTATGCGATCCAGCTCCTGTCGGCCCACAGAGATGGTGGAGGAGGCGCCGCCAGAGGACGGCGCGAAAGGGTCCCGGCCGTGGGCCCTGCAGGCGTGAAAGTGGCAATGACGTGATGGATGGATGGCCTCGGGAGCAAAATGTGGCATTTTTTGTGTTCTTCCAGTTTAATACCTGAGGTAAACGTGGTGGAGTGAGTTCACTGTCTTGGCCAGGGCCATGCAAAGCCGGGCGCGCTCCAAGGGCTCTGCAACGGCTGACAGGTCCGCGGGGCCTGGCACCATGGCGTGGGTTGCTTGCAGAGCCTTTTGGAGCTCTGAAAGCAGCCGCTTGAATTCCCCCAGCTGGAATTCCACATCGTCAGGGAGCTCCAGCGCACTGCTGGCGGGTGTTGGGAGGCTCATGCCAGCGCTTGTTGGATGTGGGATGCTTGGGCGGCGGCACTGCTGCTTGTGAAGCCGTCAATTGTCAGCGCCGTAGCTGGATACTTAATATAGAGAACAAATAGTGACTAACAGCAGCATATAGGAAACCCGGAAGGAAAATGATGGGTGGTACGCACGGCTGCTTGTGTTGTTAGATGCCCAAAAGAGATAACGGCAAAACGCCTATGCAGGATATGCCGTCCGTGCTATATTAACAATTACAGGTGGTTGGCTCCATCGTGCCTGTCGTAAGTTGTTGGTCGGCGCGCACGACAGTCAGGAACTGGCGCAGTCCCTCTGCACCTAGTGTTGAAACACTACGGACTCTTGCAACACTGTTATTGCCTCATCCCATTATGGCTTTTTGTTCATCAATGTGGTAGCTTGGACAACTTAAGCGTTGAAGCTTGTTCTTACCTTTTATCTTTTTTGCTAAGCTTTTTAACTGAACAATGGTGATCGGGCAAGCTCAGTTTGCGTCGCTCGGCCGCGCAGCTTGTCGGGCACTCCTCTCGGGGGCAGCTCCTCTCACTGCTGAATCTGCTTGCGCTCGGGCTTTTCAGCAAGCAGCGAACCAAGTAGCACGGAGTTACAGCAGCGAGACCTGCTCGGCCGTAAGCGAGGCTGATGATGCAGCAGGTTGCGCGCCGCAGCGGGTACTCTGCTCAGAGCTGGAGACGCTGACGCTGTCCTCTAGCAGAGCACTGTTCCGGGGGAACGCTGTAAGTCCGCTCTTACGTTCTGGCCCGCGCATACCGTGGCAATCCTACCTCTGCCGAGTGCTGGGCATCCATTACGTCCAACGCTTAACGCCGCTACCCCCACCTCACCGCAGGGCCGCCTCGTTGGAACCGGCGCATCCGCCACATCTCCCTCCTCCTCGCAGCCTGCCCTTTCCCACCTCCACTTCCTTCCATCCTCCCTCCGATCCCTCCACACCAGCAGCCTCGCAGCCTCCTCCGACGCCGCCTCCACCTCCTCTCCCTCCCAGCCGGCTCAGAACCCCCTGCAGGCCGCTCTCCAAGCAGCGGAGGCTGCCCGAGCCAGTGGCAGCGTCGCCGCCGCAGACGGTACCAGCGGCGAGGCCCTGTCGGGGACGTTGCGTGCAGCAGCAGCAGCAGGCGGCGCTGCCGGCAGGGGTCGGCGGAAGGCTCGTAACTGGATGTGGTACGACGAGTCGGACGAGCGGGAGGAGCGCGCCAAGGAGCGGCAGCGGGCGCAGTACGGCAATGCCGGTACGGCACATCTGCTGGACGTACCGCAGAGCATGAAGAAGATGCAGCGCATTGTCAAGCTGGTGGGTGTGGTAGAGTGGCGTGGGTTAGCAGGAGTGCGGTCGTGTACGTGCTGCCTCCCTGGGTGGGGTCTGCGGGTCTGGAGGACGGGAGAGGTGGATTTTACCCAAGCCCGATCCGGACACGAGTGGCAGGGAGGAGTACCGGTGGTGCGTAGGTTTGCATGGTAGCGAACTGCGGCCTTTGTCCCCCCTACAAGCCGGGTGGCGTGGTAAGGAGCATGAGGAAAGGAAGGAAGGGGGCCGAAATGGGTCCAGTGCTCTTGGTCCTGGCAGGAAGGGGCGAATAACCAAGAGGTCTAATGCTCGAGTGCTTGGGTTCTCCACCGGCCTTCACCTGGGATGGGAGGCGGTGTTAGGCAGTGCGGGATTGCGCGCACATACCGTCACGAGGGAAGGGGGGGGGCCCAGGAGCCCTCCGCCGCCAAAAGGGCGTTAGTGTCAGCTCACGGAGCTCAGGTCTGCGGGCTTGGTTGCTGTAAAAGCAAACAGCACCAAGAGGTCTCCGCAGGGGACACGTTGGACCATCTGGATGATGGGAGCTGCTGCTGCTGCTGCTGTTGCTGCAGACGCGGACCAGATGTCATATGCTTGCTGTGGCTGGCGCTGGTTTCACCGCGGCTCTGTTCGATACCCCTATTTCCCTCCTGCTGATCGTGCTGCCCCCGCTGCTACCCCCGCTGCTGCAGGTCCGCGGACTGCCGTACCAAGAGGCGGTGGCCCAGTGCCAGTTGGTGCCCCACAAGGCGGCAAAATACGTGCTGCAGGTGCGTGTTTGCATGTGTTTCTGTTCATGGGGGAAAGTTGGGGAGGCGACTGAGGGATGGGAGGTGTGCTTGCAATGTCGTTGTCTCATGTGGAAGGTGGTGGCGGTGTGCGGTGGGTTCTGCGGCCGCTTGCGTCATCCTCCTCCGTTCCTCCTAGCACGCATGTTCAGACATGGACGCAGCCTGCTGTGGCTTCCCGTGGGCTACATGCGGACATCACCGGCTGCTCCCAACTGCCGCTGCCCCGCTATCGCTGCTCCTCGCCACTCTTCACCCACCTTCTCCAACCCCTTTCCCTTCTCCAACCCCTTTCCCACGCTCCCCCTCACACTCCCTCCCCCCCCAGGCTCTGGAGCGGGCGCATGAGGACGCGACGGAGGAGAAGGGGCTGCAGGCAGACAAGCTGGTGGTCGGTGAGTGGGTGGGGTTAGGGAATGGGAAGGAAGATAGGAAATGCGACCATGCGACCCGTCGTGTCGTCGCCGCCCTACCCTGTTCTAGGGTAAGTGTTTCCTCGCGGCTCAGTATCTACCTACCCCACCTTGGCCCCTGTTCCGAAACCCATGTTGCTAACCCCGCTCTCCCCTCTTCCCTATCCTCCGTTCCCACCCCTCCTGCAGGCACCATCTTTGTGACCAAGGGCATCTACGAGAAGGGCATTCAGCCCATGGGCAAGGGCTCCGCGGGCCGCAAGGTCGCCCGCAAGAGCCACCTGCGGGTAGGGGGGCGGGTGGAGAGGAAGCGGAGGGAGGGTGGGCTGATTTTGCGACTGGGAAGGGAAGGTGTCCCTCTCCCCCTATGTCCCTCTCCCCCTATGTCCCTCTCCCCGTGCTACCCCTTCACCTGCCCCTTTGTCCTGGGTTGGGTTTCGGGGGAAGCGGAAATTCGAGTCGTTTCTTCCTTAACCCTTGGACTCCCTCCCCTTCTCCCCTTTCAGATTGTGCTGACCGAGTCCCGGGGCCGCTCCTCCAGCTTCACCCCCCGGGTGGTGGCGCCGCTGATGGGCGTCATGAGCCGCAAGGGCGCCTCGCCCGCATGGTTGGGGGCTGCGGGGGCGGGGGCGGGGGCGGGCAGGCCGCGCGCGCGCTTCGCCTACCAGCTGGAGGTGTGAGGGGTGTGCGGCTGACAGGCGGCTAGGGCTGCTGGGTGGGGAGGAGGATTGTGGGTGAGGAGGGGTTTGGATGGGGACAGGACAGGAGAGAAGATAAGGGAAGGTCAGGGAGGTAGAAAGGTGGGGGGAGGGGTACGGTTTACGCGGGGGCTGCTGGCTGAACATGGGTGGCTGCAGCTGTGGCTATGGCGGTTGGGTGAGCTGGGGAACGGTCCCAGTGGGGTCGGAGGAGGAAGAGGTATTTGGGAGGATGTGGGTGGGCGCACGGAGGGTGTTGTGGTAAAAAGTGGTTCATTGTTAAAGGGGGGGTTCGCGAATCCAGGTGCTAGGTGGTGCTCTGCTGTGGTAGTGTGGGGCGGGCTGGTGGAGGTAGGGGTTGAACGGGAGGGGTTAAACGGCACTAGTTGACTGAACGCCGCCGCAGAATCCACTCTGACCTGGGTTTCTGTGTGAATGTCGAGCTAACCAACAGCGTGCTTTCGGAGAGGCGAGAGGGAGGTCGGGGTTGGCATTTCCGGTGCTGCGGTGGTGACTGGTGAGGAGGGCAGGGGAGCGGGGGCCTCATTGAGAGGACCTTCCTTGTAACGACCTCGATCACATGCTGCTCATCCTGCATCAGGCCAAAAACGCTGGTCCTACGTTTCACCATGCATGAAGGCACCATGCAAGGCTACTTCGCTGTGTCAGCGGCCGTTGAGTCAATTAAGAAAGAATAGATTGTTTATACAATGGGTAGGGTGCACGGCTACGGCGGTAGTGTAAGACCGCAACCATGCTGGTGGGTCGGATGCGCAAGCGCACCCATTGACCGCACCCCCTCAAAATATTGAAGTTAATCGCAGGTCCTCAATGAGGACCATGTAAGCGATTAGACTTACAAGAACAGATACTACACATGATCTGAGCCAAAAGGCCGAGAAAGGTATGAAATGTCTGTGGAGCTCATGGCCACCGCTATCTGCTACCCTGCCATGCTATTATACATAAGCGCGATGGTGGGTCAGACCTGTTCATGCACCGCGCACGAGCAGGGTAGACAGCGTGCTAAGTGGCTTTTGGCGGGTGGGTGGCCGTGGGATGAGGCTTTACCTTTTACATAATTTACACATGAGTAGCTGCTCTCCTGACGCTTCTAAGTAACAAACATGAGGAGTATGGGGCATGCGAAACACGCTAGCGGGACAAACCCCCCAGGAGGTCCCTACCTCATCACGAGCCGCTGGGCGGATGCAACGAAGCGCAGCATCAGCAGCCTGGGGGCCAGGGGGCCCTCCTACGTTGCCGGTGTGCACCCGGATGACTAGGCAGGTCTCCGCGTCTCCCGATACCGGTAACCACCCCCTCAGTCTGAAAGAACACTCCCCCCCCCACTCCAGTAAATGGAAGGAACGGATCTTTATTTCCTCATCCTTCTGCCTAGTCGGCTAGCTAGCTAGCTAGCGAAACTACTCGCCATCCGGTGACCGCACAAAGCCACTGACCAAACGTTAGCGGCCACCACCCTAACATAATCCTGCCTAATGCGGTAAATGTACCGGTATCTCAATTAAGCCCACCACCACCACCACCCCTGATCCCCGACACGTACACGGCTTGGCTAATTCGGGCTGGGCGGGTCGGGCTGGCTCACATGTTGCAACCCATGTTGACGCTTTATCCCTCAGTCAGTTAGTTGTTTCCTCTTTACCCCCGGTCCCCTCCCTGCCTCCCCCTCATTCCATGGCCCAGAATGCTAGCCCACCCCCCTTGTCCCCCGACACCAGGCAGCTCATGTCGGCGGAGAAGGCGGCCGCCACCACCGCCTCGCGGTGAGCCACGGGACCGCCTCCGCCGGCAGCGGGGGAGCCACCTCCGCCCCCGCCCGAGTGACGGCCACCGCGCAGCTGTGTGTAGGGGGACGGGTTGGGGGGGAGAGACGAGGAAGACGTGGGGGGAAGGATGGGAAAGCCAATTGGGAAGCGGCACCGTTCTCTACGTGTACCCCTCCGCCCCCTCACTCACCAGCCTTCCCTGCCTGCCCCTCCCCCCGGTCTCTCAGCTCCTCAGTCCCACCTGCTTTCCACTTCTACTTCCCTATCCCCCCCGCACCCTACCCCTACCCCCACCCCCACCCCCCAGCCCGCCACTCACTTGTCGCGGCTCCGCTGCCGCCCCGCTGCCTCCCGCGTGCCTCAGGTCCCAAACCCACACGCCCCCGTCCGCTCCCCCCGCCGCCAGCAGCCGCCCGTCCGGGGACACCCCCAGCCGGCAGCGGGGGCGACCCGACCCGCCCGCCACTCCCAACTGCGGAGGGGGGGGGAGGGATAATGGGGATAAATATTCCGCATGAGGCTGGATTACAGGAATGTGTATTGTCAGACTTGTTGGATTAGTTAGCCGCAGGGGAGCGAGGGAAGAGGAAAGAAGTACATGGGAAAAGGAGCGCTGTGCTTGTTACCGGTAGGAAGGGCGGGAGAGGGGGAGGGCGTTGCCCCTACCCGTGACCCTCTCGCCCGCCTCCACGTTCCCTCCATGTGCCCTTCTCTGTCGCTCGTTCCCTGCCCACATCACACTGCCAGCCTCCCTCCCTTCCGCACCAACTGCTCTACCGCACTCCCCCCATCCTCTGCCCCTTCTCCTCCCTCCCCTGTCGTCCGACTTGCTCCTGCCTCCCCCTAACCCCCTCCCTGCCGTAGTTCATCTAATCCCCTGTCGTACCGCGAACGCCGGGTGCCGTACGAGCTTCATGAGTGAGGCCCCGCGGAAGTCCCACAGTCGTACGGTACCATCCCGCGCCGCCAGCAGCAGGCAGCTGTCGTGGGAGGGCAGCGTGGCTAGGGCCACCAGGGGTTGCGACTGGTCGCGGGTCTGCAGACGGGAGGGGAGAGAGGGGGAGGGATGGGAAGGGAGAGCTTGTGTATAGCAGCCCACAGTAAAGGACAGCAGCGGTGACAGCATAGTAAACAGTATACCGGTAGTATAGCTACGTACCGCCGCGCCTCCTCCCCCCCGCCCGGTCCCCGCCCGTTCATCACCTCAAGCAGCGGTGCCGCCGCCCCCGCCCTGCACTGCCGTACATCCCACAACAGCACACTGCCGTCCAGGTGACCTGCGTGCGACCCATGGGTCAGTGGAGGGCCCACCCATGGACGATGTGGTCAGTGGCGACCGGGAAACGATGAACGGCCTGGAAGGCAAGACGGACTGGGAGGTGTAGAGGAATGCTGCACAGTGCTCCTTACTTGTCACTCCGGGTTACTACGGCAGGTGCTGCTATGTCATGGGCGAGCTGTACGGGTGAGCTATGTCCCTCCTCCTCCCTCTCCTCCTCCTGCCCTCGCCCTCCCCCCTCCCTGCTCACCCGTGACCACCGTGTTTCCGTCCCCGCTGAGCGCCAGGCTGAGCGGCATCTTGGCGCAAGGCACGGAGCGCACCGCGAACCCCTTCGACAGGTCCCACAGCTTGAAGGAGCGGTCCTCGCTGCGGGGGGGAGGGGAGGAGGGGGAAAGAAGAATACTCAGGGTGTTGTGTGACCATGCGGAGGGAGGGGTGAAGTAGGGGGTGGAGGGGGTGAGCGCTGATGTCTGGGCTGGGTTTCGGGCAGTGGGAGCTAAGGCGTGCTCTTTCTTATCCCTTTTCCTCCCCCTTACCTACCCACCTCCCTACTTCGTTTCTTCATCTTTAGCATGCCTCCCATCCCCCCCCCACCGTCGTTTCCTCCCCCCTCCCCGCCACCTGATGGACACCGCCAGCCGTGCGTCCAGCGGCGACCCCGCCACCCCGCTCACACCCGCGCTGTGGCCCGTCAGCGTGTGCCGGTGGCGGCCAGAGGCGGCGTCCCACACGTGCAACGACTTGTCGCAACCCGCGGCGATAACCTGCGGGAGGAAGGGGGGCGAGGAGGCGGGAGGGTTAGTGGCACTGTGTATGTACGGAAAGGGGCGCGAGGTGGCCACCATCTTCCGGCAATCACAGCACGTTCCGACTCGCGGCAATCCTCAACACACACACGCAAACGGTTCTGTGCGGCGGTTCTGTGGGGACTTCATCTTCCGACAATCACAGTACGTTCCTACTCGCGGCCAGTTTTCTCAACACATGCAAACCCGCGCCCTCACCCTCCTCACTCTCATTCCCCCTTCAACCGCCCCCCCTCCCCCACCTGTGCCGCATCACACGTGAACGCCACGTCATTCACCCCCGCCGTCATCCCCTGCAGCACCACCGCGGGGCCCCCGCCGCCTGCCGCCGCCCCCGCCGCCCCCACCAACCCTCCCCCTCCCCCTCCCCCTCCCGCCATCGCCACCGCCGCCATGGCCGCCGCGGTTGCCTCCCCGCAACTGCCCGGCCCCACCAGCAGCGACACGTCCCACAGCGCTACTGGTCGGTCGGCGCCGCAGGAGGCGACGAAGTGGCCTGGGGCATACGACATAGGCGGAGCGGGGGTGGGGGCGGGGGATGGAGAGGAAAAAATATGAAAGGCCACAAATGAGGCCAAGGGTGAGGAAGAGGAGGCGCCAGGGTGAGGGGAAGAGGGAAGAAGGGAAGGGGGGAAGTGGAAGAAGAAGGGAACGGAGTAAAAGCGTGGAAGCCCCCCTTCCTCCCCCATCACCATTTGAGATGCGTGTTATTAGTGCTTCCGAATGCGCTCACTGCATGAGTCGGGATATGGGATTGGGATTTGTTGTTTCACTTTTATATAATTTTTTCCCCCATCACCATACCTCCATTGCTTTGCCCTGATCTGTGGATTCTATGGTTTGGTGCTTTGGTCCATCTTTGACCCCCCCACTCCCCCGCCCCCTCACCCGGCGCCTGCACAGCCAGGGAGTTGCAGCCGCCCTTATGCGCCCCCGCCACCACTCGCACCGGCACCCGGCTGGGGACCCGCAGCTCCGGGGGGCGACCCGCAGCTGAGAACCCACCACCGCCGCCGCCACCGCAGAAGTCGTCGTACGACAGAACAACACCCGCGCCGCCAGCCGGCGACGGCGCTGACGGCGGCGATTGCGGCAGCGGCGGCGGCGCAGCAGCAGCTGCCGTACCTCCCCCGCCACCGCCGCCGCGTGCGTGACCCGCCCTCAGCAGTCCCATCACTGCTTTGAGGCTGGTGGGGACTGCGAATGAGGAGGAGGAAGGAGCGGGCGCCGGCTGCTTCGCCTGCGCTGGCGGCGGCGACGGCGGTGACAGCGGCTGCGACGGCTGTGCCGACAGCGGTCCCCCTGCTGCTGCTGCGGCGGCGGCGGCGGCAGCGGGCGTTACGTCGGATACCCAGTCGCCGCCGGCAAATGCTCCTGTCGCCGCCGCCGCTGGCGGCGGCGCTATCATCACCGACGCCGCGGCACTTGGCGGCGCCGCTACCTGTCCCTCTCCTCCTCCTCCTCCTCCTCCTCCTGCTCCTCCTCCTCCTCCTCCTCCAGCTCCTCCTGCCGGTGCTGCCGAGGCGCCCGCCATTGCCCCGCTGAGTGCTGCCGCCACCGCCCGCTGCCGGATGAGCTCGGTGGCCTGCCGGTCTAGCTCCGCCTCCTGCCGCATGCGGACAGCTTGCTCCAACTGGGGGGGTCGGGGGGGAGGAAAGACCAAATCATGGGAAGGGAAGGGAAGGGGGAGAGGAGGAGACACGGGGAGGAAGGGAAGGGGGGGACGGGTAACGCTTAGGGGGGCATTTTGCTACGTGGGAAGGAGGTAAAGAGTCGCCGACCGGTCGGTCGTCAGCTCATAACACACCACCCGCGGCCAGTGTTTTTAACAAACGCAGCTCCCTTGTCACTCCAATACCACGCCACGGTCCCACCCGAGCACGCCAGCATGAGCTGCATGCCCCTCTGCAGCGGCCCTCCCTTGCAATCCCCCTTATGATACCCCCTCAGTTTTCTTAACACATACGCACAGTGCCCCCCCGCCCCCCACCAGTTCCTCGTGCAGTCGGTTGAGGTCGTTCATGCGCCCCGCTTCGCCCTCCTGGGGTTGGAAGGGGTTGGGGACGGGTGTGGGGGTGGGCGAGGAGTAGCAGCAGGGAAACAGGGGAAGTAGGAGGGACATCAGGAGCGTGGATGGGTGACCCATGGGTCACACCAAGCGCGGAAGACAAGCTCCTCCGCATCTTCCATGTCGCTCACACGTGTCCTATGCCTGTGTCACAACTGCTCATCATCATCGGGTATCCGCTTCTTCCCTTCCCTACACTTCCTCACGGCTCCTTCTTCTCCACCCACGGCCAGTTAGTTGTATCCTCTTTATCATCCCACCCACCCACCTTCAACTCCACCAATCGCCGCACCAGCACCGCATTATCACGCCGCAGTCGCTCCGACTCGACCAATGCGCCGTCGCGCGCCGCCAGCGCCGCCGCCGCCTCGGCCGCCGCCGCCAGTCGCGCCGACCGCTCGGCTTCCAGTGAGGCGGCCAGTGTGGACATCTGGTCTCGGAGCGCCGAGATCTCCGCACGGGCCTGTTGTTAGGTATGAATGAACGAACATTGAAGGGATAACACGTACATGGGGGACAATGCAGTACGTTCCTACTCGCGGCCAGTTATCTTAATACGTAAGGGACACATCAAGAACGGCACCCTCCCCTCCCCCCACCTGCTCGCAACCCCCCACCCCGACCCCCTCCCCACCTGCGCTAGCTGCATGTTGGCGCTCTCCAGGCCGCTGCGGGCGGTGGTGAGGGCCGCGTTGGCACCTACCACCTCCTGTAAGGGGGGGTTCAAAATAGACCAAACCAGAGGGAGATGGTGAGGGAGGGAGGAGGGGAGGGAAGCAGTGGGGGGCCGAATGTGTCAAGGCGGGCGGTAGCGGCAGAGGAGGGTGTGCGTTGCGTGGGGCATACGGGAATCCCACCTTTCCAAGCCACCTCCTCCCAACCCTTCCCCCCTGCTGCTGCCCCTGCTGCCCCCACCTCCACCACCCCCTGATGCTGCCCCCACCTCCAGCAGCCCCGCCTTGTCTCGGTACAGCTGCCCCAGCTCCCGCTCAGCGCGCACCAGAGCGGCCCGCGCCTCCTCCAGCTGCGGGATGAGAGGGGGCATAAATAGGTCAGTCCAGTTGTTCCTTTCGTTGTTTGGATTTTGGGTTGTGGCTAATTCGGGCAGGGTGGGACGGGCCGGCTACCATGTCTGCACCCCATGCATGGTAAAGAAGCCTCATACATGTCCCACACAGCCCGTCCGTTTCTCCTTCCTCCCTACCCCATACACCTCACCTGCGCCGCTGTGGCTGCCGCCGCCGCCTCATCCGCCGCCGCCAGCCGGCCATGCAGCGCCGCCGCCTCGTCCCGCAGCTCCGCCGCCTCCTTCTCCAGCTGCAGCAGCCGCACCTGGTAGGGGGTAGGGTGGGGGTGGGAGATGGAGAGATGTGGGTGGGGTGGGGTGGGGGTGGGGGTAGGGGGGTAAAGAGGAAACGCTAACGAACCCCGGCCCACCCGCCCCTTCCCTCCCGACTCCCCCGTGTTCCCCCCATCATCTGTTCACACCCCCCTTGTCGCTTATCGCACCACCACCCACCCAACCGGTTTGCTCCCTCCTCTGTACCCGCGGGTTGCACACCCCACCCGGTTCCCTTGGCGAAGTCCTGTCGTACAATCCACCCGGCCCCTTCTCCTTCTCCTATGGTTTGGTATGGTCTTTGACCCCCCACCTCCAGCTCCCTGGAGCGCTGCAGCTCGGAGGTGTAGTCCGCGAAGGGCGCCAGGAAGGGAACCGTCTGGGTGCCGTACAACTGCCGCAACTGCCCCACGCAACTGGCAACCACCCACTCGGGGGCGGTTGCGAGCGCCGTTGTGGTGGTCTGCATTCTTTTGTCGGTGTTGGGATATTAGGGTATATTGCTGCTCCTGCCGCTAACACTGCTTATAAACTCGTGTCGTTGTTGCTACTGCCAATACGACCGCAGCATTGCGCCGTTGCTATCATGCGTGTGGGTCTAGAGCGGTCGGGACTGGGGAGCAGGCCGTAGCTTATGCGGCTGCTACTGGGATTCTTGTCGTACTGGTGTTGCAGCTGGTCTTGCTTGGGTGAGTGCGCTGCCTAGGACTGGAGGAGCCCAAGCTGCTGTTGTTGTTGGTTCGCTAGGGGGGACGCGGCAGGGCTCCTTGCGTGCTTTGCAAACAGGTCAGGTGGCCTCCCCTGGCAGTCGGACCGCGGAGGATGCTCGCACGCGGTTGCTGCTGTTGCTGTTGTTCACGGTTGCGGTTGCGGTTGCGGTTGCGGTTGCGGTTGCGGTTGCTGCGGCTTCTGGTGTAGCGCTTCGTTGCTGCTGCTGCTGCTGCTGGTTGTTACTGAGCTGGTACAGAGCTGCTCCTGATGCTGACTTCGACGACGGCAGGTTTCCTGGTACCGCTGCTGCTGCTGTAGGTGGGGCATGTGGAGTGGAACAACGTGGGAAGGTAGGGAAGACGTGATGGGGGCCGGTGTAGGTAGGGAGTAATAGGTGCTGTAAGTTAAAGGCCGTGCAAACAGAAGGGAAAGGAAGGTGCATGCAGGGGTGGGGGAGAGGAGCTCTTGGGTGTCATCGCCAGCCAGGAAAAGGAGGAGGGGGACTAGGGCCTTGAGGCTTGGGGGTTGCGGGTGCAGGATGAGGGCGTTTGGGGCATTCCAACAGGGACCGATGTGCCTCCCTAAAACATGTTCGATTTTTATAGCTGCAATCGGCCCACCTGAAGATGAGGTGCAATGCTAAATAGTGGCCTAGGGGACGCTTACAGGTTTCTTGTTAGGTTAACATAGATGAACGTGCAAAGAAACAATTGCCATCAGTGATCGTCTTCGTCTTGTGTAATAATCTGACGAGTGGACTGGGAATTTTGCCGAGTGCGAACTGCGAAGAGCCCTGCCGTGCGCTAGACGTACGCCTGCCCTGACATGCAAAGAGGTTGCATATCCAAGCATGCGAGATCATTTACAGGCCGTTACCTCGAAGCTCAGTTGTTTGCTGTTCTTATTTCATAGCAGGGTTACAGTACAGGTTGGCAAGTGTATTCTCATTAACAGGTGCCTTCATGTGGCAAATGGGCAAGGCAGCTAGCAACTTTCAGGCATAAAAACATAGCTACAACAAATGTTGCGGCACGCCCGGGATTGGCTTGGAATGCTTTAGTTTAGGAGGTGGTTCGGGACCATGGAGGGGCGAGCAGATGCCCCTTTGAACGGTAAACAGGACGAACATGCGCCAAATCACTGGCAGAACTTTCCTGCGGGTCTTCGGCTGCTGGTGGTGGACGACGACCCGGTCTGCCTCAAGCTGGTTGAGCAAATGCTGAGGAAGTGCTCTTATGAGGGTAAGCGCTCGTCAGAGATTGTAATTTCACTTCATTAGGAGAGAGTTGGATGTTTGACAATTTGTCCCCGCGCAGTCACGACTTGCGCCAACGCCACCATGGCGCTGAGGCTCCTACGGGAGAAGAATACAGAGTACGACCTTGTCTTATCTGATGTCTATATGCCAGGTGCGTATTGACACTGCTCGCTTGCCTGCGCTTAAAGGAGTACAAGGGTGAATTGCGGATGACCCTTTTACCTCAGACATGGACGGCTTCAAGCTTCTGGAAGTAGTGGGCTTGGAGATGGATCTTCCCGTTATAAGTAAGTTGTCGGATACCCTACTGACGTTCGTATGCATGGTCCTGAGACGTTTGGGTTACCCATGCCGCAGTGATGTCGTCGAACGGTGACACGAGCAATGTTTTCCGGGGCGTGACGCACGGCGCTTGTGATTACCTTATCAAGCCCGTACGATTAGAGGAGCTCAGAAACCTCTGGCAGCATGTCGTTCGGCGTCGTCGGCAGGTAAGACCGGACAATGCCGTTACAGTAGTCGCTGCCTGCGGGACCACCCTCGACCCCTATCCCAAATCTGCATATGCTTACCAACAACTCTCCACCATGCCCCCTCCAAACGTATGTCCCCACCTGTCCACCTCCTGATACCCTCATGCAGCACGCTCAGGAGGTGGACAGCGACGAGCAAAGCCAGGAGCGGGATGAGGATCAAAGCCGCAACAAACGGAAAGCGGACGCAGCTGGCTTCCTACACGACCAGGTACGCCACCCCGCCAATGCCCCGCACCAATGCCCCGCCTTTTCGACAGAAAGGCCACCCCAGCCACCCATAAGCATGATCTGTTCCAAGCCTGTTCCAAGCAGTCATGCTCTCCCGCTCGCCCCCCCTAAGCACACACACTACCCAGCTAGGAAAACCCCCTCCCTCTTTTCCCGTGGGGGCATGCCTCCGCGCAACCCACCCCACCGCCCCCTTCCACTCCCCCTTCCCTCCACCTCCTTCTCCCTCCCTCCTTTCCCCAGTATCGTGGTGGCCTCAACGGCGGCGGGGGCTCGGGCGCAGCGGACGAGCTGGGGCTGGACGGCGGGTCTAACAAGAAGGCCCGGGTGGTGTGGAGCGTGGAGATGCACCAGAAGTTTGTGAATGCGGTCAACCAGCTGGGGATAGACAGTGAGTGGGGGCGGAAAGAAGGGCGGGAGGAGGGGTGGGACGCTCGCCTAGTCCAGCAAAAAAAGAGGGGAAAACTGGATGCCGGATGCCCTACTCCACCCCCTATCATCTCGCCCATCCACGTCCACCCTCCCGCTTCCGCTCCAACAAGCGCTCATGCAGCCACCCATTATACCCTGCTTACCACCCCCACCCGCACCCCCGCTACACACGCAGAGGCTGTGCCTAAGAAGATCCTGGAGATCATGGGCGTGGACGGCCTCACGCGCGAGAACGTCGCCAGCCACCTGCAGAAGTACCGCCTCTACCTGCGGCGCGTGTCGGGGGTGCACCAGCATGCGGGGCACCAGACGCGGCCCCCACCCAAGTCCTCGCCCACGCCGCCGCTACCGCAAGGTCAGCCCCTGCCCATGCAGGCCCCCACCGGCCTGCAGCCGCCGCCGCCACAGCAGCAGCAGCCATCGCAGCAGATAGCCAACGGCGGTGTCAGTCCTTCAGCAGGAGCTGCAGCAGCAGCCATGGCGGGGGGTGGGCAGCAGCCCGGCGGCCCGCAACCCCCAGGAGCTGCCCCCAGCATGGCCCAGATGACCGGCGGCGGCGCTGACGACGGTGTGAACAGCATGGCAGTGGCGGCCGTGGCGGCGGCGGCTGGGGCGTTCCCTGTTCTGCCCCCGCCTCCGCAGCCCCAGCCGCACCCCCCGCCTCAGCACCAGCCGCACCCTGCGACGCTGCTGGCAGCCAACCCCATGATGGCCGCGGCTGCGGGCCTGAACCCGCTGCTGGGGGCCATGGGCGGTCTGGGCGTGGGGCCGCTGGGGGTGGGGCCGTTGGGGCCGCTGAATGGGCTGCCGCTGCCCGGCATGCAGCCGCCACTAGGTGAGCTGGTGTGGGGGAGAGGGGCATGGAGCCGGCGGGAGAGCAGAAAGGAGGAGGCTGCATGTCTTTATGACGGTTGATGCGTCTTTGGGGTTCGCAGGTTGAGCGGGGGGGTGCGTGCAGGAATATGCTGTTAGCGCTGCCGTACCGGACTGCGCGGTAAGCTGCTTGTGTATACGCCGGCTGTTTGCAGGTCTCTTGCCTGGCTTGGCGGGTCCCGGGGGGCAACCTGGGATGGGTCAGCTTGGACCCATGGGTCTTCCTGGTCTGGCTAGCCTGCCCGGAGCGCTGCCGGGCGGCCTGCCCATGAACCCCATGGCTGGCGGGCTGCAGCAGATGGCAGCAGCGAACCTCATGCAAGGTGGGTGGGGGTGCGAGGGGCTATGCGGGGGGGCCGGGGGTTCGGTCTCACATTTATCTCGCAGTCCATCCTGGTCGTATCGTGGCGGTTGTTTAGGTGTCCTTGCCCTTCACATACCCACCTGCTACTCAACCCTGGAGGAGAGAGGGGCCGCAGCCTCGTTGACCCACTAGCCCGAGCAGCGTTGTCCTCGCACCGCCGTAGCAGCAACTCCTGCGGCCGTGCTTGGGCCGAGAGTGTGATGCCACCTTATTGCTCCCCGGCTTGCTGTGGCTGCATGCAGGCATGGCAGGCGGCATGGCTCAGCTCCCTGCGTTGGCGGTGAACGGTCTCATGGGGCCCTTGCCAGGTGAGGCGGGGTAGGGGTCACCCGAGCATTGTTTGCTTCGTAGGAGAAGTAGGATGACCGGGCGCAAACGTAATGCCGCACACAGACAACGCATGGGAACGCTGTGCGAGCGTCACGGGTGTGGATACATCGGGGCGTCAGCTGGTCTTTTGGCTTGGCCTTTGTATGGTCAATTGCTTTCCGTGGACTGATCGAGTCGTGGCCATCTGGTCAGGTTCCCAGCTCCTTAGTCCTTACGTGCTGTTTCCGTGCCGCCCTTGTTTCCGTGTGCTGCATGCACAGGCGTTGGGCTGACCCCCGGGCCCCACCAGCAGCCCATGCTGCCCCCGCAGCATCAACAACAGCTCGCGGAGCTGCAGCAGCAGCAACAACAGCAGCAACAGCAGTTGCAACAGCAAGCTAACCTGCAACAGCAGCTGTCAATGCAGTTACAGCAGCAAGCGTCGTTACAGCAACATGCCTCGCTACAACAACAGCTGTCTATACAGCAGCAGCAACAACAACAACGGCAGCTTCAACAGCTGCAGCATCAGACGTCTTTGAACCGCTTGTCCTTGCAACAGCAGCCGCAGTCGCAGCAGCAGCAACAACAACAGCAGCACCAATCACCGCAACTCCAGCAGGCTCAGCACGGCAGCCTGGCGCCCGCAGGAGCATCACCACACCTCCACGCCTTGCCCCAGCTTTCGCAACACCAGCAGCAGTCGCAGCAGCAGCAGCTTAGCTCAACTCTTGGCGTCATGCCCGGCGCTGCCGCTGCCCTGCATGCAGCCTCGCTCCAAGCACAACACCCTGTCCATGCAGACGGCAGTTTGGCCACCGCCGCGGCGCAGGCCAGCCTGCCTTCGGACCTGATGGGGGTGGGGCTGATGGATGTAAGTGGCAGGGGCAACGTCAGCAGCAATGGTTTTGGAGCTCGCGCCAGAGGATCGGTGCAACAGACCCATGGGACGGTACCCGGCCTCGTGGACACCAATATCTTGCTGGACGGTGAGGATCCCTCCGACATTGCTGCCGTATTCCAAGAAATGTACGGCAATGGCGGCGGCGCGGGAGGAGGCAGCGGTCCGGGCGGCGGCGGCGGCACTAACGCAGCCGCAATGGCGGTAGCAGCCATGCCCGGGGGTCCTCGCGGGCATCATTTGGGAGCGGTCGGGATGTTGGGTGTGGCTGGGGACAGCGGAGGGCTGATGGCGGTGCCCGACCCAAATCGGGGGGTCGTCATGGAGGATGACTTTTTCAGTTTCCTGCTGAAGAACTGATGGGGGCGTGTCCCGCGTGTGGTCTAGGGGCTGGTGCTGCGCTTTGCCGCAGGCGCTGTGTTGACCACGGTTGGGCCGCAGCTGTTGTTCGTAGGCACGCGGCTTGGAGCGTCCCACGGGTCGTTCCACGGGTCAGTGGTGTCCTGGCGCCCGGCTGCTGCCATGTGGAGCGCATCCACTGCTGCTGATGAGTGCACGCTGCTAGGCGGGGGGCTTGCTGACGAGAGGCACAAGCACAAAGAGGAGAGGTGGCTGGTGCTACTGTTGCTGCTGCTATTGCTGCTTCTATTGCTTGACTGTAGTTGAGGACAATTTTAGGTTTTATTGTACGCACTGTGCCGAGTGCCGCGGAGGAGCGCCTGCATCTCTTCATCATCATGAGGGCCCTGGGCCCTGTGTCCTGCTACAGTCGGGAGTGCATCGGAGGCGGCGGGAGTGCGGGTATGAGAGCGGGCCACTGATGCGGCTGCATGAGGCTGGTGATTACGTAGGGAGAGGTGTGTCATGCGTCTTGCGCGATGCTGCTGCGCCACTGATGTATCGTGTTCCGTGCTAGGCTGTGCTACTCGGTGCCATGCCAAGCAGCGTTTTTTGGTGCTTGCCGGGCCTTGCTGCTATCTGCGCATTTTGTCAGTGCCCCACCCCGCAATGCCTGCTTGGGTTGGTGGCTGCGCTATTGAGCTGAAGAGTGTGTGACGTGAGGGAGGGTCGCGGGGTGATGAAAAGCGAAGAAGCTGTCACTTCTCATATCAAGGGTACGAGTGTGATTTACTCTGACAGTGAGAGGAGAAGTGTGCCGGAGAGGGAGGGCAAGCATTGTCGCGCTTGTGGTCGAGGGAGAGGCGAGGCGTGGTGCTGTTGGCGGTTGGGTTGGTTGTTTCGAGTAACCTTACCTAACTGCGTCGGCGCGGAATTGACCAGCCTCCGAGTTTGGATGACCCATGGGTCGTCTAGGCTGCTTTAAACGTAGACATGCCCCTATGGTGCTCTGGGGTTGGATCCCGATTTCCTTGCTTTTTATGTTTTCCAGGAATGCATTCGGTGAAATGATCTGTCGTGAGGAGTGAGGAGGGCACCGTCGTGATTGAGAGCCGGGACGTCCAGAGGAGGGAGCCCAGTGCCCATTGAGTTGCACGCCGCTGCCAACTCCATGTGTCTTTGCATGGCGGATGGCGACTCCATATTGAGGAGTAGGGGCCAATGGGTCCGCAAGAATGTTTAGTGTTTAATAATCTATATGCTCTCTCGTTTTTTCCTCGCTTGAGTAGGGGTTGCGTGATATTGCCACGGTACTGTATGTGTGTGTTCCAGGACTTGAATGAGCGGAAAACGCTATTGGGCGGTCGTTGGTCTTGGCGGCTGGTCACACGGCGTTGTCGTGGCGCTGCTGAGGTGCGCTGGAGGTATCTGCTGGAGTAGGAGGCAGGCAGGTAGGCACGGGAACAGGCACTGAACAGAAACATGGATGGCGCCTTTTGGCGATACATGTACAGCAGGTGGGTGATGGCGTGGGGGCTCGAAAAGGTGTGTAACAGAGATCCTCAGTCCTCGTAGGAAGACCCACGGGTCACTGCTGGTGTGTGGCTAATGCGCAGCTGAGGGCAAACTTTGCGCTGAGGGGCTAAGCTGAAGCTTCCCGGGCCGGAGCCTGGAGAGGACAACAGACCCGCGGGTCGGTTGGTTCCGTGTCATGACGGATCAACTCCCCGCTAGCTGCGTTCCGGCTAACAGACTTCTCTGGGTGAGCAGCAGGCAGCGTAGTCGGGTGGAAGGTTGCAACGGTAGTGCTTTACCCCTGTTGTTGCGTGCCGAGCCCGGCATAACCAGTTTTGAAAGTGCTGCGCGTTAAGTGGGGAACTGTGCGTGTGAGTGGGAGGCAAGACCAATGTGCAAAAGGAAGGCAAAGCGGTAACAACGCATGCGGGATGTTGAGCCCTCAGAGCTGCCAGGCGGAGAAGTGCTGTTGACGCGGGAGTGTGCGGCATTGCACCGTACGGCACTATGCGGCAGCTGGAAGCTTTCTGAGGGTTCTGACAGGACCTGGGGTTTGGAACTTTGGATGGATGCGTCCAGAAGGGAACCCCTGCGATTGGCGTCATGCTTTGCCTATTCTATAGCTTTGCCTGGTAGGTTTAGTCTCTAGCCTGTGTTGTGTCGTCTTCGTTAAGCGCTTCTATGCCCGTCTGCGCACCTCGCGAGCGATGAGGACTCTACTTCGTTCAGTGGCTTGGAGGGCTGCAAGCGTGACGGTCGTTAAACGTGTGAAAAGCCAATTGAGCTGCAGGACTGACCCTGACCCTTTGTGAAGTAGGAGGCGCTGCCAAAGTATGTAGTACGTAATAAATGTTTTCACGTTGGTGTGGGGACGTGTGTGTGACACTGTGTGGGGGAAGGTGTATGGAGGTTAAACGAGGGCAGGCAGGGAATGAGGGAGACAGCAGGCGGCATGGTTTCATTCCGGGCATGGGCTGTATCACTCGAGGGATTGCTGCACGTTTGCGTTTACTGCTTGTGTGTTGACTTTATTTGTCCTGCCTTTGGTAGGGCCTGCCGTGGTGAATGACCTCTGGCCGTGTTAAGAAGACGCGTACCGTATGCACGCCCTAACGAGCCTTAGGAGCAGTTTTCCAGGTACCTTGTAGTTGTGTTTGCTTGGTCAGAGCCTGGCCTGGGAGCAGTTTTTGAGACATCCGCATACGCCCTGGGCGTGAGTCCTTGAGTTTGCGAGTGAGGCTCCCAGAAGTGAAGCGTTGTTGAATGATGTGACACATAAGGAGTGGAGGACGTGCGCGTGTGCGGTAATGCAGAGGCCATGGAATGGAGGCGAAAAAGTGGGGCCTAAACTGGCAGCAACTGGCTACCATTGAGACATAAATTGCCGTACTCAGTCATGCTGCCACAGGGGTTTGCTGCTGCTGGGTAAGTGCTTCTGCGGTACGAGGCAATGTGATATGTAGGGCCTGTGGTAGCAGGCATGGTGGCTTGCGAGGCTGTAGTGTGTTTAAGATCGACTGGCGTCTCCATTGCGTCTCACAGCTCTCACTACCTAACGTCGCATCTAGGGCTACAAGACTGACGAAGTGGGGTGGGGACTTGTGTCGCAACACACGAAACCTCGGCCTTACCCACGCAAGAATCCTACGTTCTGTAAGAACAGGAGTTACCGGTATGTTCCAGCTTTGCGCGCGACAATGCATGCTCTGTGCGCAAGTCTGCAACAAAACCCAAAACTTGGCCCAAGTAGTCGGTTTGCAAACGCCGGGGCTCTGCGGAGTTGCCATGTATTGGATGTGACGCAGATTTGACAATGTGGTTGGTCGCGAGAGGGCCATGGCCCTTGCGCTTAACCTTCCATCAAGCACACACTTTCAGCTGGTATTCCGGTTGTGGCCAACGTCACGAGTGCAATGTAATGCAAATGTTTCCGTAAGTGGCCCAATACGTTGTGTGCGAGTAATGTCAGTAATAGCAGTAACAGCGGAAACGCATGGAACATGCCCCTACTGTTGAGGGTACAGTTGGCCTATCCCCTTATGCAACCGGCAGAAGCCGCATGATGTAGCAAGGAATTTTCTTTCACAGGTATGCAAGTAGTTGCATAGCAGGTGGAAGGTGGCGTTTATTCAAGACGTGTCCTTCCGGCTCCGAAAACTTCCGGCCTAACTCAATCTACGAGCGCGCCTATCCATCTTCAATGAATGCCCGCCTTCGTCCTCTTTGCATAGTTCTCATTTCTTCAGAGCTTGGGCGCTGCCTTTGGCAAGCTTTGCCAGCTCGACTAACACCGTCTCACCACTTCCTCTACGCGGCACACGCGCCTAGGAGCGCGGCTGCGGTATCTAGACCCTCTTCCAGGCGAGTTCGGTATTTGATTCAGAAACGGTTTCGCGTCATGCGCAATGTGAAATATTTGGCGCTTATGACTGGCGCGGATAATGAGGCGCGGCACCCTCGAGGCATGACTGCCAAACCATCGTTTTCACGGTGCATTGTTTTACCCACGTGTCGACACCATCGTTGCATGCTTATCGTTTTTTGGCTCACTGCGGGCGGTGCGCGGTAGGCAGGCAGCGGTTGGCCTTGAGGCCGCGTTGATGCTGAGGGACTTGACGCCTTCCTCATGTCACCATTGTTAACACGAGTATCTTTTTGTGTCAAGTCTTGGCGCGAATGACTGCCCGGTTTCGACCGCGCTCTTTCGAGTACCGCTCGGGAAAACTTAGCCTCTAATTATTATTGCATTCTTCTCCTCATTTTGAAATGTTTGCTCCTTCAGGCTTGAAGCGCCGCGGAAAAGCGCAAGTTGCGGTAACAATGCCGCCAGCACCTTCAGCTCATGAGTCTGTGCTGTCTGCGTTCTTCCTTACAACGACAGTAGCTCCTCTTTCAGAAAGGGACTGCAACGGCAACGCAATTTGCCCCGCTCTCAGCAAGGCGCCTGCTGCCCTGGCCTTTCGTCGCTGCGAGTCCTTCCTCGATGCAGAGGACGCATGCATGGCCCTTCCTGACAAGGCGTGCTTCCTAATTCCTGAAGATAGTTACATGCCGGGCCAGGAAAACTGCGCAGCTCCGTGCGCTCCGGCTGGGCCTTCCATCTCCGGACGGTCCATCTGCCCCTACCCGACCTCGGCACCCGCCTTGAACCCCATCGGGACCTCACAGCAAGAACCTCGCCATCAACACCCTTCCATCACGGCCTCCTGCTCGCGTCCTCGCCTGGTGACTCCCTTCGCCATGCTGGACCCGAACATGATGGGCGTCCTGGCTGGCGACGAGGAGTTTGCGGCCGCGTCGGTGTGCTTTGAGAAGGCCGCGTTGGCTCTGGAATTGGTCCAGCGGCCTTCCATGGCTCCTCCTCAGCACCAGGAGCAGCAGCAACGGCACGTCGATCGGTGTCAATCGTACCACTGTGCTGGCTCGGTTACGGAAGAGGTTCCATGCAGCCTTGCTGCGCACCTTGCCTTGGATTCCGACCAGCAACAACAACAACTCTACTTTATTGAGCGCGGCAGCTCTCCGGCTCCTTCTCCTCCCGCCACAGCTGTCGCCGGCATGCGAGGAGCTGACTGCTTTAACGAGCCCTTCAATGCGGGCGTTAGTTACGAAGGCACAGAGGCCGTCCGACCGGCCGCTGGGTCCAACTACATTCCCGAGTGCTGCAGCAACGACAACAACAACAACCCAGATGGGAGTCGCGTAGTGGACGGTGGGGTGACTGATAACACAGCTCAGGCCGCCTCATCCATGCCGCCGCGCGCTGGGAGCAGCTGCAGCAGCATTGACAACAACAACGTGGCCGTCAACAACGCGAACGGCGTCATGGGCCCTGTCGTACAGGCCCCCAGCGGCAACGGCAGTCACGCTGGCGGCGACGGTTGGCCGTACCAACCGTACCCATACCAGCCGTACGGCGTGGTCGGCGCGCCGCCAGATGTGTTTGCGTCTGTCGTTGTCGGTCCTGGGTCCGTTGCTTCTGCGGCAGCTGTGGGGGAGCAGCTGCCGGTTTGCTTGCCTTCTGCGGCTGCTGATGCTGCGGCTGCGGCTGCTGCACCGGTGCCTGCTGCGCCCCTTCCGAAGGCCTTCCACCACAAGACCGGCGGACCTTGCGACCATTGCGGAGCTACAGGTGCGCCCCCTAGAGTAGTCTGTGTACCTGCCACAAGCTGTTCACTTGGTCTGGGGATTTGGGTCACCTGGGAATGGGTCAGCGAGCTTGGTGTGTGCGCACTGCATGGCCGCTGCAATCTTGATCCTCTTTTTTCATCTGGGTTTTGTCATTTATCGTGGTAACGCCCGTTATTCTGGTTCTTCAGGTTTCGTGTTGCTATGCACGCGCTAGTGAGGCCTTGTTCCTTACCTGTTTCTGTTTCCTCCCCTATTCCTCCCCCCGTCTCGTCCTCAGAGTCTCCACAATGGCGTCGTGGCCCGCCCGCCAAGCCCATGCTCTGCAACGCATGCGGTACCCGCTACCGTCGTACCAACCAGCTGGGAACCCCGGCTCCGTACACGCCGGCCGGACGAGCTGCTGCGGCCGCTGCTGCGGCGGCTGCCGCTGCCGCCGCTGCGGCGGCTGCGCCGCCGGCCCCCTCAGGCCGTCGCGGCTGCAAGCGCGACGGCTCGTCGTGGGGCGGTTCGACCGCCAAACGCGGTCGCACGGCGTCCTCTTACTGAGGAGGGTTAACACGCTGGTGGATCCCGCCGGGGCATGTGTACGGCGACGCTAGGCGGCTGTTGGGCTATGGTAATGTGGGTTGAGCGGCTTTTGCCTCCGCAGCTCAAGGGAAGGGAAGGCGGCTTTCGTGAGGGGGCGTAAGTTTACATCTGATGTTATTGCGGTGGGAGAGCGCGCCATGAGTACCGACTGAGGGGCTGTTGGGCTCAATGGTGGTGTGTTTGGATGGTGAGCTGACAGCAATGGGGTACTACCCATCCATCGTTTATCCCACCCATTTTTCGTTACCGTTTGTTGTTGCTTTGTGGCGTGCATGCCTGACAAGGTGCCAACGTTGATGATGTGGGTTGTCCTAGTCGTCCGCCTGCCTGCGTCCTTTGACCTCCGTGCGCGTGCGGCGGGATGTGGGTCACAGTGCTTTTGGCTGTTGTTGCATGTTCAGTCGGGCTCAGTTGGGCTGGGGGCATGCTTAGCTGTGTGCAGCTGCAACAGCAGCAAGTGCCAGCCAACGGCTACTACTGGGGTCTTGCACTTCTGGCGAAGTGCGGCGTTAATGATGACGACGAGAGCTATGCACAAGGCAACTTGGGCTGGATCCTCATGGCGCCATTTGTGGTGGTTGTACTGGTGGTAATGGGGAGGAGCGACGGTGTGTGGGGTGAGGTTGGATGATTCCGTGCAGTATCGTGAGGTGCAGTATACGGCCGAGGGTCGCCTTGCCTCTCCGCCGTAATGCATGGGAGCTGGCATGAGCAGAAAAGAGTGCTGTACAACAACATTGTCGTGTGTACACCTTTCTGAATTTCAAAACAACAAAAAGTCATATGTTTATACCTCGGTACAACAACAATAAAACACTACACGCAAGACGCGGTTTTCATGGTGGGTTGGATGGTTGGTACGATATGGCTGTGTCGTACTTGTACTGTATATACTGCCGAGTATGGTGAGAGGAATGGTAGATACGGCACGGTAGTGGTTACGGCTTGGGGCGCTTGTGCATAGGCACAGCAGTCTGCCTGAGGATAAAACACAGCATGCTGGTTCACCGCTGGTGGTATGCTGATGCATGCACGCACGCTCCCACGCAGGTTGCTTTTGTGTGTTTGCGAGTCCACGCCTTGCGTGCTTTGCGCTGGCGTTTGGCTCCGCTATCTGTCGCGTAGCATGCGTGGCATGTACCCTTTTGACTTTATTGGACGGCGGCTGAGTACCTCTGGCTACTCTGGGCTTGCTTTGTGTGCTTTGTCTTGTCAATTTGCCAAAGAGTTTGGCGCCAAAAGTGTGTAGATATGTACGGGACGTATGTGTGAGAGGCTTGCTGGTAACGGCGCCATTAGTGCGGAGAGTAAGAGCTCGCACTTCACGCTTTGCAGTGCCGTGGTGTGCTGTGTTGGTTGAGAAACATGTTGTTGCTGCTCTTGCAAAAATACATTTCTCGTGTTACGATGCATATAGTCGGCATTACATGTGAAATGTGCCATTACGTTTGTGGTGTTCGTGCGCGTCTTGCTAAAAATGCTTCCTCAAAAATTGGTAAAAAGGTTTGTTGTGCCCCATATCAAAAAAGGCTGGGTGAGGTTGCGGCGAATCGTCGTCTGTGGCGTGTGGGTTGCAAGATTTAGGCAGTTCGGGTACGGCAAGGTGTACGGGTTAGAGTTGTAAGCACATACGGGCAAGCAGGGCTTTACGGCAGAATTCTGTAGAAAGGTCTTGCCTCGTCGCATGCTGTTAATATGATTACAGGTGCCCGCGATTTCCCTCGGAACCCTTTTTGTGTCTCTGGCGTGTTCGTGCTTGGGAGTGCGTCCTGACAGGAAATGTTGGCGCCATGACTCCGTTTCAGAGTGTATCCAGTGAGAGGAGGGGTCAGGAGAATAGAATGAACGTACAGGGTTCGAAGTTGGACTTTGTTATCAGGGTTTCGGGGTAACACGCCGGCCGGACACAGGAGGGCCCTGCCCCCATCGCTGGCTAGTTGAATACCACTGGCAGTTGGTTAATTCTTCACTTGCTCTGCAATGATATGATCTCTGTGCATTCTTCTGTGGTTGTCGACCCGTCTCGCGCCGGTGATGTAAGGCGTGGTGATGTTTGGCGGTGAAAACATTTTTGCTGGCGTATACTTGGATTCCGTACGGATGCGCAGCCTGGATTCACCAAGTACGGCTGAACGCCTGCAATGGTGGTTATTGCGGCCTGTTTGTTTAAGGGATTACGGCGCACGACTTGAGTTATGCTTCGTGGGTTTGAAGTGGGAAGGTTGTTCTGCCGCCATCCGGATCTACGGGAGTCGTTGTTTGGATACGGGAAGCTGTCTGGAGGATGTTTCGTTGGTGAATGTTGCCGTCGGCTGTCGTTTATGTATGGCAGTGCCATCTCGCTTACGCACTCTACAACGGGCGCGCGATTGCTTGGATAAGGATGTGACCGTGTGTGGCAGATGGCCGCGCGGTGGATTCGATACGTCGTTTACGAGCTGTAATGATGCCTGACAATCAAACCATCGCCTTTTCATGTCCAATCCACACTTCATGCCCAAGCGCTTGCATGTTGGTCAGCCCTTGAACGCGCTTTACAATCCGTTAGTTAGTTTGCTTGGCATGCTCCGCACGGGACGCGCTGCAAATGCATTCAGAAGTCATGCCTCTGGTTCTTGTTCTCCGGCCTGCTTATGTATCTGCTTAGCCAGCGCATACGCGCATTTCCAGCAAAGTCCTTCCAGTAACGTCTACTGCAACCCCCGGGAAAAGAACATCTGCTCGCGGTTGTCGCAAGCGTGGTGCTGTCAGTCTCTTACAGCACAGTCGTATAAAACTTGCAATTAAGCTTTACAAATGATACTCCAACATGTGCCGGCGCTCAATGCAAAGCGCATCGTCCTTGCATCTGGCAGCCCACGCCGCCGCGAGCTGCTAGGAAATTTGGGCTTGAAGTTTGAGGTGCGAAACGTTTGTAATTGCTTCGCACTTAGTAAAAACATAATTGCACTGCGTTGACGCGTGACTACAGTCACGGTAGCTAGCCGTCCCGTCTTGCTGTCTTCATCTTCTGTAACCAATACAGGTCCTCGTCTCTACCTTTGATGAGAAGCTGCCCAAAGATCGTTTCTCATGCGGCAGCGATTATGCGCTGGAGACGGCGCGCCATAAAGCGCTAGATGTGGCGGAGATGTGTCGCGTCCGCAGCACCCCGCAACAGCAGCAGCAGGGGCAGGGGCAGCCCGAGCGGCCAGTGGACCTCATCATCTCGGCGGATACGGTGGGGTCGCAGGGCTCGGGGAGGGGAGGGGCGGAGGGCTCGGGGAGGGGAGGGGCGGAGGGCTCGGGGAGGGGAAGGACGGAGGGGTCAAGAGCGGGCGGCGTCCTGGCCACCGGCTGGGTAAGGCCCTTCGGAGGGGCGTGCAGGGGTGGGCCGCGTGAAGGGTCGGGGGGGGGCCCGGCGGGGGTCGCTGCAAGGTGCGGAGGTGGAGGTGGAGGCGGTTGGCAGCCGCATTGTTCGCTGTGAGGGCTCATCGAAGGATGCTTGTAGGGGGATGCCAGAGGAGGGAGGTGGGCTGCGCGAGGCGGGACGAACAAGGACGAGCAAGGACACAGCAGCCGCCAAGTACCGCTCTCTTTCGTTGAACGTAACCACAAACGGCCAACCGCGGCCATCTGTACTTAACCGCGTAGGTTGTTGAAGCTAACGGTGTCATCCTTGAAAAGCCGGATGACGCGGAACACGCCTTCCAGATGCTTTCCAGGTTAGTCATCACCGGTATTGTGTTTGCTGGTCATTGGGCGGGAGGAGTTGTATTCAAGCCAAGCCGCGTGTGAACCGGGGACGCCGCCCCACCTAGGCTGGCCTGGTCCATCGTGGGCTCCAACGGCCAGCAACAGTCAGCCGATGGTGCCAGTGCAGGACCAGGCCGTGGTGGGGCGGCGTCAGTGGTACCGGGTGCTGCTGAGGCCGCTGCCGGGGCCCAGCCAGGGTCTCCGCCGGCTGCTGAGGCCGCTGCCGGGCGGGCGGGAGCGGCTGAGTCCCCGGCATATGACCTCGCCCGCGGGCAGGCGGCAAGACCAGGATGAAGACGTAGGCCCGGTCTACGCGGCACCCAACGCGGCACCCAACTATATGACGGTGGACGAGACCCTGCGGATGGACCCCTTCCTGGCGCCCGCGCGGCTCTACTGTCCTTAAATCCCTTCCCAGCCCCTCTCCCCAGCCTTCCTCCCAACCCCTCCATCATAGCCCGCTCCCCCTCCCCCTCGGCTTGTTTGCTAGCCTCATTCAACACATTGGGTACCGGTATTCTTCTTTCCCACCCCCCCTCTGCATGTCAGTCTGAGTGGGCGGCAACACCAGGTGCACACCGGGGTGGTGCTGGTGCTGCCCGGGGAACCAGGTGGGGCGGGCACGGTGCCGGCAATACACACCTGCCGTATAAGTGTCGTACACATAGTTCTTGTCCTCCATGCCGTGCACGTGTCGTACACATGTGCGGGTTTGTGTATGCACATGCACATGCACATGTTGAGGACATGGGCGGGGGGGGGGGTCGTGTTTGTGTCTACCACAGGGTTTCCCTACCCACCAACCCACGCTACCCACCAACCCATTCGCTTTCCCCTCCGTCTGCCCCCGCTCAGACCCCTCCACGGGTCAGCCCCCGCTGGTGCGCTGCTTCAGCTCCACCACCCGCGTCACCTTCGACCAGCTGCCTGAACAGGCCATCCGGGCGTACATCGAGTCTGGTGGGTGCGACGGGTGCAGTGCAGCGAGGTGGTGTAGCAATGTGCTCTGGAGTTGCAAGCACAGCTTGGTTTGCGGGGGTGTACCGGCAGCAACAGCTGTCATGGTAATCTATACAAACTGTTTGTTCCGTCCTCTTCTCCTCTTCTTCTACCACTGCTCGGAACCCCAAACCCACCATTGCTCCCCCCGCCTTCCCCCTCCCCCATGCGTCCCCCACTCCAAAGGTGAGCCGTACGGCAAGGCCGGGTCGTACGGCATCCAGGGCGCTGCGGGCGCCTTTGTGGTGGGGCTGGAGGGCTGCTACTTCAACGTCGTCGGTTTCCCGGTGCACAGGTGGGATGGGTTGGGGTGGGTTGGGCGGGACAGCCCAGTCTGAGGGGCATGGAGGTAGTCTGTGCTGTGCGTTTAGGACGGTAGGGGGTAGCAGTCTACTCGCCTGCGCTTCCACCCTACCACTGCTTCCCTCCTCCCTCCCTGCCTACCCCCCGGGGTAACCCAGCGCAGGTCCCGCTGCAATCAACAACGCCCGTCTACCTTTTCTGACCCCACCCCCGCCTCGCACAAAAAAGCAGCCCACTTCCCCAGCCTCGCCCGAACCACCCCTTTGCCTGCAACCCCGCAAACGGGCCCCCACCCACTCAGTTTTCCTTGTTTTTACCCACTCAGGTTCTGCTCGGAGCTGTCTGTGTTGATACGCGAGGGGCGACTACAGCTCTAGATGGGAGTGTTTGGAGTGCGGACGGGGAGTTTGCGCTGCCTCCTTGGCTTCGACGGGGCTATGTAGGTGCAGGCTTTCTTGGTTGCTTGGATGGAAGGGTGGAAGGGGGAGGTACGGAGGTGAAGGCAAACATGAAACAGGAGGGGTGGGGTCGAGGGGAGGAGGCGGGAGCAGGGCCTGTGCGCTCTTGGACGGTGTCAGACTGGCAAAACAGACGGCTGGGAAGCCTTGTAGGGCCTTTGGTTATGTGTGCGCGGGGCTGGGCATCGTGCAGGAGTTGTAGCTGCGTAGGGGACGTGGGCATACGGGCCAGGATTAATGATGGCCCTACGCTACATGTGCTGGACTGCATGTGGTCAGTCACAGGTGGTTTGTTACCAAGAATCATACGGTAATACCAGGGCTGGCATCATTTCCACCCAGCAGCTTATCCCTCGTGCACGCATGGTATGGCGGAATGGAACAGGGGCCCAATCGCTGGCACCCTTCTCCAGGTATGCTGCACCAGCGCAGAGGGCTATCCGACGCACCCGGGCTTGCTATCCCAATTGCTTTGATGTGCAGTTTCTAAGCGAAGTTGAAACTACCCAGATGGTCCCGGTTCAGCGACATGGCAGGGCGTTAACTGCATGTCATTTCACAGTCAACGTCAGCTTTCTAGGAGCGCTTAGGTTGATGCCCACAATAGCACATAGTCAAGAATATACTTCTGTAAGCGTTGCCGGCTTTCGGTTGACATGTATAATACGTCCGCAAAAGCCGTAATGCAATCAACAACGTCGCTCTTCCATCGTTGTGCAGTCGCCGCTCTATGGTTATTATAATACAAACACTTTTACGAAGAAATGGTTTTACCTACAGTACCTACCAAGTAACGCGAAAGTGCACATTTTCTAGCAGCGCAATGGTAGATCGGCGATAACGCGCCTGGCGTTGAAACTTACATTGTAGACTCTTGGCAAGCACCCTGCATACCTAGCTTCGTAGTAGCATAGCTGCTGAAGCTGCCTTCGGGGATGGAGGCTGTGAACAAGTGAGAGGAACGTTTCTCCCAAGGGAGCTGGAGCACGGACTGGGAGGGCGTGCAGGACAGCTACATATACATTGAAAGAAGGTACGTGTCGCCAGTCGTTGGCCGCGGGTGAGGTTTGCTTGGAAGCTGGCGTGTGGACTGTCGACAGGGACGACAAGCACCTCTACAAGGCTAAATATTATGTTGGGGTTGAAACTTGATGCACAGGCACTGCCTAACTATAATAATTAGTGGGGCAGGGCTTTACTACCTTTGCGCGTTAGTCCTCCCCTCGCCTGGATTATTATGGCAGGGTCTATGTGCAACGGACTTGTTATCTTTCTCTGCATTCTGTAGATGTATTTTATTATGCTATAGCTCCCGAGTGTTGGACAAACGTTGTTGCTCTGACCGCGTTGCTCGGTAAGGTCTACAGCACAGGCCTTTCCGCTTACGATATTTGGTGTTATCAGTTACACGTTTTGCGCGAGCTGCAACTGGCCCCACCCTGCGCTTGGCAATGATCAACTGGTGCCCTCGTGAATAGCTGTGCTGGAAGCGATGAAGCCCTTTGCATCGTAACTTTGCAGGATGGATGCGGGAAGGCCCAAGAAGAAGCGGAGCGAGCTTGAGCTGCTCCTCGGAAATGGCGACGCAGGCGGCTTTGGTGCCTTCTCACCCAGGCTGCCGGCGCTGTCCATCTGCAGCCCGACGCTATCAGAAACAACAATAGAAACTGATGAACAGCTTGCTCGTCGACTTCACGAGGAGCTGAATGGCACTCGGGTGTCGCGTCGCGGAAGCAAGGCTGTGGCAGAGGTCCGTCGGGCTCGTACTACTAGGGGAGCAGCTTCCATGGCATGCACGTGTCGAGTGTGTTGGCAGAGGGAGGGACGTTGGGGTTGCGGACTGGCCTGCTGGCCTAAGGCACGCCCGCCTGGCTGCACAGCAGGGAGTGCCTTCAACCGTGGCGTCTCCTACCCCGTTCACTGCTGTGCTACTTGACTCCCCCCATGCACCCCCCTCCATGATCCCATCCTGCCGCTGTCCCTGTACAGGACCAGACACACCTCTCCCCCACAGCGAGGACTGCGGGTTCCCCGCACGCTCGCGCAAAGGCGGACACACAAGGCCCCGCGGGCAAAGCAACAGCACCCCCAGCAGCAGCAACAACAGGGGCCCGGGGTGGTGCCGTTGCGGCGCAGACCTCACTTCCCCCGGGGCCCCGCTCTGCCCCTGAGCCTCCTCCGGTTGCAGCGGCGGACGGCCCTGCACTGGCGGGTGCTGCTGGTGCCGGTGGCGTGGGCAGGGGGCCGGCCAGCGGGGTGGCGAGCGCCACCACGAGTGGGGATGCAGCAGCAGCGGCACCGGCAGCAGCAGCAGCGGGCGAGGCGGCGGTGAAGCGCAAGCGGAACAGTGTGCCTGCGCGGGAGCTGCATCTGCTGCTGCAGCAGGCCTCCTCGACCACCCCAAGGGTGCGTGGGGCATGGGGTATTACCGAGGGAGGGTTTGGGTCGCGAGGGAGCCCTCGGCGGTTCTAGCTCGTGCGCTTGGCGTTGTTTATCACGGGGGACGAAATCCGCAAATCGTACTGCCTTGACGGGCGCCTTGTTGCACCCTCTCATTTCACCCCCCCCCCCAATCCCCCCATCCCACCACCGCCACCTCAGGCTGAAGCCGCGCGTAGTCCCTCACGCAGCGCCCGCGGCAGTGTCGTGGGCGGCGGTCGCGGCAACCCGCAGCCCTCCGCCAACCAGTCCGGCACCGCCTCTGCAAGCGGAATGGCAGCCGACGCGCCGGTGTCGCCCACCGCAGCGGTGTCCCGCCGCGACTCGGACTCAGAGCGTGCGGCGTCGGGTCGGGGTCAGGGCCCAGGCGGATGCACGGGTGCGGGTGCGTCCAACAGTGGGGCGAGTGCGGCGGCAGCAGCCGGACCGGCGGGCGGCTCGGGACCAGCGCCGCGGCCATCCGCCTCCGCGCCCCTGCCCTCACCTCCGTCCTTGCTGCCTCCCAAACTGAAGCAGCGCTACATGGCGGGCCTGAGCAACCTGGCTCCCCCTCAGACCGCTGCCGGCGCCCCCGCCGCGACAGCCTCGGGAGGTCGTAGCACCGCTGCCGCCACCCCCGCTGCCACGACAGCGAATGTTGGTTCCGGAGGTGCTACCCCCGGCGGGGTGCTGTCCGGGGGCGCCTCGGGCGGCTCCCTGCTGAGCGGCGGCAGCGGTGGTAGCAGGCAGTCCTTGGCCGGCGCCAGCCGCCAGACTCCCTCGCAGTCGCAATGCCGGTCGCACTCCCTGACGGGCAGCAAAGCAACAGCAGCAGCTGGTGGTGGTGGTGGTGGTGGTGGTTGTAACCGGGATGGTGTCGCGGGTGCGGCCTCCCATGCGGCTGGGAACTCGCTGCAGGGCTCCAATGTCGCCGCAGTGGCAGCAGTAGCAGGTGCTGCTGCTGCCATGGGTGGCGGCATGGGGGTGTGCAGTGCCACGGACGAGACAGAGAACGATGGGGGGACTGCCGGCTGCGGCGCGGCTGCGGCCAGTGGGGGTGCGGGTGCGGCCATGGGTCCGTCCGCTACCTCGCCCAAGACGGCTGCTGCACCCGCGCCTGGCCTCCCATCCCTGCCGCCGGCTCTCCCACCTTCATCACAGCAGCAGCAGGAGCTCAAGCAACAGCGGTCAGCTGGGCAGGAGGCGCAGCAGCAGCAGCAGCACGGACCCAGCGGCAGCAGCGGCGCTGGGAGCGGTAGCAGTGCTGGGGGCAGCGCCCCACGTGGGGGTTCTGGAAGCGCAGTGGCTCCGCTGAAGGTCCCGAAGCTGCCCATGATCCGGGCGGGCCGGGGCTGGTACCGCGGCCGGCTGCTGCGGGAGTCGCCCGACGGCCTGCGAGTGCTGGTGGAGGTGCCTGGGGCGCCCGGGACCCCGGGCGGGAGCGGCGGCAGCAGCAGCCAGCAACAGCAGCAGCCGTTTTGGCTGCCTGCTGTTAGTGACCGCATCTGGCGGGGTTCATACAAGGGCAAGGATTGGAAGTACCTGGTAGGGTGCATGGGGGGCATGTTGGGAGGTGGGGAGTTATTAGGGATGGTGGTGTGCTGTCTGTGTGCCCGCCCTGTTGGCATGGGGGTCCTAGTTGGGTGGAGGCGCTTGTTAGCTGCAGCTTGGACAAACGTTGAATGCCCTAACGCTTGCCGTGTTTATCTGCCCACTCGCAGGGTGATGGTGCTTGGGATCCCAAGCCCGGCGCCTTCAAGCGCGGCAAGCTGGGCTCCTCCTCCAATGGGCTGCCGCGGCCGCTACCGGCCTGGGCCGCTGGTGGGGGCGCCTCCCTGGCCCAGGACTCTGCAGCAGCAGAAGGGTTGGGAGAACTTAAGGAAGAGCTGAAGTCGGAGGAAGCGGCGGCAGCAGGCGCCAGTGGCAGAGACGCGCATGTGGATGGGGACGCCTCCGTGAGTGCTCGCGCCAAGCGGGAACGCGAGTGGGCTGAGCAGGAGGAGGAGGAGGCGGCTGAGGAGGAGCAGGAGGTAAGGGGTTGGTGCATGGAGTTGCGTTGCGTCCGCGGCTCGGGTGTCCCGGTCCCCATTGTCCTTGTTGGCTAACCCGTATTGTGCCCTCCCCACCTGCCCCCACAAACGCTGTCCTGTTCAGGAGGGCCAGCCCGATCAGCAGCAGCAGTGCCCGCAGCGCTCCTCAGCAGCGGAGGGCCCGGACGCAGGGTGCACCCAGCTCAGCGCTCAGCGGCAGGGCTCCCCGCAGGCGCCAGACGCCTCCTCACCACCACCATCGGAGGAAGGCCCGGCTGACCGGGGCAGCTGCGGCGGCGGCGCAGCAGCAGCAGCCGAGGCAGCTGCGGGTGTTGCAATGCAGGGCGCATGCAACGCTGCTGTGACCGGGTCGGACATGGCGGTTGAGGAGGTCCCGGCTGCAGGGGTCTGCAAGGCTGAGGTGGGGGAGGGGGATACGGCTGGACCGGCGGAGGGCAGCAGCGGTCGCGGCGGTGCCGTTGCAGCGGCGGGCGAGGGCAGCAGCGGTGCGCAGGCGCCCATGCAGCAACAAGAAGGCATGACTGCGGCTGATGCCGGGGCTGCGGAAGTGCAGCCCCGTGGCCGCTCGACGGGCGGAGGCAGTGAGGGAGCAGGCGCCGGGGCGAGCATGAGCGCAAGCGCAGCTCTGGTTGCGGGTGAGGAGGCCCTCAACGCAGCGCCCCGGGCCATGGGTGCGGAGGCAAGCGGTGCGAGCGGCTCCGGCTCTGGCGCGTGTGAGGGGGCGGGTGAGGATGGGTGCGGCTGGGAGCCCGGCAGGGCCTTCCCGCGCACGCATGCGCTGAGGCGCGCCAGGCCGCGTCGGCAGCCGCTTCGCACACCGCTGGAAGGTCTGCTGCCGCTGCTGGACCTACCGCATGTGAACCACCAGCAGCAGCACCCGCAGCAGCAGCACAGGGCGCAGCACTACCAGCACCAGCATGGGGCCTTCACGAGCGGTGACGATTCGGCAGGAGATGCCGACGTGGCGGCGACGGGATCGGACGCAGAGCACGGAGGCAGACGTGGCAGCGACGGCACGGGTGTGCCGTACATGGGCGGCCGGCGTCGTGCAGCCGCCAGGGCTGCGGCGGTGGCGGCGGCGGCAGCGCGTGCGGAGGCTGAGGCGGAGGAGGAGGAGCTTGAGGAAATCATGATGGGTCGCCGGCCGCCGCGTCGGGACCGCTTTAACCCCATGGCCCACCCAAGCCTCAGCAATGGCGTCAGCAAGCCGCGGCACGGCAACCACCACCACAACCACCTGCACCGGTCACGTGGCGGCGCCAAGTCGGATCACCACTTGTACGGAGGCGACAGCAGCAGCGCGCTGGATGACGTGGTGACTGGGGAAGCAGCAGCGGGTGGTGGGGCGTACGGCAGTAGCCAACGTGGAGGCAGTCGTGGGCACTCCCAGCAGCCCCCCGCGCACTTTGGCAGTGCCAACGCGGGTTGGGGGGACGCCGGGCAGCACTGGCAGCAGCAGCAGCAGCAGGGGCAGGACGGCGGGGCAGCGGGAGCGCAGAGCGCTGCGGGGCAGCAGCGGAGCAGGCGGAAGGGTGAGTTGGCGGGGACAGGTTTACCCGGTTGCTGGCGTGCCGCGGTTGTGGAAGCTTGCCGGTAGCGAGGCTTGGAGGGGCTGGTGGGGGCTGGTGGTGACCTCGTAGCCAGGCCTGACGACATGGCTATCCCCGAACGTTTAACCCCCGAAATTTTGTGATATTAAGCTAATATGATCTAGTGTTACTCCGTTGGTGTAAATGTTTAGCTTGCGGACTGACATGCTCTTCGCTTCGGTTCTCATCGCAACCGGGTTCCCTGTTTTCGGCTGCGCAGGCAAGCCCTCCCGCTCCCGCATGGATGGCGAGGGCGACGTGTGGTGCAACTGGGACGGCGAGTGCGAGATGCAGGGCAGCGCCTGGGCGCGCATGCCGCAGGCGCTGCGGAAGCTCTACTACGCCCCTCCTGCCCCCGCCACCGCTCCTGAGACCGGGGCGGAGGGGGCAGCAGCTGCAGCAGCCCAGCAGCAGCGGGGTGCAGCTGCCAAGCATGGCGGCAGCGGCCACCATCAGCAGCACTGCAATCCTGCCCTAGACGGCGGCTACAGCGGCGGTCAGCAGTGGCACCGCCTCCACCAGGGAAGGCCCAGCGCGGGCGGCGGCTACCGGGGGGCCCAGGCGGCGCCACACAAGCGGAGGAAGGTAAGAGGCGAACGCAGAGGCCGTGTGGTGGTGGTGATGGTGTAAGGGATGTCATGCGGTTGTCCCGGGGTGCTGTTGCCTCTGTTCATCATGCTGCTGCCGAGCGGGCTCACTTGGTGGGGGCTGTCATGGGTTCAGACAGCCGCCGTGAAGCTCCTCACGGTGACCTCGCGCCGAAACCTCTACCTGCTTGCCGTGCATGTTTACTGTAACAGCTTACCGTACCTGCTTGCCGTACCTGCTTGCCGTACCTGCTTACCGTACCTGCTTGCCGTACCTGCTTACCGCACCTGCTTACCGTACATGTCTACCGTACCTGCAGGTGTATGAGGAGGACCCGGGCGGCATCTCACCCGATGACGGGTTCGAGCCGGATGACCACGAGCGCGATGATGACTACCTGCCGCCCTTCCCGGGTGCGGCCAGCGGCCGACGGTACGGTGGCGGAAGCAGCCATGTGGGCAGCAACGGCGGCGGCCGGCGCCACAGCGGCAGCGGCGGAGGCGCCGCCAACAGCGCTGCTGCGGCAGTAGCGGCGTTTAAACGCCCGCGCGAGGGGGATCAGCTGTCATGGTGGCCTGGACCTGCTGGCGCAGACGTCGCCGTGGGTGGGTGCGCTGAGGCCCGGCGGGGGCTCATGCTGAGCGGTGGCGGCTGGGGCCCCTCCGGTCAATTGGATTGTAACCTGGGTGGAGGTGCGGTTGAGCCGGCGCCGGGGTCAGCGCCGGGGTCAGCTCGTGGTGGCATGATGCCATGTGGACTCGCGGGGTTGCTTGAGGCGGCGCTGGGAGGCCATGAGCTGCTGGAGGCTGCTGCGGCTGCTGGGGGTGAAGAGCAACACGACGGCAGTGGCCGCATGGAGCAGCAGCAGCAGCAGCAGGAGGAACTCCACAGGCCGGTGCATGAGTCACATGCACAACAGCAGCAGCAGCAACAACAACAACAACAATGCCAGCAGCTGCATAACCCTGCGATGCTGCAGTACCTACCCGAGGGGGCAAGAGTGGACGGCACCCCTGCCACCGGTGCAGCAGCTGCATCGGCGGGCCAGCCCGCCCCGGCGGCGCACCCGATGCCTGCACATGCTGCACATGTGGCGCTGTCTGACAGCAGCGCCAACCACAGCCTGGGAGAGGAGGTCAAGGGCGCGGGAGCCGGGCATGGGAGCAACACGAATACGACTGCAGCACCCGCGTGGATGCTAGGAGGCAGCGGTGCGGCAGGGGAGGGCTGCAACGCCGCCGGGCTGCCGCAGTTGCAATGCGGAGGGGGCGGCAGTCCCCCTCCGCCGTCGGCCGTACATCTGCGACCCACAACCCCCAGTCGCGCTCGCCGTACTGGTCGGCCGCCGTCCGTCACACTGGGCCCCGGCGGCGTGCTTCCGAAGCTTCCCGCGCTGTCGACCACTGCTTCCCTGAAGGCTCAGCTGGCAACGACTACCAGCGGTACGGCTGCAACGGGTGGTGGCGGCGGCGGCACTGCTAGCATGGGCGGAGGTGGAGGCGGCGTGGATGGAGCTGCCGCGGAGGCGCAGCAGCAGCAGCAGCTGCTGCAGCGGAGGGATTCAGAACCCGGCAGTTACGACGCCGGGGGTGCTGGGTTAGAGACCCGGCATTCCCAGGCGCAGCATCATCGCTATTACCACTACAACCATGAGCAGCACAAGCAGCAGCAGCAGCACCAGCAGCAGCGCACATCCGTGGCGATGGATGTCTACATGGCTGCATGCGGCCGCAGAGCCAGTTCCGGGGGTAGCGGCGAGGAGGGTCTGAACAACGCCGCAGCAGCGGGCATGGTCGTACACTCCATGGCGGTTAGTGGTTGCAACGGTAACGGCAACGGCGAGGAGGGCTTCAACCTATGGCGCGCTGCTGCCGGCTGCAACGGCGGCGCCGCGATGCATGCAGCACCCATTGAGGACCCCGCCACCGCTGCTGGGGGGAGCACTGCGTATGCGGACCGTAGCAATGTTGGCGGCGAGGCCCTTACAGACGCGCTGATAGGGCTGACTCCAACGGCATGTACGACGGCAGCAGTACATGGCGGTAACGGTAACGGTAACAGCCTGGCTACCGGCTGCCGAGTTCTGGATGCGATCGGTTCGTTACTGTACGAGAATCAGCCCGTGATGCAGCAACTCGCGTTGCGAGCACAGATGGAGCTCGACAACGTGGCCTTTGTACGGCAGCAGCAACATCAGCAACAGCAACAGCCGCACCTTAATTACCGACAGCAACAACATCACCTCACACCTGACGGGTTGCATGCCAAAGAGGAGCAGCAGCAGCAGTGTCATCATGCATGGCTGCAGGCACAGCCGTCTGGCGGGCACGGCGGGTTGCATTCCGCTTGGTACGGGGGTCCATGCGAGCTGGGGTCGCTGCAGCATGCGGGGGCGGCTGGGGCGGCTGCCGACCCGCTGATCGCCGCGCTGCCGAGTGTTGAGGTGGTGGCGAACCTCTTTGCATCCCGAACGCCGTTTGGAGGGACACAACAGGTGGGGGGGGGGTGGCGGCAGCATGTCGGGAGTAGGACTGCGCCGGGGACGTGGCGGTTCGTTTTCTTGGCTGCTTGGCTGCGGGGCATAGAGGCAGCGTCGCCTGTTCTTGTAATGCGGCATGTTAGCGGGGCCACAATGGGAACGCATCCCGCCCATGTGTTGCCTGTGGATACGGCGCCTAAACACACCGGTATAATGAAATGCTGCAACCCTTACCATGTGTCCACTGCCATGCGCCCATGTCTTGTGTCTCCACCTCTCTGACCTTCTTTCCCTGCCCCTCCCGCCGCCCGCCCGCAGGCCCTGGCGGAGCTGATAGGGGGCACCACGGCCCTGCCGCTCTTCAGGTGATGATGTTGATGTTGACGCGCGTCACTCCTGGCGTATGGACAGCAGACCGCGGTTGCTGCGGCGCGAGTGCATGGCATGCGGTTGTACTTGTGTGGGAAGGAGGAAGGAGGAGGGGGGGTCGTACATACAAACGTGGTTCTTCTGAGTGTCTGTACAACAAGAGAAGGCGTGGGAAATCTCTTAAAGAATGAAGGGTGGAGTGTTTGAGAGACCTTGTTTGACGGATCCTCCTGCAGGAGCGTTTTCTGCACAGGGGTCATTTAAAAAGAGGGACGCAATCAATGCCAATCAATTGTTCCATATGCATTCATCCGGGCGCCGTCCGCGCCAACTTCGCCTGTTGATGACGGTGGTGGTTCTTGGTGGTTGGTGGTGCCTGGCTTAACGGCCGTTGCAACAGTTGCGGCTGGAACTGCACAAGAGCTTTCCGCCAGTCAATGGCGCGGGAAAGAAGCCCCTTTCCGGACAGCTGACCCGCCGACGGATGGACCAAGACTGACCCAAGGCAGTAGGATGCCTGGAGTTACTGCGAGACGCATGACGGCGTGTGTGTTTCATCGGCGCGGTGCTTGTGCGTTTGCTGTACGACAGGACCTTGCAGCCGTACTTAAGACATCCTATATACGGTAGCCGCTGCTGCCTAGACTGACTTCATCCGGGGCGTACCTTGTCAGGGTTGTGCGACAAAGCACCCCTCTCGGTGATGAGAGGCGCCGGCTGCAACAAGCCCGCATTATTGTCCGGTTGAACCTGGTTGAACTGTGTGGTATCCAGCTTGCTTGGTTTGGAGGACGGTTTGTGTTTGTGTCAATCGATGGCGCTGTCCGTGTCGTCTCGAGTGGTGGTCCCATCTATTGGGCCTTCTCAATGGCCTCAGGAGCACCGGCGTTGAGCGCACATTAGCACCAGCGGAGGAGTAGGAGGTGGTAGCGCTTGAAGCTGCTTTTCACGGGGCCCATGTTACAAACGGCACTGTGGTGAAGTGTCTGCCGCGGTTGCAGCCTTGCATGGTACGCAGCCCCTGGGTGGGGATGGCGGCGGAAGCGCTGCACATAACCGGTGGTACAACAGCAACAGCCACCGAAACCGTATGAAGAAGCGGAATTGCCTTGCCCTCCAAAGGTGTTCGCGTGCACGAAAACTGGCCGCGGAAATGGGTGTCGATAAAGAGGCGCCATGTTGTGGGACGTTGCTAACAACTGGCCGTCACGAGTCGTGTTTGTGTGTTTGGCGCACTGGACTGCATAAAACTGTACGTAAAGAGGGTGTTGATGTGCGGGTGTTGGGGTTGTTCTTATGGCCGTGGGGGTTTGGATTGTTATGGCGCACGGCTTTGACTTCCTGGCCTCAACCTTCTCAACCCCAACGGGGCATTCTTTGTGTCTACGTGGGCACTGTCAGGTTGCGGGTACGTAAGTGGTGACATGAACCGGTTTGGTGTGCCAGCACTTCAATCATTGCAATGCAAAAGCTTACGTGGGGAACTGGGGATACGGCATCTACTTGGGCACGTTGACACCCGTGGTCACTTTGGACTCTTGACCTGAACCTTCATTGTGGGAATTCCGAAAACTGCAGGCTTGGGGTCAGGGTTTGGGGCGGGGTTTTGTTCGGCCGTGGTGCCTCGTGCGGGGGCGACGCATGGATGTGTTGCATGCACCGTAGCCATTGGGTTGCAGTTGCGGTTGGTGTTTGTTGGCGGTTGGCTGCATGCGGTACAGACTGCCCGCTACGGCTGCTGCGCCAGCAGCAAGACGACCGATCGCTTGACAACAACATACGGTGATATGTACAACACCAGTGCACGACCGCCTGTCTGGCTTGACGGCATGATGCATGTGCACAACATGTGAGGTGGTTGTTTCATGGCCGGGTGGTGTTGCGATGTGGATAAACACTTGTTGTGGTTGTGGGGACTGTTGAAAGAGGCAGTTGCGGCTTTCCTTGGCGGTAGTTGACCTGGAGGTTGGCGGCCGGGATCCTTATGAAGCAGTGCGTCCTATGCTGTTTTAACCGGTAATGCAGTTTTTGGGCGCCGCTCACTTTCTGGTCTCCGCTGGTGAATCTGCATTCCGCATGTTTGGGCGTCGCAACCGCAGCTATGCTCCACACCTACCACGTTCCGCATGGAAGTGGGGTGGGCGCCGTGCTGCCATGTTGCATGTCATAACATCCCTAGGGGGCTGGCTTAGAGGGATGCGCCCGCTGGGGAGGACATACACTGGGGGGGAAAGGAATGGGGGGCAAAGCAGCTGCCGGCGAAGTGCTTCGGGCGGCCCGAGGCCTACGGGTGTGTGGAGTAGTGAGTTAGGAAAGATGAAGGAAAGCATCGGCCCATTACATATTTCTTTCTGGAGAACAAGTCAGGAAGCTAGCGACTGCACTTCCAGGGGCTGAACACTCCACAACACTCTCTGGGGTAACTGACCCATGGTTCATTTGGTTACGTTACCTGTGTCCGAAAGCAGTTGCTTACACAACAGCACACTCAAAATTGTAAGCCGCAGCCGTTTTAAAACCAAGATATCAGCAACCGCATGCTTCAGCACTTTTTCAAACAAACTCACGCCTCAACAGCACACACGCTTGATACGCATGTGTTAAACGTCTCATCCACGGGATGCGATCACGACACCCAGGCGCCGTACAGCCGTGCAACAGCCCGGAACCCCTTGCCAGCTTGCAATCGCCAGTAAAGTTCACACAACACACTCAGCTCACAATCCCTCAGGGCGCGCAAGCAAAATAAGCGGCATGAAACAACTGTCAGAAAGGGACGGGACGCTAGGAGGAGCAGGGGTGTGCTGACGGCGCTGCAGGTTGTATTATTGAAGCAGCAACTCAAGCAAGCAAGCAAGCAAGCATGACACGCAATAATCATCGTGCTTATGCTGATAGTGACAACCAGCCAGCCACCCAGACCTCACAAGCAACAAAAGACCAGGCGCCAACATGTGGCAACATGTATATTGCCAGGCAGGACAAGAAAGCTTTTATTCCTTCAAGTAGTTGGCTTGCGACTTAGGTGTTGTTTCCCACCCGATTCTCACAACTCAAGCCGAAATCACAAGTCCTTTGCGCGATAGCCGCTTCCCAAGACCGCTAAGCAGATCAGAAGGAGAACTATCTTCTGACAGGACGACAGCAGCTCTCGAAGCGCCTTGTCGGTGCTTAGTTGGTTGCCGGCGGTTGGTGCTCGTCAACCAGGGCGGTTAGCTTGTCGATCTTGGCGCCCGTCATCTCGGCAACCTTTACCGAGTTGCGGTACAGCTGTTGATGAGATGAGGAGGGGGACAAAGGCGGTGAGCAAATCGGCAAAGGTCAACTAAGCGCTTGTGTTACCTCGCAATGAGGGCGAGGTCGGGAAACAAAGAAGCCTCTATACACGTCTAGAACTGGGAACGCATACGTCGGAGAGGACGTGGCAGAGACATATTTTTTGGGATATGGCTAATCACCTATTGTCGCCCCTTCACCCTAGGACCCCATCGGATTCCCACCAACCACCTGCCATCCAACCAACCTGGAAGGTCGGGGCCACCTTGATCCCCAGCCCCATACCCAGCTCCTTGTTGCTCTTGTTGCAGTTGACCTGCACACAAAATACCGGGACGCAGCGATGGCGGTAGCGATGGTGGTAACGAGAGAGTCCCGGGGAAAAAGCATAAAGCTATGTGGCTGGGTTTGCAAACAACGCTCGAACCGGAGCGAGGGGCAAGGGAAGGAAGAGATCCATCGAAACACATCGATCTATAAAGCAATCTAGCATGGGGCGTTGCGTGGCGACAATTTGAGGTCTGGGTAAGTCTGTCTGGGCCTGCCACATGACCCCACTTGGCCCAGCCAAACCCTGCCAAACCGGGGCAGCAGGGGCTGTACACCAATACAGTGGCACCAGACAGTGATACAGCTTCCGGCAAGCAGCCACGTTTCGTTAATTGCAACATAGCTATCCGATAGCTAACCCTGCTGGCTAGCAGCTGCCGCACCTTGACGAACCGCACGTCGGTCCGCTCGTGAGAGAGCTTCACCAGCTCCGGGTAGATCAGCTTGCAGGGGCCGCACCAGTCCTGGGTAGGGGCAGGGGCAGGGGCAGGAATGCGCATTGAAGCAGCAGTAGGAGGAAGAGGTGGCGGGTAGGGTAAAGAGGAAACTGACAGGCTGTATGACACGGCTTCCCCTTGGGAAGCATCGCGGCGGCAGTAGCGGGGCCAAGGTACTACACAACACTCTCATGTGCGGGAGCGACGCCTTGGCGCGGGGTTTGGGCATTGATGAGCGGGGCGGTGGGGGATCCAAGGGGCGAGGGTGTGCGGCAGTGGTGGCCTCCCGCGGGTGTATGAGAGGATGGATGCGTGGGCGATGGGTGGGTGACGGGTGGCGGGTAGGTTCGCGGACAGCACAGGGTGTGTGGTAAGGTGAAGAGAGCAAGGGCGGGATAGCAACACAGCGGGGTTTCCATAAAATGGACATGGGCATGCACGGGGGAAGAGGAGAATGTGCAGGGGAAGATATAGTTGAGGAATGGGCGCGAGGAAGCCAGTGCATGGCTCTTGTCATGGAGGACGCGTCCGGGTTCAATTGGGAAAACGTACCGTGTAAAAGTCCACAACGACCAGGGTGTCCCCTTGCTGCTTCAGGTACTCCCAGAAGGTATCCTTTGTGAGCTCCAGCAGGCCACCTGGGGGTGAGGTTTGGAGGGTTGACAAGGCATGATGCCCATCATGTACCATAAATGTACATGTAGGCGCGAAACGCAGCAGCGCAGAAGGATAGCACGCTGATATGCCGCATTCAGATACATGCAAGACACAAAGGTGACCTTTACAGTTGTAGATACAAGCTCCTGAGCTAAGCAAGCAATGCCAGGTCAGCCATTTCCTTACCGTCGATGCTGCCAGCAGCACTATCCGCGCTCTTGTACGCCTGTAAAAACCAACAAGACACAAAAATGCATTGAACATGCCACGGCGCGAGACGTTGGAAACAAGAAAAGCGACAAGTGCTTGCCATTCGCCTACCTCGGCTGGCAGCGGAACTGTTGTCGCCGCTTCATTTGTGGTTGAGCGCACACGAGCACGTAGCTGCTTTGGTTGCTGGACAGCGTCGTGCCTAGGAATGAGCACGGTCCGCCGCGGCGCCAGGCCAGAGCTGCGCAAGCAAGGCGCCGGCGCGCTCTTCACCAACGCACACTTGCTGCTTGCGCGTCCTAGTAATGTCGCCATTGCGCGTCAACAGCGATCTTGGTGTAACTTAGTCGTTGACGAGTAAAATCTTTGATTGCAGCAGGAGCTAGGATGTTGTTTAACTTCAGCTAATACGGTATGCTTACTTGTCCCCTATGCTTCTACTGGGTTGATCTTAGCGCAGCTGGCCTTTTCCGTTGGCCTCTCCGCAGTCGTACAATGCTGTTACTCTTTACTACGCGTGCTCCACTGGCTCCCGAACCGCACATCATTTTTTATCAATTTCTGTACACTTAGGAAAGAAAGGTTAACGGTCGTCTTTCATACTTGCTTCAGCCATCCCCTACCGACCATCAACGTCCCAGTTAACTCGTCCAGGCGCGCCGGGCCTGCTCTCATGCCTCTCCCTGTGGACGGCCAGAGGGCACCTACAGTGTCTCAAGGACCCATCACAACCTCCATTCGCCACCCCCCTGGTGGTGTGTTATCGGTGTGTTGAATTCTTTCATCGTTCCTGCGGTCTGCTAGACCGCCCACTGCTGCTCTCCTCCACTGCGGCACTGCCACCACCCCGGCCCCCCTTACCGCGCACCAACCTAATAATAACCACGGCAGTGCATGCCCCCTGCTGTGCTGTTGCTACAGTGTACGGCGTTCGCACGACAGGTGTGTCGTACCACATATGTTACAGACAACAGCAGCAGCAAGCGGGAGCTAGCAGCAGCAGCAGCAGTAGTAGCAGCGCTGGTGTCTCCTGCAAACGAATGTCCCAACATGTACCGGTATATGTATGCGCCTCTTGCATATAAAGCTATACCAGTATAGACCGAGAAGTCTTCAGGCCCAGCTCTCCTGTTTAACACCTGCAACCTTCTCCATCATCATTCTCGCATGCTCCTTCCATCAGCAGAGAGGCTTCCCCCTGAACAGCACTTCCATTCGTGCCCATGCCTCATCTTCTCCGCCCCGCAGCCCATGTTCCACCATCTGCATGTCCCCATCGACCCACGGGTCGCAATGCCCGAACGATGATCGCCACTGACCCACCGACCCACGCTCCTGCCCCTGCTTTCCCACCCTCGGCCTTCCCCCTTATTACATCAGCCTCCTCAGCCGTACAGTAGCTGTACACTGCCGTACAGCCCCGCCCATGGATCTCTCGGCACACCTGTCGAGCCGACGAGCATCCCCACGTGCCTCTCCCGCCTCCGATATTGCCACCCCCAGCCATCCCCAGAGCCGATATCAAAACAAAATGAAAAGCCGCTGTCGTTCCCCACACGCACACGTACACGCATCAGCCACACCTTGGCACGACAGCCATCAGAGCCTCCCCCCCTTTTCCAACACCCCAACAAGCAGCTGCTGCATGTCGCTCAATCCGCCGCCACACCCTGCCCGACCACACCGCGCATGTTGCCTCCCTACCTCCCCGCCACTACCACTACCTGCCCGTGGGATCTACTCTTGGTGGCACTACTTTACCCTACAGCTAGAATAAGCCACAGACCAATGAACCCTACCCAGCCCTTGCCTAGAGCCTCATGACCCCCTTGCCAACCTCCGCCCCCCTCCTCCAGTCCTCCTAGCGGCTCCCCCCAGCTTCCACACCCCCCTCCCCTTCTACGGCAGCGGCTCCTGGCTGGTGCCCAGGCGGTTGAGGTGCAGGTAGGCGTCCGTGCCGTACCCCTCCATGGAGATGATCTGCAGGTCGCCGCCAAAGTACCTGGGGGGGGTTGTGAGGGGAGCGGAGGCGGAGGGTGCAGGGGGGCAGAAAGGGGGTCAGAGATACGACACAGGTCAGGGCAAAGCATGAGGGGATAGAGGGGAGAGGTACCGGGGGAGGGGAAAGGAAGGATGATAAGGAGGAGAGCCCTGCAATCAGCTGCCAACGCTGCGGGCAATCCTCTTCGTACGTCCCGACAGGGAGGGGCCGAGAGGAAAGGGAGGGAAAGGAGGACGATGGACGCATAGACGCGCAGGCTTTGCGGCAGGAGAGGGATGGAGCTGAGGACGATAAGGAACCGCCCTTCCCCCGTGGCACCTTGCCGCCTCCTATCCCCATCGCTTTGCCCTAACTTGTGGCTTCCTATGGTTTGGTATGGTCTTTTGACCCCCCTACCTCCCCACCCCCCCACCTCGGTTTCTGGTAAGCAATTGGTAAGTCTCTGAGATGCGTGTTTCTAGATTAGTGTCTCCGAATGCGCTCACTGCATGAGTCGGGACTCGGGATTGGGATTGTGTTGTTGCACTTATTTATAATTTACCCCCCCACCTTGCGTACAGTCGGCTGATGGGCAGGCCGTACCCGTACCCCGCCAGCACCACCGGGCCGCCGTTGCTGTCGTTGTCATCCACAACACGCGGGTCGACCGGGCTGGGGGGGGGAGGGGTGGATAATTGAAAAGTGAAGCAACGGAGGGAGATGGGAAAAGGGGGGAGAAGAGGAACGATGCGGGAGGTGGGTAGGGAGGTGGGTAGGGAGGTGGGTAGGGGTAAGGGCCGTGTGATGGCGTGTGTTGCCATGTGGGGGATCGGGGAGGTGGGTTACATGTTCCTCCTCCCTTCCTCCTTTCCCCTCCCCCCTCACCTCTTAGCGGTGGAGTAGAGGTAGGTCCAGATGTTGGCGAGGCCGCTGCGGGGGATGCCGCCGCCCTCGTCGCTGACCTGCGGGGGGGTAAGGGTGAGGGGGTGAAGGGGAGGAGGAGGGGATTGGGTGGGGTGCATGGCAGAAGCGACCGGACCTTCCCCGGGGGTGCCGTACAACATGGAGGTGTGTGCGGACTGCGGAGCCCACTGCCCTCCCCATCCCCACCCCGACCTCCTCCTCCAACCCCCACACAAACACACCAACCCCCACCCACACCCCCCACGCACCTTTAGCGTGACGTCCTCTCCGCCCTCCGCCACCACCAACCTGGCGGGGGGGAAGGGGAGGGGACAGGGGGGTAACAAAGGGGTCCAGAGGTCGAACCCGGTACCGTACGGCCTTCCCCTTATCATCTTATTTGCCATCATCATTCAACACATTGCGTACCGTGTTCTTCCCGCCCCCCCCAAACTCCAGCCAAATGCGGAGGAATCCCGACCTCTTTAACCACGTTCCCCTCCCCCCCAAAGTCAGTGCTTCCGCGGCTCAGTTTATCTAATCCCCCCACCTGATGGGGGGTGGCGGGTCGTCGCTGTCCCCGAACCGGTCCTGCACCGCCCGCAGACTGTTCTTCACCAGCTCGAACAGCATGTGGTGCAGGTGGGAGGGAACGTAGGGGAAAGTGAAGTCGGGGCTGCCGTACACCGATACCTGGGGGAAGGGTGGGGGCGGGGGGTTGCAGGAGGGGGGTGCTTGCGGTTCGTCCGAAGGAAAAGTGCAGGGGCGGCTGTCCCTTCCCGCGTGTTTCCTTGTCAGCTTGTTGCGTACTTCCCTCCTTCCCCACCCACTCCCAGCTCGTCAGTTTCCTCTTCCCGCCTCTCCCCTTCCCCTCCCTCCCTTCCCCCCCCCCACAATAACGCCTTATCACACGGTCAGTTAGTTGTTTCCTCTTTACCCTCCCGGCCCCCACCTCGGGCGCATCCCCGTACTCGCGCATGCAGATGGAGCGCGCGTCGTTGATTGCGTCCTGCGCCACCAGCACGGGCGAGCAGCGCGTGCAGATGAGGCCGATGTAGCTGGGCTTGGGCGGCTCGTGCAGTGCAATGTGCTGGCCTGGGGAGGTCAAAGACCAGGTACCAAACACCATAGGAAACCACAGGTTAGGGCACAGCAATGGGGAGAAGAGGAGCACCCGAGGGAACCGTACATAGCGTGGGAATGCACGGCATGGGACAGACGCCACCGCAAGCACCCCCCTCCACCATCAACCCCTCGTCAGTTTCCTTACTCCCCCCCTCTCCCCCCCCATGTCGTACCAATGAGGATGCGGATGCCGATGCGGCTCAGGTAGAAGCCGTCCAGGAACTGGTGGATCTCGGGCAGCTCGCTCAGCCGCTGCTGCGCGCGCAGCTCCTCACGCAGCTCCGACACGCCCTTGGCCATCACGGGGACCGCGTTGGCGTGCCTGGGGCGGGGGGGGGAGAAGGAATGGGGGATCGGGAGGGGGGGGGATGAAAAGTGAAGCAACGGAGTCACAATCCCAAACCCCAACTCCACCCTGCCATTTTTCCTCTCCTCTGTCCACCCCCCTCCACACCCCTCATGATGAAGGTTAGGTGGTTCCTCTTTACCCCAAGCCCCCCTTCCCCCTCCCCCTCCCCCCCACCTTTCATGACGCCTATCACAGTCAATTAGTTGTTTCCTCGCTAGCCCTCCCACCCGCACCTCCCACCTCGCTAACCCCCCCACCTCCCATCCGCACCTGCGATAGATCTTGCGCAGCATGAGAGTGAAGCTCTGCTCGTCCGCCGCGTCCCTCACCGGGGGGAAGGAGCGCAGGTCGCGGAAGGAATCCACGTACCAGTCGCGGACCTGGGGGCAGGGGGCGGGTGAGGAAGAGGAGGGGTTGGGAGAGGAGGTGGGGTTAGGTGGTGCTGTGAACTGAGGGGAAAGGGAAGAAGGGAAGCTGGAAGCGCCTCCTTTGGCTCATCAGATCAGACTGGATCCACACTGGATCCACGCGTGAAAGTGAAGGAAGATGTTAGTTGGCCCCTCTTGACACGAAAATGCGGGGTGTAGGCTTTGGCAGCACGCCCAATTTCCTTATTAGCCGAACGGCTTTGGGTATTTGACACACATTCATCTCCTCCCGACGGTCAGCTCGGCACACCCCAACCCCATTCCGCACCTGTAGAATGGGCTTTTTGGCCGAAAGACCGTACGGCAGGTTCTCCAATTCGGCAACGCGGTGAGCAAGGCGGACCGGAAGCTCCTTGTGCAGAAATTGCGCCGACAACAAGAGCTGCCTCTCAATAGGGTTCTGACCGAAATCCAGCATGTACTTGAGACTGACGCCAGTTTGCTTTTTAAGCGCGTGCGCAAAGATGTCGTCAACTACTTCCTTGTTGAATGAGTCGATGAGGCGCACGCTGACATTTGGGCGAGACGCAACGGCGGCAGCCCTGGCAATCCCTCTGACCACAAAGCCGAAGCCAGAGACGATTGCGGGGGCTGCCGCAGATGCCATCATCCTTCACAGTGAGCGTTTGTTGCCTGCTCTCGCCACCCCGGCAAACGACCAGCCACTGGCGCGCGCTCCCACGCTGAAAGTTTGTTTCGATGGTGACTAATTGAAGGGTTCGCACGTCTGTGTGGGGCACGTCGAGTGGGATGGTCTGAACATTGCTTTCAAGGCCAGGCCCTTATGCGCTAGCCGCTGGATCAAAAAGGTATGTGTGCTTACTCTTACAATAACAAAGTTGATACAGGGCTAGCGGAGGACAGATACGTACATGCCAATAGGAGGGTTGTTGGGCTGGAAGCCCGCCGTTCACATGTATGTACGTGCGAAAATGGCTGAAAAGCTATCACTTAGTGCATTGATGAACAGATCAATACAATGTTAATTCCAGGATTTCTTTGTATTGAGCAACAGTTCTGCTTCAAACATATCTTCCTTAGTTTGCGCGAAGTGAGCACCGCTAAGTTCGTGTCTTTCACAAGATACGGCCTTGTGTCTAGTGTCTTTTTGAAGTATGCTACCTACACGATTACCGGTAGATCCCAATGTTAAGGAATCAAAACTTATGCGCTTGACGAGCAGTATGCGAGTGAGTTGGCTCTTGCAGCCACATTGACGGGAAAACGATATGCTACATTCTCAATTACTTGGTGAAAGCGATCGAAGACACGAGTTTAGGGTTCGGTCGGTATCACACACCGCATGGCATCGTCGGCATTCGGCAGCTGAAGGTAACGCGGGGCAACCGCATAATACCGCATGTTTCACATATTGCGAAACACAAAGACAAAGTAGGCTTACAGGCTGCTCGTTACATGGTCTGCCCTCATACCGCAGACAATTGTTAGTCGACGACCCACTTAGGCCTCAATGTCTGTGCAATGTGACCGGCTTGGGCTTGACCAGCCCCCGGCCGCCTTTGCGTGGCGATATGTGCGCTGGTGCTATATCAAGTAGCACTCCCGACGGCTGTATGCGGGGTGCTAGGAACTCCTGTCCTGGAGTGGCCATACCCGCTCAGATGGCTGTCTCTCGAAACTAAAAACTCAGCAGCGACCCATGGGTCACCTTTCCGCCCAGCTGCATGTATGCAGCGAACACATTGCTTAGCCGTTCTAGCACGCACAGTAGCCACTGCTGCCGCAGCAGTGGAAGAGAAATAAAAAAGGTACGGTTACATTACAAAACTTCGCCAGGTGTAACGCCAGGTTACATACGGCTCCATACGAGCGATCCGCGAAAGGCATTCCCCCCATGACACCCCAAACTACCCCAAACGCGCCCTAAACGCATCGAGCCATATTCGACCCTCGCTGCAGCAACTGCCCCACGCCATGCGAGCCCTACCTATCCACCAATCACCCACCCATTACCATTACCCGTTATGCGGCTCAAAATAAAGTGGGCACAAGGACGCGCCTCCTCTGCCTAAACCCTGTCCTGCCGGCACACACCAACCACAAACCAACACGGCCCTCGAGACGGCCCGCCCCCTGCAGAGGTGTCCAACAAGCAATAGTGTACACACATAATCGTGGTACGGCAAGTTACGGTATCTTACACGGTACATAGTTTTGTACTACAAGTAGCGCCGTTCAACCCTCCTTAGCACCAAATACGTATCGTCATCATCATCATCATCAGGTCCTTTCCAGTTCGAAGATGCAAACGAGCTAGTGGTCAAATGGATGTTGGAAGTTACACTATGCACTGGCTTTTTTCTCGTCGGTTGACCTTTCCGCAATTGCCTCATTGCCCCATTCATGCTGCTACCACAACAAACAGTCAACGCTTAAAACAGCCAACACTGCCGCGCTACGGCATCTTGTGCCACCGACCAACAAAACAACGACCCCATGCTGCCGAGCGCTACGCAGCAGCGTGCTATTCCAACAGCAACCATCCATGGTGCGGCTGCAACGCCCCCTTTGCCACCTCACCTTGTACCGCTCCTTCACCCCACCTCCCTCCCGCGGCCCCCTGGCCCCCCGCTCCTCACTCCTCTCACCCACCCACTCACGCCTCCCCCCTCAGCCACTCCACCGCCTCCTTGCAGATGCCCGTCATGCTGGCCTCGGGGCCGTACACCGCCACCGGGTGGGGCAGCCCCAGCTGCGGACCCAGCTCCCGCATCAGCGCCAGACCCGCCTGGTAGTTGGGGCCGCCGCGGCGCACGAAGATGCGTACCTTGGCAGCCTGGGTTAGGGGGGACAAACACCATACCGAACCGCAGGAAAACACGGGTTGGCGCTAAACAATGGATAGGAGGCGGCAGGGTGCTACAAAATAAATGTTGGTGAGCGTTAGGGGGGAGAGGGAGAGGGAAAGGGGGGGTGAAGGGGGAGAGAGGGGGAGAGGGGGAGGCAGGGGGGGCGGAGGAGTTGGGAAGGAGGGGGACGTGACGTGGTGTCGGTTGGGCCGAGGAAGCAGTCGGCCAACTCCTTGCCCTCCCAAGCCTTGGTCCCATACCTGGGATGTAAGAACGGGGCTGTACATCCCACCCGCCTCCCCTTCCCATGCCTATCCACAACACTCCTCCCTCCTCCCTCCTCCCCTCCTTCCCTTCCCCCTAACCCCCTCCCTTCCTTCACCCTCTCCTCCTACCCTCAGCGCCGCCGCCTTCTCCCTCAAAGCCTGTATGATGCCCGCAAAGGTGGCCGCCACGTCCGTGAAGTTGGCGATGCCGCCCCCGATCAGCAGCGCGCGACCCCGCCCGTCCGGGGCGGCGGTGGCTGCGTCCAGCAGCGTGCGCGCGTAGGCGGCGGTCTCGGCGGTGGTGGGGGCGCCGCTGTACTCGCCGTAGTTACTGCGGGGGGAGGGAGGTGGAGGGGGAGAGGGAGGGAACAGCATGGGAGGAGGAGGGGAAGGGAGGGTGGATTGGGTGGCCGAGAGGGAGAGGCGGCGGGGGGTAGGGCAGGATCCGGTACGCAATGACGATGCCTGACGACACGGCGTCCCACTCCATCCCCCCCTCCTCAGTGCCAGCGACCCCAGTGACACCCCCAAACCTACCAGCCAAGTATCCTAAGATTCATGACTGTTCGTTTCGTTCCGCACTATCTCCTCCTCCCCGCACCTCCCCCCACCCCACCCCCCACCCTCACCCCAGCTCCTGTGCAAAGCCCAGGTCGGCGATAGTGTCGGTGTATATGACGGAGGCGCCCCCGCCCGCCACCATCAGCCACACCCTGGTCCCAGAGACGGGGGGTGGTGGAGAGTAGGAGGGAGGGCACACGGACCGATGGACGACGTTTCATTGCAGTCGTTTAAAACATGGTACTGTACGGGGTATGTGTCGTACCGTCTCAAATGTGTATTTGCATGCCGTACATGTGTCTCCATGTGTGCCTGCCGTGACCACCTGCCGTACCCATTCCCACCCCCCAAGTTCGTCAGTTTTCCTTATTTTTGCCCCACCCCCCCACCTGCCCCACCCCCACCTGCCGGTCGGGTTGAGGATGCTGAGTTTGAGGGAGGCGCCGGTGGCCTCGTCCAGGGCCGCCACGGCCGCCTCCGCGGGGCTCAGCTGGCGGCCGAAGGGAAGCGGGAACTCCAGCTCCTGAGGCTCGCCATCTAGGTGGGGGGAAGGTGGGGGATCAAGATAGGCCGAACCATAGAAACCAAGAATTAGGGCAGGGTGATCAGGTTTCCTTACACGCCTTCTCCCCGCCCAGGCTTGCACCTCTGGTATCACCTCGCAATCCATCTACTTATCCACACATGGCTCCCCCTCGCCCTCCCCCCCCTCCGCCTCGCCTGATGCCTTATCCCTCAGTCAGTTAGTTGTTTCCTCTTGTCCTCCCCATCCCCCCACCCCCCCTCCTCCTCACCTTCCCCCGCCGGCAGGTTCCACTTGGCTGCACTGCGGAATCGCGCCGTGTCGTCCAGCTCCATGCGCATGTCCAGCGGGAAGGGCTGGCCGGAGGCGTCCAGAGTCCTGTTTTACGTGGGGGGGAGGAGGAGGAGGAGGGAGGCAGGGGGGGCAGGGGGGGCGCAGGAGGAGGGTAAAAGGATCAAACCACAGGAGGCAGGAGGAGGGGAGGAGAAGGGGAGAGTGGGTATGGCAGTAAGCAGTAACCGCTGACGCCACATGCGCCACATGGCCCACTGCCCCAATGGGTGGACCGACTGGACAGGGTCAACCGCCGGCCTACCGTGCCACCCCATCCCAACCAGTAATAGCCCCTTCCAGAAACCCCCGGCCCCGCCCATCCACCCCGGGTCCATGCCCCCTTCCCGCCCCACCCCCCGCCCCACCCAGCCCCGCCCCGCCCCTTCCCGCCCCACCATGGGTTCATCTCCAGCAGGCTGCAGTCCAGGTCGTCAAACACGGCGAAGGCGGCCGTCAGGAAGCGCTCCAGGCAGGGGCGCAGCTCCAGGGGCTGCGAGGCGAGCAGGGGGGCGGCGCGGGGGCCGTCCAGCGGGCCGTCGGAGGTGTCCAGAACCACGGTGCGCAGCTTGTCCCAGTTCTGGGGGGGGAGGGGGAGGGAGGGGCGGGGGGAGGTGGGAAGGGGAGGGGGAGAGGAAGGGGGTAGGAGTGTGTAAAACACCGTGCTGCGGTAAGGGGAGGCAAGAGGGACGCATGAAACGAAAAGTAGTGAGAATGGCTGAAAGGGGTACATTGAAAGGGGACGGAAGAGGAGGAGAAGGGGATTCAAGGGAATCTTTATGGATGGCTGCACAGTTTGGCGCTTCTCCCCTTCCCTCACCATCTCTCCTCGCACCTCACGGCAGCTACCCTCCGCCCCGCTCCTTACCTCCTCGATGTGGATGCCGCCCGCCTCGCTGAACGCCACCTCCCAGCCGCTGCGGGTGGAGGTGATGGACAGATAGAACTCGGAGCTGTGCGGCACGAAGGGCTCGATGAGGAAGGTGGTGATGGGGCCGCTGCAGCCGCTGACCGTCACAACGCGGCCCAGGCGCTGCTTAGCAAACTCGATGGCCTGCAAGAGTGGCAAAAGTAAGAAAGGGAGAAGAACATGTGGGCGGGAGTATGGTTGGTAAATGGTTTGTTTTGGGCGTTTGGGTCCTCGGTCAACTTTCGGGATGTTGCGTGGCATTTCGGTAAGTATTGCAGAAATACCTATCAGCGGGCAACCACTTGCCTGGTTAAAGTCAAGGTTAAGTCCGACGAGGTCATGCTTTCCGCGTTGGCCGAAGAGCATATCTGGCTTGACCACAAGTCGGGTGCTAGCCATCCATGGGTTGGCGTTAAGCAAGTCCGACGGGTTTGTAGCCGCTGTAAATTGAACGACCTGTAGTTAAGTGCGAACCTTCAGCCCACGACCGAAAGCTGCCGAGCGCACGTTCCCCGCAAACTCCAAGCGGCATGGCCTACCTGAATGGGCAGGTCAATGCCAGCAAGGCGCTTCATGTGCGCCTTAAGAAGGCGCTTTGCGTCATATTCCCGGATCTTCTTGCGCGCCATAGCTGCTGTCAGAACTTGCCGTCGACAACTGTTGGTTCGGTGCTTGCAATGCCAGACAGCTTCCCCGCCTATTGTGTAATATAGATACACCAAGAATACAAAGACAGTAGGGAGCTCAAATACTATTTACAGTCGATTGTTCGTGTGCTTCGTGTTTTTCGCGAGAACGGTTGATCCGACGTGTCAGGCCCGGACCCGGCCAAGAAGTAGGGTACAACAGCATCGACGCAAAAAACAAACGTCACGTCATAAGAATCAATTGCTCGCTCGCTACGTAAAAGCACGATCTCAGCAGCGGTCAATTACCTATACGCCAATGGCATTCCGGCCGAGGACGATACACCTACCTACCTACCGACTACATGTCAGGTTGTGCTGATGCCTTCTCTGCTTCCAGCACATAAACCTCAAACGAAGAGAAGACAGACACAGCCCCTAGTATATGTACAATTCAGGCAAAACACACAACCAACATAGACCTGCCATACATATTATACTTACCAGCCATCGCCGCATGCACATTGCCGCTTTACTTGCGTAGGCCCGTTTTGGGCCCACGTCCTCAAGAGAAACTAGCACAGCCCCTTCGATGGTTGCCGTACACGGCAGTCGTCTTGCTACAGCGGACCAAAGCCGTCATCAGCAATGCACGCGAGTCGGGTTCGCACAATGCGCGGATCGCCACACATGACCACAGGTATCGCCATATAGAGTGGCGCAAACTCACATGCAAGCCACCAGCCACCCCTCATATGCCCTTTATGTTCCTCTCGCGACTCCTCCCTCGCCGACCTGCCATGCCATGAGCTATCCAGACCTGGCAACACCGGAGCGCCTAAATTTCCGTACACCTACCGCGCTTCCGAATAACAACTCAAAACATCTACCTTCCGAGGCGCGTACAGTCCCTCTCCTCCGCTGGTCGCTACCATTCCATAGGCACACGCGCAGGACACATGAGAGCGCACCCGCCTTGGATGCAACCAGTACCACCACCACCACTTTCATCCGAGCTTCGCCTGCCCCCACTCCCCCCACTGCTCCCATGCATCCCCTGCCGAGCCTATCGCTCCCCCATCTCCTGAAGACCCCACAGCAACGCTCCGTAACGCTCCGGCCATCACACCAGTCGTTCACGTCCGGCCTGTACCGCACCTAGCCTCAATCACTTTACAGCCACCGACCCGACCAGCTGGGGCTCTGCGCCAGACCCTAGCCCTGTCATCGCTGTCGTACGCATCTCCAAAAATGTACAGCAACACACCGTGTACGGCTCCAACATCATCAGCATTACCCCATGTGCTCCATGCAGACGTCTATCTACGCATGCACAGTGACAAACATAACGAAAAAAATACGGGCAGGACAGACATGCCCGCCTCCAACCACGGCGCAGACATGTCAATGGGTCCAGGTGCGAGGCCCGCCAGCCGGCGCCTTGGGGCCCTTTCTGGGCGGCGGCGCGTCCTGGTCATCGTCATCCCCGAACTGCGCCTCGTAGGCTGCCAGCTTGGACGCCAGGTCCTTGTTGCTGATGCCCTGCTTCTGCTGGGCGGCAAGAACCGGAGGCCGGGAGCGAAACACGCCACAAGGAGGCAAGCGAGGGGGAAACGCAGGCGACGACGTCAGTTGGGAAGGCTAGAATTCTAAGCGGCGGGTACCAGCTGTCTGCATTGCTTCTGCATGGCGCATTGCTGAGGCGCTGGGTAAGGAGCCAAGGACCTGCACCCTCCACCTGGTCATACAGCTACACTAGCCCCACACCTCTTTGCAGCCTCCCCCTGGCCTGGCCGCCGCTATTCGCGCAACATGCCCTGGCATGACAGCGCCACACCACCACCATCCGACCCCGCCGTCTACTTTCCAACTCAGCTGGGTGCCCACCCCAGGCGTGCGGTCAAAGCCCTGGACGCCCTCAACCCCCCAGCCTACCTCCAGCTCATCCTCCAGCAGCGTGTCCACGTCCTCAATGTCCTCGAACTGCACGTCGTCCTGCGGGCGGGAGGGAGCGGGAAGGGCGGGACAGGGGCACATGGAGGAGGAGAATAGAGACTCAACGAAGAGGTGGGTGGGTGGCAGAAGCACGGGCATCGCTGTAATGATCTTCTTTCGCGGCGAAATATGTTCTGTCCAGTACCGCAAAACACCGGAGCTCCTCTGAAACCTAGGGACTGCGAAAGTCCACCCACACCACCGTGAAACCCAGCCACCCACCTTGGCCCCCTGCTTCTTGACTAGCTGCGGCGCCGGCACCTCATCATCCTCTTCATTGCCAGCATCCTCGCCTCCACCGCCACCGCCGTATCCTCCGCCGCCGTACGACCCAGCCTTGAACCCGCCCTGCTGCTGAGCCGCAGCACCCGCGCCGACACCCGGGGGCGGCCGATCCGTCTCCAACCAGTCGTCTTCCCCAAGCATCAACTCCCCTGCCCGAGCCATCTGCCCGGTGCCCCAGCCGCCCTTCTTAGGCTGCGACCCGGGCTTCGTCAGCGGCCCCGCGCCGCGCCCTCCGGAGCGGCCCGTACTGTTAAGCCCCATGCTAACACTGCCGCCGCCGCCTCCACGACCAACCCCGCCGCCGCTGTAAAAGTCATCATCATCTGCGCCCAGCACCAGCATCTCCCCGCTGCTCTCCGCGATGCCGCGGAGGGCTCCTCCGCGACCGCGCGCCGAGCCCCTGATGCCGCCACCACCACTACCGCCTCCTCCGCCGCCGCCACCTGGGCGCCCGGGCTCAGCTTCTATGCCCGACTGCTGCCGGATGCGGTACTGGCTCTGCAGGCTGGACCAGGGGTCATCAGCAGCAGGCGGGGGAGGTGCAGCAGCAGCCTGGGCCGCCGCAGCAGCCTCCTCCTGTGCAGCAGCCGGCGGCGGCAGCAGCGCTGGGCCCTGCCGCCCGGAGTGCGGTCTGGACTGTGTTGGCTGCTGGGGCAGGGGTGGTGGGGGTCGGGGGTCCGGGAGCTGCTGCGGCAGCTGTGGGGACTCGGGCAGGGGCTGCAACGCGTGTTGGTGCCGCGCGGAGGAGGCGGTGGGCATGGGTGAGGTGGATGCGGACTCCGGGGGGGCCTCGAAGGGCTGGAGGGAGGTGGCGGGCTGCAGGGAGGTAGAGGGCTGGAGGGCGGTGGCGCCGGAGGTCGAGTCATCATCGGGTTGGGGCCGCTGCTGGGGCTCCACGGTGAGGGGCGCGGGGAGCGGGTTTCTGCTGGAGGGGGTTCTGCTGGAGGCGCTTGGCACGAGCGCCAGGGGCTGAGTTGGGCTGGGGACAGCGCCGCCGGAACAGCTCCCAACGTCAAGTGTTACCTGCCCGGGCCGGCAGTGTGGCGGGTGTGTAGGGAGGTATGAGGGGCGAAGAAGGGTTGGTGGATGTGGGTTACACATGGTTGTGCTTTAGCGTCCAGCGCTCCAGCCCTTAACAGCCCGCTAACCCAAAACCCCAGCAGGCGGCGCAGTGCAGCACAGCTCATGGCACTTGCCTGTTCGGGGAAGTAGGGCGAGTCAAGGGCCTCCTCTGCTGTTGGGCCCGGCGGTTGCGTGATGAAGTTGTTTCGCCTGCGCAGAATGAGCATGATGTGGAAGGAAAGTTGCAAGGGACCCGAGCGCCAAAGGTAGGGCAGCGTTCGACAGGAAGGACAGGGAGGGCAGGCAGTGACACTGAAGAACCGTGCTTTTCGACTGCCTCTTGTTATAACGTCTGTTCGGCCCCACCATAGACCTACATTGATTGCGACTTCTCCGCGGGGGATTTATAGGCGCTGACGGGGGGTGTTGAGGGAGGGGGTGGCTGTGCAGCGACAGCCCTGACAACCACCGGCGTCGCCTACAGCCAGAAGAGAAGCAGAGCAGGGGTGCTTGAAACGAGGCGGCGGGCTGCCCTTCCCTAGAGCTAAACGCGAGCCAGTAACCGTCGCCCAGTACCCGCTTGACTTGACCAGAAAAGAACACGCCGTTCCCTTACCGTTGTATCCTGTTTAGCGTCTCCATCATCATCAAAGGCACTGACGCCTGATGACTTCACGATATTGTCAACACGCTTGGCTACTTCCCTCGACTCTGCGGACATAGGCAGCGGGCCGTGCGCTTTCCATTACATGCGACTTTCACGCGAGCTACAACCTTGCTGGTGATCGCACCTTTCACCTTGACTTGATCATCTGATTGCTCTGGTTGCCTAAGGAAAGGGCCCAAAGGTATTAAGCATTAAGGGACCCCGGCGGTCGCGCACATCAATAGAGGGGAACGACCTCACCGTGGCTTGTTCTCTGGCGTAAACTCCGTCCCTGGTTCAGGCTCTAATTCTCGCAGCGCAGTTGGTGTAACCTCTGCAGCGCCTGCCAATGGAAAACAGGTAGGCATGCCGATGAGCAAACTGCCAACCTTCAGCCTTCCACCATAACAAATGCACCTTTGCTTGAGCCACAGCCCATCGCTCACAGCCCCGGCTGCTGCCGGTGAGGCGCGGAAGTAGGAGTAACGGTCCCAAATTGTCAAGGGCAACAGCTTGTCCTATATGCAATATCCGCCAACGAGTGTTGTGAACTCTGTATATGCAAAAGTTCGAAGACTCGAAGGTCGCAATTACAGGCAGGTGAATGGGCGGTCGGCAGAATAAGCACTACATAATCGAACTTAAGTCGTTATCAGTTAAGTATATATAGATACGTGCAGCCTTGCTCTGATAAGTTCTGTTCCAGGTCTTTGCGCTCCGTTCAGTAACAAGGAAGCCAAGTGTACGACAATGTCAGCTTGTCTTGTACTTGCCTTGGTCTTTCGACCAACAACTGCTTTATGCTGCTGATGAAGGTACAATTACAGTAAGCTACATTTACTTCCGTCGGCTCTTTGCAAGGGCTCGATGCTTTGCAGCCCTTGTGGTTCGCCGTACTGCAGCAACCCTCGCGTCCACTAAGGCATACCCATTCCCGTGATGACTACGCGTCTGGGCCTGGCATCCATTTCCTTGAAGCCATAGCTGACCTGTGAACACGCTAAAACCCAACGAGGTAGGGTAACTGTGTAGTGTGCTTGCAGTAAGCACACTACGTAAGCGGCATGCTCGGTTCTCCGAATTGGGGTCGCGCTTAACAACACAGTCTGGCGGCTGTGGCGCATTATACAGCAGGTAACCAGCCGAGACAGGGTAACCAGCCAGGGTAACCAGCCAAGCCAGGGTAACCAGCCAAGCCAGGGTAACCAGCCAGGCCATGGTAAGCCTCATCACAGGCAGGTTTTTTTTCAGACGTGTATACCAACAATCGCAGACTGGGGCGACTTTAGATTGGAGATTCTGGCACGAGCTGTCCAGGAGAAGCAGTAGTTGCTTTGGTTCAGCCTGGGCTCACGTGATGTCCATCACGCACCTACTCATACCCCGGGGATCTACCTGAGTGCCGGGTACTCAGGGGTGCAGTTGCCTGGAGCGCACGCACCAGGTAGGCTTACCAGCATGTGCAGCGCACGCGCGGGCTAAACCCGCGAGCGAACAACTCCAACGTCCGTCCTTCGAGAAAGAAACCAACCCCAACCAACCCTCTACCGTCCACAATATGCAATAACCATGAGACTGCTAGCTGCCGAGGCTAGGTGTTAGGAAAATAGGGCTTCATGCGAAGGCATGCGAGACCTAAACATGACAGATGACCTTTTAATACGTTGTAATATAATATATCAAATAGAAGTTGTATTTGGGGTGTTTGATAAAAAGTGCAGCTGAGTTGGGACCCTCCGACATGGGTAGGCCTCATGGCATTCGTGTTGTACCGCTTTTCACCGGATCAATAAACTATTCAGGCATAGCTTGTTTAAACCTTGCTTGCCTAGCCACTGCGCTTTGAAACGTACCTTAGCAGGTCCCGATCACTCCGCAAACATGCCCGTCGTCGCTTTCGCTGATATTGGCAAGGCCGCCAAGGGCCTGCTGGGTGGCGACAAGGCCACTGGCACTTTCCAGTTTGACCCCAAGGTCTCAGTCAGCAGCACCACCAGCTCTGGCGTCTCTCTGACGGCGTCGGCCACCCAGAAGGCTGACAAGGTCGAGGCTACGCTGAAGGCAGCCTACTCCACGAAGAAGTACTCCGTGGATGTTGCGATTGACCCGTCCAGCAAGGTCACGGCCTCCGCTTCCGTGAGCGAGGTCGCGCCCGGCATCAAGCTCTCCCTGTCCACGGTTGTGCCGGACCCCAAGACCGCTAAGCTGACCCTGGACTACTCCATGCCCTACCTGGCCCTGAAGTCGACCATTGGCCTCACGGCTACCCCCGTTGTCGACCTGGCTGCCTCGACTGGCTACCAATCCTTCGTCCTGGGCGCCGAGACGAGCTACGACACCGCCAAGTCTGCTCTCTCCAAGTACAACGTCGCCCTTGGTAAGCTAAAGACTTGTTTTATCTTGAGGTTCAGACAATTATGCGCTTCGTAAATGGACGGCCTGGAAACTGTTGCGCTGTTAGATGATGATTCCAGCCAAGCGGCCCAAACCAACTCTGCCTGAAATGGATAACGTTGACAGCAACCACCCAATAACGCGTCTAAAATGGTACTCTGCGCATCCGAAAAAACGCCGCACATAACAAAATGCCTAGCCTCCACCCTCCATCCAGCCTGTTGGTGAATCTTGCCTCCCTCCTACGACTTTGCGCAGGCTACCACGCCGCCGACTTCCAGGTCGCCGCCCTCCTGGCTGACCAGGCCAAGACCCTGAAGCTGTCGTACGCCCACAACCTCACCCCGGTCAGCACCGTGGGCGCTGAGGTCACCCGCAAGCTGTCCAGCAGCGACACCACCTTCGCGCTCGCCTACGCGCGCAAGCTCAAGAGCGGCGCCCTCACCAAGGTCAAGCTGGACGGCACCGGCCTGCTGTCCGCTCTGTACGAGACCAAGCTGACCAGCGGCGAGAAGATCGCGGGCTCCCTGCAGCTGCAGGCTACCGACCTCAGCAAGCCCGTCAAGTACGGCTTCGCTGTGGACCTGGCGTAAGGCCCTGCGGTGCAGCAACGTAGCCGTGTGCATTTGGAGGAGAAGGGGGGCATGCAAGGGTGCTGGGTTGTGGCTGCTTTCTGGCGGCCGCAACTCTGCATAAAGCGGTGAATGGCTCTCTGGCGGGCGCAGCAGCGGTATGGCAGCAGCAGCAGGTAGCGGGTTGGGGTGTGCATGGAGCGCGTCAAGAGTGGGTTGCGTGAGACCCCTCACAGGTGAAGCAGCAAGCAGCGTGGCGGGAGGGTCAACACACCTCGAACAACAACAACGAATGCCGCGTTGTTTAGGTCATCAGCCGCGCTCGCTTGTTGCTGCCAAAGGGGCTTTGCGGCAGCTGAGGTGCACCTGGCGGGTTCGTTCGTGTAGTGTGTGTGCATCGAGGAGGTGGGGCAGGCGCACTTCGCTGAGCGGCCCTGTTCCCCTTCTTGAGGCTTACAGACTGCTCGTTTGCGGATCTTGGGGCACAGAACAGAAGGGGTTCGGTGCAGCAAGGTCGTGCCTGCTTAGGATCCCCGGGTGCCGATTGCCTGTTGTGGTTTGCTTGGGGCTGTTTGCGTCCGTTGGAATGACGTTTTGGCAACTTTCGTAACGCTGTGATGAAAGGCCTACGTTTCATCGCTTTCTACCTTTTGACATCTAACCACGACTTGAATACTGACTGTGTGTCTGCTTAACGGCAGCTCCTGTAACGAGACTCCAGTTGCTTTGCGCACATGTTTTGAACCGTATATCAGGCTTATGGGGCGAAGCAGTATGTAAAGCATGCTAGGCGGTTTGCTAGTTTTATGACTCACAAAACCGCTGATTACCGATAAAGTGGAGCTCGTTCTGGGCCGTACGTCTTCTCTACCTCTCTCCACCAACTCCTGCTTGACGACGTCACCCACATTTACAAGTTGGGCTTCTTGATCAAGCGAGCTACAAAACTACACGTGGCAACACACGAGTTTCCTCCGTAATCCATAGCCCTTATCCGGGTGTACAAGCAGCCATGGCGTCACGTCACAGCCTATCCACGCACCCGTGTGTTCACCTGCCCCCATGCATCGGGACTTTGCCCTTCTCATATCATGCGCATATGGAGCGCAACAGTTGCTAGGACGTCCCAACTTTCCACCGTCCACCTGGAACCCTCTGCAGCATCTCTCTCCACAGCTGCTGTGTTTGTACGGCGGCTTTGCTGCGCCGTTTGTACGGCACCTTGATGGGAACCGCAATAAAGACTGCGCCTTGCATCGTATATCGTGTCAGTTAATCGCTCTTATCCTTCGTCACCTCATCGCTAGACGTATACACATGAAGCAGGGATACATATGCGGTCCCCGCATCAGCGTTCCCTAACCCCTGTCAACCCCTCTCATTAACCCCTCTGCACCATCCCTCCTGCGTACCCGGTCACGTCCACAAGAACATGACCGCGGCTTGTACCCTTATCGCGCTCCCTCAACCCCATCATCACCCCTGTCTGCCTCCTCCAATACTCCTGATCATACCTATCACATCTAATCCACCACCATCACGCCAAAAATACCCCACGTACCCCAACCACCCTCCGCCCCCCTCCCCATGCCACATCTCCACCTCCACCCCCCACCCCGCCTCCACCTCACACCTCCACCCCTTACATCGCCTTAGCCGCCGCCATCGCCGTACTCGCCGCCGCCGCAATGGCCGCATCCGAGGCATTCGGCAGGTAGTAGTACTTCCCCTGCGCCGCCTTGGCAATCTCCTCCGCAAACCCAGTGCTCACAAACTTGTTCTCCGTGTCGATCACCAGCACGTTGATCCCCGCCGCCGCCGCCTTCTTCGCCATGTCTCGCACCTCATCCTTCAGCTGCTCTGCACCAGGTCTCGGAGCGTCCGGCTTGAGTGCCTCTGGATCCTCATTGGATTTAGCCAGGCTGACGTTGGCTCGTCCATCCGTGATGAGGACCATCATGACACGACCCACCTCGCCACCTTGGGTGGCTTGCATGCCGACTCGTACGGCGGTGGAGAGGCCGTGTGCCAGGGGCGAGCCGCCGCCGCAGGGCAGGGAGTCCAGGCGGCGGCGGGCCATGGCGATGGACTTGGAGGGCGGCAGCAGCACCTCGGCCTTGTCGCCGTAGAAGGGGATGAGGCAGACCTGGTCACGCGAGGTGTACGACTCCGCCAGCAGCCGCATGCAGGCGCCCTTGGCGGCGCTCATGCGGTTGAGCGCCATTGAGCCGCTGGCGTCCACCACGAAGATAACCAGCGCGCCAGCCTGACAGGGAGGGAGGGGGGGGAGGAGGCATGGAGACGGGGGGTGGGGGTCAGGAAAGGAGGCAGACGAGCTGTATGACGAGGCTTCATCATGGGTTGCTTCATTGGACCCGGCGCACCCACACACCCACACACCCCCAGACAAGGGGGGTGGGGGAGGGGTGAATGTGCGGGGAGGGGATGTGGATACTCCGCACAGGGAGCTGGGATAAAACACAACCGGTTGTGTAGGGTGTGGGGTAGCAGAGGGTCTTATGAGTATACACCGTAGAAGCAAGTGATGTGCCGCTTCCAGCCCCGCTTGCCGTCTCGCCTCCGCCCCCGGCGCACAGCCGGCATACATGCAGCCCCCTCCCCCCTCCTAAGGCGGACTTTGTATCTCTGTTTAGTTCCCCCTCCCCCCTGAGCCCCAGTGGCGTGTCACCTAGTTTGCCTTTGTTCAATAGGCACATTGGGAATCTTTTTTCCCGCGAGCCCCCAGTCCAAGTCCCACCTTGCGAGCCAGCTTCTTCTGCCGCATGTCGGGTTTGTCCACGTAGACCTTCTTGTCGGGCTTACCCTCGGCTAGCTGGTGTGCCCGCCGGATCTGTTGGTGGGGGAGAAAAGAAGCACATCGAATGTGTTGGGGGGCGGGGATGGGTGGGAAGAAAAAAAGCCAGGAAGGGAGGAGGAAGGGAACAGCCCCCAGGAAAGCCCAAGGGACAGCACCCAGGGGTAGTACCGACTACTGCCCCGGAGTGGGGCTGCTCCGGGATCTCCCGCCCCGCCGTCCCTGCCTACCTTCTGGTAGGGCGCCGCCGCACGCAGGGTGGCGTCCACCGCCAGCCGCTTGATCTTGTCACCCTTGGGCAGCATGGGCTTGATGTACCTGGGGGGGAGGGAACCAGGGAGGGGGAAATTAGGTAAACCGAGCCGCGAAAATTAGCCCGTTCCTGTTTGTCCATTGCTTCACATTTCATTCGTTTTTCGCCCCACAACCCCTTCTTCCCACCTTCCCCGGTCATCCGAGAAGATGAGTGTCTTGGCGCGGCCGCTGCGCCCCTGCGCGCGCTGCTGCTGCTGCGCAAACATGAGGATGGAGGGGTCCATGATCACCCCCTCCGACTCGAACATGAACTCCTGCGGGATCTGGGGGCGGGAGGAGGGAAGGGAAGGGGGAGGGGAAAAAAGAAATTCCAATGTGTGGTGTGATGTGATGTGGTGTGGTGGGGGAGGGGAGGGGAGAGGGAGAGGGGGAGGGGTAGAAAGGAAGACACGGACGAGCTGTATGACGAGGCGGCTTCACCATGGGAGATGGAGAACACCCAAAACACCCACCGAACCACCCAACAAACACCCTCCCCTGCCCCCTCCCCACACCTCTGGTTGGTCCTGGTTGTCGTTCTCCTTGTCCTCCTCCTCCTTCTCCTCCTTCTCCTCCTGGTCCTCCTCCTCCATGTTGTCCTGCGGTGCGGTGCGGGGGGTGGGATGTGTGTGGCAGGGGCGGGTGCGGGGGTGGGTGGGGGTGAGGGTTGGGTGATAGAGAAGCCCCTTAACAACCCACACGACCCCCAAACCCCGCAACCGGGGTGGAGCTGCCCCCCACCTGCTAGCCCAGAGGCGGTAACCCCACCCCGCCCGGCACCTCCACCTCCATCCCCCTCATCCCCCCCAGCTACCTGTGGCGGCGGCGGTGGCGGCGGGGGAGGCGGCGGCGGCGGCTGCTCCTCCGGCGGCGGTGCGTCCAGCAGTGTCGCCCGAGGCAGGATGACCAGCTGCACCGCCTGCCGCAGGTCGTCCTTGTTCACCCGCTCGCGGCCCTCCAGCGCGGCACACGCCTTGGCCACCTGGGGGTGTGGGTGCGTGTGTTAAGAAAACTGGGTGCGTGTGTGTGTATGGGTGGGGGGTGATGGGAAAAGAAGGATACCCAATGAGCTACGGCCCCGAGCCCACCCATGCCCTACCGTATCCCCACCCCCCACCCCACTCCCCCACCCCCAGCCCACCTTGACCGCATACAGCTCCGCCCGGTGCCCCTGCACGCCGCCCCGCCTCGCCTCCTCCACCAGGTAGGTCACCTGCTCGGGGGCGATGGTGACGTCCTTCAGGTACTCGCGGGCCAGGATGACCTGCGGGGGAGGGGAGTGGGGGGCGGGGTGGGGGAGAAGGGGGGGCGGGAGTGAGGAATGTAAGCAAAGGGGACGGAGGAATGAGGTTAGATGTTCCGGGCTTGGATGGGCTTGGATTAGATAAACTGAGCCGCGGAAACACTGACACTGACTGGCTTGGATGGGAGTCCCGCGGTAAGAGCCCCGAGAAAAAACACTGCCTCCTCCCCCTCCCACCATTAAAGAAATAGGGTCTCCGAATGCGTTCACTGCATGAGTCGGGATTCGGGACTGGGACTCCGTTGATGCACTTATCTATATTTTCTCCCCTCCCACTCCCCCTGCTGATGACGCCTTATCACACGGTCCGTTACTTATTTCCTCTTTACCCTCCCCCCCCCAGCCCGGCCCGTACCGAGGTACGCAGGGCATCCGTGAGCTCAGCCGTCTCGTCAATCGTCTCCTGCAGGGGGTTGTAGGGGGGGTGGAAAGAAGAAGACCCAATGTGTTGATTGATAATGGAAAACTAGGGGACAAGCTAGAGAGGGAGGGGTGGGAGTCAAATGGATGCGAAGAGGGGGGCAAAGATGCGTCACCCGAATCCCATTACCCGTTGTCCTGCCCATAGCGAAGAGGCGGGCAGGGGGCGGGAGGTGGAGCATGAAGGGACAGATTGGAGACGGCGGCAAGGTCTAGCGGTGCAGTGCAGGTGCAAGCAGGCCTTCTTCCTTCCTTACCCCCCTCCCCCAGAGGTGTTGCTGTTACCAGTCAACGCAACGACTACTCTCTCTTTTTGCCCCCTCCCATTGTCTGCCCCCCAACTCCCCCCTAGTTGCTCCACTTCTCAATTATTTTTACCCCCCCTCCCACTCCCCCCAACCCCCACCTGCGGCCTGTCCTGGAACTTGATTGCCGCGTCAATGGCCTCCACCCGCTGCTGCCAGCTGCCCGGCACGTCCGCGGACAGCCCGATGGCGATGCGGTCCAGCAGGTGCTCGCGCAGGGGGCCCTCCTCGGGGTTGTAGGTGGCGATCAGGAGCGGGCGGCAGCTGGGGGAGGAGGAGGAGGGGGGGAGGTAAGTAGTGTGTATGGGGGTTTTGCCACCGGGCTCAACATGTACCGGTACAGTAGATAGGGGTGGGGACAGGAGAGTCCCCCGCCCCCCCACCTCCACATTGCTTTGCCCTAACCAGCGCTGTAAGTTGCTCTATCTACTATCTTTTATCCCCCCCTTCCTCCCATTCCCTCTTCCACTCCCCCTCCCCTCCCTCCCTCCCCCTCCCCTGTCACTCACGGGTGGCAGATGCTGATTCCCTCCCGCTCCACCACATTCACCCCGTCACTCAGGATGGACAGCAGCAGGTTGGCGATGCCGTCATCCAGCAGGTTGATCTCGTCCACGTACAGGATACCGCGGTGCGCCTCCGCCAGCAGCCCGGGCTGGAACACGGTGCGGCCCTCCTGCAGGGTGATGGGGGGGATTAATATGGTTGAAGATTCCGCATTAAGCTGGAATTAAGGATTGCGCATAATCATATTCGTTGGGTTAGTAGCAGCACACAAAGTACAAACCGTGATAAAGCTCCATGATGGGGGGGAGGGGGGAGAGGGGAGAGGCGAGGAGGGGTGGGGTGGTGGGGGTGAAAATAAGGAAAACGGACGAACTGTATGACGAGGTCTTCACCCGGGGGGGAGAGGTAAGAGGAAGAACTGACGAGCTGGGTGGGGAGAGGAATGGTGGTGGTGATGGTGATGGTGGTGGTGGGAGGAGGGGATCAACACCATCCGAGCCTTCACCCCCACCTTCACCCCTTCACCCCCCCCCACCTTCATGGACGCCTCGATGTCCACCGTGCCCACCAGCCGGTCCTCCGTCACCCCCAGCGGGATCTGCACGAAGGGCGCGGAGCGCAGCTTGGTCTTCACGGGGCCGCCCGCGTACTTCTCAGCCAGGCCGGCCTGCAGGGGAGGGGGCAGGGGGAAAGCGGAGTTGGTGGGGTTAATCGCGACGAGCTTGCAGGATGATGGATTGTAGGAGAGAGGAGTTGAAGACGAACAGTGCTGGTGTAGCGGCAAGAGGCGTCCCCTGGGTGCAAGGAGGGGGGCAGGCGGGCAAACCCCAACCAAGAGGTGAGAAAGAGTGGTGTGGTGCAACCGTATGATGGCTTGATGTACCGCACCAACCCGCGAGGGAAACCAGCTGCTGCTGCTGCTGCTGCACACATGCGACGAGCAGGCGCCTCATGCAGCCGCATGAGCCCTGAGGTCCCTCCACCTCTCTGTCCTCGCATCTCGTCATGTCTCGCTCCCCCCTTGCCCCTTCCCTCTCCTCCGGGCAGTCGAGAGTCGCGTGTTGCAAGCCGCGCTCCGTCGCCACACCCGCCACACCCGCGGTTCCCCGCTGCTGCCATCGGCTTCTCCACTCCCCCCCCCACTCCGGTCTATTTCGACCCCCATACCACCGCTCGCTCACTCCGTCAAACACAAAGCCGTACCACGTGCAGCCGTACCGCGTCGTGCCGTACCATTCCCCCGGCAGCAACCCGCTTGCTGAGCGGCTGCTCTTCCGAGCTCCAACCCCCCACCCGGGCACGCTTCACCACCCTTTATCCCTTCCTTCGCCTGCCATGCTAAGCCACGGCCCCCCCCCACATGGGCACGGGATTGGGTTTCCATTGCTTCACTTCTCACTTGCTTTCCCCTCCCACTCCCCTGCGTGTCGCGTCTCTCAAAGTACTTGCCGTGGTTGCGCTCACTGCATGAGTCGGGACATGGGATTTCGGACTTCACTCCTCCTTTTCCCTCACTCCTCCCCCTCCCCTCCCCTCCCTCTCCCACCCCTCCACCTCTCACCTCCCAGCTGCGCGGGTCCTCCGGGTCCGCATTGCAGTAGCTGCCCTCCACCACCTCAATGGGCGGCAGCAGCGCATGCAGCCCGCGAGCCATCACCGACTTGGCGGTGCCGCGCCGGCCCGCAATCGCGATGCCGCCCAGCGCCGTGTCCACCGCACCCAGCAGCAGCGCCTGCTTGATGTTGTCCTGGCCCACCACGGCGGCGAGAGGGTAGGAGCGGGCAAGGCGGGTGGAGACGTCTGCGTCGAAACCGATGGACTCGGATTCGGAGACCTTGAGGGCTGTTGAGAGGGGGGAGGGGGAAAAATAATATAATAAGCTGTAACAAGTGCAAATAACTGGAGTCCCAGGGGGGAAGCGGGGAAGGAGGAAAGGGGTGGAAAAGGAAAGTGGAGGGAGAGTGGAGCAGGCATGGAAAGAGGTTTAGGCGTGTAAGCAGCTAGGTGTGGTGGATGTGGTGGTTTGCGCGTTAGGGGTGTGGCTGGTCGGGAGGAGGAATGTGCGATGGGAAGGAAGCAAAGGTATGTACCCGGATCTTGGCTGAGGAAGCGACTGTGCTTAACGGAGTGATGAAATTGAGATTGCTCTCAGTAGGCGATATGGGCTCGTTTAAGGTTCCTAGCCATCGGCTCGTGACGCAAGCAAGGAACAAACTTGCATATTCTGGACGGCATGAGTGGATCTTAAGCATGATGCTGCGTGTTAAGCGTTGAGTAGCTTCTTCTATAACCTTGTACACACCTCGTAGCTCGGCTGAGGTAAGCTCAGCGACGGCGTTGCAAAGCAGCCGCTGTTTCCGGTGGATGGCCGCAGCCCTTGCCGGAACTGGCTGAACATTCTTCACACCGCTAAAAGCCCTCCACGCATTGCGTCTCCTACTGACATGCGAGGTGCTTGGCCCCGCGACGTCCGTGCAAAGCCTCATCCTTCCGACCTACTGATCCAGGCGCCTCAATTGCTATCTTAACTGAATGTGTACTGTTATATTAAGAGGTGAAAGTGGATCTAAGGAAGGTGCAATAATAATTTACGCAATAATTTACTCGCGGCCAAACTCTAGGCCCTCACTTCCTAATGAAGGTGCATGCAATGGTTAAATTGTCGTCTCAAAGAGCCAATAGTGTTACCGGTCTATGTGGCCAAGCGCTGGTAGGAGATTGAATCAGAAGGCAAAGGGGCCTTACACGGTGGTCGAAATGGGTCACCCGTCCTTGACCTTTGGTAGCGGTGCTTTGTAAAATTGGTACCGGTTCTATGCCCCCTACGCCCATATGGCGGCAATCTTGGTAACTTTGGCCTCTGGTAGAAGAAAAGATGGTTGACCGTTGATCCAAGCAAGCTTACGGTCCGTCCAGGCAAAACCGATATACAGCATAGCATTTGTTCGGTGTGGTGCAGAAGCCGCATGACATGCATGAAACATCGTATGAGAATCGGTATGGTGGTGAAGACTCGTCCCCGCAAGCGTAAGCATGGGATTAGAGACTAGTGGATAACGCCATATAGCGACAGTTATGAGTATACAGTAGTCATATGTATACAGTAGTCAAGTATCCTCGCAGCGAACGCAGCCAATGGACAGCATGCAGCTGCTGCAACACCGCAACACTACCTTTTTTCGCACAATGTCTCTGCCTTCATTGTCGCGTCAAGCCGCTACAGCTACAGCTGCAGCCATTGCGGCCAGCGCGCTGGTGATAGGCTCGGCGTGGGCTACTTGGGCTGATAATGCACGCGTTTGCAAGCATCGCCGGGATATGGACAACGCGCGGGCCAAATACAAGGCAAGAGTTCCCAAGCGTTGTCTCCTATAAAAAATGCGCCACATCGCTCTGCCAGCTACGCAAGCAAAACGGTGCAATGACCTCTACAACATGCATGCGGGTTCGCAGTTGAAGGACACCTCCGGAGCCAACACTACAGCCGTCATCTGCAACGCTCAGGGGCTAAAGCTCTTTGTTCGGCACTGGCATCCAAAACCGGGTGCGTCACGGAAAGCGCCCGAGCCAGTAGCATAACCACCCACGTGCGCAATCATACCACACCTGGCCTCAAAATGCTACTTACTTTCCACCCACCTCGCTGCGTCCTTCCGGGTGTGATTTCACTTTCTATTCAACCCTGCCGCACTCAACGAGGTGGATTTGGCGCCGTTTGCCCCTCTCACTTCCAAGACATAGCCCACCAACCTGCGTTGCTAGTGATTCATGTTGCGAGCAAACAGTGACACCCACATTGCAATGGCATGCACTTTAAACGCGTCACCGCCGCCCCAACGCAAAATAATGTGGGAGCATGAAACTCATTGCCACCCCGTGCATCATCCCCCTGCCGGCCTTTCCCTGCCAGTACCTTGTCCGGCCCTTTGCCCTTTCCCTCCCGCCGCCCGGTCTCTTCCTACATTGGCTCATTAGCCGCTCATACATACGCGCTTCCCTTCCCTTCCGAACCTCCGAATCGCCATCCATCCATCAGGCGGCAAGTCCGGTGTTCGGGGTGTGGTGGTGATGGTGCACGGCCTGACCATGCACTCGGGCGCGTTTAGCCGCGTGGCGATGCAGCTCGTGGCACAGGGTGGGTGAGGTGGGAGGAGGAGGAGGAAGGCAGGTGGAGGCCGCAAAATCCGCAGCAGGAAGGGATAACGGGTAGGAGGGAAACGGTTCTGGCAGAGGAGGGAAGCCACCTGAGGAAGGCAGCGAGCGGGATATTCAAGAGTTGATATTCCACCCCCCCATTGCTAACCCGCTACCCGACCCGGGCCCTACGTAAGGCCTGGCGGTTGTGTCGTACGACCAGCAAGGTCACGGCCTCTCGGACTGCTTTCAAGGCCTGAGGGGCTACGTACGGCAGTTCAACGACCTAGTGGAGGATGCCGTCCAGGTGGGTGATTAGGGCTTCTTACCGCTGGCGGTACGATAGATACCGGTTCGTAGTAGCTGTAAGCATCCAAGGCTATCCCACGAAACCCCACCGCTCCCTCCCACTCACTAATGACAATGGCTGGTCCTTACCGGTATAAGCTTAAGACTACTATGTGCTCCACGCCTGCGTGCGCACGTGCTCACAGGTGCTGGAGTGGGCTGCGAGGCGGCACCCCGGTGCGGCTGTCTCGGCGCAGTAGGGGGCCGGGATCCCAGCTGCACAGCAGCCATGCATGCACGGTTGGGGGCTTGCTTACGTACGACGTGAGAGGATTAGTTGCCGGCCAGTAGCAACCCTCCTCACCTTGCTGACATGCAGCACTCATGTCGTACAGTCGACAGATCACATGCCGTACGTGCCTCATGCGCACGTGTCGTACTGCCCCCGCTGCTGCAGGCGCCCCCGTGTTCCTGCTGGGCGAGTCGCTGGGGGGCAGTGTGGTGTTGCAGGCGGCCAGGCGGCCGGACGTCAGCAGCAGGGTGGGTGGGGAGCTGGGGAAAGGGGACGGTGGAGGGGTAGGGAAGATAGGCATACTGGTAAACCTATTCAGACAAAGCTATTCAGGAAACCACCCCTTCAATGATGCTAGGTGGAGGTTGCAGCTCTGACCGGGCCGGGAGAATGTGCAAGGGGCTTGTGCTCTGGACTGTCGTGGTGTGCTGATGGGGGGACAACCGCCCTGTCTCTGAGTGTCTCCAAGTCTCTAGTCGCTAAGTGTCGCCAAGTCTCTACCTTGGCCTCCCGCTTTCATTCATTGTCCTTTACTGTACCAGCCCTGTGCGGAGCAGCCCAAATCCTAACCCCCTCATCTAACCCGGCCTCCTCCTGCTGCCCCCTCCCTCTCCTCCCTGCACAGCTCCGGGGGCTGGTGCTGATGGCGCCGCTCATCCAGCTGCCGCCTGCACTGCTGCCGCCCCGGGTGAGCGGGCGGGGGCCGGGGCAGGGAGGGGCTGGGAACGGGTAGGAAGGGAGGAACCGCGGTGCGTGCCGCTATCCAGAGCTGTAGGTTTCAGGCCATGGGCTGAGCCCAAAACCTACAGCTCTGGATAGCGGCACGTACCGCGGTTCAGAGGTTGATCACTTGATTGCTCACCCATCCCCTTCACGCCCTTCATGTCCTTCATGCCTTCCGGCCCCTCAGGTGCTGCTGCCGCTCCTGCAGACCGCCGCCGTGCTGTTCCCTAGGTGGGCCTCCCACCCATGGGTGGGAAACCGCTGGGTGCGAAGGGCAAGTGCAAACGGGGCAAGGAGGCTGGCATTTCCCACGCGCCGCATGTGACCGCCGCATGCCGTACGTTACGTTGTCGTGCACCCGTACTCGTCCCACACGCCAGGGGCCGCATACCGGGTAGCAGCGCGGTGCAGTTGGAGCAGTGGAAGGCGGCCTTCGGGGACGCTAGCTTTGCGGAGGCTGCCCACACCGACCCCCTGGTATGTCTTTGCGTGCGAGCCCCCGGGGACTGAAAGGCGCTATCTGCTGAGCGGGTCTGCCGGAAGGCGTCGGTCCCTTGCCCCCTTCAGTTAGCTAGGCAGTGAAGCTAACTGTCAAGAGTCCGCAGAAGCTGCGTGCGGGGTGGTGTCGGTGTCGGTGGCCACTTCCCTTGCTCCCCTCCATTCCTCGCCAACCCCACTCCACGGCCCGCCTCCACCCGCCCCCTGTTGCTGCATGGGCCCTCGCAGTTCACACTAGACGCCCCCCGGCTGCACCTGCTGCGGCTGCTGCCGGTGTGGGACGAGCTGCACTCGCACCTGCAGGACATCACCACACCCTTCCTGGTGGGTTGGGTAGGGGGAAGTAGCTACCGTAACCACACGACAGGGCTCCCGGTGGGCGGCTGGGCGGGTGGGTCGCGGCGCATGTTGTCGAGCTCACCGACTGCACCCGCCCTGCAAGGCATGTGGGACACGCATGAGTTGATGTGGGGATGTACGGCAGCGTGGCAGCCTGATGCCGTACAGACCCTACTAGGGCTGCTGCGCAGACGTGTGCGGCTTCCAATCCCGTGACGTTACATGACGCTGCGCCCTACCCTGGGGTCTGACCGCCCTGACTCCTTCGCAACACACCCCTGGTTGCTGCCGTCTGCCAGCCGCTCGACTGCCTGCCGGCCCTGCCTGCACGCACACCTTTTTAAGGCACGGACTGGCCCCTATTGCTAATTTGCTACGCCGACAAAAGCCAAGTGCCCGACCTTACGCCTCAGTCCCGGTGTTCCTGTGATGCTTCCCTGCCCGTCCTCTGCTGCACGCGCCCTTGTGCCCCCTTGTACCTCACCCGTGCGCCCGTCCTGATACCTCAGGTGCTCCACTCCCCGGACGACCCACGCACATGCGCGGCGGGCAGCCGGGAGCTGCTCCAGCGAGCGGCCAGCAGCGACAAGGAACTGATGGTGGGTGTGAAGCAGGATAGGACCATGCGTGCTGTTGGGGAGAGGGTGCGGTGGTGAAACAAGCATACTTCCAGAAAGATGTCAGAAAGGAAGGGGGTTACATGTACATCGTAAGCACCCGCTCCGGAACCACCACGAATCTCCTCAATTGAGGATTAGCAGGCTTGTAGCAGGCTAACAGCAAAACCCCCTTTCCAACCCTGGCCCCGCCTTCAGCTGGTTCCGGAGGGCCGTCACATGCTGTTTCAAGACCAGCCGGATGTGACTGCCAGGTGGGAGTGGGTGGGGGAGGCACCTCGGAGGGGTAAAGAGGAAACAACTACCGGTAACGAACCGTGCGATAAGGCGTCGGAGGGGGGAGGCAGCGAGGAGGAAGCTTCCTCCGGATGGAGAGGTTGGGGAAGGTGCAAACGGTCGTACGAGGGCAAGGCCGCGGCTGTCTTTGGAAGGGCCAGGCCTAGAACTGAGAAGCGCTTAGGGGGCTTGCGGAGCGTCTATGCACGCTTTGACCTTTCCTGTATGGCCAAGTGGCTGGTGAAACGTTCACTGTGTCTTTACGTTGCTGTGCAGGGTGGTGACGCACGTGGCAAAGTGGCTCATCACGCGATGCTGACGGGAGGAGAGCAGCCGGGGAGGGGAAGCACTACCAGGAGTAGTTAGAGTTACAGTTACAGTCTGTACGCGTGTACAGTGTGTCCGTACGAGCAAGGGGGCCCAAGGACACAAGGAGCCCGGCGATGGCGCTGACCATGCATTGTGGTGATAGAAGGGAATATGGTGAATGGACTAACACGGTCCAGTGCACTGCACGATTGCCAAGGAGACTACCGGTAATTGGAGCGGCTGAAGTACGTTAGTGACGGTGAAAGGGCCCGCATGTATGCTTGCCAGGGACTATTACCTTGCACGGTTGATTATCGACTGACATTGTCTGCAGTACGTACATGTCTTTGCGAAGCGAGTTATGCTAGTGAGTCTTACGGTGACGCAGGAGCCATTGTGCGGTGAATACGGTGTAGGGCCCTCCTGCCCTATCCTACCGCACAACCCCACGAACCATTGCGGTCAAGAGGTGCGACGAAAGCGACTATCAGCAGGAAGGACGTGCCGCGCTGAAGCAGAGGCCTCAAAAGAGAATGTCAGACCTAAACGCGGTAAAAGCAAGCGGGAGACTCGCACGACGCACAACCCTATGGGCCTTATAGGCCATGCCACAAACTGAAGTCATTGGGAACGATAGCCCCTCTTCATGAAATAGATAAAGTTTATTCACCTAGTTGTGGTCTGTATAGCACTGTATGTATGTATGTATGTGTTACAAGCTTCGTACCGAGCTCGTAAGATCCGTCCGAGCCAGAAGGCTCATGGATCGCGAGCACAAAACGCGAAAACAACCAAAAGAAAAAAAGTAAACAAAAGAGACAACAAACAGAACGCTAATCATATGATAAACCCTGTCTGCGCAATCCTGCGACTTCGCATGCTAGTGATTACGCTAGCAAGCAATGCCTGATTCTCCATGCCCATGACAGCAATCATATCAGCATCCCGTGAGACACCACTTTCCCATATCTTATCACGCAAATCATCGTAAGCGGGACATTCAATGAGGATGTGTTTCTCATCTTCCACTCTCCCCGGCGACCCCTGCACGGCACACATAGGACAGACACGCGCTACTCGTTGCCTACCCCTAGGGCGATTGGCTTCAATGCCCCACACACACAGCCGAAAACGCATCAGGTTCACATGCTGCCGCTGAGTAATGTACCCCCTGTCGACCGGGTCACCCATCCAATTTTTGTACCTGCACATCTTAACTCCAACCCCTGGTACGGGGTCTACTGGGTTGAAAAGCCGCGGGTCATCTTCCAAACTCCTATCCTCCCAATCCGCATCCATTCTATCAGCAAACGTTTTAGTGAGAGCAGACACATTTAGCTCCGTGCCAGCAATACGTTCCACACGCGCATTCAAGTCCAACTCACCCCCCAAGGCCGTCAAATCCGTCCCTAACATTTTCAGAATCTTCAACACCTTAGAACCCCAGCCATCATAATGCTCAGTACTGAGAGCCGAACGAATTTCACCTCGCAACGCCTGGTGGTAGACCGTGTCCTTCTGCTTGACCAGGTCATTCCAAAACCTCAGAAACAGTTCCAGCCAGAAGACATGCAAGGGGCGCTGGTTAAACTCCTTAAACAGCAACTTATCAGGCGAGACTTTCACACCCGCAATCTCCCGAAGAAATTCCCTTTGTAACTGCACCATTGGGTCCCGCAAGGATCTGTCAAAGTACCTCGCGGAATTCTCGCAGTCCGTCATTAGCTTCAGCACCACATCAGGCCCCCACACCTGGACACCGTACGACAAGATGGAGCGGACTTGCACGTCGAAGCACTTAACTGCAACAGCAGGGACCAAAAGACCTAGGCGTTTTAATTTACGCTGAAGAGAAAACATAGCACGTCGGCCAGAGGTCAACAGTTCCTCTGTGCAGGAAACAAACGGTGTGCCAGGACCAAAGTGCAAACCAAGGTAACGGGCTCGTTGTACCCAGGGAATAACCATAGGTACTCGCGCATTTCCCTCAATAGAAGTCCACACCACGGGGCAAAGGGCAGCAAAAGCCTCGCGGATATTGGCACGAGGGTGGAAAATCATCAATTCACATTTACGAACATTCACCCGCATCCCAAAGGCCTCACACCACTCTCTCAAATCAGCAAGCAACACAATCAGCCGTCTGTGCGTCGTAGCGAAAAGGCTGAGGTCGTCGGCATACAGTTCCAACGGGATACGCCGGCCATCCGCATGGGGAGTCTGCTGCTTAGCGCGCATAGCATCAGGGAGCCACTTATCCTTAGCGTCAACATAGTCAGCAAACCCCTCGCCAAAAATCCCGTAAAGCACTGATCTGTCTGAGCTGTCAGGGTGCAGTAACAACACTGGTACGTACGGTATCAACTGTATTGGGTCAAGTTAGTCCTTGCGTGTGTTGTAGACCTCAGCGACTGCTAATAATACGGGCTGTGGTAATAACTACTCTTGGCCTAGCCTGCGGAAGGCATTGGGAACCTGACCCCTTCCGTACCGTTAGCCTTAAGTACGTGGGTTAAGCGATTTTCAGGCAAATACATACTTGCACTACATTCTGCTCGCTGTATACCTTCCTAGGAGCCTTGCGGGTAGCAAGTATGGCTTTGCTCACCATCTTTGCCATGTTGGCCATGGTCGCTGCCAGTTCGGACGCGCAATCCGTCGTGTACAATACTAGCTTTGACAAAGCAGCGACGATTAGTGGGTGGGATAAATACATTCAAAGTACGGAATGTCCTTGTCCGACGGCCTCCGTTAACATGGCGAGTAAGGCGGCCGCACGGACCGGGAGTGCCGGCGTGGCTGTCAGCATATCGGTTACGGCAACCCAGGGATGGCACGTCCAGCTCCAGTCCCCGCAGTTCAACCTGTCTGCAAGCAAACTGTACACGGCTTGCTTTTGGGTTCGGACCAGCAAGGGAAGCGCCACGGTTCACATGAGCCTTCTTGAGTTCGCTGGCTACGTATTTATTCGCGGTGCAAATCTCCTGGTGCGAATGCCGTTCCGACGAGGGGATAAACACGGCTTGCTGCCCTTTGCTTGTGGTGCCCACGGCTTGATGCTCCTTCCGCGCTCCGGTTTTCCCTTGACCCACCTGCTGTTCCTTTGCTGTTTCAGCACAAGTCCTCCTTCCCACTTCCCTCCTTCCTGACTCCCAACCCTCTGTCTTCCCTTCGTGTGTCCTGGTGCCCAGGCAGCAACCAACTGGCAGCAGGTTTGCATCAACGACTTCCAACCACCCAGCGGATCCACCGTCTACTACACCCTTGACCTGGGTCTCATCCAGGGCACTCTCTACGTCGACGATTTTACCTTAACCTCACGACCCGACAGCTCGGCCGAGGACAACAACTACGTCAACAAAACCAATGTGGCTGCACGCATTGAAAAGTACCGCAAGGGCGATTTTTCCATCAAGTTTGTGAACAAGACCACCAACAAGGTGGGTCGCAGGGTGTGCCCCGGAGACCAGGGCTACGAAGCCAAGCTGCTGCACCTGGGGGGCTGGAGCGTTGGATGCGTAGGGTGATGAGACTCGCAGCAGCAGCAGCCAGCGGCTGGATACCGTACATAACCCACCTCTCCTTACAGCATTCCTAGGCCGCCGGTCCTGTTGCTCTCCCGTGCATGATGCGCAGATGGCCAACATGCGGGTCCACCTCTCCTCTTGCTTTCCTAGCCATCAACCCTTCCCTACCTCGCCCTTTCACCCGGCTCCTGCTCCTCCCCCACCTCCCACCTCCCTCCCCCTGCAGCCCATCACCGGCAAGCTGGCCTCTCTGAAGCTGCGTCTATCGCAGCACGACTTCCCCTTCGGCAGCGCGATGGAGTGGTGGGGCGTGCCCGCAGCCCAGCTGGACTGGTACCTGGCCACCGCTAAGAAGCACTTCAATGCGATGGTACCCGAATGGAGCTTCAAGTGGCCGGTGAGGGGGGGGTGAGGGGTGAAGGGAGCAGGAGGGGTGAGGGAAGGGGGGATTTTATAATAATTGCAACTACTAGAGTCCCAATCCCATATCCCGACTCATGCAGTGAGTGCATTCGGAGACACTATCCTAGAAAGGAGGGGGGGAAGGGGAAGGGAAGGGGCAAGGGGAACAGCTCAGCTGCTGTCAGCTCCTGCTGCGTGTCCGTATGTACGGCAGTGTGTGCAGTGTCCGCAGGCGCATAGGTGTAATTGTCGTACTCGTGCGCCCCTGCAGGCGTACGAGCCGGTTAAGGGCCAGTACCAGAACACCTACAACTACCTGATTAACAACCACATCAAGTTTGCAACCGCCAACGACTTTGTGCTTTCGCGCGGACATACCCTGGAATGGTGAGCCGCACGCGCACCACCACCACGCGGCGGCCCTCGGGCTGCTTCTGCTGCTGCTGCTGCGCCTGCTGCGCTCGCAGCCTGTTAGCAATCCTAAATATACGCATGCATGCATGCATGCTGTGACTCACGCAGTTGTGCAGTGGTGTGCGCCTCGCCTCGCCTATGTGTCGGCTGGGCGAGCTAACTTGCATCGGCAGCTAGCTACCTATTGCCACTTGCGCCCCCGCCCCGCGGGTTTTACCACTGCTGTTCACACCAGTGGGTGCCATTCTTGCTGCGTTACCCCTCTTCCTCCTCCTCATCTTCCTCCTCCTCGCCCTCCTCCTCAGGTACCTAGATGACGCCGGCTTCGTCAACCACTGGTCTCACCAGGTGTGCGCATGGCTGCGTGCGGTGGGGGTGGGGTGGGTTGGGCGAGTGGAGGACGGGGAGTAAGGATGAAGACACGGGTCCACGGGGTAAGGAGTTGGATCTTGCAGCTGCATCGTCGCGCCCAAGTTGTCGCATGAGGGCCGTGCTCTCCACTCCCATGATCCTCTGTTGTTGCTTCTCATCGGCTCTCCCCTTCTTCCCTCTTCCCTGCTGCCTTACCGCCTTCGCTCCCCCTTCCCTTCCCTTCCCTTCCCTTCCCTCCCCCGCAGGACGGCTGCGACGCCTACCGCACCTACCTGCGCAACCGCATAACCCGGGAGCTCAGCCTCTTCAAGTGGGTTGGGGGGGGGAGGGAGAGGGAGCGAGAGGGAACGTGTTGGGGGACGCACACCTCACCCCTTCCTGCTCACCCCACCTCATCCACCTTCAACTAACCTATTAGGGCTATTACCCTATCCACACATTAACCCCACCACCTCTCCTTACCACACAGTCACTTACCGTAGTTGTTTCCTCTTTACCACCTCTCCATCTATCTGCTGCCCCCAGGGGCAAGTTCCAGGCATACGATGTCTTCAATGAGGTCCTGCACACCCGCCAGTTCGTGTCCGACTGCCCGGGCATGTGGCCCGGCATCCTGTACGACGGCTTCCGCTGGGCCGCCGCCGCCGACCCCACCGCGCAGCTGTGCCTCAACGAATACGACCTGATCACTGGTGACGACTGGCAGGGCATGTTGCAGCTGGTGAAGGACATGCTCGCAAACAAGGTGCCCATCCACTGCATCGGGGTGCAGGTGAGGCGAGGGGGAGGGGGCGGGGATGAGCTCGGGGGTGAAAAATAAGGAAAACAGACGAACTGGATGACGAGGCTTCGCACTGGGTTGCTAAGTGAACCCGCGCTGGGGAGGGGAGTGGAGGGGTGGGGGTTGGGTAATCCCGCTTTCCCCGTGTGCAGGGGTGCAGGGGTGCTGGGTGTTGCCTGCTGGGTGGGACCCTGTGGACCGTTGTCGTGCCGCCCGCTGGCACTCAGCCTCGCCTTAACACCCCTAGGACGCTAGCTGCGGCCAACACACCCATCCCATCCCATTGCGGCCCCTCTTCCGCGCCCCCTCCTCCTCCTCCATCCCCCTCCTCTCGCTGCTCCTCCCGCAGGCCTACACCTCCACCAGCCAGGTCCCCCGCCCCACCCCCGCCTACATGAAGCCGCGTCTGGACCAGCTCGCCTCCCTCAACCTCTCCATCTACATCACCGAGTTCAACTTCATGACCGGCTGGGAGGGCAACACTCCCGTGTGGGGCGGCACGCAGGCGCAGCATGCAGCCCTGTACGACGAGTACCTGCGCTTCTGGTTTAGCGTGCCGTACATCAAGGGAATACTCATGTGGTGGGTGGGGGTAAAAGAAACACCGGTACAAACCACACGTGATAGGAGGCGGCAGGGGCAGCCTCCCGGCTTGGGGTACGTACTGTACGATATCTCTTGGACTTTACCCTGTCTGAAGTTCTGAACGACAAATCGTTGCAGTCATCGTCTTCCCGCGGAGCCACTGCCGACCCATGGGTCGGCCTCCCTCCCTCCCTCCCTCCCTCCCTCCCTCCCTCCCTTCCTCCCACAGGGGCTTCTGGGACTCCTCCAACTGGATCCGCAACGGCGGCCTCTACACCGCCAACGGCACCGCCAAGGCCGCCGCCGCCACCGTCGCCTCGCTGTGGGGCAGCACCTGGAACACCACCACGACCGCAACCAATGTGGCGCTCTCCAGCAAGGGGGTGTACGGACCCACTCGGGGCTTCTACGGCAAGTACGTCTACGAAGTCACGCTGGGAAGCAAGAAGTTCAGCGGGACGGTGAGGTTCCCCGCGGCTAACGGAACGGCGCAGACGGCGGTTGTGTACCTGTGATAGGTGGATAGGTAGATGGGGGCTGTGGGGTTTGTGTGGCTTGGAAGCAAGACACTGGTTGCTACTTAGGGTATCTAGGCCTGCGAGCGAGAAGTAAGGGTTTATGCCACCGTGTGTTGTGGTTTGTGGGTCGTGATTTGGCACAAAGCTGTATTCACTCGCAATTTTGCAGTATATTACAGAGGATTGCAGCAGCTACCATGCGCCGAATGTGCGCTTAAACGTGGAATATGGTTCGTTAGGTGTTCAGTTGCGACGTTGCGGGCAACGTGGGACACGGGAGGGGTCCGAGGCTCATGGTTACCTTGTTTGCCAAGGGACGAAGTGCTCTAGGGTGGGTCAACATCCAGCTACCGTACCTTTAGTGCTGTATTTAGCATACTTCTACATCTTTAGCGTGCGTAATGGTTGACTGGAAGCGAGCAGTCCCAAAACACACAAATAAAATGTATACGGCATATATCAGCCCTTGAATTCCGTTTCGTTCAAAGGCGGATGTCGTAGTTAGCTGTGTACGAATGTCGTATCTGCATATACAGTGATGACATAGCTTGTGCATTGGTGCGAGCGAGCATGGGCACATGCAATCATCTCCATCCGCCGCGTTGGGCAGTTGCTGTTGTCAGCACGCCCGTGGGGGCTCTTGTCGGCTGCATGCATGCATGCATGCCTAAGCAAGCCGGGAATCCTCTGTGCATGTTGCCCTGCTTAGGGTTGGACTCGGTTGGCGTGGCTGGCCATGGGTTGTTGTTAGCCCAGTGTGTATTGGGGTGAGTAGTGGAGTATAACAAGAGCAAGCAATGTGTATTGGGGTGTGTGGGCGTTTGTCAGATGCTGCATGCCTTACCAATACCGGTAGCTGGTAGCTTGTTTTGCCCCAGTCGTGTCGTTGTTGCACCACCGTCCTTAACGAACATTAGATGTCTGCTGCGGCCTCGACGCTGGCACGGGCGCGCCGGTGCTTGTTTGTACGGCGTTGTGCGCCTTCGGGGTTATGTATCGAGCTTGCATTGGCGCCCATCCGCCGTGTTCGCCATGGCGCCCATCCGCCGTGTCCGTATGTTGACACGCTGTTCCCACAGCCTTATACGTCCACACTTGCGTCATTGCTGAAGTGACGTTCTGCGGGACGTTTTGCGGGAAGGTTGCAAAGAGTGTATGTGTGGCCAGGAGGGAGAACAATCATCGTCAGGCCTGATGCAAGGATCGGATAGGGGAGTGGAACAATATGAAGGCACCTTGGGTTGTAAGTGTGGCGGGCCCCAAACTGACTGCGCGCGGATTGAAAACCCGATCGCCGTACTCATCGTGTAGGAAACCGTCACTCGGTACGTCGACAGGCTTATACTCTTCTAGATAACCAATAAAGAGCATCACCTAGGCACTTAACGTTTCAGGCTCGCTTATAAAATGTCCTAGCTGGCGGGTAAGCACGTTTCAGTTGTTTCACCACTGCGGCAGTCCCTTCATACTCCAAGAGAAGTGTACCATTTTGATAGTTCTAGCTGCAATGGAGTAGCGACGCTTCCTGCCCAGGACTTATGGCATGAAGCCGCGCTAGTCAGGTGCGAATCCCAAACACAGCTTTAAGCTCAGCGTCTTACCTTTTCTAGCACCAATCGGGTTTCAGTGTATAGTTTTCGTGCGTATTGGTGCATCGAAGTACGTGAGGCGCCCACCAACGACTGAAATTGGTGCAAATCTTTCCAGGCCCTTTCTCTCTCTCCTTAAGCATATAGTAGTGAGATCATTTCTTACAACATTTGTGCTTTCTTCCAGGCGTAGAATCTGAACCCTCTGAATCCTCTTCGACTTTCCTGTTCTGATGTCCACCTGCACGTCCATTATGCAGACGGTACTACTAGGTTGGAACACGGAGTAGTACTGGGCTTGCTTCTCCAGCTGGACTTGCTGCAGTTGTGAGCTATCTATCCCGCGTGGCATGGCAGCCCCATCGACCATGCACCTGCAGCACCACCGGAGGCCCAGCGCTCCCTCAGCATTCCAATCCGAAGGAGACGCCAGGTGCGTCAGCCCCCATGGGCTTTTTTCGACCGGGTAGAATCCGGCAGGCAGGGAGCCGAACCTCCTTGCTGCTTCTTCGGATCCTCGGCCACACCCCCTTGGCACTCCCCACTCCTTCCCGCGCCACCCCCATGCCTCCAATCCCACACCTCCCTCACACCCCATCCTCTCCCATCCCCGCACAGGTCCTCCACCGATCCCGGCTCGGGCCCTCCCCTCAACCCGCCCCACCCACAACACCCGCACCCCGCCCCACAACACCCCTCCTCCAACCGCCTCCCACTCCCCACAACACCGCCACCACCCCCACCCAGCCCTTCTCCCCCCCGCTCCCGCCCCCTGGCCCTCCCTTCCTCCACCTCCACCCCGCCCCCTGACCGCTCCCTCTCCGCCTCCAGCCGACCACCCAGGCAGGCTTCCCAAGTAGCCTGGGCAGCAACCGACATCGGAGCCGGCCCCGGACCCGGCCCTGGACCCTCCGCCCGGCGCTTTTCCTTCACAAGCGGCGTGGGAGAGGGAGCACGGGAGGCTGCTGCAGGCAGCGGAGGAGGGGTGACGTACTCGCACCGCAGTGGCGCGGGGGCGCCCAACCTGAACGCCGCTGCGGCGGCTGCAGCGGCAGCAGCTGCAGAGCGGCAGGCCATGGCTGAGCTGCTGGAGGGGCTGCGGCCGTTCTGTCGGGGGAAGGACGGAGCAGGAGGAGGAGGAGGAGGGGGAGGAGGGGCGGCGGCGGCTCCTGTGTTTGTGGTGCCTGGCAGCACCCCCCCTCGGGACGTGGAGGCGCTGACGGAGGAGCTGAGGCACACGCGGAGTGCGCTGGCGGCGTGCAAGGAGGAGAACGTGAGGGGGGCGGGGTGGGGAGGGGTGGGAAGGGGAGGGGAGGGGCAGTCCTGGAAAGGGGAGGGGGGGTCACTGCCTGAAAAGAGCCGCCCTGCCCTGTACGACCAGCAAGCTAACGAAGCTACCCTGACATGTATCCCTCCCTGACGTGGCCCCCCCCCTGCCGCCCCGCAGCGCCTGCTCCGCACCGAGCGGCACCGGCTGGAGGGTGAGCTGGGCCGCTGCCGGACCAGCCTGGTGAAGGCGGAGGAGCTGCTGAACGCGCGGGAGAAGGCGCTCAGCCCCAACACGTGAGGGGGGAAGAGGGAGGGGGTTGATAGTGTAAGCCGCGAGGAAACACTGACCGTGGTGGGGGGTGGAGGGGGCGGAGAATACCATGCGTGGGTGGGTGGGTGGGAGGAGATGGGCCACATGGGCGATGAGGCCTCCTTCAACCACGCTGCAGCTGCCAGCTGGCCTTTGTTGCCCCGCACCTCCCTCTCCCTCTTCTTACATGTCTCACATGGAACCCCCTCTCTCCCTGCCCCCTCCCCATTGGGTATTCTTCTCTCCCCCCAAACCCCCAGCGGCATGAGCCGCATGTACCGCTCCTCCGCCACCACCTCGCTGGTGACCAAGCTGCGGGAGCAGCTGGCGGCGCAGCAGACCACCAGCGAGCAGCTTAGGGGGCAGCTGGAGGAGATCGTGAGGGGGACCAGGTGGGAGGGGGACTGGGAGGAGGGGGGATGGAGGGGTGTAAGAAGGGGACCCTTGCGTTGAGTGATCGTCCACCTCCTGCTAACCCTCACTTGCGTTGAGTGGCACCCTGCCACCCTTGCCATTGCTAAGCCCTCACTTGTGGTTTGCTTCTATCTCCCCTCCCCCTCCGTCCCCCCCCAGGGCCACCAAGGTCGCTGAGCTGCAGGCCGAGTCGTCCGCCCAGATGTCGGAGCTGCGGCGGCAGGCGGCCCTCATGGAGCTGATGCGGCAGCGGCTGGAGGAGGCGGAGGCGCGGGCGGCGGAGGCGGTGCAGAAGGTGGGGGCAGGGTAAAGAGGAACCAACGAACTAACTGACTGACTGACTGATAAGGTGTCGTCGTGATGGGGGCGGGGAGAGGATGGGGGTTGGGGAGGAGGGCAGGGTGAGGAGGGCAGACAGAGAGCGGGAGGGACGTCTCGCGCCCGACACCCTCGCGTCGTCATATGCCTTCCTGGGATTCTGTTCCCAGCGCTGCTCCGCCTACCCGCTGCCCCACCTGCCTCTCATCCGCCTCCCTGCTCCCTCCTCCCCCTCTTGTGGCGCCCTGCCAACTCCTACCCCCATTGCTTTGCCCTAACTTGTGGTCTCCTGTGGTTTGGTATGGTCTCTGACCCCCCCTACAGTGCAATAACATGGCGCGTCTGGTGCTCCTGCAGCAGCAGCAGCTGGGGCCAGCAGCAGCAGCAGCAGCAGCAGCAGCCCCAGCAGGCGGCCCCCAGCAGCGGCCCAACACCCCTCCCTGCGGCGCCGCTAGCCACCCCTCCTCCCCACGCCTGCCAGCAACCGGCCCGACGGGCGCTGCTGCTGCTGCTGCTTCTAGCTGCAGCGGGGGGTGTGAGGAGGCAGCAGCCGCCGCCGCTGCAGCCGCCGCCGCAGGCATCAGCAGCAGCAGCGGTGCGGACATCATCTCCGTCGTCATTCCGGGTACAACCACTGCTGCTGCTGCTGCTGCTGCTGGTGGCGGTGGGGGCAGCGTTGGAGCACCCAGCACCAGCAGCAGCGTCATGAGTGAGGGGCACAGCGCGGGGGGTGGTGCCGGTGGTGGGGCCGGTGGGGGTGGTGGCAGCAGCCTAGGTGTGCTGATGGATGCGGGGTCGGCGCTGCCCTCGCTGCCCGCCTCCCCGCTTGCTGCGCTGGGCTCCCAGCCGCTGTCCTCGGGCAAGGTGCGGAGGACCATGGAGCTGCTCACCAACGCGCACCGGGCGCTGCTGAGCCAGGTGGGGGAGGGGAGGGGGGAAGATAGGGGTGTACTAGGAAAGCTGGCCGCGAGTCGGAACGCACTGTGATTGCTGGGAGATGCAGTTGTGTGTATGTGGAAAAGGGAAACTGGCCGCGTGTATGGAGAGGGGGGTTTGCATGGCAGGTTGCGCGATAGATGGCTGCATCATCAGTGTGCACAGGTGTGCAGCGCACCCATGTGTGTTGTAGTGTGGGAGAGGAGTGGGCGTGTGAGTGGGCCATCCCATCCCTTTCTCACAGTCCCTGCACTTCTCATGCATCATGTCTTACCCCCCTCCTGCCCTCCCCCTGCCCCCCGCCCAGGCCACCCTGCTGTCCGAGTCCTTCCCCCCCGGCCTCACCGCGGAGCAGCTGGGCGTCAAGGCGGCGCTGCGCCCCGCCACCTCGGGCGCCCCCGAGGTGCTGCGCTACCTGCGGCACCACGTGCACCGGCTGGTGGAGGTGATGGCGGGACTGCCGGGCAGCAGGCTGACGTTCATGAGGGAGGACGGAGGAGCAGGAGGTGGGGGAGGCGGAGGGGGCAATGGAGGCGGCAGCAGCAGCAGTAGTCGGAGGAATAGTGGCGGAGGCGCGGGGCATGGAGGTGGCGGTGGGGCCGGCAGCAGCAGCAGGGACCACAGCTACAGCCATAACAGCCATCACAGCAACGGCACCGGCTCCACGGCAGCAGGTGCAGGTGCAGCAGCAGCCCATGCCGGTCCTTCCGCGCCTGCCAGCACTGCGCCGCCCTTCACCGCTGCCGCTCCTGCCGCCGCTGCTAGCTCCGCCCCGCCGCCCGCTGCACACGCGGGGTCCGGGACGGGGGCCTCGTCGCCGGCGCCTACACCGCGACGTGGCCTGAGCACCATTATAGGCGTGAACGCCGGCGGGAGGGGGGTAGCGGGTGGTGGCGGCGGCGGCGGCGGGGGTGCCGAGGTCGGGTCCGGGACGGGCGGTAGCGCTGCCCGCACGTCCAGCACTCCCGTGTCGGGTTGCAGCCGGGCTGGTACGGACACGGGGGAGGGCGGCGGTGGTGGTAGCTGAGGCGGAGGATGCGGGGCCGACGAGTGCGGGTGGAGGAGGCAGCCGGGGGGCGACGCCCGCAGGCATGAGGGGTGGTCAAAGACCATACCGAACCATAGGAAACCGCAGGTTAGGGCAAAGCAATGGGGATTGGAGGCGGCAGGGTGCCACAATACAGAGTGTTGGTTGGCATTCCCTACCGATACCGAGTCCGCGGTGGCGATGAACTGTTGACCCTCCAGCGAGCGGGCGGAAGAGAGCTGGCTGGCATGGGGGGGGGAAGGGAGGAAAGTGACGAGCTGTACGCCAAGGCACCATGGTTGCAAAAATGGTAGCCGGAGGAAAGGCAGGCATGAGGGGTGGGTGGAAGGAGGTGCAGGCCTGCATGTTGTATACCGTACACGTTGGCGTTTGTTGTCTCTACAAGATGCTTGAGGGGTGCTTCATGGTGGCGAGGGAACTTGAAGTAGAAGGCCAATGTCGCTGGCAATGCTTAGACGCTTGGACTAGTACACGCTGCCCGCTTTCGCATCGAAGGTAAATGATGTGTATGCATTGCCACTGCTGCTGTGCTGCTGCTGTCCTTGGCTTTCTGACGCCGCCGCCGCCGCTGCTGCTGCTGCTGTATTCGCGTTGCTTCCATACCGTATAACCCTGTGACTGGGCTAGATTCGAGTAACCCGACCTCTGCATTTCAAATTTTAAACTATAGCGTTGACTGTCCGTCTGTGCGGCTGACCCATGTTGCACAAGTGGGCATTATGATAATCAGCGGTGGAAGTGGGGTCAGTGCAGCTGTTCTCATGATCAGGTAACACAAACCGATGACGCGCAAGTTTATGGCCGTCGGCATCAGGGGGCAAGGTAGTAGGTGCGTGGACACGTTTGGCATAAAGGTGCCTGGTTGCTGCTGAGAAAGGATGCCGGCTGCCTGCAAGCATCAGGAATGGCTATTAACATTTGGGTTGGAGACTCTCCAGGGACATGTTCTGCACAACAGGGAAGATTCTTTACGGTCATTTAAATTGTTGATGGTTGTAACCGGTGTGGCTTTCGCGAGTCCTTTGTTAGCATGGCTGTAGCTTGAGATGCAACAAAGCACGAAAGGAAACCCTGGCTCACCAACCATAAGCTAGGACGTGGGGCCCAAAAATTCAGTCCATGGCTTCGAGGCCGCCATAGCCTTAGTAGAATGCCGCGGGCTTGGTCAATGTTGGCATGTTGTTTGCCAAAGCCGAGAATGAGAAGGCGGACTGCAGGTAAGCTAAGACTCTTATGGTCAACTTGGGTCAATTGTGATTTATGGTAAAAGCAAAGGCAACGATGGACCAGAACAATATATCAGCTGTCTCGCTGAGAAGCGTACGGCGCTCGGACCATGTGTCCGGTGACCCAATAGGCTGAAGCGGCGGGCTTTTGCTTGTAGCAAATGTCAAAACGTTATGGTGGGTCCAAAGGACCCGGTTGGATCTTTGGCGCGGAGGTTTGGGGTGGTTTGCGTGGGAATGGCTGGTTCATGCAGACCGAGGCTATGGCCAAAAGCGGACTTTGACTATTCCAATTACATAAATGAATAAAACGTGTAAAACTGATAAGATATAAAGCTTTGTTTGGCTGATTTAGCGGCGCAGCAGCACAGCGACGATTGGAATTCGCGAGGGCCCTACAATGTTTAGCCAGGGATATATAGGAACTGTACGGCAGCCGCACCGAAACCATCATGCGCTGCCGCAAATTACTAATTTTGTTTACCTAGGGTTATAAGGAGCGGTGGCAATGACACCACATATTCGGCTGGCGCAGCGACACAAGGTGTACCCCATGCACGCATGCATGCCACCAGCCCTCATCGCGTCGACCCACGAACGCCCGCGTATCATCCGCCCCCATCACACGAAGGCCCGGGAGCGGTGGTTGATGTGCGCCCGGCACAGCGGGCACAGCTCTAACCGCTCCGCGCAGTCCTGGCAGATGATGTGTCCTGTGGCGGGGTCGGAGCGAGTTCGACGGGCATGTGATACGGTAATCTGACAATGGATGCATGGTCGCGTTACTGTGGTTCCCAGCAGACACGTATTGTTTGGCAGGCATGTATTATCGGCCGTCAGGTGGCCACATCATAACCTTGCCGTCATGCATGTAGCAGCGAGGTGCACGACTGCAAGAGGTGCCGAGACGGCCATGCATAATTGCATGGCTGTCTCGTTACGCGGGCCCCCGGGGTCCCGAGGCCATGCCCTGCTGGAAGATTGGTGGGCTGCATGGGTGGATGGACCGATTGGGGGCTAAAGCAGGCGACCAGGCTGAGCTGAGCGCGGGACCGGACGGCCGGTTGTCGCTTCGGCTGATACGCGCGCAGACGGCTGTGGCAAATCAAGCGGGCATGGCAGCAGCAGCGGCGACAGGGCTGCCTGCGGCGGACCCTGCAGGCGACGCTGGGGCAGTAGCTGCAGCGGCGGCGGCAACGGCTGGTGAGGCTGTAGCCGCCGGTGATGCGGGTTTGCAGAGCTCGGCTGCCGCCGCTGTGAATGGCAATGGTGCCGTTCCTGCTGGCGAAACAGCATCTGCTGCTGCAGCCGTTGCGGGCGCTGCGATTGACGCTGGAGGTAACCCAGCTGGGGGCTTGCCCCTTCCCTCCGCCGGCTCAGGCTCCTTAGGGGGGGTTGTCCAGCCTGGCCCGGTGCCCATCCCCGCCTCGGCCCTGACTCCCAGCAGTAACATGGGCCTAGCCGTTGAGCTAAACGACCGGTCTGTGACCGACGGCTCCATACGACTCCCGGTGCTTCTGTGTCGGAGCCTTTTTTCGGGCCTTACGGCGACCAATGGGTCGGGCTCGGACATTGTGGTACGAATGGTGGACGATACCGATGGGCAGGTGTTCCAAACGCACCTGCATGGCTACGCAAACCAGCGCGCCTACGTGACATGGGTGCTGAAGCGCTTAAGGGGCGTGATCAACAAGCATGCAGGGCGCTCGGGCAGCAGGTTGCGCATGTGGAGGGTTGAGGGTGACGCCACAGACATGGTGCACTTCCGGCTGTTACCGCCCGGTAACGCCCGGAAGTGCACCATGTCTGTGGCGTCACCCTCAACCCTCCACATGCGCAACCTGCTGCCCGAGCGCCCTGCATGCTTGTTGATCACGCCCCTTAAGCGCTTCAGCACCCATGTCACGTAGGCGCGCTGGTTTGCGTAGCCATGCAGGTGCGTTTGGAACACCTGCCCATCGGTATCGTCCACCATTCGTACCACAATGTCCGAGCCCGACCCATTGGTCGCCGTAAGGCCCGAAAAAAGGCTCCGACACAGAAGCACCGGGAGTCGTATGGAGCCGTCGGTCACAGACCGGTCGTTTAGCTCAACGGCTAGGCCCATGTTACTGCTGGGAGTCAGGGCCGAGGCGGGGATGGGCACCGGGCCAGGCTGGACAACCCCCCCTAAGGAGCCTGAGCCGGCGGAGGGAAGGGGCAAGCCCCCAGCTGGGTTACCTCCAGCGTCAATCGCAGCGCCCGCAACGGCTGCAGCAGCAGATGCTGTTTCGCCAGCAGGAACGGCACCATTGCCATTCACAGCGGCGGCAGCCGAGCTCTGCAAACCCGCATCACCGGCGGCTACAGCCTCACCAGCCGTTGCCGCCGCCGCTGCAGCTACTGCCCCAGCGTCGCCTGCAGGGTCCGCCGCAGGCAGCCCTGTCGCCGCTGCTGCTGCCATGCCCGCTTGATTTGCCACAGCCGTCTGCGCGCGTATCAGCCGAAGCGACAACCGGCCGTCCGGTCCCGCGCTCAGCTCAGCCTGGTCGCCTGCTTTAGCCCCCAATCGGTCCATCCACCCATGCAGCCCACCAATCTTCCAGCAGGGCATGGCCTCGGGACCCCGGGGGCCCGCGTAACGAGACAGCCATGCAATTGGACTCGCAGCGATTGCAACCACAGGCGCAGGTGTGCCGCCCCCCTCCACAGTCTTCACACACCGCAATTCAGGAAGGTGTCTCGCCGCGCCGCCAGGCACACCGCACACGTCGCCGCCTCCACCGCCTCCGCTGCCTCCGACCGCGCCGCTGCCACCCTGGCCGCCACGATGGCATGTCGTAAGCGAGGCAGCGCCGCCTCCGCCTGCTGCGCGAGTGCCTCCAGGGTGTCCAGGGATTGGGCGGCTAGAGCCTCCTCCTGCATGGGGTGGGGTGGGGTGCAGCGAGGAGGGGGGGGGTCCAAAGACCATATCGGAACCATAGGAAACCACAAGTTAGGAGGGGGAGGTACCGGTAAAAGTCTGGAAACTGACGAGGCAGGGTTAGGTGGGTGGAGCAGCCCTGCACGCCCATCTGTCCCACCTGTCCACTCATGCACGCGATACGTCGCTGCAGCTGCACGCCGCGATTCACCGCCGCCTCCAACTCTCCCTGCATCCCCTCCAGCTGCCCTTCTGCCGCCTCCAGCCGCCCTTGCAGCCTCGACAGCTGCCCATGCAGCGCCTCTGACGCCGCTCGGGCTGCCTGGGTCTGGTGCTGAAGGCGGGTCGTCTCGTCAGCAGCCTGTGGCAGGCGGGAGGAGAGGGCGGGGGAGATGAGAGGCAAGCGGGGGTGGTGAGTCGCCAGGAGGTGATGTATGCTATGCAATGCGAGGCGGCGGTGCTATGCATGCAGGGAAGCATGCAGCAACTCCGGCAATGTGCTCCATGCAAGGCAATGCGCACCAGCGCCAACACCAGTTGTACACACCTCCACAAGCTTGGCTCCCAGCGACTCAATCTCCTCTCGCAACGCCTCCTCCCGCGCCGTCACCGCCGCCACCGCCGCTTCCAGCTCCGCTGCCCGCGCCGTCACCGCCGCCTGCGCCGCCGCCTCTGCCGCCAGCTGTTCCTGCGCCGCCGCCGCCGCCATTCCCGCCCGCGCCGCCTCTCGTTGCAGTTCCGCTGCCAATTCCTGCTTAGCCGCCAGCTCCTCGCGTGCCTCCGTAAGAGCCGCCGCCAGTGTCGCATTACAGGAGCGTGCGGAGGATAGTTGGTGGGTGAGCTGCTCCTGGGCAGGTGGGGTCGGGGTCGGGGTTGGGAATGGCATGCAGCTAGGGGATGCTGTCTCCAATTGTTGTAGGTTGGAGGAGTAGAGGGATAAGGTCCCGGATACCAACCCACGAACCCAATCCCATGTCGTATACATGCCGTACACGCCATGTGGGTTCTCTCTTACCAGCTGACTTCGCTGCTCATTCGCCTCCGTACGTTGCCGAACCGCCTCCGCCTCCGCCGCCTCCGCCCGTGACCTCGCCTCCGCCGCCGTACACTCCGCAGCCGCACGGTCCACCTCCGCCGCCTCCGCACGCCGTACAGCCGCTTCCGCCGCCGCCGCCTGAGACCTCGCCTCCGCCGCCATACCCTCCGCAGCTGCCTCCGCCGCCTCAGCACGCCGTACGGCGGCCTCCGCCGCCGCCGCCTGCGCCGCCGCCGCGCGTTCGTGCTCCTGTCGAGTGCTTTCGAGATCCGATTGCAGCTGTCGTACATCCTCAGCCGCCTGGGATGCGCGCGCCTCCGCCGCCGTGACGACGGCGGTTAGGCGCGTGACTGCCGCCTCCGCCGCCTACATTGGGTCATGGCGCCGAAAAGCGAAGGAAGGACTAGGGCCAAGAGCAGCCAAAAACACACACACCGCGGTGGGCAGCTCGTCACAGCTTCACACACCTGCACGTTTGCCTCCACAACAGCGGCCACCCGCCGTGCCGTCTCCACTGCCGCCCGCGCCTCCACCTCCGTCGCCTCCACTGTCCTTTGGAGCTCCGCCGCCGCCCGCTCCCGCTGCTCGCATTGCGCCTGTACAGGGGCAAGCGACACAGAAGGCGAGAATATAGGTACATAGGCAACGAACCCCATCCATCCTCACCAAGAATGAACACAACCCTCCTCCGCATTACCATTCGTAGCTGGACCCAGCAGCCGTCAGCCCTGCCTGTCTGCCCGCTCATGCGCAGCCCGCAACCCCCTCTTCCCGAGTTCCTCCTCCCGGACCCTTCCTGCTCCTCCCAAGGACTCCAAACCCTCCAAACACAGCACAGACCATACACCTGCGCCTGCTCGGCCCGCTGCTCCGCCTCCCGCGCCTCCGCCTCCGCCCTGTCCGCGCGCTCCCTCTCAGCAGCTAGAGCACCTGCCGAGGGCGGGGCACCCATGTTAGACATGCGGTCCTTGTACTGGTCCTTGCAGGGTCCTTGCAGAGCTATCCCTCCGGACAGCAACCTTCCTGCCACCACCATACGCAGCCAACACGAGATGGGCAGCACCTTCGCCTGCCCTACCGCCTTCCCACCTCCCCCTCCCAAGCAAACTGCCCCTCCTAAAGCCTTGCTGCTGTGTTAGTTACCCGTACTCGCCTTCCGCCTCCTCCCGCCTCCGCTCCGCTGCCTCCGCTCGTGCCACTGCGGCGCCCCGCTCCTCCTCCCTGGCCTGCAGTGCCCTCTCTTGCTCAGCTGCACGCCACCGGGCTAGACGAACCTGATAGGAGTCCCAGGAGGCGTGGGCGGTGCATGCATGCGCGCAAGGCCGGCAGGCAGGCGAGGAGGTGGCGTATCAGTACCGGCATGCGGGAAGAGGCGGGGCGCGCGGGTTCACCTCACGTTGCTCACATCCTCGCCCCAGGGTCCCCCCCCACCCGTCGCTCCCCGTCCCACCCTTTTTTCCGCTCCCTGCAGTGCCAACCCCCGCCCCCCCAGCCCCCAGCCCCCACGCTACCTGCAGGTCCAGCTCCTCCATCGCCGCCTCCGCCGCCGCACACCGCTCCCGCCAGCCACTGATCCACCGCCCAGCCATAGCTAGCAGCTCCGCGCCCTGACTTCGAGCAGCCGCCGCCACATCGCCGAAGCCACTACCGCTTCCACTGCCTCCCGCCCCATCCCTGCCGCCTGCACCGCAGTCGCCGTTGTCGTCGCTGGGGAGAGTGCACGCATTGCCGTACATGCCGTACGGCGTGCCGCTGCCACCGCGGGTATCGGCGGAACTGTTCCCGTACACGCTGCAGCAACCAGCACTGCCGTACATGCCGTACATGTTGGGGCCCCCAGGATAGCCCCGGGCAGCAGCCGCAGCAGCAGCGCCGTTCGGGGCGGCTGCAGGAGCGTCATGTGTCGGGTCCAACCCCGGGCCTGGTCTTGCATGGAGGCTGGCGCTACCTTGCATGTTGAGGTATGCAAAGAGGGGCTGTTGTTGCTGCTGCTGCTGCTGATGGCGGTGGTGGTTGCGCGCATGGGGATGTGGGTCAGGGTGGCCGTCAACCTCAATGTGTCGTTCGTTGTATTGCGGCGGCGGGTGCGGTTGGGAAGCAGCAGGCTGCCGGAGGGGCGCAGCAGCAGAAGCAGCAGTGGCGGTGGAGGTGTCGGGGTGTGTGGGGGAATGCGTCCGCTGGTGCAGCTGATCTTGCAGCTGCTGCGACTGGTGCAATGGCCGCAAGAATTGCGAAGGCTGGTAGTGTTGCTGCTGTTGCTGTTGCTGCTGCTTCTGCTGCTGATGCTGATGCGGTGACAGCCCCGCCCACTGTAGCGGCGACTGCTGCTGCCGTCGCGGTTCCAACGGCAGAGGCGTCGGCGTCGGCGGCGCAGCAGCAGCAGCAGCAGGCGACCGCTGCTGGAATACATGCTGCTGCAAATGTTCCTTCTGCTCCTGTTGTTGCCGCTGCTTCCGTTCCTGCAATGCGTTGTCGTACGTTTCCAAGCCCGTCGTAACGGTCTTGCTGTTGTTGGTGCTGTTGTCGTACGGGTTGTCGTCGTACATGCCTCCCCCGCTGCGACCCCCAGGGGTGCTGCGGTGGCTGACGTGGCGTAGCTCGGAGTCAGCAGGAGGGCTGGGACAGGGGCTGCCGAAGCTGCATGGGCTGGCGGAGGGCTGGGGAGCCCCCTGCGGCAGCGGATGGCGAGCTGCAACAGCTGCAGCAGCAGCGGCATAAGCATGGGGGGCTGAGGACCGGCGTGGAGGTGTCGCATGCACTTGCCCTGAGGGAGAAGAACCAGCGGACTGGTTCGGGTGAAACATGGGCGGAGCGGGAGGAATGCGAGCGGAAGGCGGGGAGGAACTAGTGATATCGGAAGGAACAGCGACGTTGCTGCTGCTGTGGCGTCCGGGTGGTGTAGTGACCCATGGGTCGTTTTGGCTTGGATTTGTCGGACCCAGATGCCTATGCGCTCCGTGCACGGCTCCGCTTGCTTCGAGCTGAAGCCCTTGCTGCGGTTGCTGTTGTTTTTGTTGTTGGTGGTGTTGCCAGACACGAGGGTGGGCTGATGGGAAGGAGCACGACGGGGAGAAAGAGGAGGAGGAGGAGGGGAATGAGGAGGCTTCCGCTGTGAAGGAGGCGGTCAGGCATCTTCTAGCAGCTGGGTCGGGTCGCGTGCTGGGTCCGCCCGGTCCGCTTTGTTCGGGAACTGGCAACGCAGGAAGCCCTTGGTACGGTTGTTGTGATGGTGCGGTAGCTGTAAGGGCTGGAGGATGATAAGCCCAAGTGCTCTCGACTGTAAATGTTTGTGGCTGCTGGTCGAGGTGCACACTGCTGTGAAAGGGCCTTCGCTCGCAGCTGTCGGGATGTGGGCCGTTGCTGCTGCTGGTCTGTGGGATGCTTGCAGTGCTGTTACTGCAAGCAGGTCCGTGCTGCTGGTGCTGGTGGGTTGTTAGTAGAGTGGCAAAGCCACCCCGGCTCGCGATGCCTCCGTTCGCGCGGCCCTGCCATCCATCCGTCTCGGAGATGCAGCTTTCAGCAACACCGATTATCGTTATAGCTGGTCTTGACGATGAAACAACAGAGGACGCATAAAAGGTGCTGGTGATGCTGCTGCGCGTTGACACCGCGTCCGTTTCCGCCTGGGAGAGGTGCTGCCTCGAGGCCTCCCGCCCTGGAATTCCATCCTGGCTACCAAAGTCATGTCCACTGCCATCTGTATCGTCGAACTCGCTTACTAACTCGTCGTCGCCAACCGCAAAGTGTTCCCCCTCATAAAGTGCATCAGCTGCAGCAGCCATCGCAGGGTTGTTACGGCATCAAGCTTTAACCTTCTTCTTGCGTGTACAGTCTGCTAGTTGTGGACTGTGGAGTCAAACTATTCAAGGCGGTTAGCGGCCTGGAAACGCGGGAAGGAGGATGAACGGGTATCAGCCTAGGTGTGCAACAGTGTACAATTATTAACATTATACATAGGAAGGAAGGAAGGAAGGATGGATGGATGGAAGAGTAACGGCCTGATATTAAAAAGGCGACATCATCAAATGTTGCTTCTCAGCCCCAACTTTGCGACAGACCCTGACAGACCCTCTCATCGTCGCTCAACCGCCACGCCCACCGCCTTCACCGCCTCCACATTCCTGCTAGCGTCGCAGCTCACTCCCGCTGCCGACAACACGCCACCAAACAGTGCTAACGACGACGATGACGCTGCAGCCCCTGCTGCCGCCGCCGCCGGTAATCCCGGATCATCATCATCGGCAGCAGCGCTTGACGTACAACATGCCAACAACAGTGCCATCCAAAACTGCCGCCGCTGTCGCTCCCAGGCCGCTAGCTCCGAGCCAAGTGCCGCCACGTGTCGTGCTTGTCGTGCGTCGTACGGCAATACGGCATTCAACAGTGACTCGTACGGCATCTCGGGATGCGTACCGCATAGCACCGCCACGCCCCGGCCCACACGACACCTGTGTGTTTGGTTTTTGTTTGTGGAGAGCGACGTGTTGTTTTGGGAAGGAACGAGGTGGGACTAAAGAAAGACCAAACCATAGGAAACCATGAATTAGGGCAATACAATGGGGGAACGAGGTGGGGAGGAGGTCCATGCCAAACGCAATGTGCCTACCTATGCTGGAACTAGCTAATCACACCCACTCTCCCACGTTTAGAAACGTGGGATACCCAACGCCCTGACGTCATGCGCACCTGACAGCCGCCATCGCGTTCCCCAGATCCGGGTACACCGCCAGCACCTCCACAGCCCCCACCACTGGTGCTGGTGCTGGTGCTGGTGCTGCTGGGGATGAGGAGGCGGTGGCTGCGGATGATGATGACGCGGCTGCTGCTACTGCATGCGCATCATCCGTGCCATGCCCTAATGCCGCCTCCGCTTCCGCTGCCGTACTACTAGCGCCTGCAGTAGCGGTGGCGGCTGTTGCTACCGGTATGTCGCTCGCAAGCTGGAAGACTGGGCCCCCATTGGAGTAGTCCCGGCAGAACACCCAGCGCCCGGCATCGGTGTCGACCCCAGCCACCTCCTCCTTGGCATGGCCCTTGCCGCAACCTCCGTTGAAGAGGTTGCTCCGCACGCCACCAACATCGCTGCCTCGCAACGCGCCGTTGCACCAACCCTCACCAGTGCTGCTGCCGCTGCTAGCAACCCCCTCGCCACCGGCTGCTGTTGCCAGCCCCGCAACTCTTCTTAGCCCTGCGTCTGCCTGCCCTCTTGGCCCAGGTGCGTCATCAAGGAGTGCGTTCCCCGGTGGGCTGCCGCGGTTGCAGGTCCCGCTCGGTGACGAGCCTACATGGCCGCATGCGGCTGCGGGGGAGGTGCTGTCAGGGCGGCTTGCGTGCGGCCCCCCCGCCACTGCTGCCGCTGCTGCGTCGCCGAAGTGTAGGTGGTCAGGTGCTAACCGTGGGACACGCAAGGGGCATGCAGCGACGGACAGCTCCTCTTCCGGCCGCTGCTGCAGCTGCAATGATATGGGTCGGTGGAGGTGGTGCTGCTGGTGATGGTGCAGGTGGTGCTGGTGGCACGGCAGAGGCAGGGGGCCTCCCTTATGGTCGGGCATTGGTATCGACTGCGCATGCGGTGGCGGCTGCTGTTTCGGTGGCTGCTGCTGCTGGCAAGTTTGCTGCTGCTGCGGCTGGCAAGGGTGGTGCGGGTGTTGTGCCTGGCTAGGAGTAGTGAAAGACGGGGTACATGGGGATGGGGAGGGGGCTGGAGGAGGAGGAGGGAGCTTGGGTGGCCGGAAGCGCAGGGGAGCGGCGTGGGCGCCCAGCTCTGAGGTGTAGTCGAAGCCTGGAGGCAGGGCAGGAGGGAAGGAGGCAGGGATGGTGGGCGTGTGGATAGGAGGGAGGGAGGGAGAGCGCAAACCCCACCCCCGAGTTTGCCGTGGTGCAAGATATGTGATCAGGGCAAGGGCTCATGGCACCAGGGGACAGGGTAGGGCGGATGCATGCATGCAAGGTAGCGCTCGCGCCGCAACCACTTTGAAATCTTTGATAGCAGCCCCTTGGTAACCCCCCTCAAGCAGTTGGCTCCGGCCGACAGATACAGCAGCATGCACCCCTGCAACACCCATGTACACCCAACACCCATGTACACGCACATACCCCACCCTTACCCACCCTCCCCCACCCTCCCCCACCCACGCCCCTACCCAACCCTACCCACCCCTTCACGCCAACCCCTCACCCGGGTACGCGGCTCCCCGTGCGGTGCCCGGGAAGAACGCCAGCTCCCGGTCCCCCACCACCTGCAGCGGCCCGCCCACCTCGAACTCCACTCGGCCGCACGCGTAGTAGGCGCCCGCGCACAGGCCGAGGTAGGAGCCGCCGGCCTCCACGTAGGCTGCGGAGGAGGAGGAGAGGGAGGGAAGGGAAGGAGGAGGGTGAAGGATGGGAAGGAGAGAAGGAGGGAGGGATAAACAGGACATGACTAGCAATGTGACAAGGCTCCACTTCATGTGTTGTATAGGGAAAGGAGAAAGGTAGGTAGCGACAAGGTGTGTTTCCACGGGGCTTGCATGTAGCTGTAAACGACAAGGACGCACCCCTTAGGAGTTGGTTGCCCCGGCCGTTGAGACGTCTGCAGTAAGGCAGGTCAGCTCCTCCGGGCATCACAAGCAGCAGGCAGCTCCCACGCCAGCGACCCTCGAGCAGTTCCTCGGTGTCCAGAAAGCGCGCCTGTGTGAGGATGAGGATGTAATTACGAGCAGAGGAGGAGTTGTGGGCAAAGGTGGTTGACAGATAGTATTGCCGGTCTGGTGACATTTCAGGCATGAGGAGACAACAGTTCGCACCTCAACGCCCGGCGCAAGGCATCGTTTGAGCGCGTGTAGGGTGTTCCGTGCGGATTGATGTCCTGCGCCTTCACCGCAGTAGACGAGGACTTGGGAGGGAGCTCCAGCTCGGGACGGGGATGCTGATGAGCATGCAAGCGTTAACGACGCCATGGACCAGACCCTTAACCGGCAGGGTCTCAGAGGTTTAGTGCCCCACGATACTACTCGACACACTGTACTATGACTATATAAACCCAGACGGGCTCGGTGCTGAGCGCTCCAGCTCATCGGCGTGCAAGGCCTGCTGTGTTCCAGCCTCTACTTAGACAGTAACGAGTCTATGCAAGATACTTTGGTACTCTGGACTATCGTCGGCAGTTTGACGTAGAGTATAAGCGTTCCTCTCATGTCGTGTCTGTTGGTTTGTGCGCGAGGACGGCAATTTGGATTTCTTGTACAGGCCGACTAAGTATCTACAGCGCACCTCGCACGCAAATTACTACAACGTATGCAGAGGATGACACGTTAGGATGGCGATGGTCGGACGGGGGAGTTGCTGACACAGTAATGTACGAGCAAACTCACCCGATGCTATCCTTACTTCACAACTTGACTACCCTGCAATAGTCGCATTCTTACTTCGCTACTTGATTTCCATTGCGAAGATCCCATGGCAAGGTACTAAACATGCCTCCAGGCCGGTCGCATGCGGCCTTTGCCTTAGACCCCAATCCGTGCAGCACACAGAGCCTGCTGTGCAGCATCACGGGGGTGGCGCACTGGTTGAAGGCCAGTTTGGTTTCAGCGCGTATGCGGAGTATCGGTACTTCACGTGCTGTACATCATGTGCTGACATATACGGCACTTGTAAGACACCTTCCGCCTGCGTCAGCTTACGAAGTCGTTTCATTGCCTACGATTAGCAAGCTCAGGGCAAACGTTTTAGCAGCATAAAAGGCCATTAGTATCTCACCGTAATGACTGTGTACGGGCATATACATACATCTGCAGATGAAACAATTTGAAAAAGAGATGTCGCTTTCGCCAACATCTCCGGCCATAGCCGGCAGCAGCACGATATGTACAAAGCCCACATCACGTTACGTTGTCGACTTGCAAAGGCACATCCCTGTTCATTAGCAAGCCGGCAACGACCGAACCGCGGGGCGATTACCGCCCATCCACCCATGTTCCCTTTTAGCGAACCATTGTAACGGCCATTCATGCATCCTGCCTTGCCACTCCTTGAGTGTATTTCCCGGTTAGTTATCACAGCAGCAGCGCGCCGCCGCTCAACCCTGCACATCAAACAGGCCACACACGCAGATATGCACGCAACATGCTCACATACACGACACCATCACCTTCACATCATTATTTGTACGACACATAACGTGCCTTAGCCCGTCGGTCCGAATCTCCCACTCCCTCCCCCTGCCCGGCTAACTGCGCCCCTTTGCAGCGCACTAGCCTGGCGTTCTTGCCCTTCCTGGAGTCATCCCACGACGGGATGACGTTTGACAGCGATTGATCGAATCATAGCATATACATTATCCTAGCCAAGTAGTAACAAACCTCTCGTCCTAACAGAAGACACGTCAAATCCACACAGCCAAACGTCAAACACGTCGAGCAACTCAATGATTGGGTTCTGGTACCAACACCTGTTAGTTCCGGTTCATGCCGCTTTTGCCCTCGCCAAGTCATTCCTCTTGCGGCATCCGTATAGCGTATACACTCCACCTCACAACCACCTCAACCTACACCTCGCATCTCATTACGCAGTGCCCTCATCAGCCCACACACAGCTCGGCACCTCTGTACCGTATGCCAGCTCCTCGCACCTTGCGTCCGTCATGGCTCTCAACACGAGCACCCAGCCACACACCATCAAGGCACCGCCGATTGCACCCGGTTCTTCCAGCCCACCACCTTGCCCTCATTCGACTCGAAGAAATACAAGTGCGGCCCATCCGACATCACCACCCGTTTGCCGTACACCGTGACACACTTGGGACTCACAAACTGCGTGTAAATGGGCACGATCGGGTTATCCGCCTCCGAAACCAGCTCCATAACCGCCTTTGGGGCTGTCGTACAACCACCCCCAGCCGCATCCTCTCTGCCTCGGCGCATGGTCGCAGCGCCCTGCAGAGACGGAGACGCAGGGCCCCCTCCAACAGCGCCGCCAGGGCCATCCCGAGGACTAGTCGACGCCATGCCGCCAAGCCCACCAAAGCCGCCAGCACCGCCGGCGCTGATACGCATGCTGGCGTTCAAACCACCTCCAGGGACGGCCGCCATGCCGCCGATACCGCACCCGCCACCGCCTCCGAAACCGCCTCCGAACCCCCCGCCACCGCCGCCGCCGCTCGCAATCATGCCGCTGAAGTTGCACCCCGCGTAGTCCCCCGACGCGCCTCCACCACCAATCACCACCCCGCCACCGTTCTGGGAGCTTCGTTCCATTCGCAGCGTCATGGAGGGTTGCAGCAGGTGCTGAGGGGTGAAGGAGGTCATGTGGCCCAACGCAGGGCTCATGGGGCCCCCTGTCCCTCCGCCGCCGCCGCCGCCGCCGCTGCCCCGTCCTCCTCCGCTACTGCTTCCGCCGCCATCCGATCTCCCACACCCACCGCCACCGCCGGTACCACCGCCGCAACCACTCGCGCTGGCTTTCAGCACAATCGCCCTCACGCAGGGCGCGTGGCGCGCCAGAGAGTACATGGAGAATGCCCCGGGAGCGCAAAGTGCTGCGTTTGCGATAACGCACAACAGCGCACCGGTGGAGGGGTCCCAAACCCGCACCGCCTTTTCCTCCAGGGAGGAGCTGGCCAGGAACTTGCCGCTCTTGTCGTACTCTACGGCGTTGACTCCGCCCGCATGGCCGCGAATGACGAGAGCCGCTGCGGCAGCAGCAGCCGGAGATGGTGGGTCGGCCCCGTTTGAGGGTTGTTGGAGCTGTTGCGAGGGGGTGGTGTGCCAGACCCGTACGGTTCGGTCGGCGCTTGCGGATGCGAGGGACTTGGAGTTGGGTGCGAAGGAGAGTGCGTGCACGGGTGCGGAGTGGCCCTGCAGGCGGGAGGGAGGAGGGGAAAGCGGGGGGAGGGGCGTAAGCCGCATGAGACACAGAGAAGGAAAGGGAGAGGGAAACGTCTTTCTCGTCCCCCAACCACAAATCCCGTATTCCGGGTGCCTCCCAAAAGCCTAGTGACATATTCCGCGTATTCCGCGCCATCCCCATTCCCCCTCCCTCCCTGCATCCCCCCTCACCTTTAGCGTCAGCCGTACATTCATCGACACCGCATCCCACACCATCACCACCCCGCCATGGCACGCCGACGCCAGCAGCCGGCCGCTGGGCGCCCAGGCCACCGCCAGCACCCGGTCCGAGTGCCCCGTGAGCACCCCCGTTTCCAGCTTGGCCAGCGGGTCCCACAGGCGCACCGTCCAGTCGGAGGAGGCGGAGGCCAGCAGGTGGCCGCTGGGGCTGAAGGCGACGCAGCGGACCACGTCGGTGTGGCCCTGCAGGCGGGGGGAGGGGGAGAGGAGAGGGAGGGAGGGAGATGGAGGGATGAATAGGGATACATGGAGGGCTGGGAAGGGAAGAAGCGGAGGGGTGAGGAGGTTTGAGGAGAGCAGAGGTCGGGCTGTGCGGCCGGTAGTTACGGAGCCCCAAAGCCCACCCTAACCCGGGTAAACCCCGGGAAACATCCCCACCACCCACCTGCAGCAACGCCTTGTGGCTCCCATCCTCGGGGTCCCACAGCCGCACCGTCCAGTCCTGCCCCGCCGACGCCACCATCGCCCCGCTGGGGCTGAACGCCACCCACGTGACGCAATCCATGTGGCTGGCAGCAGCCTCCTCCACGCTTCCACCCTCACATGCGATGCGCGGATCCCACAACCGCACCGTGTTGTCACTTGCCGCGGAGGCCAGGACGTTGCCGCACGGCGCAAAGGCCGCAGCCACCACCCCGCTTGCATGGCCCAACAGCACCCCCTGCAGCTGTCGATTGCCCACGTTCCAAATCCGCATGGACCCGTCCGCGGAAGCGGAAACCAGCTGCGAGCCATCGGGCGAGAAGGCGAGGTTCAGGATCTTGTCCGTGTGCCCTGCAAACTCCCCCGACGGCACGCCGCTGTCCCGGCAGCTCGGCAGGTCCCACAGGTAGATCAGTTTGTCATGCGAGCCGGAAACCAGCAGCCCCCCTGCGGGGCTGAAGGCAACACAGGTTACGGGGAACTTGTGCGCGACGAGCGCTCGGCCTGCCTGGCGGCATGCGGCCGTGTCCCAGAGCCTGATGGATTGGTCCGCGGAACCTGAGGCGAGCAGAGCGCCGTCGGGTGCAAAGGCAACAGAGTAGACCACGTCGGTGTGGCCGGCCAGCGTGGCCCGCAACGTGGGTTGTCCAGGTCCGGAAAGGTCCCACAGCCTTACAGTCTTGTCGTCGCCGCAGGAGGCGAGGAGGTGCGGGGTGGAGGCGCCACCGCCGCCACCACCGCTACCGCCGCCGTCAGGCTGCTGCTGCTGCGCCGGCTTCGCCGGCGCGAATGCGACATCTCGCACCCAATCCACATGACCCACCAGCTCCGCCTTTCCCTCGCCCGTACTCGCGTCCCACAGCCGTACAGTGGAGTCCACGGAACCCGAGGCGATGAGTGCGCCATTGGGTGCAAAGGCCACTCCCAGCACCTGGCCCCGGTGACCGAACAGCACCGCCTTCTGCTCGCCCGTGAGGGGGTCCCACAGCCGCACGCTGCGGTCCTCACTGCCGGAGGCAAGCAGCGTTCCCGCGGGGTTGAACGCCACGCTGTTGACCGCGCGGTGGTGTTGCGCCAGGATGGAGAGCTGCGGCGGCCACAGGCGGCGCTTGTTGAGGAGGGTAACGGGAACGGGAGGGCGGGAGGTGGAGGCGGCAACCGCGGCTGCCGCCGCGGCGGCAGCCGCGGCGGCGGCGGAGCCGCCGCCGCTGCCGGCGCCTGCGGCGCCGGAGGCGGCGGCGACAGCCGCCGTGGCGGCTCCCGCCGCCACGATCTCCGTGTTGATGGTGCTGCTGCGACGCGGTCGGCGCAGTGCCGCCATGAATGCCGAGGTGTTGGGCGCCTGGTTGGCCAGCTGTACGACAGCGGAGGGGTGCGCCCAGAGCACGTGGGAGTTGAGGCCCAGCCAGCGGGCCACGTCAGCCACGGCGCGGCTCTTGGGCTCGGGTGCGGAGACGAGCTCGGCGTGAAGGCGGAAGACGTAGCCCACCCGACACACGGCCTGCGTGCGGAGGAGGTTGCATGGCCATGTGCTGTGTACCATCTTGACTCGGTACAGGACTACCGGTAGACTGGGCAAAAACGTCCTGCCCCCATGCCCGCACTCGTCCTCCCTCCCTCCCGCAGCCACCCCTCACCTCCAGGTGGTCCAGGTCCGTCACCGCCTGGTCCAGCAGCTCCCTCAGCTGCTCCCCCGAGGCCAGCAGGTGGCTCACAAGGTACTTGGCGCCGTACTGAGGCAGCGGCAGCGCGGCGTTGAAGAGGTAGCGACCCAGCGTGGCGTGACCGACCCGTGGGTCGGCGTGGAACTCCCCCGCTGCTGCTGGGTCGGATAGCCAGTCGTGAAGCGACTTGTGCAGGGTATAGACCTGGGGGCGGGAGCAAGATGAAATGCGGGGTTACTGCATGCAACTCAGATAGGAAACCGGACACGCAAGTGGTCGTTGATGTACGGCATACAATGGTATGCTCGTACGGGTTCTGTCGTACGTACCTTGTACTCCCTTTCGTACAGCAGAGTGCCCCATCCCGGCAGCAGCTGCAGCACGTGCTCCAGCCCCAGCCCGGCCAGCAGGGAGAGCTGCAGCGGCTCCCGAGCTGCCATCAGAACCTGAGGGGGCAGCAAGTCACATGCAGGAGGGCAGCAATTATGACGCAGGAGGGCAGCACACACCACCGGGTAAGGATTGTAGCAACATATACGAGGGCAGCAACGGGCATGTGGACCGGAAAGAGCAGCATGTGGAGCAGCGCGGGTACGCGGGTACGCCCCCCCCTGCCGTACGAGAGACACGATCGTACACCGGACCGGCCCATGGAGAGGCGGCTAAGTCACGTGATGTATGTATGGGATGCAGGATTGTTGAGTTATACCCTTCCCCCCACCCCGCCCTCACAGCGACTCTACACGACCGCTCCTGTTTGAACCCCCACCACCGTGCTCCCCCCCTCACCCCCCCCGCCTCACCTGCAACACCTTGATCACCTCCGCCCTCTGAGCCGCCGTCAGTCTCGGCCACGCCGCTCCAAACACCGCCCCATAACACTCCCCCAAACTCCTCGGCGCCTGCCCGCCCTCCTCCTCCTCGCCCCCCTCCTTCTGCTGCCCCCCAAGCGGCGGCTCCAAGAGCATTACCACGCTGTAATACACCAGGTTACTCTCCCCGCCGCCCGCCGCCACCAACGCCCCCGCCGCCTCGGCTCCGAACCGCACCGCCAGCCGGCGCTTGAGCTGCGTGAGCGTGGTTTCGTGTTTACGAACCATGGAGGGGGTGAGCTCCAGTGCGCCGTTGAACTTGCGGCGCAGGGGCGCGAGCAGGTGGGGCGCGGAGCGGGTGGAGGTGATGAGGCGCACGTTGCGGGGCAGGCAGGAGAGCTGGTGCAGCATGAGTTGCAGCACGGGGTTGTCCAGGGGCAGCTGCGAGGGGGTGTCGGCCTCGTCCACTGCGTCGATCAGGAGCACCACCTGGGGGGCGGGGGGGGGGAAAGAAGGATTCCCATTGCGTTGGATGTGAATAGCAGGGGGGAGAGGGGAGAGGGAGGTGCGGGGCGGGGCGGGGAGAGGGGAAGCCAGTTCGCTGTTGGTGGTTCGCAGTTGGGAATTAAGGCGCCGCTGCGTACGGCTCATGCATCTTAATTATGAGTGGAGAAACACGCGCGGCATGCAGCGTGCACGTCATGCCAGAGGAACAGAAGGTGCTTGCAGGAGTGGACAAGATGCCTTGCCTGTGCTTGCAGTTTGCAAGCTTAGAGCGGCTATGTACGCCGTGTGTGTCTGCACGTTGACGCCGTGAGCCGTCCTCATTGACAGGATTTGCAGCTGCTGCAGCAATAGGGGCTTCTAAGTAGCGCCGGCTAGGTCCCCGAAACACGCGTTGCTTGCCGCCGCTGCAGCCGAATGCCGAAATCTGGGCTATAGATTGGGTGCGGCTAATGGTGATCGATACCCTTTTACTGTGCACTTTTGAAGTGCGGAAGTTAACATGTGAAGACCTTGGGAGCCCGTGTTCAAAACTTTAAGCGGTTGATTGAATGTTGACTGACTTCAGGCCACACGACGATTGGTAGTCCAACTTAAGGACAAGCAGACTTATGCTGATAGTTAGTCGTCGTGCTGTTGTTTAATGGAATGTGTTAACACGACAAAAGGTTATCGGCATCGCGGCCACTCTTCTTCTCCTTCGGGGGCTTTAGCGCATATAGGTGCCGGATTGTTGTGGGTATGTGAACAATATTCGCGACTTGATACGGTTATGCTGACCGTTAGCCGCCGGGATGTGCTTTTGGTGTGCCGCTGGAATATGTAGCGCAACAGCTGTTGTACGCCCTGCTATGCATTTATTTACAATGTACATCCCACGAGGGGTCTAAAATACACAGTAAGGTCCCAGCTCAACAGACTAGGTGAGCCTCTCCTGTGCCGTGCACAGCCGTACAGCTCACCCAGCAGTGCTCAATCTGCTCGCCTAAAGGTGCTACCTGATTGCAGGTTAGACGACTAGCATCAGCCGCTACACCCTGGCTACACACCTTTTTATTTGGGTTTAAGCATGCATACTTGTTTCCACACCTCACCTATCCTCCAATCAACACGCGCACACAATGTACGCTATACACAATGCCCTTCCTACAACTCATCATCCTGCATCGAAAAACCCGCATGACATCGTTCTGCATCTTCGCAAATCTTCGCACACGCACGCTCTTTCCCATCCTACACCACCCATTTATTCCTTTCGGAGCCAACCGTCCAACCTTCCAGAGCTAGCCTGCACGATTGGGACAAAAGAGTCCCACGCAAGTAAGACGGTGCACGCAGGACTCCCACGCGCGCAAAACGGCATAAGCACGCTGTTGTTGTTGTTGCTGCTGCTGCTGCTGCTGACTTCAAGGCCAGGGGCGCTTGTCGCTCCAGCCCCAAGGCCGAGAGATGCGAGTGTTGGGCGCCGACTCGCCCTGCGGCGGCGTCTGCGCGCGCTTCTGCGGCTGGTAGTTGCACGCCACGGGTCGCACCATGATGCCGATGACGCCCCACTTGTTGTCCGCCAGCTTCTCAAACGCCCAAGTGGACATGTCGAAGTGGTACATGTCGCCGCAGCACCAGCGCTTGTTGGAGTAGGCGTTGGTGGGGTAGTAGCAGGGGCAGGAGTCGGTGATCTGGGTCGGGGGGGGGGGAGGAGCGGGGTGTGGGGGTTGTTGATGAGACGGGTGATGAGACAAGCGGGGAAAATGGGAAAACGGGAATCTGGAAGTAACAAGGCCCCTGGTGACCCAAATTGCGTTCACATGCGCTTCCCTCTTGTGACAACGTGGCCATCCAAATCGAACTGCATTTGCTCTATGTGTCGAACGACGCCCATCTCACCTGTACGACGACGCTGGCGTCAGGGTCGCGGCACACATTGCTTCGGTCAAACTTCTCTCCGTAGTTGTCGGAGAGCCAGGTGGGGTCGCAGCGCACCTCGAAGCAGCGCCTGGGGAGCACACAAACAGGCAAACAAACAAACAGCCATCAGGAAACGCAACGGTCGTTGGGAAGCGAAGTGTCGGAAGGCTGCGGTAAGGATTTGCGGCGTCGATGACGGCGTCACCCAGTAGTGCGATATCCAGTATGGTAGCGTTCACACTCATGACAGCTGCTGCAATTCTGCAGATTTGAGGTTTGGCCGGGCTTACAAAGTGGTCCGAATGGCAACCGGTACACATCGCAACCGGGTCCCTGCCGCCGCTGCGGCCCCCCACACTTTGGAATTTCTTTTTTCCCCCTCCCACGCATGGTTCTTCTTCTCGCTTCCCATCTCTCCCCCCTCCCCTCCTCACCCGCAGCTGCCCTGGAAGTCCCAGTTCTTGTCGCTCATGGCGGCGATGTCCCAACCGGTGGAGCGGTCGCGATCCAGGTAGCCTGAGGACGTAAGACGGAAAGGGAGTGGTAAGGGAATAAGTTGCAAGAATGGGGACATGGGGGAAAGGGGAGGGCAAAAAGGTAGGCCTGTTGACTCTTCTCCACATCAGCGCTTACGATTCATTCCTTCTCCCGCCGCCCTCTCACCGTAGCCGCAGCTGCCTTCATGGATGTTCCAACCGTCGTCCCAACCGCCATACCGGGTGCCGCGACCCTTGTGCCACGTGCCGTCATACCCCAGCACGCAACCAGGGAAGGTAGCAGCCAGCAGCCAGCAAGCTACCGCTGTCAGGGCAGCGGGACTGCGAGCGGAGGACCTGCTGCTGCTGCTGCTGCGGGCAGCGATGGTGGTTACGTGGCGATCTGGGTCAGACTGGCGGGGCGCGGCGAGGTTGGGATTGCCTCCGCTGGTGGTTGCTATGGATGAGGAAGGCATGGTTGGGGATGTGGAGATCCGTGGAGGGAACTTGCGTGTTGAGGAAGGATGCAGATGTAGAAGGGTTTCTTAAAAACGTAGACAGTTGGTACTAGGATAGGGCTTGGCGTAACACTTGAAGGTCTTGTGGGCGCTACTGAAGGAAGGGATGAGTGTTCGGAAGAAGGCGTGTCCGCGAACGAAGTCGCTTAGCGGAAGCAAACGCCTGGAATGGGAGGGAATGACAGCGAAAAGGGCGCGCTTGAGGGAACAATATGAAGGATGCGAGACATTGCCTTGGCAGGATGCAGCTGGGGATGCAGCGGAGGTGCTGCGACGCAAGCTGCTGCCAAACCAAATGGCAGCAGCACGGCGAGGTGTTTTGGAAGCGCTGTTGAAAGAGCACAGCAGCAGAAAGAGCACAGCAGAAAGAGCACATCAGGACCATAGCTTGGGATGTGCAGGAAGAGCTCGTGATAAGGAGCAGCAGTTTCGCGGCAGCCCGACCGCATTAACGACACTTACCGAATAAGCGCGCTGTTACGGCGTTGGCCTCGCTGCTTGGGCGCCTCGCGAGTTGCAAGGTAGCCGCCGTGTTCAGCAACGACCAGGTTACACAGCAAGAGACTTGAAGCACACTGATTATGCCGCAGGCAGGCTGACTCGACACAGGAGAGATATAGTTAGGGTCACGGCTCACGATGTGGGGATCACAGCGCCTGAGCGCTGGAAAGCTGCTTGCTACCCTGTTAATACAATTGTAGGACTAGAAGTGGTGTTATCTGTACGCTAAGCATGCTTATGTAGTTTGGCTCCATCCTGCTGGGCCCTTCAATGTCGTGCAATTCAGCTGCATGGCACGGAAATGCATGTCGGACAAGTTTGACTCAGCATAAGGAGGCCGTCTGACTACGGAAAAGAACTACAGTACCATTCTTCCTTGAGCCTTGCTGGCTGAGCAAGTGGGCGGTTGGGCTACCTGGTTTCGGCGAGTATCTGCCGCAACTACTTCCTTCCCTGTTAACTCTGTTAAGGTTCACCATGACTGGTCGTTTGTAATTATTGGGGGCCGTGGGGCCGTCGGAACGTTCGAGTGCTATTCTGGCTTATGCGCCTCGACCCCTGGGTCCGCGTCACCGCATTCTTCGCAATCTAGGTACCTCTATTGTAATTTGGCAATTAGCAGCACTAATCAAGACATAATCACATCTTAGCACCGAATTTCACCGGAATCACAGATAGCTGTACTAAGGCACAGATGAAATCTTAGATGAAATCCTAGGGGAAGTAGGGACGTAACTTCCTAAGGTATAACTGGATACACGGTAAGACATCTTCAGCAAAAAAGCTAAAATGTGCTATCTCAGTGACACCATAGGGCCAGTTTGGGCGCAGGGGCTTGCTTAACCGGGTTCCTTCCGCAAGCTACTTGATTAACTTGATACAATAACAAGTAAGCACTAGTATTTTACTGCGGACACTTTACCTGCAAATGCGGTGCACTTGGAAGCCAATAGTTGCATGCTATTGAACGGAAAACGGAATGCCTAGTATAGTGCGCGATGGCCAAGAAAGAGAAGGTTGTAGTGAAGAAAGGAGTCTCTTTAGCGAAAAAACCAGATGCCGCGACAAGCGACTCTGTTGGGAAGAGCAAGAAGGGAGTAAAGGTAATCAACAATAAGCGCCCACAGACACCTGGTAATATGACGATGAATTCGAATTTGGGTGTAATATGGCTTGGCGACAGGAGCGCTCAAAAGGCAAGGGCAAATGGCATGACGGAACGGTTGGCGATGACCTGGGTGCGGAGCTTGCTGCCCTGGGACTCCGTATCAAGGACATTACGGGGGATGGTAAGAAGCAACACCGGTACATCTGTCGCATGTATGAGGCAAACACGCTATGCCACAACGCTAGCACACCCACACCCACACGGCCCTAGTATCCCCCCCACTTGGATGAAGGTGGGGCAAGGGCCACTGCGGCAGGCGCGTTTGCCCGGGGCGTCGGGACTGCGTTGCAGACCGCTTGGGTTGGAGCGCTCAATTCTGAACCCTGCTATCCCCCTTGCGACGCAGGCAACTGCTTCTTCCGCGCCTTGGGGGATCAATTAGAGGTGCGGATGTGGGTTGCGTGATCCGGAACGGCGAAAGTAGGCAGCCATGCACGGGTGGAGGCATGCAGGCGGAATGGGTGTTACATGGGGCGGAATGTGGGCTAGCTCCCTGCACTTGCACCTGCTCTGGGTGTCAGGAGGGTACGGTGTGGTGCGATGGTTGTGGCGAATGTGGCGATTGCGCCAGAGGCAAGCCTTGCCGCACTCCACAATTACCATAATGGTACTTCAAACTCGGTCCGACCCACATCGCCGCCGGGCCGTTGCGGCGTTATGCAATAACCCCGCGCCACCGCCGTTTGCCTGGCTGCCCTATCCTGCTCTGCTCCCTTCAGTCCTCTTGAGACCACCTTGACTACCTTGAGACCACCTGTGCACAAACACTCGTCCCATTTACACTGGTCTTGCGGCCTCCTTGCCCTCTCCGCTTCACCATTTTCGGCACGGACCTCGCCCCCTCGTCTTCGTCCCCCACAACCCTTCCTCCTCCCCATCGCCTCCCTCCCACGCGCCACCGGGGCAGGGCGACGAGGGTGCGCACGTGCGGCTGCGGCATGCCATCATGTTATACATCCAGCAACACGAGGAGGACTTTGCGCCCTTCGTGGAGGACGATGAGAGCTTTGGAACCTACGTTGCGAGGATGAAGAAGGTGGGTCGGGAGGTGCGCACCCGCATGCATGCATGCATGCATGCAGGTATGGAGGCACATGGTCAGGAAGAGCACGCTCAGGGAAATGCGGTAGGGCTGGTGTCTGAAAGGGGCTGGAAAGTCACGATCGGGTAGACCCTTTGGCACGGGGGCTTTGCAAGTAAACAAGTTGAGGTCGGAGAGGATGCGGCGAGCTTTGCTTGAAACCGAACCAGGGCGGGCAGGGTGCCAACCACCAACACCTAATTCTGTTGCCTCCTCGTGCCGTGCGCCCGGGTGCCCCCAGGACGGCGTGTGGGCGGGCTACATGGAGGTGGTGGCGGCGTCGCGCTGCCTTGGGGCTAACCTCACCATCTACCAGGCGAGTTCGGGGGGGCACCCGGGTGGCTTTGGGAATGGAGCTCGTGTGTGATCTGGGTCATTGGGGAAGGCGGCCGTATTCGCTTCGCACTACGGCTCAGGAGGCCTAACGCTCGGGACGTTTGCCGACACACTCAAGACGACTGTACTCCTCTTCATGCGGCGGCGCCTACATTGCCTGCGGTGGCGCATTGCTGATGGCTGCTTGCTCCATCTTTAGGGCCCTCAACCTCCAGTCCATGCCATTGCCTAGCCTTTACCAGTCATTCACCAAACTTCCCTTCCGTTTCCTTCTCTGTTCGACGGCACCATTCATAACCACACGGGGGCACCCTGCAACACGGTACATCACGCCAACCCACATCGCCGTACAACCGTATCACCCTCGTACACTGCTGCCGTACGGCGCAGGCCGGCCAGCCCCGTTGGCGCGTGATCAACCACCCGGAAGACGCAGCCCCCATGCTGCACCTATCGTACCACGACGGGCAGCACTACAACAGCGTGCGCTGCGCCGACGACTACGGGACCGGACCTCCGGCACCCGTGGTCATTCGGGGCGATGGGACCATAGCGGCTCGGCCCCAGCGGCAGGGTGGTGATGGAGGTTGGGACGAGAAAGACGAGCGGCGCGTGGCAGCGAGTACGGCATGTACGGATCTGGGGCTGGTGCGTAGGGCCCTGGAGGAGGCGGGTGGCGACGTAGAGGCCGCCATTGAGCGCGTGATTGAGGCGTTAGCGGCGGCGGAGACAGAGGATGCGGAGGCGTCGGAGGCGGGGCCAGCAGAGGCGGCTGCGGTACCCGGGGCGAGGGAGACGCCGGAGGGCGAGCGAGATCCAGTAGCGGCGGGGTCAGTGGCTTGTGAAGGGTCAGGAAGGGCAGATGGGCCAAGCATCCGTGCGGAAGCGGCTGGACAGCAGCCGTGTGTGCAGCACAGACCGCAGCAGGAGCATGCCACAGCAGTGGCAGCTGCCGTGGTAGAGGAACATGTCGACACTGCCTCTGCTGCAGCAGCAGCAGCACCAACAACCGGCGCTTCTAAGGAACCGGGAGGAGCAGTCGAGGATGTGCCTGCAGCTGACCTTGACGGCCTAGCAGTGGCGGACGGCGGCGGGGCGGAGGGTAGCGGCGGCAGCGCTACCGCGGGCGCGACAGCGGCCTCAGGGCAAGACGCTGGGCCGCCTGCGGCCGATGGAACTAAGGAGGCATCCGCGGCAGCGGCAGAGGCGACGGCAGGCAGCAAGAAGGCGCCGAATGGCACTAGCAAGAAACCTGCACCGCCTAGGAGGAAAGCGGAAGGCCGTAAAGGCGTTGGCGCGGTCAGCAACAACAAGCCCTGCCCGTGTGGTTCGAACAAGAAGTATAAGGCGTGTTGCGGGCCGGCGGCAGCAGCAGCGGAGCGGCGGCGCGCGGCGACGGCGGGCGAGGGAGCGGCAACAGGGCCTGCGTCGGGTAGCTCACCGAGCACAAACTGCGTAGTGGCTCAGATGGCGTCCCTGGTCATATAAGCCCCGGTTTGGCATGGGGCTGCTTGCTTTGGGATTCGGATCCATTATGAACTTCATCATTCACATGTGGGGGCGGTGTTGCCCTGTACGGAAACGGTAAACTGTAATGTGTGATCACAGGTGGCCATCGTGAACACCCTTTCCAAAAGGGATGGTGTGGCGGTTTAAGCAACATGTATGGATGAATACGGTACTCTGCCTTCAGCAATACGGTCTCGCCGCAAGCACTGACAGTAGGGGTGGCTTGCTGATCCAAGTACCGGTGGCTCAAGGGCCCTGCGTCAGGTCCTGGATCCTCCAGGTCTGTGCACACTTGCAAGCCTTGGAGTTGTATGTCAGCTGGACGTGTCTGATATCTTTTTGATTGTGCTGGATTGTAAAGTGGAGGGGGAATCCTCAGCAGGGTACCTGTGTGGCTTGGTGCTCGATTGTGGCCAGATGGCTGCCATCCGATAGTGCAAGTGACAAGTGAGAACGAGATGGCTTGATCACTGTATGTCAATTGCATCTGTGGTGCTAACGCACAGTCCTCATAGAATTACACAAGGCCATGGAATGCGGAGAAGCTACATTTCTGTACCTATTCTACCTAACCATCACAACATTCGTACACCGTTTCGCTGTTATGTTAGGCTTAAGCTATCATCATTATGTTATATATGTTGACTTCATGCAGGCGTAGTCAGAGTGTTCCTGTTACTTGTAGCTGTTGTCTATCAAGGGTACATACCTCAGACTGACTGCCCATCTTCTCAGTTCACCTGCCATAATTTATAAAGAGAGCACTTCCATTTAGCACATAAGCAAGTAGGACGCGATGGAGCGTGTGATCGGTCTTGTGAACAAACTCCAGCAGATTTGCACATCGCTTGGAGACAACGCGCTCAGTCCTCAAAGCATCTTATGGAACAAACTTCCAACCATCGTTGTTGTTGGAGGCCAGGTGGGGCTAGGCCTGAAACTTGTTCTGGGAGGAATGTGAAGGCAGTTGGGCCATGCTGTGGTTTGCAACCGGGGTCTGAGGTCTAAGACAGACTGGAGGACAGTTCTAAAGAGATTGCGTTCTAAAGAGATTGCGTTATCATGTTATAGTTCGAGTAATATTTGCAGTCGTCTTCTAACACCTGGATCCACACCGAAGTTCTGCTCTTGTTTGTAGAGTTCGGGCAAGTCCTCGGTGTTGGAGGCTGTAGTTGGCAGGGACTTCCTACCTCGTGGAACGGGTATTGTGACGAGGCGGCCGTTGGTGCTCCAGCTAGTTAAGACGGAAGACCCGAACGCCCAGGACTATGGGGAGTTCTCGCACGCCCCGGGGCGCAAGATCTTCAACTTTGGTGAGACCTTGCTTAGCACACTGTCTATGATGCTAGGCGTTTGAGGGGCATGCTTTGGCGGGAAGGGGCCCTTGGGGAACGGGGAAGTGAACGCCGTTGTGGTACGGTACCTACCCCGGAACTTGGCTTACATTAACCCTTGGCTTTCGCACAGAGGACATTCGGAAGGAGATTGAGGAGGAGACGGAGCGGCACCTGCAGCGTGTGGGTGGCAACAGGGTGGTGTCACCCGATCCCATCTACCTGACCGTCTACTCCAACAACGTGCCTAACCTTACGCTGGTGGATATGCCAGGTGGGCAGGATTGCGAGGGCCTGCGCCTGGACGGATAGATTAGATGACCCTGCTGCATGCGGCATGTGACCGCAGCAACTCCACCATTTCATGGCAAGGTGTTGCGGGTGCATGGGGCAAGAGAGCAATACCTATTTATGCGACTATGACCCATATGGATTTACGACTTGACGGGCCATAAGCCGGATGGAGCACGTCCTTAGCAGACCCGGTACCACGGTGGCTGCTCAATGCAAAGGATAATCCCGTCTCTCCTCGGGGGAGCCCTTGTCCGACCCCTTGCGTCCTAGCGAATACTTCTCACTCGAGCAATTGAGAGACCCATTTCCCGTTACCCCTCCGCTGCAGGCCTTACAAAGGTTCCCATCGACGGCCAGCCGCCCAGCATCGTGCAGGAGCTCGATGACATGGCCCGCCAGTACGTCAAGTCCGACAACGCCATCATCCTGGCTGTCACGCCCGCCAACGCCGATCTGGCAACCTCGGATGCGCTGCGCATGGCTCGCGACGTGGACCCCAGCGGCGACCGTACCCTTGGTAAGGGGTCAGAGAGAGACCAAACCAATTGATACCACAAGTTAGGGCACGGCAATGGGGATAGGAGGTGGCGGGGTGCCACAAAACAAGTGGTGGCTAGCGGTCCTCTTTTTGAAGGGTGTGCGGGGTTGCGGTACGGCCCATTTCGATATATCGGCCGTAGAAGGACGGTTGCTGTGACCCACATGCCGACGCAAACCGGGGAAAACAGGATTCTGCATGTATGTGGGCTTATGGCTGCTACAGCTAGGCCTGTGGGGGCCTCCTGTTCCCTATGGAGGATACGCGGCCAGGATTGGCTTCGTCCGCTAAGTAGCGATTTGGGCCTTTCATGCCGGCAATACTACGAGCCGGTCATGAGCTTGTATCATCGTAGTACTTGACCGTTTCCCTCTCGCCGTACGGATCGCAGGTGTGCTGACGAAGGTGGATATCATGGACCGCGGTACGGACTGCCGCGACGTGCTGCTGGGGAAGACGCTGCGGCTCAAGCACGGCTGGGTGGCCGTGGTCAACCGCGGCCAGGCGGACATCAACAGCAGGGTGGGTGGGCGCATGCAGCACCTCCGTGTGGTGGCCGGTGTAGCATGGGAGCCGCCTAAAATTGCAACCAGTAGCATTCATTTTCTCTTATCGGGTTGAAGCGATGCCCTCGCGGGGCATCACAATCCGTTCTAGCTTAGGCCAGTATGATTGCACCTTTGTTAAGACGTGGGTCTTAATGCAGTCATGTGGGTCGGCGTCTTTACCCACGCGGCACATACCTGGCCGTTGATAAGCCATTCCGCACTGCACTGCAACAACAATCGCCTTCACTGTTGCCCCTTGGCCCCCCAGGTGAGCATGAAGGACGCCCGCGCCCGCGAGCGCGAGTTCTTCCAGTCCAAGTCCGAGTACCAGGACCTGCAGAACACCGGCACCACCTTCCTGGCGGACAAGCTGTCTGCGCACCTCATCAACGAGATCATGAAGAGCCTGCCCTCCATCCAGTCGTACATCGAGAGCACCATTGCCAAGCTGACCAAGGAGCTGCAGGTGCGTGCGCATGGGGCTGGGAGCGGGGGGCGGCACGGTGACGTAGGTGTACGTAAGACAAGCCCAAGCCCTGCCCATGCGCATTGAGCCGTTAGTGCTGTCCACATTGTGCACCCTTTCTGCCATGTGCTGGCATCCTAGCGCTGGCGGTAACTAGCCGCATCTATCTCCTACACACGAGCCTGCCGTACTTCAAACTTGGCAGTACTAGCCTGCAGCCAGGGACACGCAGACGCAGCAGGGGAGGGATCTCAACCTAGGGCCTAATGCTGTCCTAACCGGAAAGCACCTTGCCCTGCGCTTGACCTGCTGGTTGCTGGTCGCAGGCGCTAGGAGGCGACGTGAGCCACAGCCGCGGTGCGATGCTCCATATGGTGCTGCAGCTGTGCCAGAAGATGGAGCGCGCCTTCGAGCGGATTGTGGACGGCGGCAAGGATGGTAAGTTGGGGAAAAAATTGGGGAAGGGGACCTGGCTGAGCGGCGGCTCTTTGGTTTATTATAAGCGCGGGGAGGCGGTTCAACTGCAGCCATGTCGCTGCTTGCTGTCACACTTGATGCTAACATTTGCCATCGTTTTGCAACAACAACGACAGGCGGTGAGAAGATCCTGGACGTGTTCGAGATCAAGCTGAAGGAGGCCATCAACAAGCTGCCCTTCCAGAAGATCCTCACCCTCAAGAACGTGCAGATGGTGGTCAACGAGGCGGACGGCTACCAGCCGCACATCATTGCGCCCGAGAACGGCTACCGCCGCCTCATCGAGGACGGGCTATCGCTGCTGCGTGACCCCGCCTTCAACGCTGTGGAGATGGTAGGCAGGGACGTGCGCTTTCCTAGCAGCTCTCCTCCTCTGGAGTAGGGTGTACGAAGTGGTATGGTTGGCCAGTCGTCGTTCCGTTGTTACCGGTTCTCTTTAACACGCTTGCATGCTCGCAGGTACACCAAATCCTCAAAGCCATCGTGACGCTTGCGGTCAACACGCCGGAGTGCCGCGACCTGGCGCGCTTCTTTAACCTTAAATCAGAAGTCATCAACCACGCAGCAAGCACCCTGGGTAGGTTCATGCCTATATCATATTTTGCACCCGATACCCGTTTCAGTTGAATGTGTGGCATAGCTGTGGTCCGGTGCAGCTACCCATGACGATGGTGTTCACCAATCGCAATACTGTGTTGCTTGCCGTACGCAGAGCGGCTCCGCAAGGAGGCCGATGCCATGGTGCGCACGCTGGTGGACATGGAGGCGTCCTACCTGTCGGCCAGCTTCTTCCGCGAGATCGTGGCGGCAGAGGCATACTCGTACGACCCGTCGCGCCCGCGGCCCGCCTTCTACACGCTGAACGGGGAAAACCTGTGAGTTGGCCTGAGTTGGCTTCGACTTCGTTGGCATGCCCCAAGGTGCTGAGGCCACGCCTGCACGACACAAGAACATGCAAGCATGGCTATGTGCGTTGTTTGGGTGGTACAAGACTGTGGGTCTCAACACTTTCTGGTTGCGTTTACCCTCCTGCCCACTGCAGCTTCGAGAAGCGGTACGACAACCTGCCGCCGGCGGATGCGCACCTGCAGAAGATCAGCGACCACGTGTCCGCCTACCTGGCCATCGTCAAGGGGCAGCTGCTGGCGACGGTGCCGAAGGCCATCGTACACTGCATGGTGAGGTTGCGAGTTGGTGGGGCCGTCAGGGGGCAGGAGTGGCGTAACCCAGATGGGGCCAGCATGTGGCGACCATGGGGCTCGGAGACTGTTGACTACAGGTGGCTAGGTGGTTATTACGAGAAATACCTTAAGGGGTCCAGGTGAATGTGCGATCCGCTTTATTTATTGTAAGGTCTAGTTGGGGTAGGGAGTAAACCTTCCTCCAGTCTCCTGAAATGCTGCATAACCAGGAGTATCGCTGCCAGAGAGGTGAACGCTGGTTCCGCCATATCCTCGCGTTGCAACAGGTTGTGCCGGCCAAGGGCGGGCTGCTGCTGGACCTGCAAGAGGATGTTGCCGGAAAGGAGGAGCCGCAACTCCGCCGGTTGATAAACGAGAGCGAGGAGATCGCGGAGCAGCGCGAGAGCATCAAGAAGCGGCTCACACTCCTGCAGCGGGCATCCAAGGAGATTGCGGCCTTCATGTAGACTCGCAGTCGTTTGGTTCGTCGCGACGCATTGTGTACTTATAGCTTAGAACGTTAGGAAGCGGGTTGCTATCGGGGCAACGGGTGGAGAAGTGGCGAGGTCCGTGGTTTAATAGCTTCGCGCTTTGTGAGGTATGTCATGGTAGATAGAACTAATTGTGTACAGGTCTCTGCGCATATTGCCTTATAGCGGTAATAGTGAGGCGGGTTAGTTAGGTACTGCAGGTTGCAGACGATGCTTGCGTCGGCGTCTGCGTCATGGACGTAATGTCCAATTTTCTTTAGCCTTGGACTTTTCTGTCGACGCGCAGCTTTCCCGACGAGTATTCATGGCTGGGTGCAACTTTCACACGAGCCCAAACCTTATTCTTGGTCTGTGTAAATTCACTTAGGACAGCCTATGGTAGTATAACTTATAACTAGGCGCAAGAAAGTTTCCTAAGGGACACACATCATGCATAAAGTACTTCCTTACAGTTGACGCCTGATGAACCCCATGCTGAGCTTCGTACCAACCCTACGGGCAGGGCTCTTACCCCGGGCACTCGCCTCCGAGCGTTCACTTCTGTTAATAGATTGTCTTAAGCAAAGTGGTACGCCAGTTTCCGCCGAGCCCGGTGCCGGTGGCTTTGACGGAAATTGCTGTATGAGTCGTGGCCTTCATCTTTTGGTTAGCGTGCTTCCAAAGGTATGAATAATGGCTAGTATTTCAGTCATAAAGCTGCACCTGGTCTATTAGCCAATTTTCTTAGGTCGCTTTATGATACTTACGCAGATGTCGAATCGCCCACTCCTGCAATCAAAGGCTCAGTAAGTTTCCTGAGCTGTCACATACGGTTCTCGTGCGACGTGAATGGTATCCAATTATTGGGACAAGAGCATCATACCATTGCCGCCGCCGCAAGCATGTTTATGCAAGGTCCGCTCGCTCATGCAGGAGCCTAGGGCGTTGCTGTGCACCTCGCATTGCAAGGACCCGGCTGCATACTGTTGCTTCCGCCGCTGCTGTCACTGGGGAGCGCCGGTGAGGCCAATAGCTGCAGAAGCTACTTGGAACATACCGGTAGTATGCGTCGCATCTGATACACGTTGCCGAAACTCCACAGGGCGAAGGCCAACATCGACTGGGATACCCTTGGCTTCGGACTTAAGGATGTTGCTGCGGTAAGGGGTTGCAGCCTCGTGAAGGGCGTAGCCACGCGGAGAGGCATGACGTCCACCCAGCCTCAGCTTACCATGCACATCGTCCCACGCAGACGATGTACGTGTCGGAGTGGACAGCGGAGAAAGGCTGGGATCAGGGCAAGCTGGTGCCGTACGGACCCCTCTCCGTGATGCCCAGCGCCCAGGTCCTCAACTACGGGCAGGGCATCTTTGAGGGCATGAAGGCGCAGGAGAGCGCCAAGGGGCGTGTTGTGGTCTTCCGGCCCGATCAGAACGCGGCCCGCTTCAAGGCGGGAGCTGCGCGCATGAGCATGCCGGCTGTGCCCGAGGAGCAGTACGTGGAGGCGGTGAAGGCCACGGTGGCGGCCAACCTAGATTACGTAAGGCAGGGCGTTGGGAAGGGCCCTGAAGTAGTTGGATGAGGGCGTGGATATTCGCATTTTCCGCATTCCGCATTGGAGGGTTCGGAAGGGGTGGGGTCACGCGGGGATGGGGTCACATGCAAGGACACGGCGAGGCAGGTGAGGGAATCGCGGCTTGTTGGGTGGAAAGTGAGGTACAGCAAGGGGGAGCAAATGAGCCCCTTGGCTGCAAGGGAGGCGAGCGCGCACGCCTTGGCATGTGGGTTTGTAGCCCTCGTGTCTGCCGTCTGTTCATTGCGCACATAACCCACATGAAACGCAATCCTCGCTGCTGATGGTCAACATATACTTTAACTGCAACAAACATAGCCCACTTGATGTGGTGCACGGATGATACATTTTGCTGAAGCCAGAAAACCCTTCACTAACTCCTCATTCCATTCTGCTTTGAACGCACATGGATTATGATCCCAGCCGAGGATGGCAATACATAACTGCAACAAACATAGCGCTCGGCAGGCGTGTAACCTGTCGTTCGCTGCGATGAGAAACAATACTGACTGAGGCCAGGGATGTTACCACCGGAACCTAACATTGCATGCCGTACAGCCGTGTTCCCTACCGCTCTTTTTCGCTTTCCTGCCTGCGCCACACGCAAGCGCGCCCCTCGCCGCCCCTCACCGACTTTACCCTCTTCCCCGGCGCCTGTTTGCCCCGCCCCAGGTGCCTCCCATGGGCAAGGGCTCGCTCTACATGCGCCCGCTGCTGCTAGGCACCGGCCCCATTCTAGGTCTGGGCCCGGCGCCCAGCTACACCTTTGCCATCTTCGCCGCCGCTGTGGGCGCTTACTTTAAGGTGTGGGCGGGGCCCCGGGCACAGGAGCAGCGCAGCAGCACGGGGGTTGGGGTCTGTAGGAGAGGGGCTGCACCTCCTGTATGGGGCAGCTGCAGCTGCTGCTGCTGTTGCTGCTGCAGTACTTTGGATGTGCCGTGCGCCCACCGTGCTGAAAGAGTTACACCGTTCGCGTCCAATGGGGCTCTCTTCCCCTTGGGAGCATCTTGCGTTCCTTGGCAAGCCCGCAAGCACCACCCATCGTAACCCCCCTCGTCACCTGCGTCACCCCAACTGCTGACCCAAATCGGCTGCAGGGCGGCCAGCTGACGCCCATCGACCTGATTGTGGAGGAGCGCTTCCACCGCGCTGCGCCGGGCGGCATGGGCGGCACCAAGGCGGCGGGCAACTACTCCCCGGTGAGTACCATTCCGTGGTCCCCTCCTGAAGCAGTGGCGGGGAGGCGGGGAGGATCAGGACGGTAGTGCAGGAGCTGAATGGACGTACAAGGCCAAGGACTGGGAAGTTCTCACATGCTGCGCTCAGCTGTGCCGTACCAGCCGTGTTGCGGTCGTAGGGCTGGACCCTGGCGCTCCGTGCCCCATGGTCCCAGCCCCTCAGTTTAGCGACAGTATCTGGCGCGACGGGTTCGGTTCGGCGGAGCGCACGAGAGCCCCTGACACGCTCTTGGCGCCTGCTTCCCCGGCCCACTTCCTCCTCCGCAGGTGCTGGTGACCCAACTGGAGGCCAAGAAGAACGGCTTCTCTGACGTGGTGGGTGTTGCACATCTGCGTTTTTTGAGGTGAAAGGGAGCTGGATGTGGGCTTCCCAGCCTGTCAGACCTCCCATGCGTTGCTGCAGCTCCCCCGGGGCTGCTGTCATAATGTTGGCTGCTATTGCCGCCTCCTCACGCCCTCCTCCTCCTCCTCATCATCATCGTCACCCGGTTGCTGCTGCCGGTCCTGCTGCCGACCCTCTCCCCCCCTTGACCTCAGGTGTACCTGGATGCCAAGACGGATACCTACCTCGAGGAGGTCTCCTCCTGCAACATCTTTGTGGTCAAGGGCAAGACGATACGCACACCGCCGCTGCAGGTGCGCCACCTGCCGCTGCTTGCGCCCGGGCCTTTAGCCGCGGCCTGAGCCCCAGCCTTCAGCACGGCAACTGCATGGGCTTCTTGTAGCAATGCCCTTCAGGCCTGAACGAACGGCGCTTCCTCCGCTCTCCGCTGCCACGTGTTTCAGGCCTAACTCGCGATCTTGTAAACCCCCGCTTTGCCGTACAAGTGACCGTGTACGCAATCACCCCCGTCCCATTCCTCCCCTCCCCCCCCAGGGCACTATCCTGCCGGGTGTGACGCGGCGCTCCATCATCGAGCTGGCTCGCAGCCGGGGCTACGACGTGCATGAGGAGCCCGTGTCGGTGCATGAGGCCATGGAGGTGCGGGGGGGCGGGCGAGGGGAGCTCCGGGGGGGGAGGGGCGGGGCGTGTGAGCACGGTCCAGTCGGGTCGCGGTGCTGCGGATGAAGGGATAACGCGTATGCGGTGCACGTTGGAGGTGGGGTGAAAGGGTGCAACCTGTGCAAACCTGCCCTGTGTCCCCTTGCTCCCTTCTCCTGCCCCACCCCGCTTGCAGGCGGATGAGATCTTCACGACCGGTACGGCAGTGGTGGTGTCCTCCGTGGGCAGCATGACGTACCGGGGCACCCGCAAGCAGTACACGGAGCCGGGCCAGGCGGGCAAGGTGGCGCTGGAGATGTACCAGAACCTCACGGACATCCAGACGGAGCGCGCGGAGGACACATTCGGCTGGGTGGTGCCGATCAACTAGATAGAGGCGGCAGGGGTGTGCGGCAGGGGGTGAGAGATTGGGCGATGTAGGGAGGCGTGGAACGGGACATGGTACTGAATGCTGGGACGCTAGAGTTGAGGGGGGGGGTGTTGTGCCGCTGTGGTAATACCGGGGCGGTGTGATGCACATTATGTGGCAGCTGCGGTGAGCAGTGTGCCGCAGTGGTGGCTCCGGGTGTGTGTGTGGTTGGGGGCCGGGCATATGGCTATGCGGCTGGTGCAGCTGGTAACGAGGATACCGAGTTCCCTTCATGACGTCATGCGGCTTGGTCCTTGGTGAGTATCTTACTCTGTTGACGCTTTGGGCTACTTGGGCCCGGGGCAGTGGTGGGGAAAGCGTAGGCCTGCTTTTAGCCATCGGATTTGGCGAGTGGCGGTGATGGCGAGTTTTGTCGGCTATTGCCGTGAGGGTAGTGAAGTGCTGCTCACCGCAACCATGAGCGCAACCATGCGCGGGGTTATGTGCCGACGCTGCAGTGTATCTCCTCCTAAGTGGCTATTGTGTGGCTTCTGCCACGGCTGCCCAGCATGCGGACCCGTGCCGGGCAGTTCTGCATGGCAGTGCGCGCAGAGGTGACTTTTGGACGCTTGGTATTGATGCACAAACTGAAAAGGGTCCACGTTTAGGGTGAGGGCTTACGATGCCGACAGGAGGGGTTGAAGCAGCTGCGCCGGGGTGAGGGCTTATCCCGCTTGCTGGCCGTGCGGGGGTAGCGGTTGGTATCGGCGTTTGAGATGATGTGTGGGGGTCCTAAGACTTTGCATAGGGACGGTGTCTTCCTAAATGTAGATTAACCAAGTTGTGATGTGCATGATACAGAAGCCAGGTCAACATGCACTGTACGGAAGGAGATATGGGTTACATAGTCGAACAATTAAAAAGAACAGCCAACCTGTCCCCAGTATGTATTAAAAAGCTTCAGACATCAGAACATAAGCGGTCTCCGCCAGGAAACGTTATGCACCCGAGTTGTCAGACAGGTACCACACCTGCAGGGGTTAGCCTGCTATCAAACTTTCGCAAAAAAAGAGCCAATCCATGCCCTGCAACTATGAAGGCACAGCAAACTCAGATCCGTTCTTGCACACACAAAAACAACTATGCAAAGGGACACAATGCTAAACTCCGAACACACGCAATTAATTCCAACCGGCCCATGGCACTACTGCAATTTGCCCTAGCATTACCCACCTACGTCATACTACGACATACTGCTTCCCTGTAAAAGACGTCCTGCATGATACGGCTAGATGAACTACAACGCAACAGCTTGGAACAACGCCTGCAGAAAAGCCAACGCTGTACGACAACGCCTAAACCCGCGTACGGGAGTTCCGTATTCTGGATGAACCCACAATCCAACCATATTCTGCCTATCTGTACTAATCCGCGTACTGCGATCCATTATGATGTACTTTGATCTCCCTATTCACACACACAGTAAGCCGGTTGGTACACTTTGTCTGCATTCTAGTACAGTAATTGGACCAAGCAAGCAACAGAAAGCGGGAACGCAAGATACAAAGTTTCGCCTCCTGAGCCTGCCATGATCACGGCCACACGTAAACCCCGCAACATACCGGTGTAGTTTCTGCTGCAACGAACGCATGAGAGAGGGGAATACTGAAAAGGGTTTAATCATTGAAATGCGCACGGGTGCAGTCCCGAGCACCTGCATGCGTTTCACCCGAAATACGGTTCACATCCGAAAAAGCGCTCAACTCGTTGCTCCTCCTAGATAACCTGAGCATGCAACTGAGGAAAGGCTGCGCCTAAACACTGCTGGCTACTTCCGTTTGCTTACTTGCGTACACATAGACAGGCGTCGGACCAAAACCTGCACACATGCGCCCAGGTAGCTAGCCGCTCTGGAGCGTGCAAACACAAGCGCATGTAATGCGAGTTGCAATCCGCTAATAAAAAACCGCGCGACCTTGGGCTCTGTGCACAATGAATTGAGAGGCCCTGCGCCAGCTAACATCCAGCAAGGTTGCTGACACAAAGCGTGACACGAGGGCCGGAGATAAAGAGGTGGCCAGACCCTTTGGAAAAGGGTCAAAACCCGCTTAGCAACAAAACATGACGCCAACAACTCTTCGCAACAACAGCACTCCTGCACTGCACTAGCGACTCCACCCCTCCCTCTAGCTGCTGTTAGCAGGCTCAGCCCCCGCTCCTACAAACACTCTCAACGTCATCTTGACGCCGTGTTTCTGTTGCTGCTGCGGCAGCGAAGTCGGAGACAACCATAGGTGCTGCTGCAGCTGCTGCTCCAGGTGCCGCAGCTGCTGCTGGTGCTCCGGGGAATCCATGACCGCGGACTGCGCAACCCGATTCTCCGCCACCGCCTGCTTCGCAGAGGAGCTCCCAGGCTGTGAGAAGTGCAGGGTAATCTCCCCGTCATGGCTCTGACGCAGCGCATCTCGCGCCTGCTGACGAGGGCCGCGTTTCTCAGCACCATAGCCGCCGATTACGTGCTCCAACGCTGAGGTCGACTGGCGGTACTGTCCTATTCCGAGATTCCGCGGCCGGGGCAGCTCTTGTCGTAATTGCTGTTGTTGCGGATGCGGCGGCTGCAGCTGCCCCACCGGCACCTCCCGCTGGCCTTCCCCCGGCCTCAGCTCCCCAGGCGACGTCCTGGGAAGCAGCAGCTGCTGGTGTGAGAAGAAGTGCAGGAAGCGGTCTTCCGCGGTCCGCAGGCGCTTCAGCGGCGACGACGCAGACGATGCCAGCGGCTGCATTGCGCCAGCAGACCGGGCGGACCGCGCCTCCAACTGCCGTCGAGGCGGCGTCGGCGTCGGCGAGTGCGACAACGCAGCCGGCGCCAGGTCTTCCGCCTGACGGCTGGACGCCGGCCTCACATCGGGACTGCCCGCCCCCGCCGTTTGATCCGATCGCGCTGCCTGGCGTGCTGCTGACAACCCTGACGCAGCAGTCGATGAAGACGCCGACGACGACGTCAGCCACGCATGCTGCAGCGCCTGGCTTGCAGTAGCGCGCTCGCTTGGCCGCAGCCTCAGCAGCGACGCCAGCAGGTCTAGCAGCTCCAAACTCATGGGCTCCCCGCATGCGCCGACTGTGGAGCCACATGACGCAAAGCCGGCCGCCGCGAGGAATGCGGGCAGGGGTGGCGGCGGTTCCGCTGGCCCCGTCGCAGCGGCAGTCGATGAGCCGGACGGGGACGGAGATAATGGAGCAGGGGCTGCTGCGGCCGTGTCCTCGTCATCTGCGGCACAGGAGGAGGTGGTGGGGCCCGTGGCCGACGCTGACGCCAGCTGGAGGGCACCCTCGCCACAGCGGCTGCCAGCAGGGGTCAGGGAAGCAGCCGAGGTGGGTGAGCAGTTGGGCGCCCCGGCGAGGCCGGCCGAGCCGCTCTTGTTGCCGCCAGCGGCGGTAGCGGCGGTCACACCGCCGCCCCGGGTGACTTCAGGCATGCGCGCAAACCACAGCGTCCCAAGGGTGGCGCCCACGCTCCACATGTCCTGGGTCCGCTGGTCGTAGCCCTTGGGCAGCACTGCCAGCTGCGACCCCGAGCCGCGGCGGCACTCGGGCGGCTGGAACTGTGTCGTACCTGCCGCCACAAAGCCCGCCGTACAGCCGTCAGCGCAGCCAAAGTCCGCGACCACCACGCGGCCATCCGACATGCGTAGCAAGTTGGCGGGCTTGATGTCTGCGTGTGTTGGGAGTATGGCGAGGAGTGAGTCGGTCAAGAAGCAAGCAGGTTGCACAGTTGTGCAGGGGACATGTCCGAGGTATTAGTTTGGAAGGGCGACCTGGTCCCTGAAGCGTACTAGGGCCAGAGCACGAAGTATGGCGCTGTCTTGCGCTGGGTCCGCCACGCCATGCCCTACAATGCCACTGAGTGGTAGTCACCACCAGCATCCAACCCGTGTTGCAATTGCCTTTGCATGCCCTCCGGAGGCGCAGGGCGAACTTGTAAGGAGTTACCCAGCAACACCCACCACCCACAACAAACAAGCCTAAGCATTCCCAACTCCAGCCCACAACCTACCACGATGCGCCAGATGGCTGGCATGGAGGTGCTCCAAGCCAAGAAGCATTTGCCGAGCCACATCCCGTAACTCCTCTTCACTGTAACCGCTGCCACGCTGTCGCTTGGATTCCACCTCAGCCCACAGGTCCCCTTCAGCAGCTGGAAGGACAAGGTAGTAGTGATGACGGCCACGTACACTAGCCAAGGCTGGCAGCAGGTGCGGATGCTGCAACTGAACCTGCAGCCGGGCCTCTCGAGCAGCGCGGCCGATGAAGTGGGTAATGAGGGTGCGTTTGACGCACACTTCCAGGCCGCTGCTCAAGTGCATACGCTTTAGGTAGATTAAGACCGGAGGCGTGAACGCGCCCTGGCCAGCATCATCAAAGCGTTCATACAGGATTTGGGAACCGCGAGGCCGCAAGCAAGATGTTCCGCGCGTGACAAGCTGCTCCTGTAACTCCACGGGGCATGCAGCTGGGTTCACTTCCAGGGATGATGTTGCCGCCCCAGATGGGCGGAACAAGCAAGACGCCCAGCGCAGTGGCATTCAGTCCAGCCAACACGAAAAGGCCCGGTTCACAGTTTGAGCCTGGCCTTAAGCTATAATGGCAAGAAGAGCACCATCTAGACCTAAGTAACTCGCCGATAAGGGCTAAAAGGCCTCGAAAAGTGCCAACGCAACGGGCCAGCGGCCCTCTCGCCAACGCGTTTACGGATAACACTCGGTAGCTTGAAAACCTGGATACATGTATTAGACGTTGCCCGCAACGTGCATTGTAAAACAGCTTCCAGGCTTCATGTCAAAGAGCGTTGACGACCATTTGCATAGTCCTATTACCTAGGCGTTTGAAACAGGTGATAACAACACATGCTACAAGGAATTAAAGAATAACTAACACATGAAAGGTCTCGCCGTAAGTTACTTCGTGCATCCCGGTCGTACAAGAACGCATTTGCATCGGGCGCCCCGCCAGACGGCCAGAGGCCAGACACGCCCTTGGGAAATGCCCAGGGACATGCCATGTTGCCATGCAAAACAATGCTTATGGTTTGATGCAACAGTTCCGAAGTAGGCGTTCACTAACCGGTGTCGCGTTTCCTTGCACCGCCCCATCGAGCCCTGTCATCGGTAGGTTCGGGGCGCCTACCACACCCCAGACGCACATTCCCTGCACGGTAACCAGCCAGCATCTGTCAGCTCGCCGAGTGGGAAGCAAAACGTCTTGCCATACTGCACCCTGCAGCGTGTACCATACCGCAATACAAAATGTATCAGACAGTCCTCAGGTACGTTTGCCGCGTGAACGGCAGGGCGGTTATTCGTTAGGTGGCATGTGCAAGAGCTGAAGACGTGCTCGTGCAGGGAGTCCCATACTGAGGGAATGGACTGAGGCAGCCACCCTGGCCGTAACCACAGCTGCAGGCCGGTCTATCCGTACCCAGGGAAGGCCTGGAAACCTTTACAAAGCCCTGTTCATGCACAGTTGCAACGAGCGTTCGTTAATGAAGTGGCGCAATCCACGTCCGATCTGCCGTTAACCAGGCTGCCGCACATACCGGTACTTGAGGGCGGCAAAGGCCCCTGTCCAGACCCAAAGAATGCGGTGAACCACCGCCATAACGTCATTAGTTAATAATACTGGAACACCCAATGACAGCAACCAAATATACATGTGTTCAGGAAGTGCAGTAAAGGCAAAGAACCTGTTGTAACAGTCAAGGCCCAACTCCTATTGCGTTATCATGTGACTACAGTTGCAGCGTTTTCAGGGTCCCTGCAGTGGCTCGCCATTTCCCTGCCTGGTGAGAAGGCCAGAGTTTTTTTGAGCGATGTATCGCTTTTTGAGCGATAAATAATTGGTCCTAGGGCTGTGAGAAAGCGATACGGTGTCTGTGCCCAGGGTATCTCATCGCTCACACCCCCCGTGCCAGACCCTCTACATGCTAGGGATTTGGGTCCAGGAGGGCACTGGGACCAGTGAGAAGCGCCTCCGCATTGGGGTTTAGGGGGCTATGGGCACGTGTGACCCCAGGAGGCCGCCTTAGGAAAGGATAAGCCCCGAAACCCCTCGGCTTGGCTGGTTGAAAAAGCGATAAGCAATTGTCCAGGCTGGATTTCTATCGCTCTAGCAGCGATGAAAAATACCCCCTCGAAAACGAAAAAAACGCTGGAGAAGGCCCCTATCACACAAGCGCCCTAGTTGTGCGCTGTTTTAAATGTCACGAACACCCCGGTACTAATAGAGAGGTTATGCAGGTGCATGGCAACACTAACGGCGCAGTTTCACAGATATTCCTGGTACTGCTAATATATTTCCACTAGAATGGCATCGCAGTGAGTGTACTGCATGTTCACGTGGTTACCTAAGGGGCTGCAACAATATACAATTCCATCCTTCGTGTGGTCCATATTGGGAGTGCAATGTGGAGTCCACGCCCGCTGAAGGCGCTAATCATCTCCTGTACGGCACAGCAAACGATACGGCGCACACGCTTCATTTATGCAGCTTGCCTGTTAAGATGCATGACGACTCTACATCTTCATACATCTTACCTGTTAAGTCGGTATTTCATGTCTGCAAGCCTAAGCCATCGTTGGCATTTTTCGCCTGCGCCCAAGACCTAAGGCACGACTATTTAACGTTTCATTGTTAAATTGTTTGCGGCATTATATAACTTACCGACGCCAACAGTTATTTGCCTCAAGATAGCTCTTAACCTTACTTTTATGGATGCTTGCGAAGTGTATGTGTACGGCTTTGTCAGCGCAGTTTGCATAGCTTAACGACATAGCATCAATATAGTTATGCATATGGGTTGTGCTAACACGGGGGTTACACGACGAGGGTATGGGTTACTTTAGGAACTTGCTTGGCGCCTGCTTTGGACATTCGACAAAGGAAGTATTGAGAAATGAAGATGAAGATTTGCGTGCTAAGCAGCACCAACGAAAGCACCACGAAACTGGAGGCGTTAACAGCAGTTTAGGTGTAGACCTCTGGTCTCGGTACTTACGGAGGGTAGCCGGCCATCCGGATGATGATGAGTATGTAGGACAAGGTAAGAATTGCTGCGGTAAAGCACAACTTGTCTGACGTGGCGTGCATGCCGTCATGCCGTTTGAGGCTTCCTTGAGCGCAGATGGTGGAACTGTCGACAGCATATGGGCCGAAGTCTTAAATGGGCCCGACCCTGTTGTGTTGCTGGAGTTTGTCGGCGTCCGTGGACCTGGCTGCGGTCGCTCGAGCCATCTACTGCTGGATATTGACCTCCGAGGCCTTTTATCTCATGAAATCCCATACGTTGCTGACCATCAGCATACTTCAGCTAAAAGCCTGCGCGCAGCATACGCCAATTGTGACGCTGTCAGGTATGTTCAGTTGGAACGGGCAGGGGCCAACACGGAAGGCAAGCGTGCCCCGGAATTACTGACCCGCATGTGCATTGTCCCTAGGGTTTGGACCGAAACACCTTGACGCATGACACTCCCTTTGACCCACCTTTAATTACATAACTTCTCCTGATACCAAACAGTCCGTGCTCCGGCACATGCATCTCGCCTTCACCGCACCTCTTCCCGCCAGGCTTTCCGCACGCCACGCCAACAGCGCCCTGCGCAGCCTGCTGCGCTGCCCCACGCCGGCCCACTACGAGCTGCTCCTGGCGGACCTGCTGGCCTCCGACCCGCTGCTGCTGGAGGCGCTGCAGGACTGCTTCGTGGCGCTGGTGGAGGGCACGGGCGCGGCGGCAGCGGCCGCAGCCACCTTCGCCCGCATGCACCCGCTTGTCGTACACCACCCCCTGCCACACACCGCGACGCGCACGCTGCTGCCGCTGACCATCCACCCCGTGCTGGTGCGCCAGCCCGCATCAGCTGGACAGCCGTCCAGGGCTGATGTGTCGGCTGGCTGCTGCAGCAAGGCAGCGCCGTTTGGGGCTCCTGGCGGCGGCTCCATCCGCTGCGCAGAAGATGCGCGTACGGCATCAGCTGTGGGTGAGGGTGCTGGTGGTACGGCCTCGGCACATCATGAGGTGGTTGCCGCGGTGTTTCTGCGGTACCGATTGTCCTCGGGTCTAGCTGCCATGCACGAGCAGCTGACCCGCTGCCTGACCGCGCTGTCGGGCCTGCCCAGCATCGTCACGCTGCTCTCGGGTGCGGGCCGCCGGGTGCTGTACCAGAACACAGCATCCATGCGCTACATGGGGCTGCGTCAGGGGGCCGCGGCGGGCCCCAAGCGCCACCGGGCGCTGTCCTTCATGATCGACTACGACGCTGAAGGCGATGGTGACGGCGACGGCGGCGGTGGTGGCGGCAGTGTCCGGCCGCTGGGCGCCCTGCAGGGCGGCTACCTGGGGGAGCTGTTCTCGCTGAGCCCGCAGCAGCTGCCGGAGGTGGCGCGGGAGCTGGAGGCGCGGCGGCCCTGGAAGGGCATTGTGCGAGTGCCGCACCTGCTGACCCGGTGCGAGGCGGCACAACAGCACCATCATGAACAGCAGCAGCAGCAGCAGCAGCCGGCAGGGGGTGGTAGTGCTGTGGCGGAGGAGTGGTTGTCGCCGTACGGCAGCAGCGGAGGAGCGAACGGCCGGGATACGGTGGTACGTGGTTGGGTTTTGCATGCGGGCTGTTTGGGAATGGAGAGTGGGAACTGTGGGGGTGGGGGGGTTAAACCACGCCATGTCCCACCAGACAAGCGCCCACGTAAGCACCAACTGACTACCGTGCACCTACCGGTATCGCATACCTGCATGCCTCCATTATTACCCTTTCCTAAACCCGCACCCCCACATGCCTCATGTCTCATGTCTCATGGCACTCCTCCCCGCGCCCGCACCTGCCGCCGCAGCTGCTGGACTGCCGGGGTACATGGGAGGAGCTGACGCTGCAGTCCGCTCCCATCACCGCCACCGCCGCTCCGCCCATAGCCACCCCCAGTGCCGTCATCCTCAGCGGTGGCAGCACCGCACCGGAGCGCTCGCCCTCAACCAGCCCCCCCTGCCGCGATCCTGCCGCAGCAGCAGACGCCATGCACGACCGCAGCATGGATCGCGGTGGCGCAGCAGTGGGGTCCGCGGCTGCGGCGGCTGCTGGGGTGAACGCGGCTTCGGAGGCGCCGACGTTGCGTGTGTCCCCGCTGTCGCTGCACTCCCTGCGGAACCGCGTCGGCGCCTTTGCTGAGGTGTCGCCGCTGGGGTCCTCCATGCCCGCAGTGCCGGAGGGAGATGCCGGTCGGAAGCAGCAGCAGCAGCAGCAGCATGCGGGGGCCTCGGCGCCTTCCGCGGCGGCGGCGGCGGCGGCCGGTGCGGGCCATGACCGGGGAAGTTGCAGCGATTTCATGACGGCATTTGAGGGCGGCGGCTTTGTGCCAGTTGACGCGGATGGCAGCGCGTCATCGCCTTGGTTGACGACACCGCACTGCAACGCCAGCAACACCTCGCTTACCTTCAAGCACTCCGCCATTGCGACGGCGGCGACCATCACGGCGACGGAGGGGACGGAGGTGCCCACCTCACCACCCTGGCTGCGACGTCCCATTCCCTCCAACGACGGCGCGCAGTCGCTGAGTGCCGTGCACGCCACGTCTCGCAGCTGCGCAAGCAACACCGTGTGTGAAGACGGGGCATCCCAGATCCGCGTACTCAACATGTACCATTCCCTGCCGGCGCGGCGGCCCAGGAATGCGCAGGGCGGGAGCTTCTGCGGCGCAGCAGGCCACGGCCCGGAGGAGGGCGCTGGGGTTCCCATCCTGGCCCATGCGAGCAGCGCCACGGCCGGGTACGGCAGCGCCTTCACCACCACCGCCGCAACCGCGGCCACCGCCTCCGGAAGCAGCTTCATGCGGGGGCTGAACTCGGCGGTACGGCAGTCCATTGAGCTGAGGCGCACCGCGTTCGGCAAGTCCGCCAAGACGCACCAGGATAACCCGCTGTCCACCAGCACTTGGGGGCTGATGGCGGATGCGGCTGGGCACCGGAAGTCGGTCAAGTGAGTGTTCGTTGTCAGTGTTCCCGCAAATGTCATGTGTTTATGCGCCGCGCTTTGCTCCTCTAGTTGTACTATGCGTTTGGAGGTTTTGGAGAGACAGGGACCTTTGTGCTGCATGCGCTCATGCGAGCGGGGCATGCGTGGGCTCCTTCTTTTCTTCCTACGTGTATCCCCTCGCTGCACCCTTACCTCCCATCGCTGTCCTCCTCCGGTCCCTTGTTCGTTCGTCTTCCCCTGCCAAGTAACCCCATGTGCACACCCGCTACCTCCTCACTATCACAGTACGGTCCTACTCGCGGCCAGTTTTCTTAACACACTACCTCCGCCCCGCCCCAACAGGCGTCACATGTCCTTCGGAGCGGCCGTCCTGCGAGCGGGGCAGCTGCAGCCACAGCTCCCCGGGGACGCGGTTCACACCCTGGCGCACAGGTCTCCCTCCATCTCCGTCTCCACCTCATCCGGCATCGAGCCCTCCTCCTCCGCCGTCACCAAGCCCTACCAACGCACCTGCATGGGCGCGCTTGCACGCTCCGTTCCCGGCACGGGCACCACCCCAGGTGAACTCAACCACGAGCTCACAGCAGCAGCGGCGGCAGCAGCGGCAGCCGCAGCCGGCCGCTCCCACCCCCACAACAGCATCGTCATGCCAATCGAGGGGGACGGATTGCCCGGAAGCGCGCCTTGTGCGGTTGACCGGGCGCCCTCGGGATCCGGCTTGAGTACGGCGGCCTTCATCTCGGTGATCCCAGCCCGTCGTGTGACGTCCCGGCTGTCCGTGAGCGCTGCGGGGGCGCTGCCGCCCGTGGAAACCACCTTCTCACCGTCCTCATACGGCGGGGTGCCTGGGTCAGCGCTAGCGCTGTTGTCGTCGCCTAGCGGTGCGGCAGCAGCAGGGTGCATGTCCTTTCGCATGCGAGCTGGCAGCAGCGGCGGTCCGGACTATGGCTATGCAGCAGACGCGGCGGAGGAGGCGGTGGTGGTGGGCCGAGCGCAGTCGGCGGTGCATGAGGGGCTGGCGGCCTGTCCGCGCATCGTTGACGTGCATGGCGTTGCGGCGGCGGTGGGGTCAGCAGCATCGCCACGGGCGCTGGCGTCGCCGGCGCACCGGCTGCTGCTGCAGCAGCAGCAGCATCCGGAGGCGTCACCGCTGGGGCGGCATCTCAACGCGAGCCCCAGCACCGAGACGGGTTCAGGCAGCTTCAGCTATGTGTCACCCCGGAATGCAGGCAACACGAAGCAGCATTCCACAGAGGACAGGTGGGCGGCGGGGTGGCTCAAGCGGTGTTGTCTGCTGTGGTGTGGGCACAGTACCCCCGGGGGAAAAAACGTGGGCGATTCCTGTCGGGGATGACTTGATAGCACCGCCTTTCCAGTAGCACCCAGGCCGGACTGTCCTTGATGTGCTCTCTTTGTCTTGGTGTGTTGAGAAAACTGGCCGTTGTGTTTGTGGGCGGTGACATGGACGTCCCAGCGTATACTGAGGTGTGGGGCTGATACCGGTGTTGTATGCCTGCTGTCGTGCTTGCTGCTGTCGTGCTTGCTGCTACCATCGCACACCATCACTGTTCGGGGCTGCTGCCCCACTGCTGCTCCCATGCTGTGCGGCAGGCATGTGGTGGACGCGGTGGCGGTGTCGGACGCCAGTGACGACGGCAGCTGCTGGCACGAGGTCACGGTGACACCTGTGGGCGACGGCGGCGGCGGCAGCTCGGGTGCACCCATGCTGCTGGTGATGCAGGTGGGTGGGGGGTGGGGCGCAGAGGCTGGAAGCTGGAAGCGAGGGAAAGTAGGAGAGGAGGAGCCACGGAAGGAAGGAGGGAACCCCCGGGGGTTGATGGAGTTGCTGCTGTTGTTGTTGCCGCTGCTGTCCGTGTGCGTGCACTTGTGCATGCACACAGGCAGGCGCGGTGCGGTTCGTTCAGCTCCCCGAGTTGCGCTTCCATCAAGAGGCAGGGGCAGCTTTCCACCAGCTGCCGGTGTTGCTGCTACCGGTACCTTATGCCCCCCTGGCTGCCTCGTACCTCCCTGTGGTCCTCCCCCATGTGCCATACCTCCTCCGTCTAACCCTTCTCCCCCCGTGTGCCGCTCCCCAGACGGACGTGACGGCCCGCGTGCGCGCTGAGCGCAGCATAGCCGAGGCGCTGGAGGGGGAGCACCAGCTGCTGGAGTCCATCTTCCCCAGGTGGGTGGGTGGGCGGGCGGGCGGGTGCGTTAACAGCAGCGCCGAGCAGGCGGGCGGCGCTGTTATTGGTGAGCTGTTTGCCGTGCGCAGCGGCATGTAGCCGGCTGGCGGCCTTCGTCGCCTGCTTGCTTCTCACTGCACTGCTCTGCACTGCACTGCCGTATTACCAGCGTCACAACTTTGCGGCTAAGCGGTATGCCTTGCGTCCTCCCACACCTGTTCCTACTCGCGGCCAGTTTTCTTAACACACCTGGCATGCGGTGCCGCCCTACCTCTCCTCCCGCCTTCCCCTTCCCCCCGGGCGCGATGCTGACACCATGCCCCACCCCCACCCCACCCCCGCCCGCCCCAGGCACGTGTTGGAGCTGGCTGCCTCGGCTCGCAAGGGCGCGGGGAAGCAGGACGGCGCGGCGCGGTACCGGCTGGCTCAGCTGCCGCTGGGGCGTGACAGCGCCTCCATCGCCACCTACCACCCCATGGTGCGTTGCGGCAGGGGGGCTGCTGGGGGGTGCTGGCTGCTGGGGGGTGCTGGCCAACTCAACAACTGACTTTATCCTTCTCTTCTGTCCCTCCTGCCGCTCCTGCCCCTCCTGCCCCTCCTGCCCCTCCCCCGCGGGTGCCAGGTGACAATCCTGTTTGCGGACGTCAAGGGCTTCACCAGCCTGTGCCACGAGATCCCCGCCACGCGGGTCATGGAGTTCCTGAACCACCTGTACTCCCGACTGGGTGAGCGGGCACACCTGTGGATTGCTTGGCGGGGGCGAGGGGTGGGGCGGGGGGTACTGCTGCAGGCGTTAAGAGGACATGCATGCAGCAGAGGGCGCGTGTGTTATTAAGAAAACTGGCCTCGAGTAGGTAGAAACGTACTGTTATTGCCGGAAGATGAAGTCCCCACAGAACCGCAACCGTGCCACGCCCGAGTGTGGGGGTGATGAGTACAGTCAGGACAATGACCGAGTGGCTCCTTGTGCTCATCATGCTGTTGCAACGCCTGCGTTTGCAGACACGCTTCTGGATGTGTATGGAGTGTACAAGGTGGAGACCATTGGAGGTGCGTGAGGGATGACAGCAACTTGTGCACACAGCTGCGTGCGGCGTTCCACCTGGCTCCTCCTTTACACCGCAACTCACCTCATCCATGAGGAGGTTGGGTTGGGGAGATGTGGCGTTAATTGTGCGGGGTGCTCCATTAGGCAAGCGGGGTGCTCCACAGTTCCATGCATCCATCCGGGAGTTTACATGGGGCATGAGCGACCGCTTTGGTAGTTTTAGGCTTCTTGTTCTGGAGCGTCGCTGCCGCGCCTTACCAGAAGAAAGAAGATGACATGCATGCGTCTCCGCATGACTATCAAACAAGTTGAGATCCCCACACCACTCCTTGGCGCCGCTGTTGCGCACATGGTGCCCTGAACCCACGCCCATTCCCATGCCTGATGAGCGCCGAACACACCCCTCTATCCACAACACAACACAGCACGTTTGCGCCCGCTACCGTACCTCTAGCACCCCAATGTGGCCATGTGTAAACAGAGGATGCCCACTGCTACCTAACTCACTCCGTCCGTTTGTTTAGGCATTGCTTACTGTCATTCCCCGCTTACCCTCATTACCGCCACAGATTGCTACATGGTGGCGGGCGGCCTCATGGTTCGGGATGCGGACGGTTTCATGACGGTCCGCGGCCCCGACAGCGTTGATGAGCTGCATGCAGCCAAGGCCATGGCCTTTGCAAAGGTGGATGGGTGGGGCCGGCTGCGACGGCTGCAACTAACGGCCGTGGACGACACGCGCGCATGTGCACCACCGCAAGCAGCACCTACCGGTACCGGTACCCCTCGCAAGCCACGAATAGAGACCCGCGGAGAGGCGAACAAGTGCCCAGCTGCCTGCTACAGCGCCTTCACTCAGCAGCTACCGGCACCTGCCTTGCCACCATACTCGGCAGGCGCTTTCCACTCACCCACGCACCCGGCCAGCCGCCCAGCCTGACCCTCCCCCCCAAACCCTCACCCGCCGTTTTAGCTCCGCCCACTGCCGGGTTCGCTGCGCATGCTGTCCTGCCTCTGTCCCGCTGCGCATGCTACCTGTCTCTGTCCCGCCTCTGTCCCTAGCTCCCTAGCTCCCTACCCACTTCACCCCCCTCCCGCCCTCAGGCCATGCTCCGCGAGGCCTCCCAGGTGCGGCTGCCCACCACGGGGGAGGCGGTGGAGATGCGCATCGGGCTGCACAGCGGGCCCGTCATGAGCGGCATCGTGGGCTCCAAGATGCCTCGGTTCTGCCTGTTCGGGGACACCGTGGTGGGTGGGGTGGGGTGGGGTGGTTGGTGCATTCGTGTCATGTTACTAGTACGTGTGTGCACATGTTCCGCCCATACACAGGCACGGGCGCACCTCCAACCCACGCCTCTCACCCGCCACCCACCCACCCACGCATGCACACCGTCCTCACCCCCCCCCTGCGCAGAACACCGCCAGCCGCATGGAGAGCACCTGCCCCCCCGGCAGCATCCACGTCAGCTCCGCCACCTGCACCTACCTGCCGGACGAGGAGTGGGAGCCCACGGGCGGAGTGCAGGTGGGTGAGCAAGGCCGTGTCCCCGCGTGCACCACCCCGACGCCACCTCTGCCCCCCACCCCACCCCAGCGACCCCTACCAGTCCATCACTTCTCAACCAATACCATCCCAACGTCACACCTCATCCCACACACCATGCCACCCCATCCCCCGCAGGTCAAGGGCATCGGGGTCATGGACACCTTCTGCTGGCACGAGCCCCTCAACGACCCCGCCTCAGCAGCAAACGCAATCAAGGTAGCAGCCGGCGTCGCCAACCCCGCCGGCGCCGCCGCCCGGGCCCGCGGCCGCCGCGCCTCCACCCTGGTGCTGCTCACCCCCTCCGCCGCACCCAACATGTCGGCCTGCAGCCCGCACAGCCGCGCGGCATCCGGCAGGTCGGGTCTGGGGGCAAGCGGCGGCGGCGGCGGCGGCGGAGGCGGAGGAGGAGGAGGAGGACTTGACTCCTACCAAGGTGCTGCCCTAATACCCATGATGGGCCATTACAACAACATCAACAACAGCGGTGTCGTTGCTGCGGGGGCGGATGCCGGTGCTGGTGCTGGTACTGGGAGCTCGGCTGGTGGCGGCGTCAGCAGTAGCGTCACCAATAGCTGCGGCAACAACATTGTGACAGGCGCCGGCAGCGGCGGCGGTGCTGCTGCTGCTGCTGCTGCTGCGGGGGCGTCTGCACTAGTGCTGAGCCCTGGCGGCTTTGGCGGCAACCCGGACGCCAGCAGCAGGCAGCGCTCCCATGCAGGAGGCACGGGCACAGCTGCCGCCGGGGGGTCCGCTGGCGGGGCGCCCCAGGTACGCGGCGGCCGCAAGCACCACCTGCGGCGCAGCACCACCATGATCGCTATCGGGGCGGACCTGGCGGGCGGTGCGGCGGACCTGGCGGGGCTACGGAGGGAGCTTGCGGGGGCGGGGGCGGGGGCGGGGGGGCTGGGTTCTGCGGGCGCGGCAGCAGCAGCAGCAGCAGCGGTGCCGGCGGGTGCGGCGTCTGGCGGAGGAGTCGGGGGTGCGGTTGCGAAGTGAACGTGTGCTGTTTGCCATGCAATATCGTGCCATGCGGTGAAAAAAGCAATTGTTAGTGTTCTGGGTGTGACGGTTGTGATGGGTGCGTGCGAGGTGGAGTAGTGGCGTTGCTGTGCTTGAAACACGTTTACTAAGCATTTAATTACTGAGAAAGTGAGAATATTCGATCGGATTGGTTTCTGAAACGTGAGACCGCTTTGAAGCCAGGCTATGCAGTTGGGGTTCCAATGCTTCTGGAGTAGGGACGCAGGTTGGCTCTGATGCATGTGTCGGGCGGTATTGCAGCAGCAGGGTGGCTAGTTGGTGGGTCGTTGTGATCTGGGGTTGGCGCTTGCTGCAACCGGTTGCAGGGGGCAATGTCCCATGTGCTGTGACCCCGGGGGTCAAAGACCATACCGAAGCATTGGAAACCACAGGTTGGGGCATGACAGTAGGGATAGGGGGGGCAGGGAGCCCGTGGGGGGAAACGCCCGTGTGCCGGCAAGGGAGAGAAGATGTCCGATGCATGCAGCTCGTGCAACATCATAATATGGGGTTTGCGGCGTGCGATGTGTAAGCACGGTCAAGCAACTGGACGGAGGAAAAAGAAGAAGAAGAGCATATCTGGTGTACGGCATGGCTGGCGGCGACCTGTGTACGGCATAGCTGGCGATGACCTGTGTGCGGCATGGCTGGCGATGACCTGTGTGCGGCATGGCTGGCGGCGACCTGTCTACGGCATGGCTGGCGGTGACCTGTTTTCAACAGTGGGTTTTATCAGTTCCTGAGACCACGCACTGTGACGTGGGGTCAGGCACACGGCATGCGCCTGTCATCTGTTCCGAAAGCGCGTATGCGCGTTCACGTAATCTTGATCACCTGTAGCCAAGCGTGCGTGTTGCTCCGCTTTATTAATTGCCGTACCGGGGAGTAGTAGCAGAGCGCAGCGACGTCATGTGGAGCGAATCCGCGCTTTCAATGCACTCCATTTTTTCGCGCGGTTGTATGTGTGCTGGGTATTTTTCCGGACGTATTGCCGGCGGGGTCGTCGAGGCCCTTTTTGACTATACCGGTACGTCAACTACAAAGTTACAATGCATGAAGCCGGACGCTCGTTTTGTGGAGGATGAAGGAGTGCAGGTTGGTAGGAAGGAGGCTTTGGCTAATCCCTCTTACCTTGCCTGGTAATGGGTGTGCATGGCCGAACTAGAGAATCTAACCCGTTAAGATGGGGAAAGCCAAACCCTAGCGTGGCATGTGCAGCGGCTGCAGTGTACGGGCGCTTTCTTTGGTGCTTAGTAGGCTGCTTTGGCGCTGTTTTTGTGCTCCGTGTTCCACTTTTTTGCCACGCCCTATTTCATGAGTGTGTTAAACGTCGCGTGCTTAGACGCCGTTAAGCGTCTGCTCCACACTTGGGATTTTTCATCATACTGCGAACGGGCGGCGGGCTGGAGTATTACATGGTTTTTGGTCTTGTGAGTGCGGCTGGTGAGGGCTGTGGAGCGGTTGCGGTTAGAGCCATTAAATTGAGGATTGCAGGCTGCGGGAGGATACAGGAGGTCAAGCATACTAATAGCTTTGTCGTACAACACATGCTTGGGGCTGCCCCGGCCCCTAGAATGCATGAGTCGACTTCCATTGGTCTTCCCTGGCATTGATGCAGCAATGGGTGCGTGTACCCCATCGGGTGCATGGCTCCTGATGCATGTGCGAGCCGGCGGGCGGGGGGCCACGCAACGCCGGGAGCATAAGTGGGCAAAACATGATTGGGCAAAGCAAAGCTATGACCATAAATTCCCCACTCTTAACAGCCACACCACTACACATGTACAGAATCTGCGCCTGGCGATATCCGCGACTGGCTATATCCGCGAAGTGCAGGTTGGCCCGCCAAAAGGGTCTAACGAACCATATTATGTGTCCTTTTACGCCTTCGCTCGTCCTGCTGATGTGTCAGTATGCACTTGGATCAATGCAAGTATCCCCGCCGTGGTGGGCGACCATGGACAAAGGGCAAGCCGGAAACCCTTGCTCTTATACGCACGTGTTTGGAAGAGATGCGGAAGACTGCTTTAGATTTTTCCACGCATGGCACATGTGCACCGAAGTCCAACCAACAAAAGGGGAGAATCGTAGGTCTGGTAAGAATTCCTATCTGGAAAACATACGTACATTCAGGAAGAGGCGCGCTGCACCTTCGCCGCTACCGGTAATGAAAGTTCCTGCAAAAGGTAGAAAGTTTGCGACTTGTAACCGGAGTCTAACCGTTTCTAGACATTATTCCTTGACAGTCTGCGGCCTAAAAAAATCTGCCGTGCTTCACTACCTTCGGATTTTCCTGGTTATGAGGCCTGGGATTTTCCAGGGTGGGTGGGATCCGTATCTTTATAACCGCAAAATTACGACAAGTAACAATCAAACCGGACGCAGGAAGCCTTCACGCCCGTTTATCGCATAGTAACGATAACTGAGACATATAGTGCGAAGCGAATAATGGAGCGCCGAACGCCAGTCACCTTGCCCTTCTCCACCTAGTACCTTTAGGCCCGTTCTTTCTTGTGAAGGGTTTATCACTAAATAGGCGCTCACTTGAAGTGGACGCGCCCTGTGCTTGCGGCAGCGCAGCACTCGCTGTCATGTCAAGACTATTTTCTTGCTTCTTGCAAAGGCCTGGAGGCAGCAAGCGCGATGCAAAATGCCAAGCTGTAGAAGCACTTGGTTTACCTGTTAAAGCTGGGGATCACCAGCCTTGCTCGGTCAGTCGCCTTGTGACCTTCGCGATGCCAACAGAGACGGCTGCAATCATAATGGAGTGTCGTATGCTTTTACAGGATAATGAGCAGCTACTTGAGCTCTTACAGTTGCTGTCATCGTTGGAAGGTGGTGGACTGCCTCTGCTCTTCGACGCTTGTCGGACACTTTGTGGAAACCTCTCCGCTGACCAGGCCAGGTAGGGTCATAATATCCGTTTTGTGTCTTAAGGCTTTAGGAGGTAAGGGCCGTGGGGGCGTTTCTTGTTAGGGACTATCCTCGGCGCTCAGATACAAGAAGACCACACTTGCGGGAGCGATTTTTACATTTTGCCCTTTCGAGCTCATCGCCGTACATGCAAACATATCGCCTGTTACCACCGGGCCCCAGGGAGGGCCCGGCCGGCATGACACAGACGGCGTACGGAAACGGGGCTTCATGCCGGAGGGAGTGTCCAGGGGTCAGCAAGCCACGCACCAGCACATCACAGCACGCCCTTTACCAGCAAGGCTGCCCTCCCAAACACGTCGCTCTTCCCCTTTGCCGCGCTCACCCACCCCTCCCTCCCTCCCTCCCTGCCTCGCTACCCCGCGCCCCCCCCCACACAGCGTGTACCTGCTGGGTGAAGACGGCACCGCCACGGTGGTGGCCTGCGCCGGCGTGCAGGGGGTGGCCGCGTTGGGGCGCCGCCTGCGCACCACCCTCCCCATCTGCTTCGGGGATGGCCGCCCCAGCTCCTTATCCTGCTGCTACCTGTCAGCGGTGGGGGAGGTGCTCCGCGAATTCCAGGCGGGTAGCGTGGGGGGCAGCGTGGGGGTGCTGTCTGCTTGCTTGGGGAGGCGCCCCGGGCTGTGCCTGTTTCTCATGGGGTCAGCTAGCCTGTGTATAAGTAAGCGGCGCTGGCCCGCGTTTCAGTTTGCCGCCCCCTTCCCGCTTGTTAGCTTGGCGATAGGATGCGCCCCCCTCTGCCCCTTGTTGGGATGCTCCTGCCCCCGGTGTGCCCGGTGTGCTACTTGCTACTACTGCAGCTGTGTGCACATGCGCCCCCTCTCCCACCCAACCCCACCATGCACATGCACTTGCATGCTGCACGGCCCTTAACATCATCATCCGCACCACCCGCACCTCGCTCTCAAGCCTCTAACTCGCCCCGACCTCACCCCCATCTCCTAATCCTCCTCCTCATGCTGCTGTCCCCCCCCCCCCCCAACGCACCTATACCTACACCCACAGGTCCGACCGCGCAGGCCCATCATATTCCGCCACGCCGACGTGCGCCTTCCCGCCTCCGCACTCGACCTAGACAGCGCCATCATCAGCCACTCGCCCCTCATCCCCGCCGCCAGCACCGGCACCGGTACGGCCACGCTGGGCGGTACGGCGGGCGGCGGCAGCAGCACGGGCAGCAGCGGCACGACGGGTAGCAGCGCCCTGCTGACCAGCACCGCCGCCGCCGCCACCCCGGCATCAACATCCTCGCTGAGGGAAGGCGCAGGCGGCAAGCTCGCCAAACAACTGGGGCCCCATGCAGCCCAGCAGCAGCACCCTCGGCAGCAGCCCCAGTCCCAGCAACAACCGCTGCCCGAGGAGTGGCAGCGGCTGTATGTGGAGCACGGTTGTCACCAATTTGCGGCGGTGGCGCTGGTGAGCTGCGGAGCGCCCATCGGCGTGCTGACGCTAGCCGCCAAGGGTAAGACCAGCTACTACCACTGCTGCTGCTGTTGCTGTTGCTGCTGTCACTGCTTCAGGGGTGCTGCTGCTGTTGCTGCCATCGATGGGGGAGGGGGGCATGCTGCATGGGCTGTGCCTTCATGCGTAGTAGTGTGTCGGCCGTTGGCGCGTCAGTGTGCCCTCCTTTCTTTCAGCAACCCCCGCGGTCCCTGTGTGTCCTCGGAGTCCCTTATCTCCCCTCTGGGAGCCTGTTTCTGTGCTGCTGGGAAGTTGTGCTTTCCATGCTTCCTTCCAGCTTTCACCTCAGCCCATGGCCTGCAGTGCCATGCTGCTGCTGTAGCGCCGCCACGGCTGACATCGCTGCCCCCCCACTACTCCTCCAACCTCGCCACACCCCTGCCCCTGCCCCTGCTGTTGCCTCCACCTCCCCTCCCCCCGTAGGCGCCTCCCGCCCCTCCCGCTGGTCCCCCGAGCTGCTCACCGCGGCCGCCTCGTTGCTGGCCTGCCACCTCAGCCGCGTGCACCCGGGGCTCGCGGAGCCGCTGCACCGGCTGCCGGCAGCAGCCTCGGTGGGGCAGCTGGTGCCGGCTGTGGGCGCGGCGGCGGTTGAGGTGTCGGCGGCGGTGGCGCACGTGAGGGGCCGGGCGCGACTGGCCCTCATATCGCAGGTGGGGAGGAGGGCACAGGGCGGAGCCTTAGGGGACCTTGCGACCTGTGACCGCCTGCTCTGGACGTGTTGTCCTTTTGTTTGCGTGACGACCCTCCCTCCCTGCCTCCCTCCCCCCCACCCTCCCCCCCCACCCCCAGGACTCCAGTGCCGCCGCCATATTCTTGCACCAGACCTCCGCCGGCGACCTGATCGGCAGTCCAGGCGTGGCGGCCAGGCTGGTGTCCAAGTCGCGTCGCGCCAGCTGCGAGTACGTGATGGGGCGCCCCAGCGCCCGCAAGCACATCTACTCGCGGTCCAGTCTGGATTCGGGGCTGGCGGCCGGCAACGGCTGTGCGCGGTCCTCATCTTCAGTGGGTGAGATGGCGGGGATGGTGGATGTCGTACCCTGGGTGTCGTACTGCATGATGTGTTTGGTGGGTGTGGCTAGTCGCCCTCCCACCGTACGGCACCTCCCACCTCCCTCCTTTTGGTGTGGACACGGATGTGTATGCCCCTCCCCCCACCCCCTTCTGGTGGTTTCCTTATTTTTACCCCCTTCTCCCATCGTTTTGACCCCCACCCCCACCTCCGCCCCCAGATGACTCCCGGCGCCCCAGCTGGCGCGACACTGGCACCAACACCTCAATCACGGAGGCCCGGAAGGCCGCCACGGCCGCGCAGGTGGACGCGTCCTTCACCCTGGTGCGTAGTTGCTGTTGGTGTTGCTGCGGGTGCCGTACAGTGAGCCGAGCGCTGTCCTCCCCCCGACCTGGACCTCCCCGCTTGATTTCTTGACTGTCCACCCTCTGACATCATGCACCTGTTGCTAGCTAACCCTATGTACATACCCCATTCAAGCCGCACCCAGTGTACACCCAAACATCCCGTACCCCCCATGTCGTACCCCCACCCCTGCCAGGGTGCTGCCTGCAAGGGCCTCACCCTGCCACTGGGCGGCACCCTGCTGGCGGATGCACTGGCTCAGGGCGCCGCAGGGCTGTGCGTCAGCGACTGCGCATCGTATGTGCAGGTGAGTTGCGGGGCGGGGGCTGGAGGTGGCGTGGAGGGGTGCGAGCAGGGTGTTGGGAGCTGAAGTGCGAAACCCCAACAAACCGCGTGTCAATGCGTGTCCTCCTACTACAAAGCTGTCATTGAACCTTTTACCAGGCATTCTCTTTCCAACCTCCCGCACTCCTTTCCTTCCAATCTCCTTTCCATGCGCAGGACAAGCGCACTTTCCCCCGCGATGCCGTGCTGGCCCGCGACGCCTCCATGCCCGCCTCACTGGTGCTCGCCACGATCAGCCCGTACGACAAGCCCCTCATGGCGCTGTACGTGACGTACGACACGCCCCTGCCGCAGCCGCTGCTGCAGGCCGTGGTGCAGGAGCTGCAAGTGCTGTTGCAGGTGTGCGGGACTGTGGGGGTGTCATGTGGGGATGAAGAGAAGAGAGTGAAATGGGCTGAAAATGGGCTGCATGTGTGCGGGTGTGTGTGGGGTGACTGAAGAGAGGTACAGCGGCGTCAAAAGGAGCCTTTGGGGTTGCATCATCGTTTGTGGCTAAAAAGGCTCATGATGTGAAAGAAGGGGGAAGGTGTTCCGTATTGCCGTCCGCAGGAACGCTCTTAAACCCTACCGTATCCGAGCAAGGCTGTCAGTTGACGAGGTATTGTTCGTCCACCTCGTGTGTGCGTTCCGTTGTCGTCGCAGGTCATCGCTCCGGTGATTTTGGAGCGTATTAACGGGGCGCTCAGGTCGGAGTGGCACTACCTGTGCACGCAGCTCGAGGTACGGGGAGGCCACACCGCGTTTGTATGTAGGGTATCCTGGCGCAGTGCTGGCCAGGCTTGGGGGCTGCCACCGCATGTATTCGCTGCCGCGCTAGCCTCTGTCTCTAGGGTGCTGCATGCGATGCCATTCCCCACACGCCACAACCCCCACATCATCTTCGACAGTCCATTGCGCTCGTCCTCGCGGCTAGTTTTCTTAACACACGGGCAAGCCCGTTTTCCCTAAAACCCGCACAGGAATCCGTGCGACGCAAGGGCTCCGTGGAGAACCTTACCTCTCCCAGCTTCACTAACCTGCCGAGCCAGGGCGACGCAGACCTCTTCGCCTCCGCCCTCAACCAGCCCAACGGAGGCGGCATCGGACCTCGCCTCACGTCCATCGCACCTGCTAACGCCGTCGCAGCAGCTCCTCCAGCCCCAACCCCAACCCCTCCCACAAGAGCCTCCACCCTCGGAGGCGGGGGCCGCGGCGGCGGCGGCGGCGGCCCAACCCGCATGCGCACGTTTATTGACGCCGGCGATGCTTTGCCGTCCGCCAAGCCTTCTCCTCCTCTTGCTCCCGGCCTGCCGTCGCCCTTCAACGCCGCCGCGGCTGCCGCCGCTGTGGCAACGGATGTGGCCACAGCTGCCGCCGCCGCGGCCCCAACGGCGGCCGCATCCTCGCCGCCCGCACCCTTACCGCTTCCGCTGCTGCTCCTACGCAACGACCTGAGCCCCAGCTTGCTGCCCGGAGCCGCCAAGAGCAGCCCCGAGCACCGGCTGCCCAGCCTGGCATTCGCGGCGGCGGCGGGCGAGGGATCCCTGCCGTACCACGGCGGCAGCGGGCTGCCTGACGGCGGCGGCGGCTGCTGCAGCGCGGTGACGGCGCTGGGCTTCGACGGCGGCGGCGCCGGGGAGGGATCCGTACGACAGGCGCCCAACCTGCGGCTGTTGAATGCGCTGGCGGTGCGGAGTGTGTCGTTCCGACTGGAGGCGGCACCCAGCGTGCGAGGTGAGGGGTGCGGGGGATGCGAGGGCCGGCTGGTTGGGGGGCGGCAACGGGTGGTGTACTCGGCCTAACGTGAGCTTACATGGGGGCTGCGCTTCTTTATGAATCATGCCACTTGGGCCTGTTCGCAATCCCCTCCTCGTTTCCTGCTTGCGGGCCCGCCTGTGGAGCATCGCAAACGCACCCGTCGACCCACGCATGCTCCCCCTGTGTTGTCACGCATCTGAACCGTGTGTGTGTGTATGTCACCGCCGCCGGGCCCTCCCAGGCTCGTCCAAGCTGGCCCCCATCATCACCATCATGCATGAGCGGCTCAAGGCAGCTCAGGTACGGCAGGGTTGCAGGTGTATAGGCAGGTGCCAGGCAGGGTGCAGGCAGGCAGATGCAGGCAGGTGTAGGCGGGCAGGTATGTTCATAACTGGTGGCTGCATGGCGCTGTCAGCAGTCCTCCATGCTGCCCCCATGCTGCTTGGACATCTTAACATTATGCTCGCGTGCTTGTCGGCCCCGCGCTGTTCGTACAACTACCGTTCGACACACTATCGCGATTTACATCGGATCTCTTCCTTCTCCCCCTCCGCCTCCCCATCATCATCATGCGTTCATACCTCCTCCCCCACCCAGGCGGAGCAGATGACCTGCGGGCGCTCCGAGGCGCGCAAGGCCGACCTGCAGAGCCTGAGGCTGCTGCAGGAGATCGGCAAGGGAGGTGAGTTGGGGTGAGGCGCTGGTGGGGGATGTGCGAGGGTGTGATAGCACCGCCCGAATAGAGTTAGTGTACTGCACCAATAGCTGCTGTTCTGCTATTGGTTCAATTAAGTGTGTTAAGAAAACTGGCCGCGAGTAGGAACGATAAGAAAACTGGCCGCGAGTAGAGTGTGTGTGTTAAGAAAACTGGCCGCGAGTAGGAACATACGAGTGTGTGTACATGAGTAGAGTGTGTGTGTATGTGTGTGTTAAGGAAACTGGCCCATGTGGGTGTGTGCATCTCTAACCCGGATGCCCGGGTTTGTATCGACTGTTTCTCCCTCCTTTACGTGATTAAGCCATGAGGCATCTTGTTGCTAATGAGACCTTTGCCCCGCTGCTGCCGCCCCTGTGCACGCTGCAGGGTACGGCACCGTATACAGGTACGTACGACAGGGGCACGACATGGAGGTTCACGGTAACCGTTCCACTCCCTTTCTGATAATGTCCTTAGCCCCCCTAACTGGCTGGTACGGACACGCCACGTACTCTTAACCGCAATGTAACGAGACTGCAACCGCAACCGCCCCTAACCCGCCGGCTCGCGCACGGCAGGGGCACCTACCACGGCGCGGAGGTGGCGGTCAAGGTCATTCAGGAGCAGCGGCTGGCGGGGCTGCCACCCGGGGGCACAGCAGCCGACCCGCACCCGCAGCAGCAGCAGCACCCGCAGCAGCAGCAGCAGCTGCAGGTGCCGGGTGTTGGTGGTCCGCAGCACCACAGTGGCTCCGTGCAGCTGCACAAGCAGCACCTGCATGACGCGATAGAGCTGGTGGCGAGTGTGAGCGTGAGCCACCCCAACATCGTGCAGGTGGGGGGGCGGGGGAGAGGTATCGCCGCCCTTCCTTGTTTCACGCATGCCCATGTCCAACATCACACGCATGTACCTTCCCAAACCGCATACACCGCCGCCGCCAAACTGCCCGCCTCTCACGCTCTTGCATGCGTGACCCCACCCCACTCCACTCCACTCCACTCCGCCCCCCTCCATGCACAGGTGTTGGCGTTCTTCACGGACTGCAAGCTGCAGCCGCGCGACGGCAGCCTGTTGTTTGACTCCACAGCCAGCTTCGAGATGCCCCCCGGCGGCATGCAGGAGGAGACGTTTGGGCGCGGTCCAGCCCGCTTGGTGCACATGCCCTCGCTGCTGGAGTCCCCCTCGCCGGGACAGGACCTGCCGGGTAGGGAACGAACCATGGGTCGTCATGGATCACCGCGCTGCTCGCTCGGGAGTGCTAAGGGATCACATGCATGCGGCCAGGTTTCTGAACAGATGAGATTGGTGGTTGTGGACAGTGTTAAATACCCGCGGCCGGTTTTCCTAACACATGCTACGATCACATGTGCTCTCTCCTTCACAAGAGGTCTGGCTTTTTGAGGCCCCAGTGACCCATGGGTCCTCTCATGTTGCCACCCATGTTACTGGTACATAAATTGGCATTTGCTTTTCGACGGTGTGCCGCACATTAACGCTCTCTGCTGCCTGCTGCTTGCCCCCTGCCCGGCTGCAGGCGGCGGCGACGGCGTGTCTGTAGCCCTGGTGATGGAATACATGGACGCGGGCTGCCTGGCAGACGCCATCCAGAACCGAGTGTTCTTCGAGCGGCTGGAGTCGAGTAAGCAGCGGTTGGGGGTGCTGGTGGTTGGGTTGTGTGGTTGGGTTGTTTGGCTAATTTGATCCAGTTTTTGTCTCCCTCCTCCTTTGCGCCTCCCCCTTCACACACACCGCTCTCATTTTCTTTGGCCCCACCCCGCTGCCACTCCCCTTACCCCGCTGCAGAGCCCGGCCCCAGCGGCCGAGCCGGACGCACCCTGGTGGCTGTCAGCATGCGGGTGAGGGGTGAGGGCGGGTGCCGCCGCCTTCCCCCCTCGCTGCTGCTGCCCCTCCCTCGCTGCTCCCCCTGCTCCCTGCTTAGTGCTGCTGCCCCATGCTGCCCGGGAGAGGGTTTTGCTCATCATGCACCGGTAACACCCCCCGGTGACGCCTCGTCACGCCGTTCCTTCCTTCCTTCCTGCCCTTCCCTTCCCTCCCCATCTTCCCCTTCCCTCCCTCCCACCCCCAAGGCCGTCTACTCCACACTCCTCGAAATCGCTCTGGCGCTGCGGCACATGCACTCGCTGCACCTGGTGCACTGCGACCTCAAGCCGCAGAACGTGCTGCTCAAGAGTGCGCCCCGCGACCCGCGCGGCTTCACCGCCAAGCTGAGCGACTTTGGGCTGTCCAAGACCATGGCGCGAGATGAGGACGGACAGCTGGTGATTGACGAGGCAGTGGCCAGCGGGTGAGAGGAGGAGAGGGGAAGGGGAAGGGGAAGGGGGAGGGGGAGGGGTGCTAGAGCATAGCCAAACCAGAAGAAAGGGCAAGTGGGGGTTGGGTGGGTGGGAGGGGTGTGGTGGGGAAAAAGATAGATGTGTCACAGGGCTCCTCCATGGGTTGCATCATCGGGGGGAAGGGGTGGGGTTGCTGACCGGCGGTGGGGTACATGAGGCTGGCCGAGGTGGTGCACAGCTTGGGGCTGGGGGTGGCAGTGCGGCAGGTGCACGTCGCAGGTGGGGTGTTCCCGACAAGCAAGCAACCGAAGCAAGCAGGGCGTGTAACTGTGCCTCCTTCACACCACCCATGTGCCACTCTCCCGGTGTCGCAGGACCATCACGCACATTGCACCCGAGGTGTTCATGGGTGAGGAGGGGCGGTGGCAGGGCAGGGAGGGGAGGGGAGGGGAGGCTGCTGTGGGGTGGTTCTATCTTTTGGGTGGTGGCGGTGGCAGAGCAGGGAGGGGTCCGAGGGGCGGGAAGAGGTGCCGTCAGATGCCTCCTGTCCGCTCGCTCTTGTGTTGTCCCGAACTGTTGCCTAGAACTGTCTGTACATGTGCACACCGATGAGCGATAGGTGCTGCCCTCCGTTTACATGTATGTTGACATCGCATGCATGCGTGCCGTCAAGGGTAGGTGACCCGTGGGTCAGAGGGACCTCCCATTGTCATACCGGGCTGCTTCTAACGAATCTGGTTTGTCCTGGAACCCCCCAATATTGAACCCCCAGGCAAGAAGACTCTGGGAGCCGCTGTAGACGTCTACGGTATGTGGGCTCACGTGCAGCATCCCTGGGGCTGCTATTGTGAAGTCCATACCAGCCCACGGAACACGTAGTTCTTCGCCAACACAATGCATCCACGCCTTTGCGCTCCCGAGGTCCCAAGCAGCAGCGCTGGCTTCACCCCAAACACACCTGTTGCGTGCGTTCTTCACATCCAGACATCCAGACAGTCACTTCACATCCATCTGCATTCACCGCAGCAGAGCACCCCTGCTTCACCTCCTCTGCACGCATGCCTGCACCCCCCGCCCCGCCCCGCCCTACATGCACCCCACTGACTTCCCTCTTCGCCCTGCCTGCCATGCTCTGCACGGCTGGCCCTCTCCACGCGGCGCTGCGTCACACAGCCTTCGGCATCCTCATGTTCCAGGTAAGGCTGGGGAGAAAACGAAGAATGTAGGCTGGGGGAGGGACGGGAACGGATGAGGGTGGCGTGAGCGAAGGCAGCATCCGGGCGGGATGGGCCGGGTCCAATGTAGCAACCCATGGTGAAGCCTCGTCACACAGCTTCTTCCTCCTTAACCCCGCCCCCCCTCCCCGCTGGCTTCCTCCCACCCCGCCCCCCCCCGCCCGCTCCCAGGTGCTGTGCGGCATGCGGCTGTACGAGGGACTGTCGGCGCAGGAGATCGCCAACGCCGTCTCCCACTCCATGTTGCGCCCCAACCTGCCCGCCTGGGTGCCCCCCAGCTACCGCGCGCTTGCAGAGCGGTGCTGGCACCCGCTGCCCTCCGTACGGCCCACCGCGGAGGAGCTGGTACGACAGCTGGAGAAGCTGTCGGATTTCAAACGTCGCAACCCACGACCACACTCCGGACATCCGCAGTAGCACCCGCCGTAACACGTAACGCGGGGTGTGCTTGTATACGGAAGTATACGCATACGCATGTACGTGTATGGCAACATAGCGGGTTGCGAGGGAGGCGGCTAGAAGCAATTGGGATACGGACGGGGTACGTCGGGAGGCTGTTACCAAGTCATTACGACAGGAGCGGAACGGCTTTATACGATGTCATTGATTTCTTCTGTGGGGCCTGAACAGCCTCACGTCCGGGCCGGGGTGGTGGCTTACACGTCGACAGCTCGGAACTCAACTCGACCCAACTCAACTCAGCTCAACTCAACTCGAGCTCGAATCAAGAGGAGCGGAGCGTTGCTCGAGGCATGGTATTGAGGAGAGACTGACGCGACCCGCGATCAGAGAGGTTTGAATTGCGATACTGTATGTCGTACGTCGCACGTGTATCGTGCCGCGGCGGCAAATCAGGAGTGGGGGTTTCGCAGGAAAACCAACAGCACAGCGAGCCGGAGAGGACGACAGAGCAGCAGCAGCAGCAGGAATGCGGGGTATCTTTGGCTTAGCGCTACCGGACCCGTACTACTTGGTGGTGGTTTTATTTAGATCGAGGACTGCTCCGAGTTGAGTCAGCGTCAGTGTCTGTGCGTGTGCGTAAGGAGGTGCACTGAGTTCATTATCCCGGGGTTTCATGCCAGTGTGCTCCATTTCAATTGGTTTGGTTAGAGAAGAGGCGAAAGAAGCGGGCGGCGATTTGTACGAAGCTTATTGTACTGCTGGAAGCAGCAGCACGCCACGTAACGCCGGCTAGGTTGCTTTGCGGTCCTGGGGGCTTGGAATGATGGGATTCCACAGTTTTGAGCAGGCGAGCCCCTGCCACACCAACGGGCCCGAACCGGACTGTGCACATCCTGCATGTGCGGCTGCGTTCGTGCGTGTTGAGCCTGTCATGGTTATATGACGTGCCGCGTGCAATGCGTACAAAGTTGCAATTGCATACAGAGCTTGACAGAGAGATGTAGATGCGTACATGACCGAGGGATGCATCAAGTAAGGGGCTTTCAAATTGGGACACATGCGCACTTAGGTGGAGGGGGGATTACATGCGAGTATAAGTTAATTAGAGGAGTGCATTAAAGAGTTGGCGGGATGTTACGTATCTAATATATCGATGCTGATGAGTATGAGTATGAGGGTCATGTGTCGTATCCGCCGGGTTTGCGCAAGTGCTGCCGCGACGGTCATGAAAAGTTTCTTCATCGTTTATTGGAGGGAATACAAAACGTGGCAACACGCGTCGAGCCCTCGTGACAGGGTCAGCGTGGGTCAGCGACGGAGGCGGAGTTAATGGTCAAGGCTTCACAAACGCTATAAAGCAAATTCAATATCCATTTCGCCTGTACGTGATTCTGGTATTGCTTTTCCGGTTTAGGCACAATTTGACAAAAGGAACTGCATCGTTGGAAGAAGTAAGTTATGATACCTACCGAAAGACGCGCTGTGGATGACTGTGCCGGTTTGGGGACGTGTTGTATGGATGCGGGCTGAGGAAGCATTGACCGTAACCCGCGAAAATTCGTTCCTTTTTGTGCGAGAGAAAAATTACCGGGAAAGGAACTCGCAAGAGGGAAGCGTGTACCGTGTTTTAAGAGGGAAGCGTTTGCCGTACTGTGGAAAGAGTATGCCCTATTTGCGGGCGATTTTTTCCCCCTGCTGCTGTTTTGCATTATTCCCGCCTCCCATTGTCATGGGAAGGGAAACGCCCTATTGTCAATTGTGGGCGATTCTGGACGGAGAGGGATTTTGATCCGATGCGGTGTGGCATGAAGCCCTTTGGAGGGGTGGTGGTGACGGACTGGATGGAAGGGCAGGACCCTGGCGCATGGTTCGCATGTTTCATCAGGGTGCCTTATAGCATGGCGCATGGCAATACATGGGTTAGACACACCCGATGTATAACCCTTAACTGCAACGTCGATGTATGCTTATTTTGTATGCGGAAGCAATGTGGCTATGGTTACGACAGGAATGCGCTATTTGCAGGGGATTTGGTTTTGGGGTTTCGGAAAGGAATTTAAAAGGTATTGAAAGTATCGGACCGGTGTTTTATGGCTTGTACGGGAATCTTGAGTTGCAAGTTTTGATTTTTGCTAGGTCAGCAGTGGACGCAAAGGAAGGGGGTGTCAAAGAGGGTTTCATCACCCCGAGGTGTGCTGCTTCCGTACGTTGATGTGCGTATCATCAACACAGCACATGGCTGCTTAATGCCATCTTTCACCCTGTAGTGTTTCAAATTTTTGATTTTGCTTGGTAATTGACTACGCATAAACATAACGTCAAATGTGGGGGGAATTTGATGAATACGGCCAAGAAGCATGTACGCTGACTTGCCAGGGGTTGGGGGAATGATGACGTTTGTCCTTGTGTCTTTGTTGGGTTCGTTCTTTGTCTCACCTGGGTTTGATGCAGCAAGCGCCCTATTTGTAGCATCTCCAACGCTTCTATGTAATGCCGACATGCCCCACTGAGCGCATTCTATTGCCCGGTTGCCCCAGAGCATCCCTTCCTTAGGCCCCCCAGCAACCTGCGGTATCTCGCAGTACGGTTACTGTGTACGGCGGGCTTGTGCACCTGGTGACCTATCATTGCTTATGACACGCAGCGAAGGTACATAATAAAGGGAGAAGCAGGAGTGACACAGAAATGCACGGACTTAACGACAAATGGCCTGTTGGGAAAAGACCTGGATGATTTGGAGGGCTGAGCTGCCAAGGATGGCGTGTTGATGGGTAATCTCGGGGACTAAAACACCTTGAAATGCTTTATAGGAATACGGCAAGTTGTTCCTTAAACAGTTTTATTGCGTGTATACAACTCCCGGTAAACTCCTTCTGCGGATGGGTTAGCGGAGAAGATGACGTAATGCGAAAGGTCGCAACATGTAAATTCCATCTGGGACGGCCACCGTTGTTTGATCAGGGATTAAGTAATTCACGTGCAGCATATCTCTAAGCATATCGTTGATCTGAGCGATGGATCTGAGCGGGACGGAACTAGCATCGCTGGTGCAAGCATGCAAAGAAGTGCATGCTTTACCACCACCTCTAACAGACGACCAGGCACATGCTTTCTTCTCTGAATATTCTTTGGAGCGGCTCTTCAGGTGTGCATGTTGTGTTGCACGAATGCCAATGGACTTCATCTTGTTCTTCGCGCATCCGCTTACGCTCCAGCTCCTGAATCCCGAAGGGCTCTGTCAGCAGCTCAAGACAGGGATGATGTCTTGCTGGTGTCTGATTCGCTTGGGAGGCTGCTGGAAACAAACCTCGGTACGACAGCTTCCATGGCTTCTTGGAGCCGTCGAAGGGGCGGGGTGGTACTTTAATCCCTCTTGGTGTCGTTGCTAAGGAGGGGCAGCCTGGGGCAGCTTTCTGCACATAACTGTTCCTGCGGGTGCCTGCAAGCCACTTCCTCCGTGCCTTCCCCCTTTGCACACCCCTTGTCCCTTCAACCCGTGGCCACTCCCAGGCCACTCTATGCTCTCTACTGCCGTACCCTACTTGGACGCTGCCAGTACGGCCCCGCTACCGCCGCTCCGCCGACTGGCGGCCGAGCAGTACGGCAACCTCCTCATGGCAAGAGTACGACAGGAACAGCGGCAGCCATTAACAACAGTCGCTGCCATGGACGGCGGCAGCAGCACTGGCACTGACGACGACGATAATGTCACTACAAATTGCCTGGACCAGCTAGTACGGCTGTTGACCGACTCGGATACGGCAGTTGCGACGACAGCTGCCCGGGCGCTCAAACTGTTCGGCAGTAGCAGCTACGCAGCGTTGCAGCGCTTGCTGGGGCCCGGTACGACGGTGGCGAGGGCGCTGCTGGCGGCGGCGGCGGCGGACCGGTACGGCACTGTACGATTGCGGGTGCTGGCGTTGGGGCTGCAGCTCGCCGCCGCCGGCCGCGGACATCACCGTACGACAGGAGCTAATGCCGCCTCCGCTGCCGCCGCCGCTGGCGGTCTTGAGGAGCGGCTACAACTGCTCCGGGACTCGGGACTGCTGCAGCCGTTACTGCAGCAGCTGGCGGACCCCTCCGACGCACTGGCCTGTCTGGCGGCGCTACAGCTGCTGGAGGAGTTGCTAGCTGGCGGAGGTGAGGGAGGTGAGGGAGGTGGAGAAGAGGGGGGAGACGGGATGGCGGCGGCGCTGGCGGGTATCGCACTGCCGCAGCTGCTGCAGCTGGTTTCGGAGCCCAGCCTCTCCGACGCCGCCATGCCGCTGGTAGCGGGAATTGTACGGCGCAGCCTGCCGGAGGCGCTGCCGGCGGCAGCGGTGGCGGCAGCCTTTGCGAACGGTACGGCAACGGCAACGGCGACGGATCAGCAGGGACCAGCAAACGCCTCGGCTGCCGCCAACGGGGAGCAGGAGCTGAGCAATGGTACTGCGGCAGGGGTGACGACGGCGGCGGCGCCGGCGGGGTCCTCCTCGACGGGGCTGCTGGCGGCGCCGGCGCTGCTGGCGGCGGTACGAGCCGTACTGGACGACTCGGGCGATGCGAGTGCGGCGGCGGAGGCGTGCGGGTTGGACGCGCTGGGGACGCTGGGGCAGTCGCGGGCGGGGGCGCAGCTGGCCCTAACGGACGAGGCGGTGGTGCGGGTGAGGCGGGCGGGCGGGGGCGGGGGTGACGGGGGGAGCAGCGGAGGGAGGTGCGACATGGCATCTCCTCAGTTTTGCATGTGTCTATGATGCTAGGATCTTGTATCCTACTTCTTTCCCTTCCCCCTCCCCCCCATCCGCGCCCCCCCCAGGCTGCATGCGAGCGGGCTCTGGGTCGCTCCCCGCACCCCGAGGTGCGCTGCGCCGCGCTGCATGCACTCGCCTCGCTGGCGGGGCTGGAGAGGGCGGGGCGGGAGCGCTGCAGGGCGGCGGCGGTGCTGCCGGAGCAGGTGGGGCCCGCCGGGCGGGGGCTCGCAAGGGGGGGGGGGTGTTGACAAGGGGAGACTGACGAGCTGTGTAATGACGATGATGTCGGATGGGGTAATGGGGAGTTGTGACACGGTTTGGGCTGGCAGGAAGCAGCGCCGGCGCAACTAGCGCCTCTGCTGCAACTGCTTGCTACTGCGGCCCCAGCTCGCGGCCTACCCACCTACGGCCCCTACCTCACGCTGCCAAGCGCCACTCCCCGCCGCACCGCCTCCTGCCTCCTCCACCCTCCACTGCATGAGTCGCGAGGACATGGGGCTGGGGGACTCCTCGGTTGCCTCGCTTCTCAGTTGTTGGCCCCTCCACCCCGTCCACCATCCTCTCTCACCCCCCTCACCCCTCACCCCCACCCTCACCCCCACCCTCACCCCCCTCACCCCCACCCTCACCCCCCACCCAGTGCGAGGAGCTGCTGCGGCGCTGCGTGTTCTCCGCATGCGGGCTGCGGCGGCGGCCGGGCGAGGTGCTGGCCGCGGGTCTGAGCCAACCCTTCAGGGATCTGCGGCTGGCAACGTACCGGTGGGGGGGGGGGCTGCTGGGGCCAATTGACTGAAATGAGGAAACTGGCAAGGCGACTGACGAGCTGTATGACATGTAGGCTTCACCATGGGGTGCAAACATGGTGGCCGGTGGGGTGTTAGTGGGGAGGGTGCATGCAGTCGTTGATAAAGAAAGGGGCTACACGTGCCGTTACACCCCTCTCCGCTCCTTACGCCCACATCCCGCCCACACATGCGCTCCCTGTCTGCGTCTCCGCTTCCTTTCGCCTTTGCCGCCTCCAGGAGCGCACACCTCCTCACTCTCCCTCCTCCACCTTCTCACTCCGGCCCCCTCCCGCAGCTGCATCGCCGCACTTGCACTGCGCAGCTGGTTCGCCCTGGAGCTGCTGACGTCACCCGACCTGCTCGCTCGACTAACCGACGCGAGTGCGGAAACCGGCGCCGCCGCGTGCAGCTGGCGTTACGTCGCCGTGTCGGCGCTGTGGGCGACACTGGCGGCGGCGGCTCGCGGTGAGGTGGCGGCGGGCGACGAGGCGTACGGCGCAACGCTGGCGGCGCCGGCGGTGGTGGAGCTTGTACGAGCGGCGGTGCAGGCGGGGCCGTACGGCGGTGGAGGAGGAGGAGGCGGCGCTGCGGCTGCTAGTAGGCTGCATGACCAGCATTTCGTGGCCACGAGGGGTGGTGGCGGGGGTGTGTAGTGGGGAGTGGTGAGGGGTGCGGTTCGTGTTAGGGGCCGTGCGGGTACCATGGGAGGTGCCGTACTGGTGGGAGGCGGAACCGTTGGTGTAAGTAGGGTTCTTGCGCGAGAGGGAGGGTGTGTTGCAGGTTCGGCCCTTCTGCGGAGATTCGAGTTGAGAAGAGGTGTTGTGAATAGTTTGGTGGCTTGGCTTGGAGCATCCGATTAGCAAGATGCTGCATGTTGGTGCCGGTAGTAGTCTCCCAACCGGCAACGCAGAGCTCAACTTCAAACCACAGCTGCCATGTTCCACGTCCCCTACCGCCCAGTCAGACCCTTCCCGTGCTCCAATGACTCCCAATCCCATACACCTCCTCCCCAATTCCATCGCTACCCCAATCACAGTGCCCTCCCGCATGGTGCCTTGTCATGGTTCGGGCGCTCGCCCTTCCTTCACACCCGCTCCTCCTCAGTCGCTTCCGCCTCCGCCTGCCTCCCCTCCGCCGCCTCCGCCTCCACCGCCAGCTGCCACACCCGCGCCACCAGCTGCCTCCGCCGTACCTCGCCGCCCGGCAACGCAAACGACGCTTCAAAGCTGTTGGCCGCCAACTGAGCGATATCTCGCACCCCCAGCCCCAACGCCGCCGCGAACCATTCGTAGTTGTCGTTGATGTAACCGCCAAAGTACGCCGCGTCATCGGAGTTGACCGTTAGCATCAGCCCGCTGCGCAGCAGTTGGCGGTAGCGCTCCACCAGCTGCCCCTCGCACACCTGATGTACGGCACGGGGGTTCGACATGCGTGTTTGGTACCGGCATTGGAGGAGAAAAGAAGAAGATGCACAATATGTTGAATCGAGTTATTTGAGCCAAACGGGTCGGGCAGAGTTTCAAGGAGCAGTATCAACACTGCCGTACACTGCATTATTTGCAGCCCCTTACTGGCAGCCCCTTAACGGCAGCCCCTTATTAGTGTTCGCTTAATGTGTTAGCCGCCCCTACCTTGAGTTTGTGGTTGCTGAGGGGGCACAGGGTGACCGGTGTGCGCGAGGCCGCCAGCCAGGCCAGCAGCGCCGGGTCCTCGGAGGCGCGCACCGCGTGATCCAGCCGGGACACATGCAGCAGCCGGAGCGCCTTGAAGTGGGGGGGGGGCGAGGGGGGGCCAGGACAGGTGCATGTGTAGGTGTGTGAAGTGACTGGCTGTACGGCATGTGGGCTTCACCATGGGGCGCAAACATGGGGAGGGCAGGTGGGAGACGGAGGGGCTGGCTGTGTGATGACCCTGATGAGGGATGGGAGGGAGGGAGGGAGCGAGCGAGCGAGGAGGAAGGGGTTGACGAGGGGAGTGCAATGGGGGGCAAGGAGTCCAAGGCGGATGGCTGAAGCAGTTCAGGTTTTACCTTTGCGCCGTTACGTAAGCGGCGAGGAAGGGAACTACGAGGCAGAGACGCACTGGGGACGCAGCCTCCTCTCCAGAGCCCCCTCTCCTCTCCCCCCTCTCCCTCCTCCCCCCCTCACCCGCGCCACCACCCCACGCACCTCCCACACGTACTCCGGCGGCCCCTCCTCCCCCGCATGCGCCACCCGCCGCAGACCCAGCGCCGCCGCCCTGTCGTACACCCCCGCCCACCCGCCCGGCGGCCTGCCCGCCTCCGAGGAGTCCAGACCCACCCCCAGAATGCGGCCGGGGGCCAGCCAGGGCAGTGCGGAGGTCAGGGTGGCGCTGGCGGAGGCGACGGAGAGGTCCTGAGGGGGGACGGGGGGGGTTGAGGGGGGACGGGGGGGTTGCGGGGGTTGGAGGTGGGCCGGGGAGCGGTCAACCTGTGTGCGGAGTACCTGCCTTCCCCAACCCCCACCTGCACCCCACCCCTGCCTCTCACCCTCCTGAAACACATGATGTATGCCGCACTCAGACCCAGTCTGCTGCCCGCCTCCCTCGCAGCATCCGCCAGCCCCCCCATGAACACCTCCCAGGGCAGTCCGGCTGCCAGGTGCGTCTGCGGGTCGAAGAACACCTCAGCATGCAGCACGTGGGAGGCGGCAGCGCGCTGGGAGGGGGGAGGGAGGGAGGGAAGGAAAGGGAAGGGAAAGAAGGGATTAGATAACCTGAGCCGCGAGAGATTCAGAGTGAGTGAGGGATGGGCAGGGGCGAGGGAGAGGCGTGCCTTGGTATGGTAACTGCTAGGAGATTACAGGTGCAAGCACAGGTGCGCTGTACGGCAAGATATGCCGTATTATTGTACTGCCGTACGCACCTGGAAGTACGACATGGCTAGTTCGTAAAAGTCCTGCCGTGTTCGCAGTACGGAACAGCCCTTGTAGTAGAGATCCAGGAAGGATTGCAAGTCGGTGAAGTTATACGCAGCGCTGCAGGGAGGCAGAGAGGGAGGCAGAGAGAGCCCTATGGCGTACGGCATGAGCTCGGGGAGGCGGGTCACGGGTCGCTCAATGCAGGCGCACATGCCCGCCTGCATGCACGAGTGCGCAGGGGGGACGTACGCATACGACGCTGCCTCGGTGCGCCTTCCACTACATGCCCCTGGCCCTCAAACCCCGGCGCGCTTACTTCACATGTACTGCAAAACCAATCAACCGTTCCGCAAAGCCAAGCCAAGCAAGGGCCCTCCTCCACCCTCAACCTGGCTGAGGTCTTGACCGGGTAGTGAGGCCCGCTGCCCGCTGCCTAAGGGGCCCTCTTCCTAGGAGACCTACCGGGCTGCTTCCGCGCTGGGGTACGGCGGGGGCAGGCCGTTGCGATGCGCGAACCGCAGCATCATCTCCGGCTCCAGAGTACCCTCCACATGCACATGCAGCTCGGCCTTGGGCACCTGCTGGATGAAGCGCCGCAGGTGCTGCAGGGGGTCCGGCAGCCGGCGGGGTGTGGCAGGCTGCGGCACGCCAGGCTGCTGCTGCGGGTGTGCTTGGTGGTGGGGGTGCCGTTGGGCTTCGGAGCCGCGCTTGGTGAGGGCATTGTGCTTGCCAGCAGCATCAGCAGCAGCAGCAGTGCTAATCCGGTGGGAAGCAGCTAGGGGTGCGGATAGGGTGATGCTGGCATGGCCAATTTCAGCTGCAGCTGTTGTTTGATGGAAGTGGATCAGAAGGCTCTGGAGGAAAAGGAAGAGCGTTAGGGTAGGTGTTCTCATCGGGTCGTAACAAAGTATTAAGTCCAGTTACCGGAGACAGCAAGGCTTAGCTAAGTAACGGAAGCACTGAATATTTTATTTCCTGCTGATTCTGGGCGTTCCTGGCTGGCGAAGACTAAGCAACTATGCGCCCGTTAGTTTTTTTCGCGCGCAGTTAACGGTTATCGTTAAAGTCTGTTGACATGTTAACATTAAGCGCGAGATGTTCTGGTGTACAGTTAAGGAACACATGATACCCTCAGGACGTTGAATAATCGCGATGCCAAGTATGCAGCTCCTAACCGCCATTCAACAACATAAAACTGAAGTTACCTGCGAAGGCTGAGAGCACCAGAAACCCGCCTGCAGTACTCGTAAAGCCCGCCTTTGGATAAGGTATACCCGGAAACTATAAGGTATACCTGGGTTTACCCGGAAAAACGCTCCCACCCACCACTGCACCACACCACCACCTCCTTGCCCTCCCTCCTCACTTCTCTCCTTTACCCTTACCCATACCCACACCAACCCTCAATCCACCTCCTACCACTCCTCCTCCTCCTCTTCCTCCTCCTCCTCCTGAAGCTCCTCGCTCAACCAGCCCTGCGGCTCCTCCTCCGCCATCCACTGCTCCACCGCCGCAGCCTCCTCGTCCACCCGCTGCCCCACATGCCATGCCGCGTTGTTCCAGTGCACCGGGCAGCCCTCCCGCCGCAGCCACCGCAGCACCGCCAAGCTGCAAACCAGCGGGCGGCCCGACCAGCCCTCGTACAGCGCGGTGTCGAAGGTGTCGCCGCCTGCGTCCCAGGGGCAGCCCAAGCGGCGCAGGCAGCGCAGGGTCGTGAAGTCGGCGTTCCGGCCCGCCAGCACGTAGGCCTGCCCGGTTTTCTGGCGTGGCGGGGAGGTGGGGGGTTGGGTGGGAGGGGATGAGGAGGTGAGGAAGAGGAGGAGGAGGAAGAGGGGCTGGGCAGGGGGGGTTGAGTGGCCCGGCTTATCACCCAACCCCGACTGCCCCGGCTGCCGCACTTCTGGTCACACCTCTACCGCCCTCAGTGACGCACACACACATGGGCATGATCATTACCCAGACAAGCTGCCGCCCAGTTCTGACCCACGGGTCACTCCCCACGCCTCACCCCCATGGGTAGCCCATGCGCCGCCAGCAGCTCCAGCGCCGCCGGGTTGCCCGCCTCGGCCGCAGCCAGGAACGCCTCGTGACCAAAATACCGCTGGTCCTCCCGCTTCTTCTCCTCGGCCGCCCTCTTCTTCGCGTCGCTTGCACCACCGCCGCCGCCGCTACTGCTGCGACTGCCACCAGCACCGCCCCGCCGCCGCTGCCGGTGCTGCTGCTGCCTCCAGTCCAGGAGCCACGCCAGCAGCTCTAGGTGGCCGCACTCCACTGCTGCCACCGCCAGGTCCTCCCAGGGGACCGAGTGCAGCAGCGAGGTCGAGCCCACATCACCACCAAGTCCAGGAGCACCAGCAGCAGTGCCACCAGCCGCTGCTGTGTCCGCTGCACCTCCTGCGCTGGACTGCCCTCCCGCACCCGCACCACCCGCACCACCCAGCAGCGCGGCCGTGTCGCCTCCTTTGAGGGACGCAATAAGGGCGCCCAGCAGCGACAGTGCGCCCGCATCGCAGGCCGCCAGCCAGCGCACCACATGCAGGTGCCCGGCCCGCACCGCCGCCAGCACCACCTCCCGACTCACGGGAGGCAGTGTCGCTGGGGGTGCTGAGGGTGCTGCTTGCGGTGCTGCTGCCGGTGCTGGTACTGGTGCCGGTGCTGCTGCAGACAGCATGTTGCAGGTGACAGCGAGCGTCTGCTGCAGGAGATCCAGCTGTCCCCAACCCGCTGCCAGCTCCGCAATCTGGGCGATGCTCATGTCAATACCTTCCCGCTGTGAGAGCAGGAAGGACAGCAACGCCGTGTCCCCCGACTGCGCCAAGCCCTCCGAGGGGCGCAACGTGAGCGCCACACCCCGGCTCCGGAGCCAAGCCACCTGCTGCTGCAGCTCCGGGCTCCATTTGGAGAGCCCCCAGCCCCCGCGCGCCTCCAGCCACTCCGCCTTCGCCTGCCAGTCGGGTGTGGAGCCCGTGGCAGCCTCCAGCACGCAGGCGGCCAGCGTAGGGCGGCGCAGCTGCGCCCCGCGACTGTCCAAACCACCACCTCCATCAGCTTGCGCAGGGATGCGAAGTCGCAGCCCTTGGCCACGTTGGCGAGCAGCTGGGTGAAGTCGAGGAGGAGCAGGTGCAGGCGTTTTGAGTGCCCCAGTAGCCATTCCAATAGCCTGATGTGGCCGTTGGAAGCCGCGTAGTACACGGCGGCTTCGCTGCATGCAATGCCATCGGTGAGCAGGCCCTCGCAGACTGCGAGCTGACCGCTTTTTGCTGCGGCTATCCAAGCAGCTTTAACGTTTTTGCCTTGAGAGCGTAGCCAGCGGATTACATCCAGCTTGCCGGCTTGGGCAGCGGCTTCTATCGCACCAGAGGCATTGCACGGACATTTCGCGGCCACTAACCACTTGCAGGCCGCGACATGCCCTGCAGCGGCTGCGGCGTTGAATATGTCTTCTGTCAGCGGGCAATCGGCAACCTCAGCTGCGATGCGTAGGTTATGCACGCTTCCGCTGCTTGCTGTCAAACATATCAGTTGCTGCCTTTGCGCAAGCGAAAGGCTTTGCGCGGACTTTTTTGTTACCCAGTACTTTGAAAACTCGTCGGAGATTACTGGCTGCGACAGCTGCACAGTGAGGTGTTGTGGATCGCGAAGGTTGGCCGCGGTAGCCTTGTTGACCAAGCGAAGCCCGCAAGCGACGTCGTTGCCAGGCAGGAATGTAGCAATCCTTTGTACAATCTCTGGCACAAGGTCCTCAAAGCTGCACGGCAGGGGCATCGTCGAAGTCCGCTCGTGGGTGCCGCTGCCGCCGTCGACCATGGCTTCACTTGCTTCAACCCGTCCGGAAAGTCCGATAAAAGACAAATCCTTAGGTAAATACTGGTATTTATATATCTTTTGGTTAGATACTGGGATGTTGAGGCTGCGTCTGTGCAACTTGCAACCAGCAAGCGGACGACTCGCTTTCGGCGACTTCAAGTGCAATACCAAACGTTTGGGAATGGGTTGTATCCACAATGTAAGTAACTGCGCTATAATAACTGTATGATAATGGCCTAGCATCTAACCTAATTAACAGTCGAGAGGGGAAATGCAGCTGTACGGCAGTGTACGGTCACCCGCGAAAGATGCCTAGAGCTGCCATCCTGAAATATGCAATTTCTCATAAGGTGAGCTGCGGCGTACACGCAGGAGGATCCCCGGCCTAGCATGCAGTGTGGTGGACGGGGTGGCTGACCCCAGGAGGAGACCGCTTCAGGGTTGGCAAGTTTTGCCTTTGTTCATTGCCGCATTTCGCTGCCGCATTTAGGCTTCCCAGACATGCCTGGATTACCGTGCGTATGCAGCTTCCGCCAACCCACACCTGCCAGACAGTTCTCTGCCTGCAAGACGCCTGCTACATCAGAGAGTTGCAGTGGACGGTACCGGTACCTGCAGTCCGGGCAAGCGCACGAAGACAAGAGACAACACACGGCTGGGGCCTCCAAACGCAGGGTAGACAGAAAAGGGGGGGCGGTGGGATCTACAAACCGTGCTGCAAGCAGCGCTGCATGCGGGTTCCTAATCATGGGTTGTTCACTTCCACCCGTATACTGCGCAAAGCCTTTCACATCTTCAGTAGCGTGGCAACCACGCCAACAAGGCTAGGAGCATCCAGGATGCAGTGTATGTCTCGTCTTTATACAATTGTTAGCTCAAATAGTCAAGCTAGGTACGGCTTAAAAGCCAGCTACGACAACGACTTTACGACCGTTGCTCTCACATGTCGTCGCATACTGCTACAGGCAATACAAGGACGGCTCACCCCGCATCTCATCGTACCCGTGATACAAGCGTGCTACCACAGCAATAGGGAACGTACGGCAATGACAGAGGTACCCCAGTTACACCACATTGAAAAGCTGGTCAGCCCAAGCCCACTCACTTCAAGCATGTCCTTGCACACCAACACCCCTCGTCTCCTCCACCTCCTCTTACCTAGATACATGCACGCGTTCCCTTAGCCCTCTGTCTTCCTCTCAGCAAACCCAACCTTCTCCCGCCCTCCTCCCCCTCAACCGCCCTTGCCCCCATGCTCCTGCTCCTCCACCTCCACCTCACCATCACCACCACCTCCTCCCGCTCAATCGTCCTCCTCTTCCTCCTCCGGCTCCGGCTTGGGCGGCAGCTCGTTGCTCTCCAGCAGCGGCTGCGGCCACTGCGGCGCCAGCGGGGGCGGCGGCGCGGGCGCAAAGTCTCCCGCCTTGAGCCCCCAGCCCACGTACAGGGAGGCGAAGTGGCGGCCCACGCAGGCGCACACCGCTCCGGGCCAGCGGTTGGAGCGCACGCCGGCAACCTGCAGGGAGTGATGGGTTGGGTTGGGTGGGTGGGTTGGTGGGTGGGTTGAGTGATGGGTTGGGGAGGATGAAGGAAGGATGAGGGAAGGTTGAGGGGAGGAGTGGGTGGGTTATGAGATGCATGCATGCATGCCACATCGTAATGAGCGGTTACGTGTGTGAGGCGGTACGGCATGTGCGGTGGGTAAGGGTAAAGGCGCTGGTGGTGTTGTTGTTAATGGCTATCGGGTGGGTGGGTTAAGTACCCATGCCGTCAACCCGCACGCAGCGATTACCGGTACCAACAACCCCACCTCCCCACCTCTCCTCAGGCCTCCCTCCCACCCTTCCAGGCCCCCTCACTCCCCCCCTCCCCCACCTGGTTCCGGGTGGTGACGGAGGCGGAGGCCAGCAGCGGGCTCCACGCGGGCGGCGGCACCGGGTCGCCGGGGCGGCTGGGCAGCGGCGCGTCCGTGTCCAGGGTGGCCAGCGGGGGCGGACCCGCCTCCTGCTCCTCGGCAGTCCAGAAGTTCTGAGGGGGGAGCGGGAAGGGGGGAGCGGTGGAGTGGGCAGGATAGGGGGATGGGGCGGTGCGTGAGGGCGGGTGGGATCAAGGACTTGGTAGGACTAAAAGGGGCCCGCCAGCTGGGGAAGCACAAGCCAGCTGAGGCCTGCATGGGCCATGTGTATGCCCTCCCCGACAGCATCCCCGCGACCACCGCTCCCACCCATGCTTCCTCCCCTTCCTTACCTTCTCCGGCTCCTCCTCCTCATCCGGCGGGTCCCGCTTGTACGTCGCCACCCGCCCCTGCGCCTTCAGGTGGCCGTACCGGTGGCTCCAGTTGACCGGCAGCGCCATCTCGCGCCCCTTGAGCGGCAGCCACTCCTCGTTCTGACCCAGCTCCGCGGTGTCCTCATCCGCCAGGAAGAACCCGCGCGGACAGCACACGGTGGCCGCGGCGATGCGCGCGATGAGGGTGCGCAGGTAGACCGCCTCGTTGCCCGGGAAGGCGGGGTACGCGGACACGGGCGCCTCCAGGCGGCCGGTGAGGAAGCGGCGCAGCAGGCGGGAGGCCTTGATCTGGTCGGGGGTGACGTAGGGCAGCTGGATGAGCGGGCCGCCCAGGGAGTTGGAGACGAAGTAGATGTAGGCGTTGGCGCCCTCGCCGTACGGCTCGTACGGCACGTCGTCCTCTGGGAGGGGTGGAGGGGAAGGTGGGGTTGGGGAGGAAGAGGAGGAGGGGTGAGAGGTGGGACACCCGAGGTGCAAGGGATGATCAGCGCAGCGTTGCTCTTGGGAGTGTGATGCTACATCACACATCGTGGGGTAAGAGACTGTTCAGTTGCGCTTACTGCATCTCTTGAGCATCTCGGTGGCTTTCCCACATGTACCACTCCACTCCCCATGTCGCCTCCCACTACCTTCCCCACCACCTCCCGCATCCAGTTGTTCATCATTCAGTTCGTCAGTTTTCCTTATCCCCCACCCACCACCCGCCTTCCCTTCCCTCCCTGCCCCACCCCTCCAAGCCTTCGGTAAGGTACGTTTCTTTGCGTGTTTCTAGGATAGTGTCTCCGAATGCACTCACTGCATGAGTCGGGATATGGGATTGGGACTCTAGTTGTTTGCATTTCTATATACTTTTTTGCCCCACCCCCCCACCTGGCGCCTCCGGCATGTCCGGGTTGTTCTGCAGGGTGGTTTCGAACACGTAGTAGTCCGCCTGCGTGCCGAAGAACTTGCCGAAGAAGCGCACCGTGGCCACCCCCCGCTTGCCGTCCTCGCCCAGCTTCTTCACCGCCAGCATGGCAGCGTACATCTCGCCCCGCCCGACGCCAGCGCCCAGCGCGTCAAACAGGTTGCCATCGCCCTCCACGTCCTCGCACTCGAACTGGGGGGTCAGCAGGGAGGGGAGGGAGGGATAATGGGTGTGTGGGTGCGGCAGGGAGGAGGGGTGTGGGTGAAGCATGCGTGCAGGGCTTCTATGGAGGGGCGGGCGCGGGCCATCCCCAGATCCAGCCGATGTCCAGCCCGGTCGACACGCCCGCTTAATCAACCGCCAACCGCCCATGCGGAGCGGCCGTCACTGTGATCGCATGCGACCATGGTAGCTGCTACGACCTTCCTGAGCTTCCGAAAGGCAGCATCATCCCCGCCACGCGCTGCCGTACTTTGCACCATTCTAACCGCCAATCACCAGCCGTTATGGGGCAGCACTGCTATCCAACTCAGGAAAGGATCGTCTGTCCTTGCCCCACGCCCCCCAACCCGCGAATGCCGGTATCATAGCTGACCGGTTACGCTTGCTAGCAGCAACAACAGCAACCGCAGCCAGCCAACCGCAGCCAGCAGACTTACGTCGTTGGGCCCATCGGGCTCAATGGGGTCGCCGGTCTCCGGATCCAGAACCGTGTCGGGGTCCCTGTGCAGGGAGGGGACGAGGGTGGGAGCATTGTGGTGGAGTAGCATTGGGGAGTTGGGCGGGGAAACACATGATGACGGGAAGGAGGCACGCGGGGCAAGTCAGGGATCACAGAGTGTCGGGAATGCAGCTATTGATGCTGAGGATGTGTGGTCGCGCGTGCACAGCAATCCCCTCCATGCAGCGTGTGGGCCTCATCCCAGGGCGGGATGAGGTTGGGCAGCTAAGCCGACCCATGTCATGCGAGCAAGGGCGGGGACCCTAACCATCCATGAGCGTGTGAGATGACGACTTGCAACACAGTCCCGCCCATCCAAACGTGTGCCGAGACTGTGGGTTCCCACAGTCAGCCACAGCGGGTTCCCAAAGCAGCCACTATCAGAAGCATGGGCAGCCGCTCCTCACCCAAATAAGTTGGCTGTCGCCACAGCCTTGGCCGCTGCTGCTGCTGACTGCGGGTGAGAATCACAAACATAACCCATTCAGCAGGATGAGTGCTGCAGCTGCTTAATCGGGCACGTGCTCGGGGCGGAGGGACTTACGGTAACAGGAACCAAGGGCACGCTAATGCTGGATGCGGGTGGCGTTGTGAGCACGGCTGTCTCCAAGGCCTCCACGGCGTTTACAGGTCGGTCCTCTAGCACTTTGGCTAACGCTGCAGCAAGCCCATCGTAGATGGTGCTGCCTTGTGTTGTTCTGCATTGACGCAAGAATGCCAGTGCCTGGCCCACATCCGCGGCCATGGCTCCGGCCTAGGATAGGCCTCAAGCAATAAGCTTCTAGGCGTTGAACTGTAGCTTTAGAAACAACAAGATACAACAAAGTTATGCGCAGATGTTAAAGTCAGCAAATTGTGTATCCTCTAGTTTGCAAACTTTCATGTACAATAATTGTAAGGTACGTTTATGACTAGTAAGATTCACGAGTACAGTGTTCTATTAGATGCAAGCGAACTATTGCGCCCCATTGTTACAAGTTCGTGAGTGAACGGCAACCGGCACCCAATCGTCGTGCTATACAGTCGTTTGGATCACTCAAGAAAGACTCTGTGCCTGAATGTGTGCTTGGATTTCACTGCTACATCTTACGTTAATGTACGTGCCGATGTTGCCAGTCTTGCCATGCTTACTCGCACAGAATTGGAACTTCGCGTGCTGTTAGGAGAGCCAGCTTGGTTACTGCTACTACTGTTTCGTCTGTTGGTGGACAAAAACCTGTGCTTCTTTGGCTTTTGCGTTTTATACTTGACTGTTCAGAAGGTGAGCCTCCTCCTCGCAGGAGACTGCCAGCTTCCCGGGGCATCAGCGTACCCCGGTTACACCATCCCCCTGCAACCGAAAAGTATGCAGGGGAACGCTGTCTCTGGCATGCAGCTCGGCATGCCAAATGCTGTGTCCCGCTGATTTATGATACCCCTCAAACACGTGGACACGGCATGAGTTTCCTGTGTCACCTGACACGCGCGTGCATTGAGGCTGTGAACGTTTGGCTAAAATGATCGTAAGGACGCCAACAGAGGTCCTTGGTGCAATCTGGAGGACCCTGGTATTGCAACAAGCCGTACATGCATATGGAGTATCGTGCTGGGGCACCGTGCTTCGCATAGCACTGGTACGACTTCTAGCTGCGTAGCAGCTCGAGAAATGAGCCCAACGAGCCATATGCATAAGCACAATCTCATGAAGCACCTTGGCAACATAGCAACCTGCAAACTAACATGACGATTGGCTTACGACTTTCTGACAGTGACCTCCTTCCGCTTAGGTAGCCTATGGTATTATAAGCAGTTACGTTTTCCACATATGTCAAGCATGAGCGGCCGTGAAGAGGAAGACTCTCCAACCTGCGTGCGCTCCGACGTCCAGCAACCGGACCCTCAGGGATGTAAGCCAAAGGCATGCGCAATCCAGTGGTGTTTGAAAAAGAACGACTACAACCAGTCAAAATGTGCCCACTTTATTCAAGACCTCATCGAATGCTGCAAAGCCCTCCCAGAGCCCTCGGTACAGTGCAGGGGCTTTGGGTTTTGATCGCGCACCCTCTGCATCCTCGCTCATCCAAACGGATACCTGCGCCTGGACTGCAAGAGGCACCCAGGGTATGGAGGGTAATACATGCCTCGCCACGGAGAGGACATGCTTGATTAGGCACTTTGTGGAGGGTATGGAGGAGGAGCCAGACGCGTAGGTCGCTGACACCTGAACTGCAGCGCCTTCCATAGTGCGTTTTTGCACCTTCTGGCCATGGCAGCGTGCATTGCATTGGTCACCATGAAACAGCAGCAAGGTCGTGCCGGGTGAGGTGGCCATGGTTGGTGTTACTGGGAACACTAAGCAGCGCTAGAGGCTGGGGTACCGGCAGTTGGTGTGTGGAGGAGACTCGGTGCCCATGGTACGTCGAAGGAGTTGCACCAGGGCTCGAATTGACTTGGATGAGGGTCAGCTACTACGACTGGCTTGTCGTAGCTTTGGGTACGACAAAGTACTGATTGGACTGATCAGGTTGCGATACCCTAGCGGTATGTTACAGGGCCCAGTGGCGCTTTGACGGTATGTCGTTATGTAACGTCCTATGTAGCCCCTCTTACTCCATGTCAGCCGCAGCGTAGCACACCCGACATGGGGCCGGCAGCCCGCGGGTGCAGCCGAGTCAGTCACTAGCTCACTACATATGTCGCAAAATGAACACGGGAGCTCCAACAACAACAGTAAAGCCGCACCTACTACTGCACATGCAGGCCCCGCATGAGCCCCTTCTCCGCATGCCCCCATGTACATGTTCTCCCAACGCCTTCCAGTCCCCAGGTACAATCGGGGTAGAGTAGTTCTTAAGCATCCACGCCGTGCCTCTAGTTTCCAAGGCACACCAAGCTCGCTTCCCTGCAACGGAAGCCCTCCCCACCCGTCACCACCCTCCTCCACTCCTCTCACCCCCCAACCTCCCTCCTCAATCCTCCTCCTCCTCGTCCTCCTCCTCCGGCGGCGGTGTCTCCGGCTTGAGCTCCAGCTCCTGCGTCTCCACGGCGCCCCAGTCGAACTCTGCAGCCACGGGCGGCGGCGGCAGCGGCACGAACGGCGCGTTCTTCATGCCCCAGCCCACATAGCAGCAGGTCCACTCCGCCTCCCGCGCGCCGCACACCGCGCCCGGCCACACCAGGCTGCGCAGCCCGCCCGCCTGCTTCTTGACGGCCTCCGAGGCGGAGCTGTAGAGGGGTGTCCAGGCGGGCTGCTCGCCGGGCAGCTGCGCGTCATCCTCCAGGGAGGCCAGCAGCTCCGGACCCTCCTGCGGGGGAAAGGGGGAGGGGATGGGTTGGAGAGGAGGAGTGTTTGGATGGAGAGGCGAGGTGCGTAAGGAGAGGGGTAAAATTATAAATAAGTGCAACAACACAATCCCAATCCCGAATCCCGACTCATGCAGTGAGGGGTAGGGGGCATCGAGAGGGTTCTTGACTCTCCTCCTTTCCGTTCCCGCCACCTCCTCCCCCTTGTCACACAGCTCGTCAGTTTCCTCCTTTTTGTCCCCCACCTCCCCGTCCCCTTCCGCGCCGCCCCACCTCCAGCTCATCCTCGTTGTAGAACTCCTCCTCGTCCGCATCCTCGGGCAGCTCCCGCTTGAACACCTCGCAGCGGCCCTGGGACTTGAGGTGCGGACGACTGGGGGGAGCGTATAGGGGTGGTGGTTGGGAGGGAGGGCAAGGGGGATTACGTGTGGGAAGAGGGGGCAGAGGGGACGCAAACGTAAGGAGGAGGGTCAAGAACCCAGTCGATTCCCAGCACCCGAAGGTGCGTGGATGTGTAGATCGTGGAAGCAAGGGAAGGCGGCACCGTATGAGCATGCGTGCAGGTTAAAACAGGCACACTACAGTGGAAAACATCCCATCATACCACATCACCAGTTGGACATTCCAGGACCAGGATCGGCCATGACACGCCCGTGTGCCCCTTGCCCCCCCACTCTCCTCCCCTCTCTCCTATCCAATTCCATGTTATCGTATTGGAAGCGCCTTGGTTTGCCTCCCATCCTTACCCCCGCCCCACCCCACCCCTGCCGTACACCCACATGTGCACCCAGCCGCCCGGCACCGCCATCTCTCGCCCCGGCTGCGGCTCCCAATCCTCCGACCGCTCCAGCTCATTGGTGTCCTCGTTCACCAGGAACAAGTCCGTGGGCGCAACAATGGTGGCAGCGGCGATGCGCGCGATGAGGCTGCGCAGGTAGTTGGCTTCGTTGCCGGGGAAGGCGGGGTAGGTGGAGACGTGGGAGGTGAGGCGGCCGGTGAGGAGCTTCTTGATTCGGCGGGAGGCCTTGATCTGCGCGGGCGTTACGTCGGGCAGTCGGGTGAGTGGGCCGCCCAGGGCGCTGCAGACCAGGTAGGTGTACTTGTTGGCGCCGGTGCCGGGCGGCTCCACGGGGACCTCCTCCGGGGAGGCGGAGGAGGGGGCGGCGGCGGCGGGGGCTGAGGAGGCGGAGGAGGAAGAGGAGGAAGAAGAGGAGGAGGAGGGCTCGGCGGAGGCGGCTGTGGGAGGGGGGGAGGAGGGATAGGGCCAAGGGAAGGGGGTTGGGAATGGGCTGCGTGTTGGGGGAGTTGGGAGTTCCTAGCCCCCGCAGTCCCTCAAGTAACAGTAACTGTACCTAAAGGCTGGAGACAGAAGGCCGGCATGTTTGCCGCACATGTCTCCGCCCCCGTCATGAGAGACACAGCACCACAGAGCACTAACCCCTTGTCCAACAGCCCGACCAACCCGCCCAGCCCCTCCGTCACCTGGCCCCGCCCCCTGCTGCGCCTGCGCCTCCCCCGGCTGCTTGCCCGGCTTGAAGGCCACCTCGAAGACGTAGTAGTCCGCGTACAGCCCCAGGAACTTGCCGAAGAAGCGCACGCTGCTGACGCCCAGCTTGGGGTCCTCGCCGATGCGCTTGGCGGCCAGCGCCACGTTGAGCGCCACCTCGCGACCCAGACCCACGCCCAGGCAGTCCAGCACCATGCCGGCGGCGCTCATGTTCTCGCACTCGTACTGGGGGAAGGGAGGGTGGGGGGAGGGATGGGGAGGCAGGGAAAAGGCAGGGAGAGGGAGGGAGGGAGGCGTTGGGTTGGTTGGGTTTTGGCGTGGGTAGAGGGTTAGAGGAGCGGGGTCGGTTGGGGCACCTCGCCCTAAAATAGGGTAGCCTTAATCGTGGTTTCTTTCCTTTCTCTACCCGACTATCACAAATTCGACCATCTCTGCTAGGGTCACTTTTACACCAGCAGCCCTTAGGGTCCGAGGCCGCCGTCTAGGCCACAGGCGTACCTCGTTGGGCGGGTCGGCGGCCACGGGCTCTCCGGTTTGCGGATTGATGGGCAGCTCGGGGTCCCTGCGGGGCCGGTGGCGAAGAAAGGTTAGCCAAGCACCCGAAGCCCAATGCCCGGTACCCGACCCCGGGGTGGGGGGCTGGGCGGCGTGAGCGGAGGGGCTAGGAAAGGGTGGGCGCCGGTTGGAGGCGCGGGCGTGTGAACATAAGGCTGTGCGTCACAGGCGTGCCAACAGCTGCGCAGGGGGCCATGCCGCCACATTCTCCCCGCATCTGTGCTGTGGGGGACAGCTGTCTACGCCCCACACAGGGCATACTGAGCAGCGCGCTGTTGCTGCTGCTACTGGGTCAGCAATGCCTCCCTGCACGTGCACGCATGACGTGCTGCGGCCCTGGCAGGCATCCCTGCCACACGGGCAGTCCGCCTCTGCCGCTGCGGCCTCTCCCCACAGGTTGCGGGCCGGACCAGCTCAATGCCCGGCTTCAAATGGCAACGTGCCTTCGCAGCCATGCTGCTTCCCATCCGGGGTGCGCCCGTGGGGGGTTTGCTGCGTGCTGGACCCTCGGGCCATGTCCACATGTCCCCGGCAAACAAGGCAGAAGTTGCCATGTAACATAGGGGCGCGAAAGCGCTGCTGTGCTGCCGCCCATGCAACAAGCAGGGGCAGCTAGTGGCAGCCACAGTCACGCACTGTTTAGACACCCTGCTCCAAAAGTCCCAGGCAGTTACGCACCCAAATATGCTGACGGCAGCTTGCGTTTGGGTGGCATCGGGGACGACCTGTTGGTTGGGAGTGGGGGACAGGGGGAGTGCGAAGGTAAGGAAAACACCAGCCGGCGCCCTGGATAGCCACCGACGGACATGGGCAGGATACGAGCAGTTGGGTCAGTAATCCAGACTGTGCCTGACTACCAGGTCATCCGTTCAGCTTCCCCGCTGCTTTCCCTTCTATGGCTAGTGGCAGTGCAGTCGGCGACTGACAAGTGTAGTTTGCACAGCTTGGCAGGGGGCAGAAGGTGAACGGGACACCATGGGGGTGTAACAGGCCCCAACCAGGCCTGCGCACAGCTGCATACCGGGATGGGGACCAGCGGCGAGGACTCCTTAGCGTCAAACGTCGATTTCTTCACCAGCAGAGACGTTTCAAGCAGGTCGACAGCCTTTGATGGCTGGTCTTCAAGAATCTGCAGTTATGGAGGCGAATTGAAGAATTCCAACGCGATCCTGTACGTATAGATCATACTAAAGTAGAACACTGCTGGTTCCGAACTCCAGTAAGACGCTAAGCGACGTGGGGCGCGGCAAACACATGGGCATGTCTCGGTATAAAGTGCTTTCTTTCTCGAATGATGCTTACCTTGCCAACTAATTTTACAAGATGATCATACATCGAGGTGCCATCGTTAGGAGAGTGGACCTGGAGGTAAGCCAGCGCCTGTGTAACGCTATCCACGGACGACATCTCGCTATACCCTTTCCTTTCGTTTTCGTTCGCGCAGACGGATACAGACTAAGTTTGGAGAGAAGTGAAAACAAAGCTAACTATCTAGTAAGCGCATAGCGATGCAGCAACACCATTACAAGGACAGCACAGCGAGGTAAATAATGACAAGTCTCTGACAGTGCTATGGGAAACGAGCGGTGTTGACTCTTCGAATACGACAACAGTACGGCAACTGCACCTTCTAACCCTAGACCCCTTTACCTGCGTTTTTGTTCCAGGCGCGACCTGTGTGAAGCCACGTAGTAAACTATCCAATTATTTCTTAACTCTCACGCGCACCGCGCTAACTGCACCCCTCCCTGGAGGCCGCATGTATGGCTCCGCCGAATAGTAGCGTAGGGTGTTCGGTAATTGTGTTATACAACTAGCCCACTTACACCTTCGCTCACAGTTAACCCAAGCGAAAAAAAGCTGTGCTTTTACATACGGGAACCACATATACCTCCTGAGAAGCGCAACTAAAGCCCTTGAAGAATGCTGGCTACCAAGCGCAACGCGGTCAGCGTGCGCGCTTCCAGTGCGTCCGCTGTGGCTGTGAGCCGGTGCTCTGTGCGCTCGCTGGCAGTGTCATCGCGCGTCGCTATGTCCTCCTGGGACGACTCACGGCAGACCGCTTCGGCACTTTCCCAGTCCTTTCCAAGGCTCCAACAAGCTGCAAGTGAGTGAGGGTACGCCACTGTAGGCATTGCTTGCACAGAAGCCTAACCCTTCTTCGCCCCTACAGACGCTCCTCGCCGCAAAGTTGCAACGATGATGGGCAACAAAGCGACGACGGGCCCCTTTGCTCCTCTGGTGGTTGTGGTCCGCGGCGCGATTGGCGACAAGCCGTTTAACCAGCTGCGCGGCAAGGCAATCTCCCTGCATTCACAAGGTAACTAATCGCTGTTTAGCGCGACGGTGTCTTCGCTTTTTTCTGTATCCTCTTTGTTGGTATGCCCGTGCGTAAAATCTAGAAGCACTGATAGCGCAATCGAGTGGTTGTTGAGAAGTTTGCATAGCCCGCGGACATTGTGACGTCTGAGGAAGCTCATTGTTCATGGTTCTGATGCTCCATTCTTTGCTTGCCAAAGCGACTGACATTCCCCCCGGGTTGACCCTGCGCCGCAGTGATCAAGGATTTCTGCAAGCTTTTGGGCGTTGACAACAAGCAAGTACAGGGAGTTATTCGTCTTGCAAAGAAGAATGGAGAAAAGCTTGGATTCCTTGCATAATGTCCTTGCGCTTTGCGGACGTCGACGGAGAGGACTGACCGGGTCGGCGTCCGGCGCGCGGCCTGAACGAAAGTAGTTCTGCATTTTTACCCCATCGATAGTTGTGCATAGCCCTTGACTAGACAGCAACTGTGGAAGAGGAATGGAGAGTTGGGAGCGCCGAGCGAAGTTGCTAATTAATGAGAGATGCGCTGAGGGCGAGTGAAGTGCTAATCTTTGCACTTGCTTTGGTCCAATGCCCGGTTGGCTCTGCTAAGGAAGCCATTTGAGGGTTTTACCACAGAAACTTGATGGACTTCGTGAGTACTAAGTGTTTGTTGGCAGGTTGTGATGACCCTTTAACCATGGTGTTTCAATTTATTTGGTTGACCGATTGTTACCGAGTGTGGCTGTATGCTTAGGATGGGAATGCAGGAACTGATTATGCAAAGTTCGGAGTAGGGTGGCTAAGGTTCCTTTGTGGAGTTGTCATATGGGTTAAAGATGATTGTTTAGTACAGATCGGAATTGTGACTACGAACACGTGCCATTGCATGGTGCGTTAAGAACAGGAACAGACAGATAAAGCACGTGAAACATGAGGGTGGTGTACGGCATGGTGTAGGGCATGCGGCATGTTCATACCGTCTCCCTGGTCGGGGTAGGAGAGATGCCTGTAAGATCATGCTTTCCAGCTTGTTTGGCCCAGATTGAACGCATTATACAGAAAATGGCAAGGCGATGGATCCATCACCTACAGCTAAGAAGGGAGTTAGGCAAGTGTTTGTAAGATTGTAGTTACATACTTCATAAGAGGTACCCCTTTTACTACTAGTCCCTGACTCCGCCTGCATTAACATCTACCGTTTGCAAACAGCTCGACGTGCCACTCCTCATGTGTGAGCCCGACTCTCTTCCCCTCACCAGTGGTTCGCGCGCAATCACGTGGGGCCTCTCTGCTCTCACCTACACCACTACACTCTTCACTCCACTCTGGCCCCTTACTCCCATCGCCATCGTGACAACTAGCAGCCGCAGGAGCACATGCCCTAGCCGAAGGGTGCAGGCTTTAAAGCGTGGGAGCTGCTATGTCGCTGACCCGTGGGTCGCCACGCTGCGCGAGAGGAAAGCTGTGTCGCCATGCCTCTCAGGTCAAAGCCATGCCCCAGCCCTCGTAGAGCTAAATATAATGCACCAATTGGGAACACCTCGCCCATGCTGTCAATCGCTGTGGAAACGCAAAAGTCCCCATCCTGAACGCCACCATCTACGATATACACCAAGGACAGCGTACGCAAACGTTCTCTAAGAATACTCTTCATCGCCCCGAGCCTCCTAAGCCCCGGCCCAACTCACACAATAACGCTAACATGCCCGCAAAACCCCACCAAACATCTCCTGCATTCCCAACCTCCTCCCCTTCACAAACCCCCGCCTTCTACCTACGGTAACCTACGGTCAGGGTCAGTGTTTCCGCGGCTCAGTTTATCTAATCTCCCATCACGCAACCTTCTTCGCAGCAGCAACCTTGCCGTTCCTGCCGCGCTGCTTCTGCTGCCGCGCATGCACCATGCGGCCAATAAACTTGAGCACCTCATCAATCAGGATCACCGGCGCCGACCACAGCAGCACCAGCTGCCACTCGGGCCACGACAGCGGCACGATGGCAAACACGTTGGCCAGGAAGGGCACGTAGAGGATGACGCAGTGCAGGCCAATCGACACGCTGATCGCGGCCAGCAGCCAGGGGTTGGACCAGGGCGGCATGGTGAGCAGCGAGCCGTCCTCCGACAGCGCGTTAAGGGCGTTGAACATCTCAATGGCCACGATGACGGAGAGGGAGAGCGTGGAGGCCTTGGCCTTGCCGGCGGAGAAGTAGTCGCAGGGGTGGGCGAAGGAGACCTCGCCGCCGCCTGGGAGGGAAGGAGGGGCCCGTTTTAGATCGGGCGCTTCGGCCTGTACATGTACAACCTCTCCCTCGCACCAGGAAGGACTTAACGGCGTCTCAAAAGGTCCCGAAACATTCTTTATGAAATACACGAACCGCGTGGACCGATGGCGGCATCAGTCGCAGCAGTGCTGCCCCCCACCTGCCAGCTTGTACGGTGCGGCGGTGAAGTTGCCCCACTCGCGGCACTGCTGGTAGCTGGTGAGCTGCTGCCAGGAGACTGTGGTGTGGCCGTCGGCGGACAGGTCGATGCCAAAGAACTTGTCGTACATGTACCACGACACGAAGGCGCCCACCTGCCGTACACAACCGCAATAGAAGGGGAGGAGTGGGGGAGCAACGATTAACGGAGTGGAGGAACAACGAACGGTTGGCGAGGATATGAGCGAGTCAGGTTCAGCAGGATTATCATCAGCAGCAGCAGCAGGTGGAAATGGAAGGGCAGGGCCGACACATATGCACACACTCACCGTGGCCACTCCCACGTAGCTCCCGATGACCATGTAGCGGAAGAACACCCAGGGCGTGATGAGCTGGTCGTTGGCGCGACGCGGCGCGCGGGTCATGATGTCCTTGTCGGGCGGGTTGAAGCCCAGCGCGGTGGCGGGCGGGCCGTCAGTCACCAGGTTCACCCACAGCAGCTGCGGAGGGGGAAAAGAAGAATACCCAAGGAGAGGGGAGGGGCAGGGTTTGGTGGGGGTGGGGCACAGGTTGATGGGGTATCACAACACATTGCTCATGACAGGAGCGGCAGAAGCCAGCATGTGTGCTCCTTCCGCCGCAGGTGCTGGCGACATGCCTACTACAAGACTACAAAGCTTTGGTTCCAATACAGCTCTGAAAGGAAACATGTGCAGGGTGGTTGCAGCCCGTCCTCGTGCTTCACACACCTGCACGGGGATGAGGCCCTCCGGCAGTCCCAGCGCAGCGGTGAGGAAGATCGAGGCCACCTCGCCGATGTTGGAGGAAATCATGTACCTGGGAGGGATGGCGGAGGCGGGAGGGAAAGGAAGAAGACCCGTTGAATGATAATGGCAAACTACGTGACAAGCCCCAGGTAAACAGAGGCGGACACAACCACCAAACCCACGCATCGCACACCCCACCTCCCATGGCCCCCTACATTGCACCCAAGATGCCCGCCTGGCCCAGCACGACCCGCCCCCCTACCTGATGAACGCCTTCATGTTGTTGTAGATGGCGCGTCCCTCCGCCACCGCTGCCACGATGGAGGAGAAGTTGTCGTCCGCGAGAACCATGTCGGAAGCCTCCTTGGCCACCTCCGTGCCTGCATGCAAAAGGGCAAGTGGGGGGAAACAGAAATGAGAAGAAATGAAAACAAGTGCAGCACAGTCCCTTGTCCCACCCCCTGCAGGAAAAGTGGGGAGGTGCAAGGCAGGGCGGAGCAGGCTTGAGTGGATTGGCACCACCCATGTCGCTATGTGCCCTCACCCGCAATGCCCATGGCCACGCCAATGTCAGCGAGCTTGAGGGCGGGTGCGTCGTTGACTCCGTCTCCCGTCATGGCGGTCACCTCGCCCTGCTCCTTCAGCAGCCGAACAATGTCCTGAGGGGGCCGGCGAGAGGCGGGCAGAGAGGAGTTAAGGGGGGGGGCGTGCAAAGGAGGTAAGAAATGCTCCTTGGGAGGGTTTATCATTGCTGCTATGTAATGGCTGGGGGCTAAGAAAGCTTGGTCTTGCTGGGATCACACAAACACATGGGGTCTAGCCACCGTTGCAGCCTCTTCCTATCCCCATCTCCGCAGCACCCCGCTGCCCCACCTGCTTGTGGCGCGGCTCGGCCCTGCTGAAGCACATGGCGGGTGCGGCCGCCAGCAGCTCCATCTGGCGCTGCTTGGGCAGCGACACGAACTCGCGGCCGGTGAAGCTGAGCGAGGAGAGGTCGTCGCCAGACCTGGGAGGGGAAAGGGAAACGAGGAGAAACAGGGGAAGGGCGGTGGGCATGTGAAACCTTAAGGAGGGAACCAGAGGCACGCAAAGGGAGGTCTTGTAGGACCGCGCGCGCTTCACACAGCCAGTACAACGCCAACATCGTGCAGCCCCATGATTGCCGTCAGGTAACTAGCATTGCCATACCGACGATATTGTCCTGCTGCTGCTACTGCTGGCTTCGTGAGAAGGCAGCTCTTCCTCCCTTTTCAGTCCCCATCCGTCACCACTCCTACCGGTACGTCCCCCTTCACTACCCCAGCCACACGGCCCCGCCACCACTCACTCGAACACGCCAATCTTGGCGCAGATGGCCTCCGCCGTGTCCTTGTTGTCACCGGTGATCACCATCACACGGATGCCTGCAAGCAAGGGAAGCAGCGCACGGGCGGGAAGCAGGGCAGGATGGAATGCAAAAAAAGCGTTACCAAGGCGCATGGCAGGGTTGCGGTGTGTTGTTTCGGAACACGTCCTTACATACAGAGCGAGCCGGTGATACTTCACACAGGCACAGGAGAAGGTTGGGGCTGGGAACAAGAGAGGACGCACAGTACCGGTACGCACAGGGGTTCCACATCCCTCCCGTGTGCACCAATTATCACACCTAGCGCACGTTTTCCGTGCACCCCCTAGCCCCTTCCCGATCGTTTGCTTACCTGCTTGCTTGCAGTTCTCAATGGCGGGGCGAACCTCCGGACGGGGCGGGTCCTGGGGCGCATCCAAAACAGCAGCCGCAGCAGCAGCAACACCCGTTCAGCACCACAGGAACGGCAACACGGAAACTAAACCAACGAAGCGCGGATGATTGGCCCCGCGTTTCCCTGCAAGCTTCCCCCCATTTTATATCCCCCCCGCACCTGCAGCCCCGCCAGGCCCACAAACACCAGCTCCGACTCAATGCCGGCGTAGCGGGCGGGGTCACGCAGCAGTGCCATGGCCGGGTGCCGCGAGTCGCCGTCAAAGTCAGCCAGCGGGGAGGGGATGTCGGGCTGCGAGGGGGGGAGGAGGGGCGGAAGGCAGGAGGTTAGGAGGCCGCGTGGGACGGGAATGAGAGAAGTGACAAGGCAGGTCAAGGTGCACTTCCAAGCTCGCAGGGCTGCGGAAGGGTGGTGCTGCGCGGTCGAAGTAGGATAGACGCAAGACCCGTGATGGGACAGGGACTGGGTAGCTGCTACCGCAGATCCCTCCCTTTCCTTCTCCTCTTCCTCAACTCCCAGTCCACCCCCCCACTCCTACCTTGACAGCTAGCGCCAGGCAGCGCAGGGCGTCACGGGCCATGTCGCGCACGGCGGCCAGCACGGCGGAGCGGGCGGCTGACGTCAGCGGCAAGATGCGGCCGTCGGGCAGCATCATCCTGAAGAAGGGTGCGCGTGTATCGCGCAGGGGGGAAAGGGGGGATGGAAATGAGAAGTGAGGCAACTGAGGGTTCAGTCCAAAATTGTGGCTTCCTATGGTTTGGTCTACTACCCCCACACTCCCACCCCCCCCCCACCCGAATGCGCTCACTGCATGAGTCGGGATATGGGATTGGGATTAGTTGTTTCACTTTTATATAATTTTTCCCCACCTGGTGCACCGCTCGATGACGCACTCCGCGGCGCCCTTCACCAGCAGCGAGTTCTGCAGCGACCCGGCGGGGCGCACCAACACGCTCATGGACTTGCGGTCGCGGTCAAACTCCAGCAGCGCACGCAGCGGGGCGCGCTCGCGGTAGGCCTGCAAAGGGAGCAGCCCAGGCCAGGCCGGCAGAGGGAGCCGCAAGGGGGGGGACGGTGTGAGCGAATGCCGAGCCGGTTGTGTTGCGAGGGATGGATAACGAAGAACTGATCACTGCCGACACTGCAATTCTCAAAACACACGACCCGGTCCCCCAACCCGCCCAGCAGCCCCCTGAAAGCACTCCCTCCCAGAGCACACGCACCCCTCCAGTTTTGTCAACATACCCTCCTCCAGTCCTTTGTAACACACCCTCTCCACCCGACCCACCTGCGTGACGGGCTGCGGATGCTCCTCGGGTGTCGCGGTGCGCTTCTTGAGCGCCGCTGCGGTCTCCGTGCCGTCCGCCAGCCCCAGCTTCTCCGCCAGCACCAGCAGGGCCGCCTCGGTGGGGGCGCCCACCGCGCGGAAGGCGTTGAACTGAGGGGGCGGAAGATGGGGGGGAGGGGAGGGGAGGGTGGAGGCGCCAGGCATGGCGTTATGCGCCAGACAGGCTGTACGGAAAGGCATGCTTGTAGCGGGGCGGCGCTAGACTTCTATTCCAAGCCTTATCCAAGCCTTATCATGCAAGCTCGCAACAACCCATTCACGCTTCCCTCCCTCCCCCCATGTAGTCACAGACACGCACCTTGAACTCCAGGCTGGCCTCGTTGCACACGGCGCACACCTCGGCAACAGTCTGGCGGCAGGGAGGGCAGGGCAGGAGGGGAGAGAAAACTCTTTAGGTTTCCCAGTCTTGGACAGTACAGGCGCGACACGGCAGGAAACACTTGCTTGAAACCGCTGACACCACGCATGCAAGCAGATACTACAAAGCATGGAAGCCATCTGGACACGATCATTCACATCCCAACTGCCACACATGCCCACAAAAAACCGGTACATCTGCCCTCCCCTCCCGCCACCCCCCCGCCTCCCACCTGCAGTCCCCGGTCCAGTGCGCTCAGTCCCTCCACCTCGCCCTCGTCCGGGTTGTACGTGTGCCCCGCCACCGCCCACCGCCGTACGGCAGCTCCCTCGGGCCCCGCCAGCGCCGCCAGCGCCACCACACTCATCTGGTTGGTGGTGAGGGTGCCGGTCTTGTCGGAGCAGATGACGGTGGTGCAGCCCAGCGTCTCAACGGAGGGCAGCTTCCTGGGGGGCCGGTGCGGAGGCCGGGCGGAGTGGAGTGAGGTGGCGTTAGGGAGGGGGAAGTGAATGGAAGACTATGCTGCTTGGTTTAATGGCTAGATGCCGAGGTGCGAGATGGCTGCACAGCGTGGTGTCGCAAACCCTACCAACCTTCATCGTCCTCCGTTGTATTCCTTCTCTTTACCCCCCTAAACCCCCAGCCCCCGCCCCTCCTCCTATCCCCTTATCATCTTGCCCTCACTTTGTGGTTTGGCATGTCTAATAAACCCCGGCCCTCCTCCTCCGCCCCCCACTTCCCCCCACCTGACAATCGCGTTCTTCTTGGCCATTGTGCGGGTGCCGAGCGCCAGGCAGGTGGTGATGACGGCGGGCAGGCCCTCGGGGATGGCGGCCACGGCCAGCGCCACGGCAATCTTAAAGTAGTAGGTGGCCTGCGGGCAAACATAGCGAGGTGGGGTAAACATAGGGAAACTGACGAACTGTATGACGAGGCTTCACCATGGTTTGCTAAGCGAGGTGGGATGGGGCGGGGTACATGAGGAAGCAAGGGGACGAGGGCAGAGGATAAGGAGTGCATGAAAATCGGCTGACTGGGGCAATAACTGTTAGATGAGACGAAAGGACTTGCACGGGAGGTACATTGGGTAACGGAGCATGCGTTGGTGTTGGGTTGTTTTGGAATGGAAGGGGTAGAAGCAGGAGCCTAGTCCAGCGCCACACACCATGTCCTTCTCAATCGCGCTCAGCTTGCCCCCCCCCTGGGTCTCCGGGTCATGCGCTCACTGCATGAGTCGGGATTCGGGATGGGGACTCCGTTGATGCTCTGAATCTATCTTTCCCCCTCCCCGCACCTTGGATAGGTTGAAGGTAAAGGTGGGCATGCCGCCCTCGGGCTTGAAGGTGATGGTGAGAAAGTGGTGGTAGTTGATGAGCCACACGACCACGCAGATGGCGGCGATGACCTGGGGAAAGGCGGTTGGCGCACGATGAAGGGGAGGAGTGATGGCATGCATGTGGGTCGAACAGGTTTTGGACGTAAAGAGGCCTGCTTGGAGTATACGTGCCATCGTGCCTCTTCCGGTCCCCTTTACCTGGTCTTGTTCCAGGGTGTTCTAGAATCCCCTTACCCCACGGCGCCCGTCCCGCCCCGCCCCCCTTTTGCACAACACAGGGTTAGTTTACCGGGTAGTCGTTTCCTCTTTACCCCCCGCCCCCCGTACCTTGGCCAGCAGCTCCCCAAACTCGTTCAGCTTCTTCTTCAGCGGCGTGTCATCGTCCTCCTTGGCGGCCTCCGAGATCTGCGCCTGGATCTTGCCAATCTCAGTCGACATGCCAATCGCAGTGACCACCGCCGTACATGTGCCGTTCGCAATCGCCGTCCCGGCAAAGACCATGCACTCCTTGGCCTGCGGACCAACATCAGGAAGGGTAAGGGTAAGAGGTTATTCCTGTTGTGTGAGGAGTTAACGGGTGCTAGCGCCATTTCACAACCCACATCCCTTTCAAACGCAGCGCGTGTTCTCAGCTCTCATGCCTCGCCTCACCCACACAACGACACAAGCGCACCCACGCCACACATGTCACCCTCTTTTCTTTCTCCTTGCGCTGACGTAGCCCTCTCCCCAACTCAGTTCATCCATCCCCCCCCCACACACAGCTGGTCGTGTGTTTGCCCTTCTCATTAAGCACATAAAGCATTTTTTTCAAACACATACCTGCAGCTCGCAGTTGGGGTCCGCCACTCGCTCGGTGCCCTTGTTGACCGCCACGCTCTCCCCCGTGAGGCTGGCCTGCTCCACCCGCACGGTGGCCGTCTTGAGCGCCACCACGCGGCAGTCCGCAGGCACCTTGTCGCCCACGTGCAGGTGAACCACATCGCCCGGCAGCAGCTCGCGCGCGGGCAGGTCACTCAGCTGAACGGAACGTAATGGGGGAGGGGGAAGACAATACCAAACAACCATAGGAAAGCACATGTTAGGGTGTAATATTGGTGGGGCCAGGCATAGTGTACAGGAGGCGTCAGCGTGGGGGGGCTCGGCCCTGAGGTGTGTGTGGTGAAATGGAAGGCATTGGGTAGCAGCAGTACAGGATGTGGAAGGTCGCAAGATGGGGAAGATGGAGGGTAAGGAGTAGCGTAGGCGAGTGTGTTGTGAAGACGGGGTTGAGGGAAATGAACACCGTGCGGACGGGAGCGAAACACGGAGATGGAAGGGCCAACTAACCGGTAAGAGGCTGAGGCTCACCAGTTTCCCGTTACGGGTTACGTGCGCTGTCTCAGTTTGGAGCTCCTTAAGGGCTTCTAGAGCTGACTCAGCATTGCTCTCCTGCCACACGCCCACGGCCGCGTTGAGCACCAGAATCAAAAGGATCACCAGCGGCTCGATAAAGGCACGGATGCCTTCCTCATGAGCGTCCTCCTCAAACCACGCAAGCCCAAATGAAACAATCGCGGCAAGCAGTAGGATCTGTACCGGTAGGCAAAACGGCAGAAGGGCAGGGCGTTCAGGTAACGAAGCAAGTGCAAATGCCAAGGGCCATGTTCGGTGTGTTCGGTAGACACCGATTAGGGAACGGGATCTATAAGTACAAATAGAAGCGGCCACAGAAAGCAGCGCAAAGCAGTAAACCTCAACGGAAGGTATTCTGTAGACAAGGACAGCAATGCACATTCTACATTCCCGCCTTGTGGACACTTACACGGACAAGCGTATCCTCAAATTGCTCAGCAATCATCGACCATATGCTCTGCTTGGCTTCCTTTTCCAGTTCATTATATCCATACTTGGCTCTCCGCTCGGCAATCGTCGAATCGGTGAGGCCCACTTTGACGTCCACGTCCAGGTCCTCCAGGACCTCAACGGCTGTGCGACTCCATGGTGCTGAGCCCTTTTCGGCGAGGGCCGCCATTATATGCGCGCGCCCACGGTGTTCACTAAGCTCTTAAACTCGGATGGCACGGAGAAGCGACGCCCGTGTACGCTACGTCGTGGCTGAATGCCTGCTGGTGATCTTGAGTGCTGTAGATCAGGACTTTGAGCGCTGATTCAATATTTGCCCTCCTGCGCCCCGCGATCGTCACGCAAGCCTGCTAGAGGCACCTTCACCCCAATTACAAGAAAGTGCTGGTACCGTAGATATGAAGTTAACGAATATAATAGAAGGGTGTTAGCTTACTGTGTGTTTGCTGCATATGGTGTTCATCGGGTACTGCTTTTTATGGGGCCCCCTGCGTCCGTGCGCACATTGAAGCGACAGTCATTTCCCTTTATCCCGTTCTTTATAGTTCTTACTTAGGACTTTATTAAAAACATTACAATGGCTACACCATTCCCTGTGCCAGCAGTGACTGACAACCCCGATGGCTGGGGCCCATGCACCGTCCCCGCTCACTTGAAAGACATTCCCTTTGCGCCCTTCAACAAGGGGGATAAACTAGGCAGGGTTGCGGATTGGACCCAGGGTGCTTTCGGCCAGAAGTATGCTGGTAAGCACGGCGAGGACTGGCGGCCGTCAGCGATGGACAGATCAGTGAGCCGTGGACTCCTTCCTCCTATCATGCGCAGGCCGCGGCTACCAGCAGGGCGGTGTACCGGTGTTTAACTTCTTTGCTAACGAGGAGGTGCGACTTTGGGGCACCTTTGTGCTGCGCATTTTGGCGGGGGCGGCTCGGCGGCTCCTTTTAAGGTCCTACCGGTCTTTCTGCAGGAGGAGTCATTCCATTTGGTGGACAACCGGCCAGTCAAAACTACTAAGTTCGGCGGTCCCCGACGATTTCAGCAAAACCAGCGCTTCCAACAGCAGAGGCGCGATGGCAAGGATGGCCGCGGTTGTCCAGAAGGAGATAAGAAGAAAGGTGGACCCCAGCAGCAAAAGAAGCAGCAGTTCTATGGGCGCGACAACCAGCGGGTGAGTTGGGACATGGCACTTTTGGCGGCGTGCATAAGCTTTCGGCAACTACCGGTACTCCGACAATTGGTGTATCGTTCGTCGCTCCGCGCTTGTTGCGGTATCCCTTCTTGTGCACCTTCGCCGTTTGGGACCGTTTGGCCATTTGCGGTTGCCGGGGGTTGCTAGAATGACGCGAGCCGAAAGCGTTGCACATCAGGCGATGCGTCTACCTTGGTTGGAGTAGGCTATCGCTATTCGCGCGGCCTTGTCAGCATGCCAGCCACATTAGCACCTGGGATGGGTTCAGCAACATCTTTGCAGCAGCCGCTGTTCCCAAAGGCCGTTCGTTAGCGCCTTAAACGTCACGAGCACATCAGCAGTTTCACTGATCGCCGGGGCGTTCCTCGGTTCAGCCTCCTCCTATTTTGCGTCCAAGCACCACCTCCCCCCCGCCCCGCTGTAAACCCCCTCGCATGCTTCGCCCCTCGCAGCAAACGCAGTACAGCAGCAGTGTGGAGATCGGCGCCGACTGGCAGGTCATGGAGCAGATCTCCACCACCAGCCTGTCGCGCCTCAACTACAGCCCCGGCGAGCCGGAGGACCTCCTGGCGTGCGGCTCGCTCGAATACTACGACAAGGTGGGGCTGGGCTAGAAAGGGGGCCATTGGAGGGCTGAACTGGCTGGGGTCCTATGGTTCTGTATGCGACAGGAAGGATTGGAAGGGAATGGGCAGGTAGACAGCTTCCTACGTTGTAGCGGTAAGACAGTTTTGGGGCAAACTGTGACACGCAAGCCATTCCTGCCATTGCCTCCCCGCCCTCCATTCACCACCAAGCTTAATCCCTTACCTCAACTCCCACCTCTAGCAGCCATAACATTCGGCTCATTCATCATTTCCTCCATACCCACCCCTCGTCCCCTTGCAGTCGTTCGACAACCTGGCTGTGAAGAAGGAGAAGCCGCTGGAGAAGACGAAACGCATCTTCCGCTCCGTGACCACCTCGGACGACCCCATCATGCAGCAGCTGGCCGCCTCGGGCAAGGGCCGCGTGTTCGCGGTGGACTCCATCCTCACGCACCTCATGTGCATGCAGTCCTCCAAGTACGGCTGGGACCTCCTAGCCACGCGCAAGGTGAGGGAAGGAGAGGGGGAATGGCATGCATGCTCGTCGAATGCATGCGGCATGACGCGACGTGTTGACGCGTTGTTTACGGGTTTACGTGCAACACGTGCTCTGCCATCATGGCGTCGACGGGGGAGACATAAAAAGGAAATGGTGGACAGCTGCTGTTTTGCTGTCGTGTGCGCCCTACTGTGCTGATGAACGCTGGTACTTGTCCTCGTGTGCTGTTCAGGGCGACAAGCTGTTCTTCGACTGGCGGCAAAGCTCCAAATTCACGCTACTCACCGTCAACGAGACGGCCCCAGAGGCTGTGCCCGAGGTGAGCGAGCGCGACACCTCCCGCGTGGTTCCCCCAGCAGAAGCCTGGGAGTCGTAGCCTAGCTAGGAGTCAGGGTGGTAGCCTTGCGAAAAGCTGTGACACTCATGCAGGCTTGCCCCAGGTTGTCCACAATGGCTGAGCGGCAGGCGTTGTATGTGTTCCGGTCAAGGAGCAACGGAACGGTGTACTTGATATGCCTCATGTGCTTGACCCTCCAATCGCCTCCGTTTCCCTCCCTCTCCCTCCTCACCTTTCTTCCCCTCCAGGACAAGGACAACATCAACGGCATGCACCATCTGGCCCTGGAGGCCACCGCACTCAACCAGAACTTCTCACAGCAGGTGGGGGGAGAGGGAAGTGGGTGATGACCACGGGTTCAAGTAGGAGCGACGCATCCAAATGTGGAATCCAAACTCATGGGGAGGGGGAGGGGGATGCCACGTTTTCTTTTTTGAAGCGCATGGCACTTGACTCACCCACCACGGGCAGTGACGATAATCCCTAACGACATCACCTCCTAGCAAACGCGAATCATCGCGCTGAGGACCCATAGGAAGACCTGAGCCCCTGCCTGCCCCCTAGTCATGGCTGTCCCGGTAGCACCGCATGATTGCACAGCCCCTCTTCCGCACCTCTCCTCTTTTGTCGTTGTCCATGGTCCATCAATTCGAAAGCATGCTTGCCGTGATGCTGCATCCATCGGGCAGTGACGATAATCCCTAACGACATCACCTCCTAGCAAACACGGACCCGGGCAACAGATCCCGGCCGTGCTGAGGACCCATAGGAAGACCTGAGCCCATTGCTTTCGCCCGTGCTGTAAGCACCATGTGCCATGTGCAGTTCAGTCTCGCCGTATAGCCTTTCCTGTCCCCAGTTGACCATACATGGGTTCATCATCCCGCGACGCTGCACTGCCTGGGTTCTTTATTCTTTGTGACGATAATCAGGGCGTTGACGATATCCCTTAACGACATCACCTCCTATTTAATAAGGCAATGTGGTCAAATACCCATGCCGCGATGAGGACCCATAGGAAGACCTGAGCCCTTTCCGCCGTCAAAACATCTGTTGCAACAGATGCCGCTTACCGGTCTCTCTGTTTCCATGCTTGTAGTTTCCATGGTTATCTCATTGAATGTTTATCTTTTATGTGATGTTCGATCCACGGGGCAGTGACGATAATCCTTAACGACATCACCTCCTAGCAAACGCGAATCATCGCGCTGAGGACCCATAGGAAGACCTGAGCCCCCGACACCCTTCCCACGACCCCATCTTGCACCCCTTGACTGCTTCCCCCTTGCCCACCTCCCTCCAACGTCGCCTTTTGTTTACTTGGCCCCGTTCACTTACCAGGCTGCTTTACTATTCCTACTGCTCGGTCACTAATCACGCCTCCTTCCCCCACCCCGCTCCTCCGCTGTTGCCCCCTGCAGGTTCTCATCAAGGACGGCAACAAGATGGACTTTGGGCAGCCCAACCCCTTCGCCTCCCCCAGCGATGCCGGCAGCCTGGCCAGCTGCGCGTACAAGTGGGTTGGGGCAGTACTCGCTGTTGAGGGGTGGGGGTTGCTGATGAAGGGGGGGCGCTGTCGGAACTGGGGGAGAACGGTTAACCCGGGGGAGCAGCTGGGAGCAATAGGCTGCCCCTCTCCAGCTGTGTCTTTCTGCACCCCACAGCTTGGCACGCTTTCTCTTCCTCCATGTCGCCCTGTTGTATGTGTGTTTCCCACCCATCCCTCCCTCACCCAACCCCTACTGTCCCACCCAACAGGTACCGCAAGTGGCGGCTAGCCGGCGGCGCCGACGCGCCCGAGATCGTGGTGCGGTGCGAGGTGGACGGAGCTCTGCGCACCGCGGAGGGCGCCGCGCCGCAGACGGTGCTCATCAAGGCGCTCAACGAGTACGACATGAAGAGCCAGGTGTGTGTGTGTGTGTGAGCCAGGAACTGGGTGTTGTTTACTAGAGCACATGCCGACGGTGGTAACAGCGGGCCCTGATTGAGTAACTAGCATGGGCATGCTGTATATGGTATGGCATCTCATCCTGTGCCCCCCTCCCCCACGAACACAGGACTACCGCAAGCGCTTGGAGAACCAGAAGGGCGCCGTACTGCTGTCGGAAACCAAGAACAACAAGTTCAAGGTAAGGCGGTGCTGAGGAGGATTGGTTGCCTTCAGTTGGTTGCCCCTTACCCCTTGCACACCCCAACCTGCCCTTCCCCACCAGTCGGGATATGGGATTGGGACTCGTTGTTTCACATATTTAATTTTTTCCCCACCCCACCCCGTCCACCTGCTCGCCCTACACCATCACCCCTGTACCAGGGGCTTGTCACCTAGTTTGCCATTATCAATCAACCCATTGGGCCTTCTTGTTCCCCTCCCCTCCCACCAGGTGGCCAAGTGGACTGCCTCGGCGCTGCTCAGCGGGGCCGACCAGATCAAGCTGGGCTTCGTGTCGCGAGCCACGCCGCGTGACGTGTCCAACCACGTCGTGCTGGCCATGCACGTAAGCACATGGGCGGGGTGTGGGTGGGTGGGTGTGCTGAGAACACTGGCCGCGAGTCACGAGTCGGAACGCGTGTGTATGTGTGTACGGTGTTTGTCCCGATCATGGTTGCAATCAGGGTTGCATGTGTTTGGCGCACGTGAGCGGTCTTGCGGGGTATGTGCGCACAAGGTTGTACAGCACAGTTCCTGATTGCCTGGGGCGTTGACGATAATCCTTACCGACATCACCTCCTATTAACAAGGCAATGTGGTCAAGTACCCATGCCGTGATGAGGACCCATAGGAAGACCTGAGCCCTTTCCGCCGTTGAAGCATTTGCCACAACAGATGCCGCTTACCGGTCTCTCTGTTTCCATGCTTGAGCTTCCTTTGCATGCGCTCGCCTCCTTTTCTCATTAGATCTTTTAAGTGATGTTCGATGCTTGATTGCTCGGGGCGTTGACGATATCCCTTAACGACATCACCTCCTAGCAAACGCGAACCATCGCGCTGAGGACCCATAGGAAGACCTGAGCCCCTGCTTCCGTTGTAGACATGGCTGTCCCGGTAGCACCGCATGATTGCACAGCCCCTCTTCCGCACCTCTTCTGTGCCGTTGTCCATCATTTCGCAGTTATGCGCGCATGCTTGCCGTGATGCTGCATCCATCGGGCAGTGACGATAATCCCTAACGACATCATCTCCTAGCAATCACAGATCCGGGCAACAGATCCCGGCCGTGCTGAGGACCCATAGGAAGACCTGAGCCCATTGCTTCCCTGTTCCCATCGCTACCCGCTAACCGCACCGCGGTATCCGCCACTTCTCTTCAGCATTCACTGCGCCATCCATGTCACGCACGCTACGACTTCCCCATTAGGTATAGTCTTTTCCTGTTGAAAAACAGACCAGACCAACACGCCCCCCTCTTCTGTTCCCTCCTCTCCTTCCTCTCCCCCCAGGCTCTCAAGCCCCGCGACGCCGCCCGCTCCATCAGCCTCGACATGGACAACTGCTGGGGCATTGTACGGGCGCTCTGCGACATGCTGCTGGGGCTGGAGGAGGGGGCATACCTGCTGGTCAAGGTGGGAAAGGGAAGGGAAAAGGAAGGAGCTGGGTGGGGATGGAAGGGGAAAGGAAAAGGAAAGCGCTTCCCTGACGTGCAACCTGACGTTTCCCTATTGCCACCTCACTAACTCCTGTTTGGTTACCCGCGTACCCCTTCCCCGCATTCCGGTGCCTCCCACAGGACCCCAACAAGGAGCTCCTCCGCGTGTACAGCGTGCCCTCGGACGCCTTCGCCGCCGTGTCCGCCGCGGACCAGGAGGAGGAGCTGGAGGGGGTGGACATGGGCGGCCAGCGCCGCGGTGTGGACGTCACGGTGCCCATCGTGGCCGCCGTCAGGTCGGATGCGGTGGCCGGGGACGCGGAGGACGTCTGAGGTGGAGGCGGCTGCGGCGACGGGGCACTTCACGGTGGTGGAGGCGGGGGTCTGTGGGGCCGTGGCTGTGTTCCCGGGAGGGATTAGGTGTGTAAGAGTTTAGGCGGGCTGTGCGTGTGTGTATGTGTTGCTGTGACTGCGTGGGGGTGGGGGAGATTGCGGCCGCATGGCCATGACTAACCAGGCGGAATGGCTGGCTGACTGGCTGCCAGGTACGCTTTGTTCGTGGTTGGATAGGATAGTGGGTAGGTGTTTCTGAGGATTTGCTTACAGGAGCCGTAGGGCCGCTTTTGTGCTCTCCATGTGACGGTGGCGGCACGCTGGTTATAGCAGGAAGCAGACAGCACGAGGTGTTGAGGCGGAGGGGCATATGTAGCTGGGTGGGGCACGGAGCCAACACGGCCGACGTCCCTTGACAAGGGTGTAGGGGTTGCAGACTTGACTGGAGAGAGAGATTGGTTACATAGGCAGCAGGTTACATGACTTTCGGGTGTTCCTCTTGACACGGTTCTACGAACGATCGCAGGATGCCATGCCAGCTGCTGCAGGCAATGGCGTGGGGCACTAGCTTGCCGGATTTTGCTTTACAACTTGCTTGTGGCCGTTATCATGGCTCGGCAGCCTTGACACTGCCGATTATGCATTTGCAAGTGCTAAAACCACTGAATATGCGGATCTGGGATATCCCTACGAACGACTACGAATGGGAGAAATAGAGTCATACACGGGGACTCGACATCACGTTCGCATCTCGACATTATCGCAGCATTGGAGGTGCTAGCCCAGAACAAAAGCATCCGCAGATGACACGAAGGCATCTCTTGTGTTGACGCAAAGGCATCCATCCGTCTGTGGTGCCAGGCATGACAGCTTCCGCTCGCTCAGTAGCTACCAGGTTGCATGACTGACGGCTGTCCTGCGGTGCCACTTGCCAGCAATCGTCGCTAGCATAGTACCGCGCTTTCTTGCACAGCCTTTTGCCGCCTTGATCTTGTTTAGGCGGTTACCGCATTGTGGGAAATCTTCCAACAACAATCAATAACGGAAGTTGCTTTCGCGTCTCTCGTTGTTCCGGGCTAGGTAAGGAATGGAATCGGGCGCCTTGAAACGTACGAATGTGCTAGATAGCGTTGAGTCCACAGTGCTCTTTGCAACTGCTGACAAGCTTGCAACTTCAATCTGCATCTCAAACGAGAGGCAACTACCAGTACAACAAAACCTTAAACCACTCGTCCTTACTCCTTCTGCTCTCCAGGAATTGTAAACTCAGCACTAAGCAGCACGGCGCAGCACGGCTTCGGAGCCCTCATCAAATGCGTTACTGACCCACGGGTCGGCTCGGCATCCGGGTCATCCCACGGCTGATTGTGCGGCATGCGGCCGTACCACTAGCCCGTTCGGCCTTAGCATCCAACAGTTCATATTTGGGAGGTCGGCCTTGGCGCGAAGCCACAACCCAGCTCCCCCGGCGAGACCCGCCCACTCGCCCACCCATCTAACCGGCCACAAAGGTCCTACTTCTGTAACACACTCCACATCGGGGAAGAGGCTGGGAGCGCCGCACACCCACCCACCCACCCCACACACACGTCAGACGGTTGATCGCCATGGTAGTTGAGCTGTCCAACCACTCACCCTGGCTTCGCTCGCCGCTGGCCCGCCCCCTCTTGGTGGGTGGCCGCTCCGGCACATGTGCCCTGCCTGCACACACACACACATGCACACATCACAGTACGTTTCGCCTCGCGGCCAGTTATTTTAACACACATGCTTGCATGGACGGAGCTACCCCGGTAGAAGCTGCTGTGAACCCAGTTTTCGCTGGCTTCCAGGTTTGCACCGCATGGCGCAGACACCTCATGTAGCCTATCACGTTGCTCCCGCTGCCATGCTGTTGCTTCGCTGCGTTGCCGGGTTGCAAACCCGTGTTCCATGTTCCTCCATTCCCTTCTTCCCAGCTCTCCCCCACCCCATCCCTTGTGATAACACTCTACCTCCCCCTCCCCCGGCCCTCTCCCCTCCAGGCGGTCTGGTCCCTGCTCTTCTACTCGGGCATGCTGCTCTACCTGCTGCTGCTGCACCCGCTGCTGCTGGGGCCCGACCCTATCGGAACTGCCTTCCGCCGCCGACCCGCCGACCCAGCCTCAGCAGCAGCAGCAATAGCGGCAGCAGCAGCGGAGGCGGAGGCGGCTGAGGACGAGGGGGATGCCGCGGAGGCAGCCACGGCGGCGGCGGCGGAGACTGGAGGAAGGGCGGAGGCGGAGGCGAAAATGAGTACGACAGCAAATGCGCCAGCAACCCCTGTACTCGCCAGCACATGCGGCGGTGGAAGCCTGAAGGGTCAACAGCCCCAGCGCCTCCTCCTCCGCCCTGACCAGCTAGGCCCCACACCGCGACCCACACCGCCCATTTGCTTCCCGATTGCCGTGTACAGCCACCGAGGAGGCTGCCTGGACCGCTCGTCGTCGTACGGCTGTACGGCGGCACCATCAATTCCACCGCCCATGGATCCCATAACACCCGCATCACCTGCAGCAGCAGCAGCAGCAGCTGTGGCACAAGCAGCAGCACCTGCGGCACCTGCTCCCATGGCTGTTGCAGCCGGTATGACTGCTCCCACCACTGCACCACCAGCAGCACCAGCAGCAGCACCAGCAGCAGGTTCCCCAGAAACCTCCTTGCAAGCGGGGTGCTGCAGCTGCTACGGCTGCTTGCACGGTCTGCCCCTGATCGAAAACACTCTGACGGTGAGGCCTGTTACCGGCGGGTTTGCCAGATGTATGTGTGATGTTGGTGCAGTAGGGGCGGTGCGGTAGCCGGTGAGTGGCTGCGAGGGGTTGCCGCGTGCTGTGCATGCATGCATGCATGGGCAGCTTGGTCCCCCCTCCGGCACCTATAAGACCAATTGTTGGACTGCCTCTTAGGTTGTACGGGAATGGAGCGATTGGGTTTTGGGACGGAGTTTAATAGCTGTCCTACCACGCAAGGCAGCTGTGACTGCATGTCTACTCCTTTCCCCAACGGGTCTTTTGCCCATGCCTCTTGCTGTTTGCTGCTTGCGATGACGATGCTGCCCTGCTCCCTGCCATCCCCCATCGCTGCCCCTGCTGATCCTGCCGCCCTGCCGCTGCCGGTATGCACAACTACTACTACCACCGCTGCCGCCACCTTTCCCCTCTGCTGGCTTCTTAAAGGCGTTTCGTCACAGCGTGGCCGTGGGGGCGGACCTCCTAGAGCTGGATGTTCAGGTGGGAGAGGAGGGGAGAAGGGAGGGGAGGGGAGAGCGGGGTGGTGGCGGGGCAGGACGCATTGCAGAACGCATGCAGCTTCCCTTCCCCTCCCCCACCCTCCTCCACACATGTGTTTTTCTTCTCCCCCCACCCTCCTCCCTCAACTCCCCGCCCACCTCCCTCCCCAGCTCACCCGCGACGGCCATGTGGTGGTGTTCCACGACTCCTGCCTGGGCCGCATGTGCGGGCCGCCCTTCCGCGGGGTGCGGGTGGCCGACCTGCGCCTCAGCCAGCTGCCCAGGCTGCGGCCGCAACCCCCTGACAGCATCTACTGCGGTAGCAGGCAGGGGAAGAGGGGGAAGGGGAGGGAGAAGGAGGGCGGAAAGGAGGAGGAGGACGCGGCTAGGGTGGATGGTGGTGGCGGCAGTGGCAGCAGCAGCATGGATGCGACTGACGTCGTGCGTTGTGGTGGTTGCAGTCTAACGGTACGGCGGTGGTGGTGGTGGCCGTTGCAGCTTGGCAGGTCGGCAAAGCCAGCTAGCAGCGCCAGCAGAAGCGGCAGGAGCAGCAGCGGCGGCGGTTGCAGGGGTACCTGCCACGTGGCTATCCAGATCGCCGACCGTACTTCGTACAAAGGCATCTGTAGTGGCAATATGTACGACAGTACGAACGGTTGCCGAGGCGTGGATGAGGACTGTCGTACGGCGCAGGCGGGTGAGGAGGGTGACGCAGGCAGCCCCGTACGACACGGAGGTATGTTTCCAACCCTGCCATGCATTGCGGTGAAGGGCAGTGAGGAGAGGAGCGTTGAGCTAGGGGAGATTGTGGTTGTACGACAGCACAGCCTTTGTACGGCGGGTACGTGTGCGTCGTCGCCATTACCTGTTGTATCATCTGCGCAGCCCTCGCCGGTTTGTAGCAGTGGCAGTGGCAGTGGTGGTGGCTGCGGGGAGGCAGCAGACACCGCTGCTGCACCCGGTGATGGTCTTGATGGTCCGGGCAACAAGGGAAGCGGCAACTGCTGCTGCGGCGGCGGCAACAGCAAGAGCAGCAGGAGCAGCAGCGGCCGCAGCGGTGATGGTGTGAGTACTGTCATCCTAGCGAGGGACAGCAGCATCAGCAGCAATGACAGTAGCAGCAATGGCAGTAGCAGCAGCGGCCCCAACGTCAACCGTGCGGCTAGCCCCGGTGGCAGCGGAGGTAGCAGCAGCGGTAGCAGCGGTGGTAGTAGCCCCCACTCCCCCGGGTGCTGCCTTCGGGGAACAGCTGACGATGACTGGCGAGGCAGCGGTGGTGGTGATGGTGGTAACGGTGAAACCAGTGGGGTGAACTCCTTTTGCCACACCAGCAGCAACTGCAAGGTAGGCAGCAACATCATCAGCAGCACCACCACCAGCAGTAGCGGGGAGCCTCAGCAGGGTCTGCTGCTACACCACGCCATTCGTCGCCATTACTGCACCCGCCATCGAGCATCATCATGCGGGTACGACCGCCAAAGGACCGTTAGTCCAACGGTCTTAACCGCTAACCGTAACGGCGTGGCTAACGGTAACCGTTGGGAGGGTGGTGGCGGTACGGCAGCAGCAGAACCTCTTTCGGGGCTACGTGAGGAGGTTCACTGCTGGTTCGAGCCACCGTCGGCAGGGGCGGTGATGGCGACGGCGATGCATCCAGTGCAGGCGCCGCAGTCGTCGCTGCCACCGTCACCCCCTTCACCTCCGCCGGTGGCGCAGCAGTGGCAGCAACAGCAGTGGCAGCTATGTAAGCAGCAGGAGCAGGAGCTTTGGAAGCATCAGCATCAGCAGCAGCGGCAGCAGGAGCAACATGGCAGTGGTAGTGCCGGTGGCGGCGGGGAAGAGGCGCTGCGTCATGAATACCGGGTCGGCTTGGATGGAGGCGAGAAGGCGGGTGGGGGTGCTGGTGTAGGGCGTCTGGCGGATGTAGCAGCCAGTGCTGCCGCCGCTGCTGCCGCCGCTGCTGCTACCGGTGCTGTACGGCATGGCTACGAGCTGGAGGGTGGGGATGCGGCGGCGGCGGAGGAGTACGACCGCATTCCACTGCTGTCGGAGGTGTTTGACATGTTCCCGGGGGTTCCCGTGCAGGTGGGGGAGCGGGGAAAGCGGGAGGGGGGGGGTGGTACTGCAGGTGGTTTGGGTGGGTATGGGTGAGGGAGGGTGACGCACGTGCCGTACACCGGCAACCCCACCCCTCCTATCTCCTCACCCCCTCCTCCCTCACCGCTCACTGTCACACAAACACATTGGGTATTCTTCTTTTCCCCCTCCCCCCCTCCTCACCGCCCCCCCCCGCCCCCAGGTTGATCTCAAGGTGGATGACCCGCGCCTGGTGGCCGCAGTGGTGCACCTGGCGCAGCGGCAGCAGCACCCGCACCTCCCGCAGCAGCACCTCCCGCCCCCCGCCCTCGTCCCCTCGCCCCCCGCCCACCCCGCCCCACCTGCCCCACATCAACCCCAACTCCACCACCCCGCCAACCTCCGGCCTTCTCCTCCTCCCACTCCTCCTCCTCCCCCCCGCCGACTGCTGTGGGGCTCCTTCACGCAGCGCACCGCCGCCCGCTGCCTGGCTGCAGCCCCCGGCCTGCCGCTGTTCGCATCCATGCAACGAGCGCTGGTGATGCTGGTGAGAGTGAGGGGGGTAAGGGGGGTAAAGAGGAAACAAATAACTGACTGTGTGATAAGGTGTGAGGGGGGGTGGGGTAAAGAGGAAACAACTAACTGACTGAGGGATAAGGCGTCAACATGGGTTGCAACATGTGAGCCAGCCCGACCCGCCCAGCCCGAATGAGCCAAGCCAGTAGTGGGGGGGGGTGAACAGGAAGGACTAACAAATTGCATGGGGAAGAGAAAGCGAAGGGTTTGGGTGAGGGAGGTGAGGGGCGAAAGAAATGAGGAGCGAAGGAATGAAAAGTGAGGTGAGGGGAGAGGATGGCTTCGTAAGCCCTCGAACGACTGCTGCAGATTGCTGTAATGGGCGGTGCAAAGTGGCGCCTTATAGCCCGGAAGTCCTCCGTCTGACGTGGCATTCACCCGGCACCTCATGGGGTTTCTGCCCTGACCCCACAACCCCTGCTTCCTTTCCCCTTACCTCTCATGCTCCGGCCCTTCCCCCTCTCCCGGGCTCCTACTCCCCCCTCCTCAGGCCGCCTACAAGCTGGGTCTCCTGCGCTGGCTGCACATCTACGAGTCGGCGGTGGTGGTGCCCTGGCGCCTGCACCTCGCGGAGCTGGCAGTGCCGCGGCGGTTGCGGGAAGAGGAGGCCGGGGGGGAGGGAAGCAGCAGGGGCGGCAGCGGGGGTAGCTATGACGGAAGAGGCGGCGATAACAGCAACGGTGATAGCAGCGACAGGGATAATAGCAGCGGCAGCAGCAGCAGCAGCCGCAGCGGCAGCGGGTGGGGTGTACGGCTGACGTACTACTTCACGGATCCGGGTTGGTTTGCTGCTCTGAATGCGCGGGGGGTGGCGGTGGTGCTGTTCGGCTGCCTTAACCAGGAGGGGCGCTTCGAGGCGTGCAGGTGGGGAGGCGGAGGGGGGGAGTGTGTGGGGTGGTAAGGGGGGTAGAGGGGGAGGAGGGCTGGGGACAGCAAAACACAGTTGGGGTGAGGTTGGGTAGGGTGTGGCGGCATGCGTGGGGGGGGGGCGACGGGCTCTCAGGTGGGCGGCAGGAGCCGGCAGCTACACAGCCGGCAGCCTCACATGCTCCTACATCCCCCGCGCATCCCCCGCCACCCCCCTATGCACCGGTATGCTGCTCCCACCCAGGCGTGCGGGCGCCAACGCCATCGCCACCGACACGCCCTCCCGCCTGCGAGCCTACCTGCGGAGGTGCGGGGCGGACCTGCAGCCGTTGCGGGCGTAGTGTGGCATGGGGGAGAAGAGGAAACAGCTACGGTAACTGACTGTGTGATAAGGCGTCATGGGGGAGAGGGAGGGAGGGGAAAAGAGGAATACCCAATGCGTGGTGGTTGGGGTGGTTGTGATTGTTGGTTGGGGGGAAAGGCGCGCAGCTTTGGATGGTCATTCGGTTGGGGGTCGAGTGATTGGGGCTTAAGAGCCTGGGTGTTGGGGATATCGTGTAGGAGAGGAGTCTGCTGATGATGATGAAGAGAAGAGGGTAAAAAGGAAACTGACGAGTTGTAGAGAAGAGGGAGAGAGAATCACCACTGGCTTAGGAGAGGCAAAGCAAGGCTGGTAAGCTCTTCGGTGAGATCCTACTGAAGCGATAGTACCACTTCTGAGGGTATCGACGGACTGCTCACACGTGACCCGTGGATTGCGGGGCGCCGGGTTGAAGTATGGTGGGCGAGTGTGCAGATGATTAACTGCGGGGCTTGCGTCTGCGGCGCAAACATGCGGTGGTCGGACGCCCATGAGGCCTTTGTCAACTGGGTCGCTTACATCATGATCAGACGCGGTTGTAGGTTTGTACGGCGAAACTGCTGGCTTGACGGTTAGCGTTTCTGAGCAGCAGTCAAAGATTGCTGAAGGAGACTATGTCAGAAAGCGATTTCAACGCGAAGTACAGGATGACATCTATACTTGCGGGTTTAGCCTACCGCTATCTCGCTTGGTCCGCGCCTTCCCGTTGCCCTTTCCCGTCAGCCAACGGACAGCTGCCTAAACAGACGCCTCCCATAAGCTTTCCAATATATGTGTACAGCCACCGTGGTGGCAACCTTGAAACCAACGCAGCTGGGCACCGCTTCGTAGAGAACACGCTGCCCGCATTTCGCAATTCTGTCGCTCTCGGTGTCGACCTGCTGGAGCTGGACGTGCAGCTTACTCGTGACGGTCAAGCAGCTGTTTTCCATGACCGTGAGCTAGGACGGCTTTGTGGGCCAGGCTTTAAGGGAAAGCGCATTGCTGACTTCAGTTACAAGGATTTGCCTAGACTGGGCTGTGCCCATTCCAGCCAAGGCAGCCTTAAGCCTTTGGTACATCAGCACAACTCTGACGAAGATGATTTACGAATCCCGCTTCTTCGCGAAGTCTTCGAGGCCCATCCCAGCATACCCATCCAGATTGACCTTAAAGTCCCCTCGCAACAGCTGGTCAATGTCGTGAACGACCTTGTAAGAGAGTACCGCCGCGAGCGTCTGGTGCTCTGGGGCAGCTTCATTCACACCACCAGCAACGCCCTGTATGCCGCGAACCCAAGCATTCCTCTGTTCACATCTGCCCCTCGTGCCTTTCTGCTACTCGCTGCACATTCTGCTGGTCGGCTAAAGGACGTGCACATCTACGAGAGCGCTATGATAATACCTTGGCGCTTCGGTTATGCGTCCGAAGGAGCCTGGTGGCGCCCTAGCCTGTTGCTACCCGACTTCTTTCGGGAACTCCACTCCAGGTGCGTGTTCTGCACCTGTAAATCGAAGCCACTGACTAGGTGTTTGCGTGTTTCAGACCAGCACCTCGTACCATTCCCTGTTGAACGGAGAACCGCAGACTCCATCTTCCGGCATTCACAGTACGTTCCGATTCGGAGCCAGCTTTCTGCACACGCATAAACGTACACGCCCTGAGGCTCCCTCCTGACCTCCCTCCGCCCACTGACATGTACGGCAGGGGAGTCTCCGTCGTACTGTTCGGTGGCATCAACGACGAGGCCACCTTCGAGGCGTGTACGGCAGCGGGGGCCGCCGCGCTGTGCACCGACCACCCCTCCCGCCTGCTGCGCTGGATGGCAGCGGCTGCAAGGGGCGCACCAGGAGCGGCAGCAGCAGGAGGAGGAGGGGCAGCAGCAGGAGGGGCGGCGACGATCCCGACAGCAGCAGAGGCGCCGGGAGCAGTGGCCACACCACTGGCGGGGACAGTGCTGCCCACCGCAGTACCGGTGGCGGCGGGAGGGGCAGCAGCGGCGACTCATGCCGGGGGAGCCAAGGCAGCAGCGGCTGCGGCGGTGGCAGCCACTGCTGCAGTGGCGGCGGCGGAGGCGGTGGGGGCCTCGGGCGCGTGGGAGGCAGTCTTGCAGGAGGGAGGCAGGGGGCCGCAGCAGGAGGCGGAGGCGGCAGAGAAGCGGGGGCGGGTGGGGGATGGGGGGCGTCAAACGTGAGGGTGGTGGGGAGGAGCTGTAAACCAAAGCAAAGGGGATAGGAGGAAAGGGGATAGCAAGGGGGATAGGGAAGGGCGGCGAGTACGTACGGGCTGCCAGTACGGGACACGGCTACGAAGTCAGCGCGGGTACATGGATATGGGGGCGTCCTGCTGCGGCCATCATGCTACGGTATCATGCAGGGTCGCAGCGTTGGTTGTCCCCAAAGCAACATGGGGCCTACATTGAAGACACCGGCAGTGTGCCGCCCCCACTGAAGTCCTCTGCGTGTTTCCCTGGTTGCATGTGACAGCAGCGTTGTTCAGGTGTTTGTGGGTGTATGCTGCCAAGCAGGTCTTGCCGTATAGCAAAGCAGGTCTTGCCGTACAATCGGTGCATGTTGCAGTGCATGGGCCATTCAATATTATTTGCAACCTTGACTGCTATACCTTTTTGTTGTACTGTATTTGTACTCTATGAGGGCTGGGCGCGGGTACACCCAACAACCTAGATGAGGGGCTGTACGACAGATACCGGTATACGAGACGCTGTACGAATAGCAAGCGCTGTACGAGTGTTAGATGCATCATGTAATTGGGTGAAGCAGGGCGGCAGCAGCAGTCAGGTAGGTATTAATGGAATGCCTCCAATCGACAAATGCCCTTCCTTTGCTGCTCTATTTCGCCGCCGCCGCAACCTCGAAAGCCTGTGGGTGTGTGAAAGCTGATGGCGCTGTGCAGCGCTGTACAGCTGGCTGCATGTGAACTTCGTGAACTGGGCTGGCACGGTCGGGCAGGTGGTGTGTGGGAGCGCAGCCCGGCACTCGAGCGCGGAGGGCGGGTGGGTAGCCACACATGGATGCGTGCCGTCTCTGCTGGGCGTGACGTCTTAGAGCATGTTAGCAGTAGTGTATGCGTGATTACACGTTCCTAGGTTGCCACAGCACATATCCCCACTCCATACATGACGAACGCACCTCTTTGACGGATTTGCTCTTGGGAAGTGAACATCGTCATTTACCCGATCCCTGCCACCTGTGCATGGCGACCCCCCTGCTCTCCATGCAGCTTTCCCGACTTTCACGACCTTCTTTGGAGGATTCCGTGATGGCCAGAACGGCGTTGCGCCTCCCGAGAACGCGCCCCAAGCCGTACTGGCGATGCAGAGCCTGGTGCGTGGCAGTCAGATGTGTGCGTGGCAACGATCCAGCCCTTCATGTTGCCAGTTAAAGCAGCTACTGAGGGCCCCTAAATGCCCGCCAAAGGCAGCAATGGCGCATACCTCTGGCCCCTGCACAGTCGTTGGTGGGGGATGCCCAGGTAGGCGGTAAGAAGAAAGCGGTACTAAATGGTAGGGCAAGCGGTGTAGGGTATGTGATACCCTACTCCCCGCGATATGCCGGGGTACTAATGAGACGCTGTGCAACTTAATGTTCTTTCCTTTCTAAGATGTACCCTACTGCCATCACTGAGATGCCGTGCTCGAAGCAGCACACGCACGCAGGCACACTCGCGGCCAGTTTCCTTGGACACATGCCTGGTGACACACATGTCTATGCTCGCGGTTTCACGCCGTGTGTTAACAGTGGCGCCCAGATCACAAAACCAGCAACACGAACAACCGATTTTTCGCGCCGCGCGGCTTCACAGCACTGCCAGCATGTCTCCAGCATGTATACTCCCCCCAACACACTGTGTCAGTGTATGTGGCCGGCTTAGTGTAACAGACCAAACAACACCCCAACCGACCACCCACCTACCGCTGCAAAGCATAATAGAAGCCTTATCACACGGCTAGTTGGATGTTTCCTCTTCATCCCCCCTCTCGGATTAGGACTCCCTTGCTGCACTTATCTATAATTTCCCCCCCCCCCTCTCATCAGCCTTGGATCGCTGTATTGCTGCCCCCCTGCCCCCCCCCCCCCTCGCCCGTGTGCCGCCCAGCACTCCTTGCTCACTGCGCCACCGCAGTGGTGGCTGCTGATGCTGCTCCCCCAGCTTCCTTCTCCCTCTCCTCCTTCCCACCATGCCCCTCCTCCTCCCCTGCTGCCGTACTGCCTCCTCCTTCCGCCCCTCCGTACATCTTGAGCCACCAGGCGATGTTGATCCAGTTCTCAAACTCCGTCTGCGGTTTGTCCAGTCCGTGAGAGTCCTGAGCAGGAGGGGGGAGTGGGAAGGGAGGGAGAGAGGTAAAAGTAAGGAAACTGGGGGCGCGCACGCGCCGCCCCTCCCTCGCCACGAGCCCTCCCCCGCACCTCGGGAAACACGATGAGGCGGGTGGGTGGCGCCCCCGCCTGCCCCTCCTCCCTGCTCCGCACTGCAGCCAGGAACTGCAGCCCGTCAGGCGGCGGCACGCGCCGGTCCCGCGCCCCCAGCATCATGCACAGCGGGGCAGTTACGGCGTGCGCGTGTGCGGCGGGGGAGGCGGCGAAGAGGGCGGCCAGGTCGGCGGGGGAGGGCAGCGGGCTGGCGCGGCGGCGACCCTCCTGCAGGGGGAGTGGCCGGAGAACGAATTAAAGAAGTAGGTAGAACCAAACCGTGGGAAACCAGGAGAGAGGAGAAGGGAATAGGAGATGAGGTAGGGGGAGGGGCCGGGGGAGCGGGGGTACTGGACCGAGGTGAAAATCCAAAGGGAGGGGGTGTTCAAAACACCGTACCTTCGCGTGATCATCGCGCAGCCCCATTAAATGGAATTATTTTTCAAGCTCGCGCAGGGGTGTCAGGAATTATTTCTCAACTTCGCGCAGCTCGTGCCCACCACTGTGTTTTGACTTTAAGGACCCATCCATGTAAGCCCAGATCGCCAAGACAGCTTTAAAAATACCGCTACCGTGTTCCATGGGGCATACTAGCATGCAGCCCGGGGCTGGGCAGCGGAGCTGACGGAGTGCTGAGACATGTTGGAGGTGCGGGGAACGGTCCCGAGGGGTTTCCCCAGTTTCGCACCCCTCTTAGCAATTATTTTATTTTGCGCGAAATGCGCTTTTTCCGAAATAATTATTTTTTTGCGCGATGATATCGTGAAGGTACGGTAGACCATACCTCGCCGCCCTCCATCTCCGCCTCATGTCACCCCCCCTCCCCCCCCGCATCGTTAGTGTCTTATTATTATTTCCCCCCCCCCCTACCTCGCTCCCCAGAGCCTCTACGAAGCACCAGTCGGGTATGTCGCTGAGTCCCACCATGAGGGAGAGGTTGGTGACCGGGTTGCGAACCACCCCGCACCTGGGAGGTGGGGGAGGGAGGGAGGAAGGGGAGAACATGTAAATTAGGACCAAGTTTTGAATACCCGTACAACGTCACCCAAACCGTACAAACCCGGTCTCTAGTTGTTTCGGGTCTGTTCTTTGTGTGTGCGGTTGTGTTCTAGTTGGCTCCCTACGGACCGTCGGCGCGGCTGCTGGCTACCTCGATGTATACTGGCGACGCTACTTTCTACCTCCCTATCCCTGTTCGCTCTGGCTTCGGTAAGTCTTCAATTTTCTGGTAAGTGCATTACACGTACTGGCTTCGCTCTTTCGGGCTGGGCGGGTCGGGCTGGCTCACATGTTGCAACCCATGTTGACGCCTTATACCTCAGTCAGTTAGTTGTTTCCTCTTTACCCCCCCCGTCAGTTTCCTTGCACTCCCCCCCCCACCTGAACCTGTCCGGGTGCTGCCCCAGCAGGTGCGCTGTGAGGAAGCCGCCGTGGGAGCCGCCCACCGCACTCACGCGACTGGGGTCAACCAGGCCTGAGGGGGGGAGAGGGAGGAGGGAGGGGGGAAAAAGAAATTCCAAAGTGTGGTGTGATAATGATACAAGTTGGGGGAGGGGGGAGGGGGGATACGTCAAAAAACCACATACACAAACACCAAACAACTCCGTGAACCCTCTGACCCATCCCCGCCTCCCACACCCCTACATCCCTACCCGCACACAGAACACACACAACGCCAACCAACACCATCACCTGGTTTCTCCATCCCTTCCCCCATTACCCCCATTTTTTACCCCCATTACCCTTCCCTCCCTGCCTCTCACCCGCCTCCACCGCCGCCTGCACCGCCGCCATGCAATCCCCCACGTCCCTCCTCCCGATGGCCCCGGGCAGTGCCGCCAGCGCCGCCTGCCCGTACCCCGAACTGCCGCGGTAGTTGGGCGCCAGTACGACATACCCGAGTGCGGCCAGGTAGGCGTACGGCGGGAACCAGGAGAGGGTGACGGCGACATGGGGGCCGCCGTGGGGGAGCAGCACGGCAGGGAGGGGGCCTGGGAAGAGGGTGGGTGGGAGGGGTTACAGTGGTGGGGTTGTACAGCGTCATCAGACGTCGTGAGCTGGTCAGTGCAGACCGGGGAGGGGAAGGGAGGTGGTTAGGAAGGGGAACGGATACGAGACGTTTGCAATGTAACAGGATGAGAAAACTCCCCCCCCCTCACCCCCCCCTCACCCCGCCTGCTCCTGGGCGCCCACACGAGGCAGTCGAAGGGGTCACTGCCGCCCTCCCGGGGGATCACGGACAGCACCTGGGGGGGGGGGAGAAAGGGGGATGAGGGGGGCGGGGTGAGGGAAGGTGGAAGGAGGGGGGACAGACCCATGGGTCACTGGGTGCGTCGGATTCTGCGGGGGGCAACGTACGGCAACGCCCGTAGTACCACAACGCTGCAAAGTACGGCACACCCACACGGTCCCGCAAACACATTGTAGACCTTAGCAAAACACAACTGCCGTACATTATCGCAATGCACATACACATACCTGGTATTCAAGATCCTGTAACGCCTCCCGTACGACAACAGGCAGATCGCCGTACAGCGCCCCGGTTGTGGTGCCGCCACTGCCGCTGCCGCCGCTGATGACGTCAGCAGCAACAGCAGCAACTGAACTTCCAGCCGTCGCCGACACGCCCTCCGCCCTAGCAGCATCCCCAAGAGCAGCAGCAGCAGCGGCAGCAGCGGCGGCAGCAGGCGGGGGCGGCCCCCGCAGGCTGGTCACACCCGGACTGCCCACATCCAGCAGTCGCCAGCGGAGGGATTGCGGGCCGGCGGAGGGGCAGGTGAGGCGGGTGGGGTCGGACTGGGCAGGAGGGGGGCGGGAGGGGAGAAAAAATTAAATATGTGAAACAACGGGAAAAGAAGATCCCAAAGTGTTTAATGATGCTAGCAAACAAGCGGGAGGAGGGGAGGGTGCTAACGTAGGATGCGGGCGAGACCCATACACCTGCATCTTCTTGTGATTGCCTTCCATTGTCACTACATTTCCCCCCCACTTCCCTCCCCCCCCCTAACTTGTGGTCTCCTATGGTTTGGTATGGTCTTTGACCCCCCTCACCGGCATTCTCGCCACGTACACCTCCGGTGGCCTGTCAGGCGCCGCCCGGGTCGCCACCAACCACCCCCCGCCTGCACCCAGCAGCGTCCAGCTAGCCAGGGTGGTGGTGGTGCTGCTGCTGCTGGTGCTAGGAACAGGTGTGAGGGGGGTGGGAGGTGGCAGCGGAGAGGAGGGTGAGGGCGGGGGGGATGTGTCCACGGCTGCAACGGTGTTGACCGCACCCCACTGGGTGTTCAGCAGCAGCGTGTGGGGGCCTGGGGGGGGGCAGGGGGGAGGAGGGACGGGGAGGGGAGGGGAGAGAGTAAGTTGAGGGTTTTCTAGTGGGGCAACCCCAAAGGGGGAGAGTACTTCCCGTGCTGACACCATGACATGCGGCGGTCATGGGGGGCTGAGGCAGAGCGAACTATCGTACCGGTAGTTACCGGTAGTACGGTAGTAGGAAACCGGTACATGCAACCAATCGGACATACGCACCCACCCCCACCCCCACTCCCCGCCCCCAACCCCACCCTTACCTACGAACCCCTGCTCCGGTAGGTTGGCTGTGTAGAGGCCGGGGAAGGCGCCGCCCCCCGGCAGGTGACCCGCGGGTCGCTCCACCACCTCCACCAGCAGCTGAGGCTCCTCTCGGGCGGGGGCGCAGGACTGGGAATGGGGGGGGTGTCAAACACCATACCGTAGGGAATCACAGGTTAGGATCAGGGTTAGGGCAGAGCAAAGCAGGTTTGGACTGGGGATTTGGACTGGGAAGAGGGAGAGGGGGAAGGGGGGGTCAAAGACCATACCAAACCATAGGAGACCACAACTTAGGGCAAAGCAATGGGGATAGGAGTTGGCAGGGGAAAGGGGGGGAACATGGAAAGGGAGGGGGAGGAATGCAGTTACAGTTACGATCTGTACTCGCGCGCACAGGTTGTCCGTACCAGCCGGGACACGACAAAACACCCATGGGCCCCCTACTGCACACGTTGTACTACACATGGAGCCGTACCTCGGGTGACCAGTCCAGGCGGTACAAGCGTGCCGTACCCCCGTGGGTGCCTGTCGTACACAAACACACACGGGAGATGGCGGGGAGATGTCGTACGTAGATGGTTCTCCCAAGGGAGTTTGACCAAGCTTGCTCAACAGCTTCGGCTGGCTTCGGCAATCCATTTAGTCCAGGAGCTCACCTCCCCTCCTGGCCCCTCCCTCCGTCCCTCTCCCTTCCCCCCATCTCCCCCAGTAGCTACATGCCCCAGTACCTCCTCCCCCCCCTCCCCCCCTCCTCCCCCCCGCCTCACCCGTCTCCACCGCCGTCTGATGCGACAGGAACACCAGGTGGTCACCCCCGGGGGCGAACAGCGGGCTCAGGCAGCTGTCCAGGGAGGGGGCGAGACGCCGGGGGGAGCAGGAGGGGGAGAAGAGCAGGGACCTGCGGGGCGTACGACATACACAAAGGAGGTTGCGGGGGATTTGGGGGTGCAGCAGCAGAGCAGGAGCGGGGCGGGGTAAGGAAGGGGAAAGGGATTTTTGGGGGGAGAGGTGCTTGCAGGAGCAGCCGTGGGTGCCATGCGCGGAGGCACATCCCCCTTCTTAACCCCAGCCCGGCTCACCCATCCTTCCCCCGCCGTACAGCCATGCCGTACAAGTGAGCCGAGCGGTTGTAGCAAAACACAATGCCGAGCTTCCTGGTCGCCCCTCCCGCCGCCAGCCGGGGGAAGGAGGGCGGGGGGCGGTGCGGCCAGGCCACACACACCAGACTGCCCAACAGCACTCCGCCCTCGCCCTCGCCCGCCTCCACCCCCTCCTCCGGTACTGCAGGCACTGCCGGGATGGCTTCTCCGCCTGCTGGTGTTGCTGATGTTGCTGGTGTTGCTGGTACCGCTGCCGCTGCCCCCTCCGTAGGTCTGCAGGGACTGCTGCTGCTGCTGGGGCTGGTAGCTGTTTCCCCGGCGGCAGCGGCAGCGGCGGCAGCAGCGGCGGCGGCAGCAGCAGCAGCAGGAGGAGTGACGGTGGCGGCGGGAGGTGGGGGACCCCATGCGGCCTGCCCGAAGGAATGGTCCTCGGGCAGGCCGGGGACCTGGGGGAGAGGAGGTTGGGGTGTTGGGGTGTTGGGGTGTTGGACGGGGGGGTGTTGGGGAGGGGGGGAGAGGGGCAGGGAGACGAGGGGACTCCGTACATGAGCTACTGCAGGGCGACGGGACCGTGAAACCCGATAACAACAGGATCTAAAGCCCCCGCCCTTAACCACAGTCTCCCCCCTAACTCCCCGCCTGCAATCCCCTGCTTACCCCCCCCCCCACCTCACTCACTGCATGAGTGAGTCGGGATATGGGATTGGGACTCTAGTCGTTGCATTTATTATATAATTCCCCCCCCACCTCCCTCCCTCCCTTCCCCCTCCCAGTCCCCACCTTTACCACCCTCCTGCCGCTGATATCCAGTACGAACAGCCCCGGCGCCCGCCGCCCGGTGTGCTGCTCGCCCCAGTCCTCCGCGGCACCACCCACCCCACGCCAGGAGCGGGGCGCGGCGGCGTCGGGGGGCAGGGAGTCGGGGCCGCACCAGGCAGGGGTGCGCTCGGGGGAGGGGGTCTGGGGGAGGGGGGAAGAGGGGAAGGGGGAGGGGTTTGGACAGGGTAAGGATGGAAGGGGTTCGTGCCCAAACCGCCATGGCACAACACGCACCTCATACACACGCACGCACCTCCGCCACATACACCACCGCGCTCTCATCGGGGGCCCAGGCGGCTCCCGGGGCGAAGGTGCCGTCATTGTAGAGAGGGCCGTGCAGGGTCTTGGAGGAGGGAGGGAGGGGAGGGGAGGGAGGGGAGGGGGGAGGGAGGGAGGAGGGGGGAGGGAGGGAGGAGGGGAAGGGAGGTGGGGAGGGGGTAAAGAGGAGGGGGAAAACACCCAACCGTGTGACATGCAGGCTGCACCGTGATGGGTTGCAACCTCCATCCCGGGATGAAGAAGGGGTGTATGGGGGGGTAGCAACTTGCCGCACATGCATGGCTGCTGCACTTAGCTTTTATTTACCCCCCACCCCAACCCCCTAGTTGCTCCACTCCTTACTTACCCCCCCCCAAGCAATTGGTAAGTCTCTGGGTTGCGTGTTTTTAGGATAGTGTCTCCGAATGCGCTCACTGCATGAGTCGGGATTCGGGATTGGGACTCGTTGTTTCACTTATATAATTTTTTCCCCCTCCCCCCCTCCCCCCCTCCCCCACCTTGGGCACCGCCAGTTCCCCCGCCAGCCTGCCCCCCCGCCACCACTGCAGCAGCACCGGGCTGCCCTCGCCGCCCCCCTTCACCGCCACCAGCTGCTGCCGACCTGCGGGTGGGGTGGGGGGTGGGGGGTGGGGGGGAAACACCCGGGTTGGGGTTGGGGGGGGCAGTCTGCAGCACCCGCTGGGTCCGCTGTCCGCTGGACGACCAACAGTTCATCACCAAGACGGACGCGGTTTCGGTGCGGGCCACTACCGTAACCCGCCGTCTGTCTTTTGTCACTCCCTGCCGCCTCATTCCCCAATAAGTTTGCCCTTTTGTGGTTTATTTCACATGGTTTGGTCTAATTTGATCCCCCCCCCGCACCCGAGGGCGCCACGCTCATGAACTGGACGTCCCCGGACACCTCCTGGGCGAGGAGGGGGGGGGAGGAGATGGGGGAGGTGTGAGGACAAGGGCAAAGGGTGTATGAGGGTTGGCAGGAGCCCCTCACCCCACCTCATCCCAGCTCACCCCACCACCACCAATCCTCGACCCACCACCACCACCTCACCCCGCCCCTCATCAGTTTCCCCCTCTCCCCTCTTCTCCTCCCGCCCCACCTGCGGCAAGCCCACCACTGCCGCTGCCGTCCCCTCCTCCTCCCCCGCTGCTGCCCCCTCCCCCGCGCTCCCCCCCAGCAGCCCCGCAGTGATGGAGTAGCGGCGCTGGCTGTTGGAGGGCAGGTTGCGCTGCTGCAGCTGGACCTGTGGGGTGGGGGTTCAAAGACCATACCAAACCTTAGGAAATCAAAGGTTAGGGCAAAGCAATGGAGGGGGGAACGAGGGGGACGAGGGGAAGGTGGGGTGCATGTAGTCAACACCACAGAGCTGCTTTGACGACGACAGGCAGGGCAGGGGGAGCGAGCCAGGAATTTTTTTTAACAACGCACCAGGAGGCGAGGCGAGGCGAGGTGCGGTGCGGTGAGCTGCCTCCCGCCACTCACCGTCACACTGACACCGCCGCTCCCGGGGTCGGAGGCCGCAGCTGCAGCCCCCGCCCGCACCACTGCACTACTGACAATCGGTACGTCACTGAACGCCGCAAGGAGAGCCGCCTCCGAAACCATTCCCGTCGGCTGCTCAGAAGGGCCCGATGAGGGGGAGGGAGCGGTTGTGGCGGGCTTGAGGGTGGTTAGGACGTCGGTTAGGGCGACAGAGGCGTCTCCGAAAGCGGCGGTTGTGGCGGTTGTGGCTTTGCATGTGTGCAGTACGACGGTTGTGGATTTGCCGAGGGCGGCTTGTACGGCAGGGTTGTTGGCGGACGTTGTGGGCATCTTGGTAGCGGTTGACATTCTGTTGGGATCGAAAAGGGCGAAGCCATGTGGTCCGTGAATGCGGTGTTGGAAGTGGAAAGTCGTTGCCGTGAGTGGTTGAGGGAAAGCGTGGGAATCGGGAAAGAGGGGAGACGGGTGCGGTGCAGACGAGGTGTGGGTCTTGGGGGCATAAAGGGAGACTGGGGTGTGTGGGCAGGCCTGTCTGAGAGGGAACTGTATGAGGTGGAGAAGTGCAAGCCTTTTCCAGCCACGAATATGTGCACGGAAGCATGCGCTTTGAGCGAAAGGGTCATAGTTCTTATGTTACCAGTATGGTGATGGTGCTGATAGTGGCAATGAGGGCCCAATCACGTACCTCTGGTGAAATGCGGCAGACAGAGCGGGTGTTGCGAGACGTGGGTTGAGTGCCCGGGCTTGGTTGTTGGCAAGGTACATGCGAAATGCGGATGACGACCGGCTAAGTTGAGAGAAGTTCGTGTTTGCAGCGCTGAATGGTTGTAATGAAAGTGTCCTGAAAGGGATACGCTGCAATGGCAAGCTACCTACAGCACGTTTGGCTGTATGGAGCATACTTATCGGGCTATGGCTTAGCCTACAGCGCTATGCATCCAGTATTGACTACAGGACTCCACAAACCTAACAGACGGGCTTCGGAGCCAATAGCATCTATCGATTGGGACATGTTAGTATCCAGTCGCTTTCGATGCAGTATGACGCTGGTGAAAATTGCTTATAAAAGGTAGACAGAACTGGTTTCGTAATGACGGACAAAGGTTACCTACTAGCCACAGGCCACAGTAGACGACAAGCCCTTCAATTCTAAGTGGCCGGCCGTAGAGGCCATTAGGTCGAATGGTCCTGACTTAGCGCTAATGTTGTTGGCGGTTCCTTATCTCCTTCATGGGGTCCCCAATGCTGGAAGTCCGCGGCTCCTCGGTAGCAAGGTGAGCTGGCCCACATATTCTAAACTTCTACATGGCTGTGCTAGAACTTGTTGAGCACTGCCGTCACGAAAGTATAAGGCACATGGCATAACGTCGATGTACGCTGCCTTTTTACACTAAAGCACAGAATAACCATTGCACTTACAAACATTTCAATCGTCATGTTTACCTGTTCTGGCTGTGACGTGACCTTTGCCCTTACCTAGCTGGACATTCCGGCTGGATTCCTAGGCTGGAACGCTTCACTATACGCTCGTCCTTGCGAAGCTTGACATTTACGTTTGCCTTTACTCGCCCATTTAAATACATGCCTGCAGGACTATAAGTGTTGCAAATGCCAGAGAGGAAGCTTTTGGACTGGACGCCCATCCACTTTTATGCCGACAGGCACAGCAGCAGCAACTGCCACAGCAGCCTTTGCAGGTGGTGGGCGGCGGCTGCAAGGCCCTCAACACAGCCTACAGTGGGCCTCCGGAGTTCCAAGTAGCTCCTCTCAGCCTCGTGACATCACCCTGCGGCAGACCCAGCGGTAGCAGCAGCAGCAGCAGCAGCGTTGCTGGCGCCGCCGAGGGGTCATTTGCCTCTCGCCAGCCCTATCGTGCTAGCGACTCCTCCCTCGAACCACACCCTGCGTTGGGAGTAGCAACCGCCGCAGCCGCCCCTGCACCTCTCTCCACCCGGCAATGGCAACCGCCACGCGGCGCCCTAACTGCCGGGCCCCAGGCCAACACACCCGCCAGCCCCCAAGCACCCCAGCAGCAGCATCTATTGCTGCAATTACCGCAGGCGCAGGTGCTCCTGCAGGCTCCAAACCACCACCTGCATTACCACCTCCAGCAGCACCCGCAACGAGTTCCCTCACATCGCAGGACGTCGACAAGCAGTAGCAGCGGCGCTAGCTGCTATGGCGGGGGCGGGGGCGGAGCCGGGGGCGGGGGTGGAGTGGGAGCCGCAGCAGCGGCTGGGACCGCAACAGCAGTAGCCGGCCCCACCGCTCTCGCTCTGATGGCGGCGGGAGTGCCGTCCGTGTACGGCAGTTGGGCCTCCAGCACCGGCAGCAGCTGCAGCGGGGCGGGCAGTGCCAGCAGCAGCAGCGGCGGGGGCGGCAGCAGCAGTGGCAGCTGTAACAGCGGCAATAACAGCGGCGCTAGTAGCAGTAGAAGCGCCGTCAGCAGCAGCATCGCCACGACGGCGCCTGCCTGGCTGTCCATGGCTGGGAACCATGGGATGCATGTTGGCAGCAGCGGCGGCGGCGGGACGAGGTTGGGTGTCGGGATGTCTGGTAGCGACCCATGTAGCGAAACTGAGCAGCATCCGCTGCTGCAACGGAAGCTAACGGGGGCGACTGCGGCTCCAGATGACCCACGGGTCGCCCGCGCAGGTGGTACACCCGGCCTTGTCGGTGACGGCCTGGTTGCCGGAAGCGGAGATTCTTCTAGGCAGCTCGACCAGCAGCCGCATGGGCTTGCAGCGGGCACTCCCGACGGCAGTAGCAGCAGCGGCAGCGGCAGCAGCGGTCGCGGCTCTGCCAGCGATGTTGCTGGTAGTAACGTTAGTGCTAGTGCTAGTGCTGCTGCTGCTGCTTCTTCCGGCGTATCGCCTGCTGCTGGGGATGATGAGCTGCTGCTAGCAAGTCGGGTGGGTAGCGCTGGCGGCGCTGGCAGGGCCAGCTGCTCCCGAAGCGGTAGCAGACGCCGGCGCAAGCGGCGCCATTCCAGCAAGCGCCATGCTAACAGCAGCAGCGGCGGCGGTAGCGGCGGCGGTAGCAGTAGCAGCACCAGCTCCGCTCCTTCTGCCTCCGCCTCCACAGTGGTTACCCCGCGTGGCTCATTTGCGGCCTCCCATGCAGCCACTGCATCCGGCACCACCACCACCACCACCGCCACCACCCCAGCAGCCCCAACGCCCCCGTCCCGAGGCGGCTCCGCCGCTACCACGCCCCGGGGTCTGAGGTCGCGTCCGTCCCTGCCGCCCTCCCGAGGCGGCAGCAGCCCCAACAGCAGCCTCACTGCCGCTGCTGCTGCTGCTTCCTGCAGCTCGGCAGCAGCAGCGGCGGCAGCAGCAGCAGCCGGCGGATCTAGAGGCGGTGCGGCAGAAGCCGATGTCGCCGTGCGGCCTGCCACCGCACTCGCTGCCGCCACCGCTGCCGCCGCTTGCAGTTCCTGTCCTTCCCAGCTACTGCTGCGGCCACCCCCGCCCCCCCCCACTGGCAGCCCCCGCCCTGCAGCAGGAGGACTCCTCGCCGCCCCCGTCACCCTCCCCCCGCGGCACCACCGCCACTGCCGATCGCACCCCCACCGGCACCCCCCTGGACCTGGAGAGCCCATGCTCTCGTGGCCCGCTCCTCTCCCCCAGCAGCCACCCCCACCCTCACCACCCACCAGCTCAGAAGGGCCACACGCGGCCCTCCCTGGAGCCCCTGCCCCTCCCAACAGCAGCAGCAGCCACCCCTGTGCCCTCGCTATCCGTCTCCGCCTTCTCCCCGTCCTCCATCTCCTCAGCCTCCACCGCCCCTGGAGCCCCGAGCACCCCTCCCTCCGCCCCCTGCATGCCCCCCTACCTCCGCTCCACCGCCCTAGGCAGCGCCTGCACACCCTCACCAACCCGCCTCTCACAAACCACGCCGGCCGGCTTCCTGTCCTCCCTGTCGCCCCCGCCACCACCGTCACCGGGTTCGACAGCAGCGGAGAAGAACCCTCCGGCGGCGGCGGCAGCAGCGGCGGCGGCACTGCCCTTCCACCGTGATCCCCGGCCCTCCCCGCTCGCCCTCTCCGCACTGGCCTCGCAGCCCTCACAGCATGCGGTGGTGATGGGACCTGCATCTCCCGCCTACGCTCCTGCTCCCGCGCCTGCCTCCTCCTCCTCCATGAGCGCGGTGGGCCCCCCCAGCCGGGTGGTGGCGCACCTGCGGGACCAACACCAGCTGATGCAGCACCAAAGCAGCGGCACCAGCACCGGCACCGGCACCGGCAGCTACACTAACAGCATTGACGTCGTCAACAATACCGACGCCCGGAACTTCCACCCCAGCCCGAACCCGTACCAACAACCCCAACTGCCACAGCAACAACATCACCCTACCACCGCCACTGCTGCCACCGCCACCACCACAGCAGCAACAAGTAGTAGCAGCCCTAGCAAAAACAACAACAACAACGCCAGCAACGGCGCTGTCGTAGCAACGGCCAACCACCATACCATCCGTACGCTCTGTCCTCCCCCTGGGGTGCCGTATCTTATGATTGGCGGCTCGGCGGCGCCTTTCGCTCTTCCGCCGGGTTTCGGAGCGGGTAACGGTAACGGTGGCGGCGCGGCCAGCACTCGTCACCGTTCCGGTCGCCGCCATCAACACCAAAACCAGCATCATCGTCCCGCCAACGTTAATAGCAGCGGCTGCAACAACGGCAGTAGCAGCCCCTCTCGTCAACACGACCACCACTCACCGCAGCACAGCCACCACCACTCGACCATGGTGGCTAGCGGGATGCTGGGTGCCTCGCAGACGTCGCAGATGTTGTCGGGGGTGGTTGCTACCAGCTGTTGTACGGCGAGTCGTGAGGCCGGCAGCGGCGGCAGCGGTGGTGGTGGCGCTGATCCCGGGGAACACGTCCGGAAGGCGCAGGTGGGTTTGCCTCCCCGTTTGTATGCCCCTGTGTGGAGGGTGTGTGGAACATGGTCCGGAGCCGCGTTTGAAGCAGAGACGGAAGATGACGCAGCGGACAACGTTCCCTGTGGCGGAGAGCGTGTGTGATAGTCCATCTTGCAGCTATGCCGTGGCATGAAAACCCTTCCGCTTCCCCCGTCCCCTCGCTTCTTCTCTTTGATTGTCGCACAACATATTGGGTAATCTTCTTTCCCTTCCCCCCAGGAACGGCTGGAGGCTTACAGCCGGGCTCAGCGCGAGAAGGCTCGAGTGGCGGAGGCGGAGGAAGCTGCCAAGCGTCAGCGGCAGGTGGGGCGGTTGCATGCTGAGGTCGCTACCCCCTTCCCGCCTTCCCTCTTCTCACCCCTCTGAACCACCCCTATTGGACCCCGATTCCTTTCCTCCGCTTCCCTCTTCTCACCCCTCTCTGTCTGCCATCCTGCTGACATCACCCCGCCACACCCCTCGTTTCCACAGTCCATTGTGAATACCCGTATACACGTTGCCCCTCTATACATCTCTTTCCCCCCCGCGTTGTTCCCTCTTTCTTATCCCTCAGTCTGACGAGCGCCACCGCCAGGCCGCCCAGCGCGAGCGGCGACGTGTGGAGGTGTACGCGTTGAACAGCCTGCTGGCCCGATCCGAGGCGGCTCGCACGCAGCTGCTGGTGGCAGCCATGGAGAAGGAGAGGGAGAAGGAGGGGGTGGGGGAGAAGGAGGGGGGTAAGGGAGGGGAGAAGGAGGGGAAGGGGAGGGAGAGGGAGGAGGAGGGTGACAGCGGGGGCGAGGAGGAGGGGGAGGAGAGCGGGAGCGAGGAGGAGGAGGAGGAGAGTGAGGGTGAGGAGGGCGGGGGGCAGGGGAAAAGGGGTGGTAAGGGAAGAGGGGGGCAGGCAGGGGGTAAGGGGCAGCAAGGAGGGGCGTCTGTGTTGAGGCACGGTGTGTAGTTGTGTCCGGCGGGGTTGTTGAAAAACCCGCACGGTTTTGAACGAACGAGATTGAAGGTTTGGAAAGGAACGATGAACAAGGAACAAATGAACTTATGTGTGCGTAAGCACTAGGCATAGGAAGGTACGAGACAAGGCGTTCGTGATGAGGCTTGTGCAACGCGTGACCCGCAGCGGTTTTAAAACAGAGGGGTGGAACAGCGCTCAAGAGTGATAGCCCTTGTTGTGGTGATAGCCTCGAGTTGCTGACCTTGTGATATGTGGTCACATGGGGGCGGGCAACCGAGGGAAGCCGTTGGGGAGGTACGGGCTCATCGCCGCTGTGTTGGCGTGTCTGACGGGCCCTTTCATGAAGAGGTGTGGTTGACGACAGATGGGGTATGGCCCTGGTGCGGTGTTATGTGTAGTGCGCTTTTGCCGTCGTTCGTGCAAAACGATGTGTACGGCCCTGCCTTAGTGCAGTATGTGACTAAGTTTGGCACTTCTGATGACTTCAGAGTACGACATGTGTTACGTATGGAGCATCGAATCGGATTGCTTTTTCGCATATATACAAGGCATGGGCAGCAAGTGAATCAGGGCATAGACCGCAATGGGTTCGCGTTTCCTGTTCCGTATAATTCATGCAGCAGTACGATATACGACAATTATTGCCATTATGAGCTTCTAATTAATGATGCTTTCTGACTTTTTGCAGTATGCGGCTCGTGTGCTGTCGCTGTATTGTTGTGATTGCTATTGCCATTGTCGCTAGCTCTGTGTTGCTTAGCTTCGGTATATCGGTACGCCGTGTAACCTTGGTTAGTGCTGCGTCAGCTGTGTTAGCTTCAGTCCTGGCAATATGGGCTACTATTGGAATGTATGTAGGGGCCTAGGAAGGGCATTGCGGCTTCGTTACGGCGTCCTTGGGGTGTTCTCCTCGGGGTCCCAAGAGGGGGGTCTCAGGGGAGGGCTCAGGACTTCGGTCCGGGTTAGCGCGGGGGGCCCTACCTTGGCAGAAGCGAAGCAGCATGTGCGGTGGCTGACGTTGTTGGTGGCTATTGATTGACGCGAGGCACATCCTCTCCTTTGACTCCAGTCATGCATGAGGGAAGACGGTGCGTTATTATTATATTACTGATTACGTGCATGTCATGTTCGCCTCAGTGCACAAATGGGAGGCAGGGCCCGGTCGCTCCCGTAGAGGGCCGTACCGGATGCAGCAATCGTACATACAGGAGGATTCGGCGGGGGCTGCTAGGGGTCTCTTTCTTCCCGCTGGTTTCTTGTTTTGGTTTCCCGCCTTCCTGTCCTACGTCTGTAACACTCCACTTGCACAACGGAAATGAACAGAGGGTATATGGAGGGTATATGCCGGCCACCCAGTCCTTTACAAACGCAACTTGGGTACTCCTTGCTCGGCCGTCGCTACTGCCGACGTGGCACCCTGCTAGGTATTCATCCAAAGCTCCAACTTGACTTCTGTCATCCTCATTCCCCTCCCTCCCCCCTCCTTGCATCTTCCGTCTACTTTCAGCTCACTCACAATCCCGAGGACTCCCCCCAACCTGTAGTCCTTATCCTCCACTCCCCGCGCCAGCCTCTACTCCTCGCGCCCCGCCCTGTCCAGTCTTGTTCAGTCCCTCCCTACCTCTACCCCCTGCCAACCCTCCTCCTCCATCCCACCTCCCACCTCCCAGTTCATTCACAGCATGGCAACCTTCCCCCTTCCTCTTTCCGCCCTTCCGTGCTGCCTTCCTGTGCTGCCTTTCACACCCTTCAAAACCGCTTGATTTCCTTGGGCGGTCGGAAGGGCAGCCCCGGATGCGTCTCCGGCGAGGCGTCCTCCACCTCGCGCCACATCTTGACCGTCTTGTCGCCCTCCGCCGTAATCAGTCGGCTGCCGCTCGCGTCAAAGGCCATGTCGTACAGGGTGGCCTCGCTCTCCAGGGAGCCCGGCTGCACCTGCGTCTCGTCCTGCTGGAAGCAGTGGCCGCTGCGCCAGTCCCAAAACCATAGGCTGCCGTTGTCGCCGCCTGGGGGGGGGGGGGTGAGGAGTAGGGGGAAAAGGAGGGGGAAAGGGGAGGAGATAAAGAGGATCGGAAGGGACCCTAACGCTCATGGCCAGAAAAAAGGTTTTGTGGAGAGCGATGGCAGTTGGCAGGGAGGGGCGGAAGAGCAGCTAGGAGGCCCAGGCACCTACTCCAACAACCCCCCTCCCCAACACCACCCCATACACCCAGCCTCACATCCGACCATGCAACACCCCACCCCTCCCCCCCGCCTCCTGCATTGCTCCCTCCCTCTCTCCCACCCGTCGCAATGACGCCGTCCTGGTTTATCGCCATGGAGTTGATGATGGCGCGCTGCTGGCTGAGCATGTTGTGCAGGAAGTCCCCGTCCGGCAGCGCCCACTTCTTGATGTTCTCGGCGGAGGCGGACGCGAAGGCAAACTCCGACGGGTGCTGCGCCAGTGCGCGGATGGACTTCTTGTGGTGGGTGAGCACGGAGGAGGCGCGGCCGCGGCGCAGGTCCCACAGGCGGATGGTGGAGTCGTGACTGCCGCTGATGACCTGGCAGGGGGGAGGAGGGGGGAGGGTGATGGGAGATGGGGAAGGAGGAGGGTGGGGAAGCGGGGTTAGCGGAGGTACCGGTTAGCGGCTGTGCCCATCGTCTCCAACCCAGCCTGCAACCCCCCCCCCCCACTTCACACTTTGGAATTTCTTTTTTTCCCCCCACTTCACCTATGGTTTGGTGCGGTCCTTGGACCCCCCTTCCCCCCCTGCCCCTTCCCCCCCCCTGCCCCTTCCCCCATCTCCCCCCCGGCCCCACCTGCGGGTCCGCCGCCTGCGCCAGCAGCGAGCACACCGTCTGGTCGTGTCCCGCCAGCACCATGGCCTGCACCTTGCTGCGCATGTCCCACACGCGCACCACCGAGTCGCGCCCGCCAGTCATCAGCACGTCCAGCCCCGGGTGCAGCGCCAGGCAGTACACGCCGCTCAGGTGGCCGTGGTAGGAGCGGATCGCCTGGGGGGAGGGAGGGGGGAGAAGGAGAGGACCCAATGTGTTTTATGAGCAATGCGTGTGTAGTATTCGCAGGAGGGGAGAGGGCAGGGAAGGAGGACAGGAACCAAACGTTGGTTGAGGGGGGGCATATAGGGCATACGAGGTCTTCCTCCTCGTCTCCTCTCCCACTGACCCCCCTTTTGAACCATAAATAGCCCAATCCGGTGGCCACTTGGTGTCATATGTCCGGCATGCCACCCCCACCCCCACCCCATCAGCTTCCTTTATTTCACCCCGCCCCCCACCTTGTTTTGCTCCAGGTCCCAGCACTTGACCATCTTGTCCAGCCCGCAGCTGAACATGTAGGGGTGGCGGGCGGACACAGCAAGACCCGTCACCTGGGGGGGAGCAGGAGGGGGAGGAGGGGAGGCAGCAGGGGTTAGGAGAAGGGGCGCTAGCAGGCGAGGTGGGGGGATGCCAGGGGGGCGCGTGTGAGTTTCCAGCATTGCGTCCGACGACGCTTTGGGTAGCTGCAAGCAGAGAGAGAGGTTCTTCCGGAGGGGATGGGGAGCGAGTGTTGGTCCACCGAAAGTACGGGGTGGCTTGACTCTCCGAAAAGGGATGGGGAGGCACGTGCCACCTCCCACAAACCCACATCCCGACCCCCCTCCTCCTCCTGCATGGGAGCACCCTGCATGCTGTGACGGCCCCCTCCCTCCCCCACCGCAGCTACCCGGACACCGGTGCCCTCAGTCGCACCCTCTCCCTCCCCTTGCCCCTGCTGCTACCACTCCCCTGCCTCCTCCTGTCGGAATCTGGTATTGCTTCACTTACATTTCGTTCACCCCCCCCCCCCCGCCCTCCCCCGCCCCCCCCCCCCACCTGCTCGATGTGCCCTGTGAGTGTGAGTTTGAGCTGCCCCGAGGCCAGGTCCCAGATCTTGATGGTGCGGTCCGCGCTGCCCGTAGCGAACCACTCGTTACCCGGGTCGACCGCAACGCAGCGAACCCAGCTGGAAAGGGGGGCCAGGGAGGGAAGAGGGAGAGAGGGAGGGAAGAGGAAGGGAGAGTTCAGTCGCTCACGCCTGGTCCGGCACCCTCCCCACCGCCCCTCCACCCCACCCCGACCAGTCGCCCCTCCTCCCAGACCCCACAGCACGAACCACAAGTCCCCTCCTCCTCCTCCTCCTCCTCCTCACCCCAGGTGTCCTGAAATGACGCGGTACATCCTCCATGGCGCATGCCACACGGGTCGGGGCCATTTGCTCGCCAGCCGCCGCGACACCGCTGCGCTGCTGCTGCCGCCCTTGTCCGACAGCACCGCAGCAACCGCCCGCTGCTGAGCCGCCGCCGCCGCGTCCCCTGCAGCCGCACCCGCACTGCCGGGGGGCTGGTAGAGGACGAGCTGCCCGTCGGCACCCGCCTTGCTGCCTGCTCCTGCTGCTGAGGGTGCTGGGGGGATGTTGTCGATGAGCTTTGCGAGGCTGGAGCGCGACTCGGGGCGGGAGGCGGAGGCGGAGGGGGACTCCTCGGAGGAGGGGGCGGCACGGGCGCTGGGGCCTGGTGGGGAGAGGGAGGAGGGGGAGGGGGAGGGGGAAGAGGTGATGAGGGGTTGTACCGCATGGTAAAGTTGTGAGGCCGCACATACCCCTCCGGCATGTTACAGCACACCGATGTGCGTTCGAGCCGCATGGGGGAGTGACTCAACTCCGACCATGACCCCAGCGCGCACCCGCGCCGGCGCCCCCACCCCCACCCCTGCACAGCCCGTCACGCTTCCATGCCCACTACATGGCCGCCCCTAGTACCGTACATCCCCCACCCCCGGGAAGCCACCATCCGCAATCCCGCCCCTCTACCACCACCCCCACTACCTGCTGCTGCTGCTGCCGCAGGCCCCGGCGGCGGTGCTGCGGTGGCTTTGGGTGCCGGCTGCGGAGCTACCAGGTGTGCTACATGGGAGTACTCGTCCCGGAACTTGATGGACGCCTTGAGCAGTTGGCTGGGGGGAGGGGGGAGAACGAGGTTGGGATAGGTGGGGTGAAGAGAAAACAGCTTACGAACCGCATTATAAGGCTTCTCAGCACGATTCCGTGCGCAGCAATCAGCAGTTAGGGCCCTGAATTGCCCTGCATGACTTGACGGTCCCCGCAAGCATGCCGTCCCCCTGACAAACCATCACATCACGGCAAGATCCAGCAGTCAAATGGCTCTTAGATAGTGTTTCGGAGATTATTACAGCCCACTAAAAGTACAGGGGTCCCGATCCCATACAGACCTGCCCTCATCCAACGGCGTTGGCTGACCATAGTTGCTAACAAACAAGTCGTATGTACGTTTAAGTGATTGGAGGGTAAGAGCCTTCACAGTCTTCGTCTCCGCAGGGATGTCCGGCGCAAACGACTCTGGCACCTCCGCGGCGGCCATGGCTACTCTATTTCCTGCCTAGAGTAGGCTTTTTAAGTTCGGTACTATGAACTAATATCAGGTCATGGCGCGGATCCGAATAAAGGCAGATTTGTTTGGTTAAGCAACTTCACGAAGGTAAAGCAGTTTCCTAAAAAGGGCTATCGTTATTGAAACTGGATATACATGTATTGGTACCGTTTAGCGTATTGACCGGCCGTCTGCAGCTCTGCACAAGTGCACATGCAAAGTTGTACAGATAACTGCAGCCCCATCCCTGCTATCCGTTGGGCCATAGCATTCTCGCCCAAAGTTTGACAACCTGTATATGTTTCTTATAGACTGCCGTGACAGATACCTGGCCCAGGCTGGTAGTATCCAGAAATAGGATGCATGGTCACTAGCTAGGAAGCACGGCTCTCGACAACAAACACATGCAGCCAGATCACTTACAGCAGGCGCTGCCAGATGGCTGGGAGTGCGCATTGGATGAAGCTTCTGGCCACTGGTATTACTACAATCGCTCGACGGGGGTGACCTCCTGGACGCCGCCGGAGACGTGAGTATTAATTTCACACTGCGCTGATGTGGAGTGCTTGCAGCTACGCGACTTTATGGGCTGCTCTCGTTGCCCACCTGGGCTGAGCCCCAGCTGTCGCATCCTCATTCGATGGCTGCTTGCAAACCGACTAACCCCAGAGCATGCTATGCCCATAGATGCGCTTCTCTCCCGAAGCCCATCGCTGCGGTGCTGCAAACCGCAGCTGCGTCCACTCTTCCTGCCATCCTCTCCTTCCATGTCTCCTTGCGCCCCTAACACACAGGACTTCACATGCGGCCACCACCACCACCACCGGCAGTGCCGCTCCCCAGTCCGCCGCCCCGCCTGCGTCTGCCTCCGGCCAGCAACCCGCATCCCTCCGCGGCCCAGCCCCTGCAGCATCAGCGGATTCCGTTGCCCTGCTCCAGGCTGGGCGGCTAGGAGCGGCCGCTCCTGCGGCGGTGGCAGGAGGGGCGGGTCGTGCTGCGGTGGCTGCTGCAGGGCAGGCGGGGGGGCCGGCTGCCGCAGGACCCAGCAGCGGCACCCGTGGCAGCGGCGGTGGCGGCGGTTGGTACTACCGGTGGGTGGTGGGGGCGGGGATGAGCGGGCCCTGGGGCTGGGGATGCGAAGAGGGATGCTGGGGATGAGAAGAGGAGCGTGTGAGGTTGTTGGGTGAAGGGTGAATAGAGGCCGAGGTGCAGAGGAGCGGAGCGGGGGGGGGTGAGAGGCTGCGGGGCGGGGGGTGGTTGGGTAGCTGGCTGGGGTGGTGGCGGGGAGCGCTTGGGGCCGGGAGGGGGGAGGAGAGGTTTGGGGGGATGGAAGGGTGTGGGGACAGGAAGGCGGGGTTGGAATGACAGGGGGACAGGACTGTGCTGGGGTCACAGGGAGGGCGCGCCGTAACCCCCGGCCCCCCCTCGCCGTCCCGCCTCCTCCCAGGGATCGCTCCGGCCGGCTGCACGGCCCCTTCCACGTGGGCCAGCTGCGCGCCTGGCGCTCTTTCCTGCCCATGGACCTCACGCTCTGGTACGTGGAGCCCGGCAGCCAGCAGCAGCAGCAGGTGCAGCATCAGGAGCAACAGCAGCAGCAGGGAGGGGAAGGGCAGCTGGTTGAGGAGGATCAGGAGAAGCAGGTAGAGGAGGGGGTTGAGGAGGATCAGGAGCAGGCTGCTCAGCAGCGTCAGGGCTCGGAGCAGCGGCGAGGAGATGCGGGGGCAGTGGCAGCAGCTCCAGTGGCTCATGCTGGGGAGGTGGAGAGGCAGCAGCAGGAGCAGCGGCAGGGCTCGGGTGGTGGTGATGGGTTGGGTGGGGAGGACGATGGACGTGTGGAGGAAGCGCAGCAGCGCGGGTTGCAAGCGGCGGGTGGGGACAGAGCGGCAAGGGCGCTGGGAGAGGTGGAGGGACAAGGAGGGGGGCAGCAGCATGGGCAAGGTAGCGGCGGTGAGGAGGAGCAGGGGGCTGAGGCGGGGGTGGCTGGTGCCTCCGGCCAGCAAGGCGCAGCGGCAGCGGAGGATGAAGGTGGTGCTGGCGGCGATACAGTCCATCCGGCGGTTGACGGTGGTACGGCAAGTCCGGTAGCGCCGCATGCGTACGACAATGCTGGGGCCGCTGACCGTGTTGACGGGGCCAGGGAGTACGACAGCGGGGTTGATGACGCAGGCGAGCGGTCACCCAAGCGTCAGCGCACCGACGCCGAGACGACGGCGGAAGCGGAAACTGTCACCGTAAACGCAACGACGGCGGCAGCGGGCCCTTCCCCTCCTCTCTCTGCCGCGGCGGCGGCGGTGGCGGCAGCGGCTGCAGCCGCACGTCGTCGCCTTGAAGCCACCGTCCCCGACGTCCCGACCGCTCCCGCCACCGCCGCTTCAACGGCGGCACCGGCAGCTACCCCGGCAGAAGACGCAGAGGATGACGACGACGATGGCGAGCCGCCACGACCCATGGGTCCGTTCCTGCCTTCTGCTGAGGAAGCCGCGCAGGCGGCTGCCGCCGTGTCGCCCGCAGCTCCCGCAGTCTCGGCCTCCCCGCTTGCTGCAGACGCCAAGGTGGAGGAAGCTGTCTCAGCTGGGCTGCCGGGGGTAGAGCTCGCGGAGCTGCTGGGGGATGCTCCCCTGCTGGCAGACTGGCGCCGCCGCTTCCCGGGCGTCACGGCGGCGGCGGCGGCAGCTGCAAGCGCACACAACCGTACGGCATCGCACGGTGTCGCGCCGCCGGCGCCCGTACACGACCAGTGGCTGCGGGCCGTTGCGGCTGCCACCGCCGCCGCTCATGCGCATGCAGCACACCCCCAGCAGCAGTTCCACCCGGGGCACTACTACCCGCACCACCATGCCCACCACCATGCCCACAACCCCTACCCCTACCAATACCCAGGCTACCCCTACCCCTGCCCCTGCCCCTCCCAGCACCCTTACCCCTACCCCTACGGGCCCGGGAGCGCCGCTGCCGACGGCGGCGGTGCAGACACAGACCTGGGGGGCGGCGACGCCTCCGCCGCCTCATCCTCCGCCCCGCCGCCTCCTGCCCGCAGCCGCGAGGAGTCCATGCTGGAGTACGCGGCGGCGGTGCTGGCGGGCCTGCCGCCGGAGGATGAGGCCGTACAGCTGGCTCGGATGGCGGCGGCGGCGGGCAGGAGCCTGGCGGACGTGGTCAACTTTAGCTGGGGCGCCTCCGCCGCCGCGTCGGGAGCGGGAGCGGGGCCGGGTAATGGAGGAGGAGGAGGGGATGTGGCGGAGGCGCCGCTGGCACCAGTGAATGAGTACGGCGTGCCGACGGAGTATGTACGGGATCCGAGATCCGGGCGGCTGACGGCGGTTGGGGTGGCGGGCAGGGATGCGGCGCCGGCGGGAGGAGGAGGAGGAGCAGGGGGAGGGGCGCAGAGTACGGCAAAGGCGCTGTACGGCGAGTACGGCGGGTGGGTGGATCCGGAGCAGCTTGAGGCGGATCTGGCGCGAGCGAAGCGCTGGCGGCAGGAGCAGATGCCGCAGCTGTGGGCTCGGAAGCGGCTGAAGGAGCAGAAGGAGGCGAGGGCGAAGAAGGCGGCGGCGGGGGCGCGTACTGGAGGGGGGTGAAGGGCAAGATAACTATAAGGCGGGGATGGCGCTGGAACCAGGGATGACCGAGGGGATTTGCTGGGCTGAAGTTGGGATAGACGGGAAGAAGACGAGCGAAAGGTGTAGAGGGCGGTGATGAGGGCAACAGTATTTCTAGAGTTAGGCTGGGATGTCGAGGATAGTGGACTAGGAGGCTGTTGGGCAGTTAAAACATACCGGCACATGCATATGCTTGGTGCAACAATGACCAACTAAGTGCACATGCGGCAATCAAGGCCAGTTTAAGGCTCCTCTGTATGTAAGCCATATTTGTAGCAACCCGGGTGCCGTACTTGCCGGGTGTTGAATCCATTGTGGAACACCCAGGTGCAGATTTTACGACACCGGAACCAACGCCAAAACGTGTGGCTGGGCCTTGCAGAACGTCAATGTCAATTTCGCTCTAGCCCTCCCGTGTCTGCTGTTCATGCAGCCCCCCAGTAGCCGGGAAGTCCTCCGTTGGCAAGAGGTCTTCGACGGTGCGGGTATCAACCGCGTAATCCTTGCTGCACGTTATCCTTGTTAAATTGCAAGTAGGCAAACGTATTATCTGCACCTTTTGTGCAGGGAAGGCAAAGAGGATTGGGTATGCGTGGATGTTGCCGGTGAACCGTACGCATGCACTGTACAGCGAAGTCGGGCACTCGGGCTGCAAGCATAGGTATCCAGGACTATACACAGACATAAAGACTTGAAGGAGTATCTGCTTACATTGGTGCACTTCAATTCGGTTAAGGCTCGACTTTGGGGGTGTCAATAGCAACTGACGGAGTCCCTTCGGGTGTAGAGCTGTCCATGGACTAGGTAGCTTTAGGCACTTATACGCAAAATGAGTGATCAAGTGCTTGAGCAGATTAGCGAGGCGCAGGTGGACGAGGAGACGATACAGCCTGGAACGGTCTTCCTTCTAAAATGGCTTGCCGAGACTTGGGGAGAGACAGGAAAGGGCGTGGTCCAGCAGGTGGGTTGCTAAGTGCTTGCTGTTGTTTGCGTATGACCCGTCTGTCGTCCTCCATTTTTGACACACAACATCTCCTTGCAGTTCCTTGTCTTCTATGCGCTCATGCTGGTTGGCTTTCTCTTCCTGTACTTCATGATGCGGAGCACGGCGCAGTAAGTTCTGCTAATAGTGGGACGTTGAAGATCATATCAGGAGGTTCAGACCTTGTGTGCTTTGCTTGGTTGCAGACTACGAGAGATTCGTCGAAACATTGCCGAGACCCTCCGGGAGCAACGGAACCGTAAATTCGATGAGGTAAGGAACGGAGCTTAGGCATTCGCACGCCATGGCACCAGGCGGTCACAGGTGTACCATCTTCAATGTTGGCAGTACCCTGGCTTGGGACGACTCCATGATGATTTCTACATGTTACTTTCGGCGCTTAGTTACCGGCAATGCATCGCTCTGGGGTTTGCTAGCTGGTTAAGAGTATGGTCCCACGGGCCCTGACGGCCTAGTTGACTGCCGGTTTCAAGCTCATACGCACCAACCAGGGGCCGCAGCTTCAGCTACCCCCAAAGATGCTATTGTAGATCTTGTGTTCCTTGTCACAACCGTAACCTGGATTGCGCCCACATACGCCTCCTAGTCGGCCCTGGCTGAACAACCCTGCCACCTTCTCTCCCTTTCCCCTACCTGCTCACCCCAGGAGGCCTACCGTAACATGGCCGGCGGCGGCTACTTCTGAGCAGGTGGCGGAGCGCCGGGGTGCCTGGGTCGAGGAGCTGGGGAGCGAGGAGGTACTTTTGCACTAGGAATTAGCCCCCACGCTTTGGGGCGTCGGCCCGAGTCTAGGACGCGGAAGGGCTGCTACGGCAACAGAGGAAAACGAAAAACAGCACTGGACGGCTTATGAAGCACAGCAGCAAGCGGAGGAATAGCCCGAATACGGCATTGCTCGCGGGTCGGTTCCGAGGCGCGCGCCGGTAGAAAGGGATGTCTGTTGTGGTCCTGGTTTTCGTTAGGCAGTCAGCGCCAAAGGTATGGACGTGCCCCAGCAACGGGGCCGATCACGACCATGTCACGACCATTTGGGGCTGCTCTGCCAAATTTGGCGGGCCGCGGAAGGGCCATGCGCAAACGTGGGCGGGCCGGGGCACCTCTAGCCGGTGGTACGGATCGGTCGCGTGATCCATGTGACTGCTACTTGTAAGGTGTGGTGTGGTGTGGTGTGGTGAAAGGAGCTGGGTACAGGTGGCGGCTGGTGTTTGGGGCGAAGGGGGGTTCTATGGGTGCAGTACACGCATGCATATCCGTGGTTAGCCAGGGGATCTAGACCGCGGTTTAGGAACATGCTGCTTTGCTAAATTGGGGGTTCGTAATCCCTTCCTGGCTGCGATCTCAGCTATCATGTATCATAAATAGGACTATTCGCAGCATGGGTGGCGTAGAAAAGGTGCTGTACCTGGTGTTTCACTGCGATGCGATGAGGAGCGTCGAAGGGCTGGCAACATGTGTTGGCGTCTCTTCCCGCCGTATCAAGCACACAGTACAAGAAGAGCTCGAAAGGCGATGGCTTGGTGACGGGCGAACGCTTTACAGATGTACCGTATTGGCGCTGTCGATTCGTGGGGGTTGTGTTTTAGCATATTTTTTTCTTTTAACTGGCCTAGTTGTCCTGTTTGCCAAACTCGGTACGGCGTAAACGGTGGCAGGTTTGGACGTGTATGGGAGGCGTCGTGCCAAGGGTAACGGTATGACTGACGGGGTATCACAATCCATTTTAAATGAATGCTAACGAAAGCTTGCCCCCATGCAGCCCCATGCCGCTTTCGTGCTGCTGAACACCCGACCGGTGAACGTCATCCGTTACACTTGTTGTGACGCTTGGCGCCCATAGGAGCGCCCCCTATGCCCATGCCGTGGCGATTGCCGTACATCATCTTGTACTGAGTGGATGTGCCTTGGCGCGGCGGTGCCGCCTGCATAGACAGCGCTTCATCCCCTTTCGTTTTCATGCATTATTAGGACATACGTAAGCCACTGTTGGCCAGCAGCACTGCAGCATGTGGCCGCTTTTGTACACCGGCCTGGTGTTCTTTGGCTTTTATACAGCTTTCCGATGCCCTAGCTGCCTGAACTACATTAAGGTATACGCTAGTAGGAGGAAGGAAAGCTGCGTTTATCCAGTCACTGACGATGACATTCCTTGCAGGTCGATGCCAACTACTCGCTTGCCGCAGCTTGCTTTTTCCTGGGGCTTGGAGCAAGTACATTACGCTTTAAGCAGTTGATTGGCACACAGCTTGGACTAAGTAAGGGACATGTTCGTCAGGCCCTTTTGCGCATTGGCATGGTTCGTAACTGGTGTACCGGTACGGTGCTGCAGGGAACATCGCCTTTAGTTTCTGCATCGGAACATTCTTGTGGCCAGCGTTGGGCCTTACAGCGGCCGTCCTGGCCCTTCGGAACAGCCTGCCCTTCGCTATGGTGGTGGGCTTCGCAATCCTAGCAGCTTGCCCAGTCGGTAAGTGTGCATGCGGCTTGTGTTCCCCATGCCTTTCAGCGTACGGCACATGTTGCTTGAAAAACCATCACCTCTGCCCAGCCCTCAGTACCCAGTTTCCTTTCCTCCGTACATGCGACCCTCCCGCCCCGCCCCCTAACTTCGCCCACCTTTGGTTCACCCCTTCCCCCCTGCAACTCCCCTTGCCTCGCATTGCCTTCCTCTCAACCTACTTCCTCCTCCTGTCACGTATCGGTCGAGTCTCCCACCCCACACCTTCTGCCCTCTCTCCTCCTCCCTCCTCCCTGCTGCCCCCCAGGCGCCCCCATCAGCTCCCTCCACACCCACATCGCCGGCGGCTCCCTGGAGTGCTCCCTCCTCATGTCCCTCATCGCCGCCCCCTTTGCCCTCATCACCTTCCCCTACGCCTTCCGCCACTTCCTCCTGCTGCTGCTGGACCAGCCCTGCCCCTCGCCCTTCTCCTCCGGCTTCTCCCTCGTCTTCACCTTCTTCTCAAACGTCGTCTCCTCCATGTCCGCAACCTCTGCTGAGGCCGCAAAGTCATCCGAGGAGATCCGAAACCAGCTCACCGCCTCCCTGGACGTCCCCTCCTCCGTCTTCTCCGGGCTCTGGAACCAAGCCCTCTTTGGCGTCTGCCTGCCCCTAGCAGCCGGCGTGCTGCTTGCCGCCAAGCTCCCCTCACAGCGCCTGGCTGCCAAGCTGCGTGTCCGTGGACCCCAGCTTGCCGCGCTGCTGGTCGCCTACACAGCCGCTATTCAAACCGCAGGCAGCGCAGTGGCCGCAGGCCTGGCGGGCGGCGTGAAAGCGGTGGCCAGGAGCGAGGCGGTGGTGCCGCGGGTGGTGCTGGAGGGCGAGCAGCAGCAGCAGCAGCTGCCGCAGCTGGAGGGCGTGGATGTGATGTTGGTGGTGGTGGCGCTGCTGGTGGTGGTGGTGATGGTGGGGGCGCTGCACTGGGTGGCGCTGCTGCTGGGCTGGCTCATACCGGCGGGGGTGGGGTCGCCGGGCTGGACCTGCCGCACTGTCGCGTACCAGGTGGGGGAGAGGGAGGGGGTGCTGTTTCGTTCATGGGATCATGGCACATCGTTATGCAGGCCCGTGAAGACTCCTGACAACCACATCCCAGGGCTCCTGTCCCACCCCTCCTTCTCCTTCTTCCTTATCTCCCCTCCCCCCGCCCCCTCCTCCCACCAGGCCACCATGCGCAACCCGCTGCCCGGTCTGGCCCTGGCCACCGCCCTGTTCGGCAGCTCCCCCGCCTTCCCCCTCGTGGCGGCCCCCTGCGTGGCCTCGCTCACACTGCAGGCGGCCCTGGGCGCATGGACGGCGCTGTTGGGCTGGCTGCGGCCGCCCAAGCAGCCGGCAGGCCCCCCGGGGGCGGTGGCGGGCGGCGGAGGGGCGGCCGGCAGGGCATCCATGGTGAACTCGCAGAGGTCCATCCTTCGGCAGGTGGGGTGGAGGGGTAAAAAATTAAATATGTGAAACAACGAGTCCCAATCCCATATCCCGACTCATGCAGTGGAGGGGTGGGGTAGGGAGGAATAAAGCACGTGGGGAGCGGCTGGGGAAATGGGGTTTGGCTGGCTGGTTTGGATTGGCTGGCTGGATTGAGCATATGCGTAAATACATATGAGTAGTTGCGGACACATTTACCGGTTTTTATTCACCCACGACACACCGTGCGCAATGACACAACGTGCACAGCATCATGCGTTCCTGGTGAGTCTCCGTTTGGAAGGAGTCCTCCTGATCACTGTGTGTACCCCTGCTGACCGTGTCCGTTTCTGCATGGGCGCTGCAGCAAACCCTCTCTAGGTCCCACCGCAAGGAGCACTGAAGGCGCTGAGGAGCAAGGCGGCTTAAGACGAAGTGCAGCTGCATGCAACGCCCGCGAGTTTTACATGCGTCTGCATGTGTGAATGGACAGTCAGACGTGACATGAGTGTCATTGGCTTGGCTTGGCGGGGTTCCTACTTGACTTGCCAATTCTTATCATTGATGGGGCTGTTGTGAGTCGCGTGTTAGGGCTCTCCTCTTCGGTTCCATACCCACGTATGCGGATGGTTGCAACAAGCAACCTACACCAACGAAGTATTGTGATCCGCTAATTGTCCGGCACAGCCTGGAGGATCGTCCTTTTGTGGTATTCGTAGCAGACTGTTGTAACCCACCACCGGTTGTAACGGGCTTCCTATTTCGTGGCGTCGCAGAGTTCGGGTTATAACATTCCTGTAAGGGTGAGGCCTTGCAGACCATGTCGACATGCAGGTCCCTACCACCACCGGCTGTCCCGTCCCCGTTGTGCGGTGGGTCTACAGGATGATGCTTAATGGCTTTAATTGTTGTGCTTTGAAAGATGATGCGATTGTGTGTTAAAAAAATCTGGCTGCGAGTCGGAACGTACTGTGATTGCCGGAAGACGTGTGCAGTGTTCTCCTCCGTGGTGCTCGTGTACTTGGAGTTCGGCGGCTCTTCGTACTTTGAAGCCAGTGGCCCCTCCTGCACTGTTCGTTTTGCCTGCTCTCCAACTGAGTTTTTGTCGCGCGATGGTATTTTTGCTTGTTTGGGCACACTCTTGTCATGTGCCCAAACAAGAGTGTACCCAAAGGAAATGCCTTTAGAAGAGACCACTAGGTGCTCTTGTCAACTGCTTGCATGGGTTGCCATGCTTTTGTGCCATCGAATGGCGCTGGGAACGTGCGTGCATGTCAGGGCGTGCAACGGCTGAGGAACGGCTTGATTGAGGCAGTGCGTGCGTGTATTCGTGTGTGAATGCAGAGGTCGCCGAGCTATAACTTTCACCTGCATTTCCAACAACTCTGCGTGCGAATTGGGGTCTTTGGCGAGGATAGCTTGCGTGTGCGTGGGGGCTTAAACACGGTAATGAAGTGAGGTCCGCGCCATGGAAGGGCCATTCAATACTTGCCGTGACCGTGGGCATCGTCGGCAGGTTAGTCGTGGCGAACCATGCCTTTTCGAGGCAGTTACAGTAGGCAGGACTGAAAAGGTTCGTTATCAGAGTCTTTGGTTCCTGGTACCAGTTGTGTCCGTATAGATGCCATCAATACGGAAGCATCCTGAACGTTATGTTTTGCCGCAACATGGCCCCATTGTGCATTATAACTTTCCCATGACTGTTGATAACAGGTCAAGTCGCACAAGCGGCTATCGGCATCTTTTCATACCGTTAGGCGCGCGTGACAACGGTAAACGGAAGGCATAAAGGTAGCGCCAGTCATTGAATGCAGCTATTGAGCTGATTTAGTAGTACTAATCCTGGCGAAACGACTCTGGATCCTGGCTATAATCACAAGACGGCCAATCGCAGCTAGCATTACTGAGCTGTACGTCAACCGTCATCGCCTGCTTTGTCACCTACGATATTCGTATCAGCAAACTTCCACACGTACTGATGTGGTTCATGCTGTGTAGCCAACTGTTGTTTTGCTGCAGCACTCAGCTGACGTTTGTCGCTAATTATAATGCGACGTGTGACAGACTTTAGAGCCTTTTTCGAAGCACTCATACTGCATAAAGCAGCTTTGTGTTAGGAACTCCGAAGTGTTATGGTTTGTTACTGGCAGCCAAGGACAGGCGAGGTTCTCGGCGTGTAGAACGAGGCGAAAAGGAGGCTAGCCCAAGAACGACAATGTCACGGGACATAGTAAGTGACTAGATAGAAGCGAGCAAGCTTGCAGTATGCCCCTTTGGCGAAAAGAAGGGGCGCCATGAGCCTCGGTCGACTTGAATGTATATGCCTCGCCGCAGGCCAGGGAAAATCGGTTGGTGAAATCAGTCTCAAAGCTTTATCCACTCCTGGAGCTGGAATGTGAAGGCAAGCGTGCAACACTCATTGGCGGTAAGCTGGAACGCTGCATGGCGTGTGTACATCTGTGGAGTGCAGCCAAGCGGCTGCCTTCCTTGGGAGCTCCCTAGGAGCCCTAGCCCCCGAGTCACAGCTTCTGGCGGCGGCTGGGATGGGGATAGGATCCGAAGGGGATTCCTTCCGGGTGCTCACACGTGCCCGAACAGTGACAACACGTCAGCCCTGTCGTGGGAAAAGGACGGGGCTAAATGAGAGCTGAAGCTACCCGGGGGCCGTTCGTAAAGGCATCGCATCTTCCTTGTTCCGTCAGCCCCTCACTTTGCAGCATACCGCACACCCTGCGCACGTCCTCGGCTCCCAAATCGTTCCTTTCCACCACCCCCCTCCTGCCGTCCCAGCCTCCCTTAGCATGCGATATCCACACTAGTTTGCATTCCCTGGCCCCAACCTGCCTCCGCCCCACCCCCGCCTCCGCCCTACCCCGCCGTCAGGTCATGAGGACAACATCGACAGCATCAACGTGCTGGCGGAGGGGCAGGTGCTGCTCATCAGCGAGTGGGCGCTGGAGCACTGCCTGCGCCTGCCCGAGAGCAGCTCCCGCAGCGCCGCGCAGGAGCGGCAGCTGACGCTGGAGAGTGTGCATGTGGTGGCGTACGGCAGCCAGCATGTGGCCAAGGTGGGTAACAAATAAGGAAACTGACGAACTGAATGACGAGGCTTCACCATATGGGTTGCTGATTGAGCCGGAGATGGGTGGGGGCCTGGAGAGAGGTGCAACTGTAGTTGACTAGAAGTGACTACGGTAGTGACGAGCAGCAGTAGAGTCACTGGTCAAAGATGGGTGGGAAAAGAGGAACCATACAAGCTGGGACAGAGCCGGGCGGGCGGGATAGACAGGAAGGACTACCCATGAGACCGGAAAGGGCTCCACACCATGGGTTGCAGAAGGTGGGTGGCAACCGGGGCGTACAGGCGTGTCGAGTACCTTCCTCGTCCTCCTCGTTCCCCCTCCCCCCGCATGCAGACCCCGCTGCTGCAGTGGTGTCGCGCCATGTGCAAGGAGGCGGGTGTGCAGCGGCTGCGCCCAGGCACCCCGCTGCTGGTATTCTGGTGGGACGTGCAGCAGCAGCAGGACAAGCCGCACGCGCGCGGCAAGACCTGGTGGCCCCTGTCGTACGAGCCCAGGCACCCTGAGCACGGCGTCTGGTTCTCAGCGCGGGTGGAGCGGTACGACCCCCGGCGCTGCACGCTACATGTGGGTATATGTGCCGGTAGCGGTAGCGGCCTAGCGGGTAGCCCCTTTTGGGTTTTATTATGTGGGGGGGTATATGGGTTTTAATGGGGCTTTCAGAGTACCTTCTTGTTGTGGGCACCCGTCGGGCGCGGACGGGTTTCGAGGGCTGCTCCTTTTGAGAGCTGTTTGTGAGGTTTGTGAAGTGGTTAAGAGTCGAGTCGCGACCCTGCGCAACCTGCCTGCTCCCCACCCCACAGATCAAGTACGACTACAACCACCCCGACCCGCTGGAAGACGGGGAGCTGCTGCTGCCGCTCAATTACGTGCACTTTGGGGACTCGCCGCCCCCGCCGGGCGGCACCGCGCAGGTGCTTCCCCCGCCCTGGAAGCCCCCCGCGTGTGCCCCGCAGCCCCGACCTGCGCCCGCTTCGGCAGGGGACCAGCAGCAGGAGCAGCAACAGGAGCGAGCAAAGAAGCAGCGGAGGGAAGAGCAACCAAGGCAGCAGCAAAAGGAACAAACGACCGGCCAACAGGCGTCACACCAGCAGCAGAAGCCGCAGCCAGGATCATCTGCGGCAGCAGCGCAACCAGCGCCTGCTGCTGCTGCTGCCGCTGCTGCTGCTGCTGCTGCTACGAAACCTAAGCTCGTGAAACCAGGGGCTGCTGCAGCTGCTGCAACCGGCCCTGCTGCTGCCGGCACCAAGCGAGCCGCCCCGGAGTCCCCTGCAGCCCCAACTGGGGTGGTGCGGCAGGCAGGGAGCGGCAGCACGAGTGGAGAGGACGCCAAGCTGCCCAGGTGAGCTGGAGGTGGGTGAATGGCCGGGCGGGTGGGCGGGCTTCTGTAATTGCGTCAGCAGTCATGCTGGCCTCTGTACCGCCATCCATGCCGTCCTGACGATGCGTGGGTTTGGCACAGATACCTCTTCCATGCTGCTGCTGCCCCCCCCCCTCCGGTACTGCAGTGCGAAGCGCGCCAAGACCGCTGACAGCCAGCCCACCAGGAAGGCCCAGGATGCTCCCGCCAAGCCAGGCTCTGCTGCGAAGTCGCTGGGAGGACAGCAGCAGCAGGAGCAGCGGTCAGGGCCACAGCAGCAGCCTCCACAGCAGCAGCAACAGCAGCAGCGGGCAGCTAAGCAGTCCGCCAGCGGTGCTGCTGCTGCTGCCTCCAAGGCATCACCTGCTGCCGGCACGGCGCCTCCGCCTGTTGCTGCTGCTGGCGCTGCTGGCGCTGCTGCTGCTGCTGCTAGGAAGACGGTGCCCGCTGCTGCTGTGAGCCTGCCGGCAGCTGAGGCTGAGGGCGCACCCACTGCACCCAAGGCAGCTGCACACAACACCCAGGAACCGGCGCGGAAGCAGCAGCAGCAGGCGTCCACGACTGCAAAGACGCAACCCTCGGCCCCGTCATCAGCAGCAGCAGCAGGAGGAGGAGGCGGAGGCACGCAGGAGGACCAACAGCAGCAGCCAGCCGCCAAGCCGCCCAAGCCGCCCCCAGCCCAACCACCCACCAGGCCCCAAGGCAAGCCACCCGCGGCAGCAACAGCAGCCACAGCGGCTGCAGCTGCAGCGCCTAAAGCAGCAACAGCAGCAGCACCCTCCTCGTCCGCCCCGGCAGCAGGTGATGCGGCCAAGGCAAAGGCAGCCAAGAAGCCCTCCCAACCGGGCAAGCCACGCGCAGCTACGGATGCGGGCGCCCCGGCTGCAGCTGCTGCGGCTGCTGGTTCCAAGTCCCGGCCTAGCTCTGAGCCGGCTCCGCAAGCAGCAGCAACTGGAGCAGCCGCAGCCAAGGTACGGCCGGAGGCAGGTGGTGGTGGTGGTGGTGGTGGTGCAGCAGCAGCCCCTCCGGCTGCAGCTGGTGCCGCTACCTCCGCCACCACCACCACCTCAGCAGCAGCAGCCGGTGCCCCCAAGCGGAAGCGCAGTAGCAATCAGGGCGGGGGAGGAGGAGGAGGAGGCAGCAGCCGCTCGCCCTCACCCTCCACAGCTTCTCTGCCGCTATCCCACCCGCCGCCATCCAAGACGGCCTCTGCAGGCAAGCCGCCGCAGCAGCCGTCAAAGCAGCGCGCAGCCGCTGCCGACCGCCAGTCGTCGCAGCAGCTGCGAGATGAGGATAAAGATGCCGGTACTGGCGATGGTGGTGGTGCGGGGCCAAGCAAGAGTGTGCGCCGCGGCAGCGACTCTGCAGGGGCCGGGCCCAGCGGCGGCCACCCGGGCGCCAGGGGGGGAGTCACCACGGGCGGTACGGCAGGGGGCGGTACGGCAGGGGGCGACCCGCAGCACGGGGCGCTGTTGGAACCGGACCTCAGCCTGGGCCCCAGCAGCCGCATCCGCTGGCCGGGACAGGGGCGTGTGGCGCCGCGGAAGGTGGGGAGGAGTGTGTGGTGTTGTGGTGTTGCGTGCGGCGTGAGCGACCCGTGGGTCCATGAGGACGGGCTTTTCTGTAGGTCAACGTGGAAAGGGTGCGTATCACTCCTCTGCTCCGGTGTTGCTACCGTAGTAAAGGCACAGCCCGGTGGACCCCATGTTCACGAGTCCCTGGTGTTCCCCGCCCGACCTGGTGTTCCTGCCACCTCCTCCTACCGCAGGTGGTGGAGCTCGCGGCTCGGCTGGCCTGCAGGCGCGCAGTCTACCCGCTGGCAAACCCGCTGTGCCACGGGCATGCCAAGGCGCAGGAGGCGAGGGCGGCTGCGGCGGCTGTCAGGAGGGAGGCAGCGGCTGGTATTCCTGCTGCTGCTGCGGCGGCGGCGGTGCCAGCGGGGAATGATGGTGGTGGTGATGGTGGTGGTGGTGGTGCTGCTGCTGCCGAGGAGGCTGTGGAGGCGGTCCCCGTGCAGCTGCAGCCTCCGCCGCCCCTGGGGGACAGCGACGATGAGGAGCATCTGCAGGTGCGGAGACGGAGGGAAAAGAGGTGATCATGGGGGTAATTGGCGAGGAGGGCGCGTCACAAACCTGCTCTCTGGAACCATCTTCTCCACCTTCCCTCCTCCCTTTCCCCTCCTCGCCTCTGTCCCACCCCCACCCGCCCGCAGCACTTCCTATCCGCCCAGCGACCGCAAGCCTCCCCGCCGCCCCACGCCACCACACCAGCCACCACAGCTGCCGCCGGCACCTGCAGCGCTCCTCAGCTCGGTCAGCCACTGCCGCCAGCAACAGCGGTGGTGGTTGCACCTGCTGCAGCGGCGGCGGAGACCTCGGCAACGGCAACTGGAGCCGCCGCAGCTGCCGGAGCTGAGCATCCCGCCACCACCGCTGCTATGGAGGTGGAGGCAGCCGGCCAGCCAGGTGCTGTCGAGCACCCAGCCGCCACCGCTGCTGCTGCTGCTGTCGCTCCGGAACCCCAAGAACCCGCGGATCATGTTGATGCCATGCTCACAGACGCCCCCTCGGCACCTCCCACACCCGACACCGTCCCCCCGGCTGCCGCCGACAACGCCGCAACCAACGCCACTGGTGCTGAGGCCGCGGCTGGTGCCACGTCCGCTGCCCCTGCTACGCCGCCTCCTCCTGCTGCTGCGGATGCGTCGCCTCCTGCTGCTGCTGCTGCTGCTGCTGCTGCTGCTGTGGATGCTGCTCCCGCCCCCACGCTGGCTGGGTCGTTGCGGGCGCTCCGAGGGGCGCTGCAGGAGCTGGCCTCCTCCCCCGGGCTGGTACGGCAGCCGCTGCACGCCTCCCCAGGACTGAAGGAGGGAGGGGAGGCGGCGGAGGGGCAGGCCGCTGCGGCTGCGGCTCTAGACTTGATGGAGGTGGAGGTGGAGAGGGCCGAGGTGGAGGAGGTGGGAGTGGGGCCGGAGAAGGGCATGCAGCAGCACCAGCAGGAGCTGGTGACTTCCCGGCTGACGTCATTCAAGGTGTGCACCGCAGCCGCTGCTGATGCCGCTGTTGATGCTGCTGCTACGGCTGCTGCTGCGATTGCAACCGGAGGCGTGGGAGTCGATCAGCAGGAGCAGACGCAGGAGCAGGAGCCCGCTGCTGCTACTGCTGCTGCAGGCACTGGCGCTACAGTAATGGCGGCGGCGACAGGGGAGGTGCGGCAGGGGTTTGTGGATGACGATTGTGACGAGTTCGGTTTCTTCGACAGTGGGGACTACCGCATCGTGTTGCCGCCGCCGGAGCGGCTGGCGGCCTATGAGGCCCTGGCGCGGGAGGCACAGCAGGAGGTGGGGCGGGCGGCAGGAGCGGGGGCGGCAGGAGTGCTGCCGGTAGCGGAGCAGGCTGGGCGGCAGGAGGCGGCTTGAGTTGGAATGTTGGGAGGGAGGCGATGGCGACGGGGGCAGAATTGATGGGGGTGAATGGGAGTGTGTAATCGTCATGCTGTGTAAGTATCACTCACCCACTCGGCCACTCCGGGTCCGGTGCATGTAATGGCTCACAGGCGTGGAACACTGGGGCCGACGGCTCATGTGTGCACCACATGTCAGTTGCAGTACGGAATTTCACCTGCATGGTTGCCCCCCCGCCTCCCATGAAACAAACAACGGCAGTTGGGGTGCGGCTCGCAGTGTATCAGCTAATGGCAGCACTGTGATTTTTGTTTCAAATTACCGGTAGATGGCATGGCGTTGGCTCAAGGAATGACGCCTGGGGAAGACTATGGTGTTGGTGCACCAGGCGAAAGGCTTTCAATGGTAAACGCCTAGGTCCCGTGCAGTTGATCCGCACGGCATGGCATGCAGTACTGTACACCCGTACTAGGCAATCTACTGATTTCCTTACCAAAGTTGAATGACTTGGTAAGGGCCAATCCTTTCTGACACGGCTGATTGACACGGCTGAAATTACACGGCCTAATTCTCTAGGTTGGCCTTTGTCATTGGGGTGTGCTTCCTACCCTTTGGCTCTTTGAGTGAATTATATTGTCTTATTTTGCTAAGGGCTCACGCTAGCGCCGATAGCCGAGGCGCAGAAGTTTAGGCAGGCGTTTAAAGCGGCAGCACTATGGAGCCACCGGCCACAGAACCCCGCGGCGGTCGGCGCTTTCCACTTTTACGAGGAGTGCGTAGAGGACTCAAAGCAGCATGCCTTTGGACACTAGGGCTTCGTCGTGGGCGGCCAGCATCTGGGTCGGGCAACAGGCGTGGGCGCTGCCGGAGAGCTGCACCACCTCTGGCATCGCTGTCAGCTGCAATGTTGGAGCCAAACGGCATGATTGAAATGGGTGATAGCGCGTAAGTTAGTCAGCCTAAGGATAAGAAGCTTAGCCCAACGCTTCCTTGCCGTCGGCTTTGGCTGTGATGCTTGTTGCTAACCCATATGCATGTTTTACACCTTCAATTTGCATAAACAGGTCCTATGCGCCATCTAGCAGAGAGTCACAGGCCTTGTCAGCTCTACAGTTTGCGGACGGCCGCAGCTTTGGAAACGGCTTCCCGCTCGTTCTTCGACCTCCTACGCAATTCGCAACCTCTCAGCCGGAGGGCGCAGAGTTAGGCGGCCAAGATAGTGGACCATGGACGCACTATCATGGACAACACTATAGCAAAAGCTGTTGCTGTGGCGCTGAGCACTGCAACACCTGCTCAGCAACGCGCAGCGGTCGGAACTCGCAGCACCCAGATCACTCCGTCCAGCACCTGCTTGCAGTAGGCTCGCGACAATGGGGCAACTCTGGCAGCTGGTGGGATGGCCGCAGCCTTTTGCGAGTCAAGATTTACGACTTTGCCATCTACGCAAACCCAGTCGGGTCTGCGGCGGCAACCGCGGTGGCCGCCCTGGCGGCATCCCGAGCATCCATCGACAACAACAGCACCGGTTCCGGTTGGAGCCCCGCGGATGCGCTGGTTCCCTCCAGCTGCCCGGTGGACGTCTCCCTCACCATCCGCGCCTGCCGCAACCTGCCGCTGCCGCTGCTGCGGCAGGAGTTCGAGCGCATCTTGCTGCGCAGACACCAGATGGTGAGGTGGGGGCGCGGGGGTTGCTTAGGGGGCGCGCCAACGGCAACCCAGATGGGGACCACACACCCCTCCCTTTCCTTCCTACCCGACAAATCTTGTCCCCCTCCCTTGTCGACAACCCCCCTTCCCCATTTCCCAGGCGGGCGGCCGAGCGGACGATCCCGCCCTGCAGGAGCTCCTGTCGTACTTCTCACGCGACAAGCTGCCGTACCATGTGCTCACCTCCTCCCCCTCCTCCTCGTCAGCAGCAACCCCTGCCTCCGTCTCATCGCTGGCATCAAGCCACCCGGCTGATTATGTGGCCGGGGCAGCAGGGGGAGGGGCGGGGGCGGTGTTGGGTGCGGGCGAGTGCGAGGCGGGTGGGTTGCCCGGGGGCGGCGGGGACGCGGTGCGGAAGGGCGCAGCAATCACCTTCAGCAGGAGGTGGGTGCGGGGGGGGGGAGGGAGGGAGGGGGGTTTGCGGGCAGTGTGGGTGAGGAGACTGCGGTCCAGCTATGCATTGCAGGTAAAGGGTTTGGCCATGGGGGTAAAAAATATATTTAATAAATGCAAACAACTAGAGTCCCAATCCCAGAGCCCGACTCATGCAGTGAGTGCATTAGGAGGGCCATGGGGTAGGCAACAGATGGCATGCGTGTTGCAATCACCCCGGCCATAGCACCCCTGTCCCCACTCCCCCCCTCCCCCTCCTCCCCCCCTCCCTCAGCTCCGGGGGCCACCTGGTCACCTGCGCGGGGGGCCAGGTGCTGGGTGCGGTCCGCTCCCCGCCGCTGGCCGAGGCGCTGCTGGGACTGTACCTGGGCAGGGAGCCCGTCAGCAAGAGGGCCAAGGTGGGTAAACAACGTAAAATAGGGAAACTGACGAGCAACTAATGAGCTGTGTGACAAGGGGGGAGGTAGGAGAGAGAGGGAGGGGTAGAGAGAGGTAGAGAGGGAAACTTGAAGGAACGTAGCATGAGACTTGAGGCTATTCCCACTGCGGCCTTCCCTCCTTGGTCTGCTTGTGCCCTTCGCCCCCGCACTACTTCCTCCTTCCACCTCCTACCCGGACCACCCCTCCTCCTCACCCACCTCCCTCCTCTCCATCTCTCTCTATTTCCCCTGCCCCCTCCAGGCGGCCGCCGGGGCAGCGCTTCTGGATCTGGCTGCGACGGAGGGCACAGCAGCAGCAACGGAGGCAGCAGCGGGGACTTTTGGAACCGCGGGGCTGTCCGCCGTGCTGGTGAGGGAGGAGGAGGGCGGGGGGGCGGCGGGAGCAACCCGCCACGCCACTGTCCCCCCGCTGTCCGCCGCCTGCCTGCCCCGCCTGCCGCGCTACCGCTACCGGGCGCAGCAGGGCGAGCGGGTGCTGTGTGCCCCGGGGGCGGTCCCGGGGGACATCAGTGCTTGCGTGGTGGAGCTGACGTGAGGGGCGGGGAGGGGGGAAAATGCAGGGGGAAGGGCAATTCCTCCCCGTTATAGCGGTGGCAGGGAGGGGGGTGCATGCGCAGGGGTGCTGGGGCGGAGAAGCATGCATGTGTGCGTGCATGCGTGCATGCATGTGCGCAGCGGATGAAATGGGTGATACGAGGATGCGAGGTTCCTGCAGGGACGAATTGGGTCGGCTGTCGATATCGGTGAGAAGAGGTCAGATGCAGGCGGGATGGGAGGGGTTGCTTGCGAGGGAAGTGCTGTTGGTCTTGAATGAGGCAGCCATCTGTTGGGAAGTTTACATGTCGGGTGATGATGTTGCTTCTGTTTTCGTTTTCAGTGCGGCCTTATATTTCCTTTGTTACAGCCGCCTTGTACGAGTATTCAGGCATGTCTACGTATGTCTAGGTATTGTACGAGAGTTTGGGGTTGCAGCTAGCCCTTGCTGTTTTGCTGCTGAGAGAGGGCAGCTGTTCCTGCCTTTTCTCTAACAAGGTATCGTATGTATCGGCAACACACATTATTTGGGCTTTCAATGCTTTCCAGATGGGTGTACAGTATACGATGGACGGCTTAAGGTAAAGACGCAGTTGGTTGCGGCAAAGGTAAAGGAGCGAGGAGTCAGGATTAGGTTATCGTTGTGCGGTGTGTTGTACACTTTCGGGTCAGATCCTTCCTGCTCCCTGCTTCCTGTTCGTATCCGATTCGATCACCACGTTGATCGCCAAGTTGCAATGAGATGTGAGGAGGGAAGAGAGCTTGTTTGTTGGCTTTGGCCTAAGGGCCTAAAGCGAAGATAGGTACCACACCGCTGCTGAGCTACCAGACAGCTGCTGAGCTGTTGTTGCAGTGCAGCGCAGGAGCCTGCATGTATACTGGTATGTTAAGGAGGGTCGTATGTATCGTGCTACCATGTGGGATGTGGGAGGCATATCACAAGACCGTAGGGCGTGATGGAGACGTTTGTCAGATGCAGGCACGGCAGATCAAATGGGGAGGGAGGCGGTTCCGGTACTGGTCCCCTTACCATGGGATTGGGACTTTAGTTGTTTGCATTTCTTATACAATTGTGAATTGTCCCCTTACCCTGCTGTGACGTGTGCCGGTATATGCATGTCTTGGCGGCATGGCACGTAGGAGGGCTCTGGGACGTGCTCATACGTCCCGGGGGGGGGGGGCCCTGAAGGGGGCTAACAAGGGGAGTGTGCGAGTAAGCGTGTGCGCGTATGTGTGTTTAGGAAACTGGCCGCGAGTTGGAAGCGTAGTGTCGGATGTGGTTCCGCTTGTGAGCTGGGGGGTGTTGTGGTTGGGGGGTTGCCGTACAAACACTGGAGTGAAGTTTGCCGCAGTAAAACGTGCCGTAGTGATGTGTGCTGCAATGCCGGGATGAGTTTTGCCGTGAAGGGCCGCGCCGTGCTGCTGTTGACATCATCATAAAGACATCCTAGCCGCAGCGGCAGTAGTGGTTTAGTGGTGTGTTGGTTTGCACACGGTGCGCATAATGCGTGGCAGTTGTCATGTGGTGCCGTGCCCAGGGACGGCAAAAAGGTATGTGTATGTACATATGTTGTTGACCAGTCGCCTTTTGGTTCCCGGTGATAGGTCCGTGGTTCCCCCGGGTATTCCAGGTCGTGTATTTCGGGTTGTCAAGCGTGCAAGAGCTGGATGGCACTTCAATAAGGCTTTGGTATTACTTTAGCTGGTAGCATTTGACTTTAATAATGTTTGTTACATATGACATATGTTTTGCTACGTTGCATGTAGGGCGCTTGTTTTCCGATTGCAGCATGTGGGTTAATGCCGCATGTCCGCCAGCAGGACTTGCCAACATGCCTGGGAGCGGCGCCGGCCAGGTTGTGTAAGGTTAATTACCCTACCTCGGTGCTACCGGTATACCCGTGGCCACGTGCACATCGCTCGCATCCCTGTGTTGGCAGCTGCCAACCGCATGCCCGGGTGCGTGTAGCACTGACAGAAGGAGCCGGCAAGGAGCTAGTAATTGGCGGGAAGGACCTATGCAGCCCCACGGAATAGGTCGTTGCCAGCTCAAGCTCGGCAGCGGGAAAGCCCCTTTGAGAGATGAGAGTCAGCTGCACACAGAGCTCCGCAGCGCAGCGCGTCGTTCGGATCCTGTGGTGATGACGGTGATTACAGGCTTTAGGCGTGTGGTGATGCATGTGTACTTGCGGTTGTCCGACCACCCGCGAAGGTTCGACATGCAAAGGCCCGACATTGCTCTATGTAGATTGACAGGCTCCCAAGTTTTATAGAGATATGCTTTTGAAGGCCGAACAGAGGTCGTATTAGATTTACGGTCCTGTCGTCGGTCCAGCGACCGTGGAATACTGATGACTGTTGCGACAAAAAAGACCTAAGAAGTGGATTTACTTATAAGCGCAAGTACAGAAGTAGAGACATGTAAGATGCGGGGGCCTGAAGAGTCGATGGTGTTGCCTTGCCACGGACGACCCGGCAGCGGGGTAACTACCATTTCGTATAAACTGTACTTTATGAGCCTACCCCTCACGAAATACTACGATACTACGTATGCCATACATTTTCGTGTTACTCTAGGTATAAGTGCTTGTAAGAACACAGGTCACTTGAGGTTAGGTGATACTGCGTCATGTTCAGACTTCGTTGACACACCAGCTGTTGACGGCATGGACCTACCAGTTAGCTAGAATGTCATGTTCACTTCAAGTTCTTTGCTTGCTTGCCTTAATTGTTGGCGGTTCGTCATCGCGGGCTTTGCTTGGGAATTGGAGTAGGAGGTCTCCGCCCCCACCGCCTCCTCCGAAAGACGCGTCCTCAAGTAAGTGTCTCCACCTATATGATCGGCTATGCGCTCTGGGCTGACATACTCTTTTACGGTCGCTCGCGAACCGTCGCGAGTCTTTGAACCCGAGTTTGTACCTAAATTTCGGGGTGTTCGCTTGGGTCTTGGATGCCGTCATTCATTACCTAGGCTAAGCGTGACGCAAGCGCACGCGTGACAACGAAAGCCTTCAGAAGCAGTCGATGCCTTTCACAAAAACACAAAGTACTTCTCATAATCCAAGGATTATCTTCTCAGGGCAAAGCATTCTGCACCACCGTACTGTGTTCACACCGCGAAACCCTTTTTCTCGTTCTCCTGCATGGAACAGCCCGATACTGTACCTACCCGTTGTTGTCCTCCAACGCAACATGGGGTCTCCCATCCAACCGCCCCCACCCCCACACTCGCAGCTTCCGCAAGATGCTATACGCTTATATTCCCGTGGTACTTCCAAGTCCCCTGCCCCCCGCCACCGCCGCCATCTTCGCCTCCTCCCCCACCCTCGCCACCGCCGCCGCCACCCCAGCAATACCCACCACCCCCTCCACCGCCGTCGGGGCTACCACCATCGGAGCCCTCCGCGCCCTCTCGGCCACGCCCGCCGCCTCCTCCTCCGCCCTCTCCCAGCCGCCCTCCACGCCCATCACCGCCTCCTCCCTTACCACGGTCTCCACCCCTGCCCCTGCCGCCGCCACCACCGCCTTCCCCGCCGCCCCAGCCGCCCTCCCAGGTCCGCTTGCGGCCGCCCCCGCCACCTCCTCTGCCCGCCCAGCCGCCTCCCCTACCCTACCCGGCGGGTGCCAATGCGGGCTCCTCCTCCGCCGCCGCCCCTGTAGAGCGCCAGCTGGAGGGCGTGTTCCAAGGTGCGTGCTGGAGAGGCTACCGTGAAAGAAGGAGAAAGAAGGTGCCAGTCTGTAAAGGATATGCGTAACCCTCCTCGCCATCACCAACCGCCCTCCTTCCCTACCTGACCTCACCGCCCTCCTTCCCCCGCCCCCCTGCAGGCGTGCTGGCAGGTTTCGCCGCCGTGTTGGGTTTGCTGGCGCTCACCCTCTTCGTGAGGCACATGCGCAACCGGTCTGTAGGCGCGCGGTTCCTCGCACGACTGGGCTTCCCAGGCTTCGCGCGGCCCGGCAACGGCAGCAGCAGCAGCAGCAGCGGTCCCAACACACGCCAGGACAACGGGGGTGACGGCGGTGGCGGTGGTGGTAGCTCGGGTGTTGCCGCTACTGCCGGCCGCAATGGCCGCCCCCCGCCTCCCGCCGTTCCGCTGTACACTGTTGAGTTGGGCGCTCTGGGCGGCGGCAAGGTGACGGTGCAGGTCGTGGGAGGGGAGGGGCGGGCAGCGGCTGCAGCTGCGGGGGCAGCAGGTGGGGTGGAGGCAGTGCCAGCAGCAGCAGGAGCAGCAGCCCAGGTAGAGGCGGTGGCGGTAGAGGATGCAGGGCCGTCGTCACACCCAGCGGCGAGGGGAGCAGTAGCGCCAGCAGCAGCGGGGGGCTCACCTGCGTTATCCGCGTTAGCACCATCCTCACCACCCCCAGTACCGGCCGCGGAGGGCCGCAGGCACCTCGACGACACCAGCAGCCCCGGCCGACATGATCCGCCGCATGACCACCACCACGACCACCACCACAACCAACTGGCGGTTGGCACGCCTGGCGGCGCCGGCGAAGGAGGAGGTTCCCAGGGTGTTGGGGGCGGCGGTGGCGGTGGGGCCGGCGGCAGCAGCAGCAGCAGTCCGGCTGCTGCCCCCGCCCCTGCTCGGCAGGTGGGGCCGCCGGACGCCATCATTCTGATGCCTGACGGGCTGCAGGTGTGTCTGGGGCAGCGAGTGCACTAGCGGAGGCAGGCGGGCAGGGGGCAGCGCTGCCTCGCCCCGCAAGCAGCAGCTGCAGCGGCAGGGCGCCGGCTGGGGAGTGCGGCTGGGGCCTGGAGGGTGGCGGCTTGGCCGACGTTGTTGGGTAGCGGTGGCTGTTGTATCGGTATTGGCTGTTGTGTGTACATGTGATCTGGCTGCTGCGCGCGAGTGTGACGAGCTGGTTTGCTTTATTGGTGTGTTTTGGGGGCCGTTGGGGTGAAGGACTTGAAGTGGGGCCGTCGCTGACCTCCCAAGCCCAACAGCAAGCGGAGGCGGCGCGCATGTGAGGGAAGGAAGGGTACATGCAGGGGGCTGGGAGCTGTCGTGAGCCCGGCGGAGGGGGCACAGCGGGTGTGTCGTACGGCAGCTAGTGCAGCTAGTACAGCACTGGTACGGCAACGGGGAGTACGACAGGGTGTGCATTCTCTTGACCCAGAAAGGTGGCATGTGTGGATTACAAGATAAAAGACGAAGAGTCGTGAAGATGAAGCGTCCTGAGGGACCTACGTCACCCAAACGGTGTACACAAACATTGAAACATTGAAACGTACGAGAGGGGCAGTGCATGCAGAGTGTGGCGGAGGACGAGGGGACGAGGGTTCCAGGATCCGTTTGTTCCGTTGTGGCGTCGTGACCAACTGTTTGCGAGGCCTGTTGCTGGTTGGGTAGGGCCAGGAGGACGGGGTCAAACTACGGTGCATCCGCGGTCTTGGGATACTGGGGTGCAAAACGGTGCTTGGGCTGTTTTGTTTGGCTACTGTTTTGTAGATACAAGCACACTCTTGTCATGGTAGACTGCTGTAGCGGCTATAATTGTGCAGTTGTGTGCCTTAGCGAGGGGCTTGCTTTTCGCTTGATACATACACGTCACATGCCAACGTGTGCATGCCGTACAAATTGGACCCCTTCCTACCCTTTCTTCTATGAATTGAATGAAAAAGATAAGGTATTTTGGTATATGGTTGTTAGGTATTCTAGGTTAGATCAGTGACGTTGCTATACCCGGCCGCCAACACGTGGCAGCGGTGACATCCAGCAGATGATGAGCAACAACATGAAGGACCGGGGGCAGCTGTCGTGCTGCGCCATGTTTTCAGGTAGCTACTGTCAGGCAGCAGTAGGCATCTTCCTGTGTGGTTTGCGATATGGCAACGGTGAACAGGGGTTTCGGGCTGGGCGCCTATTATTCCGCCAGGTCGAGAGTTGGGGTGGAGGTTGGAACGTTGGGTTATGTAGATTCTTTCTTGTGTTGCTTAAGTTCAGGCATGGCTACGGTGCCGTGTGGGTGAAGGCTTTACCCCATCGGTGAGTACACGCCGATGGGACTTCCCTGCCGCTGACCCGCTGTGTGCCGAACTCGCACACCTTGATGGTTGGGTGCGCATGTTGACGTGGTCGACGGACATTGTGCCGAATACGTACCTTGAGTCCTCGGTAGGGCGCGACAGATTTCATGCATATTATGTATGAAAGTCAAGGGGTATAGTTTTGTAGTTGGGACCGCGACCTAACGCGGGGAGCTTGCCACCGGCATTCCTGCGTAAGTAGCAGGAGGTCTGCTAAAACTCCACTTGTTTATGAAGTTTATGCCCACCACAGCTGCAAGCGACGAGGCCTCCTGTTAAAGCGAACGGCTGACAATTACGCATTTGCAAGCGCTTGGTGACATGTCGGGATTAGCCAGCACCAGGGTGGCGCTGGGCTTATGGGGTCTTGTCTTGCAAGACATCGTCCAGGAAAGGGACGATGCCGGTACCCTATGCAGTCCGTCAGGATGTCGTTCTACCTCGAACGTTAGGTGAGTTGTTGAAATGGCTTCAGTTCCATCCAAAAATGCATATCTCTCCAGCAGTTGGTGCTAGTTCCCTGCAACGATTATGGGCGCAGTGCTTCAGTCCCAATCCCGCTCGGAAGGGGGCCTTCAACAGACTTAACACCCAAAGGACTTCGTAAGCTTAAAATGTGTCCAAGTCGACATCGTTTCTCCCCAAAACAGCACGCTTTGGAAAAGGTGCTCGCGATGAATATGGAAAGTACGAAGCTGAGCATGTTGCAGCTAGACTGACTTACGCACTTACCATTGCCGGACCGGCATCACAAACGAGCTACACTAGCCATGTATGCTGCCTTTTGGTAATTGCTACGTCAAATGCATTATAACTCCTTTCCGCTTTCGTATAACAGGCCTAGACCCCACCTATCACGTTATCGGCCTTTAGGATTGCTGCGATTGCCAACTATGCTGCTTGCCATACTATTGATGTCAGGGAACTTTGTCCATGTCCGCTCGGATGGGGGTGAGCTTTCGCCTGGTACGTACACATCACCAAACCCCTTCGACAGCAAGCTTCGCAATAACGCTATCGAGCTAGAATACGTTAAACTTATCTGAAAGGGGGCGGGATTCGGACTGCACGGTACCTTTCCGCCTGTTCTGGCTCCTCCGCCTGCACCGATCCGCGCTTCCTTTACCAGCGGACTGTAATTGCCAGCTTGCAGCTTCCCCATATCCAACGCCCGCCTCTCCCCCCAATTGCTCTTTGTCCGCCTCCCATATCCAACTCCGCAGTCCCTCGATGCATGTCCGGTCGTGGCTTATGCAACCCACCATCACCACCAAGGCCCCCGCCGCCGCCTCTGGCCCCGCGCCCGCCCCCACATCCGCCCTCCCGGCCTCCGCCCCCTGCACCGCCACCCCGGCTGCCATCCCCACCAGCCCCGCCCCCACTATCTCCGAAGCCGCCTCGTCAGCCCTCGTCCCCCTCCCGGCCTCCCAGACCGCCGCTCACCCCCCCCAGCCCTCCGCTGCCGGGCGTATCTCACTCGCACTCGGGCCGCTCTGCGTCGGCGTTGGCCATCTTCACAGGTGGGTGGGCGGTCGGCGGGTTGTTGGGTGTCCAAACATAAGTCGGGGACACAGCTCACGAATGCCGGGATTGGCCGATACAGCAGTAGCCGTCTCCAGGCCCACCCCACTGCCTAATACGGCAGCGGCTCCCTAGCTCCCCAGCCCTTCCCAACCCAACGCCTGCCCGTCACACCTTCCCCAGCCCCCATCTCCTGCCGCTCCTCTCTCCTCGGCCCCTCTTGACCCATTTCATCCTTCCCCTCTGTCTGTTCTACACTTCCTCCTTCCCTCCTCCTTCCCTCCCTCCCCACCTCCTCAGGCATCCTGGCGGGGGTAGGTGCGTTGCTGGGACTGGTAGCCGTCATCCTGACGCTCTGCTACGTGCGCAAGATGTCTGCGGCGCAAGTGCGGCCCATCACCAGCGACCTGACCTCCGCAGCACTCGGGAGCGGAGGCGGGCTCATGGCGCTGGGGGGGTACCGCCGCCCCGCGCCTCCGCCCCCTCCCGCCGTACCGCTGTACACTGTTGAGTTGGGCGCTCTGGGCGGCGGCAAGGTGACGGTGCAGGTCGTGGGAGGGGAGGGGCGGGCAGCGGCTGCAGCTGCGGGGGCAGCAGGTGGGGTGGAGGCAGTGCCAGCAGCAGCCCGGGTAGAGGCGGTGGCGGTGCCGCCTGTTGTGTTAGAGCTGGTGCCCGTAGCGGCACCGGTGGCGGCTGCTGCGGTCCTGCCGCCGGTGGCCGAGGAGACGGGGCCCTCAGCACCCCTGGTGGCCCCCACGGAGGGGACTGAGGCCACCGCCGCTGCTGCTGCTGCTGCTGCTGCGGGTGCGGGTGCGGGTGCGGGGGGCGCGAGCAGCACCCCGCGTGGTGGGAGCAGCAGGGTGCTGCCGCAGGGGTGGCACCACCGGCCAGCAGCCGCCTCCGTTGCGGCTACGGGAACACCCCCCGCAGCGGACCCCATACATGTCTCCGCTGCAGCAAGCGGGGATCTCCAGCTGCAGAGCCCCTCATCCCAGCGGCAGCAGACCCACGGGTCAGTCCCGCCGAGCGGCAGCCCCCAGGACGCCATCCTCGCGCGGATCACCGCACTGGCGCCGCCGCCTGACGCCATCATCCTCATGCCGGACGGGAGTACGGCATGCTTGGGCGAACGGCTGCGGTACGACAGTGACCCCGTGGGAGGCGGGGAGGCGATGGGTGGCCGAGAAGGCGTTGGCGAGAAGAGGGACGGCGGAGAGTTGGTAATAGCACAGTAGAAGGCGTCAAGAAGGGCGGCATGCAGGGGTATGACGACAGCGGCAGTGCATGAGAGGCATGTGAGGCGCTCGCAATGGCAAAGCTGGCGCTGTTGGTTGCCTCGTGCGGTGCGATGCTAACAGAGTATGGTTGTTGCGACATCCAGTTTGTTGTCACTAGGAACAGCAGCAGCAGCAGCGGGATTAGGAACAGCAGCAGCAGCAGGAAGAGCAGCAGCAGCAAGCGCAACATGGCCGGCCAAGCGGCATCCGCTGAGCGACACTCCTTGGAGCCGCGTCCATTTCGTTACGGTTATATGGTGCTTCTTGGCACTGTGGCCGCGCACCATGCGGTTAGGGTGTCCTGGCGTCCGTCGCAGGCAGCAGCAGCGATGGCAGCGGTGCAGGATGTCGGATAAGGGAAGTTGGGCGACATCAGCTATCCAAAGCGGAAGATCTGGGGCGTGAGTGAGTGAGCTCCGTGTTGGGATTCCTTGTCCGTAAATTGTTGTTACGTAGGGGGGATCCCATGGAATAACGCACGAGGAAGGGCTTGTACGAACGGACGGAGGGCAGGAGGGAGGGCATGTACGGCAAACGTACGGACTGACTGCTGCTAATCGTATGATAAAAACATAGCATAGCTGTTTAGTGCCCGGCGGGGGTTGCACGAGCTGTGCATGCTTGTCATGCTGTGTGATGATGATAGTGAAGAGGTGCGTTAATAATGTTAGCTTTTTGAACGTGTCCCCTTGATGGCTGTTTAGTGAAGATTTTGGCGCGTCGCGAACTTACCTGTCAAACCCTTGATAAGGTCTTGAAGGCCGACCGTGCGTTGAGCGGTAGAAAAAACGTTTCCCACGAGCGATTTCTGACGGATGCGTGCACGAATGAATAGCTTCCGTTGTCCAACTAACTAAGCTATGATGGGCGGAAACGGTGTCAGTGACTGTTTCGACCAGACGGGGCCTCGGGGAGTGTTGCGTGCCCGGATGGTTCCTAGAACTGTTAGGTCTGCGCGAGTATGGGATGACATTAATAATAGATATCACCTCAATGCTAGTCTATGGTGAAGTGTGGTGGTGTGTATGTTGGTGGTACCTGCAGCGTCTCTCGCATGCCCGGCGGGACCTACAGACACAAGGCTGAATCCCCTCATCATGTCACACGACATGTCCCCCAGCCTGCAGGGGAAGTCAAGAGATGCACCATCATGAAAATGCACGGAGAAGTAGCGCAGGGGGGTTACATGCATGCGGGGCAGGGAGCATGTGGGGGGGGGCCTAGGCAGTGCAATACCGTGCGCGTGTGTGATATCGTGCAGGGGCATGTGCGTGCGTGTGGGCTCGCAGGAAAACAAATGTGGCTGCACGTGGTATGTATAGCCAAGACTCTAGGCTAATGCCTGCTGGAACAGCAGGGCTGTGACCCGTTTCGCTGGTGTTGATGATGCGCCGGGGCTGTAAGGCTCCTGACGAGGAGTGCGGAGCAAGGAAGTATGCCGTACCTTTGTGGGTGCTTCGGACTAATCATAAAGTGGTATGACCCTCAGCGCTCAGGCGCATATTGTGCATGTGGGTGACTGACTGACTGACTGACAGATACCCGGTAAACCAAGGACTGTGCGTGGGTTTCATGGCATGCATGCGCACATCAGGGACCAGGGTTGACAGTATGGATTGTAGAGCGGATTCGTGGGAAGGACGCGCCAAGGCCCGGAGTCTGGTTTTGGATTGCATGGGTGTGCTTGCCCTGATGATACCAAATCCTGGCATGTAGGAGACAGTCCTAAAATGTCTGCTTGTAATTTAGACACACGCTCTGCCTTGGATAACTATGCATGCGTGCTTCAATTGTGGCCCGTTGTCCCGTTGCATTGATTGTGGGACTTTCCGGGGCTCTTTATGATACCCATGTGTCAGCCCTGGACAAAGCGCAGGGCATGACCTGTGGGGGGGCTGCCGGCCCACCCTCCAAGAAAGCCCCCTACCGAGGAACCCCTGACGCCAGATTGCGATGGGGAGACCCCATCGAGCGCAAGCATGACTTACAACATCGCCGTGCAACAAAGACCGCCAGGATGTCATGGCTCAGCAGTTTCAGAACCCCAGTGCACGTCAACCATGATACCAAATGGCGCAAACAATGACGAGCCCCTCCCCTAGCAGAGCCATACCATCCACGACTCGGTCAACAGTGAAGAACCATTATACGGTCCATGATACAGCTAACCAGCAATAGCATTACGCAAGAATGCAAGGATGCAGCAGCACATTGGGACCCGTGAGCAACGCAATCCAAACAAAAGTCCCCCCCTTCTGTCGGTAAGGTGTTGTTAAGTCGTCCCTTGCGAAACTCAACACAGAGCAGCGCTTAACTGTACGGCATGCCCGGTCTTAGGACCTCCTATTACAATGCCAACACGCAATGTTTCTAATCACACATGCAATGCCCCCGTATCTCGTAAGACAGGCAACTCTCTTTAGTCGGTGTATGGTATTCAGCAAGGGAAGCAGGACAACGAGTCATGTCGGTCTGGCCTCGCTCTGTCGCTCTGGACAGCATGCTTAACCAGTCCTCCCAACCCCTCCTTGGCAACAAACAACCCCCGCCCGTTACCTTGAACCCACAAACCCGCTAACGCATCATCCGGCAACCCAAATGTGAAGCAAGCGTATCAAAACCAACTGCAGTGTGTTGCTGCCGGTATACTGCTACAACCGCCACCACGACTGCTACGACAACTCGCCCCTGTAAAACAAACAAGACGTCCAAACCCTCTCTCTACCTTGCAACCCTGCAAGAACACAACGCATCATGCCAAGCAATCACGATGTCCCCCAGCGCCGCCTCCCAAGGTGGCTGGCTGCTACCCATACAACTGCCCGCATGCGAGCCACACCGTGCCGCGCTGTCCCCCCTGTACACCCGCCACAGCACGCAGCGCAGCCTCACAGATCCCCTCCCGCCCTCTTCTCGCAAATCCCGCCCGCCCGCCTTCACCCCTCCTTCACTCCTCCTCGTCATCCTCCTGCAGGTGCACCACCCGGCGGCCCCGCCTGCCAGACGCCTCCCCGCCGCCACGACCCAACCCGCCGCCACCCCTCCCTGCCACCGCTGCCGCTCCCGCTCCCACTGCCCTTCCTCCCCTGCCGCCAGCACCTCTGTCCACCACAGTCGCCGCAGTCCGCTTGCGGCCGGTGCCGCGAGAGGAAGAGGTACTCTGCCGCCTCGCCTCCTGCACCCCATCGCGCATGACGACCCCCTCCTCCTCAGCCTCGCTACTCTCCTCCTCCTCCTCCTCGCTCTCCCCACCGCCATCCTCATCCTGCTTCATCCGCGCCCGACCGCCCCGGCTGCTATTCCGAGGCCTGCCCCCTGCTCCTCCTCCTCCCCCTCCCCGGGTTGGTCCCCTCGGCCGCCTGGCAGATGCCTCCGCGGCTGCTGCTGCGGCTGCAGTCGGGTTGGGGGGCTCCGCCGGCTTCCTTGCCGCCACGAAGTCCCCCGGGTGGCGGGTGCGGTAGTGCTCCACCACCGCCCCGAACAACACCAGCAGACCCTGGGGGGTGGGGGGTGGGGGAGAGGAGGTGGTGGGGCGGGTTGTTGGGATGTAGGAGTTGTTAGAAGGATAGTGGGAAGGGGGTGGGGGAAGCAGGAGGAGAGTGGGTGGGCACAGGTGGGAACGTCCCGACTCGCGGCCAGTTGCCTTAACCCCTCCCCCCCACCTGCAGCTTGTCGCTCCGGTCGTCTGCCAGCGCGTCGTAGTCGCAGTGCTGCGGGTCGCGGGGCAGCCGCCGCAGCGCCGCCACCATGCGCAGCGACTCGCGCACCGCCTGGGGGGACACGAAGTCAATGGCGGTCTGCAGGGGAGGGGAGGGGAGGGAGGGAGGGAGGAGAGGTTAGGGGGTTGCGGAGGGTTAGGGCGTTACGGGAAATGGGTTATGGGAAAGAGGTTAGGAGAAGGGGCTTGGGGGGGAGAGTGTTTCAGTAAGGTGGGGGAGTTGACCGTAAGCAGGGAAGGTAAATGCATAAGAGAGAGAAGGCAAACCAAGAAGAACTCGGCTCGCAACAATACCCCGTACCCACCTGGCCCCCAGGTTAGACTCTAGTCCCTGCCTGCCCTCATGCCCCTCTTCCTGCCCGCCCGCCCGCCCCCACCTTGATGCAGCTGGTGAGGTTGCGGACCTGGTGCGCGCAGCCCGCGGGGATGAACACCGCCTCGTGCTCGTACTGCTCAAAGTGCCAGGAGGTAACCTGGGGGATGGGGGGTGATACGGGGGGTGGGGGGTCAAGCCAGGAGGATGGGACGTGGCCAAGCCGTGAGGTAAAGCCGCAAAGCACAGATCACAACAGCAGTATATAAAACAAGCAAGCGGAGATGGGGCCCGGGGGCTGCTGGGCAGGCGGGGTGTTTAGTAGAAACATGCAGTGGGGCTGGGGCTGGGGCTGGGGCTGGGAAGAACGGTAGGCGCGGCAAGGGGGCCTGGCGTAGGCAGCAAGTGGAGCCGCCGTTGGGACCCGGGTTGGGGTTGCGGAGCAGCTTTCCTCCCTGCCTCCCTGCCTCCCTCCCTGCCTGCCTCCCTCCCTCCCTGCCTGCCTCCCTGCCTCCTCAGCCCTTACCCGGTGGTCCCGCCAGAGCCGCTCTCGGTGCGTGCGGTTGAGGTAGAAGGTCTGATCCAGCACGGGGTCGTGGATCTGGGGGGGGAGGGGAGGAGGGCAGGGAGGGAGGTGGGGGAGAGGAGGGGAGAAGGAGCCAGGTCATCCCTCCACGACCTCTGTAGGATTGGCAGCTACCAGACACACGCTCCCTCGGGCTCTCTCCCGCTCTTCACTTCCCCCCGGGGGCTCAGTTAATCTATTTACCCCGGGATCCTCAATCCCCTCCCACTCCCCGCACCCCGCTCCTCACCCTGCCCGCCTCCAGCTGCTCCCCCTGGTGTACGAACTCAGCTGCATGGGATCGCATGTAGCTGCGGGTGCAGGGGGAGAGGCAGGGGGGGTGATTAGTTTGATATGGGTCAACAGGTGGCCCAACCAAAGACGACAGTTCGCTGCAGCCCCCAACAATCAACAAATGCCGCTTCCGCCAAGCCCTACCCCGCCCCCCTTCCTCTCACCTCCTGAGGTTGTCTGTGTCCCCGGGCGAGTAGATGTCCCACACGGCACCCGCGCCTCCGTACCTGCGGATCAGGCCACCGGGCAGCAGCGAGGGGAGCAGCGGCATGCACACCGGCACGTCAGATGACATCCCTTACACAGCTGCTGCAGGCGCTGCTGGGGAGGAGCCTTCAACGCCCCGCTTGTTGCCAACGCCCAATACATTGAATAAAGCGCTACGGTGTCCAAGAGGAGTGGCAACCATGCGGCGACCCGCTCCAATCCGGGTAACAACCCCCGGTGTTCAAGAGTACCCACCAACAACCCTAACCCCAACCCCAGCCCCTCCAACCTTTTAAATTTCCGCCCCCCACTCCCGCACCTCGCCACTCCCTACGCCTCCCCCCTTTCACTACGGTACCATTACCCCAAGCGGCTCAGTGCCCCCCCCCCAGCACCGCATCTCACCCTGGCTTCTGCGGCGGCTCGTTGCCCCTCCGCACCGCCCGCTGCTGCTGCTGCCCCCGCTGCTGCGGGTGCGGCTGCACGTGGTTCATGAGGTTGAGTGCGTCGCTCATGTCGATGTGCAGCTTGGTCACGGAGTCGCGCTCCTCGCTGCCCTCCCACTCCTGCGCACACAGAACACACACACACACACAGCCAGCTTACTTACTTCCCGGTGACACACAAACAGACATCCAAAGCACGCGATAACAGATCCCGGGGTCCGCCCGGGGCACCCTAGGTCGCCTGTGTGCTGCTACTGCGGCTCCGCCCACACGCCCTCTACCACCACCACCCTCTGCCAGCGGTGGAGCGTAACGGCTAGCAGACACACTCAAGAGGGAAGCAGACAGGGAGCGGGCAGGATGGTATGTTACCGCAGCGGGATGTGCGCCGGTACCTCGCAGGGCTGCTTACCTCGGGTGTGCCGAATGCGATGTAGGCCTTGGGACCCAGGTCGGTTTGGTTGGCCCAGGGCGGCAGGCAGGTGGCCAGGTTGAGCGGCGCCTCGTCGGGGCGGGTCAGCCAGGGCAGCGGCAGCTGGCACACAAAGTCCTGTGGCAGGGGAGACGGGACAGGAGGCGGGGGTGGGGGGTGGGGCGGGTTGGGGGGGGGTTAAGAGGAGGAGGGGGCGGGAAGGGAGCGGGCGGCGAGGGTGCGAACAGCATGGGCGAGGAATGATCCGAATGAAAGAGGGGATGGAGAGATTGGTACCGGGGATAACGCCTGTTCGCTGTCAGGCAGGTGAGCAGGGAGATGTCTGCCCGCCAGCTGGCCCCACACGGGTAAAACACAGCATGCACACGCACCCAGCAGCACATGCGGCCCCCACACCCCCACCACCCCGCCCTCCTTGCCTCGTAGTGCTGCGGCAGCACCGCCCGGAAGTGCTTCTTGCGCGGGTAGTCCTTCAGCTTCAACATGTGCGGCTGGCGGTCGGGGTCGTACGGCTGCGGCGGCAAGAAGGGGGCGGGGGGAAACAGGGATACATATTCCGTGAGGGGGTTGAGTGCGTTGGGCTGAGGCTGACTAACGACAGGCATGTGAGGGGAAGGGGGGGCACTCATGGAGGGCTGCAGCGTTTAGGGAGGCCTTGAATCAACAGTACGTAAACAAGCTTACCCCCTTTCCACACCTCCCTCCTCGGCCCTTACCCCTCTTCACCCCGCACCCTAAACCCCACCCCACCCCCACCCCACCTGCGCATACAGCTCGAAGAAGCGCTCCTCGCTGATGTCCTCCACCTTGCGGAAGCTGTCAGCGCAGTCGTACAGCTCGTCCAGCCCACCACCGCCACCGCTGTCGCTGCCAGGGCTGCTGCTGCTGCCGCCGCCGTCACCTGCGCCCCCCTTGCTGCCCGCCAGGCCCCGCCGCACCGCATCACGGAAGTTCTACGTACATCAAGCGCGTGAAGGGCGGGGCATGTGGGCGTGGTGTGGGTGTGGTGTAGTGCAGGGAGGAACGGCGTGAAATGGTGCGGCCGGAGATGCAGAGCATCCCACGATATATACCGGTAACCCTACACAGCGCCTCACAGGCGGCCACATCCGCCCCGCCCCCTCCCAGCCCAGCCACCCCACCTCCGGCTGCCAGATCTCCGGACTGCTTCCCCGGCACTCCCGCACCACCAGCGGCTCCGAGCGCGCCAGTCGCTGCTGCGCCAGCAGGCAGTACGGCACGAAGCGTGGGCTGCTTGGCTGCAGCGAGTCGTAGTGCGGGGTGAAGATGTGCCGCGTGTGACGGGGATGCGAGGAGGCGAGTGGCAGCGGCACGGGTGCCAGAGAGGAGGAGGGGCCTGCAGCCTGGTCCTGGGATGCGGACTGTAGGGTTAGGGCGTGTTCTGGAAGTGGAGGCCTCTCCAGCTCGTCTCCCTCCCAGCCGAGACGCACGTCCTCCGCGGGCAGCACGTAGCGCCCCCAGGCGGCCACGTAGCCGGGGGGGAGCGGGGTGCCGGGCACGTAGCGGGGGATGCCTGGAGGGGGAGGGGGCAGCGGGGCGGGGGGTCTGGGTGCGGTGGTGGGGTGGGGTGCGAATGGGATCAGGTAGTGGAAAGCGGTGAAACGCGAGAGGTGGGCAGGCAACCCCCTATGACGGAAAGGATGGGTGTGTGCGTGAAGGCGCGGGTTGGGGCAAGGGGAAACGCAGGGAACAGGTGCACATATACAAGCAGAGAGGAAGGGGGATGAGGTGAAGCCAAATTGTCTCTTCACGCTCATGCCTTAATCCAAACCCCAAACCCCAATTTCTCAAAGCATCCACAGACCTCTCACGCCCCTGTCCAACGCCCGCTTCCCAACCCCTCACCCGCAGCCACAATCAGATCCTCCTCCTCCTCCTCTGCCACCCCAGCCCCCGCCGCTGCTGCCTCCGCCTGCTCCCTGCGCTGCAGCAGCTGCTCCCTGGCTTCCCTGGCGCTCCCTGCCGCCCTGGCTGCCGCCTCGGGCCCGCCGAACACCTCCGGACTGAGCTTGGCATACGACATGACCACCAGGTGCGGGTCCCAGTAGCCCAGGGAGGAGGAGCTGGGGTCGGCGGTGGAGCCGTACCGCTGCGAGCGCATGCGGGAGAGCAGGGGAGGTGGGGAGGGGGGTGAGGGGGAGAGGGTTTTGAGCAGGGTGTAGCGGACTGGGTTGGCAAGGCCGGCGGACTTTCCATGTGGGAACGTGCCTGACCCCTTGGCAGACCCCTTGGTAAAGAACAGCAGCCGCCTGCCCCGACATGCTCCTCCTGCCCGCCACACCACAGACCCAACGCTGGATCCGTGTCACCGAATGCATGTGACCCTCGGTCCCTTGTCACACTCTGTGGCACCCACGCACCCCCCCTTGTGCCCCCATTCCTGACCCCTGACTCCACTGACCCCAGAACCCCACTCCCGAAACCCACCAGGACTGCCTTTTGCAGCACCCCCATGAAGCTCTTGCTCAGGTGCGTCCGCAGCTGGGTGGGGCGCCCGCACTCGAGGATAGGGCAGGGCGCGCCACGCCCCCCGCCGCCGCCCCCGGGCCCGGCCCGGCCCCTGCCTGCGAAGCCACCTGCGGCGCCACCTCGGCCCGCAGCTGCTGCTGCTGTTGCTGCGAAGGTGGAAATGGTTACAGCTGCAGACGCTGCGCCGCCCCGCGCCTGGCTCCTGGCGAGGCTGCAGCACTCGAGACAGAAGTCCTTCTTGCATTGTTTGCAGTATCTGGGAAGCAGCAGCAGGAGCAGGAGCAGCAGAAGGAGGATTGACGTGAGAAGGCATGCTTCCCTACCCTCTCCCTCACACACCCTTCCTGCTGCTGCCCGATGCCGGCACTCATGTACAGTGCCTCCCGCCTCCCCTCTCCCCATCTGCCCCACGCTATTTTCCGGTATCAGAATATCACCGTAAATAAAGCCTACAGCGGTTATGACGCACTGCATTCAACCCATAGTCCCACACCCTCCAGCCCTCCTCCTCCTTCTGCACCTCCTCCCCCCCCCCCCTGCCGCACCTGTGCATGCCCGCCATGGAGGTGGCGCAGAAGTCGCACAGCGCCTGGCTGTTGTCCATGTCCACTAGCAGCACATCCGCCTCCCTGCCCCCCGCAGCCGCCACCGCCCGCAACTCCGCGGCCTCCATCTCCAGGTAGTCCCTCAGGCTCAGCACGCCCGCAGCAGCAGCGGCGGTACCGCCAGCAGCAGCAGCAGCGGCAGAAGAGGCAGTACCAGCACCAGCAGCAGCTGCACTGCCGGCCACGTTACTGGTGCGTCCGATGGTAGGGCCGTTCAGGTTCGAGGCGGCGGCGGCGGGGTTGCTGCTGCCACCGCCGTCGCTGCCAGGTGAAGACCGGGTGGCGTACCGCAACGCATGTTCCGCAAACTCCTGCGTGACACGCGCGTGTGCGGGGGAGCGAGGGGGCGACGAACGCGAGTCCGTATCCGCAGTCAAGGGGCACAGCCAAGGGGCAGGAGTGCAGGCAAGTGCGCCTGCGTGACGTGCCTGATCAGCCGCCAATTACTCCGTACCGACCTCCACCTCCCCTAACCGCCATGCATCCATGTCCCTCTTCCACCCAATCCACACCACGGCCTCTCTCCTCGCCCAACATCACCATCCCCTCATGCCTGGCAACCGCTTTACACACATACGCGCCATACACACACCAATTCTCCTACCACACACACCTTTCTGAGCTCCAGGGTGGTTCTCAGGCGCCGCACGCGGGGCCGGTGCTTCACCCCTCCGCACACCTTCCGGTCGCAGCAGCAGCAGCCGCGGCAGCTGGCGCACTTGTGGATGAGCTCCTTGTACGTGTAGTCGCGACTGTGGTGCTGCTGGTAGCAGCTGGGGAGGTGGAGGGAGGGGGAGAAGTGGGCGGGCGGCAACGGTGAGACGCAAGAACCTCTAGTGGCTGAAACATGGGGACGAAGAACGCGCCTACCAACGTGCAACTAGGCAACTAGCTTCGAACGGCATGTAGCCGCACTGCCGTCCCCCGCCACATTCTCTGTAATCTCTGTAAAACCCCAACCCCAATCCCAACCCAGCCCAGCCGCCTCACCTCTCGCACACCGTCGCCTGGCCACACCACTCGCACGAGGCCACCAGAAAGGTCCCGCCGCACACGTGGCACGTGCCCGTCACCGACAGCTCGGCAGCCCGCGCCGCCACCTCACCAGGCGTGGGGGCATCTGCGCTGCTGCGGCCGCCGCCAGGTTTCTCCTTGGGCTCGAAGATTCGGTTGTGGTCCTTGAGCGTGAAGAGCTGCAGGCCGGGCTCGATGCCCTCACGCATGCCGTAGTAGAGCGGCAGGGAAGGAGGCTCCCAGGGCTTGCCGTCCTGGGGGAAGGAAGCAGGCACGGAGGGAGGAAGAGGGCTAGAAAGGAGAGGGCGATGAGAGCGCCTGGAGATAAGTGGTGAGGGGAAATGGGGTCCAGGGGCCTTGACGAAAAACGCGCAGGGATATACACGCAACCCTGTGCGGCGACATATGCCTCACCCCAGAACAACCAGCTCCATAATGTGCAATCTGCGGGCCAACGCCGGAATTAACGGACATGCAATATAAAATACAGCCCTTACCAGCCTATACAGTTGCTCATCAGAGGGACGGGAGCCAGGAAGCTTGAATTTTGGGTACCAGTGGCCGTTGCGAAAAAAAGACCTCGACGCCTCCTCCTCGTCCACCACCGCCGTCTCCTCCACGTGCCCTAGCTGCTGCTCCCAACCGCTCACATGGCCCTTCCGGCGCACATCAGGCGGTGCAGCAAGCGGCCGCGACTGCTTCGAAGCCCGCCCGGCAGCAGTAGCAGCAGCACCATCAGCCGACGGCCCTGCTTGCGCGGAGGCAATGCTATGGCGAGCACGCTTTGCGGGCGGCTGGGCCCCATGCGCATGCGCGGCTGCGGCGAGCTTGCCGCTTACATTCCTTGCCCCCGCCGCCATGCCGCCTTCGCTGTGCCGGCGTGCGGCGACAGCGGCTGGCGGGGGAGGAGGGCTCCTGCTGCCTCGAAGCGCTGCTGCCGTGGGTGCGGCGAAGCCAGGGGAGGGCTCAGGCGATCCCGATAAGGAACCAGGGCCGCCTTCCCTCTTGCGGTGCGCTCTAGCGGCGCAACGTGCAGTTGGCGCCTCAACATGCTGCTGCTGTGGCGGCGGAGGCGGTCCAATGCGCTCCTGCTGCGGCCCCTGCTGTTGTTGGTGCTGTTCCTGTGTTCCTGCCGCCACGGAGTGTGCAATATTTAAGGCTTTCCGGTAATTCTCTTGGGCCTTTGTGGCAGCTGCGCGGGTGGAAGTCCTCCGTGTGGGCTCCGCCGCCTGCTCCCGCTGTTGCTGTTGCTGCTGCTGCTCCCTTTTGGCACGTCCATCTTCAGCTAAAGCAGCCGCAGGCGGACGGTTGGGGATGCCCTCCGGCAAGTTGATGCGCATTTCGCCCACTGGCGACTGGCTTCCATGTCGTACAAGCCGGGGGCACTGCGCCATGTTGCCTGCGACGCCTACCCGACCGGCAAGCGCAGGCGGAAGCCCTGGCGCCGCACTGGTGGCCTGTGTGCCAGCTAGGGGCAGGGAGGATACGGGCCGCTGCTGCTGCTGCGTAGGGAGCTGCACGACACATTGCCGCTGCTGCTGCTGCTCCTGTTGTTGCGGTTCCTGCTGCTGCCCACCCCGCTCAGCCTGTTCCAGTTGCATGGGTGCGGCCAACGGAATGTAACGCGGCCCGGGTGGCTGCCCCGCAGCATCCCCAGCAGCCAACGCAGATGGCTGCTGAGCTGCATCCGAGGACCCGTGCAGGACCGAGGCCGGCGCAACTGCGGCAGCTGCAGCCATGCCCGAGGTTTCTCCAGGCGGCGCAGACCCTGCTGCCGTCGCCGCCGCCGCCGCCTCAGGAGGGAGCACCGCTAGAGCCCTGTGCGCAACTGCGGTATGCGCAGCTGCGGACTGCTGCGAAGGGGGTGGCGCCGGCAGGAGTGCCACCGACTGCGCTGCGGGAGCGGGCGCTAATGCGGGCAGGCCCTCAACCACAGCCTCCGCGGCAGCGGCAGGTGGCCCCGGCGGCGCCGGCGGCGGCAGCGCTGGCACACCCGCATCCGCGGAGGAGGCTGTGGCTGCAGGCTGGGTAGGAAACGGTGGCTGAGCCCCAGCCGCCGGCAGCCTTGCCATCCCGGACGCTTGCTGCAACTGCACGGCAGCGTCTCTCAGGTTTGTCGCCATGTACAGCGCATTGGACAACGCCATGAGGGTACCGCACATGGCAGGCCCCGGCGTCGCGGGGTCATTCACCACATTACGTAGCCCATCAAGTAGCGTCAGGACATGGAGCCGTTGCTCCTCACGCTCGGCTTGAGTGAGCGGCGGCCCAGGAAACAACATGAAACCTGCCGGGTGGGCTGCGTGAAGCGGAAGCAGGTAGGGCGGCTGCATGTGGCCAGGCTGCGATGCATGATCCTGGCTTGGCAGTTGCGGCAATAGCGACGGCGGCGCAGCCGCTGCCGCCGCTGCCGACTCCGGAGTTGCCGGGGCCGGCAGACGTTGCAGCCGGGGATCACCGGACGGCGCATCCGTCTGCCGCTCCGTCGGCAGGTTGCTTGCTGGGGCATCCGCCGCGTATCCCCTGCTGGCCATAACGCCCCTCTGCAGCATCTCCACCAGTTCGCTCGGCGGCATATTAACCTGTTCCGGTCGGACCTCCCGGCCGCCATCATCAGGACCGTCAAGCGGGGCTCGGGTTGCGGCGCAAGCGTCCGAAAAGGCAGCCGCTTCGTGGTTTGCATTGCCGGACGACATGGCCTGCACTGTTGGCTCAGGCAAACGCGGCAGTTGAGGTTGCAGTTGTGGATGAGGCTGCGGCTGGGAAGACGTACCTGCACCCCCGTCACCGGTAACCAAGGCGGCGGCCGCCGGCGATGCTGGGTTCACCTTCCGTCGCTGGCGCGCTGGGGTGCCGTCAGAACCAGATGCCATGGCGCTACCGCGCTTGCCTGTTCCGGTGGCCGCTACAGCGGCTGCGGGGCGCCCAGGGGCTTCCTCCGGAGCAGCAGCGATGGCAGGAACCGGATTTGCAGCTGCACCAGCGGCGGCGGCAGCGGCGACCCCAGTATCGGGTGTCTCGGCCGGAACCTGCCCCGTCCCGGAGGCTCCCTGTGGCCCCACCGCTGCATCCACCTGACCCTCACCGCTGGGCGGCAGCTCCTGCGCAACAGGCAGTTCAGCAGCAGCAGCAGCAGCACCCAGGGCTTCGTCAGGCGGTGAGCCAAACGGCGACGCCAGCGCCTGCAGAGCTACAGCCAACTCGACGCCCCCCTGACGCTGCGGTTGCTGCCCTTCCTCCTGACGCTGCGGCTGCTGTTGCTGTTCCGTCCGCTGCAGCGCTCCCGCTGCCGCCCCTTCCTGGCGTGTTGCATGGGGCTGTCCCTGCTGCACGCCTGGCGACACATCTTGTGGCTCGCGGTCCAGCGTCCGGGCCGCCTCCTGCGCCGAGGCCTGCCCCAGGCCCGGGGCCTGCTCCGGCTCCCCGGATGAAAGCCTGCAGGATTGCGCCAGTTCCGCTGATGCAGCCAGCACCTCCGCCAGCACATCCGGAGATACGCCTCGGCAGCGCTCGCCAGGAAGTTGCTGCTGCGGCGGTGGCAGCAGGGCAAGAGGCGGCGGTGGCTGGTTGGGCAGCCGCATCTGTGCGGGCTGCCCGGGCATAGGTGGATGCCCGGGCGGCAGTACTCCAGAGGCCTGGAGAGGTAGCAGGGCGGCAGCCCCTCCGCCGCCGGTTGAGGACTCGGGGCCAGCAGTACCTGTAGCGGATGGATGGGCAGGAAGGGTGAGCGATTACTGGCTTGGGTGCCACACAGTGAGCGGGCATGTGGGAGCTAGGAGAGTTAAGGGATGTTAGTTAAGAAATGCGTAGGCAACGACAGCCCAATGGCTTTACGGTTAGAGTTTGCATGCCCCGCAGCTACACTTGCTTAGCTTTAGCCTGCTGGGCGACATGCGCGGAGAGCACTAATCAAGCAAAATGAATTCGCAGAAGCGCCTCTCTACCCGCACGGAACCCTACTCACCACGTTGCCGACGGGCTGCGACATCAGGAGCCCCTCCCGCCGCAGCTGCCTCCGCGTGTGCAGCCTCCTGGCCAGCCGCCGCATCCCTCGCACCACCGGCACCACCATCGCCACCGCCTTCATAACGACCAGCTGCCGTGTCGCCAGGTCCCATCGCGTTGGCCGTGGAAGCCATGCCGGACACCATCGTTGGCATGCGGCGAACCGCCGCGTTTGCCTCCGCAGCATCCTCACCTCCAGCCTTTTCCGCGAGCTGCCTCGGGCCCTGCTGTTGCCGCTGCGGCTGCCGCTCCACTTCCTCCGCAGCCGTCACAGGCGCCTCCTGTCTCGGCTGCCTCCTCTGCTGCAAGGAACGCGGTGGCGCGCTGACGGACCGTGTGCGGGTACCGGTATCTTGCGGACGCTCCGAGCTGGCAGGGTTAGTGGTTGACAAATGCATGAGCAGCGCCTGTGACTCGTCCGTGCCCCAAGAACACCACTTGTCATATGCCACCCACAAAGGGCTAGACTGGCTAAGGTAGAACCTCCTTCCATCTTTACCAAGGCTAATCTTGTGTGTGCCGTCATGAATCCCGTCTAGGTAGACCTGCAAGGGGCACGCAAACGAGGAAAGCGTGAGGCCATGGGGAAGGAGGACAGGTAGAGAGAAGACAGCATGGCGATTGATAAGAAGGCGATGGCTATGGGGGAAAACGCCAAGATGGAGAAGAGGTCCTAGCCGTATTCCAGAGCCGCCCTAGGCCGCAGCGTAAGCATGTCTCAGTTGCTTCAATAAATCCCTACGTGCCCATAACGGCAGTTCATGCTAAGTTCATGCACCGGATAAACCAGCCACCAAGCTGCAACGCTTTAAGTGGCAGCACACTCATGCAACCATCGCAGGCACAAACAAAGCCTAACCACGGCTAATGCATATGTACCTTCATCGTAATCTCCTGCTTCTTAGACTTCTTGACCCTCGCCAACACGTCCATGGGAATCCTGACGTCCTTGCCAATCTTCTTGAGCCTGACCTCGCTGGAGGGTGACTGTGAGGACACCAACTCCGAAGCAGGTTGTGAGTTCCTCCTCCATGCAGCTGAGCCCAGCTCCCCGCGTCCTGTCGGCGCCGAGCCACCGCCACCAACAACCGCCGCCACCGCAGCCGCGGCGGCTGACCCACCTGCCTTAGCAGGAGCAGTACCCGCATGTGTCGTCCGGGGCTCACCAGGAGGTGAGGCTCGCTCCGACAACACTGCGCCACGGGACCGCAGCCGTGAGGCAAGGGTACCATCTCGCCCGAGCGATGCAGCCTCAGGCGATACCCCTCCTGGCGCCCTCGCTTCTGGTGCTGCTGCCGCCTGGGCTTCCACACCGCCGCCGGACCGATAGCGCATTGGCGGCCCAGTTCTCGCGGCGCCGCCGGCTGCAGAAGTAGCAGCTGCTCCGCTGTCTGACAACCGCAGCCGCTTGCTGCCGCCGTTTCCCCGCCCAGGATCAAGTCCCGTTGCAGCGGCTGCCGCATCCGCCGATGCCGTCGGGCTTGATACATTCGACCGACCTCCACGCCGCTGCGCGCCCTGTGCGTTCCCCACCGGAGGCGCGGTTGGTAGCGGTGGTGGCAAAGGCGGCCTGTCGGCTTGCACTGCTCTAGCATCAGCTCCGGTGACACCATGTGCCGACCTTCCAGCCGCTGAGGACCTGCGCGTGCCTTGGGCGTATCCGGTCTTGGAAAGGTCTGACAGGGAGAGGCCTGCAAGGCAGGGATCTCCGCGACGCCGCCCTCTCGCGCCGTCCGGACTTCCCGGCTTGCTCTGACGGCCCTGCTGCGGCCGCTCTTCAGCAGCGGAGCGTCCAGCAGCTGCGTCCGAGTCGCCCTTCTCAGCGCCATCACCAGCACCACCGCCGCTGCTCCTGCGAGCAGCGGCAATATCTGCTATCGGTATAAGGTCCTCGTCAGCCTCCTGCTGACTCCCCACCCGCTGCTCCGCTGTTCCAGGCTCATCGGCGTCCATGCCAACCCCGCCGGCATGTTGCCCTACACCACCGGCAGCTCTTCCGTAGTTGTTGCTGGGCCCCGCTGGCTCGCAAAGCACGGCGCCAGGCTGTTGGCCTGAGCCGCTGCCGGTTAGCGCAATACCGTGCTGGATAGCACCGCCAGCAGCTTCGCGGTCCGCGGCTTCCAAATGTAGGGTCAGTGCTTGGCTGTCATCGCGGGGCTGAAGGTGAGCGTGCTCTTGCCCAGCCACCGCCATCCCTGCTTGCAGTGTTTGCTGCTGCAAGTCCTGAGGTGGCTGTTGTGGCTGGCCTGCGCTCGGCACTGTGACTAGTGGCCGCTCCTCCAACTCTCCTGGCAAGGCTGGCTCCTGCTGATTGTCAGCTTGCGGCAGCTGCTGCGGCGGTGCCTCATGCATGCCCTGCTGCGGTTCATCGCCATGGTCTATGATGCCATCGGCAATGTCCGCTTGCGCAGCTGCATCGGCTGCGGTTGGGCAGTCCACCTCTCTTCCGGTTGGAGCGTCAAGATCCGTAGCGGGCGCATCCGGCAAGTTGGGAGATCCGGCAGTAAGGTCAACTGGCACAAGAGCGTCAAGCCGCAAGTCTAAGACCGGTATACCAACGTCACCGTCGGACACGGCCGTTGCGGCGTCCGCTTCGTGCGCCGCGCCCTCACCGCCGCTGCCCACGCCATGCTCTGAAGGCCCCTGATCCATGCCACCCACATGCGCGCCATCCGCCGCGCCGCTGCTGCCAAGGAGAGCAACTCCACTGCACTGCACCTGCGCGCGCTCCTCAGCGATCCCACCAGCTATGCCGCCATCAACAACCTGGTCACCGCTGGTGGTCGTAACACGCGCCACTAGGCCGTGTGCAGCATCCACCCCAGCAGCCATGTGCTCGCCACCCTGCAACATGGGCCCTGCCAGCGCATTTGGGGGGTCTAACCGGGGCTCCATAGAGGCTTGCGGCTCTCCCGCAAGCCCGGCCGCCTCCTGGGTGGCTGGCACCTCCTCCCGGTTGGGCTGCGTCCCTTCCACGGGTGCCGCCGCCCCCATAACCTCCAGTACTGGCTCCAAGGGTGCCCGAGGGGCTGCCTGGGCTGCAGGCTGCGTCTCTGGCTGTGGCCCAACGTCTGTGTGCTGCCCGAGGGCTGGAGCGTTATCAGCCGGGCCGCTGGTACCAGGCATAGCTCCATGACCTTTCGACGCGCGAGCCGCCGCATCCTCAATGGCTACAGCCGCCCCCTCCTCACCAGCCGGCACGGAACTGGGTCCATCGCGGGGATCTAATCCGTCAGCGCCTGCTGGCACGTCAGTGACGGGGGCCGTACGGGTGCTCGTAGGCAGATCCTTGTCACTTGCCAGTGAAGCTTCCTCTCCTGTGCCGTCATTGGCAGTTGTATGTGCCGCTGCCTCCGGTGTAGGAGCTGCTGTCGCTGGGTGAGCGTCCTGCACGGCATTCCTGGGTACCTCCACCACCGCCGTTGAGGTCTCAACGGCAGCAGCCGTTGCCGCTGCATCCACCTCTACAGGTGGCTTAGCAGCGGCAGAAGTCCCCGGCAACGATGCAGTTGCGCCGGTTGCGGGCACAGGGGGTCCATCCCCGACTGGTGACGACTTAGATCCAGACCCAGGAGCCGCGCCCGAAGGTACAGCAGGTGCTTCAACTTCAATTGCGCTGCCTTGTGCGTCAACGCCGGCAAAGTTGGTTGTTTGCGGCGGCGACTTCGGAATTTGCAAAGATCCATGTGAACCTCGCGTGCCAACACCGCGACCAAACTTCTTTGTCACATCGATATGCGCCTTAGCGCCCGAGGTGCCCTGCGGTCGCGCTGTCACCGCCGTATCCGTTTCCGCCGATGGCAGGCCCACTACCGGAACTGTCATTGGCACGGATGCCTCCGGTACCGAAGCAGCAGCCTGTACGGAGCAAGCAGCCGCAAACGGACGTGCGCTCTCAGCACTGTGATGCAGACCGGCTGTCCCCGCCACCGCTGCCTCGCCTGCTTGATCCAGCCGCTGCACCTGATTGGATTGATCCTGGCACGGAGGCTGGAGGGCTTGTAGGTTCACCTGTTCCTGCTGCAACCGCGGCTTGGGCTGTGACGTAAGCGGCGCCTGATCCCAGCGGCTAGGCCTCGGCCGCGTTCCCTTGGATGCAGGTGAGCTCCCATGTCCTTGAGGATTTGCAGACGAGGGACTGGGAGCCTGCACCTGTTGCACCGGCTCGGACCCAGGCTCCGTGCAGAGCTGCAGTGGGGGCCACTGCGGCAAGGGCGCTAGCTGCTGAGGAAGCTGCTGGGCGGCTGTCAACGGTTCGCCTGACCGGTCGTTCCGTGCCCCAACCGGCAGCATGTGAGCCGACAGGGGCGCCGGTTGGGGCTTTGTGGACCCAGAGTGAGCATCGCCGTGCAGCTGCGTGATATGCGTTGGCGGCGGTTGCTGCGGACAGTACCGGTGGGCCGCTGTGCTACTAGTTGCCTGTGAGTCACTTAGCCTCGGCAACTGTTGTGCCGGTTGATGCTGCCAGGGCGGGTGGCATTCCGACACGAACTTTGGCGCTCGGCCGGTGAGAGGTCGCGTCTGGATTGCCGTATGCTCGTCCAGGGTTTGCGCTGCCTGGCGCGCTCCCATATCAGCCGCCGACTTGTTAGCAAGTGGCCTGGGCTGGAGGCCCGCTCGGCCCGAAGGACCCGTCGGGTTGCTGATTTGGAATGATCCGTCAGGTTGCTTGTCCGGAACCTGCCGCTCGTCGACATGGTGGCTGTCGCCCTTCCCGTCCGATATCCGCCGGCTCCTGAAGCTGTCGCTGCCCTGAGCTGCGCCTTTGCCAACGCTGTACGGCGAGCGAGGAATCTGTGACGGTGGAGGGGGGTTACGAGATCTACTGGGGGGGCTAGGGCTACGGGACCGGAGGGGCCGAGGGCTGCGGGATTGGCGAGGGCTGCGGGACCGGCGAGGGCTGCGGAAGCCAGGGTTACTGCGCTGGTAGGCATCCCGATCTGCAACGCGGCGTTCGCTACGGATAGCATCCTCCTGCGGCAAGGAGGTGCGCCTGCTGCGCTCGTCTGTGGCGCGGAATTCTCTGGGGGAAAAGGGGTTCACAGCCATGGATTAGGCGTCAGCGTTGAGTTCGGCAAGGACAGAACCAGTCAGTGCATCCCTTTGCAAAACCAGCGCATACTCGTAACTATTGCCTTGCTGCCACCAACGCACGGCGAAGAGCACAGAAAGGTTCGCTTCTGACTTTAGCTCGGTCACTAACTGCTGTTCATAGGTGCCCAAGCAGCCCACCGTTTTTGATCCGACATCGTTCAGGCGTCATAAGCCGAGGAACTTGAGCTAATCCATCGCTGCCTAAGTTGCCAACGGAAACATCTGCAAGGGCCAGGTAGTGGTATTAACCGAAAAAGACCACCACGACCAGGTGGACAATTTCATTTGGTTAAGCACTACAAAATCTGCCCTGCAGTAGTCGTGGCAGAGCGAGGTCCAAGCTGCAAACCATGCATGGCAGGCTTACCTTGCTTCACACTCCACAGCTCAACCAAGCAACCTTTCCTAAGTCGAAATATCCAGCTAGGCGTAAAATTCAGCTAATAATCGATAACCCAAAGGCATCGATGACAGCTGGCCAGGGGAGACCACTGGGAGGAGGACTGTTGTGGTGACGTATCATTCTCAGGACAAGGTAATGTCTTGTCCGTACACTGTATTAGGTATGTATCCGTAGTCTGGCACTGACTCCCTGGCCGGGATCGCTACACGGGTTGACTATCCCTAACCGTACGTACCGGTACAGCATCTTTTCGGACGCCGATCCCCGTGGCGATGTACCTATGAGAGGCGCTTAGCACACCTATATACAACGCTACATGTTTCGGCCTGTGCCTTCAAGGGGCGGGTTATGGTCGTCCTCCGAACCGCACCGACATTTACCACCTTGTATACTTGTTAGGGCTAGCGCAGCAGCTGATACTCCATCACACGTCGCGTTCGGCATGGAGGGACTTGTAAGCTTTGCTGCGGCCCACTAAATCTATGTCTAATGGACAGCCTGTGTGCTGTCACCCCCACATGTTCCAAGCCACCTGTGGTTAAGGAGTGAAGGGGTGTCATTGCCGCCCAAAGTCAACCATGCCCACAAGCCATCCAACAAAGGCATGTCGTTTATAGCACCAGGCGTGCAGAAGGCCGTGGGTTCCTTTTCATTCCGTGTACGAGATACGCAACTTGCTGGAATGGATGCACCTACGCACTGTCGCGGGCCGGCATGTTCCATCCGTCGGCAGAGGCAGGCGCGGCAGTGGCAGGTGTCCCGCGGTTCGGTCAAGTTATGGTTACAGGGGGTGCTTGTTATGAAGACGACACGTGCTTCTGAACATATTACAAGGTGTTGCGTTGGCTCCTGTGCGTTGGGCCTCGCTTGTCTTGCAGAAGATACGTGTACGGCGTATCGCATCAGAGTGTCGTACAGGTGGCCTTCATGTTAGGCAGGGCAACGCCCGGGCTAGGGCGCTGCGCACAGCTCGCAGTTACGCAAGTTGTAAGAGACAGCGCTTGATCCCCACTTGTCGTGGCTTCCTGCAGGAGCCGCCAGCTTGTATGCGCGCAGTTGCGTAGCCGCTTTGACTACCAGCGTAGTCCGAGGGCACGAGATCTAGGTGCCCCCTTCCTATGCAACCGGGGAGAGAAGGGGACCAGCTGTGCAAGTGTGGACCCCAGTGGCGTTAGGTATGCAAGCCGGCGCGTGGGCGGGACAGCACCGCATACGTGAGGTGTTGGGATAATGGTGTTTCTGATGTCGGTTACAGGACAACTCGGTTGCATCGGAGAACCAAGGAGCCCCGACAGTGTTTTGCCAGATGGGTGCACAAATGATGAATTTCTACATGTCTTCCGGTGCAAGCCATGTCGTTGTGCCTGCCTGCCTGTGTAAATGGTCTTGGGATTGTGTGTGCCGCATTTCTGGAAAATGGCCAGATCAGCACAGAAACAGGCGGGCACAGTCATGGATCACTTGTTCTGATTTCCCTGTAAGGATAGCATACAATCACAGATGTTTCTGTGGGGCGATGACCAAGCGACTTTGAAGAAGCTTTCTAAGTGGTGTCTTCGACTGCAAACGATTAGCTATCTTTTACTATAGCAAGAACTGGCCGCAGTCGCAGCGCACCTGAGCACGGTTCCGTGTAAATTTAAACAGCGGATCCACATCGTAGTGTACGAGCAACCGCTACGCCTTTACTCTTCGGCAAAAGCTCACACTTTAGCTTTAGCTTATTATGTATATCCTTAGTACGGTTGGCACTCTTGCCAATCGCGCTGGCTGGCAGCGCCCCGGAAGAGCTTGGTACTAGGCAGCTTTGTTGCCATTATAGCAAACTCCACGGAACAGGCCGTCCGCGTTGTGTATGGGAGCTGTTTATAGCAGGTTTCGTAATATGGCGTCCACAATCAACTCTGAGGAGCCCCAGACTGCCACACCATGGAGGTTCACCGACGGGGAGAAGATAGCGTCGCTAAACAGCCGCTTTCGTGTGAACATGTGCTTCAAGAACCGGACAAGCCGTGACATCGAGGCCTTCTGGTGCGTATGCTTGCCTTGGAGGAGGAAGTAGCACCATGGGCTGAGCGGAGAAGTGCTGGCGAGCAGCTGGCTATAATTGTTTAGTTAAATCTTTGCTTTGAGTAAGCATGCTGGTTACAGAGGGTACATATGTAATCTTTCCTTTGCTTGCAGGCTAAACTTTGAAGGCAAGGAGGTCTCCTATGGTATCGCGAAGCCAGGAATGACCTTGCTGTAAGTATCACTTCAACTTATAGGCGCTGCTGCTGCGTTTCTTGGTCACTTGCCTGTCTGCTTTGATGGAAACCGCGTAACCGTAATGTTTCCATGTCTAGGCTTTACACTTACCTGAGCCACCCTTGGGTTTTTCGCTTCAAAGACGACGGAGCAGAAGCTTTGGTCGTCCACGGAAAGACGGTGAGTCGTTGTGGGCACAATTGAGGGGAGACGTTGATGCTGCGCCATAACTAAACGTATGCGCCTGCGTACGTGGACTGCCAAGGCTCATAGCTTACCCTGTGGTTGCCTGCTGCAGGTTGCATGGCCAAGCCATGTCCAGCAGTTCGCAGACGTTGTCGAGGCGCCCCTTCTCGAATGGAGCCCTTCGACCCACGCGACTGATTTCCGTAAGCGGGCTCCCGGTTTTGCGCACGACGTTCAAAACCTGCTACGAGCTTACTACGCGCAGCGGAAGCACACCGGCCGACTTGGCAGTGACGGCGGCAGCCGCAGCGGAGGGAAGAGCCGCCGCAGCAGTGTCGGTGGCATGGCAGAAGACCCGTCCCCAACTGGTGCACTCTCGGGCTGCTTCGGAGGAAAGATGTGGCATTGGAGAGGTGAGGAGTTCACAGGACTGAGGCCAGGGAAGTACGTGCACGTGGCCCTTGCGGACACCAATTGGGTTGAAGTTGACCGTCTTTGTTTTGCTCGGCACCGCTGTTGTGTATGGGGGGTTCTTACCAAAGCTATTGAACAGCGCACGAACATTCCGTGGTCACCCGTTGTGCTTCACCATTCACTTTCCTTTTGTCTGTTGGTTGCAGGTCACGAGGAATGCCTTGCATTGCCTTCCGCACTAGTCAACCAGGGCGAGTGCATGCAAGAAACGACTAGTGTCGCAACACCGCGGGCGTCTTCAACTGAAGAGCTGGGCTTGTTAGGCAGTTTACCATTTGACATCATCCTCGAGATCGCCGCCCACATGGCCCCAAAGCTGCATGTAGAGCTGCCGATGCACAAGGACGATGCTGAGATCATGCCACGGGACGTGCGACCTGGACACGGACCGATAGCTTTCTTGGCTGCGAAGCTCCTCGGTCCATCGCCGCCACCGGCACCCAACGTGGCACCCGGTGCCTGGTTTGCTGCCGGCATGGCCCACGACGCTCAGGGTGTCGGCCCGCTAGCTGTTGGCGCGGGCATAGGCGCTTTCTTTGCTAATGGAGCTGTTCCGGCAGGTGGTGCGCAAGAACAGCAAGCCGGCCAGGCCGTCGACGAGCAAGCGGTGTCGGAGGTCGTGAAGTACATGGAGGCGGTGGCGCTGGCCGAATTGGCAGTGGGGCACGCTGAGGCGATGCACCGGGAGCAGCTTGAGCAAGCGCCGGTGCTGCTGGCCCGAGTGCAGGCAGAAATGGCTGCTGCATTAAAGGCCGCTGCGGATGCAGCGCAGCCGGCGGCGCAGGCGGAAGCGGCACAGGTTGAGCAGCAAGGCGCCGTCGCGCACGATGCCCAGCAAGGCCCCGACAACGGCGGTGTTGTGGACCAAGTACCAGGCTTGGAGCCCATAATGGAGGACACTGACGATAGCGAGGTGGTAGATGATGATGAGTACGGCACTGGTGACGAGGGAGATGTCGCCTAAGGCATGCTCGGTAAACGCTCAACACTGCTTGCTGACGGCATGCGGCGCGCAATCTATGCGAACAGCGCTGCATCTGCTATGTATGTGATATTGCTAACACCAGGGGCGAGCGAGCTGATGTATGAATCACGCTCTTGCAGGTTTTCGTATGAGCCACGGCAGTGGCGAGTGATACCGTGTTTCGCAGACCTGCAGGTTTTGTGCATGCTAGTGGGTTGGTGCTTGATGGACAGTATGTATTTGACAAACAAGTTCGACGCAGTGATCTCTTGTTTGACCTAAACTTAATATTCATCTCATAGTGTTTAGTTTCTCTGCCATATCCCTAAATTTTACACATCAATGTGATCCTGATGCATCTTACAAACCGTTTGTACTGCAAAGACCCCTGTGAGGGATAGGTACCCGTGTGATAGACGAGTTTTGTATGCGCTTGATAACGTTCCTCCAGCTGCAATGAGAGACCCGATAGTCTGCCTGTGCCGAACCATATTCACAGTTTTGGGAAAACACATTTCCGCTTCCATGGAGGTCAAGCAAGTGAATCGCCGATGTAAGCGTTGGTTTGCCCGCTTTACGACAGCCGAAGCCTCTTGCACATGCATTCCTTTGTTAGCAATGCGCAGTTCTCAAACGCAGCTCTTACATGCTTGTCTCTTCGTACAATCCGAACCAGTGCAGGATTGTTAGCACTGCCGCCACGTGCGGTAGCATGAGCAGCAGCCCCAGCTGCATGACGCTTGTGACCACCTCAGCGCCCTCGCCGTACTGTTCTGTAACAAGGAACGCGTTCTGCCCCACAGGCACACACGTCAACAACACTAGCGACCTGCCCAGTTGCCCGCCCAACCCTAGCAAGCTGTTTACAAACACCATCAGCCATGGTAGCAGCAGCATCCTGATCGCCAAGTAAACCGCAATTGACCGCGCCGGTGCCGCACCCACCGGTCGGCTCGCCGTGAACAGCCCCATGGCAAACAACGACACCGGCACGGCACAACGCGCTAGCCATGACAGCGTGCCCTCTATGAAGCCAAGCGCCGGCACGTGCGACGGCACCGCTGGGTCCAGCAGCGTGTGCAGCCCCAGCATGGACACCACGGTAGCGGCTCCCGTGGTCCACATGAGCGCGTTGCCTAGCACCAGCCGAGCCGCATGGCGCAGACCCGGCTCCGAACGGGCCGCACTAGGAGATGCCGCTGCCGCCGGTCCTGGGGAGAGCGACACAAGCAGAGGGAGGGAAAGGGCTGAACCCCGTTACAGCAGACCACAATGCGAATACCGGTATGTCATCCTGATGAGCCAGGGTGTGCTGCCATTACCGGTACTTGCACGCCACCAAGGTAGAGGTGATGAGGCATCAGGTGCATCGATAATGTCAGTGTCTGCAAATGGTCAATGTACGCGCCCCCGTAAGCTGTATGATATCCCGTCTCCCCTTCCTCGCCCCACCTCCTTGCAAGGCGCTGCTACACGTTCCGCCCTTGCCCGTCCTCGTCCTGTCCGCCTCCGTTGCACCCGCCGCTACCAGGTCCCGCAAAGGTGCGGCCGCCGCAGCCCCCGCGGGGGCGTCCGTCTCGTCTGGTGCCAGCTGCTGCGAAGATCCCGGCCGGGCCAGCATGGAAGGGGCCCGAGTGGGCGGACTGTCTGCTAGCCCGCCCCCAACACCAGCTCTCCCCCCACCATCGCTCCTGTCACCTCGCCAGAACCCAGATCCTAACGCCGCCTCTTTTGCGAAAGGACTGGCGGTGTCATTGCCGGCGGGCACGGATGACGACGCTCCGGCCTGCTCGCTTGAGCCATGCACGGGCCGCTGTTGTTGCTGCTGCAGCCCTTTCGAGGATAACGCAGCTGCCCCTGCTGCTGACCCGTGGGTCACGAACGTGTCGCCATGGCCGGTTATGCGGTCGCCCCCGTCCGAAGCTGCGACGTCCCACCCAGTCCATGCATCACTATGCCACCTGTGCCTCGCCGTACCCACCGCTTCCGCCCCCGCATCCGCTGCCCGCGCCGCCTCCAACGCACCATCGCCCTGCCGCCCCGCCTCCCGCTCACCCTTGCCGCCACCTTCACCACCCCCCTCCTCTTCCCTATCCCGACAACTCGCTGCTCCTCCTCTCCCGCCGCCTCCTGCCGCTCCCGCACCCACGCCCGTACCCGCACCCGCTGCCGCCTCCTGCTGCCCGCCCGCCCCTGCCGTCCCCGCCGCCTCCGCCCCCATCCTGTCCAGCTCCAGGAGCACCATGGCGGTGGGCAGCTGCTGGAAGTACAGCGCGATGGTGGCTAGCATGCCCACCGCCGCCGCCGCCGGCCCCACCGCCGCCTCCAGCACCACGGGCGCCAGGATGCCGGTATTGTTGGCTGCCAGGACCAGCGAGTGCAGCGCCACCCTGGTTGGGGCGGAAGTGGGAGTGGAGTGGTGGGGTGGGATTTGGTTGTTGGGGTTGGTGCCACAGACAGGGGCCAGAGTGGAAGAGGCGTAGGTGTGGTCCTGGGAGGGAGGGCCACGTGGTATTGGGTACCGGTATTCGGAGATACCGCAGGCAAAAAACACTGTTGCAGTTATGGACATGTGAGGCGGCTATCGTAAGGGCAGTATCGGCACGTGGGGGCAGCGTAGAGGCAGGGCCTACCGGAGGACAAGGTTCAGAACACAGGAGTAGCATGCGGCTGCCAGAAGTGACACAGCCTACAAGCGTGCGTAAGGCCCCCGTTACGCAGGTGCTGCAGCAAGCGGGCGCCCCCACCTGCTGAGCCTGCCCCCCTCAAACACGGTGACCCAGGCGGCGCTCGCCAGCTGCACCAGCAGCGTCCACAGCGTGAAGGCCCCCACCGCCCTGAGGGAGGAATGGAGGGAGGGAGGAAGAGGGTACGGCAAGGCGACAGGAGATTGAGGAGGAGGAAGCTGTTGCAAAAGCGTGCGCCCCATGCACCCGGCTTCTACGTCTAGGTTTTTCCTGCCCCCGTGCGGCACGTTCAGGGACACCTCCGCCTGGTATTGCGTGTATGGGCGTTCCTTTAAAGGCTGCTTTGCCGCCTCGCTAGCTGTGCCGTCTAGCTACACCTACCGCCAGTGCTGTCGTGGTGCAGGCGCCGCACATATTCAGCGGTCCCGGGAGGCAGCAAACAGTAGCAGACCGGGAGACGGCGGGCCCAGCCAGCGACATGTTGTAGGGTATCAAGTCGAGGGATGTACCAAGGGTCAACGTCGTATGCGATGAATAACTGTGCCACAATCATGTTAGCCACCGTGTGAGAACTTGCAAAGCCCAGCTTCCGGGTAGGGGGATTCGCTAAGCGCAAACAAGGGGAAAGCATGTGGGCTAGGGTTGTTTCCCGTAAGGCGGTTGCGTGACAAATCGTGACGGGCTTGGTTGTCAGCAGCGACTTGTCCTAACACCATTCCTATCACACTAACAAGCAACAGCCCTGGTAACGAAGCCGGTCACTTCGGCACAGAAGCACCGGAAACACACCTCCATGTTCCGCATATCGGTCTTGATAGCCAGAAGCCAGAATTGCAGTGCTGGCAGGCACACAACTACAACAAATCGATTTAGCGTCCGACATACTGTTGCAGGGTCGAAAAGCCCACGCGATGCGGCAAGGCGACCAGCGGCTATTATGCATAGTGTCTGAAGGCCTATCTGCACGACTGGAAGATATCCAATACTAAGTTCGGACCACATTGTATGCTACGAAATGGGTGCTACCATGGAAACGTTTCTTGACATGGAATTTCGTCCCTTGCAGATGGATCGTGTTTTGTTAACTTCCCGCGAGTATCATTGATAGACTCGTTTATATGTACAGATTTCCAATTAATATAGTTCTAGCCGGGGATCTGTATACTATGTTGTAAGCAGTATTGTCAGGTCGCTGCACGAATGAATCTGCGGCAGTTGATGCATCCAGGCGCTAGCCTTCATAGGTGTACAACGCGTTTGCGCACGCGGCTACCATTTTCACAGGATGGTCGTCGACGGTCTTTCAGGGTTCGCGTCGTGGAGCCCAAGCTGGCCACAGCGTTCCCCGATGCCCCGGGTTTGCGGCCTGAGCCTTGGACGGACGCTCCTAGCCAACGCGCTGTGAGATTTCGCATTACTTTGCCGGGAGTGCAGGACAGATTTTTAACCCGACTGGTTGGCATCCATGCGCAGGCGCTCGCGAGCCTTAAGCAGCGATTCAGTGACGACTTGCTTCCTCCGGACGAGGCGACCTTGAAATGGTACCTTCGCGACCGCTACTTCGATGTCAATGAGGCGGAGCAGAAGCTGCGCGGCATGTTGAAATGGCGCCGGTCCTTCCAGTAAGCACGCTCACACGAGATCTCTCACAGGGAACATTGTTGTGCAAAAGGTGCTCTGTCAGCTGTCGGTGGCCTCGTGAAAGCCAGCGGGGGCGTGCAGGGACGCCGGGCTTGCAGCAGGGGCCTCCCAGCTTGTGTGCCCTATCGCCTCCGCAGCAGGATTGCTGACATGGGGACCGCTGCGGGCGGTGTCGCTGCGTTCGGAACACCCTCTGTCGATAGCCAAACCAGCCGGCTGCATGCACTGCTCATTCCACTCCAACCCCTTCCACGCCCCTGTTGCTCTTATATCATGCGGGCCGGAGATCCCTCATCTGCCGCTGAACTGCGCACCTCCCTGCGCCCGTCCGCTGCTCACCGCGTGCACCTGCTCCCTCCTCCTCCCTCCTTTTCCCTCCGCTACGCTGCTCCCCCGCCAGGCCTCAGGCCACCACGCCTGAACAGATAGCTGCGGAGGCGGCCAGCGGCAAGGCGTACGTGCACAGCCAGCCCGACCGCTTCGGACGGCCCGCCATCGTCATTCGGACACGGCTGCACGTTACAGGTGGCGGGTTGGGGGAGTGGTGTTGGGGGCTGGGGCTGGGGCTGGGTGGCGTATGGACCGGGAGGGGTTGCGGAGTTGGCTTTGGGCCTAGTTGGTACGGCCACCGGTTGGTTACTGTTCACTTCCGTCCTCCTAGGGGGCAAGGTGCGTACCGGACGGCTACAATGTGACTGTATGGGCGTCGGTGCAGTGGTTGGCGGGAAGAGGCTGGTGATGGCCCTCGTGGCACGTTGTTAGCTTTTCGGCAAGGTCGCCAACCCGGTGCTACCGGGGCACTCATACCCGGTCATGCGTCATCTGTCATACGCCCCACGTCCTCACCCTTCCCCGCTGCTGCTGCCGCGACGGCGGCTGCCTCCCCTCTGCCCCACTCTCCCATCCCCAGGCCAGTACCCCATAGTTGACAGCAAGCGCTTCGCGGCCTACCTGATCGACACCGCCATCTCCAGGATACCCCCCGGCGGCGAGCAGATCGTGGGCATCTTCGATCTGCGCGGCTTCCAGTTCCAACAGAACGCGGATTTTGCGTTTGCAGCCTTCATGGTGAGTCGGGTACTTCGGAGTCGGGGCCGGCATGGAGCTGGGCTGGATAAACCCGCCTCAACCCCTCTCCTCATCCGCGCACATTTTTCACATTCCTTGCAGATAGAGGCTTTCTTCGAGTACTACCCCCGGCGGGTGGGTCAGGTGCTGCTGGTGGAGGCGCCCTGGGTGTTCTTCCCCGCGTGGGAGGTCATCCGGCCGCTCATGCGCAAGTATGCTTCGCTGGTGCGTAGGTGGGGGGAGGGGGGCTGAGGGGTGGTGAGCGGGTGCCTGGTGACTGGTCGGCCGCCCAGCTTGCAACAAAGTACTGCAAGCAGCGTGCCATTGCCGCGCCTGTCATTACGGTTACAAAAACGATATCCGGCATATGCGATTGTTCCACCCTTTCCGAGGAACAAGCCCTCGCTCTGATTGCCCTTCAGTCTGACCGAAGCCGCCTCTTCAGGACGGCCCCCATTTTCCCATGCGGGCCATGCCACATGGAAGCCGCATGCGCTAAGAAAGCTGACACATGTGTGCGTGTGCAGCTTCGCTAGAAAGACATGTGACAGCTGACACATGGCGCACATGCACGTGTGTGCATGTGTGCAGGTTCGCTTCGTGAGCCTGCAGGAGCTGCGTGAGGAGTTCTTCACGCCCGGGAGCCTACCCGAGGACTTCAAGCGGTGAGGGCGGCTTGGGGGAGGAAGGACCTGGCAGCAGCACTGGGAGGCAGGCAGGCAGGGAGGGGGCCGCAGCTTGGGGGCAGACGCTGTGTGCGGGGCTTCGCCGGGCAATGAGGGTTTCCGCGCTGAAGTGTTTTCGGGGGCCGGCATGGGGACGGCAACTGACCGGAAGCTTCTTGGTTGTGTTTACACCGGGGGGCAGGGCGCCTGAGGAGCCGGTTTTGATGGGTGTAGATTGCACCGCGGCTGTGGCGTCTAGAGGGAGGGGCGAGTTGTTCGCGTGGATATCGAAGCAGCGTTGAGGGGGAGTGTTGAGGCGTCGAGGTTTTGCGGAAGTGTAGTTGAAGGGAAATTGCGGCGTGAGGAGGTACAGCTGTTGAGGGGAGGGTTGAGGGAGCTGCATGAGGGGCGGTAGGACAGCTGCATGTAGTTGTTCTTGAGGTTACCGTAGCATTCGTTTGCGATGGTTATCATTATAGTGAGCAAGGGATGCTGTTGACGGGTTAGGTAGAGGCGTGTCGAAAGGCTGTGAGCTGTGTTCTTCCTATATTCGAGTGTGCACACAAGGTGTGCAGCATGCACGCTGGACAACATGTATTCCAGGAGACATCGCGATTTGAGTGTGTTGCGTAGTATGATCACGTGCATTGGTGATGCCACAAGCACCTCTTCTCGCTATTTGTACTTCTAGTTTGTTGTGACTGTGTTGGAGGGCAATAAGCCGCGTTTGTTCGTACTGGCAGTGGCCGAGCGCTGAAGGTGAAGTGTTGTGTATCCTTGCCTTGGGTATTCCTTTTGCTGTCCCGTGTACAGTTACCTGGTTGCCTGTTACCTATACCGGTACTTGGTTGGGCGACTTGTGTAGTTCTGTGCTGAGGGCGGTGTTCGTCGGGCATTCTTTCTTACTGCGCCATTGACACCGGAGTACTGTAGACCTGCGCTACTGTAGTGACCAAGTACTGGATGAGGACCACGCTTTCGGATACGTTACTCGGTAGTACTGCGACCCATGGTTCGCGATCCTCAACACACATCGTACTGCCAGTGTCTCTTTGCTGCATGCCCGCCACGCAAATGCTTGAGGCCCCGTGCCTAAATGCAGGGAGTCCGCCGTGATGCCCAAGCCATCTGTGTACCGTAAGCGGTAAGCATGCCACGTCGATGGGCTATAACAATGGCGTATCCAACCACGCGAGTATTATTCATTCAGGCTTAATCGCTAGAGATGGGCAAAGCTTATGCATCGAAATCACGAAACAGCTTATGGCTTGGCGCTGCTCCTGGCAATGAGCCAATGGAATAGTAAAGGTGTTCTGCATCAGACAAGCAGGGCGTGCATATTCCTGCACGTAACGTTACATCACAAAATGTCAATAGTCCTTAGCTGCTTTAGCCCTAGAAAGTCCGGAGGGCTTGGCAGGACGTTGTTGCAAATCTCATTCTGCGCTATTCACTGACAGAGCTGAGTTCTACCAATATGTATTAAAGCATTTCGTAAGAGAACTGTGATAGCAATAGATGGCATAAATTTTTCTCCCGCGTAAGTGTCGTATTCATGGGAGTCAAAGACCCGTTTGGCAGCTCTACCGGTCAAAGACGAAGGCAGCCACTTCAGCACGGTTTGCATACTGAAACTAACGCCAACGTATCTCACGATTTGTTCTCTTGTAGAGGGTTGTAGTTTGGCCCCCTCAGAGCGAAACTTGTATTGACTGGCCTATGCCCCGACTGCGCACGCAATTACCTAAATAGCATCTACTGGGCGATGACAACACTATCTGAGGATGCCTCTTGCTCGTTGGAAGACTCTGAAGACCTCGACGATGTGCCTCTTTCAATGGCACGAAACGGACGTTATGAACAGGAGGAACCTCCATTATCTACCAGAGGCCCACCCTTAGGCTTTGCACGTATGGGAGCAGGCTTCCAGCTCAAGCTCCCTACACAAAAGGCCAATGACCAGGAGACTTCAGAACCAGATGGCTTGCACGCAATGCGTTCAGAGCCGGCATTTTTACCTGAGACGTCACGCGGTAGACCTCCTGGGCTTTCGCTGCCGCTGGGGCAAGCGCGACCTGCCTCGGCGTCCTTCAGCGAGGAAGCAGCACCTTTGCGTACCAGACGAGCGCCCTCGAAGCCGCCCATGTTAAACCTCGCAAACCCCGCTTCGGCATCACCCGTGCCCAGCTGCGCCCCAACGCCGGCCCTAGGACCATCACGGGAGGCAGCCTCCCGTGCGCACAGCACCGCCCATGCAGCCTCAGGGCCCCAGCAGCAGCCCGTTCGCGTGGAGCTGGTCTCCTCAGCCTTTGTACTCCAAAACGACCAGGACCATGACGCAAGCGAGGCCTCTACCAGCGACCGTATCACGCAGCGCTGCTCTCGGCAGCTAGGCATCGCGCCATGTGACCTGCAGTTCTTTGAGCTGCGGCGCTTAGACGACGGGGTCATCCCCGACTCCTGCACACATGTGGGCGTCATGATCCGCGGCTCAAGTAAGGCATATTGTTCCCTCGCCCTAGCATGCAGCCTCCCTGGTGTGGTTGCAGGGGGTGGTTTCTCGGATGACGCAAGGGGTCTGAACATGCTAGGGTTGGGGCTTTGGTTGTTTGCGCTGCATGGTGTATGCATGGTTGTGTGCGCTGCGTGTGCTCCTGTTAATGGGCCAGGCGCCATGGTTACCACCAACCGCATCCCTACCTGAAGATTGCACCATTTCCCACCTTCTTGCTTGCAGCGTTCTCGCTATCCGCGATTGAAGACATGCTAGCGCGTAGCAAACGAGGTAAGGAGGGATTCCGTGCAGTCGTGGACCTCGTGCGGCCGTCCGCAGCGGCATGAGCAACGTCTGCATTAGCTGATAGTCGTTACCGCTGGCTTGGCATAGTGTGCCGCGTGTGCGTTGCTTCGGGTCCTACGGTGTGGGCTGTGGTGTAGCAGGGGAACTCGGGCTGTTCACTGCGGGGTTGCGGGCGCAGCTTTGACGCTAGGAGTCAGCACCATATTGGCGGGATGGGCGCAAGGCTAGCGGACCGTTGCGAGGACGTAGTTACTGGCACCAGAGACCTGCATGCACACATGCCGCTGCTGTAAGGTTGACAAGGGCAGATTGAACAGTTCGGGCAGCTTCGTGTGGTAGTTGGATAACGCCCATGAGCTTGAGGCGCCCTTGCTTCCTCGTTGCTGTTTCTCCAGATGACCAGTTGACAACGATGCTCGACCGGGCACTCAGAGAAGGGGCGGAGCATAAGGCGGAGGCCCGACTCAACGCAGAAAAACTTGCGAAACAGGTGAGCGGGGAGGTATGCGGAAAGCCGGCATGGGCATGGGCAAACAGGGAGCACGGCGCTTGGGTCAACACCGGGTTTCAGGACGGGGCTTTCTAGGAAGCCTGGGCGGCGATATGCGGCATGCAACTGGCAGTCCGAAGCAGGCAGCTAGTGGCATTTGTGGGCTTCATGAACGCGTCCTTTCCATGCACCGACCCGTTTGCAGAGCGAGGAGCTGGCGGTACTGCGGGAGCGGCTTCGGAGCTACGAGGCGAGCAACCAGCACTTGAGGTGGGTTTTCAAACCATGGCGAAGGTTCTTTGGAGGAGTGTTCGGGGCACCGGCTCATTAGCATTTCATTTCTGATTCTGAGCCGTAAGGGTCCGACCACGCTGGGTAACTAGGGGAGCTGCTGCTGTTGGAAGCGGCGGACGAGACGTTGGGAACTACAGCTGCCAGCTGCGAACAGAGTAAATGGAAGTAAAGTAAATATGGTTGCCGCATATCATCATCATCAGCAGCAGGAGACCGCATTATGGCACCGTACGTTTCGAGCCAGTGCGGACAACATGGGGCCGCACGGCAGTTGCGACATCGGCGACGCTGGTGGCTAGCGTGCGTCCCAGCACGCCGGAAGTGTCCTGAGGCGTGCGCTATGACGCGGCGTTTGCCCACTTCTGCTTCCTTTCCAGCCTTACCCTTTCCCTAATATTCTTACGACCCTCAGCCTCTGGTATTTACCTTTTTCCACCCACACACCCTGCATGCCGTACCATCTGTGCCCCACCTCTGCCGTGCACAGAGAGCAGCTGCAGCGGAGCGACGAACACCGGCAGCTGTTGGGCGGCACCATCCGCACCATCAAGAAGGAGTTTGAGGACTTCCGCAGCCGGGTGGTGGTGGAGGGCGCGTCGGTGGACCAGCTGCCCCTGCATCAGCTCAGCCTGGGGCCGGGGCCGGCAACTAGCCGGGCATCGTCAGCTCCCGCCGGGGCGGCCACAGAGCGCTGACGGAGGGATGGGTGGGTGGGCACGGGGTGGGGTCCACACGCTGGGCCATGCATGCATGCGTCCTTTACGCTCTGGGTGGAGAATGCACGTCGCCATGGCGCCGCATGGGGCGGGGGATTGAGGAGACAGACTGTGAAGTGCCCGGGGCCAGACTTTGGAAGGAGTTTGGGGAGGGAATGGGTTGATGCGACAGTGGTTGCATGGGGGCTGTGCGGTAGCTGCTTATCGTCGCGTCAAGTGTACGTTACTGTGATAAGGGTTGGCCAAGGGACGCGCGCGATGGTGGCTTTTGGTAGACTGCGTTGGCAACGACGACAGTGCAATTGATGGATGACCAAGACATGACGTGGTGTACTAGGCGACAATATCGCCGGCGACATGGGCGCATTCGTGCGACCCAATGTCGCTTGACGTCGTGCTCGACGCTGCTGAGTTGTGATGCAACATGCATGATAGGGCAGCCGTGTGTAGTGGACGGACCCGTGGGACGTGCTGGGTACCGCCCGTCGTAAGTGCTGGTGGTGGATGCGGTTGGTGATTAGCGGTTAGCGGAAGCCCGCGCATGGTGACAGACAACAACTTACAAACGTCAAACAATATTATGAACATGCCGCCGCGTCGGCCACAGTAGTTTACGGTCCTCCATCCTGCAGGGAGAAGATTATACTGGTGTCCAAAAACCGTGTGTGGCCTATTCGGATGGTGGACGTCTTGCGTGGGAGCAAGGTATACTAAGAGCCGCATTTGTATACCTTAGCAACAAGTCGCCCGTGGCAGCACTACGACGCTATTTATACAACACGTGCCAGGACACCGGTGCACAGCGGGCAGGATGCCGCGTGCCGAGTCCTCGCATGAAGCCGCCTTCCCTCACACTGCATACAAGGACACACGACGGGTCCGAAACAACCGGTCGAAAAACTACCTCCTCGAACAACAAGACAGCCATGTGGGTTGTTGTGCACAAGATGCATCCACGCTGGCATACTGTGGATGGCATGCCTGCTACTGTAATAAACGCTACACAACCATGAAAACAACCTGGATCGAGATCCCAGCGAGACGAAAAACCTGTACAATTTGTAGTATATCATCCTACCATGCAAGCTGTACGGAAGACATCAACCAACCAGCAAGTGACAGTTACACACATGTTCACATGCGAACCTATCCCAACTGCTTGCTCTTGTTTACGCTCAACTACACACACTTCATTGCCCTATCAATCGCCATGTTGAAGCTTCGCATACCCGGCTTACCTATTTAGTATAAAACTACAGGACAAATTTTTACGACCGAACCGTCTACTGCTTATACACGCACCCACAGCATGCTCATGGGTTGCCGCACGTCCCGTCTACACTCCAGCTGCAGACGACATTCCTGCTAAGCGCATTGTACATACAAAGGATACATCATCCACTCCCTTCCCTCCCGTTTCCGTAGAATTACACCACACTCGTTATCTGCGCACCTGTTTCCTGCCCACTTGTAGCCCGCAGGTAATTCCCAACTCCGTAATATCGTACACCGCTTGAAAGGACCATACTACACCCTTTCGCAGTCCGCTTCAGCTCTTACGCTGCGGTTCCCTTAACGCATCTGCTTCAGCTCTTGCGCGGCTGGTTGATGGCGCGGGCCATGGTGGTGTTGCAGCGCCCGCTGCCATGCGCCTTGCTGCGACCCAGCCACTGCGCCGGCTGCCGCGTGTGCGCCGCCGCCGCTGCCGCCGCCCGCTGCACCATCTTGTTCATCATCACCACCAGCTGCTGCGTGGCGGCGGTGGCGCTGCCCGCCACCTTGGCCGCCGCAGCCTTGGCCTGCTGCTGCTTGGAGGGCGCCGACTGGGGCTGCTTGTCATGAGGCGCGGCGGTGGTGTCGTCGGAGGCGGCGGGGGGATCCATTTGTACGGCACTGAGGGAGTTGTAGGTGTTGCCGTTGGGGTCCGCGAAGAGCGGGTCGGAGGGGCCCATGGCGCTGGTGCTGGCCTCGAAGGGACCCAGCCTTGGGGTCGGGAGATTAGGGAGGCGGGTTGGTGGTGGGAGGTGATGGTGGTTGGTTGGTGATGAATAGCGAGTGTCAAAAGGTATACCGCTTGACAATGTTTGCGGAGGGGTGTGCTGGGAGAGAGGAGCGCGTGGCTGCCAAGCAGGGGGCGTGGCTTGCGAAGAATGTAATGCGCTTTATTGGTAGGAAGGTTGCATGCGAGCAGCTAATAGCACGCAGGGCTTGAGAACGCGGCATCGGAGGTTGGAGTATTTGTGTTACCAACTGCCAGTGGGCGCAATTATGGACTGCGTCTAAAGGCGTTGCACATGGAAGCATACTTTTTATTATTATAATAATAAGTTTTTGAGATTACAATGCGCGATGAGGCTTACAACGGTCACGGGACTCACCATGGGCCAAACGCAACTTTGCCAGTCCGGCTATTTACTGCGCTTTCCTGGTTAGGACTTGGAGGCGACTGAGGGCTAACAGGCTTCCGCTTTCGAAGGCCCAGCGCCCTTGTTGCTCGCGAGCGCGAAACCCTCGACGTCCCGGCCGGGAAACAGGGCTTTGCCAGCTCGGCTGCATTACGCCCGACCTTGTTCGTGATACCCTAAGACGCAATTGTGAAAGGGAATAACAGGCGGCATTAACAACCATCAACCTCAAGAATTACAGCCGGCCAACTCAGACCCTGGCATGGCCAGCAAGACTGTGCAATGAAGCTTGACGACATGGTCAGGCAGCGCACCTGGCGGGACCCAGGCTTGATTGGTGTAGACTGGTTGCCTTCCGAAGCTGCCATGCCTTGCTGAGGCGACTGCCTGCGCAACACCGCTCTGTCAGTGGTTGGCTCTAAGCCAATAAGCTTTCTATATTTCTACGCTGAGGAAGCCGCCATTCCAGCTTTAGATGTCCAGATCTTACCCTGAGGAGAGGACGTCCGAAATCTTACGTGGCGTCTAGAGGGATCCTGTGACTACTCTGAATGGCCTGAAATCAACGTTGTCTGTTCACAAAGTTGTTAAAGCCAATAATGATAGTATTACAGGAAGGAACTGTCCAGTTCATTGTAAGCCCAGTATGATAAGTAATGAGGGCTGACGTGCATGTGTACGGCAAAGCTTCCTTCTCAGCATCGAACGAGCACGCGGCGTGCATTGGAGGTCGCGTATGCTTCAAATTAATAGTAATGTAGTTACCATGACGAACGTAGGACTTGCCAGATTCACAAAAGTTCGCCAACCAACGACCACGCCCCTAAACCCTCGAAAGTTGGCAGTTAGCCACAAACCTTACATCCAAGCGCACATTATGCGGTTCCTCTTTAACAGAAGTATATGTCATAGGTTTCTAACCTACAAGAAGCCCCTCGGTCCCTCGTGTTGCCGTTTTCGAGACGACTGCCTCTAAGAGTTTGCCACTGAGTGATATCTCGCCAGGTCGAGGAGCTCCGCTTCACCTGAGTACAGGACGCAGCAAGTCCATTTACCGGATTAGCAGCATTGGGTAGCATTGGGTAGCATTTTCCTACTAAATGGCAATGTATGTACCGGTAGACTTAAACCAAGACCAACCGACCTGGCTTCCCTATTCGGGCCCCGTCCTTGAGGTTTCGGATCATAATGTGGCAATGCCAGATCTGCAAAGCCAACCAATGCACGCTTTGTTAATTGAAAACGTTGTTTGCGTACAGATCTGTGCAACAGTGCAAGCCGAGCTAAGTACAAAGAGCCATAACAATGTTTTTTGGGTTGGAACCACTTACCGCCCTGACGGACTGGAACTGTGGCGGATTGACAAACCATACGTAATCGTCGCACGGTAGCCTTTCCACGATCAGCTGCTCAACCACCGGAGGGCTGAGGGGGCTGCTGCTGCTCCAAATGTTGAAATGTGATAGACCTGGCTCAAGGTAGTAGGGAAATTCGTTCTCCATTACCTGCCATGTGTTCAACGGTGTGGATAACGAGTCAACGAAAACAAACTAGGCATTTACGTCGCTCATTCCCAAACCTACCAGGATGTATAACGCTGTAGCAGTGGGATCGGAGGGGTGCACAGCTAGCTTGCCATCCTCTGTTACCAATGTCGGTGCACAGAACAACCTGGCCCTCAAGTTGTCTGCTATAGATGCGTACTCTTGCAGAAGCTTTGCGCGAAATGCCCGATACTTAGTCAGATCAGCCTCGCTGCGGCCGAGGATTCCAAGCGCTTCGATGTCCGTGGTGTTGCCTCGCTCAACAATCTCCTTCACCTCCTGCCAGCTAAATGGCTTGGTCACAGGCGGCGCCATGCGAGTCCGGGCTCCCTCTGCGTCTGCTGTTGTTGCCGCTGCTGCCCTAACTCCTGCTTTCCCTGATACTGCCTCGGCTAACCCCGCCGCTGTTGGGAGAAGACTAGGACGTGTGCGGGGACTCGATCCAGGGGCTCGGGGAGGGAGGGCTGAACCAGAAGAAGGAACGTCAGGTAGAAAGTGACGAAAGTGCAGAAGGGCTGACGCTGCCCTCCGTTGGAGGGAGAACTGGGCTGCCCTGACCAACATCCACAGCAGCGGAGAAGGGGTGGTGTGGTTGATAGCTAGGTTGCAGGCATTGCCACGGTACGTGTACAGTATGTGACGTATAGGATGGTTGAACCGAACCTGTAGAATTACAAATGACAGCAGTGCAATTCTGGTACAATAATCGGAAATTGTGTGAACGGCAAGTTGTACGAACGACTTGCAAAAGTACGGCAGAGCCGAAGCCACATCTATGCATATGTAGGCTAGGGCACCGTGAAGAAGAGGTACATGAAGGCAAGGATGGCGCCAGATGGCATCATAGCACTGCAAGGTGCAACTGCGAGCATGACGCTATTCATGCTTGGAGACCCCTTCTCCATCGCGCTACCACACATGGGATGCCACCCAACCGCCTGATCAGAGAGTCGTCAGCGGCACTGCTGACGTGCCGTGCCATCAAGACGCTGCTGTACACCCGAGGTTTGCCACATTGCTGCTGCACGACAACAACAAACGGCAGAAGAGCAACCAACTCATTTGCGTTCACGCCTGCGCACGTAGCACCTTCCGCCCTACACAACCAGCAACCCTGCGCCACCGTCAGGAGCACCATGCAAGCGCATGCAGACCTTGTCCACGTTACTCCCCTGTCCCCTTGCACGCCACACTGCCGCTTAAGCCACGTCACGCTGCCGTGCCGCTCGTATTGCATACGTAAGGTAACATAATACGTCAGTGTAAGTTAAACGCAGCTGAAACAGGTGTTGCATCTTGCATGTCGTACGTCTCTCAGCCCAGGGCGTCCCAATTGGCCTTCAACCGCTGCGCGTTAGCTGACGTGGCGCCCCCCGCAGCGGCGGCAGCGACACCTGTTCGCCCGCCCACGCCCCTGCCTGCGGCTGCTGCGGGCGCTGTCCGCCCGCTCCCGCCTTTGGCCACCCCTGCAGATGCGGCAGCACCGGCCCCGCCGCTGCGCGTTGCGGCGGTTCCCTGCACACACAAACACATACACGGTCGTGAGAAGGATGTACGGCACCCGCACCCGCACACCACCGGTAGTCGCAAGTACGGCAACGACTCGATGAGGGCAGAGGCAACACAACAAACCCGGTCCCAACACAAGGATACCGGTAAAGGGAGCAATTGCGCGCGGGACCAGGCGCACGTAAACTAACCTTGTCAGCCGTCGCCGAGTCCGCGGAGAGCCGCCGCGCCCCCGCCACTCCGCCCCCGCCCGCCGTACCGCCGGCGCCACCACTCGCACCTCCTCGCCTTGCCGTACTACCGCTACCGCCCCCACCACCCGCGGCGGCACGCATGCTACCGCTGCTGGCTGCGGAGTTAGAGCGCTTTAAGGACCCTACCGCCGTCGACGGCGCCGCCGCCGCCGTACGGCTTCCCGCCGCCGCCGCTGACGATGATGACGCTGACGTGTTTCCACCACCGGAGGCTCTCCAACGGGCGCCTCCGCCTCCGCCACCCGCCGCCGCCGGGCCGCGACCCGCGCCACCTCCATTGGCAACGTCACTGTCTATCTGCCGCTGCAGTCGCGCCTCAAACTCACTTTCCTCCGGGTAATCGCTATCCGTAATGGAGGCAGAGGAGGCTCGTCGCGTCATCTGGCTGCCGCCGGCGGCTGCAGCCGCCGCCGCCGCCGTCGCCTTTCCCAATCGCGCACCCGCCGCCACGGCGGCGGCGGCGGCTGCCGCCGCTGACGGCGCTCCGAGACACCCTGACGATGCGGCGCCCGCTCGCGGCGGCAGGTACGAGCCTGGCGACGGCGCCGCCATGGGGCCTCGACCTGCCGCCCTGGCCCGCGGCACGGGTGCCGGCCCCGGACACCCGCCTCCGCCCCCTCCTCCTCCTGCTGCTGCTGTACCCGGCCCTGTGGCTCTGAGCACGTTTGACTCGATCTGCTGCTGCAGCTTTGCTTCAAGGTCCGCGTCGTCCCGCACGTCCCCGGCGCCCTCATCACCATCGTCATCATCCTCGCCGCCATCATCCACCGCAAACCGCCCGACGGCGCCGCCACCGGCGGCGGCAGCTGAGCCCTTGGCGGAGGCGGGCTTTCTCCGGCTGCCGCTGCTGGGCCGGTAGTTCGGCGGCAGACCGTATTGCAAGTACGACGGCATTGGCGAGGACGCCGCCGCCGCCGCCGCGGAAGGCGGCCGCTGCCATTCCGCCAGCAACCCACCTCCGCCTCCTCCGCCGCTCCTCATACCGCTAGGTGAGGGCGCCGGCAGGTCAGTGATGCCCAGCTCACGCATGGCAGCGGCAAGCGCCGCAGCCCGCAGCGGATCCTCACCGGACCCAGCTGTTCCTCCCCCTGCTGCTGCTCCTCCTGATCCGCCGCCTGCACCACCGCCTCCTCCCCCTGCGGAAGAGGGCGGTCCCAGGGGTGCTACGGACAGGCGGCCCAGCAGCAACGGTGAGGAGGAGGAGGCAGCGGCGGTGGCGGCGCTTCCGGGGCGCAGTGGCGGCGTCACGGGTATACCTCCGTGCTTCAGCGGCGCCAGGGACACCAGCCGGCTGGCGGGGGCGGGGGAGGCGGAGCCGGGCAGGGAGGCAGGCGGGCCGGTGGTGGGGAGGGCGGGGGCGGCTGGGGCGGAGGTGGAGGCGGCGGGCGGCGTTGTGAGGCGAGGAGGTGTGCTGAGGACGCCGCTGCCCGACCTGCGAGGAGGGGCGGAGGGCGGTGGGGATTGTAGACGTTAGTGTGCAGGGGGGCGCAGGGAAGGCGTAGTAGGTACGGCCATCACGGTTTGCAGCGTTGCATGGGCGCCAGCTGCAGCTGGGAGCGGGTGTGCGTGCCACCACAGCACCCTGCCATGCATGCCGGGCGGAGGGACTCCCAACTCGGCTGTGTTGTAGTAGCTGGCGCTGACGCTGGGGCCGACACTAACCGGCACACTTCTGCCAACGCACAAAGCCGCACACACAGCTCCCTCTCCCCCCCCCCACCACCCACCCACCCACCTGGAGATCCTGGGCGGCGCCACCACCTCCCCGCAGTCCACCACCACCACACCACCGCCACCTCCAGCACCGCCACCTCCCGCACCCGCCCCGCCCCCTAGTGCCACCGCGGCAGGGTCCAGCAGGGCCCCCCGCGCGTCCACCAGCTGCCCGTTCAGCAGGAACGCCAGCCGCCCCCCGGAGCCGCCACCCGACCCAGAAGCAGCTGCAGCAACACCGGAGCAGGATACGGAAGGGGAGCCCGACCCAGGCCGAGTGGCACTGGTGGTGCTGCCGCCCCCTGCTGCTGCTGCTGCTGTTCCGCTGCTGCTGGTGCGGCTCGTAGCAGGAACCTGCGGGTGCTGAGAGTCAGAGGGCGGAGCTGCTTGGCCGCTGCCGTCGAGGCTTGAGGTGGTGGTGGCGGTGGTTGCAACCGCCACCGCCACGCGCCCCTGCACCTTGACGCTCTTGTGCAGTACGACAGGCGGCTGCTGCAGCGCCGTCAGCGCCAGCAGAGAGGAAGAGGAGGAGGTGCCGCCTGGGGCGACCCCTGGGTCAGCGGCGCTACTAACCTGCATGTCACCGTTGATGCAGGTTGCGTCATCCAGGCCAAACACCGGCTCCTCTCCGTCGTCGTCAGCTTCGAGTTGTGAGAAGCCCTCGGGAGGGAGAAGCCCTACGGTGCTGGCTTGAGCCGCCGCGGACAGCGGTCTCCTGGCTACTGCTACCGCTGCGGCTGCTACTGCCGCAGCTACAACCTCGTCCGCAGCGGTTTGGGAGGCGCAGGCAGGGCCTGCTGTTCCTGCTGCCGCTGCTACGGGCCCCGTGCCTTCCGCAGCTGGCGTGGGTTGCTGCTGCTGTTGCTGCTGCTCGGGAAGCTGTGCCGTACAGTCCACCAAGGCGTCGCCGTACAGGTCCCTCATGGCCTCCATGAACATGACGCACCGCGCGTCCAGGTGCTGGGGGATGGAGGGGGTGTACGGCAGGGAGCAGCAAGCCAGGCAGGCAGGCAGGCAGACATGCGGGTAAAGCGGAAGACACCAACCAACCATATGGGACAAGGCTTCGCAGGGCTCCATGTGTGTGGGGGGGGTGAAGGATAGTGGGATGGAGGGTGGGAGGGCTGGTGTAGGGAAAGCGAGTCTTTGCGTCCGGGGGAGGCGAGGGGCGGGCTTCCCAGTGAGACATGCTGCCGGTAGTCCGGGAGGAGGAACAAGTAGGAGGCAGCGGCTGCCATGACAAAGCCGCGGTTACCAATCCAGCCATCCATATGCGCATGTCTCCGCCCACCCGTCCCGCCCTCCCCGCACCCCAGGCCCAGCCAGCCGCACCTCCTGTGAGGGGCCGAACGTCAGGGCTGGCGCGCCGCTTGCCCCCGTCCCCGCCGCCCCGGCCGTCCCCGCCTCCTGTCCGCCGTACACCGCCCGTACGGGCACCCGCAGCACACGCACCCCGCCGAACAAGACCACCAACACATCTGGTTGGGGAAGGGGGGAATGAGCGTGTGTACGACAAAAAAGAGTTGGAGGAAGTTCTTTGCGGCACAGGTATGAAGAGTGATGGCGAAGCGACATGCAAGCAAGTGGTACGGCAGGACGGCATGCTAGGGCTGGACAACACGGAATGACGGCCGGTCTTTTGCTTCAGTTGCAAGAGAAATGGCCTACACAGGGTGTCGATAAAGAGACCCTGTGCAGGCTATTTTACGGTAATAAGTGAAAGGACTTCAAGGAGCTACAGAAAGGCACCCCAAATAACACCTTGTAAGTTTTTGTCTCCAGCGCTATCCTTTGGGGGTTCGAGCTCCACAACGACCTACAGCACCAGCACCAGCGCAGAAAGTGTGTGTACGGCAGTGGTGTACAGCGTAGGCAGCTCTGGGACGCGGGGTGCAAGACTGTCATTCCTGTCTACTAAAAGCCACCTTGCCTTGCTGGTGCTGTTCGGCTGCAGGTCAAGCACTAGGTGTTGTGGGAAGGGCTTGAGCTCCGCACGCTGGTCAGCTGGGGCGAAGAGACTGAAGCTGGGCGAGAAGGGGTATGATATGACGGTTTGAAGCGTCCGATTTGTATTGTTCTTAAGTAATATATTTCTAGTTTGTTGGCCAGAGCTGGTTGCATAGTTGCGAAAGAGAACTTCAGAAGGCACTGTGTAAACGTCGCTTTCCATTTCTAGAACAACTATACAGTAGTAGGTACGTGCTCATATGCAAAGTGTTTGCAATGAATCTGTCTCACTAGAATACCGCTCTACTACCGTCAAAGCAGCAAAGCAGGCTGTGCAGGAGTGCAGCATCCGTACGGCTTTTGAGCAGGACGTCCCCACCGTCACAGTTCGCTTGTAAACAATTCTGTCGTCATACACATTGCCGAATCCTTTGTTGCTCCCATGTATTACTGTATGTTGTTGGCCAACTGCAAGTATTTTGGCATTTCCCATTCGCGTTGGTCAACCTGCCGAAGATGGGTGTCAGGTCTTCGCTTCAGGATTCCATTCCTTAACAGGGCTTAGCCGGTCTGTCTGTGATGGTCAGAGAGCTTAGGGTGTTGCGCTTGAACCTACCCAAATCCCATCGAGTGGCTTTTTACCTATACCTTTCAATTCTTCCTTGTATATAAACGCAAAGGCCCCCCATGCTCGGGCTCTCCACTCGTTCTTGCGTAAGCAGACCCGCCGCCCGGAAACGTGGCGGCGCACATTTGACGCTTTTTGATCGTTGGTACAAACGTACATAGGCAAATTGGGTTTCATCTAAGTATCGGCTTTGCCAAGAAAGGCATCTGCCTCCTAACTTACGCCTATCATTCAAATTCGTTGCTGACGCGAAAGATAGATACGCACCCACGGCATTTGGGTCTTCCATTATACTTATTTTTTCACAAAGTTATCCTCAGTCCTTGACCCCTTAGTTGCGTTGCTAGCCGTTGTAACAGTTTCAGCATAGCCAAAGCAAAGAAATGGGGAGCAAGCGGCCCCTTCACCTGCTGCTTGTGGCTTGCTGCCTGACAAATATGATGGGATCAACACAGCGTGGCAAGTGTCGCAATTAGTTTAGTCAGGCTTTAATAGGTCACCGGAACGGTCATTGCCCTCCTGTTCTTCCCTTTACCCGTGAGCCACTTGGGATAGACTATTGCTAGCGAGCGCAATCCATATCGTGACAGTCAAGCGGCGGGTCTTCTGATATATACCACTTCCTATAGCCCCGAACTCCGACACCATGGAGCTGCCTCAATTTAGCAACGCAGTGAATACCAGCCGCGGACGCTTACATGGAGCTGAAGAAACAGCAACAGACGTTATAGTCATCGGAGCAGGTATCTCTGGGCTTGCCTGTGCGGCAACCCTTCGTAATGCGGGCTTGCGTGTCGTTGTGCTAGAAGCGCGGGAGCGCATCGGTGGACGCATCCACACTGTCCCTCTTGCTGAGGGAAACGGACGTCCGACCTGGGCTGTCGATCTGGGCGGAGCTTGGGTCCATGGCATCGGCAGCAGCGGTGCGCCTAACCATCTCTACAGTTTGGCTTGCGAACTCCAGCTTGGCTGCCTTCCCACCGACTACAGTGACGCCGCCGTGTACACAGCTGAGGGCGTCCGCCTTGCTGCCGGCACTGTCGCCGACATAGAAAACCTGTAAGTTGAATCGCCCGACCGACGTGTGAGATGTTACAGATTCGTCGGGCCCTGCCACAGCACGTTGTACCAGCGCCCCTACACCCCTCGCTTCCGTGTACCTAACCACCATGCTGCCAACATATGCGCCTCATGTCAAAATGACCCTTGCATATTTTATCATTACAATCCCTGTACGGCACTCACACCAGCACCATCCAGCCACCTAAGCCCCCCTCACCTGCTCCTCCCCTCCCTACTCCTCTTCCCCCTCCAGCTACCACGTTTTCGAGCAGCACCTACACACCCTGCTGCACTCCCCCGACCCCGCCCTAGCGCTCATGCCCATCCAAACCGCCCTAGAGGCCTTTGCCTCGGCGCGCCGCCTCTCCCCCGCACAGCGCGCCCACCTAGCCTTCGCCGTGTCAAACCACATGGAGCACTACTGGGCAGGCGAGGCGACCCACATGGGCGTGGCGGCGCTGGATGAGGAGGTGCTGCCGGGGGGAGATGTGGTGCTGGCACGCGGGTATGCAGGCATCGTGGAGCGGTTGGCGGTTGGGTTGGATGTACGGCTGGGGCATGAGGTGCTTGCCGTACAGTACGGCGGGGGTACGGAAGATGGAGGTGGAGGCGGGGTGAAGCCGGGTGATCGCAGCAGTGGGCGAGGAGGCCAGCAGCAGCAGCAGCAGCCGGCTGCCGGGGTTGTCGTGACGGCGCGAATGGGAGGAAGCTCCTTGCCTACACCAGCAGGAGCAGCAGCCGCAGCAGCCGCAGCAGCCCCCAGCAGTAGCAGCGGGGGTGCGGTGATGCGGCTGACGGCTCGTGCGGCGGTGGTGACGCTGCCGGTGGGGGTGCTGCGCTCGGGTGCGGTGTGCTTCCAGCCGGCCCTGGCGCAGGCGGACCCGCGCAAGGCGGCGGCGGTACGGCAGCTGGGCACCGCGGTGTACAACAAGGTGGGGAAGGGGAGGGGGGTGGAGGAGGGGCGGAGGTGGGTGGGTAGGGGACCAGGATTGGAGGGAGGAAGGTTTAGGGGTGAGTACCATGCTGAGGCGCATGGGCACTACTGGAGAAGCCGGGAACCTACAGCTGCTCCGAACATGGTTCGGAAAACAAACCTACAAACCTACAAATGCCGATAGACGGGCCGCAATGCACGAGCACCCGCTGGGTTCGTTTCGCGACCAAGGGCAACAGAGCGGTAGCTTACCCGACCCCACTCGACCCCACCTGCTCGACCCCACCTGCATGCGACCCTGCGCCCACCCCCGCCGCCTGCGCCTTCTCCCCCCCTTCCAGGTGATCATGTTGTTTGACCCTGCTGACGTGTTCTGGGACGACACCGCCTTCATCTACCGCATCCCGGGGCCCTGCGAGGCGGGCCGCTGGAGCTACTTCCTAAACCTGCACAAGGTGCGTACGACACACGTGTACGAACGGCAAGCAGCAGCCGGTGTTGCGGCATGAAGCAACACTGACAGTGATAGCACCGTTGGTGGTAACAGCCGCATTCGTTACATAAACATGCAGGTTGCGAGGAGTCGCCCTGTGTCATACCCGTGCCACATGCTAAAAGCCCTTGCCAGCCTTCCTCTCCTTTCGCCTCACGAACATCATCCCTCTCCTCCCGTCGCTGCCTCCCCGCTCCCTCCTCCCCTGCCGTACAGGTCACCGGCGCCCCCATCCTGATCGCCTTCAACCTGGGGGAGGCGGCTGCGGCGCTGGAGGCGCTGGGAGACGAGGAGACGCTGGGCGGGGCGATGCGGGCGCTGGCGGGGCTGTACGGCAGCAGCCGGGTGCGGCGGCCGCGGCAGACAGTGGTGACACGCTGGGGCAGCGACCCGTACTCCAGGTGGGGTAAAACTAAAGGAAACTGACTCCAGGGTGGGGAGGGGAGGGAAAGAGGGAGGGGGATGGTGGGGAAGGGATGAGGGATGGGATAGAGGGAGTTTCCTTGTCAGTGTGTTGTACGTGCCGTCTAAAGCCTCGACCGCCACCTGTACGACATGCATGCAGAATGTCGTACACATACATTCCCGCGGGCCTTACCAGCGCCGCCTTTGACGACGTCGCGCGACCCATCCTGGGCTCGCTGTTTTTCGCCGGGGAGGCAGCGCACCGCCGGCACTACGGTACGGCACACGGCGCGTACGAATCCGGCCTGCTGGCCGCATCAGCTGTCGTACGGGAGCTGGCGTTAAAGCAGCAATGGCAGTGGCAGTTGGCGTCACGGCGGTTGCTACAGCAGCAGCAGCAGCAGCAACGTCCGCGTAGCAGCAGAGCCTTGCGGGCAGCCCAGCGACCCACGGGTCAACGGGTCGCTGCGACAGGAAAGGTGCCGGCGAGGACTGTTGAGGCAACCGCTGCGGCTGCTGCTTCGCCTGTTGGCGCCTGCCATGCAGGAAACCAGGATGGGTTGGCAGGGAGCGGTGCAGCAGAGCTAGCGGTTGTGCTACATGGGGCCATGGAAGCCGGCAAGGATGAGCTGGTCAGCGGTTTTCACTTGCACGAAGGCCGTGCAATGGGTGCAGGAGGTCATCGCGGCAGCGGAGGAGAGTGCGGCGAGGAGGGAGGAGGGCAGCAAGCTGGCGCAGTGGGGGAGGTTGCAGGGGTGACGGGGCTGTCAGAGGGTGGTACAGGAGGGAAGGAGGGAGAGGGCAGGGCAGGTGTTGGGGAAGTGCCCGATGCGGCCCCTCTCCCGCTCTCAAAGCTGTGAAGGGCGCATGCATGGCAGTTTGCATGGGCGGATGCGGGCGCAGAGATGCGGCGAGGGACTTGAGCCAGCCTCGTTTCAGACGGCTCATTGGCTGCCCCATTGCATGCGTTTGGGTCGTGAGGCAGGGAAGGCACAGCACGCGTGTGCATGGCTGGGGCTCGATAAGTAAGGAGAGGAGGAAGGGAAGGGGGCGTGACCAACACGTGTGATACCGTAGTGACATGAGAGTGTGGGAGTGCAGTGTGCTTTGACGTTTGCATGGCTCGACCAGGTTTTGCCGGAGTGCACAGGCCTTGGTAATGGAGTGATTGCGGGGGGGGTTGGCGGCTGCGAGTGCTTGCAAGTATAACCCTACAATATATACTTGCAGGCCCAGACAGCCGCTCTGTTGCCGTTTTCCTTACAGTTGGTGTGTAGCTTGTCTTGTTGTCGCTGTCTTGTTGCTTCACCCATTCACGGAAGTAACGGCATATGCACGGCGCAATGTTTGTCATCTTCTGACGGCGACTCCCTATCTACCCTCGTGGCCACGTGAGACCCTCTTGCTAGATAGATAGGAAGAGGTTGTACACTAGATAGGACGGGTTTCGTTTGCTTCGTTCAGTTTGGTCCCGACAATTTTGTGTTTTCGGGGCTTCGTATGTTCGTTCATTATATAACCCAGGCGTGCTTACCTGCCAAGTTGACTGTCTAGGCGTCTTAGGTTTTGGCTAGGTCGCCGGTTGGTTGGTAGGTGTCTGCCAGCGGAATAGGGTTCAGCTCCCTGGAAAGCTGGAAAAGGGCGGAGCCTATTGATGGAGATTAGAAAGTAGGATGGGCATCACTACTCGGGAATCACTACGGGCCGTATAACAGACGTGGTAAGCCTGGTAAGGGACACTCACTGGTGTTGCGAACTAGGGAGGCTGCAAGTCTGCTATAAGGCTTTTTTGGGGGCCTGATCCTTTTGGCTAAGGGCTCCAGAGGGCTCTGCCCTTTCTCTTGCAGTGTAGGACTGGGTATCGTCCGCTTTCCCTTGCCTTCCGGTTTGGGATCACTGTAAAGGTTTCATGCAAGGTGGTACTACTAAACACCGTTGTACAGTAGTAAGCAAGCTGTTGAAGGATGTCCACTCGGCGGCCATTTGTATCTTGGCGCGCTGGCAGGCCTGACAGGCTACGGCAACAGGTGGTAGCATGACCCTGCGCCCCCCCAGTTCCCTCCCCCTTGCCAGTGCAAATCCGCTCCATGACCCCCTTCTCCCTCCAGCCTAGTACAACCCCATCACTCTCCTGTGCTGCTAAGGGGAGCTACGCTTTACGCGCAGCCTCTACCTCTTCTTAAGCCCTGCATTCCCGACCGGCGCAGCACCTTCTTCTCTTCCACTCTTCCACCTCCCCACCACCTTCCCTCCTCTCAACCGCCGGGTCATAGCCTTCGAGTCCTCCGAGTCATCATATTGCGGGGTCAAGAGTGTGCTACCACCGGCGCCCAGCCAGCTATATACACTCGTACGGCATGGTTTCGATTCGTTGCCTTAATCGGAACCCTACCGGAACCTGCTCTCCTTACAGCTGGGCCACTAAGCCTTCAGTTCCATTAGACCACACACCACAGATGCAGATGACAACACGGATTACAACTAGGCAACCTTACAAGTGCAGACTGCAGAGGTCATAATGGCTGCAGTTTCCGTTCTATCGCCATGAACATAAGCTCTACTGCGAAAGATTACAGCGATAAATATACTCAATGTCTCAGCAACAACAGCCCATGGATTGGGAGCGTTCCTCAGTTGCTTCCGCACAGCATCCCAGTCCGTCGCGAATCTGGCCTGGGCTGCTGCCAGAGCTTGCGGAGCGCATTGTCAGCTTCCTACCACCCAACGAGGTTGCCTGCACCGTACGGTTGATCAACAAAGCCGCGGCCGCTCAGTTCCGCGGCCCTTCTCACACCACAGTGCAGCTTTCTTCGCCGGTGCCGCACCACGCGTTCAAGCAGCACTGGGAGCGCCCCGGTGCCGTGCGGGGCATGACATTCAAGCAGCGGTGGAAGCTGTTATGGCTTGCAGCGCGCAGCGGCAGCCTGCCAAACCTGAAGGTGGCGTTCACAGCCACTGGCCTCTCAGCCTCAGAGTATGTGCTACACCACCACCACGACCGAATCTTCGTGGAGCAGGCCGCAGCGGATGCGGGCCACCTGGAGATGTGTCAGTGGCTGGTGCAGCAGGGATACACCTTGGAGGCTGTCGCTGAGGCGGCGGCACGTGCGGGCCAGCGGGCGATCTGTGAGTGGGGCCTGGCTGCCGGCTGCGCCTGGAGTCCTGAACTTGTGTACGCCGCTGTGCAGGGGCGTGACATGGGCCTGTTGGAGTGGCTGCTGCAACAGCGGCCGGTGGCATCAGCTACAGAAGAGTTGGAAATCGAGCCGTCCCGAATGTTGTCCGCAGCGGCTCAATACTGCGACCTGCCTACTCTGCAGCGTCTGCATGGTGTTTGGGCGGGTGGTGGTGAGGCCCGGGGTGGGCAGTTGTCTGTCCATGATAAGACCATAGTCCTGGCCTACGCCGCCGGCAGCCTCACACCCGACTGGCAGGCAAAGCTGGTTTGGCTGGAGGCGCAGGGGTTCCCCTGCACGGAAGCCGAGCAGGCTTGCACTGAAGCCGCCTACTGCCCGGATGCTCTGGACCGCCTGAGGTGGCTGCGGGGCCGGGGCTACCCACTTGACATGGAACACCCCGCCAGTGTGGTTTCAGAAGCCGGCAATTTGGAAGCTTTGCAGTACCTGCTGACAACAGAGGGCGGGATGCCTACTGAGCTGCGGACTGAGATGCGTGCCATGGCGGCGGCTAGAGGCGGTGGGGTGGGTGCTCTGGCCCTGCTGCGTGCCCATGGAATCCCCATGGGCGCCCTGACAGCCAGGGTTGCCGCGCGTGCTGGCCACCTGCAGGTGGTTGCCTGGCTGGTGGAAACGCTGGGGCCAGCGGCGGTCCAGCTGGACGCAAAGGTCTTTAGGGGCGCCGCTGAGTCGGGCAACGGCGAGCTGCTGAGGTGGCTGCGGGAGAGGGGCTGCCCCTGGGATGGCGACTGCACGTTCACAGGGGCTGCGGCAGGGGGGTGCGAGGATGTGTTGGAGTGGCTGGTGGAGCAGGGCTGCCCGCTGCCGGTGAGTTGGGTGCTGCTGGGCTGCTTGGGGGGACCCTGTTGTCTGTTGTTCATTAGTGGATGAAACCTCAAAAGGGCAGCATGATGGCTTACCTCCAAGGGAATGTGCCTTGCGCCTGGCACACCCCTATGTGAGCGAGGTAAGACACGAGAGCATTGTGCGGCGATACCGGTACGTGGCGGCGGGTTCTGAAGCGGCCTGCGAGCTAACATGACCTCCGCCGTCTCCCCCATGCAGGCTAACGGGCAGCCCTACCTGAAGGCCGCCCTCAACGGCGACCTGGCCACCCTGCGCTGTCTGAAGCAGCTGGGCTGCCCCTGGGGCTCGCCCGGGTGGCTCTCAGCGGAGTGCCTCCGAAACCGCTGCAATGAGACGCTGCTGAGCTGGCTGCGGGAGGCGGGTTGTCCACTGTAGCGGGGATCTGCAGCACGGATGGGGGATGTTGCAAGCCTTGTCGCTTTGGTTATGGCATCATAAACGCAGCCCAATGGTGGGGAGGTAGCAGGAGGGGTTAAGGGAGAATGTGGCCAACTCAGAAGGTGGGTCACTGTCTACTCTTCTCTTCTCGGCGCCGTGGGGGCCTTTTGAGACTTCAGTAGGGCCCCACGGTAATCCAGTCTTCCCGGCATTGTCTACCTGTGGATATCAGCCATTGAGTAAGATGTTGCGCAGACAATCTATGTATGCGTGGAGCTTATGCCAAAGCTTCTCGTAGTCATATGCATATCCGCTGAAAGCAACACTAACTTGGAATAAGTGGAACACCGTACAGCGGCTGTGTCAGGTGTGTACGGCCTTGTCACGTTTCTGTTTACTTGCGACCTACAAAGGACTATATGAAAGGGTTTCGGATTGGCTGTTGTATAGATTGGAGGCGACCGTTATAGGCGCATCACTTTGGCGGAACAGATCCTGCCAGCACACGTCAATTGCCTGCAAGTAACAGGAGGATAAAGCTTTCCTGGGACACCTGCACAGTGTCTATTCCGTGTCCCTTTGCTGGACCACCTTCTTATACCACAATCTTGGAACTCCGTCGCTTGGCCATTGCATCATCCATCTATGGCCCCTGCCCTACACCCCACGCGTCTCATCTTAGCGAAAATGTACCGAATCAGTTCTCATTCAGAAGCGTCCTTGCGGGGAGCAACGTGTCCAGGGAAAGCTGTCGTTAAACCAAACTCCCTTCGAACCACCTTCATTGGCCAAAGACGCAGGCTTCCCACGACGTTTCATATGGAGAAAACACACAACCTGTAATTGTATTGAAGCCACCACTGTACATAACGTTGTACCTAGATTACTGTCCCTGAGGAGCTGTGAGCTGGCCGAACGCAGTCTTAAGTCAAAGCATACATATATATTAAGATGTACATAGATACAGAAATGACAGCATTGTGTACATAGCTCCGGGGTTGATCAGCGAAGGCAAGCGATGTCGCTTGGCTTACAACCATGGACGCCGCGGGCCAAACAAAGTCCATTCGCGTCGCGGTTCGTGTGAGGCCGCTTCTTGCGACTGATGGATCCAGCGGGACATCCCTCCTGCAGCTGGACCCAGCCCGGCCCAACGAGGTGCTCCTCGCTAGCAACCATGAGCGGCGCGCGGCACGGCGGTACACGTTTGACCACGTGTTTGGACCCGGCGTTTCCCAGGCACGTACCACGCTCCTCAGCATGACCTTAAAAATCTGTCTATTCCCTTGCTTGTTCCGACCAGGAGCCGGGTTAGGAATGCCGTTGGTCTTGCTGCAACGGCTGTACTTGTACGGCGAGCTTCTAGAGTGCCGTAATTGCGCAACGAGACAATCCCCACGCTTCGGCTCGGGATATGCTGCTCTGGATAAGCGTGTGACTCCTACCAGGCGCGGTATATTAGTCCTGGCGCGGGCACGTGTGCCCCACATGACAACCCTATGCGCCGTACAACCCTATGCGCCTTGCGTCTCGGATCAACCCATACGTGTCCCTGGATGCGTCTGCTGAACACATGCCCGTTTAAGTGCCAGGGATTCGGTCCTGCTGCAGGCTGACGGATGCACATGAGCCCCAACCCCTCCGTGCACTGCGGGCATGCAACCCTCTTCCCCACCCCACCGCTACCCACCCGTCCCTCCCTTGACCATCAGCCCTTTTCATGACAAAGGAATGACCGAACGCCCCTCCCCGCGTCCCTTCCAAACCCACTGTCACCTGCCGTACAGGACGAGTTGTACGACAAGGTTGGGGTTTCGGAGCTGGTGGCAGCGACCGTTGCTGGTTACCATGCAACGGTCTTTGCGTACGGCCAGACGGGTGGGTCGCATTGGGGTGTTGGGGATCGGTCGATGCGCGGGTTAACATGGCCGATGCGTGACCTTTAGTGCAGCTGCAAGGAGAGAGGGTGCTGTGCCCTACATCTTTTCGGGGATCTGTCTGTCTGCCTGACAATACCGATTGGAAGGTGCGAGGTACCTTACTGTACTCCGCACTCATTGCCAATACCGCATATTCGCGTACGGCGCCCACCCACACGGCCAACCCCACTTACCCAGGCTCCGGTAAGACCTTCACCATGGAGGGCTACCGCTACGTGACCCATGGGTCATCCTCCTCCTCCTCATCCAGCTCCCACTCAGCATCGTCCCCCGGAGGAGCCTCACCACCACTACCAGCAGCAGCAGCTGGCAGCCCGGCAGGCCGGGGGGGTGCCGTACGTGCTGCTGCTGCTGCTGCCTCCTCCGCTCCCCACGCCGACTTCGGAGCCACCCCGGCGGAGCAGCTGGGACTCATCCCCCGGGCGGTGCGGGAGCTGTTCGCGGCGGTGGGGCGCAACACGGAGCGGCGCTTCACCATCAGGTGAGCTGCTGCAGCGGGGTAGGGGGGTCGTTGCGGGCTGAGCAACATTGGGTTGCGTGCGCGTGGGTCCGCTACACTCCACTCCCTCCCTCCCTCCCTCCCTCCCACCCGTACCCTCCCGCAGCATGGTCTGCTCTCCTCCTTCCCACACCCCTCCTTGCCCCCAGCCTCATACCTCTCCTCCCATTCCCCCTCCATCTCCTCCCCTCCCCCCCTGCTGCCGTCCCCGCAGGTGTTCCTTCGTACAGATCTACCGCGAGCAGGTGTACGACCTGCTCAACCCCGCCAGCCTGGCAGCAGCAGCGGGGCCGCAGGGGGGAGGAGCAGGGGGGGGCGGGGGGAGAGGTGGGGGGGTGCGGCGGGCCGGGTCGGGGCCAGCAGGGGTGGCGGTGAGCGGGCCGCTGCGACTGCGTTGGTCGGCTGCGGAGGAGTTCTACCTGGAGAACCTGTTCACGGTGGGGAGGGGGGAAGGGGAGGGAGGGGGAGGGAGGGAGGGGTGGGGGTGGGGGGGAGAGGGGTGGATGGGATGGAGTAATGGGAAGTATGGGAAGCAAAGAGGGCCTCCATCCCTGCCCCGCACCGCATTGCTTTGCCTCACGTGAACTCGGCCTCTGCCCTGTCCCTCCCCTTCCCCGCCCCCCTACCTCCTCCTCCTCCCCTCCCCTGAAGCCCGAGGTGGAGAGTGCGGATGAGGCCATGCGGGCGTTCCAAGCGGGGGTGGCTAACAAGGTGGGGGGGAGGGGGGGTATCGGAGGGAGAAGGAGGGGGTCGGAGAGAAAGACCATACTCAGTGGTACGGCACGTAAGGGCAAACAGTAGGGAGAGGTGAGGGGGGAGGTGGGGAGGGGCGGCAGCAGCAGCAGCAGGAGCAGGAGCACGCGGAGGGGACAAGCGGAGCACACGGCATCCTACACCTCCACCCGGGATACCGGTACCGTCCCCCACGCTTAGCCCCTTCCTCCCCCTCCCTCCCCTCCCCCTCCCCCTCCCCCTCCCCCTCCCTGCCAGGTGATGTCCTCCCACCGCCTCAACGCCGCCTCCAGCCGCTCGCACTGCCTGTTCACGCTGCACGTGTCCTCCTGCCCCGCCGCCTGCCCGCTGGAGCAGCGAGCAGCCAAGCTGAGCCTGGTGGACCTGGCGGGCAGCGAGCGGGCGGCGACTACTGGCGCCACGGAGGGTGAGGGGGGTTGGGGGTGGGGGTGGGGAGGGTTGTGGGGGATGAAGGGGGGGTGGGGAGAAAGAGAACAGAGCATGCTGAGGGTACGGTTGCAACCGGGGTACGGTCCGGCTTCTCTGTAAGCCCCTCCTCATTCTCCCCCCCCTTTCTTTCGTTGTTTCACTTATTTAATGTTCCCCTCCTCCCTACCAGGCGCCCTCCGCGACGAGAGTGTGGCCATCAACAAGTCCCTTTTTACCCTGCGGCAGGTCATCACAGCCCTCACAGACGCCGCCGCCTCCTCCTCCACCACCCCCTCCTCCTCCTCCACTGCCGTACAGCCGCCCCCTGCCGCTCCCCCCCACATCCCCTACCGCGACTCCAAGCTCACGTGCCTGCTGAAGCACTCGCTGGGCGGCCCCTCCCTCACGCTCATGCTGGCCTGCCTGGCGCCCGCGGACCGCTGGCTGGAGGAGAACGCGAGCACGCTGGAGTACGCGGCGAGGGCGAGGAGGATCAGGAACAAGGTGGGGGAGGGCGAGGAGGATCAGGAACAAGGTGGGGGAGGGCGAGGAGGATCAGGAACAAGGTGGGGGAGGGGGGGGAGGGGTACATCTCATTCCTGCTCCCTTTGACGCTGCAACAACCCATGCTCCGCTGCCCCCTGCCCCTCCTGCCCTCCCTGCCCCTGCCCCTCCCTGCCCCCCCCAAGGTGACGGTCAACGAGGACCCCCGCAGCCGCCTCATCCGGGAGCTGAGGGCTGAGGTGGCCTTCCTGCGCCGCCAGCTGCAGGTGCAGGCGGGGGGAGCAGCGGAGGCAGGAGCAGGGGGAGCAGGCCTGCACTTCCCTTCCCTGCCGCAGCTTCCGCTACCCCCGCCGCTCAACCTCCCCTTTCAACGCCAGGCAGGGGCTGCTGCTCCCTCCGCCACCGCCACCTCCGCCACTCTCCCCTCGTATGGCACCCCCACTGACATGGCCACCTCCATCCCCACCCCCACCACCACCTCTGACAACAACAACGGCGACGACGCCAGCTCCGAAACCGCCATCAGGCTTCGTGCCGCGGGTCTGGAGGCCCTGGTGGGCTGGGCGCTGCAGGCCAGCCAGGTGGCAGTGGCCACCTCCGCGGCGCTGGCGGAGCTCCGGGCAGCATACGGCAGGGCGGCGGCGGCGCATGATGCCGTACGAGTGCAATACGACAGCTTGGCGGCGGAGGATGCGAAGCTGCGGGACCGGGTGGCGCTGCTGGAGGCGCTGGTGGCGGGGGGAGGAGGAGGAGGCATGCAGCGACCCATGGGTCATCTGGGGGAGGCGGGAGGTGGGGGGAGTGAGGCGGGGGGGAGTGGCTTGTACACGGCATCCACGGCGGCGCTGATAGAGCTGGAGGAGCTTCGCAGGTAGGGAGGGGGGGTGGGTGTTGGGCGTGGGTGGGATGGTGGGTTCGGGGAAGCATGGCAAGGAGGGCATGAGGAGGCAGCGGAGGCAAAGGTGGCCTCGCGCACTACCACCGTGCGCAATTCCGTCCCCACGATTCTGCCCGCCGCCTTCCACTCTAGCCCCACATATCACCCATACGTGCTCAAAGCTGCTCCTCGTATCCACCCCCAAGTAACTTCGACCATACTGTCAAACGCTACAACACGTGTGTCCCCTTCCCCCACCCTCCCTCCACTCCACTCCCCCCCACCCCAGGGAGAACGCGCTGCTCCACGAGCGGCTGCAGCTGTTAGACCTGGAGCTCGCACCCGACCCGGGGGGGCGGGCGGGAGGGGGGCAGCAGCAGCAGGGGGGCGGCAGCAGGCAGGGGGGCAGCAGGCAGCAGCAGCAGCAGCAGGCAGGGGGAGGCGGAGCACGCAACGTGGGGCGGTCCAGCGTTGCTGCTACTACTACTACTGCCGGGGGTGGTGTCCGGAACAGCATGTCACGTGGCGGTGGTGGTGGTGGAGGTGGAGGTGGACCGCTGCAGCAGTCTCTGCAGCGGGCACACTCCGCGGGGCCGGTGCGGGCTGCAGCGGGCAGCGGCGGGAGGGCCGCCGCTGCTGCTGCCGCCGCCGCCGCCTCCAACCCCTTCATCCCTCGGGAGGTGCTGCTCGCGGTGACGCCACCGGGGACGGCAGCGTGCGCTGCCGGTGTGCCGCCGCCGCCGTCAGCACCTCCCCTTGCTGGTGGTGGCGGTGGAGGTGGAGGTGGAGGTGGGGGCAGCGGTAGCGGTGGAGGTGGCTTGCGGCCTCCTCGTAGCAGCGCCGGGTTGAGTAGCGGCAGTGCAGGGGCCGGAGGCGGTGGAGGTGCGGGTAACAGGACGATGACTGTGGATCAGCTGCGAAGCATGCTCAACATGGCTGGTGGGGGCGGTGGGGTTGGGGGTGGGGGGTTGGGGACTGGCGATGCCATGGCTAGCCGGCCCGCTACCTCCCTCGCTATGGCTGCCGCAGATGGCACTACGGGCGGGTCCCTTCCCGTTGGTGGCGCTGCTGACGGCAGTAGCAGCGCCAGCACCAGCAGCGGCCGGCTGGCGGAGTTGGGGCATGTGGTGGCTAGTCGAGCGCTGGCGAGCAGTGTACGACTGAGTACGACAGGCAAGCTGCTGCCTGCCACGCCAGCTAGGATGGCCGTTGAGGCGGCGGTTGGAGGTGGCGGGGGGTTAGGCGGGTTAGGGACACGTGGCATGCCGTTGCGGCCTCCTAGTAACGGTAGCGGCGGTGGCGGTGGCGGTGGCGGTGGTTTAGGTAGCGGTGGCGGTAGTACGACAACTGCTGCCGGTGAGGAGCGGGAAGGGTCCATCACCGGTGCAGGGATTGGGCCAGCAGAAGGGGCGGCGCCGCAGTCCCCGCCACCCCCACCACTGTCCGCCGGTGGTGGCAGACCTGGAAGTGTAAGTGGTGCGGGTGAGGCGGGGGCCGCACTGGCTCAGCTGCTGTCGGAGCGGAATGCGCTGACACGGCAGCGGCTGGTCAGCGGGGTGTGAGCTTGTGAGGGTACTGTGTCTGGTCAGCGGGGTGTGAGGCAGCAGGTGTGTGCTGCGGTGTGGTGTGTACGGCTGCGGCGGCGGGTGATGCATGCATGTGGACGTGTGGGGTAGCAGGTGGACTGATAGCGCACCGTGCGACGTTGTGAGCAGGTGTTGTTGTCATGTGGAGTGCTGTGCATGGCAGTGCCAACCTTCAACTCCACTTCAGTCCCACGGTATGGGACCCTGTCGAGTCATGTCGATGTTCAACGAGCTTCCTGGACTAACGGTACCCTATGGCGTCATACACTTTGCAGCGCACCCGCAGCGGCCGCACAAGAGGGTGCATGCAGCCTCTCCACAATCATCGCGTTTTTTAGCGCTCAACAACCGCAACAAACCATCAACTACGACCCAAACAACTGACTCGTCATACGCACAACTAACCGCCCGTGTTGCCCGCCTTCTCTCCGGACCAAACCGGTACTCCTCTACTCCATGCCTGTGCTACACTTGGTACGGCACCCCCGGTAGCTAAGTACGCTAGCCAGCCAGGACGCAGGCAAACTTCCACAGCTCCCGTCTGGAGGGGCGAAAAGGGGTGTCTCCTACCCGCCCAGCTACTCTGTGCTAACCCCTCTCTGGCAACCCCTGCTATCCGCCTTTCCAGCCCCCTCACACCGCACCACCTGAAGCTCCGGAACCCGGCGGGCTGCTCCCTCAAGCAAGGAGTACCCGGTAGTGCCGCATCGGTGGCCGGCCACAACACAGCTATCGAATCGTAATTAAGCTCAAGCCAGCTCAACAAACAACTCAACGCCCCAGTGTACCGCAACCATAACCTCGCATGTTGCGCCCCCACCCCCCTGGTCAACGCCAAGCGGGAAGGTTTGACTTGCTGCCGCAATCGCAGCCACGGTCGTCAAGCCCGCGGACGAAGAGCCGCACGTCATACCACCCGCCGGTCGATCCATCTCCAGGGCTGCGACGCCTACCCCGACCCAGCAGAGTGCGCTTCGGCAGCCAGCAGCGCCCTTCCCCTTGCGCCCCTGACCTGCATGCCTGCTTGCACAGCGGCTATTCGTGCTGCTGCTACACGTCCTGGCCATCGCACCCACCCGCCACCCGCCTCTCCTCCAGCACCCGCAGCAGTTGCTCGCTTAGACCTTGTACGCGTTTCTCCTGATGGGTTGGGTGCGGTGGGGTGGGGTGTCCGGATACACTTAGTAAAAAGTACGAAATACGACAAGCATGGACGGTGATGAGAGGCCCACGATGCATGCTGCTACCTGTCTAGGACGGAAGCGCTGGTTGTGTGCGTGTAAGGCGAGTAGTACGATGTGCATTACAATAAAAAGACTGGGTCAAGCTAGAGGCGTAAAAAAGGTTTACGCTTCTAGCACACGACGCGCAGACCCGCTGCACTGCTACTGCACCTATCGCCAGATCTGTGGACCATACACCCATGCAAACGCAACACAGCAGACCGAGCGCCTTGTAGCTGGCTATCTGCACTCCCCCTACCACCCATTCCTACACCCACCCCGCCGGCCCCCGCATGCAGCTCCCGCGCCTGTTTCTCCATCCGCATCCATTCCCGCAGCCGTGCTACCGCCTCGAGCTCCCGCTGCTGCTGCTGCTGCTCAGGAGAGGGCCTGGTCGGCGGCGGGTAGGAGCTGCTGACCTGCTGGCAGGGGGTGGTGATAGATAGTGGGAGTGGCGGAGGGGGATGGGAGGATATGAACAGAGAAGATGGAGTGTGGATGCCACTTTGCTTGGCCGAGGGAGGACGCAAATTATTGAAGAGATGTAAGGGGCAAGGGACCCGTGTAACTCGCATAGGCACCAGGCAGATGCGCTGCAACCGTGAAAGGAGTCGAGGAGGAGGCAAGCAAGGAGCCCATGCAGCGAGACAGGGCACTAAGGCGCAGCCGGGCAGCAGCGGGAATGCAGGAGGTCGAGGCATGCCACGTAGCTGGGTGCTATAGATGTGTTGCATGTATGTCCACCACCACCGCCGCCAGCGGGCTCCCAGCGGCTGGGAGGCCTTCGCCTACCTGCTGCGACACATCGTCATCAGTCGCCTCTCCGCCTGCCAGTGGTGGTGGCGGCTGCTGGTCGGCCGCCTCCTCCTCCTCCAGCTGCAGCTGCTGCTGCTCCCCTTCGCTCTCCTCCCCCGTGCCGTCGCTTCCGCTGCTGCTCCCGCTCCCGCTGCTGCTGCTGCCATCATCACCGCTTCTGCTTATGCTGACGGAGTAGTTGCCACTGCCCACAACCAGCAGCAGCAGGCACCCCTTCTTAAGGTCCATTGACAGCTCCCTCTCCACCTCCTCCCTCACTGCCTCGCCCATCTCCTCCACCATCTCCTCCCTCATCTCTTCCCTCATCTCCTCCACCAACTCCTCCCACATCTGATCCCGTAGCTCCTCTCGCCGCTCCCCCCTCACCTCCTCCACCGCCTCCTCCCACAGCTCCTCCTCCCTCAGCCACCCAGCCCCTCCCTCCCTCATTTCATCCTCCAGCTCCTCCCTGATCTCCTCCTTCAATCCCTCCCTGATCTCCTCCTTCAACCCCTCCCTAATCTCCTCCAACAGCTCCTCCCTTAGCCCCTGAGCCTCTTCGTCCCTCACCTCACCCCTCAGCTGAGCCCTCAGCTCGACTCTCACCTGCTCCCTCATCTCACCCCTCAGCTGAGCCTTCACCTCATCCCTCACCTGACCCCGCAAATCCTCCCTCGTCTCCTCCCTCAGCCCCTCCCTCAGGGGCCCCAGCAGTTCCCCAGCCAGCTTGGAAGCCAGCAGCTGGAGCTGGGCGGAGGAGGAGGAGGGGACGGAGGCGGACGAGGAAGGGCGCCTAGCGGCGGAAGGGGAGGATGAAGAGGAGGAAGGAGAGGAAGAGGAAGCGAAGGAAGGAGGGGAAGAGGAAGCGTGAGTAGCAGAGGCCCCGCCGCTGCTGCCCCGCTGGTCGGGGCCAGCAGCTCCGCAACGCAGAAGGGCGGTGCGGGAGCCGCGGCTGGGGGGCACTGCTGGGAAGGCGTCCTGCAGGTGTAGGTAGACGTACGACACAAGCAATGGGCAAGCGGGCGCGAGGAGAGCAGGGTTGTCGTTGTGAAGGGTGATAAAGCTTAAGGAAGACGTGCAACCTTCAGGCTCTGTGTTCAGCAGAGAGGTTCCGATTATACGAAACAAATTAACCTGGTGACAGTGCCCGATTACTGCTGTAGGTCGTTCGTGGGCGCTTACAAACAAGCAGATAGTTGTTTCCTTTTAGGGAACCATTATTCCAACGGTCTTTCGTTTACCTATTCATTATCGCCTGTCCTTGTTACACCAAACATACCGTTGCGAAACGCATCGCAGCATAGCCGTTTGTCGGAACCATTTGTCCGCCGCGCGACGCTCCCGGCCAGCAAGTGGCCTTGCTTGGGTCAATTCTGCTCGCCACGTAGCTTTGGACCTGCCGAGCAGCACTCCTGTTGGCTCCGGCGGTGCTGCTGGGGCCTCGAAAGGAAGCCCAGCAGTAGCCCCCTGCTGGCCCGCCGATACCGCGATGACTGCTAACCACGCGAAGTGTTGCCGACATGGCTTTTTGTTGGATGCGAGGGCTGGCTTGCTAACAAGGCTAGCAAATTGTGTTCGGCTGCAATATTTAGGAAGTTAATGTCAGGCAGTTAAGGTAGGTCTGTTGACTCAATCCGAAAGACCGACTCGATGCGAACAAACTTGTTACGTTGCACGTGACAATACATGACACTACTACATACATCGTGCGCAGATGCGAAGAAGCAATCTTCCGTACACATTCCTCGTTTCCTTTTGTTATGACTTGAGTGCAATTTGCTCATCGCGCACCCGTTGCGTCCTAGACCGGACTAATCGCGCGGTTCAATGTTCAACCTTGATTGCTAGTGTGCATGTGACCCATGGGTCGTCAGCGCGCGTAGCCATTTTTGCATGACACTCGTAAACAACGCGTTGTTTTACAGGTTTCCTATGGGTTCTGGAAGCTAGCGGTACTATACCGCTTCCACCGTCGCTCTCGAAGCAATATTTCTCAAGCGTTCGTTGCAACTGTCGTACGGCAGGCTGCATACGCAGTACCACACCGTACACTGCACCGAGACCGGCCGGTCCCGGTCGCCGTACACTGAACTCGCTGTTGGTGTTTACCTCACGAAGCATGGAAGCGCTAGGGCACGGTGCCCGCCTTGATATATGCCATTCTGACGAAAAAAACCGGACTTCAAAAGGGAAAGGGGAAGAACCCTACCCCGCGTCATTTCCGACCGTTCGTGGCCATTCAGAGTAGAGCCGTACAACCAAAGTAGCATGCGTACAGCTTGCCGGCTTGGTGGAAGCAATAGTAGCGGTCATTGTAACGGTCATTCAATTAGTAGCCATGGTCTCCTTGTGCCCACATCGTTGGGCTACCAGGTGCTGCCGGGTCGGCGGCGGGGTTTGGAACACCCAAGCAATACACACCCAAGCAATACCTAATATATACACACCCAAGCAATACACACCCAAGCAATACCTAATACACACCATGCACGCGCACAGCTACAGCCCACGCGCCCCTGGGCACTGCTGCCGCCGCATCCATCTTGCGCACGGTGGCCTTATTAGCGCAAAGCCTTCACTCTTAACCGAGCGTTTCCGGCCTCCACCATCTCTCGCCTTACAACATTACGATAGCATCCGGCTGCTGGCGTCGCCAATTATCTATGTATTGAGGACATTGCAACTGGATGGACTCCATGTACTGCTGCCTACTCCCGGCGGCGCGGGTTCGGGCAGTTGGCGGCAATGTGGCCCGTTTCCCCACATTTGGAGCACTTGCCCGCCCTCATCCAGTTGTACTTCTCCAGGTTTGTCATCTTGCCCGGCTTATCCAGGTAATCCCAGTCAGAGGGGTCGTTCGGGCTGTCCAGGGCGGCCCGCACGACCGCCTCGGGGAACCGGCTGCTGTGGCGGTACGGGGGGGCGTTCAGGGGTGCGATCCAGGTTGAGGTCCAGGTCGGGGTCGAGGTCGAGGCCGTGCTGGCAGACGCGGGCACGAAGGGATTGGCGACCTTGGGCACAAACTGCCGCTCGCCGTAGCCCCCGCGGGGCGGCTGCTCCTGCTTGACCTGCCGGGAACGTTTTGGAGTCCCTTTACTTATTAGATGAAAAGGTGCAGCAGAGAACGAATGGGAGAGCAGCTCCAGACAGCCTTCTTCCTCCGAGACAACACATGCCTCTCCCTCTCCTGGCGGTCTCCCTGCTGCTGCTGCTGTCATACCTCCCAGCCTGCCAGTACACTCTCTACACCCCTTCCACCCAGCCAACACTTCTCTCTTGCTCCCCTGGCAACCCCAGCTGCCGCAGCTGCCGCTTCCCAGCTCATTTCTGCGATGGCAGCACTTTCGTCCTCCCCCATGCCCCCCCTGACTTTTTACTGCTACGCACTTGTACCTCTTTCACCCACCTTCACCCCTGCCGCCTCCTCCTCCAGCTGCCTCAGCCGCTCCTGCAGTGCCGCCACCTGAGCTGCCAGCTCAGCCTCCCGAGCGGCGGCCAGCTCCCGCACAGCAGCCAGCAGCACCTCGCCTTGGATATCCGTATCCGCACCATGCGTGCTGTCACTTCTGCTGCTGCCATCACTGCTACCGCTGGTGGCGGAGGAGCCGCTGGCGCCACCGCCTCCAATCAGCTCCCTTAGCTCCTGAAGCAACTCCCCCATCAGGCCCTCCCTCAGACCCTCCCGCAGGCCCTGCCTCAGGCCCTCCTGCAGGGGCCCGAGCAGCATTGGAGCCAGCTTGGTAGCCAGCAGCTGTAGCTGGTCGGAGGAAGAGGAGGCGGAGAAAGGGCGCCTAGCGCCGGATGTGGAGGAGGAAGAGGAGGAGGAAGAGGAGGAAGGAGAGGAAGAGGGAGCAGTAGAGGCCCCGCAGCTGCTGCCCGGCTGGTCGGGGCCAGCAGCTGCGCAACGCAGAAGGGCGGTGCGGGAGCCGCGGCTGGGGGGCACTGCTGGGAAGGCGTCCTGCGGAAGGGAAGGGACGCCAATGTACGGGTTAACAAACGCGGCGAAGTTACGTATGGCGTATCGGATATGCGTACGTACACGCACTGTAGGTACGAGTGAAGGTAACGCCAAGGCGGAGCTCTTGATAGCGGCTGTAATCAGCCTTGTGAAGGTGCCCGTTTTCAGTACCAGTAGGTCATCAGCGCTTGCTTGAAGGTGACAAAATATTGCCTGTCCCGTTATACCTTCAGTACCGTTGCGATACGCATCTCCCCGCGCGACGCTCCCTGCACGGTGGCCTTGCTTGGGTCGAGCCTGCTCGCCACATAGCTTTGGACGTGCCGAGCAGCACTCCTGTTGGTTCCGGCGGTGCTGCTGGGGCCCCGAAAGGAAGCCCAGCAGTAGCCCCCTGCTGGCCCGCCGATACCGCGATGACTGCTAACCACGCGAAGTGTTGCCGACATGGCTTTTTGTTGGACTTGAGGGCTTGCTAAGAAGGCTAGCAAACTGTGCTTGTGAGTGCATAAAGACAGCCCAAGAGAAAATGGATACCGTACGTTCCATCGCTTGTTGACTCACTTGCTGCGAGACTGACTCAATGCATGCAATCACAGAACTAAAACCAGTCGTACACTTGCAAGGTGGCTACGCCGTCATGCGAAGGAAGGTGCGAACAAACATTATTCTGTAATGGCTGTGAGTTTTCAGCAACCGAATACATTTTACGGATTAGATGTCACAACCTTATTCGGACTAAACGACGGTCAGCTAGCGTACAATGTGACCCATGGGTCGTCAGAGCCGTTAGCCACTACCTTGCATTGTGTGCTCGGGAACAATGTGCTTCTTACAGCTCCTGGCTGGACTTGCTTGGGCAATCAACAAACCGGTTATTACGCTCCCGTTGAACCGATGTTTCCCAAGCGTCTGTTGAAACTGTCATCATCAGGATCAACTGTGAAAGGCGCTAGCAGCGATACCCAGCACGGCGCAAGGCACCCAGCCACACTAACTACGAGCATAGGGAAAGCGTCTCAAACCTCCATCGCATCTTCCAACTGTGCGGGGCGCAAAGCGTCCTCCCGTATGATAACAGTCCGCTACAGCTGCCAGCGTGCAAGGCGGAAGCTACCACCGCTGTACGACACGTACGACACACCCTCACATGACAAGCGCCCCTCACATGCACCGTCTGCACACATATATCTTAACTCCACACGTACGATAGTGTCTGAATCTCACAACGTGTGAAGGCGGCACGCAGGCAAGGGTACGATTGTCGTACGTACTACTACTCTTACGGAAAGGTAACAAGATTTATTGGATAACCCTCGTGTTACTTCGTACCGTGACCGTGCGGGCCAAAAATATGCAACAGAAATAGCAGACGTACGCTTACTTGCCGGCTTGGTGGCAACAACCGTAGTAATCATCTTACGAGCTGTATGAACTTTCCAAGGGGCCGGCGGACTGAGAACAACAAGCCATGAAATACACCATTTGCCGAGGTGGGTTTGCCCCTGCTGGGTTATCATGTCGCTGCGACATGCGCTTGTTGACGGACACGCTAGCAGAGAACCTTAACTCTCAACCGTGGCCTTATGTTTGCATCTGCGGATGGACTGGCCTTATCTGTCTATTGCCTGGCCTGCATTGCAGTCCCGTTGACTGCCGGCGACGCCCATGATATTATGACTTTACTGACGTGGCGTTATCAGTGCCGGTGCGTGGCTGGCACCACACGCACCCATGCCTCCTTAACCGATACCAATAAATGCCAAATAGTTGACTGTCTATCCCTCCACATGCCTAATCCCCCACGCTCGTTGCAGGTAGCGTGTTAACGAGCCCCCAACGGACCTCCAATCCCAGCCGGCCAGGTGCACAGAAGCATGCTCGTACGTGAAATGCAGCAGGCAGCAGGCCTCATCGTCCACACCGGGTGATATGTACGGCCTGACCTGAGTAGCATAGGGGAACAAGTTAGTCGCAGATAACACGTGAGGCCTAGCTGGCGGTTTAGCGGGAGCACGCAAGGAGAGCTGCTGTGATGTACGATGTTGTGCATGTACGGCTACAGACGGCGGGTAGTGTTCGTACGAGTGGTCGGCCGACGACCGCATGCATGCGTGTATGTACCGGCCCGTTAGCATGCGTGCAAATTGGATGCATCCTATAACGCATGCGTGCATGACGTTTGGCAGCTCCTTTCTAGGGGCGTACCACGCCCTGTCTAGGAACGTACCATGTGCTTACCCACATACCTGCTGCCCCACATGACGACTGCAATCGTCACGTAGTGCTGTCCTTCTAGGCGGAGGCAAAGAGCGGCTTATCACTCTTCTGCCGATGCCGACGCAGATCCATGATGACGCGGAGCAAGTCAGGGCTGATAAGCAGGTCCTCCTCGCTCTCGTCAGCTTGGGTGATCTGAAGGTGGAAAGGTGAGGTGGGGCGTGAGGTTGTCAGACAGGGGCTAAGACAGGATACGGGGAGGGGCAATGCGCGAGCGACGGAACATGCGGCCGAATGGCTGGTTGGATTCAGTCCAGACCCTGCCATCAGCAGCAGCTTATTAAAGCACCTAGGAAAGCTTAAGGACACAAGCAAACTTGGAAGCATCATCCATGCATGCATTCCATTGCAAGATAGCCCTTCTACCGCAGAGCGAACCAAACCCTTGCCTTGGCCCTCTCCTCCTTCTCGTACGGGTAATAGCACCCCTCCATGTTCCTCATCAGACGTTTGTGGCTCACGTAGGACACATCGCCGCAGTAGAACCGCCGCTCGTCGGCAGCAGAGCCCAGCAACTTGGCGGCCACAAACAGCACACCGCGCTTGTCCACCTCGAAGGTCACCTTTTGGTGTGTTGCATTGGTATGTTTCAAGGATAATCATATGCGGGCTGCACAAGACTGGGCCCAATCCATCTATACATGTTGCACTGCGTAACACGTACGTGCGTTGTGCAATGCATACCGGTAGTACTAGCATGAATGATGGGAGCCACCTAGCATGCATGCGTAGCAGTTGAATGGCCGCTTCCATCTATCCACCCATCCCGGCCCCTGGCTGGCAAGCAACCGCACCTGTGCCACCGGATACTCCCAGGATGGCGAGCAGTCAAGCTTGAACTTCAGCCGGCGCACGTTGTCCCGCACGAAGATCCGGTTTCCCTGGAACACGCTGATCCATATCTGCAGCACCGGCAGGCGTTTACACGCTCTTGTTGGTCATGTAGGTGCTAATCGCGCGTGTTTTCAATCCAGCATTTCCACATGGTCTTGCAACAGTCCTGGTTCGTAATCAGCAGTTGTTGACCAACATGTGCCGTAATAACAGTATGTGATATCCCGTGCGTGTTGGGAACACACCCCATACACCGACCCGCCTTATGCCGTACCTCGCTCTGACCCTTCAGCGCAGGAGCAACGTACACCATCTTACTGTCCGGGTATTTCGTGCGACTCTCCATTACTGTATGGAACACACCGCCGCTCGTACGGAGGCCCAGCGACAGAGGCACCAGATCTTCATCATCATACCCCTGCAGGTAGATAGGTGTACAGCACCATGTGCATGCATGGTGTTATCCTCTGGCCAAGGCACCTTGGAAACCTGGCTGGGGAAAGCAGCGGTGCATGATAGTACAAACCACACCACGCAGGAAAACCTACAATCAGCACAATATCAGGCAACCACGCTCTCGTGGCCGCGCAAGCCGGGTGTCCCATGGGTCACTACCATAAGGTGTGTTGGCCTGTCCCGCTCTTTCCATCCAGGGCAAGCCAGGCTCCCTTCCCACCCCCAACTGTTCCGCCATACATCACTATCATGGCTGTCCTATCCAACACCTTGCAACCTTCTTCTTCTTCCTCTTCATCACTCTCCTTGCCCTTAAGCTTCTTCCAACTCATCCACGCACCCTCCTGTCCGTCCTACCTCCTCCTTTCCCTCCTGTCGCCCCTCCCTCGCCTCCTCCAGCATCCCGGACAGCTCCTCCGCGACCCCTCGGGTCAACAGCTCCTGTGAGGAGATGACAGGCAGGCGCAGCGGCAGACGCACGTGCATGCAGGATGGTAGGGGGTCGTCAGAAACTCGAGGCGCAAAGCAAGCACGTGCATGGCGGCCATCCGGGATAACTGCTGGTGCCATATGTATGCTGGCCTTGACGATCGATAGCTATCGTACTATAGTACACTACATACCGCTGCTGATGACCGCTGTGAACACATCTGTTGCACCTCCTGTCTACTGGCCCGGTATCCAGGCAGCTCCCTGCTGCCAAACGAGAGACGGCAATCCCATGTATGAAGCCCGCAAAGATGGCCGGCGTCCCCGTGTCACCACGCATGTCATTCATTCAACCCAACCCAAGCCCCGTCGACCCCCCACCTGGCCCCGTTCCAAGGGCCCCCCTGCTGCCCATGAGGGGGGGGGCGCACCAACCCACCTGCTGCGTACGTGTCCTCTCCGCAGCTTCCTCAACCGCCCGGCCCACCACCTCCCTCAGGCGCCCCTCCAGAGCCGTCGCCACAGCCTCCGACATGGCTTCATGCATGACATCAGCGGGGAGCGGTGGCGCTTGGAATCCCACCATGGCCTCCCGCACGGCCTCTCGCAGAGCCTCAGCCGGGAATGATGCCGGAGTAGTCTGCTGCACATACATGAGTGGCCGGGAGGGGTGCGTGGCTACCTTGCTTCCCGGCATGAGGCGAAAAACGTCGTGAAATAGGTTAGGTAGAGGTGAGATGCAAACATTCCCCCAAGCAACTGGACATGCATACAAAGTACTCATCACAAACTCACAAACCGTTGCAAGCCCTTTCAAGCACACTGCTAGTAAAAACATTGGTAGCAGCAGCTAATAAGGCAAGGCCAAAGTAAGGCAGCATGGAACGTGCTCACAACCAGCAGTCCTCCAGCAGTACCCCGTGTCATCTACCCGGGATTCTTCTATCACACTCATGAAACCTGCCCTTTCTTGATGACCACCTGCTGCCTCCCTCGCCACCGCCCTCTGCACCTCCTATCCACCACTATCCTCAAGTAGCACCTCCTTCCCCTTCTTCTCCCCCGGATACACTAACCTTTACCCCTGCTACGCACCTTCACCCCTGCCGCCGCCTCCTCCTCCACCTGCCTCAGCCGCTCCTGCAGTGACGCCACCTGCGCTGCCAGCTCAGCCTCCCGAGCGGCGGCCAGCTCCCGCACAGCAGCCAGTAGCACCTCGCCTTCGCTGTCGGCATCTGCACCCGCCGGCCCTTTCATGCCCTCCCGTAGTTCCTCCCGTATGCCCTCTCTCATCGGGACAAGCAGGGCATCAGCCAGCTTAGCAGCCAGCAGCTGTAGCTGGTCGGAAGAGGAAGAGACGGAGGCGGAGGAGGAAGGGCGCCTAGCGCCGGAGGATGCATGCTTATCCGGCTGCAGTATGGAGATACGTCAGGGTGGAGCTTACGTAAAAGGATACACAATTCGTTAACACGTTAGTTATGGTCACAGCTAGCTGGTGAGCGCATGCGATGCCTGATTGGCATGGGTTATGGAGCTAGGGAGGCAGACCCTAGGCGGGCACGTGCAAAGAGGGTTGGGACCCATGGATCGGTCTTGCTTGGCCGCCGCTGCCGTACTGCCTACTCATTTGCAGACGTTCGGTCACGCAATCGGCCGGTGGGAGGAGCTGCTATCTTAGCACAGCTGCCAAGCACAAGGGTGTCCTGTTCGCCTACATCCTGCTGATGGCCACCCCTTGATCCACAAGAATGGATAGCCTAATTAGGCGGCGGTGATAACTAGCCAGTTCAACAAGACGCAGGGCTTACTACAGGAGCTGTCTCGCCGGCAGTAGCTCGCCGAATGAGCGACGCCGCACGCGCTGTGGTGTGGCAGCCAATGCTGGCGCTGCTAACAGGGTACTTGCTGTAGCAAGCGCCAGCATACGTGTTCGTCCTAGCGCGGCTGACAGCGGCAGAAGGTGCATACGTGCCGTTGCGTAAAGCGCATCGTTGCAGCATGGCTCTTGGGTACAGCGAAAGGTGCGCCATCTTGTGAAGATACTTTATAAATGAGATAAACCTGTTCAGCGAGCGACAGCTGCGTAAGAAATGAAGCACGCAGATGTCATTACCTCAGTCCGATGGGGCCGAACGATATGCATGTCAATCCGTACAATGGTAGTTCCGAAACGGCCAGATGACATCGAACGACTCCATGTTCAGACACCCAGTGATTAAAATACCAACAGCGAACCTCTACCGACAACGTCAGTTACGTACCTACCTAGGCACATCCCGCGATGGCCGTTCACAACGCAAAAGGCTGCCGACTGGTTCTCGTTTCAAGCGCGGGGCAAAGCAATCAAGCGATCGTTCTCTGCGTGCATTAGGGCGACTTTAAAGGAAATGGATACGTCTCGTCGTTCGGTTGACTCACTTGCTTCGAGGGCTGAGTCATGTGGTATACTTAGAACCTAATCGGCCGTACGCACGCAAGATTGATTGCGCCATCGCGAGGTGAAAGCGTGTGAAGCAATGTAACCAAGTGCTTCCTTATATGAAAGTTAACAGATTACAGCTCTCACATCTCAATCCTTACTAAACGTGCGGTTCGACGGTCATCCTGGATTGCTAGTGTACATGTGACCCCTGGGTCGTCATAGCAGCCAATGGTCACCATGTTGCATGGCATTCACAAGCAACGCGCGCTGCCTACAGCTCTTGAATGAACCTGTAGAACCAACATACCGCTTGTACCGTCGCCCTTGAACGACCCAATGACTCCCATCCTCTCCTTCCTTCGGACCTTCATGAACCCCTAAGAAGGAGCCTCTGTTGCCAAAATTAGATAGCTTAAAGCACACCAACATGTTCGTACCAGCAGTGCATGCATCGACCTCACGCATGCATGCACTGCCGGAAAACTGGATGCATCACTAGATATAGCGCTTGCACACGGGGTGTCACGCACTGCCTTAAAGCCCCAATGCACCTGCCCACGTGACTGGCAACCGTTCGGGGTCGTGCGATTCCTCCTAGGCGGGGCCAAAGAGCGGCTTATTTCTTCTAGGCGGGGGGAAAGAGAGGCTTGCCGTTCTTCTTGCGGTGCAGCAGGTCCAGGACGCGAAACAGCTTGTCGGTGATCAGCAGGTCTTCCTCGCTCTCGTTAGCTTGGGTGATCTGGTTGCAGGAGCCAAGGGGTTGCGAAGCGTGGGCAGCGGTTATGACGACCGCAGTAGGTAAAACGCAAGGAAGGCGGCGGGGGGCAGTAAGCGAGCACAACAGCAGCAGGCAGCCATATGCTTGGACGCTGTGCAGCGTTTGGGTGGTTGAAGAACTATCCAGCACGCATGCGAGCATCAATGAGAACCATTCTACCGTCGGTACGCTTGCCTTGGCCTTCTCCTTTTCCTCTAGCGGGCAAGGGTCTTGCAGGTTCTTCTTGAGGCGCTTGGGGACCACGTAGCCCACATTGCCAACATTGAAGCGCCGCTTCTCGGTAGTGACCAACATCTCGGCGGCCACAGACAGGTAACCGTGTTTGTCCACTTCCAAGGTCACCTTTGGGTAACGAATGAATGAGGCAGGGGGTCGGAAGGCATGAGGTTGGATAGCACGAGGGAGGCAGGCGGCAGAAGTACTGCTGATGTGCCACACGTACGGGATGCTCATGACGGGGTAACACGTGTGTCATGCCTGGCGTGGAGCGGCCGGACGGAAGTTAAGGGGCTGCTTGCATTCATTCAGCCTGTTTGTCCGCTAGCAGCCGCACCTCTGCCACCTGGCTTTCCCGGGCTACTGGGCCCCCTCCAGGGTTAGCGGCCAGCTTGAACCTCAGTCGTTGCGTGTTGTCCCGCACGAAGACCCGGTCACCCTGGCACACGCTGACCCACATCTGCAGCAACAGCAGCCAACCGGCCGTACAAGCAAGGTCAACAGGGCATGTGCCGGCTGCAAAGTGGGTGGCATGCGTCCCCGTCACAGGGCCCTAGCAGTCAACCACACACATGGAGCACGCACCGCTGTAGCCCTGTTGCTAAAACACACACCCTCCCCTTACCTCCGACTGGTCCTTCAGTGCAGGGACGACGTACACCGTCTTGCTGACCGGGTAAGGCGTGTCACGTTTGATCACGGGGTATAAGACACCGCCGCTCGTGCGGAGGCCCAGCGACAGCGGCAGCACGCCTGTTGCAACCTCCTGCAGCAGCCGCATGAGTGTTAAGAAACAATACGATGGCACCAGCAGGCAAGCCTCGACCGTTGTTGATCCGAGTTAAGCTAACACGCAGAAGAACCTAAAGGCAGCACAAACCGATTGTCCCATAGCGATAGGGACCCTACTTGCTGAAGGCAAGAGCGTGTTGTATGTCTTACCTCACCCTTGCTAGAGATACCTACCCAGGCTCTCTTCCCCCGCCAATCTACAATGCTTCCTTTGACTCCTACTGCTGGTTGTCCTGCCCACCACCTCGCTCCTATTGCCCTTCCAATCTCCTCTTGCCTCCTACATCTTCTCGCCGTCCTACCTCCTCCTTTCCCTCCTGTCGCCCCTCCCTCGCCTCCTCCAGCATCCGTGATAGCTCCTCTCGGAACCCTCGGATCAGCAGCTCCTGCAGGCACGCAAGTGCAGCGCACATGCATGCAGACAGGCAGGGGGCCATCACTGAACAAGATGAATGAATGACCGTTACAATGGTTCCCTAACAAGATGCAGAAGGCGTGTGAGGGGCCCGCCGTCTGGAATAACGGTAATAATGCGCAGGATAGCAGGTAGGTAGTAGACGTGGTAGTGATGAGCAAGCCGCCTCGCCCGCGAGCTAACGAGGGCCGCCCGCCCCAACCTACCTGCTGCGTACGTGTCCTCTCAACAGCTTCCTCAACTGCCCGGCCCACCACCTCCCCCAGGCGCCCCTCCAGAGCCGTCGCCACAGCCTCTGATATGGCTTCAGCGGAAAGAGGTGGAGTAGGGGTTTCCTGCACGGAGGAGGTGCGGGAGGGAGATATGCTTGACTTGGTTAGTTAGGGGACATTGATGCATCTCGGTAGGACCTCCCGCCCCCGACCTTCCCCTCCGCTTTCACAGTCTACCTCAGCCCGAACCCCTGCTGCTGCCACGCACCTTCACCCCTTCCGCCGCCTCCTCCTCCACCTGCCTCAGCCGCTCCTGCAGTGCCGCCACCTGAGCTGCCAGCTCAGCCTCCCGAGCGGCGGCCAGCTCCCGCACAGCAGCCAGCAGCACCTCGCCTTGGGGATCCGCACCCGCACCCGCCGGCCGTTGCAAACCCTTCCTCGTCTCCTCCCTCAGCCCCTCCCTCAGGGGCCCTAGCAGTTCCCCAGCCAGCTTAGAAGCCAGCAGCTGGAGCTGATCGGAGGAGGAGGAGGAGGAGGCGGAGGCGGAGGAGGGGCGCCTAGCGCCGGAGGATGCATGCTTGTCCGGCTGCGGAATGCAGATACACGTAGCGCGGGCAGTTGGTGACATGCAAAGCGAGGTGTACGTCCATTGATACACACTGTGTATACACGTTCATTCGTGGGACAGTCGATGCACACAACATGCCTGGTTGGCATGGAAGATAAGTTTAGGGACGGAAGTACCGGTAGACCCCAAGCGGGCACGCACTTGCAGGTGGAATGAGACCCACGGTTTCGCTTGGTCGCATCTGAGGTGCTTGCTATGGCTGGGTGGACTTAAGAAAGCTGGTCGGACCTAACTGAGCGGGATTCGTCCACATGAAGCATACGGCTCTATGCTTTTAGGTCTGACCCCGAACGCGAATGCTGGACGATAGACCAGCTGGGAAAGCGGTCAATGGGGACGTATCCTAGTCACATACAGCTGCCTAGGGTTTCCCTGTTCGCCTACAACCCGCTCGCCAACATTCCACAAAAATTTGAAAGTACGCGCCTATTTATGCAGTAATCATTTCAATTAGGGCTGGAAACTTTCACCGTAATAGAGATTTGGTACCGTAATGATGGGACCGTAATTACGCAAACCGTAAGAAACATAGTAAATTACGGTTAAGATGGCTCGAAAGGGCACCGTAACGAATTACGGTGGTCGATTTTGGAGCCAAAACGAACATCTAAGCTGTAATCTTCAATCATTTACCCTTTTTATATCTTTCTACAAAGGTCTAGGTAGTTGGTTGCTGCCAAACATGGCCGATAAGCCTGGCAACGTGCCGCCTGGCACGATTGCTCAGCCAACCACCAAGGAGACCAGCAGTAACCTGAAGAAAGGAACAAGTCTTCCCATTTTGTGTTATAAGACGGCTAGTGGGCTTCCTTCGTTGCCTCCATCGGGGAGGGGCGGTCGGACTAGGGCTGACTGGGTTCGCATGGACGACATGGCCATTGCCCAGCTGGCCAAGAAGTGAATGCCAGCCAGTACTTCCGTGACAGCTGTAATTGTTAGATAGAGAATGCTGTCATTCGTTCTCTAGGGTGGATATGTTAGTGAGCATAACCTTGAAAACCGTTGCTGCTGCTATTGCTTTTGTAAAGGCCAATTGTGTTAGCTACTGTGCTGCGCTGAAATGGCGTCAGGCAGCCGAAAGAGGCAGCGGATGCATAGTTGCAGCTGTTGCGTAAACCGCTCGGTCGCGATGTAGGCCTTGGAACCCTCGAGAGAAGCGCCATTGCTGTCCAGTTTAATGAGTATAAACTGAGATACCGGTATTGCGCAAAAATAAGCGACTTTGGCTCCCTGTAGCACGGTCCTAGAGAACGTACGATGCGTTGTACGGTTTCGGATAAAAAGGAATGGAAGCAATCCAAAGCGAACAAGCAGGGTAATAATACTGCACTAAGCATAGCCCTTTATTCCAGGCGCTCCGCGAGGACGCGGCCTGGAAGCAAGGGAACAGCCATAGCGGGCTTAAGGTCCTTACTTTTTGCCTATTTCGGGAACAGGGCTCAAACACAGAAAAAGACGTATGGGATATTTTTGCAATGTCTGAATGACAGTACCAAGCAGTCAGGCGGCGAAGCGGTTCTTTCCATCCGCGGACAAGGCAGCATGTCCCAGTAACGTGAATCGTGCATAGTTTGGGTTTATGGTGCGGCGTGTGTTGTGAACTGGCATACATCTTGTTTACAGCTAGATTGCTTTTCAGGAAGTGGTGGCTGTCGTGCATTCACGTGTTGCTCATCGCTCGCTTGGGTTGTGAAACGCGCGCACCATGGTTCGATCGGTGCTGACGTCATCAAACATAGTTATCTCCTCAACTAGCTCACAGCTTGCGCTGCGTTTTCCGTTAAGCCCAATGAAGGATGGACGACCAGCTAGCGTACGGGCGACCCACGGGTCGTCACCGTGCACCACTGGCTAGATAGGTAGGACGCTTGCAGCAGAGCTCAACTATCAACTACCTGTCCTCGAGCCGCAAGGACTATGCTATTTATAACGACTGTAGGGTTGCCCTCCACCTCTACAAACCCCCTGCGAACTGGTTGATTCCTACCGACAACGCCCCACCCACCGTTTTGCAAATCCAAAAGCATGCACCACGTTGCATCTTCTCATACTGCTGCAAATGGTGTCGGCCTGCCCAGCTGCGCCTAATGGCGAAAGTGCCCTCGATAACTAGAGGGCACTAGCTCGCACGCAGTGACTGCTGCTGCACTCTTAGCCGGCTGTGAAGTAGCAGTCCGGGAACGCGGCGCGCGCCTCCTCTAGATAGTGAGTGCCGCACAAACGGCCTCCACTCCTCGAATGTTAGCCAGTAGTTGGTGACCTGGATCAGGCAGTGCATCAGGCGGATGCGATCCCTGTGGACGGAGCACGGAGGCACAGCAGGCAAGGGGAGCAGAGGGGCAACCACTGTGATGTGGGGCTGCAGTGGCGCCGAGGGAACCATCCAGTGATACCGGGGCGGGTATATATGTATCGCCGCATGGTGTTAATAAGTAGCAGCGTCATCGATAACTCCGGTACCGAAAAAAGGTCGTTCATTACTTCTGGTGAGTGGAGATCGGTGGCCCAGCTTATAACGTCATCAGCCCAGCCCAGCCCAGCCCAGCCCAGCCCAGCCCAGCCCAGCCCAGCCCAGCCCGCCGCCCCCTTTTTACCTGTCAGTGATCCACGGGCGCTCTTCCAGAGCGGCGGTCAGCCCCTTACAGGCGTCCTCGCGCAGCCAGTTGTAGCGGTCGGTCGCCCGGATCGCCCGGCCCTGCGAAGAGGGGGAGAGAGAGTGCGGGCACCGGGCAGGTAAGGGGTTATCAGGGATACATATTCCGCAGAAAAGGGGTTCAGGACCTACCGCATGGCAGTGCTTATTACTAAGACAGATGGTATTAGTAAGTCACTGCCATCAGACAGTCACAACAAACATGCATGATGCACATATACCTCCTCTCCACTACTCATCCCTTCCCTCGCACCCTTGCTTCCGTGCCTCCGGAACCATTCCACTGCTGCTGCTGCACTCCTACCATTTCCTACCCGTCCCTGTCCTCTCTGCCCTCCCCGAAACCTCATCGTCTCCGGGTCTCCCTCGCCCTCGTCATAGCCTAGTTTGCCGATATCCCCCCCTCCCTCTTTCCCCATCTCCCTCTCTCTCCTCACATCAGAGAAGACCTGGGCGATGGCGATCTCAAGTTGCGTGTCGTTCCACAGCACGTCGAGGCGGAACTTGTGCTGCCGGAAGAGACAACATACCGGTATAAAGAAATGTTGTTGAAATGAAACACGACGGTGTAAGCTACGAAAGTCGTAACTGCAGATGTCAGGATTGCGAGTGCGCGGGCTTACAGACGGGTTATAATTGGCATCAGTTTAATTGACACCAGAGAAGCCCCCTGGGTATGTAGCAACGGTATGCCTGGCTCTTGCCCTTTCATCCCACATGCCAGGACCATCCCCCTCCCGCCGCTGGCTTTCGATAGAAGCGAGGCAGGCATGCCGTCCCCTGCTGCCTCCTACCCAGTAACCAGCAGACATTCATGCGGGGCGGGGGGGAGCAGCTGCATGCGCTTATTACCTTCAGCCCCGCGCTCTCGTCCCTCTCCGCCTTCACACTCCGCGCCACCTCCTGAGCCTCTCGTGCCTCCTTCCGGGCCCTGGCCAGCTCCGCCTCGAACTGTGCCTCCTGCAACAAGCATGCATTACCCTCCCCGGCGGCCATGCAGCATGATTCTGCGTGCTGTGCTACATCCCCGCCATGTGGGCAACAAGCAATAAACAGGATGCGGACATCGCAGCATGCAGGTAAATGCGCAGTATCCTCCTCGCTCCTGACGCTACGTACCCACAACCTCGCTCGATCGCATGCCAGCAGCTAGTAATAATACCGGTAATAATAAACAGCTGGGGCAGCTCCTCCTCCAGCTGCCCCAGCCGCCCCTGCAGTACCGCCAACTGCGCTGCCAGCTCATCAGCAGCCTCCTGAGAGGTGCTGTTGTTGCTACCAGCATCTCCAATCAACCAGGCGCTCCTCCTCCCTCAGCCCCTCCCTCAGGGGCCCTAGCAGTTCCCCAGCCAGCAGCTTAGCAGCCAGCAGCTGTAGCTGGTCGGATGAGGAAGAGACGGAGGCGGAGGAAGGGCGCCTAGCGGAGGAGGATGCATGCTTGTCCGGCTGCGGAATGCAGACACGCGCGGGAAGCGGCGGGCGGATGCATGGGGTTTTTACGGCGCGATTGAAACCATTCAAGCATAGGGCATGCTGCCAATTTCCCCGCCCCCCATGCACGCCAAAACAGCCTCCCGGAGTCCTCCCGGTACAATAGCATGCTTACGGCGCGCAAATGCGGCAACCGGTCTATGACTTGCTGCCCCCCTTCGCCTATATCACCTCTGACGCTCGCTTTCATGGTGTTACTGCTGGAGCGGCTGTCTCGTTGTACGAGAGACATCAGACCTAGGAACAGCCGACCCTGCCTACTGGTAACATGCAGCAGAAGGACGGCCGAAATGCGGGCATGCATATGCAAGATGGATCCCTCATGATCATCCGGATGCAACAATACGTGATCGTGTATAACAGTAAGGAAGGTATGATAGGGCCACTGAATCCCTAATTCCTAGCTGCATGACCCATGGGTCACTCTGCCTAGTACGTAACGAAACTGCGGACTGCTGCCGGAAGCCAGACATGCGCATTGCACCATGCTTTCTGGTTTCGGATTCCTCACCCAGGCCTACGGTCGTTACATAAAGTATGAAGCCGTACAAGGGGTTGTTGGCCTCAGGAGTACGGGTATTGCTTGTACAAGCCGGGTTTAACGCTTCCATTCTCAAGCAACAACCAGGACAACACACAGCCTGCTCCACTCTGTGATAGATACAGCGTCCTGAGTCCCTCCTGTGCAGACGACCCTGCTGGGCTAGTCTTGCATGGCAAGGTGTTTATCAGGTGTGTGTATGACCTGCTTCGCGCCTGGTTGCTGCAACAAACACTAATAACGAACCACTAACCAACTGAGAACTGGCCACGATGTACTAGCGACCGACCTTGTCAGCATTCATACAATGGGACAACGATAACAGAGGAAATGCGCACAGCAGCGCCGAATGACTCTTCGCGGTGTTCTCTCTCTCCTTCCATACCGGTAACCAAGAACTATCTCTTATCTCCCTTGCACCGTACGTTAACACACCGCGCCACACTCCCAACGCTGCTACCTTATTACCTGCTGCATGAGTGCAGCACCTCGCTGACCATACATGCATAGCCCCTCCGAGCACATCCACCCAGTTGACTTTTACATCACCACGTGCATCCCCTTTCGCTTTCTACGCGCCCTCGCTCTCTGGTTCCCTACCTCCCGCCTAACAACTCCTCCTCACCTCCCCCATTAAGCACCTCCCACCCCACCCCCCATCCCCTCACAGCTCCAGCGCAGAGCACAGCTCCCGCTCCCCCGGCCTCCCACTGATGCAGTGCACCTCCTCCTTGCCGCTCGCCTCCCAAAGCACCGTCACAGAGTCCGGGAAGAAGCCCGTCTCCACCACCCTGCCCCTCCCGCCCTGCCCTCCGTCCAGCAGCTCCCCCCACCGCCAATCGGGCCCGCGAACCACCTGCAAGCCCTTGCGCACATTGAACCACGTCACGACGGGCACGGAGGGCTCCCCAGCCTCACGCTGCTGCGGCTGCTGCTGCTGCTCATCAGGATCCTGCTCATCAGGGTACGGCATGTCCTCGTCCTCCTCCTGCTGCTGAAGCTGCTGCTGCTGAGGCTGCTGAGGCTGCTGAGGCTGAGGCTGCTGAGGCTGAGGCTGCAAGGCCTCCTTGGCAGCTGCCTCAGCAGTCGTGCGAACCTCCGCACTCGTCATCAGCATCACCGCCTCCGCATTCTCGTCCGCCCGCCCCGGCGGCAGCTGCAGGTGCTGCCGCATGTGTGAGAGCTCCTGCTCCAGACGGCTGATGCGCTCAGCCTGCACGGCAGTGGCAGTAGCAGCAGGCAGCAGGGTGCGGTGTGTTAGGCAGTGACAGCAGCAGGAGGGTACGGAGTTGTACGGCAATGCAAACGCAAGAAGCGATCCGCTAGAAACCGTCCCAGCAGGGTGCAACAAAGGGTGTTGAGGAACGTATGATTGTGTGTGTGTAACAAGGTTACGGCAGCAAGCGTGCACGTGGCCATCAGCCTCATCACCAACTTGCGCCGAAGCCAGGACCAAGCCGGCAACGCTGCAAACAACCAAATGTCACCCCCACCTGGACTCTTCCCCACATCCATACCGGTGCACCCACCTGCTCCCGCGCCTTGCCATCCGCCTCCTTCGCAGCATCCTCCGCTGTCTGCATCCGCCATTTCAAGTCCGTAAACTCCTTCCTCGCCATCTCCTCCCAAACATCCCTTGCCTCCCCTTCCATATTTATGTCCAACTGAAGCGCGCCCATTCGGTCATCCAGCCACTGCTCTTGCTCCTCCCGCTGCTGCTGCTGCTCCGCTTTCGCCTTCGCCTCCCGCTGCTGCTGCTCCTCCCGCTCCCTATCTGCTCGCTCCTTTAACTCCAGAAGCTGAAACGAAAGGGACTTCTGCAGCTCATCCAACAAGTGTTGCGCTTGTACGGCAAACCGCTTCTGCTGCTCCGCATGCAGCTCTTGTACGGCAGTCTGCGCCTCCTGTCGTACAATCTGTCGTACGTGATCCAGGTACTGCAGCAGAACAGCATCGTTGTCGCGTCGCTGGGCGGACAGGGCGTCCCAGAGGGCCTGAGTGCGGAGGGAGGGAAGAGAGGTGGGGAAGAGGAGGAAAGGAGGACGCCGAGTGGAATGGGTGTGAAGGAAAGTGGCCGAATGGAATGTGTATGTACGTAGGTTGTGGGAGGCCTTGGAGGCAAAGGAGGAGTAGGAGGTGAGGTAGGCGTCGCCAATGGGAAGGAATAGGAGACGGTTGGTGGGCGGATGGGTGGAGGAAATACCGTAAACGACTGAACGAAGAGAAAGTTACCGGTAAGAAGGTCCAGCAGGATGGAAGATGCGTAAGATGCAGGCAGTTAGCAGCCTTCAAATCAGGGCTCATTACACCCAAGGCATTGCACGCCGCCCCCCTCCCAGCTGCTTACCGCGAACTCCTTGCGTGTGTCTTCCGAAGGTAAAGCAGCAGGGGCCGGGGCGGCGGGAGGCGCAGCCTGGGCCGTTTCCGCAGCAGCCGCTCGCAACCCCTCCCTCAGCTCATGCCTCAGATCCTGCCTCAGCCCCTCCCTCAGAGGCCCCATTACTGAACCAACCAGCTTAGCAACCAGCCGGTCTAGGTCGGTGGGGGAGATGCGCCGAGCGGAGGAAGAGGAGGTCGCAGCAGTTGCGACGGTTGCAGCGGGAGGGGTGCTCTGCACGGGTTCCGAACGGCACAAAGCAATGTTGTTAAGCCTCAGTGCTAGCATATATATATACCGTACTTTATTTGTGATTTTTTTCCATTGCTCTGCGCGTCATGAGCTTCACTTAAAGGATTAATACTACGACCGATGCGAGCGGTTGGTGCGAGCGAGTGTTAGCCACGAATGCTTAGGAGGCCACAGCCGCGCCTCCGTATGTATGTTAAATAAGCTAATGTGCGAACCACATTTGCTGACATAAAGCTTTGACGGACAGGACTCACCGCGGCAGTTGGACGCGTCTCGCGTAACGCCTCGTCGCCTCCCGTCGCGCGCCTGATAAGCAGAGCTCCCAACAGAGCCTTGTTACCATTAGCGCTCCAGCCATATGCGGTGCGTTTGTGGTTCACCGAAGGCCGCGCGAGGTAGCTGTTGCTGCGACATCCAATGGGACGTGACGCGACCCGAGGCCTTGCATGTTGAGTAGTGCCGCCCGTTAGCATTTTGACGAGTTTACAAGGACAATATCATAACCTGAATAATAAAAAATAGCTAATATTACTGCTGCTAAAGCGTTGTCTTGCAACTTATTATCTGGACCGGCGGTTGGTCGTACACACGATCCATCTCGGCCTCAGCAACAGCCTCTTCGGCCGCAAAGTTGATGGTGTGCCTAACAGCATGGACCTACTGTACTAAAATGTCCCGTATTACCTACATAACGCTTGCGTGGTTTCACGTTAAATGGGTCCCGCCTGACAAGACCGTTCGCCTCCGCAGAAATGTTGCTTTGCATAAAGCCCTTCTTAAGCCCTAACGTGCTACTGCCAGTGATGGTTACCAGCTGACCGGCATTCGAGCAGCACAACCTTGCGTTACATACTACCATGAGCACACCGTACCCGCTGCTGCTGCTGCTGCTGCACTGCATAAACACCACCGTGCTTCTGCCGCCCTGGTCGGGAGGTGCCTTCCCTCCATCCTGCCTTCTTTCCCCCATCCTTTCTGCCTAACAGGCGCCCAAACCGTCCCCTCCCGCAGCTGCCATGGCGGCCCCCTTCCTGCGAATGTGCGGACCGAAACACCCTTACACCCTTACACCCTATACACGTATTCACACACCGCTGCATAGGAGCGCCTGCTTGGCCCGCCCACCTCCCCCCGCCTGCTCGCTCCAACCTCTCCGCATCCCGCCATGCAACACCTCCCTCCCCCCTAACCCAACCCCAACCCATTTGCCAACCTCCCTTCTCACCCTTCCCACCCCACCTCCTCCCTCGCTCCACCTGCCACTCCCCCTCCCCTCTCCTCCAGCCTACTTACCCCCCAGCTTCAGCCACTTGGGCACCTTCCCTCCGCCCGCTCCCCCACTGCCCCCACCACCCGTCGCCCCACCCGCCCCCGCACCAGGCACCTTGCGAACCCCCTCTCCCGTACCGCCTGTTCCTGCCCCTCCCCCTCCCCCTCCCCGCCCCTGTTGCCCCTCCTGCTGCTGCCTGCCGCCATGGAAAGCGGCCAGCTGCGGCGGTATGCTGGTTCGCAGCCGCGCCAGGGCCTCGGGTCTGAGCAGGACGGAGGGAGGCGGGCAGCTGCAGCTGGAGGCGGGCAGGCCGGCGGCGGCGGCTGTGGTGGTGATAAGGAAGAAGGAGAGGAAGAACCATGCGGGTGGAAGGCGAGGGGGGGAGGAAATGGGGGAAGGAGGTTAGCGGGAAGCGGGAAAAGACAGAGGGGCGCTAAGAGGAAGGGTTGGAAGGAAAGAAGCAACACCACGTCAGCCGCGCACTCCCATTCGCCACTACATCACTGCAACCCTTGCCCCCAAAGCCTCTCTCAACCCCCTATCCCCCCGCACCGCCCCCCCTTCCCCCACGCCACCCCACACCTCCCCCCCTCCCTTCCCCTCCGCCATCCCCCCCCCACGCACCCTTCTTCTCATCCAGCCCCAAGTGCACATGCGCAGCCGGCACCAGCCCTGCCGCATACAGGCTGCGGGCGTCCTGCGGCCCCGGCGGCAACACGGTGCGCGGCGGGGCGGTGTACAGGTAGGCGGCCGGCGCCAGCGCGGCGGGCAGCACCGAGGTGAGGGCGGCGCGCAGGGCGGCGAGGGTCTCAGTGGCGGCGAAGGTAGCCTGCAGGATGAGCCCTCCTGGGAGATGTGCCCGGATGGCCACCCGCCCCCACGCCCCTGCCCGAGCCCGCTCCTCCGCCTCCCTCGCCGCCCGGGTTTTGAAGCCGCCCGCCTCCTCCGCCTGCCGCCGCGACTGTTGGGATCGTAACATGCCTGCCAGCTCCTCCGGGGTGAGTTCAAAGAACTCGTCACCCTCCTCAGCTGTTGGTGCTGTGGGTGTCGCCTCAGCAGCATCAGCAGTGGAAGAGCTGGAGGTAGCTGTCGTACCAGCACTGCTGCGTACGTACGACAAGCGGAAGAGGGCGGGGCGTGCGGGGTGTGTCAATTATTTTAATACACAGACACACGCGGCCTACTCACGGCCAGTTTCCTTAACACACGTGCCGTGATGCAGCACTTTCGTCTCCCCCGGGACTGTGCAACCTGCCTTCCTGCCCTCCACCCTCAACCCCTCCGCACTTCCCTCTCCCTCTCTTCTCCTTCTCCCTCTTCCTCTCCCCGCACCCGGCCTCACCCTGCCGCCGCTTCCCTCAGGGCCGCCTCCAGTGCCTCCCGCGTGAACAGCGCCGAGGGCCGACCCAGACCCAACTCGTCAGCACCCGCATCATCATCATCATCCGCATCCGCACCACCCGTGGCGGCACCCGCACCGCTGGCGGGCTCAGAAGGGAAGGCAGCGGCGGGGCCGGGGTCGGCTGCCGCTGCGGGTGTGGCTCCACGGGAGTCCACCTCCATAGGGTCGGCGGGGGGAGGTACTGCGGGTGCGGGTGGTGGTGCGGGTGGTGGTGCGGGAGCGACAGGAGGATCCACACCTGTTGCTGCTGTTGTTGTAGTTGCTGTTGCCGCTGCTGCTGGCGCCTCAGCGGCGGGTGCTGCCGACGTAGGCGGTGGCGGTACTGCTGCTGCTGCTGCTGCTGCTGGTGGTGTGACTGCAGCGGGTGCCGCCGCCTGGGAGGGCTGGGCAGCCGGCGGCTCCTCCGCTGCCCGGGGCTGCTGCTGCTGTGGCTGCGAGGCTTGAGTCGGGGGAGCAGGAGCGGCGCCGGCGGGCACTGCTACGGGCGCTGTGGCGGGAGCAGCAGCAGTCGGGCCAGCAGCAGCCGGGGCAGCAGCAGTTTTATTGTACAGCAGGGTGAGGTTGCTGCCTCCGGGAATGTTGGCGAGGCGGAAGGGGCAGGAAAGGTCGGTGAGCTGCTTCTTGCCAAGTGCCAGAGATGCGTGTGCGGGGTCCAGGGGGGGCTTCATGCGAGCGCAGGCGTCCGCCAAGAGCGATGAGATGGGCGCCATGGCGGTGGGCTTGAGCACGCAGCGCTGGACTGGGGGCGGGGAGGGAGTGGAAGGTAAGAGTAATATCAAGAATGAAGTGTTGGAGGAAAAGGTGAAAGGATGGCTGGCAGGAACAGCCAGTAAAGGGTTCATGGAGAATGGATACGAAGCGCGCGAAGACTCGACCCGACACAGGAGGCGCAGATCTAGAGCTTGTGTCGTGCAGTTCAGGCGTGGTTATTCCATAACCACTGGGCAAGGATTAATTGAGTGCGACCGCTGCCAACGGGTTGCGTCTTCCGACCTTCCAGAGTCATGAAGCGGTAAGCGGAAGCAACACAAGTGGTATTACTCTTACCAGGAGGGCCATCATAAGTTACGCTTATGCTTGCCATTTAAGCTCTTTAACTGAACTGTGCTAGGAGAGTCGTGTCGACCGCTATATCCAGCAGCGAGCGATCTACAGTAAAATCATCACTTTCATCACGCAAAGATAGAAAGCCTAGGTACGTTTGTACCTGGGCTATCTGCTGTCCAGACTCTGCGGCCAACCGTGCATCTCGAGAGCACGACGCTCCGTATTTGCTGCATCACGACCTACGCTGTGGAACAAGTTATCCTCTTATAGCGACATTGAAAAGCAAGTGATACACCTATCCAAGCCTGAAATGTCATTGCTGTTCGTCGTTGTCACTGCCGTTGTCGCGGCAACTTTGGGGCATGTGCTGCAGCTGCTAGGCATCATCCCAAAGCCCAGCTCCGATGCAGCAGCCCGCACAAACTCAACATCAAAGCCCTTCGTTTCACAATCACTTCGTGGCAACAGCCTACAGCCTAGCGCTACGAGGCCGCTTAGCAGCCGCCCTTCACCCCAAAGCAAAGCTTCCCAGCCTCACACCACATCCACTTCCCTCGCTTGTCAGCCCGTCTTGTCAACACGACTCGTCCCTGTCGGACTTCTCTCCCCTCAGACGCCGGCACAATGGCCGGAAGCAGCATCAGGGTGCCCGGGCTCCGAAGCCACTCGAGCTACGCCGCCGCCGCCGTCCCGCGGGTCGGTCCCGCAGGTGTTGCCGGATGCGTCCACGCTGTGCTTGTCCGCTGATAACCTGCAAGGTCCCATAGCGCAAGCTGGCTTGCAACAACAGCACCAGCACCAGCACCACCAGCAACCATGGGCGAATGCCTTGCTTGCTGTGGTGGCAACAGCGGCAGCGGCAGCAGCCGCAGTCGTCAAGACTGCTCCCACCGCTGCCACCAGTTCCGCCACCGCAGCAGCTGGTGCCGCTGCTGCTAATGGCGTCAAGAACCACCCCCCTCCATGCTCTCACCCTAGCCTGCCCCAGCCCCCTCCCGCCGCCACTCCAGCTCCTCGCCCTCCACCGCCTTCCTCTGCTGCCCCCGCCGTGCCACATCCAAGCCGGAACTCCATCCTTACCCTTCCCACTGCTGACAGTGATGAGGATGATGACTCATCCTCCGCCGCCGACGTCGTCCGTACGACACACCGCCGCACTGACGTCGTAACGCTCATTGTGAGTGGTACGACATTCACCGCCCGCCGCCGAGTGCTCGTACAGGAGATCCCCATCTGGCAGCAGCCCCCTGCTTGCTCGTCCCAACCACCGCTACAACCGCCACCAGCGCCTCTTTCCCCTTCACCTGTCGCACCGGCTGCCTGCCCCGCTCCTCCTCCTGCCCCTCCTCCTCCTCCTCCTCCGCTGCGTGGCGTTGTACGGCTTCTACCCAGTGTGCTGGGGGCGCTGCTGAGTGGGCGCTGGGAGGGCGGGGCGGCGAGGGATGAGGCGGGGCTGCTGCTGCTGGAGTGGGACCCCACCTGCTTTCGGTGCGTTGCGTGGACTCCCGATGTGGCGGGGAAAGAAGTACCTCTGCGGGGGAGGGGAGGGGAGGGCGTGCCGTCGCCTGCTTCCTTGCTCCCGATCCTTACCAGCACTGCAAAGCACTGCAATGACTTGGGATTCCCTCGTACGGTATACGCCTCCCCGCTTCCCCCTTTCCGATTCACGACACACCCATGCGCACACGCATGCACTCGCAGGCAGCTGCTCAATTGGTTGTTGGCGCTTTACCGAGTACGGCAGCTGCTGGGGCTGGATCTGCATCCGGATCAGGAGCCGCCAGGGCTGCAGCGGCGGCGGCGGCGCAGCAGCACCACCACCACCAGCGGTAGCGAGCGGGTTGAAGGTGGGCGCGGAGGTGGAAGCGACCATGCTGGCGGGGCGTCGGAGCACCAAGCTGCACAACCGGAAGGCAACTCAGGCAAGAATTCTTTAAAGGCGGTGGCGGCGGCGGCGGAAGCAGCCGGCGGCGACGACGACGGCGACGATGTGGATGCCGTACGGTTGCTTCAGGCGTTGGCGGCGTCGGGCGTGCCGCCGGCGCCGCCGCTGCCCTCCGACGCCGCCCTGCATCAGGCCCATCTGGACATGCTGCGCTACCTGGGCATGCCGCTGCCGTACATCCCGCCGCCGCCACCGCCGCCACCGCCGCCGCCGCCGCTGTTGGCGGCGTTGGGCCCCACGTCGTTTACATGGCTGGTTGACCGGCCTGTGTGGGTGCACGGCTGCAAGCGGGCCTGCTTGATACGCTGCGGGACGGCGGAGGCGGGGGTGGCGGGAATAGGGACAGCGGCGCGGGCGGGGCCAGCAGCGGAGGCGGAGATGGCGGCGGCGGCGGCGGCAGGAGGGTTGTTCCGCTTGGTGGGGCATGAGGAGGTGGTTCGTGCGTCGGGGGGCGTGTGGGTGCTGGCGCCCTTCCGCATCGGGCCAGCCCAGGAGGCCGGCGGGGAGCAGAGGACGGCGGCGGTGACGGCGGGGGGACTTAACCCACAGCAGGGATACCTGTATGAGCAGCAGCAGCAACTGCATCGGCAGCGTGAGCATCAGGAGTGGGTTTGCATCAGGTGTGGCGCAGGCTGGCTGAGCGGGACAGCGACAGATAGCGGAGGTACGACTGACATGGAGGCGGGCGGGCCTTCCACGGGGTACGACAACCGCTGGTGCTGGCGCTGCGGGGGCCCGCCCCGTCCGGCAGCCCTAACCGCCCTAACCGCCACGTTCCCGCCTGTTACCGCTAGCGTCGTCGCTGCTGGCGGCGGCGGCGGCGGCCCTTTGTTGGACGTCGACGTCGACGGCCCAGCGGCGGCGGCAGCAACGACGGCTCCGCTTGACGTAGCCGCTGCGGCGGCCTCTGCAACCGCGTTAGGGCCGGCGGTTGCTGCTGGCGTCAGCGGAGCAGCCGCGTCCGCCACTGCAGCGGCGGCGACAGCGACGGCGGCGGGGCGCTACCTGTTGTGCAAGCTGCGGGTGCCCGCAGGTGCGGCGGTGGGGGTGCTGCTGGGGCCGCCGGCGGAGGTGGCGGCGCGCTGCGGCAAGCTGGCTGTCACGTCGCCGGCGGAGCACGGCGCTTTTTTTGGATGGGACAGCGGCGCTGGCGGGGATCCAGCAGAGCTGGCGACGGCGGCGACGGCGGCGGCTATTCCGTCGACAGCAGCGGCGGCGGAGGCGCCGGCATCGCCAACACGAGGAGGCGGCGGCCCCGCCGCCTCCTTCCCAGCAGCCGGCCGGCTACCCGAAAGCCTTCGTCACCAGCAGTCGTACCAGCAGCAGTACGACGTCGTACTGGGTATGGACGCCGCAACGTCGCGGTTATCGTTGTACGGCATGTGGGGTTGGCCGCGGCTGTGGAGCCGGTGCCTACCCGACGACTGCCGGCAGGGGGCGGTGGCGGTGTTCCTGCGGGACGTGGGGGCGGAGGTGGCGGTGTTTGGGGAGCAGCAAGTGGGTCCGGCGGATTGCCGGGCGGTACGGCTGCCGTTGCCGGGAGCCGGGCTGGGGGCGGGAATGGGAGGAGGAGCGGGGGTGGCAGGGTCGGGTCTGGCAGGTGGGGCAGTGGTCCCGGCGTGATGATGGAGCAGGTGTGAGTTGGTGGTTCTGGTTTTTGTTTTGGTTCTGAGGAGTTGATGGTGGGTCCGGGATTGAAAGGGATACCGGTATGAGAGGACTTGACGGCAACTGCGACATGGCGTCAACCGTACAGGTGGAGCCCATAGAGCCGCACACAGGGGTGGCGAAAGGGTGACTGCAGCAGCGGATCAACAGCAGCAGCAGCGGGTGGTGGCAGCGGGGCAAAGGAGCATGGGTGCCGGCTCGGATTTGTGGGTATCAGTAGCAGGTGCGGTAGAGGAGGCGCAGGATGCTGATGAGCTTTAAAGGGAAGCGGAGTAACAAGGTAGGCGAGGATACACGGCCTGGGCACTTGTCATATCTTTCGACGAAGATGTTTTGCCCTCGAACCTCCACACCGCACGGCAACTCGGAACGCGACGACCCTAGCTCGTCCGACTTTGGATCCTGCTGGATCCTGGGACCATTTAGGGTCGTCGCTTGGAACGGCACGCACTTGTGCCTCGAAGCTCTGGAGCATCATAGTGTTTGCCCAAGGAATTAACCCACACGAAGGCTCTTCAAGCAGCCCAAACATGCACTTTTACCAATTTTAGCGACCCACCTTGACTGTCACCACCCAGCACCCACAAAATATTCCTTTTTGCTTTCGTAGTGGTAGCGTATAAACCGCCTTCTATCCAAGCGGCGTATCTAGCTTCCTGGCAATTGGGTCCGGCCATGGCTGAACCGCATCCCCTTGCTCACCAAGCTCTTGCAGCTTTTGATCAGTCAAGAATCTGGTCACAGTTGCCAGCAGAGCTGACAGAGCGGGTGTTCTCCTTTTTGCCAGCGAACGACGTTCCTTGCACCGTGAGGCTACTTAACAAGGCCGCAGCCGCGCAGTTTCGTGGCCCGCTCCACACTACAATCCACCTATCCTTACCTGTACCACATCATGCCTTCCTACGGCAATATGGCAATGCCAGTGCTATGCGGGGCCTGACGGTTGGGCAGCGTCAACGGCTTGTGTGCCTAACAGCGCGCAGCGGAAGCGTCCCGAACCTCAAGGTTGCAGCAGCCAAAACGGGGTGTCTTTTAACAGATGAGGTGATGGAACACGCTGCGTCGGCTGGGAAGCTGGATGTGTGTCGATGGCTCCTGCAGATGGAGTGCCCCTACGGCTCCCCACTGAAAGCTGCAGCAGAAGCAGGGCAGCTGGACGCCTGCCGGTGGTGCCTCAGCAACGGCTACAACTGGACAGTCGATGCTGTCGCTGCTGCTGGTCGTGGGGGCCACATCGCTGTCGTGGACTTCCTTATGAAGCGTTGCCCGTTCAAGCAGGCGGTCTCAGCCGTATACTTGACCGAAAGCGAGGAAGAAGACCAGGAAGTTTTTAAGAATTGGGAGCGACTGGAGGCAGCAGCCAGGGGCGCAGACCTGGCTACCCTGCAGCGTGTGAGGGCAGAATCCCTTGGCTGGCTCGACACGGAAGGCGATCCCAACGGCTCTATAAAGCACCGGATGACTCAAATGCTCACGGCCATCGCCTGCAGCCGCACGCCCGACTGGCAGGCCAAGGTGGAATGGCTGGAGGAGGTGCATGGCGTCCTCCGGAATGGCTCTACCTGCCCGCAGGTAGCTGACAAGTGCGAGGATGCGCTCGATCGGCTAAGGTGGCTGCATAAAAAGTGCTTCGTGCTGGATGCACGTGTTGGCGACAACGCTGCCGCTCGCGGGCGCTGTGACGTGCTGGTGTATCTGCTGGAGGAAATCCCCCCGGCCCCCGAGCAGCACTGGGACCTGGAAGACTGGGTCTGGTCGGCGGCCCAGGCAGGCCATCTGGACGTCCTGGTCCTGCTTCACGACAAGTACGGCGCTGTCTTGGACGGCAGCACCCTGAGGGGTGCAGTTGAGGGCGGCCATGTGCATGTGGCCAGGTGGCTGATAGAGGTGCAGGGGGTGCCCGTCCCCCGAGACCTCCTCCTCACATGCGGCGAGGTGGCGGCGCAGGTGGGGGGGCAGCAAATGCTTGCCTTGCTGCATGAGCATGGGTGCGAGCTCAGTGAGTACACATGGCTGGCGGCGGTACGGACGGGCAGCATGCAGACGCTGCACTGGCTGCATGAGCGGGGCTGCCCCTGGCACCAGAAGTCCTTCCAGCACGCTGCCGCGAGGGGGACAGAGGAGGCGCTGGAGTGGCTGGTGGAGCAGGGCTGCCCGCTGCCGGTGAGTTGGGTGCTGCTGGGCTGCTTGGGGGGACCCTGTTGTCTGTTGTTCATTAGTGGATGAAACCTCAAAGGGGCAGCATGATGGGTGTCGTATGGGTGCTTGCCGCCTGAAAAACGAAAAACCGTACGGATGCTGCTGCTGCCGCATCCAGCCTCTGCTGTGGTTCTGGGGCGGTGTGTTCCGTTCCACAAGATATCTGTCCCTTCTACTCCACAAAGCCTGCATGTTGCCTACCCATGCAATGCGCAGGAGAGCGGGTATCCGTATCGGTTGGCAGCTGGCAATGCGGATATGGCTACCCTGCGCTGCCTGCGACGGTTGGGCTGCCCCTCGGGTGGCGATGAGGGATGGCTGTTTGTGAGGTGTATGGAGGATTGCTGTCGGATTGAGGTGCTGAGCTGGCTGGCTGCAGCTGGGTGTCCGGTGGACTGGAAGCTGACGGTAGATGCCGTGGTGAAGCTCAGGCTGCCAGAGCCTGGGGTCACTCCCTCGCACAGGAGATCCGGAATTGCTGTGAAGGAGGTGTGGAACTGGATCCAGCTGTGCAGCGAGGGGTGGTGGTGGGACGCGGGCTTCAGGTCGGCCAAGGAGGCCATGGATTACGCGTATAGGGAATATTCACAGGAGGTCCAAGAATGGTACAACTGCATCTAGGTAAGAACGGGGAGCAAGCTTCTTGGGGGAGTATTGGACGTGGCAAGGGAAGGGCGCGTGGCAGTGGGGGGAGGTGTACGGCTTATGTATTGAAATGTGTTGGAATCGAGGAGGGGATAGCTTGTTGAAGGGAGACCTGACTGCCACGCATGAAGGTGGTCTGGAACAGGGCAGCATGCGTGTTGGCAATCTCATGCATAGTTTGCTATGAACATGCTGTAGTGCCGAACGTGGTTGGGCCGATGGGCGATGTGAACATGGCAGTGGGGGAAGGTACGGCTTGGTATGCAGTGCAGCGGAGTGGAGGAGGGAGTATGTTTGGAGTGGAGAAGTACTGAGCAGCATGCGTGTTCCTACCCCTTGGTTTGTCGTGAACACATGATACGATAGTACTTGACGGCTTGGGCTCATGATGGATGGCTGTAGCGTAATGCATTGAAACACTTGAAAGGGTGACAAGGATACCTACGAGGTACGAACGTTGGGAGGAGCCCCGCGCACGTACCGGTCAGGTCTTGACAAGCCGGAGACAGGTAGGACATGCCTGGTTACTTTCAGCTGTATGCCAACCACCTGCGGGCGTTGCTGGTCGTGCTACCTGGTAGCATGGTGCCTACATGTGAATGGGCTGTTCAAGTACACATGAACAGCTGCAGCCGATTAACACAGTAGTGAGCCGGCGTGTTAGGGGGGATGTCGTATGTGGCGGGGGTGTGGTTTCACCCGTCGTGGTGGGTTCAGGAGGGAGGCAAGAAGAGAGGTTGCATGGACAAGGGGCCTTCGGTCAGCTTATGTTTCTGGAACCAAAGTAGTTACCAATATTGTTACATGTGCACTGAAAGGACTGCAGCTCCATTTTATAAGTATATGGTTTGCTTTGCGCGCTTCACTGTAAACCAGGGGGACAGTTAGGCGCCAACGACCAACAACTGTCAGCCAATCGTATGAAGCCCAGTGTCTAGGCTGTGCCGTTGACTTTGCGCCACACGCTTTCCGTTTAATAGTGTTCTAAACCCATGCAAAAGTCGCAAAGCTCCCGGGGCAGACGCCGGTAGAATAAGATGTATCATGTATGATACTCCCGCAAGGAATCCCGCAACAATTCCATACACAAAATCTGGGCGGCATCAGGACACAAGGTACGGCAAGATTGCAATACAACGGTGTACGGCACACTCGCCTATTCAGTAGGGAACCTGCATCACACCAATCTATGTACCTGCCACGTCATGTCACGTTTCACCACTGGTGACTAGTGACTAGTGACTCACTCGTGTCACCACTTCAACCCCGAACCGTATCACACAGCCCAGCATGTGAGATGTCAGTCCCCGGGTAACACAGCACGCAGCATTCCGTTACAACAAAACTCAGTGCCTGCGCCCGCATCCGAGCACAGCGCCACCGCATCGCTACTTCCTTTCCGTTTGCAAACACGCAACCCTCCTGCAACCTCACTTCCGTTCATCCCACGCTTCTGCAGCCCTGCCTCCCAGCAGGTGGTGTGCTGGCGGGGCGAACGACAAAAGCCCCCGGTCCAGATACCGGTATGATGTAGTAAACAAGGGCAAGGGCAACGGCTGAGTGCCCACCTTGCTGCCATGCACATGCAGGTCCGAACCTGGGTTCATTCTGGAGAGCGAGAGGGGCGTGGGGAGGACGGTGAGGGCAGTCATCACAACAGCCAAGAGAAACACACCAGCCAAGCATGGCCCTCATGGGCCCATGGCGGTTCACGCCACCGCAGCCACTGCTGCTGATGTTGGCTCCGCATGCGTGACAAGCAACAGAAGGGCTGGGTAGCGTTCTGTAAGGGTGGGGTAGCGGTCCCGGCGGTGCAAAAGAGTTCACGTTTTGGAGCCTCAAAAGTCAGAACCGCCATGCCGTTTCGGAGAGGGCGATTCAGGTCTTCCGTACTATGGCATGATGATCACGTGGGCGGGCATCACGGCCCAGTATGCGCCCGCAAATATCAGGTTCCAGTTTCTGTTCCAACAAAAAGCCACAGTATGTACGACAAGTGTGTACATCATTGCCTGTATGTACGGCAACACGAGGTATGCGTGTCCGGTAAAGATAGATCACGCTGGGTTGGGGGAACTCGATTCATCAAGATCATCACCGCACCACACGTTCCTCTGTGTCAGTCAAAATACAAGATACCGTGCCGACCTCCGATCATAAACAACAACACCATACGTTATTCCCGGACATAAACCGCGTCATCTTTTAGAATTTTGGTCCTTTATTTCGAGCTGGTACATTATCGGTAGTTACACAACAGATGACGACGCAGAAGAGCCAACACACACAGCCCCCAGTCTAAAGACGTGCATGCACTGCCCTAACGTTGGCCACCTTGTTGCAGATGGCAACACGACTCTGGGAAAACCCGAGGCGAAAAAGGTAACTGTCCTAATGCCCCATTGCCCCCTTCCCGCAGTGCCCGCTCCAACCACACCTCGTCATCGCCACTCTCCCAAGTCAGCAGGTGGTGTAAGGTCAACCAGCCTTTCGCACGCCTTTAGGCTTCCGTGCCCATACATTCCAACCCGTACGGCACAATCCTCCCAACCTCCATCCCCCGCCTCCCAGTCTGCAGACCCCGCAGCCGTCCTTCCCCTGCACCCAGCTACTACCGTACCCAACCGGATACCACCCGCCTCCCATCACCACTTTTGCCAGGGATCTCCCCCCATCGCCACATAGCGCCCCTTCTTCCCCACACCGCCGCCAATTCCCCCCACCGCCGCCGACGCCGCCTCGCTGGCCCTCTGACTCTTCCGCAGCGCCAGCAACAGCTTGGCCTCCGCCTCCGCCGCCTCCGCCTGCTGACTCAGCTCAACAGCGACCTCCGAGGCGACGGCTCGGAGCTCCGCAAGCACCGTATCGCTGATGGGAGTGCGGGTCTTGTTGCTACTGCTGCCCAAGGCGCCCATGTTGTTAGCGCTGCTGGCATTGCTACCGCTGACAGCGTTGTTAGCAAAGCTACTGCTGCTGCCGGTGCCGAGGTTAGGGTTGCTGCCACTGCCGCTGCTCAAGCTGCCGTGACTGATGTTGCTACCGCTCTTCCGTACGGTTTTGCTGGTACCGGTGCTGGTGCTTGCGTTGGTGCTTGTGCTGCTGCTGCTGCCGCCGCTGCCGGCAACGCTGCTGCTGGCAGTCGATGTCAGGCTGCTGCTGCCGCCGATCACAACCACTCGAGCAGCTCCACCACCACCGCCACCGCCACCGCCGGCCGCATTTGCAGCGGCGCCGGCGGCGGCGGCGTTACTCGCCGAGGAGGAGGAGGTGGTGGCAGCGGCGGTGGGTCTGACGTGGATGGTCCTCAGGACGCCGAGTGACGCCAGGGCTGCCGTACCCGCCGCCGCCGCCGCCAGCGCCGCTGGGGAGTTCGTGAGGGAGGCACTTGGAGGGCGGGGCAGGTGTGGCGGTGAGGGGGACTGTGGTGAGGCCCCCAGAACCCGACCTCCGCCGCCTGCTGCTGCCCCTGCACCCGCTGTATTAAAGCCCTGGCCGTGACTCGGTACGGCAAAGTGAACCGTGGTTTGGTTTTGCTGGATCGGGGTAATTTGTTGGTTGTTGCAGCTGGGAGCGGTGATGCGGCGAAAGTTGGGGAGCTGTCCCAGTGTGTATCCCGGGGGTGCGGCGGGGGGTGAGGGCTGCTGTGCGGGGGGCTGAGGGGAGATGGCAGCGGAGGAGGCGGCTGGGAGGGAACGAGGTGTGAGGAGCATGGACGAGGTGGGATGGCGGGCGGAGGCGGGGCGTTGAGATGGCGGGACAGGGACGGGGCTGCCTGCTGTGGGTGTTGTTGGGGCTGCTGCTGCTGCTGCTGTTGGGGATGTGCGGAGGGGCGTGGGCAGGGGCGCAGATGCAGCAGCAGCAGCGGTGGCGGCGGCGGCGGATTGTTGCGCGGAGGGGGACATGGGTGCGAGCATGCGGAGCTGCTGCGGAGCGGGCGGAGTGGTGGGGGTCGTAGCGGAGCTGGCATGGAGGTCCAGGGAAGACGGGCATGCGGCAGTGGGAGTGGCGGGTGAGGACAAGGGGCTCCTACAGACGACGGCGGGGGCGGGGCTGGGTTCCGGTTCACCCCCGAGTGCCATCTGTGCGAGTTGCATGAGCAGGGGCTGAGGGGAGGGGTAGTTGCTGCCGGGGGACGGGGAGGTAGGTGAGGCTGCCGTACCGTTCCCTGTTGCGGAGGTCCGCGGTCGGGGGCAACGGATAGAGCTAACGGTACCGCCGACACCGCCACCGCCGCCGTCAGCGTCTTTGATGGATGATAGCGGCGTCGTGGGAGGAATCATCATCCCGCCGCCGTTGCCGCCGCCGCCGCCGGAGGACGCGTCAGCACGGCTCAAAGGTGCCGCTGCTGCCACCTTGCACAGAAAGGGCGTCGGAGTAACGGAGGCGGAGGCAGGATCCAAGGAGCTGGGTACGGCATACTGCTTCATCCGATCCGTAATCGTGGCGTACTCCGTAGCAGCAGCGGCGGCGGCGGCGCCTCCTGCCGTACCGACTCCAAAACTAAATCCAGATCCCCCTCTGGAAGCACAACGAGCCATCGGCCGCTGCATGTCCGCTAGCCGCGGCAACGCTGCCGCCGCTGCTGACGTCGACGACGACTCCACGGGCGACAGCGGCCACGGCGGCAGCTTCCGCTGGGTTGCCGTACCGGGACCCGCTGCCGTACTGTCACGGAACATGGCGGCGGTGGCGGCGCCGCTGCCGTCAGCCGACATGGAGATGGATGTACGGCGCTTGTGGGCCATCAGGGGCTCCAGGGAGGCGGTCAGCGGCGGGCTGCTGATGCAGCAGCCGCCCAGACCCGCACCCAAGGCAGCGGCGGAGCCACCGCCACCACCACCGCCACCGCCGTTTCGATCTGCCAGGTTGCCGTTGCTGCCCCGAGGGGATAACGGTACGAGAACTCCCGTCAGCGCGTCCGGATAGAGGCCACCGCCACCGCCGCCACTGCCGCCGCCGCCATTTTGACCAGCCTTGGCGGCAGCTGCCGCTGCGGCGACAGCGGTAGCAGAGACGGCTGTAACGGCGGGCTCAGCAAAGGCACGGTGATGAAGGGGAGGAGAAGCCGAGAACAAGGGAGTGCCTGTTGATCCCGCGTTCCCTGCTGCGGGTGCTTCAAACGCCGCCTGCCCCGCTTGTCCTGCTGCTGCATGCTGCTTGTCCGCGCTGCATCGCGCAATGATGCTGTTAGGTTCGGGGCCGCTGCGGAAAGCGAGTGGCAGGCCGCTGACGTGACTGTTCATGCCGACGGCGGCGGCGCCGGTCCCTCCGCCGCCGCCGCCGCCGGCAGCGCCGCTGGCAGTGCCAGTATCCGAGAAGCGCCGCGGCGTCATGGGCCGCGCATGTGGGGTCGTCGGATTGGCGCCGCCGCCGCTAACATCCCCATTGCCGGTCTGGAGGAGGATGCTGTTCGCGTTTCCGTAGTTGGTCCAGGCGCGGCGAGCGCGGTCGGTTGGCGTCAGCATTTGCTGGCGGCACGGCGACGACGGCGTGCCCAACATTGTACGGCGCTGTTCGTACGCCGCTGCCAGCGCCGCCGCCTGCTCTAGGGGCGGGGGCTCCTCTCCGGGCACCGCATCCAGCGTGATCACTGCAGGGAGGGAGGGCGGGAGGGAGAGAGGGAGCTGGGGTGACGCAGTGCCCAGCAGGTGCTTCTTCCGGCTCCTTAACAGGAGGGGTGGACCCCTTGCTCCTCCTCCCGCTCCCGTTTCCTTCCTCCCATAACAATTCCGTGTCCTCACTCCCTCTCTCCCTCGGCTCTCCCTGCCCCCCCCCAACCCCGCTCACGCTGTATGCCCGCCTCCCGCGCCCCCTTGCCCCGCTTCAGGTGCTCCTTCAGCGCCACCGGGGTGCGCAGCTCCGCGATGGTGCCGCTGCCGCCGCCGCCGCCCGCCAGGCTGGAGGTGCTCAGCCGGGCGCCCATCAGCGGGCCGCCGCCGCCGCGCCGGTCGGCGCCCTGGCAGGCGTGCGGCGGGAGATTAATAGGGATGCATATGCTGGGTTGGGGTATAGGTTACAGGGTTGAAGAGGGGGAGGGGAGGAGGAGCAGAGCACCATGCCGTGGGGAGAAGGAGGGGGAGAAGGAGGGGAGGAGGAGGAGACGGGAGGGATGTGAGAGGGAAGGCAGCACGAGGCGAAGGGGAGGGAGAGGTGGGTAGCGAGGACGTGGTGAGCTTTGGCTTTGGTGGTGCAAGGGCGAGCGCACCGGCTGAGCTGGATTGGAGTGAGGTTGGTTTGCGCGGTGTTTAGAGGTGCCGGTATGTCATGTCGCATTGCGGCTTAGGGGCTGCTGCAGATGTCAGGACTGAGAACCTGCCGCCGCATTTGGAAGCGTTCGTTCCGTCGGGCACGACTTACCATCGGGTCTGAAACATTCGATGGACTCCAGTTGTTTAGCGAGTCATCCATGCCCGTGATACCCATGGCAGACCGGGCCATGTTCTCGGCGCGCTGTGTTCGGGCCTGACATGGAAATGGGAGCGGGAGGGGCAAGGGTGCAGGTTTGCCAGGCATACAACGGAACAGCTGAAAGGAACGCTGCGATGAACTTTGCGACAATTACCTTCCTGTCCCATCCCGTGGACTTGTGTGCTGATTGAAACGCCTTGCCGACTTCATCTCTCGACGACGAGAATGGCGGTCTGTACCCTTCTCTAGCTTGTGTAGTTACGTTGCTCCGTAGCGTGTTAAGGGCCTCATCTGATAGATTGAAAAATGGCAGAAACCATGACGCAAAGTATCAGCCGCTGCAAAACCGGACAGGACTGGGATGGTACCCATGCGCTACCCACCTGCGAGGGCTCCTCCATTCCGGCCAGATGATAGGAAGGAACCCGGAGGCATTCAAATCTCTATAACGTATGATCGTTTTGGTGCCAATAACCTAAACGACGAGCTGTCTAACTGACACCTCCTATCCTCCTTCACTTAAGGTTCAGAATCAACAGAACCATGGCTTTGGTAGTGTTTCGCTTTTCAGGTATAAGACATAAAGCAGCTGCTTGCGGCACTATTGCTTGCGGACTTCTGGTGACGTTCAGGTGGACACTGTAAAAGCCAGTAGAACGGGCAGCTTCCTCAATTACAGCTGTAGGCCTCTCTGCTCATAAAACACAAGCGCCATCAGGTGCCTGGCGGCCATCTCGATGCGCGAATTTGCAGCTGAGCCTGTACTGCAACGCAAATTTGTCCCATGCGAACGGCTAAAATGAATTGAAGGTAGGACACAAAAGTATTGTGCGTTTAATAATCATTTCCCAAATGCCTCACCGCATATCGGCAATTTCCGAAGGCAACCGTTCCAACCAGACTGGCTAGTACATGTGAGGCTACTTACAAAGGGCGAACCTTACAGCACTAGTGCATATATGCTTAATATATGTATATTCCTTGTGAGACTCGATTGCCAACGAATTGATGGCAAGCACGTTTTTGGAAAATGCCTAGCTACCGTATTGCAGCTATTGTTCCTTCCTAGTTTCCGCCCCGGACGACAGACGTCTGCAAAGGCAAACCACCGCTCTCATTCTAGAGAATCCCAGTGCACGCATGCTGTTTCGGGTGCAAATCCTTGGGATGCAGATAGGCTCGCCAAGACGTCAACGCTACTGCATACTGTAATGCCCTTGTCACTGCGAGGATCAGTCAGGATGGGCTCGAACCCCCGGCCACCGGATGGCAAAAGGGGACCAATCCAATCCCAAGTGCTTCGGAAAATCAGATTGATCAGATTGATCAGTGCTCATTCAGGAGTGGTTGGTACTGCCAAGGAACGTGCAGGCCATTAAGAGCTGCTGGTGTCATAGACCACCATTGCATTGCTAGGACGAGAGTTGTGCTTAGCACAAGAGGGCCAGTTAGCTGCCAAAGGTGCGCATGGGAAGACCCGGGGGTCGTAAGAACGCATGTGTGCATGGAAATTACCCGATAGCATCTACGATTGCGGTAGTTGAGTGATCTAGGCGCCTTACCCGTTAGCGAGAAACCCATCAGGTCCCCAGGTTATTCTCCTGGTCTGTCAAACAGCCAGCCCGAAGCAGCAATCCTGACTTGCAGGTTACTTATAAGCATTGAATGAGTTGCGACGAAAGCGTCAATGCGGCGTCATGGAATACCAATTCAGTGAAAATTCTCTCCTGGCACAGGGTCGGCAGGTTATTGCCTATGCCTCACAGCTTATATCGTCTTCTACATAACGGCTACCAAATTGCTACCCTTCCAAACGTACTTCTGTCAAAAAGGGAGTGCAGTACATGTACAACATTCTAGTCGTCGTTCATTTTCGCATTGCCTGCCTAACCCAGTACGAACGAGTGATACATCACAGCGACTACACGGATGAGGGTTATTAGGTTTAGTAAGTCGCCTCGGCGACGCGAAGGGTGAGCTAGCATCTCGTTTGCATACTTGACGGCCCCCCGGCACTGTGCACCAGGCAAGTGCTCGGGGGGTGGACACTGGATTACCAATCGTATCTAAGTGAGGCGCTAAGTAGCTTGCGAGCCTTGGACTTTCGCACGCGAAGACATAGCAAGAAAGCCCTTAAAAACATGGGCTGCGTTAATTCTAAAGAGGATGCCCTAGCGGTGCCCTCTGGCAAGGAGTTTACGGACTTGAATAACTACGATGCCGGCGTGCTATCAGTTTACTTGACCGGGGGACCGCTTACAGCCAAGGATTACAAGGAGCGTTTGGTGTCGTCGGAGGGTACCCAGTCAATATATATGCCGCAGTCGGGCTACACTATTCGTTATGCGTTCGTTAGCCAGCGTGGATACTACCCCGATGCACCCAACAAAGCCAACCAGGACTCCTTCTGTGTTCAAACATACTTCGGGGGTGATGCGGAGCAATGCTTCTTCGGCGTCTTTGACGGTCATGGAGAATATGGCACCCAGTGCTCGCAATTCGCGAAGGAGAAGGTACGGTCATTGGTCCAGGTTCTTACGTATCTGCGTGTGCCCCTCTCGGGGCATCCATGCCTATTAGTTCCATGGCCACTATTCATTAGGGGTGGACAACTCTGGCTGCCATTCCCGGGACTGGGGTTAGTCTAGTACCAGCCACCCGCCCCCTCACTTTGTCCACTTGGACAGGGCTTCTGTCTGCGGCTTTTAGCTGTGCCCCTTGGCGGGATGGGGTTGGCACATGTGGGGCAGCATCAGTCCTCCACGGAACGACACGGCTGCATGCCCCTCTGACCGCATTTCGGCCCTGGCCCTGACCCTGACCCACGTCTCTTCCCCTTTGCAAACGGCTCTCCCTCCCTCCCTCCTGCCTGCCTTCACTGCATGCCCCCCAGCAGCAGCTCAGCCTGACCCACATCAGGGGCAACCCCTCACTCACTCACTCACTCACCCGCACCCCCCCTCGCCTCCGACCTACCCACCTGTCACCTCAGCCACAGCCCCCACCCGCCTGGACCATCAAAGCTCCTGCCCCCTCGCCCCCCCCCCCGCCCCCTCGCCCCCCTGTCTGTCCCTTATCCTCCTCTAACCCACCCAGCCACCCACCCCGCAGGTTCCTCTCCCGTCGCCACACGGGACTACAGTCCTACGGGTCGTCTGCCCCCTGCCCTCCCCCTATCCATCTCCCCACCCCAACCCCCAACCCCACCTCCTCTCGCCTGTGGTTTCCTATGGTATGGACGTATGGTATGGTCTTGTTTGACCCCCTCTCACCCCAAACGCCCTCCGTCACCCCACCCTCAGGTCCCCGAGAACCTGATCAACAACACGCACTTCGCGGTGAGCCCCGAGATCGCCTACCACCAGGCCATGGTGCTCTCAAACAACCAGCTGCACCGGTAGGGGGGGCGGGGGGGGTGAGGGTTGGAGAGGGAGAAACCAGCTAACCAGGAAGGGGGAGGCAGGGAGGGGCGTCGTGGAGCTATGCTGTGAGGGAAGTGCAGGATGGGGTCGAGGGCGGGGCAGTGCCGGTGGGGGCCGAAGGGATGCAGCAGCGGCAGCGAGAGCAGGTAGCCGCGCTGGCAGGGGCGGGAGGGGAGGCGGGCGGCACCCACCGCTGCCTACCTGCAGTACAGGGGCAGCGGGGGCTCGTCAGGGAGGAGGGAGCGCGGCGGCCTCGGAGGGGAGGGAGGGTGACAGAGGCCGAAGGGGGGGAGGAAGCGACTGGGCGGTGTCTGCTGCACACCCCACCTGCCCTACCCTTCCCCCAACCACCATCCCACACCATCCATACTACAGCGTACCATACCACGCATCCTTCCCACCTCTCCTTCTCATGCACGTCTTTCGTTACTCCCCCCCTCCCCCCTAGTTTACCACTATCACACCACACATTGGAGTTTCTATTCTCCCCCCCTCCCCAGCTCCGAGGTTGACGACTCCATGTCCGGCACCACCGCCATCACCGTGCTTCTCCGCGGCCGCACCGCCTACGTGGCCAACGTGGGCGACTCGCGCGCCGTGCTGGCGGAGCGGCACGGTGACAAGGTGGTGGCGCAGGACCTGTCGTACGACCAGACGCCGTTCAGGTGCGGAGAGGAGGGGACGGGGATGGGGGCGGGGGTGCTCGCCGGTTGGCAGTGTGTGCACACTGTTGGTCCTCTGTCGCATGGTGCTACTGCTGCTACTGCTACTGCTGACGGGCTCCTCTCGGTGCTTGTCTCCTTGTTTCCGCAATTCCCTTCTTCTCCTCCACGCCCTCTTCCCGCCCTCTTCCTGCCCTCCCCTCCCCCCCCCAGACGTGACGAGTGCGAGCGCGTGAAGCGCTGCGGTGCGCGGGTGCTCACACTGGACCAGCTGGAGGGGATCAAGGTGTGTGTGTGGGGGGGGAAGTGTCGGGAAAGACCTGGCAAGGCCCCAAGGGTGGGGGGCCTTGCCTGGTTTGCTGCTTCCGCGTCCTGCCTGGGTATGTATGGGGATTAGCGCCTGACCTGCCCCCCTCACTCACTCTGCCACCTGCCCCCTCCCCCCCGCATCCCGCCTTCCCCCCCAATTCTACCCCCATTTCCTTGCCCTAACTTGTGGTCTCCTATGGTTTGGTATGGTCTTTGACCCCCCTCCAGGACCCCAACGTGGAGTCCTGGGGCACGGAGGAGGAGGACGACGGCGACCCTCCCCGCCTGTGGGCGCCCAACGCCACCTACCCCGGCACGGCATTCACACGCAGCATCGGAGACAGCGGTAGGGGAGGGGGCTGTGGGGGAGGGGGCTTGGAGGGGGCGGGGCGCGATGACACGTTGAATGACACCCGTAGGAATTGATGGTAGGAGCCCTAGGAGGCATCGGAGGACAGCCCGCACCGAGAACCCTGATGCACATTGCCCTGCCTCCCGCCCTCCCCGCCTCGCCCCCCCCCTCCCCCGCCGGGAGTCGGGATATGGGATTGGGATTCGTTGTTTCACTTTTATATAATTTTCCCCCCTCCCCCGCCCCTCAGCCGCCGAGCGCATCGGTGTGTTCGCCGAGCCCGAGGTGGTGACCAAGCAGCTGTCGGCGCAGCACCCCTTCATCGTCATCGCCTCGGACGGCGTGTTCGAGTTCCTGTCCAGCCAGTCGGTGGTGGACATGGTGGGAAGCGTGGGGGGGAGGGGGGGGGAGGGGGAGTAAACAGTATAACAAGACACTGACGAAGCAGGGGTGGGGAAAGGGGGGGGGGGGGGGGGAGGGGGGGAGATGCACGGCAGCCGTGGAAGGAACCCGGATACGGACAGTGACACACAAAGGGGGGAGCAACTAGTCCGTGCAGCCCTCCCTGCAGCTGCCCACACCTGCCCCCCCCTGTCACCCCTGTCACCCCTGTCACCCCTCCTCTCTTATCACACGGTTCGTCAGTCATTACATCTTCCCCCCTCCTTCCCTACTGTCCCCCCTACCCCTCCCCCCCCCTGTCTCCTATGGTTTGGTATGGTCTTTGACCCCCCCCCCCCTCAGGTCACCAAGTTCGAGGACCCGCAGGAGGCCTGCCTGAGTGTTGTCGCGGAGAGCTACCGGCTGTGGCTGCAGCACGAGACGCGCACCGACGACATCACCATGATCGTCATCCAGTTCCAGGGGCTGGAGGACGAGGCGCCGCAGATGGCGCTGCCCACTCCCAGCGGGTAGGGGGGAAGGGGGGGGGCGCTGAGGGGAAGGAAGCGGGCGTGCACTGCATGCGACATGGGGGGGGTTTTGGGACTCCGGTTGCTTTACGTGTTCCACTTCATTTCCCCCCCCCCCCTCCCGCCTGCCGGCCACCCCAGCCTGTGGCTTCCTGTGGTTCGGTAGGGTCATTAACCCACCACTCCCCTTGACCCCCCCCCCCTGCCCCGCCCCGCCCCGTCTCCCCCTTGTGACTTCGCCTCCCCCCCGCCCCGCCCCGCCTCCCCCTTGTGACTTCGCCTCCCCCCCCCCTGCAGTGCCGCGCTGGACTACTCCACCCGCGCCATCCCCTCCATGTCGGGCATGGCTCTGCGCCGCCTGCCGCCCACCCGCCTGGCCGCCATCGAGGGCCCCGCGGTGAGCCTGGAGGAGCTGCAGGGGGAGCTGCGGGCGCTGCAGCAGCGCAAGGCGGCCATGGCGGCAGCAATGACAGCAGCGGCAGGGGGGGCGGGGGTGGGAGGAGGGGGGGCGGGCCAGCAGGGGGGGATGGTGGAGGGAGGAGGGGGAGGTGGGGGGATGGGCGGGGAGGAGGGCGAGGTGGAGGGGCAGGGGCCGTGGTGGCGCACGCCGGAGGAGATACGGGTGAGTGAGGGGGGTGGGGGCAGCGGGGCTGGGAGGGGCCCCCCGGGCCGGGGCGGGCAGGGGCTATACACATGGGGAGGCGGCTGATGCTGGGCTGGGTTGGGTTGGTATGATTGATGGTGTGGGCTTTGTTTTAGAGTGACGATGGACGCGTGTGAGAGGGTCTCATGTCGCCCCTCTCTTCCTCCTCCCACGCTATGCTTCCCCCCACGCCTGCTGAGCTGCTTCCTGCCTATCCCTTCCCGCCCCTGCTGACCACCGTTCACACGCTGTCCCTATAATCCAGCCAAGTATGGTACTTCACATCCCCTATTTACTTCCTCCCACTCCTCCCTCCCCTTCCCTCCCCTCCCTCCCCCCCTTTATCAGCTCCTCTCCACCGCCACCGCCGCCAACTTCCTGTTCACCAGCATGACTGAGTCCGAGCGCTCCGACGCCTTCTCCCTCTTCGAGCGCCTTGCCGTCAAGGCGGGCGACGTGGTGGTGAAGCAGGCGGAGCCGGGCGACTTCTACTTTGTTGTGCTCAGCGGGCAGTACGACGTGTTCGTGCAGGCGGGGCTGGACCCTCCGCTGCTGGTGCATACATACAGCAGCGCGTCGGGGCAGCCGGTAGGGGGGGGGAGGAGGGGGGCTAGGGGGGAGGGGGGGAGGAAAATACTTACCGAACCATAGGATACCACAGGTTGGGGCAAGACAACGGGGATAGGAAGCGGCTGGATGCCATATATACTTCAGGTGCTGGCTGGCTGGAGGTCCCCCACCGATACCAATAAACCGATTCACGATGGCGATGAACTGCCGACCAGCGAGCGGGTTGTATGCTGCTTGCTGAGGGCGGGTTCGTGTTTGCGCAGCCTGTACCTCCGGTTCCCCACCCCTCCTCCCTCCCTCCCACCCCCACCCCCCCAGGCCTCCTTCGGCGAGCTGGCTTTGCTGTACAACAAGCCCCGCGCCGCCACCGTGATGGCCCGCACGGACGGGCAGCTGCTGCGGCTGCACCGCTCCACCTTCCGCTCGGTGGTTGCTGCGGGCGGTCAGCCGGGTCCCACTGTGCGCACACTGCGGGGGGTGGAGGTGCTGCAGTGCCTCAGCATCACACAGCTGCAGCGGCTGGCGGAGATGATGGATGAGGTGGGGGGCGGGGAGGGGGAGGGAGGGGTGAGGGAGGGAGGGGGGGTAATTAATGGGGACGGATAATTTCGCATTGGGCTGGAAGGGGTGGGGAAGAAGCAGGCGCGTGCGCTGAATGATAGAGGAAGTGGGGGGGAGAAGAGGGGGGAGGGGTAAGGAATGTGGTAGATGAGATGGGGGAGGGAGGAATTGCTTTGCCCTAAGATGTGGTTTCGGTACCTCTCCGCCTCCCCCGCCCCCCCCCCTCCCAGGTGACCTACGAGGACGGCAGCTACGTGATCCGGCAGGGCGAGGAGGGGCGCGACTTCTTTGTCATATCCGCGGGGGAGGTGTCGTGCACCGTCAAGAAGAACCTGGCAAACCAGGACGAGCAGGCAAAGGAGGTGAGGGAGGGGGGCGGGGGAAGGGGGAAAAGAAGAATCCCAAGGTGTTTAATGATGCTAGCAAACAAGCGGACGAGCTCCTGGGGGAAGGAAGGGGGGGGGATAAAGCAGTACATGAGGAGGTGGAAGGGGGCGGGGTTGTGGGGTGGGGTTTGGTGCTGTGTAGGTTGGGGGCAGGCAAGGTCTCTTCCAACCCCCACCACCTGCCAATGCTGCTCCCCTCTCCCCGCCCCTCCCCCCCCTCCCCCAGGTTCTTCGCCTGTACGCGGGTCAGTACTTTGGCGAGCGCGCGCTGCTGACCAGCGCCAAGCGGGCTGCCAATGTAGTGGCGGCGGGGCGGGTGACGCTGCTGGCAATCAGCAGGAGCAGGTTCGAGGCGGTGTTTGGGCCGCTGCAGGTGAGGGTTGGGGTGGGGGTTGGGGTTGGGAGGGGGTGGAATATGGGGGAAACTGAGGTGGGGAAACTGACAGCACCTCCCGCTGCATGGCACACCGCCTCCTTCCAGGCAAGCACCTGCAGCATCCCAACCCCCCTCTCAAACCCCTCCTCCCTCTCCTCCCTCTCCCCCCCTTCCCTCACCCCACACTTTGGAATTTCTTTTTCTCCCCTCACCCCCCCTCATGCAGGACATCATTGACAGCGAGGCCGCCTGGAAGGAGGCGGTGGCCATGCAGCGAGAGGTGCTGTCGCGGAAGACAATGGCGTCGGGGTTGCAGGTGGGGGGTGGGGCGGGACGGGGCGGGGGGGTTGCGAGCTGCAGCCAGCCAGCCGGGGTGCCAACGGGTGGAGCTGTTCCCGAGGGTGTGTGTGCGGAGGGGTCAGCTAGTCCGCCAATCAGTACAGTGTGTGGGGTGCGGCGGGTCATCGGGTCATGCAGCGCGCGATGCAGGGCTGGGCTGGAGCGGTGCAGCACGGCGAGCCCCTCCCTCCCTCACAAGCTGCCCACCGCCGTGGGAGGGATACCGGGGGTATCCCTCCCCGTCCCCCGCTCCCTTCCCTCTCCCAACCCCAACCTATGGTTTGGGTATCTCTCATTGACTGACCCTCCCCCCCTCTTTCCCCCCCTCTCCCCCTCCCCCCCCCTCCCCCCCTCCCTCGCCCCCCGCAGGTTGCGCAGGCTCAGTTCAGTCTGGAGGAGCTGTCGGCGCGCGGCCTGCTGTCCTCCACCGACTGCTCCGCACTCATGCTCATGGAGCACAAGGCCAGCGAGGAGGTGTACACGGTGAGGGGGGGGGAGGGGGGAAGAGGGAGGGCAGGAGGGAGGGGGGAGGGGGGAAGAGGGAGGGCAGGAGGGAGGGGGGAGAGAGTAAAAGTGAACCATAGTGAATGAAAATGTGAACGAAATGAGGTGAGATTACAAACTGAAGGGAAATGAGGAGTGAAGCGCAGCCCCGTGTCCTGACGCATGCAGTGAGTGCATTGGCAGGCATTACACATCGGAAAAAAATTACCTCCCGACGCCCCCACACCAACCCCCCTTTCCCTCCCCCCCCCAGGTCCGTGTGACCAGCGTGGCTGACGTGGTGTCGCTGGGCAAGCAGGGGGTGGTGATGCGCTCGCGGGACGTGACTCGCTCGCTGGAGCCGTCCTTCTTCGTGCCGGGGGTACTCAAGAGCTTCAAAGACAACAGGGTGCTGGCGGAGGTGGGAAAAGTGTCGTACCCTGTATCGTCACTACTACTGCGTTACCTGCCGTACCTGCTTTACTTCACCTCCCTTCCTCTCCCCCACCCCCCCCATCGCCCCATGGTCAAGCCTCGTCATACAGTTCGCCAATTTCCTTTAAATTTACCCCCCCCTTGCTTTCCCCCTCCCCCCCCCAGGTTCTCATGACGGTGGGACTGTGCACGCTGGACTGCCTGATGTCGCCGCTGCCCTTCGACGAGGCCAGTGCGGTCTACATCGCCGCCTCGTTGGTGTTGGGGCTGGAGCACCTGCACTGGAGCGGAGTCATCTACCGGGGGCTGTGCGCACACAGTGTGGTGGTGACGGAGGGGGGGCAGGTGCAGCTGGTGGATTTCAGGTAGGGGGGGGAGTGGAGTGGAGGGGGGCGGGAGGAAAGGGGGAAAGGAGGAATCGGACACGCTGTATGACACGGCTTCACCATGGGGGGGGTATAATTAAGGAAAAACTGACGAGGCAACTAACGAGCTGTCTCATCCCCCCCCACGCCACACATTGGATAAACTTCCCAACCCATCCCCCACCCGCACAGGTTCGCCCGTCGCAACGAGGGTCGCGCCTTCACGCTGTGCGGCAGTCCCGAGTACCTAGCCCCCGAGGTGGTGGAGGGGCGCGGACACACCGAGTCCGCCGACCTATGGGCCCTGGGCGTCCTCATCTACTGCCTCATGTCCGGCGAAACACCCTTCGCCTCCCCCGGTGACGACGAGCTGCGCATCTACCGCCGCATCGTCTCCCGCCACCTCGCCTTCCCGCACCACTTCTCCCCTGCTGCTCGCGACCTGCTGGAGCGGCTGCTGCACCCCGACCCGGCGGCTCGGCTGGGCGGGCAGGGCCCCGCCTCGCTGCGGCACCTGAAGCGGCACCCCTGGTTCGCGGCGGTGAACTGGGATGCGCTGCTGGAACACAGGTGGGCGAGGGGGGAGTTCGGGGGGGATAGGAAGGGGGAGGAAGAGAGGGAGGATTTAGAGGGGGAGGATTTAGAGGGGTAGGATTTAGAGGGGTAGGAAGGGGAAAGTGGTGGGTGGGTGCGGGGGCGGTAGTGTTTGGGAAGGGGCTGGCGTGTTAGTGTCTGCTGATGCGCCTCACCGCATGAGCCGGGGTATGAGGTTGGGACTCCGGATGCTTCACTTCCCCCTTTTTACCTCCCCCCCTCCCCCTCTCCAATGCGCTCACTGCATGAGTCGGGATTCGGGATTGGGACTGTGTTGTTGCACTTATTTATAATTTTCCCTCCTCTCCAGGTACCTGCCTCCCCCGGGCATTCGCGAGCGCATCTACAATTTCGAGGGGGTGGCGTACGCGCACTTCGACCCGCGCACCTACGAGGGGGACATGTCCTGGGCCAACAACTTCTAGTGAATACGGTATTGGCGGAAGTACGGCAGCTGCTGCTGCGGCTCCTATTGGCTAGGGGCAACCTTCACATGTGGTTGCTATTCATAGAGCGTATGAGGAGAGTCTTGAGTTATGATTGAGGGGCAGAGAGAGAGAGGGACACAGGAATATACCGAGTGATGAGAGAGGTTGGGGGCGGGGCACGGACCCATGGGTCATGTGTTTACGGCATGGGAGGCCAAGGGGGTAAGGGGAGAAGGAGGGAAAGATAAATGAGGCGATGCAGAAAAGAGGGAGAGAGAGGAATAGCGAATAGGGCGGGAAATGTCCAGGTTGCAAGCAGGAAGCAAGCAGCTAAAAGGGAACCAAGGGAGGAAGGGAGGGAGGGAATGGTGGCGGGGGTTTGTGGTCGCGGAGGTTCCTAAGAGGCGGTTGTTATGCGCGTTGGTGACCTCTCTTATCCTGCGTGACAGGCGGATAGAGAGTGAGAATGTATAGGTTTCGCTGAATGCTCAGCATATCAGTAAAACATTGAGAACACGTTGTGGGGTTTAATCTATACGGGGAAGGCAGCCGCCACTACAAAGAGGGGGGGCGGCTGCGTCGCGCGGGGCTCGCGGGGCTGCTGCTGCTGCTGAGGGGTCTCATTGTTCCGTTGCTTGCATGCACTTGCTTGCATTTGTTGATGGCTGAAGGGTACGCGGAAGGGGGCGGGTGACCGAAAGCCGTAATGGCCTTGATAACAGACTTTTGACGGGGTGTTTGTGACGCCGTGTTCTCAACTTTGCATCCTCGGCCAAGAACAGCATTTGGGGATTACGGATGGCTGTGGGGGGATTGCGCGCGTCGGCTTGATGGTTGGAAACTATTGGGAGAAGAATGGGGTGATAAGAGCCGCGTGACTGGTAATGGAGGGACGTTATTGAGCAATCTCAGGGCACGCCTGAAAGGGAGGTCTGCGAGCAGCAACACGTGCATTTACGGCTTTTAACACAACAGCCATGACGGTTATCCGTCGTGTGGAGTTTTACCTACGATGCCAATTTGGTGGTTAGGTTTGCGTCCTCTGCTGGCCGTTCTGAGAAGGCGCCTTAAGAAGGTTTCAGCCATGGGTGGGGCTGGAATCAGGGTGGATGAGGCGGTACGCTGATGCCTAGCCATCCAGGATGCTAGCAAGGCTCAGAATGTGGCGCATGGCCGGTTTCATCTTGTTTCTTGTAACCATTCCCATCCTGCTGCAAACTCGCTTAGTCGCGCCTTTCCGGACAGCACGAACTTACACCATGCCCTGTGTGAACCGGTGGGAGGCTGGGAGCATGGAAGCGCCGGGGCGGCTACTGGGGTACAAGCCTATGCGGGGAAGGAGGACGGCCGCGTTCCCCGGTAGCTGGGGAGCAAGGCTGCGGCGGTGCTGGTTCGATGCAGCCCTAGTGTCGGCATGATGTCCCCTGGGGCGAGCGAGAGGGCCACGGCTGCATGACGTGGGCGTGGGTGGGGAGGACCCAGTTGCTGATTGACCGGCCCCTGCTGTGCCACCTGGACAGCGGAGGCGAGAGGGTAACAGCACAGGGACGTGAGTTTGGCTTCCTTTGTCCGCTGCGCTTAGAATTGCATGCAACTGTTAACCGTCCTTTGGGTTATTGCATGACGCAGAGTTTACGCAACTCGCAATTGTAGACAAGACAGCTATTGACAGCGTTTGAAACGGCGGTCAAACCGTCGGGCTTTACCTGACTTTGCCGTTACCTCCGAAGCCAAAAAGCGATGCCGTACGATTAAGCGAGATCGGCGCGAGCAGGCGGCTGGGGTCAGTCATTGTAGGTAGGCGCTAAAGGAAGAGGAGCGTTATTAACTATGCCATATTCTTAGCTATGGCAACGCGACTACTTGCATGGACTCTCACACTCTGAACAGTACAGTTTGGCGCTGGAGCGCATTCCGAAGCATTAATACCAGCTTATTCACGTAGAGTTTGGAGCGCTTGTAGTCGTAGAGCGCGAAGGTTCTTGCAACTTTTCGCCATTAGGATAGCATTTACTTGCTAGTGACCATGCTCAAATGGGGCGCAAAGTCTCGCGCTCGGCCTAAGTCGTACTGCGCTGAATCGCGCATTACCAAACACCCAGTAAGATGTCAAGCAGCTGGCGTATGGAACTGGACTGCCCCTTGCCGAATGCGTCGATCGCAGCGATGCCCAGCCCTTGCCACGGAAACAGTCCAGGAAACCCAACTGGCGGTACCTCAAACCGACCTGTCTTGCATCGAGCAGGAAGGTGACAGGGAACAAGCTGGACCCGGTCCGTTGAGCGCTTTTGGAGTCCCGGATGTGTCCTTCGTCTCCCTGGTCAAAGGCAAATACACGGTACGACATGACCATGGCTGAAACACCTGTTTCCGCCACCTGTCACCACCTGCCCCTAGACATCTTGGTTCATACTAATTCTATCTTTCAAGCTGTTCTGCCATCCTTCACTCGCTCGCAGGTGTTCGGCCGTATACGGCTGCGTGCCCCCGCCTCCGCCGTGTACGCATTGCTGACAGACCACGGCAACTGCCACCGCGTGTTTTCAAACGTAGCTTCTTCGGAGGTTGTGACTGCGGAGGAGGGGGGCGAGAAGGAGGTGGTGCAGGTGTGGCGTGTGGGCGACCAGGAGGTGGTGCTCCAGCACAGCAGGGGATGTGGTGTCGCTCGCATACCCGTTGTGGTGGCTCGCAATCCTCGCATGGGCGACATCAGTGTGCTTGTGTTTCTCCTTCCTCTCCATGCCTTCATATCCATTTGAAGTGATTACACTAGACCCGTTTGGACCCGTTTCAGTTCGCGGCTGATGCACGGGCTGCTAGTCCATAACACGACGCTCCTCACCACGTCACCAGCCTTTATCCCTCCTTTACCTTTCCCCCTCATTATCTTTCCCCTCTCCTCTTCCCCAACCCGCCCGCAGTCCTGCCGCTGGAACTTCCTCGCCTTCTCCGGCACCTTCCGCATCCGGCTGGGAGTCACCGAACTGCCCGACTGCCGTACCCTGAGCTTCAAACTGATCCAGTCCAGCTTCATGAGGGACTTCGAGGGGCAATGGGTTGTGAGGCAGGGGGGGACATCGTCGTCAGCAGCACCTGCAGGTGCAGTAGTAGCAGCAGCAGCAGATGTTTCTGGGAGAGGAGGGGTGGAGGATGAGGAGGAATGGTGTGAGGTGGAGCACGTGCTGTCTGTCGTACCTGCGGTGCCCGTACCGCCCCCCGTGGCGTTCTACACACGCAGTGTGTTTGTACGACAGGTTGAAGCCATCCTGACGGACCTGCAGCGAGGCGTGGCGCAGGCGGCTGCTGCGGGCGTTGTGAAGGAAGCGGCAGCAGCGACGGCTGTGGTGGGGGGTGCAGTGGAGGTGGTAAATTAAAGGACATGAACACCGAATGTAAGATGTGAAGTTGTGATATGTTAGGTGTGCACCTTGTGTCGTGTCGTGGGGCTGTCACGCGCGACGGCCTCTGCATGCGTGCGTGTGCTTTCAGCTGCTTCGTACAATGGTTGGGGGTGAAAGCTGCTCTTTCATATAGTTTCCTTTTATATATATTCTCTTTCTTACGAAGGAGGATGCCGCACATGCGCTGTGGCAACACGGCTCAGCGTTAACTAGATGACTAGATGACTATGCAAGCACACTTTGTGTGGCCAGTTTTCGTATCACATTGCCGTACGACGACGTTTAGGGGCTTGGTTGCGGCTTTTTGCGCTGTGGCCGCTTGCCATACGGGTATCGGCGGTCACGCCTGTCCCGCTGTGATTGAGGGCACGCCAACCGCCAACAGCCATGTGGGATCACTCCTGCCGAGTAGCGGAGATTTAAAAGCCCTTGCTTGGTTAGGGCACATGACGTTAGGGCATTGCACATGGACTGTGACTAAAATGTTGGATGGCTATAGATGGAAGGGGTTATAACTTAACAAGCACCTGAACTTACATGGGCAGGGGGCAGGGGGGGCACCATTGCCGCTGAGAGGGCTTCCCGTCCCCTGCCCGCAAGCAATCCCTGCTGGTGAGCCACGTGGGAGGTGCGGTGCCCGGGAGCTCCCAGGAACGTCAGTGCGTTCCCCTGTTTTGGGGCCCCACATGGCCCATGGGGGTGCTTCTTGCCGACGTGCCTGGGTGGATGAGCGGAGTATCGCATGTGGGGTTAGGAGCGTGGGAATGAGGCGATTTTTCAGTCTTATGAGTTACCGGTACACAGGGGGGCAATTCAGGCTTGCAATGCTGCTGTCCCTGTGACGGTGACTGTGCGACAGTCATTGTGCGGCTGTGGCTGTGAAATTCCATTGGTGGATTGCCGTACGGCAGGTTTCTTCAGTAGGCATGTTACATTAGTGGTGCTACAGGGGAATGCAGGTGCCTCAGGAGGCCACGGCGGACTGAATGCCGGTGAACTGTGCGGTATGTCACGCGCTTGATTGAACGATTACCGGTAGTTCAGTAGGTCGAGGAAGGCTTTCGGCTGCCAGCAGCGAACATACAACCATTTTACGTGGCCGCTGCATGCGTTGCTGCTGTGGGGTTTGCTGCTGTGGGGTTTGCTGCTGCGGAGACAGAGCGGGAAGGAGCAGTCGCGGCTTTCGGTGGAATGCAAGTATGCATTGGACGGAAGAGACCACCACCGCATCGGCCCAAACCAGTACCTCTGGGTTACCCAATGTTACAACTTGCTAGCTGATACCGGTACCTTACCGGTGTACCAATTCCTAATCTCCTGGCCTGCCATGTCCCGGCGGCCCAATATGAATCTCAACGTGCTACCCATTAACATGGACCCACCCGGCTAGTCCCCAACCCCGGACCCGGACCCGGCCCCGAACTCCCCACCACACGGTCACGCGGTCCCCATACATCAAACGGTCAGTTAGTTGTTTCCTCTTTATCCCCACCATAGCGGCCGCTTCTGCTGCTGCTACCGCAGTCCCCATACAACCCCACCAGCGGTATCGTACACCAGGATCCCTTCCATGATTGCCCCATGCATCATGCCATGCACACACGAACACAGTGCTTCTCAACCCTCAGTCATCCTCATCCCTATCGGCTATTGGCTGAGGTGGGAGACGATGAAGGCGGCCACGTCCTCCGGTTGCTCCTCGGATAACTGCGATCAGTGGGCGAGTGGGCGGGTGGGCGGGGGAGACAAAAGAGGGGTGTCGTGGGGATGCTGAACATGGGGGTTTTGGGGTGTTCCTACACATGCGGTGTTAGGGTTCTAGGGAGGGCCACTGCATGGGTCTGACCGCCTTGGGTAGTAACTACCTACCATAACTCATAAGGACAGCAGCAAGAGCGCTGCGTGCTTGTAATGCTGGTAACGAGGCAGGGCCGAAACGGTGGGCTGGGTCCAGCAAGGAACTCAGGCGCAAGGGGCAACGGCAAGAGGGGTGAGACCAGGGGCAGGGGTTGTTGTCGTACGGCACTACCGTACTCACCCGCTGCAGCAGCTCCGCAAAGAGTTCGTGGACGCCCTTGGACATGAGGTACTGCATGGAGGGTGCAAAACACCAAGGGATGTTCAGAACACCCTTGCCATAACGGTGATAGGGAGAGACCACCAGGGCACGAACCTTTTGGCACGCGGCGTCAGAGTGGGTAAACGCGACACGGCCACCGTCCTCGGTTGATGAAATCGCAATTTCCCCTTCTGCATCATTGGTCTTCATGAGCAGGTGCTTAATCCTGTTACATGGACAGCACGCACATCAGAAAGGGACAGAAGCGGGAGCGGCAATAACCATACATGAATGTTCGCCTACATGTGCGCTTGGACGTTCTCCGGTTTACTGTGGAGTACGCTGACGACCATTTCCTTCACCATTTTATCTATTCTTTGGGACGAAAGGTAATTCTCTATGTCCTTGACAATAACTTCTGGCCTCTCCATGTTGCAAAACCTTTCTACAGTCTGGCGCGCTGGAGTTACTACACGACGACGTCCGAGGTGAAAACGTATTTCGCCTTGCGATAAAAGGTCCTGGCCTACTAAAAAGCAGTCACATAACCGCGCCTCGGCTAGATGTGTAATAGCCAGTAACACGGAAAAAACGTAGGCAGGACGAAACGACTTGCAGTTACGGTAAAGGATGCGCAGGCTGCGTCGGTGTGAACGCGTTTGTCATCAGCATCAAGATACTGTACGACAGCAGTCATGAGCCAGAGCCCATGCAGTTACGCTATCACACATACTGCTGCTGCAAACCACCGCTGGGATGCAGGCTTTGCCCCGCCTGCTCAGAACTCCTGCAACCTCCTTGCCCATGGCTCCGTTAACGTTGTACAAACGAACCTGCCGAAATAGTACAAACTGTTGAACAACCCTAAGCTTCTTCCTTCACCGCTCGACTGGGTCCGGAACACACAGGTCACCTACCGGCACTGTCTTCACAAGCGCTGTAAACGTCCTAGCAGCACCCTGTAATGCCACACTACGGTAGCTGCCTTCTCCGTACACTCCGCTTTCTACTTTATCCAAATGTACGGCGTATCCAAAGCCCATATGCGACGTCCCTATGAACAACAATTTGTTTTTCTGTACACACCTCCGTAGCAGCCGCCCTCCGCCAGCACCTATCCCACATACGCACACAGCCCGCTCCCCGCAGCTCCACCCTCCCCTGTCTTGTGGCACCCTATATCCCTCAACCCGGAAGGGTTAAGAGGAAGAACTAGCCATGCGACGACAAGGCTCCCCAGGCAAGTCTCTCCCCGCGTATTGCTCGCATCATGCTTGCTAACCCTTCCAGCACGCCCCCCAAGAGGAGGGGCCCAGGTGCTCGCTGCAGCCCCTCCCATCCCATCCCATCATGCATGCAAGAACTTGATCTTCTGCTTCTTCCTCTCCCTCCTCGCCCCCTCCATGCACACACCTCCTCAGCCCCCTCACACCACCCCCATGCGCTGCAGCCTCAGGTCGTTACCCCCTCCCGCCACCACCAGCCGATACTCCACACGCCCTCCCCCCGCCCCTGCCCCTCCCGCCGCCCCCCCACTCCCTCCCACCCCCACTGCCGCCAGTAGCCCCCCCTTCTTCTTGCTGGCCCGCTCCTGCTCCTGCGCCAGCTCGTTCTGCGCCTGCCGTACCAGCCGTGACAGGTACTTCATGGCGATGGTGGCGACCTGGGGAGGGGGGGAGCGGGTGGGGGGGGGGGAGCGGGGGAGCGGGGGAGCGGGGAAAGAAAGAAGAATACTTGATGTGTTGAGTGAGACTGGGAAACAAGAGGGAGTTGGAGGTCGGGGGTGGCTGGGGGTTAGGCAGCTAGTAGTAGTTGTTGCAAGAAAGGATGTGTCTAGTAGGTCGCGATGAGGCTGCAGCGAAGAGGCTGCATGCGGCCACACTTGCCGCAGCCGACCCACATGGCCCCCGGGGGGCGCCCGGGCCACCCAGGAATTGACACCCACGCAGCCCTTGCCCCCCTTGCTCCTCCCACTGGGTATTCTTCTTCTCCACCTCCCCGTCGGGATTCGGGATTGGGACTGTGTTGTTGCACTTATTTATAATTTTCCCCCTCCCTGCCTCACCTGTTTGGCCCCCTCCAGCGGGTACTCTCCCCCCGCGAAGTTGACCTTGCCCACCAGCCACGTCAGCGCTGCGGGCTCCGGAACCAGTACGGCACCGTGGGGTGCCAGGCGGTGTCCGTACACCGCCACCTCCACCTCCATCAGCCGGGCGATCTGGGGGAAGGGGGTAGGGAGGGGAGGGAGGGAGAGGTGGGTACGAGTAAATAGGAAGCAGCTGATGGGGATGGGGAATAGGGGTGGGGATTGGGAATGGGTAACACGTTCTACACGTGTCATGTGTTGAGATCTTGAGAACATGACTGGCCGCCAGTCGGACCGTACTGCCGCATCAGCCATCCCCCAACAACATCTTGCCCGACCCACCTCCTAAAACCCCACCCAGCCACATCCCCCCCGCCCTCCCCCGCCCCTCCCCTTCCCCCCTCACCTCCTCCCTTGCCAGCGGGAAGAAGGGCAGGAATAGGTCCACAGTGCTCATGAAGGCCAGCGTGTCCGTCAGCCCCTCGCACGGCGCCCGCCGCCACTCGCGTAGCACCACCTCGCGCAACGCGGACTCGGCGACCTCGGGGGAGATCTGTGTGTGGGGGGGGGATGAGGTAGGGAGGGGAGGAGCGGGTTGGGGTGAAGGCGGGGACGGGGCGGGGCGGACGCGCCGGCCGATGGTGAGGCCGGTACACCGGTATGCAGGGACGCGCCTCAACTAGGCACACGGCTTGGGAAGGGGCCTATAACAGAAGCCAACGTTTGGACTTGTTAAGAGGGGGAATTCCTTATGCGGCGGGAAAGGGCGGGCTCACCCTCCCCTCCCTCCCCTGTTGCTGCCCCTACCTTGCGCCTGCGGCCCCGCCCCCACACCTTGTGCCTTCCCCGTCCCCCCTCCCCACACACCTTGCGCTTGTCCCCCCCCGCCGCCGACAGCAGCTCCTCCAGCTCCAGGAAGCCCAGATTGGATTCCAACAACACGATGGCTCTGGGGGGGGAGGCGTGTGTGTATGGGGGGGAGAAGAGGGGGAGGGGGCGGCGGGGAGAGAGGGGGAAACGATGAGGACCCAATGGGGAGCAGGGGGAGGTGAGGGGGGATGGGGCTTGTGCTGGCAGCTGTGCTTTCTGCTCCCTCACGGCCCCCGGCCTCCCATGCAGAGACAGGGGCGCACCCTATCAGTATGCATTGCTGCTAACATCGGTCACGTCGGTTGCGTCATTGAACTCACTTGTTGACGGTTGTGTTGGTTAGCTCCGGGTGACTGATCAGCTGCCGCAGCAGCGCCCGGCTCTCGCAATCCAGCTTGTCGTACTCCTCAAACACGAGCAGGGGGTTAGGGGTGGAGTGAAGGTGGTCCAGTACGGCATCCCGTACGGCAGCTAGCTGACTGGACCGCTGGCTCTCCAGGTAGGAGGCGCCGTACAGCACCTGGGTTTGGTGGTGGAGGTGGGGGGGGCGGCGTGCGTGCGTGGGTTAAGAGAAAACTGGCCGAAAACTGGCGTGTGTGTGTGTGTGCCGTACAAGAGGAAGGGACACGCGCCCTGACGTACCTGTTCCCCTGTCCCATGCTCTTATCCCTCCAGCTCTTCACTCCCTTCCCGGTCCCTTCTTCCCTCCCTCTCCGCGCCTGCTTCCCTCCCGACCCAAATCCCGAACCCAATCGCCGCCCCTCTATCCCTCTACCCGCCCTCCTAACAAGCGTGCCAAAACCGCCCCCCTCCCTCGCCATCCTCGTACCCCCCCTTCCTACCTTGGCACCTCGACACCCCTCCCCCGGACATCTCCCCGCCGCCGCCGGGTCGGTGTTGTACAGCGCGCGTGCCAGCAGCGTGTGTGTATAGGTCTTGCCCACACCCGGCGGCCCGTGCACGCTGATGACTAGCGGTTTGCGCTGCAAGGAAGAAGCTGACGCTGCTGCTGCAGCCGCTGCAGCCGCCGCCGCCGCCGCTGCTGCTGCTGATGCTGCCTGGCTACTTTTCTTCGAGCCCAGGCCTAAGGCCTCGAGGGGTGAGGAGGAGGAGGAGGATGTGGGTCGGTCGGTTACGTGCTCGCAGACGGCGTCCACGAGTTGCCGTAGGGCCAGGTCTTGGCCAACCACGTGGGCTGGAAGATAGGTTTCGACATTGTTGCAGGCGCGGGATACGTAACGGCTGGTGCCTACGTGAGGTAAAGTGAAAGTTAAATGGAAAGAGTAAGGATAAAGGGAAATTGGCAGGAGGCAAGTTACATGAGCCATGAGTGTCGTCGGGGTGTTACATAGAGCGGCCCGCGGTGAGTGTTACAGTTTCAGCGAAAGCAGGTATGCCTTTTGCGGTAACACAAGCCCCACCTGAGAAATGGTACACAGCGAAAGCGAATAGCGTGGCAATTGTGCTAATGGCGATGACAGCCATGCGACCACCGTTCGTGCGGTTCTGACGCTGGTAGTGGTAAATCTGCTCCGCTGCCCAGATATTACAATCCGCGCTAGGCTAGTTGCCGTTGTGTTGGCTTTAGTACCAGTACGCAACCGTATCCTATCTACTAAGTCATGAACAGCTGCACAACCTAAAAATGGGCAATACGATACCGGTATGAGTAACAGTCAATAGAGTAAAGCTCTCACTAGCAGACGGCGGTGCGGGAGAACGAATGTCCCACAAAGTGTTGCAAAACAACGTCTACAGAATTCCAAACGGCTAGGGTGTGTCGGAATGCCGGTATATAAGGGTGTAAGGACAATATAATTCGGCGACGTCAGGTAAAGCGATCGGCTCCCGCCTCTTTCCTAACCACCGCATGCGCCGCACGCAAAGTGATCACCACGACGAGGTCTATGCAAAATGGCTGGTTTCTGTCGCTTTTCATCCTCCGCGTGGATTGACACCTTATTACTTACGAGCCGTTGACAAACAGCTTGCAGGGATAACTATTCCTGGCTAACCTGGCAACCCTTATCACGCTTCGGGCGCGTCGTGCTTAGTTTGTACTTTTATTAGACCACATTAAAACATATTATTTGCGCTTACGGTTATGGAAGCGCTGGCCAGTTTACCAGGCAATGCAGCAGCATCATGGCCGACGCGCAGAATGTCAAACGCTCACCCTAAAGGCTCTGCAATCAACATAATGGCAACCGTTAGTCGCCACCCAGCATTATCTCCAAGGCCGCGATGGCCTTGTGCACCACGACGTCTCATCTTCGTTGGAGCTTGCACCAACCCAGTTCGCCAAACTTCCGGGTCTTCGTTGCGGCATGGCCAACGCTGCCAACACTCAGCAGCCCGCAGAGTGAAGCCACTCCTACCCGCACTGCCCCACTCCCGACAGCCGCAGGGCCCAGCCAAGGCCAGGCCCAAGGCAACCATTCCTTGCTCCCACGCCAACAGCACCACCACTACCACCACCACCAACAGCAACAACAACAACAACAACAACAGCTTGTCTAACAACAACAACAACAGCAGCACGGACGCAAACACCAGTCGTCGTGCCTTGCTGTTCTCTGCCGCTGCTGTAGTCGCCACAGCCTCCACAGCCCCCTCAGCTGCCTCAGCAGCGGCTGGGCCCTTGGTGCTGCCCCGTGCTGCCTCAGCCGCCGCGGTGTCAGGGCGGCCCCCACCCGGACCACTCGGGTTCGAATCCCGCGTGGAGCAGTTCACGCTGCGCAACGGCATGACCTTCATTGTGCTGCCGCGCCGCAATGCGCCCGTCGTGTCCTGCCACACATACGCCAACGGTAGGGGTGCACAGAACCTAATTGTAGCAGCAGGGTTATAGCGGTCTCTTATTTTTACCTCCCCCCCTCCCAACACACACACACACACACACACACACACACACACACACACACACACACACACACACACACACACACACACACACACACACACACACACACACCTCCCCCCATGGCGCTACTTCCCCACCCCCTCGGCCTGCAGTGGGCGCCTGGCAGGAGGTGGCGGGCTGCACGGGTATGGCCCACCTGCTGGAGCACATGGCGTTCAAGGTGGGGGGGGAGAAGGGGGGGGAGAAGGGGGGGGGGAGAAAGGGGGGAGATAAGAAGTGAGAAGCGCAGCACAGTCCAGTGGAGAGCCGGAGGGGCAGTGTCACCCATGTTATGGGCCCTATCGCATCCAACACTTGCCCCCGCCCTCCCTCCCTTCCTCCCTCCCCCTCCCCCTCCAGGGCACCCCCCGGGTGGGCAGTCGTGACTTCCCGCGCGAGGCCGCCCTGCTGGACTCGGTGGATGAGGCCTTCTACGAGCTGCGGGTAGCTGGGGGGGGGAGGGGAGGAGGAAGGGGAGGGGGCATTGCAAGATGCAGGGGAACAGGGGAGGGGAGGGAAAGGAAGGGGGATCACGGGACCAGAGGGGTAATGCCCTCCCTTGCCGCCTCCTCCTCCCTCACGCCTGCACTCCGTTCCCTCTTTTCCTCCCCCGCCCCCCCCAGTCCGCCCAGTCCGCCCCCTCCCCCACCTCCTCCGCCCGCCTGGCCGCTCTGAGCTCCCGGCTGCAGCAGCTGCAGGCGCGGGCGGGGCAGCTAGCAGAGCCCAACGCATTCGGGGCCCTGCTGCAGGTGCGGTACGACAGGGGGCGGGGGCAGGTGGGGTACGACAGTACGACAGGGCGGGGACAGGGGTGGGGGGTCAAAAAACACATACCGAACCGCAGGTCGCCACATGATTGGGCAAGATAATGGGGATGGGAAGCGGCAGGGTGCCACAGGGTGGCAGGGCGGGGAAGGGGGCCGTGGGGCTGGGAAAGAAGTGGGAGAGCAGGAGGGGGGAGCTGGCGGAAAGGCTGACGCAGGGGCACAGCTGCTTGCTGCTTGCCTGCAGCACCCGACTGAGCCCCCTAGCTTCCGTTCGCCCTCCCCTCCCCCCCGCCCCGCCCCGCCCCCAGGCCGCCGGTGGTGTGGGTCTCAACGCCACCACCTCGCACGACGCCACGCGCTACTTCGTGAGCCTGCCCGCCAACAAGCTGGAGCTGTGGATGGGGCTGGAGGCGGAGAGGTTCAGGTGGGGGGGGAGGGGGCGGAGAGGTTCAGGTGTGTGTGTGGGGGGTACGGGAATGATTGCATGCGGGGCATGCGGGGCGCGCGGCCTTACTCCACCACGCACGCGCGCACCCCCTCACACTCCTCCGCCGCCTCCATCCCGGCTCCCACTCCCGCTCCCCCGCCCATACATCCTACTCCTCTGATCTGATTCCCACGCACCCCCCACCCCCACCCCCACCCCCCCACCCCTCCCTCACCCCAATCAGGGCCCCCGTGTTCCGCGAGCTCTACTCGGAGAAGGCGGTGATCGAGGAGGAGCGGCGGCTGAGGGTGGACAGCACACCCATGGGCAGGTGGGTGGGTGGGTGGGGGGGTACGTTGGTTGTACGGCGGCCCAGGGTACGGCGCGTTCGGCGGGTCGGGAGGAGGGAGGAGGAGAGAGGAGGCGCTCGCCGCGGCATGGCTATGGGGCAGGCTTGCATGAAGTAGATACCGTGTAGGCATGAGGCCCTCCTCGGTACTTGCCCCGCGTGCCACCAACCTCCCCCCCGCCCCTCCAAACCCGCCCGCCCGCCCGCCCGCCCGCAGGTACCAACAGGACTTCTCTCTGGCCGCACTGGCCAACCACTACCGCCGCCCCGTCATCGGCTTCGAACAGGACTTCGCAGCCATCGGGCGGCGGGAGGTGCAGGTGCGGGTGCGGGTGGGGGTGCGGGTGCGAGGGCGAGTGCGAGGGCGGGTGCGTAGGTAGATCAGACGCAGGTTGCAGGTTGCACATCGCATGATGCAAAGCCACATCCGCCACCGCACCACCTACCCGTACGCTTCTGAAACGCTCCCTCCTGAGCACCCTCCGTACCCCCTCCTCCGTACCCCCTCCTCCGTACCCCCTCCTCCGTACCCCCTCCTCCGCCCCCTCCTCCGCCCCCTCCTCCGCCCCCTCCTCCGCCCCCCCGCAGGCCTTCTTCGACACCTTCTACGGCCCCGCCAACCTCACAGTGGCTCTGGTGGGGGATGTGCAGCCGGAGCAGGTGCACAGGTGCGTGCGTGCCCGGGGAGGCGGGGAGGCGGGGAGTGTCAGGGGTGAGGGGGGCAGGGCGATCCGGGAAAGCTAGCAGGGCGGGTTGAGAGGAGCTGCAAGCGCCTCTCGGTAGCTGTGCTTTGCTGTCCCAACATGTGACCATGGCCCCCCAGAGTAACCTCCCTCCCGGCCCACCGCTATCCACCGCCACTGTCCAGGCTAGCGGAGCGCTACTGGGGCGAGTGGGAGGGGCCGCCGGGCTACCAGGTGCAGCCCCGGGGCACGTCCATCTGGGGGGTAGCGCAGGAGGGAGGAGGAGCAGCAGGAGCAGGTGGTGGTCAGCAGCCGGCCACGCCTGATGAAGGGGCGTTGGGGCCTCTGTGGGGTGCTGGAGAGGAGGATCCCCGGCCGCAGGTGAGTGCGGGTGCTGGTGCTGGGGGATGCCGGAACAGGGGTTGCGGGGGGGTGCATTGCCTGCTGCTGCTGCTGCTGCTGCTCTTGTTGTTGTTGTTGTTGTTGTCCTCCCCGATGCTTTGCGATGTGATGCGGTTCTTACATCGTTGCATCGTTGCAGGTGTGCATGCTGTGTTCACGCATGCATGCATGCAGATGCTGCCCCTGTCGCGCCGCGTGCTGCCAAGCAAGTAGTCCTCCGCTGCGGCTGCTGCTGCTCCTGGGTAATGTTGCCTGCCTTCGCACGATGTGGGAGGCGGTCGCCAGCGGGGTCGTCAGTGGCTGCTGCTCCACCCCCGCCGGGGCTTTCCCTCCAGCATCCCCTTGCTGCTCCTGCTGCTGCACCTCCCCCCCACTCACCCCCGCTCCCCGCACCCCACCCGCCCACCCCTCCCTGCCGCAGTCCTTCCTCACAGGCGCACGTACCTCCCTCTCCGCCCCTGCCCCCTCCGGCCCTGCGGCGCTGCTGGGCTTCTACCGGCCGCCCCTCACCAGCAGGTCGGGGGTGCTGCTGGGGGTGGTGGGGGAGCTGCTGGCAGGCGGCCGCACCTCGCGGTAGGTGGGGTGTGCATGGCGGTGGGGTGAGGGGTGCTTGTACTCGCATGTGTAGGAGGAGCAAGGGGGAAGGCGTTGGAGAGGTATGAGCATGCATGGGGGTGCATGGGGATGATTACCGTCTCACTCACGATATCCCACGCAACTCCGCTCATCCGTTGTACGGTGCGGTAATCCCCCGCTCATCCAATCTACCGGTATTCCCTCCCTCCCTCCCTCCTTTCCCCTCCCCCCCTCCAGGCTGGTTTCGGAGCTGGTCCTGAGCGGCAGGGCGCTGAGTGCCACCGTGGTGACCGACTACCCCGGGGAGAGGCACCCGGGGCTGGCGCTGGTGTACGGCATCCCGAAGGATGGTGCGTGTGTGTCGTACACACACGTGTACGGGCGTTAGTACGGCATAGGTCATGTGTGTTAAGAAAACTGGCCGCGAGTGTGTGTGTGTGTATGCGATAGATGTAGAGGTTTGGGTCGTACTTTGTCCCTCCGTGCTTTGAGCCCCGAGCCTCAGCCTCACCACTCTCGCCGCACCGCTCGCCCCACCACTCTCACCCCCCCTCGCTCCCCCCGCTCCCACCCACACCCCTCCACGCCCGCCCCCGCTCCCACCCCCAGGTGACAGACCGGAGGATGTGGCCGCTCTGCTGCGATCGCAGCTGTCCGCGCTGCTGGTGGAGGGCGGCGTGCGGGAGGCCGAGCTGGCGCGGGTGCGCCGGGCGGCGCGGGCGGCGCTGCTGGGGGCGGCACAGAGCAACACCTCGATGGCGGCAACACTGGCAACCTACCACGTGAACAATGGTAGGACCGGGTGTTGGGGTGTTGGGGGGAGGTGGTCGGGCTGCATGCTGATTGGTTGATTGCTCACACGCGCGTGCACACGTGTACCCGGCTGCTTCCCTGGCTCCCGCGCCATTTTGCCTCTCCATCCCAGCCCCGACCCTACATGTACAATTCCAAATTGAACACCCCCACATGCATGCATGCACCCACACACCCCCGCCCCATGCATGCACCCACCCAACACTGCCCCCCCCCCCCAGGCAGCTGGCGGGGTCTGCTTGAGGAGTTGGAGCTGGTGTCCGGGGTGCGGCCGGCGGAGGTGCAGCAGCTGGCGGCGCGCGTGTTCGCTCCGGACAACTGCTTCACGGGCTACGTGACCAGGGCGGCGTGAGGTAGGGGGCCCCGCAGGGAGGGGAGACCTCCTCAGGGTCATCACCTGCCCCTGCCTTGCCTTGCCTCAAGGATTAGGGTAGGTGTGGCGAGAGGGGGGATGAGGTGGTGGTGGGCAGGTAGCAGCAGTAGGGGGCGCTTAGGCTACTTAGGCGGCTGGGTTTGCGCATGTATGTAATGTTTTGTATCACCACTACCGTATGTATGTGTGTATTTAATCAACTGGTGTGGGAAAACGGACACTCTGAACTTGGACCTTGGAGCAGAGAGGAGCACGCGCGTGTTTATGCAAATTGGCCGTGAGTCGGAACGTACATGCCTGCATGCGCGCATGCGTGTGCACCGGTATGTGGGGGTTGCCGAGGTGCGGTTCGCTGGGTAATGAGGTGCTGTGGTGCACGTACGTGGTGTTCTTAACACACGTGGTGATGGGCAAGGCATGGAGCAGCGCGCTTGGTGTCTATGTATGCGCACCGGTGGATAGAGGCCATGCGGTGAAGCGCCGCATGCAGCATCCAGCATGCTTGCATGTCCACCTTATACTTTGACTGGTTTCTTTGAGGAATTGCAATTGTGCGGCGTTGTGTTGGCGAGGGTGGGAGTAGGTGACTGGGGAAAGAGTGCGACCAACCAACAGTAGCCTCAGGCCCCTGACCTCTTTCCCAACATCTGCTACCCAGATCTCTAAACGGTACCTGTTCATTTCTTAGCAATCCATACTGGGCTAAAGCAAGAGAAGGGAGTGCTAGGTGTGCGGCACATAGTAACGGTCGATGTATGAACTGTAGCCTGCGGCTGTCCCTTTTTACTTTTTGTGTTTGTGAAACTCTACCGCCTCCCATCCCCTTTGCTTTGCCCTTACTGTGGTTTCCTATGCGTTGGTATGTTATTTATTCCCCATCCGCTACCCGCCTGCCCCTCCCTCCCCCCGCCCAATCCGTGCTGTGCGTGAGAGGCCGTGCAGACCAGCCCCTCCCCTAACCGTAGGTGGCAAGTATTAGGGTATGTATACTAGAAGCACGGGGAGGGTGGAGAATGAGGCCCTTTCCTTACCACAGCCATCATGAGGAGCCCCATGCCCCCAAACCGGTACCCTTCCTAGTTGTGCAAGTCCCCCCGCTAGCCGGTGAGCTAGTATAGCTGACAAGGCGACCCAACCGTAGGTGGCAGTGCGAAAACAAGCTAACTGTAATTTCAGGCTGAGGGGGCGCACGGGCCCCCTCCCCCTAAACCCCTCACTCCCCCCACCGCTAACCCTCACAATTATTATTGCATCCAGCCAGATCCAGCCACCACAAATCCCCGTTGCGTTGCCCTTACTGAGAATTCCTATGATTTGGGATGTCCTTAAATCCCACCCGCTACCCGCCTGCACTCCCCAAACCCTCCCCAGAAGCTGAAATGTTTCACCCCTCCTGCCCAGAGTAGAAATTATTTTGAAAAAAAAGAATTTGCCACCCGTCCAGGTGCCTCACCATCCTCCGGCCCACCAATAACCATAGCCATCCAGTGTCCCCCACCCCCCTCCCCCATGTTGACGCCTTATCCCTCAGTCAGTTAGTTGTTTCCTCTTTACCCCTCCCCCTCCCCCGGCCCCCTAGGAACCCAATGGTAAAGCCCCATCAAACAGCTTGTGAGATTCCTCGTTTTACCACCCCCCACCAGCGCTGTGCTCGAGCCCGTGCAAGCCACAAGGGCCCACTCACCCCAAACCGGTACCCTTCTTAGGAGTGCATATTCCCCAGCTAGCCTTTACTTGCTCCCCATGCCGTGTGCTAGCAATCCTAGCATAGCTGGCAAGTCATGCGCAAGCGCTCTTCTTTTCCTATCGTCACCATTGACTACGTACTATGTGCATTTACGTTTGCTTTACACCAAACCATGATTTGCTGCAAGAGAAGGTGTCGTTGCCGTACAATACAGCTGAACAATACACCTCAAGTTGCCTAAGAAAAGAATAACGGGCCAAGGGCTAAGTTCTTGAGTTACTTGTCCGCATGCCCGTGTGTATTTGCTGTGTACATGCAGACTGCGTTGGGTTTATGGAATATGAAAGGTTGCATGCGGCTTCTGCCTTGGGTTGGCAATGCACATGTCGGCATGTCTGGAAGGCCACGGCCTTTAGTGACCTGGTTTGCATATAGCGGCTCAATACGATGAACTGTAACGACAACATGGCAGTTTGCATGGTGATCCCTGGGTGATCTGTCGAATTCATGCACGCCAGGGATATCCGACAACTACCGGTATGTGCTCCAGTTGTAAGAGGACGCCCCATGCACATGGAGCTATATCGCATTAGTTAGTGTAGACTATAGCTTCAGATAGCGGGGATGTTCCTGGTTGGCATGCAGCGTCAAGGACACCCAGGAGGTCCTCGGGTGAACTACACGCCAAGCCAAGTAGCAGTTGGTTTCAGTACCTGACAAGAAGTAGCAGTTGGCTTCAGTACCTGACAAGGAGGACCCATTGATGAGATAGAGAACCGAGGCAGTTTCGGCCACACGTTGTTGCTGCGGTTGTGCGGTTCGACGGAGTCCCTGCCGCCCTGCCCAGGAAGCAACGGCACGCCAAGGCAATGCCAAGCAGTCTTTGCTGACATTTATTAAGCCAACCACTCACGGTGCCGTAACATCGGACCTCCGCCCACATAGCATGCTTTTTTACAAGGGCGGAGCGGCCTGCATGCAGCATGGAAAGCCTGCAAGCCACGGCAATAACGTATTCCAGGCTCCAGGAATATCCCAAAGGAGGCTAAGGCCTCCGTTCGTGCGAGCCAACGAGACCCGGTGCTTTTGCCAGCCGAGGGAACACAGCCTCCCGACCGACCTGATGCTCGCCTTGCGGTTCACCTACGCTGCCATGCATGCGTCACTCCATATCGCAACAAGCTACGATACCCCCAGACAGAACAGCACGCCACCATGCGAGCAGCCGCAGAACTCAAGGGGCAGCAAAGTAGCAGTAGCCATGAGGCAAGACAGGCTAAACGGACGAGCAGCCCGTGCTCTGCGCTGCAGCACACGAAGCAGCTGTCACCCGCTGTGCTTCTACTTCTACAGCTAATGCACGTCCTCATGCAGAAAAGCCCGTTTGCACAAACGTTACTACTACCCCCGGTATACGGCATGAAAACGGTTTTGCACGGCAAGCTTGCTGGGACTCATCCGCCATTGCGGCTGAGAGTATAACAGCCCGCCCACAAACACCACGCAGTAATGTGTCACCAAAGCCCAACGAGAGCGGCGGCATGTCTCCTGCTACCTGGGCTAATTGCATGCTAGCCTACGCGTAACGTCACAATCACACAATCCACAGGCTAGTGTGTGTAACTACGGTACTGATTGCACCTCCCAAGTCCCTGAGGCTCCTGTCCAAAGAAAAGGTGCACACTCGGCCCACGTAAAGGTGCAAAGGTGATACCGCATACCGTACTGAGGACTAACACAATAGGTGGCACGTGCGGGCCCTCGCGCACACGGCACACAAGAGTTGCTGTCTATGACACATATGGACAGACACAGGTCTAGTTATGAGCGAGTGCGCCTTGCAACCAAGCGCGACGCTTAACAGGCAGTGCATGAAATACAGAAACGTACGCGGGCGGAGTCAAGTCTCCTCGGGCCCAGAGTGCCTCGCGCAAACGACAGCTCCAAGCGGTCTTCTAGCCTACATCACCTAGCGGACAGCCCGTGCAAGATTTGCCACTTGTCGGCACGTTTACATTTCTGACATATTAATCTATATAAATTACTGTTAGGTGTACGTCTCTGCGGCGCTGCCGCCGTGGCACACTCCAGCTCGGCTCAGCCAGCCGACTAGGCACAGCTGCAACTAAACAGAAAGCGTCAGCGAGAAAGGACTGGCTCATGCTGTCTTCTAAGCAGCGGCGCGTGCTTCGTCATTCAGGATGTACTCAATCAGCTGCTCCTCCGCGTCATCAAGCGCATTGCATGACGGCCCGCTACCGCCGCTACCCCGCGACCGCGGCTTCAGCGAGTTATTGTTGCGGCTAGACTGGCTGCTGCCATTGCGGACCGACTGGCTGCTGTTCCCACGCGCCGACTGGCTGCTGCTACCGCGCACGGGGGTGGACGTGCCCGAGTGGATCATCATCACATCCGAACCCATGTCGCTGTCAGGCAAGGACCCAGGCAGCAACCCAGCTGGGTCTGCATGGCAGCCACCGTTCCGCAAGGGCGACGCACCGCGATGCGGCGACGGCACACGGATGCCGTTGCCGTCGGGTGTTCCCATACGCGTGCTGCGCGGAGGTGTGCGGCCTCGGGATCCGCCCGGGGCGCTGCCGGGAGTAAGCGGTGTCCGCGGTGGCTTGCCCGCTGGATCCGCAGGCGCACCCCCGGCGCTCATGGGCGGTGTGCCCGTCGGGCCCGGAGGCGTACGACTGCCACCGCGCGAGCCCACCACTGCCAGCGCCGGCAGTGTGCCGAAGCGGCCGCTGATGGGAGGCAGCGCGTTGCCCTTGCCGCCGGCTGACGGCGGCCCGGCGGGCGATGCCTTGATGGTGATGCCGGTACCCACCGGCACGTCCTCAGCCCCGGCGCCACGGCCCCCTGCAGTAGCGCCGCCACCAGCAGCAATGTCCTCATCCACCTCGGCAAACCGCCGATGCAGCACCTGCAGCAGGGCAGGCTTGACGCCAGCACCCAGCAGCTTCTCGACCTCGAACGGCTGTCCGGCGGCCTTCCGGGTGCGGTAGACCTCCGCCACCAGCCGCACGGCGGCGGTGCGCACCTTGTCGTCGGGCATGTCCAGCGCCGGGCGTGTGAAGCGCACAATGTCCTCGGCGGATAGCGCGTCGCCTGCATTTGGAGCGGGGGTCACACCGGGGGGCACGCGGCCGGCTGTGCCAAAGCCCAATTGCTGCTGCACCTGTGGGGCAAGGCAGGCGCGTACGGATGAGGTCAGCTGTGTACGGGCAAGGGCGGAGCCAAGGTACAACTTGTTTATCTGCTTGCGAAGGCAGTAGGGACTAGGAAAGTCGCTTGCACCATACCATGTCGCATACTGCCTTTGCCAACGACGACTGCTCTTCCTGAGTATGCATGCACTACGAAGCTGGATGTGTACCCCAGGCATGCCCCCTCGGCACGTGCGCAAGACCTTACACACCTGCACATTGAGCATGCATGTGATTAGCTCCAGGCGCCCCGCCATCTGGGAGGCCGCGGCCGAGCCCTGCTGCGACTTCTTGGGTATGCTGCTGAGCGCATGCGGGGCCAGGTAGGCCAGACCCAAAGCGGGCTGGTTGGCCAGGGTCAGCAGCGCCTGGATGGAGGTCTCCTGGAAGGTGGTGGGACGCGATGGAGCGACGGAATGTCAGGCATACGTTAGCACGCCGGAACATGCCAGATGAACCAGGAAGTGCAAGTAGCAAAGTTGCAGGGCTGAGAAGACGATGTGGGTCGCAAGTAGGTACCCCTGCCTGTACTGCTGCCGTGGGCAGCGCGAGTGGCATTGCATGCGGCCGTGTAAGCGGAAACGTGACGGCACCTAAGGCCCCTAGAGAGCACAACTTGTTGCAAGCCGCTTAACAAGATCCCCACCCACATGTCTCCCAGAGCCAGCTCACCTGGATACGCGCGTTGTTGTTCCCGACCCGATGCAGCAAGGTGGGAATGAGGGGCTCTAGGCCTTGCGTGAGGACGCTGAATGGCAGATGCAGCGAGTAGCTGGCAACCAGGGTGGAAAGGAGCTCCAGAGAGGCGTAGTACAGCGGTGCTACCTTGTCTCTGGGGAAGCAAGAGCAAAAGAGGGGCGGGTGGAGCATTCAAGACGCGTCGGTTCAGGCAACATCGCTCCTTGCGAGGCAAGTCCCGTACACCAGGCTCCCAAAGCAAACTTGAGGCAATCAGTATGCGGTTCCCTGCCACCCTCACTTTAGGGACTTATCCAGCAGCTGCGTAACAGTGTTCCAGACATCCTCAGGTGACCGCTCTGCGTTCCACCGCGCGTTGCCCAAGCTGCGCATGACAGCCTGCAGCGCGTGCTCGCGTGTCTTCCAGTCCGGGGAATGCAGGTTGCGGACGATGCTCTCGCCCAGCACAGCCATCCATGCCGCAGCTTCATCGGGTACTTGCACTGCAGCCGGCAAATCCGCCGCGAGCTTGGTGCCGTCGGACTGTACCCCGACGTAGTCCATTTTCTTCGGGGCTCGCCGTGTTGGCGTCGATGCATCCTGAGGTGTTGCGCTAGCAGCACTCTGGAGCTCAGGAGTCTGCTGGTCGGGCTCAGGTTCTTCTTGTTCTTGCTTTCTTTGCTGCTGCTCATCCGCCTCCTCTTCCTGCTGCTGCGTCTGTTGCTGCTGCTCATCCGCACGCTGCTCGCTCGCCGGCTCCTCATCCACTTGCTGTTCTGCGGGCTGTTCAACCTTTTCTACGAAAGTCGTCGGCTCGCTTGCCGGTTCATCGACGGTGATAGGAGGCACGACAAGCTTGGGCCTCTGCAACAAACAAGCATGGGGGCAACATAGCTTGCAAAGAGGAATATCTTTCAGTGTGTAAGGCCTAAACGCGTTCGGAAGATAGCACATCGGCGCTTAAATACAAGTATTGCAAGGGGCTTTCTAACTTCTAAGCATGTGAACAAAATGTGACCAACTTCCAGTCGGGTTAAACCCGCACCTGCTCCTCCGACGGTGATGTCGAGGCAGGGGAAGGAGTGTCAGCTCCTGCCGAGACCGCTACTGGGCTGACTCCTAAGTCCTTCTGCCGAGTTGCTGTGTCCGGGGTAAGAGCACGTTTTATAGGGACCTCTGAAGCTGGTGGCGTTGTTCCATCAAGGCCTTCTAAGCGAGATGGTGCAGAGCCAACGGATTTTCGTTCCTCAGTCTTCTGCTTTTTGTCCTTTGAGAACAACGAGCCCATTTTCGCCTCCGCGTCCCAGCCCTGACAGTCACAAGCTCAGCCTCCAAAACTTAATAGTAATGTCTAAATAAAACAGTGATCTATGAAGTTGCAGGGCTGCAAGGCCATAGCCAGGCGCCTGCGCAAGGCGCTAGAAATGCAAAAGGAGTTTCATAGGATAAAGCTACCACAAAGCTCCAGTCAGGTTTGCCTGTGAAACTAAGCGATGTTGGCAATCTTCAACAAAACTCTACTCCGCAAATCCTAAAGAGAGTTTCATTGGTGTGTACGGCACCATGGCGACGTTCCCTCTGCCGTAGTGAACTTAGAGTGTCGAGCATCATAGCAGCAATACGCATAGCAGATGGTCCTATAATTAGCTCCTGGAGCGTGCACCGGGAGTATTGAGGGTGATAGTTGCTCCCTGCTTGCCCACAATGCCCAGGCACGTCTTGAGTTATGTTGCACCCATTCATGCTCCTACAAGCTCGTTGCTACGAATGAGTATTTCAAGCGACATTGTCAAAATGCAAGATTGGAAATTCCTCCGACGTTCGCCTCTTGCGACTCTTCCTTCCCCCGGCGCCCCCTACGCCGGTGTATTCCTTGCCTGTCCCTGGCGGACTGCCGGACTCAAGGGCTCTGGTAGAGCTATTAGCCCCTTACGCAATCACTTAAACAGCCAGCAACACCTGTTTTACTCGTACGGGTATGGGCCCCGCAGGACCCCAAGGATGGTACAACACAACTGGAGCCTTGATGTTCAAAGACTTGACGGTTCTGACTCTCCTGCCATATTCGCATCCTGTACGGTGTGTCAGCTGCATCGCAAAGGACTGCAGGGTGACATCCGGAACGGGCTAAGCACTACGATTGCATAGGGTGTTGCATGCGTGGACACAGAACAGGTTGCAGCGCTTACGTCTGCGCCTGTGCACCGCCTTCAAGGATGCCATGCATTAGACCTCCATGCTATCACTAGTTGTTCGCAATGCATACTCTCAAAAGAACCCCCAAAAAGGGACGAGCACGGGACGTCACACTTCACTGGTGCACATACGGTAGGCAGGAAAAGGGGCCCCTCGCCAAGGCGTTGCCAGGGACACAGCCCTTTTCCGCGCGGCGTTGCACATGGCACATGTCATCAAGTAAGGATCGCACCGCTCCCAAGGGGACTCGTAATGTCGGAAATCAACCACTTTTGTGACCAAGCAGCGAACCAGCGGCGCACATTGTTCCATGGCATTTCAAGGGAATAGGGCCCGACACGTCGACACAGCTTTTCATAATAGCTCTGCCGCCGTTAAAAAGGTCAGCGCACAGGTAAGTAGGCGACAGCAGATGCCGTCCCGGCAAGGTCCCCCAGTGGTTTCGCCAATAAGAGACCGTGAATGCTGGTAAGCCACAGGTTAGTGCTGCACCGTGCCAGGTGAGTCATTCGTCGATGGGCAGGTTTGCTGCCGCTCATTGTACAGGTAACAGGTAAAAGAAATGTCACCGTATGTCGTAAGAGAACCGCATACACATCACAGCACCTACACAAAAGCGGGACTACAATGCCATGCATTACCTTTAGTTCTGCTCAGAATCAATCTGGTTCCTTCTTCGACCATAATAAAGCCCATCAAGCTCGGAGATCGGGATTCAAGCGGCTTTCTTCGCGGCATATGTCCATGCCAACCCACTACTTCCACAGCTCCAGAACCACCAGCTGCCTTGCATCGAGTCCAGTCCTGCCACCAGCAGGACCGCACGGGCGCCACACACGCCATCCACCCACTACACCGAGGAAAGCTGCTGTGCAAAGCTCTTGAGCCATGCGCTGTGCTGCTGCAACAACGACCGGGCCAGGTCGACATTGCTGCCCGCCGCACCCCCATTCCCCGCTGCCGATGCACTCCCTGCACTCGCAAGCTGGGCCGCATGGGGCAGAGCACCCCGGCCTGGGGAGACGGAGGCGCGGTTGGAGACGGAGGACCGGGCGGTCGCCGCCGCGGCGGGCCCCACGTTGGCTCCAAGACCCGCGACTGCGGAGGTCGCCTTGGCGGTGAGCGCCGAGAGCTGCTCCCGCATGCGGTGGAGCTGCGAGGCAAAGGAGGGTTGGGGAGGGGTTGTCAGGCCAGGTGAAGGAAAAGGAAGTCCACATTCCACGCAGCGCAAAATATCTCCTATACATCCTACCACCGGCAGCAACCCCCTTCGGGTCGTCACGCCAACAGCACTTCACCACAGCCGAGGCCACGGTCTCTCGGGCCTTAAAGGTATTTCGTTACATTCCCCTGGTTTGAAGCTACCATATCCCCTGCGATCTCCATGCAGCCCCCCTAACCGTGCAACCCATGGCAAAGCCTGCCTGTCATATGAGTAGCCCGTTCCTTCCTCTTTACCCGCCCCCCTACCTGCTTGCTGTCTTCGTTGAGCCGGTGCACCTGCTCCTCCAGCCCCACCTTGGCGCTCTGCAGCACCGCCAGCCGCTCCTCGCTGCCTGGGCCGCCGGCGGAGGACATGACGGCCTTCAGGTCCTCCTGCGAGCAGGTGAAGACGGGGGCAGCAGGAAGGAGCAGCGTGGGTGCATGGCAGCAGCCAGATGTACTGCAGCATGTGGGCCGTACGCGGCAGTGGGGCAGCAGTGGAGCTGCGGCGGAGCGTACCTTCCAGTCTGCCCTCGCGGCTTGTAGGATTGAGGAGCGCTCCTTGAGGTATGCTTTCTGCAGCTTCAGGTACACCCAGGCCTGCGGGCGTGACCGGCCACAGGGGGAGTGAAGAGGGAGCAAAGAGGGAAGGAAGCATTGGGATCATGACAGTAACGAGGAGCGGTAACGTGCCCAGCAGACCGATGCCACCAAATGGGAAGCTGCAAGCTGTGGCATGAGCAATGAAGTCCGGCTATGCTACAAAGACAGGTTGCAGCACGCGTAGCCCCAGCTAAAGCGTAGCACTTGGCCTGGAGGTCGAAGCTGTATCGTCCTGTGCAGACTACCGGTACAGTGATGCGGAATCCCGAGATGCGGAACCCCGCCCAAACTTCTAGCACGTGCGGCAACACCCGCCTCACCCGTGACAGGACTGGGTCCTCCGCAGCCGCCTGGGGCAAGGCAGACGTCGACCAATCCAATGCCTGTTGTTGCTGTGACTGCTGCTGCTGCTGCTGCTGCTGAGGTTGCTGGGGTTGCTGCTGCTGCTGCTGAACTGCCGCAGTCAGCTGCTGCAGCTGCTGGCCGAAAGCCGCCAAGCGAAGCTGCTGCGGTGAGGCGTTGGAGGTGGCGGTAGGCAGGTGCTGCTGCTGCTGCTTTGCTTGAGCCGCAACTGTGTTGGAAAGGAGGGGGAGTTGGAGTCACAGTTGAATTCGGAGGGTAAGGAAGAACACTGTTCCTAAGTGCCAGAAGGCTCGCAAGCGGCGGTTAGTAAATAACGTGGAAAAGCAAAACGACCAACACCCACAGGATCCCCACTTACGAGGCATGAGCAGCTGCAGGCTGCGATGCAGGTTCTCCGCCAAGCTAACCAGGTCCGGGATGTTCTGAGCGCCGTTCTGAGCACCATGCGCCGCCATAGCAGCCGCGGCGTACTGCGCAGCAGCGCTCTCCGCCTGCGGCGCCGCCGCCATGCCGTACAACAGCGCCGCTTGTGGAGACATGCCGTACGGTTGCGACTGACTCACGCTGACAGCCGTACTTAACGGCAGTGGCGGTACGACAACCCCACCGCCACCGCCAGGCAAGGCAAGCATCCCCTGTTGTTGGCCCTGCTGCAACTGGTGCTGCAAGGACGATGACGTCAGCTGAGGATCGGGCGGCAGGACAAGCGGCGCAGGCGCGTTTGAAGCATGGTGGCCCGGCGGAGGCGGCATCTGTACGGCATACTGTGCGGAGGATGACAGGTACGCCGACGGCAGTGACTGTGCGTTGGGCTGGTGTAGCGAGGTGGGCAGTCTGGGGCTGAGGGTGGGCACGGGTCCGGCCCAGACCGAGGTAGACGCGTGCATGTCGTCGCCGCCGAGGGTGGTGGTGGAGGCGTTGACGGGGTTGCCGGCGCGGGAGGCGGCGGTGGTGCCGGCGTTCGGGTCGTACGGCATGCCAGGGGTGCCCTGCTGCGAGGCAGTCAGCAGCTGCGGGGGCGATTGCTGCTGCAGGCGGGCGCGGTACAGCTCGCGCTCGGCCGCAACCTGCAAGGGGGGGGCGCGGGAGGCGAAGAGCAACAGCATGCTGGTGGTGATAATGGGAGGGATTAGGTGAGCTGAACAGGGGAGGGAAGGTCCCACAGGAGAGCACAGGAGGGTTCCACATATACGGCACCGCAGCAGCCCTCCTGACCCTGCCTCTGCTGGCCCCCCGCCCCACCTGCGCCTCCACATCCGCCCGCACAGCCGCCATGCGCGACGCCAGCAGCGTGCGGCGCTCACCCTCCACCGCCTCCTCCACCGCGCGCTGCATCTGGCTGCGCTTCAGCTCCAGCAGGTCCTTACCTGCGGGAGCACACAGCATCGCGGAACAGCAAGAAGCGGCCGTGAGCGCGCGTGCGAGCACACCGGCACATGCCAACATGTGCAGTAAACCCCGAGTAGGGTCCCAAAAGCCAGGCAAACACACATGCCCCCGGACACCCCCTCCCCTGACCCACTCTGGTCGGCCACCGCCGTGTAGAGCGAGTCGGTGTCCGCGAGCTCCTTCTGCCGCCGCAGCAGCTGCGCCGCCACCCCCTCCAGCGCGCCGCTGCGATCCGCCAGCTCCCCCCGCACCGCCCGCAGCTCCGCCTGGCACGCCGCCAGCTGGGAGCGCGCGTCCTCCAGCTCGCCGTTGCGGGCCGCCACCTCAGCCTCCAGCTGGGCGCGTTGGGCCTGGGCGAGGATTGAGGGGGAGGACACGGAGGGCACGGAGATGGGTGATTTGGGTGGGGGATAAAGCAGCGGTGGGAGCCGTGCAAGGGCTGCAAACAGCCGTAGCTCGTCGACAAGTTGACAAGGTGCGCTGGTGTGGGAACCGGCTGTGGGAATGTGAAACCCGAGGAAACCCATGTACCCTTGACTCCGTCTAGGTTTGTGGAGAACCGGTTGCATGCCCTGGCAGCATGGTCATGCCCCTCGCAAACGTACCCTGAGTGCGCCGCACTGCCCCTCAGTGCGAGAGAGCTCCGCAGTGGCAGTGGCCAGCTGCGTGCGGGAGGCGTCCAGGGCGCCCCGCGCAGCCTGCGGTTTCGTACGCGGAACGACACACTGAACTAGCGACAATAAAGTATAAGAACTTATTAAAGGCTGGGTGAACGTATTAAGGTGAAATGGATTACATGTCAGCATGCCTTTTTTTGCCTGCACCACCAGAAGCTGCAGCAGCAGAGTGCGGCGGCGGTGCTTACCTCGAGCTGTTTCTGCAGGCCCTCAAATTCCAGAGTGGCTGCGCTTTTGAGGTCCTCCACAACTTTAATTTCCTGATTGAAGAACCAACAGGAGCATGCGGAAAGAGGCGAGGTCAGAGAAAACCCGAGAGGGTAAAAGGCCGCTGCACAGCTCGGCAAGACTGGCGTAGCGTAGGTTCCAACACAAACCAGGCGGACATGCAAAGTAAGTAAATGGAGCCGTATTGCTAATATGATACCGGCAGGACGAGCACAGGTGGGAGGAAAATACCGGTATGCACCAAGCCAGTATGTAATGGGTGTTTGTATGTGTGCGCACTTGCGCAGGTCCATGAAGAACCCCACTTGCCCTCTGACCTCAGCAGGACAGGGGGCGAGCTGTGCAGGGGGCAAGCTCTTCGTGTGGGGTCCTACCTTCGCCTGCAGTGCGGTGCGGGTGGTTGACAGCTCCACCGTCACCTCCTGCGGAACAGCCACCCAGGGCAACGTCACAGTGCGTTGGGTTGGGTGGTAAAGAGGAGGAAGAAACGCACGGTCTGTGCACCAGGTTGGGTGCGGCAGGGTATGCGGCCAAACAGCCGGTGTCCACCGCGTCATACAATGCGGACGGGACATGTAGGCACGAAGTGAAAAGGAAAAGTAAGGGGTACTATAGCGGCACTAAGCTGCAACATCCTCAGCTCTTCGTCGTTCACATGTGCTCGGCTTGCAGCATTGATTGTATGCACGGTACCCCCCGTGCCTTGTGCCATGTCCCTCTTTACATCAGCCGCTCCTCTCCTCCCCTTGGAATCTCCAACCTCTGCAGATTCCCCCGCTTACCGTCAGCTCTGCCTGCCGCGCCGCCAGCTGCCTGCTCACCGCCGCCAGCTCCTCCTCCCGCACGCGCAGGTCCGACGTGACGCGGGCAAGACTGGCCTGCGAGGCGGACACCTGCGCGGCCAGCTGCTCCGACTGCTCGCGCAGGGACTGTGCGGGTGGGGGTGGGTGACAGGTGGGGGTTGCGAACAGGGTGGTGGTTAGGGATGAGGGGGAGGGATAGGAGGAGGAGGGAGATCATCTGGTGGGCCAGTTTGGAAACAAACGGATACGAGACTAGTACCGCAGTACCGCCAGCAGCAGCGGTAGCAGCAGCCAGGGAAGACACGAGCACCCCGCCTACCCGCACGCGGCTCTGCTGCTCGTGATACTCCTCATCAGCAGCCTTGCGGCGCGCCTCAGCGGCCTTCAACTGTGGGGGAGGGGGGGAGATGATGGGGGCGAAGGCATGATTGATACAGCATGCCACACTGTAGCCCAAAGTGATGTGCCCTACTTGTCCGACCGGAGCTTCCCGGCGGTGCCCCATCCGCCACACGATACCAACATCCCCACCCGCACCGGACCCCACGCCTCACAAACTCCGCCACCGCCCTTTGCACACCCTTATCACCCCTCACACGCCTCCTAACCCCAGTTGTTCCCCACCCGCACCTGCTCCTGCGCGGCCTCCAGCTGCGCGCTCTTCTCCCTCAGCTCCGCCGCTTTGCCCGCCGCGTTACCCACCAGCGCCTCGAACTCGCCGCTCTTGGCCAGCAGCGCGGCGCTCACTTCTGACAGTTCCGCACGCTTGCCGCGCAGCTCCGTCTCCGCAGCCGTGAGCGCCGCGGAGTGGGCGTAGGAGGACTGTGTGAAGTTGAGCGGAAAACAATAGCAAGCACACCGGGGTTTGGACATGGACATGTTGGGATGTGAGGTGTGAGGTAAACGGCGGCGGCGGCGCAGGGGGGAGATGTGGCATGTCAGTGGCGGTGATGGTGGTGATTTGGGTCAGAGGAAACATGCCACGGCGTTGCGGTGGAAACCTTTTGAGACATGCACGAGAAGAGCTGGAGAAGGATATGGGTACAAGGGGTAACAACTGATGTGATTATGCTGGGCATGCAGCAAACTGGTCGTATATCAAAAGTGTATGGAGTATTTACGGGATGCGCAACGCCCATGTCCTCATCAGGCCCTTCCCCGTTCCACGTCCACTGTCGCACTTCCTGCCGCAACCAACTGCATGCACCACCCACCAGTTCCCGCTCGTTGTCGTGAATGGTGTGCTTCTGCTCCCGCACGCGGCTCTCCAGCTCCGCTAGCTCAGCAGCCTTGGACGCGATCTGGGTCGGCAAGCATGACAGCGACGTCAAGAGGGACACAGCTTCGTGTAAAGAACGCGATAACGACACTCAGGGAAGGATCCCAGTAATTCCCCATGAACCAAATGTAAGGGCTGCATAGGACGGTGTCGCTCACGGGCGCACAGTGTACCCGGCCGGCCGGTGCCACAGGTTGTACCCAAGCCGTTTGATAAAGCCGTGATACCGGCGGCAGCAGTTACGGGGCGTCACAGGCACACAGAACACGCACCTCTGCCTCCAGCTTGCGCATTTCTAGGGTCTTCTCCGTCATTTGCTCCTGAAGGGATGAGGTTGGTCGCGGCATTGTGAGGGCACTAATGATGAGGAATGGTCAAAATGACGGTGGGTGAGAGCAGTAGCGATACCACCTATACACCCGCATTGACCCTGAAACGTTGACACGTTCCCGGCCTCCTAGCCCGCAACCTTCATACCGCCCGCCCTCTAACCTGCAGTTTCGCCAGGCTCTCCCCGCGCAACCGCTCTCGCTCCGATGCCAGCTCGGCATCCACCTGCGTCGTACCGGGGGACAAGGGAAGCGCATGCCGTACATCAATGAACAGTGTGCGCCCGGAAACAGATGTCTTCCATTAGATTTGCTACAAAATGGCCGCGAGCCTCGGGTGTGGGTATGTGCTTGACAGGAAAAGCAGGGCCGGGTGGTACCGGCGTTAAACCGGCAAGGCGCGGCATGTTGCGGGATACGGCTCAACAGCCCAACGCGCAGGGTCTCTCGCACCCATTACACCGTCGCCATCCCTCCGTTCTCCACTACGAAGCAAGGGCATCTGTCCCGCGAACATAATTGCGACAACCGGTATGTTCTTGGCACGGCAGCACCCTATAGCAGGCCCTACAATTGACATAGCAGCAGGCCCCACAAACGAGGCCTGCGGAACAGGTTGCCCCGCCCCCACCTGTTTCTGCAGCTGCTGCTTGGCATCTTCGTACTGCCTGCTCAGCGCCTCCTGCAGCTGAGCCAGCCGCTCCTCCGCACGCCGCCGAATGTCCGCCTCGCTACTCGCAGTGCGCCGCACCACCTCCTGCTCCGACTCCTCCTCGGAAAGCGCGGCCGCAGCAGCCATCGCGGCGGCACCGGAACCCGAAGCACCAGCACCCGCAGCAGTTTCAACAGTGCCATTGCGGCGTGTGTCAGGCTGTTGCGGCTGTTCCCTGCCGTAGGGGGCCGACAAAGGGCTGCCTCCGTACGCTGACGCACCCGCGGACCCGCTCCCGTACAGCTGCTGTTGCGGGTGCTGTGACAGCGGCTTTTGCTGCTCCTCTTCCTGCCGTTTCGACGCAGCTGTGCCTGTACTCGTCGTCCGGCCTGCACCAGCCGCACGGGTGGTGGCTGGTGATGACGGTGCTGCTGCCGCTGCCGCCGCCGCTGTTGCCGTCTGCTCATGCTGCGTTGATGGGTGAGGATCCTCATTGTCATGGTCAGACGGGTACCTCCGATGATGGGTAGGTGTGAGTTTGGCATTGTCCGATCCGCCGGACGCGCCAACGGAGCTCGACGCACCCGCCGCTGCTGCAGCACCGGTGGCGACGGGAGCAATGAGCTTAGCGGATGCCACGTGACCCAGATCGTCCTTGCCGCTCACACCGTCAAATCCCGCAATCTCCTCCTGCACTCCCTCCTCAATCTCGCACCCATCCTCGATGTCATCATCATCAATGTCAAAGTCCGCAAACTCATCATCGTACTTCTTGCTGCGGCGCAAAGAGGACAAGCCGCCGCTGGCGGCCGTATTGTTGCCACCGCCACTAGCAGCCCCTGCAGCTGCCTTACCACCGAGGCCGGGGCCGGTCGCTGCAGCGCCAAGGGGCTGATCGCCCCAAGCGCCTCTAAGCCCGCTACCGCCAACGGCGCTGCCGGCAGAGCTTGCTCGGCTGCCCCCCAATGCGGCGGTAGTCGTCGCCAAGGGTGCTGGCACCAGGCCGCTGCCGAGGCCCCCGGGGCCTGCCGCCGCTCCTGCTGGGCGGGCCAGACCGGAACCGGACGTCGGCGACAAGCCACCTTCACTGTTGCTGCCGGCGGAGCTGCCGCGCGCGCTCAGAGGCTCCAGTCGAGAGGGGAGCGGCTCCAGCTGCACGCCTGCGGCGCTGCCACGCAGGTTGCCACCCGTGCCGAGGCCCAAGCCGCTGCCACCTAGTCCACCGCCGCCTCCCAGGGGTTGCAGCCGCTGCGGCTTTGGACCCTGCTGTTGCTGGGGCTGCTGCTGTTGTTGGGGTTGCGGCTTTGGTTGCCCTTGTTGTTGAGGCTTTTTCTCCAGAGACGCACCAGCAAGAGGAAGATTGCAGCCGTCCGGCAGATCAAGGTCGTCCATGGCGGCAGTGAGGGAGCTGTGATGGGGCAGGGGACAAAAAAGGGTTGGAGGGACAGGAATGGGGTTTGCGGCTTCAGTCGCACGATAGAGTCAGGCGGGTGGACTACAAAGCACAGACCAATCTCGAGGCAATGGCAACCCCACCCCAAACAACAACCCACCTGACGCTCGATGAGAAACTCTGCAGCGACGATTGCTCCATATCGCCGCACTCCTCACGCCTCTGTGACTGCTGCTGGGGCTGCTTGTTCAGCGTCGCGCCGGCCTCTCTGCTCTCTCCTCGCTCCGTGGCGTCTCCTGGTCCCATATCCCATCCCGACCGCTGGGCTACTGCGCCGCCGCCGCCACCGGGACTGCTCCCACCTGCCGCTCCAGATCCCGCAGACCTGGCAGGCTTAGCAGCCTCGAGAGCGCCGCTGCTGCTGCTGCTCGTGCTGCCACTATCAAGATGGGCTCCTACTTCGAAATCGAATTCATCCTGCGACGCAAGGTTAGTTCCATTGCAAAGGGTTGACATGAAGGAAAGCAGTCACGAGATGCGCTGGCAGTGTTGTAGGCGTTTTCGGGCAACGAACAACGGCACCGCTGCGCCAGGACGATGTTCTTTTGTGTGCGCGAGTATCCGTGCTGGTGCATGGGGCGTAACCCAAAAGGAGCAGAAGGGAAAGCATAAACGTTTCGGACTCAGCACAACAGTCGGAAGGGGAAGGCGTCATCGCAATGGAAAAGGATGAAAGATGAGACAGACGAAGTCGCTGGTGTTGATGGAAGAGGGAAGAAGGGGAAACACGGGTGGGCATCGGTAGAACCGTACCCAAGGGGGTACAGCACACTCGCCTGCTCCTCGAAGGTCACCGACTCCCGAATGAAGTCCTGCGGGAAGCAGCGGGGGAACACAACAGGGGCAACAGGCGCTCATTCAAAGGAACGATGGACGTTACGGCGAGGATGACATGCCGCATGTCGCCTGGGGTGTACGTGTGCAGCTATGACTGCCGTCAGTACAACACCACTGCAAGGCGCAACGAGAAGTTGTGGAATGCCGGCCCAACTGAACGCCATTCCTACCGCCATTCCAATTCAGCCTGCACTCACCGACGCCTTGGAACTGCTGAGACCCAGGGGACTGGGCACCTTTGTCTCCGCACCCGTGCGCTTGAGGATGCCCCGCTGTTCAGGAGTATGGGAGGGCTGCTTGGCTTTCGTCGCTTGCAGCTTCGCCTTCTCCTCCTGGTACACCTTCCTGAAGTGGGATGGCATATGGCGACATGAGGTGGGCGCAATGGGGTGCAGGCAACGGCTTTGGAGTAGGGGGGGACAGCGTGGGGGCAAGTAGGTTGGGGAGGGGAATTCGAAGGGGCCTGGGAGTATGGAGGTTGGTTCCATGAGGGCGGTAAGGAAAGAGTGGTCAGGCCTTAACGCTCAGGGACTTACCGGAAATGTTCATCGCATGGATGGTCCCATATGCTTTCGCCGGAATTGAAGTTGAAGTAGTAAATATCACCCGTGGGAGTTTTGCAGGGTTTCCAGCCATCCGGTAGAGGCGACTTCAAGCCCTCACGCGCAATCCAGAACAACTCCTACATGAGAAAGGATATGCGTAGGTTAATACTGTGCACTGAAGCCTCGCTTAGATTTGCGTTGCTTGCGAACATCAGCATCTCCGTCTTATCTGCACCTGGCAACTTTGTCTCACCTTTTCCGTTTCTGTATCAATGCCAAGCCACTGTGCATACTCCAAGATTTCTGCATGTGTCACGAAAAGGCTTCAATGTTATCGATGCTATTTAGGTGAACCAAGCGCCCAGAGAAAGGCCCATAAGCTTGCTGACCTTGCTCGTTTGGTTCGTAGTTCTCATCTATCTCCTCCTCTAAGACGACCTGGCCATCGGGCATAACCTCTCCAGCCATCCTTCCTTGCCGGAAGCACCAAAGGACTGAGTTACGTCGGTGAAGACATAGCGCTTCGTCGCTATTATGCTATTGAAATCATCTAGCTATTTGGGTTATTCTTCGTCGCTGCGCTTCGGGGTCAAACATTGACCAGATGGACTCCCATGCAGTCATGACCGTCATGCTTGGATTCTGCTGGTATGCTGCGCAGTGAAATAATCGTAAAGATGGACTGATAAGTGTTGTATTTACTTATTCGCTTGTTACAGTGTTAAGGAATTCACCGTGCTGGATAAGCTCGCGCCCCGCCGTGTCCACACGCAGGCGGCCTACCAACCAACACGAACGGGGCGCAAGACATATGCATGTCGTTCTTTCCTGCTAAGGAACTTATTTTATGTCTCTAATGGTCAGGCGTCAACCACTGCGCCAAATCAAAACGCCTTGCTGACCCATGGATGCGCAAGCCAGTAACCTTTCAAGAGCCCATCGCAGGCTAGATTGGACGTAGCTTGGCGTAAAAGCAAGTCGTCGTAGGCCCGTGTTGCTGCACATACCGTCATACCCCCTCATATACCGTACATGAGGCAGCATATGGCTTGCACTTGACAACACGCCGCCCTCCTAAGCACCCGAAGCAACGCGGGCCAGGTGACGAATGCCAATCCATGGAAAGAATGTCCAAAAAGATTCGCCTTGAGCCCCCGGTCAACTTATGCGGCCCTCGGAGAAGCAAACCTAGAGTGTGACCCATGGGCCATTCACAGCTGCAATTGCGGGGCCATTCCTCCGGTGGGGTCCGCCGCACTAGGGGCAACCAGGGGTGAGCAATAGGTGCATGTGGTGGATGCACATACGGCTACCTGCTTCACCTGGAAGCGACTAGGCAGCATCACGGCAGCACAGATGTGTACATTGCATGTGGGATGCATGCCAAGGCCTACACAAACCCTGTACGGGGAGCACGATGAGCACAACACCTTCTGCTTCAATCCTCTCCAACTGCCCTCCGTGACATGATTGAAGACATAAAGAGCCATCCGTTATCCACTGCATGCACACGAAGCTCATCAACTATTGGCCCGCACTTCTGCTGAGCTGGAGTACCGGAAGTAGTGCTTACCGGTACCTCCCAGCCAACCAGGACTGCCTACCCCAGGCATCCTTGCAGCCTTTTCCTTGCCAGTCAGGGCACCTCAGCAGGTCGCCTCGCCACAACCAACCCCAGCACCCCCCCCCTCCGCACACATGCATACCCCCTATGGGGACTTCATCTCCTGGCAACCATAGTACGTTCCGACTCGCGGCCAGTTTTCTTGACATACCCCCACCGCTGCCGTGGCACGTCCCGGGTCGCTCACTTCTCCACGGGCAGGCCCTGGGCTAGCCACAGGTCGAAGCCGCCAGTCACGTTGGTGAGGGAGGTGTAGCCCGCCTGCGTGCGTGGGTGCGTGCGGCGGGGGGGGAGCATGGGGTGGCATGCCAGGAGGAGGGAGAGGCAACCTGCGAGGCGGAGAGAGCAATGTCCCTGCTACAGTACTACTGCTCTTACCCCAACTACCGGTAGGTGCCGCCGTCCCTGGGTCCCCGCGAACCCACCCCTACCTAACAGGGCTTGTCAGCAATTTGTGCCATTATCACACCACACATTGGAATTTCTTTTTTTTACCCCTACCTACCGTACCGGTCAAGCGCACCCCCCGCCCACCCTGTCCCCCCACCTGCGACAGCGCGTCAATGGCCATCATCGACCTCCGACCCGACTTGCAGCCCTGGAGTGGTGGAGGGAGGGAGGCGCGGGGGAGGGGGTGCACGGGGACGCGTTACGAAGGGGGGGAACAGGGGTCCGCGGGTTCGGGGCCTAGTTCATGACCGCCTTTTCTGAACTGTAGCCGTGGACCCCTGCAGGACCCTTACACGACCGAGACCGCACCTCCCTTGCTAGCCGTCCACCGTCTTAAACCACACCTCCCCTCTCCCTTCCTCCTCCCTCTCCTCCCTCTCCTCCTTCTTCCTCCCTCTCCTCCTCCTTCCTCCCTCTCCTCCCTCTCCTCCCTCCTCCTCCCTCTCCTCCCCCCACCCCCCTCACCACCAGCAGCGCCGCCTGCTTGTCCGGCAGCTGCGCCGCCACCCCCGCCAGGAAGCCGGGGTTGGGCTGCATGCCGGGGGGGAACACCACGGGCACGTTGAGCGCGGACGGCGCGTGGCCGGCGGAGAACTCTTCAACCGTGCTGCCCGGGAGGGAGGGGGCGACAGAGAGGATCCAAATGAAGTGGTGGGGGGGTGGGGAGGAGGGGGAGGTTAGCGCGCTAACAGAGAGCGTGTGGGGGTAAGGAGGAAGCTAGTAACCACTAGGAGAGGTGAGTGCGAACAGGGACACCTGCAGAGCGGTTAGGGTGTCATTAGCAAGCTCCTGACAGTGTGGCTTACCGTACGTCCAGGTACTTTATGCCCTCCTCCTTCATAAGTTGGTAGGCCTCCGCAGGCGTAGCATCCTTAGGCTGCATCGCAGCACACGATACGTGCAAGCGGCGAACCGCGCGGTAGCGCCTGCATGTTTCACAAATTGCTTCAGTAGATTCCTCAATAAGTTGCGGAATGAAGAAACGCAATTTGCCCACCCCGTCGATAGTAGGGCACGTTGAGCGCGAGGAGCTAGGCTCAGCATTTCGCTATTGTTTATTAAAGAAATACTTTGCTGTGAATGCCTGTGCTGCAGACACTCTTTCAGGGGCGTTGGCGAGGCGAAGTCGCTCCAACTTGCAATGGTTGTGGACGAGCATCTCGTGAACCATACACGCAATACCAAAGTACGCACTCAGTCCTGCACAACCATACAACATATATCACTAGATCAGCCATACTAAAGCTATAACATTGCAATTCTGTGTCCCTGTGCAACACCCTACCTTACACCATAGCATCGTCAGCCTACCACAGCCTTCTCTCTGCAGCACTCCTACCCTTCAAACCGATAGGAATCAAGCCCTTTTCAAGAGCGACTTCACAACTATAGGTAGTGCCTAAGTCGTGCGTGTCCTCTAAGCTTGCCGTCAAGATGGCGCTGCAGCCATGGACGCTACGCCATACATATAGACCCCGCGGTCGCGTTGTAGCTTCCTGCTCTGCAAGCAATCGCTTCAAGCTGCGAGCTGTTGGAGGTTGGTCGCGTTCGTTGGGGTTAAATGCCATTTTCTCGCAGCCGTATCCACCAATGTCACTTTACATGTACTGGAGCGAACATCTCTCAACTTACACCGCACCCTTATCACCTGGCATTGCCTGGTTAACACCGTTGTTCCCATACACACCTATCCCCCTCCCAAATTGCCCTTCCACCCACGCGCCCACCCAAGCAGGTGTTGCTGCCGTACCTGCCGTACCCGCACTGCTGCACACCCATTTCCCCAGCCGCAACCCCAGCCGCGACAGTGCCGGTGGCGGTGTCGCCTCAATCCGCCGGAGGGGCCTGCCTCTATGTCGCGCGGAGCAGCAGCAGCAGCAGGGGCAGGGACAGCAGCAACTGGGAGACAAGGAGGATGTTGGGGAGCAGGAGGAGATGTCGAACAAGGCGCATCCAACTAGCGATGGCAATGGGGTGGGCACCGACACCGCTGCTACAATCACCACCACCGCCACCACCGCCACCATCACCCCCGCTGCCGCCGCCTCCTCCTTCCCTCCCGAGCTGCTGGAGGGAGAGGAGCTGCCGTACAGGGAGCCCGACAGTACGGCAAAGTTCTGGACGAGCTTCAAGCTGGCGTTTGCGCTGCCGTGGCGGCGGTTCAAGAAGAACTCCGTGCTGTCATTCAAGGTATGTGGTAAAGAATAATGTGTACGGCAAGCAAATTCCTCTGATGTGCTTTTTGTGTTGTTTGTGTTTTGCTTTTGCCGTTTTAAAGTGGCGTTGCGTTGGTGGTTGTGGTGGTATTGATGGTCCCCGGAGAGCCCTCTGCCAAGTTGCCTCGAACCTGTCGCGCCCATACGCCGGCTTGCTTGCACACCTAGCGCCACTGGGGTCCACACGTGTACATACATGGGGTCCCGGTCATACGTAAATATCTGGATATGATCCCCCTGCGCCTCCCTTGCTGGTACACCCCTTGCCTGCATGCTACCGGTAGCTCCCCCTCTGTAACCCATCACCCCCGCCCCCCTTGCTTCAGTCCCTGCCCCCAACGCCCTGCCATCCTTACCCTGCACTGCAGCTGGAGGGGGAGGTCAGCGACCAGCAGCGCTCCTTCTTCGACCCGGGGCTGTCCATGCCGGCACTGTGTACGGCAATGCGCAAGGCGGCTCTGGATCCACGGATCCAGGGGCTGGCGATTGAGATTGGGCCGCTGGGGGTTGGGTGGGGCAAGGTGCAGGAGATCAAGAGGTGGGGGCAGGCAGGCAGGCGGGCAGGCAGGCGGATGGGTTGTAGACTGGGTTGGTGCTGGGTGTCGGGAATGCATGTTACATGTACGCTCCCATCCACCCAACTGCCCGCGCACATGTGGCATCCCCTGCCCGCCCCCTCCCCGTCGAAGCCCTTCCCCCTTTCCCATGGTTTCCTGTGGTATGATATGGTCCTTGCCCCCCTCCCACCCACCCCACCCACCCAACACGCAGGCACATCGAGCACTTCCGGTGTTCCGGCAAGTACGTGGTAGCCTGGATGAAGTCGGGTGGCGAGAAGGAGTACTACCTGGCTTGTGCGTGCAGCGAGGTATACGCGCCGCCCTGTGCCGCCGTCAGCCTGAGGGGCTTCGTGACGGGAGGTGGGTGGGGTCAAAGACCATACCATACCATAGGGGGAAAGGGGGGTCAAAGACCATACCAAACCAGAGGATAGGGAGGGTGGTAAAGGGGAAACAACGAACTGACTGAGGGATAAGGCGTCAACATGGGGGGTGGGGGGTGGGGGGTTTCGGGTGCGTGTGGGGGTGAGGGGTGGGGTTACTGTAACGAGGTGTACCCGCAGCGAGGCAAATATGGGTGCCGTGACACCGGGTATGCAGGTAGGGTTACATCGATAGGGACGTAGCCAACATAGGGTCGTATGTTGGGTATGTGGGATACGGAGCGATGATACCCATACCCTCCCTGCCCCCCCTGCCCCCCCTGGCCCCCCTTCCTCCAGGTTCCTTCCTGCGCGGCGTGCTGGACAAGGCGGGTGTTGAGCCGCAGGTGGAGCGCATTGGCCGCTACAAGAGCGCGGGGGACCAGCTGCTGCGGCGGGACATGGCGCCGGAGCAGCGGGAGCAGCTGGGGGCCATACAGGTGCGTGGGGCGGGGGGTGGGTCAATTTTTGGACCAATTAAACCCAAAGAAAAACCAAAAAAGAAAAAAGCAGGCAGGGGGAGGTGGGGGAGGGGTTTGTGGGGAGAGAGGTGCTAGGAGGGTAAAGAGGAAATCACCACCTAACCCCTCCGCTGCCCCCCCCCAACCCCCTCCAGGCTGATGTGGTGGAGGAGTGGCTGCGACACGTGGCGGCAGCCCGGGGCAAGACACGGGAGGTGGGTGGCGGGGTGGGGTGGGACATGGGAGGTGGGTGGGGGGTGGGGCTGCATGCGGCATGATGTGAGGCCAGCGCTAGCGTGCCGCATGCATGCATTGCATGCATGCAGACACCCCCTCCGTGACAACGCGACGATGCAAGCAGCCGGCTTGCAACCAACCAACAAACCCTTTGCACGCCCCCCGCAGGAGGTCGTTGCGTTCGTCGAGGAGGGCGTGTACGACATGGCTCGGTTCAAGGAGGGCGGTTGGGTAACCGATTTGTGGTACGAGGACCAACTGATTGAGGAGCTCAAGATGCGGACCACGGGTGGGCGGTTAGAGGTGGTTGGAGGTGGTTGGATACGGTTAACGAAACCGGGCTCATAGCAACACCCCCTCTGCTTCATCATCACGTATTACCACTCTCCATTACCGCTCCCCGCTCCTCCAGGATTCCTGCCTGTACGGAATATATAAAATACATACCCACCTCCTGCTACCCCCCGCCCCTCCGTTGTTATCTTAAACCCCCCCGCCTTGTCGTACAGCTCGTCAGTTGCTTCGTCGATGTCTCATTATATATACTTTTACCCCGCCCTGCTGCTGTGTATGCCCCCAGGCCTGCGCCCCCGGGATGGTGAGAGCGAGGGCGAGGTGGCGGCGCGCGAGAAGGAGCTGTCCAAACCGCTGCGGCGGGTGGGACTGCGGAAGTACGGCAGCGTGGATCCGGGGGCGTTCGGGCTGGGCGGGGGCGGCGGGGGCTGGGGGCGGGGAGGTGGCAAGAAGATTGCCGTACTGCGGACCTCAGGAGCCATCCTGGGTGAGTGGGGGAGGGGGGAGGGGTTGGAGGGGAGGTGAAGGGGGGCGAGAAGGGGGTGTAAGAGGGGGTGCGAGAGGGGCCCTGGCACCCTACCTACCTTCGGTAACGCACGCACCTGTCACCCACCCCACCAGTCGGGACATTGGTTGCTTCATTCTTAACCCCCATCCACCGCACCCCACCCCCCCTTCTCCCCCTTCCTCCCTCCCCCCAGGCAAGTCCTCGGGTGCGGGCGGCTCCAACATCACCCCCGACTCCGTCATTCCCAAGCTGCGAGCGCTGGCCAGGTGGGCGGCTGGCGAGCAGTGGGGGGGTGGTGGGGACACGTCTCCACCCCTCCCCCTGCCCCCTGCTCCTCCCCTGCCTTCCGCATCTATCTTTCTGCCCATAAATCCTGACCTTCTCAATCCTAAACCCTGCAGCCCGCAACCCCTCCCGCCGGTGTTCTATGGTCACGTCCCTCCCCTTACCTCCTTACCTCCTTACCTCCTTACCTCTCCCCCCCCTCCCTCAGAGGGATGAGTCGGGATATGGGATTGGGATTTGTTGTTTCACTTTTATATAATTTTTTCTCCCCCAGGGACAAATCGGTTGCCGCTGTTGTCCTGCGTATCGACTCCCCGGGCGGCGACGCGCTCGCCTCCGACCTGATGTGGCGCGAGGTGGTGGCGCTGCGGGGCAGGAAGCCGGTAGTGGCCAGCATGGCGGATGTGGCGGCCAGCGGGGGGTACTACCTTGCAATGGGGGCGAGGTAGGTGCGGGTAGCGGTTGGCTTTTGCCGCTCTCGGCGGACTAGGGATGAGTAGGGTAGTAAGCTGCCGCTGCTCCCCCTCCCGCCCCCGCACCCTTTCAACCCCCCAACCCCAACCCCAACCCCCCCATACACAGTGCCATCGTGGCCGAGCCGCTCACCATCACGGGCTCCATCGGGGTGGTCACCGGCAAGTTCAACCTGGCGCAACTGTACGACAAGATCGGGTGAGGGAGGGGGGAAGGGGTATGCCGTACACACAGGGTGTGGCACGCAGGGTGTGAACACGTAGGGCGTGTAGCTGCCGGCTTCCTTGGGAACGATTTGGTTCCTCTCCGACCCCACCATGCCTCTCCTCCACCTCCCACCCCCCCTTCCCCTCCCAGCTACTCCAAGGAGCTCATCAGCTGGGGCCGGTTCGCGCAGCTGCTGGCTGACAACCGGCCCTTCACGCAGGAGGTGGGGAAGGGGAGGTGGGAGGTGGGGAAGGGGAGATGGGAGGTGGGGAGGGGGAGGTGGGAGGTGGGGAAGGGGAGGTGGGAGGTGGGGAGGGGGAGGTGGGAGGTGGGAAGGGGAGGTGGGAGGTGGTAACATGTGCACCAAGTTAACCTGCTGCCCACGTCCCCCCCCAGGAGGCGGCCCTCTTCTCCGCCGCCGCCCAGCATGCCTACACCTCCTTCCGCGACAAAGCCGCAGCCAGCAGGGGCATGCGGCAGGAGGAGATGCAGGCGGTGGCGCAGGGGCGGGTGTGGTCGGGGACGGCGGCAAAGGAGGTGAGGGGTGGGGCGGGGGTGTGAGACGGGGGTTGAAAGGGACTTACCGGTACTTGCCCCCTTCATTCCTTACTTCTTCTCTTCCTTACTTCTTCTCTTCCTTACTTGTCCCCTTCCTTACTTGTCTTCTTGCCCTCTTCCCCTCTTCCCCCCCCCCCCCAGGTGGGTCTGGTGGATGCACTGGGCGGGCTGCAGCGGGCGGTGCGGCTGGCGGCACACGCGGCGGGGCTGCCCCCAGGGGAGCAGCCGGCGCTGGTGGAGGTGGGGCGGCCGGCGGCACCCTCGCCCGCAGCACTGCTAGGTGGGGGTGGGGGGGGGGAGGTGGAGGGGGTGGGGCGGAGTGGGGCCAAAGATACGTACCAAACCATAGGAGTCCACACACATTTGGAAGCATAGGAAGCATAGCAAAGCAGTGGGCGCAGGGGCAGGGTCGGGGTTCCGGGCAGCAGGGCAACAGGAACTTGGGTTTCTCCTTCCTTCTTATCCCCGCTTCCCTCCTGCCCCCCTCCCAACAACATGCACAACAGGCGCCGGCGCCATGACACTCCTGGGGATGATGCTACCGCGCGCCGCCTCCTCCTCCCCTGCCGCTGCCGCTGCTGCTGCCGCTGCCATCTCTGCCCTGAGCGGCAGCGGAGCCCCTAGCAGCAGCAGCAGCAGCGGCAGCCTTAGCAGCAGCAGCAGCACTGCGCAGCAGCTTGCCGCCCTGGCCTCCGCCGTACTGCTTCAAGAGCCCGGGCGCTGCGCCTACCTCATGACTGACGTGGATGCTACATCCGTAGCTTGCAGCAGCAGCTGTAGCAGCAGCAGCGGTATGAGTGGTACGGCAGCAGCGGTTGGGTCGCTTATGGGTGGTGGTTTGGGTGTTGGTGGCGGTGGTGGTGCGTACGACAACGATTATGGGTTTTTGTCGGAAGGAGAGCAGCAGCAGCAGTGGGGGGAGGTTGGAGGGTTTCTGGGCGGGATTCTAGGGAATAGGTGGTGGTGGTGGTGATGTAGACAGAGGGGATAAAGAGGTTGTAACTATGGAGTGAACTAAATGAGCGACTAATGGTGATTGTCGCGGTCGTTACGGCGGTTGGCCTGGCGAGTTGCCGTACGATCTTTACTGTGAGTAAACACAGGAATGTAATGTTGTAATGGCGATACAGGCGATTTGAGGAGCGGCTGCCCCGCTTTCTTGTGGTGACTTCATACTTTTTATGACGGGGGGAGGGTTAAGGACGTAGACAAGTGGCGGTGGATGAAACTGCATGTTGGAGTACGATAGTTCCTTCTTTTGGGGTTATGACCCATGGGTCACTCAGCGTGGTTAAGAGCACATGTGTTTGTTCACAAGCGTGCCAGCAGCAGGTTGTGGGGTTGTGGTTGCCGTAATTGCAAGGATTCTCTGTGTGTCGGTACGCATCCGTACACCCATCCGTACACGCATCAGTACACAACCCGTACCTTGATGGGTGTACGGATGATCTATGGGTTTACGGATGTCGTCTCGTGTGTTTGTACACTTCCTGCGTACGTACACAATTTTAGAGAAAGAAATTTGCGGAGAACAGCATTCTCGCTCAGACCTTGACAAACCCCGCTGATGTAATCCTCCTCGCTCTTACATGGACGGGGCGGCACTCAGGCGGACGCCGCAAAGGTTAGAAAGGTGCGTGGCGCGGTAGCCTCGGTTAACCATCGTTAGAAATCACTGTACGTTTGGCTACATGTTTTGCACACGTTCTACGGCAGAACAGTACGATACATCGAGACCGCGGCAGCCCGCGAAATGCCGGCTGCGTGCCAACTTTGCAGACGGAGCTCATTATCCTGGTTGCATCTGCCCGTCGGAAGTACTCCCAACGGCAAGGAACTGCTTGCAAGACGTAATGAAGGCATGTTCCTAAACCTCCCTGTCCTTTATTTGCTGACGCCGCCCGCAGCAATTGAACATGAGGCTGTTCCATGTCTGTAGTTCACGAGTAACTCCACGGCCAAAGAGAAAATTGAGGACCTTGCTTTGTCTAAAAACTAGGTCAGCATTGCTAATCCTAACCTAGATTTCAGACAAAGCAAAGTGTGAAACCCCGTTATAAGGCGCTTCGAATGGACTTCCCTGCTCGCCAGCAATATTGCATTCCAATTTGCATGCATTTGCCAAGGACTAAGCTCTCCGGCAAGCAGAGTTAATTCGCGAACAGCAAACCAATACGAATTATATGTACGATATAGTGTATTGTAAAGAGTCGCCCCGAGAAAAACACATTAGTGGGTCACTTTGACAGCTAACCGCAAAAATGTAAAAATGAGCGAGCGTCAACGCGCTTAATTCCATCTTGTAAGCATAATTGATAAACGTCATTATTTGAAATCAGGCGAATACAGTGTTCCGTATGGGTGTAGAGCCGTAGGGCCCACCGTTGCTACTGCACAGGTTCCCCTTCTCTCTTAGCCAAATAGTCCCAAATATTGATGGATTACACATTTTAGCTTTATGCCAGGGGTCCCTTAGAGTTTGTGTTACGCTGTCGCGCCTTGGCACATTTACTTATCAGTGACACCCAAATCCGATTTACAGGTTGGACTCCCTAAACATTTGAAAGTATGCAAATGGAGGAATAACCACTAGTCCGCTAACGATACACGGGGCTTCTTTAAAAGGTTGTCGGTTGGAGCGACGACGGGATGGACGGCGCGAGCCCCCGACTCAGCCATGCACTATTAAGCTTGCATCATGCACAAAGTATGTCGCCTATGGCGTCGCCAAGGATAGGCATGTCACCGCGAACCCAGGCAAAGACGATGGAGAAGCCGCTGGATTTGGGTGCGTGCTTGTTCGCTTATTATAATCCAGTTGTACACTTAATTGGTTAAATGGTGTGCATCGCGCCATCGTGCAAATGTTCTTAATAAGCTGTTACTTACCGACTGCTTCCCGCCTGCTGCTGCGCTGCACAGTCCAACAGCACATGCAACGCTTTGAGGAGTGCCTTCAAGAGCCTGACCTTCCCAGTGTTCATGCTACAAGGCAAAAGAATGCAAGGAACGCGGGCGAAGCCTACAGTCCTATGTCGAAGGGCTCAACGGACGCCCATGCCAATCAGGCAAGTCGTGCGCTTTTGGACAGAATAAAGACCTGACACAGCGCTTCAATAGATATAATCGAATTTACGGTAGAACGTATATTTGCGGGGCCTTTGCTGCTACGTGCGACGTTTCGACTACTGTGCATGTCCCACATCCACAGCGGACAGCGCGGAGCTTCACTGCAACCAGGTCCTTCGTGGATTCCAATGCTCCGATCACCCCCACTTCAGGCCCAAATCTGAACATCTTACCGCCTGCTGACACGTCCCCTTCCCACCGCTGCAACCGCAGGCCTTCACGCCCGGCTCAACCGAGCGGCGATCAGGCGCGGTGGAGGGCGCCTCCCCCCACGGCGCCCTGCCGCCCCCCGTGCGCCCCGAGCTGCTGGAGGCTCGGGCCTGCAAGTCGCTGACACTTGGGGAATACATGGCGGTGAGCAGGGAGGGGGGGCAATGACCATACCAAACCATAGGAAACCACAAGTTAGGGCAGGGGGGGGGGGGTAGAAGGTGTATAATAGAAGTGAGGCACTCTAGTGGTGACCCCCCTTTTTCGGAGGGTAGGGTGCTGCTCTATGGAGCTACTCGCAACCAACCGCCTGGCAAGAGGGAGGTGAAAGAGGCAGGCCAGGTCGCGACCGGGAACACCGGTGTTCCCGGCTGACTGCCCACATTACCGGTACGGCACCAACTCCCGCCCCCCAACCACCCCCCAACCACCTCCCAACCATCTCCCAACCGTCACCGCAGAAGCTGGATCGTGCCTTCCGCCGCGCCAAAGCCGCCAGCAGCACCCCACACAACAACCGCAACAACTCCTCCGACCCCCTCAGCGTGGACAGTGGCGCCGGCGGCGGCGGCGAGCGCAAGCTGAACCGCCCCAACGCGCCCGCCTTCACCAGTGACATTGCGGAGCTGCGGGGCAGCAGACGGCTGCGGCAGTACATTCGGCGCCGGAAGCGGAAGGGCGTGACACCGCTGGACCGTGAGTTGGACCGTGGCGGGGGGTCGTGGAGAAAAAAAAGATATAGGGATGGGGGGATGGAAAGCATGGTGGAATACTGGCGAATAAAGGAGGAATGTGGGTTTCTGTACACGCTGGCCTACTGCTGTCGTCGTCCTGCAACCTTTTCTTGCCGCGATCATGCCCCCAATCCTTCTGATGGGTGTATCGTAACCCCATGCCGATTGTCTGCCTGGGGCTCGACAGGGTTTCCTCTTGCTTCGGACATACCGGTACTCCTTCTTCCTCCCTCACCCTCCCTCCCTCTCCCTTCCTCCCTCGCCCCTTCTCTCCTCCCGCCGCCCTCCTTCCTACTCCCTGGGTAGTCCTCACCGACATTGCGGAGGGCCAGGAGCTGCTGCGGCGCTACCAAGAGCACCAGCAGCACAGCCGCCTGGCAGCAGCGGGCAGCGTTGAGGCCGATGAAGAGCTGCTAGACCACTCAGTGGACAGCAGCATCATCCTGGCAGCAGCAGCCTCAGCAGCCGCTGCGGCGGCGGCGGCAGCCGTCAACGCCGTGGTCGACTCCGCAGCCGTTGCCGCCGCCGCTCCCGGCGGCTCGTCAGCGGCTTCCGCGACCGCTAATAATCCCTTGCAGGGCACTACTGCGAGCCTGTTGTCGGGCTTTGGGTTTCCGGAGAATCTGCTGACTACGGGGTTTGAGCCCGCATTGCCCACGCCGAGTGGCAGCGCCTCTGCCTCCGAGGCGGGGGATGGAGGGCAGCAGCAGCCGCGCTATCGAGCGCTTCCGTACACGCCACGGCTGGGGCCCCTGTCAGCGCTGCGCACAGCTGACATGAAAGCTGCGGAGTTCAGGAAGACTGAGAGGTTGATAAAGGCGCGCCGGAAAGCCAAGGAGCAACAGCAACAACAGCAGCAGCAGCAGCTGATGATGATGGATGACGGCAGCATCGTCAGCAGGCCATGCACGCCTATTTCGGAGCAGCAGCAGCAGCAGCAGCCAAACCTCAAGACAGATGCAAATAGCAGTAATGGCCATAACACCAATCCAGCGGCAGCAGGAGCAGCAACAGCAACAGCAGCAGGTGCTAAGCGGGTTTTGCAGTGGCCAGTGGGGCCCGGTGGCAGCAGCAGCAGCGTCGGCAGCACCCGCAGCCTCCGCGGGGCCACTGCAAGCGGCGCCACCGCCACCGCCGCCGCCAGCCTCGCCAACGGCGCCGGCGCCGGCAGCAGCAGCCGCAACCTCGCATCACAGGCCGCAGGCGGCTGGCGGCGAGACGCCTCCGCCGCCTCTAGCAGCCCCACACGGCCCTCCTGGACTCGGTCACGGTCTTGGACCACCACCGCCGCCGCTGACCCCTCTGTCACCTCCGTCACCTCCGCCGCCGCCGCCGCCGCCGCTGCTGGCGGAGGCGACAGCGCCAACTCCACCCCTCGTACGGAGATAACCCACTCCCACCCGCTCTACACCACCAGCAGCAGATCCCTGGCGGCGATTCCAGAGCGCATGTCGCCACAGCGCTTCCGAACAACCGCCGCCGCCGCCGCTGCTGCCGCTGCGTCGGCGTCAGCGTCGGTGAAGTTCCCCGCGGAGGAGGTGCTGACTGCTCAGGGCAGTCTGGGCAGCGGCCGCTCGCCCCGGACGGCCTCCCCCGCGCAGCAACCGGGGCTTCGGCGGCGGGCGACGATTGCGGATGCGGTTGTGGGTTTGCCCGCCGTTCGTCGGCAGCAACAGCAAATGGGATGCGCTGCCGTCGGCGGCGGCAACCGCGGTGAGGGCGATTACGCGGCGTCAGTGGCGGCGTCTGACGTGTCATCCATTCGGTCGAGCAGGTCGGGACGGTCGCTCGTGGCGGACTGGGCGGCGGCGGCGGTGGCGGCGGCGAACGCCGCCGCCGCGGCGGAGGACCCTGACTTTGTGGATCGCTCGCCGTTGGTCGACGTGTCCGCCAGCGGGGATGCAGCGGACGTCGCCCTGATGAGGAGCAGGTACAGCCCGAGCCCTGCGCCGTCGTCATCGTCCGCCGTCTTCCACCTTGCGTCAAGCAGGAGCTCCCCGAGGGTTGCCGTACAAACGGCGGCGGCGGCACATGCCGCCGGAGGCGATGACTCAGCCTCCGCTCCGCTGGTGCCCACGACACCGGTGCTGGGACATGGTGCCAACAACACCACCTCAGCCGCGTTGCTACCGCCGCCGCCGCCTGGCTCAATGCCCCGCAGCAGCAGCACTACGGCGTCTCCGCTGATGCTCCTTACAGAGGCCGAGCTGGCGGCAGCACGTGCCCGGGCGCCCGTGTTACCGCCGAACGCAACAGCTGTTTCGTCCTCGCCGGCGTTGTTCCCAGCAGCAGCAGCAGCAGCAGCAGTGGCCTTCCGGGAGAAGAAGTCAGGACAGGACAATTTTGGTATCGAGGCAGACCCCGCCTCTGTTCCCTTCTCTCCTCCACTGGACGGCTCGTCTTTCCCATCGCCGTCCCCGTCTCCTAGAGCAACCGCCAGCCTGCCGCCCCGGCCCCCGGCGTCACCGCGGGCCGCGGGCGACGGCGGTCCGCAGGCAGGACAAAATGCAGGCCTGGGTCGGCCGCCTCGCCGTAACATGTACGGCAGCGGCTACGGCAGCAGCAATTCGTACAGCGGTGGTAGCATCAGCAGTAGCGCTAGCAGTAGCTCCCTTGTCAGCATCCAAGCCAGCGGCAATAGCAGCAGCAGCGGCTGTAGCGTCGTCACGAGCAATAGCAGCTGCGGAAGCATTAGTGCTTGCAACAGCATTAGCGGAGGCAGCAGCAGTAGCAGCTTGTACAGCAGCGGCTGTAGCAGCGGCCGTAGTGCTGTTAGCAGCAGCAACAGCCTCGTCAGCAGCAACAGCACTTACAGCGGCATCGGTCGTCGGATTAAGGTTTCAGAGCCGCCTTCCGAAGCCCCTGCCGCTAAACCCGGCGCAGGCCTAGCTGACCTGGCTGCTGCTACCGCCGCTGCGATGACGGCGACACCGCCACCCATTGGCCATCCGAGTCCCCTTCGCCGTGCGATCAGTGAGAGGCTAAGAATGGCTGCAAACGCGGCTGCTGTGAAGAACGCAAAGCAGCAGCAACAGCAGCAGCTCCAACAGCAGGGACAAGGAGGATTGCAGCCGCAAGAAACGCTGCTACAACGGCAGCACCGGCACATCCTCTCATTGCAGCCTGCCCTGTCATCACTGTCACTGGCTTCCCCGGACGCCTCCACTGCAGCAGCATCCGGGCCGTACGGCGGTGGAGATGCTCGTGTGGATGTCGTAATTGTACGGGGACGTAGCGGAGGCGGTTCGTACAGCGGCAGCTGCAACAACAGCGGTACGGGCACGGTTGGGGCAGCTGAGAAGGCTCGCCTGATTAGGAGGCGGACAGCTGGGGATGTGCTGGTTGGGGCGCGAAAGGCATCGGCAGCGGTGGTGGGGGATGCGGATTTGATTGGCTTTGACGGAAGCGAGGGGCCTTTTGTGCTTGGGCGGACAGCGGGAAGAGCAGCGGTGGGGTTGGTGCCTGCTGAGAACCGCGTGACTAGCGTATGGGAATACTGAGGAGGAAGAAGAACGAGTGGTATCAATCGCGAAGTCCGGCATGTTGAGTAGTAGGTGGGTGTGCGCCGGGTTTGAGTGCTGGGGCAACGTGTGTGTGTGGGCGCATGTGTTGGCTGTGTACTGGTATGCATGGGGAACTTGAGGGTTTGTGTTGCTGGACATACCGCCGTACACTTGCACGTACTTTAGCATGCGTACCCTGGGCGTACGCCATATATAAAACGACGGTGTATATACGAACACGAGGACATGCAAGTGCACCCATTAGTACTAATATGTACTATATAGCCCTTGGCGCTGAGGTGTGGGAGTAAGGTATAATGGTGGCTTCTCCTTATAACATGATGTGACACGTTCCAGTCACTGCGCAAGTGTTGACGATTGCTGCCTACACGCTGGGTAATGTCGGGCTGACGTGAACGGGCGCTAGTGCTAACATCAAGGTCAGCCAGATGGCTGTGTTTTGTAGCATATCCAGATTATCCACATGTGCTTGCAAGATCATGTAATGATAGCAGATCAGTGCAGTGCAAAGGCTGTTATTACTGTGCCAGCTGGCAGCAGCTGCGCATAAACCCGCCTACCAGGCCTTGCCCGAAAGCGCCATGGAACCATAATTCTGACAAGCGCATACCGTCACCCGCCGACCAGACGTTCGGTGTTACAACGTCTGAAGCACCTGATCCCTTGCAGAGGGAGAGGAGAAAGGCCAATGTTAATGGTGATTTGGGTCTTGGGCCAATGCCGGTGTGACATTAGTCCATACCGCCAATTCGCCATCGCAGGGAAGAAAGTCATATCCACGCGACGCGTCAACCAGGGACTAAAGTCAAAAGTTACTTACAAGAGAGTAAACGCAAGCGTATACCGCGCTGCCTACCTCCGTAAGTCCGCATCGCGCCAATCGACGGTCGGCGCCAACTGCTGTACGGATTGTTTTGGAGGGAAGAGCAAGCTGTATGCAATCCCTTGTTTTGGCCCGTCTCTTGAGTATGTTGAAACAGCTATAATATCCCTTCCTATTTCAAGCAGGTCCTTCCCTAGCTGGCATACGGCGTTCTCCACCGCGGCTTGCAGGCAGCCGGTTAATGGACCGATCGCAGCTGGTTATTTTCTAATTAGGTAGCTCAGCAAGAGCAGCAACGCGCTGCTACCATCGGATCCCCAAGGGTACCAATGGTGTTACCTTACTATGGATAGTAACTCCTCTTGCTCTTAACCTACATGATTACAAGAAACAACAATTACCTATTAAATCCAAAGTGCGATGGAGGCCGGCGGCGGAGTCCACAAGAGCGACCCCATCGTCGACGGCGCCGCGCACGTGAGGCGCGTCCACTTCGCAGATACGGTTAAGGATAATTCCCCAGAACCATCCGCGGCGCGAAGGCCGCTTGGCGGGTCGTCGTACCCAGCCTCATGGGGTCCGACGATCGCCCCTGCACCGGCCCCAGCTGTGACATTAGCGTCTGGGGGCAGTGGAGCCACAGCCGGAGGTAGTGGCGGTGGTGGCGTCGGCCGCTTGGGCTCCCTGCTCGCAAGCGCTGCTGCTGCTGCAGCTTCCAGTAAGAGGCATCATGAAGAGGCTGCCGCCGCCGCGGCCGCTGCTGCTGCCAAAGCAGCAGCGGAGGCCAAAGCTGTTGAGGGGCCGACAGCGGCGGCAGAAGAAGAAAAGGAGAGCAGCACCGACGGCAGCCGCAGCAGCAGCAGCAGTTCTGAAGGCAGCGAAAGCAGCACCACTAATGAAAATGGCAGCAGCAGCGCCAGCAGCGAGGAGGACAGCAGCAGCAGTGAGTACCAAGCTGGCAGCGATTCCGAGAAGGATGAGGAAGACGAGAAGGAGACGGCTGGACAGCCCACAGCGGCAGATGCCCCCCGCGGCGGAACACCATCAGCACCAAAGCGTGGGACTGCGGGTGCTGCTGCTGCTGCTGCTGCTGCTGCTAAGGAAAAAAAGCGCAAACGCAAACGCCTCGATGGACTTCAGGGCAGGGTAGCTGACGACGACCACCCAGATGAGGATGAGGACGAGGACGAGGACGCAGACGATGAAGCCGACAAGGACATGGACTCAGAAGACGAGCAGGGGGGTGGCAGCAGCGGCGGAGACGACGCGGACTTTTCGGATCTTATCGTCGGGCCCGACGACGAGGGAGGCGACGAAGATACTGCAGCCAGCGATGCCCCCAGCGCCCCCAGCGCTGGCCCATCCCGGCCGGGTCGCAAGCCGCAGTTCGCCTCGCGCTGGCACAAAAAGCTTGCCCAGGCATGCCGATATATACGCCTCCCAGGTCCGCCGCTGCACCGGCTGTGCCGCATGTTCCCGCGGCCGGGTGAGTGCGATCAAGATCTGCCGTTCCTGGATGTGAAGGGAAATAGTAAGTGGTCGGCGCGGGAGCTGTGGGAGGCAAGGTGAGCGGGCGGGGTGGGGGGGAGACGGTGCAGGGCGGGAGGGGTGGCGGGTGAGGACGGGGTGGGGTGGGGTATTGAGGAAGGGGAAGCGCGTAGAAAGGCACTAACCCGCCACCACCCGTTGATACCTGTGTAGCATCGCATGGGGGCAGCTCCGTACGCATCTGTGTACCCGCGGCGGCTGCACCGGCGGCTGCTCCAGCTGCGGCATCGCCACTGGACACTGCTGGCTATAGCTTGTGTTGGGTTCCGTGTCGCACACTTTCCTGTCAACACCCCACACCCCAGCCCCCCCGGCCCGCTTCCCACTCCCCACTGCCGTACACAGGACCCTGGCGTTGTCGTACCTGACCACATTGGAGGACGACCAACTACGGTGAGGTGCATGCCGCCGTGTGTTAAGGAAACTGGCCATGTGTGTGTGTGTTAAAATAACTGGCCGCGAGTAGGAACATACTGGGATGTCGGAAGATGAAGTCCCCACAGAACCGCCGCAGGAGCCGAGGAATAGGGTAGCGTATGTACATATAGAAGTCCAATACTGGTGCTGAGAGTAAGTAGGACGTGTGTGTGTGTGTGTGTGTGTGTGTGTGTGTGTGTGTGTGTGTGTGACCATGCGTGGGGTTTACGCGGGTGGGATTGCTGGATTTATTGACGTAATACTCTAATGAATAGGGGTGCGTGTGAAAGCTCTGTCCCACTGTCTACCCACCAGTTCAATCCCTCGCTCCCCCCCCGGCACACACGATCCCTCCTTACTAACCTCTCTTCTTGCCTCCCTCCCTCCCGCTCTCCCCCCGCCTCCCCGGCCCCCAGGGACGACCGGCTGCTCCGGCGGCGGCTGCCCGGCCCCCTGGCCACCTGGACGGAGCTGGATGACGACTTGGACACCGTCCTGCGAACCAGCAAGGCACTCGCGGCGGGGGCGCCACTGCCACTGCCGCCGCCGCCGCTGCAGTCGCCGTGGTCACACCGACTGGGAGCTGTGGCCGGTACGGCAACAGGGACAGCAGCCACAACAGCAGCATCAGGAAAGTGGGTGGCGGCGGCGGCAGGGGCAGGGGCAGGGGCGGGTAATGGAAGCGATGACGCCGCTGCTGCTGCTGCTGGCGGCCGGGTGGGAGCTGTGACTGCCGGTGGCTGGCACTGGCCGTACGGCGGTATGCCCCTGCCGTACCGTAGGGCTCCGTCGTGCGGCCGTCGTGGTCGTTGTGGGGCGGCAAGGAAGGGCGAGGAGAAGCGCCGCAGCGGCCAGCCGGCAGCAGGAGCAGCGGAGGCGGAGGCGAGTATGGGTGAAGATGGCGGTGGTGGCGTGCCGCATGTGACAACATGTGACCCCGTACAGTTTGAATTCCGGATCAAGCGCCGTCCGGCAGTGGAGCCCTCCCTGCAGGCGGTGCGTGTCAGGGCCGCGCGGCGAGCGGGTTGGTCCACCGCTGCTGCTGCCGCTGCTGCTGCTGGCGCACCTCCCCGCGGCCGTGCCGCTGCTGCCGCTGCTCCTGTCGCGCTGCCGGCCGGGTACAAGGACGCCCTAGCCAAGGCGAAGGGGATGGGTCACCGAGCGCTGGTGCCCGTCTTGAGAGGCGCGGTGGAGCAGCTGGCCGCGGAGGAGGGCGGCAGGCGGGGCGCCGGGGCGGCGGTGGCGGGGGCAAGGGGCAGGGCGGCCGGGAACGCAGGTGCCGCGGATGCTGCTGCTGGTGCTGCTGTCACTGGTGCTGGCAGGGGCAGCGGCGGCGGCGGCGGTGCTGCGGATGCGGATGCGAATGCGAATGCTGTACGTAGGAGGGGGGCAGGAGGAAGCGGTCGGGTGGGAAGCAGCGGTGACGAAGGCATGCGCGATGAAGAAGAAGGAGGAGGAGGAGGTGGCGGCCAGCGGCAGCTCAGGGAGCAGCAGCAGCAGCAGCAGCAGGGGAAGCGGCGGCGACAGAGGCGGCGGCGGCGGCGGAGGGGGTTGCGGCTGGTGGATGAGTACGGTGCTGTGCCGCAACCCGCCTGGGATCCGGACGTGGGGTGGGGGGACGAGGTGACGCTGGAGCCCGCAGCAGCAGCCTACTTTGATGAGTACTCGTGAGTGGTGGGGGCAGCCGGCGCTGCTGCTTGTCCCCGCTCTTTTGCGTTTTTGTTCGCATTGCATGACCGCCCGGTGGTGTCTGGGGTTATGGGCGTTTCGGGCGTTGAGAATTCAGTTTTCTTCCTCCTTTGCCTTACTTCTCATTTGCGTTTTCCCCTTCCCCGCCCCTCAGCTGGGTGCTGGATGGCACCCGGGTGGTGCGCTACCCGGATCCCTGCTGGCCCGAGGAGCTGGCGGGCAGCAGCAGCAGCAGTGGCGGTGACAGCGGCGGTGACAGCGGCAGCGGTGACAGCAGTGCTGACGACGTTAGCGGTATGGGGGGCAGTACCACCGGCAGCGGGAGTGGGAGCGAGAATGGGGGCAGCCGCCTTGGGGGCAGCGGCAGTGAGGAGGAGGAGGACGATTGCAGCTGCGACGGAGACCGTATCGTGGTGAGTGAGAGATGGCTGGTTTGGGCTGTTGGGACCGGCCGGCCGGGTATGACATGGGTCGACAGCTGCTGCTGCAAATCATGGCAACATGGAGAGCTGGTTCCCAGGCTCCCCTCCCCCTCCTTACTTCCTTCTTTTCTTCTTTCTTTCTTTCTTTCCTTCCTTCCTAAATATATCCAAACATTCCGCTCGTCGCACGTCGTCCTGCCTTGCCCCCATCAACAATCAGCCCCCGTCACTCCGCTGCACCCGCTCGGCCCCTCCCGGGACGCTGGGCGTGAAGGGTCGGCCGTCATGTATCAACCCATGAGCCTTGTCGTACGGTTGGTTGGTTGTGGTGCTTATCTAGGTGGATCAGTTGCTGAACACCATTGTGGTTCCCCTCCTCCCTCCCTCCACCTCTGCTCCACCTCCGGCCTCAGGACGTCCTCCGCTGCGCTCACCCCGGCTGCCCCGCCGTCAAGCTCCTCTACCGCCCGCCCGCACTGCCCCGCCACCTCACACCGCACCAGCTGGCGGCCAGCGGCCTCAGGGTGTGGGTGGTGCGCCCGCGACCCGTGGGTCACCAGATGCCGCTGCTACAGGACGCACAGCAGCAGCAACATACGACACAGCAACAACAACATCACCAACAGCAGCAGCAGCAGTTTCGGGTGCATCCCCACAACCACGCGCCATCTGGCGGTGGCAGTGTTGTGGTACGGCAGCAGCTGCAGCTGCAGCAGGTGCAGGCAGGCAGGGCAGCGGCACGTGCGGAGGAGCAGGCAGCGGCTAGGGGCGCTAGGGGCGCGCCGGCTGCTAGGGGCGGTGAGGAGGAGGCGGGTGCGGGTGCGGGTGCTGCGCTGGAGGAGGTGGAGGAGGTGGATGCGGGCCGCCCTGCTTCGGAGCTGCACCGGTTGGTGCCCCGGGGGCTTGATGGTGGGTGGGGTTCGGAGCGCCTGGGGGGTGGCAGCTTGAGATCGGGAGTGGGGAATGGCTGGGGAGTGGGGAGGCACTCGAGGCGCAGGTTGGGGACAGTTTTGGTGGTGGGGGCAAGGAGCAGATATCCGTTGCGGGCTGTTGGGGGTAGAGCAAGGGGAGGAGCGATGGCTTGTGGCTGGTGCTTGTGGGTGGTGCATGGGCCAGCAGCTGTGTCGCTTTCACCATGCAATAAAAGCTGTGTTCGCAGGCGTGACCCTCAGCTCACCCGAACATAGCACTCCTTCAAATGCAACACATTACAAAAGTTACGAGACCCTCTGTTTCTCTTCCCTGTTCCTCTTTCACCGCAGCCGACACGCCCCTGGCCGCCTCGCTACCCCTGCCCCTGGCCGCCAGCCTCCGCCGGAGGATCCGACCCCGCATCGATACCCAGCAGCCTGGCCCCCCCTCCTCCTCCTCCGCCCCCGGCGGCATTGGCGCTGGCACCAGCAGCACCCGCCGCCGCGGGGGCTACATCGCAGCTCGTCCCGCACACGCCCTGATGCCGGCCGCTCCCGAGCTGCGAGCAGCAGCAGCGGTGTGGCTTCTGGAGCCGCCCGCACCGCCTGTTTGGACGTGTAGGGCCCTGCTGCCGCACGGCAGGTACGGCACGAGGAGGGCGACAGAGGGGCGGTCGGCTGGGCGGCGGCAGCAGCAAGAGCAGGAGGAGGAGGATGTGGCAGGCGGTGCTGGCAGGCGCAGCGTGCGGGGGGTTCCCTGCGGCAGGGTAAACGTCGTCGCAGGCGGAGGGGATGGTGGTTGTAGCAGTTCCTGCTGCAGTGCGTGTGGGGCTTTGCGACACGACGGACCCACGGGTCAGTTACGGCGGCTGGTGGAGGCTGCGTTGGACCAGCTGGATGCCGCTACGGTGACGCCACGGCAGGTGGGAGGAAGGGGGAGGAGGAGGAGCCAACAGGGCGCAGGGTGCTTCTTGGATGGGAGTGGGGGACGTTGCGGGGGACAACGCATGGTAAACCACATACATGGTAGTCCTGGTGGTGATCATGCCACTGCGCCGCACTGTACTACACCGGTAGCCTTGCTTCTTCCTTAAAACCCAGATGCCCCATGCTTTTTTATCTCGATCCGTCACGGTACCTGCTTGCTTGCTTTTCCGACTCCCGCCGCATCCCCAACTCCCGCCGCAGGTGCACCGCTTCATCACATCCCAAACGACATCATCCACATTCCGCTCCGGAGGCCCTGACAGCACCGGCGCGCCCACCCGCCCTAGGCCCCCCTCCGTCGCCTTCTCCCTGCCCGAGGTCGCCGCCGATACCTTTGTGGTCCTCATGCAACGAGCCGCTCGAGCCCTGCTGCGGCACCACCTGCCACCGCCCAAAAGGGCCGCCCTGCCACCCGCGCGGCCGCCGCCGCCGTACGTTCCGGAGGGCTGCCAGTACACCCACGCCATCCCGCCGCATCCGCCGGATCTCCCAGTATCGGAAGATGAAGACGCGGAGGGAGCACGGCTTGCAGCGTGGAGATCAAAGCACTCGCGGGGTTCCGCGGAAGTGGCTCGGGAAACTGGAAGAAGGGTGCGTGGGCCGGCGTGGGGCTCGGCTTATGGTTCAAGTACAGCGGCGGAGGCGGCGGAGGCGGCCGCTGTTGTTGACGTGGAGGGCGGCGGCAACTGGCACATGCCGCTGGCTTTCCGCCAGCTGCAGCGCGCGGCAAAGACTGCCGCCTTCGTCGCGGAGTTGAAGGCTGCTAGGGCTGATGACAGCCGGCAGCGAAAAGGGGGCGGTGCTAAGCCACGGAAGGCTGCAACCACCCCCACCCCCACCCCCAACCCCAACCCCAACCCCAACCCCGACCCCGACCCCGACCCCGACCCCAACCCCAACCCCGCAACTACTGCGGCACCCCAACAGCAACCTCAGCCCCAACAGCAACCTCAGCCCCAACAGCAACCTCAGCCCCAACAGCAACCTCAGCCCCAACAGCAACCTCAGCCCCAACAGCAACCTCAGCCCCAACAGCAACCTCAGCCCCAACAGCAACCTCAGCCCCAACAGCAACCTCAGCCCCAACAGCAACCTCAGCCCCAACAGCAACCTCAGCCCCAACAGCAACCTCAGCCGGAGCAGCAGGACCCGCAGCAGCAGGACCCGCAGCAGCAGGACCCGCAGCAGGACCCGCCACGGAAAGTTTGGTTGTCTTACTCTGCGTGGCGGAAGCAGCGGTCCCAACTGAAGCAGCTGCCCCGACTGAAGCAGCGGCCCACCTTCGCGGAGCTGGCTGCTGCTGCCGCCGCCGCGGAGGGCGCCAGCCATATGGCGCTGGGGCTCATGAGCGCGCTGGCGGCGGTGGGGGAGCTGGAGGAGGGGCCGCCTGACAGGGTGGGTTTAACGAACTGGATGACAGGGCTTCCCTGATGAGGCTTGGGTTGAGCAGGGGGGTAGGGAAAGGGGGCGACGACTGGGCTAGGGCTGAGCGGGTGAGAGGGGCATGGGATGGGGCGGGAGGTGTCAAGGTAAAAGAGGAGAGCAGTAGCACCTACCAGGTCCCCACCCCCTCGCCATGCGACCAGCCGCACACCCCTCCTCCCACCCTGCATGCACTCCCTGCACACGGTCCTAGACACCTTCCCTACACACCCCTCTTGTTTCCCTCACACCCCTCTGCCCGCTGTCCCTATCACCGTTACTGCCCCCCTGCCCCACAGGAGCAGCAGCAGCAGGCGGAGCGGCAGCCGCCCGCACACGCAGCCGGGCGGGGTGGCCCCGGGCCCCAGGCGGCCGCCACAGCTGCTGCTGCGACCGCTGCTGCTGCTGCTGCTGCTGTTCCAGGAAGGCGGGCGGCGGGGGCGGGGGCGGCTGCTCCGGTAGATGGAATGGCGGCCGTGGCGGCAGCAGCCGCGGAAGCAGCCGCGGCAGCGACCCAAAGGCTGCGGGTCGGGCCAGTGGAAGCGACAGCGGGCGAGGCCTGTCGTCAACGGGACCACCCAATTGAGATGCCGTACATGGTTTCGGAGCTCGCCAAACGGCGGCGTCTGGATCCTGCCGTACTCGCCCCACTGGATTTCCTCCGGCCGCAGCACCCAACAGTGCAGCTGCTAGACGCGCCTACAGCCGTGTGTAGCGCCAATGCTACCAACGGCAGCGCTGACGTCAATGGCAGCGGCGGCAGCGGGGTTGCTGCGGCCGCCCTTCGCACCCTGCAGTCCACCCGCGTGGAGGGGGTCTACAAGCTGGGCAGTCGGGAGTGGCTGCTTTACCACCTGCAGCAGCAGCTGCACCCGGAGACAGAGCGGTTCGGCGGACCCGTGGGTCAGTCGGCCGGCCTGCAGCTGCACGCCACGGGTCGTCTGCACTGGCTGTCGCGCGCAGCGCAATGCCAGCTGGCGGCTGGGGCGGTAGCGGCGGCGGGAGGCCCCTCGGACATTCTGATTCCGGCGCAGGCATCCCTGCATCGGCCCTTCGACCTGCTAGCCCCCGGCCTTGTCAACCGGGCCGCCGCTGCAGTGCCACACCTCACAGACCCCACACCCAACCTCACCCACATTGAGCTCGGTCACGCCGCGGCGCCACTGCCGGCGATACGGCCAATGGCGCACCGCCGGCCGCTGCCGTACAGCACCGTCAGCCAGGTACGGCAGTACTGCAGCAATGCCGCCGCGGCCGCCATCGCCGCCGCCAACGCCGCCGGTGGGAGCGCTGCAGGAGCTGGTAGTGGCGCGGACGCCGGCTGGGGAATGCAATGGTGGGGGCACGTCAGCGATGATGAGGGTGATGATGAGGGTGGGCGGGATGGCAGCAGCGACGAGGACGACAGCGGTGCTGCGGCCGGAGCAGCCGCGGGCAGTATTCCTCCTCACCGCCGTCATCCGGACCCACGCGACCGTCAACAGCACCGCCAGCACCAGCGGGGGCAGGACGAGGCAGCAGCAAACGCGGCCCCCGCAGCGGCAGCATCCGGGGTGCGCATGGTCTCCGCATGGGGCTGCGATGACCCGCGACATGCCTCCCGGGTTGCTGCCGCTGCAGGGGCGCTCAGGAGGCGGCTGGCGGCCATGCAGGCCGGGGCGGCGGGGCCCAGCACCAGCACCGGCGCCGGGTGTGTGTGGTTGCCCTTCTCGAATGGGACGGACGAGCAGCAGCAGCAGCAGCAGCAGCCTCGGCAGACGGCAGCGCTGCGACAGCAGCCGCCGCCAGCAGCAGCAGCAGCAGCAGGGGCAGCTGCGGATGCGGGTGCGGCTGTGGGGTCAGGCGCGGCAGCAGGGGAGGCCGCAGGAGTGGCGGCGGGGGTGGAGGGGAATGCGGGTGTGCTGCCTGCGCGGGTTGCGGTGTTGTTTGAGATGGCCCGGATGCAGGGGCTGCGGGAGGAGGTGGTGGCGCGTGCGTTGAAGCGCTTCCAGGAGATAATGGCGGGACGGGCTGCTGTTGCTGGTGCTGTAGGTGGTGCTGTTACTGGTGCTGCTGCTGGTGGTGCTGGTGGTGCTGCAGGTGGTGCTACTAAGAAGGGGGATGCTGGGGCCGGCCGAGGAAGGAGGGAGGAGGGGGATGAGGAGTCGGATAGTTCTATTGGGGAGGCGATTAGTGACGATGGCGATGATGATGATGAGGGTAATGTCGGTGGTGATGGTGATGCTGGCGAGGGTGATGTTGGAGGTGATGGCGACGAGGGTGATGGCGACGAGGGTGATGGCGACGAGGGTGATGGCGACGAGGGTGATGGTGACGAGGGTGATGGTGACGGTGGTGGTGGTGGTGGTGGTGGTGGTGATGGTGATGGTGATGAAGCCGGCGAGGAGATGGAGTGGTCGGCGGAGGAATACGGCTTTGGAGCGTACGGTTAACAAAGTGCCGTACGCAGCGCGTGTTGTACGTGCACGTGCACGTACGGTAGAACGTGGTATTATTGCGATAGTAAGGCGGTGTTCCGTTGATAGCGAAAGAGAGGTCTCCGCTGCAGTGCATGTAGACACTTTAGGGGACATGAGCTGGTGTCAGGATGTATGATGTGCGGGATGGCGTGCGTGCAGAGTATAGGTGCATTGCTATAGCTTGCAGGTGTAGTAGCCTTCAACTCTTAAGGATAGTAGACGGTAGAAATTAGCAGTGAGCCTTTGCAATGGCTGTACGCATTACTACAGATGAGCGATAGAGTGTGCTGTAGCCTGGATAGGCGATGTAGGCAGGTGTTGGGCAAGCATTGCATGTTGTTAGGATAGGAGGTGCCAGGTTCCTAACTAGGCTTTGCAGGTAGGTGCTCTTGGTACGCCCCTGACCAGTGGCATTGGGGTATTCGGAATGTGGAGGTTTTGTTCCAGGGTTTTTTTTCAGGATGTCGAAGAACTGTTATGGGAGGCGATCCGATTTCCGTAAGAGCGGGTGACTTCCGTCCTCCAAAGGCGCAGCGTGCGTGTGCTGTCGTGACACACAACACCTCTTGGGTCTTAGGTCGTGGGTGAAAGTGTGCGGCGGTGTAATGCTTGTGGCATGCCATGCATATCATGGTACTAGGTAACTAGACACCTACTTACAGCAATGCACAGCGGACTGCTCCTCCCCGAGGCTAGAATCCCAACTGCCCCACCCCCACTGCTTGTTTGCTAGCATCAATCATTGAACACCTTGGGGTTCTTCTTTTCCCCACTGGATATCCGGACAACCCTCCCGCCCCCATCCAGATGCCCCCTGCCCTGTGCTGTCATACGACACTGGGCGGCTGCTCCTAGGGGCAACTGGCACCCATGCAGCACTATATATTCCTTTCACAACATGTAGCAGCGGCGATGGGTCCCTGTTCTCTGTCAGGCCGTGTGGACAGGACAACAGAGAGGATGACGACCGCGGCTTCCTAATACAATTTAGCAAAGGGAAAGCTCCACAGAAGCACAGTTTGTGCCGTACGCCTAGGTCGCACCGCACGTGGGGGCAGCGGCACCCATGCACCGTCCCTGCTCCCTTAATAGGGGGGGGGTATGGGAGCTCAGCGAGACCAAGCGTATGTCAACCTAAGTCGTGCGCTATGAGCTCAATCCAAACCATCCCTCCATCGGAACCTGGGTGCAGTACTGCAGTTGTCATACTTGCAGTTTGCAGCATGTTTTAAGTAAGCATAAACCATTCTACTACATATTCTTGGGAACAAAACATGGTATGGCCCGACCTCTGACCATCGGCCTCCGGCTTGCATCGCTTGCACAGCAAGGACATTCCACTTCATACCTTCCTTGCACGTTTCTTAGAAATCATAAAAAGCAAGCTGGAAAGACTGTAACAGACAAGGACAATGCGATTGAAAGGTTCACTGAAGATATGGGGGAGCTAGTGACAGCGAACATGGGACTGCTGACTAAGCTTATCGCCGAGATAGAACGCAGGCATAAGTGTGAGCACGAATTTTTGAGTGCGAATGGCGAGATGCTCTCAATTATGCAAACGGTTCACGTCCGCGGCGCCGTCGGTAAGTTGCAAAGCTTGGTCTATTCTAAGCACTGGCTGTATCAGCTCGGGCTAAACGAGGATGCCGTTTTGTCCAGCTTGGTGTACTGCGCAGTTACTAATACGCTGCATTCGATGCAACCGTTCTCATCTGCAGAGCTTGCGGCCCCTTGCAGCAAAGGATTCTTTCGACGTCTTAAAACAATGCAGTGCGTGGTGCCTTGCATTTATGCATGTTGCCTCCTCCTCAACTTGGCAAGACACCCTTGTGCACATCAAACCTCGCACCGGTGGCGCTCTGGGAGGCAAAAGCAGCCGCCACCTTGTGAAAGGTCTAGGCACACAAGAGACACTTTAGCACTGAGTAAAGAAGGGATCCCATCCTAGGGGTCTACACCCTGCATATGTCCTTGCTTCAGCACCAGAACCAGCTAGATTAACATCCGGAAAGGCCACTCGAATCCAACAAACAAACAAACGACGAAAAACAATTTATGCGTAAAAGCGTATGCGGCTTGCGTCACCTGAAAAGTATCACCCCTGTGGAGTACAACACTGTAGTACAAAAACCAGGCACCCCTTGACACCTTTTGCACCTGCCATTCGACACGAGAAACAGATGTGCCCACACACGGAAAGAAACTATTTCATGATCTGCAACAACAACCTGTCTTTATGCGTCATCGTACAACGACCACAAATCCCGAAGAAGCAAACACCACCCCTGCGTTAGCCAACCTACCCCCAGTGTCTTCCTCTGTTCCCCCACTTTTTCAACTCGATCTCTCTCCCCTCCCTCTCAAACACTCCAACACACACTCCAAACTGTACAAGTCTCTCTCATTGTTGTCTTCCTTCCTCTCCTTCATATCTTCGACTTCCTAGGTGTGCTATGTCTCCTAGTATGAATATATGATCTCTTCTTCGTCTTCTTCTCCCTGCAAGGTGGAACCGGACAACTAAAGGGTGTAGCCCACCGGCGTGCAGAAAACCCTACCTCAACCCACCCTCACACGCACCACGCACCAGAACAAGCATCAGCATCAGTAGCAATTGTCCTGCCACCCTGGGGCCGCCCGCAACAACAAAAACAACAACCCCCATTGTGTGTTATTCCAAAACGCGCCCTTACAGGCACCCAAGAACCAGAAGGGCTCAGGACACTCAGGCGCGCAACGAACCCTGGGGCGTCCTCCGCCTCCCTTCTTCCGCCACACCTCTCTCCCGCTACACCTCTTTTGTTCCACAGGGGTGGTCCCAGTACCTCACACACCATCAGCTACCATCACTCTTAGCAGAGCAACCGGCCACAAACATCCTCCTCCTCCTCCTTTTCCTGACCTCCTGTCTTCTTATTTCCTTGCCCCGAAACCCCAGCCACCCTCCACATCACCATCGCCACCTCGCACCCCTCCCACCCCTCCCACCACATCACACACCACCACATCGCAGCAACCCCCCTCACTACCCCTCCACCTCCTCACCTCACCCTCACCTCAACTCACCTCACCTCCTCCTCACCTCACCCCTCGCCCCATCACCGCGCAAAGTACGGCCCCAGCCCCTTCACCCCCAGCCCGGGGACGCCGTGCGGCTTGCGGTCAGCGTCCTTGTCCGCCCACTGCGCGGGCGCGTACACGGCGCAAGTGCGGGCGGGCGCGTAGATCAGGAAGGAGTGCGGGCGGCTGTCGTGTGCGCCGGGGGAGGTGGTGAAGAGCACGTCGGAGTCCTTGGTGAGGTTGCGGTAGCCGCCGAACACCTCCTCATCGCTGGAGAGGACCAGCTGAGGGGGGGAGGGAGGGGGGGAGGGGAAGAAATTGAATAAGTGAAACAACGAGTCCCAATCCCATATCCCAGAAGGGTTAGGGAAGGGAGGGGAGGGGAAGAATACCCAATGAGTGGAGTGTTTATGGTAAACCAGCTGACAAGGGGGGGAGGGAAGGGGGAGAGTTGGATACAGGCGGTGAATACGGGAGGGAGGTGGGAAGGAGGGAGGTGCCATGTCTCACATTCCCTTCCCTTTGGAAGCCTCCCTCCTCCCTGTCATCCCCCTACCCCTCCCTCACAGCATTAACCGCGCCTAGTCAGTTTCTTTCATCTCATTCTTACCTTCCCCCCCTTCCCTCCAGTTGTTTCCTCTTTAACCCCTCCCCCTCCCCCCCCTCCCCCCCCGCCTGCTCAGCCTCCCCCTCCCCCCGCCTGCTCACCTTGTAGGGTCCCTGCTCCCTGCACCCCACCCTGTAGTCCTGGTAGGAGGCGGTGGGGTGCCAGTTAAACACGAACACCAGGTCGCCCCGCTCGAACACCACCACCTTGTCGCCCTCGTCCTTGCGGCTGACGTAGGTGTTGGGAGCAGACATGTAGCCGAACGCCTATACAGCGGGGGGTGGAGGGTGGGGGTGTTAAGTAATGTATGTGTGTAGTTGAGTAGGACAAGATGTGTGTGTGTGCTGAGGGGGCTTTGGAGCGGGGAAAAGAGGAGTGGAGGGAGGCAAGGGAATAGGCACAAACCCCCTCCCCAAAGTACACGCAGGCACGCCCCCCGCCCCCCAGCCTCCCCGCCCCCCCCTCCGCCCCTACTCGTCAGCAACTTGTATCACTATCACACCACACTTTGGAATTTCTTTTTTCCCCCTCCGCCCCTACCTTGTCCAGGTGGCACATGGCCCTGTCGAATGCCTGCAGGAACTTGTACTTGAGCAGCGCCGAGTCCGCCAGGTCCCACCGCCGCCGGCACAGGTGCAGCGAGCCGCCGTTGCCTGGCGGGGCGGGAGGGAGGGGAGGGGAGGGGGGTGGGGGGAGGGGAGGGGAGGGGAGGGGGGGTGGCGGGGTTGATTCAACCTCTAAACGCTTACCGGGTGACACACATGTCAGTAGGGTTCTTTTGCAGGGTTTGAGATGCCTCCCCGCCCCCCGCCCCTACCCGGCACGAATGCCCCCGTGGAGGGGTCGTAGCTGTCGACGCGCGGGAAGTCGATCCACTCGGGGTGACCGAACTCGTTGCCTATTGGAGGAGAGGGGGGTGCGGGGGGTGGGTGGGGGGGGAGAGAGGGGTGTGTTAAAATAACTGGCTTTACCGGTTTCAGAGCGGCTGGGGGACGCAAGAGGGGCGTCCAGGCAGCCTAGCGCCGGCTTGCCTCCCGGCACACAATACCTCCTCCCTGCCCCTGCTGCCCCTGGCTCCTCCCTCCCCGCCGCTGACGCCACCGAAACACACAGCGCAGCGGAACCATGCATGCAGCCGCTCCGGTCGCACCCCTACACACTGCCTGAGAACCCACAACCCACAGCATTCACCCCCGGCTGCTAACGCTTCCCCGTATCCCTCCCTCTCTCTCCCTCACCCGGGGGCGCCCCGCCCCCCTCCCTCACCCCGCAGCCGTGTCAAACAGCTTGTTAGTCTCCTCCCCCCACCTCCCTCCTCTCACCCCCAATAACACCAACAACAACACATGGGGTATTCTTCCTTCCCCTCCCCGCCACCGACCCCCCCCCTCCTCCCCTTCCTCCCCCCCTCCCCCCTCCCTCACCCATGAAGTTCAGGTAGCTCTCCCCCCCCAGTGCGATGGTGATGAGCCGGATCATCTTGTGCAGCGCGATACCCCGGTCCACGATGAGGGACTGGGGGCCGCTGCCGGGGACCGCCTGGGAGGGGGGAGGGAGGGGGGGCGGTGAGGGGGGAGGGGGCGAGGGTAATGAGGAAGAAACTCAAGAGAGGGAGGTGGGAGTTTAAGAGGAGACGAATACTGGGATTGCGTACAGGGGGAGGGAGAAGGGCGGTACGCCCTCATGCGCCAACAAATCCTGGCACCGTCGTTCCCCCTCCGCCTCTCAATTCACCATGCATCCCCACCTCCCCCTCCCTCCCGCCCCCTGCCCTACCATGTTGTCGTACATCTCCTTGTCCATCAGCCAGAACGCAATGGTCTTGTCGCCCACCAGCGCCTGGTCGTGCGACTCGGCGTAACCCACACACGCCTCCGCGTACCTTTGGGGGGGAGGAGAGGGGGGGAGGAGGGGGAAGTCAAAATAGTTTAAACCATAGGGAAGAAAGAGGGGGAGGCTAGGGGGAGTGACGGGCTAGCCATGTGAGGGGAGAGGGGGTGAGGCAGGGTTCTCGGCCGAGAGGAAGCTGACATCAACCACATTCCACCCCTCCCTTCCACCCCTCACCTCACGTTCATTACGTCTCATTCGACCCACCTCCCCTCCGCCTCCCTTACCTCCTGTTTGTGAGCGTGTGCACGATGTTACCCATGTTCCACGCGAAGTCGTTGTGCAGCTTCATCACTTCGATCCACTTGTCGGCGATGGCCATCTGCAGCCGGTAGTCGAAACCCACACCGCCCTCCTGCCTGGAAGCGAGGGGGGGGGGGGGAGGGGGGGGAGGGGAGGGGCAAAAGGGGGAAGAAAGTGACGAGAGCTGCAGGACGTGGCGGGTTGCTGCATCAAACTCCCTCCGCCTCCCACATGGAGTAACGCATGGCTCGTTGTCTCCTCCTTCTTGCTCCATATGGTATGTCTTTTTACTTCCCTCCCTCTCGGTTTAGCTAATCCCTCTCCCGGCCCTTTTCCCGTCGCTCTCCCCTACCCCCTCCCTCCACCCCCCCACCCGGGCCTACCATGGCCTGCAGAAGGAGGGCATGCCCGACACGTCCTCCCCGATGGTGATGGCGGTGGGGAAGAGGTCGTGCAGCAGGTTGTTGGCCAGCATGAGGTACACCACCGCGTCCACGTCCGTGTTCATGCCAAAGTACTCGCCGTAGTTACCTGGGAGGGCGGGGGAGAGGGGAAGGGGGGGAGGAGAAGGGGGGGTGGAGGGCCACATACACACGGCCAGTTTTCTTAACACACGTGGTGGTGGTACATCATGCCACGTGTGCCACACAAAAAACACATGCACACATGTTCCTCGGCTCCTGCGGCGGTTCTGTGGGGACCTCATCTTCCGACAATCACAGTATGTTCCTACTCGCGGTCAGTTTTCTTAACACACCCCCTCCCCCCCTCCTCCATCTTCCCCACCCCCCTCACCCGTGAAGGTGTACGACAGGCCGTGGTGGTGGTACATCATGCTGGTCACTCCGTCGAACCGGTAGCCGTCGAACTTGTACTCGTCCATCCACCAGCGCGCGTTTGACAGCAGGAAGCGCAGCGTCTCCCAGTTGCCTGCATGGGAGAGGGGGGAGACAGGGGGTGAAAAATATAGATAAGTGCATCAACGGAGACAGGGGGTGGGGGGGAGGCGGTGGGCGGGTGCGTGTGTACTGCATAGGCGGGAGGGAGGGCGGGATTTGGGATTCTTGGCGTGAGAGCCAAGGTGAGGCATGCACGCGGCCCCCACCTTCCCACCTTCGTCAGTTTTCCCTCCTGTTCCTTTCTTTAGCAGGGGTTGGTTCCTCTTCGACCCCCCCCGTCCTCTTCCCCCTCCTCCCTCCCTCCCTCACCGTAGTTGAAGCACCTGCTGTCCCACATCCAGTGGTTGCCGCGCGGCCCGCCGTGGAAGTACATGCCGTCCGTGCCGTCGAACATGTTGATGCCGTCGTTGGTGTTCTTGGAAGCGTGGCTGTGCACGATGTCCATCAGGACCTGGGGGGGGAGGGAGGGGGAGGGAGGGAGGGGGGAGGGGGGGGGGAATATTGAGAGACACTGACGAGGCAACTAACAAAGGGGGGGGGCGGGGAGGGGGGTAGGAGGAAGGACGGCGGGGGTCAGAGATATACCAAAACCACAGGGGAGGGAGGGATATGACCGTAAGAGTACGTGGCAGGAGTTGGCAGAATGCCAGGGGAAGGGATGTCTTGGGACAGCGTCGTCTCCATGCAGGACACACACACACACACTTCATCTTTCGGCAATCGCAGTACGTTTCGCCTCGCGGCCAGTTATTTTAACACACAGTTTTCTTAACACACCCAGACCGGCTGTGAACACCCCCCGCCCACGCAGTCCCCCCCCCCTTCCCCCCACCCACCACCAGCCCCATGCGGTGCGCCTCGTCCACCAGCGCCTTCAACTCGTCCGGGGTGCCGCAGCGGCTGCTGACCTGCAGCGGTGGGGGGGGGGGGGAGAGGGGAGGTGAGGGGGAACCATGAGCGGTGGGGTTGGTAAGGTAGGACTCGGAAGGCGAGGAGGCAATGCGGTGCCATCATGCCGGGTGACTCAGCGAGGTGAGAGCGGAGCAGCGAGTATGCAGCACGCGCCACGTGCTGCCCTGCCCTGGCTCACCCCTCCACCTCCTTCGCGCACGCCACCTAAAGCCTCCAATCCGCCTTGCAACCCCCCACCCCTCCGCCCCCCTCTGCCCCCCTCCGCCCCCCTCACCGTGAAGAAGGTGGTCACACGGTACCCCACCCCAACCCCACCCCAGCCTTGTCATACAGCCTTGTCATACAGCCTTGTCATGCAGCCCGTTAGTTGCCTCATCAGCTTCCTTCCCTTTTACCCGCCCCCCCTCACCGAAAAGAAGTTGGTCACATGGTAGCCGAAGGAGCCGTAGTAGCTGTGCTCCTGGATGGCCATGATCTGGATGGCGTTGTAGCCCAGCGACCGGATGCGCGGCAGCACGTCGCGCCGGAACTCGGAGTAGGAGTTCACCTTGGGCTCCTGGCTGCTCATGCCCACGTGGCACTCGTAGATGCGCAGCGCGCGGGGCCTGGGCAGGGGGGAGAGGAGGGGTAGAAGAAGAAGAACGCCCCATGTGTTGAATGAGTGAATGTTGTTGTTTGTTGCGACATGCTAATCATTGCCATTGCCCTCTGCGCAGCGCTGCAACAGCCCCAACCCCCAACCCCATAACCGCTGCCCCCCTGGCCCCTCACTCGGCCCCCTCCCCCGCCGCCTGCTTACTTGGGCGGGCGGGGGTACTTGAAGGTGTACGCCTTGTTCTCCGCCACCTCGCCCGGAGCACCCTTCTCAGGGGGTTCGTAGTACACGCCTGACAGAGGGGGAGGGGAGGGGGGGAAGGGGGTAAGAGGGGTTGGGAATCAGCCAGTGCTGGAGCTGTACGACAGCGTGTTCACAGTGTGCGCACATAACGGATGGGTAGCGGCAATCCAATTGCTATCCTCCCTCCTCTCCCCCTCCCCACTATTGAACCTCGCCCTCCATTCCCATTATTGAACCTCCCCCCCCTCCTCTCCCCCCTCCCCACCATTGAACAGGATCTCGTTCCACTCCTGCGTGGCCCACTTGATCCAGGCGGGGATCTTCTCGGCCCACCGCCCGTCAGCCGTCTCCAGCCGGCACTTCACCTTGGACCTGGGGAGGGGTGGGAGTGGGGGATTTTATTTAAAAGGTGGGGGTGGGGTAAGGTCATACCGGACCATCGGATAGCACCCCCAGTTCAATGCTTCACTTCTCCTATTTTGATGTACCCAACCCCAATCCCCCTCTCACCCCAAACCCCCCGGCCCCCCCCACCTGTGTGCGATGGCCGGGCTGCCGTCCGGGTTGTCGGGCAGGAACAGCTCCCAGGTGCCGTACTGGTTCTTGAAGGCCCAGTGCGAGTCGGCGGGGCTCCAGCTGTTGAAGTCGCCCACAAGGGCTAGCGCCTGGGGGGGGAGTGTACGGTAAAATTGGGGCAAAAAGAAGAAACTCGCGAGCTGTGTGACGAGCAGGGAAGTGGTAGCTACAGGGTGGATGTGGTTTGGGCAAGGCAAGAAGGATATGGCGGCATGGGCTCACGACCACTCCCCTCCTGCCGCGCCTCCCGCCTCCCGCCACCCGCCTGAGAGGCTGAGAAGCGGAGCAGGCAGCAGGGTGCCAGCCGCGGGACAGCGGGGACGGAAGGGCGGGAGGCGGGGGAGTCCACCCGACCACCTCCCTCCCCCCTCACCACCACCAGCACCACCACCCCTTCCCCTCACAGGCCACTCGTCGCAAGGCTGGGACGGGTGCCTGCAGGGACACCCTCTCGCATGCAACCTCCTCTTCCTGCAGCGCTCTCCCGTCTCCCCCCCCCCCCGGCTTCCCCGCTACTCTGCCCCCCGACCGGTGAATGCAACGCAGGCGAAACCAGCCTCCCCTCGTCCAAAGGGCGGGAGGTGCCCAACCACTGCGCCCTGCGGTGGGCTCTGGCGCGGTGCGGTGCCGCCAGCCCCCACCCCACCCCACCCGGCCCACCCCTCCTCTCCTGCCGGCCAGCCGCCACACCGCATGGAGCTCGCTACCACCAGACCACTGCCACCTAGCCCCCTCCACGCATGCATGGGTCTTCTGTTTCTGTTACCCCGCGCCTGCCCGCCCCTCCCCCCTCCCCCTCCCAGCCACTACCGGTGGTACTGTTCCCGGCATGCCACTCCCGACGGTTGCGTCTCAAGTACCGGTAGCTGCTGCTGCGGCGGCTGTTGTTGCTGTCTCCCCTATCTGGTATCCCTAACCCCCGCACTCCCAGCAAGGCCCCGGCGCCCCCGGACACAAAACCCCATCAATCCCGCACCTCCCAACTCCGGAGCCTCACGGTCACCATGTAGCCTCCCCTCATCCCCCCCCGCCCCATCTCGGCTGGTTAGCTTCTCCCACGCTCACGTCCTTACCTACCTTATCCTGGTCCATCCCTGCAACCCCCCCCCCGCCCCGCCTACCTTCCAATACGGTTTGTTAACGATTGCTGCTTCTTACTATCTAACAACCACAATTATATGCTTACCCAACTATCCGGCTTCATGCGGCATCTTCATCCCTATCAGCCCCGCCTACCTTGGCCCCGGGCGCCCACTCGCGGTACCAGATGCCCGACTGGCCGTTGCACTCGCCGCGGTTGAAGCCATAGTACTTGTAGCCTGCAGGGGGGGGGGCAGGGGGGCGGGGAGGAGAGGGGGGCAGCGGTGAGAGGGTGGGCGGTGTAAGGAGAATGAAATGAAGATACGAAGATACGGAGAGGGCGGGGGTGGGGGTGGTGGCAAGGGAGGGGGTTTGCAAGCGCGGGTTGCGGGCAGCATGGTGCTAGTCGTTACCTGTCGAAGTTCTTTTCTTTCAATCTGGGTCACTTATACATCCTGCTTGCGTAGCCACCATATATTGCACCCCTGTTTCCTCGTTTGCCGTACTACCACGACCCCTCGTACACGCCCATTAACGCCCATCCGCGCGCTGCCGTACCCTGGCTGAACTTCTCGAAGCCGCCCTCGTTGCGGTCGATGGCCTCCCGGATGTTCTTGAAGACGTTCCAGCGGTACTGGGATGGGAGAGGTGCGGAGCGCAAGGCAGCAGGACCAGCAGCAGGACCAATGTCAAGGGGAAGGACAGGAATGGATGTAGATGTAGGATTATCAAAGCAGGCGTAAAGGCGGAAGCACCAACGGGGGACGTTGCTTATACCGGAGAAGGAACGTGTTGGGCATACACTTCGCGAACAGGAAATGAAGAGGGCGGAGGTACAGGAAGGGGTGTTTTGACCCGCGTGAAAGTGGGTAGATTTCGCACCGCAAGAAACATACTGCGACAGTCATATATTGTATACATAAATAGACACTCACCTTGAAGTGCTCTGCTGCGGACCAAAGCGTGTTGTCCCACTTGAAGCACATGGTGCCATCGTGGTTAGGTATCGGCGAAATGGGCCCGTACTCGTCAACGTATTCCAGGTTATCTGGAACTTCAACACACGGGCTCCAGTAATCCTCCGGGCGCCCTAGCGCGGACGGTGTACCACCCGTCTCATCGACCAGGCTCAGCCCAACTCCCGCATCGCTCGTAAGCACGTTCTGAGGCTCGGCAGCTTCCGATGCAACACCAGGAGGTGATACGGAAGTAGATGGCTTCACAACGCTGTCGATGGGAACGTTGGCGACATCCAGGGTTTGGCGTAGCAGCTCATTTTCGCGACGGAGGAGCTCCAGAGCTGACAATTTCTCTCCAGGAGTAGCGGCTGACCTAATAGTCCTCGGCGTAACACCTGGATCAGGTGATATGACAGTTTACACCATATCGCGGCAAGATCGAAAGCGTTCCTAACGCTCTCACCACGCCAAGTCTTATGGGTGATGCCACCCGCTTGAGCCCTTCCAAGCCGGCCGAGCTGCATTGCTGATTCTGTGCTCGCCGGAGGTTGCACCGCTTGAGGTCGCCTTGTCCGGGCGCCTCGCCACCTACTAACTAGGTATGCAGTGGTTCTTGGTTTCGGTCGATAAAGTATCTCAAAAACGGGAATGCAAACGACACATAGGCTCAGACCCTGCGAAGGTGCCAGCAACTTATCCTAAAAAATCAACGGCAACTTATGGAGTACGACACTTGTCACATATTCCTTGATCACACAGAAATGATGTGCACTCCATCGTACGTGGGCTTATCGAAGGCCTTTGAACGCAGAGGCAATGAACACGCATAGGAGTAGACGTGACGGTAAAGGCGCTGGCAATAGGGCCAGGTTTGCTGACAGCTTTTGGGGTAAGTAGGCAAAGTGTGTAATAAAGGAGTAAAGGTCGTGGCTACCATGAATCTTGCCGCGTGTCTATGCCGATGCCGAGTCTGTCCTCGCAGCTCTTCTATGGCAATGGCACTCAAGTAATCGCTGTGTTAACGAAATGAGCGGGTCCCTAGGGTACTTCTAAGGCGCTATCTTAGAATCTTGCGCGGCATCGGCTGTCATGTGGTGACCCAAGGGTCAGGGGAAGCAAGCCAGGCTTTTTTGGACTACATTCTAATCTAACGGGTATTCCACGCATAAGCTAAGACACCTAAGCTGGTACCGGTATGCAAGGGCCTGGTTGCTGACGTCGGGTCATAAAAGTTCATCTGCTGAGGTCCGTTCCTGGGTAGCTTGTTCGTAGCTAGGTGCTGCAGGCAAGGGCCCCTATTCATGGGCGTAAGACGCAAGCCTTAGAGCCTATGGACAACCCATTCCTGGCCCCATCTCAAGGGCACCAATGTCACCTTTGCTGTCCACTTCCTCCGCGCGCCACATACCGAGCGCTTTCAAAAGAGCCGCCTCACCCACAAAGCGCTACCCATTACCGCATAAGCCCAACTCCTCGTAACGCTCTACTCCATTCTTTCTCCTACCACAATCGCGACCTTCACCCGCTCCCCGCCATCCCGCGTTACCCCTCCCTCTCCCATCGCTCCCTCCTGCAGCTAGCGAGCATGCGGACAACCCCCTAGCGTGATATTGGTGCGTGCAAGCTATGCCAGACCATTAACTTGTAAGGCTGCCTCGGCAGTAGAGGTCATCCTATGCTATGCGTATGTTCATCTCTAAGCGGCAGATCACAGTAGTTGAAAGGCTCAATGGGGGCGATCTAGGATGTGGCGTTTACGAGGACCCGAGCCAACCGTCCTTCCACGCTCACCCCGTCCAATTGCTGCATCCCAGCGGAGCACATGCACCGAATTCACTACCGGGGCTACACGCCTTTGCATCGATCAACGATCAGTGCCAGAATCTGTATGCGACCCCCTCCACCTAGCAGCCCTTGATGAGCGAAGTAATCACACGCCCCTTCGCAGCCGCTGCATCCGTTGCTTCCCCGCAGCGGCAGCTGGCTTGTTGACCCCCGCCGGGATCACCCCCGCCACCCAGGGCACCAGCTCGGGGGAGGTCTTGTGCACGCTGCGGAACTCCGCAGAGAACTTGCCCTCGTGGTTGACCTCCTGGGGGGACAGCGAGGGCGGGGATAGTGATGGTGACGGTGACAGCGGTGAAGGGATGTCAGCGGTGTCGAGCGGGGCGGGGCTGTTGTGACGCACTGCCGACCAGCGAAGTTTTTATCCCCACATGTGGTGCAGGCGCAGAGCTGCCAGAGGCGCACTCACCAAGTTGGACTTGGAGCGGTCGGGGTTGTTGTCCCACTTGGCCTGGTGCTTCAGCCAGCAGTCGCCCGTTGTGTGGTTGTGGATGTCCTGGGCAGTGGGAGGGCGGCGACAGGAACGGCTCAAGAGACGTTTGCCAGCATTGCACCGCGTACGATAAGGGACAAATTTGCTCGCAAAACCATGTGGGCTGACGCGCACTACCCCCACTCCTACACAATACAGACGAAACCGCTACTGGGTTACCGGTATGCCACATTCACCGCTTTACTGATGGGTAGCACCGGTACACCACTGGGCATCCTCCGTTGGACTCCGCCTTACTACGGCCATACTACGGCGGTCACGTTTCCTCCATGTTTCCTCGCGACCCGGTTAGTAGCCCCGTCAGTGAACGTGACATATGCTGGAGTCCTGTCCCCTGCTGCGCACTGGTCCATCACCACTCCCTCAGCCATGACTCACCATGGTCCAGCAGATCCCGCTGGGATCACCTGCAGGCAACCAAGTCAATTCGCACTCAATAGTCGGATCCTATCCTTGCATAAGTAGCAAGCAGGTGAGCGCAAGGCAACTCACCGCACCACACCCAGATGTTGCAGGGCCGGTCGTTGGGGTGTGCCCGCTGGTGCTCCTTGCAGGCGGCGCAGCAGTCCGCTGCGGAGGCCTGCTTGTGGCCCAGACCCCACACCACTGCATCGCCCGCGTAGTCGGCATGCTGCCGTGGCGGTGGGGCGCGGAGAGGAAAGCGTGCGGGAGGACATGGAACGAAACGGGTGTAAGGTGGGGCCAGCACGCTAAGATGGGTGATGCTACGGTAATCGATATGTAATGCACATGCTGGACATGCACAACTGGTGCACCACTGCAACAAGGTATCCCACAGGGCTCCAGCTAGTACGGTATCATACATGTACTCCCAGCAACGTGTTCTCCTAGCAGCCCACATCCTTGTACGACTGCCAACCCATTACTCGAAATGCTCACCTGTTGTGGGTAGCAGTCTTCGGGAATGGGCACGTCCAAGATCTGTCAAGGGCACAAAGGTAACCAAAAGGTCGTTTGGCGGATGGTGGCAGCAGGTCTGGAACCTCCGGAAGTACGTGAGATTAGGATAACCGCACGTTGGCAGCACCCAGATACACGGCAACATGATGCAGATTTGCCCCAAATCCCGCCCATTTGGGTCACTGTGGAAAGCCCTGGCTTCGAGGGTGCCTCCTGTATTACACGAGGCGCACTACCGGTATCATCATCACCACCTCTTGGCTGCCTACCTGCATCTTCTTTCCCTTGCTGTCAATCTCAACAAGGACCTTTGGGGTCGCTGCCTGTTCCTTAGGGACCACTTTCTGCTCAATTTTTGGCAACTGATCAGATGGCTTAGCCTCAACCGCTGCAGGCAGCTTGGCCAGGGTTTCAGTGCCTTTCTGCGTTGCTGGTGCTACTGCGCTGGGCTTGCCTTGTCCAAACTGTATAAGTGGTGCATGCCTTGGTTAGAGCTGGGTTTGTGCACTTTGCAAGCGAGCACGATGGTCGTCGCACCTGAGCAGCGATGAACACGCCAGACGCTGCAGGGGCACATCAAATATGTTCAGGAGGCCATTCTGGTAGGCTGAGAGGGCGAAGGAACTCTACCTTTAATCGCGGCATTCAACTGGTCACGACCAGCATACGAACATATGCCGAGCAAGCAAAGGAAAAGTGCCAGAGGGGCAGCAGCAGCTAACCGTTGCCCCATGATGCCGGTGGATTTCGGCCTAGGGAACATTCCCTACAGTTAAGGTGCGCTGGTCGCTTGCTTGCAGGTATCCGAGTTCTCCCCGTTACAAGATACGCTTAATGTAGCGCAGAAGGGAACGCCTCATCGGCACGTGTATGGTTAAGAAACACACGCCACCAAATATCACGAAGACGAAAGAGTGCCGAAGGGCTAGGCAAAGACACCAACAGCTAAACTGATTGTATCTGAAAGCCAAGTGCAGGACCTAAGCTGTGGCATAGTCAGATACCAATCCCTAGCTTGAGCACAGTGTTTAGAAGCTTCATAGACAAGCTGTGACAGCCAGTGTACAGCAGCATCATGTATACCGTACGCTGGCCTGCTCTCCCTTGACAGTCCTACAGGATGTAATGTTTTTCTAGAGAATTAGCATAAGTTTAACGCTTGTTTGGATTGTGTTCGCTCTGAAAGCATAAACTTGCTGCCCGGACTATCGGAAGGCTTACAATGTCAGGAAATCCCGATGATAAGCCTAGTTCCCTAGCAGAGTCCATTGAAAGCTTCAAGATTGTTGCGGAGCAGGGGCTCGCTGACGCCGCGAACGCTGCTGATGCTCTTCTAAAGCAAACGGCATCTCAGCTTGTGGCAGGCGGCTCTGTCGTGGTTGGAACTGTTCAGGAGGCCGCAGATGTAACACTCCAATACGCGGAGGAGGGCAAGGCGAGCTTGGAAGCGGAGACGATCATTGCGATGCCAACGTAGCCAGTTACCAGTTAGCCTGGGCCCGATTGCAGGTGTACGTGGATCATGGGCTCGCGGAGCTCAAAGCGGTGGAGGACGTCGTCGTTTCGCACCTCAAGCGTAAGGAGGGTTCAGGGGCCGCTTTTCCCTCTGCCACTCGTCGAGATGGGAGCCGTCGCGGCCGAGCTAACACCCGTTGCCCCTCCTTTCACCCCTAATCCTATGCAACAGAGGGAATCTACCTCATCCAGAGCAACCCAGATGTCTCTTACCCCCTGCTGGCGACGGGCAGCATCCTAGCGCTACCGGGTAAGAAAGAGCGGCCCGCCAGGCCCCCTGCGTCCTGCATGAGGTGGCAAACAACACGCGCAGACAACTTGCGCAACTCGAAACCGTCGGGGGTTGTCGCCTAAAGGTTATTGTCACGATGAAGCCCGTAGCCTACTTCCGCATTAGTTTGCTGGAACACCCATGTACTCGATGAAGCGGCTCCTCCCTAGCTGCCCCCTAGCTGCGCCGCTGGGCTGGCTAGCGGCTATCCCCCCCTCTAGCGTGGTTGGTGGCAACGTTGCACGCATACGGGGCAGGGTGCTCCTGGGCAGCTTGCCTCAGTCAAGAGGTCCAGCAGCTTTTGGCAGCTCTTGTCGCGGAGTCCAGCAGGGTTCGAGGTCCTGGTTGCTGCCTGGCCGTTACATGCCGAGCCATGCTAGGTCACATGGCTAGGTTACATGCCGAGCCATGCTAGGTGTATTTTAGCAGCACCAGCCATGCTCTCCGATGTGGGTCTAGTAGTTCCTTCCCGTGGCACCCATGCTCAGCCAGCAAGAGAGCAAGCAGACATATGCCCATATCCCATATGAACGTGAACCCCTACTGCGCCCCCCAGCAGCAGGCATGGCTTTCGGTTTCCAGCAAAACACACGAAACCTTTGTTCGACATCCATGCATCCTCCCGCCCTTCACATCTCATCCCGGGGTGCTGTCCCGCTGCTTCACCGCCGCGCCGCTCCCCACCCCATCGTATTAACCCCCCACACACACACAGTGACGCGACGCCTGCTGTACCGCGCGACCATCGGACGGTTCCGCAACCCCGACAACGTGCTGAGCACCAGCGAGGGTAAGGTGGAGGCACTGCGGGTCAAGATGAGCGACTTTGAGACGGAGGCCAAGAAGCTGCAGGTGGGGCGGGGGTTGTTGGCGGGCGGGGAGGTGCGTGGAGGTGCTGCGGTAGAGAGGGCGGCAGGAGGTGGTGTGGTCAGGGGTGGGATCAGGTAGGGGCCCGCTGGCAGGGAGGAGCAGAGGAGGTGCTCTTGCAGGAGGAGGTGCGGGGATGCCGCAGCACAGCAGGCTGGCGGCAGGGGGGTAGGACAGCCGCATGGTTGGGTGGGGAAACCGGGTGGGACCCAGATGATGGTGGCGCATTATGCGGCCGCGGTGTAGCGCTGGCAGGCCGCTGATCCGTATTCCCCTTATTGCTGTCCCCGCGTCCCCGTGTGTGGGAAGTCTGGCTTCCTTTGGGCCCCCTGCTCCTTGCTCTCGCCTGCCTGACCCGACTGCCACCGCTCGCAGGAGCGTATGGTTGCGGCGGAGGAGGAGTACGTGCGCGGCAAGGCCAAGCTCAAGTGAGTTGCCCCTGGGTTTTACAAAGGGGTGTGTTAAGAAAACCGGCCGTACGGTAGGGACTGGGCTAGCGGCCAGTTTTGTTACCAACAAACGCATCCCGGTGTACCGCTGGCTGCTGGCATCCATCGGCACACCGCTCTTCCCATGCCTGCGTAGTGCCGGGACATCACATGGACTGCATGGCTGCATGCGAGGGCTGCAGGCTGACGCGGGCTAACCGCTGTCCTGCAGCTGCGCCCTGCACTGATCTCACATCGTCGTTCATTCCGCTCTCCTCCCGCTCCTCACAGGGCTACCCGGCAGGAGCTGCAGCGGCTGGCGGCCGTGGTGGGCAAGAGCGAGCGGACCGCAGCGGGTGAGGAACGGAGCCGTACTGACCATAGGAACGGAATACTGCTGACCACAGCTGTCGACTGGATGTGTTTGGGAGGGGGTGCATGGTGCAAAGGGGTGGCGGTAGTGGATCTTTGGGTTCCTCTGCACGGATGCGAGCAGTAGGAATGCCGGCTGCAGCCGAATACGTTTTCCATGCCAAAGCATGCTATTAGGAGGGGAAAAAATTAACTATGTGAAACAACGAGGAGGGGGAGGGGGAGGGCAGTGGCACGTCCTCACACTGTCAAACCCCAGATGCAGCCTGGGAGGGGGGGTTGCACGGGTGCCTGATAACACTTTCGGACCTGTGTCCATGCATGCAATTTTGCCTTGACACGCATCTCTCTCTCTTTGCTACATGCTACATGCATTCACGCCTTGTATGGAGTGTATGCGCTCGACCTCCCGACCACCCGCCCGCCCGGTTAGTTCGTTTCTTCCTCCCTACCCCCACCCTGCCCACCCCACTCGGCCGCTCACAGGTGTTCTGGAGGACCTGCGCACCCTCAAGAAGGTCGACAAGGCGGTGCAGCTGCGGGCGGAGGTGAGGCGGGGCGGGATTGTGGCAGGTGGTGCCTGCATACACAGCCAGCAACCCCTTGCAACCCCCCATCCCCCCGGTGGATCTCCCTTGCATCCTCGTCGGCGCTTGGTTGCGATGAAGGGAGCATGGCTGTGTGCGATGTGCCCTAGGTGTCATAAGGCTCTGTCATAGTAGCACTCATGAAGGGCATGCATCGCCCGCTGTATGGGTGGCGCCTTGGTTTCGCGCATTGCATGGGGTGCAGGGTGTGTAGGTACCCACCGTACTCGTGACAGCACCCACACTTGACAGCGCCCACCGTACTCTTGGCAGCAGGCATCCAACTGCCGTTTCTTGCCCACCCACCCTAACACCTGTACCCTCGCCCAGGCCGCGTCGCAAGTGTCCGCGCTCAAGACGCAGCGAACCGCGCTGCAGCAGTACATCTACCGCATCGCCTCCAAGGACGTCTGAGGCGCAGGCTTGACGCTGGGCGCAGGGTTGGCGCTGCCTGCTGCGATCGGACTCGCATGGCTTGCCCTGGCATGGGTGGTTGCACCAACATGGGCTACCGTCTTGCGGCTACCGTAGTAACGGCACATGGTTATACCGTACGGCGCTTTGGTGTTGTTCTTGGTGGATGGAGTGGAAGGTTCCCCGGGGGGCCGCACTGGCGGCAGCATGGCGTGGTGGTGACATGGGGGGCAGCAGCCGACAGGCGGCAGGCGGGGTGGGGGCCATGTGGGTTGAGTGGCTCTCTGATCGAGTGTCTGCCACCGTACGCTGGCTGGCTGCTAGGTTGGCAGGACGTAGCCGCGTGGAGCCGTGGGGCTTTTTGGTGGCGCCGCTGGTCGGGTACGGGTGTCTAGTTCGATTTTGCTGCAGGGGATTGAAGCGTAGGAAGGTGTGCAAGGGTTGTCATTGTCGCCCGGACTGCACGTGAGTCCGAAGTTGGTTGGCTTGGCAGGATGCTTGGCGGTGTTGTGAGGATAGGAGGTAAAGCGTGCTGAGGTGCAGGATTGAAATTGAGCTGAAGTCGCATGCCGGTTACAATTTCGTACAGCGGCGTTCAGCGGCGCTTAGTTATAGTCCCGGTGTTGCGTATTGCGTCCGTACAAGCAATCTTCATGTTCCTTTCGTAAAGCCGCTTGGTTTGTGCTGACCACTCACGTGCCTTGCATAGTGTGCACATTCAGGATCAGCTCACTTTCTAATGCACATACATCTGAGTATGAGCAACCTCCCTGTAAGCTTGGCTGGTCCAGTGTGCGTAGAGCACGCAAGGTACGCCATATACTCCGGCATCGTGTGCCCATTTTGCCATAAAGCAGGAACACCTTTTGGACTGAAATGCACGAAAGTTTGTGAGCCATGCACCACGGCCGAGGGTAACTACCATGGTAAGAGTGGATTAACCCATTTAGGATGAAACAAGAAACACGGAATATAATTGCTAACGGAACAGGCCATGCAATGAACTCCTGGGCAATCATTGGGACGTTGGGACATGGTCCGCCAAGTCTGAGCTCCTAAGAGAATACTGTGTGGCCGATGATAACAAGTGTAGGGCGTATTAGTCTCTCTTGAATTAACGCTTCCAAAGCCTAAAAAACGGACAGAATCTGATACGCTATCGGCAATGACGTTCGTGGTATCGCGACCCTAGGTAGTTTACCTTAATAACAAGGTGTCAGACCTAACAACCTACATTGCCCAGAAGACCTGGTTTGCCGCAAACAGCCGCTCTTTCCACTGGCGTGAAGGGTTGCAAAGTAGGTGAGCCGACACCTGTTACTGCCGTTTCGCCGCTAATTTTCAAGTCATGGCATGTTACAAGCAATTACCTATTGGGCAAGCTCGGAAGTATGTGATGCCGAATCGAAGGTACCCTCTTTAGGTAATGTGGGTCGTATACTGCCACTCCCATGGGACATGGCGCGTCGGAAGGAAGGGCAAGTACAGTGGAAAGTGTGTTTACCACAGTTTCTTACTATCAACATAATTTATCCCGATGCTGCGTTCATAGTACCGGTAGTATGGTCTTTAAGGTCCTTTGGCTACGTAAGGTTAAGCTCGCGCTGCGCTGTTGAAAGCGTTCTAGGACATATCCTTTGTTACAGTGATAAGCAGCATGTTGACCGGAATAGGAGGCGCGGTCACTGGCGTGTAAGCCGGTCATCGAGGCGCGCCCCTCGCGGCTGCGCCTTGTGTCATGGCGGATAAGGAATCATTATCTAATGGCTTTGGTTCGCCGCGTGGGTGCGCGCCAAACCTCAGCGTGCAAAGGGCCTCAGCGGGAGGCAGGAAGCCAAGGTCAGCGCTCTTGCTCATTGCAGGCGTCTGGCCGCTTATGTGCAAAGCAGTCATCGTCTAGCTTTAATGTGCGCCCGTAACCGTGCACAATGTAGGCATGGCGACGATTCACCACCAGCGGCAAGGGCCTCGACTCTATTTCAGGCTTTGCTGGCTGAGAACCCTGATGTGGACGATGAGGAGTTGCTCCGCGGTCCAGATTATCATGAACTGCAACGAAAATACTTGCAGGACAAGAAGCAGCAGGAAGTCATTGAGCGACTGGAACGAAGAGCAGGTGGATTTGCCAGTGTTTTTGGCACATTACGATTGATGTTGGTTCCTACTATTTGACGCGCTGAAAAACGAGCTCGGTTACTCTTGTTCTTGGCACCACTTGTCCTTGGCAGCAAGCCTGGTTGCGTTCGTTTGCCGACGTTTCTCCTGCAAACATTCCGCCTTACAGACACAGGAGCTTCCACTGTTGCCCTCGGTGGGCGTCGTCGCAGCAGCATAGATGGCGTTGGCCAACCAGAGCACCTCCAAGGCGCTGGTGACCCATTGCGCAGTCACCGAACTCCTGAAATGCTCCAAAGCAACCTGGAGCCTAGGCTTGGTCCCCGCCGCAGAAGCAGCCAGGGATGCTTCCACTCAGCTGACCAATCACCGCGAACCTCCGCGAACCGCTTCCCAGGCGGCGCCTCAGCTGCACCCTCACGCCTCAGTCTCGAGGCCTCCTCCTCCTCGCGCCCTCCTTCAGCCCTGAGGCCCCCACCGGCGCCAGCACGCGGGGCCCACCGACCTGCCTCAGCCCTAGCGTCCAGCAATAGCCGCCAGCGGCGGAGCAACGACCATGCGGTCCTGGACGCCGCTATTACAGCAGCACCAACACACCCTGCCGCTGGCACCACCACCACCAGCACCGCCACCACAGCAGCGGCAACAGCAACAACCACAGCAGCTAGCGTAGCCGCGTTAGCGACAGCCGCGCCTGCTCCTCTTCCGCCGCTTCCTCCTTCCGCTGATAGTAGCTTGCCAGCTACCTTTGCAGCAACACACCCCGCCCAGTCGCAGCGGCAACAGCAGCAGCTCCCACCACCTCCCACGCCATCATCAGGAGCTGCAACACCCGACTCCCCCGCTGCCGTTGCTGGCAACCACCAACCCCAACCGCTGCAACCGCAACTGCCGCAACCGCTACCGCGATTCTCACGTCCTGAGCTCCGGGCAGTTTACAAGAGCAGCACCACCAAACCCCACCTCCTCTCATCTCTCACGGAAGATGACCTGCTTGCAGCAACCAGCGTTCTAGCTGCCGTACAACCGGCGTCGTACTCGCCCCTGCCAGATCCGGAGAGGTTTGGATCCGCTGGGACAGCAGCTGTAGCGGCTGTTGGGGGCGGCGGCGGTGGTAGCAGCGGTGGCGGAGGTGTTAGTAGTGGAGGCGGCAGTGCCGACAGTGCGGATATGATTGTCAGCTTGTCGCAAATGATGCCCTTTCCTGGAAGCGGGCCGGGGTCGGAACCGGCAGGCATGATGGGTGTCGGGACGGGAGTCCCTCCATCGCTAACACCGTCTCCGCACAACATCATTAACAACAATGCTGCTGGTGCCGGGATGGATGCGGGGGGGCCAGAGCGCTGGGGGCCCTGGGGCAAGACGGGCGGTGCCGCCGTTGCAGGAGACGCCAACAGCGGCGGCGGCGGTGGCATCAGGAGTGACGTCACCCCAGGCGGCAGCAAGTGCAACATCGCGGACGTGACCTCCGACATTGTGGGGGCGATGTACCGCCGGAAAGCCGCAGCAGCAGCTGCAACTGCGGCAGTAGCACCCGAGGAGGAGCAACTTGGTGCCGTACATCACAACCATCACCTCCCAACTCAACCGCCTCATGTCCCTCATCCTGCTCGACCCAGCTCCGCCGGCCCCACGGCGGGGTCCACCTGCCCCTTCCCCCCGCTGGGTGCCGTGTCGCCCCCTCCTCCTCCTCCTCCTCCGCAGCAGCAACCACAGCAGCAGCAAGCACAGCCGCAGCGGTCCCCCATCTTCACCTCCTCGCCTCAGCTCATGGCCTCACTGGCGCTGGTGGAAGTGAAGCCATTGGCGGACCACATACCGAGGGAGGGGGAGATCAGGCAATGTGCGGGTCGGCCGTCGGGAGCCGGCGTGCATGCGGGGTGCGCGAATGCGGCTGGCGGCGGCAGCGGCGCCGACTGTACGACATGTACGAACGCCACAGCGGGTGGTCATGGAAGCTCAGCTGCGGGGGGTGCGTTAGGGGCAGCTGGTAATGGCGGGGGCGGAAACGGAATCAGTAGCAACACCAACAATGAGCGTACGACGACAAATGACTCCCTGGGGACGTACGAAGATCTCGGAGATCTCTCACAGTTCGGTCCCGTACGACAATTCGCGATCCGGTTGTGTTCAAATCCGGATTTTGAAATGGGCGTGACAGCCATCATCTTTGCCAACTGCGTTACGCTGTGTCTGTACGACCCGCGCAAGCCGGAGGGCGGGGGGCTCAACGGCAAGATATTCTGGGCGGGTGAGTGGCCGGAGTTGTCTCATGTTGGGGTTTGGGAGTCCTTTCCTGTGTTTGTTTATTGTGGGGGATTGGGGATGTAGCTGGGGTGGGTGTTGGGTTGGTCACCCCATGAATGAGGGAATGGCCTGTGTTCCTGTGCACACCCCCCCTCCCGCTCGCCCCTCCACCCCTCCTCTCCTCCTCCTCCCCTCCTCTCCTCCTCCTCCCCTCATTATATATATTTTTTACCCTCCCCCCGCCCCTGCGTGCAATGCACACCCCTCCCCCCGCCCCTCCACCCCTCCCCTCCTTCGACTCGTTGTTTCAATTAATTTTTCCCCTCCCTCAGAGCTGGCCTTCAACATTTGCTTCTCCGTGGAGATGCTGCTGCGGGTGGTGTCGGTTGGGTCCTTCCGGGCGCACATCCGGCGACCCTGGAACCAGTTCGACTGCGTAAGTAGTACAGAGCAGCAAACACGAGAATACAAAAGCGGCAAACAAAAAACACACATAGCAGACGCGCCGCACAACCCTAAGCCCCTGTGTACCCAGCGCAGCGCCGCTGCTAACCTCTCGCCCGCCATGCATTGCTTCTCCTTCCTTCCTCTCCTTCCTCGCACCTTCCCACCTTCTCCCTGCCCCCCACCCATGCACATCACCTCCCCTCCTCATCCCCACCTCAATTAACACCCCCCACCTACCCGCCACCCTCCTCCCTTCTTCCTGGCAGATGATGGTTGTTGCCGGCTACACCGCCTTCATTCCCGGCAACTCCTCCGCCGTCAACGCCATCCGAGCGCTGCGGGCGTTACGGCCGCTGAGAACCATCACGCGGTTCGAGTCGCTGCGGGGCGTCATCGTGTGCTTCCTGGAGGTGGGGGTGGGGTGGAGGGCGGTGGGGGTGGGGGTGGGGGTGGAGGGCGGTGGGGGTGGGGGTGAGGATGGAGGGCGGTGGGGGTGAGGATGGAGGGCGGTGGGGGTGGGGGTGAGGATGGAGGGCGGTGGGGGTGGGGGTGGGGTGGAGGGCGGTGGGGGGGAAAAATTATAAATAAATGCAACAACGGTGGGGGGGGGTGAGTAAAGAGGAAGCGACGGGGGTTAAAAAATATAATGAGACACTGACGACGCGACGAAGCGACGGGGGTTGGGGGGCGGGTTAGGGGAGGAGGGTTAGGGGGTTCGAGGAGGGCGAGGAAAGGTATGGCGGAGGGTGCTGAAGCAGGCTGAAGAGGGTTTTTTTGGAGGCGTGCTGAGGTGTGTCGTACCCCTCCTCACTTCCCCAGCCCTCTTAACCCTCCCAAACCCGCTCCCGCCCCCCATCTCCTGCCCCCCCCTTCCAGGCCATCCCGCTGCTTGCCTCTGTGGGCGGTCTGCTGCTGTTCTTCATCTTCATCTACGCGGTGGCGGCGGTGCAGCTCTTCCCCAAGACGTACCACTGGGTGAGGGGGGAGGGAGAGCGCCTGGCTGGCTGCCTGCTTGGCTGCTGTAACTGTCCAGACCACCCAATACCCGCCTCTCCCGCTCACCCCCCTCAAACACACACACATCTTCATCTTCCGACAATCACAGTACGTTCCTCCTCGCGGTCAGTTTTCTCAACACACACACACCCTAGCGACACTTTGGCACTCGTGTAGCCCGTTGCGAGTAACCCCCTGCTCCCCCGCCCCCCCCCCCCCCCCGCTCAGACGTGTGTGGATGCCGGCGGGCTGCCGTACACCGCGGGCGAGGACCCCGACATGCGGGGCTGCGGGGGCAGCGGACACTGCCCGGACGGATACACATGCACGGTAGGGGGGTGGCGGTTGGTGGGTGGGGAGGTAAGGAGGTGAGGAGGAGGAGTCTTGACTGCCTCCTGCCTTGCGTCGCACTTATCCCACTTCCTCCCCCTCACCCTGCTCTCCTCCCACCCACTCCTCTCCCCCGCTCGCCCGCTCCCCTCCCCCCCCCCGCGATCAGCTGCTCCCCGACCAGTTCACGCTAGACGTGGCGGGTTTCGACAACACCGCCGCCGCCATGCTCAGCGTGTGGCAGGCGCTCACGCTGACGGGCTGGGTGTTCATGATGTACCGCACCATGGACGCCTACTCCGCGGTGGCGGTCTTATACTACGTAACACTGGTCTTCATTGGCGCCTACTTTGTGGTGAGGCCGGGGCGGGGGTGCGGGGAGCGGGGGAACGGGGACGGGGACCAGACATGTACCCAATTACAGGTTAGGGCGGGGGGACGGGGGCCCTAACCTCCCTGCCTAACCCCCACTCGCCACGCCCCACCCTCCCACATGCCCCCCATCTCATCAGCTCAACCTCTTCCTGGCGGTGCTCAAGATCAAGTTCGCCAAGGCCCAAACCCTGTTTCACAACCAGCTGGCGCTGCAGCGAGGCAAGGCGCGCCGCAACACCATCCTCAACTTCGTCAACAAGGTGCACAGCAGGTGGACGGAGTTCAGCTCCAAACGCAGCCAGGCGTCGCTGCTGAACAGCAAACTCAGCAGCGCCATCAGCTCCAGAATGAGCGGCGCTGGTGTTGGAGGAGGAGGTGGAGGTGGCTCGTTAAGCTCGCTGAGAATGTCTGGACCGGGGTTGCCCGGGGCGGTGGGGGGAGGAGGCAAGGGGGATGGTGGTTTTGCGGCGGCAGCAGCAGCAGCGGCTGCTGCTGCGGCGGCGGAATTTGGGGGGAGGAGCGGTACAGGAAGCAGTAGTGGCGGTGCGAGAAATGGCAATAGCAGCAACAAGAACAGCAACCATCAGTTGGAATGCGGGTATGGTGGGGGTGGGCAGGAGGGCGGTGAGAAAGTACCCGATGCCGATATTGCCCACGCTCAAGACGACCGCAAGAGCAGTACCGGGCTGGCTGGAGTAGGGTCGTCATCGGGGCGCAATTTGCTTCATGCCAGTACCGCTGCTGACGCGGCGAAGGGCGGCAACGGCAGCAGCCCCATACGCAGACGAGGCGGCGGGATGAGCAGCAGCATCAGCAACATCGCCAGCAGCAACCCCTCCTCTTCTCAAATGCTCGTCCAGCCTTCTGCGACCAGCAATACGAACAACGCGGAGGACGATGACGACGACAACGATGACGCCACCCCCTCGCAACCCCCGCCTTCGTCCGCGCCCACTACTGCTGTGTCCTCGACGTCAGCAGCTGCCCGCTTGACTTCTGCTGCTGCCTCCGCCACTACCACCACCAATACCACCACCTCACAACCAACGCTCTCGCCAGCGTCTTCCTTACCCACCCGCTCCCTCTCCCAAAGCGCCACAACAGCCGCATCACCAGCAACCCCAGCACTAGCTCCCAAACGGCCGCCCCGGTCCGCCCTCTCCCGCAGCAAGCTTCACAAAACCACCTCCGCCAATGCCACCGCTGCCGCCTCCACCGCCGCTGCTGCTCCTGCTGCGTCCCGCAGTTCCCGGCCTCAGCGTGTCGTGTCCTTTATCCGCCACCACAGTCATCATCATCATCAGCAGCAGCAGCAGCTGCAGCAACCAGCGCAGGAACAGCCCGAGCACTTCCGCCAGCCCACCAGCAGCGGCGGCGGCTGCAGCAGTGACCGCGGGGCGGTTGCTGTTTTAGATAGGCCAGCCGGGCCGGTTTCGGAAGCTGTAGAGCCGTCCGCGATCCGAGCGACGGTGACGTCACCATATCCGACGCCGGCGGCGACGGCGGCAGTAGCACAAGCTGGTCCTGTTGCGGAGGCGGTTCGCTTCGCACACGGGTCGCAAGAGAGCGACCCTGACCTCCCTTCCGCCGCAGGTCTCGATGGGGCAGCAGATACAGCAGCCGTAGCAGTAGCAGGCAGTAGCGTCACAGCCGGCCAGCGCTCCCCCTCGGCACTGATGATGACGACGCCAGCAGTAGCAGCAGCAGCAATGTCGTCTCCCAGCAGGGTGTATCCCGATGCCGAGGATGGTGTCCTTAACGGTGGGTTACCCCTAACGTGTTGGTGGCAAGGGGATTATAGACCAAACCGAAGCATACGAAACCACAGGTTACGGCAAAACCATGGGGATAGGAAGCTGCAGGGTGCCACAAAACAAGTGTTGGTTGGAGCAGGAGCTAAATAGAGCTGGCTATTGAAGTGGTGTGCTGTTATTGTCTTAAGGGGGGGAACAACATATGGGCTGTACGAGGGGTTGTACATACGTAGAGGTGTGTGTGTAGTTGAGCGGAAACGTAGAGAACAGACACACTCTGCTTTGTTTGTCGCTGTTACGTTCCTAGCTGCAAAGTTGGCTGTTCCTACCAGCATTGCTGCTCCACTGCAGCACTGCTGCTGCTGCTGCTGCTCTTGCTGATCCACTACGGCCATGACAGCCACACCACCATTACCACCACCACCACTTGCTACAACAACAACAATACACCGTGCTACACGACACCGGGATAGCAACCCCACACTCATTACTCAACCCCACACTCATTACACAACGCGTGCACATGTGCTGTAATGCTGTAAACTCGCGTGTGCGTCTCGACCCTACCCCTTACGGAACCCCGTACAACATCCAAACCCATGTCACATGGACGCAGGTCCAAGCGCCTTCGCTGCAAGCCAAGCCACAGCTGCAACAGGAACCGCTTCCCCTGGCAGTTTCACGCAGCTAGGGCACTGCAGCACCCCCCCAGCAGCAGCAGCGCCAACCGCGGGCGCTGCAGCTCCCATCATCGCCACCACCATGGGTCAGGGCTCAGGTCATGGCTTCAGCAGCAGCAGCATCCCCCCTGCCCCCCCCAGCCAGGCTGCTGCTGCTGCTGCTGCCAGCCCTCTGGGTCGGCCCTCCGACAGGAGTCTGATGGTGGGCGAGCGGTCGCTGAGCGCCGCTGCGGCAAGCAACATGGGCGGCACCAATGTGGCGATGATCGTAATGACGGCGGAGGAGTTCGATGAGTGGGTGTGGGGGATGGGTGGGGGGAGGTGGGGTTGAGGGAGGCCGCGGGGGGCTGCCCCCAGTCATGCCCCACGTATGCCTTCTTGCACCACCCAACTCCCAACCCAACCAGCCCGAATTAACTCCAACCAATCCCAACCAACTTCCAGGTTTGTTGCCGACCACGCCTACCTGGAGCGGCAGGTGCTGCGAGCGCAGTACCGCACTCGCATCCTGGTCAACCACAACCTGTTTAACCAGGTGGGGGGGAGAGGGAGTGGGGGAGAGGAGGGGGGTCGGGCCGGGGTGATGTGTGTGTGGGCGTGACTACACGGAAAGGCTGGCAAGTAGAACATCAAGAGTGGGACAGGCGGGGAAGAGGAAGGGAAGGGAAGAGGAAGGCTTGTACATCCACGTACCTGCCCCTAGATGACAATTCCAAAGCACCCCTGCATGACGTTGCAAAGATGCAGTATGCGTAGGCTATACCCCTATCCTATCCTGCATCTCATCCTGAGAGCTGGTTTGGCTCCAACCGCCCCTCCCCATGCCTCATGCACCCCTCGCCGCCCTTCCCTTCCCTGCCCCCTCCCTTCTCTTTTACCCCCCTCCCCTCTTCCCCTCTTTCCCCCCCCCCGCCCAGTTCTTCATGGTCCTCATCTTCGCCAACACGGTGCTGCTGGCGCTCGAATACGACAGCCAGCCGCCCTCGCTGACACACTTCCAGGACATTGGCAACAACTGTCTCACGGCGCTCTTCGCAGCGGAGATGGTGCTCAAGCTGTTCGGACTGGGGTTCTGGGACTACGTACGGGTGAGAGGCGGGGCGTGGTGGTGGGGTGAAGTGGAGTGATTGGGGGGGGAGTAGTTGGGTGGAGTTATTGGGGGAAAAGTGTGGAAATTGTGTTGTATTGTGTTACAGGGAAGGGGGGAGGGAGTTTTACATATGGGATGAGCGGGGCCACTACTGGGGTGAGGGGTAGGGGGAAGGGGAAGGGAGGGGAAGGATGCTGTATCATCCGGGTATGTATACCGCACCTGGCCCCAACCGGCGCTGCAACTCACTGAACACGCCACAAACCGCCACCACCACACTTCTCACCCTAACCAGCTACCCTAACCACCCTAACAGGACGGTTTCAACATCTTCGATGCACTGGTCGTTACCTTCAGTCTGTTGGAGATCGTGTTGTCATCATTCGCCGGATTCAACGCCATTCGTGCGCTGCGAGTCCTCAAAGCCTTTCGCGTGCTGCGCCTATTTAAGCTCTTCCGCTACATGCAGTCGTTGCGGCGCATTGGCGAGGTTCTGCTAAGCGCCTTCTCCTCCTTCGCCGCCATCGCAATGCTGCTGATGCTGTTTTGGGTTGTGTTTGCGATCATGGGCATGCACGTGTTTGGAAAAAAGGACCTGGACGTGTATCCCTGGCCCAACTTCTCAACCTTCCTGTACAGGTACGGTGGTGGTGGGTGGGGAGAACACAGGGAGGGGGCGGATGCGAAGGGGTGTGCGTGTGTAGTTGAGTAGAAACAAGAGCAAGCAGTTGGGAGAGGTTCGCATATGAACCTCGAGTACAGGCAAAACAGAGGTAACCAAACCTGTAACGTGACTCAAAAACGGCTTAGATAGCTGGTGCTGGATGTAAGAAGAGTGACAGGTTGACGACGCATGTCGCGCGATGCTGATGGTGTCGGAAAAACTAATTACTACCGGCAACCTAGCCCGCTGACCAACTCGACACCGGGAGCCCCCGCTCTGGTCACGCAGACGAGACACCAAAATGCTGTGCAAGTGTGCATGCGTGCGTGCAAACGCGCATTGCGTACCTGCGAGCAAAGAGGGGTGTGTGTGTGTGTGTTAAAATAACTGGCCGCGAGGCGAAACGTACTGGGATTGCCGAAAGATGGAGTCCCCACCTCCCTTACTCTTACCCCCATCCTCACCCCTCCCACAGTATGGTTGCCACCTGGAACGTGCTGAACCTTGAGAACTGGCAGAACACCATGCACGCCGTCATCCGAGCCACCGACTACGGCTCCAGCCTGTTCTTCGTGTTATGGATCATCATAGGTGTGTGTAGTTGTGTGTGGGGGAATGAGGGTGCCGTACCGTACTGCCTGCCTGCTGGCGCCCTAGAGCTACGGCACGACACGACACGGCACGGCACGGCACGACATGATGCATGTCGCAACGTGGCTGACCACTGCGAACCGCGCCCACCCCCCGGGGCTTTCTTCTTAGGGTATTCTTCTTACCTCTTTTAACCCCACCACCCCACCACCCTGCTGCCAGGTCGCTACATCTTCCTTACGTTGTTCCTGGCGGTCACCCTGGAGGCCTTCGAGGCCAAGTACGACCCCACAGCTGCTCGCCTCGGCGCCAAGACCGGCCTCTCATCCATGCTGGGCTCCTGGCTGGGTCGCTCGTCCAGCTTGCGATCCATCAGCAGCAGAGCCAGCAGCGTCTTGAGGTAGGGGGCGGGGCGGGGAGGCACGGGGCGGGGCGGGAAAGGGCTTTAACTCCATGTCCATACTGTCCATGTACTGCTCCCGTGCACACCCCACCACCGCCGCCGCCACTTGTCGACCATGGGGCACATGACACGTGTACGTCAACGTAACACGTGCGGGTGTGTGTGCTAAGGAAACTGGCCGCGAGTAGGAACGTACTGGATGTGTGTTACCGTAAGACGACTGGCCGCGAGTCCTGCTGTCCCCCCTCCACTGCTTGCTCTTCCTGGCTCTCCTATATCCCCCCCTCCCTCAGCTCGCGACACAATAGCATTGGCGACAAGCCCCCCATCCTTCCGGGTAGCCCCGAGGAGGGGGCTGCCAAGGTGGGCCCAAGGGGCAGCGGCGGCGGCCGGGCTGTGCAGTCCCGAGACGTCAGCCGTGCGACGTTGGAGCGCCCGGATACGGCAGAGCGGCGGGGGTCCCGGAGTCCTGGCGGGCTGGGACTGGGGCTGGTGGCGGAGAAGTCGGCTGCTTCGGGCGTGTCGCCGAATCGACTGGGCATTGGTGAGCTAGGGGGAGGGAGAAGGGAAGGAGGGAGGGAGAGTGGATTGCTGAAGGACTGCAGACGTTGTGTATGGGTACGGGGGAGGAGGCTGTCGAGCAGAAGTACGGGTAAGAAAGCACAGTTCCCTTTCACTGCTTCCTCTTCCTTTGTGGCCGGTGTTGCTTAAAACCGCTGAAACCCCAGCAGCACCTCCAGGGCTTGTGTTTTATTACTTACCATCGCCGCCACATCACCGCTCGCAAATGCACACCTCGCACAGGTTACCTGCCGGACGCCCAAGCAGCGGCTGTTGCAGCAACTGCGCAGTACGGCGATGGCAACGCTGCCGCTACAGGTGTCGTACCTGCCGTACCCGCCGAGCCACGTGTCAACATCAAAAAGATGTACACCATTAAGCAGTGGATTGACACAGGCAACATGGACGTGTTGAAGGCTGAGTCCAGCGACCTACCTGCCGTACCGCCCGGCCGTTGGCCGTTAGCGCTAACCGCCACGCCGTCGCCAACCGAACCCATGCGTTTTCGATTGAACACGAATGATGGAATCGGCCTCAGCAGCCACCTCAGTCGTACGACGCCGACAACGCCGACTCGTACGTCACTGAGTAGCGACGTCGGAGTGCGGCATGCTGGTGGCGGCGGCGGCAGTCATCGGACAACTCGCGGCTCGTCGTACATTGACGACTCGGCGGCTCAGAGCCGTGCGTCGTCTGAAGATACCGGTCGCGGCTGCGATGACGGCGGCGATGGTAAGTGCGGCGGCGGCGGTGACTGCAACCGACGCTGCAATGGAGGTGGTGGCGGCGGTAAGCGACCCATCGGTGAAGCTCTGGAACAGTACGACAGTGAAGGTGCGACATTCGACGACCCAGCGGCTCTGGAGCAACAGCAGCGGCAACAGCAGGCACGTGTGAGTGGCGCAGGTGGCGGCAGCAGCGGCCCTGTGCTAGCGAGACCGCCGCCACCAGCGCTGACGTCGGCAGGATTGCATTCCCCTGCCGTACTATCGAACGGCTCGCCAGCACTTCAGAGCCTCAGTCGTGCCGTACGGCGAGATCTCGGCGGGCTGGCGGCGCAGGTCGCTGACGTCGAGGAATCCGAACTGGACGATATCATTGTCGGCAGTGGTGGCGGCGCCGCCGTGGCTTCAGCTTCCGTCTGCGGCGACATTGGCGGCACGACTGCGGCAGCGACTAGCTGGGCGAGACCGACGTCGGCAATGATGCGTTCCGACAGCTCCGCGAACCCCCTCAACGGCGGCGGTGGTTTGATCCTGTCGCGCGCCAACGGCCGTGTCGTACATTTGGGATCCAGCTGCGTGTCCCCCAGCCGCACCTCCGTCGAAAAGGCCAGGCAGCCATCATCTCGGTTGTGCTTCGTCATAACAGACCGAGGCGAGGTGTCGGGAGGCGGCCATGGCGCGTCCGTGCCCTCGGGAACGTTATCCACGGTGCCTTCCGTGGTGGCAGGTATGGCAAATGCCGCTGAGGGTGACTTGCCGTACGATTACACGCTGCAGCCGTCGGGGCCAGCTCCGCTACGTGGCGGCGGCTTGGGTCCGGAATTTAGGTGCATGGCGGGCACGTTTGATGGCGACGACCGCGAAGGAGATAGCGGCGCGGCAGCATTTCCGGGAACAACCTCTGTTACGCCGCCCTCGATTGGCCTCTTTGACGTCTGCGGTAGGAATCCTGTGTCGTTTCTCAGCAGCGGGCAGCAATCGGACGACCTCATCCAAGCCTTCTTGGATCCCATGCGTTGCGCCGCAGTCCCCCTCACATCAGCCTCGCAGCCGCCACGTACGGGGCCGGTCGGGACGTCTGCGTGGCTTGCCTCGGACTCTGAAGTCGTCATGGCGACGTTTCAGGACCTGCTACAGCAGCCGCAGCCCGGTTCGGCGTCGGTATCGGCATCGTTGCTGGCAACCGCTCCCGAACTCCTGGGTGGAGTGGTGGGCACCTTTGAGGCTGCAAGCGGCGCAGGCGGCAGCGGCTTGACGTTGCGGGGAGGTCAGCAGATGGAGCAGGCTGAGGCGGGCGGGCTGGTGCTGAAGGCCGCTGCGCTGGCTGCCCCTCCGCAGCAGCAGCGGACACATGCTGATGACACGTTGGTTCTTAGGACGTGTCCGGGGGAGATTTTGCCTAGCTGGTACCTGTCGCCCAGTGCCGTAGATGCCGCCGTCGCGGCAGCGGCAGCAACGACGACGGCGGCGGGAACGACGCAGGGCACGCGGCGGAGTAGCAGCATGACGACACAGCAGCAGCCGTTGCGGCAACATCAGCAGGAGGAGGACGAAGATGGCGGGCAGAGGGCGGCAAGGTCGCCTGACGGATGTGAGGTGACGACGGTTCAGGTTGCCACCTCCGCAGCAGCAGCCGCTGCAGCCGGCAGTCGTGCCGGCGGCGGTGGTGGCGTGTTTGCTGTCACGTCGGAGAAGGAAAACACACATGAGCCAGGCCTTTCACCGCAACCGCAACCTTTGCAGCAGCTGTCTGCGCCTCAGCAGCACCCGCAACAGCAGCCCACCTCCTCCCAGCGGCGATCCCGTGAGTCGTCATGTCACTCCAACCAGCAGCCTCAGCCTTCTTCACAATCGCCCGGTTCGCAATCGCAGCTGCAATCCAACAACCAATCATCGCTGCAGACATCGCTGCCATCCGAAGACAGCGGTCTGATGGTCCTCGCGGAGGAGCTTGCCAAGGCCCTGGCCCTAGAGCGGCACCAGCAGCAACAGCAGCACCCACAGCAGCAACAACAGCAGGAACAGGACCACCGGGTCGTCGCCTTTGCTTCTCAGCAGCAGCTGCCGCAAACACCCCACGAGGATGCCGTCTTGACCGACTGCACGGCTGCTGCCGCTGCTGCCAGTGTTGACAGCGCAGGCTCACCGCGTCCTGAGGATTCCCACGGAGCGTTGATTCGTGGTGCGCCGGTTGGGGTGACCAGCGGCAGCGACGGCAACGGCGCTGCTTTGGGAGGCACCCCGCAGGGTCAGCACAGTGTGTGGGCCTCCCCACGTGCCGTGGCGGAGGTAATGCCGGCGTCCTCGGCGGCTTCATCAGCGTCGTCATCACCAGCGGCGGCGGTGACAGCAGCGGAACTGGCCGCCTCCGCCGGCATCCCGCTCTCGGCGGACGCTCCGCCGCGCAACGGCGCCACCACCACCACCTGCCGCCCTCCTGACGTTCCTGCCTTGCAGCTAGACGCCTGTTCAGGTCTGAGGCCGGGCAGAGCTGCGGGGAGCCCCGACACGATTGCCGCCGCTGCTGCCGCCGCCGGCACTGCTTCTGCCACGGCAACGTCGCCTAATGACGTGGCAGTTGGCGGGGGCGGCGAGCGACCTGGCTCCACCGGAGAGGGATCCTTCCAAGGCCTGCAAGACAGCGCCCACAGCTACGGCAGGACGTCTAGCTCGGACATGAGCCTCGCATTGAGTGCATGCCGCAAAGCTGGCAGCGACGGTGGCGGCGGCGGCAGCGGTGGCGCAGGCCACGGCAAGGCCAACCCTACTAGCAGCGCCATTACGCCGTCGCTAAATGTCGACGGCGGCAATTGTAGTAGCAAAGAACGCGCCGGCGTTCCTTCGAGCCCAGACTGCAGCATCCTCGGGGATCTGCTGGGAGAGAGAATCCGCGTCTCGATGCTGGGCATGGACCCACGGGTCACCGCGGCCGAGACCGTTGATGACCGCAAGGGGCTCAACGGCAGCCTTTCCGGCTCGGAAGACTCGTTCATGGCGAGTCGGCGCCGGCGAGTGGGCAAGGATACGACGGCGAGTGCGATGATGGCGACGGTGAATGGCGAGTGTGAGGGCTGCTGCGGCACCGGAGCCGGGCGGCTTGATGACCGCAGGAGGGAAAGACCTGCGTCTGCGTCGGCATCTCCGTCGGACACCGGCAAGACGGGGTCCGCAGCGACCTCGGACGTGACTGGGTCTGAGGAGGAGGCAGGGAGGGACGGGGCGGCCGGCGGGCTCGGCGACAAGGGGTATCCCACGTTGCGGGTGGGTATTAGTGGAGCAGGGCGCAATTGCATGGCGCATAGACTGGTATGTAGGAAGCTAGAGTGTTGTGGTACCGGTATTACATCCCATGCCAAATGCGACTTTTGTGGTACCTTTTACCGGTGCCGGAATGCCTCCCAACTCATACCCTATTGCTAATCATCTTCTCCCGTCTTCCCTCTCCTCTCTCCTCCCTTTCCCCCACAGCGTATTTCCGAGGCAGCATCCGCCGCCGCCTCTGACGTGGAGTCGCGCGCCGACTCATTCGACAGCCGCGTCAGTGCGGCGGACGCGGCGACCGACGGCGGCGACGGTGACGAAGCCGCCGACAGCAGCGAGCGACGCCGTCGCTACCAGCGCCGCCGCCGCGTCAGCATCCTCATTGAGGGCACCGGCAAGAGCTTTTGGATCTGGGATGAGGACCACCCCACGCGGGAGAAGGCCTATTGGCTGGTGACCCACAATCGCTTCGAGTATTTCATGTTTGCGCTGATCTTGCTAAACTGCGTGTCATTGGCGCTGGAGAACCCCTACGTGCGATCTGGGTCGGCGCTAGACCGAATGCTGTCTTGGTCCAACGTGGGTTTCACGGTGGTGTTCGGCATTGAGGCGGCGATCAAGATGTTTGCGTACACCTTTGCGGCCTACATCAAACGCATTACCAACCAGGTGAGAGACCTGGAAGAGAGAGGTTTTGGCGGATGTACGGTAGCTGGACGTTTAGGGTTTGCATGCGCAAATTGCATACAGGTAGCCGCCATCGCACCACGCACCACGCACACCATTCCTCTTGAGCCCATCTGAATCCCCGTTTGCTTCCTCCTCCTCCTCCGCCTGCTCCACACAGGTGGACTTTCTAATCGTGGTCACATCCCTGCTGGAAATCACGCTTAAAATGGTCACCTCCAGTATAGGAGCCGTATCCGCGCTGCGCGTGCTGCGAGCCATCAAGCCGCTGCGCCTGCTGACGCGCAGTGCGGGCATGCGGCTCGTGTTCCGCAGCGTCACCATGAGCCTCATGTCCATGGCGAATGTTAGCGTGGTGTGCATCCTGTTCTTCCTCATCTTTGCGATCCTGGGGGTGCAGCTCTTTTCGGGGAAGTTTTACAGGTGAGGGCAGCGGGTGGGAATGGGTGGGTGGGTTGGGGAGAAAAGAAGAGGATGGAGGGGGAGGCGTTAAAAGAGTGAAACTACTACTATGTAGTGTTACGTAACCATGCAGTGGCATGTAGGCTCTACCATGGGCGTTTTTGCGGCACTAGGCTACAACAGCGGAGATGGGTGTATGTCTTCACACCACTCTTTCAATGTTACTTGCCAAAGCCGCCTGCCCCCGCCTACCCGCCGCGCGCCCGCACCTGCACCCTCTCTCGTGTCAATCAGGTGCAACGACGACTCCGTAGCTGGCAAGACGGAGTGCGTGGGGAACTACACCGACCCCACCACCCTCCTCACCACACCGCGGGAGTGGACGAACGACTGGCCCAACTTTGACAACACAGGTGACAGATCAACGCACGTGTCGTGCGATGATGTGGGGCGGGCACCACCCGGTCGCACGCTAGGCGCCCGCATCTGCAGCCCTCATGTCTACTGCACGAGGGCTCTTCCAGTCTTAGCGGACTTACCCTCGATACCGCTGCTGTTTCCTGTCAGCAGCAGCAGCAGCAACCTGGGCCCTCACCCCGTGTCCCACCTTTCTGCGCCCCTCCTGCACCCCCCATTCCCTCTCCACCTGCTCTTCCCCCCGCTCCCCCCTCCCACCACCCTCCTGCCTGTTCAGGCAACGCGCTGCTGTGCTGCTTCATCACCGCCACCCTCAACGGCTATACGGAAATCATGGTGAACGCCATGTCGGCGCCGCAGGAGGTGGGGCTGCAGCCGCGGCAGTTCCAGAATCCGGGGGCGTTCTTCTGGTGCGTGCGTGGGTGCAGCTTGGAGGGGTGGGGTGGAGGGGCGGGCTGCAGTGCGGCGGCGAGATGATTGTCCATTGCTGTTGCAGAAACAGACGAGGGCAACTCACAATCTGCTGCCCACGTTTAGCTTATCTGAATATCCTGCTGCCACGGCTGTCACCTGCATGCCACACGGTTATCTAGGTTCTCCCTCCTTACCCCCACTCCGCACCCCACTCCCCCCCCCTGCCCCGCCTCCCCGCACCCCCACCCCTCAGGTTCTTCGGCTTCATCGTGGTGTGCGCCTTCACGCTGCTCAATCTGTACGTGGGGGTCATCTTCAGCCAGTTCTCCAAGATCCGCATGCTGAGCGAGACGGGCAGCGCCTTCCTGACATCCGACCAGAACGAGTGGGCAGAGCTCACGAAGATGGTGTTCAGGTGGGGTGTGTGTATGGGTGGGGGCGGTGGGGTCTCGAGTGACAAGACCATGCAAAACCGCAAGTTAGGGCAAAGCATGTGGATTTGCGGATGGGGTTTGGGTGTGGGGAACCGACTGCTTATGATGGCTGTCGCCAACCGCCCCCTCTCTAACCGCCACCCCCACCTCCACCCCGCCCCCGCTTTCCACCCTGGCGCTTCCTAATCCCATTGTTTTGCCCCAACCTGTAATTCCTATGATTTGCCAAGGTCGTTGGCCCCTTTCCCCCTGTTACCCAGGCTGAAACCCCCCGACAAGGCGCAACTGCCCTCCGGCCGCATGCGCTTGCTGGCCTACCAGACGGTGCACTCCAGGGGCTTCGAAGCCACCATCCTCGCCATCATCGTCATCAATGTGGGGTTCTTGTCGGCCACATGGTACGGAGAGCCGGAGTCATACTCACGGCAGAAGGACGTGGTGAGTGTGGGACGTGCTGATGGTGGCGGGAGAGGCGTGATGATGACCCGGGGTTCAGTGGCGCCCGCGGTTTTGCTGGTATCGTAGAAGTAACCGGTCTGTGTTTTCTTTCTTGTTGTAAGAATTTATGAAAGGTCGGAAATGTTTGTTGTTATCACCGCAACTGCCTATAGCCTGCTGCCTCTAGCTGGCACTTCTGTCCGTCCGTCCGTCCGTCCGCCTGCCTATCTGACTGCCTGTCTGACTCAAATCGTGGGGCAGGCGAACATTGTGTTCATGTCAGTATTTACGGCGGAAGCAGCTGCCAAGATATATGCGCTGGGCTGGGTGCCGTACTTCAAGGTGCGTGTGTGCGTGCGTATCCAAACCTGTGTGCCCCCCCTCAGCACTGCTCCCGTCCTCTCCTCCGTTTAGCCCCGCTATGTGCACCGTGCTTTGTGACAGTCGTGTTGCCATGCGATACTAGATATTGTGGCTTGATCAACATGTGTTGCTTTGATGCCGTACACATGCGCTGCCGTTATCATGCGCTGCCGTACGCCGTCTCCGCAGGTTGCCTGGAACAAGCTTGATTTCTTGCTGCTGCTGTTGGGGCTGCTGGACCTGATCGTGTCCATGATGCAGAGCAGCTTCCTGCGCATCCTTCGGGTGTTCCGCATCCAGAAGTTCATAGCGCTGGTACGAGGGAGGGGAAGAGGGAGGGAAGGAGAGGGAGGAAGAGAGAGGAAGAGGGGGAGGGAATGTACGACTCAACCCACACCCTCACCTTCCGACTCAACCCAGTGTACGTCCCTACTCGCGGCCAGTCTTCTCAACACCCCACACCCCTCCCACCCCCCCACCCCAGGTCCGCATGGCTCGATTCGCGCAGCTGGTCAAGTCCGTGAGGGGCATCCAGTCGCTGTTCACGACGCTGGTGTACTCGCTGCCCGCCTTTGGAAACGTGGGCGCGTTGATTGGGCTGTTCTTCTTCATGTACGCCTACGTGGGGACGTTCCTGTTTGGGAGGGTGCGGTACGGCGAGTCCCTAAACCGCCGAGCCAACTTCCACGACTTCCTCCAGGTGGGTGGGTGGGGGGCGTGTGTATTCAGAAAACACGTGGGGGTGTGCGTGTGTGGGGGGGAGCTGCGGTCGGTAGTCTGTATCCTGCCTGAGTGCGCACGAGTATGGCTTGACCCGGACCCGGATTATCAACGTATCCAACTTCCCTAGCCCGGCCCTCGTCCCTCTTTCTCTCCTCTCACCCCTTTATTATCCCCTCTTAGTCCCTGCTGGTGCTGCTGCGGGTGGCCACCGGCGACAACTGGACGGGCATCATGTTCGACTGCCTGGTGCAGCCGCCGCACTGCGACAGCGGCGCGGGCGAGTGCGGCAGCTACCTGGCCATCCCCTACTTCCTCTCCTTCGTGCTGCTCATCTCGGTCATCTTGCTCAACCTCTTCACGGCGGTCATCATCGAGACGTTTGAGAAGACGCACGAGCAGGAGGAGTGGAAGCTCAGTCCACAGGTGGGGAGGGGGGGGGAGGGGGGGAGGGGGAGTGAGGGGGGGAGCGGAGTGTGGGAGGTGGTGATGGTGGTGGTTACACGCTGTCACGTGTTTCGTCCTTGGCCAGCCTTTTCCAAACCGTCAAAGTGCAACAGTGCGGGTCATGTGCCTCTTTCCCACACCCTCCTGGCCCACTCCTTCTCTCTCCCACGCAAATGGACTGTGCTCTCCTCTCATTTGTTTCTGTTCTAACTTCCCAGCTGCGGTTCTTTCAGTCTCTTCATCTCTAACCCTCTCCCTCCTCCACCCTCCACCCCACCCGACCCACATCCCCCACAGGCTCTGGAGGACTTCGTGACGCTGTGGAGCGAGTACGACGACGGCAGCGGCTCCATCCTGCCTCGCCACCTGGAGGAGCTGCTGCTGCGGCTGGACCCGCCGCTGGGACTGGGGCCCTACGCGGACAACAAGGACGTGCTGAGGTGGGGGAGGGGAAGCAGGGGGTGAGGGGCGGTGCTGAGGTGGGGAGGGCAGGGGGCGGTGGGGTGCCGCTGCTGCTGCCACGCTATACTCCTCTGCGTTATTTTGTGCGCGTTGCGTGGTTTTGCACCAACCTACCAACCTGCCGCCGTTCCTACCTACCGCCCTCTCTTTGTGCAAGGTGACCGCTGGCGACGGCCCAACGTATTTTTCTCCCCCGCTTCTACCCCTCCCCCACCTCCTATTGTCCCCGCCTCAGTTTACCTGATCCCCCTCCCCACTCTCCGCCTCTCCGCTCTCCCCTCCCCTCCCCCCCCCCCCCTCCCTTAGGTTTGTGTACGACCTGGATATCCCGCTGGTGAACGCGCGAGTGCCCTTCCACAAGACCGCATTCGAGCTGGTCAAGCGCTGCAGCCAGGCGACCATGCCGGAAGGTAGCATGCCAGGGCAGCCTACGTGTAACCTCACCGAGTGCATCACCGTGTGTACGGTATCCACGCAGTCGTATTCCGCCCACAACCGCCTCACCCTCCCTCCATACCTCGCTCCTCCCCTTTTCCTCCTCCGCCCCCACAAGCATGCATCTACTATAGCTCCCTGACCCCACCTCCCTCCTCCTCCCTATCCTCTCCTCCCTCCTCCTCCCTTACTCCCCCACCCCACCCCACCCCACCCCCAGGTGCCATCAAGGAGCAGATCGACCGGCTGGTGGACAAGTTCTTCCACGAGCTGGCGGCGCAGGACGAGATGCTCAACTTCTCGGTGGCCATCACCGTCATGAAGGTGGGGAAACGGGGGGAAATGGTGGGTCGAGGGGGGGAAGACATGAGACACTGCCATTCCGTACACTGTGTAGTGTGGGCATGCGAGTTGGGTTGGTCGCAAGGGGAGGGGGCGATGGAGTGGGCGAAGGGGACTCCACCTCCTCCACCCATGCTGCCCTGCCTCCTCCCCTCCCTCCTCATCCCTCCCCCTGCTCTCTTTGGAATTTCTTTTTCCCCCTGCTCCCCCGCAGGTTCAGCGCAAGTGGCGCACTCGCATGCGGGCTGCCAAGCTCCTCCGCAAGAAGCGCTGGCGGCAGGACCGTCGCGATGCGCCCGCCTACCCGGACATCGGCGCCAACAAGGCGCTCATTGTGGAAAAGTGGGTGGTGCTGATGACGTGGTGGGCGATGATGACGTGCGCAAAAGGCCGGAACTGCAAAGACACTGCAATCGGTACCGGTAGCCGTGATGTGCACTTCCTAGGCGCTGCTGTTGCTGCTGCCCATTGCTTGTTGGTTGCATTGGTTCGCGTCAGCATGTGAGTTAGCTCCAACCTCTCAACGTTGCGCCCCCCCTGCCGCCTCCATCGTACCTGACTGACGTCCCCCGCGTGGCCCATAGCCCCCCTCTTTACCCCTCCCCCTCCCTCCCTCCCGGATAAAGTCTCCGAATGCGCTCACTGCATGAGTCGGGACATGGGATTGGGACTCGTTGCTGCACAACAATTTCCCTCTCTCCCGCCCACTCTCCCGCCAACACCCCCACTCATCCATCCTCCCCACCCACCCAACCACCCACCCACCCCCACCCCCAACAGGTTCGAGGCCTTCCGTGACTCCCAGCGTGAGGCCGCCAAGTCCTGGGAGGCCCGCATGCAGGCCCTCAACCGCAAAGCCGACAAAGCCGAGCTCTCTCGCCTCACCGAGCCGCGCTGGCGCTTCAACCCCAAGTACGCGCCGCCCTCGCTGGTGCAGGCAACAACCGAGAAGGGGCTGGGGTTGCTGGGTCTGAGTCGCAAAGCCATGAACGTGAATCGGCTTGTGGGACTGTTCCGAGGCGGTAGCAATGCGGTGGCGAGGGGGTTGCTGGGGGGTGCGGGATTGGTAGGCGGCGGAGGAGGAGGAACAGGAGGAGGAGCAGCTGCAGGTGGGGGTGTGAATGATGCACGCGCGGCGAGCTCGGGGCTGCTGCTGCTTAGGTCACCCAAGGGCACCGCTAACGCGGAAGGCCTCAGCTTGAGCGGCGGAGGTGGCGGAGGGGGTTCCCCGGAAGAGGCCGCCGCCGCTGCCGCTTCGCCGTCAGGTACCTCCCTGCCGCGTCTGTTGCGAGCCATCACGCACACCACCGGACAGCTCGTGTTCCACACAGCCTACCACGGGGGCGGCGTGTTCGGCCCATCCACGCTGGAAGCAGCGGCCAGCGGCCGCCGTCCGCTGAGCTCTAGCGGCCCAAACGGAGGCGGCGGAGGTACGGTTGCCGCTGACGCCAGCAGCAACGACAGCAGCCGCCTTCGCATGCCGCAGCGCTCCATGACGCTCGCGGCGACACACAGCAGCGCACAGCGGCAGACATCCTCCTCAGATTGGCTGGCGGCGCCGGCACCGGCGAGGGCGCGAGCGACATCAACGTCGTCTTCACCGCTGGTGGCGCCGCCAGCGGCGGCGTCGGCGCAAGTCGCGTCGCCGACGTCCACGGCTGCTGGCGGCGGCGGCACCGCCGCAGGTAATGCTACCGTACGTTATGGCGGTTGGTCGGGACTGCTCCGTGCTGTCGCTGCCGGCGGCGGTAGCGGTAGCGGCGGCACTGGAGAGGTGCTGGGCAGTAGCAGCGGCGGCAGTCAGAAGGGGAGTCTGGCCCAACAGCTTAATACCGGTAATAGTATGGTAGCGACGTCTCCTGGGGGCACAGTTCGAAGCGGGCTGGGATCACCTAGGGTGGTGCCGTCGTCGCTGTCACAGCCTGGTTCGCCGTACTCACCTTATACAAATACTGGGGCCGGCGGCGGAGGCGGAGGCATAGAGTCGGATTTGGCGCGTTTAGCGTGCACTGCTGCTGCGACAGCGGCTGCAGCAGCGCAGAAGCAGCAGCAGCAGCAAATGGTGCAGCAACAGCAGCAGTTTGCCAGCAGCGGACGGGTTGACAGTGATAGAGGCGTGGATTTCATAATCTAATAGGGAACGTGAGACAGGGCTTCACTGCAGGGACCAAGGTATATATAGAGCATGGTAAATATGACCATGTTTACAAGGTAGACGCTGTAGCAGGAGGTGCGTGTATGGCTGGCTTAATGGTGCGAGCCTTTACGAACAGGATCCTCTATGTGAGAGGGGATCCTGTGAGCAAGTCTGCATACCATTTTACTTTGCGCGAGCAGGGCTTTTCATGGCGCATCATGCATCTGGATCGTGTTTGTGCTCATACCGGATGTGGACCGGCTCCAGGGCACGCCCTAGCACCTTTTTGTCGTAGTTGTTGTCGTTGAAAGATAAGTGGAGTGCAGTGGAGATGGATTGAAAAGGGACGAGAGGTTGTGCATACTTTAGCGGTCTTCCTAAAGAGTCGTTGCGTCGTTGTTGTGAGGAAGGATGACGGCTGCGAGAGCAGGTTAGGCGATCTGTCACATCGCCTCTCGCCTCGTTCAGCCGCATCCATCTGTTCATTCATATGGTGTGGTATGCTGATATACTTTTACAGGCCTATGCTCTCGAGTCTCGACAAAGTCCAGGAACAGCCGTGCAATGTCAAAGCCGGTACTTCCATGATGACTAATGTTGTACCACAGGATGCTTCATTCGTACACCAAGCTGCTGCGGTTGGGATTTCCTTCCGTTTAATCTCATAACCGGGAGGGCACTGCATGCGTTTTGGGGGCTTCTGATTGGTGGAGTGAGCGCCAGAAGAGAAAGTCGTTTGCGTAACGTGTTGCCCACTAATTTGCGCTTCCGAGGCGGCGTGTGATTATGGATGACCCCACATGGGGAGGGGTGAACAGGGCGGCAATGCGAAGCGCCCCGGACTTGCATGCGTGTTGGTCTCTCAGGTGCGCTTGTGAGGTTGGCGCTGTTGAGCGTACCGAGCTTAAACCATGCCGGAGGGTAGGACGGGGTGCATATTTTGTGTTGGGAGGTGGGCGGCTGACAACGAGCCGGTTACATATGGGGACCTTTCTTTTGGGGGGATTTGGGTACCACTGCAGATAGGCTTTGCTGCATTTGCTGAAGGTGTGTTTTGCTGTAACGTGTCCCAACATAATCGGAGTGGCAGGAGGCGCACTATGCGCGGGTTGGAGCTAATGTGTGCCGCGACCTCCCCCTACTGGTTTTGGAATTCCTACGGTTTCATCATGAGTGCCGAGTTGCAGTACAACGTAGTTAGTTCGATGTCGTATTGACTTTCGGAATCAATCCACATGTCGCCCAGCCTATGTCAATGCGGGTGCATGTCGACCTTTTGTGGTTTGGGGTTTCATTGCACGGATGAGATGTTCTGCTGGCCAGTGATGATGGTCGGGAGGTATGGAGTGGACGGGAGGTTGAACGGGTATTTGTGGCTTGTGCATGTGAACGGTCCCAAACGGTTGCTGAGGGTGAGGGCATGTCGTGTATTAATCCATTAAATGCTTCGATGGGCGTGGATTAATTGTAATTGTACGGCACTTTCTTGCGAATAAGGCTAGTGGCGATGCATGGGTTTCTTTGGGAAGGGGCAGGGAAGGGTAGTGAACGAAGGTAATGCCGTCCATTATAAGACGGCATTTCTGATATGAAATTCTCTTTTTGCGGAGCCCAAGAGGTTGCCTGGACAACCGCACGGCGGTTGGCTGACTACACAGTTATACATCATAATCATGGCCGCTGCAGGGCCGGCTCTTGCTGCTGCTCACTTGCGTGGCACTGCCGACCCTGTAAATACCGATGTGTTGTAGCCCTTGACGACCGAATTTCGGCGAGCCGCCATATGAGTCCTCGCTTCCTGCAAGCCGGAACCCATGCCGGAACGCGATGTACCAAATGGCGTTCTGTACGGCAGATTCATCTGTCTCATAAATTAGGAATTGCACGATCACAGCTAAAACTTCATCTCTTACTTGAAGAGGGACGATTGATCCGAATGATTTAAGCTTATGGCATGGTCTAGAAGGCGCATAGGGTTGTGCGTCGCACTTGATTCGTTCGGACTCCCCTGTAATACTCGCATTCGCATTCACAGCTAACCGTGATGCGCCGCGCTATGGCTCGCGGTGCAGCACGGAGATGCGGAAGAGCGCAGCTATGCGTTCGTGGGTTGAGCCGAATAGAATAAGCGGTTAGTTTCCCATAACAAAACCAGGCACTTTCCGCCGTCTAACGCAGATGGTGCTAGAACTGTCCTCGTCATCATCCGTTTTCGCACACAAGGAAAGCAGTGGCATGCGCTGGTTATCAGATCGGCTCACCAAAGGCCGGCCATCGTTAGTAGGCAATGGTGGCTGCCCTTTCTGACCGACACCACGATCACTGCATATGATGTGGATCTGTGTTGCATATATGTGCAAGGTTGCATGTGCCTTGGGTTCTTGTTTTACTGCTTTGCCAGGGATTTCCGGAACAGCGCAACGGCCACGATTTTAGTACGGATTATACGCGATTCGCGACAAAGGCAGGGCTTTGCTACTACCTATGTTTGACTCATAGTGAGATATATGCATAAATTAGGTCGGCTAGGACTATAAGGACTTGGACGCCTTGGCGGGCGAAGTGTGCCAGAACGATATTCGGTGGGCCGGGAACCACGGATGTGCCAATGCTAACATTTAGAAAGTCGCACTCTTACTCACCCATACCAACCCCTTTGCAAAAGGCTGCCTTGCTGTTGCTAGTAGCATTGCGTGGGGTTGTCCCAGAAGTTGCACCGCCCAAGGCAGATGGGTAATGAATATCTACACAACCAGCCGACATTGGAACCTCACACATAGGGCTTCGGGTCGACCGACGGCCGACGACATTGAGCAGGATACAGGACACATGTGAGAATAGTTGGTAGTATACTAAGGCCCTTCTTTCTTGGCTACACGATAGAGCTTCAAATGTTCTTGCAGAAATCTAAATTGCGGTAGGAGCAAGCGGAGAGAGCATATCGACGACGGTTATGGGCACGCGATGACCTACTCTCTAAAAGCACCGGTTAAGAAGGCAGCTTCAGGATGGACGTCGGTGGCCTCGAGGTGTGCTTTTGCTCCTTCCTGAACTTGATTCCAGCTGAAGTTTAAGCCTTTCATGTTTTGATCATCTTGGCGCAGGCTCTGGGCCCTAGCATGGCCCTTGTCAGGCATGGAGGTGATGACGTTTGCAAAAGAGCTGATCATTACCGCCTTTGTGGGGCATTTGGGCCCCGTGGAACTGTCGTCTCTAGTATTGTCACAGACGCTCTACAACGTCAGCGGCAACGCACCTATGCTGGGGGTCGTGACTGCCATGGAAACCTTCTGCGGGCAAGCTTACGGCGCTAAAAAGTATGCGACCGTGGGTGTTGTGACGCAGCGGGCCCTCGTCATCACCACCCTCTTCAACCTGATGTGCATAGCCTTGTGGGGCAAAGCGGAGTCGCTGATGCTAGCCATGGGCCAGGACCCCCAGATCGCCAAGGCCGCAGGGCGCTTCACCATCCTGCTGAGCCCCTGCCTCTTGTTGGACGGCATCGAGCAGTGCTTGCGCCGCTACCTCGCAGCGCAATCTGTCGTACAACCGCTCATGTACGTCACCTTCCTAGCCACCATGCTGACGCCGCTGTACCTATGGTACTTCATATTTAGGTGGGTAGGTTGTGGAACGTCGTTGGTCGTTATGGGGCGTTGGGCCATGCAGACGGGTGGGTTGCAGACGGGGCTGACTTGCGCGGAACGGGTGAGAGGGCAGGAGAGTGGGCGAGGGTGGTGTGTCACGGGGCTGCGTAGCGCTCCCCTGCACCCCTCACCCGCACCCCTACCCACTCACCCTCACCCGCACCCTACCCCCCCGCACCCCCCCCGCACCCGCACGCAGATGCGCCTGGGGCTTTGACGGCGCCGCGGTGGCGTGGGCGTGCGTGCAGGCCAGCTCCTGCCTGGGCCTGCTGCTGTTCACGCTGTACCACTCGCACACCCAGGAGCCCTCCCGGCGCACCTGGGCTGGGTGGAGCCGCGAGTGCCTGGCGGACTGGCCGCTCTACATCCGGGTGGCCATTCCCTCGGCCATCATGATTTGCCTGGACTGGTGGACGTTTGAGGTGGGAGGGGGTGGGGGGGCGCACCGGGAGGGGGAGATGGGAGAAAGGGAGGAAGCAACTAGTCGGACAGGGGCTCCGCATAGTGGGGGTGTTGTGGGGTTCAGGAGGGGTTGGGGACAGGGCAGGGGATGCGGAGGCGGATGGGGGGATGGTGGGTCGCGGTGGAGCTAAGCAGGAGGAGCGAGCTGCGCCGTGGGGCTGCCCGCTGGGATGCCTCGCTGCGCCGTGGGGCTGCTGCTCTGGTGTTACCTCTGCTGCAGTGCTCCGTGTGTCCACGGTGTGTGCTCCTGCACCCTCCTATGCTTCGTCCTCCACTTGCTGCTCCTGTCCTGCCCCCCCATGCTGCCCGCCACCCCCCCATGCTGCCCGCCAACCCCGCCCCCCCCATGCTGCCCGCAGATTATCGTGATGCTGTCGGGTCTGCTGCCGCGGCCCGAGATGACGATGTCCATGATGGGCATCACCTTCAACATCCACGCGCTGTGCTTCTTCGCGGCGCACGGACTCAGCGGGGCAGCCAGCACGAGAGTGGGCAACGAACTAGGTGGGCAGAAGGGCAGGCAGGGCAAGGGAAGAAGACACGTGGCGGTTGGTTGGCTGACTGCGGCCCCCGTGGTGTGCTTCTCTGTCTGTCTTGGTCATCTACTCTGGCCGCCTGCCTGCACTCCCACCTGCCTGCACTCCCGCCTGCCTGCACACCCGCCTGCCTGCACTCCCGCCTGCCTGCACTCCCGCCTGCCTGCACTCCCGCCTGCCTGCACACCCGCCTGCCTGCACACCCGCCTGCCTGCACACCCGCCTGCCTGCACACCCGCCTGCCTGCACACCCGCCTGCCTGCACTCCCGCCTGCCTGCACTCCCGCCTGCCTGCACTCCCACCTGCCTGCACTCCCGCCTGCCTGCACTCCCACCTGCCTGCACACCCGCCTGCCTGCACTCCCGCCTGCCTGCACACCCGCCTGCCTGCACACTCGCCTGCCTGCACTCCCGCCTGCCTGCACTCCCGCCTGCCTGCACACTCGCCTGCCTGCACTCCCGCCTGTCTGCACACCCGCCTGCCTGCACACCCGCCTGCCTGCACACCCGCCTGCCTGCACTCCCGCCTGCCTGCACACTCGCCTGCCTGCACACCCGCCTGCCTGCACTCCCGCCTGTCTGCACACCCGCCTGCCTGCACACCCGCCTGCCTGCACACCCGCCTGCCTGCACTCCCGCCTGTCTGCACACCCGCCTGCCTGCACACCCGCCTGCCTGCACTCCCGCCTGCCTGCACACCCGCCTGCCTGCACACCCGCCTGCCTGCACACCCGCCTGCCTGCACTCCCGCCTGTCTGCACACCCGCCTGCCTGCACACCCGCCTGCCTGCACTCCCGCCTGCCTGCACACCCGCCTGCCTGCACACCCGCCTGCCTGCACACCCGCCTGCCTGCACTCCCGCCTGCCTGCACACCCGCCTGCCTGCACTCCCGCCTGCCTGCACACTCGCCTGCCTGCACTCCCGCCTGCCTGCACACCCGCCTGCCTGCACACCCGCCTGCCTGCACTCCCGCCTGCCTGCACACCCGCCTGCCTGCACACCCGCCTGCCTGCACACCCGCCTGCCTGCACACTCGCCTGCCTGCACACTCGCCTGCCTGCACACCCGCCTGCCTGCACTCCCGCCTGCCTGCACACTCGCCTGCCTGCACACCCGCCTGCCTGCACTCCCGCCTGTCTGCACACCCGCCTGCCTGCACACTCGCCTGCCTGCACACCCGCCTGCCTGCACACCCGCCTGCCTGCACTCCCGCCTGCCTGCACACTCGCCTGCCTGCACACCCGCCTGCCTGCACACCCGCCTGCCTGCACACCCGCCTGCCTGCACACCCGCCTGCCTGCACACCCGCCTGCCTGCACACCCGCCTGCCTGCACACCCGCCTGCCTGCACTCCCGCCTGCCTGCACACACGCCTGCCTGCACACTCGCCTGCCTGCACACCCGCCTGCCTGCACACTCGCCTGTCTGCACACCCGCCTGCCTGCACTCCCGCCTGCCTGCACACCCGCCTGCCTGCACACCCGCCTGCCTGCACACCCGCCTGCCTGCACTCCCGCCTGCCTGCACTCCCGCCTGCCTGCACACCCGCCTGCCTGCACACCCGCCTGCCTGCACTCCCGCCTGCCTGCACACCCGCCTGCCTGCACACCCGCCTGCCTGCACACCCGCCTGCCTGCACTCCCGCCTGCCTGCACACCCGCCTGCCTGCACACCCGCCTGCCTGCACACCCGCCTGCCTGCACACCCGCCTGCCTGCACACCCGCCTGCCTGCACTCCCGCCTGTCTGCACACCCGCCTGCCTGCACTCCCGCCTGCCTGCACACTCGCCTGCCTGCACTCCCGCCTGTCTGCACACCCGCCTGCCTGCACACCCGCCTGCCTGCACTCCCGCCTGCCTGCACACCCGCCTGCCTGCACTCCCGCCTGCCTGCACACCCGCCTGCCTGCACACCCGCCTGCCTGCACTCCCGCCTGCCTGCACACTCGCCTGCCTGCACACCCGCCTGCCTGCACTCCCGCCTGCCTGCACACTCGCCTGCCTGCACACCCGCCTGCCTGCACACCCGCCTGCCTGCACTCCCGCCTGCCTGCACTCCCGCCTGCCTGCACACCCGCCTGCCTGCACTCCCGCCTGCCTGCACACTCGCCTGCCTGCACACCCGCCTGCCTGCACTCCCGCCTGCCTGCACACCCGCCTGCCTGCACACCCGCCTGCCTGCACACCCGCCTGCCTGCACTCCCGCCTGCCTGCACACCCGCCTGCCTGCACACCCGCCTGCCTGCACACCCGCCTGCCTGCACTCCCGCCTGCCTGCACACTCGCCTGCCTGCACACCCGCCTGCCTGCACTCCCGCCTGCCTGCACACCCGCCTGCCTGCACTCCCGCCTGCCTGCACTCCCGCCTGCCTGCACACCCGCCTGCCTGCACTCCCGCCTGCCTGCACACTCGCCTGCCTGCACACCCGCCTGCCTGCACACCCGCCTGCCTGCACACCCGCCTGCCTGCACTCCCGCCTGCCTGCACACCCGCCTGCCTGCACACCCGCCTGCCTGCACTCCCGCCTGCCTGCACACCCGCCTGCCTGCACACCCGCCTGCCTGCACTCCCGCCTGCCTGCACACCCGCCTGCCTGCACTCCCGCCTGCCTGCACACCCGCCTGCCTGCACTCCCGCCTGCCTGCACACTCGCCTGCCTGCACACCCGCCTGCCTGCACTCCCGCCTGTCTGCACACCCGCCTGCCTGCACACCCGCCTGCCTGCACACCCGCCTGCCTGCACTCCCGCCTGTCTGCACACCCGCCTGCCTGCACACCCGCCTGCCTGCACTCCCGCCTGCCTGCACACTCGCCTGCCTGCACACCCGCCTGCCTGCACTCCCACCTGTCTGCACACCCGCCTGCCTGCACTCCCGCCTGCCTGCACACTCGCCTGCCTGCACTCCCGCCTGTCTGCACACCCGCCTGCCTGCACACCCGCCTGCCTGCACTCCCGCCTGCCTGCACACCCGCCTGCCTGCACTCCCGCCTGCCTGCACACCCGCCTGCCTGCACACCCGCCTGCCTGCACTCCCGCCTGCCTGCACACTCGCCTGCCTGCACACCCGCCTGCCTGCACTCCCGCCTGCCTGCACACCCGCCTGCCTGCACTCCCGCCTGCCTGCACACCCGCCTGCCTGCACTCCCGCCTGCCTGCACACTCGCCTGCCTGCACACCCGCCTGCCTGCACTCCCGCCTGCCTGCACACCCGCCTGCCTGCACTCCCGCCTGCCTGCACACTCGCCTGCCTGCACTCCCGCCTGTCTGCACACCCGCCTGCCTGCACACCCGCCTGCCTGCACTCCCGCCTGCCTGCACTCCCGCCTGTCTGCACACTCGCCTGCCTGCACACCCGCCTGCCTGCACTCCCGCCTGCCTGCACACTCGCCTGCCTGCACACCCGCCTGCCTGCACTCCCGCCTGTCTGCACACCCGCCTGCCTGCACTCCCGCCTGCCTGCACACTCGCCTGCCTGCACACTCGCCTGCCTGCACACCCGCCTGCCTGCACACCCGCCTGCCTGCACTCCCGCCTGCCTGCACACCCGCCTGCCTGCACACCCGCCTGCCTGCACTCCCGCCTGTCTGCACACCCGCCTGCCTGCACACTCGCCTGCCTGCACACCCGCCTGCCTGCACACCCGCCTGCCTGCACTCCCGCCTGCCTGCACTCCCGCCTGCCTGCACACCCGCCTGCCTGCACTCCCGCCTGCCTGCACACTCGCCTGCCTGCACTCCCGCCTGCGTGCACTCCCGCCTGTCTGCACACCCGCCTGCCTGCACTCCCGCCTGCCTGCACACTCGCCTGCCTGCACACCTGCCTGCCTGCACTCCCGCCTGTCTGCACACCCGCCTGCCTGCACACTCGCCTGCCTGCACACCCGCCTGCCTGCACACCCGCCTGCCTGCACACCCGCCTGCCTGCACTCCCGCCTGCCTGCACTCCCGCCTGTCTGCACACCCGCCTGCCTGCACACTCGCCTGCCTGCACACCCGCCTGCCTGCACTCCCGCCTGCCTGCACACCCGCCTGCCTGCACTCCCGCCTGCCTGCACTCCCGCCTGCCTGCACACTCGCCTGCCTGCACACCCGCCTGCCTGCACTCCCGCCTGCCTGCACACCCGCGCCGACCCACCGCCCCCTTCCTCTCTTTCGCCCCGCCCTCAACCCACCTCCTCCCCTGCAGGCGCCAGTCGCCCCCGTCAGGCCTGGCTGAACACGCAGGTGTCGGTGCTGATGGGCACCGTCATCATGATGCTGTCGGCGGGGGCGCTGCTGCACTGGCGCGAGCAGCTGGGCGGGCTGTTCACGGACGACCGGGAGGTGGGGCTGCTCACCAGCCAGGCGGTGCCGTCGCTGGCAATATCGCTCATAGGTGGGGACAGGGGGCCGGGAGGGGAAGGAGAAGGGAGGGGAGGTGATGAAAGAGGCGAAGACGTGAAGCGGCCGTGAGGGGGGTACAGGGGATTGGTAGCTCGTGGATCCTCCGCACAGGCACAGGCTTGATGGGAAGGGATGGGCAGGGGGTAAAGAGGAACCCAGCTATGATCACAATCCGCCGCCGCCACCGCCATCGCCTCTGTTGCTGCAGGCGAGGGCGCCAACACGGTACTCGCGGGCGTGCTGCGAGGCTGCGGGCGGCAGAAGATCGGCGCGCAGATCAACCTCTTCATGTACTGGGGCATTGGGCTGCCCTTCGCCTGCCTGCTGGCCTTCCGCATGGGCCTGGGCGCCATGGGGCTGTGGACCGGCCTGGCGTGTACAGCATCCGTACAGTCGCTAATCCTGACGTGGATCGTGTTCAAGTTTGACTGGAATGCGGAGGCTCAGCGTGCCAAGGCGCTGATCGCGGCCGGGGAGTTGGAGATTGAGTTGGAGGAGGAGGTGGAGGCGGTGATGATTGCTAGCAGCAGCGGGAGGCTGGTGGGGGGCGAGGTGGTGCTGGAGGGAGGTCTCCCTCCCGGGCCGGCAGGCAGGCCACGTTAATGGAGGAGCTGTGATGATGGCGTGCGGCCCCTCTCTGCAGCACCACAATAGGGTGGGGTGGAGGGGGGCCTGTAGCGTGCTGAGCAGCGCGTCGTGAGGAGTGCGTGTGGGTGAAAGGAGGTGGTTGTTTTAGAGATCAAGGGTGAGCGCTGCTCCTGTTTGCTGAGTGGCCCGCTGACGGCTCTGCAGCTGGAATGGGGTGCGAGGGAGTGGGGCCTAGGGGATTAGCAGGATGCAGGGACGTGTGAGCTAAGAGCCAGGTGGCCTGGTGTGCCGCTCGGAAGGTAAGGACTACGGTGGCGGCCTAGAGGAGGTGGCGGAGGTGGCGGAGAGGACACAACACTTTGTAAGTCTAGTAAAAATAGCTGCAGGGTGATGGCTTGGGGGCATCGTTTGAGTGCTGCGAGAGCAGTCGGTGGTTGGTAGTTGCTGTAGTTACTGGATAGCGGCGGTGATGTCCGGCAAGGAAGAGCAAGGCTTTAGCATGTGTGCATAGCCGATAACGCTGATAGCGAGGGGGGGTGGGGGGATGCTGGCTCCTGATGATGGTGGCGGTAGAGGGGGCCGGGACCCGGCATCACGCAATGCAAAACTCGAAATTGCTTTCTGGACTCTCTGCGAACGAGCACAGCGCTGCGATGGAGGCTTTCGATGAGTGTGCGTGCAGCAACTGCCGTAACTGATATCATGTGGCTGGGTAATTGGTACCACAAAAACTTTTAGTGATTTGGGATCTTTTGAGTGTTCTACTTCCCCTTCCTATGTCCTATGCGTCCCCGCGCTACCGGGGTGTACCTCAACACATATCGTAAGAACGAATGTGGAACGTCACTTCAGTCCCTGAGGCTCTTCTCCGTGACCCAACTAGGGGACGCCTCTGCGGTAGGGAATCCGTCCATGTGTCACAGTGACAGTCCCCCCGCGTGTCGTGGTGTGTCGCTGCGAGTTAGGGAGCCCGGCCGGCGGGCTGCGGAAGCGCACTGCTGGCAGTTGTGCACTGCTGGCGCGCATCCCGGGTGACTGCCTGCCTACTCGGGGGGGCGTGGTGCTCCTTGTGTGCCCCCACCCCCCCGGTCTGTGTAATACTTGTAAAGCAGAGGCATTGTCGTATACTGAACGATGCACGGCAGAGTTGACGCCTGGCGACCGACGGTTGGCCGCAGTTACGCTTACGACCTCGAAGAGCAGCTGAGATTGCTTCACGCCGCCCCAAATCCGCAAGGTATCAATATAAGGCCGGAGGGCTACGGTAGGCGCGTGCAGGTTGTATTGGCGTGCAGGATGTTTGCGCATGCCGGATGTGCCGATGGGTCTGGGCGATTACCGACTTGGAGTCGCCTAAGTAACGGGCAACGACACAAAACGTATCGCTGTAATTGTAGCTGTTTGATTGAAGTTCCTCGCTTGAAGCCCCGTGCACATGCCTGCGACCCATCCTTGCATTGACCCAAGTCCGACGTCCGCCGCCGTCTATCTCTATCCAATCCATAGTGTGGATCTATCTCCACATCTATCTCCACACATTGGGACGAGACGAGGCGCGGTCGTGCCTTTGGCCTCAGGAGGCAGGCCAGTCGGTCAGTACGGCAATCGGACCGGCCTCGTCTGTCCGCACGGCCTGGCCTGGAGCTGTCACACTTAAATTACAGTAATACCAGCTGGATACGTTTAATGCACACAGTCACAGTATTGCCTTTGCATATGCCGGTAAAGTGATTTCCTTGCTGATTAACAGCTAGCCTGTTCCGCATACAATGGCGGTCGCTGTTGGATGGCCCGGCATCGTTACATGCGCCTTTACGGCGCTAGCATTTATTGTTATGGCGGCTGATTGGGTAAGCTTGATAATTGCGTCGCGAAAGCGATTGGCGGTTGGCCGGTATCGTAGTACTCATTTTGCGGCAACACTCTTTACCACACAGCCGGCGGTATGCTATACGGTACCTAGCGTACATATAATTGACTTGCAAGCAATGTCGTGGGTCTTGGCTTGCATATGCGCTTTTTGGCCTCAAGGCCTTGCAGTTGTGAAAGGTTGGATAGGTCCAATAACCTTTACCCTAAACAGGGTCTTCATCCTACTTGCAGGTTGGACCTGACATCACTTTCACTTGCTTGTTAGCCTTCCTGACGGCCTTTAACGGAAAAATCATAACTGTTTCCGGTGCTGCTGCGGGCTATGGCAATTCCGGACTTCTTACGGTCATCTTCTTGTATCTCGTTGCTGAGGGTGTTACGCAAACAGGAGGTAAGTTCGCGTCTGAGTTGACCCCGCGTCGGCTGCTTCGCGAATTCACCCATCCCATTTTCACATTGAACGGTGTGCGTGCATTGACCCTTAACGGTAGCCCATTCAAACTCAGTATTTACCTTATATATCTATCAGCTCTACTGAGCCCTGTCGACTTGCGTCCGTGCTTGACGTGTCCACTTCCTTCATCGCCTAACAAAAAGTATGTTTGCACCCGCGTCCTCCCCCGTATTATGTCATTTACATAGGACTGGAGCTGATCATGAATTACCTGTTGGGTCGCTCTCGCTCCGTACATTGGGCCCTCGTACGCTCCATGATCCCCGTGATGTGCCTCTCCGCCTTCCTGAACAACACGCCCTGCGTCACCTTTATGATCCCCAGTAAGTAGGGCCTATCCGCGCCTAGATAGGCGCCCTCTGCTCCTTACCTCCTGCTGCTCTCGTGCACGTGACGCTGGTAGATTCATGTGGTGCATGGCCTTCGTAATGCCGGTGTAACACCCCTGCTCCCCTGGTGACTTCTAAAATAGTACAATCATAAGTCATTAGCATAATACCCTGCCCTCCATTCCTCCCACTTGCCCGCCTACTGCAGTCCTCATCTCGTGGGCCCGGCGCTGCGGCGTGCCGCCCAAGAAGCTGCTGATCCCGCTGTCGTACGCGGCCGTGTTGGGCGGCACCTGCACCTCCATCGGCACCTCCACCAACCTTGTCATCGTGGGAATGCAGGTGGGAGGGGGAAATCAGCCACAGGGAGGGAGGGAGGGAGGGAGGGAGGGACCGATTGGCTGCAAGGGTATGAGAGGTAGTCTATACATTTCTGTGTTCCTGCTTTCCTAGACACGCGATGCGCCTGTCAAGGGCCCTCCCCAACCCGCTCTGCGCAGGACACCCGATATTCCAAGCTGAAGAAGTACACAGAGGCCAAGTTCCAGATCTTCGATATCGCTCCCTACGGAGTGCCGTACGCGCTGTGGGGCTTCATTTTTGTGGTGGCGGTGCAGGTGCGTGTGTGTGCCGGCGCATGGAACCTGGCCGACAGGGGGAAGCGTATTTCTGTACTGGAATTAACGGAGCCGCATGGGCCACAGGATCCAAACACTGCTGCTGACAGGATTAGCGCTGGCAGGGGTAATTCAAACCCTTGCGCTTTGACCTCATCCCACCCCTGTGTATGCTGAACTTGCTGGTATATGCATATCGCTGCCCTCCACGCTGCTGCACGCTTCCTCTGCACCCCTCCCGCAGCGCTTCCTGCTCCCGGGCAACAGTTCGCGCTACGCCAAGGACCTGCTGCTGGCGGTTCGCGTGCTGCCCAGCTCGGCAGTCGTACGCAAGAAGCTGAAAGACTCTGGGCTGCTGCAGCAGACGGGCTTCTCCGTATCGGGCATCTGGCGTGCTGACCAAATGCTCAGGTAGCGGACTGCGGGCGCTGCTACTGCGGTGTGTGTTTTTGTGTCTCTTGGGTTATAACTGGTGGTTCAAGAGTCGCATCCTCGCCCCCGTCTGCGCCTCTCAGCAGCTCCACTGGGGCGAAACAACATGCCTTCCTGCTCAGCACTCCTACCTTCTGGCCCACCACCGCACACATGTCTCGTGCGGATTCTAAACTCACACACTCACACACTCACACACAACCTGCAACACCTCCACCCTGCCACCAGGCCTGACCCCAGCTTCATCATCGAGGGCGGTGACGTGCTGTATGTGGCGGGCGAGCTAGACGTGGTGGAGTACGTGGGAGAGGAGTACGGACTGGGACTAGTCACACTGGTAGGTTGCGGAGCTGGGCTGGGGGGCGGCAGGTCGGGCGCGGGCGGGCGGGAAGGGGTTTCCATTGCTTCATACACTTGCATGTGCATTTTTACACCTGCACCCATACTGCTGCTGTTATTGCTGCCAGACACTCAGTGCGTCACCGTCGCTGAACCTGCTTAACCATGCTGCACATTCGGTATTTTACCGGCATGGAGCTCACTGTGTGTTACGCTTGCCATCCAAGTCCTCTTATACTCTTTGCCTTCGTCTGATTCGGTTCTATTCCCCCTGGCGTCTGCCCCCACAGGAGCAAGAACTGACTTCCATTCAGCACTTTGATGACGCGGCCTTCTCCGGAACCGGCGGATCTCCGTACAAGAAGCTCGTACAGGTGTGTGCCGTAGTTGCCTGCCGTGTGTACCGTCTGGACACCGTGTGCCCCCTGCTGTGCTTACCTTAACGCTACCATACACACATATCATACTCCCTCTGCTGCGTACGTACCCCTATGTACGCCCCCAGCTCACGTACTTCTCCCAATCAACCCCCACCCCCCCAGGTCACCATTCCCAAGACCTCCGATCTGATCGGTCGGGTGGTTCGTGAGGTGCAGTGGACGGGGCGCTTCGGGCTGGTTCCCGTCGCCATCCAGCGCGGCAATGGGCGGGAGGACGGGCGGCTGTCGGACGTGGTTCTGGCGGCAGGGGATGTACTCATACTGGATACAAGTAGGTGGTGTGCGTCATGAAGGGAGCCTAAGGGGGTTGCGCAATACCGTATATCGTATACACACGCCGTATAGCCGCGCCGTGCCCAATCGCCGCATGCGTGCCCGCCCTACATGTACCTGTCGGAGGTGGGCTGCCACGCCGCGCGCCACACGCAACCTGCATAGCCCGTTGTTATACCGTTGTTAACCGCGCCTCCTCGCTCTCCTCACCAAAACAGCGCCCACGTTCGATGAGGGCGGCGAGGAGTTCAAATCCAACTTTGAGAGGCTACGCGCCATCAAGGATGGGGCCGCAAAGGAGTTCATCATCGGAGTCAAGGTAAGGGGCGGTTGTCTGTGTTAGCTAAGACATGAGCTAAGGCGTTCCTTGTTAGCAGCACTGTGTACTGCCGCTATCGTACGACACATTTACGGCACTGCCGTACGGCGCTGCTGAGGCCTTTTGGGTTGCGCCACGACCCGCGCGTGGTACGGCTCGCATTCCTGTGATTGCTCCTCATCTCGCCACAAATCCCGTCTCCCCTGCTGCCTGCCTGTCCTGTCTTGTCTATTCCCCCATCATGCCACCAGGTTCGCAAGCGAGCTGACATTGTGGGCAAGACGGTGTCAGCTGCAGGTTTGCGCGGCATCCCGGGGCTCTACGTGCTCTCCGTGGACCGAGCTGACGGCTCCAGCGTGGATGCCGCTGACTACCTGTACAAGATACAGCCGGTGAGGCGGGTGGGGGCGTGTGCCTTGCTTTGACAGCAGCGGATCCTTGGAGCGAAGGTGCTAGCCAAACCCCAAACTCCCAAAGGCTCCCTGGTCCCCGAACCTCCAACCCCGATCTCGTCAGTTATCAAATCCTACCACACCCACTCTTTCCTCAACCCCCTCCCCCCACCCCTCTCACCCCCCTCAGGACGACGCCATCTGGATCGCCGCCGACGTTGCGGCCGTGGGCTTCCTCTCCAAGTTCCCTGGACTGGAGCTGGTTCAGCAGGAGCAAGTTGACAAGACGCGCACCTCGCTGCTGCACAGGCACCTGGTGCAGGCGGCGGTGGCGCACAAGGGGCCGCTGGCGGGGCACACGGTGCGGGAGCTGAGGTTCCGGAGCAACTACAATGCCGCGGTGGTGGCGGTCCACAGGTGGGAGGGCTGGGCAGGCGTTCACGATGCCATCTGACGCGCTCAAGCTCCGTTTTTGGTTATACACACGCTGTATGTATGTCTGCTAAAGTCTTCACAAGTCTGCAAAGATCCTGCTGCCGCTGCCACTGCAGTACCAACAGTTACCTGTTACCTGTTACCTGTTACCTGTGCGCAACCATGTTACCAACTGCGCCTCCCCGCCCCCTGCTGCCCGCCCACAGGGAGGGTGTGCGTGTGCCGCTCAAGGTGCAGGACATCGTGCTGCAGGGCGGCGACGTGCTGCTGCTGAGCTGCCACACGCGCTGGCCGGAGGAGCACCGGTACGACAAGGCGTTCGTGCTGCTGCAGGCGAGTGGCGGCAGGGGAGGGGGGCTGGGGGCGGGTGGGGGGCAGGGGTTCGGCGGTTGGGGACCGGCAGGGCGCATGTACTGATATCCGGCCCGTATGTGCTAGTGCGGGGCTTGGCATTAGGTGGACATCCGTCCCCTCGGTACATCCACTGGGCGTCCACCCATCCCCATACCACCTCCCCCGCACCCGCACTCGCTGCTGCAGGCCGTTCCCGACAGCTCTCCGCCCAAGCGCAGCCGCATGATCATCGGCGTGCTGCTGGTGACCGGCATGGTGCTGACCCAGATCGTGGGCGGGCTTAAGAACAAGGAGTACATCCACCTCTGGCCGGCCGCCGTGCTGACCGCCGCGCTGATGCTCCTTACCGGCTGCATGAACGCCGACCAGGCGCGCAAGTCCATCTACTGGTGAGCCGGCGCGCGGGGTCTGTATTAAGGGGCGGGAAGAGGGGATGGCCGGATGGTCCTGCTCTGGCTAAAGCGGAAGCAGATGGGGCCGCCTCGCCAAGACGAACAAGAACCAGGACTAGCTGCCGACCCACGGGTCCATCTGACCGCACCTGCCCCTGCCCCGGCCCGGCCCCGTCTGCTGCCTGCAGGGATGTCTACCTCACCATTTCCGCCGCCTTTGGCGTCTCCGCGGCGCTGGACAACACGGGGGTGGCCGCCAAGTTCGCAAACGCGATCATCAACATCGGCAAGAGCGCGGGCGGCACCGGACCCGCCCTCATCGCCATCTACATCGCCACGGCGCTGCTCAGTGAGTTGCTCACCAACAACGCGGCGGGCGCCATCATGTACCCCATTGCGGCGATTGCGGGTGACGCGCTGAAGATCTCGCCGCGGGATACGTCCATTGCCATCATGCTTGGCGCATCAGCCGGCTTCATCAACCCGTTCAGGTATGTGGGGTAAAAGCGTGTGTGTGTGTATATGGCGCATGTAGGGTAAGCCCAGGGGAGGTAGCGTTTGACCGCACCCTCCCTCCCTGCTGGGCCGCCCCCTGCCTCGTCGCTCTCACTCCTCACCCCCGCCTCTCCTGACACTAGCCTTTAGTAACACAGCAACACCCCTTCTTACGCTGCCGCCCACAGCTACCAGTGCAACCTGATGGTGTACGCCGCGGGCAACTACAACGTCCGCGAGTTCGCCATCATTGGGGCGCCCTTCCAGGTACGCTGAACATACCGGTTCAGCAGCACTGCTTCTTCTACATGTGCGGCGCCAGATCCTATCTAGCACTGCGTGTATCCCCCTCCTTTGCAAATGCAACCTGCCTCCTGCCTTTCCTGCCACATCCTGCCATGATTACGGCCATCATCCCACCCTGCCGTCCCTCTCCGCCCCCACATTCACGCGCACAGGTATATCTAATGATCGTCGCCAGCTTCATCCTGGTGTATCGCGAGCAGTGGCAAAAGATCTGGATCGTCTCCTTCATCTGCACAGCTGCCTTCGTCATCCTGCCCGCGCTCTACCTCACGTTGCCCACCCGCGTCATCATCAACATTGAGCGCTTCTTCGGACAGCATGCCGACCCCCGGGCCATCTTCAAACGCCGCAAATCCTCCCAGCAGCAGCAGTTGCAGCTCCCAACCGCGAGCGGTCGGTCCAGCCGGTCTAGCAGCAGCAGCCTCGGCGCTAGCATCAGCCCCAAGAATGCGAGCGTCATGCCGATTCCCAACGTCTCTTCGTAAATGGGAGCACAATCTGCTGCTAAGTGGCAAAACCGCGGCTGCGGCACCGTGCTTATGGCGGGCCCCGGCAACTTCCGCGGGCGGCTATGAAGTCAAAGTCGAAAACGATTGCCGACATGTTCAGGGTTATTCAGGTTACCGCGCATAACTGCCAAGGCAGTTAAGAAAGACGTTGACCGTTTCCGTTTGGTTTGACCGGTTTGAACGCGCCTGTTGCAAGCTCACGTTTTAGCTTTTGCGACAAGGACAAGCTATGACGGGACTTATACTCCAGCAAGCCGTGATGAGTCGGTAGTAGCCTACTGTGTGCAGGCATCTGGCAGGCCGCCATGTTTGGCTTCTTTAGTGCTAACCGAGCCGCATAGGAATACCAACCATAACTGTTGACTGCTGAGAAGTGATGCAGTGGCGGCTGCTACTGGTATTCGTTGGGCGCGTGTGCCGTGTGCCAAGCAGGTGCCAAGCATGCACGGGGGGTGATTATCGTGGTTTGCACCTTGTGTGTGATGTGGTGGGAAATCGAAATGTTATCTTTGTTATTGCTCGTCTTGTCGGTCATTAAACATGTCGAGCCGCATGTTGGCAGTTGGAGGTTATCACCTTGTGTTGCAAAACAACAAACACGTGCACGAATGAGGCAAGTAAGGATGATGAGGGAGTTTGGTCGCCCGCCAGGCCGCCACCGGTACCTACCCCGCATTGACCCCGCATGTCAACACTTGCGTGGTTTGACCGGTCGGTGATGTATGTCTATCTCTCTGTATAATTGCTCAAGCTGTCGTGGGTTAACGGCTACCTGTAGCAGCTGATGTTCAGAACTCAACCCCGAGTGTGTCCATGCTACACCATGCGCCCTATTGCCTTTTGCTGTAAGGAAGGTGCATGGTCTGGGGCCCGGTATCGCGGTGTGCACGGCGTGGCGTGTTGGCTCTCACCGCTGTGTAGCGGCCTGCTGTGAACCGCTGTATTGCGCCAGGGCTGTAAATCCAGCAGGCTCAGCTTTTTGGGCGTACTGCACATCAACCTAGATAGGGGACCACCTCGACATGGAACATGCCGCAGTGCACACAACCCCAGCAACTAACCCTTGACACAGCTGCAACAGACACATGCGTAGCACAGCGTCCTTACTTGTCGTACGAAGTTGGAGGGCATCCCGCGATCAAGACAAATTTTGAATAAATAACTACTCAACATTAAGTATCGGTACCTCCCAACGAATGGACGACCTGTGAGCCGCGTTTCCCAAATCGCAAGTGTCAGTTCTGTGCCCAACCCTGCCTGCTGCCCCTGATGTGGTAATAAAGTAAACAGCACTGCGCATTTACTACCATTGCTGCAATGATATATTGTTTCACGTCTAATGGCATTCCCTTCCTCCCTGGCAGGCCGGTATCATCACTCGGTCGTTGCAGACCTTTTTGTCGCACTTACCGCCTCGCTCCCTCTTTTCCTCTCTATCTCCCTCTCCCTCGTCTCTCCCCTCTAGATACATACTCTTCTCTCCTTTTCCTCTCATTATGTTGCTTCCTCTTTCTAACTGTCCGAAGCTGCAATGCCTCATAATCAGTATCATCAGTTAGTATCACACCGTCAGGTCCATCCATCACCACCGTCAAAAGCGAGCCCAGCAGCGGTTGCACTCGCCCACGCAGTCCCCGCCGCAATCCACCGAGTAGCCCAGCACACGGGGCTGCCGTACAACTGCCTTAGTCAGCGTGGGACCCTGCAGTACAACCAAGCAAGTCAGTAGCAGGAATGTACCGGTACGACAAGCATCCTTTTGAGGTGAGAAGCCGGGTCAGGTAACGGGACTAACTCTCTCTCCCTATATATATAGCAGGGAACGCGTTTAATAGTGCGCTGCCAGTATTTCAAAAGTCTGCCAACTCACAGTCTTTCTTGACGCCCTCTCCCCCCCCTCCTCCTTCGCATATTTCACACATTCATTTCGCATTTCTTGCTTTCCTCACAACTCTCAGTTTTTCTATACACCCATCCTAACCATTCGTGTTGCCTGTCCCTATCCCCTCCCGTGGCCCTTCCGTCGCGACATTGCTGGCGGCTTCTGTGGCGCTCGCTTCCGTATATAGGTAAATCCGCCTCGTGATCCGTTTGTTGTTGTTGTTGTTGTTGTTTGCTTACCACGTCACACACGTTTCACCCTACTTGTTTTGCCATGTCCGAGCGACATCCCATGGGGCCTTGGTGACGACGCTCAACACTCAGCGACGAATAGACTACTTTTTTTGGCTATTTACAGCACACCGGTTGCAGCAAAATCGCTTCCTCTGGAGCATCGGTATCGGTAAGGACTGCTAACCCTCCCATGTTTTGTGGCTCCCTGCCAACAATACCCATTGTTTTGCCCTACCTTTGTGGTTTGGTTTATTCTACCCTCCTCACCTGCAGCCTCCACTGGGTTCGGAGCACCCCCAGATTCTCCCGCAGCCGTCCCTCCACTTCACACGCCAGCAGCTCCGGACAGCCCCGCACCACCACCCCCACCTCCTCACCCGTCACCCCGGGCAGCTCGCAGCGCAGGAAGGACAGAACTGCAGCCACCTGGTGCGGCTGCGGGAGCTCCTGGACCTGGTATTGGGATGACCCGTGGGTCGGTGGGGTGGGCCGGTGGGGTGGGGAGATGGGACCCAGGGCATGCGCGGTGGTGGTGGAACACGAGAAGCTTGGGTTGCCCGTTTTTTTCACTGCCTCCCTCCCTTGCACTCCCTCCCTCCCTTGCACTGCCTCCCTCCCTCACGCAGCGCCCCCCGCACACACCTTGTCCTGCCGCCAGTAGGCCTGGGAGGACCAGCCGAAGCCCCGAGCCAGCAGCCTCGCCGCCTCCTCGCTGCTGGCCCCCAGGGCCTCAGCCAGGGTGTTGCAGCTGGACTGGCGGGGGGAGGAGGTGAAGTGGTGCAATGGTGCGAGGCGCGGTGTGACGTGACGTGAAGTGGGAAGGCAGGCAGGGCAGGGTAGGGCAGGGAAGGGCGAGGCGGATGTGGCACATGGGGGAGAGATACCGCATGCGGGTATTCAGGTTTAAGGGAAATAAGGGTAAAGGCACCGTAGCAGGAGAGGGGACAATGAGGGGAACGAGTCGGTTCTTGACCCCAAGCGCATCCCAACAGCTAGGCTTCAGCAGCATACTTCTAAAAGACATGTGCCCCCACAGCTTCCTCACCTGCCAGAGGGTTGCTTCCTCGGCAGACAGCTCCCGGCCTAGCAACGCAGTTGTCCCGCTCGCCACGACGGATTGCGCGACGATAGCAGCGAACCTGGCCCGCGACGCATCAAATCTTGAGGCGCATGAAACTTTGCTGTAGATGAAACATAAAAGCTGCCTCCGCTGCTGTTGCCCATTGGACGAGACCATGATTGGGCGAGCCATGCGACCCTCGGGCCGCGAAAGAGTGCTATTCCTCCCTAGATCCACCTGTAGTGCGCATTTTGAGCACTTCAATAGCTTGTAAGGCATGCGTAAGGTGAGACGCAGCGACGAACTAAGCTTGCTTGCTATATTGTAGGTTACGGCCCAACAGAGCGCTACACATATGAACCACGCTGCTTACATGTTTGGAAGCACCACACTGTGCAGACATTGCTGGCTGCCAGGTAGCGCGTAAGGTTGACGGGTCGCGCAAATGTGACTCTGAGCGTCTTCGCCAATTCGCCTATGTAGTAGCACACGTGCTGGGAACAGTTAGGTCTGTCCAGCAGATATGCCCTGCTATTTGCCGTAAGTGGTGTTCTCAGCACTTCTGGGCAAGCTGTACGACCTGCTATGGCCGTGCTGACCATGCGGTCTCCCAGCACGACAGCCTTAGCTCAACACTGGGTCCTCAGTCACCATCAAGGACATGGCTTTAACTGATAGGCACAAACGAAAGACAAACAGGGCGTGTCAGGTTGGCCCGGGGACGACGCTTTGATTTCAACGAACGAACCCATATGCAACGAACCTCTTGATTACCCAATAGGTTTGCGACCTACGTCCAACAGTTTAGAATGGACTAGGGATAGCCACGCATACACTATATCTAGAAAACAGTATTTACCAAGGAAAAGACCTTGACGTTCAGGAACTTTGGGGACGCGGCATCTAGCCTTAGGCTGAAAGTACTGCTATTTGGACCCTTTTGTTATTACTTCTTACTGTGATCCTAAGCCATGGCGGACGAAATCTCCACGGAGTTGACGGCAACACAGTATGTTATCCTTGCCGAGTAAGTCTAAGAAGAATATACGAATATGCTATTGACATTAAGGGCTGCCCATTTCTTAACTGGTACTCCTTGAAAACGGCCGTCAGAGCTTGCATGTCCCGGACCGTTTCCGCTTAGAAGTCCAGGAGTGAACAGAAGTCCTGAATTGCCGCTTTCATGGAAAATCGAACAGGAACCAACGCAAGAAGAAGGCGCTTGCGGAGACCAAGAGCCAGTTTAGCAGGGTCGCAGATGAAAACCGAGTGTTGCTTAAGCAGCTGGAGGACACCCAGCGGGAAAACTATCAGGTAACAACTAGCTGTGTCTGTGGAATCCAGTATTGTTGCCTCACATGCCGTGCAACAAAGTAGGTATTGTGTGGGTATTGGTATTGGCACTGGTGTAGTTGAGGGTGGATTCGCGAGGAAGCTGGTCTGTGGCATCGAACCTTGCGGGGCTGTACAACATAAGAGCGTGTGGGGAAAGGCATACCCCAACGGACGGGCACCAGGCTTCGCCTCCCGACAAGGAGCTGCGCTTGTGTTGCACGGCCAGCTACGCCGGACCCCTCCCGCATCCCACCTTCCGCCCCTCCATGCTTCAAGCCCTCCCTCCCTCCCCTCCCCTCCCTCCCTCCCTGCCCACCCATCTCCGCCCACCCATCCACCAACCCCACCCCAGGTCACGGAGCACCTGCGGCGGGAGCTGCTGGCCAAGACGGAGAAGATCGCAGCTCTTGAGGGGGACCTGGTCAAGGTAGGGAAGAAAAGGGAGGAAGAGGGAGAAAGTAACTTGCCATGACCCCATGAGGCAAGGCTCCGTAGTGGGGAGGGGGGAAGGGAGAGCTCATCAACGTTACCGGGTGCCTAGACGGAAGGAAAGTCGGACTTCTCAAGCTGGTCAGGGGCTGGTCAGGGGCTGGTCAGGGTGCCAGACGGTACCTGCGCCCCAGCACCCACGGCCCCTGCCCCGCCACCGACTTAACCAAGGCCTTGGCACCGGGCTGGTGAGCCGCCCCTGCCAGTGCTCCCCTTCTACTGTGGCTCCCTCACCCTCCCCTCCCTGCCATCATATATCACTATCAAGTAACGCATGGTTCCTCTCCCTCCCCCGGCCACCCTTCCCCTCTCCCCCCCCCCAAAACACAGCTCGCGCACGACAAGGACGGCGAGCTGGCCGCCTACCGCGAGGCGGCGGACAAGGAGAAGGGGCGCATCCGGGCGGAGGGGGAGGCGCGGGCGCGGGAGCTGCAGGGCACCATCGACTCGCTGCAGGTGGGGGGAGGGAGGGGGAGAAGGGGGGAGGCAGGGGGAGAAGGGGGGAGGCAGGCAGAAAGCAAAGTGTGGAGAAAGGGGAGGAAATAAATATAACCAGGTTGTAATCAATAGGAAGTGGTGTGGGGAACGCGCAGGGGGGGCCAAGGGGCTGCGGTGGTCTGGTGCGGGCGTGGTGCTAGAAGCTTGCAGCGCCAGACAGAGGGCGGCGTGGAGGCAAGGTGGCCAAACGACTGGGCCGCGCGGAAACACTCAACATGCCACCATGTCTATTGTGCGGACTTTGATCCCCCTGGCCCCCCTGCTCCTCCCTTACCCCTCCCTCTCCCCCTGCTCTCCCTCTCCTCCTGCTCCCCCTCCCGCCCTTCAGGCGGAGCTGTCCAACGTGTTGGAGTTCAAGGAGCGGCAGGCGGAGGTGGAGGAGGCGCTGATGCGGCTGAAGGAGGAGAATCAGGTGCTCTCGGAGAAGCTGGAGCAGCAGCGCGTGGAGCTGGACAGGTGGGGGGGGAGAGGAGGGGTTGAAGGCCACGCATACAACAAAATAGGAAACCAAAGGGTAGGACTAAGGAACAGAGATGGGCGGGGAGAACGGTTAGTCTGTTTCTTCTTCTTGCCCCTCTGGCAGTTGTCATTCGGTTAGTAGCTTCTTCCCTGACCGCACCCCCCCCACCCCTAGTAAGGTTGCTCCATAATTGGTAAGTTCGGTAAGTTTAGCTCGCATTGCTTTAACCACCATTTCGGCTCGACTCACGGTTGATTCCACCAGGGATTGTCAGCAACTTGTATCATTATCATACCACACTTTGGAATTTCTTTTTTCCCACCCCTTCTGCCGCCCCCCGAAGGTACTACTTTGAGCTCAACACACGCATGCGCAAGGAGTACGAGCAGCGGCTCGAGGAGCTGAAGAAGAGCGCGGAGGAGGAGGTGGACGAGCGGCTGGACGCAAGCGTGAAGCGCATCCTGGCGCAGAACAGGCGCATGGCGGAGGAGCTCAAGATACACGTGCAGGTGGAGGGAGGGTAAAGAGGGAACAACTAACTGACTGGAGGTGGAGGGAGGCGAGGGGCTAACGAATGTTCGTGGGGTTAGCTGGGACAGGCTGTAACGGTTGGGCCGGGGGAGGGAAGGTGGGATGGAGGGGTAGCCGGGGTGCTAGGACGACACAGGTGGGGGCTGGTTGGTTTGTTGGTGGCCATTCCCCCCTTCATCCTCCTGCCACAACCCCTCCCTCCCTCTCCCTCCCCCTCCCCTTCGGCAGCCATGTTGCAACGCGCCCCTGGTAGAGCCGACGTGTCGTACATGGCTGGCTAGTTTCTTCCTCTCCTTTACCCCTCTACCCCTCTGCCTCCACACTCTCCCCCCCTACGATGCCCCCCCCCACCCCAACCCAGGAGACGGAGGCCCTCCAAGCTGAGGTGCGGCTGCTGGAGGAGGCTCGCTCGCGTCTCACGCGGGAGGTGGGACTGAAGAGCGACCTGGAGGCGGGCTACGCGGCGCGCGGGGCGCGGCAGGCGGCGGCGCTGAAGGAGGCGGCGGGGCGGATAGCGGCGCTGGAGGGCAGCCTGCAGCAGGTGGGGGAGAAGGGAGGCGCGGGGGAGGGGGAGGGGGATGTGTTTTGTGAGGTGGATTTGGCGGCGTGGATGGCTGCGGATGGTCGCCTTGCCGCCTTGCCGCTCAGTTGGGTGTATATACCGTAGTGGTAAACGTGAGCTGCTGGGCTATCGGGTGAGGAGGTGTGAGGAGATGTGAGGTGCCCCTTGGAGACCCCAGTGCCCCCTCAACCGCTCTCTCTCGCGCGCCACACCACCACCACCACCTAAACGCCCCCCCGCCCGTCTCCCCCTCTCCCCTCTTCCTCCCCCAGGTGGTCCAGGACTTTGACCGCGAGCGGCAGGCCAGCGCCAAGGCCTCCGCTGCCGCCCTGGCCGACGTGCATGCCGAGGCGGAGGCGCTGAGGCGGCTGGTGAAGCTCAAGACGCGGGAGCTCAAGAACGTGAGGAGGCTGGCGCAGGTGCGGTCACCGTACTGCAAAACAGGGCCCCCCCGTACAACACCTTCGTACAACACCCTGCATGCATGCATGCATGCACCCAGAGCCCTGTGCTACCACCCCCCTATCCTCCTCTACCCCAAACCTAAACATCCTTAATCCCTTTTCCCTCCCCCCACCCCCTCGGTCCCCCCACCCCACCCCCTACCCCCTCCGCCCCCCCCCCCCCCATGCAGGAGGTGTTGCTGCAGCGCAGTGACGTGGAGGCCTTCCTGCTGTCCAGCCTGCATGCGGTGCGGAGGGAGATCGAGCGGGAGAGCCTCTGGCCCGCGTCAGGCAACACCACCACCACCAACAACAACAACAGCACCAGCCACCACCATCACACAACCGCAACCGCCACTGCTGCCAGCACGACCGGCCGCCCCTCTGCCTCCACTACTGCTACTGCTGCAGGAGCAGGAGCAGGAGCGGGGGCCGCAGGTGGTGTTGGCGGGGGTGCTGACATCCGGGAGTTGAGTTGGGCGGACCGGGAGCGGGTGCTGCGGCTGCTGTTCGCCAAGATCAACAACCAGGCGCAGCAGGTGCACTTCAGCTGCCTGCCTGCGCACCCGCTGGCAGGGGGGGTGGAGGCGCTGGCGGCGGCGGCGGCTGGCATGGGGGCGGGGGGGATGGGTATGGGGGGTATGGGGATGGGTGCGGTGACGGAGGCGGGTCCGGCGGAGATTGTGTGAGAGGAGGGGGGAGCGGTGAGCGGTGAGGGAGGGGTGTGGGTGTGGGTCTTGGGAGTGGATTGAAGGCGGGGGAGGTGGGGGAGCAGGATAGGTGCAGGATAGAAGTGGAAGTGCCTGGAATGAATGAGCGAGTGAATGAATGGATGTAAGTTGGACTTGTGAAGGAATGAGTGGGGGGCTCTGCGGGCGGTGGTGGTGCTACTGCTGCTGCTTTGACTTTGCGGTAACGGTGTTTGCTGGTGCTGCTAGTGGCAGTATGGGGTGAAGAGACTCACCCTTGAGGGGTCGAGACCCTTGAGTGATTGTATGTTGGGTGCCGTACATAACATTCCCTGCAGTCCGATTATCCGCATGCCGTACTGCCGTACAACTTACCGCACATGTACGGCAATCGGCCAGTTCGCACGTGATCGGCGATGCCTTTCAGCTTATTAACATGTCTGACGCCGCGTGCCTGGGGCGCCAGGCATTTCTCCGCATGGCAATCCGTAATCAGCTCAAGCTTGCATACCTCCCGTCCATCTATTCACTACCATTTCCGCTTGGCATCCTTTGCGTCTGCTATCCGCGCCCCCCACCCCATTCATATGTTTTTCCTCCTACCCTTCCTTGCTCCACAGCCCTCCCCCCGGGATGGCACAATGGGAGCCAAATCGCCCAATTTGGCCTGAGGCCGCGTCCATTCATTCTTCCTGAACATATGATATCTGAGCGGTCCTGAGCTTGACACGGTGGACTTCTCCGAGACCTCTCCGCATGCAGACCTCCCCACAAGTCTCAACGCCGGTAGCGGAAGCGCGGGTTGTTGATGTCCGAGGCTGTGGTGACCTTCTGCTTGCGGGCCCAGGACACAAACCTGGCTAGCGGCTCACTCTGTGGCTCCGTGCGAGTTGGCAGGTGGGACAGGAGGGGAGGGGAGGGGAAGGGAAGGGAGTAGGTTGGAGGGGGCGAGGAAAGGGAAGCCCGCCGGGAGAAGGCACCACACGGGCAGCACGATGTCAACTGCTTATTGCCGGGCCCACGCTGGCAATCATGAAAGCCTTTCCCCGCCCAATGTCACCACAGTTACATCAACGATTGCTTGCATCATCATCAATGTCATACTAGCTTGGACTGCCTGGCACCAACCACTGTTACGTTATCCTGGAAGCCAAACCACAAGGCCCACAACCCCGAACTAACCTCCGCACCTCTACTCCCCACCCCACCCCGCCGTACACCCACCTGCCGTAACGCCTCCAAACTGCCGTACTCGGCCGCCAGGGTCTTATTGTCGTACGTGCGGTGGATTGCGGAGTGGCAGGGCCGGCAGATGTCGATACCCGAGCACAGCTGCTGCTGCGTCCAGCCCCTCTTCTTGTACTTGTCGTGTACGTCCCTGCGTGCAAATGGGCCCCCAGCATGATGAGTGAGACGACTCCTGCATCTATAAACCCTTGCACCCATGCACCCATGCATGCAGGCATCCATGCACCCATGCATGTGTTGCACGGTGGCCTTCGTTAACAACAGCTACAACAGCAGAACCCTTTACAACCCATTTCAGCACCTCCCAACACCGTTCATCAGCCTCCTTCAAATCACGGAGGTTGAGTATCGATACCGGTAACTTAACAACCCTTGCCGGTAATCCCCCCCACCGCCCTGGAGAGTGTTGAGACCCCAGCCCCCACCCACCCACCGCGGAATGAGGTGGTGGAACGTGAGCGGCATCTCCCGACCGCACAACGAGCAACCGCCCATCACGCCCTCCTCCTCGGCCCCCTCCTCGCTACTGCCGCTGCCACTGCCGTACAGGCGCGCTGCCTCGGCCTCAGCCTCCGCCGCTGCCCGCTGCAGCAGCCGGTGCAGCGCCGAGGTGAAGTCGCGCACCTCTTCCGGCTCTACCTGCAGTGACGTGGAATACGGTAAATACTGTATCTGGTCAACAAGTTTTACCTGGTTCTAACTAAAAATAAAAACATCACGAATTCATGATGTCTACCGACCGTAGTGATCCAGTACTGATCCAGTAGAGCCCACAATGCCACACCTAACTGCCGTACCTGATGCAGGTTGTCGTACAGCAGTTGAGAGAACCTGCCGTGCGCATCCTCCTCGCTGCCCGGCAGGCCCCCCTCCTGTAGCTCAGCCAGCGCGCTCTCAATCAGCAAGTCAAGGACCTGGGGCAGGTGTGTGTGTGTGTAGTTGAGCGGAAACAAGAGCAAGCAGTTGGGATAGGTTCGCATGTGAACCGCAAGTACAAGCAAAACAGAGGTAACCAAACCTGAAACATAACGCAATGGGGCAGGTGTGTGTGTGTGGAGAGGGGGAGGGCGGGGAGAGGGGTGCGGGTGTGAGCAGTACGGTGCAGGGGTCGGGGGGATGAGGGACACAGAAAGGGAACAGGGGGCTTGCGTCACGGGTTCTGAATTGAATAGGGGATACCGGTGTGCCGTAGCCGTCTACTATGGAGAATGGCGGGGAAAACGTGTGCCAGTGAGGTCACTGACCCATGGGTCAGGCAAGGATGCAAGGAGGTCCCACAGACGCACAGGCGCGCTTTCCCAAACAACGAAGCCCCACACACCCCGTGAGGGCCGTGACCACCCCGAATACGCACCCACGCACGCCAAGCCACCCACCCACCCAATCCTCCTTGACATACAGCCCCGCCTCCCTCGCAGCCGCCAGCAGTGCCTCTCGCAGCGCCCCCTCCTCCGGCAGCAGGGGGCGACCCGGGGGCAGGAGCGGCTGGGAGGGCTGGGGAGGCGGCGGGGACCCGGGGGAGGCGGAGCCGGGGGCGGTTGGGGCGGCCATGCGGGTGTTGGTGATGCGGATCGTCCGGGAGGTGATGTGGGCGGCGGGTTGAGGACGAGGTGCGAGGAGGAGGTGCGGCGGACCAGTCAGCAGTTGATGACGAGCTGAGCAGGCAGGCGAGCTGGCAGCATCAGCACTGCAGCACTGCGGAAGCGGGAGCCCTGCAAGAGGCAGGGGACCCAGGTAAAACAACAACAGCGGACAATATAAATAGCATAGCATAAAACGGTTATGGTCTGGTAGGTATGCTTGTTAGAAACGGTAGATCTTCTCCGGAGCTGTGAGGCTGGTGTGATGTGACGTCGGAGGGCGCTTGACGCGGCTCGACGACGGTACAGTACCGGCACTCGACGCACGACCTACTTGAGGCGTCAGAAGTGCAGACTCTTGTGAAGAATCGCTTTTGGAGCTGATGTGGCTTTTGTAACTGGGCTTTGCGGCTCGGCAACAAAGGTTGGTGTCGTTGTTGCTGCAACAGCTCTGGAACAAACCGCCGTAAGACGCGGCAACATAACAAGCCTGCGCAGTGTACTTTAACTACGGAACCTGGCAACTTACTGCACTATAATTACAGCTAATGGAACCTACGAGTTCCTGGAAGGTAACCGCTAACCGCCCGCCGCACGGCAGCTTTCCGCTTCCTGTTTTTAAAGCGCAACATACAGCGGGAGGCGCATCCGTGGGACCATGCAACACATGTCTTCCACGGCCAAGGGGGAAAACAGCCGTGGATATGGGTGTCAGTCACGGAACAGGCCTAACCGCTGCCGGTAATGCTTTACAGTCCTGTCCACAGTCTCTGGTTTTAAGGGACAGTATGAAGACAGCGTGCCCGCCCCGGTAACCCGAGAAGCGTGCCGGGAACAGTCCCTGCACTTGTCAGTACGACCCCAACACACGAAACAGCGGCTAGCCGAGGTTCGTCGAGAGAGAGCACCGAGCATTAACGAAGGAGCAGGTCCGAACACAAAAACAGACACGAAAGGATGAAACACACCAAGACGCATACGTGCGCACACCAGCGGGTGCCAGTACTATCATAGTTACTCATTATTAGGCATCATACCCGAACTCGGAATTTGACGCGTATACCCCGAAGCGTACGACGGCAGCAGCATCAATAACTGACTTGATACATAAAATCGCATCATTCCCGATGCGTCCTTCCACAAGCTTTAGTATCATTAGTAGGCTTCATCCACTTTCCATACTTTCCTAAAGGGGAACATACCATACTTTCCAGTGCCACACTTTTCCATACGAGCACACCGCCGCCGGCAACGGAACGATGAATAGGTCCCCACCACCCCTAGCACGTGGCGACCACGCCGCACAGCACATGCCCCCGACTTAACTGCAGCTTGCGTACGAGACAGGATGCCAGGCCACCTCCCCACTTCCGAAAGCCGCAACCCAGGAAGCTGCACACCGCGCCACCCACAAGACCGTACCGTACGGCGGCAGAGTCGGCGAATCGCACGGCGCACACCGCAGCACATGAGCACGTGCGCACGGAGTACATGACAACGAGCATCCCTAGTACCGGTTGTTGCCTCAACACCCTCAAACATTAGCACTCACATCTCACACCCCAAATGTACTTGGACACCGCTGATCACTGCCCAACCACCTCTACACGTCTCACCGACTCTCCGAGCCCTCAACCCAACCCACATCACCTCGCTGCTAGCGTCGCCCCAGCTGCGCCCCCATCAGGAAGGCTGACGACGGCTTGTAGGACCGTCCCTCCCGCGTGGCCCCTGCTCCATCCCAACCTCCGCCTCCGCTCGAACAGTAGGAACAGCAGCAGCAGCGGCTCTGCGTGTATCGCCCCTTCAGGCTCCTGAAGCGCCCCAGCCCGCGCCCCCACTCCCACCCTCAACACCAGCAGCAGCAGCAGCAGCATTCGAACGTCTTGCATGTCACAACCCTAGCACAGCCGACCAGTCTCGCAGTCTCCGCCACCAGCGACTGCTGATGCCGCTGATCGCCACTCCCTGCAAATTCCTTTCGTGACTGCCAGCGCCCGCCACCTCAAGAACCACCTGTCCCTCCTCCCCAGTGAACCTCTGCTGCTGTTGTTGCTGTTGTTGCTGTTGTTGCTGCTGCTGCTGCCCATGATGATGATGAGTTAAGCCGTCAGCTCCCGCTAGCGACCCATTGGCGACACTAACAACCGCCTGCGGTTGCCCCTGCTGCTGCAGCCGCCGCCCCCCGTCAACAAGGCTGCTGCTACCGCTGCTGTTATTGCTGCTTGCACCCCCGACAACACCATCAACTTCAGCTGCTCCCTTTGCTGCGACCAAGGTGTTCTTCGCAATGGCGCCGCCGGCGCCGCCGTCGTGTGTGGTGCTGGTCTTGTTGCTGATTGTTGCGTTGTTTTCAGTTGCAGCAATGTTCGCAGCAACAGGGCCCAGCGGAGCAGCAGCACCAGCAGCAGCGGTGCTGCCGGTGCTGCTGCTGCTGCTGGCGGTCCTGGTGGTGCCGTCAAAGTGGGTGATCAGTACCACGCCCGCCACCATCAGCAACAACCCGCCCAGTCGCGCCCAGTGGAAGGGCCGCTTGCTGCGTGAGGGCCAGGCGGGTCAGGCGGCGTGGCGGCGGGATGGTAATCAGTGAATGGCGCAAGCATTGGGAAAGAGCACGGGAGGGAGGGGGCCCCAGGCGATGGCCGCAGTGCTCTGACGCACGTGCGGCGGAATGGCTACCGGTACCACTCCCTCCTCGCTCGCCCTTCACTCCCACCTGCTCGCCCCCATGCAGCCGGTGACTGCCGTCCTCCTCCCTCCCTCCCTCCTCCCCATCAAGCTCCCAGCTACCCCACCAGGCCTCCAACCACCACCCAGCCCCGCCTCCCCACCTGAAGCCCATCCAACCCATGGAGTCCAGAAGCACTGCCGTACTCAGCTGAGCCGTCACGAAGACCGCCATCAGTGTCGCGGCCCCCAACGTGGGCGCGAAAATGATGACCACTGCCACGTACCAGGCGCCCAGCGCACCGCCGATCCAGCCCCACCAGGGGACGCCTGCGGAGGAGGAAGAGGAGGAGCAGGAAGAGGAAAGGGTGGGAGCGAGGACGATGTAGGAGGCATGGTCGGCAGAGGAACCGAGAGATGACAAGGCGGCTTGCGTTGGCAATTGTGGTAATGGTGGTGATAGTGGCAAGGGATTCCGGCAAATTATGATGAAACATGCGATGACAAGGGAGGAGGAGGTAGTGAAGTGAAGTAGCTAATGTCGCCGTACGCAAGCTGTGCACGGTAAAGTGTCGATGACGTGGATGAGGATGGGGATGACCATCTGTCGGCGTAGACCAAACATATCAAAGGCTTAGGCAATGAATGCCATGGACACTTACTCGCGACGGTTTCATGCGTTGGTCCTTTATGGCCCAACCCGTAGAAATCGACTAGGAAGAACACCACTAAGGTTCCGAGTCCCACAGCAAAGCTGACAACTGAAGCGAAGCTCCGACCCGCTATTGAACCTAATGTCGCATTTGTTCCACTTTGTAATGCAATAAACGCGCCGGCAAAAGCCGAGCATACGCAGCCCCCAACATAAAGAGACGATGGCATTCGTATCGGTTAGGGGAAGTCAACATTGCGAGTTGATAAAGCACTAAGGGACCGTCAAGTAGGAGCAAATCTCTGCGCGTATGACGTTCACACGTGGTTGTTGACGTTATGACGAACGAATTTAGTGTGCCGTACATCAGAAATTACTGTGCCACCTGGACTTGGCATGGCCATTTCCTGGATGCTTTATCGGTACATGCAACACTGTCAAGTTAACAGTCCTGGCACGAGCGCCTACGCCCCGGGGGTGATTTTGCTCCGCGGTGTTCGCCGAGCCAAGCACGGAACGTGTCTCTGCTCGGCGTAACCAAACATTTCTCCGACACCTTCCCCTCAGATGCGATGTCTTGCCGTTACTATTTCTTCGAAGTAACGGCGTCTGTGCACGGTAAAGCCCCAACGGAGACGCGAGGAGGACAAGCATCCCGGCATGTGTGCACCCAGATGTACGGAGCTCATTATCAGTTCATCGCACACAGGCGCTCAATTCCTGCTTTTGAACTTCCTTCCAAGACCAAGTTGGGGCCTTACACCATACGTTCATACCGGTGCTTGCTTATTAAGCACTGCATAGAACCAGAACATTAAAGAACCTGATACCCCGATTCCAGTCAAATCACAAAGCACCACTCCGGGATTCACGTGTTGCAGCGAAACGGTACGAGCAACACGTCGGACGACGGCAACACGACACGCACACGGATAGCGGTGTAGCACGAGGTGACACACGCCAACAAAGTACCCCTCCGTCCCCGTGTCAGCCAGCAGCGGGAGACTGGAAGAACCAAAAATCGTCGTGAGGGGTAAGGCTGAACTGCAAGCAAATACCATTGGTTAATCCTGTTATGGTATCAGTGATAATAACAGAGTCGAACAGTTATAGCGTCTCTATAGCGAAAGTTAGTAACCGGCCACAAGACAAGTCACGGAAGAAAGGGAAGAGTATGCGCACATACATTTGTTCGCATGGGCCGCCTCTCCCTCCTACCTTCCCGCCTGCAAATAAGGCACGAATATGCAGGCATATGCACCCCACCTTCGTCGCCTCGGCCCCACACAACAACAATTGCATCTTGCCTACCCAAAAGCCCACGGGTTGTCGAAGGCCAACACACACTGCGTTGCACAAGGAAACGCCCCCTCCTAGAACAACCTCTGCAGCTTCTCCTTTAGGCTATTACAGTGAGCAGCAGTGGCATGCTCCCCTTGCTGTCCATCGCCCCAACAGCTTCTACCAACAACCACCCCCTCCATCCCTGGCTTCCTCCCAAACAGCACCAGGTGATGCGGGTAACGCGTGTATTATGTTTTCTGCTTCGGGTACGGCCCCTCCCCCCCCCGCACATCAAACCAGCTGTGCTTTCATTCAGCTGATTCGGGGGAGCATTAGTCAGCGCCTTAAACTAACGCCTTTGCGATTGTTTAAGACTCTGGAGCAAAACTCGAACAGCACAGACGAATGCCCCCATACGGGGACGTAGACACGGGGAAAACGTAACGAACAAACAACCGAACAAACCAACAACAAGAGCACACGCGCACACAGTAACCAAACGGCTCTGTCATGCACCGGCCTAGCACGTGCATACCCGTGCCCAGCGCTGCACATGGGGCCAAATAGCTCTGTGTATTGCAGCAGTGCGATATTGAGGGCAATCCATGTGACCTCTACTTTGCTCGAGAGCCTCTCTGAACCCCGATCCGTCTAACAATAGCTATTTGGGCAAAGAAATGAGCGCAGCCCCCTTCTCCTCGTGCACTACGCTGTTTCCGCAACTGCAACTAAACACAGAGCCTACGCTGTCCAAGGATGGCAGTCCTCAACATGCTTTAAAAAGAGCTATCCATGCAGCATGACTGTCGCAGTGTGCTCAAGAAAGCAACGCATCTCGCCTTTGGCGCTATGTATGCATACACACCAGAAATCTGTTGCTGTTACCAACCGCTTTTCCACGCACCGCACCGCCAGCGCGCCCACACGTCTGCATGTGCTTCTCCAACCCTGGCCTCTGGCCTGCGCTGAAGCCTACCTGCGCATGCCTCTACCTAGCTCCATGCACACCTCAGAAGCAACGCGCCCCAAAACACCGCCTAGCAACGCACTCATGCGGTAACCAGGGACCTAACGAGCGAGCCCAACCCGCCCGCCAGCTACCAGCCTCTAGCCTGCCATCATACCCACCACCATCAGATCCATCACTGCCTGGCCAGCAGCTGTATAGCCGCACGCATGGTGAAGTTGGGCACCACCTCCCGGCTCGCCAGGTGCTCCCCAGTCACGGGAGACGTGACGCTGCCACGCAACCACGCCTCGATTGCCGCACGCTCGTACGTGCAGCCGTCCGCCGCCACCACCGGGTCGGTCATCACCTGCCGCGTCAGAGGGCAGTGGAACTGGCTGTAGCTGGACGCCAGCTGCGGCTGCAGAGCGCCGCTGGCGGTGGTGGAGGATGCGACAGGGGGACCCGGGCTGGCGACGGAGACGGGAGATAGCCCCGGTGTGGAGGTTGAGTTGGCGTCAACGGAGCCACGGGCAGCACCGCCGCCGGCTGCTGCAAAAGCGGACTTTGGCGTCGCGGTGGAGGCCGCGGCAACGTCGCGGCCAGCAGACGTTGGGCCGCCGGAGCGGCCCGAATGCCGTACGCCGCCGCCGCCACCGCCGGCGGAGCTGCCGCTGAACTGCGCCAGCGGCGAGAATGCGGAGGCGGCCAGTCCGCTGGCGCTGATGCCGCTGCTAGCGGCGTCCGAGGGCTTGAAGGACCAGATGCTGTTGCCGCCGGCCAGGAGGCTGCTGGCGGCTGGGTCAGCAGTGGTGAGGCTGCTGCTCACGTGGGGCGGGTGGTGGGGGTGGCTGCGCAGCCCGCCGTGCTGTTCCAGCTCCTGTTGCTGCGGCTGCGGAGGGAACAGCAGCGAGGAGGAGGAGGAGGAGGTGCAACGCGGCGGGCTGCCGCAGCTCCCGGCAGTGGTGCCCACCACTGCAGTCGTGGCAGCACCGGTTGTCGACGAGACATGCAGGGAAGCCATGCTGCTGGTGCGGAAGAAAACACTGTCGCCGCCGCCGCCAATGCCGCCAGTCGCATGCGTGCCGCCGGACGCGAAGGCAGGTATGAAGGCCGAGCTGGGGCCTGCTTGGTTATCGCTGGGGCCCCACAGACGTCCCCAGGTCCATGTGCTATCCAGGACGGATCCGCCGCCACCGCCGTTACCGCCAGCCGTTACCGCTGCTGCTCCGCCCGACAGCTGTGGCGGAGGCAGCGGCCCGATCCGCTGGTGAGTCGGCGCGGAGGACGACAAGCCCACGCCGAAAGGACTATGGAAGGTCTCCTCACTGGGAAGCAGCTCACTACCACCGCCGCCGCCGCCTCCGCCGCCGGTCCCCAGGGGGCGCAGTACGTTCCAAGGGGCTGCTGCGGCGGCGCCGCCTCCACCACCGCCCAGGCCCAACAGACCTCCAGACGGCATCACAGGCCCCGAACCCGACCTCAGACCGAGGCCCCCAGAGTGTGCCGGGTACGGCCCTGCTGCGGCGGCGGAGGCGGTGGAGGAGAATCCAGGCAGCGGCGTCGCGGGTGAAGAGCTGAAGAGTGGCGTAGGCGACGCCGAGGCTGCTGACGCCAGTGACGGAGGTGGCGGCGGTGGATGATGGTGGTGGTGGTGGTGGTAGTGGTGCTGCCGCCTGAGCGCCTCCGCACCAGGGGTTGCGCCGCCGGCGCCGTTACTGCCGCCGGCGCCGCCATTGCCGGGCCCCAAAGTCGCAAAGGACCAGTCCACGGGCGGCTGAGAGGGAAGGCTGCCCGGAGGGAGCGGCGGCATGCCACCGCCACCGGGCCCCGCGGCGCTGGCGGAACCGTGCGCAACACCCACACCCGCACCGCCCGGCCGGTAGGTGCGGATGGGAGAAACCGGCTGGCTGGATGTCGCACGAGAAGGAAAGCCTCCTGCTGCTGCGGCGGCTGCTCCGGCACTAGAAGCGGCGGCGTTAGCTGAGCCGGGCTGCTCGGGCGCACCGTCCATGCTTCCAAAGGGACTTGCCGCGCCCTGGTGATTAACGGCAGTTGCTCGTGCCGGGCTGTAGTGCTGCTGCTGCTGCTGATGGTGGTGGTGATGGTGATGGTGGTGAGGCGGGGGTTGCATGGGGCCCATGCCAGGGCGGTGCGCTCCCATGCCGCCAGGCCCCGGGAAGCCGGGCAGGGCAGCCGCCGAGGTCGGCGGGCCGCCTGGAGGGAGCGGGATGGGGCTAGGCACGGGGCTGGGACCGGGTCGCCGCAGGGAGTCGGCAATGGGGGAGGCGCTGCTGCCAGCAGGGCTGGGAGCGGAGGCATGGGGGTGCGAATGGGCTGAGGCAAGGGGCCGAGGGCCGGGATGAGGGGCGCCGCCGGCATGGGATGAAGACGGCGGGGCGTGGAGCTGCGGCTGGGGTGGAGGGGTGGCGTGGGCTGGCCCCTGGGGAGGCGGAGGCTGCGAGTGCGGCTGGTGAGGGAAGCGGAGCTGGTGGGGTTGGGGTTGCTGGGGCTGCGGGGGCGGGGGCGGCGGCTGTTGCGTTACCGGCACCGGCCGTTGTTGTGTAGCCGCGGCGGCCGTCACAGCAGCAGCAGCAGCAGCAGCTGATGCGGGGGTGGGGGTGAGCGCCGAGCCTGGCGCCGATGCGCCTGGTGCGCCATCCACATTGCGGCTAGCAGCATCCCGGTTCCTGGGAGCTCCTGACACTGCTCCGCCTGCAGCTGGCGTTGTGTTCGTAGAGGCTGTAGAGGCGGATGCGGCACCGCTGCCTTCCGTTGCCGCTGGAGGCCGCGCCGCCGCGCCACCCCAGGCAGGACCGCTGCCGCCACCGCCGCCCTGCTTGCCACCAGCTGCCGCCCGTGCGACCACCTGAGCTAGCGTGACGGGCTTTCCGGCGGCGACGCTAGCGTTGCTGGTGTCGGAACTGCTCCTCGCTGCCCATGCCCGCGACGCCAGCTGCGGCGCCGCCGGCGCCGGCGGCACACTCCCCTCCGGAGCTCCGAGCGCCGAAGAGGCAGCGGGGGTCACCGCCGAGGACGACGACGACGGTCCGTTGCTGCTGGCGGCGGCGGATGCCCCAGCCGCAGCAGCGGCATTGAACTTGCTCATCTTGCCCGGCGGCGACGCAATGACGTTGGCGGCTGCCGCGCCGCCGCCAGCCCTGCCGCTGCCGCTGCCAGGCGCAGCAGCTCCGGTTCGCAGCGCTGCAGCGGTGGCCCCACCGCTCTTGCTGTTGGCGCTCGGCGCATTTCCTGCGGGCCCATCAGCTGCCGGCTCTCCTGCCGCCGCTGCCGCTGCCGCAGCTGCTGCCGACCCCGTTACAGCAGCCCCCGGTGTTTCCTTGCCACCAGCAGTGCGCTGCGCTTGCTGCTTGGCAGTGGTAGCAGCACCGCCGGGTGCAGCAGCCACCGTGCTGCTGCTGCCGCCAGTAGGGGCAGACAGTGCCGCCGCCTGCACAGCAGAAGCAGACCGCGGTCCGGGCACTGCGGCAGCTGCGCCTGCAGTCGCCTTCTTGCCTTGCAGCTTGCCAGCAGGCGCGCTTCCGCTTCCGGCGCCTGTGCCGGCCATACCGGCGGCGCCACCTGAAGTCGCGGCTCCAGAACCAGCGCTGCCGCTGCTGCTGGGGCCCGCACCCGCAGAACTGTTTGTTGCGCGTGCCGTTGTCGTCGTGTTGTTGCTGCTGTTGCCGCTGCCGCTGTTCGCGCTGTTGCCTTGCGCGGCCTTTCCAGCGGCGGCGGTGGCGGCGGGAGGCGCAGCTACGCTGCCCGGAGCTGCCGCAGCCGTGGTCGACGCAGGTGACGGTGATGAAGAAGACGACGTGCTCGACCCTCCGCCCTTGGCACCCTTGCTGCCCGAAGCAGCAGCAGCAGTAGCTGCAGCAACGGAAGCTGCCCGTCCCGCGGATGGCGGGCGGGTTGTGACAACAGCAGCGGGAGATGCTCCTCCTCCTCCTCCGGCAGCGGCAGCCGCGGCAGCAGCACTTGCGGAGCTGCTAGCTGCGGCCTTTTTAGAAGCACGGGAGCTTCCTGCAGTCCCTGGGGGGACGGCGGCTACAGGAGCAGCAGCCGCAGCAGCCGGCTGTTGTTGCCGTTCGCTGGTTGTGTTGCCAGACCTTGAGGACGTCGGGACTGCAGGTGGGACGGACCCCACAGCGGCGGCGGCACGAGAGCGGCTGCTGCTGCCGGTACGGCCGCGGGTGGTGGCGTCACTGCCACCACCTCCCCCACCGCTAGCTCCTCCACCGGCAGGTCCAGAGGGTTTGGCACGGGACGGCTCCGAGGTAGCGCCATTATCGGAGGAGCTGCTGCCGTTGGCGCTATCGGAGCTAGCCCCGTTACCGCTGCTTGCGTCAATGGTGGGCGGCTGCTGCTGCTGCTGTGGAGGCGGCGGTGGCGCCGTAGCAGTCACCACCGCTGCTGCCGCTGCCTTGGCGGATGCCTTGGCCGCCTTCTTCTGCTGCTGCTTGGCCTTGCGCTCCGCTGCCGCGGCCGCGGCGGCCGCCTCCTCCTGCAGCAGCGCCGCCATGTTGGCGTCCGCAGCAGCGGCCAGGTCCTGGTGGGGGGGAAGAGGAGGAGGGAAGAGGAGGGGGAAGAGGAGGAGGGAAGAGGAGGGGGAAGAGGAGGGGGAAGAGGAGGAGGGAGTGAAGGATAGGTGGGTAGCATGCACATGCTATTGAAGGAAGGAGAAGGTTTAATGGGAAGAATGGCAGACAAGACACAACAGGAGTAAGGCGAAAGGCCGTTGTAGCGAAACGTCTAAAGGACGCAAGACGCAGAATCGTTCCCTTTCCTGCGTGATTCAACACCTCATCTTCACGAATCCCTGTCCCTTCTGTTCATGCCCCACACATACCTCGTAGCTCGCCACAGAAGCTACCCGGGCGCCCCCACTCGCCGCAGCAACCCCCTGTCCGCTGCTGCCTCCACCACCCCCGGCCTTGCCGACCAACACACCACCAGAAACAGCATTCCCACTACCGCTGCTGCTGCCACAACCGCCAACGGTGCCGCCGCTGCTGCTGCCATCGCCTGCCCCTGTGCATGACCCCGCGTGGGTCTGTTGCTGCTGTTGCTGCTGGCTGCCGTTGTTTCCGTTGCCATTGTTTCCGTTTCCGTTGTTGTTGTTGCGATGTCGCTCGCGTTCCGCCAGGCGCAGGCGGCCTTCCACGTAGGAGGCGCGCAGGGTGGTCTTGCGTGTCACCAGCCGCACCACGTCGGCGTCGCCCTGACGCCGCCAGTTGGCGCCCGCCTGCAAGTGCGGGGGGGGGAGGGGTGCGGGTGGGTTACACATGAGGGCGATGTATGTACGAGCCGCATCACTCGACACGGCTTCCCGGCAATGTCAGTTTTGCGTGGCCCGTTTTCTTAACACACGGTCCAACTCGCGGCCAGTTTTCTCAACACGCGGCCATCCATCCATCCATCCACCCACCCACCCAGCCACCCACCTGCACCAGCTTGAGCACCACATCAAAGTAGCCGTTGCTGGCGGCGCTGTGTACGGCACACCAGCCCTTGGCGTTGCGAATGTGCACGTCGGCGCCCGCGGACAGTAACCGGGACACCAGATCCAGGTAGCCTGGGGGGTGGGTGCGTGTGGGGGAGGCGAGGATAACGACGGCGGTGAGCAAGGGAAGAAAAGAAAAGAACGATACCAAAAGGCGGCAAAACGATGCCGGTAGTTGCAATCCGAAGCGACGGAGGCAGAGGGACAGCAGCTGGCGAGGTACCGCATGATACCTGGCGGGTAGTAGGACGCAGCAAGGAAACACGAAAGGGGAGGAAACGCGAGGGGCAGCAAGACACCCCGGCGCCGCCCTCCTCCCTCCCTTCCTTGCTTGCTTGCTTGCTCGTCCCCCACACCATGCACGCAAACCCCCGTTGCGTGCGGGCATGCAACGCAACGCATGCCTTACCCTTGGAGCTGCCGATGTGCAGCGCCGTGTTGCCGTTGCTGTTCTGCACATCCAGGTCGGCACTCGCCGCCACCAGCGCCTCCGCCGCCGCCACGTGCCCCCCGCCCGCCGCGTTGTGCAGCGGCGTGTGCCCGTTGGCCGACTGCACGTCCGGGTCGGCGCCTTCCGCCAGCAGCGCCGAGATCACCTTGACATGGCCGTTGGTGGCGGCCCCATGCAGTGCCGTACAGCCCGAGCTGGTTACCGCGTCCACCTCCGCCCCGCTGCGCAGCAGCACCTCCACCGCCTCGTCCCAGCCCGCGGCGGCGGCACAGTAGAGCGGCGCGGCGCCGGAGGCGAGCCTGGCAGGATGGAGGAGACAAGACCGGTCTTGTGATACGGTAATGGGTGTGCTTGACAATCAATACCTTCCCCAAGTTACGGTAGTGTGCTAACAGGCACCAGCGATTGCACACGTGTTGGGGCTCCTGTCTCGTCTATTAAACGGCACGCAACAAAGCCCGCCGCCTGCCTTCCTTGCATGAGCAAAGCAGCCAGGAGCCAGGACGCAGCAGCCACGCAGCCTCCTGAGCTCCCGCAGCCCTACCACCCCCTCTCTCCACTTCCCCTGTCGTACCTTCCCATTACGGGGCACCCCGCCTCCAACAGCACCTCACACACCGCCGCATGACCATTGCTGGCCGCCTGGTGCAGCGGAGTGGCGCCGCCGCCGCTCTTGTACGGCACCAGGCTCCCCGCGTCCAACAACAGCTCCACCACCTCCAGGTGCCCGCCCGCAGCAGCCGCATGCAGCGGCAGCAGCCCCTCGGAAGAGGCGATGTTGGGATCTGCGCCGGCGGCCAGCAGTCGAGCGGTGATGCCAGATGACCCACGGGTCGCGGCGGCGTGCAGCGGAGTCAAACCCTCGGCGTCCCGCGCGTTGACGTCGCAGCCAGGAACGCCACAGAGCTGCGAGACGACCTGCTCCAGTCCGTTCATCGCCGCGAGGTGCAGCGCAGACATGCCCGCCACCTCCCCTGCGTTCCTGCCAGCCTCCAACAGCCTCGCGACCACCTCGACATGACCGCCCGCGGCAGCCAGCTGAGCAGCGCTGCAGCCCCGGCCGTCAACTGCATGCAGGATATCCGCCGCTGCCGCTGCCGCCGCCGGGGCGGCGGCGCCTGCGGTGCCCGTCCCCGTCCCCGCCGCCGCTGCCGCGGCTGCTGCCAGCATTGCCTTTGTAAGCAGCACCACACAGCCTTGTGAGCCGCGCTCCGCTGCCCAGTGCAGGGGGGTGCGGCCGCCGGCATCCAGTGCAGTCAGGTGGTCGGAGGCGCCCCCGCTGGCGGCCAGCAGCGCAGTCACCACCTCGGCGCTACCGCCGGCGGCGGCCCAGTGCAGCGGTGTAAGGCCCTGGCGGGTTGTGCAGGAGGTTGTAGCATGGGGTTGAAGAGGGGGCTACGAAGGGGGCTAAGCATGCTAGGCGCGAACAATTGTGCTCACTGGAACGTTTTACCCTAAGGCATGTCGCATGCCCATCCCCACACGCAAAGTCGCACTCAACCTGACATCCACCAACGCACCCGTCCATCCGACCGCAGCGGATCGCAGCCCGCCGCCAACAGCCGCACCACAAGCGCCGGGTTCCCGCTGCCAGCTGCGTACGACAGGGGAGAGCACCCAAAGGCATCAATGACCCGTGGGTCGGCCCCCGCCGCCAATAGCGCCTCCACAACCCGCATTTGCCTAGCGTGGCAAGCAACGACGGTAGCGGTAGCCCCGCTGCCCCCCTGCTGCTGAGGCTGCGCTTGGGACGGAGCGCATTGAACCTGCGGCTGCTGTGGGGCAGATTGTTGGGTGGGACGCTGTGGGGACTGCGCGGAAGGCGTCTTCACGGACGACAGCGCTGGCAGGGATGGCGGCGGCGCAGGAGAAGTGGAGCGATTCGGCGAGGAACGCGACCGCAGGGCGGTGGTGGCGGCAGGAGTGCCGGCGCCTGCCGCAGTTGACGAAGAAGGCGGTGGAGGCGGCGGGGAAGGCGACGCGCGTCGCTCCCGCCTGGGTGGCGATGCCGGTGCCGTCGCCGCCGCCGTGGCGGCGTCCCTCGACGGAGATGCCGGCGGCAGCGGTGGCGACGGCGAGCGCGTCGTCCCAGCACCCGCACCAGCAGCACCATCCTCCGCAGCCCCCTCCGCTGCAGTCCCTTGACTGACATCACCACCACCACCACCGCCACCACCAGCGGCCATGTCGCCGATGGGCAGCGCCCCTGGGCCCATGGCTGCGAAGTGCAGCGGCGCCATGCGGCCCGAGGGCGTGCGGGCCAGGGAGCCGTACCCCGCCGCCAGCAGCAGCTCCACCACCTCCGGCTGGCACAGCCGGCAAGCCAGGTGCAGCGCACTGACGGGGGCGGCGCCGGGGCGAGGGCGGCTGGAAGCAGCAGCGGAGGTGACGCAGAGTTGCTGCTCGTCAGCAGCGGCAGCAGCGGCTGCGTTGGCAGCTGGCTGTGACGGCAGCGGCACTTGCGGCGGCGGCGCGGATAGGACGCTGGATGGCAGGCTGACGCTTAGGAGACGGTCAACAGCAACCCCGGTCTCGGAGCCTCCTCCTGCGCCGCCATGGTTGTCGTTGCTGACCTCGACGCCGGGGTCCCCTGCTGCCCGCCCCGCGTCGCCAGCCACCTCCGCCAAGCCCGCCGCAAGCAGCTGCTTGATGATCGCCAGGTTGCCGCCCTCCACTGCGTAATGCAGCAGGGTGTAGCCGCGGGCATCCGGCAGCAGCAGCGATTGGGGAACAACAGCCCCCGCCGACCCCGCCGTGTCGACACCATCCGGCGCCGACGACTCCTCCGCCCCCGCTGCAGCCCTAATCAGCACCTTGAACAGCCCTTCATCGCCTCGCAGTGCCGCAAAGTGCGGCGGCGTGCAACCGTCGGCGTCCCTGACCCGTGGGTCGGCTCCCGCCGCTTGCAGCGCGAGAAGTATGTCTGCATGGTGTTGTCGAGCCGCCAAATGGGCGGGCGTCCAGCCGGCAGCGGTGGCAGAGTGTGGGGAGGCACCCGCGCGCAGCAGCAGGTGCAGCATGGGGGTGCTGCCCTGTTGAGCGGCGTGGTGCAGGGCGCTCCAGCCGGCGGCATCCTGGCGGGTGAGGAGGCAGGAGGGGTTGCGTGAAGACACGCATTGGTAACGTGACAGGAAACGTACACATTCAATCACGCTGAAGAGGGTGGGCAGACATGGCGGCAATGTGCAACAGCTTCCATGCAAGCAACAACGGGTATCGTGTGGGGTGCTCCACGCCCACCACACCCCTCGCCCTCATCTACAATCACTTGCTCTCACCCGGCGATCCACGTCCTCCCTGTCAAGCCGCTCCAGCAGCAGCGCCACCACCCCCACCAGACCCGCCTCCGCGGCGCAGTGCAGCGGAGTGCGACCGCCGCAGCACACCGCCGCCGGATCCGCTCCCGTCGCCAGCAGCAGGGGTACGGCACCCGCGGCGCCGGCGGCGGCAGCGCGATGAAGTGCCGTACAACCGGCTCCATCGCGCGCGTCCACGGGGACAGGTTTGCCGCCGGCGGGGGCGGTCAGGAAGGCGCGCAGGGCGGCTTCCTGACCTGCGGCGGCGGCCAGGTGCCAGGGAGTGGCGCCACGGGCATCCTGCATGGGCCGAGGATCGGTGAGGTTAGGGCTGGTTAGGTTAAGATGCAGGTGGGGCTTATGGCGGGGCGAGGTGGGCGTCTTAGGCGTTCTAGGCCGGGATTGGGGGCCGACAGAAGGGCAACACTTAGTGACATGCTAGGCCGGGATTGGGGGCCGACAGAGGGGCAACACTTAGTGACATGCTTCCGCCTGCTCTTATGCAACCGGCTCTTGCAATGGGTTGCAACCGCACTAAGCGCACAGCCTCCCCACCTGTCGCAGCGGATCCCCTCCCGCCTCCGGCCCCAACTGCATCAGCCGCGTCACCACCTCCGCCCGCCCCGCCGCCGCCGCCCAGTGCAGCGGCAGCTGACCATCCTGCGAGGCGCAACCCGCATCCAGCACCGCCGCACCACCAGCAACGCCGCCGCAGCTCGCACTGCTGCCCACTCCGCTGCCGCCACTCAACTGAGCCGGAACAACAGCACTCGCCGGCTGCTGCTGCTGAGGCGGCGAGGGGAGGGCTGCGCTAGCCGCAGCAGCAGCAGCGTCGGGTGAGCCCTGCTCCGGTGGAGGCGCCACAGCGTCAGAGCCCTGCTCCTGCTCCGCCGGCTGCCCCAGAAGCCGCTGCTGCCCTGATGCCGCTGCCGCCGCGCCCGCAGCCTGCAACCGGAGCTCCAACAGGCGCTGCACGATGGCTAGGTTGCCCCCGCGAGCAGCGCAATGGAGGCTGGTGGCGCCAGAGGTGTCCGTGACCCATGGGTCGGAACCATGCTGTGGGTCGGAATCGGGTTTGTCAACAGGGGTTAGGCAATCGCCGAGCAAAGATAGCTCAATAAGATAAGAAGCCAGCCAAGAACCCAGGCCTTCACATACTCCAGCCCGTTTCCATTCCGCCTACGGTAACACCCACCGTTCCCCCATGCCGCCCACAACCCATCCACCCTCTCTTCCCGCCCATCCATCCACCCAGCTCGCCCACCATGAGCAGCAGCTCAAAGGCGCCCCGGTGGCCGCCCTCCGCCGCCCGCTGCAGTGCCGTACAGCCCCGCCAGTCCCGCCGACCCACGCAGGCGCCGTTCCGCAGCAGCACCGCCAGCGCCGCGCAGTGGCCCCGGGAGGCTGCCAGATGCAGCGCGGTATGGCCGCCAGCAGTGCTGCTAGGGGTGCTGCTGCTGCTGCTGCCAGCGCTGCCGCCAACGCTGTTGCCTTGGGTGGCAGTAGCAGCAGCAGCAGCAGCGGGTGGGCTGCGAGAGGTGGGAGCGGCTGTAGCAGCTGCCGGCGCCGCTACCTTGTGCTGGCTAGCGGCGGCAGATGGCTGCTGCTGTGGGGGTTCAGGCTGTGACCGACCGGTCTGCTGTTGCTGCAGCTGCTGCCGTTGCGGTTGAGGGTCGGCGTCTGCTGGTGGCAGCACGATGGAAGGAGCCTTGGGGGGCTCCGCCACAGCAGCCGCGCAGCTAGTCCTGCTGTTAGAATTGGTGGTGGTGGTGGTGGTGGTGTTGACGGCTCCGGGACTGCAGCGGCACTCTGGCGCCCCCGCGGGTTCCACGGGTTTCACGCCAGCAGGCGGCAGCGGCGGCGGCGGCCCCGCGGGACCGCCCATCATGTCCACCTCGTAACCCGCCAGAAGGAGCTTCTCCAGCACCTGAGGAGCGGCGACATGGCAGGCAACCCAAACAGGGTGTAAGGCGTATAACACGAGCGCGCATACCCATACATACGAAAGCCTTTCTTCCCTCACTACCAGGTAGTACCGGTGCCCTCAGCACACTGCTCCTCGCGATCGACCCCCGAAAGCAAGCCCACCATAACAAGCAAAAGGCATGCATCCACAACACTTCCTGGTCCCGTTCCACCCATTCACCCTAGGGCGCCAGTAAAAACCAAGCCTGCCCCTCTGCAGCTCCCCCAACACTGCCCATTTCCCCACACCTCACCTCCGCATGCCCCCTCAGCGCCGCATGGTGCGCCGGCGTGAAGCCCTCCCGGTCCGTTCGCTGCACCGCCGCACCGCCTATGATCAGTCGCCCCACCGTCTCCACGTGACCCGACATGGATGCGTAGTGCAGCGGGGAAGCGCCGCAGGTGTCGGCAGGGTCGATCCGGGCGCCCCTGTGGTCATCGCATCAGGGTCATCAACCTCATCATTGTCAGCAGCCGCGGCAGCAGCATGGCAAGCGGCATGTTTACGGACCTTGAGGTCCCATGAGGAGGCATGCAGCTGCCCACGCAGGCGGTGCAGTGTCATAAGCTGGCTGGCAGGCATATGACCGTACTTGCACATGAGTACCACAGCGTACCAAGGGCAGGCCTTTCTTACACACGAAGAGAGGCAGCCAAGGCGGCAAGTGCACACACATGTCACGGGTTTTCCAACACACACGCGACACCCCCACCCCCACCCCCAAGCAACCCACCGCGGCCACAGCTGCTCCACCACCCGCCAGTGCCCCAGTGCAGCTGCATGGTGCAACGCCGTGTGGCCGTTACAGTCAACCGCATCCACCAACTGCTCTCCTGCCTCGCCAGTGCCCCGGCCCCCTGCACCTGCACCTGCAGCACCTGCTGCTGCGGTGGATGCGGTGCATGCGACGGCGCGGGCTGCAGGGCGGCTGGCGGCGGCTCGCAGCAGCAGCGCCACCACTCCGTCGTGGCCGTTGCGGGCTGCCAGGTGCAGCGCGGTGCGACCCTGGTTGGGAGGTGGCAGGCGAGGTGGGGAGGAGGGCGCGAAGGGGAGGTGGGTGCAGGGGGCGGCGAGGAAGGGATCGGGCGCAGAGAGAGAGCATGGACGCTGCCCTCTTTGCAGAGTGATTCTGAGCGCCCGCATGGGCACGGAGAGTTGAGAATGCGGACTTAGCTGTTAAGCGCGAATGCGTGGGAAACAGCTGTAGGCACACCCCCAGTAACCGACGGCTATCCAATGCACTACAACATGTGAAGCCTAGTAGCAGCATTTGCAACGCCTTGACGTCCACTGCTCTTACCTGTTCCGTGCGAGCCATCAAGTCACATCCCAGCGACTTCAACAGCACCTCACACACCGCCGAATGCCCGTGAGCCGCCGCCAGGTGCAGCGGAGTGGCGCCGCGGTAGCTCACTCGCGCTGCAAACGCCGGCGGCACACGAGCGCGACGAGAGCGCGCGCCGCCGCCAGCCAAATCAAAGTCCAGCGGGAGATCCAGATCCAAACCGTACGGCAGCGGCAGAGATCCCAGGCCATCCAACAACGCGGCGCCTAGCCCATGTAGATCGTCAACGTCAACGTCGGCATCATCTCCTTCTGCGTCAATGTCGGCGTCTCCCTCTCCATCTGTGTCGTAATCGTAGTCGTACTCATCGTCATCGTCGTACACGTCACCTTCACTGCCGCCGCCACCACCTTCGTCCGCGTCTCCTCCAGTGTAGGTGTAACCCTCACCACCACCGGCACCGCCAGAAGTCGACGCTGTGACCGCCGCGCCGCCGCCGCATTCGCCGCTATCCTCGCCAGCGGCGGCAGCGCCGCCACAGCCGTCGCCGTCGACTGAACCCACGTCCGCTGCGTCGCCATCCGCCGGCCGCTTCTGCCCACTGCCACCGCCGACGGCGCCGCCGCTGCTGTGCCTGTAGCACCTGCTGCTGCCACGGGGGTAGCTGCCACCACAGCCCGCATGGGCTTCCGCTGCCGCACGTGCACCGGCACCACTCGGCGCTAGGCGACGCAGCCGCCTCCGCCGGCCACCAATGCCCACCGCGCCGGCAACATCCCCCGCCACGCCGCTGCGGGCTTGCTTGGCAGCACCAGACGCTGCCGTATACTCTCCCACAACCCCGACCCGACCCGTCAACGGCTCCCCATTGTCGCCGGCATTGCCGTCAGGCACCGGAACAACTCCAGCTGCAGGAGCATAGGAGCCCCTGAGCTGCATGGCGGAGCTGTCCGCCTCGTCCCCATCCTCGTCATCATCATCAGCGCTCGTCTCTTCAACGTCGCTGCCGCCACCACCACCTGTACGGCATTCGTCGCCGAGACCTCGCCCTGACGAGTCGCCATGTCGCTTCCGCCGCTCGCCTGTCGTACGACGGGTCCCCGCTGCTACCTCTTGATCGCTGTGTTTGGCGTTAATCCCGCCGAATCCGGATTCCGTTTCCGGTGCCGCCTCTGCTTCCACGCCACGTTCATCCTGCCCTGATGCCGCATTAGTCGCAGCCGCAGCCGGCGCCGACGGCGACCCCTCTGATGGCGATCCAGGCGCCGAAACCACGTCACCGCTTCCGCTAATGTGCCGCTGCTGCACCGACGAACGCCGCCTGTTGCGCCGGCCATCCGCGTACGTCGTCCGTCCACGCATGATACCACCGCCTGGCAACCCCGCAGGGACTGTCCCTGTGGCCGGCGACAGCCCTGCAGCGACTGCGGGAGCGAAGGCTGCAACGCCAGCTGCTTGCGAGGGCTGCTGCTGCTGCGAGGCCTCACCCTCGCCCGCTGGCGCCGGGTCATATGTGCTGGAGCTGATGCTGGTTCGTGCGTGCCTGGGAGCAGGAGCAACAGCCTTCCAAAGATGCTGCTCCGCGAATTTGCCTGGGGAGAGCAGTCGGAAGACCAGACACAGGTGGCAAGGGGACAGCACATGACCGCACATGACAAATGGTTTTAATTAAAAGGTAAGCGAAGCCTACCTACCGGTTCCTAGGTCACCGTTTTCCCCCCTGTCATCTACTAAAACAATCCCGCCTGCAGCCTCTAGCCCAGCCCTGTGAACTTTGACGGAACCCAAAGCAACCCAAACGCCGGGGCGGCTGCCGGGTCCCACGCACCTGCCAAGAAGTGCAGCTGGTCGGGCGTAAGACGGTCACCACACGTATCCAGCGCTATCTGCAGACCCAGCCGCGCAGCTTGTGCCACGCTCATGCAAGCCGGCGACCCATCATCCGCGCCAAACGCCATCTCATCACTATCCGTGAGGCTGCCGCCACCACTGGCCGCCTCCTCCTCCTCCTCCTCGTCATCATCCATGCAGGCGCTGCTGCCTCGAGTGTGCAACTCCTCCAGGGCCCTCCTCGCAGCCTGTCGCAGCCGCATGTCGGCACCGTAGCGCCGCCGCGACTGCTGCTGTTGCTGTGAAGCTGCTGCTCCGGGACCGGCAGCAGCAGCAGCCGCGTCAACATCATCTCCCAGAGTGCCGTACTCCACGGCAATGTCGTACGCGGAGGAGGTGGAGCTCTCAGCGTCGTCCTCAGCAGATCTGGAAAGGCGGGAAAGCGAGGAGTTGAGAAGATACCGGTAAGCTCACAGCGGATGTGTTCAGGTTATCAATCGAACAGTACGACAACAATCTGCCTTAATGGGCCAGGAGCACAGTCTTGGGCGCAGCGCTTGGTTGTTTTTGCTGTGATGTGTTGATTTTTAGGTGTGAAGCCTAAAACGGCCTAAAAGCAACCCATGGGTACCCCCCGTGCCCGCCGGCCCCCTACCTGATTTTTAAAACGTCCCCGCCGCTGCATCCACCATCCGCTCCCTCGCCCTCGCTATGGATGAAATCCCGGTCCATCCGCTTCCCTGCGTCACAGCCCAGCGCCAGTAACCTCTCCACCACCTCCAAACGCCCAGTGGAGGCGGCTGCATGCAACGGCATGCGGCCGAATGAGTCGCTGCGGTTCAGCATCTCAGCTATCACGCCGCGGCCGCCGCAGATGGCGCCCGTCAGAGCACTGAGGTCGAGAGCGGAAAGGGCGCTGCCTACGGGGGTAGGCGGTGCTGTACCGTTGCCGAAATTGATTTGCAGTGGGACGAGCTGTACGGGCAGTGTCGTACCGTCCGGCAGCTGCATGCTGTACGTCAGGGGGCCGGCTGCCGTAGTTGATGATGGTGGTGATGGTGGTGGTGCAGTAGCAGCCGGGGTGGGGGCTGCTGCAGTGGGAGGTGAGTCCGCCGGAGGAAGCATGTGTAAAGGGCGGCTGGAGGAGCCGTCTGAGGGTGCCAAGGCTGCATGGGTGGGCAGTGGGCTAGGCGGCACCGCGCCCGTAGGCGCTGCTGCTGGGGTTGTAGCAGCAGCAGCAGCAGCGGCAGCAGTGGAGGCGTGTGGCTGACCAGCAGCGTCGCTAACCGCGTGGAGGAGGGACCGCAGGGAGGTGCCATCTGGGAGGGAGGGCAGGCAGGACGTAGGGGATAGCAGGATGGCGCGTGAGAAGAAGGACTCGAGGAAGGGCTGTCAAGCAGTGAGATGTTGGCCTGTGGTCGCTCCCAGCGCTGATTCAAACTAGGCAGCAACTGCCGCTCGTCCCAACGCTGCCCATGCCCGCCTTCGCGATATCCATGCCGCTGACAGCCTCCTACCCCATACCCGGTACCGTCCACCTTGACCTCTTGCATCCAAACGTCTGCAACACTACGCCCCTCGCCCCTCCTAGTTCCCCAACTCACTTAGCATTCCTGCGAACGCAGGATCCAAATTCAGCACGTAGGCGGATCCGCCTGCAACCGAACCATCACGCGTCTTGGGCAGCGCGTCTTTTCCAGCGTCGCCACCTGCCGTTGCGTCCCTTCTTGCGCCGGCAGTGCCATCCTGTGCCACCTTGCCGCCCTCAACCCCTCCATCTCCCAGACTCTGGGATGGGCGTGAGAGGTCAAGAACGGGCAGAGTACGACCGGACGCGGTATTGCCTCCGCCGGTACCGCCAGCAGCACCGTCGTGCGTATTGCGTCCAGCCAGTACCACCCCGCCCGCAGCAGCGGCAGCAGCAGCCGACCCAACCCCTGCTCCACTGCCATCCAGCTTCCGGCTGCTCACAGCCAGCCTCGCTTCCAAGCCCTGCTGCAGCAGCTGAAAGAGGTCCTCCTCATCCGCCGAGTCCCACTCGGCGCCTTCGCCATGCGCCGCAGCCGAGCGCCGCGTCTCCGAGGCTGCTGCAGTTGCGGGCCCTGCGGTCGTCGCTGCTGCTGCTGCCGCCGCCATTTCCGCAGGCGCTGCCGGTGCGGCTGCCCCACCACCACGAGCCAGGCCTGCCCGCCCCTCGGGGCTAACGCCAGCGCCGCTGACAAGCGTACTCGAGCCCGTGACGTCAGGGCCAACCACGCCATTCCCTCGCTGCAGAGCTCTGCCCCGAGGCAGCACACCGTCCCGTGGGTCGCTTCCCGCCGACTTCAGGCTTACCTCCACGCTGCCGTCGCCGCCGTCCTTCGCCGCACCTCCCCCACGATCCAATCGGTGCCGCTGAGGCAATCCGGCGCTTGAGACAAACTTGCCAGCTCCCAACGTAACCGCCGGCTGCACAAATGCAGCGAGCAAGGCAACCTGGGAGGGAACGTCGTTGCAGCTGCTGCCAATGCTGTGCGCGCCTCCTGCCGACTCCTGCGCTGGTGAGCCAGCGCTGGCGGGGGCGGTGAGCACCACAACCTGCCGCTGGGGCTGCTGGGGACACAGGGCGTGGTTAGCAGCCCCGGCCACGCCGCTCGAAGGTGATCCGGCAGGTCCCGAAGTCCTTGCACCCTCGCTGCTGCTGCCGCCGGCGCTAGCATTCCCGCCCGGCAGCAAAGACTGGTCCGTCACAGGGAACAGCAGCGCGTGCATGGGTAACGGCAATTCCCCATCCCCACCACACCCCTGCTGCGGCGGCAGCGCCACCGCCAACGTCGGCTGCGGCGACGAGGCCTGAGGCTGCTGGTTGAGCTGCTTCATGGCTTTCAGCGCAAACTGCTGGCGTCGCTCCTTTATGGTTGTCACCATGGCTGACACAGCCGCTGCTGCAGTGGCCCTGTCCGCCGGCTGCTCCGGGAGTCCCGCGGGCGGTGCCTCAGCGCGGCTGGCTATGGCCCACCAGATGATGACGGCCACCTCCCCGGGGCAGTGCAGCCGCCAGTCGGGACCAAAGGTGCGCTCCAGGGTGGGGATCCAGTTGTCCCGGACGTAGGCCTCCCATGGGTCCTGCGAGGAAGGGAACAGAGCAAGGCAGCGAATGGGGGGGTTAAAGGCAAGAAAGGGCTGCGCACGGCATGTTGGGAAATGGGTTCACCGACCGTCCCCAGCGCAGAAGGGAAAACATGCTGCCAGGCGGGATACGATCCGAAGGAAAGCTGGGATGGCTCCGCCACATAGAACAATAAAACAGTCATACCAAATACAGGTATGTATGTCCTTATAGCACAGCGGCGCCCGCATGTCCAAAGGAGCTCCTGACCAGTATATAAAAACAGATTATGCCACAGGACCAAACCGGGTACGATGTTTCTCTCAAAAACCCATTCAGCAGCATATGTGCCTCATCCGCATAGGATTGCTTGCAAACGGCGGTTTGCCCTTTGCAGTACCCTGAGCCACACATTGTACGACGTTGGCACGATGCAATGCCACAGACTGGACCTAAAGCTAGCGCTTTGCTGGGCGTTGCGCACAGGTAGCTGAATGGCAATTGATGCCGAAGCGATGTCCGTGAACGTGCAGATGTGACAGCACTGGACCAAAATGCAACTGGCGTTGAAATTAGCGTAACGGCAGCACCCATTTGCTGGAAAGGGGGCATGAACTATCCGCTCACAAGTCATAACATGCTAAACACAGGAAGTCCCATAAAGCAGCTCAAGCGTTCGACAAACTGACGGATTTGGGCAAACCGTCAGCAGCGGTTGCCTGTCAGTTTCCACGTGGGCGATTCACTGGACACTGCTGCAATGGCACTACCTTTTGGCAATGACCAGCAACACTTGATTGAAGCCATCGCGATGTATTAGCGATCGTGTCAATGCAAGGCGTGTGTTGCGTGGATCTCTAGGTGCAAAGCGAACAGCACTGCAACCGCCATACATATCACCAACGCTAACACCTGATAGCACACCCCCAGGATACACTCGCCCAGGTGTGCAATGATCAGGACTATCAGCAACACGGTACATTTGGGTCATACGATGCAAGCATATACCACTCACCACTTTCCGAACCCGACTCCTGCGCGCCCGTCCGCTGCTGCTCCTCCGGGGCTCCATTTGACTGCTTGGCAGCGCTGCAGCAGCAGCATCGGCGTCGGGAATGCTGGCAGTAGCAGCAGCTTCCGCAGCAGGAGGCGCCGGGCCGCTCTCTGCCCCCGAACCGACTTGGGGCCCCTGGGTCTCCCCCCCTGCGGGGTCCGCGATGGGGGACCTGGATGTAGCCGCATCCCCAGCATCAGGGGTGACATCCAAGCTTGCACTGTTAAGGCTTCTCTTCATTACAATTCCTGTGAGGCAAAATCCGGGCATAGGGCGGCGGCTTAGCGGGTGAGCGCTGACCAGCAAGCAGGGGCTCCAACGCAAGGCGAGATGCGAGCCCACGAGCGTTGAACATCATGAGCGAATTGTAATGCTCCTGTCGCCGCATCGTCGTTGTAATTTTCCTTCCAAAAGCGTGGCCATGGTAGGCACAACACAGCCTAGGACCCAAAGCCGCGGCGGCGCAAGGTACTAAGCATGATTGACCAATAATTCTTGCTATGCAGGTAAATTCGAGGACTTTAACCAAGAGAAAGTCGGCAGGGCATAGGGGAGGTCCAGCGGCTCGGCCGAGGACACAACGCGTTGCTCTTACCGAACACTATGGTGATGCCTTAGCGTTGAAAAAGCATGCTGATCTTAGCTGCCCTTGATACTGGTATTGTTTGCTCTGACTGGAGAGGCTTAAGCACCTGCCTACCCCAAGCGCGTCCACCCCGCTCTAAATGCCTACAGCAACAAGCAAATGAAGAGGTGCAGCTAGAGTATTATACTTGGCGTTGTGTTGGCAAAATCCTAATCAAAGCTGAGGAGACCATGAAGAGCACGACAACTCGAACATGGTATACTAGTGCAAATCCGTTCCAGTCCTCCATAAGGATTCCATACAATTGAGAATAAAACACATTCTTAGAGAGCTTTCATATATATTTGCGACTCTCGGCTCGAATCATTGGTGTGGAAGGCTTGTTGGTTGCTTTTCGGCTGTAGGCTTACAACCTTTCCTTATGCTTTTTGTCATGGGAATGAGACAATTCCGTTAGGAAGCCTTTCTAACTTAGGGAACAAAACACGATGGCGGAGGTGAAGAAGAAGGTGAACGACTGGGCTCCCAGGCTTGGTATGGTCCTTGACATGCAGCTTACACATCCTTCTTCAACCCTGAGTAGATCAAGCCAGGGCAGATAGAGGTTCACCCGGAGGAGCTTGCCATAGTCGTCCACTACGAGGTAGGTTGGATGTGCTAGTCGGCTGCTAGCAGTGCAGTTACAGACTGCATGGTTAAGGCTGTGATCGATTGATATGGGGCTTGCATCCATACTGGGCTGCTGACATGCCCTTCGCATCCAGTGTAAATACCCGCGGCTTTCCTTACTTCAACTCGCTTCTTACAGGTTCAAGAAGTTAGCACCTTGCCAGATGGCACCCAAAAAGTTATTAGCAAGGAGCCCGGCGAGAAGAAGTGGGTTTGTCCTTTGCGGCGTCCGCATGTTCGCGCCCGCGTAGCACCTCACGACGCTTCCGCTGCCTCTTCGCGGGTTGCAGGATTTCCGTCAAGTCTTTGTCAGACAAGACAAACGTGCCCTTGTTAGCAACCGAGATCATTGCAAAATGCAAGCTCATTCATCCCTCGAAGGTAGGTGTGCAGTCGCGCAGCACCAAACGGCCACGGCATGAACAGCTTGGAGCGTCACCAGCATTTGATCACTTTTGTTTTTCCTTACAAAGCTGCACGCCGTCTAGTCCTACACTACCTTCCCCATACGTTCGCAAACAGACCGGTCAAGTGGAGGAGCTATTATATCAGCTGCAACACCGCGGTGCCGGCGATGATGGCAAGGCTACAGCTAAGCCAGCGTCAGCATCGGCGGGGGGAGCGCCCGCCGCTAAGTCCTCGCCACCAAAAGCCACACCCGCTCCGGCGCCTGCTCCGGCGGCCGCAGCACCCCCGCCCTCCCCAGCCAAGCCTGGTCCCCCGCCGGGAACCCCCTCGAAGAAGCCGCCCGCTGCCAGCCCGGCTCCAGCTGCTATGCTCAATGGGAAGGCGCCGGTCAAGGCTCAAAGCAGGCTTGATGCAGGTGGCAGGGCCAGCGTGGTTGGGTGCGGACCCTAAGGCCCTTGAATAGGGAAGGGCCCGGGTTACCGGCGGGATCTTAACGTTTTGGTGCAGCTGGGCGGCAGCCCCATGCATGAGCCCTTGGGCGCCCGACCCACATGGCGGCATGTAACGGAAAGCACAGGAAGGAGCATGAGGTTCATGACTAATACCCAAAGGAGTCAACCGAAGCGTTCGCATACACCGGGGACGCATGTAAATGGGAGGCCCGGGAGGCAGGCGTACCGTCTTTTGCCCCTTGCCACACTGCTTGTGGCGTCACGGCCTCCAGGGGCCTGGTCACTGCAATGCACTGCCATGTGACCGCTTGTCTTCCCCCTCTTCCTCTTCCCTCCTCACGTCCTCCCCTGCTGGTCAACACAGAGGCCGAGGAGCGCGCTGAGCTGCAGCAGCGGCGACAGACGCAGGCGATGCAGATCTTCAAGATGCAGCAGAAGCAGTACGAGCAGGCCTACATGACCAAGCTTGACGAGTACATTGTGAGTACGGCGGGGAGCAGAACCCCCATTCCTATCTTCCCCGGGGTGCTTGGCATCCTTCCTGCATCCGTTAACTTTTAATGACATGAGGACATGACTTGTCGGTTGACGTGCTACCAGCGGGCTGGGGTGGATGGTAGGGCTGGCAGGTTGCCACAGCTCAGCCTGCTTGTTCAACGTGCATCCTCCTAAGCATGCCAGGGAACGTGGCCTAGGTTGTAAGCCTATTGTTCAAATAAGCCAAGATGGCACCGATCTTTGGAGCCGACCCACATCGGCACCCGTGCTTACACCCCTCCTCCGCACCCTCCTCTGTGCTGCAGGAGGGGCTGTACGAGGAGGAAATGCCCAAGAAGGTCCGCGCCACCGGCATGATTGCACAGCTCTTCAGGAACACGGAGAATTTTGAGGTGGGGGGGCTGTGCGGGCGGGAAATGGATCGGTAGGGTGTGGGACGGTGTAGGAAGGACATCGCGGGCTAGGGAAGTTTGGGGTCAACCGGTTATGCTTATTGGTTAAGGTCCGCGCATGTGGGTCAAGGACTGTCACCATGGACTTATATCCACTACATGCTCTGGTCGGCTCTTCCACGCCATTAACTCTTGGGTGTCTCTTCGTCTTCCCCGCCCGCGTTTTGAAGCCATAAAAGCTCCCGCGCAGCTCTTCACCTCCCTCACCCTTCTCTCTCGTCATCCTTCCTCCCCTTCCTCTGCCCCTGCCCCTGCCCCTGCCCCCGCCTGGCGTCCCTCCAGACGCTGCTGAGCCACGAGACGCTGCTTCAGACGCTGGCCCGCGTGCTACGAGAGGACGGCAAGCGCTCCATTGACCTGTGCACCAACATCGTGTCCGTGTTCTTCTCCGTCTCCAACTTCACGCAGTTCCACGGCCTCATCATGCAGAACCAGGTGGGCTGCGGACGAGGCGAACGGCAGCAGCGTGCGCTGCTGCTGGTAATAGTAATACCCAAAGTTACGCTGCTGGCAAACGGCTATTGGTGGCTAAACGGCTGGCTTGGGCACATGCATGTTCTACCGATTCCTCCGGTTTTGTGGAGATGCTCCATTACGCTTAATCCACCATGCGACCGACTGAATCCCTGCCCGGGACCCTATGCAGTGTGCCGTACGCACGCAGCCCTCCTGCGCTCCTATCAGTTGCCCAACACCCTTTTGTGGATGGTTGGGAACCACTCTCTTAAATGTCTGTGTGTCTATCTAATATCTATTCCCGCAGGTGGGCGCTCTGACCATGGACCTCATCGACCTGGAGATCAAGCGCACGGAGCACAGGTGCGTGCGTGTCAGGAGGGGGGCCGCACAGGGGGCGAGGGCACATTGTTCAACACACCATGCGACATGCCATACCCACACCAAGAGCAGATCCGCTCCCCATCACCTGATACCATGACCCCGCCTGACATGTCCCGTGTCCTTGGATTTTTCCCTCAGGGCGGCTGAGGAGGGCATCTCGCCTGCCATGGTGGCGCAGAAGGCGCTGGAGGCCAGCCAGGGACAGGTGAGGGGTGGTGGGGAGGGCAGGGTTGGCATGCCTGCATGGGTGCCGCGAGGACTGGCACAGGACGGGGGCCTACCTTGGGAAAGCAAAGCGTGGCAGCATTACCAGTGAAGGAAAGGCCTTATTTAACGTTCGCTGCCATCGGTTGCTGAATGCTAGACGTTTACCGACAACCCATGTACTTCGAGTACGCCTGCACTCCGTGCTGCTGTCCGTCATCTGCCATGCGCTGTCGTTCATCCCTCACGCCTCACGAAACCTGGGCCTCCATCACCGGACCCCCCCCTTCCTCCCCCGTCGCGTGCCTCGCGCCGCGCAGGTGACTCTGAGCGAGCGCGAGAAGAAGCTGCTTGCGCTGATTCAGAAGCAGGACCGGCTGCTGTACATCGCCTTCTACATGCTGCTGAACCTGTCGGAGGATATCGAGGTGGAGCGCAAGATGAAGAAGAAGGTAGGGAAGAAAAGAAAGAAAGAAAGGAAAGAACAAAAGGAGGAGGAGGCCTACTCTACTCGGAGACCTACACGTGCATGCAGCCGCTTGCATGCTGTTATCTTCTTTTTACTGCCACTTTTAGCTGTTGCTTGCCCAAACGCCCGGCGATGCGGATGCGTGACGCACCGCTGCGCCCTGTCCTACTGCACTGCACCTACTGAAACCCCTTCCTCTCTCATTCCTTTCCCAAAACATGCACCCAACCTAACTCGCCACCCCTACCCACCTCTCCTACCCACCTCTCCTACCCCTCCCCCCTCCCCCCCCTGCCGTACAGAACATCGTGGTGTACCTGGTCAAGATGCTGGAGCGATCCAACGTGGAGCTGCTCATACTGGCCACCACCTTCCTCAAGAAGCTCTCCATATACAAGGTGGGGGTTGTGGTAGGAGGAGGAGATGGATACCGGTATTCCGAAAGCAGGGCTGGAATACCTAGGCTGGGAAGCATCATCAAAGGCAAAACACCCGGGACCCAAGTGTGCCGGGGCGGGGAGGCTCCGCCCTCGCCACATTCCTCCTCTCCGGTCTCCAGTCAGTTAGTTGTTTCCTCTTTATCCCCCCCCAAACGTTGGATGGTCGGCATGGACCTTTCACGCGCCATGCTAACTCCTTTCCACCCCCACCGCCACCCTGCGCTCGCTGTTCTCAGGAGAACAAGGAGACCATGGCGAGCTGCAAGATCGTGGAGAAGCTGATGAAGTTCGTGCCGGTGCTGAACGACGTGCTGCTCATGTCGGTGCTGCGGCTGCTGCACAACCTCTCCTTTGACCACACCCTGCGGGATGACATGGTCAAGCACGGCCTCATACCCAAGGTTGGGCTGGGAGGGAGAGGGAGGGGGTATGCGGGGGCCAAGTACGGACGAGAGGGGCTGGGTTGGGTTGGGGCTACAGTGGGTTATCGCATTTCCGGTACCTTGCGTGTACAGCGGTTGGTAGCTGTAGGTACCTCCTAACCTCCTCGTGTCTCCACCTCCCTGACCTTCTCTTCTCCCACCTGCCCCTCTCCTCGCTCCTCGAGCCAGGCTGTGGACCTGATGACCGTCCCCCGCTTCCAGCCGGTGGTGCTGGGCCTGCTGTACCACATCTCCATGGAGGACAAGTACAAGAGCCTCTTCACCTTCACGGACTGCCTAAACAAGATGTACGACATGCTCATGCGCGTGCAGGTGGGAGGCGGGTGGGGAGTGGGGGGTGGGGGTTTGGTGGGGGGTACTGGATAGGGTGTTGGGCTGGACGGGGATCGCACGCGTCATGCGTCAGGCTTGCGTACGGTGGCTTTTTGCCGGAGAGAAGGACCCTCGGACAGAGAAGGACCTTTCTCGTCCTACCAACCACTCGGGGTGTTGTGTTAAGTTTTCCGTTACATGGGTTCACCTCTGCCCCTACGCCCTACCCATTTCTTCTGCTCCCCCCCCAGGTCGTCAGTTTCCTCGTTTTTACCTCCCTTACCCCCCTTCCACCTTCCCAGCCACCCCCTCACCCCCTTCCTGCCTCCCTGCCCCCTGCACAGGACCTGCGCAACACGCCCGAGCTCATCGCGCTGGCGGTCAACCTCACACAGAACCCGCGCAACGCAGAGGTGGGGGGCGCAATGCAAGGAGTGGCGTAATGGCCTCGAGGGGTGGGAGCATGATGGATGGGGCTGTGGACTGGGGAACCAGGAGTGCTATAGGGGATACAGAGTCCTCCCTGCTCACCCTACATCCATCTCCATCTCCTCTTAATTCCCTCCTCCCCCCGCCCGTCCCCCCGCCCGTGCCGATGCCCATGCAGACCCTGTGCGAGGGCGACCGGTTCGACAAGATGATGCGCCGCGCCTTCCAGACGTGCGACGAGCTGATGTTCAAGGTGCTGCGCAACCTGTCGCAGCAGGACGGGCTGTCCATCAAGCGCCGCTTTGGGCCCTACGTGGAGCAGCTGGTCACATTGCTGAGGGTAAGGAAGGGGTGCAGGGGGGGCTGCATGGGGGGGGGGAGAAAGCGGGGTGGTGGTGGCGGCAGGGGAAAGGAGGATGTGTCCAAGTTGGTAGCGAATGGGTGCAAGAACGCGCGATGGAGGGGCTGCAGGGAGGCGCGGGAGGCGGGTTAGGGTGCAGATCTTACATTTGATATGGTCATGCAAGATGCAAGAAGCTATAGCCAATGAATCCCCTCCTCCTCCTCCTCCTTAACCCCTGTTCTCCCCCCCTCCCAGGCTCCCGACATCACCGCCGAGCTGTTCGTGGAGGTGCTGGGCTGCCTGGCCAACCTGTACATCCCCGAGTTCGACTTCCTGGGGCTGGTACGCAAGCACGACCTGCTCACCTTCCTGGCCACCTACGCGCAGCCGGGTGCGGTGGACGACGACATACTGCTGGAGGTGGTCATGTTCGTGGGGGTGCTGTGCAATGAGGGAACCGCGCCGCTCATCTGCCAGAGCGGGCTGGTGAGTTGGGGGGAGAGAGGGGGATTAGATAAACTGAGCCGCGGACAGAGGAAATGAAGGGGGGGCACCCTCTCATCAGTTTTCCTTAATTTTACCCTCTCGCCCTCCACCTGTCTTCACCTCCACCTCCCCGCCACCCCCGCCCCCTCCTCGCCCTGCCCTGCAGGTCTCCACGCTGTTCACCCTGATGGGCGACAAGAAGGAGGACGACGAGTTCGTGCTGCAGATCGCCTTCACCTTCCACAAGTTCCTGCTGCACGACGAGACGCGCACCATGCTGCTGACCAACACGCAGCAGGTGGTCTTCTACCTTGTGGACCTGCTGCAGGACAAGAACAAGGAGGTGAGACACACTGCTGCTTCCGTGGCGCAGCTCCATCATCGTAGCAGCTCCCGCCCCCTCTCTCGCTGTTCTCGTAGCGCTTCCGTGCAGCGCTTCCTGGTAGCAGCATCTCTCTCACCCGCTCCCTCTCCTCTCTCCGCCTGCCTCTTCCTGCCCCCCCCCCCGCCTCTCCCTCCCTCCTCCTGCCCCCCCCACCCACTGCACTCACTGCATGAGTCGGGTTATGGGTCTGGGACTCTAGTTGTTTGCATTTCTTATATAATTTCCCCACCCCACCACCCAGGTTCGCCGCGTGGCGGACCAGTGTCTGGACATCATCATGGACACGGACGAGGAGTGGGCGGTGCGCATCCGCAACCTCAAGTTCGAGTCCTTCAACCAGGAGTGGCTGGACGTGGTGGCGCAGCCGCCCGACCAGATGGCAGCGGTAAGGGGGTGGGGCAGGGGGGTGGGGCTGGGTGGGTGGGTGGCTCGCTACGGGCAGTGGCTAAAAAGGGCGGGGACGGAGAGGAGAGTGAGCGTACCAGGTACGACGGGCTGATGCTTTCGCCGTACTGTACGGCATACAACAAGGGGGCCTGCTTGCCCCCTATAGCGATGGTGTGTGTTTGCTTTCTGAACGGCTTTCACGTGTTTTTGTATGTACACCTGGCTGAATTACTAGCCGGCCGTGGCTGCTGTCACATGCGGTGCTCATCTTGTCCTGGTGCTGTCTAATCCTGGTTGACTGATTGTCACCGCCGTCCCCTCCACCCCCCCTCCCTCCCTCCTCTCCACGCCACAGCAACACGCCCGGCCCCGTCACGGCTACGACGACGCCGAGGTGGACTACAGCGGAGACGGTGAGGGTGTGTTTGTGTGTTTCATGTGTGGAAGGAGGATGGAATGATGTTGAGGGCAAGTGGGCAACATGACTCACGGTTTACTACTTAATGTTCTTGGCAGGAGGCGACACGCCTCATCAATTGGAAAGCCCATGACCCCCATCCTCACGCAAGGTTTCTAAACCCCCCCAACCTTTCCTCTCCCTCCCTCACTGCAGTCACTGCAGTCACTGCATGAGTCGGGATATGGGATTGGGTCTCTAGTTGTTGCACATAATAAATAATCCCCCCTCCCTTCCCCCTCACATCCCTCCCTCGCCCCGCAGGCTACGGCTACCAGATCAGCGACCAGCGGTTGGTTGCGGACTTCGACGACCTGGGCGGCGCCAACGGGGGCGCCACGTGGGGCCCGGGCGACGAGGGCATCATGCACGCCAACTACGACGGCTACGAGGGCACGTACGACGAGGAGGAGCTGCGCCGGGGGTACGCCATGTGAGGTGTGGAGCGGCAGGAGGAGGAGTTGGAGATGGGGGAGGGGTGCTGTGAGGAGTGCGGTGTGGTGGGGAAGTGGGAGGAGGAGGGCAGGGGCCTGGTGCATGTCGGTGTTGGGGTGGTGGCGGGGGTGCAGATGTAGTGGAGGGTGGGTTGGGCCAGAAGGGGGATGCGGAGGGAATATGCCAGGAAGAAGGGCGGAGGAGCTTGGGAAGGGAAAATCCCTGCATGCGAGGGTGGGCGGCGGAAGTGAGGGTAGGAGGAGGGGAGGCGCCGCGGAGGGGGCGGTGGTGTGGAGGGTGCACGGAGGCTGGCAGGACAGCGGGCGGTAGCTGGGGTGATGTAGCTTGGACATGACTGGGAGGTAGGTGTGTGGGCACATGGCAAGGCAGCGTAGCGTTGTATGGTATGAATACGGTAGTGCGCCTGGTTGGGGTCCGAGCGGTGTGCGGGCAGATTTGCGCGTGCAGGGCTGGACGTGCGGTGCTGGGTACAGCGGCATTTCCGCATCTTGTCGGGGAGGTTGTCGAGAAATTCTGGTTTTGCCAGATGCCTTAAAACACCATCGACGGGTAAATTATACTGTGTACTTACATTAACATAAAAGCGTGCGTGCAGTCGTGGATGGCTGCCGACGTGCGACGGTGCGAAGCAACGCGGTGCCGTCCTTGTTTGCAGGGCGTGCGCAATCCCAACCGTTTTAGTACCTATTGGGCAATGAGAGTTCTGGGCACAGGCTGCCGGGGTTTCGAGCGGGGGGATTCTCCCCCGCTTGCCACGAATTGCCCGTACATAAGCCCCTATTTGCGGCATCTCTCTCGCGTGACTCTCTCTCTCTCTTTGTACTGTAACACGTACATGGTAGTTCGCAGACCCGCTAGCGGACTGGAACCGTGACTAATAAACCGTGATGCCTTTCGGCGGATATATCGTACACTGTGTTGACAAAGCTGAATGGCAAGATACTCCACGCATGGCCCCGCATAAGATGCACAACATGGCAGATGGAGAACGCGCATTCGTCCGCGATTCGCCTGTGCCAACGCGCCGTACACGCACGCATGCATGCCTTTAAATGCACCTCATGCAAAGAGGAAAACCTAAGGTAACTAGATCAGCTGCAGCATCATATCCACACGATCACACCTGCATCCGCGCCTTGCCCCTCTTCTCACTGCATGCATGTAGCCGTCCCTGCCAATACCGGTAGCAACGGCAACAGCAGTACAGCACCCCAAGGACAGTCAGTAGCCGTCTAGCTATATCCCAATGGTCCTTCGCACAGCTGCTGGTTGTGCGCGGTCTTCCAGCAGCCATTGCAACCTCTCTGCGGGCTCACGTTTTCGGACGCAATAGCCGTCGCCCAATGCGCACAGCCTCATATCGCTCATGTCCTCCCCATCCCATTTTGCCCACGCAAAAAGGCAAGAACTAGCATTGGACCCCCCCCTCTCTGCTTGTCACAGCACCTCACCGGCTTGCAAGCATCCTCCTTCTCTCTGCAGCAGCAACCCCATGCGCATCACGCATGTTAGCCCACATACGTGACGGTAGCACGGACACATGCACTGCAGCCCACATACACGCATGTCACAGCCCGTGTAAGGCCCCCGATCGCTAAGGCTGTTGCCCCAAGCAGCGGTCGCCGCACCTTCCCTGCGTCGCTAACCCCTGGTTGCGCTAAACACAACTTACGTTGTTAACACCATCACGTCGCTCGCAAGTCCCCGACAAGTCCCGCAACATTCTCAACACCACGTGCACCACCAGCAGCGAGATGCAAGCAAGGCAGGATGCATCACATGACCGATGGTTGGATTCCCGTGTGAAGCAGCACAGCACGCAATCAGCACATCAATCAGTAAAGCAGACAACTCCGAGAACACCAAGCATTTTAGCCAGGAATCACCATGTGGGTTGTCCAGCTAGCCCATGCTGAACAACGTGACAGGAAAGCGCCCCAGCCATGCTCCTGCGTTACAGTATATCGTATCCCCATTACCAGTCTTAGGTGTCCTTTCCGCCCATCATCCCGCACCCTCTAATCCTCCATCCCACTACTGTGCCAACTCCATACTCCTAGCCTGCATGCCCCATTTTACCATTCAACCAAATCCCTCCCGCCGCCCACCCTCCGCACCTGCTGCTCCCCATCCATACCCCTGCTGCTGCCTCCCCCTCCCGTTCGCCAGCTTCCTCACTTTTCCCACCTCACCGCCTCCCGTCGCCACCGCCACCGTCGCCGCTCCCCAGCCCTCACCCAATGGGCGCCTTGCACAGCTGCAGCTTCTTGAAGTGCGCTGCCACCTGGCTCTTCGCGTAGGGGCGGGTGGCCAGGCAGGTGGGGAAGTTCTCCGGCTGCTCGATCCACATCTTGTGACCCACACCCGCCTGCGTGAGCTGCTCCGACAGCCGCCGCAGCTGCGACTCGTCCTTCACCTCAAGCACCACCTGCAGGGGCGCAGCAGCAGCGGCAGCAACGGTAGTGCAGCCGGGAGCATGAGGGGGAGGATGGGGAGGAGAACAGGTGGGCAGGAGGATGGTTGTGCAAAGGAATACAGACGGCACGGTGGGTGTGGATGCGCATGCGTGTGGCGGAAATGGGTGCATGCATGCATGCACGCACCAAGAATGCATGCACCAAGACAGCTCAGGAGTGCAACGCAACCCCCGGCGTCCCGGCAGGAGGGACAGGATTGGGGTCAACCGACCATCTGACCTTTCGCATGTGGTCAATGTTGTCGGGTGCCAGGTACTTTTGGGTCGCCTCCTCGTCTCGGTGCTGCCACATCGCAGCAGACGAGGCGTGACATGCCTGGGCTACGACGCTGCCCAGAGGCCAGCCCAACGAGCCCCACAGGTCCTTGCGCACAACAACGTACTGGACTAGGAAGTCTTGCTGAAGTGCGGAGTTTCCGCTTGCGCTGGAAAGATCCTGTACTGCCTTCGCGGCATCGCCTGGTCCCGCCGATTCAGACATTAGCTTGCGCTGGGGAGCTAGCGAGAGACTAGTGCCTCTTAGGTTGCTATTGAAGGTAGTTGAGGATTGTAGAAGGCGTCTGTACGCAAGCAAAGGCGCGCCTGATATCCGGCGGGCTGTTGAGGTGTGCATGCAACGAGCACTCGTTCCGAGAGACAATGCTGTCATGGAAAATGCCCACCATCCACGACTGTTACGAAGCTAAAGCTTTTCTCCAATTGGCCGCGTGTCCCTTGATTACAGCAAGCAAGCGTACGGCGATGACAAAGAATTGCCAAAGCCAACTTACAGCAGGCTTACAACAGGCTTAATACGAAGCCAGTTGTGACAAGGCTACAGCTTGCCTTGCCTTGCCTTGCCTTGCCCGCAAGGGCTGCCCGCATTCGGTACTACTGATTCCCTCGGTAGCGTCCACCCTGTACACTCATGCTAACCATCATCAAACTAGGTCGTGACCGGTGTAAGTTCCAAATGCCCGTGTTCATACCATGGTGCAAACGCAGTGCTGGGGTCAAGGCCAGGGCCGGCATGTGACGGTTACAGTGCCTTGGTGGACATGTCCTTCGGTGAGTTAGCGCGTGCCGCTGCCAGCATCAGCGAAAGAACGCGGTGTACCTTCTGCCTGCATGCAAGAGAGCAAAGTCCGCGGCTACTCTGGCCCTGCGACAGGAGCTCATACCCCTATACCTGAAACAGGCGGCAACGGGCAGCGACGGATATGGGGTTGCCATGCTTGCACGGCGCGAGTATCGGTAACGGACTCGCGGCCACGTCGTATCTCGCGAACGCAGAAGCCGTTTTGTACTGGACAGATTATCGTACAATGCCCTTAGACGCGCACGAGCTGCACGTGCCTGGAGGGTTCCCTCACCTGTGCTGATACTGCGGTAATTTGTCAACGGTGCCAGTTCTGGTTGACTTTGCATGTTTGGCTTGTGCATGATGCAAGGCAACCGAATCTTTGCATGCCGAACGGCCCTTGGGACGTCCAACCTCCGACCGCGGTAATGAATTAAAGGAAGACTGTGACGTATACGGTACACAGGTACACAGGTTATTATTTACAGAGTAGGTAGCTCTACAGGTACGCAATTTCGACTGCTGCAAGTCGCGAAGTAGTAACACGCCTACTTGTAAGCGTCGAGCATATGCAAGCATATATATAATCTTAAATATCCTATGCCTAGGTAGATAAGAGCAAGCCTTAAGCTTTGCGAGCGGAGCGCATAGCGAGGGCCCATTATTCACCGCAACATCTTTACTGGACCTGAGTTGAAGGGCAGTTCAAATAATTCGTCGTCGACTTGCTGCGGCATGCGCCAACTTGCAGCTCCCAGCTCGGCGGCTTGCGTTTGCGGGACAGTGCTGCAACATCGCGTGCGACTAGCCTGGTCCCGCGCCCACGCCATCTACGCTTTGACACCCTTGGTGGCAGCCCAATCCTGTTGCTCGACCCGCGGCGCTTCTCCTCCTCCTTCTGCGTCTGCTGCATCTGCTAGCACAAGCGGCCGCAGCGCCGACCTCCACAACGGTCCCCTCAGCCACCGCAGGTCCATCCTACACAGGCTCTACTCCAGCAGCGGCTCAGGGCGCATGCGGGGAGGGGGAGCTGCACGCGCCGGGGGGGCTGCGGGACAACAGGATGAGTCGTCGGGGTAAGAACGACGTTGAAAACTGGAGGGTGCAGGCCAGATGTTTAGCGCGCGTACAGTTCAGAGTAAGGACGCGAGGAAGAAGACGCGGGGAACTGGGTAGGGGTTTGCGGAGTGGCCGACTTTGGCCAGTGTGCCATGTCCCTCAATGCCTGCGAATGTGCGGGTTGCCTTGGTAAAGTCTGGTCAAAGCCGTGGTCCAGCCGCAGCGGCTTGTCACGGTGTTATGATCTCTGTAGTTGTTGAAGCCTGTGCTGCCTTCAGGTATTAAGAGGTGCTTGCCTTCGTTTTCATGTGTTGACAATCACATCCATTCCTCCAAACTCGTTAGCTTCAATGAAAGCCCGTCGCTCGCATCTCCCGCCTGTTGCGCAGCTACAAGACGCTTTCTAAGTACGTCCTGTATGAGAACGAGGTCAAGAAATCAAAGTGAGTCAGGTTGGCAAAAAGGATGCGCAATTGGCACAATGCGGGGATACCGGTATAGGAGACAAGCGACCAAAGGATATCACAGGAGGGCTTAATAGTCAGTAAATACGCTACATGCGCCCCATATTCAGATGGCAATGAGAAAGGTTACCGGTCAGCCAGCCGTTATGCAAATGTGACCCACCATCGGTCTCATGACCATGGCGTTCCAAGGCCCTTAGGTAAGGACCGCCGAGGCCGCCATGTCTAAGCATACTTACCTGGCCCGTTTCTCGAGGTGGTCAAGTTGGCCTCGGTTACACGGTTGGACTTCGCCTTGCACTTTGCGAGGGCCTTCCGTGGTCGGCCCTTCGGGTGTCCGGCAGGGCTTAATTTTTGTAAGGCTGAGGATCTGCGCACTGCGCGACCTCGGCACCCAATATCCAGATATTAAAATACAAACAAGTCAAACTTTCACAGGTCGTGAAGATGTCAACTTCGCTGCAACGTTGCAAATGCACTCCGCTAGAGTAAACTTATACATTCAACGCTAAACCTATACATCCTTCTACTTCTCCCATCTAGGCAACATTTCCCATCTATGGAACATTTTCTGTTCGTAACCCTTACACCTTGACTCCATTCACCCAACACCAGGTTCATCGTGCACGCCTGGCCGGTGTCGAGTGCCTCCGAAGCCCTCTCGCTCATCCGCGGCGCCTCCGACCCCTCTGCCACGCACAACTGCTTCGCCTACCGGGTGGGGCAGGAGCACCGTTGCAGCGATGACGGGGAGCCGGGCGGCACCGCGGGCCGACCCATCCTGAGCGCCATTGAGGCGGAGGGACTAGACCGGGTGGCGGTGCTGGTCACACGGTAGGGACAGGGCTGGAGTCATAACGGGCTGGAATTGTTGCAGCTGTAAACGATTACAAACGCTAGAACCGGGTATTGCAATTCAACGTTTCCTGGGATCCACGCTTTGCACCCTAAGCACCTACTTTTTGTGCACTCGCAGCCACTTTGGCGGCATCAAGTTGGGCGCTGGCGGTCTGGTGCGGGCATATGGCGGGGCTGCGAGGGAGTGCCTGCAACTGGCGCCCACCGTAATTGCGAAGGTGCAAGTCGAGGTCCTGGTGAATGTGACGTACGACGAACTTGGCATTGTGTACGGCTGCCTAGATAAGCATGGCTGCGAGCGCATGGGTGAGGAGTATGGCAGCTCGGGAACTGTAACTCTGCGCGCGCGGGTGGATGCAGACCAGCTAGAGGAGTTGAAAGCGGATGTGGCAGACGGGACAGCTGGACGACGGAGGGTTCAGATTGCAAAGCCTGAGGCAACTAGCGACGGTTGAGAAATTGTGGGATTTGGCTGGGCCAGGTACTTTCGAAAGTACTTGAAACTGTTGAAAGTGACCTAGATCCTAGTGAACATGACTGCACTTATTGGTGGTGGTTTAATTGGAAGAGACGGCTTGCTTGGGTGTGGGCTTGCATGCTCCATGAAAGGAGAGGGTTAGGATGCCGGCTGCGTAGCCAATACGCATACATGGCGATAGGAATTGCTTGTTGTGTCCAAATATTCCCTGCGTACTGGGTATCTCTGCAATTTGGCAGATCCGCCAGGTTTCGTTTTTTCGACAGCCCTTGTACTGTCAACGGTCACGTTTGCACAGCTATCAAAGGGTATCTACAGTAAATCCCTTAACTTTTATCTTTAAGTCTTACATGCTTCTAACAGTTCCATTGCCTGTGGAAGGCCAAGAGTAGCGTTCGACCAACTAAGCAGCGTTCTTCGGATGTGTTTACAAGCCCACAAAAAAGCCACATAGCGCTTGCCGTTTGATCGAAAATGGGTGATAGGGATGGCAACTTAAATCGACCGGGCACGACAAGCGGCAAAGCATTTAGAGGACGCAGCGATGCCCTGGTCAGCGTGGCCAACCGACTGCGGAGTCCTATGTACGTGAGCGATAGAGCGTTACTGCCTGAGGATGTCACGGTTAATACGATCGAGGTACGCGCTGCCGCGGGGCACGGGGATCGCATGGGCGTGCGCATAGTTCTTCAGCTTTGCCCTGAGCAAAGTTGCCCTGCGCGAATACGGTATCCAAGCGCTCAATACCACATGCTCCAGCATATTCAACTACTACATCCTGCCTTGCTCTGTCTCCAACTCCATCTCCGCTGCCTCCCCTCCAGGCGCTGCTGCGCATCCCCTCGCTTGCCTCGGGCCGCACAGAGGAGCAGCTGGTTGCCTCCTTCCTCGGGGAGGACGGACTGGTCACCGACCCGGACTTCCTGCCGGGCATCAGCAGCCTGTGAGGGGCGGGGGCGGGGCGGGGGGGAGGAAGGGTAGCCTTGCGTTGGCGAGGGCGGGCGGGGGGATGAGGAGTAGATGAAAAATGCCGCACGGGGGTGGGGGAAGAAACTGGGGAAGGCGGGGAGGCAGGGGAGGAGGGCACAGGTGGTCACTGGAGGGTGCCGAGTAGGGGGTTGGGATGACGGGGGGACTAGGGAGGCGTGGGTGGGTGGGAGGTTCACTTGGGTCGGGTGGAAGAAGAAGAGGAGGGTTGGGCCCCAGCGCACCGGGAAGAGGGAGATGGCACCACCTCCAGCACCCCCTCCTTGACCACCTGACCTCCTCCCCGCCCGCATTTCCGTCCTCATTCCTCCTTTCCCTCACTCCCGGCCCCTTCCTTTCCCCTTTTTCTCGCCTTGCCACCTCCATCTCACGTTCTCACCCCTCCTCTCCTCCCCCGTCCCCCTCCGCCACCCGCCCTCTCCTCCTCCTCAGCTTCCCCGACCCCAACCAGCCGCCCGCCGCCGCGCCCCCCGATGTGACCTGGCGCCGCGTGTCGGGCACCCTCTACTTCCCCACCGGCAAGACGCCGCGACTGCTGCAGGTACCGGTGGGGTGGGGGGGGGGAGGGTAACAATAAAGTAACTGACCAACTGTATGACCACGCGGCTTTGCCACCATGGGCTGCTGCTTGAACCCAACCCATTTCTTTTCCTGCCTCCCTGCCTCCCTACCCCTCCCTGCCCCGCACTGCCCCTCCCTCCCCCCTCCCCAGGGCCTGCTAGACTCGGGTTCCTTCCTGGGCGCCCTGGCTGCCGTTGCCGCCTGCCGCGGCGGGGAGCTGCTGCTGGACCTGATCGTGAGCGACGAGGCGGCGGCGCACGGCGCATACACCTTCCAGTTCTTCAAGCACGGCTGCTGGCAGCAGGTGGTGGTGGACAACTACCTGCCCTGCGTGTCGGGACAGGTGGGGGGGGGGGTTCGAAGACCATACACCGAAGCATAGGCAACCATAGGTTGGGGCAAAGCAATGGGTAGGAAGGATGGGAGGAGAGGGGAAAAAGAAATTCCAAAGTGTGGTGTGATAATGATACAAGTTGCTGACAATCCCTGGTGGGGGGAGGGAGGGAGGAAGAGGAAGAGGCGGCTGCACCCTGTGATCCTCCCGAGGCCACCGGACGTTATGTAAGCACTACCCCTGCCTGTCTCCCTCACCTCCCTCCCTCCCTCCCTCCCTTCCTCCCTCCCTTCCTTCCTCCCTTCCTCCCTTGCTCCCCAGGAGCGGCTGGCATTCGCATGCAGTGCGGTGGTGGGGGAGCTGTGGCCCAGCCTGCTGGAGAAGGCGTACGCAAAGGTGGGCGGGGAGATGGTGGCGGGGCGGGGTAAGGAGTAGTAGGAGTAGGAAGGTAAAGGTGGAGGGAGAGGGAGGGGAAGGAAGGGGTCCTGGGGTTACAGCCAGGGGAGCTGCGTGAGCCAGGCGCAACGCCCTGCTCTCCTCCTGCCCCCTATCACCCCACCCTGTCCTCCGGCCCCCCATCTTCCCCCTTTCCCCCCTCCCTCCCTTCCTTGTCATACAGCTCGTCAGTTGCTTCGTCAGTGTCTCATTATATTTTTATCTCCCCCTTCCACCCCTTCCCCACCCCCCTTCCACCCCTCCCCCTCAGATCCACGGCAGCTACTACGCGCTGTCGGGCGGCTCCGTGACGGAGGCGCTGGTGGACCTGACGGGCGGGGTGGGGCTCAAGGTGAGGACGGACGCACCGCCCTACTGGCACCACCCGGCGGCGGCAGCAGCAGCAGCATCCGGGGGGCAGCATCAGGGAGGAGGGGGAGGAGGAGGAGCAGCAGCGGCGGCGAGGGAGGCCCAGGTGTGGTCGGACCTGCAGTCCTGGCTGGCCGCTCGCTCCATCGTGGCGTGTGTGGCGAAGCGGAAGCGACCCGCACGCAACCGCTTCAGACCAGGTGAGGTGGCTGGGCTGGGTGGGTGCAGGATGGGTGGGGATGTGGTTTGGGAGGGTGTGGGTGCGGGCCCTTCCTACGGTACACCCTCCTCCCCCACCTGCAACCCCGCTGCGAATGTGTGCTAGTACGGTACCTCCGCCTACCCACAGGTACCTAGCCGCCCTGCCCTCCCCTGCCCTCCCCTGCCCTCCCCTGCCCTCCCCTGCCCTCCCCTGCCCTCCCCTGCCCTCCCCCACGGGTTGTCGCCAGCATGGTCTTCAACCTTTCCTCCCACTCCTCCCCCCTCCCTCCTCCCACTCCCCCCCCTCCCTCCTCCCACTCCTCCCCACCAGACGCGGTGTCCCCCGACCCCGACGGCCCCTCCCCCGTCCCGACCCCCGCACCGCCCGACTACCCGGTCGATCCCGCCAGCCCCGCTGCTGCAGCCGGGGAGGAGATCTCCGGCGAGGAGGGGCCGCACGGGTTATTGTACGGGCAGGTGTACAGCGTGTTGGAGTGCCGTGCGGTGACGGACGCGTTGCGGCTGGTGCGGCTGCACTGCCCTTGGAGCCAGGGGCTGTGGATGGGGCCGTGGGCGCAGGTGGGGGTGGGGGTGGGGGGGCTGGGTAGGGCGCAGGGGGTTGGGGTGTAGGAAAGACCAACTGGGTGACTAGGATAACCAACCCGCACGGGTGGGGTGGGGGGCGGTGCGGGGGTGCGGGGTGAGGTGGGGGGCCATCTAGTGGTGGGTGAAGAGGAAACAACTAACTGACTGAGGGATAAGGCGTCAACATGGGTTGCAACATGTGAGCTAGTGGTGGGGGTGCGGGTGCGGGGTAGGGTTTCCGGCGGGTGTACTGCGGCGTGAGGAGTGGGGCCCGTGTATGGGGCCCATGGGGGCCAGCGAATTCAATTGCTCATTGCAGCTCTATGTCGTACTACAGTCACTCAGCACGTTGCGATTACCCCTCCCCTCCCCTCCCCCCGCCCCCCCCCCAGGGCTCCCCCGAGTGGCAGCACCCCAGCGTGGCGCCCTGCCTGGACTCCTTCCGCGCCAGCTGGGAGGACGAGGCGACCTTCTGGATGCCGCTGAGGGACTTCGCGGCCTTCTTCAACAGGCTGCACGTGTGCAGGTGGGGGCAGGGGAGGGGGGGGAGGACAAAGGGAAAGAGAAAGGGAAGGCAGAGGGGTTCAGGGACTCCTTTGCCGCGCCCTAACCTGTGGTTCCGTATGGTCTCCCCCTCCCTCCCCCACCGCCCCCTCCCCCACCGCCCCCTCCCCCCAGGATGTTCCCCCCCACCTGGCACCAGCTCACCCTGCACTGCGGCTGGCAGGGCCCCTCAGCAGGCGGCCCATACCACACCCTTCCGCCGGAAACCCAGGCACACTACGGCGCAGCGGCGGCGGTCGCACTCCCCCCCGGCGCCGGCCCCACGGACGCTGCTGCTGCTGCTCCTGCTGCTGCTGCCGCCGGTGGCCGACCCGGCTCCCCCTCTCGCATGGGGGGGCCTGGTGTGGGTGCTGGCAGCGGAGGCAGCTACGGTTTCGGAACCATTGGCGCCCTGGGGCCCAGCTTTGGAAGCAGCACCGCCAGCCTCAGCCCGCAGGCTGGCACTGGGGCGGCGGCCTCTGCTAGCAGCATGAGCGCAGGTGGTGGGGGTGGGGGCGGCGGCAGCATGAGCAGCACCTGGTGTTGCAACCCTCAGTTCCGTCTGACGGTGCGCAAGGGGTGCGAGGTGCTGGTGTGCCTGGCGCAGCAGGACCCCACGGTGGCGGCGCGCGCGCATGTGGCCAAGCGGCTGAGGAAGAAGGCGGTGGGGATGCAGGTGTGAGGAGGGAGCGGGTGTCGCAGGGGGATGCGGCGGAGGCGGAGGGGTCGTAGCTCGGAAGGTGGGGAAAAGTGAAACAACGAGTCCCAATTCCATATCCCGACTCATGCAGTGAGCGCATTCGGGTAGGGCGAGGTTAAGAGGAAGAACCAACCGTGACACCCCCCCCCCCACCCCCTCTTCCCAGATCCTGCGTGTTCCACTGGACAGCCTGGGTCGGCGCTGGGAGGTGCGCCCCGGCGAGCTGGTGGCCTCGCTGCCGGCCTGCGCGGGCCGGGAGGTGGTGGCGGCGTTCCGGGCGGCACCCGACTTTGCGTACGTGGTGGTGCCGCATGCGGGGTGAGGAGGGGCGGCGGTGCTGTTGGTGTGGGGTGGCGGTGGCGGTGCTGGGGCGCTGCTGGGGATGGTAGCTTGGTAGGGGAGAAACCTCAACTAGCGGCTGACAGGGCAGGGCAGGGGGTATGGGTTTTGAACACCGCCCCCCCCCCTGCTGCTCCCCCCCACCTTCAGTCGCGCCGGCGAGGAGGGCGCCTTCATCCTGCGCTCCCTCAGCTCCAGTCCGCTGGAGGTGGAGCAGCTGCCCGCGCCGCTGTGCCTGGTGGTGGGCGGGCAGTGGAGCGGCTACCTGGCGGGTGGGTGAGGGGGGGGAGTTAATAGGGGTACCCATTCCGCGTTAGGCATTAGGTATTGGTGGGGGGGTGGAGGGGGGAGGGCAAGGAGGAGAGCGGCTTGGGGGGCAGCATGGGGGGCAGGCCTGTAAGGCTGTAGATAGACGCGCGGAGGACTCCTCCTTGTCCTTCCCTCCATCTCTCCTAATAAGCCCCCAAGCAGCCAACCTCCTAGCTCCCCTGAGGCCCCCTCCGCGTCTCACCTCACTCCCTCCACCCACCCACGCCACACCCCACACCCCCCAGGCGGCGGCCGTCACTGCCCCTCCTGGGGCTCCAACCCGCAGTACATGATCAGCTGCGGACACCGGGCGCAGGTGGGGGAAGGGCGGGTGGAGGGGGAAGCTGAGCGATGGGTTTACACACGAGAGGGCCCATCCCGCGGCCTGTTTCACAGCCGTCGCACCCCATAGCCCCCATCGCGACACAAAAACACACAATACTGTCAATACACAATACACGGATCACCGCATGTCCGGTACCCCTTACCCCCTTCTTTGCCATTCGCATTCAATATACAGGGTGTCCTTCTGTTACCCCCCTGACCGGCTTGATCTGCCACCTTTGACCCTTCCCCCCCCCGGTTGCAGGTTGTGGCCTCCCTCACCCGCCTCGACCTCAAATATGCCATCATGAAGGCGCCCCGCGACCCCGCACTGGATCTGGATCTGGTCCTGGCGCACCCAGATCAGGGACCGGATGGACCCGGCCGCCGTACGGCAGTACGGGATGGAGACATCGTGGCGGCAGCTAGCAGCGTGTACGGCAGTGGTGGTAATGGTGTGTACGGCAGTGGTGGTGGTGGTGGTGTGTACGGCAATAGCAGCAGCAGCCAGCAGCAGCTGGGTCCTGGGGGCATGCTGCTGCAGCAGCAGCTAGGGCAGCTGCAGCTGGGGGGGCAGGGGGGTATGCAGTCTCAGGGGGGTGTTGGCCTGGGTATGGGTGGTGCGGGGGGTGGCGGTGGCGGCGGCGGTGGCGGGGGTTGCGGCAGCAACGAGGAGGCTGTTCTGGCTGTGACATTGGAGCCGGAGACGCCGTACCTGCTGGTGCCGTCCATAGCTGCGCCAGGTGGGGTGGGGGCAAGGACCGTACCGAACAATAGGGGACCACAGGTTGGGGCAACAAGCAACGGAAGTGGCAGGGTGCCACAAAACGAGTGTTGGTTAGCGTTTCCAGGAACGAAGGATGGAGGGGAAAGTAAAGGACAGGGGGTTAAACGCAGTAGCTGTTCTTCTCCAGTAACGCCCAGCCCTTAACACCGCCACTCGCTCCCCCCCCCTCTCGCCTGGCAGGCATCGATGCCCCCTACGAGCTGCGCCTCATGAGCGGAGTGCCGCTGGAGCTGGTGCCGCTGCCGGAGATGCAGTGCATGCAGCTGCCCGGCGAGTGGAGCGCGGAGACGGCGGGCGGCTGCAACGTCAACCCGCTGTGGCGCCGAAACCCCAAGTACCACATCGTGCTGTCCAGCTACGGAAGAGTCAGGTGTGCACTGGGTGCGGGGGAGGGGGGGGGAGCGGGGTGGGGCAGGGAGGCAACGTGGGGGAGGAGAGGCGATGCGTCAACTACACTCGTCTCGCCTAACCCATCACCTCGTCACCCGCCTGCAACTCTACAACTGCAGCTGTTGCGGCTAACAACACTACCCCATCCCTCTCCTCCCCTCCCCCGCCGCCGCCCCCGGCGACCCCCACATGCAGGATCACGCTGAGCCGCGCCCCCAGCCGCAAGCCGCGGCACCCCGTGGAGGACATGCTGGGGCTCTACATCCTGCGGGCGGCGGGGCCGGACGGGGAGATAAAGGTGGGCCGGGGAAATACCAGAACCACAGGTTGGGGTAAAGCAATGGGAATGGAGGGGAGCAGGGGGGGGCGGAGGAGAGGAAACCAGCCATGATGCTTGCCGGACTGACTGGCTGCGGGTTTGCCTTCTAGGCAGCTGCAATGCTTGCCCTTGCCTCGCCTTCATCGCACCCCACATCGCCGTCCGTCTTGGTGGCTACCTGGTTACCGGTACGAACTCCAGACAAGGGCTGAACAATCCCCTAACGACCCCCCGGCTGCTGCCTCCACCACCTCTCCGTCATCTCCAGGGCGACGCCAAACGGGCGGTTGTTGCGGAATCCACATTCGTACCGCAGCCCGAGACAACCGCCGAGTACGAACTGAACGGCGGTTGCCATTACGTAATCATGCCAGCCACGTACGGCCCCGGTCGTACAGGCCGGTTTACGTTGGCGGTTGCCTCCTCAACCGCCTTCCAGTTCCGCGCCCTGGGTGGCGGCGGTGTGGGTGGGGTGTCCCAGGGGCCTGGTGGCGCGGTGCATGGAGGGTATTAGGGTGGGGCAACTGGGCGGGGCGGTTGAAGGTGAAGGAAGATGGACGCATGGGGCTCTGGGGGCGTGCCTCGCCTGCCAAGCAACTCCTGCTCCGTAGCGCGGCGTTTCCTTGGGTGGTGGGGGGGAGGAGGTGCAGGAGGGGGAGGGCATGCGGCCTGGCTGCGGCGGCCCGGTGGATATGCGTGCTGTTGGAGGCGGGCTTGCATGCGTGCGCATTAAATCAGATACATCTGGTGCATGCGTGCGTGCGTGCTTGCGTATGAGCGTGCGGTGGTGAGGGGGTTGGGGTGGCAAGATCGAGAAGAAGGGATGCAAAGGAAGTACTTGGCAAGGGGTGTTGCTGCTGCCCTGCTGGCCCGTAGCTCCCGATAGACGTAACTCGACTTCAGCTGTTGCACTGGGGGGCTGGGGCTGCCATCAGTTGGTGATCAGGATCTCGGGAGATCACTGCGCGCCCGTGGTGAGCCCTACCATAGCTTTACTGGGGGGGCGTCACCACTCACCAGCTGCCGGAATACCGTACTTGCTGCTCTCTTATCGAGAGGCAGGATCCATGTCGTCAGCAAGCAACCCACCCAGCTCGACGGCTGTGTCGCACGCACGGTAAGGGAATGGCGCACATCTACATCCCTTGCCGATGTTATCATCCATTCCTGCCGCACGTTCCGTCAAGTTCTAAAGTATCGTGTATACGTTACATGGACGATGCCCGCATCCGAGACAATTTGATCATCGTCCTCTCTCCAACAACAACAACGATTAACAACTACTACAGCTACTCTTAAGCCGGCACGACAAGGCCCTTCACATCAGAGCCCGACCCGGCTTCCAATCCAGCTAACGGTAGGCGGATCTAGGTGGGACCACGCCTATGCGTTACCCTACATGCGCTGCCCCGAGGTGGGGCCGACAGGGGCGGGGAGCGGGGCAGACTGACTATGCCCCAAAAAGGTCAGTCTGCTTGCGGCGGGACAGGAGCCACACAATATGCGGGAGCGCGTGTGCGTGTGGCCCTGAAAGGGGCTGCATGCGAATTGCGGCGTCAAAAGCGCGTACGGCAGATTAATGATCCCTATATTCATGAAACAACAGCACCGGCAACGCTTTCAGCACTGCGTATATCTGTGCCAAACGTATTGTTAACACGTATTGTTGACACCATAGATCTCCACCTGACATGGTGGGTGCTTCAGTGTCGTACAACCGCAACAACAACCGCATGATACATGTACATGTACCGGCGCAAGGCAACGACATGGAACTGCAGACTGGGGGCACCTCTCCACAGTCCGGTTACGGACTTTAAACGGTGGGTATCCCCAATTGTGAAACAAACGCCTCCCCCACCCAAAGAGAGACCTCTCAGTGTCGCGAAGCCTCCATGCTATCAATCAAACCCTGCTGCGGTTTGTACGGCAACGGCAATAAAGCGCACACGCATTTCGCAGGAGTGTCGCATAACACACATCAACCCAGGCGCGCAATGGCGAAGGTCACATTGCGATTGGTACGGGCGCTGCGGGCACTGTTTAACAAAGAAAGAGAGACATCCCGCCGAATCCAGCCAAACACGTGTACTGCATCTGTACCAATCGAGCAGGGGCATATCAACCAACAACTATAACGCGCGCGCTGATTCCCAAAGACGTCTTGGCGCCAACGGTTGGGGGTCGCTGCCAAGCACTACCACCAGCATCACTCTTGCACTCCCTCCACATGCATGTATCATTTACCCAACTCTGCATTAAACAGTTTAACACATGGACCCCGCGCAAGTGGACGCCCCTCGTCAAGGGGCATCCACGAACAAGCGCGTGAAAGAGCGATGACGCACAAGAATGCATAACTGATGAATGAACCTTTACACCTTGCCCTGCCTTGCACACCCATGGAGGCAAAGGAGGACGACCCAGATCACCACAGAATTGCGCTCGAACGCTCTAGTAAGCTCGCCTTCCCACACTCTCACGGCCAGTTGATGCGCACCCGCATCCAACGGAAGGCTGGCGGCGGGCGGTTCTTGGGCGGGGGCGGCTTAGGCTTGGGTGGGGGTGATTTGGGGTGGGGTGGAGGCGACTTTGGATGGGGCGGGGGTGATTTGGGGTGGGGCGGCGGCGATTTGGGATGGGGTGGGGGCGATTTGGGATGGGGCGGCGGCGATTTGGGGTGGGGCGGGGGTGACTTGGGTTTAGGAGGGGGCTTGGGAACCAATGGGGAAGATGGACCGGAGGGCTGGGGCGGCGGGGGTAATGGCACCTTGGGCGGTGGCGGTGAGGGTGGGGGCTGCGAGGGCGGGGGCAGGGGTAGCGAAGGTGGAGGTGGGTACAGCGGCGGTGGCGGTGAGGGCGGAGGCAGGGGTACCGAGGGTGAAGGCGGGTACGGCGGCGGTGGAGGCGGTGGCGGTGGTGGGGGCGGCGGGGGTACTGGCGGAGGTGGTAGTGGTGGTGGTGGCGGCGGGGGTGGGGGCGGGGGTGAGGATGGTGGCGGGGGCAGCGGTGGTGGGGGCGGCGGTGGGGGCGGTGGAGGCGGTATAGAGGGTGGGGATGGCGGCGGTGGGGACGGTGGTGGCGGTGGCGGTGAGGCGGGTGGGGATCGAGATGGCGGCGGAGGTGATGGTAGCAGTGGCGGCGGCGGGGATGGTGGCGGTGGTGGTGGCGGTGGCGGCGGTGGGGGTAAAGATGGTGGCGAGGGCGACGGTGGTGATGGCGGCGGCGGCGGAGGTAGAGAGGGCGATGATGGTGGTAGCAGTGGCGGAGGCATAGAGTGTGGGGGTGGTGATGGCATTAACGGCGGCGGCGGTGACGGCGGGGGTGGTAATGGAGGTGGTGGTGACGGCGGGGGTGGTGGAGGTGGCGACGGCGGTGGTGGTGACGGCGGCGGAGGTGGCGGAGGCGGTTGTGATGGAGGCGGTGGTGGTGACGGCGATGGAAGTGACGGTGGCGGACGCGACAGAGGGGGCGGTGGAGGCGGCGGACTCAAGGGCAGCGTCGGCGGCGGCGACACGGACAGCTGCATGGGCGGCCTGAGCGGCTCGGATGGGATGCCGGGGGGGTTCTTAGGGCTCCGAGGCGGGGTGCGTGGGGGCGGCGGCGGAGGAGGAATCCTGGGTGGCGGCGGCTCCTTGGGGGCTTTTGGCGGCGGCGGCCGCGGCCGCGGCGGCGGATTCGGGCGCGGACTGGGAGGTAAGGGACGCGGGTTCGGCGGCGGCCGAGGAGACGGCGGCGGCGGCCGAGGAGGAGGATTTGGCGGCGGCGGCTCTGGAGGTGGTGGTGGCGGCGGGGGTGGCGGCGGCGGCGAGGGAGGCTCGGTGATGGGTTCAGGTGGAGAAGGGTTGGGCGGCGGTGGCGGAGGCGGCGGTGGCGGCGGCAGGGAGGGTGAGATATAGGGTGGCGGCGGCGGCGGTCTGGGTACCACAGGTGCCGCGCTGGATGAGGGCATGCAGTACACGTCGATTCGCACGACTGCTGAGCGGGTGGTGTTGGTGGAGAGGGGCTTGCCGATGACCACCTGAGGGGGGTTAGCAAGAGGAAGGAAATGGGGATTAAGAGGAAGAGGCCAGGGCGGTCTGCCAGGACGTGGAATCCATGCAAACCCGTGGTTCCAGTCAATGCAGTCCAAGAATGGCGATCATGTCAAGCTTCCAGAGCTTTTTTGTAACTTGATCATGCCGTTGGCATCCCGGGCCTCGCGTCCTAAAGCCGCTAGCACGCCTTGGCCCGCAATATAGGGCCCATGGCGCCACCGTGCACGGCTAGGAGCGTGGAATAAATGGCTTTCCCCAGGTTGGACTACTTTCCAGGGAGTACTGTGTCGCACCGAGACGCCCACACTTACGTTCAGTCCAGCAATGATTTGTGCGGTTGGGCATGACACCACACGCAGCTCCGCTCCGGTCACTGTGTTGTTGCCGATGGGCAGTTTGGACGGCCCTCCCAGCCACACGCGGGTCGAGTTGCGGAAACCCAGGCGCGTGGGGTCGGGGTTGAGGCTGTCGGCGCGGACGCCAACAAAGCCGGCGCTGTCGTACAAGGAGAAGGTCCGCAGGCCGAAGGGATCGCCTGAAGGGAGAAAACAGGAAATGTTAACTCAAGGTTGACTCAAGGGATGCTCTTTGGCTTTGGTGTCTAGGAGGAATGGGGGTGATGCGTTTGAATTGGTGCAAGGTGATGCGAGGTGCTTGAACGACGCGAGGACATTCCCCTTGGCTTTTGAGGCCGCTGCATGACGCGACCTCCCGACTCACCGGCGTCGAAAAAGTTGCCATCTGAGCAACTGACGCTGAGGCTGTTGACCACGTCCCCGTATGTCCCCAAAAATTGCACGACGTAAGCGCCGTTATTACGGATATTGCACATTAAGGGCGTTACAGTTCCATTTAGGTTGCCGAAGTATCCGGCAAGGGTTGGAGCTCCTGCTCGTTGGGAGAACGAACGCGGCCAATGGTATAAGCTCCGTCACATTCGTATACGAAGGCGGGCGACCCAAAATCAAACATACTGCGAAGTTGCATTATTGTCCTTTATTACCCACCTAATATGGACGGCATGTAAGCCAGGGCAAGGAGTACCAGCGGCGTGAAGGCGCTCCGCAGCTGCCGCGTTTGAAGACTCTTTTCCCTGGGACGGGTCCTGTGCTCTGAGGCCGCCATCGCACCCATATTAGGAGAATCCCCCTGTTGAAGAGTACCGGTACCCGGCTAGTGTCCCATATTTGCGTATGTTGCGTTAATAGAGTGTATGTGCCCAGCTGGCCAAGGGATTTCTGCCGGGGCACCGTGCGTAGCTGTCTTGCATATGCTACGACTCTACCAGCTTGACCGGAAGCGGTCGTCATCTTAAACAGCATCACTGCCGTACACCCCCCGCTCCCCGCTTGTCGGATGTGTCTTCGCTTTGGAACTTCTTTGAATCTTATGCATCTTAGAGCATCGTTGATTTCGCATGACACAACGGACTGCCCCTTTAGAGGTTGACGCCCCGAAATCTATCTTATACCTATGCTGATGAGTTGGCATGTTGCACTTAGTAACCGGTAGCAACGGGCAGCGTTCATCAGATGCGCTCAACCAGCTTGCTTCGTTCTGGACGAAGTAGGCAAGTCGTTACAGCGAACGCCTGTAATCCGTCTTCATGTTCTAAGCTTGGTCCTGTAGTAGGGCCGCTACGTAAGAATATACGTTCTCTGCGGCGAACGGCGTTACGTGCGGGTGGTTGGTGGAACGGCGTCATGGCCAGCTCAGGAGGCTTACCGGAGGCAGGCGACACAGCAGCTCGTGTAACGACCAGCAGCAATAGAAGAAAAGTAAAGCGTACACCAGTGATCTTGAACAATCCATGCAAGCCATCGGGAGAGCACTTCAAGGTTCTGCAATGGAACGTGCTCGCGGACGGATTAGCGCAGAATGGGGACTTCTGCCGGGTAAGGAGCCGCTTTCGTTGCATGCGATGACCCGGCTCTGGGCTGAATCCTGCGCGCGCATTCATTGCAAGAACTTAGCCTGAACGCATGGCATGCAGGTCCCACCAGGGTGCCTGGAATGGGAGTACCGGAAGCCTCTACTGCTGCAAGAAATCCTAGAAGCTGACGCGGACATCATATGCTTGCAGGAGCTGAACCACTTCGGTAAGCTCCACTGCTCAGGAACCACCCCCATCGAACCGCCCTTCCTACCCTCTTTCGTTGATACCCCCGTAACAAAACATTGCGTGCCAGTTCCACCACGCCATCTGTCTCCTTCCACCTTGCTCGAACAATTTTACAGCACCCGCCGGCAGGCCGGCCCTCCAGCCGCCCGCCCCCATGTAAATCGTTGCCTACCGGTATTGTTGTTTTGCTCAATCCATGACTCGGGCCAGGGGCTGGTTGGATTCCCAGTCCTTCACTTCTTCATCTTCTTCTTTGCCCCATTCTTCTTTGGGCCGCCCGGCCCCATGCAGACGAGCTGCGCCAGGCTCTCAGCGAACTGGGCTACGACGGCGCCTTCCGCGCCAAACATGCCTCCCCCGCGCTCAAATACGAGTACCCGCCGGACGGCATGGCGGTGTTCTACCGCCGTACCCGCTTCGCTGCATGCGGAGATGAGGGTGGGCTGCAGGGGGGGCAGCGGGGGCCGGGAGGGGTACGGTCGCACGGTGACCCTTGCTTGCTGTTGCTACCCCACACTGCACAGTCGTCCGCTCCCCTCCTCACATGGGCATTCCCATTTCGGCCAGGGCACATGGCATTCCAGACTCACCCCTCTCCCCTCAACCCCGCCCCACTGCCGCTGCAGGCCGCTCCTTCCAGGACCGCTCCACGGGCCGCGAGCAGTCGCAGGGCTTCCTGCAGCTGCTGCTGCGCGATCTGCGGGTGGGGCGGCCGCTGCTGGTGGTCACCACGCACCTGAAGGCCAAGGAGGGGGACGCGTGCGAGGATGTGAGGCTGCAGCAGGTGGGGCAGGAGGGCAGGGGCGTTGGAGGTGGGAGGCGGGCGGTGGTGAGATGACATGGAGGGCGTGAAGGAGTGGGCGGTGGTGAGATGACAAGCAGGGCGTGAAGGAGTGGATGTTGTTCTCTTTCCCTGACGGTTGCTGTCCATTGCGCACGGTTCAGATCTTGTCCGAAGTGTCATGCTGAAGTGTCTATGCTGAAGTCTGTCATTCCATGCGAGGACCGCCGGGCAAACCTATACCCGTAATGTTGTTGGTCCCCAAGGCAAAGACCCCACCCCACACACACCTCGCGGCCAGTTATTATAACACACACACCTGCCTCTCCTCTCCCTCCCCCCCTTCTCCTCCAGTTTGTCAGCTTTCCTTTATCTTTACCCCTCTCTTCCCCTGCTCCCCCCACAGGCCCGGCAGTTGCTGGGGCACATCTCGGACACCCTGGAGCGATTGCAGCAGCAGGCGGGGCAGCAGCAGCAGGCGGGGCAGCAGCAGCAGGCGGGGCAGGCAGGGGAGCTAGGGCAGCTGGGAGGGCAGGCGAGTCAGGGGCAGCCCGGTCAGGTAGGGCTGGGGCTCGGGCAGCCGGCATGTCCGGTGGAGCAGCTGGCGTGCCGGCAGGGACAGCCGCTATGTCCGCTGGGGCAGCAGAAGCAGGGGCTGGGGCAGCAGCAGGGGCTGGGGCAGCAGAAGCAGGGGCAGGGGCAGCAGCAGGGGCTGGGGCAGCAGAAGCAGGGGCAGGGGCTGGGGCAGGGGCAGGCGGGGAACGGTAATTCGTTTGACGGAGCCGCCGACAGCAGCGACTGCAACGGCTCTCCTGGTCTTGCCGGCCTGGGGGCAAGTACTGCAGGAGCGGCAGAGGGGGAGGCAGCGGCCGCTGACGGCGTGCGAGGGTGTCCCGTAGTCTCACCTTGCAGCGACGCTAACAACAACAGCAGCAGCTGTGGCGGTGGCGGTGGCAGCAGCCACAACACCAATGGCGTGAGCAGCAGCTACGGCAATGGTGGTAGCAGCAGTGGCTGCAAGGCGGTTGTGGATGGCGGCTTGCTGGCACCGCCGCCCCACCCGCATGCCGCCTCCTCCGCACCCCCTCCCGGTGACGCGGCTGCTGCCGGGTGGCCCATGGGTCGCGGCTTCTGTGTGCCGGTGCTGGTGACCGGCGACTTCAACACCATGCCGGACTCCAAGACGTGTGCGGTGGGTGGGGGGCTGTGGTTACAGAGCGGGTCACGAGTGACACGGTGTTGGACACGGCACCGGTAGCAGGGGCAGACAGACAGAAGAGGCAGCGGGTTGCGGCGTGGTGGTGGTGGTGGTGGTGGTGGGTGGGGGACTAGGGATGAGCAGACGGCTGTAGCCTGGTAGCTGGCCGCCAACACCCTGGAGCGCAACCCCGCATGATGCACGCGCGGCAACAACCCTTCCTACCCTCTTTCTTCATCCCTTTAAAAGAGGGATCCCCCGCCGCTCCACTCAGTCAGGCATCCCACGCTATTTCCCCCCCCCCCACACACACAGGCCTTCCGCAGGCACCCGCTGGGGCTGATGTCGCTGTGGGAGCAGCCCCCCCTGGAGCCCTCCCTCGCCGCCAGCTGCAGCGGCAGCGACATGGACCTGCCCCCGCTGCCCTCGCGACCGCCCCAGCAGCCACACCAGGAGCACCCGCAGCAGCAGCAGCAAGCACAACCACAACAGCAGCAGCAAGCGCAGCAGCAGCAGCCGCAGCAGCAGCAGTTGTCGTCACAGCCACAGCAACCGCAGTCGTCAGCACCGCTTTCACATGGGGAGGCAGACACACCGCCCCTCCAAGCACCACCCGCAGCACAGCACCCGCAGCACCCGCAGTCCGCCTCCTTGGCATCCCCTTCCCCCACCAGCCCGCCCCCACCCGCCGCTGCTGCTGCCCCCCCCTCCTGTCGCGGCGAGTTCAGCACCTGGAAGTTCCGACCCAAGGGCGAGTCCAAGCGCATATCCGACTACATCTGGTTCTCGGGCTGCGGGCTGCTGCGGCCGCTGCAGCGCTGGCGCATGCTGACGGAGGAGGAGATCGGGCCGGGCGCGCTGCCCTCCTCCTCCTACGCCTCCGACCACGTGTCCCTGTGTTGCGAGTTCGAGTGGGACGGGGAGGCGGACCCGCTGGAAGGGGCGCCGGCGTGTGCTGCGGGCGGCTGGGGGGAGCAGGTGGAGGAGGACTGGGGGTAGCAAGGAGTGGGGAGGGGCGGGTGAGGCTGGGAGGAGGAGGAGGAGGAGGCGTGGCACCGGGGGAAGGAGGCGCGGGTGTGATGGCGTGAGGGGACTGGGTGGAGGAGAGGGTGGTGGGTGTGCAGAGGGAGCGTGCGTGACGGGAGTGTGAGGCGGGGGGAGAGAGCTTTGAGGAGCGAGCTGGGAGTCGTTGGAAGTCGGGGGGGTTGCGATGCTTGCCTTGCTAGCTTGCTCGCTCGCTCGGGAGGGAGGGGGAAGGAGGGAAAAAAGAAATTCCAAAGTGTGGTATGATAATGATACAAGTTGTCTGACAAGGGAGGGAGGAAACTGCGTACCGGTAGCGGTCGCGTTGTCGCTTCTTGTGCATGCGATGGCGGTGGCGGTGGCTTGCAAGTGAGGAGGGGCGTGGGCTGGAAGGCGTTGAGTACGCATGAGGGCAGGATGGTTCGGACCTTGGAGCTGAAGGTGGAGGTTATCCGCGCTGGCGGCTTTCATCTTGGGTTTCTATATATCGGTAGAATGGCTTGTTGTCGCCGCATTGTTGGTTGGTTCCGTTAACAACGGTAGTAATCAGCTGCACGGTACGGTGGTACGGTAATCAGCTGCCGTACCGTGGTCGTGATCCCGGACATTTCATGCAGGGGCCATCACATGACAGGGCTTTCATGCGGGGCATCATGCCGTACTTCGTGCACCCCACTCATACATGTGGGTTGCCGGTAGGACTGCTTGGGGGTGGTAACACAGCGTGTGCACGGGATCCTGACGTCCTGGCGCCTTCCGGGGTTGCTGGCTGGCTGGCTGGCGGCTAGACCCTTGGTGTACGGCACCGTATGCTCGGTGGGCTATGACTTGCCAGTGCCGTATACATAGCTTGTTGGGCGCACTGAGGTGGCTCGTACAAGCAGCGATGATGAGAACAAGGAGGCCTGGCAGGGACCTGGCAGGGCCGTATACGGTAGCCAGGAACGATGTAAGGGAATAAGGAGTACGCATTCAGGACCTGGATGGTTGGAAGCGGAACTGTATGGGTACGACACAAATTTGGAACCAAACTAATGACCAGGAAAGGCAGGAGGCTGCCTGTTGCTGCTGTTTGCTCCTTTCGTGTCTTGGGAGGTGTTGCGAGTCACGGATTGGTGGTGCTGCGGGTGCACAAGCAGGGTGGAGGTACGGTAAGACACATGTGTAGTACGGCAGTGGCAGTTTGGGTATTTATATTTCATGGGCTGTTGTGGGCGTTGAGGTTTGATTTATTGTGTGGTTGTCGGTAGGCGTACGTGCAACAATACAGCCAGGGGAAGGCACTGTGGCATGACGCGCATGACGCAGAGGAGGACCGGAAATTGGCAAAACGTACGGTGCACCTGGCAGCAAGAGGTACGGTACGACCGAGGACGCGGAAAGAGGTGAAGTTTGCAAACGAAACCGATGGGCTTGTGGTGAGGAATAAGGAAAGCCATAAAGGCCAAAGACCTGCAATAGATGTGAAAAGAAGCTGAAGTGATGTAGGATCCCCCTGTGCCTCCCTGGTGTTACATACCGAGTCTATCTCACAGGGGGGATCCTAGTGGTGAGTCCAAGCCTGCCTGTGATGGCCTTGATGCCTGGGATGTTTGACTGTAACAGACCCTAAGCCCCGTATGGCAAAATGTGGTGGATAATGCAACAAATTTTGTTTGCGGGGAAGCGACTTCTGTCGTGCATGTAACTACCGGTATGCATAATGCATTCCTCCGCGCGCGACAAGCTAGCAGATGATAAGCGATACAGCTGTGGCTATAAGGTTAAAGCTAGCCAGCAGCCCGGCCCTGAGCTTACGTTGTCAACGCGCACACGGGTCAGCGGCACTGCGACGATAACGGCCTCGATGATCAACATGCTTGCCGAGTCTGCTTTTGCTTGCGCTGCGTCGGTGCAAAGTTGTGTCACAAAATAAAGTAGGAGTGCAGGAAAACCTGATCAACCGTCTATATGGGAAAGGGATTTCACCGCGAGCAGGAGGCAGGCGCTTAAGGGAAGATCAAGGGTCAGCAGTGACGGGTACTAGGATACTGCCAAAAATTATCAAGCAGGAAGTGGAGATCTAGTTAACGTTGTATATACTAGCCATTGCTTTGTCAGCTTTGAGCACGACGAGTTGTCATTACTGCTAGCGTCGTACAGTATCACTCATGTCGTCGGTCACACAATGTAAGAGAAGGGAGTCGGAATATTGAAGCAGCACGGCTATTACGGCGGACATGTAACCTTACTTTGCAGTAGCTATGTGCAAGGCTGTGCTGAAGCAGCTGAACCGCGACTCTTCGTCTTTCTAGGACGCCGTTCTTTAGGCGAAATGTCAAAGCTATCCGGCATCCTGTATATACTGGTGCTGTCTTGCGCGTTTGCGATTTGGCCAATCAGTGAGTATTTGCCCAACCAACTTCCAACGCCCGGTCCTTCAAGGGTCCATAGCTAACGGTGTGCACTGGATTCACGCCATTTGTTCTTCTGTAATACATGTAGATGGCACAGAAGTCTGCAACGTATGCGTGGAGCTGTATGACATACAAGGGGACCTCGGAGTCGGAGGGAAGCAGTGTTCAGCGCTGGCAGCGAGGCTAACAGGGTTTTACACGGATGATGCTGATATGCCCTTTGGTCTTTTGACCAAATTTGAATGCGTGGATCAGGTGCGCGGAGCGAATGTGTGATACATTGGATTGGACATTTTCAACCCCGCTCAATCGGATACGTGGTGCTTTCCGGAAAAATATTTGCTTCACTGCATGCTGCATAGCTTCACATCATGAAAGGTGTCAATTATGCAAACAATTACGCAACTGCTGCAACACGCATGCATGTGTCCTACCCTTAGTCGGACCTCCGTACGACCGACATTCAGCAATATTTGCCCTACGCCCCTTACGTTTGCGAAACCAACCCCTTCTACCAGTCTCCTGTGCGCTTGCTGGCATGCGCGACAGCAGGGGAGGCCGACGTCTCATTGTTGGCGGATTATTTCTGGCAAACGGGAACGATATTCGACTTCTACATTGGAGACCGATTTGACTTTAAACCTATTGCCTGCAAGGTATGTTCGTCAGCAGCATAACGATGTATGTGCAGCAAACACTCGTATGTCGCCTTGACAACCCTCTCACGAAAGTTTCCCTCCATGTCCTTTTCCACTGTACTGATTCGGTAAGTAATTTGAGATGCGTGTTCTTAGTGCCTCCGAATGCGCTCACTGCATGAGTCGGGATATGGGATTGGGATTCGTTGTTTCAATTATTTAATTTTTCCACTGTACGGCATTATCCGCCCATGTCATAAACAAGCTGTACGGCACTGAAGGCAAAGCTTTTGCCCCCAACACGCACCCAACAGGACGTGGGCCGTGTGCCGGACAAGAACATAACCATCAGGTCGCCGTGCGTGCCGTACGAACCCTGGCATACACGGGTGGGTGGGCGCCTGACGCCTGGGGATACTGCGCAGGATGAACCGCAATGGTGTTGATGTGGGGGGGGGTGGGGAGGGGCTTGTTGCGATGGCAGGGTGTAGCAGCCGCTGCCGCTTGAAATACACGCGGGCCCTGTCACGCGAGGAATGGGATACCGGTACCTCCCTGCTGGGAATGGGACGTCTAGGGCGCATAACAACAGAGGTCTACTTCCCCTACGTCTCATGCTCACCACGCAGCCCACCGGAGCTCCACCACCACCACCACCAACACCAACACCAACACCAACACCGAGCTCCACACAACATCCCTCCCTTGTTGTATTAGCACTCACTCCACATGCGCCTCCCTCCCCTTCCCACCCGCTTCCGCAGTACCCCCTCCAACCCGACTGCTTCCAGGGGGAGTCCCCACCGGAGCAGCAGGTCGCAGTCGCCAGCCCTCCGCCCACCTCCCCGCCTCCAACCTCCCCACCTCCAGCTCCACCACCACCCCGTCCACGGCCTCCCCCGCCTTCGCCGCCTCCCCCACGACCGCCTCCCCCGTCGCCCCCGCCTCCTCCACCATCCCCACCACCTCCACCTTCGCTTCCGCCGCCGCCGCCACCCCCACCACCTCCCCGTCCCAGCCCGCCACCGCCGCCCCCCTCGCCACCCCAAACACTAGCTCCAGCCCGTTTCCGACCTCCCTCACCGCCCAAACCCCCGCCCAAGCCCCCACCTAAGCCCCCACAACCCCCGCCCCCGCCCCCGCCGCAGCCGCCCTTGCGACCCCCGCCGCCCAGGCCGCCGCCTCCGCCCCGGCCCCAACCTCAACCCAAGCCCCAGCCCCGGCCTCAACCCAAACCTAGGCCCCCGTCCCAGCTCCAACCGCAATCCAAGCCGCCACCCCAGCCTCAACCCCAGGCCAAGCCGCCTCCATCTCCTCCGCAGCTGAAATCGCCCCCACCGCCCCAGCCCCGGCCGACACCCCGACCGCAGCCCAAGCCATCACCCGCACCCCAGCGCAAGCCACCGCCCCAGCCCAAACCTTCTCTGCTACAACCTCCATCCAAACCTCCCCCGGGAACCCAACCCCGCCCATCTCCTCAAACCCAAGTCAGGCAGCCACCGCAGCCACAGCCCAAGCCGCCGCCCCAGCCTCAGCCCCAGTTAAGGCCACCACTACAGCCCCAAGCCAAGTCCTAGCTGTAACTCCGTTGTAGCAGTGCTCGCCGCCAGGACGGCCGCAGCTTAGAAATCGGAACTGGTGAACAGCCGAGGTAGCTGTGGGTTTCAGCGTTGGAGGTAAGGGGTTAGGGGTTACGAACGTATCCCAGCAGATCGTAAGGGCTTCTAAGAAGACGAGGTTAGGGAAGGGGAGGCGAGGGGGAAGACGATGAACCATGGGTCGGTGAAGGGGTGGAGAATAGGAGCTTGGTGTTCGGTGAGTCGGTGGAGGGGCGCGAGTAAGGAGAGTAGTGAACCATGGGTCTGTGGGGCTTCCACATGGACAGAAGCGAGTAGAGGCGAGTGGCTGCGCTTGGTATGAGGTTGTACACAACACTGTTAGGTACTAGCCCGGCAATACCGGTAGCTGCATATTTGCACTAGCTGCTTCGTAGGAGGTGCATGATTGGGATGACTTGATGGGGTTCCATACGACTGCACAGACATGCCTGAGCAGGCAAGAGAACTGAGAACATCAGCGAAGCACGTGCTCCCCAGACGTTTTCTGTTAGGATAACATTGGGCCTGGCGTGATACAGCTCAGAGCTGACAAGGAGGAGGCGCAGGAGCCGTACAATGGTATATCATGATATGAGCATATGGGTTACTTGCATGCGTGTTGCTGCGAGAGTGCAACTACCGGTACTTGCTAGTCGATGGGGCTGGTTATCTTCCACTGTTGATACCGTACCTTGATTAGCGATTCACACTGGTTAATGTTGATGCCGTCGTGTCTAACGCCGCAAGGCCCACTTGGTGACACTCCTCCCGCTGGGAAGTGGGAGCTGCACGCCGTCCGCCGCTGGGTTCGTAGACATGCCCAGATGGGGGGTTTCAAGACACGTGGGTGCATGTATGCCGGTTGTAGTGCAAACCCTTGCATCCGTTTGTACCGATATTTGCTGGAGGATGCACGAATGAATGAACGTTACAGTGATTAGGATTGAAAGTAGCGCTGGTCAACCATGGGCCCTTGCGTCCCGCTGTTTAGTTGTCCAGCCAGCCCATCCGCCGAAGTAGAGGCATACCAGGCTGTGACCGCTGGACGATGTCTGTACATACAGGACAAGAGGGCTCGTCTCGTGTGCGGTACAGGCGTCCAGTCCACTGTTTTTGTGCTCGGGCGCGGGTGGCTTGCTGTGAGAGAGGACAGGCCCTGTCTCAACGGAGGCCTTTTACAGTATTTTGCCTTGCAGGCCTACTGCCTGTCTTATTGGCGCATTGTAAGCAAGAAACAAACGACTCCACATGTGGTATACGCAACCTGCACGCATGTACGACGCATGCAGCAGACCGGGATGCGGACTAACCCGTAACCTTGTTCACTCTTGCTGTGAGAGAGACAGGTGTAAGTAGGACCACCACACGTAATCACGCCACGTTAGCGCGACGCATTCAGACGCGACCCGAGTAACACACGCCCCGCACCCTAACAAGAACATGAACCCCGCCAGGTTCAGTGATGCCGCTGTTGGTGCATTCTGGCACATCCTCCACGTATTCTCCGGAAGAATAAACAACCGTACGACAGCGTACGAGACAAATAAGTTTTCATTCGTCAGAAGACAAGCACATTATACGACAGACAACATCTCACTCATACGGCACCTCCATCAGTTGTTTGCAATCGAGGGACTGCGCGGTTCCCAGCTCGGGGAGACGCGTGCCCGCAATCACACCAGGTTTTGACCCAGGGCAAGGCACGCAAGGGCAGGCCGGCCAACGAAACAAAGTTCATCAAAGAAGGGGTGAGGGCAAGGACATGGCATCAACGTGTGGGCATCTCAGCTAGAGGCAGTTCGGGCACAGACGCGGGGTAAGGATCACAGTTTTCATCAACATGCGGCAAACGAGAAGGCATCACAGGTGGCCACCAATGAATGGCGTCGCGGGTGGTAGAAACCAACAGGATTGGGGAGGGATTCCGCCCACACCGCCCATACTGAAATTGGTGGCACGCCAAACCTGGGATGTCGCATACGCAATGGAAGCATGCACGCACGCAACGGAGACGCCTACATGCAATCGATCGTTTACCGGTACTTGAATCCTCTCTAAACTCACACCACTAGTACTTAACCCCTAACACTAAATGCATACTTTCAAAACGAAACCTTCCAAAACACCACACAATTGTCAAAATGTCTTCTCTCTGTTGCAAAACAGCTTCGGCAAAGGGTGCTCTTTCGACTTGCAGGGCATGAAAGGTGATCACCAGACACACGGTATGCGTGTGAAACAGCGAATGCCAGCACGACAACATGCACCTTGAAAGGATGTGATGCCGCAGGCTAAGCGCGAGCGCAGGGGCTGCGCTGGGATGTGTCACCCATGCCCCATTCCTATGCCAATGATGTTCCCACCCAGCCATGGACCCTAGACTTAACTTTCCCCAAACCCAGATCATTACGGCTAGTTCGATTTCACAATCACGCACAAAAATGAACGTCACGGTACGGCAAGCCCGCCATCACCTCCGCAATAACCCCTTACACCGTCGGACGCATCATAAACCATGGTGTGTCGCACGCAACATAAATGCTCAAATGCTTTTAAGAGTCACGAAGTAATACCGCACGAAGCGCGCTGCCCACACATCCGCCCTAGATGAGATACCGGCAACACACGTTGTAAGCTGATCCATGGCCCCTTCCCCACCCAAATGTATCACATATTTCCTTCAACAAGGCCCCCCTGCGTGCCCTCTTGGCGTAGCAAGGCTGTAGCCGGAAGCCACCTACAGCCCTGCTCAGCACTACTGCCCATCACTCCATGCTGCCGGCGCCCACTGCCGGGCGCTCACCGGCGCCGTCCGCAGCGGTGTGACCGTTACCGTTTCCGTTAGTGCCGTTGCCGTTGTACGTGGCGTATGAGGCGGCGGCCGAGTGACCGTTACCGTTACCGTTGCTGCTGTGGTCGTTACCGTTGCTGGCAGCCCGCTTCTCGGCAGTAATGGCGATGGCGCGGTTCAGGGCGGACTCCACGTTGCGACACACGTTCTCACGGCCCGCCTGCGGTTTGACAGCAACCACAGACCTGGGGATCAGCTTGAGAACCCCTCCCCGGCGCAGCGGTAACACCCCTTCCGAGGTTCATTTCCTGGCAGGTGCCGGTACCCTTGTACAAGCGTGATACCGTAGCCGCGGCTCAGTTCACCAAGACCACCAAACCACAGTAGAAAGCAACAGAATGGCCCACATAGCCCAGCTTCCAACCAGCCCACTCATGCCAATCTGGGCAGCTAGTTTCACTGCCCCCGCCCCACCCCAGCTCCCCGCCCCACCCCCGCCACCCACCACGTCCAGGAAGCCCGCGCGCGCCATCATGCGCAGCGGCTGGCGCGTGAGGCCGCACAGCACCAGCGTCTTGCCCGCCTTGTGCAGGCTGCGGTGCGCCTCCTCCAGCAGCTCAAGACCGCTCACGTCAACCACACTCACGTGGCTCATGTTGAGGACAAGCACCTGCGTCGTACGCGTACGTACGACAAAGCAGCAGCCGCAACCGCGTGAGTACAGTGGTTGAGGACGCGTGGTGAAGCGGCACGGCAGGGGAGAGCATGCATGGGCACAGCAGACGGAGCTCCGCTTAGTGTCACGCACAGCTTTCAATCTGCATGCCGTCCATGGTGCACAAAACATGCGTCCCGTTTTCAGGATCAGGCCTCTCGCCCGCATTCCACCTGCGTCCCGTCTGCATTCTGTTTTCTGTTCCCTCACCTGCACCGCCTCCTGCACGGTTGCGCCCTCCACTGCGCGCTCCAGCATCTCGCCCGCACCGAACAGCAGCGAGCCCGTCACCTGATGGGGGTGGGGGTGAGTGAGAGGCGCGGCGCGGTCCTCAATTGATGTGTCTGCGCAGGGTTACTGTAAAACACAAAGCATACTTGCCAATACGCGCCATGCGGCAGGCAACCGGAACACCGGTATACCCACCAGGACAACAATGTCAAGTGGCCCCTGCGCAAACAGGCTCCAACAACGCACGGCCCCGCCCCCCAAGCCAGTTGCTTCGTCAGTGTCTCATTATATTTTTTTGCCCCCCAAGCCCCCGGCCCACCTCCACGTAGGTCGTCTCCGGCGGCACCACACAGCGCAGCGAGCTGCCCCCCAGCAGCCCCACCCCGGCGCCGGCACTGGAGGACACGGCCGACACCGCCGCCGCCGCCGCAACGCCCACTGCTGCCGACGGGCCCTCCACCTGCTCCTGCTCCTCGTCAGCCTCAGATGCTGCGGTGGCGGCCGGGCTGGCGGCGGCGAGGGCGGCGGCAGCCAGCGCGCGAGGGTCCCTCAGACGGTAGGGCTCCGGAGCCGCGCCATCAGCGCCGTCCAGCAGTCCGGCGCTGGGGTCGTAGTCGGGGGGTGTGATGACGGAGCGGGGCGGCAGCGCGCGGACGTACATGGTGGAGGAGACGTCCTGGGGGGAGGGCAGAAAGGGTCATGTGCCAGGAGGATTGAGAACGCGGTTAGGACAACGGATACGGGGTGTCAGTACGTGCTGCTGAATAGGGTTTGACCGGTACACAGCTGTGCAAGGAGTGTTGCTGTAAGCACGCGGCAATGTGCAGCCCTCTGTGCTACAGCTGCATTGGATGACATTAGCCCCCCACTCCATTGCTTTGCCCCAACTAGTTAGATTTGGCACGGTCTTTTTACTTTCTCATGTATTACCCGCAGCGCACCTGCACGAACACGGCGAGCGCAATGACCATACCGAACGCCACCGCCACGGCGACATCCTGGAGGTGACAAGGGGGGGAGGTTGGGTAGAGAGCAGTGCGGGTGATGAGATTAGGTGATGGCTATGGGCTTAGGGCTTAACGAGGATGATGGACAGGAATGGAACAAGGTGAAGGTACAGGCAGTACGCTGCGAGAGCTTTGCGGTCAGAGCAGGACCTAGCGGCGCCTGCATGACACACAGCCCCCGCCGCAGCAACAGCAGCAGCAAGGGTAGCGGGGTGGAGGTCACTGTGCGGTGGCAGCACCCCCACGCACCTGCAGCACGGTGAGGCTGAAGGCGATCAGGAAGAGGTGCGCGTCGTTCTGAGGCCCTGCGACCAGCAAAACACACAAGGCAACACGTCAGCTCGCAACAATAAACCCGCCACCGCAACAACAGCATCAACTACCCACACTACCCACGCCCCCACCACCACCACCCCACAGCCCCTACTCACACTTGGGCAGCTGCTCGAAGTTGTGCCACTCGCCCATGTTGAGCGCCACCACCACCAGCACCGCACTCAGCGCCGGCAGCGGGATGTACTCGGCCAGCGGCGCGGCAGTCAGGATGACCAGCGCCACCGTGACCGCGTGCACCAGCCCCGACACCGGGGTGCGCCCGCCGGCGCGGACGTTGGCGGCGGTGCGGGCCAGGGCGCCGGTGGCGGGCAGGCAGCCGAAGGCGGCGCAGGCGATGTTGGCGACACCCTGTTGGAGTGGGGGTGGGGGGGACGGGAGGAGGAGTGGAGTGGATGGGAGAGGTTGTAGGAGGAGGGCCCCATGAGGGGTGCGGTATCTATACCGGAAGCAGGCAATGATTTAGAGATGCAGCGGCTGGCTATGGAAGGTGTGGGCGACACGCACTCAACCCCAGCCAAAGCCCTTTCCTCCTCCTTCTCCCTCTCCCTCCGCGCCCCCCCTCTGCGCCCCTCCGCCACCCTCCCTACCTGCGAGATGAGCTCGGTGTTGGAGTCGTGCTTGTCCTCAATCATGGTGTCCGCCACACGCGCGCACAGCAGCGACTCGATGGCTGCCAGCATGGCGATGGTGGCGGCGGGGTACAGCAGACCCGGGATGTCAGAGGCGCTGAGAGCGGGGGGGACGGGAGGAGGGGGAGGGAGAGGGAGGGAGGGGAAGGGAGATTAACTAACCGTAGAAGGAGAGGAGGGCCAAGGAAAAGGCAGGGAGGAGTTAGCAAGCAGTATTACTCATATGTCATATCCGCCTTCTTTCCCAGTGTTGTGACACCAAGCGAGGCCATAGGATCGTTGCATGGAAGTGGGATCTGACCAGGTCAGTTGATATGAAAACGCCGCAGCGGAAGTGTTGGTAGTAGAAGACGCGCACCGAAATAGGAGGTGGTGGGCGATTGGGTTAAGAAGTTTTCGGAACCTAATCGCCCACCACCTCCTATTTCGGTGCGCGTCTTCTACAACCAACACTTCCGCTGCGGCGTTTTCATATCAACTGACCTGGTCAGATCCCACTTCATGCAACGATCCTAGGGTCTCGCTTGGTGTCACAACACCCAGCGGTTCGCTGCAGCTTGGGCATAACCATCATGCCTCGGCCTCAACAGCCCCCAGGAGGAGACCCACCTGAGGCCCTCGGGCCACTGCAGGGAGGGCAGCGAGCGGGGAATAGCCCCGGCGCCAAAGTGCGTGCCAATGGTCTCGATGCCCAGGTCCACTCCCGGCTGCAGGGCATGCAGCGCCTGCAGACCCATGGTGCCCGCCGCGATGGCCACGATGGGCGTGGGCAGGACCTGGGAAGAGGGAGGGAGGAAGGAAAAAGGGAAGAGGTGGCGAACGAGCGTTATGAACAGCGTGGGTAGGATGAAGCTGCCTGACGTCCAATTCATGATCCATGTTCAAACCATAGTGGGCCATACCCCAACACCCAAGCCATTCCCTGCCGTCGTTGCGTGCACACCTTTGCCCACTCCTTGGGCCACGCCTTGATGAGGCCCAGACAGCCCAGCGCCATGGCGAAGGAGGGCACGTGCGTGGCGTCCAGGTGGCTGCCTGCGGGGACACGAGGAAATGGGGGGGGGACACGAAAGGAATGTGGGGAAATGTGGTTCCGACGTTACCCAATTTTCGCACACGCGACATGCGGATGCCGCATGGGCCCTTCAACGGATAGATTAAGGAGTTGTGGCACGCACCCCAACTCCAACAGCACCGCTACATGCTGCTTACACAAGCGGCTTTGGCTGTACCCAAGCAGGTAAACGGAGGAGGACATGCGCCCGCCCGCCCCCCCCCCGCCCGCCTGCCCGCACCTAGGTAGACCACCTTCTCCAGGAACTCGGTGGGGATGGGGACGCCCTCGGGCAGCCGACCCGGGGCACCCAGACCCAGGAAATCCTTGATCTGCGAACACAACGCCGTACAATGTGAGACGATGAGCCACGTCAGCCAGGGTAGCCACAAGCGGGGCGAAAAAGGCGGCGTTGGCTTGTGAGCAAGTGGGGCATGAAACACGCCCGATGGGATTTACGATCTAGGTTTGCCGCATACCTGAGTGCCAAAGATGTAGGTGGCAATGCCGGCAGTGAAGCCCGTCACGACGGGCTTGGGCACATAGCTGCGAGGTGGGTGGGGAGAGAGCGGGGCGGCGAGCTGGTCAGACGGCTAGTTCTCATTCCGATATACCAGCTTGGAAACAATGGCCGCGAGCAATCCTCCCACGTTACTGCGCGCTTCACGCTACTAACGCAATTCGTACGACACAACAACCTCCCGCTACCTTCCCCCAAGCCCCTACATGTCTCCAGTGCCCGCTCATCCCACCACCACCCACCCGTTTCCTCCCCCTCCCCCTTCCCCTCCCTCCTCGCCCCTCCCCCTCACCGGATGACGCCGCCCAGCCCAGTCGCCCCCATGGCGATCAGCATCAGCCCCGCAATCCCCGTGCACGCCACCAGCCCCGCGGCCCCGTGCGCGTGCGCCACCCCCGCCACAATGGGGATGAAGGCGGCGGTGGGGCCCACAATGGTGACCCGCGAGCCGGACAGCGCGGAGGCCAGGAAGCCGCCCACCACCACCGTATACACACTGAGCGGGGGCGGGGGAAAGAGGAGGAGGAGAGAGGGATTGGTAAGGCGGAGAGAAGGATTGGTAAGGCGGAGGAGGAGAGAAGGATTCGTAAGGCGGAGGAGGAGAGAAGGATTGGTAAGGCGGAGGAGGAGAGAAGGATTGGTAAGGAGGAGGAGGAGAGAAGGATTGGTAAGGCGGAGCCGGGAGTTACAGTGATGAAGTCTCTCCTTTTTCATGGGACGTGAGAGGGTGGCATGTCTGGAAGTCACAGGGCATGGGGCCCAATAGAGGAGATGCCGTGGGGTGAGAATAAAGCTATGCTTTCTACCTCAGGCGTCCTTTAACCTTACCCCCTCTTACTCCTCGTGACCTCCGCCTCCACCCCGGCTCCCTCCCTTCCTCGCCCCCGCACCCTCACCCAATAGCCGGCGTGCTGTCCGAGGCGATGCCGAGTGCCATACCCAGCGCCAGTGCGATGACTCCCACCACCACCCCCGCCAGCACATCACGACGCAGCTCCTCAGAGGAGTAGCCTGGGGAGGTGAGAGGGAGGTGAGAGCAGGGATGAGGAAGAGGAAAGCAGGGTGCGTCTGGGAGCGGGTGCGCTGGCAGATGCTGCTGACAGGTGACCTTCAACCCGTCCCTCCTGCTCCAGCACAACACCCCTGCCCGCCGCCCCCCGCCCATCACCCCGCCCACACATGCGCTGCCTCAGCCACTCACCCTTGAACACCTCTGCAATCTTGGGCTTGAAGGGCACCCGCATGAGCGCCCCCAGCAGCCCCCGCGCGCTGCCGTCCTGCCCCTCCAGCAGCACCTCCTCCACGCCGCGCTTCGCCACCGCCTGCACCGTGGCGCTGTCAGTCAGGCCGCCGTAGTAGTAGTCCTCGTCGGAGCCGTCCAGCTCGTCCTCGCTGTCCGAGAGGCTCATGAGCGCAGCAGACTCGGTCTCCATGCCGGAGGCCTGCGGGAGAGGGGGTAAAAGATATAGATAAATGATGGTGATGGTCCAGACAGAGGGGGAGAGGGTCAGGGATAAGGGCACAAAGCAGGCGGGGGTAAATAAGGGCGAACGAGGCGGCTGGTGGGAGGTATTGCACTGGCGCCCTCCCGGTGCCGGACGCAAGACCGCCCGCCTGGCCCCCAGGGAGAGCAGCCCCCCCCATGTGTCACCTGCCACTTCCTGAAGCCGCCCTCCACGGTGTAGATGTCGTGCTGGTCGCCCATGGTGGCCATGGCCTTGGCGGCGCGACGGCAGGTGTCGCTACCACGCCTGTGTGTGGGGGGGAGGGGGCAAGAGCAGGACATGTTGGTACACGCACAGTCACAGTATGTTTCGACTCGCCACTCACGGCCAATTTTCTTAACACAAAGAGTTGAAGGTCGGGAAGGACGTGCGCACGACGGGATGAAAGGTGCCCAGCAGCGAACTAACTGGCCCGCCGATTCCAACACCCGAGTAGTAGTAGGTTGTGATGCAAAGCTCCTGACAGCGTGGTACTTCCCGAGACCAGCATCACACAACTGGATACCGGTACATAACCATCGCAGTGCTTTAACGGACCCGGCAGGCTCCTAACAGGAAACGTGCCGGGCCTGAACGAGCTCCTAACAAAACTAACAACACGTTCCTCCACCACCACCTGAAGGCATCACGGCACCCTGCATGCGTTCACCATGCCGCGGCCCCACTCACGAGCTGAGCACGATGAAGGTGGTGCTGGGATTCACCCCCGGGGCGAAGAGGATGTCGTCAAGGAAGGAGGCGTTGGGCACCAGCTTGCCGTTGCGGAGCTGCCGAGGGAAGGGAAGGGTGCAAAGGAGAAGGGATGAGGGATGCGGGGTGCATGCGGTGGCATGAGCGGCTGCGTTGACAAGCAGTTGCGAAGGGGGTCCGCAAGGGTCTGTTGACACTTGCATGGCATAGTCCCGCGGTGGTCATGGTGGCCTGAAGCGGTATCGGTACCAGGAATCCGTACACACGCATGCAAGCCTAGCATTCCCAGGCTCTTTGTACCAAATAGCCAGACGTTAGGCAACCCAGACGCCGAAGACGAGGAAAAGCGGAAGTAGTGTGACGGCTGCCCAAGGTGAGAGCTGCTGCTCCATGCATAAGCCAAGCATGCGCAAGCCAGGGCGGCAACCGCGCAGCCTACCTCATTGAAGGGCGCGTGGATGACGCGGGCCTTGCGTGCCGCCTGCTTGAGCGGCAGACCCTCGATCTTCACCTCCAGCTGCGGGTCAACGGGCAGGACCGGAGGGGGTTCATGTAAGCAAACAGAAAAGCCAACATCATGCCGGCATGCAGCTGCAAGCCCTGCCGCTAGTACCGGCGCCTGGCGGTTGTTAAGGTGTAGTGCAGAATAAAACGTTGTGGCGATGGTGAAGCAGATCAAGTTACAGCCGCCAATAGGGAAGTCGACATGATTGCCAGCACTATGGTAAAGTAGGCGCGGTGTAGGGTATATGCTTTAAGCGGTGGTAATACGGCATGCGACAACCGTAATGAAAAGCCCTAGCGGCAACAACCCCCCACCCTGACCCGGGTTGCCTGTTGTGGCGACGGCCCACCTCACCTTGGAGCGCACATCCACCAGCTTCACATTGCTGTCGGTCTTGAGCAGGATCAGCGCGTCCGAGGGGCTGACGTTCTGCACCCTGCGACCAGGTTTGGGAGTGCACGGTGCCAGCAAAGGGTTGCCGGTTTCGGTTTAATAATCCGCAGCCATACTGCGTAGAAGAAACCTGTACGAGCGCAATGGCGCACTGCCATGCTGCAGTGACACAGGACTTGGGATACTGGCTGCGCAGGTTGTTTTCTTTGGGCAAGCAGGAATGTGGGTCAACCCCGAAACAGCAGCGTGCAACCTGCAGCTGCTGTGAACGGTTGGCTTTGGCTTGCCTAAAACAGCCGCCTGCATCCTGTGTACCTTATGACGGGCTTGCGGCGGCTTTGCTCACCTGCCCTGCCGTACGGCACCCAACGCAACGGGTACGGAAAGCGCCAGGGCGGCGGACCCCGCCATGATCCAGGTGTCTGCGGACATACCCAAGCAGTGTTCACAAGGGGCACATGCAACTCGGCTTAGGTAGGAAGCGTTCCACACCCAACGCTATGTATAATGCTCATGAAGCTGTTCAGGTTGGGAGAAAATGTTTGTTGGTGGCCAAGGGTATGGAAATACATTGCGGACGTGCAGCCGAAACACAGTTAGACACGTCGCGAGATCCAGTAACAAGTGCACATCATTGGTCGCCATACTGTCTCCTTGCCTGACACGTGGATGAGACCGCCCACAGCTTGCGCGGCCTGAACCGCGCTGGCATGGATGGCAAGCGGCTTGCGACTGCGATCGGACACAGCATAAAGGAGCACAGCAGCAAGTAAGGAGCCTATCCAAGATCACAGGACTATGACATTGTCTTAAGGGACCATTTCCATAACCCGATGTAAACAAGAGACGGTCAACTCAATGGTTGACTTCTTAACTTGGACTCGTCCCCTAAGGCCAGACAATAATGCCAAACGGAGACACGAATCCTCAAAATAAAGGTGCTCAACTAGTCTTTACTCCCGTTGATACATGGAAGCCTGAACGGGACTGTGACCCAAAAAAGCTTACCGCAGTCCAGCTGCGCAAGAGTTGTATCCCGGTGAAACACATGACTGACGACGGAGCGGCAGAAGGCCCGAGCGGCCGGGGACTATTTCCCTCACGCTGCGCGACAGGCGGCAATCGCCTACGGAAACCTTGAAACTCTGCATCTTCAAACTATCCGCCGTTCACAAACAACGTGATTGATGTGAAATGGACTTAATGCTTATCGAACAAGGTAACGTGTAGCGGGTCTGACGGGCTGCCCAACAACACAGGATACTGACGCGGAGAGATTGTGTTCCAACAGTAGTTGCCTCTGAGTCGTAGGTCTTACAACAGCCTATGGCTCTCTCTTATGTCAGGTGGTTTCGATAATCTTTCCAAGCCCGACGTCGTACTTCCCGGAACCCCATGCGTCTTGCTTTTTAATTGCTGCTAAAGGTTAGATGTGGACAACCTGACTTACGCCTTACCCTAACAAGCTGTTCATCGTCCTACCCATGCATCTAGCTGCAAGTACTATCTGCACGGTCGGCTGTCTCGTCCGTTCGTTGTTAACAAACTGAGTTTATAAAAAGTGTTCTTGACTATCACTTCTAATGCCTAGCAGCTGTTTCCAGTTACTTCGCGTCTCGGCGCGTCCCTCGGGTCGCACGGTCCTACTCTTTTCTGTCTTGTTTGCTTTCCCCTCCGGCTTTCCTGCGAACGACGTTAACGGTCATATCCAGTTTTGTTTGGCTTGATGCGTTGGATGTCAAAAGAAAGAAAACCAAGAGTGTAATTGGTCCCCTTGCCTTGTACGGACACATTGTCCTCGTGTACATGCCGTAACTTTAACTGTTACTGTAACCGGGAATTGGAGGGGAGGTGGGAGCTGGGGCTAGTGATGGGGTACCCACGCAGGCCTGCTAACTGCGAAGGGCTTTGGGGTCAATGTTCATCCAGAGTCGCAAACGCGCCCACCCTTGTGACGGCAGGCATGCTTACAGAGCTGATGCGAACCTCGAGCCAAGCCTGCAAACCGTTTTAGCAAGCTCTTCCTACATACCGCATACCACACCGAAGGCATCCCGTCATCCTCTGTAATCAGTCAACCTAGGGACTCTGGAAACCTATGCTGCATGTCTAAATAGGACTCAGTGGATGGAACCGTCTTACAGTCGCAGCTCCTACGACATTAGGCAAGCAGCGCCCCAAGCGTTGCAGGTGACGGAAACAAGGAAACGAGAAAAGCGGACGAGATGTACGATAGAATTCAATCTCATGCTACAATCCTGCGAAGCTGCCCACGATAGCGTGCGCAGCTACCCACTGTGCACTAGAGAATAAGGAGGATCCGCACAATTACGTAAAGTTGTCAAAAGGGTATTTGTGTTGTACAAAAAGCCGACAGCCTCGCAGCCAACAGTGTGAAGCGCGCAGTGCTTGCAACCGGCAAGCGCGTGTACGGCACTCACGCTCATGGGTCCTCGCTCGTACCAGCGGCATCCAGCAGCCCCTCTAGTCTTGGTCCTAACCCACCGTACAGGTTAAAAACTCTCTTTCAGCTAGCCTACCGTCCGAATGTTGGATTCTTCCGCAGTTCATCCAGTCTAGCTACAAGGCTCACTGTGATATCAAGGCAAGTTCAGTGCATGGAAAACAACACTTCAGTTCGCTGCACGCATTTCACTTTGCATCCAAATCACTTGTCACGGCAACACCATAACCTCCGCAGCCACCTCAAAAACTAAACGTCGGCCCCACACCCGCCCCCAATGCAGGTCAAAGGGATGTGCCGCCACGCATGCAACCCAAATACCGTGCGACATGATGAAGTACGACATACAAACTGCAATTTCCGCTTTGCCAACAAAAGCAACATAGGTAATCACCTACATGCAAGCCATTTGGTTTCACTTTCCGCTGGCGTAATCATTTTCCGCTGGCGCTTACACGAACGCGAGACGGTCCTAGCCCTCCCTTCCAGCCACTAAACATTCTCCGACCCGCTATTCCTGGGGCTCGGCCTCACGATCACCTTCTCAGTCCCCTGTGTCATCTCTACCGCGGACTGAACCGGCGTCACCTCCTGCATATCCGGCATATAGTACCCGAAAAAGAGCGCGGAAAACACCAGAATGCAGCCAAAAATCATCGCAAAGTCGAAGGCGTAAAAGAATTCCTCGTGTGATGCGAGGTAGCCGTCATAGCCCATAATGAACTCCACGCAACGAAAGATGTTACGCACGTACATCATCGCAATGGTGACGTACAGGCAGGTAAAGATCTGACTCGGCACCACCACTCGCTCCTGCAGCGCAAACGACTTGCTCCGCTGAATGTAGACCGTGAGGAATGTGAAGAAGGTGAAGAACCCTAGCTGGCCAAACAGGCCGATCAAGATAACTTTCTGACCCAGTTGCTGGGACTTTGGGTTATCACTGGAAATCAAGCCGCCGCCCCCGCCTTGCAGGAAGAGACAGAAGAAGTCGCTGGTCAAGAAGAAACGGGCCACCCAATGGGGCTTCATGAATAGCTTGCTTCCGTCCCCGAACCGCATCAGCCGGCCCACCACGATGTAATCGACGAGCGGCAATATGACGGGCGTGATGATCAGAAAGCACTGCATCACTGCGAGGCAGGAAGGAAAGGACAGAGGGAAAAGCAAAGGGGGAGGGAGTTACACAGGTTGGGGCGCTGACGCTGAGGGAATGCAGCAGAGCGGGTGTGGTGGGCATGTTGTGGCGGACAGGCGGGCATGCAGTGCAGACACATAACACATGCCAAGAAAGCTGACTTGCACACTCGCACTCTACTGTCCTCTCCTGCCGCGCAAATTTCCCACAGTTCCCAGGTAGCTTACAACCATATGACGAACGGGGTGCATCCGTCAACGGTCACCGTCCGGTCAACTACTACTTGGCAACGACCCACATGCGATGCCCCCTGGTGAATACCGTACTCACTTATAAAGACGAGTCTGTCAGGCGATGCGATCATGGCCACTCGGAACCCAAATCCAATGACTTCAAGCCAGGCTGTGGCGCTGACCACAGTCATGAACCAGGCCTTGGTCTTCCATGATTGGAAGAAGACAATTAGGCCCCCAATGAAGTACAGGACTAGGGCCGCGTAGGCAGGCGCTGATTTGGGTATTTCGTGGAAGTACTGTATGAGGATTTGCTCGTCGGTTTGAGGCATTCTTACTGTCCGCTGCTACACAGCGGCTACAGTACTGCGGTCCGTACGGTCTCCTCTAGAAAAGCAAGCCGTTGGCTGTGTGTCGGTGGCCGAGCTGCGAGATTAGGGACGCCTTGTTAGGTGCTGTCCGCTTGCCTGCTGAGATTGGGAACATGTGCGGCCGGGGAAAGCCGGGAGGGGAACGGAAACGCAGCGGCGGTTGGCAAGCGCTACGAAACACCAAACACGGTAATCGTGTTGTGCGGAGACATGGCAACAAGCATAGCCACGAAACTGGCACATCAGCACAGGCGCAGTGGGAAAAGCGGTCATAGGATGCCCCCGAGATGTTTGCCAAGTACGCATATATGCCCTGCTCGGTGGCTTTCGTAGCGGTCTGGAATGTCGCATACATTCAGTCGGCGATGTTTGCAGGCGACTCCTAAAAAACCTTAAGCACGTCGCGGTCCTAAGAGCCCATCCTGACTTACCAACGCGAAGATGCAGATTAGCAAGCTGCTATGTTATATTATCTTACGAATTAAAAAGGGAAAGGGGTCACGACCAATTTTTTGAGTGGCGTCCAAACAATAAAAACGTAAAAGGCGAAGGGTCGCAGGTGGAATTAAGTTAGTTTTTCTTAACCCTTCGCTATTGCTGAAGGGCTGTTGGCGCCACAACTTGGTTTGCATTAATGGAGCCATGAAAAGGACAATGCAGGAAAGTCCCATAATTATTGTCATCTCGTACGGCCCCCGTACGTTTTAGTAGTGATAATTGGAATGTTGCGTGAAATGGGCTATGTGAATTGGGCAAAGCAAAGCTGCACCCGCTGAGCCCTTTCCAAGACCTAGGCATGTGTTAGGAGGCCTACAACTGAAAGCAATGACCCTTACGTTGATTGCGCCGTCGGTGGTGCATTAACTCCGTAATCCCTTACGCTCAATTGCTTTTTTGGACGAAGAACGAGGCAGTTACGGGCCGGCCCCTATGGCCAACGTTTCTGGTTTTCCCGCAGGCCATGTTTGTGTTTTGCGCCGTCGCGAGTCATGTAGCGCTAGGCATCTGATGCCTGTGGATTGCCATACGAAGGGCTACCAGCAAAGAAGCAAGGTTCTCATTGTAGCGTGAGGCTTGTTACCCTATCGGTCAGCAAATACCCACACGTCCAACCCTCGCCCTAGATGGGTCATGCCGTGTGCAGCTGATGCCGTTGCAACATTTTTGCGTATCTGCAGCTGAGCCCCTTAAACCTCGCTTGTCACCAGGTTACTCGTTGTTGCACGAGACTGGGTACCCATTGCTGATCCCTTAGCTGGCATGCTGTGGCTCACCATAAACCTCACCCCTGGGTATTCTCTGGCTTACCAAAAACCTCACACCTCTAGCGTAATTACTTACCCACTTGCACCAGCTATGGCTGTATGGGCTACAGTGGACTTCCATGGACAATTCGGTGCCGTATATGTCTATAAGGCATGCCAAATAGGTACGTGTAGTACGTGTACCTTACACATGGTCCACATGAAAGCCGACAGACACGTACATACGCATGCACGCCCTTACCGTCGCACTATGAGCGACGATACATGCCCACTGTTGCCGCACTGCCGTCGTGCTGCCACCGAACTATGCCACAGTGCAAAGTCTATGTACCGGCTTGCTGTTCTACTTCTCGGGTCCCCAACGTTGAGATAGCCCCAAGGGCCCAACAGTAAAACCATTTGACACGCCGTATTGTTAGCACACCGTGACAGTAGGCAGCATACGTCGTGCACAGCAAGCCCTGAGCGAGTCGAATGACGACCCATCCCCTTCGCTTACCCAAAGTCAGGGCTTCACAGCCTGGGGCAACCTCCCCCAAACTCCACGAAATCAATGCCCTATGCCTTATTGACCCCACACCCAAGCACGCGCGCTTATTAAGCGGCCCATGCGGCGCCCTGAGAACCTGTCAAGACATGTGCGGTCCTCTTTGCAAGGTACGATTTTAGCAAAGGAACACAAAGCCTTACCCTACCTCAGCAGCCTTACGCCTTCCTCCGTGTACCCTACTCCCTACGCCTACTAAGCAATGCACAACTCACTCGCTCCATCCCCGCCGCCACGCCCAGCCCTTCTCTACTTGCTCACGAACTTGTCGACCTCCGACAGCCAGGTCTGGTACTCGCGCTGCTCCTTGTCGTATATGAGGAAGCGCAGGTACTCGCCCAGCTCAGCAGTAATACCGCGCTCCTCCAGGTAAGAGGCGAAGTTGCGCTGCAGGTTGTCGTCGAGCTCCTCAAACACCGGCCCCGAGTACATGGACTCGGAGGTCAGGCCATCCTTGGGCTCCAGCGAAACATGGTTGATGTTAACCGAGTTGCCGTCGCTCTCGCACTCAAACAGGAGCATCTTGCCGTCCTTGGCAACGGAGACGTTGAAGGCGACAACAGTGAGGCCATCCTCGTCGCCTTCGCCTTCGAAAGTCGCACCAGGCTGGTTGTTGACGTGCAGATCAATGCTAACCTCTTCGTTCTTGTAGCTGCGGGTCAGCGTCAGCAGCGTATCGCCCGGCGCCTCGGTTAGCTTGAAAGGCGCTGGCGGGCCACCCGAAACCTGCTCTGGCCGCTGGTAGTTCTTCTTCTCGTAGTCAATCTCCTCGCGCAGCAGGCTGCTAATGCTGTTCTGTTGCTGGCCGCTTGTAGAAATGCAGCGCGAAAAGGCCGCGGCAGCACGCAGCAACACCGCCTGATGGGTGACCGCCGGCTGCTGCGCCGCCGACACCAAAGCGCAAGCCGCTTGCTGCACCTTGGTGGCTCCTGACTGCTGCTGCTGAAGCAGGCCGCAGATACCGCGGACCAGGCGTTGGCGAGAGGCCATTTGCAGATTGATAGTAGAGATCGGCTGTGGTGACTTCTAGAGAAGCAACGTCTGTTTGGGGTGAAGGTGGTTAGTACCTTATGCTTGTCACAGTGATCGTTTCGTTTCATGGGCTTCAGCTTCGCAAGTTCCGGTGTACGGTAATGAGTGCTAGAACATTCACAGCTTCTCACGCCCAAAGCAACCATGGTGAAACACAACATAGGCTGCAAATCGTTTCATTAGCGGATTGAGCTCTTGCTTTCTATTATATCAATTCCCCCCAATAGGAAAACCTTTTTGCACTATTTCCTGTACTTGGTCACTTCATGACTCTGTATTTCTTTAACCTAATGAATACGGTGATCGGTTAGTGCTAGTATTCAATTTTCCGCACCAGCCGGTGACGTTGTACCTTCGAGCTCAATAGCAACATGCATCCCGCCTTACTTCGCGAAGACTCAACACAACAGCGATCCACTCAGAAGCAATTTCACACAGATTCTAGTGTTAAGATAGACCATCTAGTAGGCACGCAATGTACTGTGCGGCCGGACTACCATGAGCCTCCCCCGAAGCGGACCACTCCCACGTCAACATTGGAGGCAGCTCGAAGCCTGGAAACGCACTTCATTAAGGCCCGAAAGGTGTGCACTTTGGGTCATTTTTCCAGCGCACATCCAGCGCACGCCTGAAGGGGAGGGGGTATGGTAGAAGCTCTAGCTCTTTCCGCCTGAGTGGTGCCCGTTGGTTTGATTGCCCGCTAGTGGAGCATGCCACTCTAGGGGCACACCATCTGTTAGGCCCGCACTGCCGAGCACCCGGCCACGCGCCAATACGGCCGGGCCTCACCCAGGATAACCCGTAACCCCTTTCCCACAACCCCATAACCCCCCTTCCCTTGAACCGTAAGCCCACATGCGTTTGCGCCCTCCCATGCCGCCCTGCCCTTACCGCTCTCCCGCACTTCCCCGCCCTACAACCTAAACGCTCACATGATAACCCCGCCACCCATCTGCCCGCTGCTGCCAACCCCTGTTGCTACCTTCCCTGCCCCACCACCATCCTGTGCTGAATTTCTCGGACTATATGTCTCCCTTGATGCCAGACCTCCGAGACCTTCAAGGCGCGGCAGAACGGCAGCCAACTCTACACGCCCGGCAAGGGCTGGGGAGCCTGATGACCTGACGACGTGATGAGCCGGCAACCAGCGCACGAGGGGGGAAGCTCCTGGCGCGCACCTCCCCTCCCCCTCGCGCGCATGCAGCTAATTATGGCACTGTCTTTATCATCTCGTTGAGGCCGCGGACACGCTCTGGGGCTGCAGCGTGGGGCTGCGTGCCCGCCTGCTGCTGCTACGGCAAAGGACAAAGGAGGGCGGGTCCGCGTGTCACTGTCCGCATCTGGACCTGGGGGGAGGGGTGACCCGCGGTTGTATGCGACCCATGGCATAGCAGCGGCAGCGCTGGAAGTGCAGGTGTGCGCATGGGAGGAGCACGCCTGCAGGGAGGAGCGGAGTGCCATGCATGCACCCACCGACCTGCTTCCCCACATGCTTTGGGGGTCCTTCTGCTCGCTGCTGCTGCAGCCTCCTAGTGTATAGCTGGGTTGCGGAGGTGGGTTGCCAGGAGGTGGGTTGCCAGGAGGAGGCGGCCACTAGCAGCTGGAGCAGGGGCAGGGCGCCACGGGGCCACCCCTCCCACCACCCGACTCACCCCCGGGGGACCGCACAGGCTCCAGGTGGATACAGAGAGCACGTACGGACGTAACGCGCTTTTGGAACTGTCATGCCGTACCATGTGGGGCCGTACCGTCAGAGGGAGAAACCAAGGTGTCCCTTGTGAGGATGAGCTGTGAGGGTGAACGGTGGGGGGGGCAGAGGCGGCGACCCAACACCGCATGTGCGGATGGAAGGTGCGGAGGTGGGTGCTGGAGTGCTGCTGAGGGTGCCTGCTGCTTCCCTTCCGGTCGTCGCCATCGCTGCTGCAACTGTTGTTGTTTCATTACTGGAATGGGAGAGAAGTTGTCCAGGGAAGGAAGTGGAGAAATGTCCTCAGTGCATGTCAGGAAATGCCCTCAGTGCATGTTTTTGACTTACTTCTCATGTCCTTTCCTTACATACTAATTGATATACGGGTGAATGGTGTGAGCCATGGTATATGTTATGCGGGGCTAATAGACGGCGACTGGCGCTCTCTGGACCACTTATGTTGTCATGGGACAGGCGGTGATGGTGTACGGACGTGGTGATGATGTACGGACCCGCTGGGTGCTGCACACTTTAGCGCATCTCTGCTTCAAGCAGGCGGTGCTTTCACCAGCGTTGTCATGGACGCACGTATGCACGTGTCGGCAAAGCGGCGCGTCGAGGGTTACATTACTTAACATGGCGCCAGGGTTGAACAATGTCCAGGGTTGAAATCAATCGAGTTATGGAGGACTTACTTGGTGCATGCACACTCACGAGCACAGGTTCTTACGCTTGGGTTATAGTCCTTGTACAGAGTTATGCTACACTGAAGCTGAATACCCCCCGGTCGCCAGGTAGTTGTGCAGGCGGTGAGAGGTGGCCGGTTCCGAGGTTGGCTTCCAGACTTTGGACGGATGGCAGGGGGATTGCAGCCGTGGCGCCGCCATGCCGCTGTGTGCAGCTTATTCCGGTTGGCCCCCAACCAGCCGGTCCCAGAGCCCACTCGCATCGGGCAGGCTCCCTCTACTCCGCTCGCTGCTGCGGTTGGTTGGTTTCATGAGCATGCACCGCTGCGAGAATTGTGCGTCCCAGTCCAATGCTAATTCAGATTCTCCAGTCTTAGGAAGGGGTGCCCCAAACCACATTTTCGCAGGATTGCCGAAGTATATAGTGTAGGAGGCTGGCCGAGGACCGACCAGGGCCAATACACAGGTGGTGGAAAACGAAATCTGCTATGCATGAGCCAGAGCACATCAGCGGTTGCACCAGCAGCTGACGCCGAACCCAAACGGTCCGGTCCAGACCAGCCCTGCTAACTCACCCCCTCACACCCTACGCCCCATGCGCCCGACCTACCCCCCAAAGCCCTTCTCTCTGGCCCCAACACAGCCTCCTCACACGGTCCATACACCGCAAGCCATGCCACCACCCTCTCCCCACATGTCCACCAACCCCCCCCCCCCCCGCCTCCTCCCCCTCACATATCAAACAGGAAGCTAGCCGCCATGTCTACATTCCCGCCCGCCGCTTGCAGCGCCTGCAGCGCCGTACCCCGGTCCGCACCCAGCGACATCAGCTGCGCCAGCTTGGACTCCAGCTGGCTGGAGGAAGCACCGGTGGGGGCGGCGGGGTTGGGGGCAGGTGCAGGCGCAGGCGCGGGGGCGGGGGCGGGAGCAGGGGCGGTGCTTCCGGATGCAGGTGGCGGTGCGGGTGGGGTGGTGTTGGTGGCGGTAGCGGGTGGCGGTGCGGAGGGGGTGGCGGTGGCGGCGGTGGTGGTGGCGGAGGGGGCGTCGGTGTCCATCTTGTCGCGACCTGCGGCCGCGTCTGCGGGAGGGGGTGGGAGGCAGGGAAGGGCGGGGCGGTGGGCGGCGAGTTCCACCTAGAGTAAGGCCTCTTGGTGCGCTCAGTGCACGAGTTAGGACGTGAGCGTGGAACTCCGGTTGCTTCTCCTCTTTCCATTTCTCAAGCACTTCCCACCAGCACCCTGTTCCCTCCCTCCCTCACCCTCCTCCACCCTGCGTGCCGCCTCCGCCTCGCTCACATCCTCCACATGCGCGGAGAAGTCGGAGGGGATCTGCGCCTCCGACAGGAAGGGCAGCTCCACGCCGCAGGAGCCGATACGCAGCACGTTCTTGGACTGGGAGGGGGAGGGAGGGGGGCAGGGGCCAAGGGGGTGAAGGGGGGACGAGGGGAGGTTGGACAGGGGGAGGTGGGGAGAGGGGCTGTAGGAGTTGACGAGGCGTGCACACGTGAAGAGTTGAGGACGACTGCAGTAAAACCCGCATGCGTCGTGCGTGCCTCCCTCACGCACCTCCCGCCCCAGGGACTAAAGCCACGGGAGGGGGCGTGCTGCCTGCCGTCGGGTGCCATCGCCGTCCACATGCACCCCATGTGGGCCTGATGGCCACACGAAACACACACGAAACCCCTCCCCCACCCGGGTGGCTCCGTTTATCTCATCCCCCGCCCCCCCCCTACCAGGTCTATGCAGCACTGGTGCCTACGCAGCATGTCCAGCCCGAAGATGAACTGCGGGCCGCTCTTCTGCTCCAGCACCGTGATGGCGCTGGTGACAACATGGTCGCCCACCTTCATCTTGGCCTGCATGCAGGGGGGGGAGGGGGGTCGCATGAAGGGAAGAAGGGGCTGTCATGGCCCCCAGCCAACCATCCCAAGCCACGTGCCCTCCCACTCACTACTGCCCATTCTTTCCCACCCGCTTCCACCTAACCACGCCTCTCCCTCCCCCTCCTCCCATACACACACACGACTCACGGCCAGTTTCCTTAATACACATTCCCCCCATACACACACACCTTCCCCCCCCCCCACCCCCGCCCCCACTCACCTGGTGCACCTTGCCCAGGATCTTGCTGCTGCCCACCCCCACCGCCATGCCCCGGAACCGCTCGTCCAGCAGCCGCGTGAGGTGGCACTTCTCCGCGAAGGGGGCGGTCATGATGGTCATCTGCGCGCCGCTGTCGATGAATGCCTTCACGTGCACCCCGTTCACCTCCATCTCCACGTACAGCATGAGCACCTGGATGAAGTTCTGTGAGCGAGGGGGGAGGGTGTGCGTGCGTGTGCGTGTGTGTGTTTTGGGTGGGGGGAAGAGGGGGAAGGGTGGGGGGGTTGGGGTTGGAGAAAGTGGGTAAGCTCAGGAAAGCTTCCAATCCCCACATACATATCGGTACATCCCTCCCTCCCCCCTCCCCTCCCTCCCTCCCCCTACCTCCGGGTTTGTCAGTGTTTCTTTATTTTTACCCCCTCCTCTCCCTCCCTCCCCCCCCCTACATGAGTCGGGATATGGGATTGGGATTCGTTGTTTCACTTATATAATTCCCCCCTACCTCCGGGTTGTGCTCCATGGCCGCCTCGTAGTTCTCATCGATATTGCGCTGCCGAATGGCCGCCTCGATCTTAGCCTGAGGGGGGGTGGAGGAGGGAGGCGGGTTTGGGTGGGTGGGTGGGGGAGGGTGGTAAGGGGCACATGCTCCGCAATACAAAGGAGAAGTCAGCTGCACCTATGTACCGGCAAACCTATCTTCCCAACGCCCTCCGCTGCCACCCCTCCCCCTCCCCTCCCCCTCCCCCCCCCCACCTGCAGCTCCGGGTTGAAGGGGTCCTCCTCCTGCAGCCGGTACAGCCGCTCCAGCTCCTCATTGGCCTCGTGCTGGGCCCTGGGGGGGAGGGAGGGGGGAGGGAGAGGGGAGGGGGGGGTGACGGTGCGTTACTGAGGGACACACCGAAGACGTGCGCACGGGCTCGCCATGCATGTAGCAATGTAGCAATTCCTCCCCCTCCCCCTCCCCCCCCTCCCCCCCCACCTGTGTGCCCTCCTCAGCTCCTCCTGCAGCGCCCCCACATCCCCCGCGCTGATGGCCTCGTGCAGCCGGGGCGCCTGAGCGCGGAAGGTGTCCATCAGATGCCGGTCGGACTTGAAGGCCTGGGGGGGGGAGGGGTGGAGGGGGGGTGCAGTTGGGGCCGCAGGAGGTCACTGTCTGGCCTTACCTGGTTGCTTGCCGGCAACCGCACTCCCCGATATTGCCGCCGACCTAACGCCAGCAGCAGCAGCAGCGATTGTAGTCGCAGGAAGTGGCGGCTGTGACCGCACCTCCCTTCCTCCTCACATGCTCATTCCTGCGCAATCCCTAACGCAATCCCCCCGCCCCCTAACCCCACCCCCTCCCTGCCGCACCTCTATGGCCGCTGCCGGGTTGACCAGGCTGCCGTCCGGGTTGCGCTGCATGAGCTGCTGCTGCTGCTGCTGGGAGGAGGAGGCGGGGCCCACCCCGGGGTGCGGGGGGTGGGGGGGCTGCTGCTGCCCGCCCCCTCCTGCTCCTCCTGCAGCCAGGTGGCGCGGCTGCACCAGGATGAGCATGTCACCCGCTTGGACGCCGGCGGAGGCGGGGGTTTGGCTGCGGGAGGGGAGGGGTATAACGAGGCAACTAAGAGCTGTATGACGAGAGGGGGGATGAGGGGGGGGTGAGGAGGCGGTGGGGTTGTGGGTATGGGCGGAAGCAGGAGGGGATGGTCAGACGGTAAAGGAGGAGGTGCATGTGGAGGGCGGAAGGGTGGGGGGTGCGAGCACTACGGATGGGAGGAGTTGGAGGAGGAAAAAAGAGTGTGGGTGCCAGCGGGCGTTTTGCACGTGGGGTCTACCTGTCTTGTAATGGCCGGTTGTTGTGGACAAGGACGAAGGATGTCGACGGCAGGCCGGTCTCCGCCTCGCAGATGGCATTAATGTCCTCGAACAGCGTGTTACCATCGATCTAGGAAGCGGGCCAGAGGAAAGAGAAGCAATACCAGACAGATGCTAAAGGCAGCGCCCAGGATGAGGGTGTTCGGGGTGTTGTTGTGCCACATCCATTCCGCCGAAGAGCAGCAGACGCGTTCGCTGGCCTCCCCTTGCCCACCTCAACAGGAAAGACGTGCTCCCCGTCGGGCGTAGTAATTGTAAGCTGCATTCTGTGTTAAATATAGGCCGAACGCGTGAACTGCTAGCGGATCTCCCGTAGCCTAACGTAAAGCAGCTCACACTTTAAAACGAAATGCAGCGCAGCGTATAATGTCAGTTAATACTGTTGTAAAATATCGGATAACATTGCTGGCCTGCGACCAGTCAAAACCCCACCCTAGGGATCGACCGCATCGTGCAATGTACGTCGTGCAGCGGTGCACCTTCATGGGTTGGTTTCAGTAGTTATGTGGGCTCCAGTATGTTCCAACTAGGCACTCCTGGTATCATGGAGCATAGTCCTATGCAACTAAAGCGTTCATTTTAACTTTGGTATCCTTGCGCTAACTGCCTTCCATAGCCCACCTTCAACTGTCGATTCCCCTACATTATGAAATAAATCACTGGCTAAAAACTGCATTTCTGTGCCTTTGAAATGACTACCGTGAGCTTGAGCGGTCCTGCGCCAGTTTTGCCGACCGGTGGACAGCAACAATTGAACAGCACACAAATGGAGACAAAAAGCGGGAACGCGTCGTCATCGCTGCTGGCAGCGACTGTTGCGCCTGCAGACCATGTCCTGACACTTGTCTCCAGCTGTGTAAGTTGCTTGCACGCTAAAATAGCTGTCTGGCATCTGCAAGCTTCGTTGTCATGTATTGCATGACGGGTTTCCTTAGCTGCCTTGTTCTCGTGGTCCGTTGTACTGTTGATCATGCGCCAAGGACTTTACAGACCCACTTAGCCCTTGAGCTCGTTAACGAGAATTATGCAACCTGCATGCACAACTTCATGCTATTGTTTTAGTACGCTACAACCCATTCCTTTGTACCCAACGCCCCTTCAAGTTCCTCCATGACGCCTATCCTTGCGCCCATTTTAGAACACGCACGCACGTAATCTTGCCGCCATCTCTCAGCATCCCCGCCCATCCATCATCCTTCTATCACATCCATGCCTTATATGCCCTCCGTGGCTCACGCATCTGCCGTACATGTCTACCTTGACATCGTACGCTTCACGCCCGTTTGCCGTACAGGTCGTTAACCAGCGCGCTTTCGCCAACACCTGCGGCATCCCGCTGGGAGCCCACCTGGATTTCCTTCCGCCCAGCGCCCTGGGGCTGCCGCAGGTGGCGCGCCCGCCCGCCCGCTGCAACAGCTGCTCCGCGTACATGAACGTGTACTGCAAGGTACGACATGGCATCAGGGATTGGGGTTGGAGGGGCGGCGTGGCGTCGGGGACGGCAGAGGAAAGAAGCTGGTCGGAATGTTGCTTTCACTCCCAAACTCTTGGCTTGCGGTCTCCACTTGCATCCTATCTCACACCCTTCCGCCCCTCTTTCCGCCTCCCCTCTTTCCGCCTCCCCTCTTTCCGCCTCCCCCCCTGCCGTCCCCCTCCCCAGACCAACCTGTCCAAGTGGGTGTGGCGGTGTGTGCTGTGCGGCTGCGTCAACATCAGCCGGGAGGCGCTGGGGGGCTCGGCGGAGGTGGCGGTGAGGAGGGGGGCTAATAGGGATACATACATATTCCGCATTATGCTGGATTCCAGGATTGCTTTGTAGTCCTCCTTAGCGGTGAGGAGGGGGAAGGGAGTAGGGTATGAGAGGTAACTGACGAACTGTATGACGGGTGGCCTGATGTGGCCCAGCCACACCTCCAAACCCCACTACCCCTGCTAAGACCTGCTGCCCCTCCCCTTCCCCTCCGCTACCCCTCCAGAGCTACCCCGAGCTGTGTTGTGAGGCGGTGGAGTACGTGGCGCCCGCCCCCCTCCTGCCGTACAGCTCCCTCCCCCCCGCTGCTGCCGTACACCCCCCGGCTCCCCCCGCCGCTGCCCCCCACCCCCACCTTGTGGTGGCGGTGGATACGAGCATGGACCCGCACGACCTGCAGGTGGGGTTGGGGGGTCAAAGACCACACATACCAAACCATAGGGAACCACGGGTTAGGGCAAAGCAATGGGGATAGTGGGAGGGGCTGGTGGTATATATAGCTGGTGGTATAGCTGGTGGTATAGGAGGGTAGGGCGCGGAGGGAGTGCGGCACATGCACGGCCCCTCACCGAACCCGGTCGTAGGGTTGCAGAGCCATGGCGGGAGGCAGCATTGCAGCCCCGTACTTCACCACTCGTCCTCCGCAACCCCCCTCTGCATGAACACCTAACCTCCCCTCCCTCTCCCCTCCCACCCCCCTCCTCCTCCTCAGATGGCCAAGGACGCCCTCCTCTCCACCCTGCTCTCCCCCTCCTCCCCCCTGCCGCCCTCCGCCCTCATCTCCCTCGTCACATTCGACGGTTGTGTTGCCGTACACAGCCTCGGCCCCAACCACCGCTGCTCCCACATCATTCCCGCGTCAGCAGCAGGAGGGGCGGCTACTGCCCCTGCTACAGCTACTAGCGGGGCGGCTACCAACGCCCCCGGTGCAGCAGCAGCTGCTGCTACCGCCAACTTGCCGTACAGTGACCTGCAGGTTGCCGTACAACAGCTGCTGGGGAAGTACTGCAGTGCTACCGCAGCAGCAGCAGCAGAGGCAGCTAGTGGTGGCAGTAGCGGCAGTAGTGGCAGCAGTAGCAGCAGCTGGGGTGGCGGCGGTGCGGGTGTGTTGGTGGGGGAGTTGTGCCGAGTGGGTCCGCAGCTGGGCAGGGTGGTGGGCAGCTGGCGCCCGCTGCAGGGGGAGCTGCCGGTGCGGGAGAGGGCAAGGTGAGGGGGGAGAAGAGAAAGGGTGGGGAGCTGGCCAGATGAAGGAGGGAGGAAAGCAAGGGGGGCTAAAGATCATTCCGAGCCATAGGAAACCACAGATTAGGGCAAAGCAGTGGGGATGGAAAGCGGCAGGGGGGGAAGGAATAGCGAAAACTACACTACAACCCCCGCCTTCCCCCTCTCGTCTCGGCCCCCCCCCGCTCCCCCCGACCTCCCCCAACAGGTGCCTCTGTACGGCAGTGGAGGTGTCCCTCCGCCTCATCGCCGCGCGAGCTGCCGCATGCGGGGCGCCGCACCCCGCCTCGGGCATGCAGGACGCCTGGGTGCAGCCCCCGCAACAGCACCAGCAGCATGGGGGGCAACAGCACTCCCAGCCCCCCCAGATGATGTACGGCAGTCGTGTTGTCGTGCTCGCGGGGGGCCCTGCCACACGGGGGCCGGGGGCGCTGCAGCTGGAGCTGCTGGACCTGGTGAGCGGGGAAGGGGGGCGAGGGGGATAAAGAGGGGGGGAGGTTTCGCTGGGTTAGTGTCATATGCATGTGTGGGTTCTACACCCCGCACCCTCTGCCCCGTTCATCTCTTTCATCTCTTTCCTAACACACCCCTCTCCTCCCCCTCCCTCCCCTCCTCCCCTCCTGCCCCCAGGCTGTCCCCGAGAAGGGTCGCAGCGCCGAGAGCCGCGCTGTTGCAGGGGCGCTGGATGCGGGGGCGGCGCTGGGGGCGCTGGGGGGGCGGCTGGGGGTGCCGGTAGACATCGTCATGGGTGAGGGGGAAAGGGTGGGGGGGAGGGGACATGTGGGGGGCGGTGGGGGCTGGGGAGGGAAGAAGGGGACGGTGTGGGGGGAGGGGAAGAGGGCGCATCCTTTCTTTCCTTGACTCCTCATCCCCATCTCTCACCACTCCCCCCCCTCCCCCCCTCCCCCCCTGTGTCCAGGCTGCTCCACGGGTATGAACGCGCCGCTGCTCACGGCCATCTCCCACCTCAGCGGCGGCGAGCTGATCACACAGCAGCACCTCCTGCAGCTAACGCAGCACCTGCACCCGCAGCAGCAGCAGGCTGGCGCCACCGCCTCTGCTGCATTCCAACCAGACGGCAGCAGCAGCAGCAGCAGTGGTTTTGGAAACACGTCGCTGCTGTGTCGTCAGCTGAGCGGGTGTCTGAGTCGCGTGTGGGGGTCAGGGGGGCGGCTGGACTGCTACTGCAGCGAGGGGCTGCGGCTGCTGCAGTGGCTGGGGCCGCTGGAGGCGCTGGTGAGGGGAGGGGAGGGGAGGCGGGAGGGGAGGGAGGGTGGGAGAGAGAGTGAGGAGGGGCCGGGCTTGCGGGCGGTCCTCTTTCGAGCTCGTTGAAGGCTATAATGAGGGCGCAGGGCCTACCTGCCTGCGCTAGTGCTGTACCGCTAGTGCTGTTGCTAGGTGCAGCACCCTCCCATCCAGCTTCCCTCCCATCCAGCTTCCCTCCCATCCAGCTTCCCTCCCATCCAGCTTCCCTCCCATCCAGCTTCCCTCGCAACCGCCCCTCCCCTGCCCTGCGGTCGGGATATGGGATTGGGACTCGTTGTTTCACTTATATAAATTTTTCCCCTGCCCTCCGCCCCCCTTCCCCCTCAGTCGGACCAAGATGACGTCCCCCACATCCCCGCCTCAGCGCCCCCCGCCGCCACCACCGCCACCACCGCCACCCCAGTAGCACCCACCCAGTCGGGACCCAGCGCCGCAGCAGCAGCAGCCGCGGCACCCTACGGCCACCCCCACCCCGCCGCCACCACTACCACCCCTCCTCCTGCACCGCCTCCCCCACCACCCCCACCCACCGCATCTGCCCCCTCCACGGACCCCAGGACCACCCCCCTGGGGGCCGCTGCTGCTGCTGCTGCTGCCGGCGGTGCCCCCACCCCCACCCCTCCTCCACCTACACCCAACCCCACCACCCCCGCCAGCCCCAGCAGCAGTCCCTGGCGTCTGTCCCCCACCGCCTGTGCGGTTGCGGGAGTGGAGGCGGGCCGGGGCGCCTCGCTGCGGCTGGAGGTGACTCGGGACCTGGAGGGGGTGCCCTCGCTGTTCCTGCAGGTGGGAGGGGAGGGGAGGGGAGGGGGGTAAGATGCGGGAAGTGGTAGGGGATAGGTTTGCCCCTTCCTCCGTTGCTTCCTGCTTTCCCTCTTCATAGCTTCCCCTCTTTCCAGCTTCCTTCTCTTTCCTTGCAACGTACAGCCTGGTGTGATCAACCCAAGTACCCAAATACACGTCGTCCCCCCCCTCGCCTCCTCCCCCGTCCTCCTCCTTTGCCCTTCCCCCCAGGTTGCCTTCCACTTCCTGGACCTGCGCTCCCGGCGTCAGGTGGTGCGGGTGGTGACTCGCCGGCTGGGGGTGGTGGAGAGCCGCGGGGAGTTCCTGCGGGGGGTGAACCCCACTGCGGCGGCGGCGCTGCTGGGCAGGCGGGCGGCACTGGAGGCGAAGAAGGCGGGGGCGTTCAGGTGATTGGGGTTGGGGAGAGGGGGCCGGGTGACGTCTGGAAGGGAGGAAGAAAGGAAGGATGTGGAGAGGGGTGCCCTGCCCTGCCCTGCCCTGCCCTTATTTTGCCCTCACCCAGTCATCGCTGCCCTGACTGACAACCTGGTCCGCCCCTACCACCACCCAACCCCCGCCCCCCAGGGACGCCCGGCGCGCGGAGGAGGCCCGCCTGTCCCTGGCGGCCCAGCTGGGGTTGGTGGCGGCTCGGTGCGGCAGGGAGGTGCAGGTGAGGGGGTGGCGGGAAAGGGGTGGGAGGGGTGGGGTGGGAGGTCGGGGTGGGTAAAAAGAAGGAAAACTGACGAGGTCGGGGTGGGGTGGGAGGCAGGGGCACGCAGCTGGGCTTGGAGGGGGGTCGGGGGGTCGGGGACACATTGGTGGCGCTGGTGTCGGGTATGTGCACGGCCGGGGAGGGGAGCGCACATGCGGCGAGGATGTGTGCCGTCCTTACCTTGCGGAGACATCTGGGGACACATCCCTTCCTTGCTCCTACGGTACCTCTTCACCCTTCCCTTCCGCCCTCTCCCCCTCTCCCTCCCCTCCCGTCACAGACCTCCCGCGGTGTGCTGGGCTTCGGCGCCCGCAAGGCCCACCAGTGGCCCCCCGAGCTCATGCCGCTCGCATACGCCCTCTACCACCTCGCACGGGGGCCCATCCTAGCCCCCCCGCGCTCCCCCGCCGCCGCCGCCGCCACCGGGCTGCTCTCCCCCGCCGCCGCCGCCCTCCTCTCAGCCGGTGCCCACCCGCACCAACACGCGCTCTGGGACTGCGACCTGCGCCTGACCGCCAGCAACGCCTTGCTCCGGTCGGCGTGGGGGGACGCCTACCGGGCCATGGCGCCCAAGTTGTTTGCAGTACTGCCACAGCAGCAGCAGCAACAGCCATTGGATGGCGCCAGTACGGCAGCAGCAGCGGGGGTTGGTAATGTCGTACAGTTGGCAGCGTTGCCGTGTGTGAGCCTGGCGGCAGTGATGGCACGTACCGTACCGTTGCTGCTTGACGTGGGGACCGCCGTACTGGTTAGTCCTACGGAGGAGCCCTCACCGGGGGGGGATGGCAGGGGTAGCAGCGGTGGTGGTGGTGGTGGTGGTGGTGAGCTGACGGCGGCTCTGATTGACGCAGCGCTGCAGGCCGCCTCCGCGGGCTCCCTGTGCGGTCGCTTCCCGGTTCCCGCTGTCGTACTGACGCCCCATGCGCAGACTGGCCGGGGTGCGCTGGCTGCCCGGCTGATTCCCGTGCACCGGGACGGGTACGAGGAGCAGGCGCTGCAGCAGCCGCAGCTGCAGCAGCTGGGACCGCAGGTGGCGGAGCAGCTGTCGAAGCAGCTGAGGGAGGGGGCGGCGGTGGAGGTGGGGGGGCTGCCGCCGGCGGTGGCGAAGCAGGCGGCGGCGGTGGCGGGTGCGAGCTTTGTGGAGTGGTGTCGGTGTGTGAATGTGCAGCCCTTTCCGGTGAAGGTTTAGTGCGGGGTGTTTGGACGGAAGGGGGGGAGGGAGAGGGTGCGTGGAAGGGGGGGGGTATGTGCTTTGGGGTACGGAGGGGTGTGGTGGGTAATGGGTTGGTGCAAGGTGTTGGGGTTTAAGCGTTGCTATCACAGTGGGTGTGAGTACACATGTCTACTGCTGTGTTGAGAACTTGGGATTCAGTCGCAAACTTGCTTTTGTGGGTCTCTTGCCCCTCTTTGCTGGGCTCGTTGATACAGCTTCTGGTTGTGGGGTTACGACGGGGGACAGGATACGGTACGGTATGGTACGGCATATGTTGCGTCAGTAGTCCCTTCGTCACAGCGGGTGTTCTTGTGTGAATCCCCTCTGCAAACTGTGGTTCCACTCAAGGAAACATTACACGTAGAGGACTGGCGATGTATGTTTGTGGGTGGTGCCGTACCGATACAGAATGGTGGTGTGGGGCTGCTGCGTGCCGGCTACTGGTGCGACCCTCGATACGGTACGACCTTCTGTACCTGTACGTCATTGGGAGCGTGATTGATAGCGTCTGGTACCACCCCGGGCGGCGCTGCATCTGCGCAACACATCACATCACAGCGCTGTACGGAGCCGGCATGGCATGACATCTTTTGACATGACATGGGGTTGTCATCATCGTGGATATCAGGAGATGTGACTGCCCGCGTGTGCACACAGCATTACTGCTGGGCTGCAGCCCCTAAACAGATACACGTAATACACGGCTGTGAACTGCGGCACCCGATCACACACACATCGGCAACCACAGTACGTTCCAACTCGCGGCCAGTTTTCTTAACACACATGCACAGAAGCCGCCACGCCACGCTTCAGCAGCAGCAGCACACGGCGGACATCGCGGCTTCAGCAGTGGCCCACATACCCGCACTGGTAACGCTCGCGCATGACTTCACATATGTACCCAACACATACACACACGCACACAGCTTTTGTCAATCCAGAGGTCAGTGGTGTCAGTTTCGCGGCCAGTTGATTACCGGGTACACACCCAGCCACGTACAAGTTCCAGCAGTCACAATACGTTCCGACTCGCGCCCAGTTTCCTTAGCGCACAGCGTGGGCTTCTTTCCTGGTAAGATCCCTCTTCTTCCAAAACTCGTTAACAGGTAACACCCAGCCATGAGCCATCAAGCACATTCGAGTCACGCAGGTGCACACACGTACCACGTGCCATCAGCGCGTCCACACGCATGCCTCAACACACGGGCACCCAACCAACCATATAGTGCAACCCAAGCTTGGAACCCACCAGAGGCATGAATGCATAAACCCCCAATAACCACATGAAGACATGATGCAAAAGCTTCAGTGGTTCAACACCTTGCAACCGTAGCAGCAGCATTCACAAAGCTCCTGCGGCTCTGCCGGTGTCCACATAGCCGGCGTATGCCCATCGAACAGGAGCCATCCACCCATGCATCCATCAATCCAAGGAGTTTGTAGGAATAAGGATTCAAACAGGTGCAGCGCAGCCGCCCGCCGCCTCCCCTGCATGGTGCTTCACGTGTTCTTTATCACCCCCTGCCCTCGCCTGCCTTCACAAACAGGGGAGGCCAGCGGGGGAAAGCACGAGAACACACACGCACGTGTTCAGTCGCTGCCACATTTCTGCAACACACCTATTGAAGCGAACAAAAGCAGCACGCCTATGCAAAGGAGGCTTGACTGCAAATAACAGCCAAAGTAGAAGTTCAAAAGCCGGGATCACCGTACAACAGATCCCACTGCTGTGTAGCAATCGACGAGGGATGTATGCAACACGTAAGGGCAGAGCACGCAAGCAACCCAAGAACGTTAGGTGGTGGTCACAGCTCCCACCGCTTGTTGCCCAACTAGCCGCGCAGAGGTCAACCAAGCAAGCAGCCAAGGTAGGTCGCCTTCACAGTTCCGCTCCTCTCCCTGCATCCTCCCGCCCCTCTTCCCCCCCACACACATTCAGTGCCGGTAAGCGTCTGTTCATTGTCATAAGCGTATGGAAAGCAAGATAAGCACACAGTCCTACCAACCAATCCCTTCCGAGCAAAGTATGAACCACCACCACCATTACCATGACCATTTCACCTTGATACTTGCCTTCTTTATCTATTTTTAACATGTAGGTATGAAGATATACGGTGCCCCAGCCATCGCGGCGCATCACTGCTAACATCAAATACCCCCATGAACCGCCTGCTCTTACCAGCAGCCACTGTCATGCGTATATACAACATCATCCATCCTCCTCCATTACAGCCTCCTTCAAGCCAGCCAAGCAATCCAGGCCGCCAACGCTCCCACAAGCTCTTCACACGTCCTGCACGCCCCACTCCCGCACCCGCACTTGCATGCATGCATGGACCCCCCCCCGCGCGCCCGACTCCCTGCGCCCTCCTGGCATCTGGGCCCCCCTCCGCCCCCGCCACCAGCCTCCCGCGCGACCCAGCGCAACCGCCTACGTGCCCCCCCCTGCTGCCCCAACCCCCGCTGGGTCGGGTCGGCAACCATCCGGCGCATCCTTCCAAGGTTGCCGATGCAGCTCGTGTCACACAGTTGCAGTCATCTCCTTCCTCTTCCTCATTCCCATCACCCCGCCCCCACCACACCACACACTCCCCCCACTACAGCAGGTACCCAGGCAGCACCCAAGGGGCGCCCGCGCCCGCCCCCGCCCGGGCCGCCGCCAGGGCCGCGTAGCCCGCCGCTGCCGCCGCCCGGTTGCGGGGCCGCTCGCGCTGCAGCCCCTCTTCCAGCTGCTGCAGCTGCGAGACCACCTGGGGGGTGTTTGGGGGGGGGATGGGGATGGGGGATGTGGATGGGGGAGCCGGGGCGGATGAGGATGGGGATGAGGATTAGAGCAACACTGAGCCGCATGTACGCACCTCTCTAACCCAACAGTTTCTTCACCTCCTTACGCCACCCTCCCCAACCCGCCCCGCCCTCCCACCTGCTCCATGCCCGGCCTCTGCAGCGGGTCGGCGCTCACGCACGCCTCGTACAGCGGCCGCAGATGCGGGTGGGCGCCCGAGCTCCAAGGGGGCGCCACCGGGGTCAGCAAGGATCCTGGCGATGGCAGCGGGCCCACCACCGCCGCCTCCGCCGGCCAGGTCTCCCCAGTCGCCAGCACCCACAGCAACACACCGAACGACCAAACGTCCCCTGCGGGCCCGGCACCCGCCGCCGGGACCCCAGCCGCCGCCGCTGCGGTTGTCGATGCGGGCGGCGGCGGCGGCGCAACGCGCGCCTCCGGAGCAATGTACGGCAGGTCCTCGGGTCGCACGGAGAGTTGTACGGCAAGTGCTGCGGCTTTGGTTTCCGTCGGCACTGCCGCCGCTGTCGGCAGCAACAGTGGCGTCGCCGTCACCGGAGGTGCTGCTGATGCTGCTGCCGCGGTGGTCCAGGCGCCCACCCTGGGTTGCGGAGGTGGGGGTGCGCCTGCTGCTGCAGCTGCTGGGTTGCATGCGGGATGGTGCTGCTGCTGCTGAGGGTGGTGGTGGTGGTGGCTAGCTTGTTGCGTGGCAGCGGTACCGTGGTCGTCGAAACTGGCGAGGACGAGCACCTCCTGCTCCTGCTCCTGCTGCGGGGTGCTGGAGCGGGCAGGGGCGAGGAAGGCCCGAATGGGGTCTCCGACGGCGGCAGCGGCCGGGTTCTTATTGTTGCCCTTGTTGTTGTGGTTGTCGTGGTGGTGTATATTGTTGTGGTGGTGTTGGTTACTATTGCCCGCATGCATGCGAGCAGCACAGTTCAAGCTGGCATTCTCGTTGTGCTCGTTGGGGTCACCGCTGTCGCGGGTCGCAGTGGTGTGCAGCCCAGCAGTGGCAGCAGGCGGTGGTGCTGGGGATGATGCCGAGGGTGGCGGTGGCAGCAGCGGGGCGGCTGCTGGGGCTGCTGGGTGCTGCGGTGCACTGCAGCTGTGCGGCTGTTGGGAGGGGTGCTGCTGGGGGTGGGGGTGGGGGTTGTGGGGGTGCGGATGCTGCTGGTTGGTGCAGTTGTGGTGGTGCGGGGCGGAGGGGGCGGTACGGCAGCCCAGCTGCAGGGTGCTGGCGGTGAGGGACGTGTCCGAGAGCTGTCGCATGTGGGGAGGAGAAGGACAGGGGAGAGGGAGGGGTGAGGCGAAGTCGGTCGCGTTGTGTATTGCATACTGGTACATGCAACCTAGTTATTCGTAAGGCTGCAGCCTAACGCAGGTGGCTGGAGGAGCTTCATGTACATGTAGGAGCTTTTACTTGGGGCAGCTATAAGCCGGTAACCTACCGGTATTACTGAGGTCAAACGAAGGGGTGCGGAGGCGTACCCACTATGTCTCGTACACCGTACGTACGGCCTATGCCTGGGACCCCCTCCCCTACCCTTCCACCAAGCCCCGCTGCCCCTCCCTCTACCTTGACACAGAAGTTCCTGCGGTCCCGCAGCGCCGGCAGTAGCATCACATTGCTGGGTCGCACCGACCCGTGGGTCACCCCCAGGCTGCAGTGCAGGTGCCGCAGCGCGGACGCCACCTCCAGCGCGGTTCGCAGCAGTGCGCGGCGGGCCAGGTAGGCGGGCCAGGAGCGGTTGGGGCGGAAGGGCGAGTAGGGGGCGCGAGTGAGGGGGTCCAGGGAACCCTGTGGGCGGTGGGTGGGTCGGTGGGTAAGGAAAGGAGTGAGGCATCAGGAGATGACCAGAAGCACCTGCATGCATGCATGCATGCTTGCTTGCAACCAGGACCCTCAGAGGAGTTCCCGCGGTCGCGTGGGAAGGCACAGCAGGCGGCTCCTCGTAAAGGCAGCTCCTGCCTGATGCCCCCCCCACCACCACAACAACAACGATATCACCCCCTGCCCTCAACCACCCCCTGGCGCCTGAACCCTCACGCTGTCCTCACCATGCTGGCTTCCTCCATCACCACCGCCAGCACGCCCTCCCCCGGCCGCAGCCGCAGCGCCGCCAGCGCAGCCGCAGCCGCACCCCCCAGGTCGGAGCCGCCCAGCCCGCCGCCGCAAGGGCTGCCGCTCCCTCCCCCGCCGCCCAGCCCGCCATTCATGCCGCCGCCGCTGCCGCCAGCAGTAGCAGCAGGTGCGCCGGTATCACCAACTGCGAAGCGACCCTCGGTCCTTGCCTTACTACACTCAGCGATTGAGGCAACAGCAGAGGCGACGCCAGTAGCAGCAGCAGCAGCAATAGCAGTAGTAGCAGTGGCGGCGGCAGTAGCCGGGGTGGCGGCGGGCAGCAGCCGTACTCCGTACACTCGCATCATGCAGGGGTGTACGGCAGCTGCCGCTGTCAGCGCCGCCCCCAGTGCCGTGTTGCGCGCGTCCAGCCCGGGACCTGCCAGCAGCTTTACGACCGCTGGACCGCCCTGGAAGCGACCTGGGGAGCAGGGGTGGGGTGGGGAACAGGTAGCGAGAGGGCGAGAGGGCGATGGGCAAAAGGTCGCATTCAGACGCGTCACAGCAACCCAGCAATACGGACACGTGACCATGCCGACCCGACCCCACTCCAGCCACCAGCCACCCGGTCAGCTGCACCTCTTTTCACCCCACCCCGCTCCCTCCCCTTCCCTCCCCGCTCAGCTGCGCTCACCTTTCAGAACCACACTGCGGAAGCTGCCGCCGCCTCCGCCACCCGCCCCCGCCCCCGCCACCCAGCTGCCCACCGCAGCAGCGGGGTGCGGCTTTGCAGGCGGGTGTGGGCCCCCCTGCAGGGCCGGCCTGCCATTGGCCACCACGTGGTGGGGGCCGCCTTGGTTCCTCATGCGGATGAGGGGCTGACCGCCGCCCGGAGGAGCAGCCTCCCGCAGGCCATTGCGCTTGGATTGCGGGTAGAACGCCGGCCGCGACGGCTCATCTTCTCCGTTTCTTGCTCCGCTCTTCCTCCCTCCAACCCCTCGTCCCTCCCGTTCATCATTATCACCATTATCCTCGCCGCTGCAGGGTAGCAACGGTCTTAGCTCCGAAACCCCGTCTAGCAGCTCACGCAAGGAATGGCACAACCAGAGCTCCAGGGGTTCCCCGGGGGCCACAGGGACGCTGCCGCCCTCATGGTGGCGGCTGTCGTACAACACGGAGTTGTCGTACTGCCGTACGGTGGGTGCTCCGCCGTACCATGAGGACGAGCGGTGCGGAGTGGCCCGCGGGCGCCTCTGCTGTTGTGGTTGCTGCTGCTGTGGTTGCTGTTGCTGGTGTTGCTGCGGCGGCGGCAGTGGTTGCTGCTGCTGCTGTGGCAGCGGCAGCGGCAGTGGTTGTTCCTGGACACACTGCGGTTGTGCTTGGCTCGCGGATGCCAGGTCCGGCAGCCCCGGCACTGCGGGTCTTCGTGTCGCGACCTCGGGCGGCGGTCCAGTCGCAGTCTGTTGGTTCTGCACATTCACAGTGCGGTGGTGAGCGTGCGCGTTTACGTGGTCGTGAAGCGGCGGCGCGAGCGGCGACAGAGGCAGGGGCTGGTTGTGGCCTGGCTTCGGGGCGGCAGGAGGAGGGGCGGCGCTGGCAGGGGCGGCAGGCGGGGTGCTTGGGCTCCCATTCGGCGTGGGAAGGAGCCCGCATGTAGCCGCAACCGCCGCTGCTTGTGATGCAGCAGCCACCGCTGCCGCCTCCGCCTCCGCCGCTGCTGGGGTATCCGCCGGCGCCTCCGTCGGCCCTGCCGCCGCTACCGCGGGCGCTGCTGTTGGAGAGGCGTCAGACTGCCTCGGCCGAAACGATGCATCTAGGGCCGCTGACAGCACCTCTGGGATGGTTCTCAGGACCCGGCCTCCGCCTCCGCCGCTGGTGCCGCAGCCTCCGCTACCCAGGGCACTGCTAGCGATGCTGCTTGGGAAGGGCTGCGGATGGGAAAGCTGGTTGTGGCCTTGGTGAGGCTTCTGCTGTTGTGTCGACGTCGGCACGCGGGGCGGCTGCAAATGGCCCGGCGGGTTCCATAAGCTTTGCAGACACAAACCGCCTTCCCCGTCTCCCTCCGCTGCGCCCCCGCCCCCGCCTTCGCCTCCGCCGCCCCCTGTCGTGCTTCCGTGCGCCGAGGAGGGCGGCAGCACAAGCTGATAACGGGGAGGCGACGCCTCCGCACCCTGCCTTTGCAAGGCCGCCGGTCCCTGCTCCGTCGCCCCGAACCGTGACGGCGTGCCCCCCGCGCTGCTGTACGGCATCAGCCACAGCGGCGGCAAACCGCACGTTGTCGTACCCGCCGCCACGTCAGCAGCCGGCTCCAGCGGCGGAAAGCCATCGCCGTTCCAAGCGCCAGCGCCTGCATTGGAATCCTTTCCAAACACCGGCGCCGCCGCCGCTGCGGGCTGCTCCTCCGAAACCATGTGTAGGGTCGCAGTGCTGCCTCTCGCCTCCGCGGCGACGATGAGGACGCTGGACTCGCCGCCCACTCCGCCGCCGCCAGTGGTTACCCGCGAGGGGCCGTCGCCGCCGCCGTCAGTCGCCGCAGCACTCGCCTTCGCCTTCGCCGCCGCCGTCGATCCCGCCGCCGCCGGCGCGCCATTGGGCGCCGTACGAGCGGCATCCGCTGCTTGGAGCAGCAGCAGCATCCAGTGACGGTTGCGGCTGGGCGTAGGGCTGAGCAGCCTGCATGGCTGCCGAGCTAGCCGTGGGCTGGGACCGGCGCCGACGGCGGTGTGAAAGTCTGGGGAGACGTTCAGGGAGAAGGCTGGGGACGCTGCCGCTGCCGCTCCTCCTGTGGCGGTGCCGCCGCCGGAGCCCCAGGGCGGTTCCAAGCTGCCCAGGTACTTCCGTTCGGGACGCAGCTGTTGTGCATTGAAGGAAAGCGGCACAGCAGCCCCAGCAGCAGGCGGCCCTGCGGTGCCCGTTATGGTGCCGCTGTGGGGGAAGTGTGCGTTCAGGCCGATGGAGAGGTGCGACATGTAGCGGTTGCTGTTGGCGGATTGAAGCTGGCGAAAGGTGGAGAGCTGGGAGGGCGGGCAGGGCGGTGGAAGGGAGGAGGAGGAGAGGGAAGCAGAAGAAGGGTGAATGGGGTAGGTGATTCAGAGGTGAGGCGGACTGTTAGGGAGGCAAATTACGTGGTCTGGGACGCGGGCAGTCAAGGAGAAGCGGATGAACATGGAGGTAAGCACGGCGGTGGTCGTCCGGCTGCCAACCCCGCTTACCTCGGCGTCGGCCTTCAACCGAATTTGCATGGACAGCAGGAGCGATTCGCAGAATTCGCCTAGCTCATTAGTAGAAGCCCGTGGCTCGGGTTCGACTAGTAAAATGGGCGACAGCGGTGCCATTGCTTGCTTTGGAGCCGGCACCCAAGCCTCCTCCGAGGTTGACCCCATGTACTCAATAGGCACTGAGACAGATGCTAAGCGCCGGGGCGCTGCAGGCATTGCACGATCCGGTCTCGCTGGGCTTAGGGCGGTTGGGCCGGTTGCAGTTGAGCTGAGTGCGTTCGATGGAGTTAGAGACCTAAGCCTCTCCACCTTAGTAGACTCATCAGTTCCCGTAGAGACGCAGGTCCGTTCATGGCTTTCAGCGATTTCGACTGGATTAGCGGACGAAATGTCGTTGCCGTTGGCGCTTCTAACTTTTAGGACGTCATCCACATCCAGGAAGTTGGCAGGTGGTGAAGCAGCCCAAGCCTCTGCGACGCTCCCTGTGCGCACTGACGGGCTGCAGGGTTGTGAAAGGGACTTGACCTTGATGTCACTGGTGCTCCAGTGAGGTTGCGATAACGGATAAAGCTTTCCGCTTGCGCTGTCATCCACAGCAGATGTCCGCCCAAAGCCAAAGCAGCGAGCAAGGAAGGCCATTGCTGTCGCTGGGTAACGGGCAACTTGTGTAAGCTCCCTCCCCGCTAAGTGTACGTAAGCATTATGTCATGTCGCGTATCCTAAGCTCTATACATATGGTTTTTCAGATACGTACACAAAAGTCGGCTTTGCTAAGTCACAATTGTAACTCGAATGTTACTATGTCTGTGTTAGCAACCCGTCAAAAGCCGATAGTGCTGTGTTCCTCAACATACATACAATTCGTCAACGTAAGTGGACGCAAAATGGCGTTGCTGTACGAGGATCGGATTGCGGGTATTGCATGTCCAGAATCCAAACAGGTCGCTAAAAGCCGCATATTTTGGATGTGAGTGGCTTAATAGAATTATACAAGAATCAATTAGGACCTTCAGGCAGCTAGGGCAGTCGTACACTCCTGTACTGAGTGGTTATAATATGTACCGTTCGACGCGGTCCGTGAGCCTCCTGGCTCGTCTGGGCCTTACGAGCCTCTAGCTTGTAATTAGCATCATCATCAATCTCATCATCATCGCCGTTCGACAAGACCACCACACGCTCGCCGCACAACCCAAGCGTTAAACCGCGTATCCTTGTATGGGACGCTTCATCTGCATGGAAACAGCGGGGTTGGGGGTCTGTTCACATGCTTCGTATGTGTCTCTTGTTGGATTGCAATCCTCCCTTGTTGGGTATCTAGTGCACGGCTCACCCTACAGACCGAACGCGTTTCCTCGATTGCCTGTCGTTCAGCAAAAATGCTCTCCATACCCGTGCGTTGGCTGCCCCTTCTGAGCACCGGCACCTCCCTCGACGCAAGGGTGTACCACGGCTCGTGTTGGCGCATTGCTTTCGCAGGACGTTGAACTTGAACACCAACCAGGCATCAGGCTTCTGACATGTGGCGCAGCGCCCCAGGCACAAGGCACGCGGTGTTGCGCGTTGCAAGCGACATCGCCCAACCCGTGCCAGACGCCCGGCAGGGGGGCGTCATGGGCCCGTCCATGGCGCGTGATGGCGTGATGGAGCCCCTAAGGCTTCTGCTTCTGGGTGAGCAGAAGCCTTAGGGGCTCCTAGCGCCTGTATCTCGCTGTTTGTGAGCAATGGCTCCGCTTCAAATGCGTGAGCGTCCTAAGAATATCCTACATCTGCCGTACAGCAGCATGCTGGGATGCACGACAGTGCACAGCCGTTGGTCTTGGTGTGCATCAAAGCAATGATTGTATATGCCACAGCGATATTTGCCACAATGGACGTAGCTTACGGTGCCGGCCCCGTCAGGGTAGCATTGGCAGGGCTGGACTGAGCAGGAACTCTGAGCATCTCGTGCTTCCGCGGCTTTCAATTGCTTGACCAAGAAATGGAACTCTTTTATAGATACTCTTTTAGAGTCATAGCTGCTTTGGTAGCGGTGCTGGCTATCGAGTATGGAATTGTTCATCGCATTTCCCTCGACGCCATGAAGCGCAGCGATGTTGGACTTTCTCAGTGGAGGCATCTCGTCCCAAATTGCAACTGCACTGACTGTAAGTAGTACCCGACTCCCTTGTCACCCCGTTCACTCGGCATACTGTAGGTGTGTTTACTGAAGCCCTTTGCCATGGCGTTATAATAAAAGCATCGGGGTTGACTGACTTTAAAGAATGCTCAAGGCAACCTGAAGCGGTGCAGCTCTTAGTTGGGCACGTTGCAACATGCCTGGCGTTGACCCATGTCATGCGCGTTTTTCGCGCTGTGAAGGATAGATAACAGGGAGTAGCATATGCTCCTAATACGTCTGCCCTCTACCCTTCCACCTGATTTCCCGCCTTGCACAGGCGATGTGCAAACATGGACGCTTATCCATGATGGCCTCTACCAGCGGGCCTACTCTGCACATCTATTGCACCGGGTTCTCGCAATCAGTTCAGAGGACGGAGATCCTTATGAGGCGTTTGAACCATCGACTGACGACATAACTGACGCGGAGGGGGCCGCTGACGGTTCACCCAGCGATGCTAATGCCTCGTCAACAGGCCTCGTGCCCTCGCCCGCCGAAAGCCCCGGCGTACCCTACGCGTACGCCCCAGGCGATATGCTGTCCACGCCTCTTTCCATACTATCAACCGACGAGCTCCACGCATCCACCAACGGTGGCCATGCCGGCGTGCCTGCTCTGCTCGCACCCCCAACTAGCTCCGAATCCCAAACCCCGCAGCCCCTGCAACAACCAACATCCTCCGCATCATCATCCTCGCAGCAGCAGCAGCAGCGTGCCTACACCAGCGGCACCGGGCCCTCCGAGGCAGCAGACGCGCAGGGCTCCCCCCGGCTGCTGCAGGCCGTCGTATGGCAGCACGGCAAGGTGCTCTCGCTCTTCCCCTGGCAGCTCCGATCGCACTTCTTCCTGTCCCTCACCTCCACCCGCTTGTACCTGCTCATGGGGCTCTGGCCGCGCACACCCGCGGTAGTGGCGGCCGCACCCAGGCGCCTGCGCCAGCAGTACCAGCAACCCCAGCAACCCCAGCAGCAGCAGTCGCACGGGACTACGCCACCATCCGCTGCATTTCCTGGCAGCCCCGGCGGCGCTACAGCAGCAGCGGCAGCAGCGGCAGCAGCAACGCAGCACTCTGGCCACCATCAGGCCATGCATGCGACGGGGGCGGCGCTGAACCCGCCGTACGGCAGCGGCGGCAGCAGCCCGTACGGCAGCAACAGTGGTGCTGGCTCGTCAGGAGGAGGCGTGTACGACAGCACCGTGCATCCACACCCGCATGCTCAGGCTCAGGCGACAGCGCATGCCTACGCGCAGCAGTACGCCGTCACGCATGGAGGAGGAGCGTACGACGGGAACATGTACGGCGGGTTGTACGGATTGGGTCGTACGGCAATGGACGAGAGCCAGAGCCTGGCTGCGGCGCTTGCTGCCATGGGTCGCGGCGTGCCTGTGTTCCTGCCGCCGGAGATGCTTGTGGAGCACGGAGTGACGGTGCGTGTGTGTGGGGGGGGCGTGAGGGGTGGTGGGGGCGGGGCGTGCAGATGCATGTGTGTAAAGAGGAGGAAACTAGCTGACTGTGCGACTTGGAGGCTGCACCATGGGTTGCATCATGCTGGACCGGGCGGGGGCCATGAGTGAAGGAGGAGTGAAGAAGGGGTTGGCACGGGGGTGATATTGCGGGGGGGCCGTGTATGACGAGCGATGAGGCCCGCTGCGAGCCCTCTCAGTGCTGGTGAACCATCCGCGCGCATGCGGCGCCCGCCCCTCCTCCCTGCCCCGCCCCGCAGGAGGACCTGATGGCCAGCTGCGTGTTCAAGCCAGCTGTACGACATACACCTGGGGGCGGCGGTGCGGCCGGAGGCGGCGGCGGCGGTGGCGGCGATGGAGGCGGTGCGGGCCTAGGTACGGCAGGCGCGCGGGGAGCAGTACGGGTGGGAAAAAATGCACAATTAATGTTGGATGCGTTGCCCTGCCTGATCCTTGGACGTGAAAGCCTATGCTGCGCCTAAGCCACACTGTGTCAACGCGCCGCTGTCCCCCTCATCCTGGCCCCTCCCCTCCTCTTCCCTCGTATTCCCTGCCCCGCTGCCAGGTCGGCCCGGGGTGTCCCGCTGGCGCGAGTGGCCCTCCCTGCTGGGCCGCTGGGTGGCGCGGGTGGCGGGGCACATCGCGCAGCAGGGCGGCAGAGCGGCCGCGAAGCTGCGGGGCGGCGGCAGCGGACCACTGACCGCCGCCGAACTTGCCGCAGGGAGCGCTGATAGCGAGGTGCTGGACACTAGCAGCGGCTCAATGGGAGCTCCCTCTCCCCCGCCGCCGTCGCAGCAGCAACAACAACAACAACAACAACAGCAGCAACCTGGCGCGGCCAGCGCAACCACTTCCGCCTCCTCCACGTCGTCACCGCAACCTCCGCCTCCGCAGCATGCCTACGTGGAGTGCCGGCTGTACCGCACCGACCGCCCTCGCAACGTGTCGTACACCTGCCCCGCCGTACTCACCGTCCTTCCATCTCCACCTCGCAGCGGTGTGGGCTCGCGCTTGTTGCGCACGTTTGGAGGCATCGGCGGCGGCGGCGGTGGCGGCAGTAGTAGCAGCGGCCCCGCTGTTACTGCTTCTGCTGCTGCATCTGGTGCTGCTGCATCACCAGGCGGATATTATCAGCAGCAGCACAATCCCCACCAGCAGCCGCCCTCACGACCGCAGCAGCAGCAGCAGCGGCCACGTCACCACCACCAGCAACCGCAGCGGCTGCTACGGCGGCTTTGGTCGGACGCACGCTACCTGGTGACATGCGCCCTGGTGCCGTACAAGTGGGCTCCCATCCTGGCCGGCCTGCTGAGTCCGCACTTCTTCCTGCTGGCGTGTCTGCCGGCGGTTCGGGCGCTGGGGCTGATGGGTCCCTTCACGGTCCGGCTGTGCGCCTACCATGCAGTATGTAAGTAGGGTTGCATGGTGGTTTGGTGGCTTGATGCGGTGGGGGGTTTAAGGAGATAGTACACCGGACACCCGATGTCTGCGCCGTGCAGCCCTTCCTCCTTGAAACCCTTCTACCCCCCCCCCCCCCTCCTCGGGTTCAGACCAGCAGCCGCCCCCACTTGACTTTTGCCAACCCCCTCCCCATCCCACTCCCTAACCCCCCTCTCTCCTCCCCACCGGTGTCAGGTATCCTGCTGACCGCTGCGGACCACCTGCTGCTGCTGCGCCTGGCCGCCGAGCTGTTGACCCGGCTGCGGCGCAGGCAGCAACAGCCGTTGCAGCTGCAGCAGCAGCAGCTGGGGCAGGAGGGAGCAGCAGCGGCGGGTAATGGCGGCGGTGGGGGTGGTGCCGGGAGGCGGCAGCAGCGGTTGCGGCCGGTGTTGCGGTACGGCAAGTGGCTGCTGGTGGACGGATTCATATCCAGCGGCTGGGGATTCAGGTGAGGGGGCGGTGGCGGAGGTGACGACCCGCGGGTCGGTCAGTGCCTGCGGGTTGTTTTAAGGACGCATGGTGTGACACATGTCAGTCTACCGCTCGGGGATAACCTTGCATGCAACCCTCCTACTTCCTGCGTCCCTCCTCCGCATTTACCTTCCTCCTCCCTGCTCCTCCCACTGCCTCCCCCCTCCACCTCCCCCCTCTCCTCCCGCCGCCAGGGTGGTTGTGATGGGTATCCTGGCCTCCAAGCAGGTGGAGCTCTGGAACCACCTGTACGGCACCTCCTTCCAGCCGCACCCGCTGCTGTCGGCGGTGCTGGTGCTGCCGGTGGGCTGGCTGGCGGCGTGCGGCGGGTGCAGCGCGGTGTGGCGGCTGGCGTGCGGGGGACAGCCCACCTCGGGGCCGCTGCTGCTGTTCCAGGTGGGGAAAGAAGAATACCAACCCAGTGTGTTGCGTGACAATACTGTTTCACCTGCTGTTTCGGGTGGGGGGAGGGTGGAGCACCGGAGAGGAGGCGGCAAGCGGGGAGGGAAAAGGAAGGGAAGTAACTAATGCGTACAACGACAGAGGGAAGGGGGTGGGGGGGGGAGGCCGGAAAAGCGGGCTTGGGTACGAACGGTGGGCTTGGGTGGGGCTGGCGGCAAAGATGATGGTTGGAGGAGGGAACCAAGCCTGCCCCACCCCATACCCTCCTCCCCTCGCCGCGCAGGAGGGCTTCCTGTCCGGCCTCTCCTCGCCCCTCTACTCCCTCGTCTACATCTCCTTCGCGGTGCTGGGGCTGGGGCTGAACGGCGGTGGAGGCGGCGGTGGGGGCGGCGGCGGCGGCGGGGGGCTGCTGGGGTTGGCTGCCGGGGGCCGGCTGCTGCCGCTGTGGGTTGCGGACACGCTGTTCGTGACGCCGCTGCTGGCGGTGGTGACGCTGGATGTGCTGTGGAACATGGATGCGGCGGCGCGGGCTACTCCACTGCTGCAAGTGGTGGGTGGTGGGAGGGGTGACTAGATGAGGGGGAAGAGGAAGGCATGGAGTGAAGGAGGGAACGCATGGGGGGTAATCACGAGGGCATGCGGGCTCGGGTGCTAGGCTTGTCACCGGCGGCGGCGAGCTCTCACCCCAGTTGACTCGTCGTGTCCTACGCTCCCACCACCCTAACACCACCCCACATCACCCCACACCACCCACCCAGATCATCACGGCCCTCCGCGCTCACCAAGTCCCCGCCGAGGCAGGCGCTGCCGCCGCAGCCGCCGCCGCCGCTGCCCGCCGCCGCCGCCGCGGCGGTCGCTTCCGCGGTCGCCCCGGCGGCGCTCGCGACGGCGCCGCACTGCGGCACACCAGCCTGTGGATGCTGCTGGAGCCCGCCCGCTGGCTGGCAGCACAGTTGCATGCAGCACTGGAGGAGCAGGCGGAGCGTAGAGCAGGAGGAGGAGGAGGAGGACAGCAACCACAACTACAGCAGCAGCCGGGAGGTGGTGGTATTATGGGGGCCGAGGCGGAGGTGGTGGTACGGCGGGTCGCGCAGGCTGCTCGGCAGCAGGGGCTGCTGGGTCTGGGGGAGCTGCCGGTGGGGGCGGTGGCGGGGGTGGCGGCGGCGGCGCAGCTGCAGCAGCGCGTGCTGGCGGGGCAGGCGCCGGGGCAGGAGGGGGTGTGGCTGCCACCGCAGGAGGTGAGGAGAGGAGGGCGGTGTGGGGCGGGGTGGGCCGAAGGGAGGGGAAAGAGAGAGACAGGGTGGTGACAACGGGAGAGGGAGAGGGAGAGGTGCGCCGTCGCATACCATGCTTCCCCGTTCCTTGCTTCCTCACCTTTGCTTGACCCAATATCACCCCTAGCTTTCCCCGTGCCCATCCCTATCCCACACCCCCTGCCCCCTCCCCGCCACACCCCCCAGCCCCAGCATGCCTTTATCCTGGACGCACTCCTAGCAACCGTGGCAGCCGGCGCACCCGCAGGGGCAGCAGCAGCTGTAGATCCCAACCGCCTGCTTCGGCGCCGTAATCAGGGCCTCTTTGACGCGGGGGACGAGGCTGCTGGGGAGGAGGAGGTGGAGGAAGACGAGGAGGAGCAGGAGGAAGAGGGCGGTGTGCTGAACGGGGGCGTCTTTGGCGGCGGTTTCGGAGGTTTGGGAGCTGGGTTGTTCGGAGCGGCGGGGCAGGAGGAGCATGATGGGAGGGCTTTGATTGACATGCTACTTGGCGGAGGGCTGGGGGCGGGGGCGGAGATGGCAGGTGGAGGAGCAGCAGCAGGGGTGGCAGGAGGAGGCGGGGATGGCGAGGGGGGAGGCGGAGGTGGGGGGGAGGTGTTGGTGCGGCTGGGCGGCGGGGAGATGCGGCCGCTGTCGGAGCTGGAAGGGGAGCTGCGGGCGGGGGTGGCGCATGTGGCAGGTGAGGGGTGGGAGGGTGAGGGGTTGAGGGGCGGGCATGGGCTTACGCGGTCATGAGCTTCTTCCTCCTGTTCCGAGACACGTTCACTAAGCTGCGCCCCTCTCCCTTCTCCATCACCCCCTGCCCCCATGTTCCCACCTCCCTCCCCTCCACAGCCCTCCGCTCCCAACTAGCTGCCGCGGGTCGCGGGGCGGCAGACCTGCTGCTGCTGGGCCGCTGGCCTCCGCCGCTGCAGCTGCCTCCCGAGGCGCAGGCGTGGGGCGGTGGCTGCGAGGAGGAGGAGGGCGGGGGGCCCGCGGTGCCGCACGGCTTCCTGTGCCCCATCACGCACACCCTCATGAGCCAGCCGGCGCTGCTGGTAAGTCCGCAGCTCAGCGAGGCCAGCCCCACCTACGAGCTGAGCGCCATTCGGCAGTGGCTGCGGAACAGCAGGACCGACCCCACCACCGGCCGCCACCTGCTCACCTACCACTTCATCCACAACGACAACCTGCGCAAGGCCATCGAGGACTGGGTGCACGACCGCCTGGCGCGTGAGCGGCTCAAACAGCAGGCGCAACAGCAGGCGCAACACCAACAAGGGCAGCAGCAGCACCACCACCATTACCAACCGCGACAGTCGCCTCCGCACCCTCACCACATGAGCGCACCCGACAACAACAACACCCCGCTGTCTGCCGCTGCAGCCGCCGCTGCTGCTGCTGCTGCGGGCTCCAGCCATGCAGCCCCCGGGTGGACTGGGGCGCCGCACCCCGCAGTGGTGGTGGGGGGTGGGCGCTACCAGCCGGTGCCTGGTCCGGGTCCCGGGCAGCGCAGCGTGTGCGTGGGGACGTCCGAGGTGGGGCTGAGGCTGCAGTCGCCGCAGCGCTTCCCCCGTGCGAGGGAGGCGGGGGTTGCAGGGGGGGCGTGGGGGGCGGGGGGCGCGGGGAGGAGCAGGTCGAGGGGGAGGAGCAGGTCGCGGGGGCGGGCGCTGCGGGAGGATGCGGGGGAGGGAGGAGGAGGAGGCGGGGGAGGTGGAGGGGCGATGGCGGGGGTGTTGGCGCGGCAGGCGGTGCAGCGAGCGGTATCTAGGCAGCGGGGACTGCGGCGGACCTTGCCGCAGTGAGGCTGGGCGGTTTGTAGGCGAGCAGGGAGCGCTGGGGATGGCTGGGGGTGGAAGGAGCAGATGGTCGCAGGTGCTGCAGCACAGGCACTCGGTGTTGAGATGCAAACATGGAGGTCAGCTGGATGGGCTTAGTGTTTCATGCAGCCTGTTGCTTTGACACAGGCATGCCGGTTAATTGCCCCATCTTTGACACAGGCCGTATCACACAACGCTGTAGAGAACATCCGAAATATTAACAGTGGTTTTAGTTTCCTGCGTTGAACGGCGCTAGCCACAAGCATAGTAGCTGCGTTTGCGCATCAACCAACATTGCTAACAAGGACAGCCACCCTGCGTTAGGATTCAGCAAGAGTGCGATCAACCTGCAAACACCAGCAGCACCTATGACCTCCTCCTCCCAATTACCAACTTGCCGACCGCAGGTATCCAAGAAGTACTGAACGCATGGAACTCATGGAACACCAGACGGCTACCTAGGCGCGAATGCACCGCCTCGCTCCCCGATCTAGGTCCAGGCGGGCATGTTCCGTGCGGCTGTGCTGAGCCACGCAGCATGCCGAGGACTACCCCCCTGCTCCGCGCACCGCATCTGGCAACCCAAGCACGTAACCGAAAGGCGCCACAACCAAGGGACCCCTTCTCCAACAAGAGTTGAGGTCTGCCCACCGTACAACAACCTGCCTGCTTGCATGCCTCGACCCAAGCCACCTCATGCACAGCATGTCGGTTGCATTGGATGCAAAGTGCAGCCCAAAGCAGGAGCATCATTCACTAGGCAGAACGTGCCCGATATGCTGCCCTGAAGCCAACCTCAGCTCCCAAGACCTCTGTAGTAGCCTCCTCTCATGCATACCACTGCAAAGCGCGCTCGCCCTTCTATCCCCACCCTCCCGCTCTTCCTTCCACCTCTCCCATCCTACGCCCTTCCCAAACCTCCCTCCGCACAACATGCTAGACGCACACACGCGATCCTCATAGCAAGCCATCCATTCAGCCAACACAGCAATCGTCAGGATACCAGCTCAGCTGTAACCGCGCTCTGGTCCGCCTCCCCCGCCGCTGCCCCTCTCCTAGCAGTTTGCCTCCCCTAGCCCTTCTCTCCCACCCCGCTCCTTCTCTCCCGCCCCGCCCCCTACTCCGCCAGCATCCGCTCGCTGTCCACATTGTCGTGGTCCTCCACCTGCGCCCCTCCGCGCCCGCCCGCCCCCCGGTCCTTCTTGCTCAGCCCCGACACGATGTCATCGATGCGCAGCAGCATCTGCGCGCTCTCGATGGCCGTCTTCAGCGTCTGCGCCTTCACCTGGTACGGCTCCCACACGCCCAGCGCGCGCAGGTCCGCCACCTCGCCGCTCTCCCCGTTGATGCCCCAGCTGCAGCCCGGCGACTCGGCGTGCTTGGCGCGCAGCTTGGTGAGTGTGCGGATGACGTTGGCACCGCAGTTCTGAGCCAGCGTGCGGGGAATGACCTCCTTGCCTAGTTGCCTTGCCTTCATCGCACCCCACATCGCCGTCCGTCTTGGTGGCTACCTGGTTACCGGTACGAACTCCAGACAAGGGCTGAACAATCCCCTTACGCTCCCCCGGCTGCTGCCTCCACCACCTCTCCGTCATCTCCAGGGCGACGCCAAACGGGCGGTTGTTGCGGAATCCACATTCGTACCGCAGCCCGAGACAACCGCCGAGTACGAACTGAACGGCGGTTGCCATTACGTAATCATGCCAGCCACGTACGGCCCCGGTCGTACAGGCCGGTTTACGTTGGCGGTTGCCTCCTCAACCGCCTTCCAGTTCCGCGCCCTGGGTGGCGGCGGTGTGGGTGGGGTGTCCCAGGGGCCTGGTGGCGCGGTGCATGGAGGGTATTAGGGTGGGGCAACTGGGCGGGGCGGTTGAAGGTGAAGGAAGATGGACGCATGGGGCTCTGGGGGCGTGCCTCGCCTGCCAAGCAACTCCTGCTCCGTAGCGCGGTGTTTCCTTGGGTGGTGGGGGGGAGGAGGTGCAGGAGGGGGAGGGCACGCGGCCTGGCTGCGGCGGCCCGGTGGAGATGCGTGCTGTTGGAGGCGAGCTTGCATGCGTGCGCATAAATCTGGTGCATGCGTGCGTGCGTGCGTATGAACGTGCGGTGGTGAGGGGGTTGGGGTGGCAAGATCGAAGAGGGGATGCGAAGGAAGTACTTGGCAAGGGGTGTTGCTGCTGCCCTGCTGGCCCGCAGCCCCCGATAAACGTAACTCGACTTCAGCTGTTGCACTGGTGGGCGGGGGCTGCCATCAATTGGTGATCAGGATCTCGGGAGATCACTGCGCGCCCGTGGTGAGCCCTACCATAGCTTTACTGGGGGGGCGTCACCACTCACCAGCTGCCGGAATACCGTACTTGCTGCTCTCTTATCGAGAGGCAGGATCCATGTCGTCAGCAAGCAACCCACCCAGCTCGACGGCTGTGTCGCACGCATGGTAAGGGAATGGCGCACATCTACATCCCTTGCCGATGTTATCATCCATTCCTGCCGCACGTTCCGTCAAGTTCTAAAGTATCGTGTATACGTTACATGGACGATGCCCGCATCCGAGACAATTTGATCATCGTCCTCTCTCCAACAACAACAACGATTAACAACTACTACAGCTACTCTTAAGCCGGCACGACAAGGCCCTTCACATCAGAGCCCGACCCGGCTTCCAATCCAGCTAACGGTAGGCGGATCTAGGTGGGACCACGCCTATGCGTTACCCTACATGCGCTGCCCGGACAGGTGGGGCTGACAGGGGCGGGGAGCGGGACAGACTGACTGTGCCCCAAAAGGTCAGTCTGCTTGCGGCGGGACAGGAGCCACACAACATACGAGAGCGCGTGTGCGTATGGCCCTGAAAGGGGCTGCATGCGAATTGTGGTGTCAAAAGCGCGTACGGCAGATTAATGATCCCTATAATATTCATGAAACAACAGCACCGGAAACGCTTTCAGCACTGCGTAACAATCGGTACCAAACGTATTGTTGCCACATATTGTTGACACCATGTACATCTCCACCTGACATGGTGGGTGCTTCAGTGCCGTACAACCGCAACAACAACCGCATGATACATGTACATGGACCAGCGCAAGGCAATGAGATGGAACTGCAGACTGGGGGCACCTCTCCACAACCACAGGCCGGTTACGGACTTTCAACGGTGGGTATCCCCATTGTGAAACAAACGCCTTCCCCACCCAAAGAGAGACCACTCAGTGTCGCGAAGCCTCCATCCTATCAACCAAACCCTGCTGCGGTTTGTACGGCAACAGCAATAAAGCGCACACGCATTTCGCAGGAGTGTCGCATAACACACATCAACCCAGGCGCGCATTGGCGAAGGTCACATTGCGATTGGTACGGGCGCTGCGGGCACTGTTTAACATTCACAGAGTCCATATATGTAACAAACTCGTTGTGACCGCGTTTCGCAGCCGATTCTCTTGTTAGAGCCCACGCCCGGCCAGATGTCGCAATGCCAGCTTCAACCAGCTCTTTCAGAATGCTCATGTTTCCTTGGGCTGCGCACGCGTATAGGGCGTGGCCATCGTCCGCCGGGCGGGCGGGCGGAAAGCAAGAGGCCATAGTGAAGGCCCACGTAAGCTGTACGGGAGTCCGTCGTGCTGTATCATAAGTATCCAGGCTTTCGTCGTGCTGTACCATAAGTATCCAGGCTTCCGTCGTGCTGTACCATAAGTATCCAGGTACAAAAATTGGATGGGTGACCCGGTTGACAGGGGGTACATTACTCAGCGGCAGCATGTGAACCTGATGCGTTTTCGGCTGTGTGTGTGGGGCATTGAAGCCAATCGCCCTAGGGGTAGGCAACGAGTAGCGCGTGTCTGTCCTATGTGTGCCGTGCAGGGGTCGCCGGGGAGAGTGGAAGATGAGAAACACATCCTCATTGAATGTCCCGCTTACGATGATTTGCGTGATAAGATATGGGAAAGTGGTGTCCCACGGGATGCTGATATGATTGCTGTCATGGGCATGGAGAATCAGGCATTGCTTGCTAGCGTAATCACTAGCATGCGAAGTCGCAGGATTGCGCAGACAGGGTTTATCATATGATTAGCGTTCTGTTTGTTGTCTCTTTTGTTTACTTTTCTTCTTTTGGTTGTTTTCGCGTTTTGTGCTCGCGATCCATGAGCCTTCTGGCTCGGACGGATCTTACGAGCTCGGTACGAAGCTTGTAACACATACATACATACATCCAGGCTTTTTTCCCCTTTGCTGTCCCTTTCTCCTGAAATGACTAGGTTCCATTTATCTGCTTTGCGGCACCTTTTTCTGTGAGATGGCAACTGTTGTCGTCAGGTCCGAGGCCTTGTTGTCAACGCCGTCGGTGCTGAACCCAACGGTGAGTTGATATGGTATATTGGCCCTGCATGATCGGCGCTGGGTCCCTGTTCTCTGTTGGCCCCCCCTGGACGGACAGGCCAACAGAGAACTGCCAAACGAAGGCTCTTTTACCTTTATATTGACTCAGGGGGTCTAGGTAAATTATTGGGTGGCTATTTATCATTTTGCCTGCAAACTCTGAGCTCATTCTCTGACACCGGCACTGGCTAGTTGCCACAGTAAAGCCCAAACTTGCATTTAATTGCAACTGAAGATACCGGTAAGTTTGTAGGATGTAATATCTCCCTCAGCTTAGTGTCACGGTTACCTCAATATAAGTCTGTTGCGTCATGTCCAGCGACGAATCAGAGTTGCCTTATGAGGATTCCGAGGAGGACTATGACTGAGATGGATATGTAACTATATTGTTGCTGTATCGCTGGCGTTCCTTTGGAAGCGATGAAGGCGATGGCGACGACACTAGTAGCGACGATAGTGGGGGCTACGCGACAGCAAACGAGGGGGACTCGGACGGCTTTGAGGGCGAAGCCAGTTATCCCAGAGATGTGGAAGTGCGGGCGGCATATCAAGGTCTTGTTAGCTCCTCTCCTTGTCTTGTACGGGTGACGTTGGGTTTGGGATTCACTAGTTCACTAGACTCACAGGGGCAGCAACGTCATTCACAAGCACCTCTTGGCCAAGTTCCGGCTGGCATGCAGAATGGCGCAGCACCGGCTGGTGTTGGGGATGGACGTCAGCCTTCCCAAACTGTACATGATGGAGACGTTCAGGACCTAGCTGACGCCCTTCCTGCCACACCACTTAGGGGCAGCAACACGGCTACACCTGGCTACTAGCCCGCCTTCATGAGTATTATCATCCCAATATACCGTTATCAGCCCAATGTACAGTGAGCAGAAGCTTGTCGTGGCCACCAGGCATCCTGATAAGCTTGGTTTCCTTACAAAGCTTGATGGGGAAATTGGGGCTATTGCCTGGCTCAATAGCAAGTATTCCGGCAAGATTTCCACGACCTCCAATCCCATCAAGCATCCAGTACCGGTAGCATCTGGCGGGAGGTGAAACAAGTTGGAACCTGTACGGGACCCTTACGTGGCCGTGAGCCCCGCGCGCTTATTGTTGACACTCCCTCAGCATCACCACGGCATCAGTCTGTCCACGTCATGGTTTCTTACTGCCATAGGGTTGGCGTCGTTAATGGATACGATTAAGGCAACAAGCCTAAGGTGCTGGCATGGTACGGGAATGCATGCGCGTGCATAGACATGGTTCAGCATCTACCTGATTTGGACTGTTATGCTAGGAACCTCGGTGCCGGTGCGGTGTGAGGCTCAACTGCAAGGGTCCTCAGTGCTGGCATGGTGTTGCATGCTGCTCACTAGCAAGAGAGAATTTCGCAACGGGAAAAGCACTCTCAAACTCCATTCAATGACTACAACAAGGAATGGCAATCAACTCCAATCGTGTTTCCGGACCCCTCTCCCGGACCAGCCACATACCCTGCCCTGAAGGCCCCTCCAACTAATACCCTGCAAACACGGTTGCATGCTGCTCGCTAGCCAGAACGAATTTCGCGACGGAAAAAGCACTCCCATACTCCATTTAATGACTACAACAAGGAACTGCAATAAACTCAAATCGTGTTTCCCGATTCCCTTGTCGCATGCATGGCACATGCCGCGCTTGCAAACTACCCCGGTCCAATACCAAACTTCAACCTTGCAAGTCTGCAAAATTTCAAACCTCGTTTCCTATGGACATGGGCTTGACATGGTTGTAGAACCCCAGTTCTCTTTCATCGGGCGGTCCGGGGTGTCCATGTTAATCGCTGTTTGCTGTTACGAACAAGCAACTCGACCAGTATTAATCAAAGGAGGATTTGAGGTATATTGCGCCGGTTTGGGCTTTACAATACAGCTAGGTGGTGTGGTTATCAGAGATTGAGCGCAAAGTTTACAAACAAATCGAGAAACAGCCACCCAATACTTGGCATAGACCCCCTGAATCGGTCTTTGGTTAAAAGAAAGCTCTTTTGAGCGGTTCTCTGTTGGCCTGCCTGGCGCCAAGCCGTACGGCGGTCCGGACAGAGAACAGGGACCCAGCGCCGTGCGAGCGCCGGCCCTGCCTTCTTGAGCTTCGCTACTTATTTTCTGAGCAAAAGATACATAGGGCTTAAAGGCTTTGTTGCGTATGCGCTTAGCACTTAGCGCCATTGCTTTTGCAATGAGTACCCCTTGCAATCCGCTTCAGGGGCAAGCCTCTGTGGCGACAAGGCCTTCGGCGGTCTGCCGGAATCTGGACGTGACCTTTAATTTTGGCGCTGACGCAACCTGCGTGGATGGTGGAAAGCCCTGGCGGTTCGAGGACAACGACGAGCTAATCGCTCTCTTCAAGAAGAAGGGGGCGGAGTTCAAGGCGGCAAAGGCTAAGCTGGCGTCGAATGGCCAGTCACACAACTGCTGTGGCGAAGAACAACAGTGAGCGTTATGTCTTCGATACTTCAGCGGTACTGAGGTAAGTGGGAGGTCGCTTGTGTTCCGCACCCTGGCACCTCTTGACTGGATTACTGGTAACATGGTTTACTGGTAACATGTAGATACGGATGGCAACAAGACCTCTTTGGCGTTTACAAGCCCCCGTCGTTCTTCTCACCGATGCTGAAGGAGCTCGCCGATGACCTCGCTGTTGAAGGCCGTTGCACCTCGGACCTTGTTGTCGCTGAGCTCAGCTCTTTAAGCGAGGGCAACAAGCTGCGAGTGTATGTCAATGGTATTCAGCTGGTCACCGTTTTGGACTGGACAGCCTGGCTCACTAAACATGGCTTCAATTTGCATGAGGGTGGCATTGCGTTCCTGGAGGCGCGTTACAGGCACTCCGGGTTAGCTACCATCGACCCGGTGGACAATGCGATGGTGAGGGGGGAGGCGGGGGCGGCGGTGAGGTGTTGGTGCGGCTGGGCGGCGGCGAGATGCGGCCGCTGTCGGAGCTGGAGGGGGAGCTGCGGGCGGGGGTGGCGCATGTGGCAGGTGAGGGGGGGTGAGGGATTGGAGGGTTGAGGGGCGGGTAGCGGTATGGGCTTATGCGGTCATGGGCTTCCTCCGCCGATCCCAAACACACAGCATTGTTCACTAAGCTGCGCCCCTCTCCCTTCGCCATCATCCCCTGCCCCCATGTTCCCATCTCCCTCCCCTCCACAGCCCTCCGCTCCCAGCTAGCCGCCGCGGGTCGCGGGGCGGCAGACCTGCTGCTGCTGGGCCGCTGGCCTCCGCCGCTGCAGCTGCCCCCCGAGGCGCAGGCGTGGGGCGGTGGCTGCTGCGAGGAGGAGGAGGAGGGCGGCGGGCCCGCGGTGCCGCACGGCTTCCTGTGCCCCATCACACACACCCTCATGAGCCAGCCGGCGCTGCTGGTGAGTCCGCAGCTCAGCGAGGCCAGCCCCACCTACGAGCTGAGCGCCATTCGGCAGTGGCTGCGGAACAGCAGGACCGACCCCACCACCGGCCGCCACCTGCTCACCTACCACTTCATCCACAACGACAACCTGCGCAAGGCCATCGAGGACTGGGTGCACGACCGCCTGGCGCGCGAGCGGCTCAAACAGCAGCAACAGCAGGCGCAACACCAACAAGGGCAGCAGCAGCACCACCACCATTACCAACCGCGACAGTCGCCTCCGCACCCTCACCACATGAGCGCACCCGACAACAACAACACCCCGCTGTCTGCCGCTGCAGCCGCCGCTGCTGCTGCTGCTGCGGGCTCCAGCCATGCAGCCCCCGGGTGGACTGGGGCGCCGCACCCCGCAGTGGTGGTGGGGGGTGGGCGCTACCAGCCGGTGCCTGGTCCGGGTCCCGGACAGCGCAGCGTGTGCGTGGGGACGTCCGAGGTGGGGCTGAGGCTGCAGTCGCCGCAGCGCTTCCCCCGTGCGAGGGAGGCGGCTGCAGGGGGGGCGTGGGGTGTGGGGGGCGCGGGGAGGAGCAGGTCGAGGGGGAGGAGCAGGTCGCGGGGGCGGGCGCTGCGGGAGGATGCGGGGGAGGGAGGAGGAGGAGGCGGGGGAGGTGGAGGGGCGATGGCGGGGGTGTTGGCGCGGCAGGCGGTGCAGCGAGCGGTATCTAGGCAGCGGGGACTGCGGCGGACCTTGCCGCAGTGAGGCTGGGCGGTTTGTAGGCGAGCAGGGAGCGCTGTGGATGGCTGGGGGTGGAAGGAGCAGATGGTTGCAGGTGCTGCAGCACAAGCACTCGGTGTTGAGATGCAAACATGGAGGTCAGCTGGATGGGCTTAGTGTTTCATGCAGCCTGTTGCTTTGACACAGGCATGCCGGTTAATTGCCCCATCTTTGACACAGGCCGTATCACACCCTGTACCGCTGTAGAGAACATCCGAAATACGAACAGTGGTTTTAGTTTTTCCTTCGTTGAACGGCGCTAGCCACAGGCATAGTAGATGCGTTTGCGCATCAACCAACATTGCTAACAAGGACAGCCACCCTGCGTTAGGATTCAGCAAGAGTGCGATCAACCTGCAAACACCAGCAGCACCTATGACCTCCTCCCATTACCAACTTGCTGACCGCAGGTATCCAAGAAGTACTGAACGCATGGAACTCATGGAACATCAGACGGCTAACTAGGGGCGAATGCACTGCCTCGCTCCCCGATCTAGGTCCAGGCGGGCATGTTCCGTGCGGCTGTGCTGAGCCACGCAGCATGCCGAGGACTACCCCCCTGCTCCGCGCACCGCATCTGGCAACCCAAGCACGTAACCGAAAGGCGCCACAACCAAGGGACCCCTTCTCCAACAAGAGTTGAGGTCTGCCCACCGTACAACAACCTGCCCGTTTGCGTGCCTCGACCCAAACCATCTCATGCACAGCATGTCGGTTGCATTGGATGCAAAGTGCAGCCCAAAGCAGGAGCATCATTCACTAGGCAGAACGTGCCCGATATGCTGCCCTGAAGCCAACCTCAGCTCCCAAGACCTCTGTAGTAGCCTCCTCTCATGCACACCACTGCAAAGCGCGCTCGCCCTTCTATCCCCACCCTCCCGCTCTTCCTTCCACCTCTCCCATCCTACGCCCTTCCCAAACCTCCCTCCGCACAACATGCTAGACGCACACACGCGATCCTCATAGCAAGCCATCCATTCAGCCAACACAGCAATCGTCAGGATACCAGCTCAGCTGTAACCGCGCTCTGGGCCGCCTCCCCCGCCGCTGCCCCTCTCCTAGCAGTCTTGCCTCCCCTAGCCCTTCTCTCCCACCCCGCTCCTTCTCTCCCGCCCCGCCCCCTACTCCGCCAGCATCCTCTCGCTGTCCACATTGTCATGGTCCTCCACCTGCGCCCCTCCGCGCCCGCCCGCCCCCCGGTCCTTCTTGCTCAGCCCCGACACGATGTCATCAATGCGCAGCAGCATCTGCGCGCTCTCGATGGCCGTCTTCAGCGTCTGCGCCTTCACCTGGTACGGCTCCCACACGCCAAGCGCGCGCAGGTCCGCCACCTCGCCGCTCTCCCCGTTGATGCCCCAGCTGCAGCCCGGCGACTCGGCGTGCTTGGCGCGCAGCTTGGTGAGTGTGCGGATGACGTTGGCACCGCAGTTCTGAGCCAGCGTGCGGGGAATGACCTCCATGGCAACACCTGGGGGGGGGGAGGTGGGTGAGGGGGATTTGGAAGGTCGGGGTTTGAGGGAAAGGGTGTAGGAGAAGGTCGCAACCTCGACCATGCGCAAGGCCACCGCCGCCCATGTGGCACCCCCCCCCCAGCGCCCAAAACAGCAGCTCACCCACTGCCTTGTACGGCCACTGCTCCACGCCCTCCACCCCCGCCGCCCGCTCCGCCAGGCCGTGGCTGATGGCCATCTCGCAGGCGCCCCCACCCGGCACCAGCCGCGGGTCCAGGCAGATGTTGCGAGCCACACCCATGGCGTCCGTCAGGTTGCGCTCCACCTGTGGGAGGGTTTGGGGGGCGGGGGCGGGGGGGTGGGGTTGGGTAGGCGGCAGGAGGGAGGCAAAGGGATGGGGGTAAAGGACGGTTAGTTCCTAACCGTGTGACAAGGCCCACCATGTGGGAGGGTTGGGATGGGGTTGGTTGGGAGGTGCTGCTAGTGACCTTGCAAGTACCAGCGTTGACCAGACCTTCTCTCGTTACCCCACTCTTTCCCTCCTCGCTGTACCCTTTCCTCCCCCCCCGGGTATCCCACCTCGTTCAGGATGTCCTTGGTGGCCCCCCGCAGCAGCACCGTGCAGGCGCGCGGCTGGCTGCAGTCCACGATGAAGGTGAAGAACTCGTCACCGATCTTGACCACCTCGAACAAACCCGCACCCGTGCCGATGTCCGACTCGCGGATCTCGTCGGTGCTGGGGGAGGAGGAGGAGCGGGAGGAACGGGAGGAGAGGGAGAGGCATGGTGCTTAGGTGAACTGAGCAGCATAGTCAAGAAGTAGTTTGGCCGACAATACCAGGAAGAGTTCTTAACGCTTTCTATCCCGGCCGTCCAGCTTTCCCCATTACCCCCACAACCCCAACCCCCTCACCGGTTCACAATGGTGGCCCCGCACGCGCGAGCAATGCGGTTGTTGTCGGTCTTGCGCAGTCGCCGGATGGCGGACACGCCGGCCTTGGTGAGGTAGTGCGCCGCCAGGTCGGACAGCCCCTTCTCCGTGATCACCACGTCGGGCTTGAAGGCCAGGATCTGCTCGCACTGGCGCTGGATCTGCTCCTCCTCCTGCTTCAGCAGCGCAGCCCTGAGGCGGGGGGGGAGAGGGAATAAAGGATTCACGCCTCTCCTGCAGCCAGTGCTACCATGCGGCCCCCTCCTCCTTCCCCCCTGGAATTGTGACTGGAGACTTCTCTTTCCATGCAAATGTCCTCCTCCTCCTCCCCCATCCCCTCCTCTCCCCCCTCCCCCTCCCGCCCCACCAGTCCTCCTCCTTGGTGAGCTCCACGTTGGTCTGGTTCTCGCCCTTCTTGTACTCCAGCGGGCAGTCAAGCAGCAGGATGCGCGGGTTGGCGATGCGCCGCCGCATGCGCCCCGGCACCACCACGTCCTTGTTGAACATCACACCTGGGGGGGGGCGGGAGGGGAGAGGGAGTAGGGAGAGGGAGTAGGGAGGGGTGTGGGCACTAGGCTGCAGTAGCGCGGGGTAGGGAGCCGTCGGGGAGTCCCCGCAGAGCGCTCGGTTGGCACGGAGACGGGACGTGCGCATGCGTCGGTGAGGTGGAAGGGTAGAAAGGAGGAAACTGACGAGCTGTGTCACAAGGCTGCGCAGGTGGGGGGTGCGCACACACACGAGCTGCCGGGTGCAGCGGGGAGGGGCATGTGGCTGCCCTCCTCCAAAGGATGGAGCTAGGGCGGACCGGCAGCCAGGGTTGAGCGGATGGCGGCCAGCGAGCCAAGCAGAGATCCCCTCCCGGTCCATCTGCCTCAGCATCTGACCACCTCCTCATTCGGCGGTGGCCATGTCAGCAGCAGCCCTTCCTGGCGGCTCCCCAGAAGGTCTGCCAGACAGCTTCACAGCTAGCCAAAAGCCGAGTCCAGCCAGCCACTGCCAGCGTGCCAAGGTGTATAATGAAGTAATTAAGCCGCGTAACAATACAATACTTGTAGCTGCTACTGTAGCTGCTGTGAAGGCGTGTACCTGCTGCTGCTGCAGCACGAAGCTTGCCGCGAAGCTGCCGTGGTCAATGTCCGACTGCCCGGGCTCCCACCGCAACGCCGTTTTCACCGCTGCCCTGCTCGCTGATGGTCTGCTCGCTGATGTGTGTTGTTGACACTCCGCTTCTGTCGCCCGCTGCTGTTTCTGCTCCCTTGCTGGTTGACGCTCGTGCGGAGTCCCACCCCGCTCCAAGAGCACCCAGCTCCATGCTGCGCATACGTGGCTGTCCCCCACCGCATCCCTCTCGTCCCCCTTTTGATGCCCTTCCAGTAATCACCATCGATGTGTTCTCTCCGATCTCGCCCTTTACCCGCTACGGTGCCCCTGGGTGCCATGCACCACCGACCACCCCCAAGCATATAACCAACCCGACCCAGGAACCCCAACTACCCCCCCTCCCTCCTCCCCGCCTTGCCGCCCACAACCCCACACCCCTCCTCCACCACACCCCCTGCTGCTGCTGCTGCTGCCCCCCGGCTCCACCTGCAACCGCTCCACCCTCTGCCCTTCCCCCCTTCCTCATCTGTCCCCCTCTCCCCCCTGCACGCGGGTGCTTTTGGCTCACCCTTGAGCACGCGGCAGTCCTCGATGGTTCCGCCCGGGATCTTCTCCACCTTGGCGTAGTTCTTGATGTCAATCTCCTTGGCGCCGCCGCCCAGGTCCACCGTCACCGTGCGAACAGCGTCCAGAGCCAACTCCTGTTGGACCGCAGCAGGAGCAGCAGCAGCAGGAGGGGCGAGGGGCGAGGCAGGGCAGGGTGAGAGCAGGGTAAGAAGGGCATGCAGGGTACATGGTTTAGGTTGGTTGATGTTGGCTGTGTTTGGTGCTGGTGGTGTACATGTCGTGATGCGCTCGTGACGGTGTCAAAAGGGTCATCTGGGTATACAGAAGGAACAGAGGCCGGGGCCAAGTTGCCGAGGTGAGGGGATGTGTAGAAAGCAACCCGACGACCCGCGTCCATGGTCCCGGCACCCACCGCCATGAGGGTCCCAAAGCGGTGCGTGAACTTGGTGCCGATGCAGCTGTTCACAACGTTGAGCATCTGTTCCCGGTTGTCCGTGTCGATGGGGAACGCCAGCTGGTCGATGATCTTTATCGAGTCCTCCAGCGCCCGTGCGAAACCCCGCACGATGACGGTGGGGTGGATGTTCTTCTCCAGGAAGGGCTCCGCCATGTGGAGCATTTCGCCGGCTGCGGGTCATGGGCACCATTACCCGATGAGCAACGCGGACGGAAGATGCCATCTGGGTTGGTATTAAAATGCTTCTTACATACCTAGGATGATAACCGAGGTTGTGCCGTCGCCCACCTCCTCATCTTGCGTCCGGCTCAGCTGGATCATCGACTGCGCGCCAACAAATGGAAGTTCCTTAGCGTCCTACTTTGTAACCTGAAACCACCAGATCAGTCGGTACCTTTGCTGCTGGATGGGATACATCAATTTCTCGGAGGATAGCGTGCCCGTCGTTCGTCAGCACAATGCCGCCGTTGGGGTCTAGGAGCATCTTCAACATAGAGCGCGGTCCAAGCGTTGTTCGAATAATGTCCGCAACAGCCTGTTTCCAAGAATTTCGTTGTTGATAAATAAATCCGACTCTACGGGTAGGCAGCGGTCCGCGGGGCGCACCTTCGCGGCGGCAATATTGGCGAACTGCGCCTTCTTGCCAGTTTCCCGCTTAGTGCTGGCATTTAGCACGGTCACTGGCACCTGCATGTTGGCAGGCGTGCGAGTTCTAGAACCGCGTCCCTAGGGGCTATACTCAACGCGTTTCGTGAATGTATAGAGACGTAACGGAACTCCGCAGGTAAACAGAGAAGGACGCTAGAGAGGCCTAGGACAAGTCGACAGCAGATGGAGGGATCGGCTCTTCTCTCGCGCCTATTCCGTACACAGGGAAGAAAGGTCTTACAGTTGGAGCTGGTTTCTTCCTTCGCCTGCATACCATCTTGCAATACATGATCACGTGTTAGCAATGAAAAGCTGCTGCTGTTCTGCAACATAGTTGCCTTGTTCACCTCGTATTCCCTACCTGGGTCTACCCGAGCAAGCCCGAAGTATGGAGAAATACGAAGACCTCTTCATTATAGGGTGCGTTTCGCGGACAAACGGTTGACAACTGTTGTTGAGCAGGTGGCTTTACCGGGGGTCCTGAACATTTACAGGCAGGGGCAGTATGGGACAGCGTACCGAGCACGCGACAAGCACGATGGGCACCTCTACTGTATTAAGCGAATCCCTATGTCTGCAAAGGTAGGTTACGCTGGGTGCGAACGGGGCATGTAGGTCGTCGACATTCCAAAAGCCTTCGGCCTTGCAGGATGACCATGCAGGGGCGCTTCGCGAGGTGCAACTCCTTGACTCGCTTGACCATCCCAACATCATTCGCTATCGGGAGAGCTTCGTGGACAAGGATGGCGCACTATGCATTGTCACCTCTTTCTGCGAGGAGGGCGATTTGTTCACTCGTATCAGGAAGAAGGCGTCGCATAAGGAGTACTTTTCAGAAGAAGAGGTTATGAACATGTTCGTTCAGGTAGGTAGAGGGCTGTCACAGCCATGTTCGGGCGGCGCTTGCTAATTGTCACTGTATTGTTGCAGATTGCGTCGGCCATCAGCTATATCCACTCCAAGCGCATCTTGCATAGAGACCTGAAAACCCAAAACATCTTCATCGCACGCGGTGGCATTATTAAGCTGGGCGACTTTGGGATCTCCAAGGTGCTTGAGCGGACCGACTCGTTCGCAACGACTGTGACGGGCACACCGTACTACATGGCACCCGAAATCTGCACAAACCAGCCATACACCTACAAGAGTGACATCTGGTCGCTGGGCTGCGTGTTGTACGAACTCTGCACCCTCAAGTAAGCAATCGTGTGGGGGATCGTGCCAGGGCCTAATCACAGGCTTGGGGAAACTCCTGCCATTTGGGTCATCCGGTGTGATGAAGGTTTGAACTTCTCCGTTGACCCCTGGTATCCCCCTTGCACACACCGTAGGCACGCCTTCGCAGCGGATAGCCTGCTGTCGCTGGTGTATCAGATTGTGCGCGGCAACTTCCCGCCCATTCCGACTGACCAGTTCACTCCTGGACTCAGCGATCTCGTGAACCGCCTTCTGGCTCGGGACGCCAACACGCGCCCCTCCCTGGGAGAGGTGCGCACGCTCCGTTAGGATGGGCATGGGGCCGATTGAGGCCTTTTAAAACACGCCAGCATGCCCTGCTTCATGGCTTTCAGTGCATGCAGCCCGCGGCCCCGCCGTTCATTCCCAGGGTACACAGGTGTATGAGGTGTATACTGGTTGGAGTAGTTGGGCCAATCCCATCTGGGTCGCTTCATCCCTCCCCGGTTCGGCCCGGCGCCGACCCACATGGCGCGCAGGTGTTCAAGCTGCCGTACGTGCAGCGGCACCTGGACCGCTTCAAGTCGGAGGAGCAGCGGCGCAACCTGAAGCAGTCGGTCAGCATGTCGCGCAGGAGGCAGCTGCTGGAGGCGGTGCCGGGATCCGCCGAGGTGCGGGCGGAGGAGGGCGGGGGTGCGCTTATGGGGTTGCTCATAACGGGCTGCGGTTGTTGTAGAAGTAGAGGAGAGGCGGGGCCGCGCGCACAGAAAGCCACAGCGCACCGGATTGTGTGGGATATATGTCTCATATGGGTCGGGTTACCACGTCGCAAATCCTCGGTTGCATGCCAAGATGGCACGCTCATTCCAACCATGCTGGCCCTGTGCCCGGCACCCTCCAGAGCGACGCAGCCCTGACGCCCAAGCAGCGGCTCGAACGGAAGAAGGCGCTGGATCGCGAGCGTCGGGAGCTGGAGATGCGGGTGGCGGCCATCTCGGCCAACAAGAACCGTGAGCAGGCCGCAGCACGCAAGAAGGAGATGATCTACGGCTCCAACGTGGCCCTGCCGGGCGCCAAGCAGCCGCAGGCGCCGCAGCAGCAACAGCAGCACTACGCGGGCGGGTTCGAGGACGACGATCTACCCAACATGGGCACCATGCGGCTGGGTGAGGAGACGACCACGACGCGAGGGCCGCCCACACGGCCGGGCAGCAAGGGCATCTGGGATGTGGACGAGCCGGGGCCGGGCCCGGGTGCGACGGTTAACCCCTACGCGGCGACCCTGCCCTCGCAGGCGCGGTTGCAGCAGCAGGCGCAGCAGCAGGCTGGTGAGTTGCCGCGCAGGAGTGATGTTGCCCCGGCCCATCTGGGTCAGCACCTAACGACTTTGGCAATGCAGCACAGACGTTACACGGGTTGCTTGGGCTGTCGCGAACACCACTGTCCCTAACCATTCTGGCTGTTACTATAGTGCTTCGTTAGCGTTTAGGGCATGATGCCTCGTCACAAGCAATGCCCTTCTCTGAGGCGTGGTTATGGCGGAGCTACGATGGGCTAGGCCTTCTCACGCACACCCGTTTCGGCGCCATGTGCAGGTGCAGCGCAGCGGCCGTACATGCCGCAGGGCACCGCGCGGGGGAGTCCACCAGTGGGCGGCCCGGGCCAGCCGAGCGTCTCCTACGGTGCCACGCAGCGGGCGGGGGGCGCCCTGTCGGGCAGCCGCGGCGGACGGGGCGGCATGTGGGACGGGGACGACGACGTGCTGACCGGGACGGTTCGCTCGGGAACAGCGCGGATGGGGACCATGCAGACTGGCCTGCAAGGTAGGCTTCATGGATCATGGATGTGCGTTTACGGCGGACGGTCGATGCTGCCTGGGGGGGCGTGACCTGAATGAGCTCTTCGTGTTAAATATCGCGTGTGCCAGTAGCAAAGCTCTCCATCCTAATCAGCGATATGTATGATGGGTGCAAGAGGTTACCAACGCTCCTTCTTCCCGTTTCTTCCATCCGCAGCCACTGCCAGCGCCATGGAGCATGGTGGCGGCGGGGCGGGGGTGGGCCAGTACAACAACTGGGACCGGACCGCCCTGTCAGGGCTGCACGACGACATGCCCAACATGGGCACCGTGCAGATGACCCACGGGCCCGGGCAGCTAGCGATGCCGGGACCGGGCGCACGCGGCTTGGACTGCACAGCCGCCAATCGCACCACCGCCTCGGACAGCCCCCTCATGGGCTCGGTGAACCTAGGGAACAGCCGTACGCTCCGATCCGGGAGCGCGGCAACGGCTGGTGGTGCGCTGGGTGCCAGCGCGGGCCGTATTGGCAGCGCAGGCGGCGACCAGCCCGGCTCGCCATACAATGCTGGCGCAGGCGGGGCTTCGCCGTACCGCCCCGGCAGCAGCGTTGGTGGCGCTCCGTACCGCGGCAACGGCAGCGTGTCTTCGTCTCCTGACTCGCAGCGGTTTGTCGCACCTCCCGCGGCGCAATACGGCGCCCAGGCTGGCGGGAGATTGGGGTCCGCAGGGGCTGCTGTATCTTCACCGCCGCAGCAGAAGCAGCTGCCACTGCAGCAGCCGTTGAGGTCCCATGTGGGGTCTCCGGGCTACCCGCATGAGGACGATGAGGAGGACGGGGGCTACAGCGACGACTTTGAGGACGATGATGAGGATGAGGGAGTGGCGCAGCAGCGCTGCCGGATCATCCAGAACGTTGAGGGTGCGTGGCGAGGTGGCGGGGGCGGCGTGCAGGGAACGCTAGGGTGCCGAGGATGCCTTGCAAGTGGGACTGGTATTATGGGTCACAGCGGAACGTGTCTGTCCTTTGGGTCGCGTTTTTTTACTCCTGTGTGTCATCCGGGGGGATAGCTTGTGAAGGTTGCATGCACTGCTTCCAAGCCTGGGAAGCTCATTTACCGTTACCAATAATTGGCAGTAACATTCCTAGCACTCCCGTGCATTCCTGTTCCTTGAGCGCTCAATTCGCAAAACTCACCCACTGCCTCCGCACCCCCCCTTCCCTCACTCCACAGACATGGCCTCCCGCGCCTACGACGGTCGCGACAGCATCGCTGCCGTACAGGAGCGCGTCATGCAGACGGGCGCGCTGTCCGACAAGGCGCGCGCCATCCGGCAGGGCTGCCAGGCGCAGCTGGGGCCCAAGTTCGGGCCGGTGTACGACTACCTTAGCCGCGTGCGCCGCCTGGAGCCGCCGCCGGAGGAGAAGGAGGTGCAGCGGCGGCTGCTTGAGATCGTGGGCGACAAGGGGCTGATGCAGGGCTGCTTCACGGTGGACCAGCTGGTGTTCACAGAGCAGATGTACTCGTGAGGCCGCCCCTGGTCCGCGACCCCGTGGTCCGTGGCCAGGGGGCCCCTGGTCCTGGTTCGGTTTGGAAGGGTGGTTAGCGGTGTGGGTGGTGTGCAGTGGCCGGGGTGGGTGTTGCCCTGGTAATGTAACATGCGTGGACTTGGCAATTGGCACTCATCGTGTGGCTAGGTTTGGAGCTTTGGGTATACCGGTACTGCGTCAGCTTTAGCTGTGGTTGTAGAGCAGTGTGTCAGTGTGTCATACAAGCGTGCACGTACCTGCCGGAAGGCTTGATCTTGCTGTGAGGACCTGTGGCGTGAATTGCCGCCGTCTGCAGCGAAATGCTTGCGATCGCAGGACCTCTTAGGTGCAGGGGCATGCCTTGCGGCGCTAATAGAATACCGGTACTTTCTGTGAGCATAGGTACATGCGTGGGCGAATATTCGTATTGCACACACTTTGCTACTGTGTAGCCTTGCCGTGACCGTTCTTGTAGTGGAATTAGGGACCTCCTATTATCAGAGGTTGAAGGCAGTGATGGCGGCGGATATGAAGGAAGCATTGCCTGCTGATACATAATCTGCGCTGTGAATACTGCACTAGACTCTTGCACACATGTAGGCGACGTTACATGTCCTATTGGGCACCGTGACCTCTATACAGCCGTTGTGGCTGTCTTTCCTGGAGAGTGTTAGGATGGTGTCCCAGGCTTGCCTTTGTTGCATTGGTTTGGTGTAGCACACCCCTCCTGTCCCTAGTAAGTGGATCGGGTGCAACTGTTTCACTGTTAATGACCTCTCCGAAATGGAATACCACCTCTTAAATGTGCCAGCGACACCATGCACAGGCGTTGCCGTACCAACAACAACCACCGTAACATCTCTAAACCCTTCTACTCGTCTCGCACCTCCCAACACGCAACAATGGGTCCATGCAGCTCAAGAACGCGGTCAACGAAGAACCCGATCGAACTCCTGCCAACTCCCCACGTAGCACAGCCTTGATGCTCTCCCTAAGCAGCCATCACTTTCCATCACCTTCCACCAGCCCTCCCTCCTTTGCCCGCTTCAACTCTTGCCTCCTCCGCTTTAGCAACCACTTTTCAACCTCCCCAGGCCACCCAAACGTATAGGTCGGCAGCACCGCCGCCCAGTCCACAGGGCAGCCCTCCTCCACCATCCAGCGCACTATCGGCAAGGAGCTGTCATAGCGCACACACGTGAAGGTCTCCGAGCCCTGCCAGGGACAGCCCACTCGCCGCAGGCAACGCAGCATGGCCATGTCCCCCTGCCGGGCTGCTACCACATAAGGCGTACAGTGAATGACCTGCCTTGGAGCTACCTATGGGTGTGGGATGCGGCACGTGGGACACATGGTCAGTGGATGAGAGCCACGGGTGTGACTAATCATGAGCATGCTTGCATGACATACACACTATACACTCCCCCCACAAGCGGCTTTGTCCCTCCTCCTAACCTTCCTTCCAAGTACTGCTGCCCCCGGGCCCTGTAACGTAATTCCGCGGCCATCCCATAGATAAACTCACCCCACTGACCGTCCCTGTCCAAGCCCCACCAAAAATGCCCCGCCACCTGCACTCTCACCACGGGGCAGCCTCGCTCCGCCAGCCACTCCACCGCCTCCTCGCAGCCCGAGATAACAGCCTGGTAGAACACGTCGGCAGTCAGGGCCGCCCCCTCCCCCTCCCCCGCCTCATGCACCATGCGCATCAGTACGGCACTGCCTGCGCCGGCCGCACGCTCCAGGAGGTGTGGTGAGCGCAGCACATCCAGTCCCGCCACCTGGACCAGCCACTCCACAACGGCCACACGCCCTCCCTCCACGGCACACCGCATGACATCCCTGAGGACCTTGTTGCTTGCATCAGTTGCCAAGCAGCCGCGTGCATGCAGGAGCTGCAACGCCTCGAGGTGCCCCCTTTCGGCTGCCAGGCTAGCCCCCCAGCTGACCGCCGTGAGGCCCTGGTCCAGCCAATACTCCGCTGCAGCTATGTTGCCCGTTGACACCGCTTCAGCCAAGCCGGCTACCTCGTCATCCCTGTAAAGCGGGTAGCCCTGCTGCTGCAGCCATGTGAATCGGGCAATCGCATCAGGACGCCCCGCAGCACCGGTATATGCACCCGCATCCTTGGGGATGCGGAGTACCTTCTGTATCCACTCCAGCTTGGCCTGCCAATCGGCTGTCGGGCTGCCTGCTGCGTTGGAGGTGATGGCCCACATCTCACCATATTTGAAATCGAAGTAGGGCTTCTCCTCCTCCTCATCCTCATTTCCATCCTCCTCATCCTCATCCTCCGTCTCGACCCGTCTCATCCTCCATCCTCCCGTGTCTTGCTCGTCATCGCTGAACACCTCCTCGTGCAGCTGTTTCAGTGTTTCCAGGTCGCAACCCCACATAGCTGCCGCCAGGAAACCTGCTAGGTTGAGAGAATCGAAGCACCTTCCCAGCCAATCCAAGATCTCGGTTCGGCCCTCCGAGAGAGCTGCATACACGGTCGTCTCAGACACGCAACAGTGTTTATCCTCGAGCCACTTGCATACGTGCAGGTGCCCCGCCTCCGCCGCTGCATCGAGGGCACTGTCCCCTGCACGCCAGCGCCGCTGGTGCAGCCACTCACATACATGGAGGTGGCCAGCAGCAGCTGCAGAAGTCATCACCTTCTCCAGCCGGCTCCTAAGGACTCGAGATTCTGTATCAAAGCCCACGTTTTCAACCGCCACTTCAAGGTTAGCAACACTGCCGGTTCTCGCCGTCAGGCACAGCAGCTGCAGTCGCTGTTCCAGGTTGAAGCTCCGCATGGCGCCTGGTGCGCCCCAGCGCTGGGCGAAGATGTCATGTGGAACAGGCTTCCACAGCAGCACCTCGGTGTGCTCCGGCCCTCGGAGCGCTGACGCCGCTGTCTTGTCCACCAGACGTAAGCCGCAAGAAACCTCATTGGGCGGCAGGAAGCGGGCGATGCACTGAATAATGTCGGGAATCCAAATACACGAGGCGTTTCCATGGGCACTCCTGCCGGCAGCAGTAAGCACCTCTCCGTGCTGCTTATCGTTATTCAGCACTACCACCACGCCAGGCTGCAGCGGGCTGGGGTCATGGTTGCTGCTGCTTGGATGGACGCTAGACGAAGTCGCCAAGCGTACGCTCTGGTCCACCAGCACATGTTCCTGGCGCTGCATACTTTCGTGAAGAAAGGTAATGAACGTAAAGACAACACGAAGGCCCCAGCGATAGGTTGTGCGTGTCCTCCTAGGATGTGGTGTTAACAAGGTAGGGAGCTGCGCACGATTGTACTTTGCGCTTGTCTTAAAGTTCCCGCTTATGATATTGCCTGTACGCTTACCAGGGTTTTTATTGCGTTATGCAGCTACGGATTGCGTGCGTGTGTATGGTTATAAGCTCTACGCTCGTAAGGCCCAGATCGAGCCAAAAGGCTCGTGGACCGCCCGAGAAAAAGCAGAGAAAGCAGAAGAGAATGTTTTTGGCATCAATAACGCCAAGCCACACGCAAAGCTTCCAAAACGGATTGCAGAAATTGGGAACTGGGCGGTGGGCACTTTCAAAACCCCTCATCGCCAGCCAACCATATTTGAAAAGCTTACTCGTCTAATTCGCTGCAGGCGACGAAGTCACCAGACTAAAGATAGCAACACTGTCGCGCGTATTGCCAGTTAGGAAAGCCTCAGCTGCGACAGCTGCCCAAGGGCCTTCAGCGCCGGTCGGGCTCCCAGGTATGGCGGGTGGGAAGCCGCATAAAAAGCCGCGCGCCTCTGCCCCAGCTGGGTCTCAGCGTAGCGCCTGCCTACCAGTCTCCCTGCTTCACGGCGGGATCAGCCCCCGTGTCAGTCTTCAGCCGCGCCCCTTCACCATCCATGCATTCAGGCGGCTGTCAGTCCAGAGGCGCTTCCCATGCAGGCACCCTTTGCCGTGCACCAGTGCACAGTGCTACTGCCTACGCATCGCCTCATAGCAGAGGGACGAAACGCCCTGGTTTGATATGCACACAAGAGGGTAGATGGCGCTGTGGTGGGTGGCCAAGAGGTCTCAAGGAGACCCGGGGGTCATCGTGATAGGGGCAATTGAAGGAGTAACATAACATCCTTGCATAACAGACAAGTTACGCCATGCGGCCCTGCTATTGCACTAGTAGCCTAACCAGCAGGCATTAAGCAGAACAATGCACAGGCGTTGCCGTACCAACAACAACCCCCGTAACATCTCTAAACCCTTCTACTCATCTCGCACCTCCCAACAATGGGTCCATGCAGCTCAAGAACGAGTGGTCAATGAAGAACCCGATCGAACTCCACCCCACGTAGCACAGCGATGATGCTCTCCCCAAGCAGCCATTACTTTCCATCACCTTCCACCAGCCCTCCCTCCTTTGCCCACTTCAACTCTTGCCTCCTCCGCTTTAGCAACCACGTTTCAACCTTCCCAGGCCGCCCAAACGTATAGGTCGGCAGCACCGCCGCCCAGTCCACAGGGCAGCCCTCCTCCACCATCCAGCGCACTATCGGCAAGGAGATGTCATAGCGCAAACAGTACGTTAAGGTCTCCGAGCCCTGCCAGGGACAGCCCACTCGCCGCAGGCAACGCAGCATGGCCATGTCCCCCTGCCGGGCTGCTACCACATAAGGTGTACGGTGAATGTCCTGCCCTGGAGCTACCTATGGGTGTGGGATGCGGCGCGGTGTGGGAAACATGGTCAGTGGATGAGAGCCACGGGTGTGACTAATCATGGGCATGCTTGCATGACATACACACTAAATACTCCCCGCACAAGCGGCTTTGTCCCTCCTCCTAACCTTCCTTCCAAGTACTGCTGCCCCCGGGCCCTGTAACGTAATTCCGCGGCCATCCCATAGATAAACTCACCCCACTGACCTATGGCTATGGGTTTGGGATTCGTTTTTTCACTTTTATATAATTTTACCCCACTGACCGCCCCTGTCCAAGCCCCACCAAAAAATGCCCCGCCACCCGCATACTCACCACGGGGCAGCCTCGCTCCGCCAGCCACTCCACCGCCTCCTCGCAGCCCGACTTTACAGCTTGGTGGAACAAGTCGGCAGTCAGGGCCGCCCCCTCCCCCTCCCCCGCCTCATGCACCATGCGCATCAGTACGGCACTCCCTGCGCCGGCCGCAGCCTTCAGGAGGTGTGGTGAGCGCAGCACATCCAGTCCCGCCACCTGGACCAGCCACTCCACAACAGCCACACGCCCTCCCTCCACGGCACTCTGCACGACATCCCCGAGGACCTCGTTGCTTGCATCAGTTGCCAAGCAGCCGCGTGCATGCAGGAGCTGCAACGCCTCGAGGTGCCCCCTTTCGGCTGCCAGGCTAGCCCCCTGGCTGACCGCCGTGAGGCCCTGGTCCAGCCAATACTCCGCGGCAGCTATGTTGCCCCTTGATACGGCTTCAGCCAAACCTGCTACCTCGTCATCCCTGTAAAGCGGGTAGCCCTGCTGCTGCAGCCATGTGAATCGGGCAATCGCATCAGGACGCCCCGTAGCACCGGTATATGCACCCGCATCCTTGGGGATGCGGAGTACCTTCTGTATCCACTCCAGCTTGGCCTGCCAATCGGCTGTCGGGCTGCCTGCTGCATTGGAGGTGATGGCCCACATCTCACCATATTTGAAATCGAAGTAGGGCTTCTCCATCTCATCATCCTCATTTCCATCCTCCTCATCCTCTGTCTTGACCCGTCTCATCCTCCATCCTCCCGTGTCTTGCTCGTCATCGCTGAACAGCTCCTCCTGCAGCTGTTTCAGTGTTTCCAGGTCGTAACCCCGCATAGCTGCCCCCAGGAAACCTGCTAGGTTGAGAGAATAGGAGCACCTTCCCAGCCAATTAAAGATCTCGGTTCGGCCCTCCAAGAGAGCTGCATACACGGTCGTCTCAGACACACAACAGTGTGTAGCCTCGAGCCACTTGCATACGTGCAGGTGCCCCGCCTCCGCCGCTGCATCGAGGGCACTGTCCTCTGTCGGCCAGCGCCGCTGATGCAGCCACTCACATACATGGAGGTGGCCAGCAGCAGCTGCAGAAGTCATCACCTTCTCCAGCCGGCTCCTAAGGACTGGAGATTCTGTATCGAAGCCCACGTTTTCAACCGCCACTTCAAGGTTAGCAACACTGCAGGTTCTCGCCGTCAGGCACAGCAGCTGCAGTCGCTGTTCCAGGTTGAGGCTCCGCATGGCGCCTGGTGCGCCCCAGCGCTGGGCGAAGATGTCATGTGGAACAGGCTCCCACACCAGCACCCCGGTGTGCTCCGGCCCCCGGAGCGCTGACGCAGCTGTCTTGTCCACCAGACGTAAGCCGCAAGAAACCTCATTGGGCGGCAGGAAGCGGGCGATGCACTGAATAATGTCGGGAATCCATATACGCGAGGCGTTTCCTTGGGCACTCCCGCCGGCAGCATTAAGCACCTCTCCGGGCTGCTTATCGTTATTCAGCACTACCACCACGCTAGGCTGCAGCGGGCTGGGGTCATGGTTGCTGCTGCTTGGATGGACGCTAGACGAAGTCGCCAAGCGTACGCTCTGGTCCACCAGCACATGTTCCTGGCGCTGCATACTTTCGTGAAGAAAGGTTATGAACGTAAAGACAATTCGAAAGCACCAGCGATAGGCTGTGCGTTTCCTCCTAGGATGAGGTGCTAACAAGGTAGGGAGCTGCGCACGATTGTACTTTGCGCTTGTCTTAAAGTTCCCGCTTTTATTATTGCCTTTACGCTTACCAGGGCTTTCCTTGCGTTATGCAGCTACGGATTGCGTGCGTGTGTACGGTTACAAGCTCTAGGCTCGTAAGGCCCAGATCGAGCCATAAGGCTCATGGACCGCCCGAGAAAAAGCAGAGAAAGCAGAGGAGAATGTTTTTGGCATCGATAACGCCATGCCACACGCAAAGCTTCCAAAACGGATTGCAGAAAATGAGCACTACCGGTATGCACGACGTGTAGGAGCTACGGGCGGTGGCCACTTTCAAAACCCCTCATCGCCAGCCAACCATATTTGGAAAGCTTACTCGGCCAATTTGCTGCAGGCGGCGAAGTCACCAGACAAAAGATAGCAGCATTGTCGCGCGTATTGTCAGTTAGGAAAGCCTCAGCTGCGACAGCTGCCCAAGGGCCTTCAGCGCCGGTCGGGCTCCCAGGTATTGCGGGTGGGAAGCCGCATAAAAAGCCGCGCGCCTCTGCCCCAGCTGAGTCTCAGCGTAGTGCCTGCCTACCAGTCTCCCTGCTTCACGGCGGGATCAGCCCCCGTGTCAGTCTTCAGCCGCGCCCCCTTCACCATCAGAAACAGTAACAGCTTTGCGAGGTCCCGGATGTTGGGCGGCTTGCGTCGTGTTGACGCATGTTGCTCATTTGGTCATCTTATCTTTCCCGTAACCCTCCCATGTGGTTGTCCGCTCCCTAGTTGATTGAAGATGCTCACAGATCCTCCTGAGGAACACTGGTCCACATAGCGTCGGGAAGACGACAGCCGTGCGGGTCGCCATCGCCGGGAGGGAAATGCTGTCTGCGGAGTAATCCTTCAGGGGGTGAATCCATGCATTCAGGCGGCTGTCAGTCCAGAGGCGCTTCTCATGCAGGCACCCTTTGTCGTGCACCAGTGCACAGTGTTACTGCCTACGCCTTGCCTCGTAGCAGAGGGACGAAACGCCCTGGTTTGGTATGCACACAAGAGGGTAGATGGCGCTGTAAGGGGTGGCCAAGAGGTCTCAAGGAGACCCGGGGGTCATCGTGGTAGGGGTAATTGAAGGAATAACCTGGATAACATCCTTGCATAACGGACAAGTTACGTCATGCTGCCCTGCTATTGCACTACTAGCCTAATCCGCAGGCATTAACCAGGCTACGGATGGGCTAGAGTAGCATATGATTACACGACTTGGAACACATGGCACCGCCTTGAGAGTGCTTTTGTAGCAAAGCGTGGTTGCGCGTTTATGCATACGTGACATCTGCAGGTTGCTACCTCGCCAATAAGGCATGGACCCCGAGGGCGATGGCACGCGACGCAGTACATGAGCTAGACGATAGACCAACACTTAGCTATTGATAGACATACATCTTGTAATTGTCATGAATACTGTACGCTGCTGATCTGTCTGCACTTGTATCTTCTCCGAGCGACAGACGAACTAGCAAGTGCAACGACTGGCTCTATGCCCCTAAGCATAGTTGTTTGCAATCGAATGTAGTAATCTTTTCTAAGGCTTGAAGCATAAGCTCCCGGGTACTTGGTGTAAGAGTACTTAAGAATGGCGGAAAAGGAGGGAGGATTCGGCCAAAATGTGCTTGGCAAGCTCAAGCTGGTTGGTGGCAAAGTCGTGGACTTTGGGGGAACTGTTGCTGGCAGGGTTGTTGACGTAGGAGGCACCCTGGGCGACAAAATTGGGGACATCGGCAACAAAATTGTCGACGTCGCAACCAAACCGCTTTTCGAGAGCGACTTCGAGCGCCTCAGGCAGCTTAACCAAATTGCAAAGCAGCAGCAGGACCTGCGGCGTAAGTACACAGAGGAGGAGCTTGCAGCTGTGGAGGCAAAAGCAGACCTAGTCCTCGGCCAGCTCTATCCCGGGTACTTTGAAGCAAACTTCGATCCGGTAGCTTATGAGCTGTCAAAGATCGACGAATCGGACAACCAGGACCACATCGAGGAGTTGGTGGAACGGCTGACGCAAGGGGTGGAGGTATGAAGGGGTTCAAGGGCGCATCCCCAAATGCCGGGAGACCATGCTGCTGCTGCTGCGCTGCGCTGCCAATGCTTGGACCCCGTGAACGGCGCGTGCGTGAGAGAGGCCATGCCGTGGCCCCAAACCAACCACCTTGCTCCCGACCACCTAACTTGCTCCTCCACCGAACTGCTTCAACCCTCACGTCAGCTGACGTTGCAAAGACCGATCCCACCCGCAGTCTCTAACCAGTCCTCCTCCTCTCCCTCTCCCCGCCTTCTGCCCCTCCCCCGTCTGCCACCCCGCTTCTTCCTTCCCTCCTCCTCCTCCCTCTCCGCCCCCTCCCCACCTGCACCTCCTCCCCTCAGACTGTGAGCGGCCGGCTGTCCCGCCACGTCAACAAGAAGCGCGATGTGCTGCTGGCGGGCATTGACCGGGTGGCGGAGGTGGGGCCACGGGGGGAAGAAGAAATCCCAGGGGGGGTGGGACGAGGGAAAAGAAGGATCTCCAATGTGTGGTGTGGAGAGGGGAGGAGGGAGCGCGGGCGTGGGTTGGGGAAGGAAGAAGGTAAGTAAAACCTTGCCGCTATTATACCCTGCCGTGACCAAGGGTGCAAACAAAACTAGGAGTCGCCCATGCATGCAAGCATGGGGAATGGGCGGTTTGCTGGCTGGCGGAGGGGTGTGGGGTTGTGGGGGTGCCGCCCGCTGTCGAGTTGGGCGAGGAGCCTCACAAGGCCGGCCCACGGCGCCCGGTACCCGGCACGGCAGTGGCAGCAGCCAGGAGCCGCCGCGGTTCCGGGAGCGCCCCCAGTTCAGCAGCGGGCAGCAGCAGCGGGGCAGGCGGGGGGCACCTGCACCCGCACCACCTTACCCTCCCTCCCTCCCTCCTACCAATTGGGTATTCTTGTTTTCCCTCCCCTCCCTTCCCCTTCCCTGCCCCACAGGTCGAGGACGATCTGAAGGCGGCCTTTATGATCAGCCGCTCCAGCCGCGCCACGCTGAAGGCGGCTGCGGAGGAGGTGGGGCGCAACATGCGGGTGGTGGGGCAGAGCCGCCGCAAGCAGTCGTACATGGAGCTGATGGAGGTGGTGGGCAAGATCAAGCGGGCGAGGGACCTGCAGGGACTGCTCAAGTGAGGGGGAGGGGGGGTGTGGTGGGGATAGTGGGGGTACAAATTCTGCATTAGGCTGGGGAGTTGGGTGTGCGCAGTTGTTTCAGTTGAGGCAGGGGAGGGGGGGTGTGGAGAGGGCGAGGGGTTGGGGAGACCCGGCGCGCCTCTTCTCCCGGAGAAGAGGCGAGGGTGTGAGGAAGGGAAGGGGAGGGGAGGGTCGTGCACCGGCGCTGGCGGCAGGCGACACATGACGTGGGTGGAGGGCCGCTGGGGGGAGCCCTCTGGGAGTTGTGCGAGCTCCCCTCCCGCCTCCTCCACCCCCCCCAGACGTGCTCAGGAGCTGGGCGAGTACGGCGACGCCATCATGACATGCGTGCAGTGCTTCCAGGGGGTGGACTCGCTGAGGCAGCTCACGGTAGGGGAGGAGGAGGGGGAGAGGGGGGAAGGGGGGAGAGCAGGGGAGGGAGGGGAGGAGGTGTGTTGGCAACACGAGGAGGGGGAGGGGGGTTGACCGGGCGCCATGCGAGTATGCTTGAGAGGAGGCCCGGGAGCAGCCTGCGGGATATGTGTTTCTGTGTGCGGTGTCCTGCCACCTACCCCTGGTATGGTCTTTGACCCCCCCCCTCCCCCCCCAGGTGTCCTCCGAGCTGCGCGCCACCGTGCAGCGGCTGTACCTGGACACGCTGCGGCGCATGGACGCGGCGCTCACCAACATATGCGCCGAGTTCGACCCAGCCAAGTACACCAAGGTAGCGTTGGGGGGGGCGGCTGGGGGGGGTGAAGGGGGTGGGGGTGGGGGGCTGGAAGGGGTGGGGGGGCGGAGGGACGGAGGGGCAGGGCGTCGGTTGGTCTGCACGCCTGGTCAGCGAGCCCCGGCGAGGTGGGTGTGGCACTCGCCTCCCCTGCACTCCCCTGCACTCCCACGCGTCTCTTCTTGCTCCCCCCCACCTCTCATTGCTCCCCCCCTCCCTCCCCCCCTCCCTCCCCCCCCTCCCTCCCCCCCCTCCGCAGATCCTGGAGGGCTACCTGCTGCAGGGCATCCCGCCCCGCTCGCTGGGCGACAAGGTGCTGCAGTGCTTCAAGGAGGCCATCCACGACGCCACCACACGGGTGGTGCGCTCGCTGCTGCTCACTAAACCCAAGTGAGGGGGAGGGGGGAGGTGTTGGAGGGGAGGGGGAGACTGGGAGGAGCATAGGAGGGGGAGCTACGGCGGCAGGGCAGGGAGGGGTGTGTGGCGTACACACCGGCGGCTGCACAGCGGTCTGACTCCAACTTGCATCTAGTGCCACCGCAACTAGATCCATAGCCTTCTTACACCGCACCCACCCACCCTTTGCCTCCCTAACCCCCCTTGCCCCCACCCACACACACCCTCCACCCTGATCCCCTCCGCCTTATCACACGGTTCCTTGGTCGTTTCCTCTTCACCACCACCCCCTTACCCCTCCCTTAATGCGGAATCCTCATCCCTATTCATCCCCCCTCCTCCTCCTCTCCCCCCCCAGACTGGCTGACCGCCTTGCCTCCGGCTCCGCCAGCTCCTCCAGCTCCGCGCTGCAGCTGGGCTACCCGGAGCTGCTGCGCGCGCTGCCGCCCGACCTGCTGCGGCCCTGCCTGCTGCGGCTGCTGGAGGTGCTGTTCGACACGCTGGCCTCCTACCACGCCATGGCGCACTGGCACGGACTGGCGCTGCAGCGGCAGGCGCAGGTGGCGGAGCAGGCGGAGGGTGAGAGAAGGGAGGGGGGGAGGGAGGGAGGGGGGAGGGGGGGAAGAAGGATTCCCGATGCGTTGAATGATGCTGGCAACCAAGCCCACGAGCTCCTGGTGAATGGAACCGAGGGAGGAGGATGACACAGTGGTGTGCATGTTCCTTATAAATACACAGTTCGGTTCAGGTTCGGTCACCTCTGTTTTGTCTGTTTTGCCTGTACTCGCGGTTCACATGCGAACCTATCCCAACTGCTTGCTCTTGTTCTACTCAACTACACACACACACTCTTTCTCTCTCGCGCCCCCCTGCCTCTCTACACCCCCTGCAGGTCTGGATGATGAGGCCCGGCGCGCCCAGGCCGCCACCACCTCCTTCCTGGCGGCAGTGTACGACATGATGCGGGTGAGGGGGGGTGGGGGGTGAGGGGGCGAGATGCGGGTGAGGGGGTTGGGGGCCAGCCACGGGACCTGGGCAGCGAGGGTGTCATGGCTGAGACCCCAGCCTGTCCCTCCAGCCCCCTCCCGCCTGCCTTCCCCTGCAGCTCCCCCCGCACCTCCTCCCCCCTGCCTGCTAACACATGGTTCTTCTTCTCCCCTCCTCCTTACTTGTTCCCTCTTCACCCCCCTCCCCTGCCCCCCCCCCCGCCCGCAGGTATCCCGTCCCGAGGTGCTGGAGGTGGGTGCCCGGCGCATCCGAGAGCTGCTGCTGCTGGACAGCCTGTTCAAGGGGGAGGACTTCATGCAGGTGGGGGGGCGGGAGCGGGGGGGAGGGAGAGGGAGGGGGACCGGAGGCTCTGGGAAGGAGAGAGAGGGGAGGCTTTGGGAGGGGAGAGAGAGGAGGCTTTGGGAGGGGAAAAGGGACCGCCAATAAGGGGCCGCCAATGAGGAGAAGGAGGGAGGACTAGGACTGGCACCACACGGCTGACCGCTTGCATGGCTCTGCTGTAGCAGCGGTAGTCTGCGTCCCGCCCGGTGCGCGGGTCCTTCAGCGCGTCCTGCCTCCCGCCCCTGACCCCCTCCATAACTCCCCCAACCTGCCCTCCTGACCTGCCCCGCCCCGCCCTCCCCACCCGCAGGTTGTGGACTGGTGCGGCAGGTTCGGCGGCATGGCGGAGGCCTTCCTGGGGGGGCCCTGCGAGATAAAGCCGCAGGTGGGGGGGGGAGAGGAAACATCTAACTGATCGTGTGATAAGGCATCACACGGGGGGAAGAGGAAGGACAGGAGGCACACGGGCAGACATGCTTACCAGGCCAGTGCGAGCTGAGGGCGTGTCCTGTCCTAGCCCCCACCAGCCCCGCACAGGCCCCACCGCCGCCGCTCTAACCGCCATCTCCCTCCCTCCTCCCCCCCTCCCCCTCCCTCCCCCCCACCAGGTCATGTCCCTGTGCGCCCGCTTCCTGCCCGCCTACCACCGCTCCAACCTGGAGTCGCTCACCACCTGCCTCAACAACGAGGCATGGCAGGTAGGGGGGGTCAAAGACCTCCGGACCAAACCATAGGAGAACACAGGCTAGGGCAAAGCAATGGGGGAGGAGGCGGCAGGGAGGGGGGAGGCGTGCTATACCCGTGCAGCGACCCCCCAACACCTCCTGCACCCCCCCCCTCGTCACCCCTAGTGGGTTGCCACTGCCATTCAACACACGTGCTTCTCCTCCTCCCCTCCACACATTGGAATTTCGTTTTTCTCCCCCCTCCTCCCCTCCCCTCCCCTCCCCTCCTGCCCAGGATGTCGCTGCTGCCACGGGCGGCGCCGGTGCCGCTGCCGCCGCCTCCCGCCTGCAGCTGGACGCAGCCATACTGCACTCGCCGCTCTACGTGCCGGGCTGGGGCGAGGAGGGGGCGGGCGCGCCGTTCGAGCAGTGGATGGCGGAGGGAAACCCCTTCAAGCGGGGGTGGGTGTGCCTGGCTTACTTGATATACGCATAAACCACCTCACTCTCAAGTCCCCTCACCACACACACCTCCCCCCTCCTCCCCCCTCCTCCTCCCCCCCTGCAGTTCGGGTGCCGGCGCGGGTCCCCCCGAGGGCCGCCAGCGCTCCCTGCTGGAGCTGCTGGCCAAGACCAGTGCGGAGGAGCTGCCGGGGGGGACTGCGGGCCCCCACCCGCACCCGCAGCAGCTGTCCCGGACCCCCAGCCAGCACAGCAACATGACGGACCAAGCGGGAGGGGTAGCAGGGGCAGCAGGCAGCAGCACCCCCACAGCGGCCACCACGCCCGCCTTCTCACCGGACTTTGGCGGGCTGGAGGAGGAGGGCGGCAGGCCGGCGGGCAGTGCCGTAACCGGGCCCGCAGCAGGAGGCGGCGCAGCAGCAGCGGCGGCCCCCGCTCAGGCGGCGGCGGGGGTGCAGGGGGCGGGAGCCGGCAGCAGCAGCAGCGGTAGCGGTAGCGCGGGGAGTAGCGGGGCGGCAGGGGCGGGGGCGGCGCCGCAACCGGCAGCGGGCGCGTCTGGGAGACCAGCGGCAGTGGCGAGTGTGGCGGCAGGGCAACCGGGTCCGGCTGGGGGTGGCAGCGGGGGTGTGCCGCCGGCGGCTGCTGCAGCGGGTGCCCCTGCGGCTGCCATGCTGACCATCTCCTCGCAGCAGGCGCTCAAGTACATCAAGCACTACGGGCAGATCATGCGGTGAGGGGGGGGGTGAAAAGGAAACAATCAACGGGGGGGAGGGTGAAAAGAGGAAACAGGCGAGCTATATGACGAGGCCTTACCATGGGTTGCATGGGGGCTGGGTGGGGGCTGGGTGGGCTGGTGGGGTTGGCTGACGCTGTGCGCCTGGCGTGGCTTGACGTCCGTGTGTGGCCGCAGGTTGGATGGGAAAGGGAAGAGGGGAAAAGAATAATATGCGGTAGTTGGAGTGGCGGCCGCGTTCTGCCTTATCCACCCCTAACCCATCCTCCCCTCCCCTCCCTTCCCCCCCCGCAGCCCCCTGCAGGGCCACTCCGAGTCCCTCTTCCGTTGCCTGGCGGAGATCTTCGACGTGTACCTGCTCTACTGCTTCTCCGCGTTCGGGGGCATGGGGCTGGAGGACCTGGTGTGGCGGGACGACGTCATCAGCGCCCGGCTGAAGGGCGCGCTGCTGAGGATCCTCACCGCGGAGGGGTCCAAGTACAGGACACTGGTGGGAGTGGGTGGGGATAGGGGGTGGGGAGTGGGTGGGGGTAATGGGGAGGAAACTGGCGAACTGCATGAGGGAGGCTTCACCATGGGTTGCGGGAAGGGGAGCACGGTGAGGAGGAGGGGAGCAGGGTGGGGGAGCGAGAGGGCGGGCCAACGTCCCCCAGGGTGCGTGCTTCGGGCGGTTGGAGACAAACGACCAGCGCGGCTGCTGGGCTCCTGGGAAGCCAGCGTGCGGGCGCTCGCATGCCTTCCCCCATCCCTGTATCCCCTCTTTCCCGTGAGGATGGTTGTTGTTTCTTTCCCAATGGCGGTTCGGTGTTGGCTGCTGCTGCTGCCGCCCCCTCCCTCTCCTTCTACTGCAGGTTGAGGAGCTGGGTCGCAACCGACCCACGGGTCGCGGCGCCCCCATCGCCTCCACCGGTCTGGGCTTGCTGGACCGCTTCGGTGACAAGATGGAGAGCCTGGCTGACAGCATGGAGCGATCCGTGAACCGCATGGCGGTGAAGCTGGGGGACAGCCGCGTGATGCAGGCCATGGCGGGGGGCGTGGAGGGTGGTGGAGGGGGTGGGGGTGGAGCAGGAGGCAGCGGAGGGGGAGGGGGGCCAGGGGGAGGCTACTACCCGGGTGCAGGAGGAGGCGGCATAGCGGTGCAGGGCAGTGGCGCGAGCCTGGTGGGGCTGTCGCAGGTGGGTGGGGGAGGAGAGGGGTGGGAGGGGCAGGAGGCGAGTCGGGATGTGGTTCCTCGTTACGCATAATGCTGTCCGACTACTGCTGTTGCACCTCTTTGTGCCCCTCGCCTCTTAAGGCTTGCCTTCTTTGTTCCTTTGTTCCTCCTCCCCTCCCCCTCCTGGCGTGTACACGAGCGCCCCTTCCGCACCTCCCTTCCTTTCCCCCCGCCCCCTCCCTCCCCCCCACCAGGTCTCCGTCACCAGCAGCAACAGCGGAATGCTCACCCCCCTCGCCCCGCCCCGACCCGGCGGAGGGGCCGGAGGCGGCAGCAACAGCAGCACACCGGACCACGGGGGTATGGGTGGCGGCGGGGGTGGTGGCGGCGGCGGTGCGGGTGGCACCCTGTACGGCGGTGGCAGCCCCGGCGGCTCCTCCCACGCGCGGCAGCAGTGGGGGCTGCGGGAGCGGGTGGTGGCGGTAGAGTCGCTGCTGCACCTGGCGGGGGAGCTCAAGGCGGCAAAGCAGGCCATTATTGTAAGAGGAGGGGTGGGGGGAAGAGGAGACAACTAGCTGACCGTGTGTTGAGGCGGAGGGTGGTGGTGGTGGTGGCAGAGGGTTTGTAAGCAGGCTGTGTTAAAGGGGGGGAGGGCTTGTAAGCGGGCTGTGGGTGTACGCATGGTGAATGGGGCTGCAAAGGGAGTACGCGCTGGACTGGTGATACCGGTAGCTAGGTGTGCTGAGGTGGGGTGGGCAGCAATGCTGCGCATGGGTGATGTTTCGCATGCATTGCATCGCAGGCTGTCAGGACATGTCCCTTATCCCTTACCCCCTCTCAACCCCCACCCATTGGGCATCTCTACCTCCCCCCCCCTCCCCCCCAGCTTGCGCTTCCCGGCCGCTGCCAGCGCGAGGTGGAGGCCTACTTCAGTCGCACCGTGGAGGCGGCGGGCGACCTGCGGGACCACCTGTTCAAGGCGGCGGCGAGGGCAATGATGCAGGTAGGCCGGGGGGGAGGGGGGAGGTAAAGAGGAAACAACTAACTGACTGAGGGATAAGGCGTCAACTTGGGTTGCCGGGGGGTAGGGGGGAGGGGTGGGGCGGGACAGGTAGAAAGTAGAGGGCGGGAGGGGCTAGGGAGAAAGCGCTGGCATGCCTGCCTCCTCTCGCCTTGCACACCCCCTCCTCCTTTCGAAGGGACGTCCATAAAACGTACTGGCTTGGCTCATTCAGGTTGGGATCATGTTGCAAACCACGATGACGCTTCAACACACGGTTCGTTAGTCGCTTCCTCTTTGTCACCTCCCCCCGCCCACCTCCACCCCCCCACCACCCAGGGCGTGTGGGACAGCGACCGCGGCATCCCCGCCGCCATCTCCGTCACCGACTACAACGTGCGCTCCCCCGCCGACAAGCACTCCCCCTGGGCGGACTTCACGGTGGCAGCACTGGAGCGATTCCGAGCCCGAGTGGCGGCGGCGGGGCTGCCGGGGGGTCTGGCGGGGGCGCTGTGGGAGCACGCGCTGGGGGTGGTGGTGGAGGGGCTGCTGGGGGGGCTGGCGGCGGTGCGGAGGTGCACGCTGATGGGGCGAGCCAACATGTCGCTGGACCTGGCGCATGTGGAGAAGCAGGTGGGGGGGAAGGGGGGGAAGGGGGGGAGTGGATGGGGGGGAGGGGAAGAAAAGGAAACTGAGGGGCGGGAGGGAGGGAGTGGATGGCGGGTAGGGGAGGGGGTGCTGGCAGGGGTATGCGGCTGGGTGCCGGTATGGAGCGGCATCTCAGCCCTCCAATCAGGACTGTGCTGACCCTTCCCCACCCCCCTCTGCTCCCTCTCTACCCACTCCTCCCACTTCCCCCCCCCAGCTGCGCCTCATGAAGCAGCCCACTGCGCCCCTGGCGGTGGTGGACGCTTACATCAAGGCCTTCTACCTGCCCTGGGAGGAGCTGCCCGGGTGGTGCCAGGTGGGGGGGAAGGGGCCGGGGAGGGAGGGAGGCAGGGGGGGAGTGCCATGTTGGGAGGAGGGGTTCGGAGGGGCACAACGCCGCTAGGCCGCCTGGGCCTCCTAACTGTCTCCCCCCCAGTTCATTTCCACACCCACTGCCAGCGCACACCGCAAACCGCAATACCCTCCCCGCTCCTAAGCACCTGTACGCAACCCCCCCTCCCGCCCCCCCTCCCCCCCTCCCAGTCCCACCTGTCGCAGTACGGCAAGCAGCGGCTGTTCACGCTGATCGAGGTGTCCGCGGAGTTCAACAAGGTGCGCCGGGGAGCCAAGAACGAGGTGCTGGAGATGATTGAGGCGCTGGACCCCGCACGCAGCTTCTGAGGGGCGGCGGGAGCGGGAGGAGGGGGAGGAGGTAGCAGCTTCGGAGCCTCTGGGGGTGGTGGGGCGGGATGAGGCACGTCACCAAGCGGGCAGACACAGACACAGCCGCTCGCACTCGGCACGTACTGCGAGTTGACACCCACCCCGCCTAGTGTGTCTTCCACGTGTTGCATATATACCGTGTGTGTTGCGTAGCGTTATGGCGGGCGCTGCTGCCGTACATGGGCGCTGCGGCGGCGCGTGGCGGTAGGCATGGAGGCAGCCGAGTATATGGGTATATGAGTGTGGTGAGGTGTGATCATCGACCGATCGCCCTATCTTCCGAAGTCCGAGTACTGGTACCGCTGGTGGTGGTTAGGTTAGGGCTTGGGAGGCGTGCGGCGTACCGCTTTGCGCTGCGATGATGATGAGGATCAGTTGTGGGTGAAGGTGGGAAGGGAGGCAGGTGACGGCTCGACTGGCTCGTGCGTGCGCCGCCGCGTTGGCGCTGCGGGTGGTTCACGTGGCGGCGTGCTTTTGGCGGTGCTTGGGGAGGGGGGCTAGCGGCACCTTCACATGGCGCGTGCGGTGGTGCGTGGCGGTGGCGGCGCGTGCCGGCTGTGGGCCATGAGGGGAGCGGCATGGGTGGCTGCAGCGGGCTGTGGTCTGCTGCTGCTGAGGGGTCATGCCTGAGGGGATTGCGAGCGGGTTGAAAGTGCTAAGAGTGAGAGGGGGAAGTGGGTTATTAGGGGGTTTAGGAAGGAGCGAGCTGGGGGCTATTAGAATAGGGGACACGCCTTACAGGGGGTCTTGTACAGGGCAGCGCACAGCAGCATATCCCACTAGGAATCCCTGTGTGCGCCATCGTGCTTTTAGGAAGCAGCTTATTTACAAAGTTGGCGTGACATGCATTTTGATTCTGGTCTGTTTAGGAGTCGGAGTGCGTTCACATGGTTTGCTTGGCCCGCTTGGGAGGCATGTGTGTGTTGTGCGGCACTCACGGAGGAAAACCCGATTGCGGGGAAGTTACAAACGGCTTGACGGCTTGTTAGTTGTTACAGCACCACGTCATCAGCCTTAGAGTACATGTGTTTTGTCACGCGCGTGCATATATACATGGCTGCCGGTGGTGCCTGCATGCCTCCTCCAATACACGCACACACCATCACGTTTCGCCTCCAGCCCCAACCAGCCGGGCGATTCGTATAGGCGCATGCTTCCCCCTGTTGCCCTCCCCCTCGCTTGCCCCCATACGCGTGTCGTGCCTCACCACGTGCACACCCCGCAACCCCCCCCCCACACACAACCACCCGCCTGCATAACGTGCCTCTCCACCGGCTCACTCGCTCCCTGGAATAACCGGTTTACACCCGGCACACAGTGCGACCGCCCCCGTGCTAACGGGTGCTTCAATGTCGCCGCTATGATAGGGCGGTTGAGCGTTGCCGTACCATACTTGACTGCTGCAAACCCGTACAACCAATATTAACTGCTTTTGGCTCTCTCTTCAGTCCGGTTGCCACGTGTGAAGCCATGCAACTGCATGAAAGTGCATGCCCCTATTTTCCGGCCTCGCTTCTCGCCTCGCCACCCCTCCACTCCTCAATCCGAGTCCCCGCCATCCTCCTCCTGCCCGCCCGGCTGCGGCTGCTGCTGCCCCCCTCCTCCTCCTCCCTGCTGCCCCCCGGCCCCCGCAGCCATCCCCCCCGCCCGCCCCCCCGCCGGTCCCGCCTCCAGCGTCACGCTCACCTCCAGGGTGCTGTTCTCGCGCAACACCGTCAGCCGCAGCGTGTCACCCACCTGGTGGGGTGGGGGGAGGAGGTGGGGAAGCGGGGGATGGGTAAGCAGGAGGTGAGGTGAGGTGGCATGTAAGCGATGCCCCATGCCTCATCCCTATCCACCCACCTCTCTTCTCGCCCTCCCTCTCCCTTCCCACTTCCCGCACTCGTTCACCCACTACTCCATCCATTCCCGCACCGCTCACTCCTCCTCCAACCCTCCTCCGCTCTACTCGCTCCCCCCCACCTGGCTCTTATCCAGTACCCGGTACAGGTCGGAGCTGCTCTTGATCTTGTTGCCGTTCACCGCCGTGATGATGTCCCCCAGCACCAGCCGCCCGTACTCGTCCCGCCGACTGCCCTGCAGACCCGCACGCCAGGCGGGGCCGCCCTCGCGCGCACTCAGCACCAGGATGCCTTGGGGGGGTGGGGGGGGGGGGGGAATCCAATGCGTTGAATGAGAACGCGGGAGTGGGGCGGTGTCCAGTGTCCGCAGCTGCCCATGTCGCGGCCCCACCCCCCGCCCCCCCCACCCTTGATTCCCAGCGCCTCCGACGACTGGTCGGGCGCGAAGGAGATGCCCAACACGGGCCGAGTGACCTGGGGGGGTGCGGGTTGGGAGGGGGGGGTTGCAGATCAGGGGTTGGAGCCAGGACAAGGACACATGCAAGAAACGGGGTAGCGCCGGCATGCGCAGAGGGCACGGCCGCCCCTCACCCCTCCCCCAGCTTTCCTCCCTCCTCCCCACCTTGCCGTACGCTATGATCTGTCCCCCCCACCTTGCCGTACGCTATGATCTGCCCCACGCTGCTCTTCACAATGTCCACGGGGATGGCGAACCCCACTCCGTTGTTGGCGCCGGTGGGCGAGTAGATGGCGGTGTTGATGCCGATCAGGCAGCCGCCGCTGTCCAGGAGCGGGCCGCCGCTGTTGCCTGGCAGCAGGGGAGGGGCGGGGCGGGGGGGAGGGGCGGGGCGGGGGGGAGGGGCGGGGCGGGGGGGAGGGGCGGGGAACACAAGAGGCCGGCAATCACAGTACGTTCCGACTCGCGGCCAGGTTCCTTAACCCACCCTCACGTCACTTAACCCCCTATTAACCCCTACTCCCCTCACCTAACCCCCACCTGGGTTGATGGCCGCATCGGTTTGGATGACATCCTGAGGGAGGGTGGGAGGGTGGAGGGAGGGAGGGGAGGGTGGGTGGAGGGAGGTGAGGGAGGGGGGCAGCATGGGACCGTGACCGCAGGGGGCAGCAGGAGCGAGGGAGGTGAGGACTGTGTAGGGTGTTGTGTAGGGCGAGGAAGCGAGGGAGCTTGCCCGCACCTGTCTCCCTTTCCTTTCCATCCCGTCAGCCCTGTTAACACTCTCATCACAACGCATGTGCCCCCATATACCACTCCCTCCGTTCCCCCTTCCCAAGCATGGTACTTCTCCTTCTTCCGTTGCTGCACTTGTCATTTATTCCCCCCCTCCCGATCCCCTGCCCCCTCCCACCTGTATGGGCCGCCCGCTGATGGACTGTATTTCCCGGCCCGTGCCGCTCACCACCCCCGTGGTCAGCGTGTGGTCCAGACCGAAGGGGTTGCCGATCGCATACACCTGGGGGGGCGGGGCGGGGGGAGCAGCGAAGAGCAGGGGAGCAGCGGGGCGGGTGCAGAGGTCACGCTGGCAAGCCACCGCAGCGGCCCGCCTGCCGTACCGTACCGTACCTGCAGGGGCAGCTGCCCAGTGGCCAACACGCCTCCGCAGGAGCCCCTTCAGGGAACCCGTCATCCACCCATCCTCCCCTGCCTCCCACCCTCCCCTCCCTTCCCTCCCTCCCACCACCCACCCGCCCCCACCTTCTGCCCCACCACCAGGTCCGCTGAGCTGCTGCACACACTCAGCGGCTGCAGCTGGGAGCCCGCCAACTGCAGGGGGGGAGGCGGGGGGACAGCGGCAGCGGGGGCCGGTGCAGGCGAGGAGGAGGAGGAGGAGGGGGGCGGTGAGGCGGTGCTGCCCGCCTCCGTCCCCGTCCCCTCCCGCTGCTGCTGCTGCTGCTGCCCCCCAGCTGGCGATGCGAGTGGCGGTGCGGCCAGCAGCTGCTGCGGTCGGGAGCTGCCGTCTCCCTCCACCCCCGCAGCGGGGGGGGTCAGGGGGCCGATCTGCAGCACCGCAATGTCCTTGTCGGGATCCTGGGGGGAGGGGAAGGAGGTAGGTGGGGAGGCGATAGGGAGATGGGTGAAGCAGGAGGGGGCGTGGAGGGGCCTTAAAAGGGCGGAGTGACTCGAAGATGCTGCTCGGTCGGGTCCCCTGCCACACCGTCGGCTGGTTGCCTCCTGCTTACCTCACCCACTCCACCCGCCCGGCCCACCCAGCTCCCCCCCCCCAGCCAGCCTCACCACGCCCACCACCCGCGCTGAGAACTCCTCTCCGTCCGCCAGGGTGACCTGGGGGGGGGAGGGGAAGCGGGGGGGAGGGAACGGGGGGGTCAAAGACCATACGGGGGGGAGGGGAAACGGGGGGGAGGGGAAGCGGGGGGGAGGGGAAGAAGACTTTCCGATGCGTTGAAGGAGAATGCAAACCAGATGACAAGGGCGGAGAGCGGAGAGGCGCACAGGCCAACAGGAGTATCCGCTGTGTGCTGCGGGGCCGAGTGTCATGTTGTCCTCCTCCCACCCCCACACCACACATTGGAATTTCTTTTTATCCCCACCCCCACCCCCACCTTGATGTCGGATGCGTCCTGGATGACATGGTAGTTGGTCACCACGTGGCCCCACACGTCCTGGGGGGGAAGTGGGGCAGGCCGGGGGGAGGGCGGCTGGGAAGTAGGAAGGCAGGAGGGGAGGGCGGAGAGGTCATGGGAGGGCGGGAAGGGCATCACGGCTGGGCCAAGCAGGCAGCACCCGGCTGCCGCCATGGCAGCCGCTAGCAGCGGCAGCGACAGCGACAACGACAACGACAACGACAGCGACCCTAGAGACCTACCCCGCAGCTGCGGCCTGGGCCAGGGCCCCTTCCATGCCTTGCCCAGCTCCCTCCCACCCACCCTCCCACCCACCCTCCACCCCCACCTAGCGGCACACCGCCGCCTGCTCTCTCTATCGTCTTTTGACCTCACATATGGCTGTGGTTTCCTGCCTGACTCCCACCTCCCTCCCCGCCGCGCCTCTCACCCACACGAAGCCGCTGCCCTGCCCCTGCGGCAGCTCCAACATGTTCATGGTGAAGGTGTCACGTCTGGGGGAGGGGGTTCAAAGACCATGCACCAAACTATAAGAAACCACAGGTTAGGGCAAAGCAATGGGGGTAGTGGGAGGCGGTAGGGTGCCGCAAGACAAACGGTTGGTTAGTATTCCGGCGGGGAAGGAGGAGGAGGAAGGGGCGGGGAGGCAGAGGGGTTGCGGGCGGCGGAAGTGGGGTCATGGTGACAGGGTGTAGGGGACACATGGGGGGGGGCCGAGTGTCGTGAGGAGCAGGAGACCTAGTCAGGGCAGCAGCAGGGCACCGCTACATTCTTTCGCATGATAGGTTGATGATTCCTAAGGGGCAAAATCTTTCTGCCCCTCCCCGCCACTTGCTGCTAGTTGCCCCGCGCTGCGGCTGCTTACTTGATGGCTAGGTTTGTCACATTGACAACGCTAGGAGTGGAGCGCTTGAAGATGTCAATGGTCAGCTGCTCCTCGGACGTCAACCGAGGCTGGCTGAACGCCGGTCCGGGCGCGATGCAACTGCTGGTGAGCAGAGAGACTGCTCCCAAGCCCGCGACAACCGACCGCAACAATCGATGGACTGGAAGGCCGTCTGAGGTATCTCCATTAAGCCAGTCGCTCTCATGCTTCGAGCATGAGGTTTGTCTCGGCTTGGCCTGGCAGCACAGCGCGCGCCCGCGATCGTTGACGTCAGCGAATGCATGGAAGCATGTGCGCCGAGTCAAAGCAAGCGGTCGCTCAGCAGCAAGCCGTTTGCGCTGTGCATAGAAGGTGCTACAACACCGCGTAGAGCGTCCAGTTCCTGCACCTGCACATCGGTGCACATTAAAGGGGCATGGCTATAGGAGGCTCCAACAGCTCCGGATTTCTCCGCTAAAATCCATATCATCTTGGGCCAAAATGGATAAGATGATGGGTATAATACTTGTGTGAGGCGCACCTAGCGCTCCGGGGCCAGATACGCATTCCAAACGAGGGTTCATCCCCTGCCCAACTTATAATCCTGCTCTTCGAGGCCACGATACGACAGCTTTATGTTTAATCTAGGTACTGCAACATGAGTTAGACCTAACGCTATGAATTGCAGGTCAAGAAGTGTCCATCCGGCTTATCATGTCGTCCGATGGTTGGTGGTTACATCGCAGCGGTTGCCGATAAAAGGTCTTCGCGCACGCACATGCGCACGCCAGTTTCACTTCTAACACCTGGCACATGTTCACGGCTTAGTTTGAGAAAGGACTGAGGCCTGGGAGTGGTCATCCACGAGTCTATACCCATGGGCCCTGACGCGTCTGGACGTCACCCAATGCCAGCGCAGTGGGTGACATCATGTGACATCATGTGCCGGCCTCTTCGTCATGTCGGATTCCAACTAGCGTCTGGTAGGCTGAGGGATGCATGTACTCCGCTCCTTACGGCATCACTCTCCGTGTGATGCCCCAGGTACACGGCGCCTGCTCGTACTGCCTCCTGCGCACCATCTCACACCCGCAGCCCCTCCGGCCGGGCTGGGCCTGCCGCCATGAGCTCATGCCCACCCCCTTTTTTTCCGATGTGGACTGTTACAGAGGAAGGACAGGAAGACCACCAAGAAAACCAGCGAAGAAAAAAACCCCTGCCACGTGAGGGGACTGTGTGGCGCATGTGAGCAAGTGGCCCCCAGGTGACCCTGGGTGTGAGGAGTCACGTGAAGTCCGCAAGTAGACGAAGGACGGATGGAGCTGTTGCATGCAGGAGACCCTTACCGCCTTTTAGCCGCATTCACACCTAACCTACGCTCATGCCTCCTGACACCGCCCCCGCCCCTTCTTCAGTCATTACTGCCATGAACCATTGGACTATTTTGCATACCCGGGGCGGTCTCGTTCCCTGCTCGCGCTCACTGTCACTTGACTGACCAGCATACGCTTTCCCCTCTCTCCACTTCTCCGTTTACATGGGCAGCAGCACGCTGCCATCGACACTGTGCCATGCGACAGACACAGCAAGTGTGCCACAGGCTGCCTGTCCCGCACGCATGCATGAACGTTTAACCCAACCTGCACGGTTTGTGCGCCCGCCGTAACATTCCTGGGCTTCGTGTCTGGAAATGAGTCCGCGAGCGATGGCTGTTGCGCCATCCCTCCTACGGCTTATAAGCGCAGAAATGCCGACTCGCAGCCAGAATGACCGTGACTAGAGTCACTCTTGCCTTCTGTGGTTTTCCACCATGTCACACGTGGAAGTGACGTGCTTGACACACAAATTGCTGCAATGTAAAATGCCAAAGCAAACATCTGACGCGTTTCCTTACAGTGGTGTGTATACCATGAAGGTAGTATGTGGTCGTGACCACAGAGTACTCCGTAAGCAAAAGTAGCTTTCACTGACTGGGAGGTGTACGGTAGTACTGTATGTATGTACTTATGCTTGCATATGTCGTGCATGCTTTTAACCGAAACATACAGCCTTAACACCAGTTTCTCGCGTTAGTGTCTTGACTGTTAGCAGTACAGCGGAAAGTGGCCGCGCCCCAATGCAAGTATAGGTGCAAACAAACCAGGTAGTCCTCAAAATGGAATGCGTATGCTTCACCCTTATCGTCGATGACATTGTCCTGCCCAACGGAGAAACGGTTATGGAGGTGCTAGGCGGTGGTGGTAAGCACATCTGTCCATCTGTTACATCATTACCCACCGTACCTCAACCGATGTCGCCGGTACTCTCCCGACAGGGCCCCAGACACTATTCGGGTACCAACTGGTCACCAACCAGACTGCCTCTGTTGGACTCTCAGGTTAACTCCCATAACGACTAACTTAGCATCCACATGCGCTGACCAGTCCGGCTGGCCTACAATTTCGGGTCACTAATTAGCTTCCCGCAGCACGGATCGCTTGCCATCGTTGCCAGCTAAATGCAGTGCCTTTGCCTGCCCAGCATCACCGCCCACGTGCTTACGAGCTCACGTCGTGCAAACTCCGCATGTCGAGCGACATCCATTCCCAACAACCTATCGGTCCAAAAAACTGCCGCCCTTTGCTTGAGGTCTCGCACAACCGGGCCATAATCCTTTGCTGCCTTCCTTCTTCCAAGTAACGACACATAGTTCCCTCCCGCACTTGTCGGCCCCTCCGCAGCCGGCGTTGGTCCAGATCTGCCTCCCAAATGCAAGGTGAGATTGTTCCTGCAGCCACAGCACCACCACCACCGCTGCGTTCGCAGGCGCCAGGCTCCCCCGCCCTCTGCCCTAAGTGATTTCCCCCGCCGCAATCCGCGTGCGAACATTTCTAGATCTTCATTGTACGACAGTTGATCCCATGTGTGCCACGGGGACATGCAACACCTGCCTACCTGTGGGGCCGTACCCCCCCCCGCTCCAGCCGCGCCCCATAGCAGCCACAGAAGCCCCACTTCCACCTCGCTATGGTCACCCAACCCCCCCCAAATAGGCATCAGTTAAAGTGGTGTTATGCCCTTCTACCCTTTGAGATGCGTGTTATTAGTGCCTCCGAATGCGCTCACTGCATGAGTCGGGATATGGGATTGGGACTTAGTTGTTTGCATTTCTTATATAATTTTCCCCTCTCCCCTTTCATCCGCTTCCATCTCTTTCCTCCTCCCTTCCTTCCCCCTTCTTCCCCCACTTCCTCCCCCCTCTCCAGGACTGGCTGGTTTCCCTGGGGGTGGACGTGTCGGGTCTGGTGCCGCACCGCCGCCCCACCCCGCGGGCCTGGCAGGTGTTCGAGGAGTGGGGCCGCAGGACGCAGGTGGGGAGGCAGGGGGGCTGGGGGCTGGGGGTGGGCAGGGCGACGGGGCCTGACAGGGGCACCTCCGGGACTGAACCCGGTAGTCCTGGTACCCCGCATGTGAGCTCATCCAAGCCCTTTGTACGGCAGCCCTGTCCCAGGGAACGTATCCCCCTACGGTAGCCCTATCCGTAGCATCGTATATCAGCGGGACGCTGACCCTTCCCCCTCTTCCCATGACCCATGGGGGCATGGGGCGCCCCGCACCCCCGCAGATCTGGCGGGGCCGCGATGACCCCTGCGAGGAGTTGTACGACATGCTGCGGCCCCGGTACGACAGCCTGCCCCCCGCCTTCCGTACCTCCGCCAACTTCCACCTGGGGCTGCACCCGCTGCACCCGCCGCTGCGGCTCATGCGGCAGCTGAGGCGGGCGGCACATGAGAACGGAGGTGGGGCGTGCAGGGGGCAGGGCGCGGGTGCGGGCCGGGGTGCAGAGTGTAGAGATGAAACGACGCCGTTGTAGAGGCGGGGTGCCCCTCCTCGGGGCCCTTGTAGTGCACCAGGGGACACCTTCTCGACAACTGCCCGAACCCGCTTCCGCTGCCCTCCCGCCCCGCAGGCGCCTTCTCCGTGGAGCCCTACACGGCCGCTGAGACAGCCGCCTCACCCGAGCAGGTGACCCGTGGGTCAGTCCTGGAGACCCATTGTCCGCACCCTGTCCCTTCTTCCCTTCCCTTGCCATGCCCCAAAACCTTCTCCCCTCGTCCACAAACAAAGCATGGTTTCCCTTTTTCCCCCCTCCTCCTCCAGGTAACGCAGCTACTGGCGCACTGCGACATCTTCTCACCCAACGAGGCGGAGGCGGAGTCTATTGTGGGGCCAGGTGGGTGGGGGTAGGGTGAAGCACTGCCAGAAGTGCGGATGGTGGGGCCAGGTGGGGACCCGTCGCTGCTTCCTTCTCTGGTCCTTTCTTCACAATCACACCTCCTTAAGTCCTTAACTGTCCCCCATCCACCGTTCCCCACCATCTCTTTTACCCCTCCCCGCCCACGGTATCCCTTGGTTTGGTGCCTCCCCGACCCGCACCGCTCCCCCCTCCCAGGCTCCCCCTCCGAGCTGGCCAGCCGGCTGCTGTCGCTGTCCCCCCCGGGCGGTGCGGACCTGGTGGTGGTGCGCTGCGGGGCGCAGGGGGTCACGGCGGCACGCAGGCGGATCCCAGGGAGCGGCACCCCGGGGGCGGGGGGCCAGGGGGAGGGGGCGGACGAGGGCGGGATGGAGGTGGAGGCGTACCAGGTGAGGGGGCCGGGGCCGGGGGGGGATGGGGGCTGCTTAAGGGAGCTGGTGGATCAACCAGAGGGGGTTCACAGGACGGAGCAACGTGGAAGCAGCCGACAGGGGTGTCGCGGGAAGGGGCAGGCAAAGGGGCAGGGTAAGAACGCGGCGGCTGAGGGGTTTCCTGATCCACAGTCACAACCACCCCACCAAGCTTCAGTTTCTTCTTCTCCAAACCTCCCCCCCAGGTGCCTGCCGTCGCCGACACGCGGGTGGTTGACGTGACGGGCTGCGGCAACGCCTTCTGCGGCGGTTTCCTGGCCGCACTCTTCCGGGGGGGCAACGCCACCCGCCGCCAGCCGCGCAGCAGCAGCAGCAATGGCAGCGGGCACACGTGCAGCAGCAGCGACAGTAATGGCAATGGCGGCAGCAGCAGCAGCTGCGGGCACAGCGAACACTACGACACCGGCACTGCGGCTGGTGCCGCCGCGCAGCAGCAGCAGCAGGGGGAGGAGGGGCAGGAGGCGGGGGCGGAGGCGGCCCCCCTTCTCCCGCCCGCCTGGCTGCAGTCAGGCGAGCTGTCGGATGCGGCTGCGTGGGGCTGTGTGGCGGCGTCCTTCATGGCGGAGGAGCGGGGCGTGCCGGGCAGCAGCGTGCGGGAGCTGCAGGTAGGGGTGGGGTGTGTGTGTGTATGTGTTGAGGAAAGTATTAAAGAAGAAAACGTAATGGAGGTGGGGTGAAGAATAAGGTGGGGGCCCAGGGGGGGGGGTGCACCGGACCTTGGAGGTAAGCGGGCGCTGTGCACCGCATGTGCAAGGTGAGCTGGTGCAGCGGTTGGGATTTGGAGTACAAGGGATGCGGGTTGGGGAGCCGCTGCGTGCATAACCGAGTACCCGCACTCAGTTCCCTTTCATGTCGGTTGTCCTGATGCAGCCGAGAGCGAGGGAGCGACTGCGCCACCTGCTGCCACGCGTGCAGCCTGTGCAACTGATGGTGGCAGGTAGCAGGGCAAGGAGGGTCGCGAAGCCAGTTGCCAGAATGCAAGCTGGCACTTCAGTTTCGAGCGCGGCAAACCGGTCGTATCGCAGCGGGGTAACGGTATCGTGCGTTCGAGTCGCACCGGCCACAGCGCCTCTTGCAATTCGAGGTTTGCGCTTGTGAGGGAATGGGTAGAGGATAGGTCACATGTGCGTTTGGTAGCTCCGAGAAAAACTACCAAATGCAAGCTGGGGAGCTGAAAGCGTCGACGAGGATCGGCTTGCAATAGCAACGATACATTAGCAACGGCTTAAAAATGTAACGCACAGAGTTTAACCGTTTGATGGCATGGGGGATTTAGGCGCGTCGACCGTACGACACTACGGGTGAGTGTTAGTCCTGTGTAGGAGAGTGATTATTCGAGGTTGACGATAGTAGGTCCGTATGGCAAATGGTCATATACTCGCGAAGCCACAACAATCCTTGTTGTTGTAGAGAGCTCCTGCCTGTGAGGCTTCCATTCACAAACTTGACAGGCAGCGTGAGAACCTGGCGCCCTCAAAGCCTGCCCTGCTGACTTCTGCACAATTACCGTTGCCTACTACCTATGGGGATATGGTCAGGCACAGTGCTTCCATCGGTACCGCTTGACATAAGTGGAACCGTGGACTTCACGAATGCGCTCTGGGCGTGCGTAATTTGTGCTGGCATAGCGTGCCTTGGGACAGTGATGTCGCGGAGACGCTGTCAAGGGCGATTAAGGTGCGGTCAAGTGGCGCGCTTTTATGTCGGCGTTTATGCCAGGCCCGGTCTCCACTGCTGCAATACACGCATGTCGATAAACTAGATTCATTTTTACTTCATGGGCCGAAGGCTATTGCATTTTGTGTCGCGAGTAAGCCGGGGCCCGTGGGATGTCCTTTCGTGTGGACTGCTACGCGACATGCATGTCTTCTTACGAACGACTTTTACGTTGTATTTCTGTTCAGGGAAATGGTATCCATCCTGCCAAGCTCTCAGAAGAACTGGCACGGTGGCAGCACCGCCGACATACTGAGGACGGCTTTGCCGTCGCAGCTAGAAACTTCGTGCGAACTTTTGGATGCTCGCACAGAAGTTGATGCTGCAAAATTCAGCGCCTTCTTCTCGCCTAGGCCGTCCTTTGGGGTCATTGGCTGCGATAGCCCTTTTCCCTCGTCATGCAGTTCCACAGCGAGCAGTGTTGCCTCCAGCACAGCAAGCAGTCGCAGCAACCGAAGCGACAGCGATGCCGAAAGCGAAGGCAGCCGTCGTTCTGCTGTTGGCAGCCGCTGTAGCTGCGATTCTGGTGAAGAGGAGCTCGTGCGGCTCCGCTCCTCAGTTCACGAGGCTCAGGGGTCATCCGCAGCGTCATCGCCGACCTCACGTCGGGCTCTACGTCCGGCCCTCCGTCAGTCACAGGGGGGGCCTAAGCGCGCCAAGTCGGTTTCCTTCCAGGCAGGTGGGCCGGTCATTTGCTCCCCTCCGACTGTGGAGGCGCTTGGTCTCTTAGCCGCCGGAGCCTCGCCAGTGCCATTCCAGCAGTCTTCCTGCTCTCGCAACGGCTGTACATCTACATCGCCCTCGGCGAGTCGCGCATGTGCTGCTGCAACGGCAGTCACCGCTGCCGCAGCAGCTTCTCCTTCTGGAGCCTCCTCGGCCTCTTCCTGCATTGGTTCAACATCGCACTCACAGTCAAGAGGCAACTCCGTTGCAGCTTGCAAACAGCGGCCTAGCGCTCCTGCGGCAGCACCCACGGAAGCCCCTGGCCATCTGCGGCTACCAGGGACATTGCACGCTGCGAACAGTGTGCCTCAGGGGAATTGGTCCGCCTGGAAGCTGCCGACCCGGGCTCACAGCTGCAGCGCTCACTCGGCCCATGCCGACACCCTCGCACGCACCGCGGCGGGCCGGCAACGAGTGATGGCTGCCCTGGAAGAGGCAAAGGCCCGCCACGCGCACTTGGGCCGCAGCGCCTTGCAGGCGGGCAGACCTGTGGCGGCTCAGCGTGCTCAGCAAGAGCTGTCCAGCATGCTGCTGCAGCAGCAGGTTCGTGAGTGTGGCCTGGAGCGTCTAGCGAGTCTGCCCAACCTTCCGTTGGCATCGAAGGACGCGGGGATCTTGTCCGTTGGGTACGCTGCAGCTGCTGCAGTTGCAGTGTCGGCACCGGCTACCCAGGAGGAGGTGGTTTCATCTGAGCAGCGCGGGAGTTGCAGCAATGCGTCAAACGCAGCTGGGAGCAGCATCAAGGCGTTGGTGGAGGCTGTCGTGCCGGCCATTAGTCCTACCAGCTCTGGCCTCAGCACATCGCTGGTTGCGAGCTTGGCCGCTGCAACACTGGCGACTGGGGGTGCTGCTGCCACGCTCCGGGACGCCTCCTTGGCTGACCGTTTGAGGTTTGCCGGGGCGTTTGCGAAGCAGGGTTGCTAGCCGCCTTGCAAGACGCCATGCTAGTACTAGTCGTTTACGTAAAATGTAGTTGTGCTTGCTGTCAGAGCAGACCGTCTGTGACTGCCCAGGCGAGGCAGTGATCGGAACTGCGGCGCAAGCAGTAGGCTCCACTGCACGGCAGGCGTCGTGGTGTTGTAAGCTGTTTGAGAAGAGATGTTTTGGGGCTGTTGTGGGGACATATGAGAGTGTATGAGTGTTGAGAGGATGGGTCTTGAGACCTGCGCAGCGCGTCTTCCCGTGTTGCGAAATGATCCATCGCCATAAGTCATAAGACATAAGAAAGCACTGTTAACGTATCTTGGTAGCGTGGAGTCCAGTATGGAGCAAGGGCTGTGTGCAATCAATATGGAGCAAGGGCTGTGGGCACTTGGCTAACAGCATCATACTGTATGCGATTGCCGGTCCTGCATAACCTACCACGGCACGCTGTGTGTCGTTCTGGGTTGAAGGCTGCTGAGGTGTGTCGTTTAGCAGCAGACCCTGGTTCCCGTTGGTATTGAGACAGTTGTTTGACTGGCGCGTTAGGTCAACTGGCTTGAAAGGGCAGCCCTTTGTCTTCTGCAATCTGCTGGATGCTGCTGCTGTCATGACTTGGCGACCTGCAAGGATCAAGGATGTTAACCTGATCTGCAGCGGCAGAGCTGTCCTTGAGGGTTCCTGCTGCATTGCCGTTGGTCTCCAATGCCTTAGATCTACTGACAATAACATGGACTTTATGCAATGTGCTTGCATGTCGTGAGTGAAGTATGGAGTGTATGCAGTCGTTCTAGTTATTTTTTGTCCCATTTCGTGCAAGCGCTGCTTTTGCAAAAGCTCTTTGACTTGTGCGCTACGCAGGTTGTGCCTTTACGGGGCAGCCACGATTACTAATCCAGGCCTGCCGTACATAGCTTCGGTATGACGAGATTACGGTGTGCTCTGGCGCAGTCGTGTTCGCTGTGTCGTGACTCTTAGTGTCTGAAGGCAGCGCTAGTTTCGTATATTGTGACGGCTTTGTCGTAGAGGAGATCTATCGGAACAACTGGTTATGCGCCATAAAGCCGCATTCTCCAAGGTCCGGAATCCCCCGTTGCTTTGAAGTTTTACAGTTGGGGAATACCCATGACTGGGATGATGGCCATGTTATGCTCCTGTAACCGCGATTAACAACGAATGTTTCCCACCATCCATCTCGCGTCAGACAGCTCGCGAAACCCAAATGCTGACTGCAGCTTTATCCGGGATAACACGTTGCGTAACTGCCCTTTGTTACCTTCGTGGGACCACGGGGACAGCCATAGTGATAAGCTGATAACCTATTATCCTGACTTTTACCCTACCGGTACTTGGAAGTCGCTGAGCTAGCAAGTCTATTTTCATACTTTAGCTTGTTTACTTACATCAAAGGTCGCAGGTAGTCGTAAGAGACAGTTGTATAGGGCTATAGGCAGAGCTCGGGATAAGGCTTTTGCAGTACGTTAGTGCCGGATTTGCCATGCCAGCCGACTAACTTTTCTTTTCCTTACAAGTGCCCCCTGCATATAGCTTCAAATTCCATATGCTCGAAACTGCTGCTTAATATTATGCGCTGGTTGCAGAAGAGGACCAAATGAGCAGGCGGCACAATTTCCAACCGACAGCTTCTGGTCTCGCCCTCGGTCTGCTATTAACAACTTCATCTTACATTGTCCTTTGCTCAGCCCAGCATGTTGGCGTTCAACACCATCGAGACATCTGCGATGGTGTTGCAGCTTGCAGCTCTGCCGGTCCCCCGCTAGGAACCACCGCTTCATCAGAAGGCCCAAAGCCGAACACGTGGGCTTGGCTCAGGCAGTTACAAGAGGAGGAAAGGGCTGCCGAGAATGCAAAGAAGGGCATCCATGTCGGCACCGATTCTCGCCTAACCGTGACGCAGCACACCAACGCTATCGCTGCTTCAGCACCAGCTGCAGCCAAGGATGGCATCGCCTCACTTAAAGCACAAGACTCAAGCGCTTTTTGGGCCCATCAAAGCAGCTTGGAGCACGCTCATGCCTCCTCCCGCAAGCGAGGACTTGTTGGACTGCCAAGCGCTGCCTTTTTAAGCGGCCTGCTGATCGGCTTCGTTGTGGGCATAAGCACTGGCGTGGCTTGGGCTAGGAGGAGCAACCTTTTTAGCGCAAGCCCTCCTCCGGTTGGCCCAACAAGTAGTGAAGCAGCAAAGAGACCGAGCGGTGACGCAGCTTCACCAACTCTTCCTGACGATGTTGTGGCAAAGGTCGAGACCATTCCCAAGACAGCCACTAACACTGCTGTGAACGGTGCTCCACCAGCTGAACGTGGTTGTGCCCGCGCTGAGTACAGCGAGGGTAGCAGCACCTGGAACTGCGGGAAGTGTGATGACGGGATAGGGGAGGTATCAACTAGCAATCCATGTGATCCATCCCCAATAACTAAGCTCACGGTGAGGGTCGCAGCACCCGCGGACAGTGGTGCTGTTGTCGAGGGCAGTAGTGACAACATGACTGCTTCGGCTTGTGGGCCTTCTGCCTCTTCTTCCGCTGCCGTACAACCGTCTGTTGTAGCACCAGCGGATAGCGACGTCAAAACCCCGTGGCGGCAGCGGCCTGCCCCTCTCGATGTGGCTGCCACACCGGTTGGAGCTGCCAGCGGCGGCCAGACACCTCTTCCTGCGCAGACCAGCTGCACCACGCCCTCTTCTTGGCGTCGGTCCCCGCTGGCCTCCCCGACAGGTGCATTGCTGCGTTCCCACTTGCCGTGCTGGCTTCGGTTTCGGGTTTGGTGTCATTGCCTAGGTGGCACCTTCCTTTAGGTTAGGAATTCTTGTCATGGCGTATCGGTATCAGGGTTGGTGTCATTATAGTCAATGCAGGTTGTTTGGCAGGAAGCTTGCTCCCAACCGCCGAAGTTCTTAAGCCAGTCGCAACCCCATGCCCATGCAACAGAGGGCATCATCAGCGCGGCGGCATCGCTGTTGGCTATGCTAGCCGGTCGTGCGGACAGGCCCGCAGATCGCGCCACCCTGACGGAATTCGCAGCGGAGCTGCGGCAACGTCAGCATCTCGACCCCAGGCGGCGCCGTACGGTCACATCCGACGAGGGCACTACGCCAGCACCCATCATGCGCATCCCGACCCAAGACAAAGCGGACGAGCCGCCGACGATCCATGCGTCCAAGCCGCCTCTCGCACCCGCGGGCAGCGCACTGGGCTATGCCGGCAGGTCGGCAGGAGCTGCACCTTCGTCCTCAGCCGTGTCCAGGTCACCTGGGGATGGGGACCATGGATGGCTGCAGCTGCAGCAGCCCGGCGCGCTGGGACCCGTCGCCTGCTCCAGCGCCCTCCAAGGCCAGTTTCGGCTGGCGACGCTAGCTGAAGAGGCGGAGGCTTGCTCGCACCAGCATTATGCCATGATGCAGCGAGGCATGGCGGGAGATCCGCAATTACAGCAGCAGGCGATCTTGACAGCACTCGATATCGCACACATGTTCTGTGGTGCAGTGGGGGTAGTGTACAGGTGATGGGTGGTTCGTCACGGCTTCACTAGCAGCCTCCCAGTCGGGTTGCCTTCTGCTTTGTCTCCCTCGAACCACGTGTTCCTCTCATTGTCAGATCCAAGCACTACTGTCCCTTTTCGCAACCTGACATGTTTGCTAGCATCCGTCTACGTTTGCGTACCTTGAATGCTGCAAGACAGCATAACTTGACACCCATGTTTGACCGGCACTGTTGATCACCACAGGGCGGCGTCGGAGATCACGTCCGCCATCACAGCCGGCACCACTGCCATCAAGGAGCTTACCGCTGTGGTCGCGAACTTTGCCGCCGACATGCGGGATAACACCAGGGTGATGCGCGCCATCACGTTGCAGCGCGATCTGAAGGCGCAGCGGTTAGCGGTGCAGGCCGCCATGACGGTGAGATATGACGTACGGTGTACTTGGTCCCGTGTCAAGGCATCATTGCTGATTGCCGTCCATGGAATGTAGGCTTGACAGCGCCTGACATAGCGGTTACCCGGAGCACCTCCCGGCGCGTTTATACCCATAACGTGCCTTCCCGTCCTCCTACCGGCAATTGACACACCTCTCACAGCTGGTTCGCAAGCATCCAAGCGTTTGCGTACAATCGTACAGTTCCTGGGGTAAACCCTGAGGTTCATTGGTTGACCGGATTCCTCCCTTTTCCATGCAGCGCGGCATGTGGGTCAGCCTGATTGCGATTGTGTTTGGCTCGTGGATGTGGGGCCGCTGGGAGGAGGTGTCCAGGTAAGCGGCATGCTTGCTGTTGCGATACCGGGGCTTCAGGTCAAGCACAGGACCGGTGGTACACGCTAGGCAGCTTCGCTACTTCCTTCAATACCCCTGTCTTCTTCCCGTCCCGCAGGCGCTGCGCAGTGGAGCCAGGGCACTGGATGCCGCGAACGGCAGCCGCGGCGGCAGCGCCGGGGTTCAAGTTCCTGTTTTCGCCGGTTTGGTGGTTTTCACGGGCCCTGGGGCTGCCAACTGCGCAATCGTTCCGCGGCAGCAGCCACGGGGCCATGTTGGGCTTGCTGCACTGGCCCTACGTGTCATGGGCGCTCTGCCACGTCCACGAGCTAGGTAAGCAGGTAGTTGCATGGATGGGGTGCATGCTTTGGCCCCAACATGTCCACACACATGCCAACCACAGGCGTTTTTACGGCGCTGGGCGCTGTTTCCCCTTTGCGACTGTTCCCTTCTCGGCACCTCTGCTGCGCCCTGTCTCCCATCCGTTTTCGCCTTCCACTATGCAAACTTGCGCAGGCCTCTGGTGTGTGGGATGCCTCGTCCTGCTGTACCTCTTGGTACCCGTGCTCCGGTGGGCGGCCTCCATCGCCACACCGCACTCGTGGATGCTGGACATCCCTTTCACCTTTGGCATCCTCTGCGCTGCGCCGGGCTGCATCGCGGTTTCCTTCCTGGGAGGCAGCTGGGCGGTGTGGCTGGTGTCGTGGTGGCTGTGGTGCGCTGCGGGCTTTGGCCTGCATGTACGGTACCTGCGGTACACCCTGAGCCACATGGCGGCGTTGCTGATGCTGATGTTTGTGGCACCGGCATTGATGGGGGTGCTGCCGTACGCGGCCTGGTTGAGGCCAATGCACTATGTCATGGAGGAATGGGCGGTGTTTCTGTTGCGGCAGGGCATGCGCTCGCTTGGTAAGCGCAGCGAGGAGGAGATTGAGGCGTTTCTGGCCGGAGAGGGGTTCCTCTTGTAGCGCTGTTGCTCATGCGGACATGCGGGGTGTGTGGCGTGAGAGGCTGGATGTGCGGGGGAGGGCGCTACCGTTATGAGGAATGCGGGACTGGAAGACACGGAGTTAGGTTTGGACGGGTTGAGGGCAGAAATTGGCAAGCCGCAGACGATGGCAGGATGACGTGCGTGGCTTGTCACAGGGAGGGACGTTAAGTGAGAAGGATAGGAGATGCGTAGATGCCCCTACCCTTGGGACCGCTACCGCATGTTTGCATGGTAGGCGTCGTCTAGGATTCGGCTTATGTACCGGTATTGGAGGGGCGTCCATGGGCGAGTCAATAAATGTGCTAGTAAATTGCGTGCGTGTCTCTGATATAGGTGTATAGGATTAATAGCTGTCTTCTCCGGAGTTGTTGCCTTTCCGGTTAGCTGCAGAAGTTAGCTGTCAGACATCTAAAGATCCAACATCCTTCCTTCGGGTATGATTTGGTGTCCATACAAGTACAGTCAACGGGCGATTGTGACGGTTTTGGTAGGCTAATTAGACCCACACTCTGTCGCCTGCTTATAACGCGACCATAGACCGTCTGAATTTGGGATCCTCACAGTGCGGGTGACTAGAGATGTCATAAGCGCTTGGCTTTGCGAGCCTGCAGTGTGCGGCGATTAGGAGCCATGCTAGCTAGACTGAGGGTGTGCTGAGGATTGGGGAGAGTAGAAGATAGTGCCATGCCGTGAACGTTGGAGGCGAGGGGAGGGGTATATACACATGCAGGAGCGCTGACTGCATCAGCCCAATGACGGCACCAGCGTTAGGACCCTCAAGGTGTGCAGGGGCCGTACGCGCTACCCATGTATCTGTATATGCATAATGTGGGGACAACGCAGGGACGATGTGCTCCCCTTGCCTTTAATGCGGCAAGGAGCCAGATGAACGCAACATACTGTTCGGTCACTTCCATCCGTTCCATGCCATTTGAAGACGCTATAAGCGGCGGAGCTGGGCCCGTTAGTCGCTGGTACGGTACTGCAAGAGCACAACCGACCCACGGGTCAAACGCCTAGCAACAGCTTCGCAACAGTAGTTCTCACTACATATGCATGTCGAGATGATGCTTATTCTACCTGCTCATACATTGGGCGTCAACAGCGGGAGTAGCCAAAACAAGCAAAGCGGCCTGAACGCAAGAGGAACACAGAAGTGAATACCGTACCTGTGTCTGATCACCGCGCAGCAGGAAATTTAGGGATTATTTTATTTAACGCGCAGCGCTGTAAGGAATTATTTTTTTGTAACGCGCAGGGGTCTGAGCAATTATATTCCACTTCGCGCAGCCTTAAAAGTAGTAATGTATTAGCATAAAGCTTACACTAGAAAGGCCGGAAAGCAGAGCAATGGAAATGCAGACACCCAAAGCAGAATGGTTCAGATCGGGTGAGGGTATGGATGGGGCCAAGGAAAGAGTGAAACCCGGAACCTCGGGGCAGCACGCACTGGGGGCCACACCATGGGCAATTTTTTAGTTAACGCGCAGTCCTTTGGGGAGTTATTTTTTATTAACGCGCAGGCCCCGGACCAATTATTTAATTTTGCGCGTTATTGCACATTTTTCCTAATAATTATTTATTTTTGCGCGATGATCACTGGGAGGTACGGTAATAAAGCCGAACAAAACGACACGCTGCAGATACAAGGCCACGGTTTCCACGGTCAAGTTTGCTTGTCCTTATCCCGGCCACTCAGTCATTATGCTGTATGTAAAGGCGTCATAATGGTGTAATTCCTGCAAGCTGAAGCACCTCCACGTCATAAGGGTCCAACCGACGCGAAGGCAATGCAATCTCCTTACCCTAACCTCACCAGTCACCACCTCATTACGCAGACGTATGCAGGCCCCTCCAACCCCCGCAAGAAGCTACACAACGCAGTATCCTGTATGGCAACAATGCGCACGTCACGCTTGGCAGCAGCGGTGCATGTGCGCAGGGCACCGCAATGACCACCAATTGCCGCCAACGGCTCTCAACAGCGCCATTACAACTCACACACGGGAAGAGGGCCGCCGCCGTCGCAGCAGCAGCAGCACCCAGCCAGATCATCTTGCATGTGCCGCAACTCGGCTGCAGCACTGGCCCAGTACGACACCAGGAAAGGTCGCTTGGAAAACCTGGCATCACAACCCGACACCGCGGCTCTCCCTCGGGCGGCGCTACATGAGCTGTCCGATGCACTGGGGGTGGCCGCAGCAGCACTTCATGCCGTACACACCGTCCCGGCCCGCCTGCCGGGGAGATACGGTAGCGGGCGCCGTGCGAACATTGGCACAGGAGAGCATGTGCAGTACCTTGGTGTGAACTTACTGCAGGTACCATGTCACAAGAGTATAACCGCGTATGGGTGGGCAATACACGCTCAGTACGTAGGGACATGTGTCTGGGCGTCGGAAAAGCGTATACCGGTAAGCAAGCCCCCAGACATGGGAACCACATTTGCCAGACTTGGGCTCAGTTGTTAGACATCTCCTTACCTGGCTGCTTTTGCTGTGGTAGCCGTAGTTGTACGTCAGCTCTGAGCGCAGAGGGAGCGGGAGGGAAGGGGCGCCGCGAGTTGGGGAATTAACAGGAGGTGGAGTTCAGGAAAGGAGGGGGAGGGAAGGAGCGGGTTTCGAACACGAGGGGTGTTGGGTTATTAGCCAGGTGGGTTATTAGCCAGGGTTAGGGCCAGGGTCATGCAGCACAACGGCAACAAGCTCAGCATGACGGACACTGCCATTTCATTAAGTACGACATGTAACCTGGGCCTTCTGGGTTGACGTGCCCGTATTCCGCTGCCACGTAACCTCACGGCGCCACTCCCTACCTGCAAACTTGGGAATGTTCTCCATCGCGTAGAGGCCTGCGCGGAGCAAACAAGCAGCACCGGTTGTTGTCAGCGGCTGTAAACCCGATCAGGGAACACCTTTCCTTCTCCCCCGTCTCGCAATCGCCCTGCCCCCTGCATGCAAGCAACTCACTACGGTACGCAAACCGCACAATACAACGCCTACCCAGCCGCTGACCCCATCATTATATCACGTACCAACGTGATACAGCATGGTATTTCGGAAGTGCCCGGCGAACACCGCCTGGATGGTCAGGTTGCCGGAGCAGCTGTGGTTGATGAAGCGCCCCACGTTACCGGTGCCCTGCGCGTCGATCACAAGGACCGGCGCATACTCGTCCCCGTCTGCGCCCTCCACCGCGCCCTCGCTGCTTGTTCCTGCCGCCCCAGCCGGGACCCCTGCCTCATCCCGACTGAAGATGGGTTGCAGGTAGAAGGCCCCCGGGTCCTCAGCAGCCGCCTCCGCCGCCGTGGCAGCAGCACTCTGCAGCGCCGCGCATTTGGCTGCAGATCCCCCGAGCGCCGCGGGAGCTGCTGTCGCCGCCTCCGCTGTCATGGGAGCCGCTGCCGAGGAGGGCCCCGCCGCCGCCGCCGCCGCGGCGGCGCCACTATCATCCGCAGCCGCTATCGCCCGGCAGGACGCCAGCAGGCCACGCGCCGCCGCCGCCACCTCCGCAGGAGCCATCACTCCCTCGGACACACCCACGTCCGGACCCGAGGCGGCGGAAGCGGGTCCGCCCGAGGCGGCAGCGGAGCCAGCAGCTGCAGCCCCCTTCGCAGCCGCAGACGAAGCCTCAACGGTGGCGGTGGTGGCGGTGGCGGCCTCGCGCTGCCGGGCTGCGCGTACGGCAGCTGCCGCGTTTGCTTGGATCTGCCGTACCAGCTCCATGTTTGGTACGGGCGGGATCTTGTGCACGGGGATTTCCTCTTTGATGGCGTCCAGCCCCTTCTCCTTGATCTCCTGCATGCAGTCAGGGGGCGGTGGGGTAGTGGCTGGTGGCTATCAGCAGGAAGGAAGGAGAGGGCAGGAAAAGCGTACTCCTGTACGGAAAGGACAGAGAAGGCGCATCTGCATATTGCGTGCGTCTAAGACCGCCGGGCTGCCTCCCCCCTCCATTTCCCCACTTCCCATATCCTATCACTCCCTTGCTTTCTTTGAGACTCTCTACTCCCATCCTTTCGCCTTTTCTTTTTTCCCCCCTTTTCCCTGTCCTCCTCCCCTCGTTACCGCCCTCTCCTTCCCTCCCCGCCCCCTCCCCCCTTCTCACCGCGTACACGTGCGTGAAGAAGTCGAGGTCGAAGAGGTAGTGGTCCGCGCCCTTGCGCACCTCCGCCATGCTGTCCGTCACCAGCTGCCCCACGTAGCAGCACACGAAGGCGCCCGCGGGGATATCCTCGCGGCACCGCACCCCCCACCCCTTGCTGGCGGTCATGAACACCTCCAGCGGCAGCGCAACACCCTGGCTCAGCTGGGGGAGGGGTGTGGGCGGGAGGGGAAGGGGGAGGGGGAAGGGAAGGGGGAAGGAGGGGGAAGGGAGAGGGTTAGCATGGGAGGTATGCTTTGTTTTCTCCTCTTTCCCCCCACCCCCACCCAGCTCACATGTACCTCCACCCCCCAGCTCACCTGCTTGTTGCGGCGGCAGGCGGCGCTGGTGCACGTCTCGCCGCATTCGTGCACGCCGCACGGGTCCGTCACCATGAGGCAGCCCGCGGAGTTGTACTGCTCCTCCATGTGCGGCTCGTAGCTGCCGGGGGGGAGGGGGTAAGAAGGGGGTAAGAAGGGGGAGGGGGGGAGAAGGGGGTAAGAAGGGGGGGATGGAGAGGGATGAGGACAGGGGCAGTGTGTATGGGGTTACTCGGAATGGGCTGTACATGTGGTGCAGGTTGGAGGTGGGGTAGCTTGGCTGGGAGCGGAGAGCGAGGAAGAACAGGTTTGACCATAGTTGGCGTGGGACGACCGTAGTGGCGGCAGGGTGGTAGGAAGCTAGGAAAGCAAGTGCAATGCGGTGTAGTCAACTACCTAAAAACAGGTGGGTTGCGAGTTGGCAAGCCAAACTCCCCAAAACGCAGCATAACCAATGGTAGGGGTGGAGGTACAAGGAGGCACAGCACTGAACAGCGTCCGTCACTTTGCGTAAAGGAGCGACGGACCGTTCAAACGTTCCATCCATCTACCCAGCAGCTGGCATCATGACGTTGCCCGAATGACCGGTTCGATATTCAGGGGTGGCGAAGGGAGAACAGCGGGGGAGGGCCGTAGGGGGCAAGGGGACAACAGAGAGCCACACGGGGGGTTAGTACACGATAAGAAAACACGTGTTGACCAGGGGAAGCAAGTTCCCCTCTCCCCCCTCCCCTCCCCTCGCACACATCCGGTTTCCATCTTTCCCCCTCTCACCCCTTGGGCAGCTTGTCCCCCAGCGCCAGGTCCTTGGCCCGGATCATGCGGTTGAACGCCACCCCGCACTGCCCGCTCTCCCCCGCCCGCGTGAACTCGCGCATCTCCTCGTCAGCGAACGCCAGCACGGGGGCAACCTGGGGGGGGGGGGGGGGGGAGGTGTCAAATTATACTAAATAACCCACCATACAGGGCAAAAAAGCGGCACGGGGGGTAGGACAGGTGCGTGGGGCGGATGTGTGGGGTTGGGGCGTGTTGGTGGAGCACTGCCATGTGGCTCCGCTCCGCCAGCAGGCTAGCAGGCAGCGCCCCCGGGGGTAGGAAACCACAGCCACACAGCCTGTGGATAGGAGCCACGCGTACCTGCCCCCGATGCCCCGACACACAGCATGTGAGGTGCGCGTGTGACATCTCGTCTTCCCGCCTGCCCGCCACCATGCATGACATGCACGTCCTGGTACCCGCCCCACCCCCCCGAGCTCAGTGTGCTCCCACTTCCCCACCCTCTCCCCCCTTCCCAGGGGCTCCGTTGCTGCACTTCATCACATACTTCCCCCCCACTCCCCCGCCCCCCTTCCCCCCGCTCCCCCCCTCACCAGCTCATACACCCCGGGCGCCCACACGTACTCGCGGGTGTATTGGAAACCAGCGGGCAGCTGCTCCCGGCTCAACTGGGGGGGAGGGGCAGGGGAGGGGAGGGAGGAGAGGGGCAGGGAGGTGGATGCTGATCGGAGGAATGCTTAGGGAGATAGCAGATAGGATTAGGACGAGGAGAGTGCATGACTGCGGGCCCTCGCACCAGCTGGAACGGCGTTTCACCCCCCCGTCCCTTCAACCATGACCTGCCATTCCGCCTCTGACGGTTATCGCTGGTGTCCTCCTCCTTACCGTCCCCCCGCCCCCTGAGGGGAGGGTATGGTATGGTCTTCTGCTCTTCTCCCCCCCTCCCTCCCCCATACCCCCCCACCTCGTTGAGCAGGGGAATGGGCACCGGCTCCTGCCCCCCGCTGATGTCCTCACTCAGCAGCACGGAGGGTGGGTAGCGCCGCCGGATCTCCTCCAACATGGCCTGGGGGGGGGGGGAGGAGTGTGCATGAGGGGGGTGGGGGTGCTTTAAGAGGAAGAAGCCGACTAACCGCCTGACACAGCTTCACCATGGGTTGCACGAGGTGGGAGAGGGGGATTGGTGAGGTTGCATGGCGGGGTTGGAGGGAGGGTGTGTTACGATAACTGGCTGCGAGGCGAAACGCTTGGTTTCAAGCACCCCTATACACGGTGCCCTCTCCCCACCCGCTACCGCCTCACCGCTCGTATCGCCTCCGCCGCCCTCCTGTCTCGCTCCTGCCTGGCCCGCTTGGCTGGGTGCGGCTGGCCCCCTCCCGCGCCGCCCGCCAGCCGCCGCACACTCAGCGAGCTGGCACTACCCGCACCGCCAAAGATGCTGGCGGGCAGGGAGGGAGGGAGAGAAGGAAGGAGGGGCCAAACCACAGCTTGGGACATTGAGCCTGGCATTCAGGAAGACTAGGAGATGCCGCTACGTCCCTCCCCTGCCGCCTGCCGCCCTCTCCGCGCCCCCTCCTGCCCCCCCCCTCGTTCCTCACCCGAACTCGACCTTGGTGTTGACGGTGCTGTGCCCGGGCAGGCCGCACAGCAGGAACTTGCACACCAGCGGCCCGTCCTTGGAGGGCTGGGGGGGGAGGGGGAGGGGGGGGAGGGAGGGGGAGGGGGGGGAGGGGACCAGGCAGGGGGACGGGAGTGGGTACAGGGATCTGGCGGCCAAGCAACATCCCTATACTGAGGCGTTGTGAGCAGTGATGCGCTGTGATGCGGGGCCATGCAGCGGGTTACCTAGCAGCACCAGACGCCCCGGTGGACGAGGCAGCAAGGTAGTCCCCCACTTCCCACTTCCCCCTTGTCCGGTCCGCTCGCTCCGACCCAGCTCCAGTAAGAGTTTTTACCCGCTCGGTCCTTTCCCCCACCGCCCACTCCAACCCATCCCCCCCACCGCCCACTCCAACCCGCACCCTCTCTCCCCACCTCTTGCTTGTACTGCAGCACCAGGTAGAGCCCCTCGTACACGAACCCCTTCTCCCGCTTGCCGCCCCCACCTCCACCTGCTCCACCCTCCTCTCCCCCTCCCCCGCCGCCCCCCTCCCCTCCGCTGACGTAGCCCCGGATGACCCGCACCGGGGTGAGCGTGTCGCAGTTGTTGCGCAGCGCCGCGTTGGAGCCGGTGTCGAAGGACTGGTCCTTCACCTGTTTGGAAGGGGAGGACGGGAAACAGAAGGAGATACAAGGGGGTGGTTGGTAGTTAATGGTTTGAGGGAATGGGTAAACTGGGCCGTGGTAGTTACCCCCGTGGAAGATTGGAAAGTGATGACGCCCCCGGTGCTGCGATACCCGCACATGCCGCTTCCCCTCCCCTCTGTTTGGTATGGTCTTTTGACTCCCCTCTGACCTCACCTGTCGCTTGTTCTTGTCGATGCCGCCCTCCCCGGTGTACCAGAAGCTCTCCCCCATGTCCTCATCGTCGATGTAGCCGCCGCTCATCACCACGCTGTAGGCGCCGCGGGAATAGTCGGGGTGCTTGGCGGGGCTGAGCGGGAGGGAGGGGGGGCCGGGGGTGGAGGGAGGGGGAGGGAAAGAGAGAGGGGAAAGAGGGCAGAGAGGGGAGAAGTTGAGAGAAGGTTTTGCTTTAAGGGGGAGCAGACCGCTGCATGGTGAAGTTCCCGGAATTGGGTTTTCAGTGAAAGTTAAAATTGTTTTTGGAGATCGGCGGAGGGAGGAGTACTTACGGCGCATGGATGCCCTTCATGAGGGTTGCGTGCACGCCCGCGACGTACAGCCCGCCTCGGTCCTTGAACTTGGCACCCGGCTTGACCCCCGGGACGTGACCGAAGACGGTGACGACGTTGTCGCCCACAACCTCTTTTGGCACAACCATGTTGAGGCCTTTTCTGATCTGTTTGGGAATGCGCACAGGTTGGGCAGCTGTCAAGGCATCGTAGAAGTTTTCAAGACGCCGCTTCGTGCGTGAAAGGTGCTCTGTGCAAGCAAAAGTCGTCTTAGGCAATCGCGCCCCATAACTAACGGCAGCACTGTGGTATTAGCAAACGAACAAACCGACCATGCGCGGGGGACCTTACCCCAGCACGCATCTCCTCCTGGTATCGCTGCTCATATTTCAGTAATTTGGCTTGAACATTTGCTGCTGCCTCTGGTTCATCTGGGGGAAGGGCCCCTAAGGACGCAGCAACTTTCGCGACTGTCGCACGTTCTTCTTCCGTTATTGACATCCTCCGCAAGCCGTTAGGTACACGAATCGTTAAGCATGTACTAAAGAATTTGGTCACGCAAAACAGAACGACCAACTGCGCGGCTCCCGCAGTCCCGCTCCACAGTGGTTTCAGGGTATTTTGACTGCCGTATGGAGCAAAACAGCTTTCGTGCTTTCCTCGTAAAGCCTAATTTCGGTCTTAGGGTACAACATTCAGGAATATTTTAAATTAAAACGTCAAAAGATTGCTGGGTGGCTGGGTCCCTGGGTGCAGGTTAGTCGGCTCCAGCGTGGAGAAACCCCCTCCAGCGGTCTTGCAAGGCTTACTCCTTTGCTGTTCCTTATCGACTTTACACATGCTCTAGCTGCATTTGTTTGCGTTGCAGCATCTTTTTCTCTGGGATGGCAACTATCATCGACAAGTCCGAGGCCTTGGTATCTACGCCGGTGGAGCAGAACCCGACGGTGGGTCGAAATATTAGGTCGCAAAGGTCTGCGCTCTCGAGCTTCGTTATTGCTCGTTTGAGCGAAAGAAACATAGAGCTTTGCGCACATGCCTAGCACCATCGTTATCTGGCATTGAGTACCCCTTGCAATGCAATTCAGGGGCCAGCCCCTTTGGCCAGAAAGCCTTCGGCGGGCCACCCGAAGCTGAAGTTGGCCTTCAACTTTGAGGGAACTTGCGTGAAAGGTGGCAAACCCTGGACTTTTGACGACGACGACGAGCTAATTGCATTTTTCGAAAAGGCGGCGGGAGAGTTCAAGGCGGCGAAGGCTTACCTGCAGCCGAGTGGCCAGGCACACAACAGCTGTTGCGAGGGACATGAGTGAGGTTTACCTCTTCTATTCAACTTCAGCGGAGTCTACACCCCCCCCCCCCATGTTCGTCTCTCCAAGCTGGAGAAGCTGGGCAATGACCTCGCTCATGCATTGTTATTGGTGCGCTCAGCTATGTAAGCAGTGGTTGGCTGACAGCAGAGGTTAATGGCTTCAGCTCCGCCGCCAGCGCCTCCGCCGCCAGCTCATGCCGACCCTCCGAGCTCGGCTCCACTAGCAGGCACCTCACTTGCTGAGGCCGCCAGCTGTGCAACGGTACGGCTGCCGCTGCACCCCGTGCCCGAGCCAGGTTTCGACGCGGCTTCCGTGCGCCGCCGCTGCCCTATCCGTCACATGCCGCCGCACTGCGTTTTCTACTTCCGCTGGAACTGCTTGCAGCCGGCCCCTCTGCCACCGTCGCCGCCGCTGCGTCCCTCGCCGCCTGCCGCCTACCTTCTGCGGGCATGCCGCCGCCAGCGCCGCCACATGTGAAGCGCCCCACTCACCGCTGGCCCGCAGCTGCGGTCCGACACGCAGTGTAGCGTCCAGCAGCGGTACAATTTTCATGTCGACAAGCAGCAGCTGCCGCCCGCTGCAACGGCGGCAGCGGAAGAGGTTGCAGCGAACATATGCGGTTGTATTTTACTGGGAAGTACTCACACAAGTGAATTTAAGACGGTCATAAGCTTTTGCAGGGTACCGAAGTTGCGTGGATGTCCTGAGAGGTTTTAGCGTAGGAAGATAGAGATTTCCTGCAGATCCTTGACGACGACTCCTGAGCTGCATGTACGACAGTGTCACGTTGATAAGGTATAATGCTATTGGTAGTAAAAGCAAGCGACCGCGTACCGTACTCATTGTTTTCTTTTTTACCAACGTTACGGCCCTGAAGCAATTGGTTTGTAAGCGTATGTCCACACCCGGCCATATCTTCCTTATCTCACTGGTCACTCTTCGGGCGCTTGCGTTTGTAACATCCTTTCCATGCTCATATGAATTGCCACGCTTCACGCGCACGCAGCCACAGATGTACCGCCTGCGCCGCCGCCATTACCGTTGCCAGTGACCGTTGCTGTTGCCGTTAGCAGCAGCATTCTCGCGGCTACGAGCCCTAGCCGCCGCCAGTGCCACCGTCGCGTCCCAGTGTAAAGCATCACTCAGGGAGCAGACCTCTGCCTCTTCCGCCTTGCCACCTGCTTCCCCTGCCGCTTTAAGTTCAGGGTAAGCGTTGGGGTCACGTGGTAAGCTCGGCTTGGCTAACTTGCACAGTGCCGTCAGAACCTTACCACTGTTTATGAGCTCATGTCGTTCTCCTAGGTCACAATACTGTTGCTGCCGTACCCGCTACTGCTGCTGCCGTACCTCAATCCGCATGCAGTGCGCTGCAGAGCTCCTGTTACCTTGCGCCCACGGGTGAGGGGCAAGGGGGCGGCTGCCGGATGGCTTGGTTCCACTTGAGCTTGCTGGTGATGCCTTCGTACCTGCAGGAGGAAAGGAAGGAGGGAGGCAGGGAAGGAGAGCCGGAGCAACAGCACAGCTGCATGCCGCTTCAAAAAAGGGTTACAAACAATGCCGGGCTGGTGAATGAGAGGTGACGCGGATTTGGCCCTTTTTGCGATCCACACCTCCTCTCTTCTTCCCCCCTCACCGACACGTGCGGTTTCTTACGTAACAGTCTCCTTCCTCCCTCCCCACACCCCTCGCCCGTCCGTATCCATGCGGCCCAAGCTGGTGACGGGCAGCGGACACAGTGATGCGGTGAAGGACAGTGAAGTACCTCACAGCAACCTGATGTGCAGCGTGCAGTGCGTGCAGATTGGGGTGCGGGAGGTGTCCAACACACGTTCCAGGGTGGGGGCGAAGGTGGCAGCGTCGAAGGGCGTGAGGAAGCCCAGTGAGCCCATGGCGAAACACAATGTGGGCAGCAGCGGCTCGTCCTGTTGGGGTGGGGTGGATCGGGTGGGAAATGCTGAGGTGTGCAGGGGCAGGTGGTGGTTGTGGATTGGGCGGTTGTGGGGAGAGAGTGGGGGACAAAAGGGCGAAGTCGAGCCCCAGAGCTACCGGCAGCACTGTGGCATTGAAATGAAGAAACCGACCATGAGCGGGGGACCTTACCCCAGCACGCATCTCCTCCTGTTATCGCTGCTCATATTTTTGTAATTTTAGCCTGAACTTTTGCTGCTGCCTCTGGTTCATCTGGCGGAAGGGCCCCCAACGACGTAGCAACTGTTGCACGTTCTTCTTCCGTTATCGACATCCTCCGCAAGTTGTTAGAAAAACGAGACCTTCAGCGTGTCCTAAAGAGCTTGGCAACGCAAAACTAAAAGGCTAGCTGCGCGGCTTCCGCTCCACAGTGGTTCCATGTTTTATTGACTGCCGTATGGAGCGGAACAGCTTTCCTCGTCACCTTGCTTGGCTTCTTATGCTTTGCTAGGTAGCTCCTAGACACTGCTGTTTGCCTTCTAACCGACTGGCAGTCCGTTAGTTTACAGTGGAATATTAACAGTGACTCCAGACCAACGCATGTAGAGCCTTTCTGAATACACTATGTCACTTCAAGAATCATTAGGCGGCAGGTACGAATATTACATATCTCAGGTATCTTGCTATTATGGACTCGTTAGAAGCGTCAAGGGTTCCAACTTTTTGGACGACTTTGCAGAGGAAAGAGAAGAAAGCTACGTGATGGAGTTCTCAACAAGAATCTACAGGACGCGCGCAGGTTTGAAATGCTTCTTCAACGGCTGGGAGGGCCTGACAAACTGACCATTCCTCTGCCGGGTGCTATCCTTGCAGGGCGCTGTACCACTGTAACTACTGCCAAAAGGATATATCTCACGTGCCGCGCATAAAGTGCGCAGAATGCAAGGATTTCGACCTGTGCCTGGAGTGCTTTTCAGTAGGCAAGCAGGGCTTGGGTCCATGGGCTCCGTGCCTATCCCCATGCCGACACGCCTTTCATAAGGTGTCATGCGGGAGCTGAGGGGAGCACTGTAACTTCTGCCTATGCGTCAGGCTGCTGCCACGTGGGCTGGCGCCAGTCAGGGCGGCGTGTTTGGCGGTGTAGTGTAGCAACTCCCGACCCACATCCTAAGGCCGGCCAGGCCCCCCGACCGCCGCCCCCCACCGCCCTGGCCCCTCCCTCCCCCCTCCCTGCAGGTGTGGAGATCAAGCCGCACAAGAACACGCACGACTACCAAGTGGTGGAGAACCTCTCCTTCCCCATCTACCACCCGGACTGGGGGGTGAGTCGTAAGCAGCAGGACCCGGGGGTTGCCCTTGTACGGCTGCACCATCCTGCATGGATGGTAGGCTCTGGGGAAATGGCGAGCACACACGAGCAGGTAACGCCCTCCTCAGCTCCACGGAACCCTCCTAACACCCCACCGCCTGCCGCCGTGCACCCATACTCTGCCCCCGGCAGGCGGATGAGGAGATTCTGCTGCTGGAGGCGATAGACCAGTATGGTGGGTGGCTGGGAGGGGATAATCGGGATGGTACTCTTTTGCGTCGGGGGGATTCTGGTTCCTTATCTAAGTGCACGTGTACGGCACCCCTGCACCCCTAACAAGGTCTGGGCAACTGGGGCGCCATCTCGGAGCATGTGGGCGGCAAGACTCCCGCGCAGTGCCGGCAGCACTACTTCCAGGTCTACATCGATGTGGATTGCATGCCGCTGCCCAAGATGACTCCGGAGATGGAACAGGTGGGAAAGGAAGAAGACGTGGGGGAGGGGACTGGGTTTGAGTGGATGGGTAATCCGCACAGGGTGTGTGGGTGGGGGTGGGGGCAGCATGAGGGTGACACGTGTAGTAAGGCAAGTGTCAAACCCGGGGTGCCGCTCACCTCGTAAACCCAAAATGGGTTGTTAACCCTTGCTATGTCACGCCGCGCATCCATGTTCGGCTGCAGGTCAGCCTCGCGGAGTGCATTGCACGCGCGCGTCAGGGCTACGCACGACCGCAGTACCGGCCAAGCGGCGGCGGCGACCCACGGGTCGGGAGTGAGCCGCCGCTTGCCAATTCGCCTCCCCTTGACGGTTTTCTGGAAGAAGGTAGGTAACACGCAGACGGATGGACTGGAGAAGCACCGCACGGGACCCTAAAACGATTCTTACAAAGGGTTCAAAGACACTTTAGAAGATGATGACACGCATGTCGAACGCTTCGAATGCCGCGCAGGCGACACAGGGGCAGTGGCGGACGGTGTTGCAGCGGCGGCCCCGGGTGAGGAGCAGGCGGCGGGCGGGGCAGCGGCGGGCGGCAGCGGCGGTTCCAGCAAAGGGCTCAAGCGGCACCGGCACGAGCAGCATCTGGCAGAGGAGCATGCGGAGGGGTCAGGAGGGGGAGCAGCAGCAGCGGAGGCGCAGGAGGGAGGGGGGGCGCATGTGCAGGTGCGGGCCGGAGCCGGGCTTCGGAGGTTAGGCGTGACAGGGAACGCGCCTGTGTTCGTTGTGAATGGGAAGTTCGAAAAGGAAGTGTCTTGCTCCTCAGCAATGTTCCATGTCCCCTGCCCTCCTCCCACATCCATATAGACCGGCGGGCGCAGCATGCACCACGATCCCTCGCAGCCACCGGCGGCAGCAGCAGCCACCGGCGCGGGGGGCCGGGGGGGCGGCGGGTCGGCTGGGCTGGACGGCGGCGCAGGAGGCGGCCTGAGTGTGGGCGGCAAGGAGCCGTCTGGCCATGGAAAGGTGAGTGGCCGTCTGGGGAACTAGCCGTACTCACTCTCTCCTCCTCCCTCCACTCCCTCCCCCCCTCACTCCGTCATACAGCCTCGTCAGTATCCTTGTTTCTACCCCCACTCCGTCGCGGTTAACCCTACCGGTATACGCATCCCACCCCCCTCCAGCCTACTGGCAGCGGCACCTACGACGCCACCGGCTTCCACCCCAAGCGGCTCGAGTTCGACCCCGAGTACGACAACGATGCGGAGTGCATCGTGGCGGACATGGAGTTTGGCGAGTACGACAACCCCGCAGATGTACAACAGAAGCTGCAGATGCTCATGATATACAACAGGTAGGCGGGGAGGCAGGCAGCAGGCACGTATCTGGTGGTGGAGGGGAGGCGGCAGGTGAAGGGTGAGGGACTTGTACCCTATGCAGCATTGCCAACTTCACTCCACACAAACACACCGCACAGCTGCAACCCCACGTGCAGTGCGGTGCTGACCTTTCGGGGTCTTCTACTGCATTCAACTATCACAGCCCGCCCTTGCGAGCCATCACTGTTACTACCACCACCTCTCTGACCCCCCCTCCTCCACCGCACCCCCCAGGCGGCTGGACGAGCGCGAGCGGCGGCGCGGCTTCGTGTTGGAGCGCGGGCTACTCAACACGCGTGCGGCGCAGGTGCTGGAGAAGAAGCGCAACACGCAGGAGAAGGACCTGTACGCGCGCATGCGGGTGTTTGCGAGGTACCAGGTGCGTAAGGCGCGGCCGGCGGGCGGGTGGGCGGGTGGATGGGTATCACACTATCAGTCCAAGGTTTTAGCCCTGGCAAAGCACCCAATGCCATGCACCCCCCCTCCCCTGCATTGTCTTGCCCCAAGCTGTAACTTCCTATGGCTCGGTATGGTCTTTGACCCCCCCCCTTTGCATGCTGCACCACCCCAGTCCCAGGCGGCGCACGATGAGATGATGGAGGGTCTGCTGCTGGAGGCGCGGCTGCGCACCCGCATCGCGGAGCTGCGGGAGTACCGCCGCAATGGCATCCGTACCTTTGTGGATGCGGAAGTGTACGACACGGAAAAGCGGCGGCAGAAAGCGGCAGCGGATGCGGCGACTGCTGCGGCCAATGCCGTTCACGGGCAGCCGTTCGGCGGCCCGGGTCGCGGCGCCGGCTCAGCAGCCGCCAAGGCAGCCAGAGCGGCAGCAGCTGCGGGTGGGAGCATGGGGGCCCCTGGGGGCTACGGCGCTCTGGGCGAGGACGGCACCCCGGCGGGACTGGGCTTGACGCCCCCTCAGTCGGCGGTGGCTGCAGCTGCTGCCAACACCGCCGCTTCTTCCTCCTCCTTTGAGCTGTCTCGGCCCGCTGCGTCAGGTGGGAGAGCGTGGTGAGGGGGCTGACGCCCGCTGCTGGGGATGTCGTAGGCACATTCCCGGCGGCAGGAGGACGTTGTCCCATTCTCACCCCCGGCACTGTACACTGTATCTCAACACCGCCTCCCATGGCTCCCTCATCCCTCCCACACAGTGCCCATGGGTCGCGGCGCGGGTGCCTCTCTGGCCCTGTGGCGCGCCCGTCGCGGTGTCCCGCTGGACATCAGCTGCCTGCCCGGCGTGGAGCTGCTGGGCGGGCGGGAGCGGGAGCTGTGCGCAGCGGTGCGCCTGCTGCCGGCGCACTACCTGGCGCTGAAGGACATGCTACTGCGGGACTGCGAGAAGAACGGACCCATCAGCAAGCAGGATGTGAGCTGGTTGGCGGGTTTCGGTGCAGGGGGAGCGGGGGTGAGCGGTTCAAGGGGGTGTGGTAGGAGGTTGATGGGAAAGGGGGTGTTGGAAGCATTATACCGTAGTAGGGAGAGGGCAGAGCATGGGCGGTGGCGGTGGGGCACTGCAACTAGCCCAACCCCGCGTCTTCACTCACCCGCTACCGTTAACGCCCACTGTCCCGCAGGCTCGCTCCTTCTTCCGTCTAGACCCCGCCCGCTCGCTGCGCATATACGAGCTGCTGCTGGCGGCCGGCTGGATCAAGGGCGGGGCGGCTGGAGGCCGGGGCGGGGGGGCAGGCGGCAGCCACATCCGGGCCATCACGGCGGGTGGAGAAGCGGAAGGTGAGGGAGGTGTCCGTGTGCATATGACCATTTTGGCCTTGCTTGCTTGCCTGTGTTCCAGCTTGCTTGCTCGTTGCCCCTTTTGTGTGCTTACAGTGTCGCGACCAGTAGGGATGGTACCGTAACCGCTGACGTGTAGTCCTGTGTCATGTAGGCGAGGATGGGGCGGGAGCGGACGCCATGGAGGTGGACGAGCAAGCCGGCGACTACTGAGCCGCGCGTCTACATGCTTTTGCAGTCTCATTGCTGTGCCGTCGGGGTGTAATGCCCACAAGTGTACAACAGATAGGGTGGTCAAGGAGGTACACGTGAGGGCAAGTCAAAGGGGATAGGAGACACAAGCGGCATGTGTTGGAATGGTGGTTCGTGGAGGAGTCGTTTGGGGCGCCTGGTTTGCGGGTGATGGCATCCATGTTGGGTTTGCACTGCTTGGCGCTCAGCGTTCAGCAGCTGCTGCTGCATTGCTCCATGTGCTGAGCGGCTTGAGCCCCCTTGTAAGAGCTGTGGCATGTGTAGAAACGATGCGCTGCCGGGACAGGCAGGGACGCTGAGATCATGCGTATTGGGTTCTTGGCACGCCCAACCCAGTGGTAACTCGCGCTTAAATAATCCTACGACAGCCTCTTTCAGCCTGCGCAACATGGGACCCTCCTTTTCAAGCCTGGACATGAGTATCAACGCCACATCAAATACATCCGAAAGCACGGCGTCTCCCAGCCAGAAACCAGCATTGACCTGATATAACCGCCTTCAGGCCTCCATAACTAAAACAGACACATCAGGCTGTCATGCTACATTCTCATCACACGTTCTCGGTATCTGACAGCTAGCATCAGCAAAGGTTAGCCCAGAGTCTTGTAGAGAGGCAAGAACTCAAGTCCTACGGTGCAAATACCGGTACCTGAAATTTCGCAATGCATGCAGACTCGTTCTTATCTTACGCAGAAGACAGCTCTAACAAAATGGAATTCTGAAGGTATTCTGCTTTGTATGTTATGAACTTGTGAAGTACCTATGCATACCGGTAGTGGATTCAAAGTTCGCATTAAATTGACAGCCACGGACAAGAAAGTCACACACTAAGATAGCACCGACTATTATTACGTAAGTGTAAGAGCATTAACAAAAGTAAACATCCAGTATAGGTGGTGTTGAGAAACACCGGTTTTATTTATCGTCGGAGTTACAGAGGACCCAGGGCCATCCTCTGGGTGTTTAAGCGCGCTCGCCACGGATGCGGCGGGCCAGCTGAATGTCCTTGGGCATGATGGTCACACGCTTGGCGTGGATGGCGCACAGGTTGGTGTCCTCGAACAGGCCGACCAGGTAAGCCTCAGCGGCCTCCTGAAGGGCCAGCACGGCCTGGCTCTGGAAGCGCAGGTCGGTCTTGAAGTCCTGGGCAATCTCACGCACCAGGCGCTGGAAGGGGAGCTTACGGATGAGCAGCTCAGTGCTCTTCTGGTACTTGCGGATCTCACGCAAAGCGACGGTGCCCGGTCGGTACCTAATATCAGAAGCCAAAGAGCGGGTGAGTTGGTAAGTACCAGTACGATTATGAGTGAAAAGGTGGGAAACGGTGGTAACAGAAGTAATAAGGGAGTAGAAAGCTTACCTGTGAGGCTTCTTGACACCGCCAGTAGCGGGCGTCTTGCGAGCGGCCTTGGTGGCCAGCTGCTTGCGGGGCGCCTTGCCGCCGGTGGACTTGCGAGCAGTCTGCTTGGTGCGGGCCATTTTTAAGTAGGAAGAAGATTTTAAGACTCGTACTGTGTCTGTGGAAGATGTGTATAAAGTCAAGTGCGGATGGCAATTAAATAGTGCCGGGCACGGATGCGTACGTGCACGTACGACGGTCGTTGCCTCGGTGAGTACCGTTGACCCAGTGAGCATTTCGGCGCGAAGTGCTCTTCCTTTCAGATAAATACACCCGTTTTACTCGCAACAAATTCAACGTCTCTCTTATTTCTTTCTTCACAACATAATTATTCAATATGTCTGGACGCGGTAAGGGCGGCAAGGGTCTTGGAAAGGGCGGTGCCAAGCGCCATCGCAAGGTTCTCCGCGATAACATTCAGGGCATTACCAAGCCCGCTATTCGCCGTCTGGCTCGTCGTGGTGGCGTCAAGCGTATCAGCGGCCTCATCTACGAGGAGACCCGCACCGTTCTGAAGACTTTCCTGGAGAACGTTATTAGGGACTCGGTCACCTACACCGAGCACGCTCGCCGCAAGACCGTGACTGCTATGGACGTCGTGTATGCCCTGAAGCGCCAGGGCCGCACTCTCTACGGCTTCGGTGGTTAAGCTGGTTGGCTTGCTGCTAGCCTTTAGCTTGCTCCTTCAATTCCCGGTGTTTTTCAACACCACCAAAAGAATGGACTTGTTTTGTGCTGTTATTGTCTTCCTAGTCGGTCGGGGCTTGGACTCGCAACATTAGGGGAACTGTTCCATGTTTTGAAATGATGCTGAACTTCCTTCAATTACAACTTAGGTCACCTGGACCTGCCTGACGTCATGCTTTGTCTGATGCCCTCTTTACTCCTGGTCATTTGGTTCCCTCCCCCCTCCCCTGCCCTAACCTCTGGTCTCCTATGGTTTGGTACGGTCTTTGACTCCCCTGCCCGCTTGACGACAATCTATCTGGGTTACAAGGCATGTGCAGATGGCAGTGACGACTGCAGCAGCAGCGCATACGGCCCTCCGCTAGTGACTTCCTCCGTCAGCCAGGCTTGCACCGTAATGCTCAAGCCCAGTGGGCATTGTCCGGCTGTAGTGCTGTTTTCTGGGCATGCCTATAGGCAAATCCTTTCATACCATATGTATCCTCTGCTTAAACCCGCTGTTCCCCAAGAACGTCGTGGCCCGGCGAAGCAGTCAGATAATTGGAAATGCCCTTGTCTGAAAAGACAATGGGGCGAAGCTAACATCTGTAGTCTAATGACTGAACGCCTCTAAGTCAGAAGACGTGCTAGGTGCGGAGTCACTTTCCCAATGATGTCACCCGACTAAGAATACGTCCGCCTGTGCGGACGCTAGAGCATATCCGTTGGTTCCCCTGTCATTTGATCTCGTGGTAACGGGCCGATAGCTTCCCCTAGGGCCAGTGATGGCTTGGTACGCTTCACAGTACATACGGTTTCAGCCATCCCGCCCCAAGCAGAAGACCGAAACGTTCCAGGGAGGTACACGACCAACTTGAAGGCGGCCAGGAACGACGGTCCGCCCCTTCATCACCCTAGTCCCTTAGACTCCCTTCTCCTCTTCACCCGACAAAATTGCAACCAATCTTTATCATATACCAGCCGTCTCACAGGCCGCCTCGCGCCCCACCCCCCTGCCGTGGCCCCCACTGCCACTGCTCCGCTGCCGCCATCACTGCTCCTCATCCTGCTCCCCCTCTCCACCGCCGCTTCCTTCCCCCCATCCCGCTGCCCCCAGCTGCAGGTGCCGCAGCTCGGGCTGCAGCTCGGGGAACAGCCTGCCCAGCATCGTCGTCAGCAGGCAGTAGCTCAGCTGCAGCAGCATGGTGCGGCTCTGCAGCAGCCCCCACACGTCGCCCAGCACGCGGGAGTAGCCGCGGGGACCCACCAGGTTGACCAACACGGCCGGGGAGAGCGCGAACAGCCGGGCCCGCACCTGCAGGAAGGGGGATTAATAGGGATACATATCCGCAACAGGCTGGATTGTAGGATAGCATATAGTCAAACTTGTTGGGTTAGTAGCAAGGGGGGAGAGGACGGAGGAGGGGTGAGTTGGAACCAAACCAGAAGCAAAGAGCATGGCCCCTGCAACAGACGTTCAGCAGGTGTCACTTTTGACCCCAGGCATTCCAGGGACAAAGGATGGGCGAGGGCAGCAGCAAAAGCCAAGCCGCGGCACACTGCTAGCGACCCGCACAGCCCCACGCCCCCCGTCCCCCGCACCCGTTCCGCAATCATCTCAGCATCCGGCGGCGCCGGTCCCGGCTCCAGGTATGCTTCTGCGGTGAGGGGCGGCGAGGGACGCCAGCGGGGCCCGGCGAGGGGCTGCTGCGCACTGCTGGGCTGCTGTTGCTGCCCCCGCCGCTGCTGCTGCTGCTCCTCCATAGCCTGCTCTTCCAGCTGCTGCTCCTGCTGTGGCCGCTGCTGTGGTGGCTGTGGCTGCTGCGGCTGCTGCTGCTGCGGCTGGCTGCCAAAGGAGTACCAAGCGCCCCCCGGGAACAGCGACGCATGCAGCATCAGCAGCGCCCGCGCCAGGCTGTGTTCCGAGGTGAGGTGGCGCAGCTGGTGGGTGAGGTAGGAGTCCAGCGCGTCGCCGGCGAGCAGGGAGAGGGCCTGGCGGGCCACGGTGATGGCCTGGGGGAGGGCGCGGAGGAGGGAGGCGGAGGAGGAGGAGGGGGGACGAGGTTGACGAGGGAGGGATGGTGGGGGACCCCTGCCGTGAATGAAAGGGCTATAAAACTGAGAGCCGACGTGAAGCCTCAATTAGCCAACCAGCCCCCACCCCACCTCACCCCACCCCGACCCACCTGGCGTCGGAAGAACCCCTGCCCCTGCAGCCCCAGTAGCACATCCACCAGCTCCAGCAGCGGACCGCTTACTCCGCCAGCACCGGCAGCAGCAGCGGAGGCAGCAGCGGCAGCGCTGTCGGCACTGCCGGCGGACGGCTCCTGCACGCCCCTCACCCCGGCGCAATCCAGGACAACGGATGTGCCAAAGCCAAAGCCTCGAGCAGGACCGCTACCGGCAGCAGCAGCAGCAGCCCCCTCCGCATCAGCGTCAGCGTTGGCAGTACCGGTAGCAGCACCGGCGAAGAAGAAGCCGCCCCTGCCGGGCGGACATGGAGCTGCCCCCACACCTCCACACTCGGCACCGCCGCCGCCTGCCTCCACCCGCTGCTGCTGTTGCGCCCTCATGCGGGCAGTGCTGCTGCCGGGTGCAGTGCTGCCGGCACCGCCACCGGCGACATCAGCAGCAGCCGCAGCAGCAGCGGATTTCTGGCGACTCCCTCGACCCCCGCTGCCTGCCACTGCCGGCCTGGGCGCCGCCTCCTCGCCCGCCACTGTCCCACCGCCGGCGGCGGCTGCAGCTGCAAAGCAGGCGGAGGCTGAGGAGGCGGAGGCAGCCCTGCTCGAGGCCGGGGACGAGTTGGAAGGCGCCGCAGCGGCAACTCCGCTGCCCCCGCCGCCTGGGGCGCCAGCTTCACCCTCGCTCCCCCCGGGCTGCTGCTGTTGTTGCTCGGTGCGGGCGGCAGCTGGGGGGCTGGTGCCCGATGGAGGTCGTCGGACCAAGACCAAATCCCCCGCATCCCCCGTTGCCTCGCAGTAGCCACTACCACTTCCACCGCCACCACCACCACCTCCGTCGCCGCTGCCACTGCTCCTGCTCCTGCTACCGCTGCAGCTGCTGGCCTGTGTCCCCCGCGCCTGCGCCTGCTGCCGCTGTCGGCTCGTGGTGTAGTTGCTGTGCAGGTTCTGCAAGGCGCGGGTGCTCCAGGCGGTCAGGCTCAACCGGAATCCACCACCACCTCCACCTCCACCCCCACCGCCACCACCCCCGGTGGAACCCGATGATGCAGCGGAGCGCAGGGACGCCAGCGGGCCGCCGGGGCGACGGAAGCCGCCACCACCACCGCCGCTGCCGCCGGCGGAGGGAACGGCAGCGGCGGCAGCAGCACCATTATCGTTGCCCTGTACTGCCAGCAGGAGCTCAGCATCATCGTCATCATCATCGACCCCGTCATCCGTCAGCAGCTGCTCGTACTCCTCCTCCTCCTCCTCCGGCTGCTGCCCCGAGGGTCCTGACAGCACCGCAGCTGCCGTACGGGAGCGGGTCAGCAGCCCGGGGCGCCGCTGGACCTCTGGCTGCAGGTGCTGCTGCGGGTGCTGCGGGTGCTGCTGTTGTTGTTGCGGCGGTTGCTGGTGGGAGGAGGAAGAGGAGGCGGGGTGGTCCGCGGTGCGTGTAGGACTGCAGGTGTTGCTGCTGCTGGGGGGCCCCGAGGGTGGCGGTGGGGCGGGCCGCTGGGGCGGCGAGGCGCTGGAGGAGGCACCGCTGGGGTTGCGGCTGTGGGGGGCGCGGCGGGGTGGGTGGGCGGCGCTAGGGGGGGTGGCGGCGGGGGAGTTGTCGGGAAGCAGGAACTCCTGAGGGGGAGGAGGACGGGGGGAGGAGGGGAGGACATGAGATGAGGAGGACGGGGGGAGGAGGGGAGGACATGAGATGAGGGGGACGGGGGGAGGAGGGGAGGACATGAGATGAGGAGGACGGGGGGAGGAGGGGAGGACATGAGATGAGGAGGACGGGGGGAGGAGGGGAGGACATGAGATGAGGAGGACGGGGGGAGGAGGGGAGGACATGAGATGAGGAGGACGGGGGGAGGAGGGGAGGACATGAGATGAGGGGGACGGGGGGAGGAGGGGAGGACATGAGATGAGGAGGACGGGGGGAGGAGGGGAGGACATGAGATGAGGAGGACGGGGGGAGGAGGGGAGGACATGAGATGAGGGGGACGGGGGGAGGAGGGGAGGACATGAGATGAGGGGGACGGGGGGAGGAGGGGAGGACATGAGATGAGGAGGACGGGGGGAGGAGGGGAGGACATGAGATGAGGAGGACGGGGGGAGGAGGGGAGGACATGAGATGAGGGGGACGGGGGGAGGAGGGGAGGAAGGACATGAGATGAGGAGGACGGGGGGAGGAGGGGAGGAAGGACATGAGATGAGGAGGACGGGGGGAGGAGGGGAGGACATGAGATGAGGGGGACGGGGGGAGGAGGGGAGGACATGAGATGAGGAGGACGGGGGGAGGAGGGGAGGACATGAGATGAGGAGGACGGGGGGAGGAGGGGAGGACATGAGATGAGGAGGACGGGGGGAGGAGGGGAGGACATGAGATGAGGAGGACGGGGGGAGGAGGGGAGGACATGAGATGAGGAGGACGGGGGGAGGAGGGGAGGACATGAGATGAGGGGGACGGGGGGAGGAGGGGAGGACATGAGATGAGGAGGACGGGGGGAGGAGGGGAGGACATGAGATGAGGAGGACGGGGGGAGGAGGGGAGGACATGAGATGAGGAGGACGGGGGGAGGAGGGGAGGACATGAGATGAGGAGGACGGGGGGAGGAGGGGAGGACATGAGATGAGGGGGACGGGGGGAGGAGGGGAGGACATGAGATGAGGGGGACGGGGGGAGGAGGGGAGGACATGAGATGAGGAGGACGGGGGGGAGGAGGGGAGGACATGAGATGAGGAGGACGGGGGGAGGAGGGGAGGACATGAGATGAGGAGGACGGGGGGAGGAGGGGAGGAAGGACATGAGATGAGGAGGACGGGGGGAGGAGGGGAGGAAGGACATGAGATGAGGAGGAACCCGGCCGGCCTGGCGCTCTGGGCGTTCAGGGCGTTCAGGGCCGGCAGGCAAAGCAGGAGGGGAAGCAATACTCGCAGCGCTCCGGCTCCTACACAGCGGGGGGCGGGGGTCCTTCTTCCCCTTCTCCCTTTTCCTCACGTCCCCTTCCAACACAGCACAGCACACGCTCATGGCTACCACCCCCTGTCCCACCCTCAAACCCTGCATATGCCACACACACCCCCAGCCCCACTCCATCTCCCCCCGCCCCACCCTCAGCTCCGCACTCCCCGCCAGCTCCCGGCAGCCCAGCAGCTGCTGCAGGAAGGCGTCCAGCTCCGCTCGGCGGTTGTTGATGAAGGCCACGTCAGCCGCGGAGAAGTGGCCGAACAGGCGCTTGGAGGGCAGGGAGAGCCCCAGCGCGCGGTAGCTGTGCACGAGGGGAGGAAAGGCGGGGAGGGGCGGAGAGGGGGGATTAATATGGATACATTTCCACATTAGGGGATAGGGGATAGAAGGGAAGAGGGCGGGCAGGGGGTACGTTGTGTCGGGACCGGAGCACATGGGCGCGAGTGGGAGCTGGGCCTCAGCAGGGAGTGAGGTGTACGGACAGTAGGCGAGAAGAGAGGGCAGGCAGGTGGTGGTTCCCAGCATGGTTCCCATGAACTCCTCACCGCGGCTGTGTTGCCGCCAGCCTGCTCGCCAGCGCCTCGAAGCTCCGGAACCGCCTCGCCACCGTCCACTCCGCGCCGCTGCCCTCCTCCGCCACCCGTATCTGGTACTCTACGTGCTCAGCCACCAGGCCGAAACCCAGCGGCTCCGAAACCATGGCGAAGGCTGCCACACTGGCACGGAGACGAGGTGGGTGCGGCGAGTGATAATGAGGCTGCTGGGGCTGCGGATGGGGCTGAGGCGAGCTGGCAGTAGCAGCAGCAGGTTGAGGTGGAGGCTGAGGTGGAGGCTGCTGAGGTTGTTGTGGGTTTGGTCGGCGGGCAAGGGACAGTCCAGCAGGGAAGTCAAAGTCGAACCAGGAGGAGGGGCCTCGAAGCAGCAGCGACGCAGGCAGCAACGATGGCGGTACGGCACTGCTGCTCCTACTGCCGCCGCCGCCCCTGCATGACCTCACTGCCGCACCCGCACCCGCACCCGCTGCAGCGTCATGGCTGCTAGAGCGGCGGTGCAAGCCCGCCCTGCCGCCGCCACCGCGGCCCCCACCGCTCCTGGCGTCACTGGCGGGCCCCATGCGGCCCCCGCTGTCCCTGCGCGGTACCGCAGTCGCCTCTCCGCTGTCTGACAGCCCCTGCGGCCGCCCGCTCCCCTGCTGCTGCTGCTGATGATGATGATGATGCTCGCCGCCCCCCCCGGCTGGTGCCCCCTCGTCAGGTGCCGTCATCCCCGCATGGTAGGAGGCGGATAAGCCTCGCGGGCCCGAGTGACCCGGCGGGTCGGTGCCGCCGCCGCTACTGCTGCGGGCGGCGTTGAGAAGACGCGCGCCTTGATCCTCGCTGGCCGCTGCCTCCGCTGCAGCGGCAGCAGCTGCTGGGGTGCCGGCCGTAGCTGAGGCGGGAGCACTGGCGGCTGCTGTGGTGGCTGCTGTGGTGGTGGCAGTGGCTGGCAGTGAAGAGTGGGGTGGTGGGCAGGGTGGCGGCCCCCGAGGAGCTCCGGATGCCAGCTCCTGGGCGGGGTGGGAAGCGGAGTTGCGGGCTGCATGGGGCAGGGGGGCCCCGGGGCCGGGTGTGGAGGAGTGGGAGGATGAGGAGGCTGCTGGTTGCGAGTGACGGGGCTGCTGCTGGTGCGGGTCGGAGTGCGGCTGCAAGGGGGGCTGCTGCTGCGGCTGCTGGTGTCCTTGATGGGCCCCGTTGCGGCGCCCCGCGCCCACTCGCCTGCTGCCGCTACCGCTGGCACTGGTGGTGGTGGCGGTGGCCGCATGGTTGCTTCGGTGGTGCTGCGGGTGGTGAAGGTGAAGGTGGTGGTGGGGATGGGGATGGGTGCCCGAGCCACTCCGACGAGAGGCACCGCCCCGCCTGCTGTCAAGAAAGGAAAGGCATGAAAAAGGGGGGAGGCAACTCGCTTTTGCATTCCATACTCCTTGCATCCGTCCGCTTCGTTGGCTGGGTGTACAGGGCCTGTCTGGTGAGGGAGACGGAAGCGCCGGGCAACTCCAGGAAAACACAAAGTCCATGGCTCAAGGCTCAAGGCACGCGCAATGCTGTGGATGATGACCACCGCTGCGCACCCAAGCACACCCGCCCACCCATCCCTCCGCCCCACACCCACCACCCTGACCCCAGTCTCCCAACCAACGCCGCCTCCGCCTCCTCCGCCGCAGCACTAGCCGCCACCCGCCTCTCAAATTCCTGGCACGCCTCCGCATCCGCTGCCGCACGAGCTGCTGCTGCTGCTGCTACCTCCGCCGCCGCAGCCGCCCCAGCAGGCAAGGGGGCTGCTGCTGCCGCTGCTGCTGCTGCACCGCCGCAGGTTACCCCGCCTGCCACGGATCGCACCGCGGAGGCCACAAGTGAGGCGGGAGAGGCGGCCGAGGAGGAGGAGGAGGAAGGCTGCCAGAACTGGAGGGACCAGAAGCCCCCCCCACCCCCACCCCCACTGCCACTGCCACTGCCGCCTGCAGGCCCGTCTGGAGCAGCTCCCTGCACGGTGCCGTCCGGGGGGGAGGGGGCGGCTGGGGGCGCCGTGGCAGTAGCAGCAGCAGCGGGGGGAGGAGGTGCTGCAGACGTCGTCTCGGTGCTGTCGCCGCCGCTGCCGGTGGCAGCGGCAGTGGCGGCTGCCGGTGGTGGTGTGGTTGGGGCAGACGCCGAGGAGCGGGAGCAGGAGGAGGGGGACTCATCCGGAAGGGGCGGCAGCACCGCTAGCAGCAGCTGGGAGGACGGGGTTGGGGGGACGGGGAGGCGAGGGCAGGCCGCCACACATGAGGGAGAGGAGAGGAGAGAGGAGGGACATGCGTCAGGGCAAGGCTGCGTGTGGGTACGATACCCCCGTTTACCCCTCACCCCCCTACTCCTACCTCCCCGCCCTCCTCCTCCTCCTCCCCCCCGCCCTCCCTTCCCCTACCCTGTTCATAGTCACCGGCGAGGCCGCCAACATGAGCAGCGGCCGCAGCAGGCAGGCCGCCAGCAGCTCCCGCACCAGCGGCCGCAGCCGCCCGCAGCACAGCTCGTCACCCGGCCACAACACACCCACCTGGGGGGGGAGGTGGGGGGGAATAGGGGGATGCGGGGGTTGGGGGGAGGCGGCAGCGGTGGGCACCACAGCAGTGGGCAGCGGTAGTAGGGGGGAGGCGGCAGCGGTGCAGCAGCCGGGCTGGCTGGCTGCCTGCCGCCCATCTCGCCTCCTCGCCCGGCAGCACCCCTCCCTCCCGCCGCCCCCCGGCCCCACCATCGCCTCCGCCAGCTCCCGCACCGCCCGGTAGTGCCCCCCCGGCTGCTGGAATGCGGGGTGCAGCGCCCCCGCCCCCGCCAGCGCCCCCTGCAGCAGCACCTCCCGGGCGGCAGCCACGGCGGCAGCGGAGGGGGGAGCAGGGCAGCAGGAGGAGGCGGGGGCTGCAGGTGCCGCTGTAGGTAGCGCCCCCACCGCCACCCCGGCTTCTGGTGGTGGTGGCACTGCGGGCGTTAGCGAGGAGGAGGTGGAAGGGGCGGCTGCCCCCGCTGCTGCTGCCGCCCTCCGCGCCCGCGCCTGCAGCTGCTCCTCCCCACCCGCCCGCTGCAGTGCGGCGCGGTAGAGCTCCAGCTGGGTGGCCAGCGCCTCACACACATCCCTGGGGGAGCGGGAGGGAGGGAGGGGGGGAGGGAGGGGGCGGGGATGGGGCTGTGGTAAACAAGCAGCGCGTACTTACCCCCAGCGACACTGTCCCCCACTCTTTCCACTCGTGCGGATGCTTGTGCCGCCACCTCCTGCTCACAGCTACACCGCACCAGACCGTCCAAACGCATCCCACCCTCCACCTCCCCCCAGTCCCCCTACCCCCCTCACCTCATCACCCCGCCCCCCACATCCAGCTGCCTCGCTCGCCCCGCCAGCCGCCCGAACGCGCCGTTCAGAAGCGCGCGCACCTCCGCGGGGAAGGCCCGGTCGGGGCTGAGCACCCCCCACCATGTGTCGTACACCCAGGTCTGCACCACCGCCCCGCACAGCCGCTCCCACGCGTACTCCACCACCTTGCTGCCCACCTGGGGGGGCGGGGGGGGGAGAGGGGATGATAGGGATGGCAAGAGGTGACTCTTTGCACTCACTGGTAGCATAATAGGGAGGTGTGGCCTCCACGCTGGGTTGCCTTGTGACGGGGTGGGAGGGACCAGCCGGGTGCCGCAAGGTCCAGCACCTCTCCTCCCCCCTCAAGGCAGCCCCGCCCCCCCACCTGCGCCCTGTTTCCTCTTTACCCCACCTGCGCCCTCCAGGCATCGGTGTCCTGCCGCCCTGCTGCCCCTGCTGCTGCTGCTGCCCCTGCTGCTGCTCCAACTGCTGCTGCTCCAACTGCTGCTGCTGCTCCAACTGCCGACACAGACACCACCGACGGCGGCCCCCCAGCACCCCCAGCGTCGCGACCCCTCGCTTTCCCCGGAGGCTGCTGGTGTGGCTGCCGTGGCTGTGCGGCACCACTGCTGCCCCCCGCCGGCCCGCCTGAGCCTGCCAACCCGCCTCCCAACCCCTCCCTCCCTCGTGCATGCTTCCTCTGCTGCTGCTGTGGCTGCTGCCGCTGCACCTGCCCCTGTAGCAGCTGGTCCCTGGGGCCTGGTGGGGTCCACGACAGCAACCGTACGACAAGAGGAGCTCTCAGCCAGCCGGGCCCACCTGGGCCGCCCGGGATCAAGCGCTGCAGCCAGGACTGCCAGCCAGCACTACTGCGGCCGGCGGAGGCACCAGCTGCTGCTGTTGCACCTGCACCTGCTGCTCTCGATGCTGCTGCTGCTGAAGCACCCGCACCTGTTGCAGTGGCCCCATGGTGGGGGAAGCAGGAGGAGTAGCAGTGCTGGCACAGAGAAGACAGCTGGGCGAGCCTATAGGTGAGGGACGAGGCTGCTCGGAGGAGAGCGCGGTGGAGGGCTGGAGGCAGCGGGTGGAGGGGCTGCTGGGCTGCGGAGCGGTGCGGGGGTCCAGGGCGGAGGTGGTTACAAGGTGCGGTCCTGCGCTGCAGTTGCAGGTGCCACTGCACTGCGGCAACCACTGCGATGGCTAGCGGCAGGGTGCCCAGCAGGGACTGCAACGCACCTGCGTGGGAGAGAGGCAAACGGAATATGTTAGGTTCAGGGTGGAGAATGTGGGCGGTGTTGGAGCTGGACACGCGGCGAGGTTCGCGATAGCCTCGCTGGCATGACGGTGCAAATGGAGAGCCAAGCTGAGGACAGCAACGAAAGCTACGCCGGAAGTTATCATAGGATCATCGTTTCGCTTTAGCTTAGGCCAAACAAATGCAATAAGCGCTGCGAGAGGAAACTTCCTGCAGCTGAGTGCAACGTCCTCTGAAATATCTACCACCCTTCCCGGACAAAATCGCTTTCCCAACATCCAATGGGCTTTTGCTGTTACATAGGTGAGCCTTTCAGCGCTGTTAAGCGCAGCAAAATCGAGCAAGTCCCAGCGCGCGCATTAAGACCTACTTAGCAGAAGCGCCGTAAGCCATACGGCCAGCAACAGCTTGAGCGCCTTTATACACGCTCCGCGTAGAACAAAGGAGAAGGGTAGCGGAGAAGAGGCACTGGCGCTTGGGGGCGCCAAAATTACATTTAGCAGCTTTGCAGCATATGGAACAATTGAGGACAGCATTATATCTCTGTTTACATGACCGTGAGGTCCTGCCAGTCGGCAAAGGCTGCCTTGCGTTAAACGTGTCAAGTGGGCTCAACTGATACGAATCGTCGCCAGCGAAACCAAGGCCTGCCGTGACTAAGATACTCTTACAGCGCTTCCGTTGACAAGGCCAGGTGTTGTGTCGAAGGCCGTTTAAATGTTTAGATGGCGGTAAGTCGAATTGAGGCAAGGACGGAGCCGATAGAAGATAGGAAAACGCAACATCACATGGAGTCCTCGTTCCAGTATCCATCTTGCACTTACCCAGGTTTCATTTCATTATTGAAGGAGTGAAAGTGCTGACCCAGGTTGTGTCAGAGCTATCACAGGACTTCCTAAATTCCAACATCGGATGGAGGCAGACAACATCAGCATAGCACCCTGCTGCTCAGCCAAGTCGCCCTGAATAAGGTGATGACCTGGTTCGGGCATTGACGGTAACCTATTTTGGAGAAAACTCAACAAGAATTCCATTACTATGCCAAGGACGTCATCACAAAGCCCGAGGACCGAAGTGCCTGCTAGCGAACCGAAACACGCTATCAACCTGTCAACCACCATCGGTACTGACAAGACGAGAAGCTACAATACGCACCACAACAGCTTAACCGCAGTAATGCTGCAGCGGAGCTCCCCTTCACACCATGCCATCACCACTGCCGCCCCCCCCCACGCAACCCCATCCGCATCCCCATCCCTTGGAGTCACTTTCACGCATCCCCCCCCCACACACACATACACACACACCTCTCCCCTTCCCTCCCCCTCTTCCCCCTCCCCCTCATGGCTGCACATTGCCCATGCGCTTCCACGCGTCCAGGCTGATTCGCTTCACCATTGCCTTAATCTGCTGCCCGGGGCCCAGCTCGTACAGCGTCGGGGGGGCGCCTGGAGGGAAGGGATGGGAGAAAAAATAATAGGAAATGAAGCAAGGGAGAGGAGAGGAGAGTGGGAGGGGAGGGGAGGCCAGCAGAGAAGCAGCAGCGGAGAGCGGACACGGTAAGTAGGCAGGTGGTGCTGGTTGCGAGACGGACCAGAAGCGCAAGGTCGCAGCTGCCTCCCAGCAAACAGGCCACACCCCGCAGCCGCAACAGCAGAGGAGCAGACAGCAGCACAGCCAGGAAGGCCGTCCTGGCCCTGTCCTCCCCTCCACCAGCAGCCTCCCCACTGCCTTGCCCTAACCAGTGGACGCCTTGGGCGTTTCTCCTTCCCAACCGTCTACACCCCCCTTCATCAGCCCCTCCACCTCCGGCCCCCGGCCGCACGGATTGGGATTCCAGTTGCTGCACTTATCATTTATTTCCCCCCTCGCCCCCCGCCCGCACCTGCCCCCTGACCGCCCAGCAGCGCCGCCAGGGTGGCCTCCCACTGCACCGGCTCCACCAGCTGCCGCGCCAGCAGCGGGGGGATGTCCCGTGGGTCACCTCCCGCGGAGGGGGCGGAGGCGGGGAAGGGCGCGGCGGTGACGTTGGAGAGCACGGGGATGCGCGGGGCGCGCAGCTGCACACCTGCCAGAGCCTGGGGGGGAGACAGAAGGGGGATAGGGATACGCATTCTGCATTGGTCTGGATTGTAGGATTGTGGGTAGTCGTACATGTTGGGTTAGTACCAGCAAAAGGGTGGGGGCGGGGATGAGGGGAGTAAAGAAGGAGAAGATGTGAGGGAAGGGAGGGCGGTGGGCGAGTTTCGGGTAGCCCCCCCAAGGGAGCGGAGGTCCGCTTCTGATACTTGCATCAGCTTGTGTGCAATGCATTTGGCTACTTGCCGATTCTCCACCATTTTCCTTTTCCTGTTGCCCTTTTCCGACTCCCCGCCTCTCTCTTCCGATTTCCAATTCCCCCAATCGCCTGTCCTTGCCGGTTTCCCATTCCCCCAACCGCCTCTCTTTTCCCATTTCCGATTCCCCCAACCGCCTTTCTTTTCCCATTTCTCTTTTCCGATTTCGGATTCCCCCAATCGCCTTTCTTTTCCGATTTCCGAATCCCAAAACCCCCAGCCAGTCCAGTATTCTTCTTTACCGCCCCCTTCCCCTATCCCCATCGCTTTGCCCTAACCTGTGGTTTCAATATATCTCTGACCCCCCCTCCCCCCGCCCACCTGCACCTCTGACCCCCTCCCCCCGCCCACCTGCACCAGCTGCTCCCCCCCCCCCGCCCACCTGCACCTCTGACCCCCTCCCCCCGCCCACCTGCACCTCTGACCCCCTCCCCCCGCCCACCTGCACCTCTGACCCCCTCCCCCCGCCCACCTGCACCTCTGACCCCCTCCCCCCGCCCACCTGCACCTCTGACCCCCTCCCCCCGCCCACCTGCACCTCTGACCCCCTCCCCCCGCCCACCTGCACCTCTGACCCCCTCCCCCCGCCCACCTGCACCTCTGACCCCCTCCCCCCGCCCACCTGCACCTCTGACCCCCTCCCCCCGCCCACCTGCACCTCTGACTCCCTCCCCCCGCCCACCTGCACCTCTGACCCCCTCCCCCCGCCCACCTGCACCTCTGACCCCCTCCCCCCGCCCACCTGCACCTCTGACCCCCTCCCCCCGCCCACCTGCACCTCTGACCCCCTCCCCCCGCCCACCTGCACCTCTGACCCCCTCCCCCCGCCCACCTGCACCTCTGACTCCCTCCCCCCGCCCACCTGCACCTCTGACCCCCTCCCCCCGCCCACCTGCACCTCTGACCCCCTCCCCCCGCCCACCTGCACCTCTGACCCCCTCCCCCCGCCCACCTGCACCTCTGACCCCCTCCCCCCGCCCACCTGCACCTCTGACCCCCTCCCCCCGCCCACCTGCACCTCTGACCCCCTCCCCCCGCCCACCTGCACCTCTGACCCCCCCCCCCCGCCCACCTGCACCTCTGACCCCCCCCCCCCCGCCCACCTGCACCTCTGACCCCCTCCCCCCGCCCACCTGCACCTCTGACCCCCTCCCCCCGCCCACCTGCACCTCTGACCCCCTCCCCCCGCCCACCTGCACCTCTGACTCCCTCCCCCCGCCCACCTGCACCTCTGACCCCCTCCCCCCGCCCACCTGCACCTCTGACCCCCTCCCCCCGCCCACCTGCACCTCTGACCCCCTCCCCCCGCCCACCTGCACCTCTGACCCCCTCCCCCCGCCCACCTGCACCTCTGACCCCCCCCCCCCCCGCCCACCTGCACCTCTGACCCCCCCCCCCCGCCCACCTGCACCTCTGACCCCCTCCCCCCGCCCACCTGCACCTCTGACCCCCTCCCCCCGCCCACCTGCACCTCTGACCCCCTCCCCCCGCCCACCTGCACCTCTGACCCCCTCCCCCCGCCCACCTGCACCTCTGACCCCCTCCCCCCGCCCACCTGCACCTCTGACCCCCTCCCCCCGCCCACCTGCACCTCTGACCCCCTCCCCCCGCCCACCTGCACCTCTGACCCCCTCCCCCCGCCCACCTGCACCTCTGACCCCCTCCCCCCGCCCACCTGCACCTCTGACCCCCTCCCCCCGCCCACCTGCACCTCTGACCCCCTCCCCCCGCCCACCTGCACCTCTGACCCCCTCCCCCCCGCCCACCTGCACCTCTGACCCCCTCCCCCCGCCCACCTGCACCTCTGACCCCCTCCCCCCGCCCACCTGCACCTCTGACCCCCTCCCCCCGCCCACCTGCACCTCTGACCCCCTCCCCCCGCCCACCTGCACCTCTGACCCCCTCCCCCGCCCACCTGCACCTCTGACCCCCTCCCCCCGCCCACCTGCACCTCTGACCCCCTCCCCCCGCCCACCTGCACCTCTGACCCCCTCCCCCCGCCCACCTGCACCTCTGACCCCCTCCCCCCGCCCACCTGCACCTCTGACCCCCTCCCCCCGCCCACCTGCACCTCTGACCCCCTCCCCCCGCCCACCTGCACCTCTGACCCCCTCCCCCCGCCCACCTGCACCTCTGACCCCCTCCCCCCGCCCACCTGCACCTCTGACCCCCTCCCCCCGCCCACCTGCACCTCTGACCCCCTCCCCCCGCCCACCTGCACCTCTGACCCCCTCCCCCCGCCCACCTGCACCTCTGACCCCCTCCCCCCGCCCACCTGCACCTCTGACCCCCTCCCCCCGCCCACCTGCACCTCTGACCCCCTCCCCCCGCCCACCTGCACCTCTGACCCCCCCTCCCCCCGCCCACCTGCACCTCTGACCCCCCCCCCCCCGCCCACCTGCACCAGCTGCTCCCGGGCGGGCTGCATGAGGGAGGTGTGGAAGGCGCCGCTGACCTGCGGGCGGGAGGGGTGGGGAGAGGGGTGGAGGGAGGGTGTGTGATGACTCGGGTTGGGAGGGGGGGATTGTCGAGAGGGTGCGTGGGTGAATGGCGCGCGGGAAACGTGACTTTCCCCTAACCCCTTGCTTCCCTTCCCCTTCCCCTTCCCCTTCCCCTGCCATCCCCTTCCCCCACCTGCAGCATCTGCGCCTTGATCGCCCCCGCCTGCATCGCCGCCTTCTTCACCCCCTCCAACACGTCCAGATGGCCGCTCACCACACGACCCTGGGGGAAGGGGGGCGGGGCAGAAATATACCAGAACCACAGGTTAGGGTAAAGCAATGGGGATAGAGTGAGGCAGTTTGGGGGGAGCGGAGGGAGGGGGGGCGGATGAGAGAGGAGAGGAGAGAAGGCGTTGACATGGTTCAGCTGGCGAAGGATGGTGTGAAGGGGTGTCCCACAGTCCTCCCCAGCCAGCAAACATCCCACCGATTCCCCGTAAGGCTCCGTCTGCTCTCCCCCCTGACACAGCTTACCCATCGCCCCTCCCCCCTCCTGGTTAGTCGCCTCGTCAGTTTCCTTCTTTTTACCCGTGTCCAAAGCATGGCTCTGTAGCCTTGCCTCCCTTCCCCCTCAACACCCCTCCCACCTGCGGGAAGAGGTAGTTGGCGACTTGGCACACGCTGCCCGCCACCGCCGCCGCCCTCGCCTCCTCCACCAGCCTCCCCAGCACCTCGTCCCCCAGCCCCACCACACTCAGCATGCCATGCGGCCGCACCCCACTCCCCGGCGGCGCTGCTGCCGCCGCCGCCATGGCCTCCCCACGCGCCTTCACCACCCGCAACCCCTCCTCGAAACTCATGGCCCCCGCGAACACCAGCGCCGTGTACTCGCCCAGGCTCAAACCCGCACACACCACGCAGCGCTCGATGACCCGTGGGTCGCGCTGTCGCAGCAGCTCCACGGCGGCTAGTCCAGCCACGAAGAGGGCGGGCTGGGCCACTCGGGTGTCGTCCAGTGCGGACTGGGGACCTGTGTGTGTAGGGCGCGGTACTAATAAGGAAACGGAGGGGGGGTCTTGGTTTACATGTGCACACCCTCACCTCCCACCTGCTCTGGAATTCAAGGCCTTGCAGTCGATCACCTGACACGATGCCGTACAACCCCTCGCCCCTCTCAATCCCCACCCCTACTCAGGTTTCTGCTTTATCCATCTTCCCCCTCCCTCCCCCTCGCCCTTCACGCACAGCTGCAGCAGGTCGTACCCCAGCACCTGCCGTACACCCATCCCTCCCCCTTTTCCTTCACGCACAGCTGCAGCAGGTCGTACCCCAGCACCTGCCGTACACCCATCCCTCCCCCTCGCCCTTCACGCACAGCTGCAGCAGGTCGTACCCCAGCACCTGCCGTACACCCATCTTTCCCCCTCGCCCTTCATGCACAGCTGCAGCAGGTCGTACCCCAGCACCTGCCGTACACCAAGACCTCCCCCTCACCCTTCATGCACAGCTGCAGCAGGTCGTACCCCAGCACCTGCCGTACACCCATCTTTCCCCCTCACCCTTCATGCACAGCTGCAACAGGTCGTACCCCAGCACCTGCCGTACACCCATCCCTCCCCCTCACCCTTCATGCACAGCTGCAGCAGGTCGTACCCCAGCACCTGCCGTACACCCATCCCTCCCCCTCACCCTTCATGCACAGCTGCAGCAGGTCGTACCCCAGCACCTGCCGTGCGGTGTCCAGCAGGGCGGCAACGGAGGGCAGGCTGGCGGCGGCGGACAGCATACCCACCGCCTGGGAGCCCTGTTGGGGAGGGGGGAAAGAAGGAGGGAGGGGGTGGGGAAAGTAAATAAGTGAAACAACGAGTCCCAATCCCATATCCCGACTCATGCAGGGGGGGGGGGAGGAGGGGGTAGGGAGGGGGGAACACAAAGAAATGGGGTAGGGGGCCGTGGTACGGGCTTGAAGCGTTGAAGGCGGGGAGAATGAGGGGTGAGCTGCACAAGCACCTTCTGTTCCGGTACCCGAGGGGCCCGAGGCCCGCCCTCCCACACATCCCCCATACCTCCTGACCTACCTGGCCGGGAAACACGAATGCGACCGGGTCGGCAGGCGCAGCGGCGGAGGGGCCGGCGGAGGGGGCGGGGATGGGGGCGGGGGTGGAAGTGGAGGGGCCGCCACCGGCAGCAGCAGAAGTGGCGGGTGCGGGTGCAGGTGCGGGTGCGGGTGCGGGTGCGAAGGCCGCCAGCACCTCGCTGCCATCGCCACCTGGGGGGGCCCGGGGGGGAGGGGAGTTTGTCGGCAGGGGGGAGTCGGGGTGTGGTGAAGGGGAAGAGGTGCCGGGTAACGGAGTGGGGTGGCAGAAGGCCCGCCCGGGTAGGGGAGCAAGACATCATCCACAGCAGCAGGTCAGGGTCGGCCTGCAACCCTTGCTTCTTCCCACCTGGCTCCCCACCTCCCTGCACCCCCACCCACCCGCCTCCAGGCTAGCCAGGAAGGCGGTCCTCTGCTCGCGCCGAGCCAGCCGCTCTGCGCGCTTCTCAGCCTAGCATGGGGACAGGGGGGAAGGGTGGGGGAGAGGAGGGGGGAGGGAGCAGGAAGTGTGATGGGTGGGCGGGTAGGTGGAGGGAAAGAGGGAGGGGGAGAGGCCCCATATGGCGAGGCAAGCTGTGCTGCTGGAAGTAGCGGGATGGGGACATGAGCGCATGCCCCCCCGGGTGGCCGAATTGCATGCACGCACGCAAGCACGCAGGCGCACACCCACCACAGCCCGCGTGCCCGCCACCTACGCGCCTGTGTCAGACCTGTTTGCGCGACACCCCTGACATCTGCCGCTGCCCTCACCGCACCCTCCTCCTCCCATCAATAATACCCCTCCCCCACCGCCACCACACATACACAGTGCTCCCAACACCCCCACCCCCACGCACCCTTTCCCCCTCCCCCTGCCTTATCACACGGTTAGTGAGTTGTTTCCTTTTTATCCTCCCCCTCCTCCCCTGCTCCTTACCTTTGCCCTCTCCCTGGCCGCCACCTCCGGGTAGGGGTGGCGGTACTCCGCCGGCCACTGCCGCACCACCTCGGGTCCGTAGTCGTACAGGGCCCACCAGTCGCCCAGGTCGGGGTGGGCGCGGGGGGCCTGGGGGAAGGGGGCGGGGGTTGGGGGGAGCCGGGAGGGGAGAGGAGAACCATGCGTTCATTGATGGTTAAATGAGGGAGAATGAGGGGGAAGAGGGTGAGGGGAGGGACAGGGGGTAGCACTTACGGGGTTAATGGCAACAGGGAGGGGTGCTTCGGGGCACGGCAAACCCGCCCACCCTCTGTCCCGCTACCCACCCTGCTGCCCTCCCCTAATTCCCCCAACACTCCTTTCCGTTCCCTCACCCAGCCCTACCTTGGGCACAGCCGCGTACTTGGCCTCCAGGGCCTTGCATGTGGGTGGGTGTGGTGTGGGGGAAGCAGGGGGGGGAGAGAGGGGGGGGCGGCGGTAACGTGTTTGGGGTTCTTCGCAGTATGTGGATGGAGGGGGTGGGAGGTAGGGCATGTCAGTGGGGCACACCCCTGCCCCCCGCCCCCACCTGCAGCGCCTCACGCACGGCCGGCGGCTCCTTCACCGCCAGCTGCAGCGGTCTCTTGGCCCCCGGGTCCAGATAGGGGTCGAAGTCCTCGGACAGGATGGAGGGGTCGGCGCCGCGGGACTGCGGGGGAGGGGGGAAGGGGGGAGGAGGGGACAGGAGTGGGGGTTGGGTGTTGTGCGGCTCGAAGGGGGTAAAAATAAGGAAACTGACGAACTGGATGACGAGGCTTCTCCATGGGTTGCTAATTGAAGGCGCGAAGGGGGGAGCTGGGAGGCGCGCGCTCCCCCTCACCCATCCTCCTCCTTTCATGGCCAACTGACAGCGCACCACATACGACATGCCGCATACATGCAGAGGCCCCCCTCCCCCCCCTCCCCAAGGCCTCCTAATGTTGCCATGGTATGGCATGGTCTTTGTCCCACCCTCTAAACTTACCAGCAGGTACTCGTAGGTCTCCCCTCCCCCAATACATTGGGTATTCTTCTTCCCCCCCCTCCCCAATCCTCCCCTTCCCCCCCCCCGAAACTTACCAGCAGGTACTCGTATATCTCCATGTAGCCCTCCAGGTGCGCCAGCGCGGCTGCCCGGTGCAGCGGGGTGAGGCCGCGGGGGTCGCGCTGGTTCACATGCGCACCCAGGGAGAGCAGGTGGTGCACCTTTGGGAGCGGGGGGTAGGGGGTAGGGAGGAGGGAGGAGGGCAGAAGGGGAAGGAGGAACCGGGTACGTACCATCGTAGGTACGTGCATGCCGGGGTTAACCGACTGCCTGGCCGCGGTTTGGAACCCGCCCCCCCCCTCGCACGCAAGCACGCACGCAAGCATGCATGCCAGCATCTCGGCAGCGCCGCATGCAGCAAGCCCTCCCTCAGGCCCTCACTCCTCTCCCGCAGCCCCCGCAGCACACCTTTCCCCCCACCCCACCCCACCCCACCCCACCCCACCCCACCCCACCCCACCCCACCCCACCCCACCCCACCCCACCCCACCCCACCCCACCCCACCCCACCCCACCCCACCCCACCCCACCCCACCCCACCCCACCCCACCCCACCCCACCCCACCCCACCCTCCTCACCATGTCCAGTTGACGGTAGGTGACAGCGAAGTGCAGGGGCGCCCCCGCTCCGTTGTCCTGCGTCACGAAGTAGGGGTCCACCTGGGTAGGGGTGGAGTGGGGGGATGAGGGGAGCAAGGGAAGGGTAGGAGCGGGATACGGAGGAGGGCGCTGCTCCACGGTTTGTTTGGAGCTGGAGCTGAAGGACATTGGATGAATGACCGTTGTAATGGTTCCCTGGACGTTGGCGGCGGCCACTGTTGGGGTTGAGCTCCGACCTGGGTAGACCTGGTGGAGGCGGGAGCCCGCTGGCCAGACCCCTCACGCCTGCTGCATGCATGTACGGCTAGTTGCCCAACAACCCAAAACACCCCCTCACATACCTCCATGGAGCAGCCTTGTAGCACGGTTACTTGACGTTCTTCTCCCCTACCCCCCAAACACCCTCCAACACACCCACACCCACCCACCTGCATGATCTTTGCCAGCGCCTCCGGGTCCCCCAGCCTGACTGCCGAGTAGAAGGCGAAGGCTGAGTGGCGGGGCTGAGGCGGGTAGCGACCCGTGCCGCTCAGGTCGCGAGGCATGGCGGCGATTGATACGGTGGCGCGGAAGGGGCGGGAGGCCTGGAGCGTGTGGGGACGTGTGTGTGCGTGTGTGTGTTTTAGGTGAACTGGGCGGTGTGTGTGTGTGGAGGAGGGAGAGGTGCAGGGGCCGCTGGTAGCTTGTCCGGGATTGAGCCGCGGACTGGGCAGGTGGGGCGGTGTGCTGGACACCCAGGGCACACCCAGGCGTGGTTTCGCGGGTGCGGGGGCTGCTAGTTAGAATGTTGCTGAAGCGCTGGTGACTAAAGTTTTGTAGGTAGGAAAGCAAGGAAAGGAAAGCGTTACGAGCCCCTTTGGCGGTCGGTCAGTTGGACTCTGCGACGGTTGGCAGGCAAGCGCGCTCTGCTGCTGTGTGTTGTGTATGTGTGCTGAGCAGGGCAGACTGCAACAACAAGCGGTTCGACTATCGTTGCGCCCTAAGCGAAGGAATCCAGCATTCACGTTGCGGTGTGGGAGAATGCTGCTCGCAGCAGGGGTATGCCATTCTAGGAGCGATCCGGTGCTACGGTATTGGAAGCGGTTGGCGGTTGATAATGGCCGTTCCAAGACGGCACTGCCGAGAGAGGGGTGCGTATTAACTTCCATGCAACGTTCTAAGGGTTCAAGAGTTGATGCTGCTGCATGGTGTGGTTGGCAGTTGATCGCGGCAAGAGACGGCGACTACCCGCATGTTAGTGTGGGTTGGTTTGGGTGCAGCGGGCGCAGGAGTGCGGAGCTATCATGAAGGACCACAATGACGGTTACAATGTGTAGGAAAGGGCGGTGATGGTGTGCTTCGCGGACCGCGGTTGTTGCTGGCTGGCCCGCCAGATCCCCTGCCCCAGCGGTTGATCATGGAAGCATGCGTCATCGCCCATGCACGGTACCGTAACACATACCATACCAACAAATATCTCCGGCGCTTTCAACCGCTTTCAGGCCAAAAGCGCAGCGTAAGAAAAGCATACCAAGTCTAGTATAATAGTCACACTACCGTATCAGTTAGCTGCTTTGACCTAGTTCATTCCCAGGCGGCAGACCTCTCGCGGCGCCAGGACAGCAACGATGTCCGGCATCCGCCGCACCGATGCGCCTGTCTCCCAGGCTGCATGCATCCGACCTAGCCAGCCAGGGGCAGCAGATGGCCGGCAGCACAGTCAACCAAATGACTGGAAGGTGGGCTGTGGCGGGCTCTGGTGGGCAGGGAATGCAAAGAAGAAGAAGAGGAGGAAGAAGAGGAAGAACAAGGGCTGGTGCAGCGCCTTTGCATTGGCGCAGCGAGGGAGAAGCCTGCGCTCATTGTGACCCATGGGACACTTTCGCGGCCGCCACCCTCGCGCTCACCGCCGCCGCTCATTGCCGCCCCATTGCCATTGCTTACAACACCTTCACGGCAATATAGCTCGTTTGTACTATGCATCGCCTGTTGAAAAGACGCATCAAGTTTCATATGTTTCATATGTCGCAGAGGGTACGCAAACGAGAATCATGTACCGTTATCATCCAGCAAGGAGTAAAGCACATGATTACATAGCTGCGGTCCTACCTGGCTACCGGGGTGCTAGGCGCGACCTACTTCCCCTTCCTCAACCTCAGCCCCAACAGCACAAATCCCTCCAAAGCTGCCCCAGCCTTTGCTCCCCTCCCCGGCTGAGTACATCCGGTGACAGCAGTGCAACAACTACGCAACACCAGCAACAGGGCTCCGAACTACACTAGCGACAGCTTCCAAACAGCCCAACCCTCCCTGCAGGTACGGATGTACCCACAACAACCTCCTCCTGCCCTCCCGACGCACACACACTCCCTGCACTCATCTTTCGGCAATCACAGTACGTTTCGCCTCGCGGCCAGTTTTCTTAACACACTCCCGACTTCATCTTCCAACATCCCAGTACATTCTTACTCGCGGCCAGTTTTCTTAACACACTCCCGCCAGTCCTCCTTCCCCTGGCATGCGCATCTCTGCATTGTCGTACGGCAGCCCATGCACACTGTTTGCCATATCTGTCTGTTTCCTCGTTCGCCTTGCAGTTTGCCGTGCTCTACTGCCGCCACCACCACCACCACTGCTCCAGCGTTTCTACCGCTGCCCGACTCGCTCCTGCCTTCCCCTCACTGCTGCTCATCGTTGCTTAACGTTTCATATCTTCCCTCCCCCCTCACTGCCGTCCCCCTCCCTCCTCCCTGCTGCCGTACTGTGACCTGTCGTACGATGTGCCGTAGTCGATGAGCAGCTCCGCCCCAGGGGCTATGTCGGCCGCCGCAACGAAGAGCAGCTCTCCCGGGGCGGGGCCGTCCTCAACTGTGACGTTGGTGCCCGGGGAGTGCTGCGGAGGAGGGAGGGAGGGAGGGAGGGCAAGGGGAAGATTAGGGGGGCCCCGGGGAGAGGGGAACAATTGGGGAAGAGGCTATTGATAATGCGCGCGCCATGTGTCTGATGGGAAACAGCGTCAGTTAAGACTCGTGGGACTACACAGGCGGGATTCGAACACCGTGGAGCTTTGGGTTTGGGTTTGGGCTTGGGCTTCCCTTGAAAGATTCGGAAATATCAAATGTTAGAGGACCAAGGGAAACGGAAGAAGGAGGATTGCGAGTCGGTCCTCCGCGCGGATATCCGAGGAATCCGGAAGTATCAAAATGGGAGCGGGGGGAATCCGGAAGCATCAAAATGGGAGCGGGGAGAATCCGGAAGCATCACAATGGCTGCGGGGAAACCGAAAGCATCAAAAAGGGAGCGGCAGCACGAAACGACAATACCAGGAGCCAACTGCGGCAGGAAACGGGAAGCGATGAGGCTCCGGGGCAGGGGGCTTCCTCTGGTTATAGCCCTTTCCTGCTCACGCCCTCCCCCCAAGCCTCTCTTCCTATTCACCGCCCCCACACCCCGGGTCTCTTTTCCTCTCTTCCCATCCCCCCCCCCTCCCCCCCTCCCGACCGCACCTTGGGCGGCTCATTCACGAACGCCAGCGCCACCTCCAGTGGCAGCGGCCAGGGCGGGCCGGGCTGCGGGAAGGGGCTGGGGGCGCCCGACAGGTCGGTGGGGTCCAGGAAGCGGCCGTCGCCTGCAGCAGCGGCAGCAGCAGCAGCAGCAGCAGACGTGGGGTATGTAAGGAGCGAGGAGAGTATACCATGCATGGAAGGATACGGTAGTGGCAGCAGCCGGTGGGTGGGGGACACTGAAGGGGGGGGTCAATGACGCCATACGGGCATATCAAAACATAGGAAGGTGGGGTGGTAATGAGGGGATAAAGAAAGATAGGTCAAGACGTGACACACACGCACACTGCCACAGGGCCAGTTCTCCTAACACACACGCGGCGCACGGGGCAAGGTTTCTTGATACACACACGGGGCCCCCAGCGCTCACCCGTCTTGAATGCGTACGCCGCCGCCCCCGGCGCCCGCCTGCACTTGGCCAGCATGTCGGGACCGCTGCGCAGGCGGCCCGGGTAGGAGCCCAGCAGCGTGCCGGAGGGGATGGGCGCGCGGGCGAACACGCCGCGACCCGAGATGGGGCTGGCACGAACCTGTGGAAGGGAGGGGGACGGGGAAGAGGTGAGGGATGTCAGGGATGTGAAGGGCGGGGGCGAGTGTGGCTGGAATTCGCATTCGCCTCCTTCTCCCTTCTTGTTCCGGACTGTCAGTGGTAGGCGATACAAGCATGTCGCCAGGACCAAGCTTAACGAGAGCTTTAAAGGATGGGAAGCTCCAAGGTTGTTTGCTTTCCCGGGCAGCCCCATCCAAGCAGCAGCAGAGCAGCAACACCGGTGTTTACAACAATCGCAGCGGCACCCTCTGCCGACCCGTGGGTCACACCGGCCAAAGCCAGTAGTCAGGCAAGGTATAGACCCTAACCCCCTCCCTCCCTCCCTCGCACCTCCAGCAGCTCCCTCCGCGCCCAGCCCCGGGGTCGCTCCTGGTAGGCCACTAGGGCGGCAGCGGCGCCCGCAGCGCCCGCCAGCTCCCAGGCAGCCAGCTGGGGCGTGGGGAGGGAGGGGAACATGGGGGCGGGGGGCAGCAAGGAGGGGTTTTGAATGAGGGTGGGTGACGGGAGTGCCACGTCATACGTTTACGTTCGCCTGTCTTCCCGCTAAACCACCCAGGAGCAGCATGCAACACCCAGCCCTCCAACACCCACACACCGCACCCAACCTCCATGGAGGGCTCCATCCACCCCCAACCAGGCCCCCCCTTCGTTAGTTGCCTCGTCAGTTTCCCCTTACTTTTACCCCTCACCCGCAGCTGGTGTCGCCAGTCCACCCCGCCCAGCGCAGCCGCCAGCAGCCCCGACCCCGACCCCGACCCCGACGCCTGCCTCGGTGCGGGTCGCTCAACCCCGCCAGCAGCCTCCACCCATGTGGGCCATGTCGCCCTGCCGCCACCGCTGTTGTTGTCAGCCGGGGTGCCGTACAGCGAGGAGGTCAGAGGGGGATGCGAGGGGGGCGACCCTGCGGATGCCGCGGAGGCGGGTGTGGAGGTGGCAAGCAACAGCAGCAGCCCCGTCAGTAACAGCCCTGCGGCCGCCAGCGTCGCCAGGGGGGGCTGAGCAGACGCCTCTTGTGCTGTCGGGGTATTGTCAGCTGCCGCCGCCGCAACCCCTGGCGCGGCCTGAGGTGCTGGGTAGGGCTGATGCGACCGCGACTGGCGATGCCGCATCCAGGGCTGCAGTGGTTGCCGGTAGCATGGTAGCCCGGGAGGTAGCAGCTGCTGCCGCTGCTGCGTCTGTCCCGCTGTTGGTTTCGGTGCGATGGAGATACGTGTCGCCCCAGGTGTTGTTAGGATGTGAGTGCGCCTTGACGCCTGTTGAGTGCAGTAGCGTCTTGCAGGCAGCGCGCTGTTAGGAGCGATGCCAAGGCCATGCGCTGCCATGGGTGGCCTCGACTGGGCAAGTCGGTCTCCGGTATCTTAGGCGAAGGCCTTAGCGGCTCCTGGTGCCAGGGGATCGAGCAGGTGGCTCGGGCCTGAGCTCGTCGTAGCGCTTAAACAATGTGCGGTACTTGTGCAGGTACACCAGCGCCTCAAGCTCGCGGGCCACGTACTCTCCCTTTGCTATCGCGTCGTCTAGCGGCTCTGCTTTGGGGGACTTGAAAGCTGCCTGCAGCCTTCGGCGCGCCTCAGTGATGCCCTTCGGGTAGTCGCGTGCTAAGTGTATGAGTCGCTTATATAGACTTCGCACACGCGGATCCATTATGGCAAAAGCATCTAAGCCCAAGGTTAAGAAAGCGGGTTGCGGATAGCCGATGTTGCCAAGTGTTGCAGAAGGTTGTTAAGTTACAGGTGTAATGTACCACAACCAGGTACGTCCTTGTATGTTATTGCACTCCCTTTTATAACTTGCACCAGCTTAGTGCACTGCATTCGGCAACAAACATCTTCGTACCGGTCATGACTTCAGTGCCCATGGCTTTGATTCTCTATCTCTATACCCATCATAAGTTATAGGAGTGTCTTGCGCTAGGTTGCTTCATGATAGTATGTCGCATCTATGAGTTATAAGCAGGATGGTCCGCAAATCGGTGCGAACGTACTCTCAAGTTCTTCATGACTTTGCTCGTGCTGATGAAACTGATGCCCGGATACGCACATTTTACGAGCCAACTCTTGTCACAGTTACGGATGTTACCGCAAACCTCCGTCCGGTTTCAGCAACGCGCAAGCACCGCTACTCCCACGTTCTGGACTGGAACGATGATATAAGCACCATCCTAACCATCGATAAACACATAGGCACAGCGCGCCCTGGGACACCGGCAGCAGCCGCTGCTGCATCGAGCGCGGACCGCAGGGGCGCGGCCACTCGCGCCCTCGCAGCCGCGCTTCATGGCGTCAACGAAATAGCCCCACGCCTAAAGCTTGCTCCCCAGCCCACCAGCGCCTCCATCTCCCGTCTCGCCGACCGCCTCATACGCGCCAGCACCGCGCCCTTACCACAACCCCCACCAGCCTCAGCCACCCTCAACGACACCAGCACTCCCGATGCCCAACCCGGCTTCGCACTCGCGGACCCAGCCGCTGCTGCTCCCGACGACCCACTCCTCTACCCCTCAGGCTCCCCAGGATCCCTGTCGCCCTCACGCCCAGCCTCACCCACCCTGGGCGGCCCTGGTGTCCACAGGGCGCCCGCTGCCTACACCCTGCACCGCTCCGCCTCCCCCACCACCGCAGCTGCTGCTGCCGTGCCCCCTGCCTCCCTGCTCTCCAGCTCCGCCCGCCTGCTCTATTTCGGCTCCGCCCGGCCGCGGCCCAGCAGCGCCCGCCCGGTCAACCGCAGCAGGCCCTTCTCCGCGCCCACAGACCACTGCTCCCCCTCCGCGCACTTCACGGGGGGCTACAGGGGTCCTGTGATGGCGGCTGCGAAGGGGATGTCGCAACCGCCGCCCCAGCAGCAACAACGGCAACCACACAGAGGTTCCTCTTCCTCCGCAGCTGCAGCAGCAGCGGCCGCCGCTGCCGCAGCGGTGTACGGAGCTCCCGTCCGCCGCCCTGCAAGCGCCCGGCCCGCATCCGCCGTACGTCGCGGCGCCGGCGGTAGCGGGGCCGTTGGCGTTGCTCGTCCCGGCAGCGCAGCAGCGGGCAGCATCTGCATCGCTTTTAGCCGCGACGGTGGCGCTGCATCGCACTCGACACGGTACGGCAGTAGCGCAGGGTCAGCAGCGTCTCCGCCGGCGTCTCCCACCCCTGCTGTCGCTGCCTCGTGCGGACGTGCAGGGAGTGCGACTTCGTCATCCTCCCGCCGCCGCCGTACGCCGTACTCGCCCTCCGTCGGCAGCAGCGCCGTGTCCAGCAGCGTCACTCATAAGCGCTCTTGTACGACATCAGCAGCTGGCGGCGCCGGCGGCAGTACGGCAGGCAGCTGCTCCTCCGCTGCCTCCCCCTACGCTGCCGCGCATGTACGCTACCTGGGCTCCAACCCCGGTCTCCTAGGGCACCATGCGCAGCTGAGGCGAGGCCCCTCTAATGGGGTTATCTACCGGGATCCCGTGGGTCCTCAGATTGTGGTCGCGCGACGGGCCACGGCGCCGTCGCCCTCCCGGCCTTTTTCTGCTCCTCCTGGTGCCTCCTCCGCTGCTGCTGCCGTCGCTGGTGGTGGTGGCGGTGGTGGCTCCCGCTCTACCAGCAACGGACGCAGCAGCTCGCCCCAGCCGCACTCGGGTGGCAGTCCTGACGCGCTGTCACGCCGGACGAGCACCGCCGGTGGCGACGGCGGCGGCAGCGCCAGCGGCGCTGCTGCCGTGGATCCATTCGTACCACATGCCGTACAACAACCCGTCGATGTTGATGTGATTCGCCGTCGCAGCAGCGCGCTTGCTAGCGCTCGTAAGGCGCTGTGGGATCGGATCGCTGACGTGGCGGGCATTGCGTCGTACGAACTGCAGGGTAGCGTGGAATTAGGGATCTTGGATCCAGTGTCGCCGGCGACGGCGCGCCCAGCGTCCGCTGGTGGCGTGGTGGGCGGCCGACGCGGTGGCGGAATCTTCGATGACATAAGGGCCCCGCTGCACTTGCGCAAGCAGCCAGGCGCCGCGTTCGCTGCCGCTGCAGCTGGTAGCGAAGGGTGTACGACAGCTACGACATCAGCAATTGCTGCCACCACCGCTCGCGACACGGCACGCATACCCCTGCCGCCCGGTCACGTTGCGGCACCCCAGCAGCCCGCCAGCGGTGATGTAAGGCCCGCTGAGGAGTCAGCCTTGCCAGCGGCCGGGCGAGCAGCAGGAGCTGCAGACGCCGAAGCTTCCGCCGTGGTGCCGGAAGAGCCTACAGAGGCAGTGGACTCGGGCGCTAGGGGTAGCGGCGGCGCCTTCCATGCTGCACCCAGCCAGCCCTCTGCCGACCCTGCCGCTGACACAGACACCCATCCGTACATGCCGCCGCCAGGGCCGGCAGCCGCATCGGAGGCGGCTGAGGCGGCAGCGGCTGCCTCCGCACGGGCGGCCTCCCTCGCCGCCTTCTCCCTTCGCCATTCTCTCAACGGCACGCGGCATGAGACGGACGCAGGTGCCGTTGACGCTTACACCGCCGCCGCCGCAGCCGCCGGCCTCAATGGTGATGTCACCGCGGCCGACGAGGACACAGCCAACAGCGGTGCCGGTGGTGGTGGTGGCGGCGGCATGCATGGTGTGGGCAGCAAGCGCGTGCAGTGGGGCGCCAGTGTGTTCTCTCCCAGACCCCGCGTCACCACGGATGCCGGCAGCAGCAGCGCACAGGGCAGCGGCAGCCCCGGCGCCGGCGCAGCAGCAGCAGCCCCTGACTGCCCGCCGCGGCCTCCTCGGCTGTCCCTCACGGATGGTGCGGCGGGCGCGGTGCCGGCGCTCGCCCTCAGCCCCGCTGCAGCCACCACCGCAGCGGTGTCGCCCTCGGGCACGCCTCCCGGCACCCCCCGTACGCTGTCGCTGCGGCGCCGCAGGGGTGCGGGGGTGCCCGAGGACGTTCCCTCGGTGGAGGTCAGCACCGCCGCGGGCGCGGTGGACAGGGCGCCGGCTCAGGGGCCGACACCGGTCTTAGCGACCCGTGGGTCGGCAGATGACCCGGGGGTCACTGGGGCTGCAGGATCCAGTGGCGAGGCTGCGCCGCCGTACACTCGTAGAGAGCACTACCAGCTTGTGGCTCGCGTGGACCGGCCGGCGGATGTGCAGGTAGGCTTTTGCTGGTCAGAGCAGTCTAGCAGACAATTAGAGGATTCAAGCAGTTGAGAAGAGCTGGGGTCTGGGCAAAACAGGCCGTGTAGCGTATTTAGGTGGCCTCTGTGCGTAAGGTGAGCGTTAGGCCGATGTCCTGCTCCTTGCAAATTGTCTATTAATTAACCGTTAACCCCCTCCTCCCTGCTCTCCACTCCTCTCTGCTACCCGGCCCTCAGGGCTGGCTCTTCAACGTCTACCTCACCGACATCGCCCCCGGCTCCAACGTGGCCCGCCGCTGCTGCATCGCCGCCTGCACCTCCGCAGACCAACACAACCAGCTGCTCGTGCCGCAACCACCACCCGCCATCACCACGGCACCAGCAGCCCCGCAGTCATCAGACCCGCACCAACCGCCTCCGCTGTCCGCCGCTGCGGATCAGAAGGGCCCGCTCATCAGCCCCGCAGACCTGCTGCCCTGGGTCACCGCCCCGGAGCAGCTGTTGGGGCACTGGCTGCGGCTGGAGGCCTACGCCGTGGCTCCCGTGGCGGACAAGCTGGTGGACGCGCTGACGTACATGGGGCCGGGGGGGCCGGGCGGGCCCACGGAGCCGCAGCCGCAGCCCAGGTGGGAGGGCGGCGGCGCGGTGCCGGTGCAGCCGCAGCCGCCGCGGCTGGACCGGCTTCAGGTGCTAGAGCTGCGGGCGCATGGGGGCGGCAGGCGGGGCGCGGGGGCGGGGGGAGTGGTGGGGGAGGGGAGCGGGGGTGCGGAGGGTGGTGGTGAGGCGGGGGCGGGAGGTGGTAGGGTGGCGGCGGGGCGGCAGAAGAGCGCGGTGCCGAGTGCGGCGATGTTGCAGGCGTTGCGGCAGCCGCAGGAGTCGGGGGCGGGGGATGGGGGCATGTCGGCCTGGCAGCAGCGGGCGGGCAGCTTGCGGAGGTGATGAGGGGACGGGGGATCTGGAGTGAGCAGCTGAAGCGGGGTGGGTTGCGGTGGGGTACTTGGGGGCGGTAGGTAGGTAGGTAGGTAGGTGCGGTAGGGTATACCGGTAGCTGGACATTGCCCACGGGGTGCAGCCCAAGTGGGTGCAGCTGGTTCGCGTTGTAGCTAGGATGGGAGGGGTGGAAGAGTGGTGTGGGTGGCAGGAGGATAGCCTTGTACATTATCACGTGCTTACTGACTTGCGGGAATGCAGCGGCATTACATGGTGCTCGTTAACTTGCTTTAGATAGGGTATGACAGCAGTGATTCCAGTTTTCCCAGCTTCCCACGTTCTGGAGATGCAAAGGGGCGTGGTCATAGCGTGATCTTGCGCACCTATAAGCGTAGTGTAGGCACGCGTGTATGTGGCGTGCTCCATGTCTGTGAGGGGTGGCCGTCGGCACTTGATGGAAGGCCGAGCACTTCTGCTAGGCCGTTTGGATGTATTTAGTGCACCCTTGTCGTGCCTTACGCAAGCGCAGCAGTGCTTTACAGCAGGAGGCACGCCGAAAGGGCGTTTACTGGTATTGGGTGCCATGCGACGTGCCGGGTGCGTTATGGCAGCTGTGTGTGTGTCTCTGAATTGTAGACAATTGCCTTGCCGTACTGTCGTAGTTCCGGATATTCCAGTAACTTCAGCAGGAACTGGCCGTTACTGTTAGGGTAGCAACGCTGGGGCCCTTCTGCAGGCCAGCTCAGGCCCTTGTCTTTCGGTGTGACGGAAAGCCGGAAACCAGCAGGAGGCTGTGCACACATGTGGTAGCAGCACCCAGGGTGCGGAAGGAGAGATTCCGGCGCAGGTATCAATGGAGGGGGCATGGGGGCGGCTGGGCGGACTGTTGGGCAGTGGTGTATCATACTAAGATACTATCATTGCTTCGTGCGCTCTTGGGCTGTGTTGCTGTCGGTGCCGTCACTACCGTAACTATAGTTTGGCTCGGAAATCGGAGCATGCATGCATGCACTGCCGGTATGTGCTGCCCTTCCATGTGGGTGGGTTTTGCGGGTGCCTCGATGTGCTGCGAGGATGCACTGGTGAGGTGGGTGCTTTGGTGCGGCCATCCCACCGCACTGGGTGCAGCGGGGGCGTGCGGTGCCTCCCTTGGAGGTTCCAGGATTGAAGGGGAGGGGACCTGGTGATGGAGTGGTGGGTTGAGGAGTGGGCATGCATGCACACCTGCATCAGGCTTTCATGCACCGGCTGCTGCCTCTGACTGGACTCACAAAGGCTGCCCCTTCATGTGGCGAGGCGCCTAAGTGGCGCGAACACAAGTGATGCGATAAGATTACGGAGGGGAGGCCTTTGGCGACCTCTGTGTGACTACAAATAGCGCACGCAGATGCATAAAAGTGGAGCCCATATGTATTAGAGCTGAACGGCTTTTCAAGGAATCCACCTCACTTTTGGAGTTCCAGTGCGCAGGAGGCAGGATCCCCCACATGTGACCCGGGCGGGGTGACGCGGGAGGGCCTGCTAGGGGGCCTTGAACCTGCTTGTGGACAAGGGACACATAGATGCGCGTTTCCATTGACAGTCACGGTAGCATGTTGACCCTGGTCTTAGGGTTGCTGCGCAGCGAGTTGGGGTTGCGATGGCGGAAGTGCCTCATACGGTGCGTCGACCAAACCCCATAGTCGATGTTCTTCCAGTGCCCGTTATGTATGCTTCACGTGTTTGCACAACATCAACACGGAAAAGCCTGGAAGACTAAGGGCTGGGGTAACCGAATGAGTCGCTGTTGCAAGGATACCAAGCGCAGGAAATGGTAATGGGTCAGATTCGTTTCATGCAGAAAATGTTAGGGTTGTAATCTGTAAGTATAAAGGCGGTTGGCATGGCATGGCCCTTCTCGCTACCGACCATGTACATTTGTACCGGCTGGCGCACGCCATGCAGGGGGAAGGGGCGTTGCAACTCCCGTATAAATTGACTTTTGTCACTGACAAGCATTTATAATCGGAAACATATAAACTCTGCACAGAACAACCTCTTTATACTAGACAACACACCCTTATAAGCCGAAACTACGTCGCTGTTTCACGCCATGAGGCGACACACATTACTCTTGGCAGCCACCGCGCTGGTGCTTTGTCACTTTGCGCTAGCTACACTACGGAACCCACGGTCAGATGAGGATATCCTTCCAGGTGGGGACTTGACCGGACGCATGTTCGACAGGTCGATCCTGAGGATGCACCCTTCTCACGACCACTATCCTTACTGGACAGGTTGGATGGGATCTGACTTCAAACCCGATTTGGTGGAGCCCGACGTCTTGGATATGCGGTCCAGCCGAATGAAGGTGCGTAATGGCTTGTCTTGCTCGTGCGACAAACTCAAGACTTACTTACGTGCAGATGCTTTCACTATTTGTAGGTGCTGGATGCGGATGCGAGGATTTTCCTTTATGAACACTTCCTTACAGACGGTAAGGCTTCCTTATTTCGAAAGTTTGGACCCAGTTTTCTGCTTTTTCCGGCGTTTCCATTGACAGTCATTCTGTTACTGTAAAACTTTACGTTCGTCGTTGTTTCCTCCCTCCTATTCCGATAATAACGAGAACCTGTTGGGCACCCACCAACCTCTCAATTGCGCAGAGGAGGCCGATCACATTGTAACGATTTCTGAAAGGCGTCTGGAGCGCTCTGGCGTTGTCGGCAACGATGGCGGCAGCGAGACGTCCAAAATTCGAACCTCATTCGGCGTCTTCCTTGAGCGTGGAGAGGACCCGATTGTAAAGCGCATTGAAGAGCGCATTGCTGCTTGGACGCTTATGCCCGTTGGCAACGGCGAGGGTCTTCAGGTCCTCCGCTACCAGAAGGAGCAGAAGTACGATGCCCACGTGAGTACCGGTAGTTTGCCCCTGGGAAACTCGGATTGGCTAGCGATTTGCACATAGACCTGCGTGGCTAATGATGGGCGTTAAGGATGTATTTAGGGGTTTGGCAGGTTATGCTTTGGGTTTGTTCGGAAGGGCCGTTCACCGCCTCAACTGCACCCCTACTATATGCGGCGCCGATTCCTGTGCCCATACCGTCGCCGCTGGAGCCTGTTTTGCCAGCTCTGTGTAGCTGTATACCTCTCATCCAGCCTCACCCTGGGAAAACTCCCATAATTCGCTGATACCTAGGCTTCCTTAATAGCCCGTTCCAAATTGGGCGTTCCTGCCGTTTGCTTAGCTGCCCATAACTAGGCCCCCACTCCGCCTCCCGCCCCCTCCTCCCACCTCCCTTCCTCCCTCAGTGGGACTACTTCTTCCACAAGGACGGTATCGCCAACGGCGGCAACCGCTACGCCACTGTGCTCATGTACCTGGTGGACACGGAGGTGAGGGGAGGAGGGGAAAGAACACGACCCATGCATGGATTTATAGGATAGGGAGGATATGGCAGCAGGGAGGGGTGAGGGAGGGCGACAAGCAGGGGTGAGATGTGTGGATGGGGGTCGGGGCGTATGGGCATCTGGGTTACCCTCAACGCACCCTAGCTGGCTTGGCCACGAGCGCATCTTGGCTTCTTGGGTCGCACTTGCTTGCTGCTACCCAGCCACGTCATTCCTTCCCCCGGTCCCCTCCGCTCACTCCTCTCCCTCCGTCCCCTTCCCCTTCCACAGGAGGGCGGTGAGACGGTGTTCCCCAACGTGGCTGCCCCCGGCGGTGAGAACGTGGGCTTCTCCGAGTGCGCCCGCTACCACCTGGCCGCCAAGCCCAAGAAGGGCACGGCCATCCTCTTCCACTCCATCAAGCCCACGGGCGAGCTGGAGCGCCGCTCGCTGCACACCGCCTGCCCCGTCATCCGCGGAATCAAGTGGAGCGCCGCCAAGTGGATCCACGTCGGCCACTACGCCATGGGCGGCGAGCGGCCCGAGATGATTGAGCAGCACCCGCAGCCCAAGGTCCGCTCCGACCTGCCGCCCGGCTGCGAGGACTCGGACGAGATGTGCCCCGAGTGGGCTGAGTCGGGCGAGTGCGAGCGCAACCAGGGCTTCATGGTGGGCACGCGTGCGCGCCCCGGCAAGTGCGTGGCCAGCTGCAAGCGCTGCGATCTTGTGTTGGACACGGGCGCGGAGAAGACCCAGGAGGAGTGGCGCAAGTCGCAGGCGAGCAGGCGCAGCCTGGGTGGGCGGATCTAAGGGGTTGAAGGTGGAGGAAGGAAACCGGAAGTGGAGGAGGGTGAGCAGCTGATGGCTGTGTGATTTAGGTGGCGGGGTTGTTGATCTGACGTGGAGGCGATCCTGATCATGCATTATGCTCTCGCTGGGCCACTTCTAACTGACTGTGTTTTGACTCGATTGTGTCTGGTTATGATTGGCCCGGTGTTAAGTACCTCTTGACTGTCCACGTGTCAAATGCGCGCGGGTGTCTGACGCGCCGTCGAGGCGTAAACCATAAATCCTATCTGTGCTCCCGATGGAGAGCTTACATTGGACGTGACTTTGCGGAAGCGCTAGAGTCAAACAGGTGGTTGCTAGTTCTGGATTCAGGGAACTGGCTGGCGGAGGACGCTGCTGTGTTTGGAGGTTCTTTCTCGTTTATTGGAACTGTGTAGCTTCGGGCGGTGTGTTTGTGCGCAACAGACGTCTTCCAGCCCAGCGCATGCGCCCTTACATGAGTGGCGCGTCCTTGCATGCGTTGCGCCGGCGGCCCTTGCGGCTGACGGCGGCCTTGAGTTGCTTCCAACTACCTCAATTACCATGTTGGGACCAAGGCGGCGACAAGCGGCGGATCTGGAATTGCATGGCACGGCCGTTTGAGCTCAATGCCGCACACCGGAATTTGCGGCTGGGCATAATTGCAGGAGAGGGCGTGCGCTGTTTGCATCCAGTTATGGCTGACATTCTCGTGACGAACTGGTAAGAAAGAGTTGACATGTATGCATCAATGATGACGGTTTTCGTTATTGGAACGTGTGTGGCTCGCATATGCCGCGCGCATTGAGTTTCAACTCATGCACTCGGTTACGTCGGCTGTTTTACCTATTTTTTTACATGGATAATGCCGACTAATGGCCTTGGTGAGCTCCAATTGAAGGCCCAACGGGCCATATTACGGGATATCGGTGCAGGTGGTGTTCAAACACTGATGTTCCTTACTATAGATTGTAGGGTGTTGAGAATCTACTGAGGGGCATCGTAACGGCCATTTGTACATAATGAGCTGTGCCGGTTATGTGGCGGGGTGCGTGCCTGGCCCCAAGCAGGCTCGTCCGAATAAATGTTGTTTAACCGCTTTGTGTAAACTAATCGTGCCTACATAAGTAGTAGCCATGTTTATTTGCCCAAGGCTGCCCAGGCTAGGCACAAGGATGTATTCAAGACATCCAGATCTGCACGTGCTTCCACGTCTTCGCACAAGAGGTCCAGTTCCCGGAATTCGCCGCCGCCACTTGTTTGCATGAGCAAGCTGGAAATATCCTAGGAAGGCGCTTTAGGGAACGAGCGCTCTCACCCGTGCAGCCCTTCCTCCTTCAAGAACGTAGGGTGAGAAAGTTCCGGCACAGTAGGGTGCATGACAATCACATATTCCTGCAGACCCCACTCTCCATTGCATAGATCTCAACTATGGCACCCTTGGTTGTTCTCATGGTACCATACGATTCACATTTTTTGTACGCTAGTCCCCAGGGCCGACAAGGTCGCAAATGCACAGGTAATTCCTTCCTGCCTGCACACTACCATGCATGAAGCGTACCAAGCCCCAAGGGAAGCTTTCCGTCCGTTACCACGAAACCTGGGACTCTCACACTCTCCCCCCTGATGTTAGAAGGGCATACAATTTGAGCCGAGCAAGTTCTGACCCTGTGAAGTCCAGTACCCATCATTGACATGGCTCCGTATAACTCTGTCAGTCAAGCCCTGACGGAGAAGAACATTTTACCACCCTAGGCATGCCCAGATAGAACACAGCACTACAGCCGGACAATGCCCACTGGGCTTGAGTATTTTGGTGCAAGCCTGGCTGACGGAGGAAGTCACTAGCGGAGGGCCGTATGCGCTGCTGTTGCAGTCGTCACTGCCATCTGCACATGCCTTGTAACCCAGATAGATTGTTGTCAAGCGGGCATGGGAGTCAAAGACCGTACCAAACCACAGGTTAAGGCAGGGGAGTGGGGAGGGAACCAAATGACCAGGAGTAAAGAGGGCATCAGACAAAGCATGACGGCAGGCAGGTCCAGGTGACTTAAGTTATAATTGAAGGAAGTTCAGCATAATTTCAAAACATGGAACCGTTCCCCAATGTTGCCAGCCCAGGCCCCGACCGACTAGGAAGACAACAATAGGACAAAACAAGTCCATTCTTTTGGTGGTGTTGAACAAGGGGGTTTCAGCTTCCTCAAAGCTGGAAAAGGGCGGAGCCCCTCCTCTTTAGTACAGGAACGTATTATTACCACTGGAATGATTGCGATTATTACAGGGGAGTGGAACGACTCAAGTGCGACGCACAACCCTATGGGCCTTATAGACCTGGAATGCGCTCCTGTGACTCCACGGCACCAGTTGACCTAACACACCTCGTTATACGGACGCTGAACCCCCTTGTTTACTGTAGTTTTAGTGCTCGTTGCATGACTAGACGGGCTCAGAGCCCCTTGTCCAGCCGAGGCCGGCCGCCTTGTTCACCCATGGCGTACATAGTGTCCTCACTCATTGCACACATTGTTAGGTTACGCCTGTTCAATCGAGTACTTAGTAACGTCTTATCATGCTTGATAACACCCACGCCTTAGGCTACAGAACCCAAATCGACGGCGTAACTGCCACATGGAAGTGCTTTCAGGGTCCCGCAGAGTTTCACCTACATTACTAACATGATGAGGAGGTCAGGCTCCTCAATCTCGGCATCGTGCTCAGAAGGACTTCAGCCATTGCGCCGTCACATGACATGTTAGCTTATAAGCGAGGTATCCCGTACCCGTTTGCGTTACAGTTCATACGCATAAACCCATAGCAAAGGCGTGCAACATCGTCCCAAAGGATTGTGTGGGCTCTGAGTAGCACAGTAGATGCGAGCATGCTCCCGCCGACTTTCACAGGTAGCCCTTTGGCCACACGCCGCTGTTACCAATTCACTAAATACTGTTTACGGTACCAGGACAAACCATAGAGGAGCGCTAATCGCTGTTGCCGAGGTGGTCCTTGTTCAATGGCTGGTCAATAAATCGTTTGTTGCGAAATTAAGTTTGTTTGGCTTCCAGTTATTTTTACTGAATACAGATAACAAATATCTATTAGGTGCAATAAATAGTTTTGTCTAGATTGTATGTTTTGCCGTTACGGACGGACACACGGACACACGGACACACGGACAGGGGCAATCCTGGGGGGCGAAGCCCCCCCGAAGCCGCTTCGCGGCGGGGGCTCCGCCCAAAAACACCGGGAATTGAAGGAGCAAGCTGAAGGCTAGCAGCAAGACAACCAGCTCAACCACCGAAGCCATAGAGGGTGCGGCCCTGGCGCTTCAGGGCATACACGACGTCCATAGCAGTCACGGTCTTGCGGCGAGCGTGCTCGGTGTAGGTGACCGAGTCCCTAATAACGTTCTCCAGGAAAGTCTTCAGAACGGTGCGGGTCTCCTCGTAGATGAGGCCGCTGATACGCTTGACGCCACCACGACGAGCCAGACGGCGAATAGCGGGCTTGGTAATGCCCTGAATGTTATCGCGGAGAACCTTGCGATGGCGCTTGGCACCGCCCTTTCCAAGACCCTTGCCGCCCTTACCGCGTCCAGACATATTGAATAATTATGTTGTGAAGAAAGAAATAAGAGAGGTTGAATTTTTCGCGAGTAAAACGGGTGTATTTATCTGAAAGGAAGAGCACTTCGCGCCGAAATGCTCACTGGGTCAACGGTACTCACCGAGGCAACGACCGTCGTACGTGCACGTACGCATCCGTGCCCGGCACTATTTAATTGCCATCCGCACTTGACTTTATACACAGACACAGTACAAGTCATAAAATCTTCTTCCTACTCAAAAATGGCCCGCACCAAGCAGACTGCTCGCAAGTCCACCGGCGGCAAGGCGCCCCGCAAGCAGCTGGCCACCAAGGCCGCTCGCAAGACGCCCGCTACTGGCGGTGTCAAGAAGCCTCACAGGTAAGCTTCCTACTCTTTATTACTTTTGTTACCACCGCTTCCCATCTTTTCACTCATTTTCGTACTGGTACTTGCCAACTCACCCGCTCTTTGGCTTCTGATATTAGGTACCGACCGGGCACCGTCGCTTTGCGTGAGATCCGCAAGTACCAGAAGAGCACTGAGCTGCTCATCCGTAAGCTCCCCTTCCAGCGCCTGGTGCGTGAGATTGCCCAGGACTTCAAGACCGACCTGCGCTTCCAGAGCCAGGCCGTGCTGGCCCTTCAGGAGGCCGCTGAGGCCTACCTTGTCGGCCTGTTCGAGGATACCAACCTGTGCGCCATCCACGCCAAGCGTGTGACCATCATGCCCAAGGACATTCAGCTGGCCCGCCGCATTCGTGGCGAGCGCGCTTAAACACTCAGAGGCTGGCCCTGGATCGTGTGTAACTCCGACAACTGAAAAAACGGTGTTTCTCAACACCACCTATACTGGATGTTTACTGTTTCTACCTGTTGTTTTACTCGTGGAATAATATGCGGTGCTATCTCATTGTGTGACTATCTTGTCCGTGGCTGTCATTTTAATCCAAACGTCAAATCCACTCCACTTTGCATATCCACCTGCTTGTGAAAATATAATTGTTTATTTCACTTTGCATTTATGACTGGCTAGTTCGAAGCGGTGGCAAGCGTTAGGCAGGTTTGCTGCCCATGTCCCAACAAGCCTTGGCCATCGCTGGACCAGCCTTTAAGAGAAATTCAACAGCATACCTTTTGAGACCATGTCCGGTAATGCCACGGCTGCTGAATTCACACATCTTGCCCAAGGAGGCCTTCCTGGCCTGCACCTAAGTGCGTCACCTGTTCGACATGCATACCAAGCACGAGCCCCGCCTGCAAGATGGTCGGCACACGGTTCGGGGATCTCATGCGTATGGAAGTTGCATGCTAGCTATGCAACTTCGTCCATTGACCAAGGGCGGGTGTCAAAAGATGAGGGGCCAGGGTTGAGGGTATTGTAGGTGACAGGGGCAAGGGTATGGACCCGCAGACCCAGCGCCCGCCGACCCCGCACCCGCCGACCTAGCACCCGCAGACCTAGCACTCGCCGACCTAGCACCCACCGACCTAGCACCCGCCGACCCCGCACCCGCAGACCTAGCACCCGCCGACCTAGCACCCACCGACCTAGCACCCGCCGACCCCGCACCCGCCGACCTAGCACCCGCAGACCTAGCACTCGCCGACCTAGCTCCCGCCGACCTGAACCCACCGACCTAGCCCCCACCGACCTAGCCCCCACCGACCTAGCCCCCACCGACCTAGCCCCCGCTGACCTAGCCCCCGCTGACCTAGCCCCCGCTGACCTAGCACCCACCGACCTAGCACCCGCCGACCTAGCACCCGCCGACCTGGCACCCGCCGACCTAGCACCCGCCGACCTAGCACCCGCCGACCTGGCACCCGCCGACCTAGCACCCACCGCTTTCATTCTTCGTTCACCCTTCACCACCAGCATGCATTGAGTTCCCCTCCATGGGAGTGCCCTGCCTTACACTGGCTAGCCGCTGTCATGCATGCGTGCTTACCCTGGTAGGCCCTCAACGATCCGTTAAAGTAGTTGCAGCGCTGGAATGAGAGATGGAGAGGGCCTTGTGGGTTACGGCGTCTCCTGGCTAGTGTGAAGGCTTGAGCTTTCGCACGTTGACGTTTGGATCTTCGGCTACGGGAAGGGGGATTTGTTTTGCGTAGGAGTAATGCTTTGCGTAGGAGTAATGCTTTGCGGATGCCAGCCCCTCTTCCTTAGCCCAGCCCTGCTCCGTTAACCCGACCTACGGAAACGCACACGGAAACAACCCGACTGGACAGGGGACGCCTTCCTTACGAAGGCTTACATAGGGAAAGGCAGACGACCTGTGTCTCACATCTCACGGCTTCTTATGTACCGGGTATTCACGGTTTCATGTGGCATGCACATACCCCACCAACAACACAAATATGCACACTGATGCACACATTGTGCAGCACACGGCAACAAACCCACATACCAGGTTCCACACCCCGGCGCATACCGCTGGTTACGCCCACCACCGTACACCGGCCACCTCAACGGGTACCCCATGCAGGCATCCGATCCCCCCCCTCCGACGCTCCGACGCAAACGTCTCCCAGCGGGGCAACACGCGTAGCAGCAGCTGCCTGTACTCCTCCTCAGCATCGTGAGTCGGAAAGCACAGGCGCGTTATTGTTGGGTTTGGTTCTGCTGAGTCTTCAACTATTACGGTAGTCTAGGGTCGTCGAATCTTCGATTCTTAAACATCGTCCCAAACGTTGCTTGAACACGAAACACAAACCAGCGACAACAACATCAGCAGCGGGAGTAGCACACAGCAATTTACAGCTCGTCCTTCTCCGACGCAGCCTCCTCAGCGCCGCCCGACTTCTTGGGAAGCTCGTACGGAATCTTGGCCTTGGACTGCGGGGCGGCACATCATTGGGACAGGATTGGTGGGGGAAAGAAAGAGAGACAACGTGAAGCACCCTGTATTCCAATATTGCTCCGGGGCGGGATGTGACACGACGGCCCCAGCAACTCCGCCGAATCCATACGTCATATCAAGCAACCCCGCCCCTCGCTGCCCCTCAAACTGCCCTCCCCTTTCCGCACCCCCCCCACCCCCCTTCCTATTTCCTACCTTAATGAACTTGGTGAGTGCCTTGAGCGAGCGGTCGCCTCCCTCGAGGGCGATGGGCGTCTTGTCCTCACCCGCGGGGAAGAAGATGATCGTGGGGAAGCCCTTGACCTCGATGCTGGGGTGCTCGTTCTCCGTGCCGTCCATCTTGGCGATCACCACGCTGCTCACCTTCTTGAAGCGCTTGGCCAGCTTCTTGTAGGTGGGCTCCAGCTGCTTGCAGTGGCCGCACCAGGGGGCGTACACCTGGGGTGAGGGGTGGGGTGAGCGGGGTCAGACCGAATAAACAAAACCAAATGAAACCGCATGATAGGGCAAGGCAGTGGGGATACGGTAACGCATACCAAAGCACGGTGTTTCTCCTCCTCCAAAGTCCTGACTGCCCCTCCATCTTCCTCCCACCCACCCTAACCGCGCCCCCCGCAGCCCTGCCCCCGCCCCACCTCCAGCAGCACATCCTTGGTGGGGTCCATCACAACGCTGTCCACGCTCTTGCCCACCACCACCGTCACACCCTCCTCCACCGGGTCCTCGGGAACCGGCTGGCTCTTGTACTCGGGCTGCGCGGAGCCGTCGGCCACGGAGGCGGCGAAGGCCTCCACGGAGGCGGCAGTGAGCGGCTCCGACAGCTTGTACTTGCGGTTCTTCTCCATGTGGAAGCCCAGCAGCTGAGGGAGGAAGGAGGGGTGAAGAGGGGGATGAGATGAGAAACCGAAACCAAAACAGAATGATGCACGGGCGGTTATGGCAAGGCATTGGGGGAAACGTCAGCATGCACGTAAGGGCGCCCATCGGACACAGCTCCGTCGCTCCCCTGCGAATCCCCCCTCTTCTCCTCCAGCCCGCTAGGAGACCCACCACTGGCGAGCTGGCGCCCTTGAGTCCAAAGAAGTTGGTGACGGGCTCAGAGCCCTCGCCCTCGTTGTTGACCGTTACGAACACCAGCTGGCCCTTGAACTTCTTGGAGGCGGCGCGGTAGGCGGACATCACCTGGGGGGGAGCGGGGGAGGTGGGAGGGAAGGATACCTAGTGTGTAATCGAATAATGGCAAACGAGATGTAGCCGCATCATTATCACTGATACTGTCAGCTGCTGATGCAAGCATAGCTCGGGGCCCCCGACCACCTTGGCCGCAGCCCCAACCCCCCCGTTCAACCCCCCCTGTTCACACATAAACCCTTCCTCGCTCGCCCTGGCCCTCCACCCCCTCCCCACCTCCGCATCAGCCGCCAGCTCATCGGGGCTAGCCCACAGGATGAGCTGCTTGGGGATGCCGCTGTTGAAGATCTTGCCGCTGTTCTCCTGGCTGAACTCGATGGTGGCGGGCAGCTTCTCGCCCTTCACGAACGCCTCCAGACCGGACAGGTCGGAGCTGACGGCAACCTCGCGAGCCTCACCTGCAGGGTGGGATGGGTGAGGGCGGCATATGTGTGGTAAGTAGGCTGAGGCGGCGAGGGGAGGAAGCAGGGAGTTGCGGCATCACGGAGCAGGAGGCAGCAGCAGCAATGGCAGTGGGGGGGGGTGTGGGGGTGGTGGGCATGTGGGAGGGTAAGGTCGGGTTCGTCTGTACGTCTAGTGCCGTGCTGTGGTGGAGCTGCGCAGGCAGGCAGTACGCAGCATTACCGGTACTGGTCTATGGCAGGAACCCCACAGCTCCTCTGCCCCCCTAGCAGCCTGCTCATTCCAATGTTAGCCTTCTCTCTCCCAAGCAGCCCCGCCCCCACCAGGGAAGTTCTTGATGACAGCCACGGTGCCGGCCGCCTCCAGACCCGCAGCCTGGGCAACCTCGGCGCTGGTGGTCTCAGCGAAGGCCACGTCCTCGGTCTTGGAGGCGAAGGACTTGAAGGTCTCGTAGTCAGCACCCTGGCGGACGCAGGGCGGGGCGGGGGTGAGGAGAGGATTAAGAGGTGTTGGGTATTGTCATGCTGTGAAGGAAGGTGAACGTCCATGGTGAATGGATGGGTGGATGTATGTAAGTGAGCGGAGCTGGGAGGCAGGGGCGGGGGACCAAGCAGCAGCAAGGCGGGAATATGGGTCGGGCTTTGGGGTTCTGTGAAGCAGCTATATACTCTTCCTGTAGCTGTGGACAGCATTGGGGAGGGGAGACGATAAGAGTGGGAGGGGGGCACAATGACCGGAGCAGCACCCGCATGTGGTCATCCATCCATGAAGGGCTGTCGTACGGCACACATGGCCAACGAAGTCAATCAAATACGGAAGTCCTTGAGTATATAGCCACGAGGGCCATGACATGACACGCCGGGTCGTACGGCAAGTCAGTACGGTCCCCGAACCCTAGAGAGGCTACCAGGGCGGCCTCGGCACCCAGTCGTCCTCCCATTGCAAGCGACTGCTGGTAACTTCGCCCTCCACCTAAGCAATCCTCTCTCTGCCTGGCCAATACTCTCCGCATGCGCATGCCCTCTCGATGCAGTGCACAAGTGCAATACGGCACCTCCCAGACCCCAGCGCGTCGCAGTAGTAGGGGCCACTGGGAGGGCCCAGTCATGCTGCATGCTGACCCAGTGAGACCACCGAGGCTGCAGCATGCCCACTTGCCCAGCGAGACTACAACATGCACCCAAATCAACCAAACCAACCCACCCAGACCAACCCACATCAACCAAGCCAGGTTATTTCGGGCTGGGCGGGTCGGGCTGGCTCACATTTTGCAAACCATGATGATGCCTTATCACACGGTCAGTTCGTTGTTTCCTCTTTACCCCCCCCCCCCGCCCCCACCTTGAGCTCGCTGAAGTAGCCCAGCACCAGCACCTCGTTGTCAGCCTCCAGCGACTTGAGCTTGTCGGCGTCCTCCACGCTCACGGCGGGCGGGCCGGTCTTCTTCTTGACCCAGTTAACGATACCCTCACTGCGCGAGGGGGAAGCAGGGGAGAAGAGGGGGAGGCGCATGAGGGGATGATCAGGTAAGGGTGAGGACGGGTATTTGACTGGCTAGCGTGATCTTGGGCAGCTCGTTGTCTGGGAGAAATACGGTAGCAGCAGACAAAGGGGACCAGAGGGCAACAACCCAAACATGCCTTGCATGCAAGCCCAGCAAAGCCGTCACGTCCCGCCAACAGCAACTGCCCGCCGCCCTGACCTCCTGGATTGTCCCCGCAATTTCCGGTAAAATCCGTAGGGTTAAGTAAGGATCGCAGCAAGTAGGTCATTTCGCTGTACTCACGTGTCGCGGGAGCCACCGTAGTCCGAAACCAGCTCGCCATCAACGAACCACTTGAGAGTAGGATAGCCCTGGACGCTGAACTTGCTGCCCAGCGACTCCTCAACGGTGGCGTCGACCTGTATAAAGTGCATAGAGCGTTCACAGCTGCATTTTGTTGTGTACTAATGCAAGATGCAGTTTCTGCCAAAAGACCATAGCCTAAGCTGCTTACCTTGGCGATGATAGCATCAGGCACTGCCGCCTTCAAGATCGTGGCAGCCTTGGCATAATGGGGCTTGAGGCTCTGCAACACGTAAAGGCACCCAGATCGCCATGCTGCACTTTACGGAAACGTCGCCAAGCTCAACGCACCTTGCAGTGACCGCACCAGGGAGCGTAGAACCTGTAAGAGGGTAGACGCGTGTTCGGTTCGTGTTAGGGGTGGAGGCATTTGACAAACATGGCTGCGATCTTGCAGACTTACTCCACAAGGGCGAACTTGGCCTTCTTGACAGTATCATCCCAGTTCTTGACAGTCACAACTACAACGTCCTTCTCATCATCGTCCTTGGGAGCGCTAGGAGCATCCTCGTCGTCGTCATCATACTCATCAGATGCTGCGGCGAGCTGGTGCTTGGAGAATGGGGCTGCTACAAGCAGCAGCCCTAGAAGAAGAGCAAGTATACTCCACCGCGACATTTTCAACGCCTTGTGCCTGCACAAGCGAGCTCGAAGGTCATATAATCAGTCCAAACTGGCGTCGTACAACCGCACTGCTGTCCTTTGCAGCGACCGTCCGTTCACGCTATGTTTGGTAGTGGAGGGGACAGATGACTATTAGGTTTCCCTGAATCCGGTACTTACAATACAAGCTCGGCTGGCCCCTTCCCGCGCGCGCCGCGCGCGCCTCCTGCCCATGTGCCTCCCTAACTGCGACCGCCGCTTCGCATTACCAAGTCACAACTGCACAGGCAACGTATTGGCTATATATCGTCAGCGCCTCTAGCTCATGTGCCATGTCTTAACGTCGCACCAGTCGCGCCCGCACGGCTTCCAACTGCTATACTCCACACCGATTCGGGCTTGCAGACCCACCATGTGGCGCTGTCCCAGAGGGCGCCCCTCCACGCAGCCGTCATCTCCTGTCCTGTCCTGTTGATGAGGCGTGCCTCGCCCCACCACCAGCAGATCCCGCCATGCTGCCACCTCTCCGCTGGTGCCGCCACTGGTGGAGCTGCCGTTGTAGGGGGGCGCATGCAACGGCTGCCGAACACCGCAACAGCTACACAGCGGTGTTTCAGGGCCCTGCGCATGTTTTGACCATTGTTGCTTCTCCCTGTAAAGTGGCTCAGCGGTTTCCTGCAAATCCCCTGGGTCGTGGGTGCAACCTAAGACTCCATGGCGCCTTCCTGCATGGTGTACCCGCCGCAGCAACGAACCCCTAGAAGACACACGGAAGGCTCCTGCTCCGTTGGTATGCTGCCCCCTTCCAGAGGGACTTGTTTTCATCTCTTAAAGCAAAGCCATTCCCCACTGGGGACCCAGTTGGCCTATAACACACAACTAGATGTCCAAGCATATTCCTTGTGTCGCTACCGGTAATGTGCGCCAGTCCGTCACACAGACCCCACACGCATGCGTGCGGGTTCGGGATATGCCGACGAAAGTCCATCCTCCATCGCTACTGCTGCTGCTGTGCTCCACGTCTAAAGGAAACCATGTCTGCAATGCAGCCACCCCCCTCCTGGGCCACCATACAATTCCTATGTACTCCTACCTGTTCCTCTTCAACCCTCACGAAAACGCCTCCGCAACCCCTTACCCAATGACCCACCAACCCAACTCCCCCGCCATGCACTACCCGCCCGCTCTCCTACCACTGTGCTGCCACTCCAATCCAGTCCAACCTACCTACCCCAGCACTACGATAGCCCTACGATGTCCCCGCATCGGCCATGTTCACATCTCCCCCTCCGCCTCCTCCTCCTGCCCCGACGCCTGCCGCAGCCGCCGAAACGAGCCCCTCTTGTTGCTGTCGCAGAGCTGCCTGCAGCACCGCGGAAGGGTTCATGCCGGCTGCTGCATGCCCCTGCAGCAACAACGCATGCTGCAGGTCCGCAGGCGGCTGCTGCTGTTGTTGCCGCTGCTGCTGCTGGTGTTGTTGGTGCTGTTGTAGGAGGAGCTGTTGCTGCTGTTGTAGCAGCTGTTGTTGCTGTTGGTGCCGTTGGTGTTGAAGGAGGAGCTGTTGGAGTTGTTGCTGTTGGTGCTGCGCCGCCGTTGTGGATGTTGCTGCACCTGCTCCCCCCGCTACTGCCGCTGCTGCCTGAAGCTGCAGCTGCAACGGCTGCTGCTGCTGTTGTTGTTGCTGCTGCTTGAGCAATGTAGCCGCCGCTAACAACTGACTCGCCTGCTGCGCCCCTTGTTGCTGTTGCTGCTGTTGCTGCGCTAACCGCTGGACCAACACCGACGTCAAAGCATCCATGGTCGTCCCTCCTCCTCCTCCTCCTGCTGCTGTTCCCCCCGCCGCCGCCTGCTGTTGCTGCTGCACACCCAGCTGCAACAGCTGCTGCTGCTGCGCTGCCGTACTCCGCAGCAGCACCGCTGCCAGCTGAGCAGCCGCGGCGGGGTCACTGAGCGCTTGGGCCAGACCTGCTAACTGCGGTTGCTGTGGCCCCCCTGCTGCTGCAGTAGCGTTAGCGGTGCCCCCCCGACCCGGCGCCGCAGCAGCCGCCAGCTTAGCCGCCACAGCCGCCGCCGAGGTGGCCCCCGCCTCCGCGGGCTCCGAACCCCGCAGCTGCTGCTGCTGCTGCGCTGCCGCCGCCGCCGCGGCTGCCGCCTGCTGCAGCAGCATCTGCTGAGCAAGCAGCTGCGCCGCCGCCGCCGCATTAGCTTGCTGCTGTGGGCTGGCAGCGACGGCGGCAGCGGCGGCGACCTGACGCTGCTGCTGTTGCTGCAGCTGCGCCGCTAGCGCCGCTTGCGCCGCCGCGGAGAGGCTGTACGACAGCCCCTGTACGGCGAATTGGTGCTGCTGGTGCGGTTGGAGTTGCTGCGGCTGGAGAGGCGGCGGTGGGGGTCCGGTTGGGATGGGCCTGGTGGAAGGGGATGGGGCGGGAGGGTAGAGGCCGTCATCAGCGGCAACAGGTGTGTTGTGGCAGGTAGCTCAGGGTTACGGTAGTACGCGGACGTAATGCAAATAATGATCGAAGAATAAGCTTTCATTTTAAGATTACACCTCCTAAGCCTCTTCGGCCTGAGAAGAAGCTGCTCTCTTAAAAACAGCCGGATAGGGAAGATGGAGAAGATTCACCAACAACATACCACTAACATCATAACTCTCAACCAAATGAGCACCCGCAACCCCCACCCCACCTGAAGCAAGCCGGTCGTTGCAGCTGCGGTCGGTCTACCTTGCCTCCGCCGCCCTCCCCTCCCGCCTCCGCCCCCGCACCAGCGCCCGCCTCCCCTCCCGCCTGCCCGCCCGCTGCCGCCCCCGCCCTCCATATCCGCGGCAGCTTGCACACGTCCATGCGGTACGCTGCGGCCGGATGCAGCAGCTCCAACAGCGCCGCCAGCACCGCCCGCACGGTGGGGGCCAGGGGGCCCTTGCCGGTGGGGGTGCGGAAGTGGCTGTCCACGTCCTGAAGTGGGTGACGCAGGAAGGAAGGGGGAGGAGGGGAGGGGATTATCAGCGCGCGCACGGTTTGTTTGTTTACTCCTCGCAGCCATGGCCCTTGTGGTTGCGGGTTGTACATGTCTCGCCACTTTGCACCCACATCACCACCCGAGTTCACCCCAGCAGCAGCGGTGGATTGGTCCTCAGTCCTCACCCCGTCCCCCCCCTCCCACTCACCGGCACCACCACGCTCCGTACATCCGGGCTAGCCAGCCGCGGTCCCAGTTCCACCAGTGCCGCCTCGCTGACCCACGGGTCAGTGGCGGCCGTCACGAACAGCAGGGGCGCCGTCAGGCCCAGCAGCGGCCCGGAGGAGTCCGGGGCGGCTGCTGCCGCCGGCGGGGTGGAGGTTGGGGAGCCTGGCTGCTGCTGCTGCTGTGGATCCTCCAGCTGCATGGGCTCCTGCAGTGGCGGGAGGCCCATTTCTTATGAATAGGAAAGTGGTTTACAGAGGCAAGGAAGGAAAAAGCGCCCTGTACGGTAGTTTGGTTGCCGGCCTGGCTGTGATCATGCAACATAACCCCATCTAGATGCCACCCCTTGCCCCTGCCCCCATCCCTCACCATCAGCGGGTACGACAGCAGCGCGTACCCCGCCACCCCGCTCCGCAGCCGCGGCCCCGCCAGCGCCGCCACCCGCGCCCCGCCGCCCAGCCCCGCCAGCAGCCAGCGCGTCACCCCGCGCGCGTAGGGGCTGGTGGCCGCTGCGTCGCACACGCGGTCCAGCAGCGCGGCGCGGGCGGGGTCGGAGCGGGCGGCGGGCGGAAAGATGGCGCGGACCACCAGGAAGCCTGTGGGGGGGGAGGGGGAGGAAGACTCAACAGAGAGGGGGCGGGCGTGCAGCAGCAAGGGAGTGAGGTAGCAGGCATGCGGGGATAGGTGCCGCACCTTCTCTCCCGTCGCATCTCTCTCTTTCTCTCCCCCTCCCCCTCACCTGACCTCGCCAGCCCCACCGCCACCTCGCTCAGCAGCCTGCCCCGCCAGTCGCCCGCCTCGCAGCCGGGAGCGGCCAGCACCACTCCCAGCTCCTTCACCTGGGGGGTAAGGAGGGAGAAGGGGGAGAGGGGGGAGGAGAGGGAGGAGGAGGGGGTTAGGAAGGACCACCCCCAGGCGCGGATGTGCCCCATATGGATGGGCGCACGGGGGGACTGGGAAGGACGGTTCATGGAGACGCGCGCTACGGACTGCGGCCCCAACAACTGACCCCGGAGTCGGTGTTGTAGTTCTGCGGAATGGTCATGCACGCCTCCAAGGTGCCACCCCCGGGCATCTGCGGGGGTGAGCCAAGAAGGAGAGCCATCCAGGGAGGGCATGTGCGCCCGAAGGAATGTCAGGAGTGTCAAAGAAATGAGGGAAGCGTGGCGATTGAAGGCGCGGGAACTACGACTCACGCGCACGCAGCTGTCGGGGCTTATCAACTAGCGGGGCTACGCAGGCCTTACTAATTGTGTTGCTGTATTGTCTGGATGCGCAAGGAAGGCCTTAACACTGTACAAGTAGATTTTTCTCACCTCGATTTCAACCATTGCTTGCAGCACGCCATAGTCTCTGAGGTATACCAACTGCCCTGGTCCAACACTGGCACCCAGGCCATCCTCAACGTGCCAATGGAATCGCACCATGGAGGGGTGACCTTCTCCGCACTATAAAGCCAAGGACAGAGTCACTCTGTCGCGTTCACTTCTTTTCTGGTAGCTGGGCTGTCGTTGAAGTATGCAAAGCTTCGATCATGTGCTAGTAGCCAAGGCAGGGTCAAGGTTGCATTATGCCGCCGCACCGTGAAGCAACTATTTTTATACGTGGTTAGCGGCTGCTTAAGACTTCCATTCAAAAGCGCAAGTAAAATTGGCTTGTGATAAGCATTCAAACATTGAGTTATGTCCGGTCTATCGCATTAAAAGGGGGCCCAGGGCATGACCGAGGATTTTACTCTGCTCGTCACTCCCGTGATGCACGACAGTTTGTCAACTGGAAGTGCTAAGTCCCTTGCACACCTCCGCGTATTACACCCTTATGTCTGCATGGCGCAATCCGAATACAGCTAACTGAGACGAGACAAGGGCTTCGCACGGCACAAAGGTTTAGCTGTCGCTTTGCTTGCCTTTGGGGCTACGAACAATTGTAACGTACCGCGTACAATTGCGTTCAACCATGTTTGGAGACCTCTCACTTCCTCTAGACGACGTGGAGCCGCCTCTCCATCGGGAGCGCGTTGCCGCACTGCTATCACGCGGCTATGACGTAGTTGCAACAGTGCACAACGTAACAGGACGCATCTCAGAGGCTGACAGGTACGCCCAGCGCGCCTCAAAACGCAAACGTCACGAATATTGCCGCACCGACCCACGGGGACATCCAAGCGGGTAACAAGAGCTTTCTTTACTCGGCAGTCCCGCGCTTTTACCCGTGCATGTGCTCGTTTAAAGTACTAGGGATCACAAACCGGAGCGGGGCTCCCAAGTCGTTTCGCCTAGCACGTCTTCAACGTGCACACATGCTCCCTCAGAGTCCTGCCTTGACAAACACACCCACACCCCTTGCCACACACACACCCTCCCTCCTCTCCTCCTCCTCCTCCACCTCCCCCCAGGTGCACCTCAGCCCCCCTCAGCCTCACCGCTCTCGCAGCCGCCAGCTCCGAAGCCAAACGCATCCTGGCGCTCTGCTCCGGCTCCACCACCTCCACCCTCACCCTGCCCCCCTCCACCACCACCACCACCACAACAGGAGCTGCCTCCGCACAGCCCCTCTCCGCCCCGGCTCCGCCCTGCCCGCTTCGGCAGCTCAGTCGACTCAACCTGGTGGCCTCGGACGCGGTGACAGCGGCGCAGCTGGCAGCGGGGGGCAGTGGTGGTGCCGCTGCTGGTAACGGAGCGGTGGGGGATATCGTGCGTTCGTACGACATCGTATCCATCACCCCCAAGAACGAGCGGGTGCTGCACCAGGCAAGCTAGCACAAGATAGGATCTGACTAGGAGGGTGCACAGCACAGCACAGCACAGAACAGCACAGCGCAACAGGCTAGGAGGGTGTGCGTGTGTGGTGTGCACACTGTGCAGTGAGGAGTCGCCGCTAGGGGCGCCTGTGCAGCAGCATGTGTCGTGCATAGGACAGCACAAGCAGGGCACATGACCCCCCTGCCCGCGCCCACCCCTGCACCTCCCGCCCCACCGCCTCACCTGCTGTTTCTTTCTCCAACTCCGCCCTCCCTCCCTCCCTCTGCCGTCCCCTCCCCCATGCGCCAGGCCGCCACCAGTCTGGAGGTGGACGTTGTGAGTCTGGAGCTGAGTCAGCGGCTGCCGCTGAAGCTGCGCCCGCCCACCATCAAAGCGGCCTTGCGGAGGGGCATCTACTTTGAGGTGGGGGGGAAACACCGGGGGGGGGGGGAGAGTGGGAGTGGGGCGTGCGGGGAGGGGCCGGGCCGGGGCGGGGTAACCCGTGATGCGGTGTGCGCTCACCTCGCCGCGCGCACCTTGCTGTTTCAGCAGCAGCAACCCATCGAGTAGATCCATCTCACTGTCCACTGTCCACTGGCCCCCTGCATCTCTTCCCTGCCCTCCTCCAGACCCAACCACCCAGCCTAATGCGGAACATGTGTCCCTGCTGTTAATCCCCCCTCCGCCAGATCTGCTACGCGCCCGCACTGCGCGAGCCCACTGCGCGGCGGAACTTCTTCTGCAACACGCAGGCGCTGGTGCGGGCCACACGGGGCAGGGTGAGCACCGGGCTGGGAGGGGAGGACAGGGGGGTGCGCTGGATGAGCTGGTGGAGACCTGTGTGTTGGGGTTAGGAAACTCTATCCCAACCATGCGACAAGGCTCTATTCCTCCTCCTTCTTCTCCATCTTATTCTCTCCCCCCCTACCCCTTCCCTCCAGAACCTGCTGCTCAGCAGCTCCGCCCGCTCCGCCGCCGAGGTGCGCTCCCCCCTGGAGCTGGCGGCGGTGGCGGGGCTGGCGGGACTCACCAGGCAGCAGGCGCAGGTGGGGACGGAGGGGGGAGGTACGGGGAAGGTGGGATGTTGCAAGGGGGGGTCCATTGATGTACTAAAACACAGGTTAGGGCAAAGCAACGGAGAAAAACGCGGAAACGGGGTGGGGGAGTAAAAGAGAAAGGGAAGTAACCTTGTAGTAAGGTTAGGCCATGGGTTGCTCACCTCCCAGCCCCAATAAACGCCCCTCCCATCACCTCCCCCACCCACCCCCCCTCCCCCTGGGCGGGTCGGGCTGGCCCACATGATGCAACCCATGTTGACGCCTTATCCCTCAGTCAGTTAGTTGTTTCCTTTTTCCCCCACAGGATGCCCTCACCCTAGCTCCCCGGGCGGTGTTGGCGCATGCGGCTGCTCGGCTGGCCGGCAGGGGGCCTGCAGCGGTGGCGGGCGCGGAGGCGGGGGCAGCGGGGGAGGAGGCGGGCGGGCTGCTGGGGGCGGATGATGTGGAGGTGAGTTTTGTTAGCACCCCCGGTCACGCTTGCTTGCTGGCGCCCACCGGTACCTCCCCCCGTGTGATGCCCCACAGATGCAGGATGCCGCGGCGCCGCCCGAGCAACCGCAGCAGCCCCCGGCAGGGCGGCAGGCGGCGGGTACGGCAAGTAAGGCGGCAGCAGCAGTGGGGAGCAGTGGCGAGGTGGTGACACGGAGGAGCCAGCAGCAGCAGCAGCAGCAACCACAGCAGCAGCAGCGGCAGCAGGGGGGGCGGGGAGCGGGTGGAGGAGGAGCGGGTGGAGGTGCTGCTGGGAGGAAGCGGGCTGCTGGTGCGAGTTGAAGGGCTGGGAAGGACGCGGGGGAAGAGGAAGAGGAAGGTCCCTGGCGCTTATGGGTGGTCTCCTGCGCTTCTGGTGCCGGACGCCGTTGCGCAACTACTTGTTACCTCCTCCTCCCCGCCCCCCCGCTCCTCCCATTCCTCTTCTCGTGCCCCCGCCCTTCCTGCACCTGCTCCGACACATCCGGACAGCTCCAGGGTCCGCACAGCTACAGCGACAGAGGTCCCCCACGTGTTGAGGCAGACCGCCTGGCAGCACTGCAGCACGACACGAGCTGCCGTACATACCTCCACCCTCACCTAGATCCCCGGCTCTCAGTTGAGGTCGAGGTAGCAAGCACAGCTCCTGTTGGTGTGCCGCGGGAGGGCAGCAGCAGCAGCAGCCTCCTAATGGTGCTGCTGCTGCTGCTGCTGGCGGTGGGCTCTGCTACCTAACGGCGGCGGCTGCCAGTCGGGTGCGGCAGTCAGCCACGTGCTGCTGCTGCTGCTCTGCAGCCAGGCATGTCCCCGCATGTGCGGTCAGATGAGGGGTTGCGGCGGATGACCCCTCGCACCCAGCCAGCCAGCCACCCGACATGTGTGAAGGCCCCCAGACAGCAAGTATAGGGGCGGGGCGGCACAAGAGGGGCGGTGGCGGTATCCTCCTCCCCGCCAGCTACCACCAGCTGCTATTGCCTGTTGGAGGCTGTAGCTTGCGGTTGGAAGAAGAAGTAGAAGAAGAATGTGGTGAAAAAGGAGAAGGTGAAGAGTAGGTGTGAAAGGTGTAGTCGGCAACGGGTTGGTAGGGTGCTGCAAGTGTGTTTGCTGGACGTGGGGTTGGCTGGCAGGTTGGAGTGCTGTGGGGGTGCGCCGGTTGCATGGGGGCGGCGGCATGCGGCGGACCGCTGTGGTGCCCTGTAAACGCATGTGTACATACTAAGCTACTATCCCGGGGTGCACCCGGGGTTTCTGTAACTGTAAGAAATGTACACAAAAGGCATACACGGAAACACATTTGCACAGCGCGGCCTGTGTTTACATACGGGGAGGTATCATGTCGTACGGAGTGCTGACGGCCACACGGGTCACAACCGGATAGCCGCATACTAACTAATAAAGTGCTCTTTAGTAAAGGATACACCAGACCGCCACAGTGGGACCCCCCAATAGTCTCGTACTCTAAAGGCCACCACCACACAGCATTAAAAATGAATAGGAATAAAAGAAACAGGAAACGTTCATGAAAGATGGACTCTTTTTAACATACGCCATTTCACTTGTCCATGTCACATGTCCACGTCAAAAACAGACAGGAAGACCCATGGGTCACCACACTCTCACGGATCACCGGATCACGGAGGGGCCCGTTATACTCCCTTCGGGTTGCGACCGCAAACCGAATCGTCTTTGTCACCAAAGGCGAAGCCAAGCGGCTCCACTTGTCAGCGGCTACTTAAGGGATCAGTAGTTATCAAGGCGCCCCATTTCAGCGGGCGACGCGTATACTTAAAGGTTCAAACTCTTCAGGTTCGGGCCCCCCTCCTGGTGAAGCGCCAGGGCTGCCTCCACCACCATTACCACCCCCTGCCCAAGCCCCTCCGGTGAGCACAGTGTTTCTATCTTCCCTCCAGGGCGATCGTGGAACCCCACGATAAGTGACGTTTTAGGCCCAATATTTTCGACAGCCCTCACGGTCGACCCCTGAAATGTTTCGTATACGATCCGGGGCCTCCCAAGGGCCTATTTTTTCGAAAACCGTTTTCGAAAAGGGGCTGCTAGGTTTTCGTGCCTTGACCAGCGGTACTACATCAGCCTAATGGAAGGGCCCAATTCACGACGTGCCCGTACCCTAAAGTGTAGTGCAGCGCTTCTGCTAGCCTTAACCCTGTGCTCTCTTGGGGGAGGGTCTCCCCCCCACCGACCTACTCACGCGTGAGTAGGTCGGTTTTCCCCCCCGACCTACTCACGCGCCCACGGTGGTTACTTTTGTGCTGGTGGTGTGCCGTCAGCCACTAGAAGTGGAAAGACTTTCCCCCTCATCACCCCACTTACCTTGGCCGTGAAGGATCCCGGCTGCTGCTAGCTAAACCCAACGGTAATTGCGACCCGCACCACCACGGTTATCATGCTAGGGTCCGCCAACGCTTTTCCTTACAAGGCAGCCTGGCAGCAGGGGCGACAGCCGATTGTTGTAAGCATTGCATGCTTTTGCACTTGGCGTGGTGTCGATTAAGACACGCGTTCTGGGCGTCGTTGTAACGCTCACAGCATTCAGCGTTTGCCCACCTGAAAGACGCATACGTCCACATTTGCGCCCAGCCTTTATTAGGAACTTCTTAAACATTGCTTGTTTGCTGCAGAATATCAAGCCGCATGCAAATCGCATGACATAAATGTTCCCGCCAAACCACAAGTAAGGCTATTCTGTGTTCGCAGTTGCAAACTAATGTTGTAATGGACAAGCTTATTACAGTAAGGTTGAACACAAAAGCTAATAGTCATTGCCGGCGTGTAATTCATGGTCGCAGTTCTTGCATGTACGACACCCTTGGTATGCCAGCCAAGACTAGAGGTATTCCCCCAAGAACCAGGTTGGTCTTGGCCTCTGCGGTGCTCGACAATGAAGCAAGGGAAGCCATATCAATGCAGCACTTTGCACCACTGCACTGTCTGCGCCTTAGAAGACCCCTGGGACCATTCTGCTCCCAGGGGCCCCCCGCATGCAGGACTGCCATGTAAGAGTGTTAACGGATGTCCCCCTACATTTTCATTACTTCACAGCTTTGGTTAGAAAGGAACAATAAGCAAAGGTATAGGTAGCAGTATACGTGCATTGGCCATGTGTGGCGTAGAAGTTCCATGTACCCAACCAGCTAACATATGGGAGGTCAGGGGTGCAGCAAGTTGGTAACAAGTTGCCTTACTTGTTTTTCCCTAGTGGGGGTTGTGCAATGTTCCCGATACTCGTGCGGTGTATGTGCCCAAACCCTGCCATGCACAAGCTACCCCTCCTAACTTTTAGCATGGTTTGGCTCAGCCAGGTTCCCGTTATGCCGCTCTAGCCATAACCATAACAACAAAAGGTTGAGCCCACAAAACCAGGTATCTGTGCCCTGTCTGTGCCATTGGAGGCTGGGAAAAACTGAATTGGGCAGGCTCGGCGCGTGCCTCCGGCTCCGGGTTTCGGACCGTGAGGCAAAAATGTGAGCGTTGATCCCACGATCTCGAGCATGTTTGGCAAAGTTTCATCGTAAGGCTCTACGATTACCAGCCCTGAAAAAGCTCAAAGAACGTTGACGATTTTGGTCATTTTTTGCCTTATGAAATGTGCCATTTTCAGAATTTTTTCGAAAAAACGAAGTAAGATAGAAACGCTGGGTGAGCATATGAAGTGGATGCTGATCCCACCCTCTCGCAGGCGCCTGGCTGCCCTACTCCTCTCGCTCACATACACACATTCCGACTATACACACGTTCCGACTCGCTGCCAGTTTCCTTTATACCCACTGCACTCCAGCTGCTTGCATGCCGCACAGCCGCTCCTCCCCCTCTCAGATGCTCACCGGCCCCCCCGCCACCCACTCCACTCCCAGCTCCGACAGCCTGCGGTGCGACTCGGAGTAGTCCGCGAAGAAAGCCGCCTGGTCGGCTGCGTACTGCTCGGCATAGGGCCTGAAGAGGTGGGAGAGGGTGGGTGGGTGCACTTAGGTGCGTACGGCACATGTACGGCAGCACGTCAGCCACAGTTAACTCAGTACGCAAAACAAGGGGAGAAAACAGCAGGGAGGTAAGCAAGCTGGGAGGGGCCAAAACACACAGCAGGGTGGCACAGCAGGGAGGGTGCTAGGCATTGCTCTTCCAATGCTCGCTTATCCTTGCTGCCCCGTCCTCTTCCTGCTGCCCCACACTACGGTCACGGCCAGTGCTTTACTCGCGTCTCGGTTACTCGCGGCTATAAACCACTCCCACCTGTCTTTCTCATTCAACACATTGGGTATTCGTCTTTTCCTCACCTGAACCCCTCGTCCTCAAACAGGCACGCATCCGTGGGCAGCACCAGCAGCTCGGCATCCCGCTTGGCCTTCTGCACCTCCCTGAAGAAGGAGTTGTCGAACTCCAGCCAGTTGACGGTCCAGCTCTGACCCGTCTGACCCGTGGGTCGCGGCGTCACCGGACGCAGCGGCGGACCGCTGGCGGCGGCGCATCCCGAAAAGCCGAAGAAGCCGCGGGGTTTGGCGCTGTGGGCGCAGCGGGGGCTGGCGGTGGAGGGGCCGGGACCCACGGCAGTGTAGCGCGTCTGCTCCTTGCCTGGGGGGGGGGTGCGGGAGAAGGAGGAAGGGGTAAAGAGGAAACAACTAACTGACTGAGGGATAAGGCGTCAACATGGGTTGCAACATGTGAGCCAGCCCGACCCGCCCAGCCCTAAGGAGGAAGGGGAGGGGCGGCCAGCTGGGAAGTACGGTAGAAGCATTTTTGGTCTTGGAGTTATCAACGATGCCTCAGTTTAGCTAATACCCCTACTCCCCCCTACCACCGCCTTCCCCCCACCTCCCCAGCTCACCGAACCCGCTCCTGTCCGGCCGCGCCCGCCCCAGCGTGTGCGCGCCGCTGAGCGCCACGATATCCCGGTCGGTGAGGCCCATGCGGCCGAACACGGCACGCAGGTGGGCGGCGGGGGAGGGGCTGCCGTCGGGGAAGGGGTGGGCAGCGCCTGAAGGGGGAGGAAGGGGAGGGTGTCGTGGAGGAGGTCGGCAAGCGGCTCCAACGGTTTGCGAACGGCAGCACACGTGGACGCTCCCTGAAGCATGCCAAGGGCCTACTCAGGTTGTCCCCTCCGGAGGCTGCCAGCGTGCTTGCTCCCCAGCCCGCCAGCTGCCCCCCCATCCCTGCCCCCCCTCCCGTCCCTGCCCCTGCCCCCTCCCCCGCACCTGGCAAGTTGCCCTCCGGCGAGCACTGCTCGGGGCCGGTGGCATCCCGCCGGCCGTAGCGCAGGGGGATCTGCGGACCTCCGGCAGCCTGGAGGGAGCCCGGGAGGGAGGGAGGGAGGGAAGGAGGGAGAAAAGGAGGCAGGTAAAGGAAAAGACGTGAGAGATGGAGGACGGGAGGGAGGGAAGGGCGACCAGGAGGTGATTTCGGAGCCGCCTGGCATCTGCCGTCCCCCATCCATGTACCCGGCATCCATGCAGCCGGCCCGCAACAACCTTGGAGGGACTGCACAGCCATAACGGCAGCAGCTGCTGCTGCCACGTGTGCCCACCCGTGTAACCCACGACCCGCGTGCCTCCTCTCCCCCCCCAACCTCCCCGCGACCCCGCACCTCAATCGCCACCGCGGAGGCCATCTGGATCTGCAGGAGCATGCGAGATGATGCAGGAGCGCGAATCCGGCGTTAGGAGGCATTAGAAATAACAAAGACAGCAGGAGGAAGGGAAACACGATGTGACAATCCATGTAGTGTAGACATGACCGAGGCGATACAACAGTCGCTCGCATGCCCACAGAGACCCACAGAGCCCCGCAAGGCAGGCAATCCTACCAGGTCCGCGTAGGAAACGTCGGGGTACTTCTTTTTGATAGGCTCCAAGAGAGTCAGCGCAACCGAAAGGCCTGTAGCCCACAGGACACAGTAAGTAGTTTGGAAGTGTCCCGGGACAGGTAGAGGAGGTATGATTGTAGCAGGGCACTCAAAGCCTGATCTGTTTCAGCATCGCCGAACCCCTCACCGCTGTTTGCGCCGTGGTCAATTTCTGGCTTGAAGCGAATGGATGCATTTGCACCGCCACGGGCCGGCCATTCCGCTATTTCCTAAAGCCAGGAATAATCATAAATCATCCAGGCGAGGTTAGGGAAGCAGGCAAGCGGGCAGCGTAAGCACAGAAGCCGTGTCTCAGACATTTCGCTGAGGTTAAGGACCAACAAACGCCTATCGGCCGCGACAGGACGTACATGCAGGGGAAAAACGTTATAGTAGTGCGCTGGTTGCGAGTACGAAAGTAATAAGTGAAGCATCCAGATGCAATTACAGCCAGCAACCCGTGAGTGCAGGCAATCATGCCAGGCTGTTGACCGGGGCCTATGTAAAGCTTATGGCAAGCCGGACTTGATAATTGGCCGGAGTGTGTGCGTCGTCGCCTGGCTTAGTCATGTGCTCACCTTATTGTAAGTGCCGCTATCATGCCAGGCAAGGCGGACCATAATGGGATTGCATCCTCGGCTGTTAATGTAGTCAAAAAGTTCCCGCTTGCAGGCCCTAAGCTGCTCGACGTTGACGGCTGCTCCCGCGGGGCTTCCCATGTTGTTGTATGCAGCTAGAGCGGGGAATAATGAAACGGATAATGAAGAACGGATGTCACGTTAGTTAATAAACAGAAAAAATCAGGTGCCTAGGGCATGTACTGCGGGCCTGACGCGTGGAAAGTTCACAATTACTATGGACGAGCAAACATAGTAACCGAGCAGTTACTGCTGCCGCGAATAGAATACGTTCTGCATATGAACTCGATGCCCAAGGCTATGGTTAGCGTTTAGACCGCCATTTTTTGTTCCTGTTTAGGTCGTAATGGCGTAAAGGTAAATAAATGCATCATGAAGCACACTAAATCATGTGGCACTCTGCTGGTAGCTTTGAAATGCTAGGGGCCTCCCTTTGATGGCTTCGTACATGGAAGCACATGTCATGCATGCCCCTACCTGTGACGGCGAGCTAAAGCTCAATTTGCACTTGGATTAAGTGCACAACGTACGTTCCTTTATGACGCTGCCAAATTTGCAATAGCCAGTAGGCGTGCGTCACTCTTTCATGCAGGCTAGCTAGGGCTTTTGGGCTTCACGAGCGTGGAACGGCGGGCCATACGGGCCCTTGCTCGTGCCCTCTCCGTTGCTGTGAAAAAAGTATATAAGTTCTAGCAGAACGCGGCTACCGGGTCCACCAGCTATACGTAGGATTGGGCCCCTGGACCCATAGCAGCGAAGCAAGAGTCTCACACAGACCCCTTCCCAGCTTCTTCATTGGTTTCTTCCCTTGCACTGCCCCCCGCCTCCACTGAGCCCCAAGAAGATCACGCGCTGCGAGGCGCTTCGCCTACCCCACAGCCCACCACGCCCCCGCCCAGCCAGCATTGCAGTCCCCACCCTTCCAGCCTGCCCCACCCTCCATACTCTCGACGCCAGCTGCTACCAACCCTCCCTCACCTTGTCCCCACGCGCCCGCCCCCCTAACCCTTTTGCACTCCCCCCCGCCTGCCACCCTTCTCCTCCCCTTCCTCTTCCACTGCTTCTCCCCCTCCCCCTCTCCCCCCCTCCCTCTCTACCAGCTCGTCCATTTCCCCCTCCCCTCACGCCGTCTGTCCGTACTCCTCACTGAACTTGCGGTACCGCTCCTCCAGCAGCCGGGCACTGGGCTTGCTCACCTCCAGTGCGGCGCGCGCGTCCTCCACCGTGACGGGACCCAGCTGGAGGGGAGGAGGAGGGGGGGTGGAGGGGCGGGCAGTGGTGACCACATGACCAGTGATCAGCACCTGGAGCACACATTGGACCGCCCAACCCCTTCAACCCCCGCATCCCAAACCCCTCCTTCATTTACCACTATCACACCACAGATTGGAATTTCTTTATTCCACCCCCTCCCCCACCTCAATCCGTGCCGCCGGGTCGGGGGGTCCATCCAGCTCCAGTCGTGACATGAGGCGCCTGAGGGGGCGCATGGCCGCCTCCTTGGCCACCACCGCAACATCGCTGCCACTGGGGGAGGGGGGGAGGGGGGAGAAGGCGCATGCAGGGGGTGGAGGGGAGGGGTTAGGGCAGTTGGAACACATGTTCTTGACTCACCCTGTGAACCCCAACCCATGCGGAACCTGCACCTCCTCCTTATCCCAGCTCTCCCCCCGCACGATGTTTCTTCTTTCCTTCTTCCTCCCACATCCGCCCTCCGCGCCCCCCCCCCCTCCGCACCTGTACCCCTCCGTCCTCTCCGCCAGCGCCTCCATGCTCACGTCCGCCGCGCACCGCCCGGCCAGCAGCGTGGAGAACATGGCCTTGCGGGCGGCGGGGCTGGGCAGCGGAACCAGGATGCGCTTCTCCAGGCGACGCAGGAGGGCCTGGGGGGGGAGAGGGAAGAGAGGGACGAGAGGGCAGGGAATGGACAGGGAACACTAGCCATGCGAGAAGGCTTCACTATGGAGTGCGAGATGGAGGGAGGGGGGGGGAGGGAAGGAGGGAGGGATGGAGGCAGGTGTGGAAGGGTAACCGGTGCGGACCAGCTCAGACCGCCGGGACCCTGCCCTGCCCACCCTGCTTCACAGCATGGTGCATGCCTTTCACACACACACCCCATTTAACACATTGGGTCTTCTTCCTTCCCCCCCACCCCCCCAAGTCCCCCACCATGTCCAGCTCCCAGGGCAGGTTGGTGGCTGCCAGCACGAACACCCCTTCCCCCCCGCGAGCCAGTCCGTCCATCTGGATCAGCAGCTCCGTCTTCATGCGTCGGGAGGCCTCGTGCTCGCCCTCGCCGCCCCGCGCCCCCATCAGCGCGTCGATCTCGTCCAGGAAGACGGTGGAGGGGGCGTGGTGGCGAGCCAGGTCGAACAGGACCTGGAGGGGAGGGAGGGAGGGGGAGAAATGAGGGGGGTCAAAGACCATACCGAACCATAGGAAAACCACAGGTCGGGGAGGGGAGGGGAGGGGGGAAGAAGAGTATGTTCCTAATGTGTTCCTAATGGCAGCCTACCGGTAAGTGATGAGCACCACTCCCCGCCACCCCACTTCACTCACCCGCACCAGCTTCTCCGAGTCGCCGCGCCACTTGGAGATGATGGAGGAGGCGGAGATGTTGAAGAAGGTGGTGCGGCACTCGGTGGCGACCGCCTTGGCAAGCAGCGTCTGGGGGGGGGAGGGGCGGGTAAGGAGAAGGAAAGTGACGAGGAGGAGCGGGGGAGGGGCGAGGACATACCAAACCATAGGAAACCAATTGAGGGGGTGCAGGAGGGGGTGCAGGAGGGGGAGGGGGAGGGGGAGGAGGTATGGGGGGTACTGTGTATGGAGGGGTATCCGCAACTGTAGCTACGTCCTCGGCTTCCCCCGCTCCCCCCACCTTGCCAGTGCCCGGGGGGCCGTACAGCAGCACGCCGCGCCAGGGGGCCAGCAGGCCTGAAGGGGGGGGGAGAGGGGGTAGAGGAATGGAAGGGGGCGTTAATGACGGCGTTTATGACACCTTGCTCCTTCCCCTTCCCGCCCCGCCAACCATGGGGTCTTACAGCTCGTTAATTCCTTCCTCTTTACCCCCAAACCCCGCCCCCAGTTCTTCCCCCTTCCCCCCTTTCCCCCTTCTCCCCTCCCCTCCACCCTCACCCGTGAACAGCTGCGGGTACCTCAGCGGCAGCACCACCGCCTCCTTGATCAGCCGCTTGGCGCCCTCCAGCCCCGCGATGTCCTCCCACCGCACGTGCGGGCTCTCCGTGAAGATGTCGCGGGACAGAGCAGCACCCAGGTCGCGCAGCTCGCCCTGGAGGAATAGGGGGAGGGGGGGAGGGGGAGATGTTTGCAGCGGGTTGTTAGCGGTGGAATGGGGAGGGTTGCCTCTTGCCTGGCCCTGCCAACCCCAACATGCCACCTGCTGCTGTCCTCTGCTAGTCGCCCCCCGCATGCCTCCTCCGCCCCTCTCCTTCCTCCGCGTTCACAGCATGGCACTTCTCCCTCCTCCCCCGCCCCCCTCCTCCTCTCCCCCCCTCTTCCCCTCCCTCCCACCCACCTGCAGGTGCGCGGGCAGGGGTTTGAGCACCCTGCGCTCGAAGAAGCCCTCGGGGTCACTGTCGCTGTCACCACCCACCCCACCCGGCCCGCAGGTGGTGCCACTGGTGCGGCTGGAGGTGGTGGGGGCGGCCTGGGGAGGAATGGAGGGGGAGCGGGGGAGGAAAAACACACATGAGGAATGTGAAGCACAACCCCTGCCAGCCCGCCGTACCCGCACCCGCCCCCTGCCTCCAGGGGTACCCCCTCCCCAGGGGCCTCCGACCCACATGCGCCCCAAGCCCCCACCCCTCTTGTTACGCGGTTATCCTCTGCCCCCCTCCCCTCATTCCCCACAACACCCCACAACACCCCACCTGTCCCGCTACATGCAGTCCCTGCATGCCGCCCGCCGCCTCCTCGCGCCCTCCTCCTCCTCCCCCCGTCCCCCCGCCTGCTGCCGCCGCTGCCGCCCCCGGCCCCATGAGCGCCCCCCGCCCGTCCACCGCCACCCCCGCCACTCGCTGGGCGCCCACCTCGGGCGGGGGCTTTACACTGGCGAGGGGGGGGGGGAGGGAGGGAGAGGAGTGGGGGGAGGTTTTCGCGAGCGAAAGAGATAAAGAGAGCAGGATGGGAGTCAAGTTGAAGAGGTCTAGGAGGAGTGAGCGGGTCTAGGGTGCAGCAGGGCCTAACTAACCTAACCAACCGTCTGCCGACCCAAGGGTCACCAGGCCTCCCGGCCAACTTGCCTCCCTGCCCTTTCCTCTTCCTCTTCCTCCGCCGTCATTTCTCCTTCTCCTTTTCCTTCTCCCTTCCAACCCCCTTCGTCATCCCTCTGCCTACCCCCCCTTCTCCCCCCTCCCCCCACCTGTTCATGGCCGCCTGCCTCCTCTCCAGCAGCTCCGCCCGCCTGCCCGCCTCCGCAGCCGCAGCAGCTGCCCCCGCCTCACGCCGCTGCCGGGCTGCCAGTGCGCCGCTCACCGGGGGGCCCTCGAAGCCGCCTGGGAGGGGAGGGAGGGGGGGCAGGAACAGGGCAGGATGCGAGGAGGGGCAGGCGGTACGGGGTAGGGGCAGGCGGTACGGGGTAGGGGCAGGCGGTACGGGGTAGGGGCGGTAACTATGATGACGCCTCTACCGTGCTCCTCCTCACCGGGACTCCCGGCCTCGCCCGGACTCAGCCCCGCTTCACACCCTCCCGGCCACCTCCTCCTCTTCCTCCTCCCAGATCCTAACCCGCCTCCCTCCCGGCCCCCTCCTGCACCCACCTTGACACCCCGCCTTCCCCTCCCTTCCCCTCCACACCACAAGCACCCAAACACGCACACACGCACACCCCCGCCCACCTGCTGCTCCTACCCCCGCTGCCGCCCCCGCAGCCCCCAGCCCCCCGCCGCCGCTGCCCGCCCCCGCCCCCGCTGCTGCCGCGCCCGCCGCCACCCGGCCGCCCGAGGTGAGCCGCGGCCGCACTCCGCCGCCACCAGAGGGCACCTGAGGGGGCAGGGAAGGGGGGAAGGGAATGGGGTGGGGAGGTAGAGGTAGACAGGTTGGGGGAGGCAGGTTGGCCTGCAGGGGAGATTCGGACGTCGCTTTCATGGGTTCGTCATCCGTGGGTTTAGAGGTACGGAAATGGGGGAGCCCCACGCCCAAATGCATGCCCCCTCCTGGCAAATACTGATCTCATCAGCTCCCTCCACCGCTCCAACGCGGTTACGTTAGGCAAAGCGCGCGTCAAGCCACCTCCATGCACGCACCTCCTCGACAAGGCGGCGAACCACCTTCGGGCGCTTGCCGAATTTGAGTTCATACGACTCTTCAAACTCTTGCAGGATACGTACAAGGTCTATGTTATCGGCAACGTCCACCTGCGGGTTCGACATGCCGTGTTCAAGCGGATTCTGTTAGAAAGGTGTGCGTGTCAGAAACCGGCTATGATACTGGTACAAACCTTCTGCAGGCTTAAGTTTGTCTCCGTGCACAACTTTTCATACGTGTCGACGTAGCCATGGTCCGCCAAATGCCGAAGAATGAGAACCAGCACGTTGCGTCTTCGCTCCTGTAACCTTTTTTCCTCGCTTTCCCTTGCTTTTGACAAAGACTTCAGGGCAGCTAGCTCACTCATATTGCTCGCCTGAGTTAGTGAACTTGTCAGCGATGCAAGGAAGTTAGAGTAGAGCCATCAAAAGGGGCAAGATCAGCCCCGGGAAGGCGCCATAAGCAACAGCAAGCTTGATGTAAGCGGTTGCGGTCAGAGAACTCCGGGGCCAATAGTACTAAATGCCAACCGACTAACCGTCAAAGTCTGATGCCACCACAAACTTCAGCAGGAGCTATTGAAGCCAGTGTATGCATTTATCAAGATGCTACTGAAGTCTATTACCGTTCCTCGTGCTCCAAGAACTAACAGTAAATGCTTGCATGGTTCGGAATGTCGCGGAGGCCCCAATGCTCGCACCCGGAAAAGGCTGGCCGTTTACAGCGCCACTAATCTTCCCACTACACACTCTGTATCGGACGGCTTTGGGCTGGTCGAGTAGGTAACAGCACAACAGCCCTATCCTACTACTATGCTTGCTCGCTGCGCTTCTGCCGATGTTGCTTGCCTTCCTGCCATTTTGCAGTCGAAGAAGCCTCCTTTTGGCAGCCACCGCTGTCCTAAGCTCGGCGGCTTGGCGACCATCCCTGGCGTTGGACGTGGCGTTGGAGGGTAGGTGCGTGCATTCCCAGGTAGCCAACTCCACTGCTCCGTATGCTTCCCATGGCTCCCAAACCTACCGGTATATCCCTACTCCCATAACAATACCCACTGGCCCCTTACTCTCGCCCATCTCTCTCCCTGTGCCCGCGCCTGCCTGCTGCTCCCCTTCTCGCGAGCAGGCTCGAGCACCGGCAGCTTCACCACCTACACAGGTGGGCGCTGTGGTGCGGGCCGGGGAAGGGGAGGTGGCGAAACAGGCAGGCGGCCCCTTGGGGTGTACGGCAGGGTGGGCGGGTTGGGGCCACCCATTAGCGCGGGGACGAGGAGGTGGCGCAAGAGAGCAGTGTGGGGAGTAACCGCGGTAAGGGGTTTGGGGGTACCGGTATAGCTGTGCCCGGCGTCCCTTGCACACTGCAGCTGCTCCGCCCGTTCCACTAGATGGGTCTCCTCCTCCACACCTAGGCTCGTTGGGACTCGTTGCCACACTTATCATTATTTTTCCTCCCCTTCCTCCCCACCCCTCCGCCCCCTCCCGCAGACCCCACCGACGGCTTCTCGCTGCGGGTGCCGGCTGGGTGGCTGGCGGGGGAGGGCGCACTGCCCGGGAATACCTCCTTCAGCGGCGCGTCAGGTGAGTGAGGGAGCCTTTTGTTTCGCGGCAAACTGCTTCCCTGAATCCCCATGCTTTTGCCCTAATGTGTGGTTTGGGTATATCTGTATACCCCTCCCTCGACCCCCCACCCCTAGTCAGTTAGTTCTTCCTCTTTACACCCACCCACCCCCACCCCCCACCCCCCACCCCCCACCACCAGGCGCCCGCCGCACACTGGCCTGGTTCCCGCCGGATGCCAGCCCGCGAGACGTGAACGTGACCGTTACCGTAACCAACGTTTCAGTTGTGAGTGCCGTAACAACTGTAGATTACTCACTCACATAGCTCCTGAATAGCGGTTGGCAGTATGTCGGCACAGCTGGTGGCCAGCTGTGAACCCCAAACCCCGCTGTGTGGTCAGTCAATGCGTGGTCACGCTGCCTGGACGCCCCCTCCCCCCCCAAGGAGTTCCCTGCCGCTCCTACCCCCATTGTCTTGTCCCAACCTGTGGCTTCCTATGGTTCGGTATGGTCTTTGACCCCCCAGGAGTTCACACGTCTGGGCAGTCTGGGCAGCCCCGCTGTGTTCGGTGGTCAGCTGGTGGGCGGACAGGACCGCTCGCAGCTGCTGAGGGCGCCGAGCTGGGCGCGGGGGAGGGAGCCGATACAGGCACGTGCGGGTGGGGGGCGGTGAGGTGTGGGGAGGGAGGGGGTGCATGTGAGGATGTGAGGGTGTCTCTGCCTCTGGTAAGCACGCACTCGTAAGTACCTGGCTTGCCTGTTTTCCTACCGTAGAGCAGGGCTCTGCTAATGTGCTCACACTGCATGAGTCGGTACATGCGACTGTGCTTCACTTCTCATATCACTTTTCCTCCCCCTCCTCCTCCCCTCCCCTTCCCGCAGGTCGCCCGGCTGCTGGACGCCTCCCAGCTGGGTCCCGACCGCTACTGGGTGGAGTACGTGCAGCAGCAGCTGCCGCCCACCGCAACACCGGCGGACGCAGCAGCGGCGGCGGCAGCAGCAGGGGTAGCAGCAGGGGCAGCGGCAGGGGCAGCAGCAGCAGGAGGCAGCGTGGTGGGGGTGGGGGTGGCAACCGCTACTGCAGCTGAGGAGGGGGCGGGGAAGCAGCAGCAGCAGCAGCAACAGGCGGCTGCGGTTGGTCTGGAGCCGCCGCGCCACCTCTACTGCGTCGTCGGACTGAGCAGCAACGGCAGGTGGGTAAAGGAAGTACCGTATGGTGGAATGGGGGCTGAAGGGCGGGGAACAGGCAGGGCTAGGCCTCCCCACTCACGAAGTGGTTTCTACACGCCGTCAGGACCCCAACCCAGCTCATGCTCCGGTGGGATCGGCGATTGGCGGCGGGGTTGTGCACGTCACGGGTCCCCGCTAGAGACGAGCTCATGTTGCAGCGGAGCCGCGCAGCCGCAGCCGCAGTCGGGTTCCCCTACAGCCCAGACATCGCTTTTGCGCTGTCAAGTGTCTCTCTCAAGTGACCAATACAGCTAGCTAGGGGGCTTTCACCACCCCCAGCCGCCGCCGTGCCGCCGTGGAAAGCCCACACATAAAACGACAACACAAGCAACGAAATAAACAAGCACAGCTCTGCAGCCCATGCAATGTCAATAACGTTCTCCCATGGCGCTCGTGGTGCACTGAGGCGACGTCCCCCAGCAACGTCCTCCTCCTCCTACCCCCACACACACATGCACATCGCAAAAATGACATGACTCATGCCCTCCGCTCAGGAACCCTCACAAAACCCCACCACAACACCCTCCCGGCCGCGTCCTCCGCCTCTCTCCCTCCCCCCTTCCCTCAGGTACAACCGGCTCATCACGTTGACGGCTCAGACGTTGGAGACCTGCCGCGCCCGCTACGAGGCGCAGCTACTCGCCACAGCCAAGTCGCTGCAGCTGGAGCCGGTGGGGCCGGTGGGGGCGCTGTAAGCTTGTAACTGAGCCGCGACGAAGTCCTCTGTAACCATGCGGGGCTGGTGGGGCCTCCCGGTCTGCCACCCCCACCAACACCACAGCAGCACCCACACGCCCACACTGAACCGCACCGCACCGCACTTCACCTTCCGGCAATCACAGTACGTTCCGACTCGCGGCCAGTTCACCCAACATCACTTCCTAGCCAGGTGACCATGCAGCCAGCTCTCCGCACCACTTGGACAGCCACCAACCGGACACCTGCAGCAGCGCATGCAGCAGCGCATGCAGCAGCAGCAGCAGGGCGCCACCAGGTGCCGGCAGCGGGTGGGACGCGCTGGTGACCTGTTACTGAAGTGCGCCTCGCACCAACCGCACCAAACACACCAACCACCAGCACACGTAATCAAGTTCCTCTCGACCCGGAAACGCCTTTCCATAGTTCTTGTTCCTCTGCACGACAGTTCTAAATGCACGCTTTGAACAAAAACACATATTGACGAAAATACGCGTGGCACGACACGGGGAGTCGAGATACGGTACGCTGGCGACTAGCCTAGCCAATCCTAACAAAAGCTACACGGAATGCGATCGCTACGACTTTTCCATGCATCATGGTATGGTACCGGTACAACATCATGTGCAGGGCAGTGGGAAAGAAATCCCTCAACAGCATAACTTCGAAAAACATAACAGCCGTTCCAGTCGGGCGCCTACTACGGTACTAGGCTGTAACCCAATACACACGGCACCACCACTGCCCCAGCTGTAGACGTCGAAGCGGCCGTACGACAGCACAGCGCAATCATATGCAGACGCCGCAAGTCTGCACAGTCTTCACACATGCCGAGACCACATGCCGAGATCACGATTTATCCCCTCCGGTGGAGTACATGTAGGTACCTCACTACCTCCTACACGAGATCATGACCCACACAGAAGGAATCCCAATGCTAGAACGAACACGCCGACCCAGTACACGGCTTATCCAGGTCCGTATTGCTCCCTCAACAGATCACAGTGTAGCATCACTAGCAGCAGCATGAAACAGAGTAAGTTCGTAAGTATCGAGGTGGTTAACACATCCATAGCTGCAGCATCAAGCAGACGTAGTTTCTGTCGACATGAACACGTTTCACGCCTGCCACCTCCTGTTGCGGGTGCGCCCGGCACGCATACATACATTCAGCAGAAAACCAAAATGCGCATTCGTTTGCTCAAACCAGTTTTTCTTAGCGAACGCGTCACGTGCATGCTCCAATACAACGCGTTTCGCCCATCAGCACCCGCCCTCCCCCCCTGCTTGTCACCTAGTGCTGCACACCGCCACCGGTGGCCCTCGTGCCGCTGCAGCAGCTGCGGCCGCCACCCACCGTACAGTCCGGTTACACGTGTACTACGCAGTGCGTGTCCGTACGAGAGGCAGAGGGGCCAGGAGGAGCCATGCTAGGTTGCAGCTGCTGTGGTCGCATCTGCTGCTGTCGGCTGCTGCTGCTGCTGTTCTTCCGCCTTATCGCTCGCTGCATCGCATCCCTGCTCCTGCTGAGGCTGCTCCTGCTGAGGCTGCTCCTGCTGAGGCTGCTCCTGCCGAGGCTGCTCCTGCTGAGGCGGCGGCTCTGCCTCCCCCGCCTGCAGCGCCCGGTCCTGCAGCGGCTGCTGCTCCTCATGCTGCGGCTGCTCAGGACATGCCAGCGGCTGCTGCTGCTCCTGCAGCTCCTGCGCCTCCACCTGACTCCCCTGCGCCCGCACCTCCTCCGCTGCTTTTCCCTCCGCTGCTACCGCCTCCCGTTGCACACCCTCCCCTTGCGCCGGCACCCCTGCCACCTTCCCCTCATCCGCTGCTGGCGCCTCATCTTGCGCCTCCGCCCCAGCCCCCTGCGTCCCCTCCACCCCCTGCGCCCCCGGCTTTGTGCACAGGTAAGCGAAGAAGAAGTCCCGCGCGTCCAGCTGCATGCGCCCCAGCTGCTCCGCCGCCTCCTGCGGCCGCCAGGGCCCCAGCGGCTGCACCGGCTCGTCCTTGTTGGCGGCGCAGTGGGCCGGCAGCGGGCGGCCCGACAGGGAGGCGTCGGACTGCAGGTACAGCAGCGGCTTGGGCAGCAGCAGGATCTGGCGGGGGTGGTGGGTGGGAGGAAAGGAACGGACACTGCCATAACGCCCATAAGGAGGGTGAGGAAGAGGAGGAGCGGGGAGGTGCGGGAGGCAAGGGCGGGAAGGGAAGAGCGGCGGGACGGTGCGATAACAGCTGTTGTACGGCGGTAGGCCAGGACAGGATGATACTGCTGCTGTCCAGATGAGCACAGCCCCCCCCCAATCCCTTCTCGAGCCCACCTGCACCTCGCCCCACAGTTGCTTCTCCAGCATGGCCACCCGGGCATCAGGGGCGCCCAGGGAGATGAGGAGGAAGGTACCGCCGGGCTGGAGCAGCCTGGGGGCGGAGAGGGAGGCAGGAGGGCAGGAGAGGGAGGAAAGGGTGTTGGGAAGTGCGCTGCAGGTGAAAGGAGGAAAGGGTGGGAACGGGGCGTGGGGCATGGAACAGGGCTGTCAGCGAGCAGGGGCACAGGTAAAGCAAAGGGTTGGCATGGAGGTAGTGGAGGGGGGGGGGAAACGGGGCGTGAGCGCGGATCAGTGGCGAGGATATCATGCTTGACTTGCAAGCAGTTTGAGGATGGGAATGAGAGCTTCCAACATACCTGGGATCATGGCATGACGGAATGGTTAGGGCTCTAATGGTTAGGGAGGCTAAATCACCTGTCGATTTCGTGGAGGTATTTGGCGGCGTCCACCTGGCCTGACTGACTGCACAGCACCGCATCCATCGTCCCCTTGTCGATGCAGGATTGGAAACTGCAGCTCTCGAGTTCGGGCATGGCTCTGCAATCTGCGACCAGATAGTCCAGAGAGACGTTGTCCGCGTGTTGGACACGCATTTGTTCGATAACGACTGGTGAGATGTCTACCTGCAAGCCAAAGTGTCAGGGATAAATTGGTGCATGTGGGGTCAGCTGCCCGCATGTCATCACCGATGCAAACCCCAGACCGGTGTTGAACGCTATCCCGCTCCATATTTGATAATTGAACCTTACGGGCTTACGTTTGTTACTTTGAAGCCGTCCGCGGCCATGCCTTGTTGTATATTACTGTTCCCGCAGCCAACATGGAGAACCCGTCCCGAAGGCAGGTACCGTTGCAGGAGAGCCTTGAGCGCTGGGTAGTTAAAGAACCTGCATTTTCAAGAAGGCCCCCCTGAATCAACAATGGAAAACGGCACACGGTGGCAGCTACTGGTCTTACCAGTCGAAATTCTTAGCAGGCCCGGTGTAGCGATGATCCCAGTAAGAGCTTGCAGAATAAGTAGGCCTTCCGTCTCCGGCTGTGGCCGCTGCCATATTTGGTAACGTCTTTGTCAGGTTGCGTTTTTCCTCAAAAGCAATATCCCTAGAGGTGCCCGCAGTAGTGGATACGTTGACTTATAGGAAAAGTAAAACTAAATGCAAATACAAGTTGGCACGCTGTGTTCGCGGCACCAATATGGTACGGTGGTTAGGATTCTCCGTGAACGTATCGCCCGAGGTATCGGACTACGATGTCTTTCCTCACATGCATCCATGACCACTTTTGCCACTCTTCGCTAATTCTATGAAAAATCATTTTCGCAGATCAACATGGGCCTATGTCAGAGCTAAGACTAAATGTATGTTGCAAAGCGGTTGCCAGAGCCCTGCTTGCAGAGCACCGCCGAATCACGCGCTACTCGTGTACGCAGCTAGTACTTGCTTCATTAGCAGAGCCGGCCATATGAAGCAAGAACAGTTAGGCTCGCGCGGGTGACTACGGCGGGCTACTCCTTACCGTCCTAAGGAAACGTACCGACTGTACCACGCATCCGAGGGATACCATATACTGGGGGATTGCCCCTAAGCCATCGCTTTAACCCACTTACCATAAAATTTACCTTCTCCACCACAAAGCACACAAACCCTTAACCCGCCCGCCAGCGCTTGTTCACACGCCGCCCATCCTCCTCTTCCTCCTCTTCCCTGCCCGCCGTCCCCACTTCCCTCCCCTTATCCTTTTATACTCCTCCTTCCCCACCCCCTACACGCGCTACACCGCCGCCACCAACGCCAGCTGCACCGCCACCAGCACAGCTACGTACATCGCCGCCTCCACACCGCAAGGCACCCGGCCGCAACCCGCAGCAGCAGCAGCCTCATGGCCGCTGCATGACTCTTGCCCGTCGCCACGAGCCCCTAGACGCCTGGCCGCCTCCGGCTCCTCACTCCCTGCAGCCCGCCGCCGCCCCTGCCGCTGCCGTTGCTGCAAGCGCTTCTGCCCTTGCTGCCGGTGCACCGAGCCCTCTTCATCCGCCCGCTTTGCCGGAGTGAGCGGCTGGGTCGACCCGGGAGGCGGCGGGGACGTGTGGGAGGGCGGCGGGGTGGACGGGGACGGCGGGGACGTGTGGGCGGGCGGCAGCGCCTCCCCGTCCCGCTGCCCCTCCCGGCTCGCAGCAGCCCCACTGCATGCCAGCAGCAGCAGCAGCAGGGACGGCGACAGCAGCGACCATAGAAGCTGGAAGGCGCATCGCGAGTGGGTCATAGCTGCTTGCTCTTATGGATGGCAATGTGAGCCGCAAGCAGCTGGACAGCCGCACCGAACGATCTGGGCGCCTCGAGCAGTAAACAAGCACGAAGCACGCAGTGATGCTGCGGCTGGATGCAGCCGCAGCAGCTGCAGACGATTATCGTATGCGGGGTATACGCAGCCTGGGTGAACTCTATGGACAACACATGATACCGGGAACTAGAACAAAAACGTCTGCTGGGGCGGAGCTGTAAGCGGTTCTAGTTCCTGATGTAACTCTGGGAACGGGGATAACTGCCGATGCATAGCCCAGCTGCCCCGTGGGCAGGTAACTGCGGCAGAGCAGCAGGCGCGCTGTTCGAGGCAACAGCTCAATGGAATGGCGCGATGTGCTGATGACAACGTGTGTGGGCGAAGTGGCCGCTACCTGTAATAGGGTATAACTGCAGGTGGTGCTTCGAGCGCGTGGTGACCTCGTCTGTCCGACAACGGTCATCTGTGGGCGTTGGCTCGCCGGCAACTACCGTGTTAACCAACCTCACAGCCCCAGGCGCGGAGGGGGAAAACAGATATGGAACGCCCCCACGCCCGTTCCTACCGAAGTGCCTGGGCAAGTACCCTTGTAAGGCATTATGACACGCCGGAGGGCAAGCCAGCATCCATCCAGCCACTGTGCTGCAGCCCTCGACCCTCGCTCCAGGGTACTCGCAGCCAAGGAACGGCCGCCGCAGGACCTAGAACTAACGCCCCCTTAGAAATATGGCTCGGCTCCTCGCGGTAGCTCACAGAAGACGTCCTAGCACACATTTGCATTCTTGTGCAAGAGTGACACCGCTGACACGAGCTCACGAATAAGGTACTTGATTAAAACGTGATTATGGCGAGCAGTTGACACGGACACAGGACATAGAGGAGAGTCTGAGACTACCAAACAACCGCGGCTTGTGCCGTGACGTACGAAAGTCAACCTCCAAAGCTCCAACTCGAGAGTACCTTTTGGTGTGGCGTTTATACAGGTTCAATTTACCTTGTAGATAGTGGACCGGCCTGCTCAACACCTGCTGCGCTTATGGCTTTGGCCCATTTAAACAGGGAAAAGTTGTAAGCTACCGAGCGTGCCTCAGCCCAAAGAATTGATCTTTATAACGTTATTTGCGACAGTGTTACCAGCCATTACATCGACCAAACCATTCGAACCTGCTTCGATCCCTTAGGCTCCTGGAGTTTGTAGGCTTTGTTCACGGATATCCACCCCATAATTTTACCCTGTCCTTGTGTAATCTTACCTGAGGCGCCCCTGCTGCTGGGCGTGCTCGGGCGCCTCTCCGTGCCACGATGCAGCAAGGTCGCGACGCAGTAGATACGCTTAGCAAAGCTTGCGCCTATGGAGATTTCGACAAGCTTCGTCTCTTTGTGGAGTCGGACCCGCAGAGCGTCAATAAACCCGACGAGAACGGGTATTACCCGCTGCAATGGGCCGCGTTGAACAACAGGGTGCCGGAGTGTAGCTACCTACTACAGCATGGCGCCCACGTCAACGCTGCTGACCAAACCGGTCAGACATCGCTGCATTGGGCAGCTGTGCGTGGAAGCCTGCCGGTCATTGAAACGCTGCTCCGGCACAATGCCGACTGGGAAGCACGCGACAACCGCGGCTACACCGTCTCACACGTCGCCGCGCAGTACGGCCAAACCGCCGTTATCTACCACCTCGCGCTTCGTTGGAGCGCCGACGTTGACCTGCCTGACAACGACGGCCGCACGCCGCTGCACTGGGCAGCCTACAAGGGCTTCCACGACACCATCCGCCTGCTGCTCGTCCTCGACGCGCGCTACACACTGGCTGACAAGGAGGGCTGCACGCCGCTGCACTGGGCCGCCATCAAAGGCAACGGCGAGGCCTGCACGGTGCTGCTGCAGGGCGGTTCCGCCTGCGTGCTCACCTACACCGACGTCACCGGCAGCACCCCCGCGCAGCTGGCCATCGACAAGGGCCACCGCTACCTGGGCCTGCACCTCGCGGAGTACAAGTCCAAGCACGAGCCGGGGTCCTCCGGGGGTGGTTCCGGAGCCGGTAGCGGCACGTGCTTCGGCAAGCACGGCCGGCTGTCCTGGCTGACCTCCACCCAGCTCTGCCCCTGCATCTGGGCGCTCATGATCATTATGGTGAGCCTGTTCATAAACAAGGTGATGGAACCCACCATGGGGCCCGTGCTGCAATTCTTTGGCTGGAGTGTGGCCGTGTCGTGCGCACTAGCGCTGGCGCTGCTCTATCGCGTCACCACCAGCGACCCGGGCTTCATTCCCACGGGTTTTGAGAATGCGTACGGCAGCGGCAGTAGCAAGCGCGAGGGCGGCAGCGGGGAGGGCGGGAATGGCGGCAGCGGGGGGGCGGCTGTGCAGCGGGGCACCTCCGTGACTAGCAGCCACAGCAGCAGCGGCGGCCTCAGCAGCAGCTCGGGTCGTGGCGGCGGCAAGTACAGCCATGTGAAGCAGCTGGACTCCCCCGCACTCTGGTCGGGCAACTGGCAGCAGCTCTGCGTGACGTGCCGCATCGTGCGGCCGCTGCGAGCCAAGCATTGCTCGGTCACCAACCGGTGCATTGAGGTGGGACGCGGAGGGAGTGCGGGTGTGTGAGGGAGGAGGGGCGATAGAAGCAGGGGCGTTGATAGAGGAAGGGGGGTTCAATTTGGATCGGATGCTAGGGTACCCCACAAGGCTGTGCAAGTGAACCTGTGGGGTTACTGTTGGGCCATGCGACACGGTGTTGGGTGTGTGTGCAAAATAGGGTGGGGCGGGGTAAGGAGCCGCCGACTGCCACACAACGCGAGCCACGCACTTGTCAGGGTTCATCTTTTTCGCTTCTCCCAGGCATGTGCTCTTGCCTTTCCTACTCTCCCTTACCTGCCTCCGCTCCCTTTCCCTACCTGGCTACCCGACCCGCCAGGTGTTCGACCACTACTGCCCCTGGGTGGGTAACGCCATCGGCAAGGGCAACCGCGCCCTCTTCCTGGTCTTCCTCTGGGTGGCGCTGTACGCCATGGTGACGTCAGCAATCGTGGGCGTCATTCAAATCAACCGCCACCTCTCCCAGCCCTCCGCCTCCCACCCGTACGGCGGCTCCGCCCGGCGCAACACCCCCTGGCGTGCTGACGTGCTGGTGTGGATGATTGTGTTTGAGGTGTTGGATGTGTTTATAGGTCTCAGCGTGGCGGCGCTTACGGTGGCGCAGACGTCCCAGGTGGCGCGCAACGTCACAACCAACGAACTCGCCAACTGGCACCGCTACCGATACCTGCAGGCGCCCGACGGGCACGGTTTCGTCAACCCCTTCAGCAAGGGCTGCGCGGAGAACTGCCGCGAGGCGTGCGCGCCCCACACGGTTCCCATGGCGCCCGTGTTCCTAACCCGGGAGCAGCAGCAGCAGGCGGCGGCAGCAGCGGCGTGTGGGAAGGGCGGGTGCAGGTCGTGCCATCAGCATGGGTAACGGATGCGGGGGGAGGTGCTTGAGGAGGAGAGGATGTGGGATGTGGAGAGGATGGCGGGCAGGAGATGTAGGGCAGCGCACATGAACAGGCGGTCGATGGTGGGGGAGGTGCGACAGGGTTGGGGTGTGTCGGCGACGTGGAGGGGGGCATGGGAGTTGGAAAGCCACAGGAGCAGCGGTGGAGTTGGCATACGAGGATGGGAGGGGAGGTTGCCTTGCTCATAAGGAGACGGCGGAGCGCGCGATGATGCATATTTAGTATCTTGGTAGTTCGGAAACGTGTCGGGAAGGGGACGTAGACCTAGGTGTTTACAATCTGGGTCGCGGCAGAAAAGCTTGATATTAAGCAGCTTTATTGCCGCGAACAAGTTGGGTATTAATACTCGTGCTTGCTTGGGGAATAACTCGAAAGCAGTTTGTAAGCCCGTTCGTTGGATCAATAAAAGCTGTGCTCTACGTTTGCTTTCAATCCTGGGTCCGATATGTCGTGCTTGGATTGTGTAGGTGCACTAGAAGTCCCGGAGCAAGCCCGTATTCCTGGATAATTGATTGCCGGGCGGCCGTACGGCGGCTCCGAGACCAGCTCGCCAGACGCGCGCGGCACATATAATTGCAACTGCAATAACTCCTCGCCTTTCCCGGCTCGGACATTGCACTGTGTGTGTCTATATGTAATCGACTTCGCGTCTTCCGCGCTCCCTGCGATCCTGTACCTATCTATTTCGCGCTGTCTCACCACCTGACGGTAGACTTCCGCTTCCGTGACTCGTAGACCGCTCCGCACGGCCAGTCTGCCGCGCATATTCTACTTGCTGTATGCGGAGGCCCTCACACCTGCAAGCAGCTCTACAGCGAATAGTCTAGCGTCCACAGGAGTGCTAGGTCCCAACCTCTGATTTGCAGCTCCAGTTGCGCGCGGCCGGGTCTCTATCAGCCCAAATAACTACTGTGAGCTCTTTATGTATATAACATCTGAACGTATATAATCCGAGGCAGCCGAGGCCTGCTGGTTGCTGGGTCTCTCCCTCAAGAAGGCTAGCGGGGCTTGTGTTGCACAGCAAGACCAGCTCAACAGCGCTTTTTAAAGAGCAGCCATGTACAGTAATGGATTCAATCAACCTCGTCACGGCCAGCTAGCTGACTGGAGCTTTTCGTCTCAACAACAGCCGCAACAGCAACAACAGCCTCGCCAACCACTCGGCGCACGATGGGCGCCGCAACAGCCGTCCGCCGCGGCCTTCCTTCCCGGCGGCGACCTACATCCCACCTACCAGCACCGCCCGCACCACCAGCCGCCTCCCTCCTCGCAGCCCTTCATGCACCACAACAGTCAGCTGCTGCGGCCCCATGCAACTCACCACCACCACAACGGCAGCAGCAGTAACATCAACAGCTACTCCAACAATGTGGGTCACAGCGGCTATGATGAAGGCAGCGCAACGTACGACAGCGACGCGGAAAACACCATGATGCCTCCGCCTCCGCCCCCTGCCGTACGCCATCCGCCGCATCATCAGCGCCACGGGGGAAACGTGTACGGCATATCTGGCGCTGACCCAGATCGGCACGGCGCGTACGGTGGTACGAGCGGAGGTGGCCGTACGATATTCCAGTCCGCCAGCCAAGGCACGGCGGCGGCGGGATGGAGGGGCCCTGGTCCTGGCGGCGATGGCGGCGGTGGCAACTTTGGCAGCCGCTTTGGTGATGGCGGCGGCGGTGGTGGCGGTGGCGGCGCGTACCCTGGTGGTCTTTCGCCACACTTCCCGCAGCCCCCGTACGCCAACGTGCACACGCCCCCGACCCAGTTCGCTTCCTCGCAATACACCCAGCAGCAGCAAGAACAACGGCAGCCGCCGCCTGGCTCCCAGCACCCTAACGCTGGCGGCAATGGTGGTGGCACCGGGGGCATGTACGGCAACGATTACAATTGCAACAGCAACGCTGCCATGGATATGGGTGGCGATGTGGACTCTGATCGTCTGATTGCGGTTCGCGACCTGCCGCCCGCCTTCCAGCCGCTGTTTCCGAACTACAGGTGCGGAGGAGGGTCTGATCTGGGTCGGGGTGGATCTGAGTAAGGTTGGATATGGCTTAGGAGTTCGGGAATAGAGGGTGGCTGATCTGGGTCGGGGTGGGAAATGGAGGGTGGCTGATCTGGGTCGGGGTGGGAAATGGAGGGTGGCTGATCTGGGTCGGGGTGGGAAATGGAGGGTGGCTGATCTGGGTCGGGGTGGGAAATGGAGAGTTGCTGATCTGGGTCGGGGTGGGAAATGGAGGGTTGCTGGTCTGGGTCGGGGTGGGAAATGGAGGGTTGCTGGTCTGGGTCGGGGTGGGAAATGGAGAGTTGCTGATCTGGGTCGGGGTGGGAAGTGGAGAGTTGCTGGTCTGGGTCGGGGTGGGAATGGAGAGTTGCTGATCAGGGTCGGGGCACAGCAGCAATCCCAATTCATGGGTCGGGGTGGGAATGGATGGGATCGGGAGTAGAGGCGATTTGGGTTGGGGACTTGAGCGTATGCAGGAGGCGATTTGGGTCAGGGCGGGAGGGCAGGTTTAAGGGTTTAGGTTGGCGCCCTTGGTGGGGCACAGAATGTGGGCTTGGGCTTGGAAGGAGGGAAGTGGGGAACAGGGGATAAAGAGCAGGTCAGCATTGTGACCCAGATGCCGGGAGGATTTGCCGTATCTGGGGAGGATGGGCTGCCGTACAGGCCACCGGCCATGTAAGCAATAATGACCCACATTTGATGTGGGGGCTATATAGGAGCGCTCGGAGCGCTTGGCTGTGGTAGAGGTAACACCAGACCAGCTTAGCCAGCCGCTAATACCGAAATGGGTCCGCTGTACGACACCTGCCGTACACACCTGTACGGCACTTGTACGTAGCGCCTGAACCCGCCCTCCTCCTGCATGCAGGTACTTCAACCCGGTGCAGTCCGAGTGCTTCCAGGCGGCCTACCACTCCGACATGAACATGGTACGTCATGGGAGCAGGGCAAGACCTCTCCCCTCTCCCGCCCCTTAAGCCCATACACATGCATTCCCCCCTTCTCAACTCTTGCCTCTGGGGAACGTTAACCAACACGTTGTGAGGCGCCATGCCGCTTCTGTCCCCATTGTCTTGCCCCAACCTGTGGTTTCTTATGGTTTGACACGGTCCTTGACCTCCCCTCCCCCCCTGCCAGGTTGTGTCCGCCCCCACCGGCTCCGGCAAGACGGGTGTGATGGAGTTGGCGCTGCTGGGCATGCTGGCAGGCTGGCTGGAGGGGGGCGGGCAGGGGGGGCAGCAGGGGGGCGAGGCAGCAGGGCCGGGTACGGCAGCAGGTACGGCAGGTACCCGGTTGCGACCGCTGCGGGGGACCTGCAAGGCGGTGTACGTGGCGCCGCTGCGGGCGCTGGTGCAGGAGAAGTGCAAGGACTGGCAAGCCAGGTGGGAGGGAGGAGGGGGATTGCTTACTAGGGAAACAGGGGAAGAGGGAAGACGGCAAGAGGCAGGGATTGGAGTGTGCGTGAGGAGGGAGGTGGGAGGTGGGAGGAAGTGGGAAGGCTCCTTGCAGCTTGTATGCTACATGCCTCCTTCCCGTGAACCCCCCCCCCTCCCCCCCCTCACTCCCCCGCCCCCTCCCAAGGTTTGGCACGCTGCTGGGTCTGCGTGTGTTGGAGCTGAGCGGCGACAGCGAGCCGGACGCCGCCTCGCTGGAGGGGGCGGACCTGCTGTGCACCACCCCGGAGAAGCTGGACGCAATCAGCCGCAAGATGAGCGAGAAGAACCGGGCAGCCACCTTCCTCAGCGACGTGAGGAGGATAGGAGGAGGGGAGGGAGGCAAGGATGCGGCACCGCCCTCCTTTTTATGTTTGTAACCCTCTCGTCAGCCTTGCGCACCGCCCTCCCCATGCCCCTACTCAGTTGCAAACCCGCTGTGCCCCCCCTCGCCATCCTCCTTTTATCCTTTACGCTTCCCCTCCCCTCCTCCCTCCCCCTTCCCCACCCCCTTAAAACAGATCCGCCTGGTGTTGATCGACGAGGTGCACCTGCTGGCGGAGTCGGAGCGCGGCAGTGCGCTGGAGGCGGGGGTGGTGAGCCGCCTCACGCTGCTGGCGGGGTTCCCGGAGCTGAGGGAGGTGAGGGGGGGGGGAGGGAGGGGGGAGGGAGGGGGCTTATGTGATACGGTACGTGGCTTGCGCCCCTATGACGCCTCCCCATCGCACCCCTCCTTCCCCTTATTCATCCTTCTCTCATCTCCCCTCCCCTCCCCTCCCCCTCCCCCCCCCAGCACTCCATCTCCCGCCTGCGCCTGGTTGCCGTGTCCGCCACCATCCCCAACGTGCGGGACATCGCAACATGGCTGCGGGTGCCGCCGGGGGGGCTCAAGGTGTACGGTGGGTGCTGGCGGGGGGAGGTGGGGAGCTGCCGTCAGCTAGTCTTCCTCTTTTTCCACCCCTACGGTTTCCTATTGTTATGTATGGGCTTTGACCCCCCTCCGCCTCCGCCTCCGCCCACCCCAATCCCCACGCCCCACCCCTCCCTTTCCCTCCCTCCCCCCCCCACCCAGGCGAGGAGATGCGCCCCGTGAAGCTGCGCACCGTGGTGCGCACCTACACCCCCGCCAAGAACGACTTCCTGTTCGAGCGGCGCCTGGACAGCCAGCTGGCGGGGGTGGTGGCGGAGTTCAGCGGCGGGAAGCCGACACTGGTGTTTTGCAGGTGAGTGAGGGAGGTTAGCTAGCTGGGTAGGGGGGGAGAGGATGCGGTTTCACACTTGGCTGGTAAGAATACCGCAGGAGGGGGGTGATGGGGCGGGGGGGGGGTTTAGCGTAAGCTGAGCGGGGCGTGACGGCGGGGTGGCTACATGTCGCACGCGGACGCAGCACGTTCCGCTCGCTCTTCCTCATGTCCTACCTGAAATGAAAACCACCGCCCCCTCCCGCCCCCCTCCCCTCCCCTACTGCAGCTCCCGCAAGGGCACCATCGAGTCCGCCACGCACCTAGCGCGGGAGGCCAGCCAGCAGCAGCAGCAGCAGGCGGAAGGGCAGGGACAGGGGCATGCAGGGCGGGGGCCCGGGGGCGGAGGCTACGTGCGGGACGGAGCGCATGCGGAGCGGCTGGCGGCTGCTGCGCGGGAGGTGGCGGCGAACAAGCAGCTGCAGGCACGGAGGATCAGTAATAGGATCAGATGACACTACCGGTAACCCTGTCCTGTTTTCGACGTCGATCCATTCACCCCATACGCCATACCTCCCCATCGTGACCCCTTATTCCCCCTTGGCTCCTTTCCCCACTTCCCCCCCGCCCGCCCCCCCAGTCCTGCCTGGCTGCTGGCGTGGGGTTCCACAACGCGGCCATGGAGGGGGCGCAGCGGGAGGTGGTGGAGCGGCTCTTCCTGGCGGGGGACCTGCCGGTAGGGGGGGGAGGGGGGGGAGGAGGGGGGAGGGGAAGTTTGTGTGTATGTGTGTGTGTATGGGGAGGGGCCCAGACAGGGACGAAGGGCCGGTACCGGCGGCGATGTCGGGGAGTAGGGTCAGAGACGCCTTAGACCGGCTGCTTCCTTGCGTCTCGTTACCCCTGTGCCAACCACCGCCACCTGCTTCCCACCAACCCTATACACATTCCTCCCTCCCCCCCCTCTCAGGTGCTCTGCTCCACCTCCACCCTGGCTCTGGGAGTCAACCTGCCGGCGCACCTGGTGGTCATCCGGGGCACTCGCAGGTAAGGGGAGGGAGGGGGGAGGGTGGTTGAGGCTGGGGTCCGCAAGGCTGGAACCAGTAAGGCTGGGAGAGGGAGGGATGACATGCTTTGCCAGGTATCGGGCAACCCGACTCCTGACGCCTCGAACCCCTGCCTCCTTTCCCCCCACCTGACCCCCCGTCACCCCCCCTGTCCCCCTCCTTCACCCCTCCTGCCCGCCTGCCCTGCCCAGGTACTGCGGCTCCGAGGGCGGCGGGGGCCCGGGCGAGGAGGCCACTCAGGCGGGTGGGGCGGGAGGCGGTACGACAGGGTATAAGGAGTACGACAGGAGCGTGTGTCTGCAGGTGGGTATGTGGGGGTGGGGGGAAGAGGGGAGTTCGAGGGGGGAAAGAGGGGGTTGGGGATGGGGGGACACCGTGGCACGCTGGGCGCCTAAACACAGCACGGTTTGTGTGCCTGTACGGCGGTACCACGTACGGCCAAGATGATGTTATCGCGTCATCCCCCTTCCCCCTCCTAGATGGTTGGTCGCGCGGGTCGGCCTCAGTTCGACACGGAGGGGGTGGCGGTCATCATGACCCAGAAGGAGGTGAGGGGGGGGCAGGGCGGGGGGAGGGGTACAGAGGAAACAACCTGACTGAGTGATGAGGCGTCAATCGGCTCTGACAAACCGGCTCTGATGGTGCTGCTGGTGGTGTGTATGGGACTTGCACGTTGCGCTATCCTCACCCTCCACCACCACTCCCTCCCTCCACCCGCAAACCCCCTACCCTTCCTTCCCCCCCTCCCTCCACCCGCAAACCCCCTACCCTTCCTTCCCCCCTCCCTCCACCCGCCCTCCCCCCCCAGACCTACTCCCGCTACGCGCAGCTGCTGTCGGGTGCGGAGCCGGTTGAGAGCTGCCTGCACGAGTGCTTCCCCGAGCACCTGAATGCGGAGGTGGTGCTGGGCACGGTGCGGGACGTGGGCACCGCCACGCAGTGGCTGCGAACAACCTTCCTGTATGTGCGGGTGAGAGAGCGGACAGGGGGGGAAGGTGGGGGGGAGACGACTAACGAACCGTGTGATAAGGTTTCGTTACACAAGGATGGATAAAGGGGGAAGAGGGGAGGAAGGGGTGGGAAGGGGAAGATGACACGCCTGGTGTGGACAAGGGACAGCTGGGGCGTTGGCTTACCTATAGGTGTGATGGCATTGGGACGCTGGAGGGGGCCGCATGACTACCTGTACTGCTGTTGTCGTACAGTCATACATGCAACCGCAACACGGGGAACGCTGTCCCCCAGCACATGCGCCCCCATGTATCCCTGGCCCCCCTGCCCCTTTTGCCACTCTTCGTCAGTGTTTCGTTATCGTTACCCCCTTCGCCTCTTTACCCCACCATCACCACCCCCAGGTCCGCCAGTCCCCCCGTACCTACGGCCTGGACCCGCCCGCTGCCGTGTTGGGGGAGCAGGGCGCCTTCGACCGCTGGCTGGTGGGGCGGCTGGTGGGCGGGGCGGTGGGGCGGCTGGCGGAGATTGGACTGGTGAGGAGGGGGGGAGGGAGGGAGCCAAGGGGGAAGGAGGCAGGAGAGGGTTGGAGAATTGTGGAAGGGTGGCAGCGGGGCAGGGAAGGGCGGGTATGTGGAAAATGCCGGGATTGGGGGATGCCTCTTGAAGCGCCCGCACCTGCTCTTTCACCCCCATCATCCCACACCTCTGGGGCGGTGGGGCGGGCACGTGTGTCCAAAACGGATTAGCTATTCCCGTTCCCCCTCCCACTTCTTTCCCCCCCCTCCCCCCCTTCCCAGGGAGGTCAGTGTCTCATTATATATATTTTTTACCTCCCCCCCTCCCCAGGTATCCCAGGACCCCCCCAGCGGCTCCCTGCGGTCCACCGAGGCGGGCCGCATCATGGCGCACAACTACCTGCGACTGGCCACCATGCGCGCGATAACGCAGGTGGGGGGGGAGGGGGGGGAGGAGCATACCCAATGTGTGCGGGGGGCGGACGGGAGGGTGCAGGGAGGAGGAAGAGCCCCCACTGCCTGAAAACAGGGATGAGGTAGGGAGGCAGAGAAGAATGCCACATGCGGCACCGCACTTACAACGGCTGCCACTTCTCAGCAGCCGCCATTCACACCTCCCTGCACCCGTCTCCCGCCCAAACACATACACACCACCACCCGCCCCCCCAGGTTCCCCCCAACGCCGGCATGATGCACCTGCTGCGGGTGATTGCGGTGGCGGAGGAGTTCGCACACATCCGCCTGCGCAGGTGGGGTGGGGGTGGGGAGGGGGGAATAGAAGGATAGGGGGTGGGGGAGGGTGAGTTGGGGGATTTTGGGGGAAGCGGATGGGCTTGGCTCCGCGCCTTTCCTTCCCTCCTCGTGCCGCCGCGCCCTGCCCCCTGCGCCGACAGTTAGATTACCTCCCCCTCTCACCTCCTCGCCCTCCCTCCCATACCTTCCCCTTCCCTGTTACCACCCCTAAACCCCAAGGACGGAGAAGCGGGTCCTCAACGACATCAACCGCCGGGTGGCGGGGGAGGGAGCCATCAAATACCCCGTGCCGGCAGACGGGCCGGCGGGGGCGGGGGCGGGCGGCAGGCCGCCCAAACCCAAGGACCGAATCAGCAAGGCGTCGGAGAAAATATTCATCATGGTGAGTGTACGGCAGGAGATGTGGGGGGGATGTACGGCAGGAGAAGGGGTACGGCAGCAGGAGAATGGGGGTGTACGGCATGGGTCTGTCGGTGGAGGGTTGGTTGTTGTTAAGGGTTGGCGCCAGGGTGTATGGCCAGCCGTGCTGCTGGCCCCTCCCACATGCGCCCCCCCCCTCGTTGTTTCACTTCTATATAATTTTTCCCCCCTCCAACCCCCCTGCCTCCCCACCCGCCCCCTCCTATCCCCCCTCCCTCCTCACCTTCCCCCTCCCCCTCAGCTCAACGAGGCTCTCAGCGACTCCCCCTCCGACCCGCTGGACTACTCCATGAGGCAGGAGCTGGAGGGGGTGATGCGGGGCGGACAGCGCATAGCGGGGGCCATGGTCAGGTGAGGGGGTCGGGGTGTAGCGTCCTGTGCTTGACACCCCTTCCGATACCTGGACGGCTACCATGATGCCGCCCAAGTACGCATGGCGACGCCTCACCACGGTTAGTGTCTTCCTACCCTTTCCTCCCCTCCCCCTCCTCCCCTCCCCTCCTCCCAGGTATTTCGACACGCTGCACGCGCTGGCCGCCACCGCCAACTCGCTGGTGCTGGCCAAGAGCCTGCGGCAGCGCATGTGGGACGACAGCAAGCAGGTGGGGGAACGGGGGGAGGGAGAGGGGCGGCGGCGGGGGCGCCCGGGGGGGTGGGCTGGAGGAGGGAGAGGGAGGGGGGAGGTAGAGAGGAGGACGGGGACACTACCACCCCAGCGTGTCAGTCGCATGCACCGGTGTATACGCTCACTGCATGGGGCCGGCCATGGGATTGGGGTATTACAGTGAGTCTCGCTTCGCCTCCTTTACTCTCCCCCTCTCCCTGCCCCCTATGTATCCCTATTTACCCCCTCCACCCTTCCCCCCCCAGGCTGTCCGCCAGCTTCCCTCCATCGGGCGGCTGCTGGCGGGGCGGCTGGCGGCTGCGGGGCTGGGCGGGCTGCGGCAGCTGGCGGGGGCGGACCCGCGCAGGCTGGAGGCGGTCACGCAGAAGGCGTACCCCTTTGGTGGGTGGAGGGGGGGTTTGAGGGCGAGGGCGAGGGCGAGGGCGAGGGGGGTGCTGTGCGTTGATCCGGAGCCAGTCTCCTTAACTCACACGCGGGGTTGTCCTTATACACACCTCTTCTTAGGTTAGCAGCGGCACGGCGGCATGTGGCCGTACCCCGTCTGTCCCCTTTTACATGTTTTCGTCCCTTCACTTCCCCCCCTCCCCATCCCTCCCCATCCTTCCCATCCCCCCTTCCCCCCTCCCAGGCAACACCGTGCTATCCCACCTGTCCCACACCCTCCCCCCCGAGCTCTCCCTGCGCCTGCTGCCCCTGCCGCCCGGCCAGCACCAGCAGCAGGGAGGGGCGGCGGGGGGGCAGCTGGCGGTGGAGGTGGAGCTCTGCAGGTGGGGGGCGGGGAGAGAGCAGGGCAGCGGGGTCGTGTGTGTGTGTGGGGGGGGGGGGTGGGAGAGGGCAGGGCGGTGGGAGGGGCCGCCTCCCAAAATGCGCGCAGCAAGGATTGCACTCAGCCAGACTCCCTTCTCTGCTCCCCTCCCTCCCCTCCCTTTCACCCCCCCTCCTAAGGCTGGACGCCGGCTCCCCTCCTCCCGCCTCCTCCGCCCCCCGCACCCCCGCGCACCTGCTGCTGGGCTGCCCGCACGAGGACCGCCTGCTGCGGCACGAGCGGCTGGTGGTGGAGACCTTCAGCTCGCCGTACAGGGTAGGGGACAGGGGGGGGATGGGGAGAGGATGCCGTACAGGGTAGGGGGGATGGGAGGGTCAGGGGAAGGAAGGGGAGAAGGGGAGGCCGTGCAGGGTAGAGGAGGGGGGGAAGAATGGGAGCACCGGAGCCCCAAGGCAGTGAAAGGGGAGGGGAGGGACCAGCACCGCGGCGGGTCGGGATGAGTGGTGTTTTTAAACTCCTCCATTGGCCTCTCTCTTCACCCGCTTCAACCCCTTAACCCCCTCCTCCCCCCCTCCACCCCCCTCCACCCTCCTCCTACCCGCACAGTTCCATGTGACCCTGCCGCTGCCCGAGCGCACCGACCGCCCGCTGGCCGTGGTGGCCTGCCTCATCCTGGAGCGCATATGCGGACTGGACCTGCACGCCAGATTGCAGCTGGCAGTGACCCGTGGGTCACACGGGCCGCAGCTGGTGCCCGCGGCCCAGCTGGAGGCAGTGGAGGAGGGCATGGCGGAGGGAGGTGGGGTTGCGGATGAGGAGGAGGAGGAGGAGGGTGCCGGAGGTAGGCTGCAGCCTTCGCCCTGTCCTGCGCATTTGGCAGGCGGAGGCGGAGGTGGTGAGGAGGGAGGAGGAGGCGCGGGCGGGCGCAGCAAGGCGGGTGCGGGCGGTGCTAGGCAGGGACAGCAACCGAGGAGTCGTCGTGAGAGGGAGAGGGAGTCCGCTGCTGCAATGGCGGCGGCGGCGGCGGCGGCGGCGGCGGCGGCGGCGGGGGCTGCTGCCCGGCCTCATGTGATGATGGAGGCACCCGCGCTCGCTGCACCGGCCTTCGCATTCGCCGCCGCCGCAGCCGCTGAGTCAGCTGCTGCGGCCACTCCGCCGCCGGCACCGCCGCAACAACAACAGCAACAGCAAGCGCCCGCACCCGCGCCGACACCACCACCGCAATCCCTTCCCCCATCTGCTGCTGCTGCGGCGGCGGCGGCGGCGGTGGGTTCCTCCTGCAAGGCCGCCCGGGCCAAGCCTTCCGCAAGGGGAGGAGGTGGCAGGGCGGCAGCAGCTCAGCAGCAGCGGGGGCGGACGGCAGCGGGCGGGGGCCCGGGGCTGGTAATGTCGGGTACTTCGCTGGCGGGAGCCCGGCGGGACCCGGCATTCGCTCGGCTGCTAGCGCTAGCGGGCAAGCAGGGCGGGAGCGGCAGGGAGGGGCAAGAGGAGGATGGGGCGGTGGGGCAGGAGGAGGAGATGGAAGCGGGAGACGCAGGGGCGGCGGCGGCAGCGGAGGCAGGGGCGGACGTGCAGGTCGAGGAGGAGGGAGGCATTGAGGGGCAGGGGGAGGCGGACGAGTGGGAGGAGGCGGGCGGCGGCGTGTTGGACTTCATGATGTGGGGAGACAATGACGACGAAAACGGCGGCGGCGGCGGCGCGGAGAATGTGGCGGAAACCAACCCAGCAGGCGGGTCGACGCCTGGGCCTCAGCAGCAGCACCCACCCGCAACCACAGCTGCACCCACCGCCGCAGCCCCCGCCAGCGGCCCCTTCCCTCCGCCGGCCCCTCGTCCCACCGTGCCGGGCCTCTCCTCGCTGGTTGTTCAGTCCTCTGCTGCTCGCCACCCGCAGCTGCCCTCTGAGCCCAGCCCGCTGGCAGCTTGGGAGTGGAGGCCGCAGCCCTCCGCCACCGCCGCCGTCACCTCCTCCCAGGAGCCAACGGCGGCGGGGACTCAGCCCGCGGGACCCTCCGGCGGCTCCTCCTCTGCACTGCTTAACGAGCGCAAGCGGCGGATGCTTGGCTGCAGCAGTCGCGACCGGGGTACGGCAGCGGGGCTGCAGCTCATGCAGCAGCGGCAGGCCAGAACCGCAGCCGCGGCAGCGGCGGCGGCAGAAGCGGGAGCAGCAACAGCTGCATCAATTGGGGCTGGATGGGCGGGTCCAGGTCCCGCGGATGCAGTGTCACCGGCTAACTCATCCGTGTCCGCAATGCGGCTGGCGGCGAGGGCGGCGGCGGTGGCAGCGGCGGCGCATGGATGTACGGCACCCACCCCGTCGTCGGTTGCGGCGGCGGCGGCCCCGGCGGACGAGGAGATGTACGACGAGTACGACTCGAGCGCCTCCGCCGCCGCCGCCGGGGGCGCCGGGCCTGCACCTCCTGCGACGAACAATCGCCGTCGCGCCTTTACCGAACTGAGCAACGGCGACGACGGCTGGGCGGTGGCGGATGCCGCCGGCCCCATGCCGGGGGGAACCGTACGGCACACCCCGCCGCTGTCGTCATGGGGCTCTCAGCCACACCTGGCGGCGGCGGCGGCGCTGCGCGGGGCATCAGCGGCGGCGCCGGCTTCCCGCTGGTCCGCCTACCTGCAGGACCCCCAGCCCCAGCCCCCGGCCCAGCAGCAGCCCCCACCGTCCTCCGGCTGCTCCCGGCTGATGCAGGACGCCTCCTCCTGGCGAGCTCCCAAGGTAGCGCGAGGCGGCTCCGTCACCTCCGTCACCGGGGGGTACCGCCCGTCAGCGGCAACCGCAGCAGCTGCACAACATGCAGGTGTCAGCAGCAGCGGCGGCGGCAGCCGAGGTGCGGTCTTCGCAGCCCCAACGACCTCGAGTAACGGCTCCCTGGGAGGGCAGCCAGCCGACGCCATCTTCGGTACGGCAGCAGCGGCGGCTGCGTCAGCCGGCGGCCGTACAGGTGCGGGTGCGGGGAGTCTGTTGCATGCAGCAGCAGCCCCGCCCCGCCAGTCCGCTGCTGCCCCCCGTGCCGCGCCACTGGGTGGTGGCCTTCAGTTCCCGCCGGCGGCGCATGCCGCCGCCGTCACCAGCGCGACGGGAGTGGTGACGGCCGCGGCGGCGGGAGCGGCGGGGGTACGGCAGCAGCAGCAACCGCTGCAGCGGCAGCGGCGGGAGAGCCTGCTGGCGATGGTGGTGGAGGCACCTGCCCCGGCTCCTGTTCCTGCCTCAGACGCTGCAGACGCTGCATGGAATGATGGCATGGTCGTGGAGGTAGGGGCTGGGGGGCACAGCTTGCAGCAAAGGGCGCAACAGCAGCAGTTATCGGGAGGCGAGGGCTCGGCAGGTGGAGTCGGCAACGGATCGCGGCCTGCCGCCAATAGCAGCTCGCGGTACCTAGCGCTTGCTAGCTTGACAGCTGGAATGCGGAAGCGCAAGGATGCAGCAGTGCCCAGCCAGCCGCTGTCACAGGTGCAATCGCAGCCCCCATCGCAGCCGCAGCGGCGGGCTGACGGCGACGACTGGGCCCAGCTGCTGCCACCGGCGTCGGCGTCTCATATGCAACAACAGCAGCAGGAGCAGCAGCAGGGGCAACAGCCGGAAATGCAGGGGTGGCGGCCGCCGGGGCGTCAGCATGCCGCGGGTGTAGCGGGAGAAGCAGCAAAAGCAGCCGGAGCGATGGCAGTAGCAGCTGCTGAGGGGCAGGTTGAGGGGTGGGGGGGTAGCGCCGGGGGTGGGGGCGAGAGGGGGGGTATGATGGCGGGTGTGGATTACGATGTGGACCCGACGCAGGATTGGTTCAGCGGTCTCATGTTCTGATGGTGTTTGGTGATGTGTTTTGGGGCCAATCATGCGGTTCGGCGCATTGTCAGCAGCATTGTCTAAAAGCGGCCGCCGGGCAGGATGTCGTGTCGCGCATGGGATTGGGATGTGTGTCATGAGGTTGGGATGTGTGCCGTACCGTGATGGTGGTTGCGTTGTGCTTCTGATAGGCGGCCATGGGGCCGGGAATGGTTGAGGAGAGTATCGAATGTACGATATACATATACGCGCAGGTAGGGGTTATGGCATGCAGTAAATCGCAGGGCTTCCAAGGGGGTCCGGAAGGATTGTGCATGGAGAATATGCAATTGGAATTGATGGAATGGATGCATGGAGTGGATGATGCATGCCGCCATCGCGGCTGTAGTGCACTGCGGCACACGCACCGAGCCCAGCGTTGCCGTACTATGTACAAACGGGTTTGCGAGAGGGGCTGGGAGGAGTTTTGTAGAAGCGAGGAGCATTGTACTTTTATCCATACTCTATCAGTACCCTGTAATGAATAAAGCATGGGTGCCCCCGGGTAAGTGCGGTGTTTCCTTCATTACCACAGCCTTATAAAGGGGTCGTACACTCTTCCTGGCATTGGGGTTGCATGGTGCGTGGAGCGCGGTTCATACAGCTGCCGGATTGCACACGTCCCGCACACGCCGGCCGGGACGTGTGCGCAGGATGGCAGGAGCACTTTGCAGGCTCTAACCATGTTATCGCACCGGTAGAGACTGCGTATCCCTGAAAGTCCGCAAGTGTCCGGGACCTCTCTTCCTGGAAACGCCCCCACACGCGCATGCTCCCCAGGGCGCCCTTACGGCGGCACCCAACGTACGGCAGGAGGCGTTCGGGGACACCTGCCGTACATACACGCGGTTGGCAGGTTCCCGCCTTTTCGCGTTTCCTTCAATTGCGCATTGCTCTTATGTTTGCCCTTGTGTGGGCCGGGTTCCTTACATCACGGCGTCCAACACTACAAACGGCTACCGGTATTTAAGAGGCAAGGCGCCTATCGGACTCTCATCAATGGTCTGCAGATAGTGTGCACCCGGCTAGCTAAGTTATGTATGTCTTGTGCGTATTCATGTGCGCAAACAAGCTAGGAAAGGCCCCAACCCCCACACCCCTTCCCTCCCTCCGCCTTACCCCCCTCACCTGCACCCGCGCCTGTATGTCTTTCCTGTCACCTTGCTGGCAGCTGATCTCCGCCCGGTGCCGCTCCCTCTCCCGGTTGTTTTCGCGGGTGGCCTCCAGCACCTCGCACATCAAGGATGTCAACATCCGTCGATTGCCCCTAAACAGCCTTTGCTTCAATTTTTGTAATGGGAATTTTCTTGAACTACAGCTCTTCCTAGCTTTTGTATGTATAACTCTCCATCCTCCAAAAGATGGAGCTCCGAAGCCATGCTTTCTGGCGGTCATCTCAGGCTCTTATGCTGGCCCGCAAACCTCATACTACAGGAAGGAGAAGTTAGAAGCAAATTTGCGATAGGATAACGCAAACACGCAATGGGTAAGAAACGCAAACGCGACAACAACGGCACGACTTTAGCCGCCCCGGAGCCGAAGCGCACCGCTCCCAAGCGGGAGCTCACCGCCTTCGAGCGGGAAGTCGCAAATGCCGCTGCCAGCTTGCTGCGATATGAGCTGCGCGCCAGCGAAGGGACGGGAATAACTACAAAGACCATCGCGCGACGCCTTCGCGTAGCGTCTTTTCCGGCAATGGGCCTGGCCGAGTTACAGGACATCCTTGATAACAGCGGTCTTTTCCGCCACACCTACAAGACGCGCGTGCTCTTAGCTGACCAAGATGCGTCAGCTCACACAGCACCCATGGTGGCAGCTGGTGCGCCGGGGCCAGCAGCAGATGGAACGCCTGCTGCCGGCACGGATGCTCGGGGCGGCATCGGTGGTGTCGCTGCGGCGGGGCTGCACGGGGCGGCACAATTCACACCCGCAGACGAGGTGCAGCGCCGACTGGTAGTCGCTGCGGCAGCACGGGAACTGCTGTTACGCTTCCGTAAAAAGCACACGCGAAGTCTGGTAATGGCGGCCATCGGCGAAGCCGTCCGGAAGGCGCTCGGCCGCAAGTTCTCCCTCATAGAGTTCGGCTGCTCGCTTGCTGTCTTACTGCAGCGTTCAGGCATCTTTGAGTTGACGAGAAGCCACCCCGATTACCAATGTGAGTTCCGGTCCACACCGTCTGCGGACGGCCGCTGGTCGCACCTGCCAGCCGACCTGTACTCTCTGGACCCGGAGACAGCTTACCAGCTGCTGATGGCGGGTCCGATCAGCCAGGCGAGTGGCAGCGGGGGGGCAGCAGGTGCGGAGCCCGCGGCCCCTGCTGCCATGGTTGCAAATGCGCCGGCGGGAGAGCCGATCGCCGCTGTTGCTTTCGTCGCAAACGAGGCGCAGCAGCGGCGGGTAGTCGCTGCGGCAGCCCGTGAACTGCTGTACCGCTTCCGTAAAACGCACATGCGGAGTTTGGCAGTGCCGGCCCTCGGTAACGCCGTCCGGAGGGCACTCGGCCGCAAGTTCTCCCGCAAGGAATTCGGCTGCTCGCTTGCTGACGTCCTGCAGCGTTCAGGTATCTTTGAGTTGACGGGAAGCCACCCCGATTGTTACCAATGTGAGTTCCGTTCCAAGCCATCCGCGGACGGCCGCTGGTCGCACCTGCCTGCCGACCTCTACTCTCTGGATCCTGACACCGCTTACCGGCTGCTGATGCCGGGTCCGACCGGTGAGGCGGGCGGCAGCGGGGGGGCAGCAGGTGCGGGGCCCGCGGCCCCTGCTGCGCCTGCGGCTGTGAGCACAGGGGAGCCCGAGGTACAGCCGGTCGCCGGTGCTGCTGCTGCTGCTGCTGATGATGATGATGATGGCAAGCCGGCACCCACATCTGCAGCCTCCGAGGCTGCAGCACCACCTGTTGTCGCACCGACACCAGCGGAGTTGGATCCTCGGTGCGCCCTGGGTGTCGCCCCGGCAGGGCCGCATGGGGGGTTGCAAGTCCCACCCACAGCTGACGACCTGCACCTGCGGGTGGCTGCTGTAGCAACCCGCGAATTGCTGTCGCTCTTCCACAAGCAAGGCACCCGGCGTCTGGTGATGTCGGCCCTTGAAAAAGACGTTCGGAAGGCGCTCGGCCCACGAGTTAGGGGCTGCAAGGTTGCTGACATCCTGCAGCGTTCGGGCCTTTTTGAGTTGAAGAGGCGCGGCAAGCACCTGAAAGCCGCGTTTGTCTCCACGCCTTCTGCTGGCCGTGCGGGCGGCCGCTGGTCGCACCTGCTAGCGGGCCTGTACTCGCTGGACCCGGAGGATGCCTTCCATCTGGTCATGGATGGCCCGATCAACAAGGCGAGCGGCAGCGGGGGGGCAGCAGGTGCGGGGCCTGCTGCTGCCGGGGCTGCAAAGACGCCGGCGCCTGCTGCCCCCGCGGCCGCACCAGCACCGGCAGCAGCCCCGCCAGCAGCTTTCGTGGCCGCGGCAGCATCGGCGGCGGCAGCGCTGGCTGCCCCCGCGGCCGCACCACCACCACCCACCCCCGCACCTGCTGAACCACCAGCAGCACACGCACCGTCACTCGGTGCTCCCAGCCTGGCGTTGCCCCTGCCTGCACCCACTGCCGGCGCAGCAGCACGCCCGGGCCCGCATGGCGAGGCAGCTGGGTGGGGCCCGCCAGCAGCAGCGGCACCAGCACCAGCAGCAGGGGTGCATGTAGGGGGTGGTAGCAGCCGGGCTCATCAACCCTCTCCCTCCTCCTCCCCCGCCTCGCTGCTAGGGAGGCCGCTGAGGTTTGAGATAGGGCCCGACATGCGCGGCAGGGTGACACTGCCGCTGCTGCCGCTGCCACTGCCGCAACCCCCCCAAGGCGGCGGGCATGCGGCGGGGGCGGCGGCGGGGTTGGGTGCGAGTACGGCAGGGGTGGCAGGCGGGCTGGCAGCGACACTGGACGAGCAGTTGGAGGAGTTCCTGCAGCTGCTGCCGACCAGGTAGGGGGGGGGCTGCGTGTGTGTGTATAAGAAAGCCGGCCGCGAGTGTTGTAATAGAACCGTGCCGCGTAATGAACTGACTAAGGCTGTTGGTCAAGGACAGGTGCAAGGGCTGTACCCTCCTCTTCCCACCCGCCTCCCCCTCTCCTTCCGCCCCGAACCCACCTCCCCCCCCCCTCCTCTCCTCCGCACCCCGCAGCCTGCGCTCGCGGGTGCGGCTCCTCGCAGCCCAGGGAGCTGCTGCTGCTGCTGCTGCTGCTGCCGGGAGCAGGGCGAGCTGCGGCTGCTGGGAGGAAGGGGAGGAGCAGGAGGAGGCGGCGGGTTGCCACCCCCTGCAGGGGGACTGCTGCTGCCCCGATTGCCTCGCAGGCAGCGGTGAGGAGGAGGAGGAGGAGTCGGACACTGGTACCGACTCGGGCACCGGTCTCGGCACTGAGGAGGAGGAGGAGGAGGAGGAGGGGAACGAGCCACCCCGCTACACCTACGGCGGCACTGCTGCTGGTAGTGCTGCTGCTGCCGGGCCGCGAGGCGGCTGCTGCGGCCCCCCATCCTCCTCCTGTTCCCGTCAGCTGGTGGATATGGCAGTGGACTGCGGGCGGGAGGTGCGGCTGGCCTTCTCGGACGGCAGCAAGGTGACTCTGCAGGGCTGCCAGGTGAGGGTGGGGGGGGAGGGGTGTGTTGAGGCGGGTGGGGTTGCAGCAGCAGCGGCGGCACGGCAAGCTGGGAGGACAGGTGGACCGGGGTTGGTGGGCCCACGCAGGTCCATTAAGTGCAGGCCCCATCCAGCAAAGCCGGCTTCCCCCCCCCTCCAACCCTTTCCCCCTGCCGCCCCCCAGGTTCCCATCCCGGAGGCGCTGCGGGCGCTGCAGCGCTACGTCCTGGGGCGGGCGCGGCGGGGGGCAGCAGGCGGAGGACGCGGGGGAGGCGGAGCAGCAGGCGGCGAGCTGCCTCCGCCGGGGAGCAACGGCAGGTCGGGTGTGATCAAGGACGAGGCCGCTGCTCCCGCATCGGGGGGAGGAGGAGGAGGCGCTGAGGAGGGGGCGGGCGGGGTGGGTAAGCGGCGATCGGGTGGCAGCCAGGGGGCTGCAGAGCACCCTGCCAAGAGGCCCCGGGGCAGTGGCGTGCAGCAGCAGGGGGAGGAGGAGGAGGAAGGGGTAGTCGCTGCTGCCAGCACCGCTTCCGCCCTGCGGCTGTTCGGCAGTGACAACCGGTGCTGCCCGCCGGGGACACTACACAGGTGGGGTGGAAGGGGGAGAGGGGGTGTGGGAAGGGGGGAGGGATGGGATGGGTATTCGCGTGTTGCCCAGTGGGCTGGAACAAGCAGTTCCAGTTTCCAAACCGTCTTTGAAGCTCCGTTGTCTGGCACCTTCCTCCTTCCCTCCTGGCCCTCCTTCCAATTCCTGTTGTTCCTGTCCACCTTGCTTTGCTGTAACCTGTGGTTTTGGTATATCTCTGCCCCCTCCCCTGCCCCCCCTTCCATGCAGGATCAGCGCGCTGCGGCACCCCTCAGACGGCTCCGTGTACGGCCTCACCTACCGTCTGGGCCGCCACCTGCCGGGGGTGGCGGGGTTGCTTGGGGACCTGCTGGCGGACCTGGCGGGGGGGGCGGCGGGGAGGGGAAGGGGGAGGGGGAGGGGGGGAGGCGGGCCGGACCTCAGCGGGTGAGTCATGTGGCTGATGGCTGACAGGGTGATGGGTGATGGGTGATGTGTGGGGGTGTGGTGTTTGGGCGCAGCGGGTAGCATGCTGCAAAGAGCGCGGATGCGACGGTTAACTTGAGTTGTGCCTTTGTCACACCTGCGGCCTACCCCGCCGCCTCCCCTCCCACCCGTCACCCCCTAACACTCCCTCCCGGCCCCCCTCTCCCCCCCCGCCCCCCCAGTTCGCTGCTGCTGCTGGGTCGCCCCGGCAGCGGCAAGACCACGCTGCTGCGGGACATCTGCAGGCTGCTGGCGGACGGGCTGGGGCTGGGGGTGGTGGTGGTGGACACAAGCTGCGAGATTGCGGGTGGGGGGGGCTGGGTAGGGGGGGGGGCGCAAGGAAAACACACATGGCAGACACAGCACGGGCGGATTCACCACTTCCTTGTTGTTAGGCATGCATGCATGCTATGTTAGGTAGGCCATAACACACAGGAACCGGTCGAAGCGCCCGCAGTGAAAGGCGGATGTCCTGCACACACACGCCCCCCCGGCCCCCCCCCGGCCCCCCCAGGCGGCGATGTGTTGCCTCACGCCTGCATCGGCAGCTCCCGGCGGCTGCTGGTGGGGCACCGCAGCCGGCTGGCGAGTGTGATGCTGGAGGCGGTGCAGAACCACGGGCCGCAGGTGCTGGTGGTGGACGAGATTGGGAATGCAGAGGTAAGGGGTGGGGGACTAAAGCCCAGGCGTACATACACACGTAAGGCCGCGAGCCGTACATGACCTCTGTGTATCACACCGGAGTTGGTAGCGCGTGCTGCGGTGGCTGGCGTCCCCTCCTCCCTCCTGCGAGCAGCACAACACATGCACCTCACGCCCCCCCCCCCCACCTCCCCCTGCCCCCCCCCCCAGGAGGTCTCCGCGGCCCGCACCATCTCCCAGCGCGGAGTGCTGCTGGTGGCCACCGCGCACGGCACTGACCTGGGCTCGCTGCTGCGGAACAACGAGCTGAACAACCTAGTGGGGGGGCTGCAGGTGGGGGGGGGAGGTTGGGGGAGGGGTGTGCAGAAGAGGAGGAGGAGGAGGAGGAGAGAGAGAAAGACAGGAAGTCCTGTCCCGGCCGCCGTGGGTATCTTATCATCCGACCCAGTTCGTGTATGTGTTCCCTCACATGTACGGTATTGCCCCTCCTCCTTTTACGCCTTCGCCCGCCCCCAAGCCCCCTGGCAGCTCCCCTCCCTGGGCATCCAGTGTCCTGCACTCCTCCTCCTTCCTCTTAACTCCCCTCCTTCCCCTCCTTCACCCTCCCCCCTGCCCCAGTCTGTGACGCTGGGTGACGGCACCGCGGCTCGCTCCAACGGGGGTGCCAAGGTGCGCACCGAGCGGCGGGGCGCCCCCACCTTCCGGACGCTGGTGGAGGTGATGGGGGGAGGAAGGCTGCGTGTTCGCCCCGACGTGGCCGCCAGTGTGGACGCCCTGCTGGGTACCTCCCCCACCTCCCCATGCGCCCTCCCGCCCCCCGCATCGCCCTCCGCACTCGCCACCGCCTCACCCGCCCAACAACACGCCGGCATGTGGCATCATGGGCATCATGGGCATCACGGGCCGCGTGGCTGGCAGCACCTGCACCCGCACTCGCGCCACCACTCCGCTGCTTCCCACCACCTCCACCACCACCCCCACCACCACCCCCACCACCACCCCCAGGGCCCCCAGCCGCCTCCGCAGCAGCAGCCGGGAAGTCTGCTGGTGCAGGTGGGGGGGGCTGGGGGCCGCTCGGGGCAGCAGCAGCAGCAGCAGCAGCGGGGGGGGCAGCAGCCCCATGCACGACAGCAGCAGCAGAACCCCCAGCATCAGCCGCACCAGCAGGCGCATCGGTGGGTGCTGCCGTACGATGACAGCTGGCAGCAGCGCTGGCAACAGCAGCAGGCGGGTAGTGGGGGAGCAGGAGGAGGAGGAGCCCCGTGCGGTGTGGAGGAGGGATGGGGGCAGGAGGAGGTGCAGGCTATGGCCCCCGAGGCGGGTGGTGACGGTGGTGGTGGTGGTGAGGCGGAGGTGGAGGGCGGGTGGGAGCTGCTGCCGCCCCTGGAGCAGCTGCGGTGGGTCGAGGCGGATGAGGCGGGGGTGGGTGGTGGCGGGTGGCAGCGGTACATGGTGCGGCTGCTGCGACCCACAGATGCGGCCCCGGGGGAGTAGGGGGGAGTAGGGGGTGTGGAGGGCAGTGGAGGTGATGAGTAAGTGCAGGAGAGTACAGGAGAGTAAGAGCAGCTGAAGGTGGGGAGAAGGAGGAGGAGGAGGGACTGCCATGCTGAGTGGCGCGGGGCGGGGGCGGGGAGGGGGAGGGGGAATAAGGAGGAGGAGGAGGTACCGCGCGCTGAGAGCGGCAGTGATGTCAGGGTGATGCGGTAACCCCCTTGGTGGGAGCTCTTGACGGAGAGGGAGGAGGAGGGTGTGATGGTGGGTAGGGGGGCGGGAGGCTGCTTCCCCCCGGGGTGTGACACCCCTCGGGGCTGGGTTAGGGGGGCGGCTGTGGATGTGCTTCCATCGTATGTGCAGGAGGGCTAATTACATTTTAAATTTCCTAATTTCCAGTAGCACAGCTGTTGTAGCTATCAAGGTATTAAATATCGGTTCGTAAGGTTAGGCGACGGCGCAGGGCAGCGCTAGCTTGCTAGGTATTGTTTGGAGAGGCGTGCATGGAGCTTCTGCCGCGGGAGGTAGAGAGACGTGTGCCTACCTAGCGCATGGCGTGCGGTAACCGGCATGCGCCGTTACTACCCGTATGTGTTGTTTGTTGTGCACTGATTTCGTATAAGAGAATGAAGGAGCCACCGTCGCTACTTTAGCACGCAGGGTATGCGCACCAGGAATGCCTCGTATAGGAAGGGGGCAGGTGCGAGCGTGGTGTTGCTCGCGCATGCATTAGAGCAGGTGTTAGAGCAGGGGTTGCGTGTTTTGTGGATATCGGTACGCAGCTGCAGGCCGCCAGTCAGATGTCAATTGTTTATTGTCCTGGGGCTGTATGGAAGGAGTGGCGTCCCTAGGACTGTGAATGTGAAACAGGAGTATTAGCAGGGAAAGGGGGTATAAGGCCCTTTCAAGTCAAAATAGTGGAGGCAGGAACCTGCTAGGATGACGCAAGTAGGGTTGTGGTACGGAGGAATGAGCTTGCGGCCGCTGGCCCAGTTGAACATGTAGGGCATGCCGCATGCCAGTTGTGGCGCCTCGCGCCCTCCCTGCCCCTCACGTGCGTCGGCACGCTTGCTGCGGTCGATTGTCACCTGCCCCTCAGCAGCCTTAGGACAAGCGTGGTTCGCGTAGGATGCGAGCATTTCAGTATTCGCGTAGGAGCAAGAAGATGTGAATGTCTATGGTGCCGTACCTACAGCAGAGCACGGGACGCTGTCGTCCTGTTACTATGGAACACGACACAATTCACAGAAATGAAGCTGGATTAAGAAGGCCCCGGGTTTGCTTTGCTAACGGTACAACACCCTACTGATCTGACCACCTGTTTCGCACACAATTTGCTAATGCAAACCTCCTTAAAGATTGAAAGCTGGTCAGAAAAGACATTAAATTAAATCGTGAATTGGGTCGTGCTTAGCTGTTTAGGTCATGCGGTCAAAGTTAGGATAACACGCAGGGTGCTGCTATCTCAAACTGTTGAGCCAAATAGCTGGCTTCGACGTTGATCTCATACTATTCGAGCTACAATATGGCGCATGCGGGTGGTAGCGAGCCCGGAGTTTGCGCAACCAACTTGAGCCAGCCCACTTTGCTCTTCCTGCGTAAAGGCTTGCCTCGTCGTTTTTTATGTTTTCGAAGCTGGCGCATAATCAGCGACCCTATGTTTGACACTTCCGATGTGGGAGGGCGCTTGGCAGACCGCATGGCTGTCGAGGCTGGGTCGCGACGTTCCGACGCAAGCGGTGCGTCTTGGTGGGATCGGAACCTGGCACTCACCTCTGCAAATTTAGGTACGCTGTAAACACTGAATTTATGACCCAGGTGTCTCCCACAACCCGACCCTAACGCGGTACAAGACTGAAATTGACGCCTGGCTGGCCGCAAACGCCACCTTGGCCCCAGCCGCGACAACCCCAATCCAGCAGCAATCCCAGGATTCCCAGCAGACCTCACAGGAGCAGCCCGAAAGGTTGCCTGGCCCGGTGCCGGCCCTGGCTCTCAATCCCCCCGACTGGTCCCTGCAGCTGGCCCAGCGGTACATCACCGCGACTGCCGTACCGCCCTCCTACTTCTGCCCCCTGGCTCGCTGCGTGATGCGTGAGCCGGTGCGGGACCGGCGGGACCCCGAGCGCGTGTACGAGCGGTCCGCCATCACCGCCTTTGTACGGCAGTACGGGTGCAACCCGGTCACAGGTGAGGAGGGTAGCGAGTGGGAGGGTGACGAGTGGGATGGTAGCGAGTGGGAGGAAGAGAGCCAGGGAAGTAGAGGGAAGATGCCAGCGGCTGTAAATCCGGATAGGGCTTAGAACTGCGCCAGCCCCCATGCACGCCAACTCCCACCCCATGCACCCCTCCTTCCCTCCCGCCCCTCCCCCCCCTCAGGCCAGCCCATGTGCCTAGCCCACCTGGGCCGAGCCGCCTTCGAGGAGGACGCCATACTCGAGTGGGTGGCGGAGCACACCACCACAACCACCACCACCTGGTGGGGAGGCGGGGGCAGAGGAGAGGGCGGCAGTAGCGGTAATGGGCAACAGCAGGCGGCAGCGGCAGCAGCGGAGCAGGAGCAGGTGCAGGCAGGAGGACAACCGCCAGCAGCAGTGGGTGGTGTTGCTAGGGAGGCAGCCTCGGCGCCGGTGGCTCCAGCCCTGCCTGTGTGCGGCGGTGGAGGTGGAGGTGGCGGGGGCAGCATTAACAACGTGGTAGGGTCTTGGTGGAGTGGTTAGGGGGGGTCAAAAACCATAGCAAACCATAGGAAACCACAGGTTGGGGCAAAACTCTGGGGATAGGAAGCGGCAGGGGGTGCCTGGAAGAAGAGCCTGGCGGCCTCCGCACGCAGGTGCTGAAAGCGTTGCTCTCTCTCGGTGTCCCCTGCTCCTTCCTCGCCAGGTCGCTGCCCTGACACCGCCTGGCAGTGGGAGTGGGGCTGCTGCTGCTGCTGCTGGTGGTGGTGGTGCTGCTGGTGGTGCTGCTGCCGCTAGTGCTGCTGCTGCTGCCGCAGCAGCTGCTGGCAGTGTGGACGCCTCGCTCATCCCCTTGAACCCCACCCGACCCTGCAAGGTACGAGGCCCAGGAATTGTCAAAGCCCTGGCCAACAGCCATGCATCGTTGCCTGTAACCAGGCTGTAACCAACTTCTCTCTTCGTAGGTTCCGGAATACTCTTCGGGTACTAGCCCACTTGGCGTGCTTCTCACAACATGCCGCCTCCTCCCCCTCCTCCCTCCCCCTCCTCCCCCCCCTCACGTCCCTCCTAGGACCCGCTGAACCCGCCGCTGGTGGGCCCCTCCACCCCGCTGAGCCTGTCCCGGCGCCGCGCCAGGAAGTGGTTCGGGGAGGGCTGCAAGGGTCGCACGCTGCGAGTGCGGGTGGTGTCGGACTGCCTGCTGCAGCCCGGCGAGCACTCCGCGCAGCTGTGCTACGCGCGGCCCCAGCGGCGCTTCCTGCTGCCGGGGCTGAGCCGGGTGGCGGAGGGCTGCCACCATCTGGGTTGGAGCTGCGTGGCGGGTGGGGCGCTGCTGGTGCTGTACCTGAGGACACCAGGGGAGCAGCAACGAAGGGTGGCGGCGGAGGAGGAGCAGGGGGCGGTGCGAGAGAGGGAGCAGCGGGTGCAGGTAGGTGGGGGGAGAGGGCGTTGGGGAGGCTGCTGGTTGCACTGGAGGTCCGGGTTGTTGTTTTTTTGGACGCGGAGTTGCGGAAATGCTTGTATAATCCCGCACGGTTGCCGCTAGACGGTAGCAGGCTTTCATTGTCGCAGCCTGAGCTGTCCCACGTGTGAGCATGTGTCCCTACCCACAGCAGGTTGCTGGGGCAGGAGGAGCAGGCAGCGGAGTGGCAGCAGCTGCAGCAGCAGCGGCGCCTGCTGCAGTGCCTGCAGCTGCTCAGGGGCCGGCCGCTGCTGTGCTCGCCCCGCGGCTGTCCGGTGCTGCAGCGGCGGTCAAAGCCGCCGGGATGACCGCGGCGGCAGCGGTGGCGGCGGCGGCCCCGCCCGGTGTTGTTGCGGCAGCACCCGCCGCTGCGGTTGCGGCTGCACCGGCGGGTGGCATGAGCGGCGCAGCAGCAGCACCAGCGGCAGCACCAGCAGCACCAGCGGCAGCAGCATCTCATGCGGGCCCCAGCTCGCAGGGTGGGGCAGGGCAGCAACAGCAGCAGCCTCAACCACAGCAGCAGTTGGGATTAGTAGTTGGTGGGCAAGAGCAGCAGCAGCAGCAGCTAGCAGATGCAGCGGCCCCGACCCAGCATGCAGCTGCGGGCAGGTCGAGCGGCACGGGCGGTCACGGAGGCGCAGGCGGCAGTGGCGGGCGGGCTGGGGGCAGCGGTGTCGAGGGTCGGGGCGCGGGTGCGGATGCTGCTGCGGGTGCGGATGCGGGTGCGGATGCGGATGCGGATGCTGCTGCGGGTGCGGGCTCCTGGGACATTCCGTTGAGCCCCATGCAGCCATGCAAGGTAAGACGTCGCTGCTACCGAGGTGCTTTAACGTCTGCCGCTTGCTCATAGGAACTGCTGCTTTGCAACGGCTTGGTTGCTAAGGCTAGCGTCAACACTCCTCGCCTGCCCCTGCTATACGAGCGGGCATCTTACACAACCCTTCTCCCGCTGGTGGTCTCCTTACATGCGCCGCTCCACAATCCAACGTAGGATCAGCTGCGGCCGCCGCTTGTCAAGACAACAAGCTGCTATTTGTCGATTAACCGGGCCAAGGAGTGGTTCGGCAGCTCCGACGCCGCCGCAGCCGAGGACATCCGAACGAAGGTGCGGCTATGCGGTGGCGTGCATCCGCATGGTTATGGCGAGTTGAGCGTGTGGTTATACCGGTACCTCCTTGCTGACTGCATATGCGTGTCTTGAAAGCCCCCAGTGAGTCGCCTCAGCCACATGCCCGCTGCAAGCCTTCTCCTCGCCAAGTGCTGTGCCCTCCTCGCCACTTCGCCCCTCCCCCGCAGGTGGTGCTGGACGGTGCGGTGCAGCCCGAGGAGCACACGACCAGCCTCAAGCTGTATCCATCGAGACGTTCCTGCTTTGTGATAGGTCTGGGCCGCCGTTTCAAGGTCAACTACCTCCTGGGTTGGAGCTGCACCCCGGGCGGTGTGCTGGTTGCGCACCTGCGTTCTCCCGCGGCGCAACGCGGGGTGGAAGAGGGGGCGACGGAGGCCGCCCCGGTGAGCCGGCAGCAGCAGGTAGGGGGCATGTTTACCTGCATTGGGCCGCCGCATGGGGGAACGAACCTTTGGTACGGCTGGGTAGCACGCCAACAGGCACCACCCAACGGTTGTGTACGGCACTGTCGTGCTGTTGTTTCCGCTGCATGCCTTGTCCTGAGCAGCCCGCCGCCGCACCTGCCGCCCCGCTCTTCGCAGCTGCCGGCAACGGGAGGAGGAGGTGCATCCGAGCCGCCTGCAGGCCAGCAGCAGCCCGGGGGGGCGGCGCCAAGGGAGGCGACGGACGCGGCTGCGGCTGGAGTGTCGGTTGCGGCTGCAGCGGCCTCTACGGCTGCAGCCGCTGATCGCTCCCTCCTGGCGCCACGTAGGCTCGCAGCAGCAGCCGCAGCTGCCGGGGGCGGCGGCAGCGGGGGAGCGGCTGCCGGCACCTCAGCCGCGGCTCCCGGCCAGGCCGCTGCTAACGTGCAACCTGGGGTTGTGGTAGGCCGGGGCATGGGAAGGACAGCGCGCGGTGCGGGTGCACCTGCATAGCGATCCCCTCGCATGGTCCCTCCCGTATCGCCCCTTCCATGCGCGTTTCCTCACGCCTCCACGGCTCCCCCCCCTTACCTTCTTCCCCTCCCCTGGCTGCCCACGCACGCATGCAGGACTACCGGGAGAGGCTGCTCACCCACCGCTTCCTGTACATCAACGCCGCCCATGCGCGCCAGTGGTTTGGTACCGCCAACTCCAAGTCGGATATCCCGGTCGTGGTGAGCCCTGCATGCATCTCCCCCATGCATGCAGACATGACCCTGCCGGCGAGCGTTGCCGCGGGTTGTGACGCGCTTGGATGGGCACCTTTGTGCCTTCAAGGTTCCCTGTGACCGTCACTTCTCCCCAACGACCCCGTTGCACCGCAGATTGAGTTGGACGGGCGGGTGCAGTCGCCGACGTTCTACGTACGGGCGACACTGCACTTTTACAAAAATTTTACCATCGCCGGCTCGGACCTGCACAGGGCCGCGGCCGGCAAGTGGTTCCTGGGCTGGTCGCGCCCCTCCCCTGACGGCCCGCTGCACCTGCTGCTGCGGACAGCCACGCAGCATGAGGTGGCGGCAGCGAAGGAAAAGGAGCGGCGGAAGGTGGGTGTAGAGGGGTGGGTGAGGTGGGTGTTGGGCGCCGTTGTGGTCCGGCATGGACCGCCCATGATGGAGTGCAATCGTGGTTTGTTGCAACACCATCGCCGGCCCGCACCGCCGATGAAGAAGCTGACGCGTAAAGGTCTTGACCCGCACTTGTTCGCACTCATGTGCCGGTAATGAGTGGCTACGGCATTGCATGTCTCGTTTGGTTGTTTCTGATCCGTTCGCCTGCCGTTCTGTACCTGTGCAGGAACAGTCAAGGCAGCAGAAACGGCGCCGGACAGGCGGGGCGGAGGGCGCGGTGGAGGGCGGCGGTGCCGTCACTGGCACCCCGGAGCCGGGGGCCGGCGAGAGGGGCGTCATGAGGGACGGAGTGGCGGAGGAGGGGGAGGGGGAGGGGGAGCAGGAAGGCCATGAGCGGAGGCGGAAACGGAGCAGGAATGCTGAGCTGTAGCGAGTAGCGTAGGGTTGCAAACTGCTATCATGAGCTATGCTTTCGTAGCCCGTCACCTGTCTCGTGTTTTGTGTTTAGGACCTTGTGCATGTTGAATCGCTGACACACTGTGCATCGACATCAAACGCATGCTGTACTATTGTTTGGAAGTTGCTAGCACCTCTCGGCTTCTTGGTTGTGTTGAGGACATCACCGTCGTTCGTTGGTGAGGTGCTTGATGTACTTTGTGCTTAATACGGCCCCTGGTCCTAAGGAAGGGCGCGGATGTACACTACCTGCCACCAGCAATCGCATCAGTCTGGCAGCCTTACCCACAACTTGTCCGGATGTACACTACGCTTCTCGAGGCTCCGCTGCGAGGCGAATGGATGCGGTGGCTGCGACTATGCGCATGCAATGTACTGATACCCACGGTGTACATACGCTGGTGTGTTAAGATAACTGGCCGCGAGGCGGAACGTACTGTGATTGCCGGAGGATGAAGTCCTCCCGCGTGTGTGTGTGTGTGTGTGTGTGTTTGTGCTACCGGTAGTTGCTGTTGCGTGGTCCACGGGCCTGCGCGGGCCCTGCTGCCTTGCATGCACCGCACCGGGAGGACGCCTCACGTTGTTGCGGTTGTTGGTGCGCTGTTGGGTGGGGCATGGCCCTTGCATGCGGGTCGGGATACCATACAACGGAGTTGTGCCCGTCGGAATTGAAGTTTTTGTGTTGATTAGTACAAGAAGAATGGTGCCAACGGTTAAATGTGACCGGCTGGTCATCACGCCGTACATACACATACACCTTGTCAATCTCTGCTTTGCCTCTGTTTTGACTATACTCGCGGTTCACATGCGAACCTATCCCAACTGCTTGCTCTTGTTTCTACTCAACTATACACCTTGTCAACGCTTCTGCCCAGTGCCCCTCCAACATTACATGTGATGAATATCGCTGCAGCATGATGAATATCGCTGCAGCATAGAGTTTAATAGGTTACCCGTCCTCCCCTGTCCACTGCACATCGCCAGTCACGCCATCATCACAGCCCTCCTAGCTCCCAGGCGCTTCCCAGGCAACCCCAAACTCCTCCCGAAGTACCCGTCTCAGCTCCTCCGAACCAAGCGGAATCAACGTTTCCTCTTGAACGATCCCTCAGCAACTACTGCTGGCGCCATCTCCGCTGCTGCCGCCCCGGTAGCCGCCTCCACCTCCGCTGCCGCTGGCAGAAATGCAATCACCGTTGCTGCTGCCGCCCTTGGCGCAGCCGCCGTCAGTGTCTTTGTCGCTGTCACCACAGCCGCTGCTGCTCTGGCAGTCTCGGGGCAAGTCCCTTTGGTCTCGGCGCCTCCGTACAACGTACTTGGCCTTGTCAGCAGGGACATGGCTGCCGGCGAAGGGACCTGTTTTGCGTGGGAGGTTCACGTGTTGTATGCATGGTACCAGTTACAGTTACAGTCTGTTCGCGTGTACAGTGTGTCCGTGCGAGCCGGGGGGGGGGCCAAGGACACTGTGAGAAAGGAAGTGCCACATACTGCGTGCCGAGTATGACATCAATGTGCGGTGTAGGGGTTGTATCCACCACCCGCGCCCCCTTGCTTGCTTTGGTACGTGGAACAACTCTAACAGCCAAATACCGGTTCGGTGGTAACAGCGGAGCTACATGGCTACAAGTGCCCCACGGGTGCATGAGAAGCAAAGCCGGTGAGCCATGCACCCCTTCACATCCCATGCATGCACAGCTGCCCAGCTGCCAACACCACCGGTAAACCCCATAATACCCATAACTTTGGTAAGCGATACCCCACCACCCAACACCCTCCATCCCTCTTCTCGCCTCCAAGCTCACCCGCAGCTAGCGTCATGCACGCCGCGTCCTGCGCCCGGCAGCACCCCACCAGCCAGCCGCGCGTGAAGGGCGACGCGGAGCTGCACACCCAGCCGGCCGGCTCGCGGAAGTCTGCAGCGGTCCGGGGCTGCTGGGGGTGGAAGCGGTGCTGCAGGCGCCAGCTGCCCTGCAGGTTGAAGCCCAGGGTGAGTGTGGGGGGGGGAGGTGTTTGAGGAGAAGAGTGAGTGGGGGTGCACCCAAGGACACCAGAATTCCGGGACTCCAGGTCTACGGTAACTCCTCCCACCTCCACAAGCAACTCCAACACCCATGGGCCGCTGCTGCCCGCCAAGTCCGCTGCTGCACCCGGCTCCGCTGCCGCACTGCTGTCGCTGCTGCTGGTCCTGCCCGAGTCCGCAGGTGGGGGTGCGGCGGCCTCCGGAGCCGCCCGCAGTCGGAAGCACCTGCCGTCCTGCTGGGCCTGCAGCTCTCCGTCAGCCACCAGCAGCGGCTCGCAGGAGCGCATGCTGTAACCCATCTGAGCGGTGTACGGCAAAAGGGGTTCAGCAGGGCGGTGTACGGCAACAGAGGTCCAGGCGGGCAGGGTTAAGGCGGGGCAGGAAGAGTCGGCGGAGCAGAGAGGGTGCGCAGGTCTGGGCAAGGCCATGCATGTAGGTGGGCAGGAAGGGCACGGCACAATAACAAACAGCTGCATCCCACCTACATCGCATAGGTATTGCTGTTGCCTGCCAACATTGTTGCTACCGCTGTCGCTGTTCTCGCTGCAGTTATTGGTTGTTGGCGGGGCGGGAAAGGTGACTAAGATGCTAGCATGGCTGTTGGATGGGGTCCAGCCAACACCATTCCAGACCTACACATACCGAGAAGCCCGACCGGGGATGGAGTGAACGAGTGAAGAAAAGCGGCTTTACGCGCAGCATGGGTGTTGTTGGTTGGCATGCTAAACCGGTAGGAAGGTGCTGTTGAGGACATGGCTGATTCATGCCTTACCTCCCCGCCCAGGACGACGGTGTTGAACCCGAGCTGCTCAAGCACGTGGTTAAAAAGCAAGGTGTGCTCAATGCAAACCCCACCAACGCGTTTTGTTACCTGCACATAGGCGTTGCGCAATGCATACCAACATGAGGGACATGTGGCAGTTACAACCAACGGGCACAGGTCACGACTCCTCACTCAATTACAGTTGGTGCAGGTTGGTGAGGCAATGTTCCTTAAATCGCAATGTTTCCAAAAGCACGCGGGGAAAGCTGACATTTGCCGCTGTGAGTAGAGCTCACCAATTTGTCAGCAAGGCCGATCAAGTCGAACGCTGTGTCAATCGGTGTGCCATAATAAATTGGCAATGAGTTGAAAGGCACGACTCTGACGTGGCGAGAATAAATGAGTCTCAAGGCATTGACATCTGCCTGCTTGACCAAAGCGTGATCCAAGCCAATTGCTCGCAGGTAAGCAGCAATATCCATGTCCGATATACTTCTACAAACAGCGCCTCGTCCTTACGGCGTCAGTGGCAGCTGACTGTGGCCTTCATTACAACCGGGGAGCGTCGAACATGAATGGTCGTCGCTAGGCATGGTCCTATGCACGGTGCAATTTAGCTTAATCTGCAACGCCGCATGACCCCATGGGCACTCAACAGCTGTCGCGTGCCGTCGGAACCACTGATCATGCAACACCGTCGTATCAGTTGTACGTAGGTCGTGCCTAGGTGTTGTACAACCCTTCCCCCCCTGTTCCTTAAGCTTTTATGTGCCTTTTCGCAACCTTCTGACAGTACCCGCAAGGTGAAACGGTTTCCTCTTGTTCTTCGAACCTGTTTAGTACTTGTGTGGCATATGTAGAGACGTGGAGAAGGGACATTTTGGTGTCGTTGCAATGTTGCAGCGAGCTCTCGAAGAGTTCCGATCCAGGTTGAGCGACCTCTATCGCTCTACAAGCAGCCTTCAACACACACACCAAAGCACCCGCCATCCGTCCTTAGTAACGAATGCGCACACGCACCGCATCGCGCGCTACAGCTTCCCGCCAGAACAGCCCGAATGCCCGAGATGAACCGGACCCCATTTCCCGACACAGCTCTGCGACTTCCGAAAAGTTGCGCCCTATCTATACGCAGTTGTGCGCCGCAGCGGATTCACAGACACGCCCCTTGTCGCCAAGGAGCATCACATTAAGCCCGAAGAAACGGAGACGATCCGCTTACAGCTCCTTGGACAGCTTGTCAGCCCTGCGGCGTCGAGTAAAGGGAAGAAAAGTCAGGCAAAATGCAGCACCGCCACCAAAAATGTTATGATTGATTCCCGCATGCCCCAAAGCAGCAAGGCAGGAGAGTAGCGACCGAAAAGAACTCCCATCTTGCGCGTGCGCTTACATGGAGGCCAGCGACGGCACGGACTTCTTGATGGCAGCCAGGGCGGCGGCGGCGCGCTGCTTCACGGGCGCGCCCGCGGGCCACTCAGCGCTGGACACCAGCGCCACCTTGTAGCCCTGAGCCTCGCGCACGCGGGCAGCGGCAATGGAGCCACCCAGAACCTGTAGGTGAAGCAGGGCAGCAGGCAGCGGTCACGTAAGTTTGCAAGGCAGCCTCATATTGGTAGTACACCATGCTGTCGACACCGGTAAGCTCTGTGCATGTGTAGCGGCGGGCAGCGCGCTTGCCCTCAAGCTCTCTACCCTCAAGGAGAACAGGGGTCCACCCGCTAGCGAAAGCGAACCAGAAGCGCATCCGGAGGCAGCACCTACCGCTCCGTTGGCGGCCAGCAGCTCGGCCTCCACACCGATCACGGCCAGCTTGGTGTTGGCGTCCACCGGCACCACCACGTCCAGGGTGGAGCCCTCGGGGGCGGCAGCCTGGTAGGAGGCCACCTTGGCGGCAACGTCGGGCCGGTGCCTGAGGGAGACATGAGCGATAGGGAGGGCGGTTACGAGGAGGACAACTGCGTGGGCAATGCTAGACCAGGTAGCCCTACGTTTCAACATGCCAGCATGTGCACGTGCCTGTCAAGGCCTCCAGCACCCTTCTGCTGTCACTCCGCATCCCCTCCCCACGGAGCAAATCTGCCTCTGGGCTACATGCATGTACAGAATTCCCCCTGGACCACCTCCAACCTCAGTTGCTTTCCACCACCAACCCCCTACAACCAACTTTCCAATTCAGCGGCCAAGCGCTCTATCCCCCTGCCGTCACTGCCCCATCACCCACCTGGCACCGCTAGCGTACGCCACAGCCTCCGCCAGCTCAGCGTGGAAGGCGGCGGCCGCGGAGCTGCGGGTGTGGCGGGCGTGCTCCACCGCCAGACCGAAGCCCTTGGCGGCGAACTCGGCCACCTGGGCGGGCAGGCTGGCGCCAGCAGCCACGGCGCCAGAGTGCAGCAGCGCTAGGGCGGAGGGGCTCAGGGAGGTGGGGTCCTGCGGTGCGGAGGGGAAACATAAGGGTGAGATTTGCGAGGACAAGTGGATATGTGGCCCATATGCGGCTAAAGGCGGGATATGTGCGAGAGTATTCCGACAATAGGGTTATAGAAGTAAACGGAGGCGAACCAGCAGGGGCGTCCTACCTTCTGCACGGCGGCAGCAGCGGCGCCCAGCAGAGCGGCGGCGCCCTCCTTGTCGCCCAGCTGGGCCAGACCCCAGCCGCCCTGCACAGCCTGAGCAGCGCTCAGGTCGGCAGCGCCGGCCTGCAGGGCAACAATGTGAGGGCGAGATAGCTTAGTGCCAAGTTGCTCCATTTGCTAATGTATTATCGTGCAAAGCTCACAGCCGCAAGGCGTGCAAAGGGCTGTGCGTCGCTTGAATGCTGGGTCGGCCTAGCCTTCCTAGCATCCTATACTGCTGTTTCCGTAAGCCTTACAGCTGATCCCCTCGAAGAAGTCCTACCTTGGCCTTCTCCGACAGAGCCTTGACGGTGGCGGAATCGGCCTTGACCACCAGGGTGGCCAGAGCCCAGGCAGCGGCGGCGGCATCAGCCGGGGCCTCAACGCCGGACTTCATGCCCTGTTGCACGAAGGGAGCGGCATTAGGGGGGTGGTATTAGGAGATGGCATTATATTAGTAAACCTCGATATACAGGGCGGTCTGCCCCTCGCGTCTACAGGAACCCAACTGAGCCTGAGGGAGGCACATGCATGTTCGAAGCTCCCCGGCACACATTACTTTATAACCGCCGGCCCTCACCTTAGCCAGGGCGCCAGCCAGAGCGGCGTCAGGCACGCGGCCCAGAGCAGCCAGGCCCCACAGAGCCTGAGCAGCCACACGGCCGGACAGCTCAGCCTTCGCCAGGCCGGCAGAGGCAGCCCTCACCAGCTTGCCGTCCTGCGTGTAATACGGCGGAGTGGAAGCGGTAAGTAATCAGCCCGGCAACAAGACGAAAGCGCAGGTCACATTTGATGCTGTGGATGGTGGAGGGAACGCATAGGCGTCTGCGGATGGTAGGGAGAGAGATGCACATATATAGGGCGTATGCCCTAGGCTGCATGTGCAACGTGCGATAGCAGACACCGCTTCCCTATGCAGATCTCTAGCAAGCCAGCCACACATATCCCCAACGCTTCTTTTGCACCTCCCCTACAGCTTCCGGTCCCTAGAAGGCTATTGTACTATTTTGTATTGGCGCTAGCAAGCTGAACGCGCTAGAGACTCCATGCCGTCGCCTTCTCCAAGCACGGAAAGCCTGCAAAAGAGCGCACAAACCTATCTGCCCAATCGCACCTGCACGCCAGCGGCACCGAAGGCCCACAGCAGGCGAGCCAGGTCAGCCGGCTTGAACTCCGCGGCGCGGGCCTCAGCCAGCTCAGCCACGGCGGCGAACAGCTCCACGTCAGCAACGCCCGACTTGCCGATGGCCTCAACGGCGTACGACACCTGTGCGCATGGGACAGCAGGACTTCCTCAAATCCCCGATCATGCCTCCGCTGCCTCAAGACATGGACGGGTGCAGCAAGGAGGTTTCCAAATTTTGAGGTAGCGCCATCCGAGTGACCCCCCGTATGCCTTCCACCGTACCTGGGCGGGGGTCATGCTCTTGAGGTTGGCGGCCAGGGGGCCCGACAGCTCAGCCACGGTGCGGGTGTGCTCCACGTTGGCGGCCGACAGCGCCCAGCTCAGGTTGGCCAGCGAGGCGCCGTCCAGGGACACGGAGGCAGCCTTCTCCAGGACCTTGCCCCACACCCTGCGCGGAGTAGACGGGAAAAGGGTGTGGTTGGATGGCCAAATTGCAGTCGTCCTCTCCGCATGGGAGCCCCATGAAGATAGGAAATACCGCCGAAAAGCTACTTCGGGAGCTAAAGCACGAACAAAAAAGGACCCCTAAACAGAAAAGTGGATTGCTATTCTAATGCATATGGGGTAGCGGGTCTAACGCTTGCCTGCCAGACAGGCCTAGAACGCGTATGGCTGCTTTACCTGCGGTTGCCACGAGCGCCCAGGTAGGCCAGGGCAACAGCGGCGTCCGACACATCCTGTGAAAGAATGAAAGGAGAAAGGCCAATGGGTAACGCATGCAAGATACAACCTGCATTGAATAGGCTGCTTTAACAAATATCCTCATGTGCACTCTGCCCCACCGCTTCATAAAAAGCCGAGGGCAACACAGAGACAAGGAGGGGTCCCAATAGCCAGCATAAGAAGCGGGGGGAAAGCCAAGAACGTGGGGTTCGGCTGTGCTGCTGCTTCGCACCTTGCCGGTGGCGTTGCTGTCCTGCTGCAGGAGAGCATCGACGGAGGACAGGACGCCAGCGGCATCACCGCTAACCGGCACGGCGGCAGCGGCAGCGAACCGCCTGCGCAAAGCCGATACAAAGGGGCCAGGTGAGACACGGGTATTCGCAAGGGTATGAGGAGGCGCACAACTCCCATAATCACACCCGTAATTCCATAAATAAAAGAAGAGATACCAACAACAACGAGTTGCGCCGCCGAATCCTTTGTCGCAGTTCTTTGCGCTTCATCGGAAAGGAAGTAAGCCGGCTCCCTGCATACCTGGCGGCCACCTCAGAAACCAGGTTCTTGCTGGAAGCAGCACCCAGCTCCAGAGCACCTGCACCCGCATCAGACAAGCCGTGGTTGACGTTCCGCAAAGAGCATGATCCCGGAACAGGCCCGCCGACATTGTTTAAAAGTCACGTAAAATGCAGCTGACAAGCTCTTTAAGAGCATTATATTGAAAAGGAGTCTGTCTGGCGCCAGCGTGCAGAGGAGGGCTGCGCTGCCTGCGGTCTGATGAGCCGACATCTCTGGCCGACCATAAAAGCGCACCTGCCCATGGCGAGGCCAGCACACGAAGGGCACCCAGCATTTTGGTGTAGCTCGGCGGCAGCTAGAGGAGAGGGGCTGGCGGTGCCGAAAGGCGGAAAATTACAAACTGGGCCTTTCACAAGACTCTGCCCGCCCTAAAGCACTCCAACTGTGCTCTATAATGGCCTGGGGCCGTTGCATGTCCGGCTCGCCCATTGTCACCTCCGCTATTGTACGGCAACAGGGCCCTCGATTCTTCATGTTTGCTCCTTGCTGGCCATGGTAAGCTATTTAATGAATGCATTATGCTGTAAGCGTTGCGTAAAGAGAGTTTACTGGGGCTCCGCTTTCTAGGCGAACTTGCTAAAGTATTGCAGCAGATGCTGTTGCCTAAATGCACAAGGCCAGCTTACTATATGTAATAGGAAGACGGGACCTAGCCGGGGGCTTCTAGGTCCAGCTATAGTGGCCATGCCTTCTGACGGAGCCTCCCATCCTCCCATGCGGCATTCTTATCGCAGCGATCACGTCGACAAGGGGGTGCATCGGGGGGCCTTGTAGAGTGGCTTCCTCACGGAACGGGGGGACCGTTGCCGCGTGGGTGAGGATGCGCTGAGGTAACACCGGTAATTTACGGTGAAGTTGGGGGCTCCCGGGGATCGGCATGCTTAGTACGGCGCTGGGTCGTGTGTTTTTGTGCACCTTGCAATTCGTACTGCACAGTGGCAGCACCGTTGTCCATTATTGGCATGTGACCACCCGCAACTAACCAAGGCGGGGTGGGCTCCCATATCGAGTTCTGTGCTATGCGCTTACTCGCGCCCGCCCCACCGCGCCACGTTTGCTCCTGATACATTGATCCCCGAAGGACCTGTGGATTCTGTTATTAAGAGCTCCGAAGTTACGAAAAGTACCTCATCCCCACGGCGAAAGCACCTAGTTAAGAGACCCTTCCCAAGATTCCCTGCCAGGTGCCCTATACAGACGAGCACATGGAAGCACACTTCTAACGAAGGGGCAGATGGCGGTTAGCGCCATCAGGATAAGCACCATGCAGCATGCACTGTCCTGCAAGTTGGAACTGTACCGCGCCGATGTGCAAGACAGCCATCGAGTGTGCGACCCTCAATCCTACAAGCACATCTTTTGTCATGGGTCCCGGCACCCCAGAACTAGCGGACAACGCCACTGCGAGCGCAACCACCATGCAACATTGGTCGGTCCTAAACAAATCAACATAAGCGTGGGCAATCATTTTTGAGTAATTTTGCCACTATGGGAGTTTGCCAACCTCACGAGTCAAGCACCTGATTAATCAGTCGCCAGGGGCCTTACGCCAGTGACCATACACTGTCTGCTCAGGAGGCGACAACTATACGCAGAAGTATTTGCTGTGCAGTCTCACAGATGTTAATAATATGTCTACAACCGGCGATTGAAGCCAAGGATTTCTGTTAGGAGACCGCAAGGATAATGGCCGAATGCTTTTAGTTGGCAACTATGGCCCTTAAGAGCATGCGCATTCGATGCAATGCTTCCTGTGTGTTATTATAATTCCCGGGAATTTCAGCATCCAGCTATGCAGCTGGACCATGCCCTGGTCCAGAGGCCACCGTTAACTTGCAGCCGCTCGGTTTGCCAGTTGAACACATCAGCATTGGCATATAGGAACTTGTCTCAAATCTGCGCGACTTCATCGTGCGGCTGTGGAGCGAACTTAAGAGCCACTCGTTGCCTCGCGGCCAGTGGTGCAGCAGCCTGGGGCGGCACGCCGTACCGCCCGCAGGGCTCCCCACGGCGGCCGGGGCAATTCGCGCAAGCTGATCCAACTCCTCCAACACCCCCACACTCTTCTTCCCTAACAAACCATCGTCTAGCCGATGGACAGCGGTCCATTCGTAGCAACACCGAGGAAAGCGTTCATGCAGCTCCGGGCGCTGCAGAGCCGCGTCAGGACCAGCAGCAGCTCGGGTTACGCCCGGGGCAGCCGGTTCTAGCAGCAGCACCCAAGGGCCACCAATTGACACCAGGAGCAGGCACGATCGTGCCATCAGTGCGGCGTCCCTCGGATCTGCCAACCAAGGCACGCCAGCCCAGATCTGTACGACAAGTATCCAGCACATCGCGTGCTGCAGCTTTGTCACCTCCCCCTCCCTCTCCCGCGTCGTCGACCTCCTCTTTTGCGGATGTTGACACACTGGTTCGGGCTATAGCAAGCAGAGCTTTGCAGCAGCCCTCGAGCCACAGCACCAATCTTCACCACCCCAGCAGCCACGCCCAGAGCGGTCAGGCGCACCCGGCCGCTGTCCCCCTGCTTAGCCATGCGAAAACCGCTACTGCAGCCGTCCTGGCTTCCCACTCCGCCTCGCAGCTGCTTGCGGCATTGGACCGCTTGCCTGATGCTGCAAGCACCAACACACCAGCCGCCGCTAGCTTCGCCAACCCCGCTGCTGATGCCACGGCCACCACCACCGCTGCCACCGTCGCCGGCAGATCCGAGGGCGGCTTGGGTTTAGCTGGAGTCCTGCTGGGCCTGATGTCCGCCATTGCGCCCGCATCACCGCTGGCGCCCTTAGCAGCCACGGTAGCAGCGCCGTCGCTGGCTGCAAGTACAACGGCAGGCACAAGTAGCGCCACCACGACCGCTGCCACCGCCGCTGTCGCCACGAGCCCGACCAGGAGTGACGCCCCTCCCTCTCCAGTAGCACAAGCAACAGCAGCAGCAGCAGCTCCCATGGCTGCTCCATCATGTACCTCCGAGCCGCTCATGGGACCCCCTCTGCCGCTGACGGCGCGCGGCCCGGCGGCGGCAGCACTCATGTGCGCCGCAGCGGGGGTGGTGCTGCCGCCTTGGGCCGCTGGGCTGCTCCCTCCGGCCCCGCAGGCAGCAACAAGAGCAACAACCGCAACCGCATTCACCTCCAGGTCGCCTTCCCCCACAACAGCGGTTGCAGCGGCGTCCAGTGCACCCCGACTGGTGCTCGATCCTGCCCTGGAATGGGCGCTCGGGGTGCTGAGTCACCGGGTTACCCCTGTGGAGCCGAGCGCCGCGGAGCTCTGGCTCGCCAACCGAACCCTGGCGGCGCATTTGAGGACGCCGATGCGACAGCCGGCGACCGCGGCGGCGGCGGCTGCAGGAGCAGCGGTGAAGCGAGTGGGGAGGCGGGCGGCGGCGGAGATACCCTGGCCGCTGCTGCTGCCGTTGTTGGAGGCGGTGGGGAACAGGCTGCGGGCGCCAGCTGCTCTGGCACTGCTGCAAGTAAGTTGTCGTGGTGCAATGGGGCACCGAAGGGAGGGACGCCCAAGCACTTGGCCTTGCCTACATCCCATGGGCCCATGGGCCACGGTTTGTTAACGGTATACCTGTAGAACCAGCAAACACCCCCCCCCCTTTTCACACCACGGTTACACAATACACAGGGTATTCTTCTTTTCCCTCCTACACCCGTCTACACGTGGCAAGGCCCTAGCAACACACATCTGCTGTTGTTCGCGTCGCAGGCGGTGACTCGGCAGCTGCGTGCCGACTGGTGGGTGTCACTGCCGCCGCGGCAGCGGGAGGTGCTGCATGTGACGCTGGGTGCACTGCTGCGGGCCGCACTGCGCAGGCCGGAGTCGGTGTCGCCCTCGGTGAGGATCCTGAGGAAGTGGGGGTGGGGTAAGGTGTCGTAAGCTGTCGTGACTGCATTGGTAGGGTTTGTGCGGTACAAAACGCTGCCCTTCAGCCAGCCCCTCGCGGCTTGCTCCGGCAGGATTCTTTCCCCCTTCTGCATCCGCTTCCTCGTCTGCGGTTGCCGTTTGCCACGCCGCTACTTGCACCCCGGGGCTGTGCGGCATCTGCTGTCCGCTGACACGCTGTGGCGCACCTCTGCTCTGTCCCCCTGCCCCCGCTGCACAGGCCGCTGCGGGGCTGCTGGCTGTCATGGCCCGCATGCGGCTGCGCTCACCCGCCGCATGCGCCCTGCTGGTAGGCAGGATCACCGCAGCCACGGGCACTACCTACTCCTCCACCACCGCCAGCCGCCTTGGAGTTGCAGCCTCGCCGACTGCAACCACCACCGGTCCTGAAGCTGGGCAGCAACAGCAGCGGCAGGAAGAGCAGCGGCAGGAAGAGCAGCGGCAGGAAGAGCAGCGGCAAGAAGAGCAGCGGCAAGAAGAGCAGCGGCAAGAAGAGCAGCGGCAAGAAGAGCAGCAGGACGTCCGCGGCCAGCCTCGCCTCAGCCACCTCGAGCTGCAGCAGCAGCAGGAGGGGCAGGGGCAGGGGCCGCACCAACAGCAGCAGGAGGGGGTGCAGCTGCAGCCACATGGTCACCCGCACGCCCCCACAGTCCGGCTGCAGTGTGTAGCCACGGCGCTGTCAGCGCTGGTGCGGCTGCGCATACCGCATGAGGGACTGCCGCGCAAGGCGCTCAGCCGGTTGTTGAGGTGCGTTTTGGCGGTCGTCGCGAGGGTAGCAATGCGTGATGACGGATGAGCACCAACGAGCCACAGTGCATAACGAACATGGGTTGCTGCTCTGCTGCTGCTACTTGTAGGGTAAGCGGTAAGCCAAGATTCGTCGGCTCCTTTCGATAGGTCCGGGTGCGCTTCATCTTAGGAACCGCCTTTTGAGAGCGCTCACTTGCCTTGGCCCTGTCCCTGTCCGCAGGCACACCGTGAAGTTCGCAGACGAGTGGACGCCCAGCCTTGCCGCGGCCCTGCTGGTCTGGCCCGCCAGCATGAACTGCCGGCCACCCGGCGACTTCATGCGTCGCTACACGCGCATTCTGCTGGGGGAGCCGCAAGGTGTACGACACCCTTCTTACAATTCGTTGCCATACGACAAAAGCAACAGTAGTAACGGTAGCAGCACCAGCAGCAGTAGCAGCGGCGGCGGCGTTGGCGATACAGTACATAGCCAACCGTGTACGGGCAGCCTGTTATCACGCATGCCAGGACGCTACCTGATGGCAATGCTAGAGGCGCTCGTCCAGATGTACGACGGACTTCCTCCTTTGCTCGTCCAAGAAGCCCCAGCTGACCAGAGCCCTCCCCGGGAGGGACCTCCGCTTGAGCTCACGGTACGCGTCCTCTGTTACCCGTACTTACTTGTTGTCCCCAATAACGGCACTCCAGCCTGCAAACTAGGGATGTTACAGTGCGAAGTCAGCTCCGGCTTCAGTGGCTAACCCGCCATGCCGTACGTGCTTCCTAACAAATCCCACACTACGTCCACCACCTTCCCCCCTTGGGCCTTCTAGCTGCAACCACACTTCCAACACCTGCCAACACCCTCACGTCACCCCACCCTCACTCCCGCCGCCTTCTGCTCCCTTCCGCTGCTGCCCGCAGCACGCCCTGTGCGGCGCACTCCTGGGCCGCCTGCGACAGCTGCCCCGCCAGCAGCTCCTCCGCCTGCCGCTGCTGCTGACGCGACTGGGGCACTCGCTGGGGCACGATCCCGCATTCCTCCGCACCCGTGTGCATGGCGGCATTGGAGCCCCCAGTGCTGACTGGGCCCAGACGTACCTGAACCGTGCGCGGGAAGGGCTGCAGGCATGCGATGCGGTGGACGTGTTGTTGCTGCTGCGCGGCCTGGCAGGGGGCGCTAAGGCGGCGGGGAAGGCGGCTGCGGCTGGGAGAAGAGCGACGGCGCGGAGGCAGGCAGCGGTGACGGGGGTTGTGGAAGCGGAGGCGGCGGAGGAGGAGGCGGAGGTGGCTTCACCGCTGGCGGTGTTGATGGCGGGGGGCCTAACGGAGGCAGCGATTCAGAGATACGTGGTAAGAGGAACGGAGTTAAGGGAGGCAAGAAGAAGCGCACCTTGCTGCTGTTCCTGATTCTGCAGCCACCTGAGACAGGGTTAGCCATGGCGCACGGTTGCAGGGCTGCAAAGCGCCGCGCCGCGCTTTGGTTTCGTAATTGACTTGCTTGGTGTGTTGCCTCGCAGGCGCTGCTTCCCTCGGCCCCCCTGCACCACACCGTGTTTGTGCTTCAGAGCCTGGCGGTGCTGTGGAGCCACCGCAGCTGCACCCAGATCCGCCACTCCAGCGGGGCGGAGCAAGGGACGCTTGCCGCGGAGGCTGCTGCTGCCGCTGCAGGCCCCTCCTCCGCCGCCACAACCGCAGGGAAGGCCCACGTCGCGGCCGTGCATGAGGCGGTTGAACAACATCATGAGTATGTTGTTGAATCCGACTTCAGGGCGCGACGTCAAGCCGACATGGCCTCAGAAAGGGAGTTCCTGTTGCAGCAACTGGACGAGCACGTAGCCAAGTGCCTGTCGTACCGGGGTGACGTCGTCCGTACGCACTTGCCGTACAACGAAAGCCAGAACGTTCTGCCGTACGGTGCGGGCCCGCATGGCGCCGCCAACGGCAGCCGAGGAGGAGAGGCCCGTCACGGGGAGTCCCATTCACGGCGATCGATGGCACAGCATGGCGGGCGTACGGCTGGAGGGACACGTGTGTCGTACAGTAGCAGGGGAAGAGCTGCTGCTGCTGGTGATGGTCTCGGTCGTGGAGGTGCCTCCTCCGCTTCTTCGGCTCGCCGGGCCGGCACTGCTGCCCCTGCTGCAGGTGATGCAGCTTCTTCTGAGCCGCAGCGGTACTCGCGGGGCCAGCTTGTGGTGAAGGTGAGAGCAGGTGTCGTGCAGGATGGGCAATTGGGCAAGCGTGTCTTACGGCGTTCCCTTGTCTTCTACTTTGTTGTGGGTGCCAGTACTGGCCACGTGAGTTTCGCTATTCCCTTACCTGTCTTTCGTCTTCGCCATGGCACAGGGGCCTATACCCTACTCATGTTGCCATCCCCTCACGTACCTGCTCCCCCCTCATATCACTCCTTGCTTTGCTCACCGTACCTCATCCTCCATCCCTCCGGTGTCCCTCCTGCGCCCTCCCTCCATCCTCATCACCTCCCTTCCCCCCTTCCTCCCTCCCTTTCACCCTCCCTCCCTCCGCACAGCTCCTCATCTCATACGCCGCGCTGCGCCACGCCCCACCGCCCCACCTGCAAGCGCTGTTAGAGGCCGTACTGCTGGCATGTGTGCCGTACACCACCTCGCGCACCGCCACGTACGGCAAGCTCCACCAGCGGTTACAGGAGCCCCACCAGCACCAACCGCACCACCCGCAATATTGGGTCGCCGGTCTGCCTCCAGCCGGCAACACCACTACACTGGCCCGGCCCACTTCCGCCACAGCACCAGCGCCGCTCCTAGCGCCCGCCGCACCCGCCCCTGCCGCTGCCGCTGCCGCTGCTGCCTCAGCCTCGGGAGCCCTGCCGCTGCGCACTGCGGACTGGGTGCGGGTGCGTGGCGTGTATGCGGCGCTGGGGTTGACTCCCGGGGGCCGGCTGCGGGTGGCGTTGCTGACGTTGACTTGATGCACTGTGCGGCGTGTGTGTTGATATGAGGAGTTCGGGGGCGCGTTTGCGCATGCCATGTGAAACGGATGCATTGTGGTGCCATGCATGGGTGTACGGAGATCGGGAGATGAATGGCTGAAGCAGCAGCTGGGACGTGGGGATAAGGAACGGGGCGTGTCTAGGGTTTTGTCTTAGAATGATAGCAGGGAAGAGGAGCCTGGCTTGGTAGAAATGGAGAGGCAGAGAGCGTATGTGATTCGGCGTGCTGAGGTAGGCCTTGTGAGAGAGGCGCTGCGGTGCTTGAGCGAGTGCAGGAGAGTAGGGAGGAGCGCAAGCATGACGACTTGACGAGAGGAGGAAGGGGGAGGAGGAAGGGGCGACCGAATACTGATGCGCCGCTGCTGAGAAGGAGGTGTATCAAGGAGCGTATAACCTCGTTTTGGTGATCGAGGGCGTGGGAGGAGGGTGAGCACACGGCACGTTGGCGCGAGGGGGTGAGCTGAGCAGGCAGGCAGCGGCATGCAGGGGCGGGCCTCAGGACTGACACCTTTGACTCTGACATGGAAGCGTAGAGGAGCCTTAGGCTTGGGGGCTGCGCACACGCTGAGGGAACGTTAGGCATGTGTTGGGTGTTGCACCAAGAGTAGGGGAGGTGCTGGTGTGACGGAAAGCATGGACCTCATGCGTGACCCCTGGGCGGCCGTACAGTTCCTTCCAGCAAGGAACGGGCTTGGGCTCATGTAAACCTTATTGAACCAAGACCGTCCGCAAGGATGTTGGCAGTACAGAAGCGGTTCTGTTCTTCTTCTGTTACCTCGACAGCTATCGGTGCATGGCAATTGACAAGCAGCCCTGTAGACCGTACCGCACCGTACTACAGCCGCCGTACAGGTGTATATGTGCATGCACTTGCTAGCCCACAATGCTAGCCAGTTCGATTGGGCCCCTGACTGCCTATTTGGTGTCACCGTGTCCTGAGTCCAGCCTCACAGCCTGGCACACATGCGAGATGATACATGCTAAATAACACCGGCGGGCAGAGCGTGCATGTTAGGCAACTGGGGCTCAGCATAAGGATGTCTCTCCCGTGAAACGGATAGCGCTGGCTTGCCTCGCTTGCATGTGCCCTCCCGGACCAAAGGATACCAAACATCACGGTTGTCTTGCTGCCGTACGGCCGTAGCCTGCACGGAGCGGTAGAGTCCACTTACAAGGTATACAGTAAGAGGAGATGATATAAGTGCGTTATGTAGTGTGTTTATCTAGGTACAATGGAATTCTGGTAGGATGAGTTACAAGCTTGGGTGAGATGTTGCCTTGCCGACGGACAGCGACGTAGGAAGCAGCTGAAAATGCAACCGGACAGCTCTGTCGTCTTATTTGAAGAGTTGCAGCTTTATGGTGCAAGCAGCGGCGAGCGAGCTCTAGCTGTCTCTTCGGTGCACAAGCGGCAAGCAGCAGACTCGAGCGATCGGGGTACGCATACCGTGTTAAACATTTGGTGCCCTACCCTTACTATGTGGTGGCTTCTGACTCGGGATCGCCCTTCTACAGGTGGACTGCTCGTCTCGCCCGATGGCTCGGCAGTTGCTATTCTCGATGCCACAGCGACTTCCTTGACACTTCTGCATTTCAGTGATCAGCTTTCCCCAGCAGACGTCAATTCACCGCGGAAGCGTCAGGATCTTACTCCATGCACTGCTGTCCGCACCTTCCAGCCTACGAGGATAGACAAATGCAATCTTTCACTACCAGATGCCATTTGTGCTGTCTGCTGGTCGGAAGATGGCATCCGTCTGGCGCTTGCTTGTCTATCGGGACATGTTTACATTTTGGACAGGTGCGATAGGGGGGAATATTTCGATATGAGGGCAATGCTGCACAGTTCTGGGCTATTCACAATCAGCCTTTTGGTCAGCCACTATGACCATGATAGAAAGTCCATGTTGACCTGCCGAGCAACATCCCTGATGCTTGCCATTGAACAAGGCCACCCTTACCCCTGCCTCCCTAGTCGCCAACAGTGATTCACTTCACCCATCTGCCGTCATCTCTTATAGCCCCTTCCCACGCCGTTTCTCAATACCCACACCATACAGGTCCGGGAAGCCACTTGCCATGCTTCCTCCCACCGGTACACCCTGGGCCGGCAAGCGGCCAGGCGCAGTGGCGCTGCCGTCACCCTCGCTGTTGCTGCTGCTAACCGCGAGACCGCCGCTGATCTTTGCCGTACCCCTGGGACCTAGCGGCGGAGCCCCCGCAGCACCCAGCGGCAGCCGCCCCGGGCCTCCTGCAGCAGCACCCTCATCAGCTGTGGTGCTGCCGCCTCCTCGTGTCCTCGCCGCCCTGCGACCTCAGCCCCTGGGTAAGGCACACGGCGTCGTACGAACAGCCGTGTACGATGCTCGTACAGCGCTCCTCGTCGTGGCGGGTGAGGGCGGGTGCTGCGGCCGTGGTGGCGCTGCTGGCGCTGGCGGCAGTAGCCAGCGCGGTAGCGGCGGTACGGCAGCTGCTGCTGACGTCAGCGTGAGTGCATGGCGGCTGGAGGTATCCGCTGGCGGCAGCGCCGTCAAGGCAGCCATGCTGGGCGCCTACGTAGGGCCCGTTGCCTCCGCTGCCTCCGCTAGCCCTAGCGCTAGTCCTGCCTGGCCCAGGAGGCGTTGGATGCTGTCGTTGTCGCCACTGGGAGAGCACGTGGCCCTCCACGCGGTGCCAAAGCCAGCCGGCAGCAAAGCGGGTGGTGGAGGAGGTGGCGGCGGGGGGGTGCTGGTGTTGTCGCTGCCGCAGTGCCTGCCGGTGGACCCTGCGGCTCAGTTCGCGGGGCGGTCGGCCGGTCCGCCGCTGCCTCCGGCGACGTCTGGAGCGCCCAAGGTGAGGTGCTTGGATCCATTGCCTGTTTGCCTTCGGGGACCATGGCACGGGTTCGGCACCGAAACTAGCGGTGGGCTTGAGATCAAACGTGCAGTGCATGAGATGTGGTGAAGCGCAACAGAGTGCAACACCGGTAGCGGCCTACATGCGGCGTTAGGATGCATCGAACCTCCCCCCTCCATGTTGTCGACTGTGCCGGTATGTGTCGTCCCCACAGGCCTCCCTAGCGGGCTCCGCGGTGGCCGCTGCCAGCGTGGCTTGGTGGTCCGATGAAACCCGGTTGGCGCTGAGCGACGTGTACGGCAGGGTAGGGCTGGCGAGTCTGCCCGGGTACGACAGCTTGCTGTCGCCATGGGACGAGCAACCCAAGTTCACGCCGGGTAGGCTGGTGTGTTTTAGGAACAGCTTAGCTGCAGTTTAGGAACAGCTTAGCTGCAGTTACAGGGGCACGTGGGTGGCAGGAGGCGTAGGGGTTGACGGTCGGTGCCGTGCGTGTTGTGGGCCTGATTGTGTGATGAGTCATGCGTGTAGGGGTGTAAAGGTACCGGTACTCTTCTACCCCTCACTTGGCGCTTCCCTTCAGTTGGCTGACTGGCCACTCGCTTACCCCAACCCCACCCGCAGGTACCCTGATCGCCACAAAGACCAATGGCCCCGGGCCCCGAGGCATTCTAGTGCTGGAACCAACCCCAACCACCTCACCAACCACCACCACACCAAACCTGCCGCAGCAACAGCGGCAGCAGCAGCTACCATCCAAATCCTCTCTCCTAGCCTCTTCTCCTGCTCCTCCTCCTGCTCCCGGCATGCGACTGGTATTTCTAGCGGAGCGGACCCCCGAGCAGATGCTGCAGGTAGGCAGGGCGCCTCCTCTTCGGATGCGCCCTAGGGGTGGGCTAGCCAGTCTTTGCCTGCCATGTTTCCACACCCTCGTTCGCAACATGCGCCGGGCCCAGGCCGCCCTCTTACCCTTCCTGCTCCCCGTCTTACACCCATCATCCACGCATCCGCAGGTCCTGCTGCGGCGGCAGCAGTGGGACGCTGCGCTGCAGCTCTGTGCCTCAACCGCCGCCATCAGCAGCAGCCCGGGAGCAGCAGCGGCCGCGCTAACACCTGCAGCAGCAGCAGCAGGTGGGCCCGCCCGTCAACGTCTCCATGCACGTCTGGACGCGGACCGGGTGTACGCGGCTCGCTGGGCTGGGCGGGCGGTGGACGCGGCCAACGTCGCTGACAACTTGGCACGCATGAGGAACAGGTGCGGGGGTGTGCGGGCGTGCAAGGATGCCATGAGTGAGCTGAGTCTAGGATGGACTGGGTGTTGCAGACTGCCCGTGTGTCAGAACTGACTTGGCGGCAAAGGGGTCCTCCACCCTTGCCTCTGTCCTTCTCGCTGCGCTCGACCCTACCTCCTGGGCTCCTACCTTCAATATCCTCATTCTTACCCCCTCATCTATCCATTTTCAATGCAGGCGCTGGGTGGTTTCGGAGTGCGCTCGGCGGGTGGCCGGGGACTACCCGGGGCAGCGGCTGCTGATCGATTACGGCCTGCGGGAGACAGCGCGCTGGGGGCGACCCATGGGTCTGCCGCCAGCGGAAGGAGAGGAGGAGGGGCAGGAGGACGCGGATGAGGGAGGTCTGGAGGAGGAGGAGGAGGCTGCATGCGCGTCATCACCCGAGCAGCGGTTGCGGTTGCGGCGGTGGTGGTGGTGTGTGCGGCTGCGGCTGCTGCGGCACAGCGACCGGCTGGAGGCGCTGGTGGAGGCGCAGGGCAGGTGGGGCGGGAGTAGGTGGAGGTGGGAGGCTTGACAGCCTTGGCGGGAGGGGGCAACATGCTGGCCGGGGTAGTGGGCGGAGGGAGTTAGGCGTGAATGAGTAGAGGAGGTAAGCCTTTTCGTTATCCGAACCCGCACCCCTCTCACTGCCGTACATCGTTACACCGTTACCTGCCACCCCCGTGTCCCCTCCCTCCACACAGGTCCTTCGACCCCGCCGCCTACTCCTCCTTCCGCGACCTGCCGCTCCCCTCCGCCGCCTCCAGCTGGGCCGCTCTGGGCGCGCTGGGGCCGCTGGGGGTGCTGTGCCGCCACTACCCCGCAGCGCTGGCGGGCGGCCGGCGGCTGGCGGTGCTGGCGAGGTTGCCGGAGACCATCAGCCCCCGACTGTACGGCAACCTGCTGCCCAGGGTGGGTGGGGGAGTGGGTGAGGGTGGTGCGGGTGGGGGAGCAGGTGGTTGGGTTGTTGGGATGGTGCGGGTGCGGGATGCGGGCTGGTGTAATGGTCAGTGGGTTGTGTGGCTGCGGCTACCTCGACCGCTACAGGAGGTGTGTCGGTGGCTGAAGGGTGTGTCTGGCTATTACGGGAAGTACACATTGTCATACGCTTCACGACAGCGGGTAACAACCTGTTGAACGTCCCAACTCCCTAACCGTGCGGACCCTTCCTTTTCGAATCCTGCCTCAGGCTGATGGTGAGGAGGCGCAACCGCCTTCAGCTCCTTCCTCCTCCTCCGCTGCTGCTGCTGGTAACGGCCCCCTGCTGCTGCAACAACAGCAGCAGCAGCACAAGGCCCCCTTGAGGCGCCCTGACTGGGTAGAGTCACCCGAGCTACTGCGGGAGCTGCAAGCGGCAGTAGCAGCAGCAGCTACCTCCACCTCCACCTCCACTGCTACCAGTGTTGCTGCACCTGCCCTATCAGCAGCCCAAACCCCCTCCAGCACTGCCACCGCACCCGATTCCTGCATCCTGGTAACCAGCCTAGGCTGCCCCGACGACGACCACAATGAAGCCGAACAACAACATCAGTACGAGCAGCAGCAGCAGCACCACCTGCCCGATAACCCGGTGCTTCTGGCACTGGATCCAGAAGCCACGGACGCTGTCGTACGAATCCTGGATCCAGTCCGCACCCAGCGGCTGACCCCCGCCACCCTCGCGGAGTGGTGCTCCGAGCGGGCCCTGCAGCTGGACGAGCGAGCGGGGCAGCTGGAGGGCGCTCTGTCGTTGCTGGAATTGGGTTGGGAGCGGCTGGGAGGGACCGTACGGGGGGGAGGCTACATGGGCAGCAGCAGCAGCAGTGGTGCTGGCAGTGGCGCTAGCGCTAGCGTTACCAGGATGGCGCAGCTGCTGGCGGCAGCTCGTATGCTGCGGGCCGCAGCAGGCGGCTCCAGTGCTGCTGCGCTTGCTAGCGCTGGAGGTGGTGCCGCCGGTAGCGGTGCTGCTGGTGTTGGTGCGGGTGGGGGCTGTTGTTGGCGGCTGAGTCTGCGGGACTTTGCTGGGCTGCCGGGCGCTCAGCGGCTGCGGGTGCTGCTGGCGGGGAGCAGCGCGGAGGGGCTGGAGCGGGAGCTAAGGGAGAGGTGGGGGGGAGGGGGGCGGCGGGGTGGGGGTAAGGGGTAGCAGGGGTAGTGAGTGGAGATGGAGGATTGCATGGGGAGGAGGGGACGCGGATTAGGGTCCTGCAGGAGGTGGAAAGGTAGGAAAGGGCTCTCCGGGCGCCTTCTTTTCTCTCCTCGCCCACCCGCCCCCCTTCCCCCGCCCTATCCTCACCACATGCCCCTGCCCCCCTCCAGGGTGCTCCCGGTGCTGCACGGCCCCGGTTGCGACCCGGCTGAGGTGGGTCGGTGGGTCGCTGAGCTGCTGGTGGAGGAGGTGCGGGGGCGGCCGGGCTGGGGGGCGGCGCTGGTGCGAGCGGAGGCGCGGGGGCTGGCTGCAGCGGGAGGAGCGGCAGGAGGACGACGGCTGTTCTCCAGTGCCATTGAGCTTGCTGAGGTGGGTAGTGTGCACTACGGTAAGCCGCAATGAAGTTCTGGCTTTAATTATTACTTTAGTTATCTCCGACAAACTCTCGGTAGCGCAACCCAGGGCTATATCGGTTCACGCTAGTAGCTGCAATACCCAACACCGGCAGCAAGTGTTGGACGCCAGCGGGGCCATCAGACGGGGTCCCCCATGCCTCTCCGAACCCCAACCCCGCACCAACTCCTCCTCGGACCTCACCTCTCCTCTCCTGCCGTCCTCCCATCCCCCCAGGCCGTCCTTCGCGCCGTGTCGGACTGCCCCCACACGGACGAGTGGGAGGCCCTGCTGTCCACCCTGGAGGCGGCACTTGGGGCGCTACAGCACACAGATGCGGCACATGCAGCGGCAGCAGCAGCAGGTGCTGATGCTGCCAATGCCTCCTCCGCTGCTGCGTTACGGCGGCTGCAAGGTGTCGTACATGCCGGCCAGCTGCTAGCGGCCCGGGGGCTGCCGCTGACTGTACGGCACATCAGCAGCTGCGGAGCGGAGGAGGCGGCGAGATGTGTACGGCAGGTGCTGGGGCGCGTCATCAGGTGCGAGGGGCGTGTGTTGCAAACTTGCCTCAGCTTGGGTCTTGGATCACTGCATCGCGCTTTTCGTAGCTGCCTGAAGGCGCTGTCGGGAATGCGCCTCTCTCTCTAAAAGTCTCTAAAGTCTCTAAAAGTCTGTATACATGGTACTGCGGGGAGCTTCTACCTTCACAAGCTGCGACCGCCTTACATCTCCTTGTACCACATCGCGGTGCATCCTGCTGCAAAGGGCACACCCTTTGGTAGTGACTTAGTGAGCTCTCGTCTCATTTCCACCTACAGCTTTGCGTATTCCTCCGTTCCTCCCCTCCTCCCCTCCCCATGCAGGTCCGCCCCCTCCATGTCCACCGCCGACTGGTCGCAGCTCTGGACCGACCTCACCGCCCTCCGCACCGCGGCATTCGCAACACCGCCAATAGGTGCTGCGAGCTGGCCCGAAACAACTGCACAAACCGCAACCACAACCGGCAGCAACAGCAGTCCCCATGCATCCCCATCCGCAACCGCCGCCGCCGCCACCACCGCCTCCCAGCAGCAGCAGCAGCAGCCCTCCAGGGAGGGGGAGAGGGAGCAGCAGGTGCTGCCCGCTCGGCTGCTGCTGAGCGAGATGTGTCGCTGCCTGCTGCACTGCGGCCGTACGGACCTGGCGGCGAAATACCTGCGGGAGGGGGCGCCGGGTGAGTGAGGGGGGAATGGAGGTGCAGGGTAATAGGGGTGGGGAAGGAATGCGGGCGAGTGCATCATAAGCCTCCAGCTGGGGCGATGCAATTTCGTAGTGACGCGTACTTGCACTTTGGTTTTGTGCTTGCGTTCGCAGACGGCGAGGGTGGTGTCGTGTTTTTGGAGCCGGAAGCCGCCGACGCGCTCATTGCCAGTGTCGCCGCTGAGATCTTAGCGGGCGCGAACGACCCATGGGACGCTGCCGCGCAGCAGGCGGCCGCCTGCCTCGCACTCGCGTCGCCCGACTCGCCACCCGCCACAGCATTAGCGCGGCTAATGCGAGCGTTACAGCTACTGCCGGAGCTTGGGTTTGACGAGCAGCAGCTAATGCCGGTCCAAGTAATGCAAATGAAGGATCGTTTTGATGTTGTACGGATTGTACTGCAGCAGTACGAAGATAACGATGCTGGTACAGGCCCGGCGGCAAGCGCACGCGGACGGTACGGCATGGCGCGTGGCAGCAGTACGGCGATCTCCTTTGCAAAGGCGGCGGCGGCGGCGCTCGGCGGCGGTCGTAACAGTCGCCGTCGGGCTGCCGTACGAGCGGCGGGGCAGGCGGCGGCGGCGGGAGGCCGAGCGGCGGCGGCGCTCGCTGGCGGTTTGTTGGCGGTTGCAGGGCGAGTGGCGCCCAATATGACAGGGGCGGTTGCGGACCGAGTCGTACCTGTTGCGGGGTTGCTGGCGGGGGCGGTGACGTCAGCGGCGGGAGTGCCGTTGCTGTACGGCAGGAACGCTGACGCCGCCTCCGCTGGCGGCGGCGGTGGTGGTGGTGATGGATCTGGGTCACCTTCCCAACAACCGCAGCCGCCGTACAAACAATTGGGTCGGTTGCTGGAGGTTGCGGAGCTGTTGGGACTCGATCGACCGGAGGACGAGTTGCGGGTAAGATACCGGTATAACAAGAACGGCACATGCTGCAGCACTTGGAAGAACACCCCAACTTCATGCCCATCACCTCTACCGCTCCTCCACTCCTGGCCCTCTCCCGCATCCCTCTGCTGCCTGCACCTCCACCCTCAACCCACATCCCCCTCATCCCTCCCTCTCCCTCTCCCCCCTAACCCAGATCAAGGACCTCGCGGCCCGCGCGGCCCTGCGTGCGGGCGACCTGGGGGCGGCACAGCACCTGGCGCTGGGGCTGGTGGGGGCGGGGTACACCCCTGCATGGTAGGGCTGGGGCTGGTGGGGGCTGGCGGGGACAAGGAGAGGCGGTGTTACTGGGGTGGTGGCAGGTGTCCGCTACGGCGCATGGTACGGTGTAGGAGCCTCCTGCCCTACCGCAAGACAATCTCGCGAAATGTCCGACACCTACTGGCAGACTTCGTGCACCCGCGAATCGAGTCGCCGTCCGTTGTAGTGTTTGCGCACATGCATGGTTGCCATACTTGCCGTATGAGGTGACCGTGTCGCAAGCCGCCCCTCCCCCTCCTGCCCTCCTGCCCTGTCCTCCCTTCCCCCGCCCGCTCTCAGGTCGCTGTGTGCCGACCTGGGCTCATGCAAGCGGCTGAGTGACGATGCCGTACGGCAGAAGCTGCTGTCGTACGCGCTGTTGTACTGCCCCTCGGAGCGCATGACGTGGCTGCTGGAGGAGCTGGCGGGGGTGGAGCTGCGGAGGGGGGGAGGAGGGGGAGGTGAGGCGGGTGGGGGATGAACCCAACTGAGCAGCAGAACTGACAGGGGCGATAGAAGATAAGTACCCTTCCCTTCCCCCCTCCCCTCTTGCTTCACTTTACAATTATTTTCCCCTCCTCCCCTTTTCCTCCTCAGACGCCTCAGCACCCCTGGAGCCGCCCGAGAGCCTTCTCCGCCGCGCCCTGCTGGCCCCCCCGCCCCACCTCGCCCCCGGCTGCCCGCCCACCGCCGTACTGCCGTACCTGGGGGACACACACCTGGCCATTGCCGTACTGTTGCCCTCACCCCCACCCTCCTCCTCCTTCGCTTCTACTTCGGAGCCTCCACCCGGTGATGATGGCAGCCGTGGCGGTGGTGGTGCTGCGTTGAAGCTGCTGGAGGGGTTACGAGGAGGCGGCGGCGGTTGCGATGGAGATGGTACGGCTGGCGGTACGGATCTGCCGTACGCTCAGTTGCAGCGGGTGGTTGCGATGGAGTGCTACTGCCACTGCCTGCGCGCGCTGCTGCCGGCGGGGGGCGGCAGCGGGGCGGAGAGGCTGGCGCTGATGCAGCAGCCGCTGGGGGCACTACTGGAGCAGGTGAGGGAGGGAAGGAGGGAGGGAGGAGAGGAGGTGGGGAACGGGGCTTAACATGCACATGTCCCATGGTGTACATACCGGTACGTACGTTCGTTGCTGCATGTGCTGTGCAGGTTCGCCAGTTGCTGCCACAGGAGGCACCCGCCGCCCAGGGCTCCGCACCCGCAGCCGCAGCACCCCCACCCGACCCGGAGCGCGCACATGCGGCCGCTGCAGCGGTGCTGGCGGCGGGGGTCCTGGCGGCGGCTCGTGACAGCCGGCTGGTGCGGCAGCACGTACCGCATGTGGATGCGGCGCAGTTCTGCGGGGGGGACAGCACCTACCGCCGACAGGTGGGCGGGGGGCGGGTGCGTGGGGGTGTGTGCACCTGCGTGTGTGTTTTGGATGTTGTTGCATGCACAGCAAAACCCCCGCAAAGGCTGCAAGCAAACTTGGCGGCTGCATGAGACAGCTCTTCTCAGTCCCTCATCGCCGCTCGTACCTTTAGTTTGTCCCCTACCCTGACCCCATCCGTAACCCTTGCAGGCAATCCTGCAGCAGGCGGCCCTCGCGGGGCAGACCGAGGCCGCCGCTCTGCAACAATCCGCTTCTCCTCCCGCTCCCCAGCAGTCCGGCAGGGAGCTGCTGGCGCAGGCGCGGCAGTTGGCAGCGGTGTACGGCGTCGACCCATGGGACGTGGAGCTGCAGTACACGTGCGCGCTGATCACCAGTGCTCCCGCCGTGACGGATGAGGTGGGGAGTGGGGGTGGGAGCGGGTGTCGGGGTGTGTAGTGGTCTTGCTGTGCCTTGGCTCCGGTATTGCCTTCGCTCTGTTGCCTATCGGTTGCCGGTTTGACTGGATCCTCCTTCCGCCCTCTTTCGCCCTCTTCCGCTTTCCCATGCCGCCCATCCTACAGCTCCGAGCTACGGTGCACGCCTGCACAGCTCCATCCACCGAGCAGCAACATCTACCCCCGCTGCTGCTGTCTCGCCCGCTGCCGCTGCTGAGCCACCTGGCCAGCGCCGTCTACCCGCAGCTGCCGCCCGCCAGCGGCCCCCACCTGGCGCTGCTGCTGGGGCTGGTCATGGAGGCGTTGCAGGCGGCGGGGAAGGTGGGTGCGGAGGGGCGCGGAGGGTTTACATGATTTACATCGTCATTCATCTTTGCGCATGCCACACCTCTCCACTTCCCCATCTTTGCACCCTCTTACCCTATCCCCTTATCCGGCCCCCCCCAGTCCGACCCCACCGCCGCCGCGCTGTCCGCCTCCGCCGCGCCGCTGCTGTCCAAGCTGCGGGAGCTGCTGGACAAGGCGGCGGGGGCGCTCAAGGGACTGGGGCTGCCCGCCGTACTGGCGCCCTTCCTGGCGGCACTGCTGGCGCCGCTGGGGCTGGAGCTGCGGCTGCTGGCGGTGGGCGCTAGGGAAACGTCGGCTGCTGCTAGTGCTGGCGCTGTTGGTGCTGGAGGAGCAGGAGGTGTCGCGGATGCTGCTGCTGCGGGGGGCCTCACTGGCGCCGCTGCCGCGGCTCTGTTCGCGTACATGAAGCCCAGCAGCCTGCCCCAGGCCGCCAAGCTGGTGGCGGCACTGCACAAGCTGCTGGGGCCGCTGGCAAGGAAGCAACACCCGCACCCCCCTCAAGCAGCACAGCAGCAGCAGCAGGGACAACAGTCAGCCGTTCAAGCCCGGCTGGTTCCGGATCTGCAGCGGGTGCTGGAGGAGTTGCCGCCCAGCCTGCCGTACTTGTGTCTCTGCGTCAAGGCAATCGGCTACAAGGCCCCACAGCTGTCGCCTTCACCTTCCTTATCATCGCAGCATACTCAGCCCCCGCAGCCCCCCCAGCCCCCCCAGCGTGATATGGCCACCGCCTGGGGTCACGTGGCAGAGCATGCGGTGCGGCTGCCGCAGCCGCAGCTGGCCGCCTGGCTGGCCTTCATGATGCTGCCGCCCTCACCCTGCCCGCTGGACCCACGGGTCACTGGCGCACCGCTGCTGCCCTGCCCGGCGCCAGCGGAGGTCCGGCTGACGGTGAGGTGTTGTTGGGGTTGGGTACGGGTTTGGCCAGGTAGGAGGTTGGGTACGGGCCCTCTGGATGCGGTGATTGCTGTGTAGGGGTGTAGGGGTTACATGCGGGACTGGCCTTAACCGGCCTCGCGCACGCCCTGACCTGCCCACTTTCCTATGCGCTACTGCTGCCACTGCTGCTGTCCCCAGGTGCTCGATGCTTGCATGCCCAAGCTGCAGCCGCCTGCTGCGGCACCTCCCACCGATACTGCTGCTTCCGAGGCGGGTGGTGAGGGTGTGGTTGTGCGGCTGCGGTCGCTGCACCGCCGGCTGAGGCTGCTGCATGCGGCCAGGGAGCAGGCGGCGGGGCGGATGGAGGAGGAGCAGGTGGGCCCAATCGCTTTGCCATGCTTGGAATGCTTGAACCTTATAGTGTGCTTGTACGCAGCCTTTCTACATGACACTCGTGCAACAAGCCCCCTTACACACCAGTACCTCCTGTCCGCATATTGCAGCATCGTACCGTGTACCGTGCATGCCCCAAGCGCTGGCTCGGGCTTGTTTTGGCATGCGCTTAACCACAGTGCAAACCGTCTTTCCTTGCAATATCACAAACCTGCAATACCTCTTTTGTCCGTCTTCCCGTGGTTCCTGTCCCACTCTCTGCCTCTGCCTCTGACGCTCTGCGGCGTACCCTTGTCGCTCCTCCTGTGGGCCCTACCGTAGCTCGAGGCCCTGGAGGCGGCGCTGCTGGCAGCACATCCTGGCGAGGAGCAACAGCGGCGCAACGCAGATTCCGCCGCCGCCACCTCTTCCACTGCGTCGTACGACAGCTCTGTCTTACAGGGCCTGTTGGCAGCACTGGCGGCGACCGGTTGTCCCGTGGGCCTCTTGCTTGAGATAGCGGCGGCGGTGACGTTATCATCATCATCATCATCGGTGACGGCAGCGGCGTACGACAGCAAGGAAGCAGGCGCGGCGGTTACGGTTACGGCGCCGACGGCGGCTGTTGAGGTGGTTTCCGAGGCGGTTGGGGCCGCGGTGGACGCAGCTCTTGAGGGTATCATGCGGGAGGCAGCGGACGCGGACGCGGGTGCAGGCGGCGACGCTGGTCGCGGCGTTGACGGTGATGGTATGACTCGCCTTCGTGGCGTGGTGGCGTGCCTGGAGACCCAGCCGGTCGCTACAACCGCTACGGCAGCTGACGATGCACCCGCAGCGGATGCCAGGGCGGGGAGGGAGGAGGGCCCGGCCGCCGCTGCCGCCCCGGCTGCTGCTGCGAAGACGTCCGCATCCGCGCATGGGGAGGTGGCTGCGCCGCCTCCGCCGCCTGCCGAGGTGCTGCGCTCGCTGCGGGATGTGGCTTGGCGGCGGCTGCAGGGCTTCACGGAGGGGAGGCTAGCGGCGCTGGAGCGGCTGATGCCGGCGGCGGCAGCAAGACTGCTGGACCTGCAGGCGTCGCTGGGCACATGCGCGGTGAGAGACCCATGGGTCGGGGCAGGGCATGGGTTTGTACTGTACGGCAGTTGTGCACACGCGTGATGGGTGCGTGCGTTATAAGTGGTTGCAACTTCGTGCGTTGTTCCGCCGAGCATTGCGCCTGAACAACTCTCCAGGATTGGCCCAGATCCCGACCTTTAGCTTCCGCCATTCCCACAATCCCGACCTCTCCCCACCTTGCCAGGTATGGGCGGACTGGTCTGGCGGTGCCAGCGCAGACCCGCATGCGCACCGCCTGCGGGTGCTGCTGTCTCGCACACGCGGCCTGCTCTCCCATCTTGAACCCCCTGCACCGCCGATATCACCGTTGACGGAAATCCAGCCGACCACCGCAGCAGCAGCAGCGGCGGGCGACACCGCATCCGCCTTGGAGGTAGCCCTGGAGGATGTGGAGAGCTGCGAGGCCGCGGGACGCTTCTTCGAGCGGCTAATGGAGGGTGTACGGCAACAGCACGGCAGTACGGCAGGGAAGTGGCAGGAGAGCAAGGAAGGGGGTGAGGTGGTGGCGGTAGCGCCGCTGCGTCCCGAGCAGCTGCGGCTGCTGTGGCGGTTGTTGGCGGAGGTGTGGCAGGACGGTGCGGTGTGGAGCAGCGGAGGCGGTGAGGAGGAGGGGAGGAGGGAGAAGGAGGAGGAGGGCGGCAACGGCGACGCAGCAGCAGCACCTGAGGAGCAGCTGGCGAAGGGCGGCCAGGAGGCACCTGGTGGTGGTGATGTTAGTGATGTGAGCAGCAGCAGCAGCGGCGGCAGCGGGGATGGATCTTCCGGAAAACGCGGTGTGTCTCCCCTGCAGCGGTGTTGGCGGCTGTTGGCAGGCGAGCTGCTGCGGGCGGGACAGCTGCGGGAGCTGCTCAGGTGGGGGGCCGGGGAAGGGGTAAAACAGGAAAATTAGGGGAGTTGCGGTTGCTAGCGATGCTTCCATGGTGTTTACGGTACACATGGCCATGACCTCGGCTTCCAAATCCTGCCTTTCGCCAAACACATGCAGGCTTTTGGACCCGTTCCTGCCCCAACAAGGCCTTGCTCGTCCAGCTGAGGCGTCAGCAGCAGCAACAGCAGCGCAAGATGGATCAGACAACACTGACATCAGTGAAGACGGGGCTCCTGCACCTTCCCCTTCTGCCGTACAACAACCCTCGTCATTATCGCCACGGCAACACCCCCGGAAGGCACCCCTCCTCCCTCTCAGCGAGACCGACATGCAAAATCTCATCGCGACGGCAGCCGCCGCCTCCTCTTCCTCCTTCTCTTCCAGCGAAGGCGGCATTGCTGGCAGCGAAGGTACGACACAAGCTGCCGCGGTGCCGGCTGATACTGCTACTGCCGCGGGCATTACTGATACTGCTGCAGGCGTGGCCTGGTGTCTGGGACTGGCCTCGCCGTACCCGGAGCAACGGCGGCGGGCGCTACAGGACCTCCTCCGCCCCACGTCGGCGGCGGGGGCCGCCTTCGCCTCCGCCGCCACTGACGCTGACGTCACCGTCGCCAGCAGTGGGGAGGCTGTACGGCAGCACTGCTGCTGCCACCAGCCTCCTGCTGAGGATGTGGCGGTACTGCTCCTCACGTTGCTGGTTCGCTCGGGGGATGTCCTGCGGCTCGCGGAGCCCGTGGCAGCCGACGCAGCCGCCACCTCCTGTTCCCCTTGTCACCCGCTGTTGCCAAGACTCGTGGCGTTGCTCCCAGCGGCCCCACCACCATCCTCATCATCATCACCAGTATCCCCTGCCGCCGCGGCGCCCTGTGCCGTACTGGCCTGCCTGGCGGCGCTGCTGGCGGAGCAGCGGCGTACGGCACTGGCGGCGGCGCTGGTGGCCCGGCGGCTGGGGCTGCACCCGTCGCTGGCGGGTGCGGGCGGGTCGGGGCTGATGCTGGAGCGCTACCTGCAGGCGGTGGCGAGGGGGGCGGAGAGGGAGGTGGGAGGAGAGGAGGTGGGAGGGGGAGGGGGAGGAGAGGAGGAGGTGGGAGGGGGGTGGCCTGAGGCGGTGGTGGAGCTGTGGCGGGGGCGAGGGGAGAGGTGCAGGAGGGGGTTGAGGGCGATGGTGGAGGCACGAGGGGGAGGCTGAGGTTATGCCGGGATGGGGTTAGATGGGGCAGGGGGGGGGGAGGTTTAGGGACTTGTGCATGCGCAAACAGTCACTGAAGAGGTTACTTGAGCATTCTGGAGGCAGCAGAAGGCCGAACCACGCAACCTTTCAAGAAGCTGGTGTTGATGCATGGCGGCGCGAACAGTACAAACGCCTGCCTGGGGGCCTGATGCTGGCAAAGGATGGTAGCGCCCTCCTTGTTGTACGCTGCTGGCGGGGGCCCGGGGCAAGTTGGCGGTGTGTTGTAGCTTGGCGGCGGACCGAGCGACCGTGCACGGAATTCGGATGCGGGGCATGCAGGAGCCGTGGTTTGGTGTCTAGCGCTTGTCGGACATGTCGGGAAATGGCATGCTTACCGCCTCGCATGACTGCACAAGATAGGACGAATTGATGCGAGGTGTGACTGCCTCGCAGTGACGCAGCGCAGCCGGCGACACAGGCCTTTGGGGGTGAAGGCTGCTGGGAGGGTGGTTGGTGCCCCCCAACCGCCCCGCGTATTACCCGCATGCACATGACTATCTAGGCGACACGTTGCGCCCCTGCGGTAGGAAAGAAAGTGTCGTATTCGTGTCCGCACGTAGCGCTCCCATTCCGCCGCTTGCCCTCACTTGTGGTTTCCATAATACGGGCCGGTTCCTATCTCCCGATCCAGGCCAAACACACCTTCATAAGTGGCCGGTTACAGAGTGCGAAGCAGCACCTTACCACCTCTCGCCCGACCCGAACTCTAAACACCCGCTACCGCATCCTGCTCCCCCGCCAGCCCCAGCATCTCCGCCACAGCCCCCGCCGCAGCCACACCGCTGCACACCGCAGCCTCAAACCCCACAGGCACCGGCCCGCCTGCTGCCTCGCCCCCGCTCCCTCCCCCTCCGCAGTAGTCCCCACACGCCGCCCAGCGTCCCTGGCTCTCCCACACCGCCCCCTCCAACGTAGCCCCCGGGAAGGCCCCACCCCAGCGGTGTGCACTCAGGTACGCCGGCTGTTGCAACCGCAACTGCTGCAGCTGTTGCTGCCCTGGCGCTCCTCCTGCTCCTCCTGCTGCCGCCCCAGTCAGCGTCAGCGCCCGCAGGTCGTGTTGCAGGGCGGTCCACAGCTGTTGGGCCTTGCGGGAGGTGTAGGCGGCGTCGGCGGGGGGCAGGACGGTGGGTGCAGAGGTGGGGGCCTTCTTGTCGGTGCCGCTGTTGTTGTTGTTGGGGGTGGTGGTGCTAGAGGTGGTAGCGGATGGTGGTAACGGTGACGAGGATTGCGGTGTGGAGGACTCGAGGTCCTCCTGCAAGAGCCGCGCTGCGAAGTCGGGGCGGGTGAGGGCCACCCAGCAGGAGAGGCCGTCGGAGCGTTGCCGACCCTGGGGGGAAGGAAGGAGGGGAGAGAAGGAGAGAGGAGGCAGAGTGGAATACCCGTGTGACGAGGCTCCATTATGAGTTGCATGGGAAGCGAGGAGGTGGTGATGGAGAGCAGTGGGGTTTACTCCGGCCTACACCGCCCCGCCCCCCGCCCCCATTGGGTCTCCTTCCTTTCCCCGCCCCCACCTGCCCCATCCGCCTCACCGGCTTGGAGGAGTCCCTGGCAAGCCACTGGAAGGCGGCCCCGCCCTGCAGCCACACCGCGTCAGCACCCCCGGGCAGCGCCAGCGGCACCGCGCCTCCTGCTGCTTCTGCCCTCCCCTGCTCCTCCCCCTCCTGCCCCTGCCCCTCCCCCTCCCTGAACCCCAGCATCAGGGCGAACAGCGGCTGGCGGGGCAGCTCCCGCATCGCAGCCAGCAGGGCGGTCAGCGGGCCGGAGGAGGGGGCCTGGAAGCTGATGTGGCCGGGACTGCCTGCGAGGGTGGGGTAGCAGGTTGGGATGCCAGCCGGTTTGTTTGTACCATTGTGCGAGGGTATGGGTTGCGCGCCAGCGCTAACCAGCAGCAGTACAGTACACCGGTATTTGAGCCCAGCCACACCCAGTGCCCAGGTGCAGCTGCTTCCCCACCTCCTCCCCCCCTCCCCCCCCCTCCCCCACCTGGCCTAGCCACCTGGCAGTCCGCCAGCACAATCGCATCGTAGCTGCCCAGACTCACACACCCGCCCGCGTCCCTGTTCCTGTCCTTGTCCTTGCCCTCGCCGCCTGCAGGGGCCTGTCCTGCTGCTGCTGCCGGGTGGTGACCCACGGGTCCACCGGGCTGCGGAGAGAGGAGGCATACCAGCAGTAGTCCACATTTAGGCGAGGGACCGCGACATTCGCTCTGTTTTACTACCGAAATATGGCTTTTGACATAGCTTCACAACCCCTATCAGTGGCCTGTGGATTAACCGCATTCATTCACATGCTTGTCTTATCTCGTATGCAGGCTAAGGTTACCGTTACCCCCACGTCACCCTTTCCCTGCTTCCCCTCAGTTCCCGACCCACGCACTCGCTCCCCATCAAGCCACCAGCGGTCCTCAGCGAACCTCGCCCTCTTGACCTGAGCGGTACGGCAACGCAGCAGGGGAGCGCCGTACGTCAGTGCGGTACGCCTCAGCCCTAAAGGGAGAGCGCAACTTTCAACATACATGACCGGCCACCCTTTGGTGGCCATACATGACCGGCCACCCTTTGGTGCCGGCCACCAAATCCTCCTTCGATTACCCGCCCCACTCGCACATACCCGGGTATTCAGGTGTAGCGTGTGGCTTCCGGAGGGGGTTGGGATTGGGGCGGGGTTGGGATGGGTGGTGGTCGGGCTGCTGTCCGGCAGTGGCTGTGAGGGTGGGGGCGGTGTTGTTGTGGGTGGTGGTGGCGGTGGTGGTGGCGGTGGTGGTGCGAGCAGGGCGGCCGCCAAGGTCCCCATGGAGGGTACTCCCACGTACAGGGGGCCAGGGGCAGCGGGGGCAGGAGGGCTGGAGGAGGGAGAGGACGCGGAGGAGGCTGATGGGAAGACGCAGCTTGAGAAGCTGGAGAAAGGGACAGGAGGGGGAGAACGAGGTCATGGATGGCAGGCAATGGGGGGCTGGGAAGTACGGGTGACGGCGCATGCGTGGGTACCGAGACAACCTTCCGCAACAAGCAAGGGCTGGGAAGTAAGGGAGTAAGGTCTTGGATGCTCAAGCTTTCCTTGTGCTCTGTGGCCCGCTGCGAGGTTGAGCGGCGACTGCGACCTTGTCCTCGTCACCTTGTCAAGACGTCAACTATTCACCCCCCTCGCCCTCGGCCCCCTCGCCCTCACCCGCCCTCCGCCGCCGCCACGTCTGCCGTACTCAGCTCCTCGCTCCGCTCGAAGGCGCCACTTGCCGTGTCGTACACTCCCATCACGGGCCGCCACTCCGCCACCAAACCTTTAGGGGGGTCGTGCGTGCACAACACCGCAAGCGTACAGTCGAGGACGGCTGCATGGGCCACACTGAGACACTCGCTTCGCTCCCCGCCATCGCCTTCCCGGCAACCCTACTGACACAGCCCCTCCATCCGCGCTCTCAAGCCCCCGGGCCCCCCTATTGATTTGTCTGTGGTTTCCTATGGTGTGGTTTGGTCTTTGACCACCCCCTTCACCTGCTGCCTGCCACTCCTGCACCAGCTGCTTCACGGCTGGGCTGGTGGCGCGGAAGAACTGGCAGCCGTAGTCGAACTGGGGAATGCCGCCGCTGCTGTTGTTGTTGCCCGTGCGGGGAAGGCGGCTGGAGGCACGGCCGCCTGGGGGAGAATGGGGGCCCCGGGTTAACAGGGCGCGTGCCAGGAACGGAGCAAGGTTTTGGACTTCATGCAAGAAGAGTCGACAAGAAAAGGAAAAGGGATAGCTGCGTTTCTAGAGGACATGTAACTTGGTTAGCAACCACGCAAGCGATGCGGGTTTCCGCCGTCCGTAATGCGACCCGGCGCATGGGACGACAGCAACCAGACAAACGGATGGACAAAGTACGCCAGGCAAGCAGCTCTGCAGCGGTGGAATTAACGCGTTACCTACCAGGCAAATGTTTGCCCATATCGAAAACGGTTACATTCGCGCCTCGGCTGACAAGGATTCTGGTGCAGATGGCTCCCGCTATGCCACCACCAACCACCGCGACCTCTGGCGACTGGCTTGTTGTCATCGCTCGCACTGACGCGGTTCGAGAGGATAAACAAGCGATTATTGGTCTTGCAAGGTTTCTTCCTACTCGGCTAGGGTTCCGGAGGCGGAGTAACATGTGTGGCCAATACCGTAGCAATTCAAGCGGATCAGACAGCTGGGTTAGGCTTTGCAAGTAAACAAGCGGTTATTGATGTAAAATAATGGCCTGCATCACGCGTAAGGGCTGTGAGGCTAAGCGTGGTACGGCTGGTTATCGGGATCCAGTGGATCCCGTGCGCACTTAAACGGTACTGGCTAACAGATGCGATAGAGAAATGTCCAGCGAGAATCACAGAATCTACCAAACTGAAACCAGTTGCAATAGGACACTGCCCTTCGTAAGCAAGCTCTATTACAAAAGGCCACTTGTATCCACCTGGATGTGCACCAAGCGCCAACTGTTTTGTGCCCGTCCTGAACACCATAACATTGCTGACAATTCTCTGTTAGCGTTGTAGCCTCTTCACCTGCGTTTCCAAAGCTCTAGCGGAGTGTCGCCTTCAAGGTACCTATCGCGAGGAAACGCGAAGACCCAGCTATGGCTGAGAACAGAAGAATTAAAGAGCTCCATTACACTTTTAAGGGCTTCTGCGGACCTTATGACGTTATGAGCTCCCGACACGTGCCACATACTCGCTCCAACCTCCACAAGCGCCGCTCCGGCCCCACTGCTGCTGCTGCTACTTCATCACTAAACGGCGTCCCTGCTCATGCGTTGTTGTTCAAGCGATATCCCAAGGACGCATCGTGTCCCTGCCTACCGCACCAAAACGCTGCGCTGTGTGTTGTGCGGACAATTGCAAACGTGCCATACGATATGCCACTCGACCACTGCCAAACGCATGCAGCAGCAACAGCAGCGACGCCACCACCACCACCACCTTCACCGCCATGACAAGGGCCGCCTTGGTTCTACGCTGCCGCCCGCGTAGAGGAGGTCTCCGCTGCAGCAGCAGTAGCCTGCACGCCCGCCGCCTGTGCGCATGTCACGTGGGTACGTGTCATCACAAGACAGGTATGAGTAAGGGGGGTTAAAAGGGTATTACGGTAACTCGAACGTGTGTGTGCAGCGGAGCAAAGCAGGCAAAGGAAACCTTGTCAACAGGGGAGCCCCAACCCCAGGCCCCAAGCCACTACTTCACCCCCCCACCCCACACGCATGCCCTCCGCCCCCCCCCACCTGCAGCGCCTCCTCCTCCGTCTGCCGCCCCGTGTACACCCCCGCCACGGTGCGCCCCGTCACCCCCCGCCGCAGCCCCGCAGCCGCCACCACACCGCACCAGTCCCTGACCCTGCCGCTGCTGCTGCTGACAGCTGCCTGGGCCGCCCCCTGCTGCCCTTGCCCCTGCTGCTGCTGCTGTGTCGCTGTGCCCGCCTCCGCTGCTGCCTGCTCTGCGTCCTGCTGCGTCCAAGTCCTCGAGAAGGGCAGTGTAGACCGCACCTCAAAGGTGAGGTCGGCAGCGGGGGAGCAGCCCAGCAGCGCCACACACAGGTCCGCCACGTCCTCACGACTGATCTTACCCTGCAGCAGCAGAATATGGGGAGGGGAGACGAGAACAGGGGGCCGGGAAAGGTGGGGATACCGGTAATTCGCCGGTAATTCTGACATTGTTTGTTGCATGTATTGGAGGCTGTTTGAGCTTGCTTTCTCTGCTGACCCTCCTTATTGGGGTTCAACACCCCTCCTTTCACCGCCCTGCTCCCCACCTTGGCCGTGTCCCCCTGATCCAGCTCCACCGGCATTCCCCCCGCCTCCTCCGTCAGCGCGGTGGGGCGGACCACACAGTACGGCACACCGGAGGAACGTACGGCGTCCTCGCCTGCATGTACGGCAGGGGTGTATGTTGGGGAGGGGTGGGGGAAAAAACGGGGGATTCGGGTCGGGTGTTAAGGGAAGTGACTAAAGAGGTGCCGTGTGTGTCTGCGCAGTCCGCCCCACCTGCCAGCTTCCAGGTTAGGATGCCCCCCAGTGCGTCGTTCAGCTTCACGGCGGGCGGCTCCTGGTCGGGGTTGATGCCCGGCCGGTTGGGGCGGGTGACGCCTGGAGGGAGGGGAATGGGGGGCAGAATGGCAGGAATCAGGGGAGGCCGCGGGCCCACCACACACACCCATCCACCTCCCGTGGTTTCCTGTGGTCTAGTATTGTATGGTCTTTGACCCCCCACCCCCACCCCCTTATGACACGGTCAGTAAGTTGTTTCCCGTCAGTACCCACCCCCCACCTGCCGAGCTGACGTGGACCAGCCGAGGTGGTACCTGTTGTGGCAGGTAGAGGTGGTAATGTACGACAACGGCGGTTAAATGGGTTGTACGACAGCAGCAGTCAAGTTGCAGTGTACGATAGCGGCAACTCCAGTACCGCAACGACATAGTCACTCAAACGGCGGTGTACGATAAAGGTAAATCGATACGGCAATATTGTACGACATGGTTATGGGTATGTCGTACCTGACTCGGCAGGTAGGTGGTGATGTACGACAGGGGCAGTCGGAACTCCCCCCGACGGAAGGAGGGATTGAGTTGCCCGTCGTACTCGAACTTGGAGAGCATGATCTGAGTGGTCCGGTTGGGGTGGGGTGGGGTGTGGGGCGAGTGAAAGACACACGGGGAAGCAGGAGGCTGCACCGGGCCCCAAAGGAGAGGTGGGGGATGATTTGGAAAGAGGAGCACAACCGTTATGCCCTATCCCTATCCCTGCACCTCTCATGCACTCACCTTTCACCCCGTTCCCCCACTGCCCTGCGCGAGTCAGGCCATGTGAATTTCTTTTCCTTCCTTACCACTCTTCCTGTCCCTGCGCCCCACCTGCCCTTGCACCCCACCTGCACGGAGCTGATGGCTGCGGGGTCCAGCGGCGCCGCCTGCCCCGGCGACAGCGTTCGCGCCCTGAACACGGGTGTGAAGGCGGCAAAGGGCAGGCGCAGGGTCTGCCAGGTGCCGGGCGCGGTGTCGAAGGAGGCGCAGTAGGCGATGCCATCCCAGTTGGCGTCAGGGCGCAGGATGAACTTGTAGCGCTGGAGGAGCGGAGGGGTGGGAGGGATGGGAGGAGTGTACAGAGGAAACAACTAACTGACCGTGTGATAAGGCGTCATCATGGTTTGCAACATGTGAGCGAGGAGAGCAACGCAGACGGTAAGGGAATGGGAAGGGCGGCGGGGTGGGGCGAGGGAAGGTGGACATGCATGGGGATTGGGAAGGGGGGATTTGGAGCGGGGTTGGCGGATATGAGTGGTGTTTGTTGTGTTCAGATTGTCACATCTTCCATCCCTCGCAGCTCCCAGTGCTCTGCAACCCACACACCCGCCACACCCATACCCATCCCCCCACCTCAGCCCACCCCACCCCCACCTGGCCATCTCCGTACAGTCGCAGCTCGATGCCCTCGTACGGCGACAGATCTAGGGGCGGATCCAGATTGCGTGTTCGTACGGACGCAAACCCGCCGAAGTTATCCGTGGACACATTGCCACTACGGGGGGAGTCGCGGGACAGAGAGATACTTTATTGAGTCCTTAACAAAAGGACAAAACAGGCAGCAGAAGATGCGGTACATCAAGACTAAAAAGGGAGAAGGAAGAAGAGTCAGCTTCACGTCTTGCACCAAACTTAACCACGGATGACTCCTACGGACCCACGGGTCATTCCCTTCCACGTCCTGCTGCCCACCTGAACACCCACGCCGCCTCCCCGCCCTCCCCCGCGCCCTCCTCCTGCCGCATGTCGCTGCGACTCACTCCGCCCATCACCACGTCGTCCAGCGCCCCCCAGCGCGCTGCGGACTGGCCCGAGGGGTGCAGCAGCCGCACACCACCTGGGAGTGGGGGGGGAAGGAGGAGAGGGGGGGAAGAGATATAACCAAAACCACAGTTGGGGCAAAGCATATGGGGATAGCGGGGAGGCACCACCTGGCGTGGGGGGGTGGGTGGGAGAAAGGGTAGCGGGTTGGAGAAAGAGGGGGGCCGGTGTCACTCGCGTCAAGAGTCATCCAAGGGCTGTCTCAGTTTGCAGCCAGTTAACAAGTCACACACGCCCTCCCCTCCCCGCACCCCCCACCCCCGCCTCACCCCGCACCCCCGTCACCCAGTTAGATGTTTCCTCTTTACCCCACCCCCGCCTCACCCCGCACTCCCAGCTGCTCCGTCGCCGCGTCAAGCAGATTCACCAGCCCCATGTACTCCACTGACTGGGGGCCGGGGGCGGGGGCAGGGGCAAGGGGGGGGCCTCGACAGCATCAACAAGTCCGTTGGGCAACCCACGATGATGCAACCCATGGGTAAGCCTCGTCATACAGCTCGTCAGGTTCCCCCTCCCTCTTCCCCACCTGTCCCCCCTATCCCCATTGTTTTGCCCTGACCTGTGTTTCAGGTATATCCCTGTGCCCCCCCGCCTGCCCACCTCGGGAGTGTCCCCGAGCACCTCCGGGTCGTAGAACCGTATTCCCTGGTAGTACTTGGCTCGGTCAGCCGTGTCGCCCTCCTTGGGGGCAACCTTGACTGCCGTACAACTCACCAGCGCTCGTACACCCTTTTGGGGATTTTGGAGGATGGCAGGTGGGAGGGTTTGGGACCTTAGGGGGGTGCGGGATGGCTGCTTGTTGGGGCGGCGTGAGTTGGAGAGGAGAAGGCAAGAGGGATATGAAGTAAAGGCACTGCTGCGTATGACGGCCACGCATCTCCTCTCTCCAATCTCCAGGTTTGCGCCCTCTTCCCCAGTTGCCTCAACACACGACACCACACGCACGTGCCCGCGCGCCCACCTCGAACATCTCTGGCAGCAGCGTCTGCCGCTGCACGATGTCAGCCGCCGCCAACTCCAGTCGGCCCCCGGGGGCCACCGGCAGCTCGGACTGGGGCGGGGTAGCAGCGGGGGGGCGGGGGTCAGAGGGAAGCCAAACCCTTGTAAAAGAAACCACAAGTGCGTGCAAGACCTGCCACCGGAGCGGGTATGCCCGGTGGTGCCGATAGACGCGTGTATGGGACACAGCCGAGGGGCGGGAGATGGGCACAGGAGTACCGGACCAACCTACCAGCAGCTGCCGCGCCTTGTCCAGGTCCCTAACCAGTGCCCGCACGTGCTTGCCCGCCGCCAGCAGCCGGGACACCACCCGCCGGCCCACACCGCCCGTGGCGCCTGAGGGAGGGGGAGGGAGGGGGTGCAGGTGGGGTTGGGAAGAGGGGTTGACGAGGGATTGGGGAGGGGTTGGAGACAAGAGGGGCCGGGTAGCGATATGGCGGGGGTACGGCCAGGTGCTCCGCAGCTCCCATGTGGCATCATTCCGCGCCTCCCAATTTGCCATCCAATGTGCCTTTCAATGCGCCTCCCAACTTGCCACCCAATGTGCCCCCCAATGCGACACCTGACGTGGCACCCAACCATGCAACCGCACACACACACTCATGCACGATATACATGCAGGCGCACGCACATGCAGGCACGCATTCCCACTCCCTCCATCCCCACAAGTATCAGCTGTCACCCGCCGTGTGGGTTAGGGACCGGCACACGACGCGGCCCCACCCCCCCTCCGCAAGCTGCTCCCCCCCCTCTAACCCACCCACCCACCCATACACCTGTGACCATGATGACTCCCGCCACGGGCACCTGGGGGGCAGCTGCTGCTGCGGTGGTGGCGGTAGTGGTGGTGGGCGGAGGCGACTCCACAGGGACAACGCTGGGGTCACCCTGGGGTTGGTGGCAGGTACGGGATAGCAGTCGTTGGAAGGTCGTTGGAGGGTACGTCAAAGAGGGCTGGAGTGGTAGCAGGACATGGTCAGGTATCGTGGCCCTGGCCATAAATAAGGGCAGCTCCTTCCCACCGCACCTGGGGTTGTGGCGTCAGCTGGCGCAGAAGATTGTTGAGGAGTTTGGCGGGAGTGGGCAGCTCATTGAAGAATGCGACGGTTCTGATGAACCGCGGCAGGTCCCAGGGCTGCCGTCCGCCTGAAGTTTTGGGTTCAGGGACAATGTGTACTTTATTACGGTACTTAGCGCTGGTAAGTTGGAAGAGCGCGCAAAAGGATGGGTATGGGAGCTGCTGGCGACCTTGTCGCGACGGATGAGCAACTCTCGCATCCTTGGAGCTACAGCAGGGCACGCGCAAGAGGAGCAGGCAGGCAAATTCTCACCATCGGTTTTGCCCGCGTGAACAATGAGCTGCTTTGCGCGACCAATGCGCCTGGGCGCAAGGAGTCTGCCAGGCCGAGGTTGAGATGCAAGTGACCGTGCGCGCGACGCCAAAGGCGGAGCCGACGCTGCGGAAAAAAATGAACATTGCCTTGTTGTAATACAGCGCTTACGTTCGGCACGACTGCGCTAGTGGCGCTGCAGTTTGAGGTCTTCGGACAACCGCTCCAACCTTGCGCGGACAACATCCCTCTATCGCTCCGCAGCGGCTTCTAGTAACCGTTTTTCAGTAAGCTGGCAGTGAATGTTGTGAATTATTAGCGAAGTGTCCTCAAGTGCGCTAACCGCTATTATGAGCTTGCAGGATTAAGGAGCGACGATTGAAGCACGATTCCTTGTTGTAGTAATCGTTTAGTGTATGATTACGTGCAAGATTATCTTTGGCCGATGCGAATTGGGCTTTGGAGGTTGGCCTCGTTGCGCAGAACGATTGGCAGCGAGGATGTGTCAGACCATGTAACTGAAGCCTTTTGCTAGGTCATTGATGTTGCGTGTGCATTCCTAAGTACTCGTTATTGAATCGTACTGAACTCGGGTCAATCGCGTTCCTGTACGCTTTGCTGATTTACCTGGCCATCGGGAGTAAGGCCACCGCTTCGTAGCTTGTGGTAGAATCTTCTATAATTACTTGTTATTTGGATCGCAAGGAATGGCGATCACCACAAGCTTTCCAACCGAACAGCGGGAGCTGTGGGGTGGCGCCGTGACATGCACTGTGCCGGCAAGGTACTCCACGTTTGGATGCATGCCTTAGAGAACTACTGCTTATATTCCTCCCAGCTTCCATGTGGTGCAACCAAGGTCCAGCTGCTACAACCCCGGGTGTCAAAATATACCAACATGCCCAATCCTCACTCTGGCCTCACCCCTTTCCTCTGCCGCTGTGATCTCCCTCTCGCCGTTCAACGCATAGGATATCCTGCTCCTCCCGCCCTTGCTCCCTCGCCCTCAACCCCGTGCAGCCTGGTGGACCTGAGCGATGTACGGCAGGTTCCTGACCACCAGGAGGCCTTCCTGGAGCCCCAAAGCGAGCAGGCGCTCATCCTGGAGATAGTGGTGAGCGGGGTCCGAGGGCTGAGGGGGGAGGGTGAGCGGCAGGGAGCTGAGGGGGGGGATGAAGAAGAAGAAGAAGAGACCAATTGCGGCGTAAGTACCCAATGTCCGGGAGTCCAGAGAGGGGGAAGGGTGAGAGGGCAGGGAGAGGCGGAGGGAGCAGGGAGGTGAAGCGCGCAGGAGCAGGCAGGGTGAGAGGACAGGGACTAGTTGCGGAAGGCGAGCGAGCGCGAGGACGGTTGGGGAGGGGCGGAGTTCGGGCTGTGGCTGTGCACACGGCTGGGTTTGCCTGTTCGAACTCAAATGACCCCCCTCCCCCGGCATGCATGCTCCTCTCCAGGGCCCAACGTCCTACCCCTATCCCATCCACACGCTTTCACCCCAACCCCGCTCCTCCATTGCACCCTGCCCCGTCCACCTCACCCCAGGAGCACGACGTAGCTGTGACGGATGAGGCGAGCGGGCGGCACATCTTCCAGGACTCAGCTGAGGGTGAGTGCGGGTGGGTGGGGATATGCCGGCGTGTGCCGTGTGCCGTGCCCTTGCGCGGCTTGCGAGAAGTGATGTCCCTCGTCCAACAGAAGGCAGTTGTATGCGTGTCTTGGTAGTTGTAGCCCCTCCGGCATTCCCCGGACCGGGCTCCCGCATGTGTGCCACCTGCCATACCAGGGTACCACCTCCTCCCGGCCACAACCAACATCCGGTTTGTTTGGGACGGACTGGTCCGGATGTTGTTGTGTGCCCATTGTGACGCAGGTAACGAGGCCTCCGCGGCGTCGGTTGAGAGCATAACACAGCTAGGTAAGGCGGGCTGCAGGCGAGGGACGAGCACTGCCTTATCGGAACCCCTTCCTTTCTTTCACTTGCCTGCTATGTTCGTGCGGAGATGCAGTCTTTCAAGCTAATGGCATGGGTTGCAAGCACTTCATTATTTTCTTTTGAAGCCGCATCGCAGAGAGCCTGTAAGGGGTAGGAGTGAATTCCTCCCACATCTCCCCACTGCCCCTACAGACGCTGCATCCGTACCCGGGGTCCCCGAGGGCTGCTACAAGTGCCTGTTACGAGGCCGACAGAGAGTGCGACATGGCCGAGAGGAAAAGGACGCTGTCGTACTGCTTGCCGTACTGCGACTGCCGCACGTTGGCTCTGACCTGCTGGTAACGCTCACGACCCCCCTGGAGGCTGCAGCGGCGCTGGGGCAGGCAGAGCAGGTCCTGGCGCTGGTGCTGAGCTCCCTGCGTGTGGTGGACTGGGGGCTGTTTGGAGGCTAGTGGGACAGGGCAGTTGCAGAGTGAACCCTGTTTTGTTGTTGAGGCCTGATGGGGCATGCTGCCCTAGCGGTTGTGGGTTGTGCGCGACGGATGGGTTGGTAGTTGGGTGAAAGAGCTTCACGAACAGGGTGACTAGAGCAAACAGTGTAATACAGTGTAAATGGTCTGTTGCTGGTGCGGTGTGTTACTGCAGGTTCCAGGGGCTGGGAGGCCCAGGTACAGGTGTAAGGGAGTGGTATACGTGCATAAGTGCCTGCGCTGGGGATGGCCGAGATGGCTGCTGCCGTGCTGCGCTGTTGCACCGTTGCGCACGGGACTGCTGCGCAAGGTTACTAGATGGCTGGTGGGGGCAATACACATTTTTGCCATGCCCCGCCCTGAATGGTACCAGAACGGCTGTGTATAATGGGGACTGGGACACAAGTTGAGCCAAAGTGTTACACCAGTAAGTCCACGCAAAGTTCCAGACTGGAACCACACCATCGCCTAGCTTAAGCGCACGCTGCTCGCCTCTGCGTACACCTCCTCCATCCACGTACGAAGTACATGCCAAGCTACTCGCGTATCCTCAGAAGCCCAGCTTGACCGTTCTACGAAACGCCTCTGCACTCCTTGCAGACCAGCATCACGCTTATCGCTCCTCAGCGCCTGCTGCAGAGCCCTTAGTGGTGGTGGTCCTCCTTGGGCTGAGTCTTCTCATAAGCCGTGTAAACTAGGAAAGCAGCAACGCCGAGGCCAAGACCGGGGAACGCGGTGCGCTTGTTGAACTGGAGAAGAGGGTGATGCCGCCAGGCCTCATACCGCTCCCACTGAAAGCCTATGGACTTGGGCATTGTTGCTCTCCTAGTTCCTATGCCCTTGTTGCGAAAGAGCCGGCCGCAGTAAGTGGGCCGGGGGCTTTCCACCGAGAACACCAAAGAAGCTTATCAGATTGATAGCTTCTTGCTATTTGACAGTATGTATGAAGTAGCTGACAAATTAGCTTAACATCGTATGGGACCGTGCCTGCACGGCGGTTACGGTGAGGTCCGTGATTGCACGCCCTGATGTCGCAAACGCCAGGAGTCCGGTAGACAAGTACCGATTAGACACTACTGTCCTTGCAAGTATAGCGTAGAAACAACTATTACGGAGGTGTCAATTGCCCACATTCCCTTTCTCACCGTGCGCTTTTCGCGAACGGGTTAGTTGGCACCGTTGCCATTTTGCTCAGGAGGGCTTACCAGGCCCATGAGGGGGCTCGCCTGTACAGGCGGCTGCCCGCTGCTCGCGCAAACACGGTCTTACGTGCGGACACCCACTTATGCGCGACCACCGCCGACAGTAGCGTTTACTCGGAATCGGACATTTAGCCGCACGATCCATGTGCGACATAGTTCAGCGCATGTGGCGTCGTCGACAACGGACGTGTCAGCAAGCAATGCGCCTCCCCAAACGGAGCTGCAGTCCTTGATCAACGCGATCCCATTTAAGCGGCTGGCGATATGGAGCACCGTTGCAGCGCTGGCGTACCAGCTGCACGATTTTGCCGGGGTGCGTTGTTGGCTGGCAGTTACGGGTTTGCATGTCCGATGCGTCCGTTGCCAACTGATTTCGCAACCCGCCTCTGCCGATACCGGACCCTACAGATCGTCCTCGGGACATTCATTGTGTCCTTCATCGGGAACTCCTTTGTGGAGAGCGCGCAAGAGAAGCAGCTGGTGCAATCCGTCCTGCCAACCCCGAAGATGCGTCGGCAGGTCCTGGTGCTCTTGTACTTTTCCATGATCCTAGGCGTCTTCACGTTGCTGGGCGTGCTCACCATCCCGGACATTGCGCGCGAAGGCGCTGACTTCGTGAAGAGGTTGCAAAGCGATAACATCTGGGTGAGGACATGGGGCACAACGGATTCACGGGAGGCACGGAAGCCATGTAGTAGCAGCCTAGGCACGTGACATGCCAAGTGTGGCAGATGATGTGTTTCAAACGTTCCTACCATACGACGGGAAGGGGTGGGCAGAAGGGTAAAGGAAGGGCAGACGACGTGGGTGTCGTACAGGGCTGTTGCTGCCTAAATGCTGCAGTTGCCGTACTAGCATGTGTAGTTCAGGGCTGACCGCTTTCACCTTCGATATGACACACACCACCGTGTTACAACACGTAACGCTAACGACAGCAGCTACTACAGCATCCTCGGCATGATCTCCGCTTGAGCCTACCGCCCCTGTACGCCGCCGCTGTCACCACGACCGGTCCCTTTCCTCCACATGTCGACTCAATCCCCTACCGCTTAATAAGTCCCCTACCACCTGCTGCTGCCCCGCGTACGCAGGTGATCCTGGTGGAGAAGATGCGGCGGGGTGTCGGGTAAGGAGCAGCCGGGTTGGGTGCCGTGTGGTGTTGTCTGAAAGGTCCAAAAAGGGGACATGACCGGAAGCATTAGCTAACATGGCTGCCGGGTTGGGTGCACAAAGGCCGAGCATTGTCGGCGTTTTAGGGGGTGCTGCTGCCTGCTTGCTATGAATAACTTACAAACAGCATGTTTATGGCTGGTTGGCTACAGCACATACATGCGACTGACCTGTCGTACCTGCCGCCCCCCCCCGCAGCGACCAGGTGATGAACAGCCTGGAGAAGGCGGTGTACCTGGCCACCAGCAACGACATCGCGGCGGCTGCGGTCACGGACACGCAGGTGCGGGGTGTGGGTGGGTGCGGAGAAACCTGACCGCGCGAGAGAACGTGCGGGTGCGTGTGCGCGCTCGCACGGGTATGACAGCAGGGTTTGCACCTGGGCTGATCGTGGGGAAACAGCGACCGAGCGGGTAAGCTGTGGACGCCGGGCCCCACTCTGGCCCATGCGCTTTACGTTAAACCTTCACAATGCCTACATGGTGCGATGTAGCGCCCACCCTCCACCCCCCCAACCCCCTACCGCACCCTACTCGAACGAACCCTTGCCCACACGATCGGGTCCCATACACACGACATGCCGTACATGCCGTCCTGCCCTCGCGGTCCAACCCTGCTTTGGAAGCTGGCTCCCCACCAACCCATCCAGGGCCCCTCCGTGCGCACTCGGTAAAACACACATACCGCACGTGCCGGACCCGCGCCACCTCATCCCCCATGAACCCCATGAACCCCAACTCCGCACCTGCCGGACGTGTCCGCCATCCACCCCCAGCCACCATCCCTGTCTACCCACCTCACTCACTCTCCCGGGGATCACCTGCGTACCTCTCCGCCGCCCCCTCTCACCTCTCACCCCCCCGCCCCTCACCTCCTCCCCCCTCTCACCCCCCGCCCCTCCCCCTCTCCTCCCTCTCCCCTCCTCGCCGCCCCCCCCCCAGGTGTGGTGCAGCCCCCGCAGCACCAAGCTGGGTCTGGCGGTGAGCTCCATGCTCAAGGGCTACACCACCATGGCAGCCAAGTACACCGCAGTGTTCGTCAAGAGCGTGGCCAAGTTCAGCCTGCAGGTGGGGGCTTGGGGGAGAGAGGGGGGGTAGCAGTTAGGTAACTGAGCAGCGAGCCAAGCGAAAGCCCAACCTCTCCTCCCCTTCCCCTAGACCTCCTACACCCACCAACCCCAACACATTGGGTGTTCCTGCTCCCCCCAAACCCCCTCCTCCCAGGCTCTCGTCAGCTTGATCCTGGGTTTCTTGTTCGTGTGGGACATGCCTCGCATCAGCTCCGGCATCTCCTCGCTGCGCACCTCCCGCCTGGCCCCGATGTACAACGAGGTGGCGCCCGTGCTCACGGTGTTCGGACAGCTGTTCGGGAAGGCGCTGCAGGTGCAGGTAGGTGGGGTGGGGGTGGAGGGGGTAAAAAATATATAGATAATGAGACTCTGACGAAGCAACTGACGTGGAGGGGGGGGGGGCAGGGTGGGAGAAGACGGAAGGTGTGGTGGTGGGGTGTTTTGTGCGGACGCAGCTGGAGGGGTGGAGCCGATGATGCTGCCGAGTCTAGGGAAGGCGCGTGTGGGAGGCGAGGACGAGGAGCGTGAAAGGGGTCCCCACGGTTACTACTGCGGTTGTTGTTGCCCTGGTTGGTTGGTGTGTTGTACGGCCTTGTACGATCCACCCTGCGCCCAACCACCTCCCTCCCTCGCCGCCCCTCCCTCCCCTTGTCTCCACCCCTCCCCCCCCTCAGGCCCAGATCGCGGTGGTCAACACCGCCCTCACCGCCGCCGGCATGTGGCTGCTCGCCATCCCCGGCGTCGGCCTGCTCTCGCTCTTCGTCTTCCTCTGCTCCTTCATCCCCATCATGGGCTGCATCATGTCCACCGTGCCCATCGGCTTCGTGGCCCTCACGGAGTACGGCTTCGCAAAGCTCGCCATGGTGATCCTGATGGTGGCTGCCGTACACTTTGTGGAGGCCTACGCCCTCAACCCCGCCATCTACTCTGCGCACCTCAAGCTGCACCCGCTCATGGTGCTGTCGGTGCTGTTGATATCGGAGCACAACCTGGGCGTGTGGGGCCTCATGCTGGCGGTGCCCTCCACCGTGTTTGCGCTGGACTACCTGATCCGCTACCCCAACCAGAGCTTGAAGGAGGTGGGGGAACGCGAGCTGTGCAAGTTGTGTGAGAAGGGCAAGACGACGGGGGTGGCGCATGGAGGTGAGGGGGAGGGGGATAAGGGTGCGGCGATTTGAGGAGGTTGTGGCGGTGGTGGTGGTTGCGGTTGTGTGGCATGGCTGGGTGGGTGCGGATTTGGGAAAGGGTGGTTGGGATTAGAGGAGGTTGGAGGTTGGTTGGTGCCAGGCGCAGCAGCATGTGGATTGCGGTTGGTAGTGGGCGGCGAGCGGTTCACTTGGTTGCGGGTTTTGCCTGCCCGGTATGCGGTGCGCTAGGATAGAGGGGCAAGTGAGCGTTGGGGAGGTGTTCGGCTAAGGCCGGCTACTCTGCTAGCTGCCTAGGCGGCTGAAGGAAGCGTCTGAAGGAAGCGGCGCGCGCTCTGGGTGGGTGTGGTGGTGTTTAGTTGCGGATCGGGAAACCATTTCGGGACCGGACGCGGAGAAGACCAAGTTGTGCCGTAGGCATCTGTGTTTTTGAAGAAAACTGGCAGCGTGTGTGTGTTTACGTTAGGTTGAGTCAGATTGAGTGTTTGGCGTCATAACTTGACGTGTATACCTGCGTAAGGTTTGCTTCCAAGAGGTCGGTGACATTGTTCGGAATGACTAAATCGCTCTCGCTTATTCCTGTTGCGCTCGCTGTGTAGCTTGTGTACGATGTCAGTTGAAGGTACGACAGAGTACATGACACTCATTATAACAGGTGTTTTTACACATACACAGGTGATGCACAGCACAGCAGGAACATCGCAGCGACCCTGTTGGGTACGCTTGGTTGTGTCAAAAGTGGTTGTAAGGGTCGGTGGTTCCGTCAATGTTTGTCAATACCTCCTCAGCCCTTGGTCCGTGTCAACATCTAGAATTGATTGCAGGATCGCCTGTGTCCCTTCAAACCCCCACCCCATCTGTCACTCCCTCCTCGCAGCCGCTATTGCGGGCAACAGGGGCGCCGTCAAGGGCTCATCCAGCTGCCCCTGGAAGAGACACCCGCACACGCAGCAAAGGGCGGCCCACATCACATCAAGCCAAGACCACCAGGTATGCATGCACACGCCTTCACACATGCCCATCCAGTCGTCCTTCAGAGCCTTACGGCTTTGGCAAACACAGTAAGGGCTGGCGACAGGTTCAGAGCTCAACCCAAGTCCGCCACAGCTCGCACAGCAGCTCTCCATTACTTCTCCAGCTCACGCAGAGCGGCAGCGCGTTTCCGGTTGACGCGCGAGGCGTTGACCTTCTTCACCATCCAGTTGGCGCCCAGAGCGGTGCCCACAGTGCCGATCACGATGGCCAGGTTGCGCCAGTCGGAGGGGGTGCGAGCAAACCCGAGGCTGGCCCAAGCACCCTGCAACGGAAGTACCAAGGCGTCAAGGTAGGGTAACCGGAGTCGCAGTGGTGGACGAAAGATGGCCCGAATGGCACCCTGCTTACCGCTTGGAGGGCGTACCGCTGCAGCTGCTGCACCGGAGTCATCACGTACAGGGCCATGGTCGAAGAGCCACCCAGCTGTGATGGAGTCGTGGAACCCGTCGTCAGCAAGTTGCAAGAGCTTATACAGGATGCAATAAGTACTAACACTTACAGTGCGCTCGGTGCTATCGGTCTCCGCAATGTAGGAGACGCGAGCCAAAGGCAGCGTGACTTGCACGCTGCCGGTGTTGAACACGATAACATAGCTGTGCTTGACGTGGCTGCCGACAGTGACCTTGCCAAAGTTCACTTCCAAAGCACCGTCGACAAGCGTGGCTTCGGCAGGGAGTGCGTCCTCGAGCTTGACCGCATCGGCAGTGCTAAGGGAGGGAGGAAGAAACGATCACACTCTGCACAACAGCTATAACCATTTAAAGTCCTCACCTTAGACCAGAGTTGAAGATGTCAAGCTCCACCGTTACGTTCTTCCCCTGCACCACCAGCTCCTCCTTGACGAACTTGCGTACCACTAGCTGAGCCCGCTGCACGTCCGCGTACTCATCATCGTCTACAACACTATCAGCAGCACGAATAGGGGCCAGCAAGAGCGTGCTTGCTAGCAGGAGAGCTAGGACCCCTCGTGTGATCTGAACGCTACGCATCTTGCTAAGGAGGCTGTGGCAGTAACTATGATAGCCCTAGACCTCTCGCTATACTAGAAATGTATCTGGCACCTTGGTAATGTGGCAACTTCCTGTGGGAGGGGACGGGACCATGGGGACACAGCGGCACTTGCTCCGAAGCCATAAGTCGTGCAGTCGCAAGGAGCCCTCGCTTCTTCTCCGGTTGGAGGTGTAAGCGCTTAATCAGCATGTTTGTATGTTTTTGACGGCTCTTTGCTAAGAACTTTCCTTCTCAAACATCCTGCTCAACCATGGCACCTGCTTGCTTACTGCATCCATGTAGGCTACACAATTTGACTCCTTTTGGATCGTTTAGTGGTACGAAGGTTCAAGGCAGGCAAAGGATACTGTTACTTCGGGCAGTAGGGAACGGCGAGGGACCTTCAGGCAGCAAAAGCGTAGACGACAAGGAGACATCGCTTGAGCGGTTAGAGGCGAGCATCCGTGGAAAAGCAACGTCTGCACCTCCAAAGTCAGCCCCGAAGCCCATCCCCATCCGCGGAGTCACCCACCAGGAGCGCACCGTCGACAGCCAGTATGAGAACATGGCTGAATGGCGTGAGGGGCAGCTGTTCCCGGATGGTTGGGAGGAGATGGACCTGGGCAAGAAGCTCACCGAGCTGTATCTTGGTCGTCGTGGCGTTCTCTTCTGGATGAACAAGGCGGCGTACGCGTCGGTGTTCGCGCTGCTGGGCGGATGGGTTCTATTCCGGTTTGTGGGTCCAGCGCTGGGGCTGTACAGGCTGGCGGGCGATTTCCAGGCCCCGCCCATGTAATATAGAGCGGCAAGGCGTGTGGAGAGTTGCCGTTGAGTGTGTTTTTCCTGGCCAACATGCTAGCTTTGGGCCTGGTCCTTTACTAGGTTTGTAGCCTACAATTTTGTGCGCGCTTCCCGCATTCAGAGAGAGAGACTTGGAGTTCCGCTATGCAATGGACCTGCAGAACACGTGCCTCGGGCCGGCGGGCAGGACGCATTCTTGGTGCTTTCCAGAGATGCATGTGTTATCTATGGCTAAATAGGAGGATGCAAACAGAAAAAGTTGGGCCAAACGTAGGACGCTAGGTCAACGTGAATTCGGCATGTTGCGCAGGACGCCTTGGATTTGCCTCGGGCACGACACCGCTCATAAATGGGTCCTTCACTGAGGACTCTTTACGCAATTGTAATTGACAGAAAGCATAGCGGGACTAATATAGCGGTACACCTGACCTGCCTTAAACTCAACTCCAAAGCCTGGTGCCATCGTCTCCAAGGCCACTGTCATACTCGCGGCACTCTCGACACCCTCTGTCTGCCGCGCTGTACATAGCATTATTGATAACAGGGCGTGCGTCACACTACTTTTCTTTTCTCACACGCACACGGACACACTATGAGCGGTCCGTCTCTAGGAGCCGACGATACCGGACTTCAATTTGCTTGGCTATGGCAGAATCCACAGGTCCGTGACCCCTTGGCTTGCCTCTTGAGCTTCAAGGTGCTTCTGCCTTGGACGGTAGTGCCTTGTGTGAGGCACAAACGGCGCTTTAGGATCGACGGGATTGTAGAGTCGCAGGTGCTGCGCAAAAGCGAGTCACGCAACGTTGCAACGCGGTGCCTCTTTTGTGCCCTTTTCACAGTTTTCTGACTTTACTTTGGAGCTCCATCTGCACCCGCAGCTACTCCAGGTGAGGGAGGGAGGGCGGGGCTTCCCGTGATCGCGCAGGGGCCTTTGCTGCTGAAGCCGAAGAGCCGACCAGCCCTCGTATTCGCTTTCCCAACAAACACTTGTTGCGCGCTTTCCCAGCTGCCAGACCGCATGCAGCTCGCAAAAGCTGTTTCCCCTATCGGTTTGGTTGGATTGCGGCAAAGTGCCTAGGCCGACGTCGGACCCGTGGGTCATATTGTATCTGCCGCGCTAAAGAGTGTCGCGTTTGCAAGGTCTTGCCTCTGGGAGAGTAGGGAGCAGGCTTTTGGTTGGGAACCCGCTTAGTAGGGCCGTCGCAACCATTCCCGGGGGTGAAGCAGCTGCTGCAGAGGCATCAAGACCACTACGGGGGGAGGAAACATAAAGAAACGCAATCACAACCGCTGTACAAATGAGCAGAATACCTCGCCCCCCTGTCTTCCGCGCGTCCTGTCTTTATGTCCTTATCCCCATGAGGCCTCACATCCAGCTCCAGTACCCAGCTGTGCCCCGGTTTGATCCCAAATTGCAGGATGATGATTACGATGAGCGGGACACGCAGCCCTCTGGACCCCCCGCTCCCAGCCCCATTCGCCGCGCATGCACCCCCGCGACGGCCGCACCCTTGGCAGCGACTCCCTCGCCCGATCGCGAGCGACGCGGCGGCGGCGGTTTGCATGCTGGTGGCGCGCGGCATTGGGAATTTGAAGGGGCGGCCGCGGCAGGAAGGCTAAGAGTCGCGGCAGCTGGCGGCGACGTGGGCGGCGATGTTGGCGAGGGCGTGCGGTACACCAGCCTGCAATCCAGGCAGGTGGTAGCAGCGCCGTCGGCATCAACGGCATCCGCCTCCGCCGCTACTGCTGCCGCAGCGGCGGCGGCTAGCGGTGGCGGCAGTGGTGGCCATCGCCGGGAGGGCTGGTCCTTTTCCTTCCGGGCAGGGACGCAGCCGCCACAGCCGGGGTCTGGAGTTTCCTTTGCGACTATTGCACCACCACCGCCGCCGTCGGTGGCGGCGGCACCGGTAACCGGTGCGGTGGCGACAGTCCCCGGCGGCGGCGCTGCTGGTCGCGCCGCCGCTGGCCGCCGTCATGGCGGCGGCGCAGGTACGGCAGGTACGGCGTCGGGGGGTACCTCCGTCTTCGTCGCCGCCGCCGTACAGTCGGCATCCGGCAGCCCCTCGCAGCGGCGCTCACCCGCGTCTGCCTCCGCCGCCTCCGCCTCCGCCGCCTCCGCTACCCATGGCGGCGTCGGCGCCGGCGACACGCTTCCAGGTCGCGACCAGTTGCAGCCCACGGGAGCTGGCGGCGGCGGCTCGGCGGCTCGGTTCCGAGACCGTGGCTGGCCCGGCGGCACCGGTGCGGATCCCGGCTTGTGGCCAGCGGGTCCCGCGGACAGCGCCGCCAGTTCCCCTTCAAGCTCTGGTACGGCAGGCGCCCTGTCAGGTACGGAATCGCCCGCGGCGGCGGCGGCAGCGGCGACAAACGCGGGTGTGCTGCAGTTGTCGCCGCCGCCGCCAGCGTTGCCGCTAGCGTCGGCGTCGCGTCGCAATGGACGTCCGCCCCTTGCGCGCACGTTTTCAGCTCCGGGACTGCAGGATCTGGCGGCGACGCAGTACGGCAGGCTTACTCAGCTGCCGTACAATGATGGCGACGGCGCCGCCGTCGCTATGGCCGACTCGCTCGATGCTGCCGCCGCCGAGGCTTTAGGGCTGGCGGGCAGCTGGAGCGAACTCATTGACGGCGGCGAGCCGCCGTCGGAGCAAGGTACGACAACCACCGCCGCCGCCGCCTACCCGCCTGGCCGTTGTGACAGTTGGACGAGCACTGGCGAAGAACGCGCCGCCGCCGAAGGTGGCGCCGGCGCCGCCAACCTTAACTGGGCCGCCTCCGTCGACAACCGACCGCCCTCAGATGATGGCGCTACCACCGTTGCCGCCGCCGGCACTCGTACCGTACGAGCAGCCTCCTCGGCGCCGCCGCGGCCGCCGCCGCTGCGCGTGTACCCAGTCCACGCTGCCGTACTGGCGGCGACCAGCGACTACTTCCGTACACTGCTGCAGAGCTGGACTGGCGGCTTAATGATGACGGGCGGCGGGGGCGGCGGCGGCTCTTCAACTTCCGCTGCCGCCGCCGCCTCGGATTCCGTCGGCGGCGGCACTGGCGCCGGCCCCGGATCGCCTCAGCAGCCTCAACGCGGCGTGCTGACGATGTATGTTGACACTGAGGAGGTGGAGGCGGCGGAGATCATGCTGAGGTTCATGTACACGGGGAGGTTGCCGCCGGGGCTGTCGCCGCCACAGCTGCTGTCGCTGCTGCTGCTGGCGGACCAGTACGCGGTAGGGGGGGGGGATTATAAATAAATGCAACAACGCATTTATTTATAATGCGTTGGAAGGGGGAAGGGGGAAGGGTGGTGTAGGCTACAGGGAGTGTATCGGCATAGAGAAGGCCAAGCATTATTACCGCCAAGGTTTATCCACGCCAACGCTGCTTTGATCCTGTAACAACACACCAATTCCATTCATGCATCTGTTACCGGTATCCGCCGGTAGCTAGCAATCCCCCTTCCTCTTCACGGCGTTGTCTCTTCCCCTCTCTCCACCCGCCCCACACCCCAGGTGGGCCGCCTGCTGGGAGCGGTCAACGCCGCCTTCGCCGGCCTGCCGCTGCCGGGCCTCTCCCTGGAGCAGCTGCTGGGGCTGTACCAGCTGCCTGAGGTGCTGCTGGCGGGGGGAGCGCTGGCGGGTGAGGGGGGGAGGGGGGGCAGGTGTTGGACAGGTGTCAGTCAAGGAGGAAGGGGTGAGTGTGTGTGTATAGTTCAGGAGAACAGCAGCAAGCAATTGGGAGAGGTTGGGAGTGGTGTGTTTGTGTGTTAAGGAAACTGGTCGCGAGTCGGAACATACTGTGATTGCCGGAAGGCACCGCCGCGGGCACCCCCGCACCCGTCCTGTCCTGTCCTGTCCTGGCGGGGACCTCCTGCTCGGGAGCGACCCGTGGGTCACTGCCTGCCCGCGTGTCCCTACCTACCTAAACCAGGAGCCCTATCCAAGCTGGTGGACAAGCTGGTTTCGGAGCTGGGGGATCTGGAGCTCGTGATGGACTGTACGGCACGTAAGGCCCAACTGGTGGGGCTGCCGTACGAGGCCATGAAGCTGCTGCTGCAGGTACGACAACAGCGGGTCATCATATCTGTTTCCTTCTATTACAGCAACCCCTCACCGTTTGCCCTGCCTTGCCACTACTGCTCAGTGCACCTCCCTGCGCCCATGCCTGCCTGCCATCCGCGCCCTGCCATTGCGCTTCCTTTTTGGCCCAATCACCGTACATCCCGCCACGTCCCGTGACCCCCCACCCGCTCCCCATTAGAGCAACGAGGTGCGCGTGTGGAACGAGAACACCGCCGTAGCCGCGCTGGTGGAGTGGGGCGCAGGACCCACGGGTCAGTCCGCCTCCCCCGAGCAGCGCCGTCAGCTGGCGGCCCTGCTGCGCCTGCAGCACTGCACCCACAGCTACCTGTCGTACATCATACCGCAGGTGGGGGGGAGGGAAGAGGAGGCGGGGACGGGGGCGGGGAGGGGTTTGATGACTGGAAAATGGTGGAGAAGCGACGGTGGTTAACAGGTGATTGATGTGCCGTACTAGTAACGATGGTTACAGTAACGTTGCTAGCGGTAATGCAGCTGTATCAGGCCTTTCGTGTTATCGTATCGTGTAATGGGTTGGGTGACAGCTGTCAAGTGCGAGCTGTCGCATGCTAAGTTGCTATCCCCCGTTCCGCCCACCCCCCCTCCCTGGGCAGATCCCCTGGTTGGTCGCCGCCCTGGACCCCAGTCGCCTGCTGCTGGCGCTGAGCTGGGCGCGAGCGGATGCGTCCACACGCGACGTGTACACGGCTGAACGGTACTTTGAAAACGCAACAGCGGCGGCTGCTGCAGCACCCCCGGCGGCGGCGGCGGCCCTGCCGGCAGCAGCGGCAGGCCAGCATGGGGCAGCGGAAGGGGCGGCGCCTGCGGCGCCGCAGGCGGCGGCCGGGGCGGCGGCTTCGCCGCCGGGTCCGCAGGCGCCTGCTGCACCTGCCTCTTCCTCCTCCTCCTCCTCCTCCTCCCAGCACCAGCAGCAGCAGCCCCAGCTGCCTGCGTTCAGCCCTCGCGCCCGGCCTCTGTCGCAGCGAGTGACGTTCGACTGGTCCATTGACTTCGCGACGCTGCAGCAGCTGTACGCCGACTCGCGAGCCACGCGGTCGCTGCAGGTGAGTGGGGTAAACTGAGTGGGAGGTAGGGTGGGTGGGTGGGCGCTATTTGTTACACTCCCGCCCCTCCACATCCCTACCCATGCGTTTTTTCCTGCATGCACGAGGATGATGACCTCGCACGTGGCATCCTGCTGCCCCCCAAACCCCTGCTCACCCCCCACCCAACCCCCTGCTCACCCCCCCACCCCAATCCCCTGCCCCCCCACTCCCCCCCCCCCAGGTAGTCACCAGCGAGCCCGCCTTCTTCGGGGGCTTCCACTGGTGGCTGAGATACGACCTGGACGCATCGCAGGTGGGGGGGGGAGGGGGGGGAGGGGGGGGACGTGTACGGTATGAAGAAACCTAGCCCTGAGGCAGCCTGAGGAGGGAAGCAAGTGTCTGCGGGTAGCAAGCATGCATCGCGTAACGTGCCAAAAGGGCTCCATTTGAGTGAAAGCGTGTCTCTCGCTGGAAAGCCATGTACCCGGTACCTTCCCCCCTCCCTCCTCCACCTTGCCTGCCTAACCCCAACCTCCCTCCACCTCCCCCCAGCCCCCCGAGTATCGGGAGCACATGGGCCTAGCGTGCAATGTGAAGCTGGCGGGGCGGAAACACAGCTTGCCGTGCGTCAAGGTGGGCGGTTGGGACGGGATTGGGACGGGTTGGGATTGAGCTGTGGCTTAGCTCGTAAGGGCTTGCAGCTCGTATTAGCCGCACGGCACCACACATCATGAGTCGTGCACCCGAACCTCTCCTTTTCCCTCGCCCTCCATGGTATTATGGCACCCTGCGCCGCCTCCTAACCCCATTGCTATGCCCTAACCTGCGGCTTCCTATGGTGCGTTATGGTGTTTGACCCCCCCCTCTCGTTCAACACATTGGGTATTCTTCTTTCCTCCCACCGCCTCAGTCCTCACTTCTCCCCCCCTCCCACCTCGCCTCCTCCTCCGCTTCCCAGGTGAAGGCCACGGTGTGCGCCCGCCAGGACGCGGGGGTGCTGGGCGAGGGCAGCTACAGCCTGCGCAAGAGCTTCAGCTACCATGTGATGAACGCGTGTCCCGTGGGTCTGTGGGGCTTCTTCGGCCTCACGCCAGACAGGGACGAGGCGGCGTGGCGACGGTTCGTATTCGACGGCCGCGTGTGGTTGCGGTGCACTATTGAGGAGTGCCAGTAGGGGGGGCGGAGGGAAGGGCGGGGTGGGGCACGGAGGGGTGACGGAGGGGCTGAGGAATTGCGGTAGATGAGGTGGGAATGCTGATGACCCGAATGAGGGGATCGTTTGGGCCATGAGGTGGGGGCCTTCTTCTCACAGCCCTTGCGTTTCGTCTAGAGGGGTCAATGTAACCGCGGGAGCACGGTGAGTGTGTTTTGCGAGTGGCAGGATGCGCAGCAGTGCCTTAGTCCATTAGTTTCCCGCAATGTGTTGCGGATGGGGACGTTGCATTGTTGTGCGTTGGGTCGGTAGTCGTTATTAGTTCAGAGGTTTGATGCGACCTCACATTGCACTGCTGCTGTTGTTGCTGGGTACTGTTGCTGGGGCAGAGGTTGGTACGCCCTAAAATAGTACTCCTCCTTCCCTTCCTGCTGCTGCTGCTGCTGCCCGGTCCTGCAGTGCCCATTGGCGCTGTGTTGATATCCATGATATCCTGCAGGACACCTGCTGCCATGCGCCAGATGCGTACTGAGATTGGTCTTCGACAAGCAATTTTCGAGTCATGCTACTGTTAACAAACGAAAAAGTAATCGTTCGTTTGATGTTTAATCATTGTAGGTTTGAGCGTCTGCCGTGTGCTGTGTCAGAGCATACAGGTGTGCGTGGGTGTGTAGTACAGTGTAGTACAGGCGGCAGTACGGAAGAGGCTGGTGCGTTGTTGTTGGGCTCGTTAGCTGGGCTAGCTGAGACTAAATTGAGGGTGCAATGAAGTAGAGCGCGAGGGAGTCGAGAGTGGGGCCATTTGGGGTCCTTTGTTGAGGTCCCACCGGTCTGCGTCCGCATGGCTTCATGCATGGGTCGTGTCTGTATGTGGGTATGGGGACTCGCCCTACCCTTACTTGTAATTGAGAAGATATCCACAAAGCTTACAGAGTAAGTGCAAATTAGGGAAGGACTTACTGACCCTCCTAAGGTTCAGTCGCCGGGCCGAAACCCTCTGCCAGGGAGCTGCAGACAGGGAATCCCCCTGACTGCGATGCGGAGCCCGCCTTTGACCGTGTCTTAGCTTGACGAAAGTGATATGAACTGTGACATCTATAGAGGATCACACCAGTCAAGCACAAACTGTCTTCCATGCCTGGGGGCTGATGCTAAGCTGCGCAGCTCCTGGCTCTCCCCGGCATATGACCGTACGACAGCAGTCGAGCAGTCGGGATCACAAAAGTCGGCAGCAACCATATAGCAGAATATAGAATATAACAGCAACGTTACAACTCCCGTTCTTCATTGCTTATCGCGACTTATCGCCTAACCGTGTTTACAACATATGTAGGCGTACAAACAAAGTTATCCTTCACAAAGAAAATACCAAAAACATAATCGGGTTTAGCTGTAAGAGCGGCAAGTGATCATGGACGGCCAGGCACCCTATGCGGTCCGGCTTGACCCTGGCGTGGCGCAGCAGTTGGCCGATCAGGGCGGCGCTCTGCTCATCTTGGACTTACCAGAAGGGTCTTACTTCGGTATTGATCACATGGTAGGAGCACAAACGGAACCAGCTTGCCCAGCCTTGCGATCTACTATTGAAATCATGCTTACTTTTTGTTAGCTCGTAAACTAAAAGTGCCAACGACACCTTTATGCTACTCTGCTAACACGCACATTACTCGCCGTTGATGGCATACCACGCCTAGTCATGCTGGTTCCACATGCGGCATGTTCGCGTCAATGCTTACCTCACCCGGCCCCGTAACCGACCCCAACTTCTATTCGCTGTAGGCCTTTCACTGCGGACCTCGCTTCCGCGGCATCAAGATGTTACCGCCAGGGCCGCATTTCGTCTGTTACAGCGTCCCAGGCTCTCAGCGTCATGGCGGCGGCATGGGACCCCTGACCGGCTTCTTCGTCAACATAACAGCAGCGACGGCGGCCGGAGCTACAGGAGCAGCAGGCAGCGGCAGCAGGAGTACGACGGCAGGTGGCGGTACGGTAATTGTACGGCGGTACGATGCGACCCAGGAGTTGCTTGTGGGGCTACCGGAGGAGGAGGTGGGTGTGGGGTTGGCTGTGGATCTGGATTCATCCCGTCTCCTCTGACCTTCACGAGCTCTTGTGCAGTCCACTTACCGGTATATGGATTCGGTTGCCTCTTGCTTGCCGTACTGGGTGTGTTCTTAGCTGACTCCTTGACTCCTTGGTCGCAGGCGGAGCGCTACGCCCAGGGTGTACGGCGGTACGAATTCGACTGGGGCCTGGCGCCGTACAACCTGAACGCGTGGCGGCAGTGGCGCGAGCTGACGAGCTGCCTGGATGCGCGCATCATGGAGGCACTGCAGCCCATTGGGGGGAACATCTGTACGGCAATGGAGGGCGGCGGGTTGGACGAGCAGGGGGAGGAGGAGGGGCGGCCCGCGACGGAGGCTGAGGCGAGGCTGAAGAAGCAGCTGCAGGTGTGCATGTGTGTATATGTGTGTGTGTGTTGGGGGGGGGAGAAGGGCCATGTTTTGCGCCCTACTATACACACGTTTTGCGCTCGCTTTCCCTTTACTCTTCACTGAACCTCTTCACTGCTCCCCTATCCCTGCTCCAGCCTGCTGCCGACCCCTTGCCCCCTGACCTCTGCATTCCCTGACACCCTCCTCCTACCCGCCACCACTCCAGGAGGGCCGCGTCGCTCGGGCAGCCCGGCAAGTAGCCGCCGTGACTGGCCAGGGAGCAGCGGAGGGCGGTGGCGGTGGCGGCGGGGAGGCAGCGAGCATGGATGTGGACTCAGCGGCCCCTCAGGCCGGTGCTGCTGCTGCTGCTGGTGGTAGTGGCGGTAATGTTGACAATGGTGGCACGAGAGCCGCCGCCCCCGCAGCCGCTGTCACGTCGGGCCGCTGCTACTACACAGCTTTATCGCGCCTGGTGAAGGGAGCAGGTGAGGCGCAAAATCAACGACACGCGCCCTTCCGCTCCTCCCCTTTCCTCCCCACCATGTGCTATTGCTATTCTTCTTTCCCCCGCCCCGCAGGTCTGACTCCCGCGCAGCTCACCGCACTCAACCTGGATCGCACCGCACAGCTGGAGGCGGCTGCGCAGCGGTGGGGGGACAGCGGCCAGACGGGGACAGGGACAGGCAGGGAGGCGGAGGGTGGTGTCCTGGCGCTGGTGGGGGAGCTGCAGTTCGCGTTCATCGCATTCGTGTTCGGACAGTCGCTGCAAGGTGAGAGGGAAAAGAAGAATATTCAATGTGTTGACTGAGATGACGACAAGGGGGAGATGGGGGGGAGGGTTGCTGCATGGGGCGAGAGGTGTGCGGCGGCTGGGCGGTTCGCACGGCACGGGTGAGGGAGCTGTGTTTATATGGGTACGTGGGCTGGGAAGTTGGAGAATAGAAGCAGAGGGTCGGGTTCGGTACCGGTATATGGACTCGGTACGGCAATGGAAGTCCTCGGTGAGCTGCTCTCATGTGCACGCGTGCACCTCCTTCCCCTCCCTCCTGATGTCCCCTCCCTCTCCCCCACCCACAGGTTTCCGGCAGTGGCGGGCGCTGGTGACGCTCTTCCTCAACTGCGAGTCCGGACCCACCGCCTCCCACGTGCCCGCCTTCACCGCCTTCCTAGCCGCCCTGCGCTCGCAGCTCGCCCTCGCCCTCAAGGACGCGGCTGCCACAACAGCAACACTAGGAAACCCAAGCAGCAGCAGTGGTAGTACAGAGGAGGGGCAGGTATTGGCGGGCGATGCGGGTGCTGCTGCGGCGATGACCCACGGGTCACTTGTGGAGGAGGTGTTGCTGTCCGGCGGCGGCCGCGAGTGCTTCCTGCGGCACCACCTGGGCACCTTCTTCGAGGTGCTGCGGGAGGCGGAGGGCGGGCGGCTGGATGCGAGGTTGAGGCAGGAGGTGAGGAGGGGGGCAGGGCGGGGGGCGGAGGGGAGGAGATGGTACACACATGTACCGACACGTGGGTACCGGTATGACCGTCCAGGAGTTCCTGCCGGTTGCCTAGCACGTCGGGATCTTACTCTTTGAAGCCCTCCTGCGCGCCAATCCATCCGCGGCCTCACCCCACCCCCCACCCGCCCCGCCCCTCCAGGCCTCCGAGCTGCGAGCCCTGCTGAGTCGCGCGCTGGGCTGGCAGTTCGACGGAGTGCAGGCGAGTGTGAACACACCCTCAGCGCTGGGGCGGGGAGGAGGAGTATGAGGGGGAGTCCGGGCAGGAAGAGGCATGCAGCAGGGGAGGGAGGGCTGATAGCTGCGGCCTGTGATGGGCGGATGGGGTTCATGCGGGCGGGCGGGACTATAGCCTGGTGTTCCCCTTCCCACCAGGGGCCCCGAGGAGCCGCTCTGCCACCACCTTTTCGCTATGTAGCCCCCGCCGTGACACACCAATACCTGCTATCTATAGGCTTCGGTAGGCAGCAGACCGACACACACCGACCCTACACAACTCTCCCTCGCCTCCTCCCTCCCCTCCCCTCCCCCCTCCCAGGTTCTGGGTGAGGATGACGACGACGAGTACGCGCCCGTGGTGGTGGAGCTGGGGGAGGGCTGGGAGCAGCATTAGTATTAGGGGGGGAAGCAGGGGGGGTGTTGATGATGGGGCCTGCAAAAGGGGTTGCACGGTGTCACCGGTAGCAGTGCTCCTCACTGCTAACGTTTTGGCTTGGCCGTTGGGGAAATGACATGACGTTGCAGGAGGCCATGGTAGACATGGGAAGGGCCAGTGTGGAGGGGGAGCAGCAGCAGGTAGGGTCGGAACGGGAAGCAAGCTGAAGGTAGACTCCGGTGTGATGATCACCCACGACTTTACTGCTGTCGTCGCTGCTGCTCCTGCTGCAGCTGCTAGTGGCGGTGCTGGAAGCGGCGGCAGAGGTAGTGAGGAGGTCGAGGAGGTCCCCCATGTACGTGGGTACATACCTACAACCTACCAACCCTCCTCCCACGCAAGCAGCTACAACGGAGTGCCTTCGGACAGCACCTCCATGCCCATTCGGCCCTCCCTCCCTCCCATGGCGCATCAGCTAACTCACCGTCACTGTACACACGCTCACAGCTGATTGCGCATGCAAACACAGTTAGGTGAATGCAGGGACAACTGCCCCCTCGTCCATTGCGTATGTGCAACACTCAGGCGGCCAGGACCAGCAAAAGGTCTGCACAGGAAAGCCACATCCATCTCTCCTCTCTGCATCTAGCAGCACCTCGGTAGTCACAGCCGTCACCACCACCAGCCAACCTGACAACCCTGCCATCAGCTCATCACCACCGGCAGTACTCGCCGCTAGGCCGCACTGCCATCTCTACCTCTCCACATGCAGGGAACGCTCGTCACCTACACATGCAGACGCTCCACCATCTTCCGTGCCCTACACCCCACCCCGCCACACCAGCTGCTCTCACCCCGGTATGAGGGGCCGGTTGTGAATCCACTTGGTGGCGGTCCACTTGGTCCCACCCGCGAAGGTGGGGCAGCTGGCGTGCAGGTTGTGCCGGTCGGGCTGCTGACCGTCCGGCTCCAGGTCCCAGAACAACAGCACGTCGCCCTTCCTGGGCCGCACGGCGATGCCGCTCCTGCCCGCGCACTCCGAGTAGCCGCGCCCCTCCACCCCCTGCCGCGCCTCGTCGATGGGCACCCCCAGCGGGAAGGCCGTCTCACCGCCCGCGGAGCGAGGCACGTCTGCAGCAGGTTGGGGCAAAATATAGATAAGTGCCTCAACATCAGCAGGTGGGTGCAGGGGAGGTGGGAGGGCAGGGTGCGGTCAGCAGGGAGACGAAGGGGCGGCAAGCAGCGGGGTTAGCAGGATACGCGCAACGTATGCCCGGCTGTGTATGGGCAGTCTCCGAAGGGGGCGGGGCGGGGCATGTCAGGGGGCCAAGGTGCCGTGTTGGCTGTTGGGAGTGATACGGTGCAGGCACTGAGCAAGGACCCTCCCACCCCCCCTGCCATCCCGCCCCCACCAGACAGGTACATGAGCACCGTGGCCAGCCGGTTGCCCTCCCGCTCGTTGTACTCAGACTTGTCGAACCAGTCCCAACTAGGGGGGCGAGGGAGGGGAAGAGGGGGAACGGAGGAGGGGGAGGGGGTGCGGCAGCAGGTAGGGGACTGTTAGTTGGCAGGAAGCCAGGCCAGGTCACACACCCACCTACAACCACAGCCACTAAACACCAGTCCTGTGCTGACACCCCATCCATCCTCCTCAACCCCCTCCCCAGCAGAGGGCTCCCGCCTACCCACCCACCCACTCACTGTGCGTCGTACTTCTGTCCGTGCACGTAGCGCAGCACCTGCGAGTGCAGCGCGAGGCAGGTGGTGGAGTGGCGGGGCCAGGAGCGGGGCGTCGGATGGAGTCGAGTCAGGTCGGGGGGCATGTGCCCGTGCCGTCTCGCCTGGCTATGGTATGCACAGGAGGGGTGGCGGCTGGCGGGCGGAACTCTAGAGACAAGCAGCATGCGACCGCCGGAAACCCCGTCGTGCCCCAACGCTGGTTTGGCCAACTAGTGCCACCGGGGTCCCTCTCTTCGCAACTTGGGGTACACGGCATCCTCATTACCCCCCTCCCTCACCCTTCCTCCAGCCCAGCTGGGCCATGGGACTGGAATCCAGAGAGGGCTTCCCTTCATTGCCCTACCCACCCACCCCCTCAGCCGCCCGCTGCCGTACGTACCTCCATGGGCTCCTGATGCGATATGGGCAGGTGCTGCAGGGAGGAGGTGGGAAGGATGGTTGGAGGGGGTTAGGAAGCGGAAGAAGTCGTAGTCAGGTAGAGGGGGGAAGCAATGCAACAGGAGGCAGAAGCAGCAGCAGGCCCCACATGGCTTGGTCAGCCCAGAGAAGGGAAGTCGAGCGTTGCAGGCAGGAACTCTGGGCGTCTCACAATGCGCCCGGAAGCAAAAGCGTCACAGCCATTCCTGTATGGGACGAAAATCTACACCGCCTCCCTCCCTCCCCTCCTGCCTTCCTCCCCCTCGTACCGTCCATCGCGATATCCGCTCCTCTATGGACTTGACGATGGGGGTTGCGCCGTACCTGTAACACGTGCGGGGCGGCAGATGCAGCGGCGCACTTGTGGCGTCAACGTACGGTAATGGACAGCTCGGCAACGTGGAACGTGAACAATCTTCTCTCTAATCCGCTGAGCCGGCAGGGTGCATGTCCCGCACACCCTGCCCCCGCTCCCACTTCCCCAGTGGGAATCTCCGCTAACTAAGGGCTAACCCCGCCGCTACCCCCCTCACCCGATGCTAGCTGAGAAGCTGGTTCGGATGGGGTCGATGGTCTGATTGGGCGGCCCCACCACCTGACTGCGCTCCAACTGTGAGGGTGTGGGATGGGGAAGGGGGATGATGCACGGGGGATGGAAACTGGGCGGTCGCAAACACACACAAAAACACATACCGGCAAACCCACAGGGCCGCGGCATTGTGCGAATCGCACGCGGGACTTATTTGGGGTTCCTCGTCAGCGCTGCATACGCCTACAGATTATCACCTTTGGCTTTGCGAGGCTTATGAGGTGGTCACATTCCTCGGGCGCCAGGAAGTTATGATAGATGAATGCTCGTGGAGCCCATGAAATGGTCTCTATCCAGCCGACTTCGGGGTCAGAGACCGCAGGGGGCGGTTGCTGCAAGAAGAATGGCACGCGTTGGAGCGGTAACGGCAGTCATAGGTGGGTAGTAGCGTTATGACGAAAGGTTGCGATGGACGAAGATGCGAGCAAGGAAGGTTGGGAGACGCGCCTAGGAGCTCGCCGCATGACCTCGCAGCTAGTGTGGAGGGTAGCTGTAGTGGACATCTATGATATGCCGCGTACCTGGCCGCTGTATGTTTCGCCTCGCCAGCCAATGAGCTGTTCCTCCGACGACTCTGCAGGGAGCAAGAGTTCCCTTACGCCGAACTATGAGGTACAACAACCAGCAGCTCAGAACTATCTGGCAAACCTTCTAGAGCTTCAGCAGTGCCGTAAAGCAGGGCCTGGCCTAGCAAAAGGCAAATAGCCAGCAACTCCACAACGCGGATCGCCCGAATCATGCGCTCATGCATCTATACTTTTGTTGGAACTGCTAAATTTTAAGATTTAATTTTAAGATTAGGGACTGCAAAAATACTCTTCTCCCTCGATGTCAAGGTTTTGTTTACTTGCTGAAGCCGTTGTCCGAGCGGTAATCGATAGCTGGTGATTCACGTAGATGCAGACAACTTTGCAGTAGTGATCCGCATAACAGCTCGGCAGTTGCACCTGTGTAAGGGACGTTGGTCTTCCTCCGAAACCTACCTGCAATTAGTGCAGATCATAGAGCTTCCCGTATTCTTCCAGGTTATTCTGCGTTTCGAATTGAATTTCATTTATGGATTACCTCTACGCCGGAAGAGCTAGTCAAGCGGTGGATGTTGCAACTTGTACTCTGCCGTTCGTAGTATGGGACCCTGGGCTCTAGGGCTGGGGACTGCCTGGCGCCCTGAATATCAGATTTGGTTCAAGGGAAAAGGAATTGGCAGCAGGGACAGGCGTGGGAGAGTGACCGGCATGGTGGAAGCATTACGATTTGTACTTTGCACTAGGCTGGTGCTAGTGGGTTAACCGAAGCAATCACGGCCTTTCAGCACAAGCATGTAGGCATAGCGCCAGCGCAGTGCCTAGTTAAGGTTGGGCGTCCTATGTACACGCGTTGCATACGCCAAACGCGTCGTCGTCAACAATCATCACACGACGGTCAACATGTCAACGGCGCCATCAACGTCACAAAGTCCACGACTTCTGGTTCTCACCACACAGCTAACAAAGGGTCATTAAGGTCACTATGGTATATATGGTTAACCGCCAGCGGATATATCGCTAAGCCAGCATTACCGGCCATGTATGCCATCCAAGCTGCATCGAAAGCCGCAAGTTGCTGCTCCCTACCTACGGCTCACGAACAAGTATTAGATGCAATATAACGGTAGCATTGCCACAGTTTGTAAGGTCACTTCCTAGTCAGAAACAGCGATAACTAAAACGCATAACCATCGACTTCACCAAGCTATGCCATGCTTAACGGCAGGTAAGCAGCGAAAGTGCCCGTCACAGTCGATACAAGGTAAGCCGCGCGAAGGCAGTGGCGCTGGCTTGTAGGCGGCTACTGCCACTGCTGCCGCAGCTATGTGTTCAGCGGCGCCCAAGTCATCATCCCTCCTGGCCGCACAGCTCTAGTCCGCCAAGGACAGCAAGAAGGCCACGCCTCTCCGAATCCAATGATCCTGCGGACAAGCAAGAGGACAGTACATGTCAAGACCGGGGCTCTACCGCTGCGAAGGACACGCCTCCCAACTATTAGCAAAAGCAAGGCACGCTAGCGTGAACCACCCTCCAAACTTATAATCACACCGCCCCTTCCACGTTCCAGCTTCGCCCATTGCATAAGTTGGGCCATGGAATTTGAATTCCAGTTGCTTCACTTGTCTGTTTTCCCATTTCTTTTCCTTCCACCCCCCTTCATGGTATCTAATCCCCCCTTTCCCCCCCCCCACCTGCGGCATGTCGGAGGGGATCATGAGCTCCATGACGAAGTTGGTGGAGTGCCCGGTGGTGGCCAGCACGCCGCGCCGCTCGGGCGTGCGGTACAGCGGGCACTCGTAGTGCGGGAAGGTGGACTGCTCCGCCACGTCGCAGGGGGACAGCTTGATCAGCGGCGCGGGGCTGAACAACACCTGAGGGAAGGGCAGGAAAGGGGGCGGGGGGCGGGGGCCGGGGGGGGCGGAAAACGGCGGTGTAACGTGTAAGTCTATAGGAAGTGGGTAAGTACCGGCACACAACGAATGTCCTTTCCCAAAAGCGAGAAAAAGGATGCTAAGTAAAGCCGCGCGCAAAGGCACAGGCATCATGCCATGCAAGCGCGAGCGACACCGCATCCCTCCTTCACTCGCCTTGGGCAGCGACTCCTGCAGCAGCCCCAGCTCCGAGTCCCAGCGGGCTCCCTCCACGAACATGCCGCTGATGAGCGCGCCGTCATCAGGGGCAGACTGGGGAAGGTGAGGAGGTTGTGTGGGGGAGGGGAGTTTAAAGGGAAGGAGGGTTATAAAGGGAGTTCGTACGGTATCAAAAACGTGCTACTACGGTATCATGCATCTTAATGAACAGGACGACGACCGTACATGCGCAAATGTCTGGTCGGCCCTATTCCTCGTTTGAACTCCTCCATCGCATCCCTCCTCCTCCCACCCCCCCCCCTCTCCCCTCCTCTCCCTCACCTTGTACATGTCCGCCGAGCCCGGCATGCAGGTGTAGCTGAAGGTGATGGTGTCGATGGGGATGTGTCGCTTGCGCGCGTAGTTCTGCTTGACACCCGTCAGGAAGGCGTGCGTGAAGTAGAAGCCGCTGATCCAGAACACCGCCGGAGGGCCGTGCGCCACCCACTCCGACATCATGCGGCAGCGCTCAATCAGGTCGGCCACGTAGGGCGCCAGCGGCTTGAGCGAGGGGTAGCTCTTGTCCATCCACAGCGTGGGCACCCGCCCGTCGTACATGGAGGAACCTGTGAGGGGGAGAAGAAGGAGAAGGAGAATAAGAAGAGGTGGGCCACCACGCGTGTTATGATACCTTGTACCGACTTGTGTCAATCGACCCTAAATACAGTAATAAACCAAGGAATGAACTGTGCAAGCATGTCAGGTTATTGTAACCAAACCCGGCGCGTCCTCAGCCCATCCCAACCCACCGACCCACGGGTCATCACCCTCCCCCCCACCCCAACCCCCGCATCCGACACCCACCCAGCGCCTCCAGGTCCCCGCTCATCAGCACCAGCCCCCTCAGCGCCTTCTGCAGCGCCGCCAGACTGCTGTGGATCACCTCCAGCAGGCGGTTGAAGCGCACCAGCTCCTGACACAGCACCGTGTTCATGCTCTCGTAGTAGTCCACCGGGTACTTGAAGCGCACCGCCTCGATGTCAAAGGGCTGCGGCACGCGGGCGGTGATGTCCGCAGCCACCTCGGCAAGCACCGCGTCGCGTGCGGCTGCGCCGCCGCCCCCGCCGCCCCCAGCTGCGCCACCCGAGGAGGCTGCCAGCAGGGAGGAGAGCAGCAGGTCGGTCTCCTGCTGGTCCTTGGTGATGTCAGCGTTGCCGTGCAGACCAAATACCTGTTTGAAAGGGTTGTTGTTAGGGAAGAAGAGGAGGCAGCGGAGTTGGGGCAGAGGAGAAGGAGAGCGCGGTACGGGTACACAGTTTTTCTTTCATCCCTCATCCTCACACGGCTCACCCCTCAACCGCACCCCACCCCTCACCTCCGGATCCGCCAGTATGGGCAGTCCCCGGATGTAGGCCAGGTAGGACTCCACCGGCCCCTCGGGCGGCGCGTAGTAGCGGCCCGAGGGCGAGAAGGCATAGCCCTCCTGCAGCGCGCCGGCGCAGTAGAAGATGTCCAGGATGCTCATGAGCGTGCGGCGGTCGTGCGCGTCCGTCACGCGGCCGCCGTAGTTGCACTCGCCGGTGAGGTAGCGCAGCGCGGGCAGCGGGATGGGCGAGGCCTCGCCGGGCGGCATCTCGTTTAGGAACATCTGCAGCTGGCGCGCGGAGATGACAAAGTCGGGTGCGGAGAACTGGTAGGGCACGTTCCAGCCCAGCGGACCGAACTTGAGACGCTCCTGGGGGTTGGGAAACGGTTGGGAAACGGGAAACGGGATGGTGGGAGGTTTTGGGAAGGGGGTTCGGACTGAAGGTAGGAAAGGTAAGGCGCATCATGCGGTGTAACGAGGTGTGGAGCAAGAAGGGTGTGTGTCTAGTCCAGCGCAGCCCTGGTGGGGCAGCAGGCAGCGCTGCAGCAGCAGGTACACGCGCCCAGTCACCCAACCCCACCTGCACGAATGCGTGGAAGAAGCAGAGGCCGAAGAGCAGCTTCTTGAACACAGCGGGTCGCGAGCAGCCCTCGAAGAATGCGTAGTCGTTGACGGGGTCGCTCAGGTAGGAGCCCAGGAGGTTGGCGCGGAGGCCCTGCAGGGGGGAGAGGGTGAGGACGAGGTGGTGGGGGTGTGGGAGGACTAAGAAGAGTTCCCGCTGGGGCCCCGGAACCAGGCACATTTACGAGTTCACAAATAACACGTGATAAGCGACTACATTGATTCAAGCGCCCCAAACCCACGCCCAAGGCCCAGGCGCGCACCCTCACCCTTCCATCAACTCCACATCCCACCTCCTCTGCCCTCCCCCGCTTACCTTTGGCGGGTCATTCGTCATCTTGATGCCGTTCTGCAGCACACTGACCGGGAACGCAGGCGAGGGGTAGCTGGTGAGCCACAGGCGGAAGGCGGGCGAGGTGTTGTCCAGGCTGAGTCCCTCACACAGCCGCTCCAGGGTGGGCATCCAGCTGACCGCCAGGTGGCAGTTCTGCAGCACCACCCAGCCGCCGTTGGCCTGCGCCGCCTCGATCAGCCGAGCCGCCTTGGGGCCCTGCCCCTGCCCCAGGCTGATGCTTTCCACGCTGACCCGCATCACGTCCGCGTACTTGAGCAGCCCCGACATGGGGTCGGAGCCGGGGGACAGCACGAAGATGAGGGGGGTGAGGCAGGTGGAGTCCTGGTAGCAGCGGTCCAGGTCGAAGGGCGGCGGCTCGATGTACTTCTGGCCCATGCTGTCCAGCACGTAGTTCTGGATGGCGCCCACCAGCTTGTCGGGGCGGATCAGCCTTTGGGGGGAAAACATAGATAAATGCATCAACGGAGTCAGGGCAGGGGCAGGAAAGGAGGTGGCAGGGGCATGTTACGAGGGAGTTGGAAGGGGTTAGGAAATAATACCCTGGAAGAGACAGGCAGATTGGAAGAAGACTGAGGCAGACATCAAACGAATAAAACCCTGCTTTCCACTCCCGCTCCTCCTCCCCCGTTCCCCCCACCTAATGATCAGCAGCTTTTGGAAGCTGTCCAGCCGGCTGTGCCAGGGCTCCGGGAAGCGCACGCGAGTGGGGTCGGCGCTGTCGTACATGGCCCGCCAGGGCCCCGGGTCCTCCCTGAAGGAGTCGGGCAGCGGGCGGAATGCCTCCCAGTGCTCCGCCAGTCGCACCATCTCCGCCCAGCAGCGGTCCGCCAGCCAGTCGCTGGGGTTGGGCGGCGGCTCGGCGGTGGATATGCCGCCGGTGAGCAGGAAGCGGAAGAGGCTGAGGTCCAGGGTCTGGAGGCGGGGAAGAGGAGGAGGAGGGCGAGAGGGTTAGGGTGTGGGGAATCCAAAAAGTGTGAAAGCGTACAGCAATACACAGTGTCCTCAGTGACAGGCCGGTGAGGACAGCTCAACAGCACATGCGTCTGCAGGCAGTCGCGCGAGCCTCAGCCACCCCACCCTCAACCCCACACTACCCTCAGCCCCTACCGCCGCCTCCTCACCTGCTTGATGTGCGCGCGGATGGAGACGGTGAGCGCGAATGAGAAGAGCAGCTTGTCCTTCTCGAACAGCGAGCGGCAGATGTTGATGTAGAGGCTGTAGGTGAAGTAGGAGATGAGCGCCTCGATGCGGCGGGTGAGGTCCTTGGACTTCTCCGCGCGCGCAATGGTGTCCTCGAACAGGTTCACAAACCACAACAGCGAGTACTGCATCACACGTATAAGGAAAGGGCGGCAGAGTGAGGGTGGGGTTGGGCTTGGGTGGTGTGCAGAACCTGCCCCTTTGTACAGCGGCTCCAGGCTAATGGCTTTCGGGTGCGTGTTCCCGTGTTGGCCAGTTTCCTTCCCCCTCCGCTCCGAGCTTGTCATCAGGTTCGCCATTCTCCTTCAACGCACTGGGAATTCTTCTTTCCCCTCCAATCCGCCTGCCTACCTGGTACATGGGCTCGATTGCCGCCAGCTCGCTGATGCAGAAGAACAGCACCGACACGTGGCGGGCCACCGGCTTGTAGCCCAGCCGCGTCTCGTCGATGGTGCGCTCCGTCTTGTCGGAGATCTGGAGGGGGAGCGGGGGGGGGAGCGGGGGGGGGGGAGGAGCAGGAGAGGGTGGGGAGAGAGGGTGGCGTGGGGTTGGATTCCATGCAAAACGGGACATAACATGGTGCGGAGTCGGCAAGCGGGTTGTGGTGTTCGAATTGGGGAACAGGCGCGGAAGGAGGTGGAAAGGAGGTGGAAAGGAGGTGGAAGGAGGTGGAAGGAGGTAACACATCCCCCAACGGCGTTGCACAATAGCAGCAGCAGCAGGGGCGCCGGGGGCTGTTCCCAACCCGGGTGAGTGCGCGGGGAGCCGGGTCGAAGCTCGCACCTGCTGCTTCTGCGCGATGTCGTTTGAGAGCTGCTTGGAGGAGCTGATGACGTTGATGGCGGTCTCATCCTGGAAGGGGGAGGGGGTGGGAAATACGCGGACAGGGGGGAAGCGTCATGGTACACCAGTCAGAGGGTACAAGGAGTTGCAGAGCTCCATCCGAAACACACACCATCTCTCTCCACGCATCTCACCCTTCCTCCCCCCGCCCCCTCAGCCCCCCGCCCCCCCCACCTCCAGGATGTTCCCCTCGCTGGCGCTGAGCACCTCAATGATCCGGTCCTCGATCTCCTTGAGCTGCCGCGCGTTCTCCGCGCCCGCCAGCACCAGCCGCGTCTTCTGCTCCTCCAGCTCGGGGCGCTCCAGCCGCACCACGATACCCAGCAGCTGGTCCTCAAGACCCTGGGGTGGGGAAGGGGGGTTGGAGGGAGGGGGCAGCAGGCAGGTGGGGAGGAGGGGAAGATGAGAGGAAGGAGGGTGAAGAAGGGAACCGAGTTGCGAGCGCGAGGAGGTGGTAGTGGAGAAGGTGAGGCACCATGGCATGTCAATGTGTGCGCCTTTCCTGCTGCTATCCTTCAGGTCCCTCCCTCCCTCCCTCCTCCCTCCCTCCTGGCGCCCACCTCGGGAGTGATCATGAAGTTGAGCAGCGTCACCTTGACCGACACCTCGGGCAGGTAGTGCGGGTTGCGCAGCTTGGTGGTCATGTAGAACCTGCGGAGGGGCGGCAGGCAGGCAGCGCAGGGCAGGCCAGGGCAGGGCAGTTGGGGAGAGTCGGTTGGTTAGCCAGGTGGTGTAATGTGGCCAGCCAAGGCCGAAACCCGCCGGAGCACGTTTTAAAATAGCCGATATTTTCACAATCCTGAGCACTCTGTTTGCCCAGCGGTTACCAGTGCCAGTATCCACATCCTGTGCCACCCCCCCCCCCCATGCGCCCACTCATCGCACGCACCTGAACGCCTCGCTGTACTCGATGGTCGTGTCGCCCAGCCGGATGCACAGCCCGCCGCCCTGCTTGAACACCGACTTGAGCAGCAGCGGCTCCAGCGTGGGGTCCAGCTCCTCGCCGATGTTCTCCAGCAGTACGGGGGTGCCGAACTGGATGGCATTCTCCAGCCGCCGGATGTAGTCGCCGTCGGACAGCTTCATCACCTGGGGGGGGGCGCACGGTCGGACGTGCCGGGACAAAGCGGGGATGCGTACATTACAGACTATCCCAGCAGTGGGAATGGCAGCGGGTAACTGAAATGGTAATGAACCGGCAACTATAAACGCAAAGAACGGACAAACAAGGTCAGTGGCTATGCCTGGGTGGGGTATAAGCCGTGTAGCGAAAGGCCAGAGAGTCCGGTGCAGCCACAGCCCCCCTCCCCCCCACCTCCAGTTTGAACTTCTTCTCCATGTTCTTGATCCACTTGTTGGCCTGCCCCTGCGGGTCGATCAGCAGCGGCCAGCGCCGCGCCTTGGACACGATGATGCCGTTGTCGATGGAGAAGGAGTCGTTGGGAAGCCCGTCGATGGTCCAGTCGCGGATCTTGACCGGCTCGCCCAGCACCGTCACGAGCCTGTGGTGGCGGGAGGAGGGTAATTGCGGGGGTAGCTGAGTTGACGAGTGGAGTTGTTGTTTATGGTGAGGTGGCACCTGTGAGCGCGAGGTGGCGCCTGCATGAGGTCTATCACTGGACGCAGCTAACTCCACACTCTCCCTCACCATCCACCCCTTCCCCTTCACCATCTCACCCCACCCTGACCCCGCCCTGCTTCCCCCCTCACTTGAAGTGCTCGGAGCAGGGTATGTGTCGCTCCCTGCACAGCGCCACCCAGCTGCTGGTGGCCTTCTCGCGGTAGGCGGCCGTGAAGGCGCCCAGGTAGGCGATGAAGCCCGAGGCCAGCAGCACGTCGCCCGTCAGGTTCACGTAGTCGTGACCCAGCTTGGCGGCAACCTGGGGGGCAGGGGAGGGGTGGGGAGGAGGAGGAGGGGCGCGGAGGAGGGGCATGAGTGATGACGTTACACAGTTGTGTGGTGCCCGAGGGGTGATGATAAGGGTGATACGGGTGATGAACTGGAGGGTGCGGGGGGATGCAGGCGGGAAGGGTGGTGGGAGGAAGGAAAAGATTAATTGAACACCCTGAATGGAGCACCCCTTAATGGGACACAGCCCCGCCCTCAGCTCCCCCCCCCCCACGCACCTCCGTCCAGCGGCTCTTCTCCCCGCCCAGCCCCCCGATCAGCTTGGTGGCCCGGTCCAGCTTCTTCTCGCACAGGTCCACCTCGGCCTCCAGCTGGGCCTGAGGGGAGGGAAGGGAAGGGAAGGCAAGGGGGTCGAGAGGGGCAGCAGGAGCACGCTACATCCCACATTCCTTTCTGCCCTCTCAACATAATCCCTCCTGTCACCCTTACCGCCTCTCCGCCCCCCCTGACGCCTTATCCCTCAGTCAGTTAGTTGTTTCCTCGTTACCACCCTCACCCCACCCGCCTCCCACCTTTCTCCGCTGCATCTCCGCCAGCTTCTTGTTGAGCCCCGCCAGCTTGGCCTCCACCTGCGCCAGCTCCGCCTTCTTGGCGTTCAGACCCACCATCAGCTCGCTGTACTCCGCCTCCGCCTCAGCCAGCTTGGCCTTCTTGGGCGCAACAACCTGGGCAGGGTAGCGGTGCGATAAGAGGTCACAAGAGGAGGAGGAGGACTAAGTCACGCAAGCACTCATCCACGAGAACAATAAGATGCCACCTAACCTTAACGCCGCCAGGCCCGCAAAGCTTCGTTGCATGTGACTGAATACCCCCAAGGCGGAGTTGCGGTTACTACGAACGCCTTTTCATTTATGATAAGTGTCGTACCTTTGCGACCTTGTCGTACGCCTCCATGGCTCGCACCCAGCAGCACAGCCCGTACGCGGCGGCCGAGGCCTTGCGCACCACATTGGGGTCGAAGTCGTCCATCTCCAGGTAGGGCCGTACGGCGACGATGATGGGCTGCGGGATGTTGTCCTTGTCGTACGCCCGCAGCGTGTCCAGGAACTTGGTGTCCGCCAGCAGGCCCTGTGTGGGGTGGGCAGGGCGCGGGTTTGGAGGATGGAGGTGGTGTCGAAATGAGCGGGGGGTGCGGGGCTTCCTTGTCGACTGCTTAACTAATTATGGGTCTCTTCTCCTCCTTTTCTACCCAGCGGTAGTCTCCGGGCATGTTACTTCCTGTCATCTCCACCATCCTCTCTTCCCTTTGCCCATTCCTCTCACCTGCGAGGGTCCCCAGTAGTCGTTGATCTTGCGCGCCGGGTTGGCCGGGTCGTTGACCTTGTTGGGCTTGATGCTGAGCATCTGGCAAACCGCCTCCATCACCAGCTTGACGGCCTTGGGCGGGTTCTTCATGGCCTTCACCTCCGTGATGTCCGCCTTGGTCAGCGTGTCCAGAGCCTGGAAGGGGGTAACAGTAGGGCAAACGCAAGGGGGGTCAGAGATATACCAAAAGGGGGGTGAGGGGTGCGCAGTTGGAACACGCCATGGAACAGGATCTGGAAAGCAGTAACACGGTATCACGCCCTATACTACGCACGGCGGGGTCCAGGACCCACTCAGAAACCTCCCTCCGCTCTGCTCCCTCCACGCCTCGCCTCGCCGCATCGGCCCGCCACCACCGTCAGTTTCTTCCTCTTCACCCCCACCATCTTCCCACCTTGAGTGCGCTCTCCAGCAGCGGCAGCGCCACCGCCAGGTCCGCCTCGCACTCGTCCTTAATGGCCTTGGCGGAGGCGGCCTTCTCGTTGGCCACCGCCTCCTCGCCCACCACCACCACCTTCTTGGCCTCCGCCTCCTGGGTCTGCCGGTCCACGATCTGGAGCGGAGGAGCAGCAGGAGGAGGGGATGAAGCAGCGAGGGTGGGCAGGAGGCGGCAGGGGGCGCGTGAATGGGCAGCAGCAGGTGGCGAGGCGCTTCCAAGGACCAGGGTGGGGGTGGTTTCAGCGTTTTACATACCGTACTAGCTGGGTAGGGCACGTGATGTATCTATCTACCCATACATCACCCCATCACCTCATACAACCCTCCATGACGCACCCACCCATATGCACCCACATGTACATTCCGCCTCGCGGCCAGATATTCTAACACACACACCGCCAATCACAGTACGTTCCGACTCGCGGCCAGTTTCCTTAACCCACCCACCCACCTTGAGCGTCTCCTCCACCTCCTTGCCCGTCTCGATCAGCTTGGGCTGCAGCGCGATGAGCTCCTCCTTCATGACGCCGATGTCGTGCTCCGCCGCCAGCAGCTTGTCCAGACCCACCTCGTAGCGCCGCTTCAGGCCGTGAACCTGGGGGGCGAGGAGGGGTGGGGTGGTGGCATGGTGGGGGAAGTGCGTGAGGTGCGCGATTTGAGCACAAACCCAGGGGAAGGCACCGTTGCACCAGGTAGACGCTGCAGGGCTTCATCCATGATCACCGTCTTCAAGAATCGACATCTCATCTTATATTACCGTAGCATAGTTCACCGCAACGCTTCTCCAGTGCTCCATAGTTCAATCCGCACCGCACCCCACCGCACCTGTTTTCGTTTGGCTGAGAGCAGCTCCTTGTAGGTCTGGATGAGTTCCAGGTAGGAGGTGGGGGTGGTGTAGTAGTGGCGGCCCAGCTCGGCCTTGAAGTCGTTGGCCAGCTGCCGCACCGTCACGTGGAACTCCATGCACATGTCCTCCACGGCGCCGCGCGTCTCGCTGCTGTCCATCTCCACGTCGTGAAGGAACCTGGGGTGGTGTGACAGGGCGGGGTGAGCAAGGCAGGGTAAAGGGAGGGTTGGAGGCGCTAGATGGTAGCATCAAGCGTAGAGGCAGTTGTCGCGGGCTGCACCCATCCCTCCCTCTCCTTACCGCTCAGGTTACCTGGCTACCCGCCCGCCCCTCGCTGGCAACAGGCTGCTCCCAACTCCTACTCCCCCTGCTTCTTCCTCCGCCTCTGTGTTCCCAACTCCTCAGATCCTTGGGACACATGGACACCCACTCACTTGGACGCCACGCTCTTGAGCGCATCGCTGGGCCACACGCTGAACCAGTCGATGGTGGTGCAGTTGACCAGCGAGGGGAACTTGCGCAGCCGCTCCCGGAATGCGCCGCCCACGGGGCTCATGGCCAGCACCAGGTGCAGGTTGGCGCGGCAGGAGTCCACGAAGAAGGCGTACAGCGAGGCGGGCGTGAGGGGCTTGCCGGCGCGCTTGGCGCGGGGGGTCACCTGCTCCATGATGGAAACCAGCTCGTCCTGTGGGAGAGGAGGTGAAGGCAGGTGGAGGTGAAGGGAGGTGAGGGGAGGTGAGGGGGCCAAGAGTAAGTAGCAGCAGTGGCAGAGGAAGAGCATGCCACATGCGCGCTCCCACACACGCACAGGCCCGCACCTTGGGGAAGAGGTTGGGCACCTCGCCGGTGTTGAGGATGTTGTTGATGTCCTCCAGGAAGGACTCGTCCTGTGGACAAGGGGGGGGGTAAATCGTGTGTGTAGCAGAAAGGGATTAAGAAAGCAAGATGAACCACGCAGCCACAGCCGTGCCGCTGAGCGAAGATGAGCGAAGGGGTCATGCAGAACCCCACAACCAACCAACCCTCCTGCCACGCACCACCCAACCGCCAAACCCCACTCGCACACCCCACCACAACCACGTACCACCGGTCTTGCCTCCCCTGCACGTTGCACTTCCATCCCTATGCCTTCATATACACTAGTAGGGCTCTCACTTGAAAACCACCGTACCCTCCCCGCCCCGCCCCGCCCGCACCTTGAGCTGCGTGTCGGAGAACAGGAACACGGTGGGCTGCGCGGCGCCCCCCGCCTGCCGCAGCACGCGCTTCAGGTCATCCCGCCACTCGTTCACGGTGTAGCTCTTGGAGATCTCGATGGTGAACAGCTTGTAGTCGGCCATGAAGGTGGCGATGCGGGTAAGGCTCTGCCGGCCGCTGCCGCCCACCCCCACCAGCAGCGCGTTGCCGTAGGGCTGCTTGATGATGCGGCTGATGCGGCAGATGTGCTCCGCGGCGAAGAGGAAGAGCACCAGGTCCATGCGGGCCTTGGTCTGGGCGTTGTAGTCGGCCAGGTAGTCCTGGGGGGAGGAGGTGAGGTGAGGTAGAGAATGGGCGGGGTTGTAAGGTTTTGTGTAGGCCAAACGGGTTGCCCTAGTACCTAATGCATGCTTAGGACCAGGTAAAGTGTCCAGTAAGTCAAGTCCAAAAAGCGTCTGGACATGTGTGCTACCCGCCGGCCTTCTACCGGTATTGCCCCCTTCCTGGCTCTCCCTCTTCCCACCCCCCCACAGCTCACACCCACCTGCACCACGGACAGCAGCCTGGGCAGGTCCGTCACCTCCTCGTACTTGGGCGTGTCGGCGCCCTGTACCTGGAAGTCGCAGTACAGCAGGTTGCGCAGCACCGCCACGTCGCCCCGCACCAGGCCGCTGCCGGGGGGCGGCTCGAACACGTTGTCGAACTTGACGCCCAGCACCTTGTTCACCACGTCCTTCAGCAGCGTGCAGTACCTGAAGTAATGGGGGGTGCAAAGGGTGTGCGCATGATGGATGCAAGGGTGGGGCTTACGTTGGCGTTGCTTTTTGGGAGGACTGCGCGGCATTGGTTATGCAGAGCCATAAAGGCAGGCCTAGCTAGGACAAAGCCGCTTCGGAGGTACGGTCCATGCAACTTGAAGGAGTGCACTCAAAAAGGCCTAAGCCCCCGTCGCACGCACACCCCGCACCAGTTGCGGTCCTCATCCGATACCAGGCGGTCGTGGAAGACACGCAGCGTCTCGTGCGCCCACAGCCTCGCCAGGGAGCGGGTGTCGGTCACCGGCACACCGATGGACTGCAGGGTGGTGAGGAGCAGGGCAGGGCACACAGAGGTGGGCACATGGACAAAGGGAAATTCGAAAGCGCCATTGGGTACACATGACGTGCCATGTAAGCTGTGCCCTGCCAGGATACCTGCCCAGCCAACATCCCATTCGACCCTTATCTCATTGTTTTGGGGGTTTCTACCCAATCCTTCGTACTGCAATCTTTCTTCCCCACGTCACCCCGCCAGCCCCCCACCCTCACCTGCACCCCCTGGAAGACCTTGCTCAGGTCGCGCATGTTGTAGGTGTAGTGGCTCTTGTCGGGGGTGGGCAGCAGCTGCGCGCGGATGGTGTTGTAGATCTCCAGCGTCGCCTTCACCAGCGAGCCGCCCTTGCCGCGCACCTCCTGCACGGCATCAAGACGTAGCGACGGTCGACCAGGGAGGTTGGCCGAGAGCCGGTACCGTAGGTGAAATAAGCGTCAAGAGATGGCCCTTCTCACAGTTGCCTCATGGCTAGCGCATGCATCTCTAGCCTGCTACCCCGCACCAAACACACATAGCTGGTAACCGGTACCATACAGCTCTCTGTCTTCCTGCCTTGTGACCCTTCCGCTTCTTACCTCCGGCAGCCTCGCGCGGCGGAACCACCAGTCGCAGATGGCTCCGTAGATGCGCGTGTAGGTGGCGTCGTCGAACTCCGTGATGGCCACCAGGTTGAAGTGGCGCAGGAAGCGGGGCGTGACGGGGTTGCGTCCGCCGCCCGGCGGCCCCATGGCGCACACCAGCTGCATGTCCACCAGGTGGCGCCAGGTGTTGTCGGCGCGGTCGTACCAGCCGCTGTGGTCCAGGAACTGGCGCAGCAGCTCCACGGGGGGCTGGGCGCCGTACACCTGAGGACGAGCGGTGGGTGTTGGTTAGGATACCGGGTTATGGCCATGGAAATTGTTCTCAGGAGGTGAATGCAGTTAGGGAAAGGAGGAAGGACAAGGCTCTGTTTTCCTCCTCTTCCTTTGAAGGGGGTCCAACGTTCCATGGGGTTCCGTTTCCTTGCTACACCTGCTACTTGCGACCGTAGTGTGTTGCTGTACCGCTGCCTGCCTTCCCCCCCCGGCTCACCTCCAGGGCGGGCATGTTGACGTCGTCCACGAACACCACGCAGCGCATGCCCACAGGCGGCCCGAACACGCCCTTGCGCCGCTTGTCCAGCCGGTTGTCGATGATGTCCTGTGGGGTCCAAGCCGCAGGTGGTGACGCCAACAGGGCTTAGAAGTGTCTCGAAAGGGGGTTCCCTAAGCACTGGGCTACTTACCCTGCACTGCAGCCAGCTTCCTGAACATAAGAAGCTAGCACCAGCCAATCCTACATAGGAACTAGAAACCCTAACCCAACCCCCATGCCGAACCAACACGCCAAGGCCTATCCTGGCCTTATCTCCCCTCCTCGCGCACACCTGGATCATGTTGGCCGACGTCTGTGCACTGAACGCCGTCTGCTGGTTGCTGAACAGCCCCTTGTCCAGCCCCTCAATCGCCGCCTTCACGTACACCGTCTTGCCCGTGCCGGTGGGCCCCGCGAACAGCACGTGCCGCCCGTGCGTCACCAGCAGCGTCAGCAGCGCCGTGTAGCGCACGGTATCCACGGTGGGCACGATGATCTCGTTGAAGGAGGACGACTCGGGGATGGGCGCGTCCACCGGGTCGCCCTGCTGCCCGCCCGGGGTGTCCATCCAGTGGCGCCAGGCGCTGCGGGGCTTGTCCCACAGGTAGTCGTACACGAGGCCGTCCTGGTGAGCAGGAGTGGAGAGCAGGAGTGGGGTTTTGTTGATAGTTGGTTGGATAGGAAAGGCGGGAGGGGTGGCGGCTGTGTAGAGCAGTGGGCCAAGGGTTGGAAGGGTGAGGGAGGTAGAAGGCAGGCGGCTGCAGACCCTCCTTGCTATCCCAACTTGCGTGCCCGGTGGCCCTCATGGTCATCTGCTTCCTCTTCGTTTCTGCTGCGGCCCCATATCCCTGCAGCCCCGTGTACGGTACCTTGGGCAGCAGTGCGGCCAGCTTGAAGCCGGGGTCCAAGATCTCCAGACCCGGACCCAGATCAAAGTCGGTGCGGGTGATCTTGCGGTCCACCTGGCAGCAGGAAACGTAGGCAGCAGGGAGGAGAAGGGGAATGTCGGGTGGGGATGGAGGACGCCGCAAAGGGGCGCTGTGTTGCAAAGCGGCACGGTGTGGCTGCTAGCGGCCCGACATAGGTGTACAGCGGTGCAGCTTCTATTCCCCAACATTTGCCCTGGGCAATCCCCGTAGCCTCCTATCAATTCCCCCGCTTCCCTTTCCTCCTGGCTTCGCTGTTCACAGCTCCTCCTCAGCGCGCCAAACCGATAGACCCACCATTCCGTCCAGCAGCTTGCGCAGGAAGTCGCTGAAGCGCGCCCTGCCGTCCGAGTCCGTGGTGGCGCCCACCGACCAGATCAGGGAGAACACGAACATGCCGTCCAGCTGCTTCATCACCTCGCGGACACCCATCAGGGCGATCTGGAGGATACAGTGTGAGGCGAGAGGTGGGAGGAGGAAGGAGGATGGAGACGGGAATGGAAGAAGGCATGAGGAAAACGGACATGGCGGGAAGGCAATGCCATGCTAAGTCTTCAAGCTAAGTCTTCAAGAGGAAACAAGGTCAGTTACAGCCAGGGGAACACGGTCTAGTTCTCCGACCCCCAACGGGCGCAGCACCAACACCACATGCGCCCCCTCCCCAAGCCTCCTGCCCCCCCACCTGCTTGGGGTCCCTCATCTCGTCCATCATGGAGGTCATGATGTGCATCAGGCTGTGCGGCAGGCTGATGTCCGCGGTGGGCACCAGCTCGCGACAGTTCTTGCGCACAAACGCCTGGCAGCAGCAGCAACAGCGGCAGCGGCAGTAGCAGTGAGGAGAAGGCAGGCAGTGGGGTAGGGGGGGGGTGCAGTTTAGGGATGCTTTGTTGAGGTGGAAGGAGCCAAGAGTGCAGTGCACCTCAGCCGCAAAGATGCGCCGAATCAAGCGCGGCCTTGCGCCATCCGGGATGCGTGCTTCACCGTTGATGCTGCAAGATCGGCGCGGTTTCCGCACACAGTCAAGGTACCATGCGTGCAAATTGGGTTAAATACGGTGTTGTTTTGCTTTCATTCCTCGCCGGGTCTCACCACGCACGGGTCGACCAGCCACTCCGACAACGTTAGCAGGTGTGCCTTGGCTTCATCGCTCAGGGTGGGCGGCAGCGTGGCCATCCAGCTGTCACGTAGCGGCCTGCGTGGGTTGGTTAGTTGGTTGGCAGTGGTTAGTTGGATGGTCGCGGCAGCACAGCAGGGGGCGTGACCGGAACTGGCCGCCCAGCTGCGACCACTCAAGTGCGCATTGTACACGTCTTGACACTTCCGACAGGCGTTTGCGTTTTTCCATTCCGGCTTTCCGAACCACTCGCATCCTTCTGGAGTGGTCGCACACGACAAAAGGTGGATTGGTGGCTACAGCAGCCCAGCTGCTTACCTCCAGCCCAGCTGCTGCGGCTCCACATACACCATGCCGCAGCGCGACACGGTGGCGGGAGAGGCGACTGCAAGGTCCTGAACCTCAAAGATCATGTTCTGTGTGGACGGGAAACGGCCGCGGAGAGGAACGGTAAGGAGGAGGGGCGGAGGCGGAGGCGTGAGGAGGAGCACCCCATTGGAGCATTGGCCGTGAGCCAGGATATCAAATGAACGTTACGCCTCTATAGCCCGTTCCCGTCGTCTTTAGCCACGCTGCTTCTAGGCTAGCTAGGGCCCCCAAAGCCCCCCAGCTTACCATGGCTGCGCTCATTTGAATGATCTCGCCGCTGTTGAGGCACAGCTTCTTGTTGTCGTCCAGCACGGTGTTCATGTTCTCGATCCACACCGCGTCCACCGGGCCGTCGAACAGCACCCACTTGCGGTCGGGGCTGTGGTGGTCGGGTCCGGTGAGGGCACAGAGAGGGGGTCAGCTTGGGTGAAGGAAAGAACAAAGGAGGGTAGGTCTGGGGCAGACATCCACGCGCAGCTAGGCAGCAACATACTATTATCAGTGGACTTTCGGGATGCCAAGGTTGGTACCGCATAAGCAGGACAAGGCAGTCGGTACACCGTTGACATCCAGGATGTTGCCTGGCGGTGTTAATACACATAGCAGGACAGGGCTGTAGCTACCGTCTCCAGCACAACTTACGAAGTGTCGTTGGCGGCCTCACGGAAGAGCTTCGCCAGCACACCGTCCTTCCACTCGTGGCTGCACAGCAAGTGGGTAGGTACATCAGGTATGAAAGGCAGCGGCAGTGGCTTTGTCATCAGGACCATGATTAGGCAAGAATATAGCATAGCTGACTTGTAAGTGGCACAAGGAACCGCAGCATGGCATCGCGAGTTCGCGATCCTACGGCTGTGCCAACCTATAAAACCACTAGAAATCCTCCCGCCAGCTACGACCCTCACCTGACAGGGTCGAACTGGCCGTACAGCTGCCCCATGGTGATGGACTTGGGGTTCATGATGCGCAGCTGCACCCTGCAGGGACAGGAAGGCGACAGGAAGAAGAAAGTATCCAGTCGAGTTCCGGCAGACTATCGAAAGAACACCTTTGACCAAATCTTAAACCAACCATGCACGACCTGAACTCCATGCGATCCCGCCACGCTGGTAGCCAACGAGCGGCGCGGTCGCAGTTCGTTCTACCGATACTCTGAAACCATGCCCTCCTTCCAACACCAACACCAACACCGCCAACCGCGTCTCACGGATGACACCCCACCCACCTGTGCTCCTCCATGATGCCTGCCGTCTCCAGGTCCCCCAGCGCGCCCGCCAGTGCCCTGTAGATAGAGGTCTTGGCGCCGTAGCTGTAGCCCACCAGCATCAGGCCGTGCCGTACCAGGATCATCTCGTACAGCTGGTGCGCCTTCTCCAGGAACACCGGAGTGGACTGTGCAAGGAGGTGGGGGGTGGGGGGTCAAAGACCATAACACACCATAGGAGACCACAAGTTAGGGCAAAGCAATGGGGATAGGAGTTGGGGGTGGGTGTGTGTGTGGGAAAGAAGAAGCCCAGGTTGTTACTGATAGCGGCAGGAATCCAGGGAGAGCAAGCAGGTGGTTTCAGGGCCGCCTTGTAAACGTGGACGCGAGCAGAGAGGGTACGGGAGCAAACGCATGGTTTAAAGGATCTTACGCGTACACAGCCCTTTCCTCGGAAGGGGCCACTCGGGACAGCAACTCGCTGCTCATGCAGAGACGTACCTGCAAGTTCAGGCGGGTGCAGTTGGTGCATAGTCGCTCATCAAGCGCCGAGTAGTCGGTAGCGGGCAGGTCCACCCCCGGGAAGAGGTCGGAGAGGATGCCGGCAAAGAGGGGCAGGTCGGGCGCCAGGAACTTGGGCTCGTTGACGTCCTTGATGGAGCGAAGCATCAGCACGTCCTGCATGTGAACGGAGGTCACACACCGTTGATTGCACCACTAGCAGGAACCCTGGTCCGGACACGGCGTTTCGTCTGTGCATCAACTTGCCTATCGTGCTGGCATGTGCCAGTGGAACATGCGAGGATGCACGCACGTCCTAGCTGCCCAGGAGTGGCCGCTGATGTGATGCAGGCCCAAATCAGGGCGGACACACTGGGACACCCATCACCCCACCGCCCGCCACCCACCTCTAGCGTGTCCGGCGAGCGCTGCTTGTTGGCCGCCGCCGCGCGCAGCACCGACATGACGGCCCGCATGCCGTAGTCGTAGTGCGACTGGCTGGACAGCTGCTCGGAGCACAGACGGTACGTGGCCACCAGCTTGCGAGCCAGGTCACGAGCCTGTGTGGGACGGGTTGGATGCAATGGGAGGGTGTGGGCAAACAGCCTTGTCCAAAGCAAAAATACGACGGCGCAACCTATGAACACCGATGCCAGAGTTCATTGAAACTGAGAAGGGGGGCTCGTCCTCAGGGAAGGGTAGTACATGCCTTTGGTCGGAGGGGCGACCTGTGGCATAAGGCGACGCCAGTCACACCACCCCTAGGGCGGCCAACCACGCCCACCAGGCGACCAACCACACGTAATCAGGCATGCGCGCGACGCACCTTGAGGTAGCCGCTGCTGTACAACATGATCTCCGAGATGAGCGCGTAGTCGGGAACCATCATGGCCACACTCCGGAACAGCGCCTGCAAGAGGAGGGCAATGGTGCGATGCGAACGGGGTTACGGAGAGCACCAGGATTAGCATACGGTAACCGCAAGCGGACCAAGTGATGCTACTAGGTGTTACGGACCCAGAGCCACATCATTCCAAGTGCCAGGTGGGAATCAAGCAGATCCAAAAACAGGTACGGTACGGCGTCAACGACGCGCGTCTCACCTTGAGGTTATCCGGCAGCTCCGAGCGGCCCGCGTAGCCGGGGTTCATGGTGATGAAGACGGAGAAGGTGGGCCGCAGGCTGAGCTTGGTGCCCTCGAACTCAAAGGAGCTCACGCCGCTGGCCTTGGCGCGCTGCATGGTCAGAATCTGCGGGGCGGCAAAACAGGACGCGGTGCGTCAGGCGGCTTGTAGACCAATACTGATACGCTACCGGTACTTGAATGAAAAGGAAGTGCGCCGTGGCGTATGTCCGTTGTGACCAACACGCACAAAGCAGCAGCCAAACGCTATGCCAGGCACACCCCAGGCAGCAGCGCCCTCACCTGCTGTGCAATCACGGACAGCACCTCCAGGTCAATGCGGTTGAACTCATCGAAGCAGGCCCAGGCGCCGCTGCTGGCGAGACCCTTGAAGAACTTGCCCATGGCCTGAGGGAGTGGGCGCGGGCCGGGTGGGCCGGGTGGGGAGGAGCGTGTAGTTCAGAGACGTGCGTTTGGTGCAGGCCAACGAGCGAGAGGCCGCCGAACGTGGACGCACTTCACGCAGCTAGCCACGGCAAAGCATGCACGGCACGGCGCCAAAAGGGAGCCGCATGCGGGCCTCATTCCCCTCCCCCCCCCGCATGTGGCATGCCTCCAATGACCCCCACCTGGTAGTCCAGGCCATCCGAGCAGTTGAACACCACGCACTGCATGGCGATGGCCTTGGCAAGGTCCTTGGTGGTCTCCGTCTTGCCCGTGCCGGCGGGACTGCGAGGAGACACGTGGGAACAGGGGAGGCGGTGGGTAAAGAGTGGAAAGTAGGGCCGCAGAGATCAACTGCTCACACCCCTAAGGGATGCCATTGGCTCATTACCCAGGATAGGAAGGCCCGCAGCTGGCCAGGGTAGCCCTTTCCCCACCCAGGGACACGGGGCTCGCTTACCCCTCGGGAGCTCCTCCTAGGTTGAGGTGCAGCGCGCCCATCAGCGTGCGGTAGCACCTGTTGTCAAGGGATGTCCAGGCGCGATCAGTAAGGTAATACCATGGAGTTGAATTCACATACTGCTGTGTCTCCGCTTGCGGGCCATGGTGCAAATGACTCCAAATACAAACACTGTACCGGCAGCATCAACCCGCCCCAGCCCAGCTCTTGAAGACCGCTGTAACGGCCATCCATGACCTGTGCCCGCACCTGTCCGTCAGCGGCGTGATCACCAGGCGCGAGGAGTTGCCCAGGTACTCGTAGCCGTACTTGATCTGCGCGTTGATCATGCGCACCGTCACCTCGCCGCCCTCCCAGCCGTAGCGCAGCTGGCTGTTCCACGCAAAGTCGCTCTCGTTGACCACACCGCTGGTCGCCAGCTCCGCCACCACGTCACGCGCATGCACATCGATCACAATGAGCGCCGACAGGGTTTTGCGGTCCAGCTTGGTCAGCTTGCCGCGGACCATGTTGACGACCTGCGGGGTGGAGGGCAGGTACCGGAACAGAGGCACACATCCGGTCAGAGGGGCACTGGCACTTGGCTGTTCCCTCAATCAATCTACGCTGACGACCCTGAACCAGCCAACCCGCCCAAAGCCGCCCGCCACGCTCATACCCACACCATGCATGTCCATGTTGCGCGCAAAACGGCAAGTTACTGAACCTAACAATAAAGCCCGCAGGCTCCGCATGCGGACCACCATGGCGCCTTACCTTCATAAGCTCGTCCGTGCACTGCCGCGAGTAATCTGACAGCGTGCCGCGCCCGATGGCGTCCGCCACCTCCTTGGTCCAGTACATGCAGTCCACGCAGATGACCACCTGACCCGGCCAGGCGGTCACCCAGTTGATGCGCGGCGTGCGGGCGTAGTCGTTGAAGGCGCGGCGGATGGTCTCCTGCGGGTGGGGCGCATGCAGCAGCCAGGGTGGACGTTACAGCCGGAAGGCAGTTGGCCAGGAGGGCAGCCGAAAGCGGATGATGGGAACAGCCAAGAGGACTGGTGGAGCCGCTTATTAGCGCAGGCGTAGGTGGCGGCTTATGCATGGGCAAGCGGTGGATGGAGGGCAGGGTGCACTCCTGGTTGCATGGAGCTGCATGGAACCTGGACTGCACAGCCTCCCTCCTCTCACGCACCTTGAGCGTGCTGCGCATAGCAATCTCGCACTCGATCAGCCAGCGCTCCACGTTGCCCTGGCTATCCCGCGGGTTGAAGGAGTCCTTGAAGGGCACCTTCTCGCCCTCCTCGCTGTACATGGCCGTCACGGAGCCGTCGTCCTAGGAAGCAAAAAGGATGCGGGGTTTGGGGAGTTTATTATGAAAGTGTGAAGGAGCTCAGGGTGTTTGATGCCTGACCACAGGCGTACTCGGAGGATCCCCAAGGGCATGAAAACATATGCCTACTTTTGCAGGCATGCGTGAGGACAAACAAATGGAGGGTTGGGTGATGACAGGCAGATCACGCGCACCTGGAATTGGAGTGCGTTGATGCCCTCAAAGATCTTGCGCAGGTAAGGCTGCACGCGGGTGGGGTCCTTGGTCTCCGACAGGATCTGGGGGGAAGGAGGGCAGAGGCATCCCAGATAAGTGGCTCAAGTACCGGTAAGGGAAGGCATAGAGGTTGTATAAAGGGGAGGGGAAGAGTGGCAAGTCCGAACCCCTAAAGCCCGCTTCGCCTGCCCGCCTCGCCCGGCCCCCAACCCCGCCCCCAGCAGCACAACCCAACGTGCATGCACGCATGCACGCACCCACCTCCAGCAGCTCATCGTTCGACAGGAAGTAGAAGCGCGGGAAGGCGAGGCGCTTGGTCTCCAGGTAGTCGTTGAGACCCTTGGTGACCTGCTCTAGCAGCTTGTTGGCCTCGGTGAGCGCCTGTTGTAGGAACACGGGGGCACGAGATGGGGCGACGGAGGGTTGAACACACCGAATTGACAACGCAGAGCTCTATCTGGCAGCGTGTTCGGTTGCAAACGTGTCAGAAGAAAGAGGGATGGAACCGACTGAGACTAATCCTGCTTGGCTTGCAAGGCAAGCGAGCGGCAACGCTTTTCCTGCCCTCGAGGGGACAGCAGGATCGCACCTTGAGCTGCTCGTCGTCTGCGCACGTGGTGAGCACTTCCGCATTCTTGGAGAGCTTCTCCATGGTGCGACGCCAGGTGTGGTCCACAGCCTGGGGGAAGGCGAGAAAAGGTTAAGAGGGCGGGGTCACCAACAAGGTGCAGAGGGGCCACCGAATGCCATCCAGCGACATGGCGTCTGCAAGCAACCGGCCGGTTGGTCCAGGACCATTATCGACACCAGTTGCCCTCATGTACGGTAACCCGTGCCAACAGCTTGCCCTAAATCCCCACCCAGCAGCAGTCCCAGCACTCCCCGCACCTTGAACTTGCGTCCCTCATTGGGCATCTGCTGCATGATGTCCTCCGAGCCGAAGATGGGCTCCAAGTACAGCCAGCCCTGCTGGCAGCGCAGCCACTGGTCCAACGTCTCCTGCGGGACGATACGGGGTGGCGGAAGGGGTGCACCCATGCATGTAAGGGGCAGTACAGGGTGTAAAAATGCCCTACCGGAACTGCATACCGGTACGCTCCGAAACAAACCCCAACACGTACTCCACGTGACTCATATCAGACATTGCTGCACGTGGCCCAGCGCACGCAACCCAGAGGACACCCCCACACCCGGCCATGCTAGCCCAGCGCAAACCATGCTAGCCCAGCACCCGTCCCCCTGCGACCCACCTGTGTGAGCCCCAGCTTGGCCTCCCACAGCCGCACGCGGTCCTCAAAGGGCCCAATGTACGGCGACGCACGCATGGACTGCGTCTTCACGATTTGGTCGTCCAGCAGCATCTGCACGTCGTCCAGCGCACGCAGGATGGTGGTGCCCGTGGCGCGCCAGGGCGTGGTGTCAAACACAACCCCCGCCCAGTCCGCCTGCATCTTGTCAAGCGCACGCTCCAGGGAGTACTCCTTGCTGGCGTATTCCGCCACCTCCTCAATCGCCGCCAGGTGCTTGGGCAGCCCCAGCTGCAGCGCGCGACTGAGGCTGAAGCCCGCGTCCGCACGCACGGGAAAGCCGGCGGCTGCGGAGATGCGCTCCCAGTGACGATCGCGCAACCCGGGATTTCGCAGCGCGGTGATGAGCGGCAGGTGGACTTGGAAGTCCTCGAGCTTGGCTCGTACGGCAGACACGACGTCACCGGGCTCCTTGTCGAGCAGCTTGGAGAGCTTGGCGGTGGCGCGCCACCAACGGTCCACGTCAGCAGCCACCGTCTCCGCGTCGATTTCCGGGAAGGGCCCATCAAGCCACTCTGGAAGCGAACGCATGAACTCACTGGCGATACGCCAGAGGTCGGAGGAGGGCTGGAACACCTTGCGAATCTCCTCGAGCACCGGGTACTCGGAGCGCGGCAGGCCGAAAATCTCCTCACGGTTGCCGTACAGATCTGCCAGATCCTGGTAGCTGTTGAGCCGGCTCTCAATGTCCAGCACCGTCGCCATGCGGTCGTCCACCTGCTTGAGGTCGCCCAGCGTCACGAACCGCTCGACCTCTGCTTGGAGCTCCGCCAAGTCTGCGACCAGGGCCGCGCTGTCGGCCTTGAGTTGCGAGAGGTAGCGGCCGCGCCAGCGCGCGAGCTGCGTGCGGACTTCCGTGAGCTCGATGGCCAGGTCCAGGGGCCAGCGCAGCAGCCGCCAGTGCGTCTCCGCAGCTTCGTTGGCGAGCTCGTGCTGCGCGGAGTGCAGGACGTCCGCGACAGCGCGGCTGTCCGCCACGATGGCCTCGAACTCGGGCGTGCGGCCGTCCACACGCTCCACGAACTTGTCGAGCTCGTCCAGGGCTTCCGTGGAGTCGGGGGCCTTTGGGGGGGAGTGGCGCAAAGCGGAAATGGGGAAGCGGAGAAGAAGGTTGTCAAGCGTGAAGGGACGCAGGTGTGTAGGATTGCAGCTGGGCTTATTGTAAGCAAGGTGGGCGATGGGCCCAATACTGGGCAGTAGGCCCCCGTAAACTGTAGCGGCTGCAACCCCTCCGTACGTCCCTGCACATGCATACATACCACCTTGACGACAGCAAGCGGCAGCGGGTTTCTCCCGGTGCACCCACACGTACCTGGTGCAGTCGCGCCACAATGCTCTCAAACTGCTCCACCGCTGCCACGTTGGCCGCATGCCACCTGTCCGCCTGCCAGCCCAGCAGAGCCCCCCGCAGCGCCGCCGCCTTGTCCACCAGCCACCTCTGCGCTCCGGAGCAGTCCACGGACACCAGCCGGAAGGCCACAAGCCCCTCACACTTGGCCGCCACCGCCGCGCCCACCGCCGCCAACCGCACCACCTCCGCCTCCGTTTCTAGGAGCGTGTGCCCCGCCGCCTCCCACTCGCCCACAAAGTCCGCTGCGTCCGCAGTCACCAGCCAGGCGAACTCCGAGAAGGAGGCGGCCAGGTCGCCGGGAGCAACCAGGTTCTGGGGGTGTGGATGGGAGCCAGGTGAGGTGCTTAGACATTGACTAGCGGCGGAGAAGACGTGGGGACACAGAGGTTGCCCGCAAGATCGGCGCAGTGCATGCCAGGTAGATAGTAGTGGGGCAAGATGCATTTGGAGACACCATCCCTTGCAGTCTTTCCACCTTCTCTTTTCCACCTTCTCTTTTCGCAGAGGTGATGGCTCAGGCATTCTCGGGTGTTCCGTTACCGGGAACCCACCTTAGTGACGATACTGCGCACCAGCTCCCTGCCCGCCACTGCCGCGGGGTCGGTGGCAGGGTCCACGGAGGCCAGGTACTGCTCCATGGCCATGTTAATCACCTTGACAGAGATGTCGTCAACCCTGTATGGAGTTTAAGGGGGTGGCCGCGGGGGTGGCGAGGACGGGTTGGTTGCGGCCTTATCATTCCAGTGCAGACGGGAGCGGCAGGGTGACAGTATCCTGGTAGGTGGGAGCGGTACGCGTTAACCATGCACGACAGGCCGTCCAGTCTCCGCCTCTTGTTGACCTCCTCCTTGCCTATCAGCGTGGTTGAAACCGCCCCAGGCCCTGCCTACACGGTGTATCTGCTTGCTGCCTTACTTTGCGGTGGCCGCCATGATGTCATCAAAGGTGGCTACAATGGTGTCCTCCACCTCCTGCAGGTCGGGCACCAGGCGAATGCCGCCGTCCACAACCTGAGGCATGCGGGCCGGGGGGGGGGGGGGAGCAGCAGGCAGTCACACACGCGTTGATCAACATCAGTGGTCAATGGTAAGTTACATCGAAGGCCGCATAAGGCACATGACTTTCCAAGCGGTCTAGTTGCTAGGCGGGGCAGCAGCATTCGGAGTGATGCATGCCCTGCTTATGCCCATAAAGGCAGAGGGCTTGCTGAAAATAACACACAGGACCGCATGCTAGCCCTTAACCCTCTCCGTTATCCGTGTCGCCCTGCCCAGTCACCCAATGCCGAACCTGTAGCGACACCAGCAGCAGGGGTGGCGGCCACGCCGCATGCAGGTCCTCGCCCCACTTGGACGGCTGGGAATGTGTCCGACGAAACCACTCATTCGCCGACTCCAACCGACCCACCACCTCGCCCGACGCTGCATTCGCATTAGCAAACGGGTAGCCTGCAACTGCATGCTCGCTGCCCGGCAGAATGTCGTACTGCAACCAAAAGTCGCAGCATGCCTTAATGGACGAAAGTACGGCAGTACGGAGCTGATCTGCCATCATGAGAGAGACCATCTTGATGAAGCGCATCACGGCTGCCTGACTCAGGCCAAAGGGGTTGATGCCGTCAGCCGCGGCGCCGTGAACCGTGGAGGGGCCTGGGGTGATGGCGCCAGAGACGGCGGCCTCCGTTGCTGCGAGCGCCATGATTTCCGGGTCGTCACCAGACAGGATGCGCTCCACGATGGCGATTACCTATGGAAAGGGAGGAGTGAGGCAGGCAAGAAGCTGATGGGACATACCTTGAGCATGCACGTTGCCGAATGCAGGACTACCTTGCGTTGCCCTTCCAGCACACATAGACTTCACCAGTAAGGCTGGAGACAGTACCTGCGCCCTTGCGCGTTTCCTTTCCATCCGGGACGCCTCTTCCACAAACCTCCCTGCAACCAACAGTACCCGAGTCCATGGCCCCTTTCCCCACCCGACCCACGACCCCGCGCTTGCCTTGATGGTCCAGTCGCTGGTCAGCATGTCCGCCACCAGGTCGCAGTGGTTGCGCTGCATGCGCGCGTAGTCCCCCAGTCGCGCCGGCAGGGGCAGCTCCCTGCGGACGACAACAGCAGGCGCCGAGGTGCGGCAGACTCATCAGGCCATCACAAGGCATGCCAGTAGCACCGGCCACGACGCAGCACCGTTGCTCCTTAAGCACGTTCCTTCAACCTAAACGACACCTCACGGGGACCCCATAGGGACGCTTGAATAGGATGCAGTAAGCACAGCCCCGAAATCCCGACCACCCGCCACCCGCCCCACCGCAGGTCTGTGACGGTGAGCGCCACGCCGCTGATGTCCAGGTCGCGGTACATTTGCTGCAGCGCCGCCAGCAGCGCGGGGTGGCCCGCCACGGCGCCGCGCTTCACGTCCGCCAGCAGCAAGTCAAAGCCCTCTCTGCGGGCATGCAGGTGAGGCAGGAGTTCAGCCAGGAGAGCGTTGCATGGCGATGACGAGCATGGCAAAACATAGTCAGCGAGGCACCAAGCATGCGGAGAAGGGTTTCCGTGCGTCCTGCGCTCGTGCCATGCGGATTTGAGAAGACTGCCGTTTTCATCAACACCTACTGGCACGTAGACAACAGAAGACGGTCCGAACGTTTCCCTTTCCTCTGGCCATTCTTCCCGCTTTGTTCCGCGCTCCAAGCACCCACCTGATAACGTCCTGTGCCACGTGGTTCTTCCCTTGGGCCGCTGGGTGCTCCGGCTGGTTCACCAGGACCACCCGCCCGGGGCGCAGTGATGACAGGTCCACACAACCCTACAGAACAACCAACCCAACCAGGCACATGCGTGCATGCACGCGGGGCTCAACAAAGCGCACGCGAGCGGTGGCAAGCCTCGAAGCGTGCCCTCCCGTCCCAAATACTTACGGCAGGTCAGTAGCGCACAAGGTCTAGTGGTGGGCATGATGGGCATCTTTTGCCTTTTGCTCGAATCCAAGTCGGACGCACCTGAGGTGGCACCACGGCGCGGTTGCTGCTGTGTCGTACGGGCTGGATGTTTGCTGCCGCCAGGTGCGCTGCGGCGTCCGGCTGCGCGAACTGCACATCCACGATGGCGGACTTGACTGAGTACTTGTAATTGTTTCGGAAGTCCTCAAAATGGCCTGCCGGGCGGGTGGAGGGGTGTGAGGTCCGAGTCAGAGCTCTGGGCCGTGTACGAGGTCAACTGGGCCCAAGACTGGAAAGTGGAGTGCTCTTCCAAGCAGGCAGCCAGCGCTACCGGTAGGTGCAGTTATACTAGGCGGGGCTTCCAAACGGAAGGTCGAAGCGGGGCACTCACCGCTGGCATTCGTCGCCAGCCGCTGCGTGACGTCCCCGCCCACTCGCTTGAAAATCTTTCGCCTGTGGCATGGGCCCGTTCGCAACCGTTCGGGCTCTTGTGTACATGATGTCATAAGGCAGCGCAACGGCATGCTGTGCAAGGGAGAAAGCCTCCTTCCAAGAGCCGTCCTGTCGGTACTAGATCCGAGCCTGCTAGGCCCCTCCATTGGCGCTTGCCTACATCCCTTGCTCCCGCTCCTACACGCACCTGAAAGTGTCGTCGAGGACGTCGATGTTGGTGAAGGGCTGCTTGCTGACATACTCGTAGTACCGCGCCTCCGCCTCACACTGCGCGGGAGTTGAAAGGCATGCGGTGAATGGGAGTGGGGCATTAGCGCATTAAAGGATATGAAAAGGCAGACGGCCTCGAAACGCATAGCGCCATCCAGGGTTTCTCCCCACACTACCGGTATACGGTTCCATCATCCAATGCACCCCACAAACCACGGCTCCCAAGTCCTCACCTCATCACGACGACGACGCGCCTGCCGCAACCTGCAGGTGGCAACGGGATCGAAGCAAGCAGGCTTAGCCCTTGGCTTATTATAACATGGGGCATGGCTAAACCCTGGCTCTGCCTGCAACTGCCCGGCCCAGCGGCACAACCCGACGTGCTCCCCGGCAGCCCCAGGCCTTGAACCCCTCCCCTTTCCCATGAACCACAACTCTGTTGTTGGAGCGCAGTACTGCCTATCTTGCAGTGACCCAGCTTGCTGTGACCGCACACCACCCACCTGAAGCTAAAGCCCGCCTTGCTCTCATCCGCGAAGAGCAAGTTGAGTCGCTTGACCCACTTGGTCTTCCCGGTGGACTGCCACGTGATGTGGTACATGTCCTGTGACCTGCTCACGTGGGGCAGTGGGTAGACAGGGATGCCAAGGCCTCGCTTGCAGCAACATGAGCCACAGAGGCCGTGGGTGGCTGCATAAAGAGGAGCTACGTAGCGGGCCCATGCGCCCATCTTATGTGCAGCAACCAGTCCGTATCAGGTAAAGCCAGGTATGGGCTGCTCCGCATGGCTGGTGATTTGCTTTATAGAGCGCCGAAACGGCCTATAAGGGCTACCGGCCGCTGCTCCTGTATTCCTGGTTTCGGATCCATGTAAGCAACCTGCCATGCCCAGCGGAGCCCTGCACAATAGCCACCAACCCACGTGCCCAACCACCAGCCCTCTAAACGCCCTTGCTCACCCTGCCAAATCCCACCCCCTCCCCACCCGCATCCCCGCCTTGCCGCCCCGCACCTGTCGTAGTCCGTGACATAGCATGCCGCCCAGGAAAACGTCCCCGTTGCATCAAAGTACCGGCTGTACGCCAGCACGCCTGGCGGCACCTGCCCGCCCGCCGCCGCCGCTGCCTCCCTGGCCTCCGCCAGCCGCCGCTCGGGTGCGATCAGCTCCATCTCCGGACTGTCAAAGTACTCGAGCGGCATGCTGGTGGTGGTGCGCACCGGCAGCTGTCCCGTACGCGGCCGCAGCCGGGTCCCTAGCTGCTGGTCCTCAGCAGGCACCCAGCCCAGAGGGTGCGTGGGCTCCGTCTGCACCTCCTCGCTGCGGCCATTGCTGCTAGCGCTGCCGCCTGCTGCTGTGGCTCCGACAAAGTAGTCCGAGAGCGCGGAGCCGTCCACAGGCCGCGGTGGGAAGACGTCGGAAGCGGTGGCGGGGTCAAAGTAGTATTCGCAGCGTGGGACGCGGCGGACCGGGGCCTGGGGCGGGATGGCTGGGATGGGGTTGCTGCTGCCGTTGGGGGCAGCAGCGGCGCCGATGGCGAGGCTGCTGGGGATGGCTTTGGGGCTGCCTGGTGCTGCTGGGCTGCTGGGAGAGTTGAGGGTGGCTGGCGGCTTTGCGGGGATCTTGAAGCCTGGGGCCAGGGTCCCTTGAGACAATGGAGGCCGAAGTATAGGGAGCAAGTCAAACACCATATTGAAGGGATGCCAGGTATTTTGGGACATGGTCAAATAGCCCCAGATTGCCTGCCATACGTCGCTTGCCCCCTTCATCAAAGACCCCCTTGGGGTACCGCGTTGGTATGGGGCCTGGGTACACCCCATAGCCCGTTCTGGGGGGTTGGCATACCTGCGGGGGGCCGGCTAGACTCCTGCCTTAGGCTCCGTTCCGCAAGCAGTGGGTTACCCGACTGCATTGCAGACTCAAAGAGCGACTTGGGCAGTTTAACCTGCCCCATCGGGAGAGGTTGTAAGTCACAAGAGCTCATAATTCCGCGGACGTTGCAGCGGGGGATACCACAGCCATACCTGCACCTTCGCCGGAATCTGCATCTTCTTTTCCAGAGTTTGCTTGACGGGCCTGTAGAATTGATAGCATATTGCGTAAGCATCGCCAGTCGACGCCTTGCATGTGCCTACGTAACTTGATGGCATACCTTTTGCCCAAGCCATAGACGTGTGAATCATCCCAATCCATGGCTAAAAGGTCAAGACTCTGTAGCTATCTTATCCTTCACATGAGTGCGTGACCATCTTTAGTTCTTGCTAGTAAGCGCATAGTTAAACGTGTTAAGGCTTACGAACATAGTTACCCAAAAGTCATAATATCTTTGTTTTCGTGTTGTTGACCGTCCCGTCCCAAAGCTTTCAGTCTAAGTTGCCGTACACCTGCCCTCCATGCCCTATGCCTGCTTAATCGTTCCGAGTTTACATCACTTTGCCAAGCCTGTACAGACTGGCTCATTATACACAACTTGGATCTGTGTATGGTTGATTGCGACGTGTTGGTGCTTGATTGCTGTAGACGTGCCTTGCCCTTTTTGATATTGAGTAACGAGTAGAATGAACTTTCTTGCGTCAACACGCTTGTCTGCTGATGGGGCGTCGACTTCAGGGCCATGCCTGATAAAGGAGGGGGACTGCGTGATCGTTTATGAGGGCGTCAACTCTATGAAAGCGGTGTACATCACAGCCAAAGGCCGGTTTGAGAACCGTTTTGGGGTTTTCAAGCACCAGGTAGGTGCTGCAAAGCGGATGGCGGCGGACAATTCACGCACAACACCTCTTTTACGCTGGGGTTTTTGGTTTACGCATCGGGAATATGCTTATATAGCTTTATAGTCGGGAATTTTGGTATTGTAAAGCTTTTCCCCACGGGTGTCTCCCTAACTCAACCGCCGGGGGGATGGGCAGGCGGCGTCCTAGCGATCCCTTATGCCCAACAGCCCAGTCGGCGCTGAGTTTCCGCTCAGCCTGCGTCTCTTGACCAGTCACCCCAAACTCCAGAGTGGAACATAACCCCTATATACCTCCACCATATGCCCCACAACCCCAACCGCACTGCCACCTTCCTCACACCGCAGTCCTGGATTGGGAAGCCCTTTGGCATCAAAGTCACGGCCGACGCGGGCGGTGGCGGCTGGGTGTACCTCTTGCGGCCCACTCCGGAGCTCTGGACGCAAGTGCTGCGCCACAGGTGAGCGGCGGCTGCATGCACACAGGCGCACGCGTGCCTTTCCTCCCTTCCAGCGAATAAGCATGTGCTCTTTGGCATGACTGTGCGTCATGCCCATTGTACGTCTAGGTGACCACCTACCCCAGCTGAGCCTGGGCGTCCCGCTTCCATGCATGCCTTTCATGTAAACCCTGCTCCTTCCCCTAACCCTCTTCCAATTCCCCCAACCCCCAACCCAACAGGACCCAGATCCTCTACCTTGCTGACATCAGCATGATTGTCATGCAGCTGGACCTGCGACCAGGTGGGAGGGATGGATGGAGATACACCACGGGAACGCGAAGGGGGCAGAGGCGGACGTAGAGCGGCGTGATGTCTGCGACCGGCGACCGGCGCCCAGAAGCCGACCCAAAAGGCTTCTGCTCCTCGTTCCGGACATGGCATTGCTGCATGTTTCTTACCTCATGTGTCTTACCTCTCCCGCACGCAGGCAGTGTGGTGCTGGAGAGCGGCACCGGCAGCGGCAGTCTGACGCACTCTCTGGTGCGGGCGGTGGCGCCAACAGGGCACGTGCACACCTTTGAGTTCCATGCAGGGAGAGCAGGTGAGGATGAGCGTGAGGGTGTGCTTTGGGAGGTGAGTATTCAGGCCGCTGAGGGGCCATGCAGGGGCAACGGGAGGGAAGGGGGTAGGAGGCGGCACAGGTGTCTATATCGCGTCCACTGAGCGTCACACAGATGTCGTTTTCCATGTCATCTTCGTTATGCAGCTGCTGCAGGACGACCCCCTCCAACTCCTCGCTCCAAACCCGCTACCCCCCCCCCCAACCCATGCGCAGAGGACGCTGCTGCGGAGTTCAAGCAGCACGGCCTGTCGCAGCTGGTGACGGTGCGGCAGCGGAACATCGAGGAGCAGGGCTTCCTGGAGACCCTGCATGTGGGTGGGGGCATGGCGGGCGGGAAGGTGCAATTGATGCAGCCACCGGTGGTGTGACACCCGACTAGACACGCGCGTTCGGGCCGCTTCCCACGAGAGGTTTCGCTGCCTCATCAGGTAGCGTATTAATGACGCTCCTGGAGTCATTGTTGTCGACGCTTTCACCATTGCAATAAATGCAACACGGGCACCGAGGTGCATGTAACAACCCACAACCCAACCTAGACCAGTCGCACTTCCAACTTAATCCCTAATCCTTACCTCCGCACCCCTGACCCACTTACAGGGCGCCGCCGACGCCATCTTCCTGGACCTCCCCGGCCCCCACAAGGTGGTTCCCAGCGCCGCCGCCTGCCTGAGGCCCAACGGCCGCTTCTGCGCCTTCAGCCCCTGCATCGAGCAGGTGCAGAAGACGGCTGAGGCGCTGTCGGCAGCCGGCTTCACGGACATCATCACCTACGAGTGCTTGCTTCGGGAGTACGAGGTGAGGGCGGGAGAGAGAGGAGCATAGGCCTGCTGATGGCATTGGTGCGTCAATCTGCAAGCTGCGGATTCCGGTTTCTTGTGCTTTCCGTACGTGCTGCACTTTATTTGCTGCCCAATGAAATTTGCGGTTCGCTTGATGGACCAAATTGTTAAGCCGCACGCGCGCATTGTCCTCCCTGCCACCACCTCCAGGTTCACCGGGAAACCCTAGCCACCACGATCCAGCTGGCAGAGGGCCCCGCACCCAAGCGCCCACGGCCCAACCCCGCGCACGCCAAACCGGCAGAGCCGGTTGCGCAAGCTGCGGAGGCGACGGCGGCAGCCGCTGAGGATGCTTCAAAGCAGGACGCGAGCGAAGCAGCCCCCAGCGCCGAACCAGCTGCGCCTGCAGCAGGGGCAGAGGCGCAGGTTGCTTCGGAGGGAGCGCAAGGGGAGACGGCGGAGGCGGCTGGGTCGGGTACTGGTGGGGACGTTGCTGGCAGCAGCGGCGAGACGGGGGCAGCGACGGGGGCTGAGGGAGAGGCGCAGCCTGGCAGCGACGCACGGCAGCAAGAGGGGCAACAGCAGCAGCAGCAGAGGGCACAGGGGCGGCAACAAGGCGGGTTGCGGAGTGGGCCGGCGACGATGACGCGGATCGTGAGCTTCCGGCCGGCGATGGAGGCGCGCGGGCATACGGGGTACCTGCTGTTTGCGCGGAAGTTTGTGTGCGGCTGAACGACGTTGCTAGCCTGAGCGTCGCTACGGTTGTTTAGCAGGTTGGTGTGTGGCTATGATGAGGACGTTTATGGTAGAACTACTACCGTATAACATGTTTAGCGTATTGATAATGGTGTAGAGTAATGGTGAATGATAGTTCGCGGCCGCGCGTACGTGCTTGGAGGCAGGTGTTTCATATATGGATTCCGCTATCCATTTGCTTTGATGTGAGATGGTTTCATGGGTCTCGCACGTCTTGCTAGAGGTTTGAGGAGCATCGTATCTTCGTATGGCGAAGCAGGATGCACTGTTTTGGATAGGTGAGGTGCTGCTATCAGTCAGTCCAGGCGAAGTGTGCCCCTCTGTCAAATGTACGGTACCCATCAAACTTCGTACGCAGCCGACCGCTTCCTCGGCTACCCAAGTGTTCGTGCATGCGTGCAAGTGCTTCTGTTTTCCGTCACGCTTTGGATTTAATGCTATACCGGTTCAGCTCAAGCAAGTAGCATACTCCGCATACCTCCCGACCGATACTCTTTTGCTTCTGAGGGCCCACTCGGGCGCATCAAGCAACCGGTGAAGGCTGCTGCATCTGAACATAGCAGATACGGGCGCAGTGCAAAAGGCTACTTGGACTGGCAAGACTTGATTGAGGACGTACCGATAGCTACCACGATGCATTCAGCGCGACATCGCAAGGCATGCTGCGTTGCGCAGCCACCCTTAGCGGATCCGGAGTCTGCGGTCGCGGCGGCTCCGCAACCCTCTCGGCCCGCCGGTAACTGCAGTAACCGCAGCAACAACACTCGTGCTCCCAGCAGCCCCCGTTTGCGATTCCGAACCCATGCAGCTGCCTTGGCGACACTAGCTCTACTGTCCTTATTACTCCTAGCACTCCACATGACCTCTGCCACAGCCACCGTCCCCAGAGGCAAGCACGCCCGGCTTGCCACCAGCCGTTACGTGTCCGGGGCCGCGCAAGGCATGATGACCCGTGGGTCACCAAAACTTGGTCGACGCCATCTACTCGCCCAAGACCACCAATTTTCACCACATGTGGGCCCTATAGCGCTGGCGGCAGGACCGCCGCAAGTGCCCCACTTCCAGGCTGAATCCATTGTGTTTGCGACCAACTCCACTGCCCTAGCTGACAGCGGCTACCATGCCAGTGAAGTTGCCGGTCACAGCCTCAGCCTCAGTCGTAATCACAGCCGCAGGCTTTTGGAGTCAGGCAGCGGCGGCGGTGGCGCTGGAGACTGCTGCTCGCGTCTGACCAGTGGGTCGGTTGGTTTCAGCAGTAACCTACCGCTGGTGCTGATTGACACACATGGCACCAAGATATCATCCAAACAGAGCTTCGTAAAGGCCAGCATTTGCACATGCAGGTGAGGAGAGTGGCAGAACATGCCCGTAAATAACAGCAGCAAGAAAGGACCTCCATACCTTTGCAAAGTCGATATAAGTTCCGCTTGGGGCTGCCATCCGGATTGAAGCATGTTGCCCGCATTGCAAGGAGTTCGCATGGACGGGCAGCTTAGGGTCCAAACCTGCATTGCCATGAGATTCCTACTTATCCTCTTCTTACCAACCCCCGTCCCTCCACCGCCACTGCCAACCACCCCTGCCACCCCTAACCTGTGGTTCTGGTATATCTTTAACCCCCTCCGCAGCCCCTCCGGCGGCAGTCAGGACGGCCAGCCCTACCAGGACATTAACACGGAAGTGCAGATCAAGATCCGAGGCAGCTCATCCACCCACAACAGCAAGAAGAGCTACAACCTGAAGTTCCGCAGTCGCAGCAGCTCCGGCGGCTCCTCACGACTCATGGTAGGCTGCTGGTCCGTCATGACACAAAGCGTGCTTGACATATCGTGCGACAGAATGGAACGCGCTAGTTTGGGTGCGTCGCTGGGTGCAGGAAGGGGCTCCCCTGAGTTCCGGTACTGTTCTCGGGGCTGTGCTATTAGCAGTCTTCGCTACTCTGTAACCCCTACTTTGACACTCCCTCCAGCTAGCCATACGTAAATACACCCTGACGTAGCCCGTTCTCACTGCTAACCGTCGTACACGTACCCATGCGACCACCAAAACATCAGGTCCCACTCCTGGGCATGCCCGCGGACGATGAGTGGGCCCTATACGGCCCCGAAACCGACAAAACCATGGGCATGCGCAACGTGCTGGCGTACGGCATCTACCGCCGCATGGGGCGCTGGGCGCCCCGCACACGTTACTGTGAGGTGTTCCTGTTGGATGACGGTTCGACTTCAGTGACCTCGTCCAACTATGTGGGGCTCTTCATTGCGACGGAGCGGGTCACCGTGGGCCCCAACCGTGTCAATGTGCGGCGCATGGATCCAGACAAGGACCTCTCAGGTGGGGCGAATTAAGGAAAACTGACGAACTGTATGACGAGGCTACTGGGTGGGGGCTACTGGGAGCTGCGGATTGTGGGCGTAGGTAGGCAGGCAGGTTGGGTTAGCTCTGCCACACCAGGACACCGGCCATTCCTCCTCATCCGGTTTCCTGTTGCTGCCTGCGTTTTCCAAACCTCCAACCGACAACCGCAACCGCCAACCGTCAACCGCCAAACCCACGCAACCACCAGGCGGTTACGTCCTCGGTTACGAGAACGACAACATCGACCCCAACGACCTGGTCTTCCGCCCCGCAACCTCCCTGCTAACATTCGTCATGCATGCACCCACCTTCGACGACCTACCGCTTAAGGGAGCCGGAGCGCCGCATCCCACGCCCAAGGAGAAGGCGGCGCTGGAATGGATAGGCGCCTATGTGAACCAGTTCGAGTCCTCGCTGCTGAGCGGCTTCCCGGGGCAATCCGCGCTCCGAGCGAAGGCGGGCGCGATACGGCTGCTGGTGAGGCAGAGGGGGTGTGGAGGGTTGAAAGGAAGACATGGATGGGGACAGGTTGGGCTACCGCTATGGGCCTGTCGGGTATATCAGCACTAGATGCACTTTGAGCCTCCTTTCCTCACTTGCTGGACAGTGTTGACATGGAGTCTGCTTGCCTGGTAGCCGTGGTAAAACCCGAAGCATCTACATACTTTCAACACGGTTGTCGCTGCTGCTGCTGGTAAAACCGGTGCTCCTGCTGCCGCTGCTATCGAAGGGGCTGAGTGCCGGCTACCCCAACGGTCCCAACGGCCCAACCAAGGCGGCAGCAGTGGGCGCCCCGGGCGGACCACCTCAGGCTGGCGGCGGCTGGCGGGAGTTGGTGGAGGTGAGTGGGATGTAGGTGTGAAGACAGACGCACAGACCTCTCCCTGCACGTACTGCCGTTCAATTCCTTGGCTACCGTATACTGCTCTAGGTTGCCAACATCGACCGGGGTAACATAAGCCACTGCCCTCCCCTGCGTAAGTCCTCCCTAACCGTACGACCTGAATTTGGTCACAAATTCCACGTCTTCTCCCTCTTCTCTACATGTACTTTCCTCCATGCATGCATCCAGGTTGGCTCATTCCTCGACTACTGGATTGCCACGGAGTTTTACAAGAATCCCGACGGCTATCGGGGCTCTGTCTACATGAGCAAGAACGCTGGATCACCCATCGAGTTCGGCCCGCCTTGGGTGGGTGCTGCGCGGTGGTGGGTTGCGGATGTGCCGTGATGCGTCATGAACCCACCTGGCATGGGTGCTGAGGTATCGGGTAGGGCCCTTGGCGAAGAGTGACAAAGAGTTGCTGCTGAGCTGCAGCAGTGCTTAGGGCAATGAGGGTGATCCGGCTGCTGCAGCATGTGCCGTACACTATCGGAAATCACCACCTGGCAGATCGTTTTGCTGCACATTCGCCGTTGCTGCTGGCTGCAGGATTACAACGAGGCGTTTGGCGTGTGCTGCGGCTACCCCATTGCGGGCTTTGACAGGTGTGACAGGAGTCCAGAGGAACAAGGCTGCCGTGGTCTTGCACACCCATACATGCTCACACACCCAAACCGTACATGCAATGAGGAGGCCCAGGGGGCTGCAGCGCAGCTCATCTTGCTTGGAAAGGGAACGCGACCCCAGGCCACGCCGGCTCGTCCTTACCTGAATCCGCAAAAAGCCTTGTAACGGCTTCAACATCGTTTGTCCCCATGCATGGCCCCATGCATGCCTGCAGGAACGGCGTGAGCACGGGCAGCAGCGGCGGTAGCGCTATCAGCCCTGAGGGCTGGCGCTTCAACATCTGCGACCAACCCGAGAGGTGAGCAGCAGCAGGGCGGGGAAACAAACGTCGCGTCGCGTACGGCAGCATACGGGAGAAGTACCGTACCGGTAGCTGCTGCACTGAAGGGCCTGAAGGGCCCTTCTAGGTGACCGTCTGGAGAAGTCGGATGAGGTCGCTACTGTGCAAACTGACTGGATAGGGTCGTGCCCCAGTCGCCTAACAAGGTAACAACATCCCGCCTCCTTGCACCTCGTGCCGGCCCTCTTGCATCACCACGGCTCCCAGGTGCCGAGAGGATCCACTGGATGGCATCTCGCAGTACTACCGAGCGGCATGGCGGGTAGGCGTGTGCGTTGCGTAAACCCGCTGCTGGGAGGGTGTGGGAACCCAACACAGTACACCCGCCTCCATAGGCTCAGCGGCTCACTTGCAGTCCACAAATGGGCCTTAACACCCATAGGCCTAACATAGCAAACATCTGCTGATGAAGACCGCATGCCCACACACTCCCTGTCTTCTCCTATCTCCTTTACCTTGCCCTCACTCGCATTTTGGTATTTCTTTCACCCCCGCACCCCAACCGCGCGCCCTCCCAGGATTCCTCCGTGCGGTCGGCTGCCGCTCAGCGCTGGCAGCAGCTGCGCTCTGGGCCGCTGTCGGACGGCGTGCTGAGGGGCATGCTGGCGGCGCAGGTCGACCTCATCAAGGACGCAGCCATGAGGAACTACAAGTGAGAGAGGGATGACGGATATGTGGATGGTGTGACCCATGGGTCACAGCGGGGTTAAAGCGCAATGACGCTGACGTTGGTGAGGACACTGGCAAAGAAAGGCCCCACGACTCGCTTATGCTTAACCCTTTCCATGCATCCGCTGACGACCACCACCCGCTCCCCTTACCACCACCGCCACCCTTCCCTCCTCGCTCGCCCCTCCTCAGGCGCTGGCGAAACGTGTTCGACACTCCCTTCTTTACCACCCACCTGGAGCAATGGCAGTACGAGGTAGCTCAGCTGCGCACCTGGCTGATGGACCGAGCCAAGTGGATGGATGCGGCGCTTGCAGACGCGGCACGCGGCGGCATGGGGCAGGTGCCAAACTGGCCGGCCTCCGAAACCAACATCGGAGGATCTGGATCTGGATCTGGATCCAGCAGCAGCTTGCGTAGCGGCAGTGATTCGGCGAGTGCGGGTGTGCCGGAGGTGGGGCGGTTTGTGACGCGCTTCGTGGGTGGTCCGGGGGGCACTACTGGTAATAATAACATCCGGAAGGCGGTATGAGGGGCCATGGGGCGGCGCAGGAGGGAGGCGAGGAAGGGGAGGCGATGCGATGGCTGAGGTGCGCTGCGGTGCATGTTCTGTGGGCATGGGCTCTGTGTGAAACGGCAGTCTGGGGACTCAGGCCGCGCCACGACTATCATGAGGTAGCCCTAGAGTAATGGCATTGTGTAAGCATTGTGTTTTGTGTATCGTGTTTAGTCCGGACCCTTTCGTGGCTGACCCACGGGTCACTTGCAGCCATGTGTCACGAGCTTGGTATGATTAGATACCGTCGCCATTCCCTATAACGCGAGTTGTTACCGTCCCTGCGAAGGACGACGTCGTTAATGACCGTCTACTACGTGCGGTTATTATCCGAGCGGTTAGTTTTGTTCGTTGGTAAACTTGCATGGGTTGCGGACTGTCACAATGGCTTGGTATGCTGGCTTACTGCTGCTGGACGTTGGACTCCATGCATGGCTGGAGCAATGCATCCGTCTGCAGGACGCCTGGGCCACGGCCCAATCCACTTACGCAGACAGTATTGACCAATTTTGCACTGCATGAAGCTTCAAATAGGAAGTGATGGTATCGTCATGCGTTTCGCTCTGCTGTGCGAGCAAGCTGTCCCTCGCTTTGTCATTTTAACACGCAGTGTGCTCCTCGTTTCCCGTACAAAGCTCGATGATGAAGCTCTGGGCTCGCAAACCCTATGCTAGGCAACGAGCAGCCGAGGAATCAGACACACATGCAGGCAGCACAGCAGCACATAACTGTCACGCGATAACAATGTTTGTACGTCGTAAAGGCGTAACAACCACTCCACGCGGTGCTAAACACGACCCAAGGGTCACCATCATAACGTAGAACTGCAGAGCGCGGTTACGAGAGAAGCCAACTCAGCAGGGACTTTACCAGCCGATAACACAGCTTTAGACAATTCCATGGCCAGTAAGGACACTCAAGTATACGGTACATTGCATGCAATGGAGTTTATCACCATGCCCCAACACCTCTTTGCATTTCAGCATTCTTACTCATTGCATTCATGCATGCAAGTATCGCCCTTGTGTAATCGCACAGGGTATCACGTATCAGCCACCCAGACGCCCCATCAGCCCATGCCCCTCAACAACTTGCAACACCGCACGTCCGTACATAATCACTTGCAGGTTGTGTCCCGCATTCCCCACACCTGCTTGACTCCCCTTCCTCGACTGCCGTACTACTCCAGTACCTCCCTCAACACCGCAAATCCTACCGGCATCAAAATTACGGCCGTCGCTAACATCAGCGGTCACACACTCATCCACTCATTCATTCATTCACCACCAGCACCACCACTACCGCCGACCCCACCAGTGCTACCACACCCACCGCCACCGCCAGCACCCGGCGCACCCATCGCTCTGGCACGGAGCCTCGCCGCCCGCTCCCGCGTCCCAGCCAGCTGCTCGCGTATCTCCGCAAGCCGCCGCTCAGTAGCGTACCCAGCAGCAGCAGAGGCGGCGACGGCGGCGGCGGATGCAGAGTGTGCGTCATGAGAGTTGGTACTAGCAGCGGCAGCAGCAGCAGCGGCAACAGGCACCTCCGTCTCTGCCTCCGCTGCACCCGTTGCCTGCCTCTCACGTCCAGCGTCCACTGCTGCTATCCCCGCCTCCACTCCTGTTGCCGGTCTCGTGAGGGCTGCCGGCGGTGTAGCTGCTTGCACGACATCCGGACAACACGCCACAGCAGCTGTCACTGGCGCATTCTCCGCATGCGAGGTGATGGCCCCTGTCGCTGCCAGGTGATTCGCACGACCCTGAGCCCCTCCTTGTGTCTTCGTGGCTACAGTCGTATCCCACACCCCACTGCCTCCTACCACCTGTACAGCAGCCGCAACCGCTGCCGCAGCCGCCAGTGCGCCTGCCCCGTCAGCGGAAGCGGTCTCCGTTTCCGCTGCTGCTGCTGCGCCATCCACAGCAGCAGCAGCAGCAGCTTTGGTGGCAACCGCCGGGGCAACTGGTGACGCTGTGGCCGCTGCCTTTGCTGCTCTTATCGCCGATAGCGTCCCCGTTTCCGTAGCACAGCTCGCTTCCTGGCTAGTGCGAAACCGCCCCCTACTGATCTCGTACTCGTCCAAGCGTTGTCGTACCCAATCCTTCTCCGCTCCGTACAGCGGCTTGCCGTACGAACTAGCAGCCATGTTAAGGTGCAGCCGCATTAGGCTGTCGCGGGAGGTGTCGGAGCCGTACTGCGTGTCGTACGGTCTTGTCGTACAATGTGGCTGGGTGTGTTGTCGTACAGTTAGACCTTCAGACGTACAGATGATGCCGTACAGAGCTGCAAGCGCCGGCACTAGCCCTGGCCATTCCGACATACCATCGTTCGAAAGGCTGAGCTCCTGGGATCTGAACAGCTGAAACTGTGCCGCAGCATCACTGTAAACCATACCCGGTCCGCTGTTGCTGTTTGCCGTACCAGTTACGGCAGATGACGGCTGTGTCGTACAACACACCTGCCGTACACAGTAAAAGTCCCATGTCCGTACACTTGTCAGGAGCCCCCAGACCATTACCGGCGACGCAGTGGCGGCTACCGTGCTGCTGCCATACCTGCTGCTGCTGCTGCTAGCAGTGCTCCCGCTCCTCCCAACATTATCACGTGCATCGCTACCCCCGCTGTCATCCTGCTGATGACTGGTCGCGACCTGATGCTGAGGAGCGGATGGCGTCGTAGCAGCGGCCGCACTGTGAGCAGCAGAAGCAGTAGCAGTAGCTGCTGCTGCTGCTGCATGCGTTGCGGCCTCCATCATACGCGCCAACAGCCGACACCTGGCAGCATTAGCTGCATCCGCATCACCTTCTCCGCCAGTGACTCCGCCGCTACCGCAACTGTCGTACATCTCAACCACCAACACCGGACGACAAGCGCCGCTTGCGATTGCATGCAACGTGGAAGCGGCGCCCTGCGTGCGCGCATGGTCTTGGGGCTGGCTGCGCAACAACAGAAAGCCAGGCTGCTGGTGGTGCTGCTGCAGGTGATGTAGTCGTTGTTGCTGTCTTAATGTGTCGTGTTCCTGGCTGTTGCGTCTGCTGCTGCCGTCGCCGTGGCCATCGTTGCGCTCGTCCTCACCGGGACGGGAGTTGCTTCCGTTGCCGGCGGAGCCATTTGACCAGGCTTGGTACGGCAAAGACCAGTCAAGCTCTTCGGAGCTTGCAAGGATGAGTTCGCGTTCTCCACCATAGGCCACGAAGACTTTCAACAGCTCATACAGGAGCAAGTGGTTGAGGCCCCCGCCAAGGCGCAACCACCGATGCGTCCGTACTAGCGGCTCTGCCACAGCTTTCAGCAGCGCTGCTGCGGCTTCTTTTGATGGGGCATGCAACTGAACTTGTCCATGGCAGGGCCATGTGCTGTCCTCACGCACACTGTATCTATGTTCTTGATGAAGTATGGGGCTTGGAGAATTGGAAAGCGCATGAACATGCTCAGCCGGAAGGCTACCAGCAGGCGCTGCCAATTGAGAGGCGTGTGTAGGGCTACTTTTAAGGCCTGATCCATGACGCAGTGCTAACAAGACTTTGCAGGACCGGCAGCTCCTGTCGGCGCATAGTTTGGGCTGCGCGTATGCATGTCTGTGGACAAGCGTCTGCATTTGGGTACTTGCAAGACAGCATTCTGTAGCGAAAACCTCATAATATGTTTAAGAAGCCAGCATAGTGCGATGAGTATGCTTGCGTGTCAGCGTCAGACGAAAGCTCCGAGACCGAAGCAATATCACACACCAATGCACCAATGGTATTTTTATCTTAGTTGCTGGCAACATGTTGTCAAAAGGATGAGAGCAGAAGTGCAGGACTCACTGCGCAATGGAGCTAAAAACAGTCCCAGGCGAACCCCCCCTCTCTGGACGCCAGTATTGAGTTTCGCTTGCATGCCAGGGAGTTGCATATATACCAACGCCCACATTATCCAGTATCCGATGGGCCTAAGGAGCTGGGACATGCCACATGTGTTTCTTCTAGTCTCCGTCCAGTGCGCGCCTGCACATTCTTACGGTAGCAGCTGCATTTTAAGACACATATGGCATCACTTAGGGTTTTTGCACGTGCCTATGTGGATCAGAGCTTACAGGCCGGTGAACGCACTCCAGGGCAAACCCCGGTCGGTTAACGCAACGCCCAGGGGAGCCTAACTAGCAAGCTACTATAGGATACATAATTGCCGCGATACACATTTTGCCTCATGACAACAGTTGCGCCTTCTCGGAAACCAGCAAAAGCCGTACGACAGCAAATGCTAGGTTTGGAGTATCGTTTTCCTTTACGCTCCTAATCATTGCTATGCTGCAAACGTTTAAGTACAATGGCCACATCCGCCATGGGCTTTGATACTGATTTACTTTGGTGCGCTTCGTTTTCCCATGGATGAAGAATACCATTTGTTTTGTATTTACCTTCACGATAATCTTACTTACAAAACGGCTTTGTTCGACCCACATGGCGCATTTGGGACAAGTGATGGGATAGGACCCGTCTTGGAAAATGAGTAGAAGCTATGAAACGGTGTTTAGGGAGTAATTAAATACTAAGAAATCATGATCAGTGCTAAGGATGCCAGGTGCGGTGCTGGGCAACTCGAAGGGACTTCTAAGCCGTCGACCTCCATGCCATAATTGAAGACCTCTATGCTTGCTTTCTCTTCGCAGGTCGCCCGTAGGGCAAAAGCTCATTAACGATTTAATGATGGACGAGGAAGAGGAGCTGAACACAGTTATCGTGTATGAGGATGCGGAAGCCGGCGATGCCGACGCTCCTTTGCCCCCGGGGCGCAAACAGCGGACACCGCCGCGCAGCAGCGTCCCTCCTCGTCCACCCCGCAGACCACCCACCACCGCCCCCAGCACCAGCCCTAATCGCACCGTCGCATCCGCGCTGTCTCCCAGTCTTACCACCCGCAGCCGTACACCCCGTCATGGCTCCTCAGACTCCCCCAGCCCTGGCCGGCCAGCCACTGCCCCTGCACCCGCCTCCACCTCCATGCTCCTGCCGCCGCAGCTGCCGGCTGCCCGCGGTCCCAAAGACCCCCGAGCTCCCGCTGTGAGCCCCCTACTGGAGCGCCACCTCGTCTCCCGTCACGCCAGCGCCTACCTAGGCACCGTCACAGCAGTGCTGCACCGCGTCTCAAGCCCGGCAGCCACCGGCGTGCCACGCGATACACAGCGCCGGCCCGGCACCGTGCCCCATGACGTCTACCAGCACAGCGCCCTCTCACCGCCGCCCAGGCGTACCTCACCATCCCTGTCTTCCAGCGCTCCTGGGGCGTCGGTCGGGGCGTCGGTGGTGACCGCGATCTCGGACATGGCGTCTCTGCGCTCGCCGGCTGGGACGCTTGGGGGCGTCAGTGGGCTGGACGGGGTGGATCCCAGCCCCGTGCTGCTGCACCCGAGTAGCCTAGCTCTGGGTCCGCTAGAGCCCGTGAGCTTCGGCGTCGCACCCCATGCGCACCCAGCGTATGGCGGCAGTGCAGGTGGCGGCAGCCGAGGATCAGCGGTGGGCGCAGGCGGGATGGGTAGCATCGGCGGCAGCGCCGGCAGCGGCGTGGCGGGAGGCGGTCATGTGCCGTACCTTGACCGCGCGTATGCAAGCGTCGCGCCGCTGGCCTGCACGGTGGATGCGCTGGCTCGGCGGGCGGAGGCGCACAAGGCGCTCACCAGGCAGCGCATGCTGCAGAAGCAGCAGAACGAGCAGCTGCGGGAACACATCCAGGAGAAGCACCAGAACCTGCAGCAGCAGTCCCAACCACAACAGCAGCAGTCCCAACAGCAGCACCAGCTGCAGCATCCACGGAGCCCGGTACAGGGCGGTGGCGGTGCCAGCGACAAGGATGGGCCTGTGGGCCCAGGCCACGTGGCGCTGTTCCAGCCCCGCAGTAACGAACCCTACCAGATCAGGTGGGAGGGCGGCATGCAGCCCATAGCGCTGGGGCTCGCATGGGACGCCTCGCCAGGCATGGTGGCGGCTGCCGCTGCGGCTGCCGCCTCCGCAGCCGCCTCGGTAGCTGCCCGGGCGGAGGGAAAACGCAGCCTGTCGTTCTCCGCGTGCGCCTCGCCCTCCCTAGACGGAGCGCCCTTGTCTCCTCTGCGCTCTCCCGGGAGGTCAGGGATGCCGGCTGGGGAGGTTGCCGGGCCGGCCACTGGCAGCCCTAGCGAAGATCCGGCATCGCCCGCTAGCCGCAGCGGCGGCGAGGGCAAGGGCGCTCCGTCAAGTCGCGGAGTCACGGGTACTGGAGCCAGCACGGGCGCTGTGTCCGCAGCTGACAGCAGCCCGCCGGCTTCATGGGCGACGGACCTCAGTGGAACTCGGAAGCTGCGTGGCGCGGCACCGGCATGGGTTGCAGGCGTGCCACAGTCGCATGGAGCGGCATCTGGCGCCGCCGGCGGCGGTGGATCCCCGCCGCGCTCCTCCCCAGCCCGCAAGGTACGATTCCCGCACCCCCGCACGGGGAGCAGCACAACGGCGGCGGAGGCGGTTGCTGCGGCGGCGGGTGCCGTTGCGGCGGTTCGTGCACACCTACCACCGGCGGTACGACGGGGCTACCGAGGGCAGCTGGCGGCGCAGACGATTCGCGACTGGGAGACGATCACCGAGCCCAACCGCCGCATGATGCAGCAGATCGAGGTGGTGACCAACCTGGTGGGCACCTCGCACTCCTCCCTGACGGTCTCGCCTGCCACTCACGGCAAAGGCACCTCACGAAGTGGCGGCGCGGCTCAGCAGCGCGGCCGGGGCAGCCGCCAGCCGGGCTCGCCGCAACAGCGGCTACGCTCGCAGAAGGCACAGGAGCAGCAGCAGCAGCAGCAGGGCGTGGAGGGCAGCACGCATTCCGGTTCGCAGGCCTCGGGCGGCTCCTACGGGCAGCACACCTCGGCTCGCTCCAAGCGGCGCTATATCCGCTACAGCTCCGACATCTTCCCCGAGTTGGGCCTGCCTCCAAGGACCGGTCTGGCGCCAGGCCAGGTCCCGCCAGGCGGGCAGTCCGCAAGCAGCTCTGCCCGCGGCGGCGCTGGCGGTTCCGGAGCGGACGGCAGCCCGCGTCCCGCTGCCGGAGAGGGCGAGGAGGGTGCGGCCACAGAGTCGGAGGCATCGATCGGGCCGTCGGCTGCGGATTCCTACACCTACTACCCCGGTGCCGAGTACTCGACAGAATACGCCGAGGGCGAGATTGTCTACCGCACCCCCAGCTCCATGCGCGGGCCGCGGTACCTCTCCAGTGTTACCAGCAACCGCCGGCTGCCCACACCCACCGCCGCCGTCGCTGCCGTACTCGCCAGCGGCAGCGCCGCCGCCAGCGCTGTCGCGTCGCTGCCACACTGGCTGGACCCGCTGACCGCCGTCGCCACCACTCCGTTCGCCGCCATGGGCTCCCCTCGACACGAGGAGTCCGCGTCCGCCGCCTCCACCACAGGCTTTGCAGCCTTCCCGGTGCTGAATGCCTCCGCCGGCAGCCTTTCCGCGCCCCGTCCGCCCTCACGTTCCTCCTCCCTCGGCCCCGTGCTGTCCCTGGCCAGCCTGGGAGCGCGTGGTGTGGGGCTGCATGGCCACCCCACCGGTCCGCCGCCCACGCCAGCCTCTCACGATCTGCCGGACGAACCCACCGCATGGTCTCTGGGCGGCAGCGCGCTCGGACCGGGCAGCTTTGGCCTGCCCAACGGGTACGTGTTCGGGTATGGACCCGGGCAGGTGCCGCTTCCCGCGCGCCGCTCGGAGGATTTGCACCTGGAAACCTCCTTCGGCAGCGGCGTACCGCCCATCCCGCTTGGCTCCCCCTACCAGAGCTCCGGCGGTGCCGTCGGTCATTCCGCGTACAGCGTGCGTGGAGTCTCCTCTGGCTCGGGTACAGCCGAGGTGGACGGCGACAGTACGGCACGTCGCCAGAGCGCCGGCTCCGACCTCATGCGTCGTTCGTCCTCACTGGGCCCTCGACGTCCCGGCTCGCACTCCTACGAATCCTCCTCCGCTGGCGGCGGTACTGGCTCAGACGCGCTTCGGTCGGTCGACTCTGTCGGAGGCGCCGCGGTCGGGCAACAGTCGGATCGTCGCGGCGGCGTTGCGGTGGCGGGAAGTTCTGGAGGCGTGGCCGACATGGGCGGAGGAGCGGACATTAGCGATTTGGGTCTGGGCATGCCGCACATACAGCGCACGTCCTCCCGGCTGTCGCAGGGCGCACAGGCAGCCCTGGGAGCGCTGCTGGAGGACGTCGGGCTGGGTGGCGGAGAGGTTGCGGCCGCTGGCGGGGAGGTGGCGTCACCGGGTAGTGGGAGCAGGCGGTCCGTGCCACGAGTGCTGTCCGCCAGCCGCGCTCTGGAGGTGTCCGGGAGCAGGCCGCCATCGGGGCGCCTGTCAGCCAGCCGCAGCCGCGCGTCTCAGAGCTCATCCTCCGCAGCTGGGGCCGGAGGTGGGCTGGGCAGCAGCAGCCTGGGTGGAAGCCGGCAGGACGTTGCCGCCGACGCTGCCGCCGCGACGGGGGCCACGGCGGGCGAGGTTCTGGCGGCGGCGGCGGGCGAGGAAGCTGTGGAGGCTGCTGTGGTTGGAAAGGGCGCCGGCTACATCACTGCTGTGGGTGAGGAGTACGAAGGCGAGGATGTCGACGGCGACGAGGGCCTGTACGACGAGGACGCCGCCGTCGCTGAAGATGCAGCTGCCGTTGATGAAGCAGACGGCGTTGATGACGATGATGCAGAAGATGAAGCGTCGGGCGCCATGCCACCTCGGTACTCCTCTTCACCGCCGGTTCCGCAGGGCCCGGTGCTGACACCGGGTGCGGGCTACCGGGTGGTGACATCGGTGGCTGCGGGGCTGGTTTCGGAGGACCCGCGCGAGGTGGCCCGCATGGCGCAGCAGCGGGAGCTGGAGGCGCAGCTGGAGCGCAGCGCGGACCACGAACTGAAGCTCAAGGTGGGTGCTGCGACGGGGCGCTGCGCTGGGGTTCTGCGATGCGGTTCGGCGCTGGGGTTCGGTGGTTCGGGTGTTGTTGGTGGTGGTGTTGGTTTCAGAGGGTTTTGCAGGCTGAGCGGCCCCCCAATTGTCATGGGCACCCCGTTAAGGTTGCACGTCCTCGTCTGTACACGCCATTCCTCGACATGCCGCCGCACAGAATCGACTCATCCACTACGGTACTGCTCCTTTCACACACCCCGCGCCGTCCCTTCCCCACAGGCCGCCACCCGCGCTTCCAAGGCGCTCGCGCGCGCCGGCACGCAGCCCGGGGCTGCCACCCTGCCTCCCCTACAGCAGCAGCAGCAGCAGCCGGCTGCGGGCTACAGCATCCTGCGGGTGCTGCAGCCGCGCCCCTCCCTGCCGGCTGCCAGCGGCGCCCTCAGCGTGGTGGCGGCGCCCGTGCCCGCACCCGCGGAGATGGAGGCGCTCACGCAGGCCTCCAGGGCGGTGCTGGGAACACCGGTGGGTACGAGGGTGGTTGGGGGCGGGTGGTTGGGGGCGGGAGCTGCCAGCTGGCTTCCTTGGAAGGCTGGGGTCGTGCACGCACGCAGCCTTGTTGCGGTTAGGACTGTGGGCTCGACTGGGACTGTAGGACACATGCACGTAATGGTTACCGGTGCTAGGTGATAGGTCTAGAAGTGAATATCGGTAACTGTAGTCCCTTCAACCGCCGCCAATCCCGCCACCATTGCCCCTTGCCTCGCGCAGGCGACTCGTGGCGCCACACCCCACCAGCAGCACCAGCAGACGCCACCCGCGGGCTCCCGACGCCACCCGCCTTCGGACGCGTCTCAGCCCTCCTCACAACCCTCCTCCCAGCAGCACCCCGGCCAGCAGCAGCCACCCAACCGGCGCTCCTCCACACCGCCCGGAGCGGCGGGCCGGGGCTCCTACATGCACGTGCAGGCGGCCACCAACACGGGCCGGACCGTGCAGATGCAGGACGTGTGGGCTTCGTAAGGGGGCGCGCTGCTGTGCTGTGCAAGGTGGCTAATTGCATGGTCGTGTGGAGAGGTGGAGCACGCGTGTTCAAATTGGCGTGTGATGGCCTGCGGACGCTGCTGTATGGCAGCATGGGCGTGTTAAGAAAACTGGCCGCGAGTCGGACGTGTGTGTGTGTCACGCAATGTGGCAAGGTGGATCGCTATGGCGACTGTGTACCGGTATTGCTGCTAGCAGCGATTTTGGACTTGCATAACGGGTTGTCAATGCTTGGTCGTCATCTGAAGTACTGCTTGACTGATTGTACCGTAACGTGTTGGAATTCGGGTCCATTGAGGCGCTGTGGTGGATGTATGTGTGACACATAAAAGGAGAATATGTGGTTATTGTCGTGTGGAACTGACAGCTGCAGAAGAAAGCAGACTACGGAACTCTGAGGCACATAGGGCATTGGATGGCAATTGGAGGGCAGCAGCCGGGAGCAGTCAGAAGAGCAGTCGGGAATTTTGGGATGGCGACTCCAGCCTTGCGTGCTTGTCCAGGGCTTCCTTTGTCGACATGCAGGGGAATTCCACCATGTACGTAGCATGACCCACTCATAACTTCTATATGCGTGTTTTGTGCTTCCTAGTTCGCTTAGCAGCATGTGAGCTGGGCTCTGCGATGGGTGTTGTACTGGACGACATGAGCAACCCGACTGAACTGCAGGCGGGCAGCAGGGGCCGAAAGAAGGTCCCGCTGACTGTTGCGTGTATGGTGATGCAGCCGGCAGGGCAAGTTGTACGGCGGTGCCTCTTGCTGTACAGCTGGACAGATGTACTGTGGCAACTGTACGGCAATTGCTGATGCTGGTGTTGGGCCGTACACAGGGTTGTGTAGTGGAGGGTTGACTCGGCAGAGCCTGCTGCGGTGTGCACTGTTGCGGTTGGGGAGTTGAGGAAGCGTGACTTGACGTTCCTTCCTGGCAACAACTGACACCTCCCTTGAGTTGGTATCCGCGATCGTGGAGGGGACCGCACGCTCTGGGGTACGTGTGCTGCATGTGGTGCGACTTGCGTGCTGCCTTGTTGACGAACGGGATGGGACGGGGACTGGCGGGAAACATGTACTGCTGGACTGGGAAGCCCCGGAAATAACGTAGGCTAATTGGAGGGATGTGTGTTGGATATGCGGAATGGAGTAAGGGCAAAGAGCGGGTTGCATGCGCGTGCGCATGCATGTTTGTGACGTTGGGTTCGCACGCTTTGCTTTTTGCTGACCATGGTTTCATATGGGTAGTGGTGTTGCTTTGAAGCAGGCGGATCTGCAGCTTGCCGGCGGCAAGTGCAAAGCATGCAGCGGCTGCTGCTGCTTAGGGAAGCAATACATTGTACTTGGAATGGCGAGCATTCAGAGTAACACTGTAAGTCGAAATCTACAATGGGGGTTGCAGAAGGTAGCATGATCGGGCACCCGTCGAGAGGGTAGCGATCTTTGCCGTTGCACGTACGTGACCGAGGCATTACCAACCCTTAAACGAATTTGCAAGGAACGTATCTCACAGCATTCTGCATTGTGCTACTTGCTTATGAACGCGTTGGCATCCGTTGGCTTAGAGCCTTCAACAGACTCAGCGTCAACCGTTTACTTCGCAACAACTCGTAAAGGTAGAACCCCACAACCCCAAACAGTCGATTTCCATTTGAAGTATTCTAATAGGGACTATTCGATTGCGAGTCCCGCCGGCTGACCTGCTAAGGGACTTGGAGAGGACTTCCGCCGACGTACCCGAAATATTCGTATCACAATCGTTACGGAAGGCTGCCAGTACCCAAGACTTTGCCTAACAGTGGTTTCGCTGCTTCTATCTATGCAAACGCTGTTCTTTCCCGAGTGCCTACCTGGCCTTAGCTTCTACCTAAAGTATAACTAGATTAACTACGGTCCTGCATTCTGGATATCCGCGCTGTCAGAATACAATTTTGTACTGAATTCTTGATAGCTAATATGAATGTATCACAGCCTGACAAATGGGTGCCAGACGATGACATACAGCTACCGAGTGCGTTAGAGGTGGTCGAGGTCTTGAGGCTCCTTATCGCGGCGGATGTCTTTCCACGAGGCATGTACATCTCTCTATTCCATAATGCAGGCTTACCTTCTACTTTTGCGCCGTTGTCCTAAAACCACGCCTACAACGATGCAGGGGGTCTGTATAGTGGGTACTACGGCTTGACGGCAGCGCTTCGTTACGAATACATCTGGCTGAAAGTCTTAAAAGACCACGGTTCGTCTACGCCACCGCCGCTCGATGTCGCCCTGGCCTGGTGAGGTTCTTCCATGCCCATACATGTGTCGTGACATATCAGACTGGTCCGGCAGTATACTCCCGTTACAGTTACAAAGGATATGCTAGACCATATTGTCGCAACCTTCTGCGTCGTAAGCCAGGATAAGCTTTACAAAACCTGGCAAACGTGAACCTCGCCCTACATACATGTCTGCCTCGCCCCTCATCCCTTTCCCCCTTTCCCATTTTCCCCCTCTCCCCCTCGCAGGTTCATCCACAGGCAGTTCCCAGTCAACTACCAGCAGGTCACCGCCCGCCGCTGCGGCCGGGTGCTGCACCCCGCGGACGGCACCCAGGCCTTCGCCTTCAGCAGCCAGCCCTCCGAGCCCTGGCGCAAGGTGGCGGGCCCACCACCCGCCTGGCCACCGCCCGCACCCGGCTCCGAACACGACCCCACACCCATCCTAGGCAGGAGGAGGCCCATGGTGGCCGTACAGCTGGTGCGTGTGGGGGCCGTACGTGCGTTGGATGAAGCTGGGGTTGGTGCCGGCATCTACAAACTGCCTCCCGAAGCGGTACTGCGCATCATCCTTCCCGTCTCGCCCCCTCTTCTCTTATCCTCATTGCCTTGCCCTGCCCTCATCTGGTTTGGTTTAAATCCCTGACCGCCCCATTTCAGGCTGAGGCCATGTCCCGATGCTCCTGGCTGCTGCACTCCTGGCTGCGGCCGCACTACCTGGATGCGGCCTTTCTGCAGCGGGCAACAAAGAGGTGGGTGAAGCGGAAGGAACTGACGCAATCTGCATACCGAGGCATCACCCCCCTTCATGAGGTGTGGGGAGGGGGTGGGGGTATGTGCGGGGGGCGGTACCGCACCACCGCCAGCACCCGCGTTTTCCCAACTCCCCTCCCTAGCCTCCCACCGTCCTCACCTCACCTCCCGCCCCGCCCCCGGCCCCCCACATCTTTCAACCCCCCGCACCAGGTACCTCCGCTTCCTGCGGCTGCATGCCGCCCACCCCGACTCGCTGCTGGTGCCCGCAGCCGACATGGCGCTCATATGGCACACGCACCTGGGGCTGAGCGGCAGGTACGAACACACATGCAGGCAGCTCTTCGGGCGGGGAAGGCAGGAGGCGGGCAAGGAAAAGGAGACTGCGACGTCCCCAACCCCAGATGCTGGGGGTGGTGGTACGGAGGCGGAGGCGGCGGAGGGATACTGCTGGCGGCCGGCCTACTTGGATCTGGACCGGCAGCTGCTGGAGGAGGCGTACGGCAGTACGGCAAGACTGTATCAGGAGGTGTACGGTGAGGGGGGGGTGCGGTGAGGGGGGGTGCGGTGAGGGGGGTGCGGTGAGGGGGGCACTACTGGGTTACTCGAAATGGGCTGAGGGGGGATGGAAACGAGGCAGGAGGGAGGAGGAAGAGGGAGGGGAGCCGTGGCGGTTGGCGGCGATGCCCCTGCCCCTTGTGGTGATGTCCCTGCATTCATCAGCCAAGGAGGCTTCCCATGCGTCGCTGGAGGCTTCACTGCCTCAAAACCTACCCACCACTACGCCAATCCCACCCCAACCCCACCTCAGGCGAGCCCTTCGCGGACGCCTACACCGGCTGGATCCCCGAGTCTGACCCGCACCCCCTCACAACCCCCGACATCAGCCCCCTCGCCTTCACCCTCCGTGCCTTCGACGAGGAGCCCGGAGCCGCCGCCTCCGCCGCCACCGCCGCTGCCCTGGCTGCAGTGGATCGCCAACTCACGATGCTGCGAGCGGGATCCATGATGTCTGGGTCCGCCTCGAGCTTCTACGGCGGTTTCGGAGGAGGAGTGGGATTTGGGGGAGGAGGGGCGCTTGGAGGGGGAGGCGGGAGCAGCAGGTATGCGCCTTCGGAGGGGCTTATGATGCTGGCGGCGGCGGTGTCGGGGCGGCTGCCGCCGCCGCGGGCTGGCGCGCATGCGCTGTTTGCTGCGTGGGCTGCGTCGCGGCGTGCGAGCGAGTTCTTCGACGGGCACACGTGCAGGCGGCTGTGTTTCACACGGAGCTGGAGTCTGAGGCTGGCTGCTGCGGAGTGAGCTGGGGGGGGGGGCGGTGGGGGCAGTGGTGTTTGGGTTGGGTTGGGGAGAGTGCATGCATGCGTGCATGGGGATGGAGCAACCCATGGTGCTCTTTTTTAACCCTCACACCCCTTCCCTTCCCCCGCAATCTTTCCCCCCCTGCAGGCAGATGTCGGTCCCGCTGGTGGGCGCAGCGCACCTGGTAGGGGGCTGCCTGCCGGATAGCAGCTCCCACCCCTTCCTCAGGGCGGTGGCGCTGATGCCAGCAGCAGCAGGGGGTGGGGGTGGAGGCGGGGGTGGGGGTGGGGTTGCGGGTGCGGGGCAGCGCCGCCGGGGCAGCTGGCGGCCGGACCCTTCTGAGGAGCTGCAGGACAAGGATGAGGGGGACAAGCAGGAGGAGGAGGAGGAGGACATGGATATTGGTGTGACAGGTTCAGGTACGGGGCGGTTGTTCGCGGTGGTGGTGGTGTGGGATGGTGGTGGTATGGGATGGAGCATGGGGCATGGCGACAGGGGATGGATTTTGACGGACGAGGCAGCCGATTACGTATTTGGGCACCTGGGCCTTGCATCTGTGTCACGTTTGGGCAAACGAGCTTGCGAAGTGGTATCGCGTCGTCGTCGCCCTGTTACGCCTCCCCTCCCCTCCGGTACCTGCCTACCTACCTACACCCTTTTCCATCCCTTCCCTCCTTCCCTTTCCTTCCCCTCATCCTCCCCCTCTCCGCCTCCAGACATGTCGCCCGGCGGCCGGGTCACGGAGGCCCACGTCACCGTCACCATCCTGCCCACCTCCAGCGCCCGCCGCCGCAATATTACCCGCAACACCAGCCGCAACACCAGCCGCAGCGGCAGCACCCGCCGCAACGCCGCATGCAGCGACGGTGCCCCCCTGCCTGAGCCCCAGCCCATGTTCGCCACCGGCGCTTGCTACTCGCTGGCAGACGCCGAGGAGTTCCTGGACGACCCGGGCATGTTGGGTTTGGCGGAGCTGCTTGAAGCCGCCGTCACAAAGGCGTGCAAGGCGGCCGGCGGAAGTGGGAAGAAGGACGCGGCGGGGTCTAACGGGGACGCACGGATCAGCGGCAGCGGGAAAGGAGGCGGTCAGGAGGGGAAGAGGAGTGCTTCGGGCAAGGCCGAGGGTGGTGAGGCGGGTGGGGGAGCTGGCGGGGAGGCGGAGGCGCGAGGGCTGCCGGTGTCGGAGTCGTCATTCCGGAGCCTGCGGCGACATGGGGATGCGCCGCTGTGGGGTATTATGCACTCATCGGACTACGCCAAACGCGCGAAGGCGGCTTTCAACACGCTCTGGGACGAGGCGGCACGTCGGGGTGTTGAGCGATTGGGTCTCAAGGGTCAAGCATGAGGGCTTGGCAGGAGGATGGGAGGGCTTGGCAGGAGGGCAGGGAGGAGGAGGAAGCTAGATGTGGTTGTCCCGGAGCTGGGTGGATGGCTGTTGGGGCTGTGACCCATGGGTCCGTCGCAACGAATGCAGGCAGGAGTGCGCAGCAGCGGCCGCCGTGGCTTGTGGTTTTGGTGCAAGGGTGAATGGTGAGATGGTGTTTTGCTACTTAGCATATACCAGTAAGGAGAAAGGATGCAGGATGCTGCTTTTGTGTTGTGTCTGTGTGGTCGTGCGCTGGTAAGGAAGGAGCGGGCTTGGATGGGTCTCTGCGGGTGTATTGGAGACGTTTTACAGAATGTGTCGATGCAGGGCAGGCAGGTTTGCCGTGCTGGCTTACCTGCATTTAGTGCTATGGTACATTAGGTTTTGAATCCTCCGCATAATATGCGGCTACATTCCTTGATAAGTCTTTTAACTCTTTATGCTGACCCCGTGGATAGAGCTGCAGTATATCGTTGCGTGCGGCTAGACCACGCATCGACGTGACTCCTTCCATGCTCGTAGTTCAAGTGCTGGCGGTGGTTGGTAAGGATGGGATATGATTCGCATGCCGTGATCTCTGTGTGGTGTCTGCGATTCGCCAGAATGTCGTGTGGGTGCCAGTGTTTTGCTAATAATAGCCGGTCCTCCACTGTTAATGACAAGGTTTTGATGGTTAATGACTTGATGATTACAGCGCACAATACATGTTGACTTTAAGTGCACAGCGCAAGGTGTGCCTGCGGCAGGGGAGCTACTGTTTGAGATGTGTGCAGCTGGCTGCCAGCATGCAGCGTTTTGGAAAAAAAATAGAAAAATCCGCATAATGTGTGGGAAGCGCCCTTCCTTGTGCGCACTGACAATTTGTGTTGTGCCATTAGAAAAAAAGATATGTCAGGAAAACTGCAGGGTTTGGGATAGCATTGTATGTGTGGGGTTTTGGTTGGGACGGTTGGTGTATCACACTTGTTTAATTGGGTAGGGTCAACTTCCTGACCTTCCAGGGTAAACATAGTTTGTTTCGGTCCCGTTAAGTCGTGGTTTTATGGAAGCGGGCCCTTGATTTCTCTACGCATGATTCCTCTAATATTTAGGACGGCCTATGCCGGCTTTAGCTCGCAGCAACCTGCCGGTTATGGGCCTTATTGATGCTTATGGGCCTTACTAATGCTAGCGTGTGCAAGGGTATTGCCGTACCGTACGTGAGTACGACATGGAAAGATGGAGTATACCGTGTGGGTTTATGAAGTGTGGGTTTATGAGGAGGCTGGCATGGGCTTGGTCTCCTGGCCAGGACTGGTCCACTGTAGGAGGCAAGGTGTGGGGTGATGCGAGTAAAACGAGGAAACTGACGAGCTGTATGACAGGGCTTCACCATTTGGGTGGGTGGGGGGGGGGCATGAGGTGACGCCTTCTGGTGAGGCTTCCAGTATCCCTCTTTCATGCCATGCAGTCCTCGGCGTCTGTCTGTCTTCGATATGGCGTTAGAACTTCAAAGGTTTTGAGACTTCTTGCTGAAAGTTCTTGCCCCCTAATATAATAATATATATAATATAATAATAGTTCGGTACTATCCCTGTTGGAGCTTGGACGTCTCACCCACACCTACCGTGGAGGTAGGGAGGGGCCCAAACACAGACCCGCTGCCGGGGCGGATCTGGGGCGGAACACAAGTGTGCGGGTATACATTGGGGGACTGGTGTCGCGTTGTTTAAGAAGCTATCGTCCGCGTATGAGGATGTGTTGGGAGTATGGAGGAGGGAGCAGTGCCGGGGTTATCTTGACGCGTCGTAGTAAAAGCGCTGTTCCCGTAGCTCGTTGTGGCTGTGAAGTCAGTGTATCGGTATACAAGTGATGCTATATGCCGATGCTGCGCAACATGGACTGTTGGCGCAGGCGTTGTTGGTGTTGTGGTTGTCATCAACCAAGAATATGTATGTAGTATAGTCGCTGTCGGTGACGCTGGTTTGCATGCGGCCTTCATGTGCTCCTGTAAGAATACGGTATGCGCTGTTATGTATGGCACTTGCAGCACCGCACGCGTGCGTGTCCGTCCGTCATACAAGCATACCGGCCGACACCAACACATCCTTTGTCCCGTTTGTTCCTCCCATGACGTCATGACCCATGGGTCGCCAAGGTGTTTGCACCTGCAACCAAGTCTTAACTGCCGCTATACCGTACCTTTGACTGCTGCAACCGTACCGAATCAACAAAACCAGTAGAATCACCGGACGATACATCATGCACATCTGGAAAACACCATGCCACTGAAAACATCATCCCCAAACGCGCTCTTCCTCCTCTTCCGCACACTCTCACCATCCTAACCCCACTCCTCTGCAACCCCTCTCAAGGGCTCATGGGCGTGGTTCCCGGCCTCGTCGCCGTCGCCGTCTGCTCCCGCTCCGCCTTGCCTCTCCCCGCGCCGCCTCCCTCCGCCCCCTCCTGCAGCCCGCCCAGCCTCTCCTTCATCATCTCCACATCCTCCGCGGCCCCGGTAGCCGTCATGGACTCGTGGGAGATGCCGTCCGCACCGCCCGGGGAGCTCGCAAAGCCGGGGCCGGTGGGGGTGGCGGAGTCGGAGGTGCGCAGGTGGGCGGCGTCCGCCTCGTCGTTGAGGAGGCTGGCAGCGGCGCCGCGGGGGCGGACCTGGCGGGTGCGGTGTATGTGTTCATGCGAAGGTGATGTATTTCTTTAGGGTGAAAGTTACATTGGTATTACTTGGGAGACAGGAATGGAGTAAAGGGGAAAGGTGAATTAGGGGGTAGCAGCAGGTGCGGCAGGCAGAAGTGCGGCAAGCGGCAACCGGGAGCCATGTAGCCATGTAGCGGTATACCGGAAGCAGGGGCGGCGAAGGGGCACACGCACACCTGCGGCGCAGGTCGGGTCTCCTGAAGCCTCGCGTCGCCAATCACCCGCGCGCCTGCGCAACAGAGGAACGCATACATCTGCTGACTGATGGTATGCACTGGATGCATGCATGTGACGGTACGCAACACGGACACAGGGACCCATGGGTTAGTTGTTATCAAGACAAGGCGCGCCCTGCCTCCATCCACTTAATGACCGCCTTGGCGACCAGCCCAAGCACCGACCAGCACAGCGACAGCAGCAGTGCTGCATTATGTATGTCATCACAAGCACAGGCGGCACGTTACCGTCCAAATGTAATAGTGCAAAGCCCAGGAAGTGCTTACCTTCCGCAAGAACATTGTCCTGCCCCGACATGATCTCCTGTGCTGCTCGCTTCAGCTGATCCTTATCTTCTGAAGGCGTATCAATGCTGCGCTCGTTGCCCGGCTTGCCAGGCTGCTCATCTCGGCGACGCACCGCCTGCGGATCGTCGGCGAGGTCGAAATGCTCCGCGACAGTGATGGGTGTGTCGGGTCGTGCGGTGAAGTGCCGAAGCAGGAGCTCGGGGGCGGCAGCGGCGGAAGCGCGGCTGTTGCTGCTGCGGGCGGCGGAGATGGTCTCTGTGTGGCGGAAAAGGACGCAGAGAAAGCGAGGGAAAGGGAAAAGGACGGAGCGAGCAGGATGATGTCAGATGCCGTTCGGCGGCATTAAAGCCTTGGGAGTAGGAAAACAGGTGTCGCTTGGACGGCTTATTTGTTTGGGCCCAAGAAGGCGATCAGGGATGAGGGTAAAAGAGAGCCAGAGACCCGCGGGACGCAACGTTGCTCTCGGAGAAAGCAGCGACACAGCGATCAGGGCATCCCAGCCTGGAGAGGGGCGAAGTGAGAGCGCTGACACGCCTTAAAGGACACTGGCGGGACGCCTCACCTGCAGCTGTTGCGGGGAATGAGCTCAGCGCCGACGTCAGCGACCGCATTCCCAGAAGACACTGGTAGCGCATTGTTGCTAAGTATTTGTCCGAATAGTGATTTTAGAAAGCTAAATGTTCTGACAGTGAAGGCAATGCCAGCCCAAGTTATAGCCACTATAGCCAGTCCTCGCGAAGTGGTGTCCGGCATTTGTCATCACCGGCGGTTAGGAATTTCAGATAGCCAACCCAGAGTATCCTGCGATACTAAAAGGTTGCATAGCATACAGCGCTGTGTTCTGTAATAATAAACTGTAAGGAAGTAGGATCCTGCTCAGCCATGATGAACGCGATCCAGTTGCACAGGCGTTCCGTAGCATAACCTTTTATCGTATGCTATCTAGTAATCTACTTATATCTGTATAGTTAACAAATTCTACCCGGTATGCACCTTAGGCTAGGTCGCGATGCACTATCTAATAAGCACTCCAAGCCCAGCAAGGAGGATGTGGAAGCGACGCAGATGCGAGAAAAGCTGGAGCAGTTTGGTCGGCGCTGGGAGGTGCAGTCCTGCGCGGGTGGCTCGCGCGACCCCAGCTGTCAGCTGCAGGCTGCTCGCGGGTTGACAGGCCTGGTGGCGCAGCTGGCAGGCAACAAGGCGCTCGCGCATAAGCCCCAGATGAGGTGGGGGTGAGAGTCCTGGGGTGCGATTGCGCGGATTGGGGCCGCAGGTGCTGCAGGTGATTTGCCGGTTACATCCGGGGGCCTATGCTTGCCTTGAATGTGCAGAACGCACGCTGGCCACAAGGCCTCATGTGTACGGCATGTGTAGTGGCACGCAGCCATGTCCCTTCTCTGCTTCGTCCATCGGGCCCAGATCGGTTTCCGCTGCCACCCTCTACATCTCTCACCCTCCCTGCCTCTATCCCAATGGCTTTGCCCTAACCTGTGGATTTGGTATTGATCTCTGTCCCTCCCAACCTCATCCCAAGGCACATCGCGGCTCGGGAGGTGCCCTGGGGCCCGCTGCTCTCCGCCCTGCTCGCCCCCACTGCCGCCCCGCCCGCACGCTCCCTAGCGCTACCCGCAGTGGCCCAGCTGGCCTCACTCATGCCCCAGGTGGTCGGGTTACAACAGGCTGTCGTACTGTCGTGCATGCCAGGGCTTGGCTGGATCCAGGACGATGCCTGGGCGTGGCGCGTGCGGGTACTTGTACGGCAGCGTACGGTGTGCCTTACAGGACCATGGGGTGTTGTCAGCTCCTATGTGCCGTACATTCGTACATTCGTCGCACTAACCTTCCTGACTGGGCCCTTACCTGCCGCACCGCAGTTGCTACCTTCGTCGTGTTGCCCCCTGCTGTTAGCTCTCTTGGACTCGCCACCAGCCACAGCCTCGACATCTTCCGTTGCTGCGTCGCCGTCTTCAGCAGAATGGGTCGGAGGACCCACGGGTCACTTGACGACCGGCGCACTCAGCGTCGCCGTGCTAGCGGCGGTGCTGCCGCATTGGCGATCCGCGGGATTGCAGCCGCATTGGCGAGTGAACCATGGGTCGGAGCGACTGCGAGCGCACGTGGGGTGTTGCATCGCCGCGACTGCGGCGGCCGTCAGTCGCGGCGTAACGGCTACGGGGCCATTGGCTGCCGCGACTGTTCCCTCGGCAGTAAACTTGGATGGCGGCGGCCCACCGGGGTTGTTGGCGGCTGCCTTGGGGCTGCTTCATTCGTTGCTGCTGGTGGTTGCTGTCGTGCGACAGGAAGTGCTGGCAGCATGCAACAGGTGAGGAGGGAAGAGGATTAAGGTAGATGTGCTTAGGTAACCCCATTGCACTGATTGACGTGATACGGCAATAACGGTGTCATGTTGTGTTGAGGCATTATTGGCGGGTTGAGGGAAGAGTGAGCATACGAGCATGTCGACAGCTAACGAAAGGGACAAGGGATGCCCTGCGTTGACGCTTTCTGCCACTTGTCTGTGAAATACCGTGACGCCTGCCAATCCTGAGTCCCTTCCCCAACCTGCGCCGCCCCCGGCGCAGCTGGGTTCCCGCCCTACTAGACGCAACCACAGTCGCCACGGCGGCAGCCGCCGTACCGAACCCTAACGGTCGCAGTACGGCAAGAGGCACGACTGGTGCCACTGCTGCTGCTGCCGCATCTGTTGCTGCTGCAGCCGCCGCCAATTCCGTCGCTAACGCCGCCATCGAGGCTCAACAACTGGCACTGTTGTGCCTGCGGTTGCTTTCCAACCACCGCCGCTTCTGGACTATCGTACTGCAACCGCCGCCGCAACGGCACGGAGCTGCCGTTGATGCTCATTCGACTGGTTATTGCCGCAGCCGCAGCAATTGCAGCAGCAGTAGCAATGGCAATGTCATCAGCGGCAGGACCGATAGCAGCGGTGGCGGCGGCAGCAAAGGTGGCAGTGGGCGGGGCAGCAGTGGCGGCAGCGACCCGGTTGCAGCAACCCACATGACGCTAGCAGCCAAGATGCTGGGAACGTTGCAGGGGTGCTTACGGGGGAGCCTGACCCGCCCCTTTGGCGACGGCAGGTAACTTGGCAGCGCTACACTACGGTACTCCTCCTGTAGTGTCTGCCTGTACGTCCTGCCTGCACGTGTCTTTCTGGCTGGAGCTTTCCTCCTCCCCGTGTTTATCACTCCCTCCCCACCTCTCTTACCCACCGCCGCCTGCCTCACACTCACGCCCGCACGCGCACGCGCACCCGCCTGTAAACCACCCCCATCAGCTCAGTGACCGAAGGACTTCCTCGTCACGCGCAACCCCACCAACGCCACCACCCTGCACCGTCAACATCGTCGCCGGCCTTATCATCGTCCGCCGCTGCTGCTGCCGCCGCCGCCGCTGCTGCCGCCGGCCTGCTATGTCACCCGGGGCTCTGGAGGGATGCCAACTGTCGCCACTGCTGCTCCTCCTGCCTAGCCGCTCTGCATGCAAGCAGATGCGACGTACTGCATGCAGTCCTAGAGGTGCTAGCTGAATGGGGCAACGCTCTCGCGTTGAGAGACCTCGAAAACAAAAGTAAGGGCAGCAGCGGCGGCAGCGGCAGTGGCGGAGTCATTGTGACCCATGGGACGCTGACGACAGCTGCGGCGGCGGCGGCGGTGATGCCGCTGCTCGCTGTACTGGCGGCGGCGCTGATGCCGCGTGCCGTACCGTACGGCAGCAAGGAGGCATCTTGGCAGCCACCTAGCAGCCCGCTGTGGAGTCAGGTGGGGCCGGAGCGACCCGGGGGTCAGTTCCTGGGAAGCTCAGCATTGTAGGGCACAGCGTAGCTTCATAGGAATATGTTACCGGTATGTGGGGCGGTTGAGAAACGTAATTACTAATATGGCACGGACAAGGGCAAATTGCGGCGAAAACAAATGTTTCGCCCGCACCTACTCAGGCGCTTGCGCCGATACTGGCCGTCGCCTGCCGTTCACTGCTGGCGGCATCCGGGGTTGGCGGCGGCGGCGGGAGGGCGTACGGTAGCGGCGGCGTCCCTTCCGTCGCCCCAACCCTTCCCTTTCCTGACGGCAGCGCTGGCGGCGGCGGAGGCGGGGGGGGCGACAAGGAGTCTGCCGTACACTCCGTCGCCTCCGCCTGGCTGCTGCTGCGGCTGCTGGCTCCGACAGCGTCACTTGACATGCTGCAGCGGGCGGCGAAGCTAGCGACCGCGGCGGCAGCGGCGGCGAAGGAGCGAGGAGCGCCAACGCCTGCATCAGTCGACTCGCCGGCGTTAGCGGTGGAGTCAGAGACGGCGGAGGCGGCGGAGGTGCAGTGTACGGCAGCTGCCTGGTCGCTCCTGCAGCACTTCGCAGCTGCTGGTGGCGGCGGCGGCGGGCCGGAGAGGTGAGTTGGGGAGACGAAAGGTGGTTGTGTAGCGACAAAGCAAGCTGCGTCGCGAGGCAGCCTCCCACCCACTGTCGCTTAACCCTGATAACCGCCTGTTTAGGCTTGCATACCGGTGCCTTCCTTACTCGCCATCGTATCGTTTTGCGTTGCTCAGGGCTTGCCTTCCCGAGGGCCGTCCCATGGGTGGCGGCAGCGGAGGCGCACGCGAGGGCGCGGGTGAGGGAGCAGCGCATCTCGCCTCGGAGGAGGGGCTGCTGCGGCGGCTGCAGGTGCGTCGGGAAGGGGCATGGAGATTATGGCAGGGAGTGTTAAGAAAACTGGCAGGGAGAGGATTGGGATTCCACGTGACGAAGCCCACGGCCCCTGGCGCAGATCTCCTGTTCTCTACCTGTGTTCCCTGCCGCTACCCCCCCCCCCACGGCCCCTTGCGACCTGCATGCATGCATGCATGGGCGGCAGTTGTTGGCTGCGATGACTGGGACGGGAGCTGCTGGCGATTCGACTGCCACTGGCGTATCTAAACCGCACTGCGATTCCGGACTTGTCAGCAACAACAACAGCGATGTTATGTTAGGCAGAGGCCACCGAGGACAGCAGCCCCAGGAGCCGACAGCCGCAGACCCTTCCTCCATGTCGGCGTCTTCCGTATCTTCTCCCTCCTTATCAGCGTCTCCATCGTCGTACCCTGGCAGCAGCGACTGGACTGTGCGGCAGCAACGGCTCTTCGCGCTGTGCCGGTGTTGCGAGACGCTGCTGCTTTCCCAGCCTCCGCCTCGGCCTCCGTCAACCCATGCGCCTCATCCGAGCCAAGCGACCCACGGGTCACCGCTTTGGGACCTCGCGTTGCACGCCTGCCTTGCGGCTGTGCTACGTATCGCCACTTCTGCCTGTGACAACGACGCCGGCAGGCCGGGAGGCCGGGATGCAGAGGTGGCGGTGGTGGTGGCCTGCACACCTGCCCTGCGCGCCGCCCTTTGTAGCTGGAGTGTCGGACTGGGGGAGCCGGAGTCTGGTGGAGTGGGACGTGGCAACTGCATGGGGCTTGAGGAGCCTGATGGCGGCTGCGATGACGGCGGCGGTACCGGCGGTAGGGGCGGCGGTAGGGGCGGCGGTGGGGGCGGCGGTGGGGGCGGCGTTGGGAGCGGCGGCAGCGGCGGTGGCAGTGAGAGCTTTGACAGCGACGATGAGGGAGGAAGGAGCGGATTTGGGGACGGAGCTTCCAACGGTGGCGACGGCGACGCAGCGGCGGCAGCAGACGAGCATGGCGATCCTCGCCCGCCGGCGGCGCCGGCGGCTGCGATCTCGGCGCCTGCTGCGTTGTACTGCGCTGTACGGCATGTCGTACGTCGCGAGACTCGGTGCCTGGCTGCCGTACTGTTGAGCGCGTGTTTCGGACAACTGAGCGCCGTGGTCCATGGCTGTGACGAAGGTAACGGCGGCAGCGGCTGGACAGGGCTCTGTAGCTCCTTTGCGACGTCCCAACTCAGAGAATACGACGATGTGCAGTTTACATTTGGCGCTACTGAAGTCAGCGGCGGCGCCGCCGCCGGCGGTGAGAGGGACGGGGAGTACGGCAGGCGGGTGGGGGCTGCCGTGGTGGCGGCGCCCGCAGCCCTGGTGGCAGCTGCGTGTCCGCTGCTGGCGGCCAGGATGCGGCGGGAACTGCTGGCGGCGGCGGGGGCGGAGGTGGATAGTACGGCAGCGGCAGCAGCGGCGGCGGCGGCGGCGATAGAGGCCGGGGCTGACGGCGGGGGAGATAGCGGCGGCGGCGGTGGTGCTTCTAGAAGAGGCGGCAGCGTAGCTGTTGTGGAGTGGCCTCGAGTCGTGCAGGTACGCGAGGCTAGCAAAGGTTGTGGAGGTTTCACTTGGGGCCTCCTTGAGTTTCAGGCATGTGCCGGCCTTGGTCTACTGTCATGGCCTACAATGGGTCTCCGCAGCGGACGATCCTTGGGAAGCCCACTTACCATTAGCTAGCAGTAGCTAGGAGACCGCATGACTTCCACTATCTCCATCTGCACAGCAGTCTACCTCCACCACCCTCCTTACCGCTATCCCAGGTAAACTCCCTTCCCCACCTCCCGTAGGTCCCCATGGGCTCCAAGGTTCCCCGGGCGGCCTTCCAAACTCTCCTGTCGTACATCACGGGCAGCGGACCCGCTGCCGTACAACGGCGCACCGCTGGAGGGCCGCCGCTGCTTGAGATGGCTGCCACCGCCGCCGTCGCCGCCACCGCCACCGCCACCACCTCTGCCAGCGGCTCCATAGGCAATGCCGCTAATACTGCTACTAGCACCGGCGACGGCAGTACGGCGGCGTCGGCTCGGGAGGTAGCGGGCCTGGCTGCTGCGCTGGGTCTACCCGCGCTCAGAGCCCTGGTCCGGGCGGCAGCTCCGCAACCAGGCAGCCGCCCGCCGCCGCAGCCACCCAACCTGACGCCGCTGCTGCCGCGACAGCTGTTGCTGCTGCCGCCTCCTCCGCCGCCGTCAACGCCGTCAACGCCGGCGCTGCCGTACGGTTCCAGGATGCAACCGCGTGATGAGTGCAGCGACGGTGGCGGCTCCCCTCCCAAGGCTCTGGGCCAACCAGAGTCGCACCTCCATCCGCCAAGGTCCCGGGCACACCCGCACCCGCACCCGCGCCTGGAGGAGCAGCTGGCCAGCCTGTCACGCTGGGAAGAGGTACGTCATGGGCGGGTTCGCTTTTGTTCATGAGTTCGCTCAGGTCGCCTTGTACACGTCACGTCTCCCGATGAACTCGCGAGACGTTACGTGACGTGTCCACAGCGACCTGGGAAGCCACAGCAGAGCCCAGCCAAGCTCCGCCAGCATGCTTTGCATGGACCACCTAGCCTCACACTTTTATGGCTGAATATATCCCCAGCCGGCAAAAAACCTGCGACCTTGTCTTTTGGAGCGCCCGCAGGAGCAAGACCGACTGGCCCGTGCTGCCTCCACCGCTACTGCCGCCCATACCGCCAGCTGCTCCCCCTCCTCCGCACGCCTGCCTGCTTGGCCTGTCGTGGATTCGGAGCTGCTGCTGGAACTGCCTCCGCCGCTGGCGGAGGGAGGCGGAGGAGGAGAAGAACAGGAGGTCGGCCATAGCCCCATTGAAAGAGAGCCTAACCAGGCTACCGGTATCCCCTGGCCTGCAGATGCCGTACTAGCGGCTCCGCTGCTGCTGCAGCTGCACCCCTGCCAGAAACAACGCCGCCACGACAACAGCCACGCCAGCGATGCTGAAGACGGCGGCAACAGCCACGTTGCATGTCGTACAGTCCTCATCCCAGCACACCGAGTGGTGCTGGCGGCGGGTTGCGAGTACTTCTCGGCTCTGTGCTCCCCACGCTGGGGTGAGTGGGGCGCTGGCATGCATGGGACCGACAGGGGTTTCAGCAGCAGCAGCAGCAGCAGCAGCGGGGGTGCTGCAGGACAAGATGGGCGCGTGTACTTGCGGCCTGCCGTGCCGCCGTCACCCCCGCATGGCGGCTCGGTGGGCTCGGTAGCCCTCCGGCTGCAGCTGCTGCGGGCTCCCGGCTGCGATGCGGAGGTGCTGCTGGCGGTGTTGCGGCACCTGCACGACCCTCGCCACCACCACCACCACCACCACCACCTTCATACCTGTCACCAAAGCCACACGCAACAGTGCCCGGAGGCGACAGGAGGAACAGGAGCAGCAGCCGTAATGGCGTCGGCATCGGCATCAGGGTCATTGGGGTCGGCGTCAGCCTGCTTGCTTCCAGAGCTGCCGCCGTTACGGCCCTGCGAATGGGCGCCCCTGGGCGGTGCACAACAGGGATGCCCACGAGACGATGGCAGCGGCGGCGGCGGCAGCGGCGGCAGTGGCGTCAGCCGCAGCGGCAGCGAAGGAGGTGGCGTTGGCGAAGGAGGCGGCGTTGGCGCAGAGGACGGCGGAGCTCTGCTGGAGGAGGAGGAGGAGGAGGAGGAGGTTGGGGCATGTGAGGCGTGTTGGGAGCTGCGCTTGTGCTTGCGTGTGGTGCTGGTGAGTGCTGCTGGTGTGGGCGCGGGAAGGAGGAGGGCTGGATGGACTTGGGGTCTACTGTACGGTCTACATTAGGGGGCGGCATGGTCTGCCATGCACAGCGGAGATGCCGAGGGTTCGCGTTTGCCGGCCGTTCAAGCATGCTTAGACCTTCATTTGCCATATTCACAGCTTCCCCTTTACCCTTACTGTGCCCGTACCGGTGCCACCTGCTCCCGCACGTTTACCCTCGCCCCCAAGGCCTGCCAGGGACTGCTGCTTCCGGAGCTTAGGACGCAGGCGGCCCAACGCGCCCTGGCCCTGCTACACCACAGCAGCAGCAGCCGCGAGCATCGAGATGGCTGCGGAAGGCACAGCGGCCGGCAGCACCGGGGAAGGCCGCTGACGGCGGGATGTATGCTGACGGCGGCTCGAGACGGGGCGGTGCTGGGGCTGCAGGGAGTGGTGGCGGCGGCACTGCGGGAGCTCACCAGGCGTTACGGTGGGTGGGTGGGGTGGGGGTTGAGGGCGGGAGTGAGTGGTATGACGGCTGTAGGACGGCGGGCGAGGCTAGAAGGACGTTTTGCAGTTTTAGTTGCTGTCGTTTACACCTTTGGCTGCTTCTGTGTTCCATCCGTGTTCCATTGGCGCATGGAGCGGTTGCATGCTCTTATGTCGCCGTGCTGCAACGCATTTGGCCCTCTCCTCCCTTGGGGCTCTCTCACTGCACACAGCCTCAGCGGACGTCGAGTTGCTGGCGGAATGGCGAGACCTGCCGCCGCAGTTGCAGCGGGCCGCCACGGATGCCTGGACGCGCGCCGCTCGCTCCCACGCATCATCTGCAGCCGCCGGCGGGAGGATACGGCAAGGCCCGGGCACCGCGAGGGCATCGGAAGCAGCACCCGAGCTGCAGGGGGGGTTAGGGGCGTCCCGTGACGGCGGGTCGGGAGTGAGGAGTCAAGGGTCGGCACGTGCGGGGGGCAGGTTGCAGGACGCAGTGAGGCTGCTAGCGGAGGCGGTTGGGGGCCGGTAGGACGGTGGTACGGTAATGGTGTATTGCTGATTGTGTAGTGGTGCAGTGTGCTGTTGTAAGGCGACAGTTGGGCATGATGAGGTCAAATGAGCTTGCGCAGCTGTGCATTGCTGGGCGCAGGGTGCAACTGGTAATGACTTACTCTGTGCATTACCCGTAAGAGAGAGCTGTACATTACCCGTAAGAGAGAGCTGTACATTACATGGTGACCATTACCGTTCGCATCACAGGCGACGGAGCATTAGTATCATCGCACTCATCTCGGCTACATACACAGCACATGCATTGCGAATTCGCTATTAGAAACAGGGACAGCACTAAAAAAGGTATGCATATGTACGTATGGCATAACATGATACATTGTAACGCAGATGAAACCGAATACGCCTCAAAACCTACATGCAAAACGCCTCGCGTGTTAGAATTCATTAACACGTAGTGCTGCCGGGCTCCTTTGCAATGTTGCTCTTGCAAGGAGCCTATCGAGTTACCGTACACACCATCTGTAAATTATGTATCAGAAAACTGCACACACTGCATCTCCCTCACCCTCTTTCTCACAGGAAAACACAGCCCTGCCAAACGACGTCGCCGCCGTCACCAGTACCCTTACTTAATTCTGCATACCCTTGAAACAGCATACGTCTCTGCGCTTACGATTTACACCTCCTATTCTATCCTAAGCGTCCTTAGCGGAGGCCTGCCTTCTTACAATCTCATGTACCGGTATTCATCATCTATCCACCTGCCCCATGCGTAAGGCCCTTCCACCTGCATGCGACACATCCAACGTATACCTCCCTACGGACCCCCCTCCTTCCGCGCTCCTAATGCTGATCAGCCATCAGCTGCCGTAACTCTCGCGGCAGCTGCTGCGCGTCATCAGCCCACGACACCACCCGGTTCCGGAGGTACCGGAAGTTCACACTGCCCGTTGGGCTACCCGGCCCTGACGCCCCACCCTGGCTGCCCCTGGGGCTGGTGACAGCGCTGCCCCAGCCGCTGACGCCGCCGCCGGTACGAGTGCCGCGCGGCACCGGCGGAGTCATGCGGGCGCGGGGCCCGCTGCGAAGGTTGTAAAAGTCCAGCACCGGAGTGCTGCGGCTGACCGACTCGCGACGGCGGCGGGAGCTGCTGCGGTGGTGTTGGTGCTCGTCCGGACTTGCGTAACCGTCGTAGTCGTCGATGTGGGAGTGATCCATAGCGGCCTCTGACAGGCCGCCAAGCGACAGACCAAGAACCCCACCCATGCCCATACCCGCAGCACCCGGTGCAGCAGCCTCAGGGTAGCCGTAGTAGTCCCCTCCGACGCCGCTGGGCCCGGCAGCAGCGGGGCCGTAGGCGTCGTACCTTATGCCATTGCCGCCTACGCTGGGATCTGGCTGCCCAATGAAACCGACGCCGTCGTACGGTCCATCCACCGCCGCAGCGGCGGAAGCGTTCCTGGCGGCTGCAGCGCCGTTGGCACCGACCTGCGTGCGCCGCACGGATGCCGCCGGACCCACATCCCAAACGGACTTCCAGCCGGCCGGGTGGCGGTTGCGGCGGCGGAAGGAGCGGCCCGCCCAGAGCATTGTGAGCACGATTGTGGAGACCGCCAGGGCGAGGACAATACCCGCCCACTGCGAGATGCCGGCAGCCAGGGTGGAGAGGCGGCTGGTAGCAGGGGCTGGCGTTGCTGCTGGCGCAACCTCGCTGGTAAGTACTGCTGATGATGATGATGAGGCATCTGCTGCAGCAGCGGAGTCTTCAGCAGCCATGACGGCTTCTGCGCTATTCTCGACCGCCGTGCTGAAGAGGTCTTGCTCGAAATCCGCCGCCGCCGCCGCCACCTCGGCAAGCCCCGCTTCGGCTGCATGTTCAGCCTCCTCCTCCTCCACTAGCACTGGCTCGCCGATACCGCCCAGCTCCTCCTCGCCTCTTGCAATCTCGGGCTTTACAAAGGGGACCGTCGCCTCCTCATTCGCCACCTTCCCGTCAATTACATCCACCGCCTCCATCTCAGTCTGCACGTCGGAGACCGGCGTTTCCAGCGCCATGTTCTCTTCGATCGCATCCACCATTGCCTCCGCCGCCTGCACCTCGGGCGGCGGCGCTTCCTCGAGCGCCTCCGCCTCCTGAATCGCATCCACCGCCTCCTCTTCAGGCTGCACCGGGGAGACTGCCGCCTCCTCCAGCGCCGCTGCCTCCTGAACCGCCTCCACCGATGTCTCCCAATTGCCAAAGCTGACTGCATCTTCAGCCTCCAACCCAACCTCGGAGCTTGGCTGTGTCGGCAACGGCTCGGCGGCGGTCTCAGTCGGGGGTTCCCAGGGCTGCTGCACCTCCGCCTCGACCTCAGCATACGGCCCTTCAGCGCCCAACAGCTCCTCCACGATGTCGGCCACGACCCGTGGGTCACGAACCAGCCAGGCCGGAACCTCCGATCCCGCATACTGCGGATGCGACAGCAGCGCTGCAACAGCTGCGGGAGCCGGGGCCACACCGACGCCGCTGCCAGCCTCTTGCGCCTCCGCAGCAGCCTCCATGGCAAAGACAACGTCCAGAGAAGCGACAGGTTGTTGTTGCGGCAACAAGGGGGCTTGTTGCCCCTCCTCAACCAGCCACGGAAACGCCTCCGACGGCCGTCCATGGAAAACCTCTTGGCCAACAATGACACCGGCGTCGACCTGGGTATTCAGGCTTGCGGGTTGGTGCTCATAGCCGCGTTGGGTGGCGGTCATGCGCAGGGCCGAGGCGCCTGCGAGGGCCACGCAGCCCAGCAACCCTGCACCGAAAGCAAGCCAGCTGCCGGGCGGAGCCGGCTCGTCCTCGTCCTCGTCTTCGTCCTCGTTATCACCCTCGGCTGCGCTGACGGCGGAGTCTTCACCAACCTCCCTAACATCAGCCCCGGCAGCGGCCGCCACAGCATCAGGGGAAGCCAGCAGAACATCGGAGTCAGACGGCTCCGCATCAACGGCCTCAGCCTTCGCAGCGCCCTCGTCGCTGATGACCTTGGTGCCGGTAACCAGCATGCAACCTGGTGCGGTGATGGCAATCGTGGCTGCAACTTCAGGTAGCAGCGACACCGCGTCCGTAGCCTCCACCGAATCCTCAACCCCGCCACCAATGTGAGCATCGGATTCGGCCGTGGCGACAGGCAGTACTTCCTCCAGCTGGAAAACCTGGGTAACCGCCGGCACCACAGCCGACTCCGTCGCTGCCGGCTCCGTTCCAACAGCGACGCCTTCCAGCCGCCCTCCGGTGAGCAGCTCCAGGGCAGCCTCCTCACCCTCGGCGGCCCGCACCGATGTCATGGCAGTGGCAGACGCCACCGCTCGTACGGCGGCCAGCGTCTGGAAGCGCAGGCGGCGGTGCAGCAGTGCTGAACCCATCGTGCCAGTCCACTTAGGCGGGGAGGGCTCTACCTTTGCTGGGGAGCTTGCAGCAGCAGGGTAGGAAGGCAGGCGGCTGGTGGTAGCAGCGGTGTTGTGTGAGGCTGTGACAGGGCGTACTGCCGCATGGGACCCCTCCGTTTTAGCCGCACCAGTGGCCACCTTGCCCACGACCTGCTTGGCACCGATCAAGGGCATGTCGAGGGTATGAACAAACGCAACTGCACCGGTGTCCGCCACCTCGACCTCCGCCTGGTCTCCGCACCCTCCCCGCTGTTCCTCGACACCTACAGCATCGCCAACAGCAGCAGCTCCCGCTTGCATGCTTCCGTACGGCTTAGACGGAGGCTGCTGGGGCTGCGATGATGCTTGCAGGCCCGTCAGATTGAGGGCTTGCACGTCGGCGGCGGCAGCGGCGCCACGACCCTCCGCTGCTCCGCTACCGCCGGAAACGCAGCTACCGTATCCACCGCTGCTGCAGACGCTGCCAGCGCACCAGGCGGGGCTGTTGAGCCGGCTGCTGCCGCCAAGCTCCTGACGCGGGCTGAGGGCGTAGCTGCCGCTGTCCATCATCCGAAGGCTAGCAGGACTGGGAAGGGGCATGGAGAAGACGTCCAACTCTGCGTCCTCCGCATCACCGCCTGTCAGTAGAGGCCCTGGATCACCCGCTTCCGCCTCTGCCTTCACCTCTGCCTCCACCTCCTGGTCGTGTGGCTGCTGCAGTACGTGTTCTTGCTCGTCCGGTACTGGCGCAGCAGCAAAGGCCGACATCGAGGCCAGTAAGGACGCCAACGGGGTGCGGGACTGGAGGTCTGCAGCACCGTTGGGCTGTGGCGACACCGCCAACGGTGGCAACTGCGATGCACCGCCGCCGTTCAAGGTATCGACCTGGCACCCATCCTCACGATACCACAACTCTGCCTCAGCTACACCGCCTGCGGAGCTGCTGGGATGCGGCGGCCCCGCCGGCAACGGAGGCAGCTGTTGCGATGTGACGTCGCCATCCGGGCAGTTGGCCTCACCCCCGTTCTCGAGGCACCACAACTCCTCCTCAGCTATCTGACCAGGACTTGCCCTTATCGCCGACGCTATGGGGGAGACAGCAAAGATGGAGGACGGTGATGTGGCGTTAAGACCGCTATCGGTGCTGATCCTGCACGCCGGAGTGGAGATGCCGCCGCCAAGCTTGCCACGTGAGTTGGGCCCAGTGCTGCCAAGAGTACCAATGAAACCACCAGAGCTTCTGACAGCATGGCTATCGCCTTCGCCGCCACCGGTAGCGGGCTTGGAGTACAGCGGGTTGCCAAAGCGCTGGAAGCTGCCGATGTGGCTGTCCGTGTTGGATGCCGAGGTGGCTGTGGTCAGGCAGGGACTGTCGGCTTCGCCATGCAGCAGGGTGACGGTGGTGCCCTGCGGTGTCGAGTGGACCTCGTAGTGCATGGGGCTGTCCGTACGGCGGTGCGGAAGGTCGCCCACCTGGTTGCTGCCGTACGGCCCCAGGGCTGCATGGATGTTCATGGCGACAGCAGCTCCGTTAACGCCTGCGACAGGCGTGGCACCAGCATTACTGCCTGGGGTCTCAACTGCCGGCAGGCCATCACCGCAGCCGTTAGGAGAAGCGATATTCGGCGAGCTCGTGGGGGAAACGCCGGTTGGCTTGTCGGCGACTGCGGTTGCGCTGCGATTGTCGGAGTTGGTCGACGCCGCGACCTCCGCTGCGTCCGCGCTGCCCTGGCGACGGTGCTTGAGGCTGCCCGGCTCATCCGTCCCGAGCGGCGAAGCCAACCCTGGTGTCCGGCCGACGCCGCTAGTCGAGCTTTTGCCAGACGTTGTCAGATGGCTTAGGCGCGAAATGTGGCTGGACCGGTCGCGTGAGTAGGACGTTCCGGCATTGCGACCTGTACTAAGAGGCACGACCGTGGCGGGGCTTTGGTTCATGTGCGCCGCGGCAGGGTTGTCGTCGGGGCGACCCAGATGGCTGGCGGCGGCACCTTGGGAGTTGTCACCGGCAGGTGATGGTTGACTACCTCTGTCATCGTCGCCGGGATTGCCGGCGGGTTGCCATGCACCAGATTCCTGCACCTGACGCTCAAATCCTTGCTGCCGCACTTCACCATCATCCCCATCGCTGCCAGGCTCCGGACCAGCCTCCACCTCAGCCGCTGCTACCGATGTAGTTGGCATTGCTGCAGCCACGCCGGCTCCAATGCGACTGCTCGTGCCTTGCCGACGCGCACCCGACCCAGGCTCCGAAACCGGAGGCTTCGGCAGCCGCCGTTGGGAGCGACACTGCGATAGTTGCTCACCGGCAGGAGATGTCGCAGTTGTGGTGGCCCGCGGTGGTGTTCCCCCTCGGAGCCCCAGGTTGCCGCCACCGCTGCCGTACACGGCAGAGGCTGCTTCAGGAATTGGAACCGTCGGTGGCGTGGATGGCTGCTCCTCGGCATTTTCTGTAGTGGCTGTCTCGCCCTTCCTGACGTCATGTTTCGGCTTTGGAGCTGAAGGGAGCCGGCTAGTGCTGTAGCGCAACTCCTGCCTTGAAGATGTCTGCGGAGCACGGTCGACTGATGATGGGCCCTTCTTGCGGGAGTCCGGGGTACCGTACGGCTGGGGTGGCCACATCGCCTCACTGGAATTACCACCGCAACCATCCATTCTATAACGGCCGATGCCCTGTGAGCCTTGCTCACTAAGGCGAAGGCGGCTCGTGGCGTCGAAGCTGCTTGGCCCCAGGGGAAAGCGAAGGCTAGGGTCCCCAGTGACAGGAGGTGACGAGACCGAGGCTGCGGAGGCACAAGCGGAGAAAAGGGATACGGATGCGTTTAGACTCATAATGAGCGAGCAGGCGAGATGACATGGAGGCCAGATCTGCCCCAATTGGTATCTCACAGGGAGAGATATAGGCAAGCGCATCAGTGTTCTACTGCTAGCACACTCCCTAGCGTTGCCCTTCTCCTTCTCCCCAACACCCCAATAACTTACTTGCAAGGACCGAGGTTGCTGGCGAGGGGCCCATGCGCGCCTGAGACATGCTCTGAGACACCTGGCGCTGCTCGGGGGTCCTCCTTCCGGTCGCAAGCCGTTGCGCCTGCCCCAACACGTGATCATCGTCCTGCTGCTCCCCCTGCTGCATTAGGAGCTGTAGCAGCTGATCTTGTGTAAGGTCCTGACGGCGACTTGGACTGAGGGGGCCCCCGCTGGCACCCTGCATACGGAAGGAACCAACGACCGCAGTATTGAGGGTTACGGAATCTCACGTTAAAACACAGTGGGTTAAAACACAGTACCCGCCAGACCCAAGCATAGCTGCCGCAGGAAGCAAGGCCCCACTCGCTTCTACAGCTTATTCTCTTTTATTCTCCAACCACTTTTAAACTCACCAGACGGTATGATGCAACGCCTTCCGAGGGCGCTATGGACGACGCGGTCACACTTCCCCTGTAGCTGCCGCAAGGACTGGGCGGGGGCAGCACGCGGATAGGCACCGCCTCTGTGTGCGTGATCCGGAGGTCCATCTGCAAAGTTCAGCATAAGGCAGCGAGCGTTGGGAAGTCAGTTCAGAACTGGTGGAGGAAGAACTGGTGGAGGAAAGCAGTGCTCGAGAGTTAAGGGTGATGCGAGTGTGCGACAGGGAAGAACAAGCCGGTCGATGTGTAACAGGACACCCTAAGGTCCCATTGTGCCATCTATCAATCATTCTAACAGCTGAATGTTGCCGAAGAGCCTAAACTTGATCTGGGTCAGGCTGGAAAAGCTATTTGTGCACATGTGATGTAATAGACGGCGACCTGTAATTCCCTTCACATACATCCAAACTGTCATTTGCTAAGACGTAACGGAGGTGCATGTTCCTCGAGATGCGTAAATGCCCTTAGAAGGTTTGGTCGAGCCTCCAAGGGTGAAGACATTGTAACTCGGCAATGGCGTTAGAGCCCAATTCCATACGCCCCGGTAGATCATAAGCAGCGTGCGCAATTTGAAACTTCGTTTGGCCTTCTATCACCATGTGAGGAAAACATCGACGTCTCTTGTGCCCGGAAAATAGGCGCGAAGTGATTACTCACATCGTAGCCTTCGTCGCAGGACGCATCGCGCACAAAATAGTGGTCGAGAAGGCCAGCAGGAAACTGAAATCCTTTTACATCCACGTTAGCGATGGAGCCGCTGCTGCTGCTGCTACTACTAGTGTAGAGCTGACTAGCAACCCCCGCAGATGCGTAGTTGCCCTCCTGCAAAGGGCATAGAAGAACTGATAAGGGTTCCTCATCCAAGGACTTAGCAAGATCTGTGTCGTCCCCACCTGCTTTCGGCGGTTGTCATTAGCTGTCTTTGCGCGCAGTGCACCAGCAGTTGGGTCCCGCGCGCTGCCAACAGGGCCTTCAGCAGGGAACATGGGGGCTGGAAGAAGGGCGATCCCCAGAGCATTCACCAGCTGGTACAAAGGCGACTGAACGTTCCGGTTAAGTTATTTGCCGTGGTTATAAATTCGGTTCAGAATAAACAACAGCTGCAATTCGTGTAAGATCATGCACTTTATGACTTTCCCTTTATGCCTGTGAAGGCTTGTTGTCAAGCAGCTGCGCACAGATTTCAAGTAGCCGGCCGCCGTACGTCTTTGGAGGAAACCTTTGGAGCGATGGTTTCTACACCTCGAGGCCTCCCACGGGCTAGACGTGCTTCTACAGGATAGAGTCTTCGATGAATGCTTCAAATCGTTTACCGCATGCTTTGACCCAAATCATGACCGAACAAGCCTTGCAATTTTTGCTTCTAGAAAAGCCGTTCGCTCCTATTATCTTGCACTCGGTAAGCTTCAGTATCTGACCCTGGGGGAAGGGACCGTTCCTCGCACCCGTCAACCACTACTTTTCGCGTCTAGCCGTCGCGATTACCCACCTTTTGACAGCCATAATGCGGCGTTTCAGTGTAGTTGTAATAAAAATCAGGGATGTTTGCGTTGGTTGCGCACGTCTTCCAACCCTTCCGGCAAGTGCTGGTGCAACATCCTACCCACAGTTACCCGAATATGGAATACAAGCAGCAGCCATGTAGATAAGGTCTGCACCTCTCTCTGAATACCAGGAATGAAGGCTAGCGGCTTTGCCTGTGCCGCTCGGAATGGTATAGATCAGGTCTTCAGGTGGCTGGCAAGCCCAGTTCAAGCAAGTAGAAGGCCAGCCTTTGACACTATAATGCTTTCCGCATCCTCCTATGGAGACGTTTGCTTCCCGACTACGGCACACTGGCTGCCTTCTTGTCCTTGCATGTGTGAAGACCATTTGCTTTGCGTCATGCCTGCTAAAGGATGCAATATTCGCATGCGGGTATAAGCCTCTCCGCTGCCTTCATTGCGCATCTCCAGTAACCATTGCACCCACGACACCTGAGGAGCCGTAGAAGCGTGCGTCATCGTATTATTTACATACGCCGAAAGCCTACTCCATTCGCACCAGCACCCGGCCAGTTAGGAACAAGCTACAAGCGGTTACTATGGCATCAATCCGACCAATACTACTTGTCAAGACACTCAAGCAAGGCAAGTAGGAAAGGGCCTGAAGCTCACCACCTTTCACCAGTGGGCGTAGCACAAGAAGAAGAAGAAGAATCCAATACCGAGGAACCTCTGCGGAGCAGAAGTAGTTTAGCAAACGTTCAGCACATGTACCGAGAGCTGCTAGCCACGTAACCCATGGGACCGTCGCGCTGCCGCAAGCGCTGCTGGTCCCTTCGCCGTCCGCCTGACCGTTGCTAGCCGGCATCATACAACTTATTCGGGACGTCTAGAGCTGCCACTGGTGGCTCTCTATCTCTAACTTCCGTAGTACAGTTCTTAACAGCCACTGCCCCCACTGCAACCCGTAGCCGGCGACGTCAGCTGCGCGAGGGCCTGCGCCCTCATCAGCCGCAGCTTTGGCAGCAGCGGCGTCAGCAGCCGAGGCGAGGACGGCGGCGCCGTCGGCAGCGGCCGCCGCCAGCCGCCTGCCGACGAACTAGCCGCGGAGGCAGAGCGCGTGCTGTCCCGCGACCCCAACACCATCTCACCGCAGGGTGCGTTTCTAGGTTTGTGGGGTCACTGGTGTGGCAGGGAAGGCAGATGCATGCATGCCCGCTGCGGAATGAGCTGTCGTACGCTTGCCGTCAGCCATGCACACATACCGCCGGCACCGACCCATGGGTCGGCTCTCACCCCTTCCCTCTGCACAGCCACCTACTACCCTTCCATCCTACCCTCCTGCATGCCTGCTGGCCCTCTTTCCCCACTCTCCCTTCCAGGAGCTCGCGCAGTGCTGGAGTACCAGGCTGACCCCCAGCGTGTGGCGCCGGAGCTGAGGCCGGGCGGCGCCGCCAGCCGCATGGAGAGCGAGGTGACGGGCGCAGTGGACGTACGCGCCCGCGACGCTGCCTCCGGGACTGGTGGTCGTAGCCGTGGTGTTGATGGTAGTGGTGAAGGCGGCAGCGGCAGCGGCAGTGGCAGCAACAGCAGCCGGGATGCCGGCGGTGCGACGGAGGGCGTGATGGCAGGTGTGACGGAGGGTGTGGATCTGCAGGGTGGGAACCTAGGCGAGGCGGAGAGTGAGCTGGACGGTGGGGAGGCGGGCGGCCCCGCGGCGAGCGACCCTGCCACCCGGATGGCGCCCTGGGAGCATTGAGGTGGGGGGCTGGTGGGGGGCACAGGAAGTACGGCACAGGACGTACGGCACAGGACGTACGGCTAGGCGGGTGAAGATGCGGGGTTGCGGGTGGCGCGTTGGGCCATGTGCATAAGTGGTTGGAATGGGGATAGCGTCCAGGTGGCCGCGTATGTAGGCTTGGCATGCGAGAGTGTAGACACGTCAAGCGATGGTTGGCTTTTGTCCTAGCATTCGAGCAGGGTGGGCAGTCGGCCGCGTGGTGCACACATATAGACCTTGGTAATGTCGTGAGTTTGCTCGGCCTGGATTTTACATTGTTGTTGCACAGTGTGGCGTGCAACCTTAATGCCACTAGAGCTATGTTAGGTTGTGGGTTGGAGCGACGGCTTCGGGGAAGGCTTGGCCGGTGGAAAGGGGAGTTGTGCTGTTAGGACATGAGAGGTTACATATCGTCGCTACACGCGGATAAACTGAAAACACAAATGTCACCGCAAATGCGTCTCTTCGCCGACGCTTTCCCGGCCACACCTACCGGTACTCGTACCCAGCAGACGCTTCCCCCAATCAACTAGCAAATGCGGAGATGCTATTGTACGGCATGCTTGGGGTGCTTGAACCAGGCTTGAACACGAAACGTCAAGGAAAGGGGCCCAACAGCGGCGTACCCTCAGCATATACACGCGGCATACGGCACCTTGGGAGGCCGCATTTCCAATATAGCACCAAGCGGATGGACATATGCGTGCACAGTAGCTAGGACTGCGAGAGTTGCTACGATAAGGGACGGGGCAGGGCGACTAATGCACATCATATCAAAAGCATAAGCGGCCCATGGGTCACTGTGCATACCGGTAAGTCTCTTCCATATCTTGCAGTAACACAACCGTCCATGCGTGTCTCACAAAGCATGCAGTCCAGTCAAAAGGCATGCAGTCCGGTCAACCAAGCCGCCTCGCGCGACAAGTGTCGCACACCCACTCCCCCCATGCAAGTCAGCAACAGCCTTCAGGCCGCCCGCTAAAAACACGCGCATCTAAGCTACATAAGACAAGTACGCGTAAACTAATGTTCGTGCAAACCAATGAAGAGCTAGTCAAAGACAGTTCGTACAGTATGGTAGGTCGAATGGGAGCACATCCCACGGTCCAAGTAACTAGCACAGCGATGGCATTAAGAGGCTAACGAGGCCCAGGGCGGGGCATCACAGCCCCGCATATGGTAACGGCTCCCAAACCGTTTCCCTCAAGTAAGGCCCCCACGCACCGGCCAACATCCACTCGTCAGGCAAAGAGGTAACCACCAGTCCTATTCGTCACGTGTTTTGGTTTGGTTTCCTACCCGTAAAACGTTATAAACCGCTTCGTTAAGCGTCAGCCGTACAAGTTTCGGTACAACCCGTAAGTCGCCAAAGTATGATTCAGCGTCGGCCGAATTTAATCGACGACCGACGGCTGGAAAGTTTCTGCAACACAGAGTGTGTCGCCTACACCCCTACACCCCATGCGCAGGCGGAGGGCGTTACACGCATACACGATATAAGCCTACACGCCTACACCCCTGCAAGCATGTCTGCTGCTTTCACTCCCGCCGTCAACGACTTGCTGCTCAGCCACAGCCCCGACGGAGCGGTGCGGGTCAGGGAGCGGTACTTGGCTCGAGCGCTGCCGGCCGTCTTGAAGCGCCGCGCACGGGGCACCAGGTCGTCCTGCAAGGGGCATGCGACCACAGCGGCGGATTAAGGCTTGATACGTAAGGTACCTCACCTTTCATACATGTTCAAATGCAGAGATGGCGGCAGACTGGGGGCAAGCCACATGGTGACGACGATGGTAATACCACCACCCCACCACCGTAAGGTACCGATAATGTTGTTAGACGGCAGGCGGCCATGCCATGCCAGTGTAGCGCTTGACTCCAGCACCAGTGAACCATGCGCCCGCTGCTACAGCCCAGAAACCACCACCACCACCACAAAACACCATCCCGGTGACACCGCGCCCTGCCGCATCCAAGCCAAGCCGCGCTCATCACCTGTTCACCCCTAGGAACGCACCCTAAAGACACCCTGAGGACCCATCCAGGCAGCCCCGCATACCGGTACCTTGAGGTATGCCTTGACGATCTGCACGTACACCGTCTCGGGCGGTCTCGGAGGCGCCTCTACCTCCTCCTCCTCCTCCCGAGGGTTCGGCGGCATGAAGGGCGGCGAGGCGAAATACAGCTCCTCCTCCGCGTCCTCTGCAGTGCAGCCAGGGAGAAGGAGGGCAAAGAGGAAACAACTAACTAACCAACTAATTGAGGGGGGGGCGGTGGATACAGCACTCATACAACTTGATGGTGGGTCAGGTAACGTAGGAACACGGCAGGGGAGGGGTGTCAGGACCTGCCCGGGCCAGCCCACCACGGAATGGGTAAATGTACCGCAGGCTAGTGGTGGCTGGAACCTACTAAAAGGTTACCGGCCTCCTAGTTCAAGTACCGGCATGCGTCTTTATCCACATGACTTCCTTACAAGCAGCCCCGCAAGTACCAAAGCCACCGAGCGAGCTCCGAAACCTCCATGGTTGCTGCTACTGTGCTGCCACTCACCCAGGTTCTCAGGCGGCCGCCACTCGTAGCGCAGCGCCGCCAGCCGTAGCACCGCCTCCGGGAACTTCGGGGAGGGGCAGGAGGGGCACGAGGGAGAGGAGGGAGAGGATGGGCAGCAGGAAGGAAGACGCGGGTTAGGGGCCACGGGTTATAAAACCACACGTATGGAAGGAGGATTACTCTCTCGACGTACATAACGGTACATGCAAACAAGGGCCCGCCCTGATACGCTGGCGCATGCACACTCCCACCACCACCACCACCGCTATCATTAACATCAGCTTCGTCGTATTCGCCACGTAAGCGCGGCTACCGTGTGAAAGGCGGCAGCATGCTTCTCACCTGCTCAAAGTTGATGTACGGCGAGGGATGTCGTACGGCGGTTTCGGAGGCGAACTCGGTCTTGTCCGAGAGCTTGCGGAATACCTCCTTCATGTCGTCTACGGAGGACTCCGACACGCCCGTTTCACACGCGAGCTTGATGAACTGCTTCTCGTTCATGGTGAGGCGGGAGTCTAGCCAGACAACCTGTGGGACGGGAGATGAGGGCCGGCGGAGGCAGGCTGAGAATAATGTACGGTGATAACTTGTAATAAGCGGGGTCAGGCGGTTAGGCCCATTCAGAGCGCGGTGTGTGCCATCGTGCACGTACGGTGTCAGGTGTCGTACCCCCCGCCTGTCGTACCTGGCCTAGGTGGCCATAGAAGTTGAAGATCTCCGCGAGGGACGCCTCCTCCGCTGCCACCAACTGCTCGGGGAGGTGGGGATGGGGGTGCAGAAGAGGGATGAGCGGGTTCACAGCCCTCAGGACGGCGAGAATCGGACACACAAGAGCTTACCTTGGCGGTTCAACTTATCCTATAACCCCCTATCAGAAATCCGCAAATATCGCCACCTGCGTGCCCTTCGGCCGCTAGCCGCGTCCGGGAACGTGCCCGCCCCTTTCGCACCCCCGCCACCCACCTGTATTGCAATCGCATGACACTCAATCATCCTCGGTGTCAGCGACTCCCGAGCCCAGCTCATAAGAAACAGGTCATGTGCAATAATCTGCTCGTAGTTGATCGGTCGAGCACCCAGCGCCGAGCCCGCGCGCACACTCGCGCCGCCCGTGCTGCCCGGACTGCTGCTGCGCCCGCACAGACCCGTGGGACTGGTGGTGCTGAGTGCCGACGGCGACGGCGGCGGGGCAAGCCGACTGGGGCTGATCTCGCCGCTGGCAGCGACGCTGCTGATGCTGCCCGGTACGAGGATAGCCCCGGAAGTGCTAGGGGCGGTGCCGCCGGGGCCGTCGCGCGTTGTGGCGGCGGAATCCAGACGCTCTAAGGGGCCTGCCGGCGCTGGAAGGCCGAGGCGTTTACGGCGAATGTCGGCTAGTACGACAGTGAATGCATCTGGTGTGAGCTCAAGCGGGGTGCCGTATATCGTGGCTGACATGAGTTGTGGATTGGGTGAGGACAGGGTGACTGAGCGCGCAGTTCCGGAGTTGGAATGCCCGTGTCGGCTGGGGGAGTGGGAGCGGGGCCCTTCCGCGGTAGACACACGGCGGCTCTTAACCGAGGCTGTGCCTGGCGTCTCGCCGCGGCGTGCGGGGAAGTGGTGGTGGCTGCCCGGAGTGGGGGAGGACTGGCGGTGGGTATGCAAGTGGCCGCCTTCTGCGTTGCTGACTCTGGTGTTGTTGCGAGTGGTTGGTTGGTGGGACGGGATGGAATGCGAAAGGGGCAGGAGGGAAAGGAGGGCCGAGGCGTCAGCGGCGGTGCGAGGAGGGGTGTAAGCGGGATTGGGCCTGACGCGAGGTCACGGCGGCGGTGGGGGCGTGACACGTGGCAGCAGAAGCAGCAGCAGCAGGATGGGCAGCAAGGCGGGCAGAAACCAGGAAAAGAGGTGGTAGAGGCGTAGCATGTGCCGTGATGAGGCATGGTAGGTAGCAGCAACGTGGGCAGGCAGGCAAGCAGGCAGGCGTGGATCAGCCAGGGCCGGTGGAGGGGTGCAGCAGAGCAAGGCAGGGTAGGCAGGCAAAGCAAAGCACAGCAAGCAAACGGCAGTGTACGGTGCAAGGCAACCACGGGCAAGGCACACAACGACCCACGGGACCAATCCCTGTACGGCGGGCCGGCGGCGGCACTCCAGGGCGGCCGCCAGAGGGGCCCCCGGGGCCGCATCGCGCGGACCTCACCACCCCAGGGGGCCCCGCAGGCGCTGGTGCCATGCAACCGAGAGCACATGCACCGCCACCACCGCCGCCGCCGGCCCGCCAGCCTACCTACCCCGCTCCCTGCCCGCCCGCAACCCCGACACACCGCCCCTAGCCACCCCCGTCCTGACTGCCGCCCAACACCGCCACCATCGTTGCCACCACCACCGCCACCACCACTTCACGCAACACGTTCCTCTGCCGACCGCTCGTGTTTCCGGTTCTTGCACCGTCAGGCCGCACACATCATCCGCTACCGCACCCGCCGCCACCGCAGTCCCCACCGCCGCCGTTGGCACCAACCGCACGACACCACCACCTCCGCCGCCATACCGCAACTCCGCCGCGCCCGCCGCCTTCTCATTGCAGGACACAGGCTCAATAACTACTAACAACCTCTTACATACGCATTATTCACAAAACTGCAGCTACTCAACGCTGCAGTAGGGAGGGCTTTCGGAATACCTCCACCTGCCCCACACAACCACCAAACGCCTCCACCTGCCCCATCTTCCAAGAGAAGTCTCGAGGTGCATGTCACACTAGCACTTCTGCTCCTCCTAATGCTTAGCCAGTACCCTTGCAGGCATCACCGACATGCTAGGTGCACTGCACAGCAGGTTGCTGCAACCTAACCACCCAGCCAAATCACGCCTCATGCGACCTCGATCGAGTCTTAGCACCCCCAGCTGCCCGGAGGCAAGAGCGCGCTGTCATTCCTGGGGACAGGGACCGGGCATCCTTATGCGCCCCCAAAGACCAGCACATAACTCTCTAACCAACACTTTGCCGACCAGGCACACAATAGGCGCCCAACTCTATACACGCCCGGCGAACCCCACGCCGGGGGAGCAATCACATGCCCTGGAAACACATGGGCGGTGCTGTACAAGGTCCCCGCCCGTCACTTAGCTGAAAGCCAGTAAGCGCGAAGCACCTATAAACAACAGCCCTTGTGCCACGAAAGATACTATGAGACGCACAAGCGAAAATACATATGAAAGCCACAGAAAGCGATCGCCGCCTCGAAACCCGCGCGCCCCGACCACCGTCCCTTTCAGGTGATCCAGGGCCCGCAGCACCCTGCAGTGCACCAACTTGGAAGCAGCACGAGATGAAAGCACCATGCAAACTAAAAGACACGAGAAGCACCACGTTTTACTTCCTGCATTCGTTCCTGCCCCTAACAATGCCCCTTTAGCCTTAACACATCCATACCACACCGTACCGCGCCACCTCGCCACCTCAACCAACCCTTCCAGCCCGCGCTACATACGCCCTACCTTCACCCCAACCATCCACAACCCTCAACCCTTATCTTCTCACCCAACCCAACCCGCCCCGCCCAACCCAACCCCCGTACCCCTCACAACCTCCGGTTCCCATAACCTCCGCCACCCATGCCGCCCAACCTGCTGCTGCCTGTCGTGCCGCCTATCGCCTTCCCGCTGCTGTGAAGCCCGCCCATGCCGCCTTGATCTCCCGCTCCGCCGTTGCCGCCGCCGGCCAGCACAAGGTCCGTCTCTGCGTCGGAATCCTCGCCGTCCTTGGTATGCCGTACACGCGTGCCGCTGCTGCTGGTGGCAGCGTCGCCGCCGCCGGCATTGGAGGTGGTCATGCCGGAGGGGATGTTGACGGAGGAGGCGATTGTGGTTGGCAGGCCTTGGAGGGACACCAGCTGCTTGTTGTTGCGGCCTCGGCGCACTTGGGCTTGGAGCTGCGTGTGGGAAGGAGGGTGGAACCCAAATGGGACGTGGGAGAGGGTAGGGGAAGAGGAATGGGCGTTAGGGGCGAGGAGGGCCAATTGGGTAAGCGTGCCATGCCCTTCTTAGGAGCAAGAGGTGATAGGTGGAGGAAAGGAAAGCCGTGACGCTTTAGTAAGAGGATACATGGGTGGGAGAATGGCCAGTGCCTACACGTTGTGCTCCCATGCTACACAAACGTGCACGCACACATCCCTTTGAGCATGAAAGGGATGCGTGCGCATCCCTTTAACATCCCGACCAGCGGCATGCCGTACCTGCGCGACTAGCTGTTTGTAGTCATACAGTTGGCCCCGGAGCGCCTCCACCACCTCGCTCTCCTCCTGCGTGCACACACAGCGGACACACGTTGCCGTGGACTGAGTGGCGATGGCGAAAGTGGGCAGAGATGCGTGAAGGTAAGCCAGCAACATGGGAAGCCATTGGGCCGATTGTCAAGGCATACGCCTCATGCCCTCGACAACGCCAAGGCGCTCCAGCGCTCCAGACCCCAGCGTTCAGGCCACGCTCCAAGCCCAGCCGCGCACCACCTATCGCCTAAGCCCCTGGCCCCGAACAACGCCGTAGCCACATCTCACGACCCCCCCGCCCACCTCGACCCTCCTCCGCAGGCCGCCCATCTGCTTCAGCGCCTCCTCGCGCTCCTCCCGGGCGGTTCGCAGCTGGGCCTGAGGGGCAGGGGCAAAGGCAGGAGCGGGTTAGGAACTCAGGGCCAGTTAGGGCCATCTGGAAAGGGGTCATCCGCTCGCTACCTCCCTTCCCTTCTCTACAACCTCCTCCTCCTCCTTTCGCCACCGCTAGCAGCATCGTGCGTTCTGCTCTGCCACTCGCATCCTCCCTACACCCACGCCAACCCGCAGCCTCTCCCCCTGCGCCCCAGCACCCGCTTCCTCCTCCTCCTCACCTCCAGCTGCTCCTCGCGCGCCGTGGCGTCCCGCACCGCCCGCGCAAGCGTCTCCCGCTCCCCCGCAAGCTCCCCGCGCAGCCGCTCCACCTCGCCGCTCAGCTCGCTGCGCCCCGCCTGCAGCCCCAGCCGCTCCGAACGAAGCCTGTCGTACTCCACTGCCAGGTTGCGCTTGGCCTCACCCAGCCGCCCCACCTCGTTGCGCAGCTCCTCGATCTGGGTCGGAGGGAGGGAGGAGGGTTTTTAGCATGTATGGGGAAAAGGAGGGCGTGGGAGGGCGCATTATCAAGCCGCGTGTGAGGAGATGCGCAGTAAACAATACAAGGACGACGGAAAGACGGCACAGCCGTCTTCGTGCCCTGCCCCATGCTACCCATGCCACCTCCACCCCGCCCCTCCTCCCAACCCTGCGCCACCCCCTCCCCGCACCTGCTGCCTGAGCTCCGTGGTTTCCCTGCGGCTGGACAGCGCCAGGTGCTGCAGCGCCGCCTCCGCCCGCACCGCGATGTCGGTCTGCCGCTGCAGCCGCTCGCGGAGGGACTCCACCTGCGCAAGGATGGTGACGGAGCAACAGAGCATGAGCACATGGGGTCAGGACGTGGCGGGTACACGGCAGGTGAGAGGGCCTCGCATCCGTCCCACGCGCCTCCCATTGTTTAACCCGCCAATATCACTAAAACCACAGGTAAGAAACCCCCATATGCCGCAAGTAAGAAACACCCATATGTCGCAAGGTAGCCACCAACCCACATGGCCGCCACGCCCCAACTCCCACGTCATCCCTCGTCACTACGGCTTTGCCTCCTGTCCTACTGCCACTGCCCTTCATGCGACGACAAACCTCCAGCTCCTCACCTCCAGCGCCAGTCGAGCCACCATGCTGTCAGTGGGGCCGCCCTCGCGGGACAGCCACAGGTTGTAGCTGTCGGGCGCGGTGGGCGCCGAGGTGGGGTTGCCGCCGCCGCCCGCGCGTGCCGCTGACATGACATTGCGCAGCGTGTAGTGGCCGTTGGAGGCGGAGGAGTGGACCGAGTTGGAGACGTGGCGACCCACCTGGAGTTCGGGGGGTACCAGGTGGATTGGGTTATGTAAGTAGGCTTGCTGAGATGCAGCAACAGCAGGACGTTTCCTTGCCTTTTGACACTTCCCTTCTTCGCACAAACGGGCAAGCAGAAAGACTTCGAAATAAACCTCTCAGGTGCGACGGAATTGGCCATATCATGTATGCACCATATGCTGCAGGGTCTGGCCGGGCCCCTTACCTTGACCACAGCGGCAGGTGCCGACCCGGGCCTTCCCGCCTCCGCCAGCGCCGCCACTCGGTGTGCCGCCAGCGACGGCGACGCCGAGTAGATCCGCGTCAGCGTGCTCGCCGCCGGGCTGCTCGCCGCACTGCCGCCGCCGCCATGCACCCGCAAAGAATGCGTGCCCAGCACCACCGCCGCCGTCGCGCCGCCGCCCAGCCCGACGCCTCCGCCAGCCGCCGGTGACAGACGGTGCGGGCCACCCAGCACCGCCGCCGCCGCCAGCATTCCCAGCCTGTCACTCGGGCCCGTCGGCGCGGGAGCGGTACGTACCAGCAGCCCACTGGATCGGTCCGTCATGACCAGCGAGGCGTCTCCGGCACGCAGCATGCCGGGGGATTGGTTCCTACGCCCCGGCGCCTGCGGCGCCGGCGCCGGCGCCAAACCCTCTAGATAGTCCGTCCAGCGTTCCGTGAAGGTCCCCAGTCGGCCGCGACTGGCCCGTGGGTCAAGCTGTACGGCGTGTACGGCCATGAGGACGAGCGCGCCGGCGGGGGGCGCTCCGCCGCTGGTGGCGGCGCCGGCGACGGGGCCTGCGGCTGCTATAAACTCTGCGACAAGACCGACGATGCGTTGACCGTGGGCACGTTCTACGAAGGAGGAGAGGACTTGGAGCAGCCGAGCGATGTCGTCCTTGATGCGGCGAGGAGCGGGCATGGACGTGGACACGGCTGCAAGGGGCAGAGGTGGGCGGGTAGGGTTAGAAACGGAAGGGGAGGGTAAATGGCAAGATGGCAATCGTTACCATTGCAACGTGCCGAACAGTATTACTGCGAAAGCAAGCCGTGAGGCAAACTACCCCTTAAATGACCCCCCGAACGCGACAGCCCACTCACCATCTGATGGCGACATCGGCGGATCGCCATCACCTCCCTCCTCGCCGTTGTCCGCCCCCGTCGCCTCCCCGTCCTTGACTCTCCGCGGCTCAAGCAGCCCTAGTGCCACTAGCTGGCTTTCAACCAGCAGCTCATCCGCACTGAGAGCAGGAGCGCCCGGGTCGTCACGCAGACCGCCGGCGCCGGGGGAACCATCGGAAGCGGCGGCTGCAGCAGCAGCGGCGGCGGCGGAGGCCATAATGGCAGAGGCGGTGGGCGGCTCGTCCGTGTCCTCAAACTGAAGAGGAAGGAGTGAATGAAGGAGGGAGGAAGGGATCGGATGAGTGGGTGCCATGGGTGCGGGCAGAAGAGTGCACAGGGGTTGGGTACGGTGAGATGTCGGTGGTGTTGATACGGCAAGAGGTGGGTGTATGGTATGCGGCGGCTGAACCCCCTTGTGGACTGTAGTGTGTAGAGAAGAGATAGCTCTCGGAAATACAGCTTTGGTCCTTTCCTGCTTACCGGATCGGTCACCAGGGTGCCCGGATCGTCCATGGCATGCGTGTAGCGGGAGCTGTGGCGGGTTGAAGCAGGGGCGGGAGGAGTGTAAGGAGGGGTGAACGCCGCCCGAGATGCGCGCACGTAGGGCAAGCGAGCCGGCGAAGCGTTTGGTAGCATGCCTAAGGATGTATAGATGGACACACGTGCCTTATCAGATCCCAGGCCCCGGACCCATATCGCCATATGAGGCAAGTATCTCAAGCACTTGGTGTCATGCCAGGTGGGCATTTTGGGTCTTCTCAGGCGGTGCTACCACTGCCACAGCAGGCGCTGAGGCAGACAGCCGAACACTGACGACGAAATTGAACCTCTAGAAAGGATGGGACTGAGCCAGGCCGCAGCACGGCAATATTACTAACCTGAACCGCCGTGCCAGCACCGTGCAGAGCGGACCCTCCTGTACATCGTACGACGCGATGTACCGCACGTCCTTGCGCGGCACGACGTACGACTGAATACAGAATAGGTTTTCGTTCTGAGCAGCAAGCGGTGACGGCTCCGCGAACTCGTATGGGCCGCATATGGTTGCCATCTGGGCAGACCCAGAACAAGGGGTTTCGAAGGGAGGAGCTTAGGGGTATGGTACGGCTACAAACGATTCATTGGCAGCTTCACCGGCAGCATGTAAAGCGGCCGTGTCCAAGGAATACCCAGCTACGGACAAGAAGCAGTCCTAGAAAATGTCCGTGGGGTAGCGTCAAGCCGGACAGTTGACATCCCTTTCCCTCCCCATACTCCAGCCCCAGGTAGCCTCACCAGCTCCTGAAGCTCAGCACGTTTGAGAAGCCGAGATACACCAGTCCCATAGTGTGCTACGGCGATGTAGCCAAAGGGGTTGAGCTGTGGGTCCAAGCTGTGTAAGGAGGCAAGGCGCTGATACACGGCTTGACGAGTTATTTCATGTGCGCTAAAGCGGCAGATGTAGCCGTCCTTGCTCGTGTAGAAGTGTCCAAGTACACGCCCCGTTTTTATCAGCACGGTATCCACCATTTGCATACGGAGTTTCAGGCCCGCGCTCTGCACATCGGCGGCAGAAAGGCAAAAAATTCATCGCATGCTGCCGCTCGAAAGCGATGTAAGGCTTCATTTTATTTGGGAGCTTGTTAGACCACTGAACTTGTCCGCGCGACAAGCGTGTACATAACAGGCTGCCTAGACATTTGGTGCGATGCTGCCACCGCTCTAAGATATGCTATCTGGGTATATGACACAGGCTTCTGATAGGAGCCGGGCACATATCCGACATACAGTTGTCACAGGAAACTTTGGAGGACCTTACATCAGCGCATGCAGACTTCACGCTCTTCGAAGCAGGCAAACATGCGCCCTTGTAACCACTTACCGATACAAAGAGCTCCAATAAGGAGCACCAGTTCTCGGCGAAGTCCATTTTGGTAGAGCCTCGAAGAGAAATTGATAATGTGGTGAAATTCAGCAGGCAAGAGAACTACCTAGGACGCCATATCTTCTGTAAAGGCTACACGCTAGCCGGAACATGCGTAATGGTGTGAAGCCTCCTGCTAGCCCTCTATCCAGACGACTTCGAAGGAAGCAGACGCACTTAGGTGCGTCCGCGCAGACAGCTTTATGGTAAAAGCAGCTTCAGTGACCAATATCGTCGAAAGTCACGCCCTGGACGTTCTACCGCTACAAAGCGGGTTCGCCATGAAAAGCAAAATGTCGTACCCATATGCTTCTGGTTACGGAGCACCAGGTCCAGCGTTAAACCGGGAACTCCACATCATCATCTTCATCTCAGGATGGAAGACGTAGTAGCTGCAGATCGTAGCCTGAACTCAAAATGCGGTTGGTTGTTCGTACGCTATTGTATCAGCAAGACAGCACTGCTACACTTTTACTGAACGCGTGACCCTGCCTGACTCTTGACTAAGATGTTAGTTACCCATTACAGTTACCCATTAGCAGCACTGCATAATAGTACCACTGTTTGCCAAAATGTGGACATGAACAACACAAGCGTATAGTCTTAAGGTTACACGTCAAAGATGGTGTCTAACACATTACTGGAGCTGCGTTCCAGCTGGGCACAAGCGTTAGCTTCGCTCAACCCAGTTGAAGAGGGCAAAGTAGCTTTGCTGCTGCAGTTATGCGGTCAACAGCCCTTGCACGAGTTTGATGGAGGCTCTGTAGCTTCACACGCCGCCCGTAAGTACTGTAGAGCCTCGTCTGCTGAATCGTCCAAACCCAACCGGCATTGAACCGGCAATTCGCATGGCTTGGACCGCTTCGTGCACCTCCCATGCCAATAAACGGATGGCCTTTGCTAGCTAGTACCTTACATATAAGCATATTGCAACGCAGGGGATGTGGTTGCAAGTATTCTTCCGTTGATCAGCTTTCTGAACAAGTCAGGTGGCCAGGTGCGACATATGGGGACGCCGGCGATGCATACAATATCGGCGCGATGCTCGTATCAGAGCTCACATAGAATCCCCCGCGTCTCCCAGATCGTTGCAGTTAGTCAGGCGTCCATGTGACCATCCAGCAGGCACTTTGGGAAGCTTTAATCGCACGCCTCTTTTCCCCCTTTGCATCCCTCCCTCATCTCACAAATGCATCTCAAATCCATGCCGGAACGCCTAGCGGGTGGACCTGGTGATGCCTGAGGTGGTCCGCCAGCTGCCGCTGGTGGCGGCCTCCTGGAACGACCCGGTGTCGGACCCCGATGCCCTTGAGCGGCTATTTGAGGATCTGTTCACCAGCCTGCGCAGGTGGGCCGGTGGCGATGTGGGTCAGCGCCGATTTGGGTCAGGGTGGATTTGCTGCCACGGGGCTGCAACCAGGATGCCTTTCGGTTTGGCCCTAATGGACTATAACTCCTCGTTCTCTCACACTTTTTCTGGACGCATCTCACCGTACAACTGCTGTGAGCCTCCCTACCCCTCCTGTGCGCGCCGCAGCCTCCTGGCCAACCAGGACGTGCAAGCCTCCTGGCGCCGGGCCCTCAGCGCCGCAGTGGCGGAACTGTTGAAGGGACTGTTGCAGACAGTGCTACGCATGCGCAAGGATGAGCCCGCCGCCACCGTCGTAGCAGGAACAGTACCAGCACCATCACCAGCTGCTGCCGCCCCTACGTCACCGCTTTCTGCGGCCGCCCCGGCGCAGATACTGCTCCGTACGTTGACCCGCAGCCAGGCGTTTGCGGCGGGCTCCGGCCTGCCGCTGCTGTCGACGGATGCGCATGCGCTGCTGTCGTGGATGGCGGAGAGCGTGCTGCCACCAGGCGGCAGGTTACCATCGACAGGCCCCGTGACGCCGCCGCCGGGCTCCCGCGCCGCCGTCGGCGCGGCTGCCGCTGCAGACGAAAAGGTGCTGCTGCTGATGGCTCAGCTAGTCCGAACCATGCTAGCAGCGGCGCGACAGCAGCAGCAGCGGCCGTTCATATCCGTTGGTGGAGCTGCCGCCCCTCCTGCCGCTCTTACTGCTGACGACGCGGCCCCCGGCGACGTCGCAGCCCATCAGGAGCTGATTGCTCGGGAGCGTGTGCTGCTAACCACCCTGCTGACATGGTCCATGGGTCAGGTGCGTAGCGTGCTGACGAAGCTGCTACAGCCGGCCGTAGGCGTGGAGGCTCTGAGCTCCATGCTGCTCACTGGGAAGCAGCCAGCTACAGCCGCGCCGCAGCCCTCAGCGGGAGTCACACGCGCCGCCGCACGCCTCGCTGCTAGCGCAATGTACGGCCTTCTGCTGCGGGCGGGCAGCGTGGGGGCTGCGAGTGTTGCCGCTGCTGCTACGGGCTCGGCGGGCGGGACGGCGGCAGCAGTAGCAGCAGCGGCAGCGGCGCCGTCAGGTGTGCTAGCGGATGCGGCGAGGGGTCAGCTGCGGGATGTGATCAGCATGCTGCTAGACATGTCGGAAGCGTGCGTGTCGGCGGCGCTGGAGATTGGGCCGCAGGTGGCGGCTTCGGACAAGGTGCGAGAGGGTGGACGCGGGGGGCGCGGGTGGAGGCGGATGGTATAGGTTGCCGGGTTCAGCGCAAAGAGAGTCAGGAATGGGGCTCCTCCTCATGTCGTGATATCAGGGCTCCTGTAGGACACGTGTGTACAATAAGATATAGACCCTGCACTCTTCCGCCCATATTGGCGCAACTGGGTCATGGCGTACGCCTACCGATATACCCACATCATGCATTGGGCTCTCCTCTCTTGCTGTACTTTCTCCTGCCGTACAGATGCTCGACACGGCCGCCTACATCCTGGAGGACTGCTCCTCCCTTATCATCATAGCTGCACGCGAGGCAGCCGCCGCCCTTCTAACCTCAACCGCCTCCAACGGTGGCAGCAGCGGCTCCGCTAGCGGCGCCTCGCCAACACCAGCACCCCCGCGCGCCTCCGCCACCGCCACCGCTGCCGCGCTGGATGTGGGTACCGTCTTCTCCCGCCTCAAAGCCATCCTGCTCGCCGCCGCAGCCCTGGTCCGCCCGGTCCACGAACAACCACCCACCGAAGATACAAACGGCAACCCCGCTGCCGCCGACTCCGCTGCCGCTTGGCGGCGGTTCTGGGCATGGGACATCAGCCGTCCGCTCACCGCCTCCTACGCCTCCAACGTTGGCCGCGTGGCCGGCTGGGGCGCGCAGCGCCTGTGCTGCAACGTTGCGGAGGCCCTTGCCTGCGGCCTGGCCGCCAGCTATCACACGGGTGCCAGGGCCTACGTGCGTGCGCTGCTGCTGCTGCCGCTCAGCCTACCGGACGCAGCGGCGCCGGCGGCGGGCAACGAGGCGCAGGTGCTGAGTCTGGCCATGGGGCGGCTGTTCGTGTTGCTGCGGGGGGAGGAGCAGCTGGCGCGTAGCATGGTGCCGCTGCTGACGGACGTGTTGGGGCAGCCGGCGGGAAGCGGCGCGGGGGTGTCGCTGCAGGCGTCGGTGGTGCAGACGCTGGCAGGTGGGTGGGTGGGGGGGTTTAATAGGGACGAAGATTCCGCATAAGGCTGGATTTTAGGATTGGGGGGGCAGGTGGGCGGATGGGTGCAGTAATCGGCGGGAACGGAGGGAGCGAGAGGGTCCGGTAGAGGAATTTTGCTTAGGAGTTGACGGGCACAAGCGGAGGAAGCCGAGCGAAAGGAGCATTCGTGTGTAGCTCATCTCATCTCCGTGCCCTCCCCCATGCATGCTTAACACAAAACCTCATTTGCTATATCCTTGCTCCCTCATGCGTTCACATCACCCACTACTTCCTCCTGCTCCTGCTCCTCCTGCTCCTGCTCCTGCTCCTGCTCCTGCTCCTGCTCCTCCTGCACCTCCTCCTCCGCAGCCATGGCCGCCAGCAGTGTGCGTGCGGAGCGCGGCACCACATGGGCCTACTCGCAGATCACGGACGTGCTGCTGCGGCTGCTGCTGGACGCACGGCAGCCGGGGGCGCCGGCGGCGGGCCTGGTGGCCGGCGCGGCGGGCCCGGGGGCCGGAGCGCTGTGTGCGGGGCTGCTGTCGCTGGCTAAGAGTGAGTGGTGGGGCACGTCTGGGGGGGGATTGGTGGTGAGTTGGGTGCCAGCTGTTATGGCCTCGGCGGGAAGCAGAATCGCCACACTGAGGTATCCTAGGCTTGGGTGGAAACGTATAAGGTCGCCAAAACGTCGCACCTTGACTGCAGCGGGCTGGAGTGAGGGGTCATGTTGTACATTGCTCCCCACCTCTCCTGCACACAGGCATGCGCGGCGCCGTGCCGGCGGCTCGTCGCGATCTGCGCAATCGGTTGCTGGTGCAGTTCGGGGAGTTGGGGCTGCGAGCGGGGGGGCCGGGTGGCGGCGCGGGTGTGGTTTCGGAGCTGGGCCAGCTGCTGCCGGCGGTGGCAGAGGCGTGCGAGGGGCTGGAGGGCGGACTGGCCTTCGGACATGACTCCTCCGCCAGTCGCTTCAGCCTGCATGACCTGGCGGCGCAACAGCAGCAACAGCAACGGAATGGCGGGCCGGGGGGACACAAGACGGACTTGCAGTTGGTTAAGGTGCGGTTAGGCAGTTGACGGAGGGGGAGGGGGTGCATTGTGCATTTGAGCTCCGGTCAACTCCTGCTTTGCTAACTCGCACACACACAGTCCATCTCTTTCCCCGTTCGGCCATCCTGCGTTCGCGTCCCGCGTGTTTCTTCGTGGCCCAGTCGAGCCCTTACCCCCCCTCCGCCCTCCTCCCCCTTCCACACATTGGGTATTCATTTTCTCCCCCCCCCCCCCTCTCCCGCAGCTGCTACGCAACCTGTGGCTCACCTGTGCGCTGTTCGGTCTGTGTCGGGGGCAGTCCGCCCCGCCGCCGCAGCAGGCGGCCGCGGGGCGCATCGCGGCAGTGACCCCGGTGTTGCTGCTGGGGGAGGCGCCCACCAGCGAGGTGGACATGGCGGAGCAGCTCAAGGTGGGGGGGGCGGGGCGGGGGCCGGGGCGGAGGTGAAGAGGAAGAAGCTGAGGGGCTGTATGACGTGTAGGCTTCACCATGGGGTGCAAACATGGAGGGGCCTGTCGTCAACCCGTTCCCCGCCCGCTCGTTCCCCACCTGCACGTCTAAGCCCCTCCCGCCTCAGCCTTCCTGCCATAGGGCTACCCAACCCTGCCCCTGTCCCTCGCCCCTCCCCGCCCCCGAGCGCAGGCCGAGCTAGGCGAGCGGCTGCGGCTGGCGGGCCCCGCTGCCTCCGCCCCCGCCCGCCTGCGCGCCTCGCTGCAGGCCACCCTGGGCGTCTCCCCGGGCGGCACCCCGCAGCCGCCGCCCGACGCCTTCAAGCAGGCCTACCTTCTCACGGTGGCGACTGTGGAGCTGTGCAGGGCCAAGTATGCGCCGCTGGTGGCTGATGGTGGGTGCGCATGGAGCGTTGGTGCATGGAGGGGTGCATGGAGCATTCCAGCCCTGGCGTTTTATCCATCCTCTTGACCCCCACCTTATGTATTGTGGCGCCCTGCCGCCTCGTATTCCCATTGCTAAACCCTAACCTGTGGTGTGTGGTCTCCTATGGTCTGGTACATATATCTCTGACCCCCTTCCCCCTGCAGGCGAGTCCAGCCCTATTTCCGTGGCGCTCACCTACCTGCAATCGGCGGACCCGCAATCTGCGGACGCAGCATGGTACGGAGCCGTCGCGGAGAAGGCCTTCGCCACCTACCTCGCCCGCCTGCAGGAGGAAGCCGCCGCTGCCGCCATGACCACCCCCTCCTCCTCCTGCCAACCCCCTCTTTTCGCCGTCCCGACCTCCGTCTCCGCCTCCTTCACCTCTGCATGCGGCGCCGCTCCCGACGACAGCCACCGACGCGCCTCAACCTTCCCCGGCGATCACGGACCCAGATACGCCGGACTGCCCGACGGTGTACCTCCCACCGCCGTACAACCATCCGCCTGGCCCGGCGACGGCGTCAGCCTCTCCAATAACAGTGCCGATAGCGATGAAGACGGCGCGAACGGCGTCAACGGCACCGCCGGCGGCGCCAGCGCTGGCGCCAGCGGCGGCGCTGCCAACGTGTACGAGCGCTGTCTGGAAGGTCTCGCCGTGACGCTGATCCGTCATTTGGGAGCCGCGGGGGGCCATGAGGAGGGAGTCGCGCCGCAAGCAGCCATCGTGGCGGACCGGCTGCTGAACCGCCTGCGCCGCGCCTACCCGCCCATCTACTGGAGTCAGGCATGCGTGGCGGCGCTGCTGCGGGAGCTGGAGACGGAGGAGGGGCTGGATCGCCCGCTGAGCGAGGTGCACTCCAACGGCAGCAGCGGTAGTAGCCGTGGTGCGGGCGCGACGTCAGCGTCCGCGGGTGGTGGTGGGGGTGGGGGTACGGTGTGGGGCTGGCTGCGATCGTGGGTGCATGCGGCGGCAGTTGCGGCGCCGTCGCGGACCGAGGCGCTGCTGCACCAGTTCCTGGGACAGGTGGGTGGTGAGGCTGATGGAGGGTTGGGCGGTGTTTGGGTGGCTTTGGCGGCACAGGAGCACACCACTTTGCTTTGAATGCAGGCTTAAGAGGCATCCTTTTGTTCCTTAACAATGGGATAACTCCCAAGGGCCCCAACCTCCAAAACCTCTTTTTCCATTCAACATTCGGTACCTCTGCCCCTCGCTGCTGCCGCCATGCCCAACCCCCTCCCCTGCCCTCACAGTCCAGCATCGCCGCCTTCACGCTCGGCTCGCTCTCCTCCTTCTCCTCCTCCTCCTCCTCCTCCTCGGCCTCCCTGTCGGCCGCCGCCCCCTCTGCGGAGCAACGAGTGCACGCGGCGGCTCGGCGGCGTGCGGCCGACCTGCTGGCGATCTGCACGGAGGCTCGGCGGCGGGGAGCAGGTGGCATGGGCGGTGCGGGCGCGGACGATGCGACCATGGCGGCCCTGTGCATGAAGCTCTTTTACACTGGTAGGTGCTGGGTAGGCGGGTGAGTGGGTAGGCGGGTGGATGGGTTGCTAGGTAGAGAAGAAGCCAGCAGGCAGGTGGGTGGGCTCTCAGTTTTCCTCATGCCACCTCCTTGGCCCCCTTCCCCACTCCCAACCCCTACCAACCACCCTACTTCCTTCCCTATGGTTCGGTATGGTCTTTGACCCCCATCCATCACCACCCAAACCCCACGACAGGCGCCATCGTGGGGGTGCAGTACACCGCCGGCGGCGCCTCCGCCAGCCCCGCCGCCGTCGCCGAAGTGGCGCTCGCCGCCCTGGAGGAGGGCCTGGCGGCGGCGCACCACAACGTGCGGCTGCTGGAGCAGCGCTACCTGGGCGCGGCTGCCTTCCTGGCGCGGGAGGCGGACGAGGAGGCGGAGGCGGCGCTGGTGAGCAGTGCGGCGCATGCGGTGTGCTACCGGGTGCTGCAGGGGCTGTGCATGGCGCCGCTGAGACGGTGAGGGAGGTGGGGGGGTGGGGGAGGGGGTTGGGGGCGGGTGGCGGAGGGGGTACGGGGCATGTTCACCGTGTTCCATGGTGCTGTCCGTGAGAGCAGCGTAGCACACTCACCGGCCGGTCAGGTCACGTGTTGCTGGGGTTCTCTCCCTGTCTCCGCCCAGCGGGTCGTCGCCCCATCCTTGTTTACCATCCGGCCAACTTCTTCCTTCTCCCCTCTTTTCCCTTCTCTTCTGCTCTTCTTCCCTCCGCCCCGCAGCTTTACACCCGACATGATGAGCCTGGCCGTGTTCGCATGGACGTGGATCACCACCGCGGGGCCCACCTGGCTGGTGCCGCTGGTCAGCCGCACGGGGGCCGCATGGGCGCAAACAGTGGACCGGGGCATGGGACTGTTCAGTGGCCCATGGGTCGCAAGTGAGCATGACGGCGCCGAAGGCGACGCCGCCGCCGAAGGCGGCGGCGATGGCAACGGCGACGTGGGCTGCAGCGAGGCCGAGTCGGAGCTCTTATCCACATTGGCGAGTCATCACCAGTGGATCGGCTTCCTGTACGAAATGTGGTGTTCGGCGGGCGACCGAACCGACGCGGAGCAGCGCGCGCTAGCGTCAGTGTACGACCGACTGTTGCATCACTCGCTTTCCGCGCCCGAGCGACTGAGCACGCATCCCGCTGCCGCAGCACCGTTGTTTCGGTTGCTGCGGTTGGCGTTAACGTACTGCCTGCATTGCGCACGGCTGCGGCCGGCGGGGGCGCCTTGTCCGCCGCCGCAGGCGTTACTGTACGACAGGCTGGTCCGTGCGGGTTTGCTTTGGTTCGCTCACTCCCCGGGTTTCACGGCACGCATGTCTCAGCGGCAGGCCGAGGAGCAGCATGCGGCGGTTGCGGACTTTGCTGCGCTGCTGGCGTCGGCGGGGGCCTGGCCGGCGGTGACGGCGGCGCCAGTGTACGACAAGAGCAAGCATGGGCCGTCGGCGGTGGATGCCGGTGTGTGGCGACCCATGGGTCATGCCGCCGAAACATTTGCGGGCTCAATGCCATGTACTTCCTTACTGCGGCTACCGAACATTCCGCTCTTACCAACCATGCTTGCATGCATACAGCGTCTCATCCCCCCCGAAATGTCCTTCTGCCTCCCTTTCCCCTTCTTTCCTTCTCCCCCTCCGTAGCCACGTGGGCCTCCCACCCGCCCGTCAGCGCCGCCGTGTGGGGCCCCGCCGCCAAGGGTCTCCGTACGGCCGACGCCGTTGCGTTGCTGCAGGTGCTGTGTCGCGCAGAGGTGGCGCGGCTGCGAGTGTGGGCGCGGCCGCTGGTGCAGCCGGGGGCAGCGGGGGAGCCGCCGCTGGTGCTGTCGGAGGCGCACGTGAAGACGGCATGGAAGGTGGGGTTTGGGGTTGGGTGCGGTTGGATGGACGGGTTGCGGTGCGATGCTGTGCGGTGCTCTTTGGCGTATTGAGGGCGTGGGTAAAGGGTGCTGCGGCTTTCGTCCTCGACTCCTTTCCCCAACGCTGCATCCCAACCCCCCCGCGTCAAAACCACAGGTCTCTCCTCAACTCGCCGTCTCCATCGTCCAGCGCTGCCCGCCTCCTCCCACCTCCAGCGAGCCGCACCGCACCCTGGAAGCCCTACTCATCGCCTCGGCGGCCGACCCACGGGTCCAAGCGCTGCCGCAAGCCGCCCTGGTCCTCGCAACGCCCGAGGCGGCTCGCCGGGACGCGCCGTACCTGGCAGCGCTAGCCACGTGGGCCCCCGCGGGTGCGGTGGAAGGGCTGGAGCTGATGAGTGGGGCCGCGCAGCTGCATGCGGGTATCAAGGCGTATGCGCTGCGCTGCCTGCATGCGGCCCCGCCGGCTAAGGTGGCGTTCTTCTTGCCGCAGCTGGTGCAGGTGGGTGCCAGGAGGGGTGGAAGCGGGCGCGTGTGACTTTGTGTGTAGGGGCTCGCCAGGCCGTCCTCCATTCCCGATAACAGCTGTCATTTCGCTCCTCTCTTGTTTCCTCCGCAACCCAACCACACCATCACACCCCGCCATGTCTCCACGACGCCCCCACGTCGCAGGCCCTGCGCTCCGACGCCGACGGCGCCACCTCGCGCTTCCTGCTGTCCACCGCCGCCTCGGATGACCTCTTCGCGCACCAGCTCATCTGGGCTCTGGCAACAGAGGAGCGCCCGCCGCCCGAGGCCTTCAACCCGGAGGTCAAACGGTGAGGCGGAGGGGAGGGGGGCGGGAGGGCGGCAGGCGGTTGACGTATGTGCTACCAATCTTACCATGGACGCCGGCGCCTGCGCCTGCCCCTATGTCCCTATCCCATGAGTTCGTGGTGGAGCACGTTGCCGCTTTGTTGGGTGATGCAGCCCCCACCTGTTAGGGCACCTTTGCCGCACGGTTAGTTCCTATGTAGTTCATTTACCGGTAGCTCCCATTCCACCACCCGCCCTGTCCCCTCCCCCCTCTCCCCCCTCTCCCCCCTCTCCCAGTTCCGGCTGGCAGCCCCCGCAGGAGACGGGTCTGTGGCAGCCCGCGGCGCAGCTCAAGGCGGCGGTGCTGGGCGCGCTGAGCCCCCCGCGTGCCGCTTTCTGGGAGGCGGAGGAGCGCTACTTCGACCAGGTCACCAGCATCTCGGGTAGGGGGGTCAAAGACCATATCGAACCATAGGAAACCACAGGTTGGGGCAAGACAATGGGGATAGGATCGGCAGGAGCTGGGAGGTGGGGTTCAAGAGAGGTAGGGGAAGGACTTGGGTGTATCCTATAAAAAGGATACCGATACCCCGCCCCCCCCCCCAACACACACACGCGTGTTTTCCGACACCATCAGCATCACCGACATGCGTCGTCAACCCGCCACTCTTCTTACAACCGGCACCAGCTATTTAAGCAGTTTTGAGTTATGTTTCAGGTTTGTCTACCTCTGTTTTGCCTGTACCTCGTGGTTCACATGCGAACCTATCCCAACTGCTTGCGCTTGTTTTCCGCTCAACTACACACCCGCGTTTCTGTGGGGACTTCATCTTCCGGCAGTTACAGTACCTTCCGACCCGCGGCCAGTTTTCTTAACACACCCACTCGCCCACCCCCCACCCAGGCATCCTCAAGAAGCTGGAGCCGGACGAGCGGCGCGCCAAGATCCGTTCCGAGCTATCCCGCATCTCGCCCTCCCGCTCCGACCTGTACGTGCCCACCAACCCCGACTGCCGCGTGCTCGCACACCTCCCGGAGAGCGGCACGCCCATGCAGAGCGCGGCAAAGGTGGGCTGGGGGGGGCGGTTGAGGCGGGAGGTTGAGGGATACACGGCCGCCGCGGGGGGGAATGTGCAACTAATGAGGATGCTGCGATGAGAGTAATAGGGGGGCGGAGGAGGTTAGGAACGTCTCCCCGTGAACCCCTCTTTTCCTCCTCTCCTCCCAACCCCATGCGGATAACGTATCCCTGTCAATCCTCCCCCCCTCCCGCACACGTAGGTTCCCATCCTGGTCGCCTTCCAGGTGTTCCAACAGCCGCAGCCCCAGCAGCCGCAGCCCCAACAGCAGTCCCCCCCCGACACCGCCGCCCCCCTGCCGCCGCCGCTCAGCCGCACCCTGGCCTGCATCTTCAAGGTCGGGGACGATGTACGGCAGGACGTACTGGCGCTGCAGGTGGGTGGGGTGTGTGTGCGTGGAATGGAGGGAGGGAGGAGGGATGAGTACCTAGGAAGGAAATACCTCGCTGTGGGCGACAGTGCGCTCTCTGCAAGTCAGCAGATACCTGTACCCAGATGGGCTCTCGCCATCCGCACCACCCCCTGCTGCTGCACTCGATATGTTACCCCCCCTCCGCCCGCCTCATGACGCCCGCTACCCGCCTCCCTCCTGCACCCCCCCCCTCCCTGCCCCCTCAGGTGATCTCGCTGCTCCGCAGCGCCTTCCAGACCGCCGGACTGGACCTCTACCTGCGCCCCTACGGCTGCATCCCCACGGGCTACGAGCGGGGGATCATAGAGGTGGTGCCGCACACCAAGTCACGGTGAGGAGGGGGAGGAGAAAAGAGGAACACCCAATGTGAGTGAGAAGGAGGGGAGAGCGGAGGGAGGGCGAGGGGAGGGAGAAGGTGAAGTAGGAGACCAAGTAGGAGGGGAGTGGTTAAGAGCGGCGCAGGGGGATTTATGGTGGGAAGGACAGTGCGCGGCGGAGCTGATCTAGTGCACCGCCTCCCTCCTGCGGTCGGGCTGCCTCACATGTTGCAGACCATGTTGACGCCTTATCCTTCAGTCAGTTAGTTATTTCCTCTTTGCCTCCCTCTCCCCCCCCCCGCATGCAGTGCCGCCATGGGCGAGCTGTCGGACCGGGGGCTGCACGAGATCTTCGTGTCGCAGTTCGGCCCCCCCGGCAGCGCGCGCTTCGAGGACGCGCGCCGCAATTTCATCACCAGCCAGGCGGGGTACGCCGTCGCATCCTTCCTGCTGCAGGTGGGGGCGGGAGGATGAGGGAGGGGGCGCAGTCTTCTAGGCCTATACTCAACATCTACACCACCACTATACCACCTACCGCGTCATGCCAGCCGCAGCAAATACCCATCCCCTCCTGACCTCCCTCCCCTCTTTACCCCACCCCCCCTGCACCCTCCCACCCTCCACCTCACACCACACTTTGGAATTTCTTTTTTTTACCCTCCACCTCATCCCTCCCCACCAGGCCAAGGACCGCCACAACGGCAACCTGCTGGTGGACTGCGAGGGGCACCTGGTGCACATCGACTTTGGCTTCATCCTGGACATCAGCCCGGGAGGCAACCTGGGCTTTGAGAGCGCCGCATTCAAGCTCAGCCACGAGATGGCGCAGCTGCTGGACCCGGGCGGCTGCAGGAACTCGGAGCACTTCAGGCGCTTCGAGGAGCTGTGCGTGCGGGGATACCTGGCGGTGAGAGTGTGATTGTAGCCTTGCGGAGGGGTGGGCTGCTCATACCGGTATGCGCACGTCATCCACCTCCTCACTCCTCCCATGTGTCTGCAGCCTGCACGTGCACCTCCTCCGCCTGCCACCCACCCCCCTACCTCCACTTCCTCCCTCCCTTCCCAGGCCCGCACCGTGGCCGAGCCCATCATCGCCACCGTGGCGCTCATGGCGGCCAGCGGGCTGCCCTGCTTCGGCTACGGCCGCCCGCTGGCCAACCTACGCAAGCGCTTCCACTTGGAGATGAGCGACGGCGCTGCAGCGGCCTTCATGCGGGGGGCCATTGCGGACGCCTACCAGAAGTGGACCACCGGGTTCTATGACTACATACAGGCGCTGCAAAACAGGATTCCGTATTGAGGGGGGGAAGAATGATATGTGCAGCAACGAGTCCGTTTTGAGGGGGGAGGAGGAGGAGGGGGAGAGGGAGAGCCAGTGTGTTGTTTGACAGGGGGAAACTAGGATGCCGTATAGAGGTGGAGGAGGAGGAGGTGTGGGGCGTGTGTGAGATGCCGTGCTGGTTTTGTCGTACTGTTGTGATAGACGTGGAGTGTGCCGCGCTGGGTATAAAGGTGTATACAGGGCGTATGTATGTGTCGTACATGACGTCGTCTGACAACGTATCGTACTTCATGCCGTACTTTTACGGGCTGTACATCATGGCAAACGAGTGGAACAGCGATTGGATGCCGTGTGACACGTGTGATGAGCAGAAGGCTTGGAAGTGCGTCCTTCCCTTGGGGCCTTCCTCTACCGGAGCATTACATCCCATTACCACCCACGCCTGACTTACATCCCGGACTGTTACAAAAGGGATGCGAAGAGTGCTGACTTCCTTTGAAGCGTTTCGGAGTACCCGGATTTGTACACCGAAGGCGTCTGAAGAAGGTGCATTGCTGCAATGCATGTGTGCATACTTGTTGTACTGCCCCATCCGTTCCGGCTGGGAGTCATGGGAGCCATGCCTCCGCTCCTGCTCCTCCTCCCATGAACCTCTTCAGTACCCCAGCTTCCTCCCCGGCTCTTCCGTACATGTTGCAAACCTGCCTTATCACACGTTCAGTTACGGTAGTTGTTTCCTCTTTACCCCGCTTCTTCGGCCTCTCGGCACGCACGTTGCCAATGCACACCAGGCAGTATCGCAGTGCCTCCCTACATAAGAATACAACACCCGGTCACCGCCATCATAGGACCCGGTACATCACGTTTGTCACGATATGTCACCTCTTCTGCGGTGTTCCTATCCGGTGCTATCCTGTCAGGGCAGCAGACAGCAGCCCCGGCCCCTCTTACCCTCCTCCTCACACGGTGGTCCTTCCCCGCTTTCCGGGCCCACTTCCGGGCCAGAGAAACAGCTTCCCCATGCCTCAACTCGTCACCCCAATCCTTGCCACCTGATACCCCCTGACCACCTCCCATCACCAATCACCTCTTTACTACCTCGTCTTTACAATCACCACCTCTCTCCTGCCTCCCGATCACCTCCGCGGTGCGAACCAGGGCAGCAGCGGGCTGTCTACCAGCCGGCCCCCCTGCCAGCGGTACCGCGGACCCGCCAGCCAGCACACCGCGGCACCGCCCAGCGCGCCACCCAGGTGGCACCTGGCAGGGGGAGGTGGGGGGAGAGGGGGGATAGGGTGGGGGGCAAAGACCTTGGTGGTGGTGGTGGTGGGGCAAGTAATGCGGTGGTGCAGCACGGGTAAGGACCCGGTAACCAGAGCAGCATGTGGGACAGGAGTTGGCTGCTTGGGCATGTGACAGTGAGCAGTGAGGGCCCTGCTTTTCTTGAGGGACGAGTACCTGCTTCATTGTCCCCCCCTCCCTCCTCCTCCCCCCCCTCCGTTGCTGCACTTATCATTCATTCCCCCCCTGCCTACCAGTGCGCCAGGGAGCCCCCCGCCATGAAGGCCAGCAGCACGTTGAGACCCACCACCTGGGGGTTGGGAGAGGAAGGGGGGGCCAGGGAGGGAGGGAGTGGGCGAAAAAAGGGGGGGGCCTTAGCAAGCATGGCGAGTACCTGAACAGGACACCCCAGGATGATGACAAAGCCGTAATACCGGTACTGGAAGGAAAAGAGAACTGAGCCGGGAGGCTGGTATCGCAAGAGGAGCTGGACATGGGATAATGGAGCACCACCTCAACCCCAACCTCCCCCTTTCCCCCTGCACAGCCCCCTCCCAGCCCCCCAGCCCCAGCCCACCTGTGCTAGCCACTGCATGTCGTGCGCCTCCCAGCTGATGAAGTTGCGATTGCGCAGCCGGTATACCAGGTAGGCAGCGAACAGGCCGTAGATGCCGCCTGGGGAGGGCAGGGGGTGGGAGTCAAAGAACACACCAAACCAGGGCAGGGGGGGTCATAGACACAACCAAACCGGAGCAGGGGTGGAGTGAGGGTGGGGAGTGGGGCGGGTTAGGACTTAGGGGGGACATGGTTAGGAAGGGTAGGGATGCATGGGGCTTGCGAAGGAGCCGACTGTCTGCTGCGTGGCGCAGTCCGTGGAGCGGGTGGACAGGCGGGCAAGCACCTTGTACGTGCGCTGCGCTGCGGTGCGGTGCCGGTGGAAGGGGGGAAGGGGAACACGCCTCCGTAGAGACACGAAACAACCACCCGCTCTCCTGCCGTGCCCCGCCGTACCTGCCCCTCTCCTCGGCGTACCTTCACCCACGTCACCCCACTTCCCCCACCCCTAAACCCCCCCCAAACACACACGCGCCCGAAGCCCCCCGCACCCAAACACACACGCGCCCGAAGCCCCCCGCACCCAAACACACACGCACCCGAAGCCCCCCACGCCACCGACGCGAACGGGCCCATCGTGTACTGCAGCCAGCCGCCGCTGATGATGCTGACAACGAAGATGGCGGCGAATCGGCTGCGGCCGCATGCGGACTCGAGTTCGGGACCCAGCCAGTGCAGGGTAAGCATGTTGGTCTGGAGGAATAAAGGCAGAAGGGGGAGGGAGTGGGGAGGGAACGAAGGAACAGGGCAAGTATGGAAAGGTCCAAGGAAGGCGGAGAAGGAAGTGGAAGAGGGGTGGGGTTTGGGAGAGGAGGGTACAGCGGGATGAGGTGAGGCATGCGGAGAGGGAGGGGGGCGTTGGAACAGGAGGTGTGTGAGGGGTCACCACTGCTGGTCATGCTTGAAAGTCCCCAGCAGCCTCCCCCTTCAACGATGGCTGCCCACCAAAGCCCACGCACCAGTAGGTGGATAAAGTCGGTGTGCAGGAAGCCGCTGGTGAGCAGTCGGTAGTACTCTCCCTTGGCGATGGAGTACGGAATGGCAGCCATGTTGACCACGATCCCACGGTCATACTTTGCAAGGATGAACGTCGCGATGTTAAGCGCTAAAAAGAGGTTGGTAACCTGGCGGTAGGGATCCTGGGCTCCATTTTGGAAGTCGCCGAACGTTGGCACGTATCGTCGCCATGACATTAGCCGTTTCTGTGAGGCGCATAAGCTGCTGGAGAGTACCGGTACGCATTTTGATCGCAGCGTAGGCAAGCATCCAGTACCACGAGATGCAACACCAGCGGAAAGCAAGGGTGGACTTCCAGATGGAGCTCCGTTACTTTCCCTACTGCTGCTGACGTTTGTGCTTGTGCTGGGTTCGTCACTCGACGATGCCAGCCACGGAGCAATTCGGCATGGCTCGTTGACGCCGAAAGCACGCCCCAGCAGCAACTGTATGCTACGACCTCCTGCCCTGGGAGCTGCCATCTAATACCCGTCGACCCAAATATAAAAAGCGGATGTCGCTCCTTTTGTGCAAGCTCACGCTATGCAATGCCAAGTCTGTCACCTCAAGTCAACACTTTTAAGGTATTAAAAGGTGTGCTCTTCTGATTGCTCCGGATCAACCATATAGCGTCGGTTTGTGTCTAATTGTGATGCGTGGAACAGCGACCCACATGCCGTCTGTCGTACGTTTCAGCGCAGTTTCATCCGCTCGCCCCTGCAGTACCCGCTGCTCACCGGCTCCCTACTAACGTGTGCCTACACAGCAAGCCAAACCCATGGCCCCACACCAACCTCATGCCTGTCTAAGGACAGAGGCGCACGGCAACCCCATGATATCTCCCTTTGCCGGCTAGACCCGGACAGTATACCCTGCTTCGGAGTTGGCATCGCCGTAACTCCTACATAACAGTCAATTGTCAACCGCCATCTGTAACATGCAGTGGCAGGCTTGCACTTGCTACCGTACACCGGACCTCAGCATCAGATACGGGGGTACCGCATTCGGAGGTATGCCTTCGTCGATTCCCTCGCTTGCCCTTGCCTGGTTCAAGAGCTGCCCATTGCATGCCTCTGCCGATCAACCTCGTGACTATCCGGGGCGGGACTATCCGAGGGATGAACCCTGGGGCGCAAAAGTCATGCCGCCGGATGCCTGATGGGCGTTAGTCGCTATTTCCGTAACCTTGCTACAGCTTAGCACTCGCCTCCATGTAAAGCACTATGACAAATAGCGCTCTTCCATCATCCCCCAAAAACGGTGACTTATGTCAGAAGCAGTACGAAACGACGTAACCGCCTCATCAGCTCATCAGCCGTTCGCCAGCTAGGTTGCATCCTAGTACGCTCCTGTGGGGCGACGACTATGCCGACTGGATGTATGAGATGATACCCGCGTGAGCGCGACGCGGCAACCGACAACGCCAACGCTAGCTTTTGGCAGTAACGGCTGTCTTGACATGCTTGGCTCCCAGCACACCACACAATAGGGCAAACCTTCAAGGACCATAGAAAATAATTACTATAACACGTGTATTAGTATTTAACTGCCTTCGCCAACCAACCGTACCTCGTCACGAGATGCGAACAGCAGTTAACTTTTACCTCGGGCGTCAGCTTCAATCCCAATAGGAAAATCCAACAGTACACAAAGCCACTTGCGTGAAACGGTCGAAGCATAGCCTTAACAGACAACAGCAATTGCACACCACTGTACGTCCCTCGTCAGCAGTTTAGCACCAACAACAAGATGCACCTCATCAGCCCCTGCGCTGCTGCAACCCACATCCTCCGAAAGCACAGTCGCGGACGCCTTACCGCGTTAACTGCTGGCGAGGCGCTCGCTCGCGCGGCCGGCAGCAGCAACCGCAACGCGATCCATGTTCGAGTCAGCACCCCCCGACAACCGCCCCCAGCTGAAAGCGACCTTGATGAAGGCAGCCGCGACCCCCATCGTGCTGGGTGCATCGGGACTGTTGGTAATGGGATTGGTGTCGTCCCGCCGATAAGCGGCGGAGGCCTCGACAGAGGGGTGAACGGCAGCATAGCGAGCGGGAACGGTGGAATGAATAGCGCGGCAGGCAGCAGGCGGAGCAGCAATGGCCATATGTATGACGGGAACGGCAGCAACGGAAACGGGAGTGCAGCTGGGGGTAACGAGTGGCGCGGCGACAGGAACGGCGGAAAGACTACAACAAGGGTGGAGGGTAACGGGCAAGGTGGGTACAGCAGCGTTAATGAGGTGCATGCAGGGGTCATGCGAATGGTATTAAGCATCGTGGAGAGCTGTTAAGAACTGTTGTGTATGGACCCATGGGTCACGACAATTGCTGAAGGTTCCTGAGCTCCGCTTTGCTTATACACCGCTCAACACCACTTCCGTACAGCCAAGGCCTCTGAATGACTCTCGCATGATTTTGGGATGAGCTTTGCCTTTAGCTTTGGCGTTAGCACTACAGGCTCTCAAGTTGATCTTCCTTTGCATGGGGTTTAATGGATGGGTGGCGTTCATTCCCTGTATGTACCTCTGATCAGGCACAGGCTGGAGATGGGAAGGTGGCGACTCATGTGGATGCCAGGTAAGCGGGTCTGAGCACCTGGGGGGTTAGAGGGCACGGTGCATGCGGATGACGGGTAAGAAAGAAGAAGGGATGGGATGGGTGGCGTTGGTGCGTACTCACCACCACACCAGTGCTTACAAAGTTACAAGCCAGCCATTATTTGTCCACCAGTGTAGTCTGGTGATCCAAAATAGCCGCTAGGGAAAAGGAGGCATATGGCGCCGCCGATGCCTTCCAAAGCCACCGCCCGGTTCTGACCTGGCGTTCATCATCTGCTCCGTGAACTGGACGTGAACTCCGTGAACTGGACCTGCACCTTGCATGGCATAGCAAAGAACGGCATGGGTTTTGATGAGCCGAACGCGAACTAGTCAGGAACAACGACTGCAGGGGCGTTGGGGCGCTCCTTTATGGAGTACTTCGCAACTGTCAATGCGGTGTACGACAACGTTAGGCTCAGAATCCAACGCTGTTGTATGCGAGCGGCTATTCCGTTTATAGTTTTTTCAGCACGCGTTGTGCTTACCTTTTAGCTTTCGAAACCCAAGATGGCGGGTCAAGTAGGCGCCGCGCGGCTGTCTGGAGTTCTTGGTGGACTAGCTCTCAATCGCCTTCATCTTGCCACTAATGATGCTTGCTCCGCACTTGCTGGCGCTGCGTGGCGGCAGCTGTCCACTTCGGGGCATGGCGATCGAGATAGCCCCAACATTGACTTCGGTAAGATACGTTATTCGTTACAGTCGCTGTGATGTCCAGTTGCCTCACTTACCTTTGATTTTGCCCGGGGATGCGGAGTTAACATGACAAATAAATCATCACGATGGTGGCTCCCTCTTCACAAGCAAACGCTGGATACCACGACGAACTTTTTGTTCTACTTTCATTTTATTATGACCCACCACAGGTTTCCGCCAGGTGCCACGCGAAGCGAAGGAGGGCCTTGTCGGCCAGGTTTTCAGCAGTGTGGCGTCCTCCTACGATATCATGAACGACCTCATGAGCGGCGGCTTGCACCGCCTCTGGAAAGACAGGTGGGAAGGCGCCTAGTCACTTTGTACACCACTCTGTCTCCGGGTTCGGGGAATACTTGCCCGGCTTACACCCTCAACAAAGCGGCAAAGATCTTCCCAGTCAACACCCCCTTCACGCACCCCTTGACCTCAACCAGCGCCTTTTTCTCCCTCCCCTCCTCCCTCTACACGTATACCACATACACACACAAACCCCAATCCTCCCTACCTAGGCTCGTGGAGTCTCTCCGGCCCTTCCCGGGCCAAGAGCACCTCGATGTAGCTGGCGGCACCGGCGACGTAGCTTTCCGCGTGCTTCGCGCCGTACGGGCAGCGGAGGTGGAGGAGCGCATGGCCGCAGCCAAGGCCGGCCGGACCAGCGGCACCGGCCGGCGAGCAGGCTGGGGACCGGGCCCCTCCTCCTCCTCCTCAGCCTCTCCGGCGACCCCTTCACCTAGCCCGGAAGCCGCCTCTGCTGCGGGTCCTGGGCCAGGTAGTGATGCCAGCAGTAGCAGCAGCAGTGGAGTGGGGGCAGCGGCGGCTGCCGGGCGGAGTGCAGCGGGCAGCGGCAGCAGCGGCAGCAGTGGGCTGCTGAGCCCGGGGCGGGTGGTTGTGTGCGATATCAATCCGGACATGCTGCGGGTGGGGCAGCAGAAGGCGGCGGCAGCACACGACCTGGCAGGTGAGGCGGTTGGGCGAGGTGGAGTTGGGGGTGGAAGCGGTGTAGGAGCAGACGTGGAGCACTGGCATCCCAGCCAGCTCCCATTCGGGGCAAGGCAAGGGACCGGAGGCAGCTGCAGTGGGTGTTGGCGGGGCGCATGCACGGGGTGCATGGGGAACATGCGGCTGGATTGGGGATGCCAGGTGTCCCTTGTGGGGCCCCTGCAAAGTACTGGAGGGTAGGAGGGTCGTTCGTCCCCTCCCCTGCTGCGCCCCCGTTCCCGTCCCCGTCCCTGTCCTGATGTGGTGTGGTCCCAACCCTGGCGCTATGGCGCCCATGCTCTTGCCAGCTAACCCCCTACGACTCGTCGCTACAGTCCTACCACCACCACTATCACCACTACCGGTATCACTCTACCCTTCCTCCTCCCCCCTCTCCGTCCATCCTTCATCCACTCCTCCCTCCTCCCCCACCCAGGCGACTCGGGACTGTCCTTTGTCGAGGGCAACGCGGAGGCGCTTCCCTTCCCGGACGCCTCCTTCGACTCGTACACCATTGCATTCGGCATCCGCAATGTGACAGACCGTCCGGCGGCGCTGCGGGAGGCGCTGCGGGTGCTCAAGCCGGGGGGCAGGTGCGGGGGAAGGGGGGAAGAGGGAGGGAGGCGGAAAGAGGGAAGGCTATCCTCTATCCTCCTTGACCACACGAACAACGCCACGATACCGGTAACTTCCAGAACGCATCATGCATCCCCACACTTCGACACATTGGGCATTCTTCGTTCCCCCCCCCCCCACTTCCGCCTCCCCAGGTTCCTGTGCATGGAGTTCTCCCGTGTGACGCAGCCGGGTCTGCGCGAGGCGTACGAGCTCTACTCCTTCGCTGTGATCCCCCGCCTGGGCGGTCTGGTGGCGCAGGACAGCAGCAGCTACCAGTACCTGGTGGAGAGCATCAAGCAGTTCCCGGACCAGGTGGGGGGAGCGGGGGGAGGAGGCTAGATCACATTTCTTAACGGGTCGGCCCACAGTGCCACAGACGAAAGGAGGGGAAGGAGGAAAGGGTCAGTTTTCCGGTCAGGGGCGTAGCGGGGGAGAGGCAGTGGCTGAAGGATTGATGCAAGGGGGCTACCCAGGGGGGTTATAGCCTCCCTCCTTATAGCAAGGGGGTTATAGCTTCCCTTCCTATGCCGCTACCCCTTGTGCTTCCGTACCACCTCTCTCCCCTCCCCTACCCCGTTTCCACTAACCCAGGAGACGTTTGCCCGCATGGTCGAGGACGCGGGCTTCCGGGGGGTGACGTACGAGAACCTGACTGCGGGGGTGGTGGCCATTCACTCGGGCTTCAAGCTGTGAACGGGAGTTGATCTAAAACGCTGGGAAGGCCTCCAGCAGGAGGTGAAGGAGGATGTAGGAAGGCAGGGGGTGGAGGAGTTTGGGAAGAGAGTTTTCCCGGGCATGCCATGGGGTAATTGGCTCCGTTGGCTCTATTGGCGTGTGCTGGCGCTGTAGCGGGGTTATGTGTAAACGCAGCGGTGGGTACCGGCAGTGTTGACTTGCCATGAAGCAGCCGTATGCGGCTGTGTGGCTAAAAACGGGCAACGGAGGATGGTTGTTGAAGTGTTGAACGTATACTGCCTAACGGCTGGTGCGAGTGGGCTCGTTTTATACCTCCCACAAGCTCAGACCGTGCAGTGCAGGTGAGAACCTTGTCCAGCATGGGCGAATAAACATTGACATTGTACGATGGACCCGTGGGTCGTTGCTGCCAAACATTGACATCAAAGTACCGGTATTCCCCTTTACAAGATTGCAAGAAGAAGAAAGACTTCAGTCCTGCCAAGTGTCCGTAAAACCCAGTTTCCGTAACGCACAGCCAGCCATATCGGGAACCAGCCCTCAAAACACCAATCGTGTGATTACCGTTCATTAAACACCATGCGGAGAAACGTTAGGGAGGGACAGGAAAGGGAGGGCCAGCGATTTTGACATCGTACGTGCTCGCAGAAATCGTACCGTCGTATTGTACACTTCGTACAAAGGCAACTACGGCAGTATCACCAGCATGGCTGGGTGCCGACATCCTACGTACGTTTATTCGAATAAATTGCGTCCCTGCCAACACACTCCGTACGCATGTTCGCACATTCACCCGCGCATGCACGCATTTGGGTCGGCCCCTGCGTCCTCCATGTACGGTTCGCTAACCCAGCAGCCCCCTCTGCACACCCCCAGTACATTATCTCATACCACATGCCCCCCCCCTCCCCGAGCCACCCTTCTTGACCCGCGCTCGGCCCCGCATCAACCCCGTCAAGAACCGCTCTCTCCCACTCCCTTCCTCAGTCCCTATACCCGTTACTACTATTATCTCCGCCCCGCCCTTCTCTTCCGTCCTCCTCCTCCCTCCACCTCCCTCACCTCGCCTCACCTCGCCTCACCTCCCCGCCCCCCTACCTGCCCAGCCCCCACCCCTCCCTCACCGCCCTAGTCACCGGCCGGCCCCCCAGCACCGCCCCCACCACTCCGCCCACCAGCCCGGGGGCCTGCGGGGCGGCCAGCTGCGGCGGGCCCCCGCCCGCCAGCTGCGTGTCCAGCCAGCGGGCGCGGGAGAGCAGCCAGGAGCGCAGGGCTTGCACCTGGTGGGGAAACATATACGATAGATAAGTGCATCAACGGAGTCCCAATCCCGAATGAATGGGGGGAAGGAAGGAGGAAGGGAAGGAACGGGGGAGGTCGGCTTGTATCGTGTGTACGGTAGGTAGGGGTTTGGGGGTTTGGTCAGAGTGGGATGTACCGGTGCGCAGCTCTGCACGATGGCTGTCTGCTAGAGGAGGTCCGAGGTGACCCTCCTCCTCTTCACCAGACTGCCCCAGCCCTCGAACTTCCTCCTCCCACAGCGGCTCCTTCCTCAAGTCGGTTCTGCCTCTGCTTAGCGAGCATTCGGTAACTCCCTGGGTTAGTTGCATGTTCCTAGAGCAGCGTCTGCTAATGCGCTCCCACTGCGTGTGTCTGGACATGGGCATGTGACTCACATGCTTCACTTCCCATTTCACGCTTCCTCCCACCAGCCCCACACGCCTCCCTCATCCCCTACCTCCGCCTCCCACGAGCCCCGGCTGGGCGGCAGTGTCACGAAGCGCTGCTTGGACGCGATGGAGCCCAGCGGCCAGCGAGCGAAGTTGCGGTGCGCCGAGGCGGGCGGCAGGCGGCGGCGCAGGGAGTCAACCAGAGACCCCAGAGCCGAGTCGGACCAGGCTGGGATGGGGGCGACAGGCGGCGGTGGTGGGAGTGAATGAGGGGGCGGGTGTTAGTGTGGTGGGTTAGGTGGAAATGGTGCGGAGGTGGAGAGGGGCGGTCTAGAGGGGCCTGGAGGAGGGTGGGTTGGAAGGGGTGAGACACGACAGCATCATCCCGGCAATCGGGGGGTGGATCCCTCGCATGCTAATCTCAATTCACAAGACCCCCCGAGACACCACCACACCTCATCACAGCACCTCCAGCGGTCTCACCTGTCGCCCGCAGCTGCCGCCAGCGCGCCGCCACCCCCTGCCGCCACCAACCTACATGCGCCAGACTGCCGTACCAAACCGCCGCCTGGCCGCTGTTCTGTACGGCAGGCGCTGCGTAGCGCCAACCGCAACCGCCGGGTGACGTCACCTCGGCCTCGTTTCCGTACGCTAGGTTCTTGTCCCACACGGGCCCTGCGACCAGGGGGCCTCCGCGGTCCTTGTGCATGTAGACTGAGGACACGTAGCCGTCGTAGTCACATGCGAGCTCCGTGTGAAGCAGGTAGTCTATCAGAGAGGCTAAGTCTAGCAGGGACGACAGCGACCCCTCATGCACGCCATGATGATTGCCTTCATCGCCTTCTCCTCCGCCGTTGCCAGCGTGAGGAGGGGGGGCAGGGCCTGAGGGATGGGAGGAGAAACCGCCGCCGCTGCTACTTCCGTCGCCTCCGCTGCTAGGGTGGTCCTGTTTGCCTTCGTCTTCGGCTTTTCTCGAGGCAGCAGTGACCCATGGGTCGGTCAAGAGCGCATCAATGGAGCCGCTCAGTGCCGGGGTTTCTGCTTCCAGGGCAGCTGTGCTGCTGAGGGTGGCTGAGAGGTTGGTCAGCAGCGAGGAGACGTAGCGCCAAGCGGCTGGGGGTGCCTTGGAGGCCTGCGGGAGGGGGGAAGGGAGGGATATTTGGCACTTGCATGCAAGCACCGCATGCAGGCACCGCATGCAACCAGCGCATGCAGGCACCCCCTCCACGCACCCAGTAATAGCCCATCATGTGCGGTATCCAACCAACCAGGCTTACGGCTCAGCACATTCCAACCCACCCGCCCAACCCGCCCCCCACCTTGGGGTATTTGAAGTCTACGCGGGTGGGTCCCAGTCGAGTGACGGGGAGGGGCAGGCTCTCCTTCAGCTGCGCCGCCCACCACTCTGTGGCAGCGGAGTTGCTGAGCTCCAGGATATAGCCGCCGCGTGGGTCGTCTGCGTGAGCAGGGGGGCGGGGGTAAGGAGGGGTTGTGGAGGAGGTAAGGAGGCAGCAGAGGGAGAGGCAGGAGAGGGGGACTTGACTAGTGACGCCAAACCCTTCCCATGTCGCCCTGTCTGTCTGTTGGCAGGACCCAACCGTCTTTCCATACAACGTACCCGGTGATCCCTGCAGGGCACCCACCCACCCACCTTCCTGCAGCCGCTGCACATCCACTCGGTCCCGGCCGCGTTCTATGGTCTCTGTCACGGCGTACACACCCCTGTAGTGTCTGCTGGTGTTGAGCTGGGCGGCCCCGTCCTCCACCATAAACAGCTCCACAAAGGCGAACCGGGGGGCCCAGCGGCCTAGGGCAGCGGAGGCAGGAGGTGGGAACGAAAAGAAATGCCATGCATGGGAGCGGTAAGTGGCACCCTTCACCCATGCTGACAAGTTGTGGCCCACACAGCCCTCCGCTGCTCGCTCCCGGACATCCACCCCTTCCCTTCCTTTCCCTCCTTGACCCCACCCACCCTGCGCCCGAGCCAGCTCGAAGCCCAGCGCATCCCTCAGCAGCGAGCGGTCCAGAGCGGCCGAGTAGAGGGCCCAGTCGGAGGCGGGCGGGAGACCCAGCAGGGGGGCTCGCAGGGGGGAGCCGTCGGGGTTGCGCAGCTCCTGGGGGGTGGGAAGGGAGTGAAGGAACCGGTGGGCGGTGGGAGAGGTGGGGGAAGGGGTAAAACACGCGCGTGCTTCCTTCGTGGTCGCCTTCCTCTTTCCCTAAACCCACCAGCATTGCTACCCCAGCCCTCCCAGTCCGGTGCCAGAAACTGAACCTTTTCAAGTCCGATTCCCTCCCCATGCAAACCCTGACCTCCTAACAGGCAAACCCCCATCTGCTCGAGCTCTTCCCTCAACCCCCCAAGCCACTGCCCCACCCGCCCCCCCCCCCAACCCACTATCCCGTAGCTCTTCTTGTCGGCTGCCTGGGAGGACCTGCCGCGCAGCTCCACCCCCACCGCCACCGACAGCTGCGGAGGCGTGTCGCACGCTAGGCAGCACACCCCGTCTTGGTTGGGGGCGGGCGGAAGTGGGGGCGGACGGAAGTGGGGGGGGGCGGAAATGGGTGCGGGGTTGCGGAATGCCGAATTGTTGGGGGTAGGAGGTGCAGCGGGGAGAGAAGAAGATGAGGGGCAAGCATTGGGCAGGATGGAAGAGAACGGCAGAGGAAGCTTGGTAAGCAGTGTAAGGCCCTACCTGCCGCGCCGTCATCTCCGCCTCCTCCCGCCTCCCCTCCTCCCCCGCACCCGCTAACCAGCAGCCCCCCCGGCCCCTTGGGCTCGTTGCGCACGGCCCCCTCCGACCCCAGCACCAGCAGCGGCAGGGGGCTGCGGAAGGGGGAGAGCTGCAGACGGGAGATGTCGTACGCCTGGGGACAGAGGGGGGGACAGAGGGAGACAGAGGGGGGGACAGAAGGGGGGGCCATACCAGGGGAGGGTAAAAATTGTATATGAGCGAAACAACGAGTCCCGATCCCATATTCCGACTTGGAGGGCATGCGGGGATGTTGTGGGGTTGAGGGCACCAGCACAGCAGGGTACAGCGTTGGAAAGGCGGAGGATGAGGCCATCGGCCAGATAGCTATTAAGATGGCTATTAAGATACCGGTACGCCAACCCACCGCCCATCATTCCCTTTCTCCCTGCAACCCACTAACCCGCCGCCCTCTCTCCCCGCCCCGCTGGGACCCTACCTGGCAGGCTAGGGCCGCTAACAACGGCAGCAACAGCAGCCGAACTGCCCATGCCAACCGCACATGATTCCCACCACCACCACCGCCACCACCACCACCTCCACTACTGCCGCCAGTGGTGCTGTTAGTAGGATTACTGCCAGCAGCAGGGACAGGTACGGCAGCATGGGCACGAGGGACCGCAGGGGCTGCAGGGATGAGGTGGCGGTGGTGCCGGCAGCCGGCGTCGTTCCCTCCCCCTGCTAGCTCCCGTTCGTTGCGCAGCGTATCGGAGCCGCCGCGTTTACCGGGCGGTTTACGGGGCATGGCGGTGTGCCTGCTGCGCTACACAGCGCTTGTGACGGAACGCGCTCGCTGCTGCAGTAACGGTAGAGCTGGTTGGCTGGGTGATGCTGCTACTGGTGTGGTGGTGGCTGATAGCGATAGTTGCTGCTGCTGCTGGTGGCGGTGGTGAGACAGCTGTTGGTGATGGTGGTGGGATGTGCGGCGGGTAGGGGACTGGGCTTACGCTCTTAAGGTGTAGGGAAGGAGCAGCAGGGCGGCAGCAGGGTGTATGTGAGGGCTCTCCCGGGGGTACTAGGGCTAGGGAGATAGCTGCTGCAGCGATCGTAGGTGGTGCGGTACGCGCTTTGCTGCCTGCCGTTGCTGGTGTGCCTCTGAAAGGCCCTGTGTGCAGCCCGCGCTAGGCTGACTCGGGGATGGAGGTTAGCGTGTGCTGATTTCTTGAAATGTACACAGCGCAGGGTGCCTTGGTTGACCCACGGGTCAAATGAGGACACAGTTGTGCCCACTGTTACGCGGCTGCCTACGACGAAATGGTTGCTAGAGATGGGCAGGGATTACGTATGTAATGAACTACCTATAGCGGTGCTTACGCGTGTGCATCGACAGACAATCCTTGTCACTGGGATCGTCATGTGTGATCGGAGGCGTTGCGGTTTCGGTTGCCACATCAATCAGGCATCAATCAACAACTGGCCGTACAACGGCCAACTGAATGCCGCATCATGCATCCTCTCCACCGTACGGCGCGAACTTGCATCAGGCTGTTGAGCATAATGGGCAACACAGAATACACGATACAACAATCTGTAAGAGCTGGTAACGTGGTAAGCCACGCGAAAGGTCCCAGGCTACTGCACTCTTGCATGCATGCATGCATGCAGGCAGGCACTTCACGGGTCACTACCATATACCTAAAGGGGCTAAGGGCGGGTATGCAGCGACCCACGGATCCACGTCATACGTCTCGTCTCGCACGGAAACACGTCACATCGCGGTCATTACGTCACATCCCGTTGCACACAACGCATCGTTCGTTTAATCGCAGGCCACAAAGTAAAGGCAGGTGATACCCAACTCCCCGCATCTGCTCCCTTCCTCGCGCTCATTGTAGCCTACTGGTAATCACACACAGGCACAAGACGCTGCTTCCACGAAGCTCGGAATCACACGCCACAGAAACAGCCTAAACAGCTTTTCTAGAGGTTAAGAGCACCGCATGCCATCTCATCCAACCAGCTTCGGCTTTATGGCATACCCGCATTGAGTGCTGTTACCCCCACACACTGCATACAGCCACGCTCCTCCTCCTCCCACTCCTCATCATCATCATCATCATGATCATCAGCTTCAGCTTCACCTCCTCCTCAGCTTCCATGCCCATGACATGAGTCGCCCCGCACCACCGGCGGCACCACCCCCGCCAGCCCGCCCCCTCTCCCACCCACCACCCCCTCCGTGTGATACACATAGTACCCCGCCGCATAGCCCGCCAGCACCGCCGCCAGCACCCCGGCGTTCATGCTCATGACGGCCAGCATCAGCAGGAAGCCCAGACCCAGACTGAGCGCATGAAGCGCGGAGAGATGCACACGTGCGGTGAGCGCAGCGGAGGAGGCGGAGGAGGAGGAGATGGGCAGCACCCTGCGGGGGTTAGGAAGGGGAAGGGGCGGCAAAGGGGTGGACGATTGGGTTGGAAGAATGACGTATGTACTGCAGCGTGGGGGGATTACTCGGCAGGAAGAAGAAGAAACCCTGGGGCCGCCTTACTTTGACGAGCGCACAGGCTCCGCTTCATCGTACGGGGCCAGAGAAGCTACTAGCTTCCGGCGATAGGCTGTCAGGCCTTCATGTACAAATGCGAGCAGTGACAGCCCGATTAGGACTGCGATATACGATATGTAAGTGTTGGTTTTTAAGCAAGAGAACCATAGCGTAGTCTGGCAGCCGAATTCAAAGACCATTTGCATCGGCATTGCGTGTTGTTTAGCATCTGCAACTTGATGCTGGTGGTGATCATGGCCGCTGGCATCCATGCTCATCGATACAGTGGACTTCGCGTCTGGCCCTTGAAGGATAGGCGTCAGGCATAGTAGAACTGCAACAGCACTAAGCAGCATCAACTGTGTCGCCATTACGCTAAGTATTTCAAGGGCTTAACCACAGTCACAGTATTTCAGGAAGTAGAATGCTATACATCAAATTGTTTGGGCCATCTCAGGCACAGCAGCACGCCCATTCAAGGTATAGAGTTGGACGTACTCGGCTCGGCGTAGACTGACTCCAACCTTTAGTAACAGGGTACACGTCAGTAGCAAATACCGCGGTCATAAATAAACACTAAACTTCGCTAGATACCATTTGGCAACGGTTGGTTGCTTGTACGAAGCCCAAGTAACGGCATATGTACGATGCCGTGCTAGTTAGGCAGCGCTTCCGCCAGACATTCACATGCCCTGCTGAACCGCGCCCAAACCTGTCATGCACATTTAAAGACTCTTCCAGTATAACAGACTCCCATTGCTCCCATTACCGTGCATGGTTAACTCCCCACTTGCCTGACGCAACGGAGGCGGTTCCAGCCTTCAGCTTTCAAGCCACAGCCCATCCACTTCTCCCTAAGCTTCCCCTCACCCCTTCCCCTTCTTCCTCCTCAATCTCCCCGCCTTCCCCTTCCCTCCCTTTCCATCCCGGCCCCTCTCCATGCTCACCTCTCCCCCGCCTCAACTCCCGCCCCCTTCCCCTCCATCCGCATGACACACAGGTGCCCCCAGATGGGCTCCCCACCGTTGTAACGAATAACCGACTGAGACACGCTCACCAACTCCCAACCGCAACCCGCGCCCGTACGACGAAGATACTCCTCACTATGCGCGTAACGACCCGTTACCTGCAACCGCAAACCGGCAGTAGCACTGCTGCTGCTACTGCTGCTAGCATCCCCTTCCGATGCTGCTACTGCTGCTGCTGCTGCTGCTGCTCCATCGCTCCCCGTTTCCGTTGCAGCAGCAGCAGCAGACGGCGTCAAGCCACGGTTAGCCTTCCCGGACGGCGCCCGTTCCAGGGCTTCCGTACTAAACGCCAAAATCGCTCCTGGAGCAGCAACCGCCGCCGCGGCCCGCATCACCGGCTGCAGATCTCCGATGTACACAAACACATCCGCCGCCACAAACAAATCGTACGGCACGACTGTTGCTGCTAAAGCTGTCGCCGCTGCCGCCGCCGTTGTTATTTCTTCCTTCTGCTGTTCTAAGAACGCAACCAGCTCTGCAACCGCTAGGCGGCTGTAGCAGCCTCGCTTAGACGCCTGGTCAACCATGCCGGCCGACAAGTCAACGCCCTCCATGATCTTGCAGTACGGCTGTAGTAGCGGCCCCATAAGGCCCGTACCGCAACCCAGATCCACGCAACGCCGCCAACTGGGAACCCGCTTGCTGCTGCTACCGCCAATGCTGCTGTTGTTGTCTTTCTTGCTGGACTTGTTGTGGGGGCCATGACAAGTGCTGGCAGCGGCATTGCTGCTGCTCCGCTCGGTATCGTCCGCCGCCGCTGCCGTCGTTACAGCTCCGCCGCTGCTGCTGTTGTTCGAGGTGTCGGGTTGTACGGTAATCCTGTCGTACGATGCAAGCAGCTGGTCTCGGAGCGCCTCGGGAGTGCGGTACTGCAGTTTGTTGACCTTTCAGGGGTTTCATGCGTGTTTATTTGGATGGGAAGAAGGGAGGAAGGAGGGAAGGGAAAGGGGTTTAGGGTGATGGAAAAAGGTACCCCAGCTTGGGCAGCAGCTGTGCTTTCCCCCAGCCCCATCATGTACGCCCCCACACTCCCACCCACCGCTCCATGTAGCAACCCATGGATGGTGCAGCCTCGTTGAACAGCTCGTCAGTTCCCTCTTTCTTCACCCCGCCCCGCCCCGCCCCCCCACCCCCACCAGGTGATCATCGAAGTGGTCCGCGTACTGGTCGAACAGCCCCGCCACCATGTCGGCTGGTGCCGCCGCCATGCCGCCCACATCCCCCGTGATGGCCGCCACCCAGAAGCGGGAGGCCTGGTGCTCCGGGTGCAGCCGCAGGTGCTGCCTGGGGGGGGAGAGGTGAGAGAAGGGGTTGGAGAGGAGAAGGAAGAAGCCACCGTGGAAGGAGGACTACTTCAAAAGAGTGAAGAGGAGTAGGGGAGTAAAACAGCTGAGGAGTATCGGTAGTGGAAGAAGGAGAGGGAAGAGGACGCCGGGAGAACCGGCCTCTGCCAGGCCGGCCCTGCCCCGGTCTGGTGGGGGACACTCCTCCGCTGTCTTCCTGCGTTGGGGCAAACCCCCCCCCCACACACACCTGCCCCCCCCCCGTCACACTTGACCTATTTTTACCCCACCACCCCCCGCTCCCCCCCCGCCACCTGAAAGCCGCCAGCGCCTCCTCATTCCTCCGCAGCGAGCGCAGGATGGCCCCCCGGCGGTAGTGCGCGGAGGGGTGGTCCGGCTGCAGCCGCGTGACGGCGCCGTACACCTCGGCAGCCCGCTGCTGCCGACCCACCTCGCGCAGGGCCCTGGCTAGGTTCATGAGCACCTGGGGAGGCAGGGAGGGGAGGGGCAGTGGGTAAAAATAAGGAAAACTGGCAGTGGGTGGGTTGGTGTGTGGTTGGTAGGCCCGTCTGGTGTAGGTAGGTGTTGGAGCATCCAGCTACTACGTAGCAGTAGTGCGAGCAGTCGAGAGCCGTAGTAGGATGTCAGCAGTGCTGCTCTCATGTTTGCACCCATGCGCCCGGGACTCTAATAATAACACGGGTTTTGCCAACCTGCCTCATCGTTACCAACTGCTCTCGGTCCTTCCCTGTTTCCCCTCCCGCCCCCCCTCCCGCTCTCCCTCCTGCTCTGTGATGCCTTATCACACGGTCAGTTAGCTGTTTCCTCTTTACCCTCCCTCCCTCACCGCTACATTCATGGGGTCCTTCTCATTGGCCCGCTCGAACGCATCCGCCGCCTGCCGCCACCTGCCGGCTGTCTGGTGCAGCACACCCAGGCTGTTGCGGAAGCGGCCGCACGCGGGCAGCAGCTGGATGGCGGAGGTGAGCAGCCGCTCGGCCTCCGGGAGCTGGTGGGGGGGAGGTTCAAAGGGATACATATTCCGCATTAGGCTGGATTTAGGGGGGGAGAGGAATACCCAATGCGTTGTGTTGGGGTAGGAGGGAGGATGGGACACGCGGGTTGGAGGTTCACTAGAAACGGGATGTACACAAGGTTGCGGGGTTTAGCGCGTGTTCGAAGTCAGAGGGAACAAGGTGCCAGACCGGGTGCATGCGGCGTCGCCAGACGTAGTACCGTACCGTACCTTTTCTTTGCCGTACAATTGGGTTAGCAGAGCTCCCAGTTGATGTAGCGCATGGGCGTGGCGGGGCTGTACGGCGAGTACGGCACGGTACAGTGACTCGGCACGCGGCAGATTGGTTCCGGAGCTGTGGAGCCGGGAGGCCTGACGCGTGCCGTGCCGTGCGTGCCGTGTGTATTAATGCGTACGGCAGTGTTTGGGGCGGAGGGAGGGGTTGGGAGTGGGGCCAGGGAAGGGATGAGGGGGATGGCGTGTGAGGATGATACGGTATAGGGGTAAAGAGGAAGGATCTAAGGGGCGAGTAATGGATGGGGTGCCGATGGAGTGAGCGGAGTTTAATGCCAGTTTATGGCACGGCACCTGCGGATGAGGAGGGAAAGGGGGGAGCTGATGCAGCAGCAGTGGGCATGCAGGAACCAGGCTGGGGCGTGTGCTTTGGGGCTTGTGACTAGGCAGGGGTGAGGTGGCACGGGTTTCACGGAGAATGCTGCGATTGGAGTGCCCGTATGAACAGAACTGTGGCTATAAGAGGATGGGAGTTGTCCTGGCGGTCTGGGAATTCAACAGCGTTACAAAAGGGTTACTACGGCGTACCGGAAGGTTACTCACCTCTTCAAATAGCTCATCTACATTCTTAGGATCTTCAGGCATCCTGACGGTAGCTATTGGCACGTAAACGCGGCGGCGGAGTAGCGATGTTGCGGCGTAAAATCTTAAAGGGCGTACGTAAAAATTGCAATTTGGTATGTCAAACAGCCAGAAACATGTTAAAATAGTTTGGCAAAGCCGAGGATCTGTGTGAGAGCAGAGCCTTCGGGGTACGAATTCCGTATTGCAATGAGCTAGGATATCTATCGAGTAACTGCCTATCTAATCATGTGCGCCTGACTAGTATGACTTGTGGAATACAATTGCCCTTTACCTCTTAGCGTATACGGTTCAGGCGCGGCGAACGCGCACGCATGGGCACCCGCGTTACCCTTATAACGCCATAGGGTCTCGCTAGTGCGAGCCCCCTTATGTATTCATGTTGTGTGTACATATACACGGATACTGATGAACCGCTCCTGCGGCGCCCCGGTTTTCTTACCATGGAAGTCCTCGTTCTTGACGTCTTTGAACGGTCGGAGACCGAGTTCATACGATGATACCATTTAAGATCCCGACAGTATATCCATGGCCGTGGCGAGCGAGGGAGGGCAGTGCGGACTGCTAGCTGGACCCCTTGGCTCGCCAGCTGCAAGATTCCCAACAGAAACATCGCTACACGGGAAGACTACGACAGCGCAGAACATGACTGCGCTACAGCTGTGGTCGTCCGCATCTTGCAGCGGCCAAATGCAGGGTCATTCCGCCGGGTCAGGAGGGCGCGGCCCCCAGCAGCGGGTGCTGTCGTTGCTTGTTAAGATTCAGCCTTGGGGAAACTCAAAGTCGGCTCGCTTGCGAGCGCTCCTAGGCCTGGCGGGGCCTTGGACAGCTGCCTTCGCGCCATCGGCGGGCGGGGATTCCATGACAGGCTTCGACGGGTCTCGGGCGCTGGCACAGTCAATTACTGCAAAGGTGTGTCGATCAGCACAGTCACACCCGGGGGATTCGTCCAGCCTGTTCTGTCTTGTTGTCGGACAGCCCTAGGGTTGTCTAAGGTACCCCCCGTCTAAGGTACCATCGTTCATGACCTCAACGTGAAGCCCTTCATGCACATGACGTACTATTCAGACTACGTAGACATCGTGTGCTTCTGCGCGAACCCTCCCACTGGCAACCCTCCCACTGGCAACACTCATGCGTGAAAGTCGGCTGACGCAGTAAACACGCAAACATCCCTTCCATTGCCGTACTTCCCCTCCTTCCCGCAGGAAGCCTGGGTGCCCGACGGCCGCAACAGGGAGTCAGCCACCTCCGTCGGCGGCGCCACCGCCACAGGTGGCCCCTCAGCCGACGGAGGCGGCTCTGCCGCCAAGCGCGGTGCTAGCCGGCGGGGCGCCCGCCGTACCGGTAGCCGTACCTGCAGCTCACGCGGCTGCTCCAGCGACCCCGAAGGGGCGTGCGACGGCAGCAGCGACGGCAGTGGCGACGAAGGTGAAGGCGGCGTCAGCGGTGGGGGAAAGGCAACGGCTGGCGGAAAGGCGCCGCGGCCGGTGACGGCTAGCGGCGCCGGCCGGGCTCGCGGCGGCGGCGGCGCTGTCGCCGCCGCTGAGCTCCGGAACTCAGCAGCGATGCCGTCAGCGGCGTCTGGGGCCTCCGTATCCCTGCCTGCCGGCGAAGGAGGAGCCGCGGCAGCGGCAGCAGCGGGGACGCAACCCGGTGCCTCTGCCGCGGAGGGGCCAGGGACCGCCGCCGACTCCGCAGCTTCGCCTGCTTCCCTGCCGTTATCCTCATCCTCGCCCTGCCTGCAACAGCAACAGTCGCTGCCAGTGCGGCCCCGCATCCGCGAGCCGCTGCATCCTAACTGGCACTCCAACCCTCGACGCGCCATGCTAGCCGGTGTCACCAACCGCAGCTGGATCGCACCGCACATGCTCTCCCACTCGGCATCATGTGCCTCGTTGTCCACCTCGGCATCGCTGCCGGTGTCGCTGCTGGCTGACGTAAGCGCGGCCGCAGCAGCCGCCATCGCCGCCGGGCTTCTGCCAGGCCCGGACGCCGCCGCCGCTGCTATCGGCGGCGGTGGCGGTGGCGGTGGTGTCATGGGGCCCAGCGGCGGCGCCAGCAGCAGAGCCAGTTCCACTCACTCGGATCGGGACCGTCCTCCCCTGCGTGCGGCTACCGTGGCGGGGCTCCTGACGTCCAGCGAGAGCGCCGCATCGCTGACGATGCCGCCCGGGCTGCATGCGGCGGCGCTTCAGCTGCAACTGCAGCAGCAGCATCAACAGCACCTGCAGCAACTGCAACATCAACACCAGCAGCAGCACCAGCAGCAGCAGTTCTCGCCACCCCGGCCGGTGTCGCTTCAGGAGTTTCGGGAGCGGGATCGGGAGCGGGAGGATGGCCACGGACCTCCTCGATTAGGCCCCATCCAAGGGCCGCTACGGGGAAGTCGAATGCAGGGCCATGTGACGGCGGTCGCCAACCCAGCCTACATTGCCGCGGCGGCGGCGGCAACCGCGACGGCGGCGGCGGCGCTGGCGGCGGTGAGCGGTACGGCGACACCGCCGGGGCTGCTTGGGAGTGTCAGCGGCGGCGGCGGCAGCAGCGGTGGCTTCACACCGCCTCTTCGTGAGGTCGCGAGCCGTCGGCACCGTTTGCCGCTGACGCCAGAGCGGCACGCCGCCGTCGCGGCGGCGGAGTTGCTGGATACGCTGACGGCGCCGCCGACGCCAGCGGCTACGCTGGGACCTACCACCGCTGACAATCTCAGCCTCGGCAAGCTGGCGCTCTCGGGTCCTTTAAACAACAATGCCTTACTAGCGAATACGACCGCCGCCGCCGGAGGTGGCGGCGGCGGCGGCAGTGCTGGCGGCGCCGCCGCCAACGGCACCCTGCGTGCCAGTCGCTCGGGGCAGCGCGATGCGGCCAACCTTCAAACAGCGCCCAGACGACCCTCGCCGGCAGTAGCCACAACCGTGATCGCCGCGGGACTGCAGGGCCATGCCATGGGCGCCGGTCCCAACCACATGCTGTCCGTCGTCGACCCCCAAGCGCTCGCACAAGTGCAGGCTCAGGCACAAGCGGTGGCGGCCGCGGCAGGTCTAGGTGGGGTGCCTCCGCCGTTGCCGCAGTCTCTGCCTCTGCCGCTGCCGCCTCCGCCTGCAAGCGCACCCGGGCCGTCAGGTGTGCCCCCCGGTTCTCTTGCCTCCCCTGCGGCCGCCGCTAACAACACAAACACACCGGCCTCTTCCTCCTCCGGGGGCCTCTGGCCAGGTTCGAGCAGTGGCGGTGGCCACCACTCCACCACCCATCATAACCACCACCACCACCATCACCACAGTAAGCACCTACAGCCGCATGCGGCTTCGCTGGCTGCCCAAAGCCCACTGCTGCTTCAGCAGCTGCAACTGGCGCAGCAGCAGCAGCTGCAGTTGCAACAACAGCAACAGCAGCTGCTCCTGTTGCAACAGCAGCAGCAACAGCAGTACGGTAAGGGTGGCGGTGGTGGCGGCGGCGGTGCTGTTGGTGGTGGAAGGCAGCGGCGGCCGAGCCTAACAGACTTTGGCAACGCGCGCGCGAGCCTGCAGAACCGAAGCAATGACGGCTGTGGTCCGGTGGCAGTTAGCGAAGGCGGCGCCAGGCCTCGAGGTGTTGCCGCCGGCGCCTCCGCCGCGGCTGATGTGGCAGCGGCAGCGTCTGTGAGCGCAGGAGGTGCCAGCTTGGTTGGGGCCAACGGGGTTGCTGCTGCCAGCCAGTCGGGCGTACTGCTGTCGCCTGGCCTCGTAGGGCCCCCAATCCCACCGCTGCCGCTGCCGTTGCCCATGCAGCAGCACGAAGCAATAGCAGCAGATGGGGTGCCTGCCGCAGTCGCCGCTGGCAGTCTCTCGCCTGCTGTCGCTGTGGCAGCGGCGGCGGTTGCGCCTCCGCCGTCGCCCAGGAGGCTACAGGGACTACTGGGGTCCGTGGGCTATGCGTCTTCACAGCAGCAGGGTACCGCGACGGCAGTGGCGGCAGCACCAGCAGTAGCACCAGCGGCCGCGGCTCCTCAGTTCCGGCCTCCTACCAGCAACGCCGGTAGAGCAGCCAGCGTAGGCGGCGGTGGCGTCAGTGGCGGAGGCGGTACGGCAGCCATTGGCAGCCCGACGTCATGGCTTAGCGGCGGTGTGAGCTTGCTGCAAGCTCTGGCTGCAGGCAGTGACGGTTCGTCTTCTCAGCATGCGGGGAGTCATCATGGCAGCAGCCACCGGCAGCAGCAGCAGCAACAACAACAACAGCAACCAGCGCAACTGCAGCAGCAGCAGCTGCAACGCACCTCTCAGGTATTAGCGGCCGCTTCCTCTGGGCCGGCGGTTGTTGGGGCGGTGACCGGGGCTGGGTCTGCGGGTGGGGCGCTGGCTGTGGCAGGTGTGGCTGGGATAGCCAGCGGCAGCGGTGGTGGCGGTGGCGGTGGCGGTGCCCCCGCCACAGCTGCTGCAGCTGCTGGCGCCACCGGGCCACTGGTAGGGGCTGCTTCGTCTCAGGTGCGGGTGAGCAACACGCAGCGACAGTTTGGGGTGCGAGGATCGAGACCGTTGTGAAGATATTTTGCGGGTCGGCAGTGCTTGCGACGACTGGTTTTGAGGACTGGTTTTGGGGGGAAGTTTGGCCGCTCATGGGGATTCCAACGGGAGGGGGGATTAGGTAAACTGAGCCGCGAGAACCAACGGGAGGGGGGGCTATTGGTACGAAGGGGTGGGGAGAGGTTTGGTTGCTGAGTGGGAAGAGGGGAAGGGCACAGCCAGCTGCGGGGCTGCAGCGGCTCCCCCCGCTACACCACTGCACCATGTTGCAATTCGCTTTGGCAACACGCTTGGTCCTGGTAACCGTCCATCCGTCCTCATGATTGGCAGATGTCCGGAGCTGCGTGATATGTTTTGTTTGGCTAAAAGGCAGCGGAGCATGTGGAGCATACCGGTATGTCGTGCATAACTTGTGTGTACAGTTCTGTAGCACCCGCCGTGTTAAGCATTTGGACACGCCTATTCCTTGGTTCCGTCCACCTGACCTAGGTGCCAGCACGTGGCTGAATCCAGGAGGCTAACGGTTTGCGGCGGTTGGCGGTTGGTGGTACGACGGAACGTTATGAAGAAGAAGAAGAAGCGCCGCGGCTGCTTATGTTGTGTGCATGTCGTGTGGGACGGGTTGTGTCGGTAATCGTGTGTCGCGTTGTGGCAGGGAGACATGGGCAGCTTTCGCAGCTGCGTGGGTGTACATCAACGTCTCGTGCGTTATTAGCCTTGTTAGTACTTAGCTGTGTAACTCTTGCGCCTCGTGCGTGTGCGTTCCTGTTCGTGGGTTATAATATTATGAAGGCGTCGTCACTTGTTGGCCTTATTTAAGGCGTGCAATGCAAGAGTTGAGTAGCGCATGTGCAGTAGGTGTTCTGTTATCTTGCTATAGCTTGTTGGCTTGTTGCGAGCTTCGTTTAAGAACGATTTTTCGGACAACTTGTGTGTTTGGTGTACGGCATGTGGTACGCTTGCATCTTGTGCTGCTCTAGGGGATCTCCTAGGCAAGCGCTAAAGGGTTACTCCCTTGCGAATGGACGCAGATTCCTTTGACATTGCTAAACATAACCATAACCGTTTCGACGTTGCAATGACTTTAAGGAGAGGCGTCTGTGCGGGATGTGTGCCCCTGACATATGCGTTGCGGTTTGCTCTACAGCCGCAGAATGGTTGCTGTCCTGGCTGGTTGTCTAGCGGGTAATGAAGGATTGTCTGGGAGTTTAATTTATCCGCAGGATGTGATCCCGGATGCCCAACTTGCGTTGTGGCTGAGATCCTAACCTAACGTACGGGCTGAGGCATGTGAGAACCTACGGGGCTGTGGCAGGATGGGTCGCTGCGGGATTTCGGAGGGTTATTCGGGTTAGGTCAGCAAAACGCATCAGCATGGTGTCGTCAACAGTCAATGTGGGCTAGTTGGCTTGCGGCCAAGGAAACCGCCTGCAAGCCCAGGTCAGTTGAGTTAGCGTTTCGGCGGGCTTTGCATCTTATGCTGCTTTTATGAATTGGTATCGCTTCACAATTAGCGAACAAACTGCTTTTCGACGACCAATGAAACGGTTTGTTTATTGCTGGTGTGTTGACGGGTACGAACCGTCGCTGTGGCGAATGGCTGCGAGACGCCCCGACCTTTTGGCCTCGGTTCGCGAGTATACGCCTATTGCGAAAAAAATGATGATCGATGTGGACGTCCAGCCTTTCCTCATGCAGTCGAGTAGGACGTACGCCGGGCCCCTCGCTTGCGACGAAGGCTTCCCTTGCGTTTAAAATTACGAGTTTGGTTCAGGTCCACCTCTTGGAAACCTGCAAAATGAGTATGCACAGTTGCACACATCACCCTTATTAGCTCTTCTTAGTCCATTATTAGAGTCCGGTAATCGCCTGCCGCCTACACGATACGGGAAGGCTCTTAAGCACATGCATTTAGTGAAGTTTCCCTGATAGTATATTATTGTGACGCAGCGCAAGCGCCGGTTCGGCATGAACGAGATAGCCGTTGTAACCTGTGCTTGGCACGTCTTCAGCTTCCAACTGCAGTGCGTTAACTCATGAAGGCTTGGGCTCTGGATACAGATGGTCTGGCGCAGGTGCGCTTTCTGAGTGCACTGCATTGTGACTTCGCACGTTCGCAGAAACTGCGCCGAATTTCTTGGAAACACGTACATATCAGGGATTCAGTTGTCATGAAATTAAATATGTCAGCCTACGTTTCTCCATCCAGAAACGCATGGAGGTTAACCAGGTTACATGTTCCTCGTAATACCACAGCTTCAAGCAAAAGCACCTGTGGATGCTTCCTCAGAGCGGCTAGTGTACTCTCCTTGTCACTCACCAGATCGGCAACGGCGTCCCGGGCGCGAGGCAAGGAAGCCATGGGCACTCCGGCGCGGCGAAGTACCTTTTGGGCAGCAGGCCAGCATACTCGACGAGCAAAACAGCCATCTGGGCCAAAGTAAGACGGCAGCAGGGCCGGAGACACCTCCTCCTAGGCCAGGTTCCCGTTGTTCCATTGCTGGACTTGCTGGCACCCCGGGAGTTGCAGTTTATGGAGCTGGGAGCGCTGCTGCTGCTGCTAGCAGCCGCCCCGACGCCTCCTTGACTCCCACTGGGCTTGCCGCACACGCGCACAGCAGCAACAGCGACCACGGGGACCGGCTGCGGGACACACGTGTGTGGGTGGCGGGGCTGCACGCCTCGGAGCCCCCTCCGCCAGTTACCCCGGCGAGCTGCGTCCTACCTGCAGCAACCACAGCCGATGCCGGCAGCACCTGCCGCTTCCCCGACCCCACCTGCAACCCACCCGCATTTCCTCCCTCCCGCGGCTCCCACAGCGGCATGCCCCTGCGCCGGACGCCAGTAGGGTCCGGAACGCTGCTGACCGCCGCCGCGGCAGCTCCCTACCACGCTCCCGGCTGCAGCAGCAGCAGCGACGGCAGCGGCTCCTCCGCCAGCCCCGCCTCCTGCGTTACCCCCGGCATCCTCACCGCAACCACCACCGCCACCGGCACCCCGCCGTACAGCGGCACCCCCAGCGGCATCCCCGTCGCTGCTGCTGTCGTACCCGCGACAGCAGCTGGCAGCAGCTGCGCCGCCGTCACCGATGAGCACATGGATCTCAGACACAGCGGAAGGAAAGCGCCAGGCCCGGTGGCCATGACCCCTGCAGCAGCAGCAGCCGTCGGCAGCAGCGGCCGCTTCCGCTGCTCCTCCTCCTCCTTCACCTCAGCCACAAGCGGCTCCTCTGCCGCGGCGTCTGCCTCCGATCCACAAGCGACGTCGGGGTTAACCGGAGTCCCCGGGATGCGCCGTACGACGCCCATGGCGGAGCGGCATCGCATAACTGAGCCGCCCGGCAGCGCCGCCGCCGCTGAGGCTGGTGCTGCCGCTGGTGCTGCTGGCGGGGCCGTATTGCCGGGTTTCGGGGCGGGACTGGGGGCCGCGACCTTGTCGTCCTGCGTCGTCGTCGTCGGCGGCGGCGGTGGAGGGGAGGTCCCTCGGGTAGGAGGTCCGGAGGCGCATGCGCCCATCACCGCCGCCGCCGCCGCTGCTGCTGCTGCGCCACTGTTGAGCGCTTACGTGGCCGCAATGCCAAGTGCAGGTGGTGCGCCGCCGAATGAGTATGTTCGCATGGCCTGCAGGGCGCAGCGCTCCACGGGTGATGGGCTGTGGCCGCCGCCCGTCCGAGTGCCGAGCGCCATGGTCCTGCGGCAACACCAGCAGCAGCAGCAACATCCAAACACCCATCATCCCTTACCACACTACCAGCAGCAGCAGCAACAGCAGCAAGCCCAATTGCAGCAACCTGTGCCTTTCCGACAGCAACCAACACCCCCTGCAGCACAGCCTCTTCAGCCCTCGTCCCTCCCGCAGCACCCGCCACTCGCGCACCACGGGCCCCCGCGCAGGCAGCCCAGCGACTCCCAGAAGCTCCCATGCGTTTCCGGCCCCAGCATCACACTAGACCTAGCCGCCGCAAGCAAGTACCTTGCGGCTTCCTCCTCACCAGCGCGCGCACGCGAGGTGGCACGCGACAACGCCAGTGACTGCAGCGACCGAGGCAGTCACCCCAGTGACGACGAGGGTGAAGACGACGAGGAGCTACGTCGCGGTGGCGGCAGCAGTCGCAATGCAGCGCTGCGTCTGCCGCCGCTTCTGCAGCCCAACCGAAGCTCCGCCTGCCGTCAAAGCGGCGACAGCGGCGTGACGGAAGGACGGCCGAAGGCTGCAGGGCACAGCCTCTTCACAGATAGTCATGACGAGTTTGACAGCTGGCAGCAGCAGCCCCAACAACAACCGCAGACGCAGACGCTGGCGGCGCCGTCACCGGTCGGGGGCTGTAGAGGCAGCGGCGGTCCTGGCACACTGACGCTGACGTTGCGAAATCCCGGTTTCGGAGGCGGTGGGTTTAGTCGACCTAGCCTCGCCACCGCCGGTGGCGGCGGTGGCGGCTGCGGTACGGCAGCCGCAGCGGCGGCGCCCTCCTGTCCCTGGGAGGCGCTGGAGGTACTAGCGGGGCAGCGCAGGATCAGCCGCAGCAGCAGCGTGAGCAGCAGCGGCATCCCGGAGGCCACCTCGCCCTGTGCCTCCGCTGTAGCGACGGTAGTGGTCGCAGGGGTTGCAGCAGACAACGTGGCGTGTGGTTGTACTGAGGGTCAGGGAGCGGGAGGTGCTGCTGCTGCGGCGGCGGCGGCGCCGGTGGGTTCGGGGGCTGGGGCGGCTGCGGTAAGTGGCATGCGGGCTGTGCGGCGGGAGGGTGTGCAGCCAAGTCCCAGGACCCCTTGCACACCTTTAGCCGCTGCTGCTGCTGCTGCTGTTGCTGCTGCTGGCGGTGTAGCTTGTACCTTTGCTGGTGCTGGCGGTGAGGTGCTGGGGTTAGACTCGGACCGCCGTGCGGTAGGGCCCCCGGCACCCTTTGCCGTGGGCTATAAGCCCTGGCCGCCGCCGCCGCCAGCCGCTGCAGCTGCTGCTGCCTCGTTACTTGACCCCGCGGCAACGCCTTGTCGGGTGACGGCTGTAACTCCTCCGGGGGCTGGCGGTCGGAGCAGCCGTGCGCGTTCAACAGTGGGGTTTGACAGCGGCGGCGCCGTAGCGTCCGCTGCGGCGAATGACGCCACCGCCGCCGTAGCCGTAGCCGCCGCCGCCGCTGCTGCTGCCACAACCGGTCTGCAGTTACCCGGCCACAGTGAGAACGCAGCTGCAGGGGCGGTGGCAGCGGCTGGGGCGCCGGCAGCCGCATCGGCTCTTCTCATCATCAGCCCGCAAACACCGGCGGCAACAGCAGCTCCAGCAGGGCCGGTCAAGCGCACGCCATCCCAACAGCTAATACTGCCCAGCCTTGCTTCGCCGTCAGCGCTGACGTCGCCAGCCGCACTTCAATCACCAACAGGTGGCGCACCGGCGCCGACGCCGACGCTGACGCCGACGGCGGCATCAAGTAAGCCCCTCCATGGAGTCCCGCCGGCGGCGCCGGCGCCAGCGCAGACCCCTGGGCTGAATCGCCTCCAGAGCGAGCGGGAGTAGCGTGCAGCTGTTGCGCCCGCTGAACCTCCGCCAGACGTCGCCTTGTTTGCTGCAATGTCGCTGTCTGCCAGGGGCCAGGCTGAGAGTAAGCATGAGTCCATGGGGCACATGACACGGTGATATGTGTGAGTTGCTGACCTCACACCGGAGGGGTTATTAACTCATTATACATGGCTTGATGACGCTTGTAAGGGTCGGAGCCTGCTGGTTAAGGCGTTGAGCACCTGTAGCTTTTGCGGTAGGGGTGCGAATGGAACGGCAGCGCAGGAGTGTTGGTGCGTATACTTGTGACGCGGGAAGCTGTAGACGGCAAAATGACGTCAGGAGGAGGCAAGAGCAGTGATGCGAGTGCTGTTGGTGTGAAGCGTCTGTACAGCTAGCCTGGCCGGATGTGTTTGGTGGCATGGCGGGTTTTGGCACGCACCGGGGTAACCCCCGACACCCGGGTTTGCGAACATGCGCGTTGGTGTTGTGGAGGTATTCGTCTAGTAGTCGTGTAGTCGTCTGCTAGGTTGTGTATACTGTTGATGTTACATTGGACGGACCGCACGCGTGCGCACACCACCCATTGCGTACATAACGTTGGTGTTGAGTTGGAGCTTTTGCGCGCAACACATTGCTCAGGGTACCCGGACAGCCCTTCCTGCCTTTGACTGGTCTATTAGTGTATACCGTACTTCTTGTTGTCGTGCATTGTCAAGGGAACGTTAGGGTTTCGGTCATCGTCACCCTTTTAGATGCCTGCTTGCTTCCTTCCAGCAATGCTCAAGAGGTATATATAGCTGTGCTGGTCAGGTCGTGCACGTCCTCCTAGTACCCCTACATAACGGTGCGGTTAATCGCAAGGATGTGTGACTCCCAAGCAATAACCGCTTCCGCCAGGCTTTCCGTGCGGTCCGTGCTGGTGTGATCTGCTGCTGGTGTGATGTATGATGCGCTGCGTTTCTGAAGGCAACATGACTTTCTGTGACGCCCTGGGTGAAGTCCTTTAAGAGGCGGCGTGTGGGAGGCGGCCGAAAGGGTGGAGCCTGAGGAGGTCGCGCGGTGCATGGTTTATGACAACATATGATTAGCTAGGCCAAGCATCGTCAGGTGCCGCAAGAGTGATCCCCGTGACGAGGAGGGTGTAGTAAAGCATGGGCGTGGACTTCGTACCTTTCCTTGTGGTGTAAGTCGGCATTATGTGCTTGCCAGCCTTAATGGCGATCGTTTAAGTGGGGAGAGGACGGCATGTGTCGGCAGTGGGCGGTTTGCTCCGCCTCCCATGGAAGAACGCAGAGCTGGGCGCAGTGAGGTGGGTGGATGCTTGGATGATGAAACGCAATTATGCTGCATGATAGGGAAAGTTAGGTGAGGGATGTTAATTGCTCATAGAAGTGCAGCGTAACCCAAGAAGGGAGCGTGCGCTCATAGATTGTTACGTTGCAAGTTGGCTGGGCAGGGGTTGTGCTCCTTGCTTAGGGTGTGTGACGGCACTGTGTGCATACAAAAAGGTAGCAGGATGCAAGGATGAATGGATGAGGCCTTCTAAAGGGCCCCTGGGAGCAAACCGCGATATAGGCGTTGGCCATGCGCTTCTGGCTCTTTCCACTGGGATCAAAGGTAGGCGTTAAGCTGCGCCGAGGAACTGTACTGCGCACACGTCTTTGGGTTATAGGAATTATGCGAGGGGGGAGCGGGGTAAAGACGCATGGACTGTATTCCAAACCGATGCCCGGCGAAAGCTTCAGATAGCTGCATGGTGGCTGGTGTGTAATAGACGCTGTGGTGACTGTGAGTAAATGACAAATTCAATTGACTTGTAAGCTCAAGCCGTGTGAACGTCCTTTCAGCTTACTGTGTTTTCAGTTCGGAAGGGCCGCGCGCAGCATCAGCGGCCTCCTGGGCTCATGAGCTCTGTGAGTGCTCAAGGAATATGAAACGTCCGATGTGAGTTGCGTTCTATTACATGTTTTCAGTATAGTATCCAATCCTTTATGCCAAAACATTTCAAACCCTGCACTGGGAGGGGAACTGCACATTGCAAGTACGTAATACTGAAGGTTACCAACTGTGCGTTGCATTGAAATACCGATAGTCATGGACAGTGCGCACTTCTACCTACCATGTATTTGATTGAAATTCCCATCCTAAATGTGTCTACGGGTGACAACCCACGTAACCATCACATGTAATTCTAGACCGTGCAGCTCCATGCGTTGTAATACTCTTCAAAGAAACAACGGCCACTAAGGTAGAGGCAGTTGCTCTTGATTAAGGCGTGCACTGAGCGATAAGCCCCGTAAGCAGTACGGAAACGAAGTACCGTCTATCTATGGAAGATCGCTTGTTCTGGTCTCAACGCGGGTACCGAAAGGACAAACTAACTGCAATATTGTCCTAGACACTGGCGCGCACACACCGTTCGTTAATTCCTTGCAAAGCCAGGTCCGCCACGGCAGTATCGTAGCGATTGAACTTAAGCCTTTGGCCCGGTCAATAGCCCTAGTATGTGCTGATGCTGCTACGTCGCAGTTCTGGCTCCGCTAAGCTTTCTTACAGTTTTCGCCGGTAGGAAGAGCGACTTCTACCCAAAGTCTTACAGCCTTGCACAAGCCGTGGCCTGAAAGTACAGAAATGGTGCTTTTAAAGTATGATGTGGAGGCCAGCAGCCAAGGCCCTATCTCTCGGACGCCTGTAAACCTGGCCTTCGCAGCAGCTGCCGCTGCTAGGGCGTCGTGGGCATCGAAAGAGCGCACCGATATCCATCGTATTCCAGACCTATGGGATGACACGCCTATCGACGGTTCAACCTCGTCACCTGCTGCCATGGCAACCGCAATCAACCCTCGTTCCAACGGGAACGAAGGTACCTTTGGCGTGGGTGATGGACACTCGTCCCCTCAGCAGAGCCAAGCTGGCCCCTCGGTTATTGTGGTTCCCGAAGAGGGCGGTCCGCACGACATCCCTCGAAATAGCGTGTTATTCCGCGTGCATGCCACGGAGCACATCCTCCACAGCTCCCTACCGCTCGCAGCGCCAATTGCGCCATCTGCTGTTGAGGTAGCTAGCGCACTTGAAGACCGCCGCACGCGCGTCGTGGTACATCCTTACGAAGCATCTCCCGACGGATTGCTGCCACAGCGTGCAGCGTCCTTCTCCCTCGGCCTCATTACCAAGGACGAAAACGGCGCCACATACAGCAGTATCGATGGCATGGTTGTCCGTACAGCCTCGTACCTCAGTCAACCACAAGTGACATCACCCTCAGAACCCATAACCAACGTCGGCGCACTCTCAGCCTCAGCGCCCCTGGGCGGTACCGCTACCGATGACGGTGACGTGGCTAGCGCAGGGACACCCACGAAGCGCGACGCAACCGGCACGGGCGACGGAGCCTGCGACGCAACTGCCTCTCCTGCAGGCGATTCCGCAACCGAACGCGGCTGTCTGGTGCTCCCAGCCCTGCGGACGCTCCTAGCCATGAGCGACGGTGTCAGCCCGCTGCAACCCCCGCAGCAACGGCCTCATCCGGCGCAGCGCCCCTCCATCCACGGGCCCCAGTTCAGCGGCCACCCATCGCTCATACGCATGTCATCACAGCCCACGCTCAGGATTGGGGCTGGCGGCGGTGTGAACGTCAGTACCAGCGGCGCCGCAGCCAGCAGCGCGAGCAGCAGCGGCACCGGCCCCGGTGGTCTCACCCGCTGTGGCTCGCTCGTCAACTCCCCCGCGCGTCGGCGCTGCTCCACCATACCAGCGCCTGAAACCTCGACTCGCCTGGGGCGTGCGACCCACACCCGGTCCTTCCAGGTGTCCTCGCCGCCGCCGGCTCAATCGGCGCTGGTGGACGACGACGCCGGAGGCGGCGGCGGCGCGTTGTATGGCGAAGACATGGAACCGCTCGGCCGGGCGCTGTCGTACACCCCCCACAACTACCCGACGGCGCCGCCGGCTGTTTCTGCCTCCTTCCATGCCTCTCGGGGCCAGCGGGACCCCCCGGGGCGCTCTACTACGGCGTCTGGTTTCACGGCGGGAAACTGCGGGACGACCATGGCCACCAGCGGATATGCCGGCAACGTCGCGCCAGGTACCATGAGCGGCGCCGGCAGCAGCACCAACCCTCACCCCCAGCACAGCCCCTTGTCCCCCGCCACCTCGTTTTCCCCCTCCGCGGCTCCGCTGCACCACTCTGCCACTACGCTGGCGCCCGCCCCGCCTCCCGTTGCTGCTGCTCCTCGCCCGGCGGCGACGGCGACTGCGGCAACCACCGCCCAACGCAGCATGAGCCGCAGCGCCTCGGAACGAAAGAGCATCAGCTCAAAGGCGCTCTTCTCCTGGACCCACAAGCTCGGCGGCAGCATGTGGCCCTGGTCCAATGCCAGCGCAGCAGGCAGTGCTGCTGCCGGTGGCGGAGGCGGAGGCGTCAGCAGCGGCGGCGGTGTCCACCCCAGTGGGGACCGCGCCAGCCTGGATGTCGTGTCGGCGACTGGAGGCGCGGGCGAGGCCAGTATAAGCCCCACGGGCTCACAAGCGACCCCTGGGTCGGGCTTGCATTACGTCACTCAGCCAGGTGGGGCGCTGAGCACCTCGCCGCCTGCGTATCAACCGCTGGCGGTGCATCCGAGCGGCGGTGGCGGCGGCGGCGGGCGTCGCGAGCAGCTGCTGGTGCAGCTGCCGCCCATTGAGGGTTCCTCCTCGCGACGCAGCTGGCACAGCAGCGGGGCGCCGGCCTGTCCGCTGGGGGAGGCGCCGAGTGGGGCTGCGGCGGGTCGGCTGTCGGTGAGCATGTTGACCCTAGGACCGGCTTCTCCGCAGCGGCGAGGTGCCATGTAGCCGATGCAGGTGCTGTGGAGAGGAGGGCAGACGTGTGGTTTAGGGATGGTGCGAAGCAGCAGCGGCGAGGGTACAGGACACGGATGGGACCGGCTTCAGGAAGGGTGTTCTTGTCTGTACCGTCTGGGACTGGAACTGGGGCTGCGAGGGTAAGGCGTTGTGGGTGATGGCGTTGTTGGGGGTGTACTTTACTATGGCAGGATGGGAGGATGGCTGTGTGGGAGGCATGTGTCTGATGTGTTGATGCATGTCTGGGGGGTGTGTGCTGGAACTGAGCTGTGGGAGCAAGCACGTGGGAGCGTATGAGAACTGCATGCTTTTAAGCCTGCTCGCACGTTTTGGGGGCCGTGCATGCCATTGGTGTAGTTGTGGACTTGCGGTGCTTTGATCTGGACGCGCTAGGCGTTTAGGGTACCGTACCAAGATGCGATGGGAGACATTTGTACGTGGTGTGCAGTCAACAGGCTTCACCGCACCCGCTTGTGGCGACTGGGTGCTGGGTAACTACCTGCTGCGATGCATCCGATGTGCCCCGCAGACGGGGCTGGTAATAGTAGCAGTATGGCTCAAGTCAGTAATGGTTAGGGTTATTCATTTTTGGCGCGGGATGTGGCGGAAAGTGCGAGAACCTGCCGGCTGCTGTCTAGGTACCATGATACCGGGCAAGCGGCTGAGGCTTCTTCCAGATTTATCAATACCGGTATGTGCTTTCTGGCTCAAAAGAGGTGTAGTTTCTGAGTGCAGGCCTGGCTTGCACGCTGTCTCATGCAGGCCCCGCCTCCTGCCGGCAAGTGGCATGCCGGCGCACCCCTGCTGTTTAAAATCTTCTGCGGTTCTGGCTTTGCTATGTGGCTTTGCTTTATGTGAGGACCCACCGAAAGCTTTGGGAGGGGTGGCGTTGTGGCCGCTCCCCAGCCCTAGCACCGTACTCTGCCCTACTGTGGTTGGTGTCTACTTGTTGAAGATGTCCGGTGCAACACCCGGGCGCGGTCCACAGTTTGACGTGACACGGCGTGCAGCTATGCTCGCACCGACTATTTATAAGGCCGTCAAGCCAGGCTATTTTAGGATGTCATGCCAAGCTATACGGGGTTGAGCTGTTGTGGAGTCAGCAAGAGCGGTCGGAAGCTGGGCAGGAGGGGGATGAGTGTTTGTGACATTTGATCATGTGACAACGTTTTGACGATGATGTCTTAAACTGCGGTGTGTTGCCGCGAGGCGGCGAGGATGGATGCTGCGTGTGTATGGGGGGGGGGGGGGGGTTGGGAGGGCGAAGGGGCGGTGGTCAGTCCAGGAGGGGCTGCATCACCAAAAGATGATTGAATTGGGCGCGCGCGTGTTGCGAGGGGTTTGCTTACCGCACTATATTGAACGTACGCTCTGTTGTTTACTCCTCTTGCTGGCCAGAGATAGGGGGGCCCGTTGTTGATTGTATTGTATAGTTGTAAGTCAGGCCCGGCCGCGCTTGAGTGTTGGCGAGTATAAAAATTATTGATCCAGAGGCGACTGCAGTTACCAAGGAGGGAATCCCGACCCCGACCGTTGAACGGTGTTGCCGAACCTTTACTATCTTCAGTGCAAAGTGTTAATGATGCTAACAAGGGAATATGTGTTCTTTAGTAATGTTCTTTTTGTTGAGGGGCCTCCTTGTGTGCGTTGTAATCGCCGACTGATGTAGGGGCTATTTACCAGCCCCAAAACACACACGCGCGCATGCGTTTCTATGCTTGTCTTTCCAGCTGCTAAAGCCAGGGCAAGAAGTCTTTCTTAGGATGCAGCACTTCGCATAAAGCATTCGTATCTGCCGGTCACGTCTGCCGGTTGCCAATTATACGTAGCTTGCAAGCACAGCTGTGCAGCAGACCCATGTAAGACGAAAGAACAGCTGCCTTATCCGGCAACTCTTCATATGGGTGCGAAAGTGCGCGTGAAAGCGCACTGAGCGTGTCGTACGAAGCCAGGAAGCCATCAATGCAGCCCCATCCCGTTGAGAACGAATACGCTTGCTGAATTTGCGATGTTAATTGCATGATTGTGGGCTGGACGTCTCACTACGTATGTGTAGGGCTTGACCTCTCTTTACGGCTCCAGAAAGCCGAGCTTGCCAAACGTCAGGGCCGTGAGGCTTGGTAGCATCCACGCCCAATTTTCCTATAGCTAAGGCGGCAAAGCGTACCATTTCCTCTGTCCTTGAAAAATGTTTAGACGGAACTTGCGCATTGAAGAATCCCATGAAAGCACGGGAGGTTCTGTGGCTCATAACTTGGCGGCTATGCATTCCGCTCGTGCCAGCTGGATGAGAGGGCCGGCGGATGGAGGTTCCTCCGCAGGTACAACGATCGATTCCGACACTTGGTATTCCGCGTTTCTTGCCATCTCTGTGCCCTTTCTTACTCGTCGCCATTCCCCTCAGGCTTGGGTGGTGGCCGCGGTGGCAGCGATGCACCGGATGACCTGTATAACCCTTCCAAATGGACGAAGCCGTCTTGGACGCCCAACCAAGGGTCTGGGGGGTACTCCGGGCCTGACGATCCACTACACGATCTTTTATTTGAGGCATCTGGTTTGTTACCTATGCCTAGTCCGGTTGCGCCTAGCTCCGGAGAGGTCAGAATGATCCTGCTGCGAAGAACCTTAATGATGGAGGAGGAGAGACTCCATCATTTCCAAGAGCAACAAGCTGAGCAATCTGGGGCTGAAGGAGCCCAGGAACAAGCACCAAGCGGGCAAGCAGCGCAAACGCAAGAAGAACAGGCGGGAACCAACGCCGACCCAGCAGAAGCCACTCCTGCTGCCGAAGAAGCAACGGATGCAGCCGACAAGGCAGGAGCAGCAGCAACCCCTGAGGCCGCACCTGACAACGCTGCTGCCGAATCCCAGGATCCGCCCGCAGAATCGGCGCCTGATTCGTCGCAGGAGGAGAGGCAGGAAACCCGCCTCGTGCTGCCCGTCCTCGAGTCACTCATCACCCTGCGCCGTGAGCGTATGAGCGCCCTGGCTGCAGCCGCCCCAACGCCGCCGCCGCAGCCGCCGCAGCAACCCGCTGCTGCTCCCATCGCCAACACCCCAGCCCGCAGCCTGACATCCAAGCCCTCCCTCCGCCGTGCCACATCCAACCTGGGCGTCAGGTCCTCCGCAGCTGCAGCAGCAGCGGCAGGTGCAGCGGCTGCTGCTGCTGCAGCACCCACTGCTTCCTCCCCCACCGCGCTCTCCCCTGTTTCATCCCTCGTACCTACGACCTCTGTCCCTCGCCCCGGAGCCTCCGCTGCCGTCTCCCAGTCTTCCCTCGCACCCTCGCCGCCTCGCCCCTCCCCGCCGCAACCCAGCCCGCAGCAGCTGCCACCACAACCCAGCCTCGGCCAGTTCCCGGGCCCCTGGCGCGCTTCTCGCAAGTGGAGCACCATGGGAGACATGCTGGCTGACCCAGATCAACCAAGCAACGGCGGCGGCAATCCGAATGGTGCAGGGGCTGCTGCTCCTGCTGCTGCCTCCTCTACTACCTCCCGTGACGGCACAGTTCGGTTGAGGCCCAACGGCGCTAAAGACATCCGCCCGCAGCACACCAGCCAGTCCTTCACCTTTGGCACCGGAGCCGCCGCCGCTGCCTCCGCCTCCGCCATTGCTGCTGCTGCTGCTGCCTCTTCCTCCGTGACAACCGCTGGGAGCGTCTCCTCCTCCACCATGCCGCACCCGCCTGCATCAACAGCCGCAGTCAATGCCAACGGTGGCGGCGGCGTGGCGAGCTCCCCGCGCTCCAAGCGCTTTACCTCCATGCGCACGCCAAAACAACGCGAAGGGCCCAAGGCTGCATCATCGTTTGACAGCGCGGACGTCGCCAGCGGCGATGAGCCCTCGCCCAAGCGGGCCGCCTCGCTGCTTCAACGCTTCCACAACTGGCGGCTGCAGCGCCGCGACCTGCCGCCGGCCTCGTTGCTGGCCGACGAGGAAGATGAAGAGGATGAGGAGCCACCGCAGCGTCTCACGGGTGGTTTGGTAACCATGAATTCGAACCTTCGTGGCAGCCATCTCTACAGCCGAGCTGCCACCAGCCTCAACGGCACGACGATGTACGGCAGCAGCAGCGGAGGCAGTGGTAGCAGCAACCTGCATCGGGCCGCTACCGGTTTAAACAGTGGTACTGGCGGTATAACGAGCGTTAGCGGCGGGGTTGTTGACTCGGCTGAGCGGCCGGCTATCGGACCGCTGGCGATGCCGCTGTGGCTGGGCAAGGGGCGTTCCGGCGGAACGAGCACTGGGTCAGGGGAAGAAACTGGGCAGTCGCCGGTCACTAGCCTGGCGGGCGGTGTTTCGTCGCGCAGCAACAGTTTTCTGGCCAAGATGCCGAGCTTCCGCACCCGTCAGCAAAGCATCTCCACGGGCCAGGTGTTCTTGCCCACCGAGTGGGGTCCTGGTAAGGCCGCAGGAGACCAAGGCATGGCGGCTACAGTATCCGCCACGGGCGCTACTGGGGGCGGGCCTGCTGTCGGAACGTCGGCCCTTGTGGGGATTCCGGATGGCCGCGGCAGTCCGGGCGGTCTTGCCGGCCCGACGCCGCCGGTGTTTTCCTACAACGGCAGGGGCGGCACGGGTGACGGTTCTGCCGGTGTGGGTGGTGGTGCCGGCAATCCGGCGCCGGGCGTGCTGAGCGGCATGCGGGTTACGGGAAACGGCGGCGGAGGCGGCAGCAGTGGAGGCGGTGGCGCAGGAAGCAGGCTGGCCAATGGTGCCCTCTCCTTTGCCGGTGAAATCCCGCGCGGCAGCACCGCCACCTCTCCTAAACCTCATCAGGCCACGTCTGCCACCCCCACACGCTCCATGGCTGAAGCTCGGCAGTCCATGGCTCGTGGACGCTTCACCTCCGACGTGCATGTGCACGCGCGCTCCCCCGTGTCGCCGCAGACGCCGCTGCACTCGCACCCGCAGACGCACCTACAGGGGGCGCTGCTTGCGATGCGCTTCTCGGGGGGCCAGGGCCAGGGCGGCCTGCAGCCGCAGGAGCCGCCACCGCTGATGGTAACCAACACCAAGCGCGGGGGCCTGGATGGCGCCTGGCAGGGTATGCCGCCGGGACTACTGCCCATGGTGAAGACGTCGCAATCTTGAGGGGGTGGGGGCGTGGCGTCAGTGGTGGACGGACGGCGGCACGGACACTGCAGCGTAAGGCGAGTCGTGGGGCACAAGGTACGAGGCGTGTTGTGGAGCGAAGCGCGGGTGGTTGTGGTGCTGTATTTTCGTTGCGGTCGACACGATGGCGCATGGCAGGAATGCACGGTTTCTGTTGTGTCATTACAAAGCTCGAACACGATGTGCTCGTGGTTGGGGTGGTCTTGGCAGGCTATACAGCATGCATGGGGTGCCTGCAGCATGGGGGGGAGCTGACCTCGACCGGGTAGAACTGGAAGATCCAAACGGGTTTGAATTGCCTTTATGAAGTTGCCATGCAACCAAACGGGGCGTTAAGAAGAAGAAGAAGGACAGAACATGGTGTGTGTTAAGAAAACTGGCCGCGAGTAGGAACGTACTGGGAACATGGTGGTTAAAATAACTGGCCGCGAGGCGAAACGTACATGGTGTGTGTGTGGGGGGGGGCAGGAATGCATCAGATGTGTCGCGGCGGCTTGGTGCGGGGTGTAGGGGTCGGCAGGGGGAGAATCCCTGGCGTGCATGCGCCAGTGCAACTGCACTGCGTTGCTCCGACAGCGGAGAAGGAGAAGGAACTTGCTTCTGTACGTTGGCGTTGAGAAATTTTGATGGGCTTTTATCTCTTCGCTGTTGTGCTATCCCTTGTGTTGTCAACGAACTATTTGGGTGGGAGTTGCTGCTGATAGCCTCATTGGCTTCGGTGGCACTGTTGGCAGGGCATTGCTCTCTTGTTGCTGACTGTCTCGTTGCTTGTTGCTTACCGATACGAGCACAGTACTATCAGTGAGATCTCAGCACGTGAACCGTTGGGAGGGGACGAATACTGCGAAGGGAGGGTGGTTGGTTGGGCCTGATTGGCGAAGTGTATTGTGACTCTGGGTGCGATTCCGTCTTGCGGGATTTTGGGGTATGAAAAGTTGGAGGCGAAGACATGTGGCGTTGCAACGAACATTGCAATGTGTTGTTTGCCTACAAGTGTCTACAAGTTGCTTCAAAAAGAAAAGGTTTGGTTGTGTGAATCTGTTGTTGGTAGAAAGAAAAATGAACAAAGGGGGCTTGGTGTCGTGGTTGATTTTGGTAGTAGGGGAGTCAATCCCAACGCGATCGGTTTATATATGCCGTTTACGTTGGGGTCTAGGGTACTGGCTACTGGGAGTACATTTTTGCTGTTGAATGGCTGGATGTTTCATGTACCGTATACGAAGCGAAAGACTGTTGTTGAATGTACTTGTTATCGTTCTTGTTCTTTGCTGTCATGCTCGGCCAAAGAAGACAGCGATGGAGTCACATGCATCTGTCGCATGGTTGCTTTGTTGCCGTACTGCGGTGCCCTGCCGTTTTCTGCGGCAAGTGGCAAAAGGTGCTGTCGTGAGAACATTTGGGGCTGTGTTGCTATATGCTTCGATTCATCCACCTCGTCGTCGGTTATATCCCTTCCGTGACCGCTTGCAGCAGGTTACAAGGGTGACTACTCGTTGCACCCCTTCGGTCGCAGTTATGTCGGCTCGACCGTCGCGTGGGCATCCTTGCTCGTGTCATATGTCTCACACACACTCTCATGTCCTGCACTGTCGGAACGTGAAGCGACTCATGCCGCTGTCAGAGTATGAGGATATGGGTACACAGTAACGGCGTTGAGGTTTTTACCAGGCCTGTTCACAGGTCTTGTTAGGTCTTTTGGCATGTTCGTGCGGGTTCGTGCGGAGCGGTGGTGAGGCCATTTCCGCGCTTTGTTGTACTGGTAGAATGGGGCGGGGGATAGGGTATGGGTGCTGGTGTAAGGTGGCAAGCCGTGGTGAGGTTGTTGATGGGTGTTGACGCTGTTACGCAGGCCTGTTGGGGCGATCCTACTTGGGATTGGTGGGAAATTGCAAGCATGTGTCTATCTGCACGGCGGTGTGAGAATACGTGGCGTGGGAAGCTTCTGTGATGGGGTGTGTTGTGTTTCGTTGGGCCTAATGAGGAATCCCAAGCTGTTGGATACCTTTGGGTTGGGCTGTGATGCCACCAGTCCTTGCTGAGAGGTGGAGGCGGGATGACGTCGATGTCCGGCAGGCATAACGTGTGCTGTGATCAGCCCTGCCATGGACCGTGTGTCCTCGTTATTGTTGGCACCGGTACGTACTTGGGTGCAGCTGCAACTACAGGTGCCGCCGGCCGGGGCGGTTGTTTGCTGAATAGATGCTGGCGGCTTAACGATGAACATCATGTGGTGTGTGAGCCGGGGCTGTGTCTGTCCTTCAAGGCATACCTTCTGCTGGTTTTGGCAGCGGAAACATGCTGTGCAATGTACGCTTCTGACCATTCATCTCACTCGCTCAGGCAACGTTTTTGCGTGTAGGTGGGCTACGTTGGTCAACGCTTTCTTGGTTGTAGCGCTTGCTTTGAAATGATTGTACGGCACTTTATCAGGCGCTGAGAAAAGCGCTTTTGGCGCCGGCTGCATCATGGTGCTCAGTATTTGCTTAGGATGCGGGTGCATGTTGGAGACCAGCTAGGGCTCTGCTGTTACCGGTAGTAGGGTGTCTCCCAGCGCAAGAAAACTTGTAAATTGCTTTTACCTGATTCTAAATAGCGGTAGCTGATGCAGGTTGGCACCTTGGATGTCTATTACCGTACAGTAACACCGTTTTTGGCGAAATAAACCTGTTATAAGCTCTACACTGTTGTTGCAATACTTGTAAGGCTGGCGTTTACGGTGGTCCGGGCGCCGATGTGGTTGCGGATGCCGGGGCTTACGGCACCGTACCGTACGCCGCTGTGTTCGGTAGTTGGGGGCGCATACTTACAAACACGCAGGCCACGTGGGCAGGAACGTAGTTTTGCGAATAACGTACATCTTTTTCCAGCATTCATATCTGAGTTCGGTGCCCTGTCCCGTTGCGTTGTCGCGATTTGACGGCTTGGGGATCGGCTGCGCGTTAATGCTTTGTGGCTCTGTTCAATGAGAATGGCTGAAGTGACATGAGGGCGGTTGTGGTGCCGGGACGGAGGCGCAGTGCTAGCAGGCACCGCACGTCTAGTGCGCACACGCGTGCGGGCTTGGGTTGGCTTCTGGCGGCTTGGCAACACACCTTAGCTTGCATCAGCGGGACCGACAAGTCCCTGCTCGCGCGCATACTGGTTTCGGCATGTGCTGCTACCCGTGCGAGGCTGTGGGAATGCAAGCTGGATCTTGCTAGCTCGAACCTGGTGGCGCACTTGGCTGGGGAGGAGGATGGGTGCCCAGTATACCGATACCTTGGACGTTTACAGCCTGATTGGTCTTTTAGTATTCAGGCAATACTTGCAGTGAACAACCTTTCGACCTGCTTTCATGTGGCCTCTGATCTGATCTCTATTGCTGGTGCTGCTACCGGTATGTTCTTTGAACTGGGCCATTGTGCACTGTATATCTCATGGCTGCTGTACCGGTAATATTGAACACGCATACGGTATTGGCGGCATGTGCAGCTCCGGCACCTTGGACCGTGGGTCCGTTGCCAGCACTGCCGCTTGCCTTGTACTCTTAACTGAATAACCTGCAATTCAACGCTGTACGCATGTCTACATGTGTCCAAATTGAGGCCCGTGCTGGTCCAGATGGCTGTCCTGCAGTGCCGTGCATTAGCAGGATGTTGCGACACATGTGGGAAGCAACCAGGCACTTCCCACGCCATGTGCCATGCAGGCGATGTAGCCCCCATGCAGCAAGAAGGCAGCAGCAGCAGCCGTAAAAAAGATGTTCACAGCTCCCGAGTTATGGTGCCCGGTGGCCCCAACCTTTGAAGCCTCCCAGCAACATACCCCAACGCCCAACCCGCATCACAACCCAGGCCACCTCCACAATCTCGCATGTCTCGTGCTCTCCATCCAGACCACACCCCTTGCCCCTCAGGACAATACCTTGGAGGTTAAATCCTCTCCACATCACCTCCATCTTCACCACCGCCACCCGCTCCTCCACCACCACCTGACGTCCTCAGGCTGTTCTGCCGAAGCGCCGGACTCCACCTCCGCAGCAGCGCCTGAATGTCCGCATCCATGCGGGTTCCCTCGCCGCCCCACACCAGCAAGTGTGGCACATCACGCAGACCGTTGCCGCCCACGCGACCCACGGGTCGAAAGCCAAAGTAGCTGTAGTACCGCACCAGCCGCTCGTGCCAGGCGTCATCGTCGTTGATTGCGAGGATCTCGGCCACCCGGCAGCCCCGCTGGTGGCCGAATGCAAAGGTTGCGGCGCCCATCAGCAGCCCCAGACCCAGGGGCCCTCCGCGCAGCCGTTGACCGTCTTCACCTGGGGGTTGGTTGGTGGTTGGGCGGCCGTGGTGGGGGTTGGAGGTGGGTGCTGGGCGGGTGGTGGACGGTGCTGGGGTTGGTCAGGGGCGGGGTGATGTGGGGCCATTTGTAATGGGGCAGAGGGCGGTCGACTGGAAGGGGAGCGAAAGGAGGGAAGCAATTCTTGGGCTTGGCAGGACCAAAAGAAAGTGGATGGATGAGTATCGCATAAAGGCGGATGATGAGCTGCATGGCAAGCTAACAGCAATTCAAAAGGAAGCATGCACCTACCCTTTAGGCCTCGTGTGAAAATTTGCAGCATGTCGCAGTGCATGATACCGAAGAGGGGCGCCGTGAAGCCGCTTGTCACACCGACCACGCGGCCCGTCGAGTCGCCATCCCGGCACACTATACGATAGAACGGTCCTAACTCTTTCACAGTGATGCTGAGGCCTCTACGACGTGCGGCCCATGTAACCTCCTCCAGTGTAACCAGCTCGCAAGGTTTTGAGGTAGACGCTTCGTTAGCTGGAGTTGATATGGGTTGTCGCGCGTTTGATATCGGAAGCACTGCCCGATTTCGCATTTTTGTTGTGGGCCGTGCAAGGCATCTTTGCGAGTTGGTTGCGCCTAGAGCCCGGGCCATCTTACAACTCTTTTCGAACTAATCTTTGTGTGTTTTGAGCTGTAATTGATATGTATGTGCTTGCTATATTTTCCTTGTTGTCATTTTTGGAAGTGGGAACTGTCGCTTTTACACAAAGATAAGAACAATTATAATAGCAATTGCCAGCAAGGAGTACCGGTATATAGCTTGGAGTACAGGGTGACAACCCATAATCACAAGGATTGGTCCTACCCAATTGGATCTGTCGTACCTGCTTGCAAGGCTTCGCAATGCCCATGAGTACTCGGACATAGCTGCTCGGCACTTCGCAACTTGACGTTTAATTGGCTAGCTAAAAGGTAGCGCTGATACGTGCCTTTCCCGCACTTTTAACGGATGCCAAATCCATTTCAGTTATTTTTTCCGATGTGGACTGTTACAGAGGAAGGACAGGAAGACAGGAAGTTGCATGTAGAAAGGGCATGTGTGCAACACCCGTGGCTGCGTCACATGCATTATTTACTGGGGATGAGGCATGTAATCCGTGCCGATATTGTCACCCCACCACTCATGTTTTCCCCCGTATGCATTACAGGAAAGTTAAGGTGGTCAGAACAACAACAACTTCGGCTCATGCAATATAAACTAAAAAAAGCGCGTACTTGGCAACACCCCCGGTTTCACCCCGTTATCAACACCCATGTGCACAAGGTCTGCGCTTTGCGCGCACGCTTAGTACCGGTATTCTTCATGACTTCAGCAGAAATCCCTTCACTGCCGCAACACCGCCACCACCGCCTCCAGCAGCACTGCCGCCGCCCGCAACAAGATGAAAAGCTGCAAAAACTCGTCATTGTCTAAAGAATCTTCCGGCTTCATGTGGATCCTTATTTGGCAACCAGAATACTTCGGCTTCAAGTCACGCCAACCGTAAACCACTTCACAACGCAAGCCCATCAACGCCATGCCGTAAACCCAGAGCATCAGCCATTGCGCCTAACAGCATCGCTCAAAGCCGTAAAGCCACTGTGAGTTTGTCCCTCCAAACTCCGAATCAGACGGACCCAAATCCAGAACACTTACGAGTTACGGCAGGGGTGACCGCTCCGTGCCCACCACGCCGCCGTACACACACCACCATGTGTCAACTCCTAGGTGCCTTACTTCGTACGTGCTAATGCAATGGCAGCGGCCCTACACACGGACCGCTGCCGTAAATTTTGTTCAGGTTGTACCATAGCTTGCATGCTTCCTTTATTTGCCACCACAAGGTACAGAAAAGTAACAAGTTAATAGCTACAACACGCACGCTTCACACACGTGGGTCGTAGGTCACGAGCAGCAGCACCGCAAAAGAGGGAAAGCGGCGGCAAAGTAGTTTAAGAAATCAACATCAGTGCAGCAGGGGGGACGTAAGCATGTATCCATTACACAGTCGCACGGCCCCAGCCAACGAGGAACCGCCCATTCAACACATGTTCACACATGCACAACGCCACCACGCACCACCATCGTCATCACCATCATCATCACCAGCAGCAGCAGCAGCACCGCCACCATTATCACAATCACAAAAGCGCTTCATGGGATCACGGATTCATGTACGACAGTCCGCAAACCGCATGGTAAACAACCGAAGGATCATCCATCCGTCCACCACGCTCCCTGGATGTGCCCTTTCGTTCCCTTCCCCCACTTATGCAGAACTGCACATTCAAACGCACAAGGGCGGCAAGCCTGTTTCTGGAAGACATTTGAGCGCCAGGAACCGTTAACGAACCCACAGGAGCCGTTAACGAAATAACTGTCTATAAGATTGCACAGCTATGCGTACCAGTACTCCACGCACTGCCCCCGACAAGGTGTCAGCTGCAACAGCTTTGCCCGCTGGGGATGCACGCAGCGCGCCTAGGGCACGCCAGGCGAACACATGCGCAGCCCACAACTCCTTGCCAACACGTGGCCAAAGCAATGAGCAATGAGACCGCCAAACTCAACCTCTTACAGCCACGCAAACGTTGCAGCCAATACCATCAGCGCCCTCCCATGCGGCTTGTAACCTTGTAAACGCGCGAAACCGCCCTGACGCTGTAGGACCTGTATCCGAGCCTTGCGGGCTGAGGGCCATGCAAACGGCTCAACCAAACTAGCGTGAACGGCCTGAAGGCACGCACCCACACCTTATTTTGATATTTCGCACCACGGCCATACACCCATCCGTGCCTTGTTGCGCTCAACAACTGGACATGTAAGAACGAAGGATGGGACGAGTGGGTGCCTTCCGAGCCCTTACCGGCCTTCCCCTCGCGAAAGACCAGTACCTGGCCGCCTGGGGTCGGCGTCACATGGCCTCACCCCAGTAAACAATCAGGGTAGTCAAGGACACACAGCCAACCAAAGCTCACGCGCACACCCGGACCCACCCCGTTGCCAGGTACGGCGCGGCCCACCAACCGCCTGCACATCGTGGCCCGAAGTCCCAAACCCAGCATCGCTTGCAGCACGCTTCTGACACGCACCACAGGCATGGCTCTTATTGTTTATGTATAGCGAGCGCTATTCTTCTGATGAGAACCCTCTACACTGTAATCTGCTACCTGCGCCATACATACTGCGCAAAACACAAAAAGAGGAACGACACTGGTTCGCATTTGGAGCAGGACCGTGCCTGGCACTCTTGACATGTGTGCGCGGCCACGGAATCTCTCCCCCGTCACACCTTGCTTTTCACATAAACAAGGAACTGACCATGTAGCGACAGTAAAGACCATGCACGACTATACGACGTATGCGTGTGAAGCAACCTGGCAGTAACGCTCTGAGGTCTGGCGCGGAAGGCTTCGCAGACAACGAGCCCCGACACCGTCCATTAACGAGTCAATGTGTAGTACAACGAGCCTTTTCCTCAACAAGACCATCAGCATCCCTCAACCCCCAACGGACAGCCGACAACCGATGGCAAGTTACAATGCCTGGCGCAGCCCTGCTCCTCCCTCCAACTCTCTATCCTCCTTTCCTTTTCCTTTCATTCCCCACTATTAAATTCCCAACGGCATTCCGCCGCCCATCATCCCACCACCCATGCCCATCATGCCCCCCATAACACCGCCCCCCACCTGCTGCTGCTGCTGCAGCACCAGCTTCTGCTGCATAGCCGCAGCCGCCGCCTCCGCTGCCTCCCTGGCGCGCTTGTCCTCCACCGCCTTGCGCAGCCGCACCACCTCCTCCGCCAGCATCTTAATCAGCTCAGCGTTGCCGCCGCCATTGCCGCCGCCCGCGCCACCAGCAGCAGCAGCAACACCGCCCATGGGCGCCGCAGGAGCCGCAACCCCAGCAGCCGGTGCCATCATGCCGACCGCACCAGCTGTACCCACACCACCCATCGCCATACCTCCCATGCAGCCTCCCATCGCCGCCGCAGCGCCCATGTCGCCCATGCCGCCGCCAAGCCCTCCCATGACTGCCGCCGCCGCAGTAGCAGGCGCACCCATGCCCATACCTCCCATTCCCATGCCGCCCATTCCCATGCCCACGCCACCCATGCGCCCACTCATGCAGGCAGCGGCCCCGTAGCCTGCCGCCGCCCCGCCAGCCATGCCGACACCGCCCGCCAGGGGCCCAGCCGCCATGCCGAGAGCCATGTTTCCGCTGGGGCAGGTAGCCAGGCTGCCGACCATAGGGCCCACCATGCCCGGACCCATGGGTCCACCCGCCAGGCCGACGGCCCCCATGGGAGCAACCATGCTGCCGGTTCGCAGCGGCGGCCCCATGCTGACGCTGCCGGCCATGCTGCTTATGCTGCTGAGGCCGCCCATGCCGCCGCCGGCGGCAGCCATGGAGGCGCTGGTGGGCAAGCCGCCTGAGCCGCCTGCAAGCAGACACGGGAGCCATGGACAGGGAGCGTGTCAGTGAAGAGCTGGTGTGGGGGTTAATTTGGAAACAGAATCCGCATCCCATGGTGTGGTGGAGGCCAGTATCAGCAGCAAGTGCAGTATAGATGAACAAGTGACATTGTACACTGCACAAAGCCAAACGGTTATCCAAACCCGGCCGCTCCTACCTGTCATCATGACCCTCACCCGCCCACACACGCGCCCACTCACTCGGCCTCTCTTCACTCACCAAACTGCTCCACGCTCTTGCGCCGCAGGGTGGGGTTGCTGCCCCCCATACCGCCTGCCGCTGCTGTTGCCGGCACGCCGCCTTCCTCATCCGAGCGCCGCGAGGAGAGGGCTCGGTCAAGTGCGGGCGGGCGGGGGCCGTCCACGCTGCCGCGGCGGGACTCGGTGCGGCGCATGAGGGAGTCCACCCGGCCACCCAGACCGCCGCGGATGGAGTCGGACCTGGGGGCGGAGAGAACGGGGAGGAAGGGAGGGAGGGAAGGGAATGGGGAAGGTTGGAAAGGATGAGGAAGGAGGGCCGTGGTAGGATTGGAGAGGTGGTGGAAGGCCAGAAAGGTGAGCCGGGCGGAACTGGATAGTGGGTCGCAGGTGAGAGAGAGACAGGTGGACGTATGCCGGTAGCGTGCACATGGTATATGCATTTGTATATTTTAGCCAGCGCCCCCGTCTTCATCCCGCCCGTGCACTGCTAGCTACCTCAACGCACCACACACAGCCCTGCCCAACCCGCCCAACCCGCACCCTTGCAACCCCCACTCTACCTGTCCAGCGAGTTGCGGCGCTCCAGCGACTTGCGCTGGTCCTTGTGCAGGTAGTCGGTGCGGATCTGCCCCGCCTGCACCTGCTTCAGGATGTCAACCAGCGCGTTCACCTCGCCGCCGCCCTTGATGAACTCCTGCGTTTGCAGTGGAGGGTGAAATGTTACGTAGTGAAGCACTGGAGTCCTTATGCAAATGCGGTGGTGGGGAAAGGAGGAGGAGGTTGAGGATGCGTTTAGAAAACGGGGCTGGAGAGCGGGTTTACATGGCGGCTGGTAGGAGCAGTGTTGCGACTGTTCGGTGATGGCGGGTGGGGGCCGCACAGGGAGCTTGGTGAGTGGACCGGCAGGCGGAGGATGTGGGAAAGAGCGTGGGAGGCAACGTGTTAGTGGGACTAAACGTCCTTACCAATGCGACGTGATAGTGCTTGTTTTGCTCTCCGCCTTTCTTCGGGTTGCCCCAGCAGATAACGGGCACATCCGGATACTTCTCCTTTATGACCTTGCGCAGCGTCTCGCTGAACTCCTCTTTTCCAGGGCTAGTGAAGTGGTGGCTAAGGAAGGCCGCGTGACAGTGGCCACAGGTTTGAATCAATTTCTGCAAAAGACAACGGAACCGGACATGACATGCGGTAACGAGCAATTTTCCTCGGGGCAGTGTACTAACCAGCGAATGGTAGACAGGTAATCAGCATGTGCATACCTGCAGCCTGCTCACTGCGTCCACCGCTTTATGCGCAGTGAACAACTTGATGGGGCCGACGTATCGCTTGCAGGTCTCCAAGGCATCCTCAAAATCCGGGAGGGACTTCTCCTCCCCTACCACGAGAAGATTCATGCTCGGCATTTCCTACACGCTTGTCCTCCTCGGCGGGAAGGGCGACGCCAGGAACCGGGAGCGTTGGGCTGGGAGCAACTGCGAAAGGCAGGGTGAGGGGAGTTCAGCGTCCAAGTCGTTGCCTCGATTCTGATAAAAAGCGACTAACCAATGCGGCCAGTCCGTGAACAGAGGGACACAAGGGACTACGCTAACTCTTGCGCGCAAAGCAAGGTTTAATGCATGCGCAAAGTAACAAGATTACGCCAACAAAAGGGCAACGCAGCACTTTGTATCAAGTGACCGCTCGGCCCTAAGGACCATGGAGTTGGGATGCTACCTTTTATGCAGGTATAGAATGAGGTTCTGCACCAAAAGTAAGAGATTCCAGTGGGCTGATTATACGTTCGCTATGTAGAGTTTCGGCGTTGGCGGAGAAGTTACAATACTTTACGAATGCGGCCATAGGGCCCCTAAGACAGAAGCAGATACTCTGTCCTGTGGTGAGGATGACCTGCAAACGGCACATTGAAAATCCAGCTTTGTGGGCACGATAGACAAAAAACTGACGCTTCAGCTTGAACACCAATGCCTTGAAACTTGTTTACCGGTACGCCAGTTACAAAGGAGCTGCCTACCCCCTGAGCCCTGAGACTTTTCCTGGGAAAACTGGCTCGCGGTACCTTGCAAAAAGGAGCGGATTTCCTACATTCTGCAACGCACTTTGAGCTTGGGGACAGCTTCTCGTATAAGTTCTTTAGTCCTTCCCGACGACATGTTTCTGTGGCTCCGTTCCGTTTGGAACCACATGCAGGCATCGCAACGTATCAAAAGCAGAGTGTGTCGCGTAACGTGCGCATCGGGCATCCATGTATGTCTGTGGAGCCGCCTTCACGGAGTCGACGTCCGTCCATGTTGACATTATTGCCATTCGCGCCATGAGCGCTTCCCTCTGGAACCCACCCAAGCATTAAGCATCCCACCGGCCAGCTAATTGCAAACTAATTCACGCACATGACCTTATCCTCGAGACAACTGCTGCCTGCACTATGGAGCGTATTACGATAGTGCCCGCTCAGGCGCCAGGCTATCTGGCTATGCCGCTGGCGCCCTGTGTTCGACCCCTAACAGCCAATATGAACACAGAAATGTACCCCAGCTCCTAGCCTATGCCACTAATAGCAGACCCAAAAACGTAATGTCTTGTCATGCAGCCCCCAGGACGCCTCAATCTCCGCACGCTGGGTCTGTGGGGCTTACGCATCCCACCCACGTCCCACCGCCTGGTTACCTTCTTTTCCCGTCCCTGCTTCAGCCCACATGCGGTACTAACAGAGCTCGGCGAGCCGGCCCCTCTTCATCTACCATTGCTTCTTGCTTGCCTCCGCTGCACCAGTAGCTGCATGAACCTCTGCCGCTCTCTCCGGTATTGGGGCCAGGATCGACCAGCCGCAGCACCGGCAAGGTGTTTGTCCCTACTGCTGCTAACGTTACCGCAGAGGTCCCTACTGCAGCCAACCTAAGGCAGCCGTCAATGAAGCAATGGCGCTGGGGAGGAGAGGTCTATGTGGGAGCTAGAGCCGCCGGCCAAGAGCATGGTATGAGGGCTCGCCCCGTTCGGTTGATAACTCTGCATGCCATAATTACTACTCCTGCGCCCATACCAATACCGTACATTGAAAGCGCTAGTGTGGTCGCCCCACCAGGTTCCCAAAACCTGCATGGATGGCATGAGGGTTGCGGCCGGCCGCCGGCTATACCATGCGTCCAAGGAGTATGCAACAACAGCAGTTGGCTTGGGCGTGGGCTCGTGCGCTGTTGCATCAGGCGTCAGTAACGTTGGTGTAAGACCACTTGTGCTGCAAGTGTAGGTCGAGGATTGGCATACTGACAAGGTCACAACCTTTGGCATCCGAAGCCGATGCGGCAGCAGCCTACGACGGACTTTCAGCGCTATCCGTTTAAGCCTACATAGGATCAACCTATACCCTGTATACCTTATTTCACCTGGGCAACAACAGTGAGGGATGGGTCACGCTAAGTCGGTTGAGCTAGTCTGCTCGCATCGCATCCTCCGCACCAGGGTTTCGTCGAGGCATAGAGCCAATGGTACGCAAAATCTACGCATGTTGTTAAATAAACCTCCAGGCAAAGCCGCGTGCGGGGATGCTCCGAACTGTCCGCCTTCGACCGCGGCTTTGTAACCGAGGGTATACAAGGGTGTCATGCAAGCAAAGAATGACTTGAAGGGTAAGGGGCAGCCCTAATATGCGTACCAGGCATCTATCTAGTTTACATCAAGCAGACGTTCAGTGTCGTACATAAGAGGTCTTTCTGGCGGACCCCTGTTTCAGAGCAATACGTTATGTTAATGCGTAAGTTGATCGCAGCGAACTTAGGCAGTCCCTACCACGTTACCGATTCTTTCGTCCCTGGTTACTGGGACTCCATTGAAAACTTTGTTAGAAGCTTTCCGGACTATTTTTAAGACCACACTGATAAAATGTTCGATGCGCTGCTGGTTTTATAAGGCGCATAGAAGAAATGGATTTCGTGCAAGGCGGAGCGTATGGGAGCGGCAGTTCCTTCAGCGTCTCTGACCGCTTTCAACCGTGTCAATCGCACACATGTGACCTGTGCGAGTGAAGCTTGTCTCTCGCCTTGTCTTTGACCTTGCACCATGGACTGGAAAATCGCACGTGAGCAGCTTCTCGCCGAGCTGCAAGCAGAAAAGGAGGGGCGACAAACCTCGTCTTCAGGCGTAGCCTCACAGAGCACAGGCGGGCTACCACCAGCAGCACGAAGTTCCCAATCCGGCGATGGCAGACAGAGCGACGCCGCAGCGCCGGCCAATAAATCCCCAAAGCGCTCCACGAAAGGCGGACAGGCTGCCAGCACCGGCACCAGCACGCCACAAGAGCAGAGTCAGCCATTGGGCGCGGGTCCCTCCCGCTCTTCCCCCTCCTCCCGGCCCCCGCGTCCCGCCGCTGCAGGTGTCCCCGTCGGAGTCGCAGTCGCGCAGCAGCAGCTGGAGCAGCTCCTGCGGGAGCTCCCGGAGGGCGGCCCCAGCCGCGATCCACGCAGCACCAACGCCAGCAGCAGTGGCAGCGGCATGTACTCCCCGCTGCCGCACGCGCAGCGACACGGCTCCGCCACAGGCATGGCTGCGCTGGGGCCGCTGCAACCCCAGCAGCCCGGCGCCTCGCCTCCTCGCGCCCCAGTCGTCGTCATGGGCCAGGACAGCACCGCCTCTTTGGACGCGCTGGCGGCGCTGCTGGACTCCGCCAGCACCATGCGGGGGCAGACGGGGACCGGCACCGGCACCGGCGGGCACACCGGTACCGGCAGCGGCAGCGAGCCGCAGCTGCAGCCCAGGCGCAGCCGCATGGGCGCGCAGCCGTCGTCCTCGTCGTCACATGCGGCGGCAGGGGGCGGGCTGGAGGTGATGACGTTGCGTGGGGAGACCTCGCCGCCGCTGTCATGGTCGCAGCAGCAGCAGGGGCTGGGGCTGGGACCTGGGCCGCAGCCGTCGCCGAGGAGTAAGCGGGCATCTAGGAGTGGTGCGCCGCCGGTGGGGGACGGCCGGGGCGACGGCTGGACGGTGAGTGGAGAATAGTGCATTTGCCGTACATCGTGATCTGATGCCTCCAGAGGGCGAGGGCTGGGTGGCTGCGCGGGGTCGTTAGGAGGCCGTAAAAAGGGGCATCCACCGCACCGTCCCATCCTCCCACCCACCCATCTTTTGTCCCTCTTACCCACCCATTCCCTGCCAGGCCTCGGGTGAGGGTCACATCGTGGGGGTGCGCCCCCGCCAGCCGCGACCCTCCCTCACGGACGGCTACCCGTCCTCCCAGGACCTGCCCCTGCCCCCGCCGCTAGGCCTGCCCCCGCCGCTGCGCTCAGCCATGAAGCGCTCCTCCGCGACGGGGGATGGCGTCGTGCTGGGGCGGAGCGCAAGGTAAGGGAGGATGGGGAAGGAGGGAGGAGGGGTGAAGGCAGGCAGTCGCAGTGGATTTCTCTTGCTCCGGTGAAGTGTGTGCCGCTTACAGCCTACCGGCTGTCCAGTCCATGCGAGTGTGTCCTCGTGCGTCAGCCTTCGTCCGTTCATCCCACCCATACCGCTACGCGAACGCCTCCACCCCTGCCGTCCAACAGGGTTTCCAACACCGGCGGGACAATGTCCTTCCTCACGGATCCAGCGACGGGCAGCAGCGCCGCACAGCCCCTCAAATCAGCGCTTAAGATGTCGGGCGCTGCCAGTGGCAGCGACGCACCCTCCACGGCGTCAGCGGCAGCCGTGGCCTCCCGAACCGCCTCTCGACACACGCTGCATAGCTCCTCACGGGATCCGCCGGCGCAGCAGCAGCGGCAGTATCAACCCAGCCAGCAGCTGCTATCCACCCCGCCCGCCTCGCCGCCGGAGCCGCAGCCCCGGGCATCGCCATCCGGCACGCCGCCGACGCCGACGCCACCAACCGCTCTTCGGCTCTCCGATAACGGACTGGCTGCTGCAACGGCGGCCAGTCCCCCGCATGCGAGTCTCCTCCACACCGTCTCTGCATCCCCGCGCCCCTCGCCGCACTCACCTTGCGTCGACAACACTACCCAGCAGCAAAATACCTCCATACCCGGCTCGCCACCGGATGCGCTGCCTGCTCCGCGCAGCCCCGTGCCGCTGACGGCGGCGGCGCTGGCGCTGCACACCGTACGACTCAACGGAGGTGATGCATGGGAGGAGACGGCGGCGGCGGCGGCGGAGGCTGGCGGCACGATGTCCGCGCCGCAAGTAGAGGACGCCCCGGGCGGAATGCCCAGCTTTTCCAACGATGCAGCAGTGCTCGCGCCCGTGGCGGGGTCGCCCGCTTCGCCAGGGGCACGGCGGTCGCACACGGCTATCGACGGCGGCGCTGGCGGTGGTGCCGCGGGCGGGAGGTATCGGCCTTCTGTGGACATTGACGGTGGCCGCGGCAGCGGAGGTACCCGGCGGCGGCGCCCGTCCTCCGGCAGCGGAGGTGAGGGCGCGGCCGGCGCCGCCGGCGGCCGCTGGTCCTCCTCGCATCACCCCATTGGCAGTGTCCGAAGCTCCGACACCGGCGACGGGGTGCGTATAGTAGCCAATCGCCGGAGCAACGCCCGGCGATCCAGCCAGCTCTCAGATTACGGCGGCGGCGCGCACACCACAGCAACAGTGTCTGCAGTAGCGGCTGCTGCTGCATCGGCTGGGGTAGAACGAGCGCCGGTGAGCCTCATTGCTGGTGACGGCAGCGTAGGCGCCGGGGGATCGTCGCCGCCGGCATCCGGTGTGGTGTCATCGGCCACGACGGCGGGTGGTACGCTTCAGTCCCAGCTGCAAAACCTACGGCAGGAGTACGAGCACATGTACCCGCCGTCGCCGGGATCCTCCTCGCCCAAGCAGGGCTACGAGCCCACCGGCTTGGCGTCGCCACCGCTGCCGGGTGCGCCCGCCCCAGAGCCGCCGCCACCGCCATCGGCGTCCACATCCCGGCCGGTAACACCGACGACCAGCACACGGACTTCCGCAATCGCCTCGGCTGCTACTGCTACTGCTGCTGCAAATGCGTCAAGTCCAGAGCAAGCGCACGGTTCACATCATCGCGTCCATCAGCACCGTCACAGACAGTCACCGCCGCAACAACAGCAGCAGCAGCCGTCCCAGGCGTCGCAGCGGCCAAGCAGCCGGGAGGCCACGGGAGATGCCGTGGAGGCGCTGCCTAGCCCTACCTCCTCCGTCTCTTCCGTGGTTGACATGTTTCCTGAGGAGACGGCGGCGGCAGCAGCAGCAGCGGCGGGCACAGTGGCAGCAGTCGCGCCGCCGAGCCGGCGGTCTAGCGCGGGTCCCGCGGGTTCGGGCTCGGAGGATGCTGGGGAGGGCAGCGGGCCACAGCATGCGTGGGGAGGCGTGACGATGGCGGCGATTCCGGAACACGACACCGACGCGGATTACCTGGACGGGGACATGGACTTGCAGCCCACGCGCTTCTCGATAGAGCTGTCGACACCACAGCCGCCGCTGCCGCTGCCATTGTTGCCAACGGAGGAGTGGAGTTTGCAGCAGTCGTCAGCGGAGGCATCGTCGCCGCGTGACATGTTGCGAGCACCGCCGACAACACCCGCGGGAGTTCCCGTGGCGGAGGGGTCGACGGCTGACCTGGAGGATGACGACGAGGCGGAGGAGGACGACGAGGACGGCCGTGTCAGGAGGGAGGCCAGGGGTGCTTACGGCGCCAACGAGGACGACGACAATGATGATGCTGATGATGGTGCTGGGAGGCCTCGTGGCAGCGAAGCCACCCATGATGCAGAAGATGATGACAGCGTGGTTAGCCGTGTCCATGCAGCTGCTGCCGCCGCCCCTCCACCTCCTCCTCATGGTTCCGCGGTTAAGCAGCGGCCGCACTTTGGTGTGCGGATCGCTGCTGCCAGCAGCGCTTCCCAAGGCCGCTACTCCACTGCCGCGGCTGCTGTCAGCGCGGATGAGGACGAGGAGGACGTCCATGATGACGATGGCGAGAGCGATGATGGTGATATTGACGACGAGCCGATCGGCGGCGGCAGGCAGGCGTCCCGTTGGTCCCATCTGTCACAGCAGGTGCCGACGCAGGGGTCCGGGGGCGGTGCAAGTCATCGTGGTACGGAAACCCGGAGCTCGGGAACAAGAGGGGTGGGCTTTGCGGCTGGCGTTGCGGATGGGGACGATGAGGAGGACTCTTCACCGCCGCATTACACACCGCCACCACCGCCGCCGCCTTCGGCTACAACATCGGGGGTGCGGTTTCCTGCAGAACTGCATGAGGCATCGGAAACGACGTCACCACCGCCGCCACCTGCAGAACCACGACGAGCGGTGGTCGTGATTGCGGAGCCGACTGGGGTGTCGGAGGCGGGGCCGTCTTCGCGCGATCGCACGGTAAGCATTGGAAGCACAGTGACGGCACAACGCCGGCGTGCTACCTTTGCTGACGTGCAGGACAATGGCGATGAGAAGGCGGAGGAGGATCCGGAGGCGCATCGGCGCGTGTACAACCCGCCGAAACGCAGTGTGTACGTGCCAGGCCGCCGCGGCGGCGGTGGTGGTGGTGGCGGCAGTGGCATCATCGACGATGATGATGACAGTCGTGCACAGGACAGCGACGACGACGCGATTCCCGACGACCGCCGTCGTACAATTACCGCTCGTCCGTACTCTGCTGTACGTCCGTATTCTGCAGCTCGTCCGTACTCCGCTGTAAGCCGACGTCATGGGACAACCGGCGGCGGCGGCGGCGGGGGCGGCGGGGGCAACCGACGGCGTCGAACACACCACGGATCCGATGACGATGAGGATGAAGATGAGGACGAGGAAGCCGCGGAGGCGCCACTTCGCACGCAGCGCAGCGGCCTCCCTCGGAACGCCTCCCTTTCCTCCCGCGCGGCATCCAGGATTATGACGTCCATACGTCCCGAGGAGGAAGAGGAGGAAGACGCGGGCACGGTGAAGCAGCTCCAACGAGCCACGGCTGTGGTGGGTAACGCGCAGGGCGGACGCAAGGTGGTTATGGATGTGATGGTTGTACGGCCAGCGGTGCGCCGTCCACTACATGGGGAGCATCGCGGTACAACGGTTAGTGGTGTGGTGGAGGACGAGGATGAGGAGGAGGAGGAGTACGGGCACCGATCCAGGTGCGGTGGGGAGATGGGATGGGGTGGTTGGGAGGTTGCAGGAGTTGCGGTGTATAGGGGGAGGGGAAGGGTGGTGTGCTAAGGGCGCTCAGTGCGGCGGAGCTGTTTGGGAGTGGAGAGGAGGGCGGGATGATGACCGGGGAAGTCAGCAGTAGATTTAGCCATGGGCTGCTTTGGCAATGTGTGGAATTGGGAAGGGAACTAACTGCCAGTACGTTGCAAGAAGCAGCTTCCAATGCACGTATGCACCATGCACATCAACCGCTAACAGCCCCACCAATTCTCCAGTCTTCCTGCGTGCCTTGTCGCTCGTCTGCTGAGTCTTCCCTTTCCCACACCTTCCCTACCGTGTCGTACCCCGCAGGGCCCGACCAACCACAGCCAGGGCCCGGCCGACCACCGCACGACCAACCACCGCCCGTCCCACCACCGCCCGCCCCACAACCGCTCGTCCAACCACCGCTCGTCCAACCACCGCTCGACCCACCACATCCCGCCCAACCACCGCCGCTCCCAACCGGCCCTCGCGCCCCACAACCGCCGCCCCCAACCGGCCCCCGCGCCCCACCACCGCCGCCCCCAACCGGCCCTCGCGCCCCACCACCGCCGCCCCCAGCCGCGGCGCACTGCGACCCACCACCGCCAAGCCCCGGCCTACCACAGCAGCGCGCAACCGCCCCACCACCGCCGCCCCCTCACGCCCTACCACCGCCTCCCGACGCCAGGCGTCCGACCACCATTCCTCCTCCCACTCACACCACCAGCCGCCCCGCCGCCGCGCCGCCGACGATGAGGACGAGGACGAGCTCACAGGTACCCGGTTCGAGCCCAGCGATCGCACCGAATACGTTGCTGGCGGCGCGCCGGAGCCCCGGTCGGCGGAGGGTCGCAGCAAAACAGCCACGGGCATCTTGCCTGCTAGCGGAGGTGCCGGCGGCGGCGGCAGCGGCGGCGTATCTTTTCGCGCCGCGGCATCACAGATGATGTCCAAGCTGCTGACGCCAGGCGCTGGCGGCGCCGATGCGGATAACGCTGACGGCGACGCCGACGACGGCGACGGACGTGTACGTCGTTCGAGCGGTTCCTTCACTCGCGCCGCTACCACGGGGCTTGCGGGTCCCCGCGTGCGGATCTCCACCGCGGAAACCCGCCCCGCCTCCGCCTCCCACGGCGGCCGTCGAGACAGCGTTGAAACCGACGCCGGCCCCTCCGCCCCCAGTCGTGTCAGTCTGGCGGGCGTGCTGCGATCCAGCCTCGCCGCCGCCGCGGGCCGGGCCGCCGCCGCCGGCGTTCGCACCAGCAGCACCGGCGACGGCGTTGAAGATACGGCGGATGCCAGCAACGAAGCCGACGCCGACGGAGTCGCCGTCGGTCGCAAGGCTGACGTCGACGCCGCGGCGGGAGACCAGCAGGCGACGGAGGCGGCGGCGAAGGACGCCGCCGCCGCTGCGGCCGGCGGCTCCGCCGCCGGCGGCCGCGGTCCGACCATCACCATGGTTCGTGAGGCTCAGCTGCAGTTGGAGCGGCAGAGGGCGGTTGCGGGCGGTGCGGAGGATGCGGATGCGCATGGCATGCGGCGTCGAGATGCGGGGGCGGACAGCTACATGCTGCGGATTTTCGGGAGTGCCTACACCAAAGTGGCCGGCACTGGGGACGAGGGTGTGGGAGGAGCCATGCAGGTGGGTTGGTGGAGAGGGAGTAGGGATGGGGGCGCGGGGGTGGGTGGGTAGAGGAGGTGGTGGGGATGAGTTTGGAAGAGGGTTTGAACGGTATCGTGGGTTGGGTATATGAGGGCTGGGTGCTGGTGAGCTGGGTTGGGTGTGCCTCCATGCCTCACGGCTCCCTCCTTCCTTCCATTCGGTTCCCTCTCTAACCCTCGCCCCCTCTTTCCCTCTCACCCCCCCCCCCCAAGGTCTGGCTGCACCCCTACTCCAACATGCGCATGCGGCTGGACATGTTGTGGGTGGGGGTGGCGGTGCTGGTGGCCACCTGCATGCCCCTCCAAGTCGCCTTCAATACCCCCAACACCGCCCTCATGTACGTCGCGCTCAGCCTCGCATGCAGCATCGCATGGACCGCCCACGTCGTATCCAACTTCCTCACCGGCTACGACGAGGATGGGGTCATCGTGATGGATGCCGTAAAAGTACGGAACCGCTACTGCCGTACATTTCTCGTACTAGACATCGCGGGGGCGCTGCCGTACATTCTCATTCCGGTACTGGCGTGCGGCACGGCACGTGCGGGTTTGGTGGACAACGGTGTGGCTGAGGGGCATTGCAGCGTGCGGAGCGGGCTGATGCTGCGGCTTTGGTCGCTGCTGGGGCTTGCAACCCTGCCGCGGCTCTTCCACTACCTTAACAAGTGGCAGGTGGGTGGCAGGTGGTCTACCTTTTTTCCCTAGGGAGGAATGCAAATAGAAGGGGTAGTAGTAGATACGGGGCACCAAACGAGTAGTGTGCGGTTGGGTGACGGTGGGGGTCGTGCTGCGGCACCTCGACGGTACGACCCTGGTCGCTGTTCCGTTGAATGCCTCTGTGTGGATACCGCTCCTCCACGTGCCTCGACCTCCTCCTCCTCCTCCTCCTCACCCTGCTCCTCCGCTTCCTCCTCCTCAACCTCCTCCTCCCAGGACACCTGGGATGTTGACATCCACATGATGCGACTGGTGAAGCTGTTCGGACTGGCCATGATCTTCACACACCTCTTCGCGTGCATGAGCTTCTTCGTGCAGGTAGGGGGGGGGGAGGGGGGGCAGAGGGGGAGGAGGAGCAGGAGGGGGTCAAAGTCTCAAAGACCAGACCAAACCATAGGGAGCCACAGGTTAGGGCAAAGCAGCGGGATAAGGAGGCGGCAGGGTGTCACAAGACAAAATGGGGGTTAGCACTTAGCAGTATACCTTCCCTTGTAAGTACCTCTGCCCCCCTGCCCCCCTCATCTCGCTCACCCCTTCACCCGCGTTCACCCCTGCCCCCATGCCCCCCATGCTCCCCCCCTGCAACCCCTGCAAATCCCTCCCCCGCCCCCCCTCTCCTCTCCTCCCCCGCCCCCCCAGATGATCGAGGAGTTCCCGCAGGACGGCTGGGTGGCGCTGGGCGGGCTGGACGGCAAGGGCGCCTGGATCACCTACAACTTCGCACTGCTGAGGGCGCTGCAGGTGGGAGGGGGGGAGGGTGGAGGGTGGGGGGGGGAGGAACGTGGGGTACGGTCTAAGCGTGTGTGTGTATTGTGCGACTCCCTGCATCCGCACGTTTTCCTTTACTAACGCCCACTGCGCCCCCGCCCGCCCTCCTTCTCTCCCCCCCCCACCCCATCTGCCCCCCCCCGCATGCAGGTCGTGATGGGCAGCAACGTCGACTCCGTCAGCTCCAACAGCAGCGTGGAGGTGGTGTTCACCATCTGCTCCTACATAGTCGGAGTGGTGTTCTACACAATCCTGGTGCGAGGAGGGGGGAAGGGGCAGCTGGGAGGCCACGTGTGGACCTTGGGGCTTTTGTGGGGTTTGTGTTGCTGCTCGTCTCCACGCACACGCTGGGGCCCCGTGCTTCCCGCCCCTCACCTTGCAATGCCAATCCCCTCCCCACCTAAGCCGGAATGTGTATCCCTGTTATTTACCCGCTACCCCCCCCTCCCCCCCCTTCCCCCTCAGGTGGGTATCATGTCCTCCATCGTGCTCTCGCTCAACCGCTCCGGCCAGATGTACGTGGAGAAGCTGCAGGTGAGGGAAGGGGGAAAACAGAAATTCCAATGTGTGTTGTGATAGTGGTACATGTAGCTGACAGGGAAGGGGGTGGGGTAAAAATAAGGAAACGGGCGATGTATACGTCTTTGGGGGGGAGGGAAGGTTGCATGGAAGTGCCTCGCTTCAGCCCCTCCTTCCCTCCCGTGGTTTGGTATGGTTTTTGACCCCCCTTCCCTCCCCTCCTCCTCCCCTCCCCTCCCTCAACCTCCCCCCTCCCCTCCCCTTCCCTTCCCCCGCCCCTCCCCCCCCTCCCCCTCCCCCTCCAGATCTGGCGCGACTACTGCCACTACCGGCGGCTGCCCGGCGAGCTGCGGCGGCGTGTGATGGCCTACATCAACACCGCGCACTCCAACAAGCGGGTGCTGGACGACTCAACCATGCTCATGGTAGGGAGAGAGGGGGGGGAGGGTAAGAGGAAGAAACGGACGAACCGTATGACGAGGCTGGGGGACCACTGGGAAGGAGAGGCGAGGGGGGGGGAAAGAGGATAAGGGCGGGTAGCCTCCCCCTGCTCCTATCCCCAATAGGATGAGGGGGATCATCCCCTTCCCTCCCCTTCCCTGCGGAATATGTATCCCTAGTAATCCCCTCCCCTTCCCGCCCCTCCCTCCCCCCCCCAGGAGCTGTCCCCCGGCCTGCGCACCGACATCAACCTGCAGCTGTGCGCCGAGCTGGTGGCCACCGTGCCCGTGTTCCTGGAGTGCTCGCCCATAGTGGTGCGCGCCATGGTGGCGAAGCTGCAGCGGGAGACGCACGTTGCGGGCGACTTTGTGTTCCGGGTGGGGGACATCGCGGACGCGGTGTACTTCATTCTGAAGGGCACCGTGTCCATCAGCGATGAGACCGGGGCGCTGCTCACACGGCTGGCGCAGGTGGGGGGGGCAGGAGGGGGTGGGGGTGCATGGTGGGGAGAAGGGGCGGAGGGGGTGTGTCTTAACCTGTGGCCTCCCATGGTATGGTAGAGCCCAATTTCACCCCCTCCCTTTCTCCTCCCTTTCCCCTCCCATTACTCCCTCCCTTTACCCCCCCACCCCTCCCCCCAGGGCTCCCACTTCGGCGAGTTCGGCATCCTGGCCTACCTAGATGGCCAACTGGGGGTGCGCACCGCCGCCGCGCGCGCCGACGAGTGCGTGGAGCTGTACAAGCTGCACTGCGAGGACTTTGCGGCGCTGGCGGACTACTACCCGGAGCTGGTGGACTTCTTCAGGGACGTGGCGGTGGTGAGTTGGGGGGGGGGAGGGGCGTGTGGGTTTGGGTGTGTACGGCAGGGGGGTACGGCGGGGGGTGGTGGTATGGGAGTGGTGTACGGCGGCGTGGGAATACGGAAGTAGTATGGGAGTACGATGCTAGGGTATGGGTGTGCGGGTGTACGGCCGTAGGGGGAAGGAGGGAGGGTGTACGACGAGAGGAGGAGGGGTGCAGGGGGGGCCAAACCAACTCACACTCCACCCTTTTCCTCCCTGCCCCACCTACTCCCCGCTCAGGTCCGATCCGCCTACAATGCCACGCTTCGTGCCAACCGCGAGATGGAGGAATGGTCGGGATCTGGATCCTGCGAGGAGTACGACGACGAATACGACGAGGACGAGTACGACGAGTACGGAGATGGGGACGAATACACAGATGAAGACACGGCGTCGCGAGCGGGCAGCAGCCACGCCAGCACGCTGTTCAGCAGCAGCAGCGGGGACGATGATGACTATGAGGATTTACTGGATGTGGATATCGGGGATGCGGCGACGGCAACGGCGGGCGAGGCGCGACGCATGGCTGCTGCGCGAGCTGCACGGGCGAACAGCGGCGGCAGCGCCGGCAGCAGCGGCGGCCTGACGAGTGATAACAGCGGGGAGGTGGGCGCAGGTGGAGGTGGCGCGCCGGCAGTGCTTGTTCTGGCGCCCAAGGAGGGTGCGGAGGCCGGAAAGGAGGCGGCCGGGGGAAAGGCGGGAGAAAAGGAAGGGACAGCGGCAGCGCCTGGTGGAGGCGCGGGGGCATCGGCGGCGGCTGCATGGATGCGTGCCGCGGGAGGGGTGGGCAGCGGAGGCGCCGCCGCTGGGGGAGGTGCAGGCGGCGGCGGCGGCGTTCGTGCTAATCGACTACGTTGGGCTATGGAAGATGATGAGGACGCGAAGCCAGCAGCAGCTGCTGCTGCTGCTACCGCTGGTGCTGCTGCTGCAGGGGCGGCGGCGGCTGGCGGCAGCAGCAGCGCTGCTGGCAGTGGCAGCCTAACGGCGCAGGCGGCGGCGGTAGCGGCCTCAGACGGGGCTTCTGCGGCAGCTGATGGCGGCAATTCGGCGACGGCAGGCGGGCGGCGTTCCGTCAAGTTTGCATCTCCACGCAGCAGCGGCGCCGCGACGGACGTCAGCGGCCCGCCAGCGGCTGACGGCGGCGCGGACTCCGCCACCGCCACCGCGGCGGCAGGCGCCGCTGGCGCCGCTTCCGGTAGCCCTGATGGAAATGGCGGCGCCGCCGCCGCCGCCAGCGGTCCCAGCGCAGCAGCATCTGGTGCTGCCGCTGGCGTCGCCGCCGCGGCGACTCCAAGCACCCAGCCTCTGGAGTCCGTTTCCTCTGCCCCCGTTCCTTCAACTCCAGCAGCAACAGCAGATGCCACGCCGCCACCGCCGCCAGCGCCAGCATCCGCGCCGGCGACACAGCCGCCGTCGGCGGCTAATTCAGGCGGCGGCGGCGGCGGCGGGAACTCTGCCTTCATCGCCGCTGTCAACGCGGTGACCGGGCATGCCGCCGCCACACCCGGCGTCAGCAGCGGCAGCTCCGTCAGGACCCCCGCCGGCATGCTGGGCTTGCAGCGACCCATGTCGTCCACCGGCCAACCTGACGGCGCCGCCGCTTTCACCGCCGCCGCCGCCGCTGCAGGTTCCGGGCCGCTTTCCGTCTTGTCCGCCGCCAGCCTCTTCCTTTCCGCCATCCAGGGAGGGGTCAGCAGTGCACGCAACATGCGCAACCGCGTGGTGCCGCAGGATGCCGCGCTCGCGACTGCCGCCGCCGCCGCGGCGGCGGCGGCGCACGCCTCCGCGGACGGCGCTGAGTCTGGCGGCGACGAGGCTGTCTCGCAGGAGGTCCCGATCACGCCTACTGACGGTCAAGCCGCCAGGTTGCAAGCGCTGCGTGCTAGCATACCTCGCCGGACGTCGTCCCTCACGCTCGGCCCGGCGTCACCGTCACGGGCAGCTGCCGGCATTCCGCTGCCGCAAATGCCCGCGGCACCGGGGGCCCTTCCGGGCGCCGTCACGCCGGGACGTGGCGCCTCGCGACTCCGCAACTTCAGTCACACGCCGTCGATCCTATCCAAGGCAACGACTCCGGTCTCGCCGCCGGTCGACGCGTCGGCTGAGTTTGCGGGAGGAGCGCTAGATCCAAACGCCGCAGCGGCGGCAGCGGGCCTTGACGGCAGCGGCGGCGGCGCCGCCGGCGCCGACGTCAATGCGACGGCGGACCTGGCGTCATCGGTTCCCATGCTGGCTCGCATGCGCAAGGTCTCTGACGTCATGACGTTCCTCAACGCCGTCAGCCGCTCTGGTGGCGGCGGCGGCGTTGTGGGTGCCGGGCTGAACGGCTTGCCTGGCGGAACGCTGACGTCACCGGCGGCGGCGCTGACACGTTCTGGCGGTGCCAGCGTAGGCTCCGGAGGCGGCGGCAGCAGCGCCCCAGGCAGCGGCGGCGGCGCCGCCACCGCGGTAAACTCACCTGTCGTACCGCGTACGGTAACCACGCTGGAGCTGCCGCCGGGTCCTGAAGAGGACACCTCACCAGTCCCCACACCCTCACCCCAACGCACGCACTTCGCGCAGCAAATGTCAAAACAGCGCTCCGGCGGCGGTACCGGAGGCAACAGCAGGACGCAAAGCACCGACGGCAGGAACTTCATGCTCGGCGGCGGCGGCAGCAGCGGCGGCGGCTCCAACGGATCTGCCGCAAGCTCCTTCGCCGCCATCGTCAGCGCGGCGCAGGCACAGGCGGGCGGAACGGCGGCTCCGATGTCACGCAGCCTGGGTAGTGGCATGTCCTCCTTGTGGCACCGTTTGATGCAGTCCAAATCTAATAAGGACAAGGACGGAGACAGCAGCGACGTGGAGGGGGCTGGAAGCGGCGGCGGCGGCGGCGGAGGCAGCGGCGGCGGCGGCGGCGGCAGAGGAAGCCGTGACATCCGCCGGCGGTCGGTCACGACGGGCGCGGTACGCAGCGGCGCTTCATTCTTCGCTACCGGTAACAGCAACCGCATCCAAGACGTGGAAGCCGGCCTTGCAAACCAGCAGCAACAGCAGCAGCAGCCGCATCACGTGCATGGAGGTGGTGGCGGCGGCGGTGGCGGGGGCAGCGGCGGCGGCAGCGGCGGGACTGCGACGACGGGCCGCATGGGGTCCGTTTCCGCGGGCGGCCCCGTTCAGAGCTCCCGTCTTGCTTCCCTAACCGCCGGTGCGAACATGCGGGGCGGTCGGGAGGCGAGGGAGGGGCCCGGAGGCGGCGGCGGAGGGGGCGGACACCACCACTACCAGCACCACCATTCCAGGGGTGGCGGCGGCGGCGGTGGTGGTAATGCGTTGGAGTTGTTGTCCGGTGGGGCGGTGTACCATGGTCAGCATCCGCTGGGTCCGGGCATTGTTAACCTGGGCTTTGGGTGAGGGGCGGGTGGCGGCGGTTGTTGGCGGGTGAGTAGTGGGTGATGATGTGTGTGGAGAGGAAGGTGTGGATGGAAGAATGGGGAGTTTTATGGTCAAGATGGGGGAGCAGAGGGGTACGCTAGGGGCTAAGGGGAGAAGGACCAAGCCTGCGGCACTGGGGAGCACTAGTTGGAAGGAAGAGCTGGGACTCGTGTGACTCCAAGCGTTAGGTATGTTGGGAAGAGTAAACATGCACGGAATGCGTTAGTACGGGTGTTGGCGCATGACAGTGTGGGCCGGGGTTTAGAGTGTAGGTTACTCTGGGGGCTCAGGGATGTTCAAAAATGCTGAGCGGGTGGGCAGGCGCTGCGGCATGCAAGTTAGGAAGCCGGTTACGTACGTTGCGTTGCGTTGCAGCACTAAAGGAATGAGATGTGACACAGAACGATAACGGTACCTTCTTGTGAACGCACGAGCTGTGTGTTAAACAAACTGGCTCTCAAGACCGGTTCGGTCGACGGCGGAGGCTTCCGCTATTTTGTGACCCGTGGGGCTGCAGGTTGCTGTTGTTGCTAGATATGTTTGCGTGGACGGATGAAGTTCTTGCTTGTTAGGATAAGGAACCATACCGAGCCCCGTACTCAACGAGTAGGAGGAGGTGGCGGCTGTAGTCTATGGGAGACGTACGTCGCAGAGTGGTGACGGGGCCAAAAAGGGTAGCGCACGTACGTGCGTCCCTACATGCCTCGTAACACCCCTGGTAGAACGGTTATCTTACACGCCAAAACTAAATGTGGCGTAGGGTTAGCCCGTCTCTAAACCCATCGTGACCCCACTCTGGAGCGCTTCCCTCTCGCGCGCTGGCTTGGCTTTACATGGCCGCGTCTGTCCGTTTATTCACTTCTCAACATCTTCCGCGTTGTCTGACGCTCATGCGTTGCAAACAGTTGTGCGCACGAGCCGTGCGTGCCCCGCATTGTCAGATTTGTCACCGTTCGCTAATTGGATGGTTAGGCCAACCTAACCCTTCGGGGCGTTGTTGGGGAGCCTATGGGGCCGTGGGTCGAGAGACCTGTGCGCGGGGGGGTGGGGGTGAGGGATGCGCATTCCGGTTGGGGAGGTGTTTTCCTATGGCGTGGTGGTTCATGCGGTTTAGGTTGGATATTGTGAAGGTTGCGACATAAGACTGTCGTTCGCGGTGCTTCACTTGCACTGATTTTAGTAATGGATGCTGATGTATGGATGCAGCGCAAAGTAGGGGGAGTGCCGAGTTGATACTCGTTGTTAATGACAGAGTGTTTGCTGGCGCTTGGGCGCTACAGCCGCCACCGCGGATGAACGGCAGCAGCTTTAGTTACACGTACTGGTGCGCTGTGATAGACCGCGCTGTGTTACTGTTGTTCTGTGTGGTATGCGAATCTGGCAGCCAACGAATGCATTTATGTATATTATATGTGTGTGTGATTGTGTGGAATGTGTAGGTGCATGGTGAGAAGATGCCCGGATGAGTAAAACACGACCGTGCATGACTGGGGGGTGACACGGCGCTTAGGAAAGGCGGTTTTTAATGGGAGGTGGACCAAAAGGGATATGGTTGTACGCTTGGCGCCAACCGTGGTTGGATTGTGACAACAAACGACTGGGCATGCTGAACTAGGAGGGCTTTTTATGTATGGTAGGCTGGTTGTTACTGTCAGGAAGTAGGCTCGAAGGGCACTGGAGGGAGGTAAGGCAGCGCAGGGGCTGTAGCGGGCTCGCCCATGCAAGGGACGAGGAAGGGAGGGGGATTCAGCTACGCACTGATGTTTACGGACGTTCGACAAATACCTGCATGCATGCATATTTAATTAGTTATGACGGCTCATATATCCTGCCGGACTTTCTTGTAAGGACCCCACGTGTGATGACTGATGCCGACTGATGAGGTGGAGGTGCTCCCTTAACGTGCGTACCGGTATCACACAATGGAGCCCAACTTGCTCAGGGTTGACTTGCTTCCGGGTCAACAATCTATGCGGGGGCCGGCTCAGGTCCAAGAGAGGTCGCCTTGTCGTCAGCACGGGTTATCACGGGTCACGTCACGAGTAGCCGTGGGGGTGAAGATGCGCATATCCTCGTACAGCCCATCAGCCTAGACATGCTGGGCACTTGCTGTTGGTTGTGACACGCCTTTCCTTGCGTGCTTACATCCTTTTCATCCACTATTGAAGATCCGGTCACGGATAGTAACACCCACGTAACGCACGACAGTTTCCTGGGCGCGTCTCATGGCTCGAAAGAAGCACGGCAACGGCGGCGGCAAGCCGCAGCGGTATAACCTAACGCCCTACCAGGGGAAGGACCGCCGCTTCGGCTACTTCTGCTGCCCGCGTTGCAGTCGACACTGGCAGAGCGGCTTCAGCTGGGCGAACAAGGGGCAGGAGTGCAAGTACTGCAACATCCTGGTGTACCCCTACAAGCAAGAAGAGCTTCAGAAGATGGATGACGAGGAGAACAAGATCGACACGTCCAAGCCGCACCCTGCCGAGCTGTGTCAGAAGTGCCAGGAGCTGGGCTACTCCTGCACGGAGCTGCGCAGCAGGGGCCGGTCGTCTTGGTGGTAGTGGCAGGGCAAGGGAAGAAGGGATGCATGCGTAGCAGCGTAGGTGAGTTGTTGCAGGCGCATGGGGCACGGCCCAAGGCACTTGCAAGTCAGGCAGTATAAGATGAGGGAGCAATGCTGGGAGGAGCGGGCTTAGCAGGTGGGGAGGTTGGAGGGGGTATGGAAGGGGGCAGGGGGTTTTGTTGCGCGTGGGGGTTTTGCCCATGACACTTGAGAGGCAGGAGTGCACAGCACCAAGCAACGGTATTGTACGACTGCGTTGGTACTGGTTGGTCGGCTGGTTTGTTGATAGTATGTTGGGGCATGCAAGCACCCATAAATAACTGCATAGGTATGGGGGTTACGGTATACGCATGTATGAAATTGCTGCAGACGGGAGATCGGCAGTGGACGTGCGTACGACACTTCGTAGCTGAATTATTTTGAATGGCAGGGAAGCCGTAGATAAAAGAGAGAAGCACTTGCATGCGTTGCTTAGTTGGGGTCAGGTTGCTTATGTGGGGGTGTCGCAGTGGGACGTCGGTTAGACGCAGCGTTTGACCCGTGGGTCGGAAGCACCTCGCAACCCCAATCCCGTTTTTAATTCGGGCATGAGATGTTTTAAGGGTGTAAGACTCCGACGGAACTTTGAATGCCAAAATGACGCAGAATGGGGTGTGGCGCCGCTAGCTCAGTGGAAGCGTCGCCAATAATCCATCAGATTTGTCGCAGTAGAGACAGCCCTTGACTGAACTGTAACAAAATAGAGTCCTGTGCATTATATGATTTATACCCCTTGTATGTCATAGGTCTGCAACCGTCCCTTCGCTAAAAGTCTCCTGAAGAAGACGAATCGGCATTTAGGACAAGGTGGAAGCTTATAATGCCCCAAGCCTTTCATTATTGGCTACATACTGTGCTAATTTTCCTAGTGCATAAGCTAGGCAGCAGCGTTAATCCCCAGTATGTACCGTCAACTACCGTGAAAGGCACGGCGATTGATATGACAGATACGATCTTAAATACCAGTTGCTGGAATTGAAAAGACAATCTTGATCTGAACTTTTACTCACGCTTTTTATTTGTAGTGCATAGCGCAAGTTTAGCCATGTTTGCCCTCCTCGGCTGTTGCTCGCGAGTAACCATCCGCCCAACAACGAGGCAATCCGCACCCGCGAAAAGTAGCCACTATGTCATCGCACAGCCGCGTTCCCTTATCATCGTAGCAAGCCAACGAAGCAAGAAGCAGGAGGTCGCAACCGACGGCGATGCGCCTAAGCAGCGAACTCCCTACCAGGGGAAGTTCCGCTCCTTCGGCTTTTTCCGCTGCCCAAAGTGCCGACGCGGGTGGCAGAGCGGAAACAGCTGGGCCAACAAGGGTCAGGAATGCACGCGGTGCAACATCCTGGTGTACCCGTACAAGCAGAAAAAGCTTGAGAAGTTGGAGGACGAGGAGGACAAGATCGACCCGTCCAAGCCGCACCCTGAAGAGCTGTGTGAGAAGTGTCAGGAGCTGGGTTACCCCTGCACGGAGCTGCGCAACAGGGGCCGGCGCCTGATAGCATTTTGACCTCTGCGGGCAGTCGCCAATTCGTCACAACTGGTGCTGGGCGAGACGGTGTGTCTGGCTGCACCAACCAAACACGCCATGCCTCGTACTTGTTGGTGCAATGAACTCGTCAAGCTCGTCTGTCGCGTCGTCGCCGAGGGGGGAAAGAGCCTCGAGGAGCAAGAGCCTGAGAAGAACATTACGATTTAGTTATTTCTGTTGTTGGGTGGTTAGGGACGTTCCTCTTGTTGATACGTCCTGCAAGCATTACCTACTGTTACGGTGGCAGTTTTGGCGTGCATGATAAGGGGAGCCCGCAGGACATTTCCTATCTACCTCGCCCTTGGTGGCTTCCCTGAGAGGCTGGGCTAGGTAGGTTCTCACATTTGCTGGATCGTTGCAGTTAGCAAAATAACAAGCAAAAACAGTAAGGTGGTGGTACGCCAGTAAAGGTACGGCATGGCCCTTCTCCTTGCTTAGGTCGTACTGTGTGCCTAGGTCGTACAACGACATATGTACGACATGTAATGATTAACACGAGGTTTGCATGCCGTGGGGAGAGGCAGGATTAACGTGGACATTTCTCCGTGAGGCAGTTGTTTGCTGAGGTATTGGCGACGTGAAAGCGGTTGAGGAGTTACCATGGTACCCTGTTAGGTAGGTGAGGTGGGCCGAATGACGGAGGGAATAAGGAGTCAAGCACGTGTGGCTGCTCGTATGCGCAGCTGTGCGTGCGTGCCTTGTCTTAAACATGTAACAATATGGAGTGATGACTTGGCACCGTATGCGCAGCCTTTACCACTGTACAGGTGATGACTTGGCACCGTATGCGCAGCCTTTACCACTGTACATGTCACATCTCTCTCAACCGGTAGCTGGTAGGGAAACCCCACCTCACGCCGGTCATCATGCGCACCGCACCTCACAGCGCCGCGCGTGTTTATAATAGTTATCCGCAAGACATCCTCGCCTGCTAAAAGGTGCTGCCTCCCTGGTACTGCTGTGCAGCGAGCACCCCCCCTCCTCCTCAACTGCGGAAACATGTGGAGAAGCCCTTTCTTTGATGCAAAACACACACAGGCATACACGCATGCAGCCAGTTTTCGATGTTTCGTAACACACGCTGACATGCAGGCGTACGCACCACGCCATGCTGCCTTTACCTACCGTACGGCACCCAGGCAAACCCACAACACCACCTCTGCCCCAACCAAAACGCCGCCGCTAGAGCTGTCATGTTCCATTTGTCAGGAGACGTACAATTGCTTTGCAGCCACCGAAAGCAGTACGGATATGTATTTACCGGTGCAATCACACATAGACATGGTCTTCTTATGCTTAACTCCTTTAACATGCATTTGATATTCCTCCCAGCTGCTTCATGGCGTCCGTCCAGGATGGGGACCACTTCAGGCGTCATCACCACCGGCCACCGGCCTCGCGCTCATCATTTCATATCATAACACGCATTGCATGCACAGCATACAAACAGTTCATGACAAACCAAGCAATCACAGCACACACGCAGCACTTCACCTCACACCGCGGGGCACGCGAACAACGCAACTGAGCACCAAGACGACGACCAAAATACGCACGCAGACAGTCTGCACAAGGATTAAAAATAATCATGGGTTGTGTTATCATCATAGATAGGGAGACCCTCGGCGCCCCCGTGTACGCAACTCATCACGTTGCTGCAGGCGGTGCCGTCGGCGGTGTTGTTTTTCCCGCTGTTGTGTTGGCTGGACAGCAACAGGTGGGGCTGCTGTTGCTGTCCCACCCGCCGCCACCAGGGCTGCTGCAAGGACTGCAACCGCCGCAGGTTACGACGTAGAGGCCGCAGACGCCTCCACCTGGGGGACTGCAGAGGCAACGGCTGCAGAGGCAACCTGCAGCGGGGAGGCCGCTGTTGCTGCTGCTCGCACTCCAGCAGCCTCCTGTGCTGCTGCTGCGGCCCCTGCTGCTGCCCCTGCTTCCACTGCCCCTGCTGCTGCCACTGCTTCCACTGCCCCTGCTACCGATTGCCCTGCTGCATCCGCATGAGCTTGCCCCCTGACCGCCTCAGCTAGGCTGGCACCCTCCGCCTGCACCTGCACCATACCCAACCGCACCTGCCCACTCGCCATCTCCGCCCGCACCCTTTCCGCCTCCGCCGCCGCCGCCGCTGCTAGTGCCGCTGCCTCCGCCGCCGCCGCTGCAGCGTTCGCGGCTGCTACCGCCAACTCCTCCGCCACACTCGCATTACGGTAAAACGTCCCATTGAACCAGCGCCCTCCCTCAATCACCATCAAACCCAACCCTGCCAATTGCAACGCTATCCCCCCGCCTCCCTCCACCGCACCCGCACCACCCTCCGTCACATTACCACCCGCAAACACAGCACTACCAATGCTGCTATTCCCCACAACAATACCACCACCATCACCACTACCACTACCGGTGCTAATCGTGCTATTCGCCCACTTCCATTTGGGCGGCCGTGGCTTCTTCTTCAGACCCACATACCCGCACATCCCCTTGGGCAGCTTCCTCCCCATCCCACCCGCACCCCCACCGCCACCCTCACCCCCACCCGCAACCCCCACCGGTCCCACACCACCCACATCGTGCGCCACGCCAAACGCAACCGCATCCAACAACTGCAACACCAACGCAAACTCGTACAGCTCCCCGTCCCACCGCCGCCCCGCCCGCACCGCCTCCATCACCGCCGGCGCAAACACAGGCACGGATTTAGCCTCCGTGGGCCTTGCGTGCAAGTGCCGTAAATCGTACTGCCAGCCCAGCCCCAACCCAAAGATGTCCTGCGTTAGCTCCGAGCTCTGTGGCGTCAGGCTCAGCAGCACCTCGAATTGCATGGTGACGATTTTGGCGGCCAGGAGGTGGGTTGCGTTAACGGTTCCGTACGGCATGTTGTACGCTTGGCCGCCCAGGAGGGATCGTACGACATAGTTGTCGAACACGGGGGGTGCCAGCCGCGCCCATTGCTGCGGCGAGGCGGGGTCGAAGTACTCCCAGAAGGTTGCGTTGTAGTACCAGACGTAGAGCTTCAGGATGTTCTGTTGGGGTGCGGGGTGCGAGGTGGGGTGGGCGGGAGGGTGGGGAGGGTACGAGGCAGTAAGGTTGCGATACACGGGGGGTAAGGTAAAAGAAAGTGGCCGCGGTATGTGTGCGGTTTGGTTTCTCTCTGGCGCCCCCTTCCCCTCCGGCAGCCACCCCCGCTTCCCCCCATGCGCTCACTGCATGAGTCGGGGATATGGGATCGGGACTCGTTGTTTCACTTATATAATTCCCCCCCGCCCAATCACCTGCAGGTGGCTGACCACCCGCGCCTCCGGCTCCCTGAAGATCACCACATTGAGGAACTCGCGGCAGGGGTGCACCCCGGTCCAGGAGCGGTTGTGGTCGTGCATGACCAGCTCGTTGGAGTAGAAGTTGAACCTGCGGGGCAGGGAGGCATGGGAGGCGTGGGAGGCGTGGGAGGCATGAAAGGGGCATGGGACCATGGGGGGGGGCGAGCATGGAGGCGCGGCAGGGGCGCGGGAGGGGCGCGGTAGGGTTACCATTATACCAGGGAGTAGGAGCTCCTCCCCTCCGACCCCCCAGCCACCCCAGGCCCCCCCCCCGCACCTCATGCGGGTCAGCAGCTGCCGCCGCGCCCGGCAGTGCCAGCGCAGCGAGTACTGCCTGCCGTACCGGGCGCACCAGGGGTCGCCCTGCCGTACACTCAGCTCTCCCAACACACCCGGCATGGTCCAGCGGGGGGCGTCCCTTAGGGGGCGGGGAGAGGGAGGGGGTGGGAGGGGAGAAATAATTAAATAAGTGTGGGAGGGGGGGCAGGGGGTCGGGTGGGGGGGATGATACCCGGCAGGGGGTGAGCCGGGTGGGGGGGGGCGGGACGAGGGTTCGTGTGGGAAACGGGCATGACATGGATCGGGCTAGGAGGACCGGGGTGCGGAAGCGAGGCGTGTGTGGGGGGGGGGGCATAATAGGTTTGGCTTAGGTGCATGAACCCTTCCATGGCTCACCTGAAGTAGGTAATCAGGCAGTTCTGAGTGGTCGTGAAGTTTTCGGTCTTGCAGCCGTTCAATTTGCCGAGCTGGCAAAAGCTGGTCCCTCCGGATTTGGATACGTGGAAGAACTCTACAATGCGCTTCGTAAGCGCTGCCAGCTTGTGCATTTGGAACAGCCGCTTGCAGATTTTGACGACCACCTCCCCCTCGTCGGCCGTGAAGTTACCGACATGCAGGTAATGGTCAAGAAGGAAAGCTGTCACAGCACGCCGGCTAATCGGGTACGCTGTCAGGATGGATGTATAGCGGGTTGGATCAAAGATCTCAAGCGTCGCCAGGAGTAGGCGCAGTGACAACTTAAACGGCAGCTCATGGCTGTGCTCCTGGATGTACGTGATGTTGCTGAGTAGCGAGGCCACCTCGCCGTCAAACAATGACCCCAGCTCCGGCACAATAAACTGATGCTGCAGGATCTGGGTATAACTATCCGCGTACAAAAACTGCAGCGTTGGGTGCAAAAGCTGCATGAGCGCATCTTGGGTGGTCGCTTGCTGCCGAAGCCCTTCAGGTAAGGTGCTCCTATAGAGCGTAAGTTTCTTTGCAAATAGGGCGTTGACGTCCGGCTCGATTATATAGTCACTGCTGCTAATGTCTCCTGAATCCGGCCCTTGAGCAGAAACAAGAAGTGCTGAGAATATTGTCAGACCCAAAACGCTATAGAAACAGGTCATAGCGGCTCACATATAAGCCAACAATGTCACGGCGTATGTATGCCGCCGTCTAGTTCAGTTACTTTGCTACTGCGGAATATGTTAGTGCAACTCCTTCTTACCACTTTGGTATTAATGCTAATCATCGAGGCTTTCTGCCTATTAAAGGTTTTGCCCTTTTGTACCATGCTGTCTTTTGGCTGTCTGACTGCTGCGTATGCTGCGAGAGATCGCTACGCAGGGCCTGCCGGTCGGCAGTGCAGCTACCTCTTTAAGAATTTGATTACATCTATTTATGCAATTGCTGCCAGAGGAACCCTTCGATCCACACTAGCCGTTAGACAACGAGTACGTACGGTTGCGTTGAGCGTACGCATACTTTCGAGCTCCAACTTGGCCCGCGCAAGCTGCCACGCATAATGCTTTTACCTAGGCTAAATGCCGCCACTTCCGCTTGGGAAGGTAACCCGCATGAGCTCTGTCGTTTGGCTCCATAACTTGCTACTGTTGGCGATTGTGCCCCTGGATTGCAGACTCACTAAGCGGCTTAAGGATGACTGCGATCCAAAGAACGACGCTATGTCTCCTGTTGTTCATAAGACGAGCCAACCCGAGCCAAGGCAAAACAACAGCAACCCCATCCGTAATGGATGTGGCCAACCCTGGTGGTATCTGCCAGGCCGCGGACATCCATGGCCGATCACCTTTTGGATGACATCCCGTACGTATCCCCCAAGCGCGACCAAACATGTGATCAGCGGCGCCCAGCACTCCCTGGCAACCTGCACGCACGTAGATACCTATTGTCAGGCACGTTGCCCTTTGCAGCACCTGTGCCGAACCTCGGCCCCTTCCTGTGACGTATATGGGCCCCTACTTGTGCCCCTACACCCTACCTATGCCCCTAAGCACGGGTACGAGTTCAACAAGTATGCGATTTTTACAGGGGAGTCAACAAGCATTTGCCGTACATACCTTTGTCATGCTCGTGCAACCGGTAGCCGTTGACATTGTTGCAAGCAAAAGTCCATGCTTGAAGAAAGGGCTCAGTGTGCATGGCGTTATCAGTGTTTAAGGCTGGCCTTTAGGCATACTTAATGCATGGCTTCACATCGCTCTTGGTTATGCTATACTGAAATGGCCATAAGGAAAGATGACATCATACAACTATGGATACGTTTCACAGGGTTTAAATAGGGGCTAGACCTGAACCGCCGGTCGCGCAAGCTGCGTTCAATAGAAAGTCGCGACAAGATCTGCTATTCCCTCACAATCCGAGAAACCGAAAACACATGCTTGACAATACTTAGCTTATTGCAACTACGCTGCCTCGCAAACCTTGAACGGCTTGGGGTACCATCATAGGATGTCTGGCCAGGTAACCTTTCTTTGTAGCGCACTATCGCTAAGCTTTCTTTGACCTGCTGTACCATTTACCTCATTACTTAGAAGCTTGCGGCCGTCGACGATGGTCGGTCTGGTCCTAACCGCATTATGATCAGCAGCATCCCGTATCAACCGAGCCCTTTGTACGCCGTTGTAGCATTCGCTGCAAAATTGTACTTCTCTCTCGCGCGCTATGTCATAACTTGGCACGCAGGCGCCTGTTGAAATAACTCCGGATGGCTACAACGCCTCCCGATCTGCCATCAATTGCACATGTCCCTGCACCTGTGGCGCTCGGACGAAGCAACAGCAGCAGCTATGGCGCCCGCCCCACATGCTGCCCAGCCACCTCGCTTGGGCGCTGGAGCAACCGCTGCGGGAGTACATTAAGCAAAACGAGATGCCCGCATGGAAGAAGGAGATGTACGAGAGGTGGGCCCTCACGCCTTCCCTATCTGCTATGCTAAGTAGCCTCCATCTTGATGCGCTCCCTTGCCCGGCGGCCGTGCTAGTTTGGTCGATGGAATAGAACCTCCCCAGACATGTGCATGTATGTGTGTGTGTGTTCCTGGTTGGGCCCAGTTGGCCATCACTCCCCTCCTGACCTCTCCCTCTGCTGTCCTGCTACCCTGCTGTCGTCGTGCTGTCGTACCCCGACTGCCCACGTCCGTTATCCGTTAGTCCCCTGCCGGACTCCTACTCCTGCCGTACCCCCCAACGCCTGCAACTGAGATGAGCGTATACCCCACTGCCCACCGGCGCTGGCTCCCCCATCGATTTACCCCAACCTGTGGTTTCCTATGGTATGTTATGGTCTTTGACCCCCCCCTCCCGTCCCCCGCATGCATGCAGGCTGCGGGTCCAGGTGGAGTGGGTGGTCAACATGGCACTCTCGCGGGTGGGAGCGGACGGGAGCGGGGGGGAGCTGGCGGGGTGTGTTAAGAAAACTGGCCGCGAGTAGGAACGTACTGGGATGTCGGAAGATGAAGTCCCCACAGAACCGCCGCAGGAGCCGGGTGTGTGTGTATATGCGCAAAGTGTGTTCTGTGGCTTGCCTCGCATGCCGGGTAGCCTCCCCGGTGCACCCTGCGTGCCTATCACCTGCCTGCCTGCATGCATGCGGGGCCTGTGCCGCCCTTGCTCCCAGCTTTGCACAGCCCTCGCTCCCTCGGCCCCCTTCACTACCTGCCTACCCGCCTAACGTCCATTGCCCTCCTTCCCACCCCGCCCACCTCCCACCGCCCGCTGGGCACCACAGTGGGGTCTGGGAGAGGCCCGAGTGCTGCCAGATGGTGCGGGGGGGGGGGATGAGACAGATGGCGAGGGGGGGAGGGGAGCGGGGGAGCGGGGCTGTAGGCTGTCGCTGTGAGACGAGCGGAAGTCATGGGTCAACTTAGCTGCATGGCCAACTTGGCCAACTTAGCTGCAGGGTTTGGCGGCACCCCCATCACCCCCGCCATCTCAGGGCACTCCTATACCTTGTGTCCTGCCTGCAGAGCTGCTCTCGAGCTGCCCGCACCCGCACCCGCTCCTCCGTCCTCCCCCACCCCTCCACCCCCCGCCCCTCCCTCCCACACCTCCCCCTCCCTTCGGGCTGGGCGGGTTCTGGCTGGCTCACATGTTGCAACCCATGTTGACGCCTTATCCCTCAGTCAGTTAGTTGTTTCCTCTTTTCCCCCTCCCCCTCCAGGCTCCACCCCCAAGGGACTGGCGCTGTCGGGCAGCGACCTGGACCTGGTGGTGGTGCGGGGGGGGCTGCATGTGCCGCGCGGGGTCAAGAACCGGCTGCACACGGCCATACAGGTGGGGTGCAGGCTGCAGGGTGAGGAGAGGGACAGGGACAACACCAGGTGGGGTGCAGCGGCTCGGGCGGGCTAACGCAGGGGGAGGACCATCACGCATCGCATCGCAACGCATGTACCCACCCACCTAACCACCAACCAGCCCTGCTCCCATGCGCTGCCTTCCCTCCCCCTCCCAGCGCCACTTACGCTCCATCTACGGTCGCGGGCGGGTCGCCTTCTACCCGCGTCGCAAGTCCGCGGAGTTCGGGGTAACGACCAGGAGGACTGCGGCGGAGGGGGGGGCTGGGGGCGCGGTGCAGGAGGAGGGGGCGGCGGGGGCAGCGGACGAGGCGGGGGAGGTAGACAATCAGCAGCAGCAGCAAAAGCAGGGGCAGCTACAGCAGGAAGAGCAACAGCAGCTGCAGCTTCGCCCCGGGTTGGCAGGCAGGCTGGTGGTGCAGGTGACGGGTGTCCCCGCACCTAGTTCCCTGCATGATGCAGTTGGGGGCGGGGCCGCTGCTACTGCTGCAGCTGCTGCTGCTGCTGCTGCTGCCCCTGCTACTGCTGATGTGCTGCTGAGCTGCGATCTGCTGTTCCAGAGCGGCACGGTGGGGGAGCCGCTGAGCCCGTTGCTGGAGGGGGCGGAGGAGGGAGATCCGGCGCTGGGTGGCGGTGGTGGCGGTGGTGGCGGGCGGCTTGCGGTGATGGGACTCAAGCTGTTCCAACAGAGGGTGAGGACTGGGAGGGAGGGAAGGAAGGCAGGAGGGAGTGGGGTGCGGGTGCGGGTGCGAGTGGGTGGGAGAGTGCGTGTGAGGGAGCGGTAGAAGAGGGGTACTGAAGTGGGGTGACTTGCTGACCCATGGGTCGCGGTTGCCAACAGACAGCCAAAGAATGACCGACTTCAGCCCAAAATTGGTAGGAGACGTCACTTTGTTCCTACGTTTAAACACCCGGTTGCTTTCCTCCCCCCATCCTTCCTTGCCTCTGCTTCAGGCTGGCAGCATCAGGCGGCTTAAGAGCTACTGCATTGAGGCGCTTGTACGACATGTGGTGGGGCAGTACGGCGGGGGCCGCGTGTGCGGCACACTACCCGTAACACCCTCGGAAGGGGCGGCAGGAGGCGGAGGGGCGGCAGGGGACGAGGTGGTGCAGGCCACGCCAAGTGAATCCGTGGCACAAGCCTTTTACATGGTGGGTGGGCGGAGGGTGGGTGGAGGGGTGGGCGTTTTGGTGGCTTGAAGGGAGGAGAGGGCGTAGGAGGTAGGAGGGGGTGCTGCAGTAGTTGCGCGGCATCCTAAAGCCGCGGCCCATTTCTATGGTTCGGTATGGTCTTCGACCCCACCTGCCCAGATCTTAGGACCTCCCTCCTCCCCTCCCCCCCCACCTGCCCAGCCCGCAGGCTCTTGGCCTCTTCTTGACTGAACCCGACGCCGCCTGCCTGGATGCGCGCGTGCTGGGCAGCTGCTCCGTGTGCTGCCGCTCGCTGTTCGACCGGGGGGCGTTCAGCCTGTGGAACACGCGGGCTGCGCACATGATGGGGTGAGGGGGCGGGGTGAGGGGGAAGGTGAGGGCGGGGCGAGGCCGGGGTGAGGGCTCTCGATGGGGGAAACCCTCTTAAACTCGTCAACTCCCTAACCCGCCCCCCACCGCCCTCCTCCCGGCCCACCCCCAGCCAGCTGGCGGCGCTGGCGGAGGTACTGTGGCAGCAGTCACAGGGCCGGCTGGGCGGACCCCTTGGCATGGAGCAGCAGACGGAGCTGGTACGGCAGGTGTTCGAACAGGTGCGTGCGGGTGTGTGTTTTGAGGGAACTGGCCGCGAGTCGGGGCGTACTGTGATTGCAGGAAGTCCAAGGGTCCCCGTGCGTGCGGGCGTGCGGGTCGGGCGTGGGGGTGGGGGTGGGGGCCCGTGTCACACTGGTTTGTTAATAGGTTGTTAAGACCTCCTCTTCGTCCCCCCTCCTGGTGTCTGCCATGGTGCGACATGTTTCTTGACCCCCACCTGGTGCCTGCCCCGGCGTGAGCAGGGAGGCGGCGGGGCACGTCCGGGCGGAGCGGAGGCTGCAGGGAGGGAGGAGGAGGCAGCTGAGGAAGCTGAGGAGGAGTCAGAAGAAGGCGGCGAGGAGGTGCAGGACGATGAAGAGGAGGACGATGAAGCTGAGGGCGAGGAGGAGGAGGGCACGGAGGAGCGGCTGGAGGCCTTCCTGGCCTCCCACGCGGTGGATGTGCGGCACGTGATGCGAACCATGTGGCGTCACAAGAGCAGTCCGCAGCCGCCGCCCGGGGATCTGGGGAGCTGGCTGGAGGGGCTGCTGGCGGCGGCGGGGGCGGCGACAGGGGGTGGTGGTGGTGGTGAGAAGGGCAATAACGGCGATGGCGGCAGGAGTGGAAAGAGTGGCGTGGAAGGAAGTGGCATGGAGCCCGCTGTCAGTGTGGGCAGCAGCGCTGGGGCGGCGAACAACAACAACAACAGCGGTGGAGGCGGAGGCGGTGGGGTGCAGCCGCAGCAGCCTTGCGCTCCTCCTCTGTCGCCCCTGCAGCGCTGCTCCTCAGCTGCGCCCCACACGGCTGCCCCAACTGCTGCTGGTGGTGCCGCAACTGCTGCTGCTCCACCCTCTCTGCCTCCTCCTACGTCCCCAGCTGCTGCTGCTGCTGCTGCTGCTGCTGCAGGCCCCCGGGGCCTCTTCGTGCCGCACCCGCTAGCGCCCCTCTTCGCACATCCGCTGGCAGCAGCCGCCCATGCAGCCTGCTTCAAACCCTTCCCCCGTCCCTCCACGACCCGCAGACCCGCCCTCGCTCCCGCTGCCCCCGCCTCCACCACCACCACCGCTGCATCCGTCGCCGCCTCTAGCCCCAGCACCCCAACCACACGGGCGCCTGCTCGTCCCTCCCACGCACCGCCGCAGTTGCCTATGCACGCCAGCCAAGGTGCCAGCAGCAGCAGCAGCAGCGGCAGCAATTTCCGCCCCGCAGGCGAAGGCGATGCAGGCGCCGATGGGTCCGGTACCCACCCACCACCACCTGTGAGTGTCATCAATACCCCGGCAGCGGTACCCGCAGCCGCCACCACCACCTCCGTCACCGCCACCACCGTCACCGCCACCACCGCCGCCGCTGCCACCGCCACCGCCACCAGCAGGGCGGCTGCTGGTAATGCCGCTGCTGCTGCTGCTGCAGGTAGCGCAGGCGGCTGGCGGTCCTCCACGGCGGGACCTGCGCGCAGACCGCCAGCTGGCTGCCAGGCTCCACACGAGGAGGGCGGCTTGCATGCGGGCGTGTCGTCGTCTGCCCCTGCTGCCGCTGCTGCTGTTCATGCTGCTGCTCCGGCCACTATCGGCCAGGCTGCTGAGGTAGGGAGGGCAACGACAACAGCAGCAGTCACAACGGCAGCAACTACAACTGGGGCAACCGCGTCAACGAGGCCACCGTTGTCACCAGAGCAGCAGCAGCAGCAGCAGCAGCAGCAGTCGGGCTTTTCCTCGTTGCTTCCGTCGTGGGCTTACCGCTCCCAACAGCTGCCCCCAGCAGTGCACTCCCCCGCCTTCGCCCCCGCCTCCGCCTCCTCCGCCTCAATACCGTTACCGCCGCCGTCAATGCAAAAATCCTCCGCATCCTCGTCACGCCCACCAGCGACATACCTGGCGGCAGAGCCCGCTGGGGCGGAGGCGGCGGAGGCACCCGGCCTGCCGCCGGTACCCGAGGTCGCAGTATCGCGGGCGGTGACGTCAGAAGCGGCAACCATGGCGCGGACAGCATTCATGGCTCCGGCGGCATTCATGGCTCCGGCGGCGGCGGCGCCACTCCTGGCTCAAGTGTGCCGGCCGACAGCTGGGTTGCCTGCATGGGCAGGGATCCAGCCAGGGGTTGCAACGAGGGTATCCATGGCGGCAGGGGCAGAGGCGCCGGTGCTGGCAGCAGCAGCGGCGCCCCAACATCAACAGCAGCAGCAGCAGCTGCTGCATGATGCTGCACCCGTGTTGCTGCAATCACCGGCAGCTCCAACACCACCGCAACCGCCATCTCAACCACCACCACCACCGCATGCGTTGCTACAGCCGGCGTCAGCTTCATCGCTCTTCCACTTCGCCGCGCAATCCGGCTCTGACGCGCATGAGCAACAGCGCCCGAAAAGCCGCTGCGTGCCACTGCAGCCGCCTAGTGCGGCCTCATGCAGCGAGCCGCCGCGTGCACCCGCTGCCTACGCCTCCTCCTCCGCCTTCGCAACCATCACGGCAAGTACGGCGGCAACGATCACCAGCAAGCTACCGGTAGGTCCCCCCGCCGGCGGCAGCGGCCGGGCTGCTGCGCCAGCTGCACATGCAGTAGCAGCACCGCCGCCGCCGCCGCCGCCGCCGCCAGCTTCCCCAGCGGCGCCTCCGCTGCTACCTCCGTCAGCCCCGCTGTCCTGGGCCCTACCAGCTGCGGCGACCTACTTCCCCGTATGGACTGCTCCATGTCTCCCCAGCCTAGCTCCCCCGCAGTCTGGTAGTGCAGCAGCATCCGTACTGCCGCTGGGCTTTCCTGGCGGCGTCGGCGGCGGCGACGGCAGGGTTGGCGGCGCCCAGAGCTGCGTAAGCCGCAGCGAGGACGCCGATGCCGATGCCGACGGCAGCGCCCTAGACGAAGCTGAAGCTGGCAGCGGCGACGGTGACGATGACGGCGGTGGCGGAGGCGGCGGAGGTGGTGACGATGGAAGGCCTGTCGTACAGCGGATCACATTTGCACCGCTGCCGCCGCTGCAACGGCACCTGGCGGCGGCGCAGCACTTCGAGGCCAGCTGGGTTCGCTACATGGACTTGGCGCGGAGGGCGGAGTCCGCCTTGGGCGTCGAGGTGGTGGCGGCGGCGGCGGCGCTGTACGGCACGGGAGGTGGCGGCGGCGGTGAGGAGGGCAACGTAGAGGCAGCAGCAGCGGCGCCGGTACTGCGCCCCACTGTTCAGCCTCCGCTGCTGCGACCCCCGCAGCGGCATGAAGAGCAGCGGCACCAGCTTCAGCAGCAGCAGCGGACGCCTCACCTGCCCAATCATGCGCCTCAGCAGTGGCACCAACAACAGCCCGGGTACCCCCTGCTGGGTGCACAGCCCGCAGGCCCCCCCTCCGCCGCTCACCACCACCGGCAGGGCATCCAACCGCAACCGCCGCCCGCCCCTTCCACCAGACTGCTGGCTTTGGCTGCTGCCGGGGCTGCTGGGGTAGCCACAGGGATGCGGTAGCGGCGACACCGTACACCGTACACCTTGCTTGGCTTGCGGGACCCCTCGGCGAATGCCTCTCTGCTTATTGTGGATACCGTACCATGTCACGCGAGTTTCGTGGTTGCTCGTTGCCGGGACTGGCTGCTGTGGCTCTTGATGGTTCTCAGTCGGGTCGTGTTTGGTGTAGGTGGTTTGCAGCCGTCCTGTTTGGGCATGGCTCCCTGCATTGTGCAGGAGACGTGCCAGTTGGGGTAGGGCGGTCGGCGCCGTACCAAGGGGATGCATCCCTTCACGATTGGCCAGTACGGAGTGTGAAGGATGGTGGGATGTATTTTGTGGTACATTGCTAGACCTCTACATGCGCATGTGTATTATGCACTAAGCACTTGCACCTCTTGCAGAAAATGGAGTGGGACTGTCGTACTTGTAGGACTGTCGTAAACGAGTGACAACGATAAACCAATTGCAAAACAACACAATCGCCGCGTAAGACGCCATGAGTCAGTAAACGTATTCCTGTTTGTCTTACGGTCGTCCAGTCCCTTCTAAAGGTTGCTTTGCCTGTGTTGCTTGCTTGCCTAGTCACATTTCCCAAGGTTCAAGATCCACAGGCAGAAGCAGCTACCAATGGCAGGCATACGATGTGTTTATACTTATACTTCTATTAGGTGATAACGAGGTGCTGCCAATTGTGTTGCTTCGCAAGGAAACGACTGTGAGGAAACTCCTTCTCCTTACGCTAGACACCTGCACACTTAATAAGACTTTGAAATGGATACCTTTCCTGAGTTGGCTAGCTCTGCATCGTCATCGAGCAGCTCGTGGTCATTGCTTGCACGTGACGAGCCTGCAGATGTTGCTTGCCAAGGCACCTGCAACGTCTGCAAGCGAGCCTGCTCCCTGCACAACTCAGCACCCGCACAGACAACCTTATGGTCAGCGCCCCAACGACTCGCGGATAGCCTCTGCTGTGAAATCGATGGCCACCTGAAGGCTATGGTGGAGAGCGCCAGCATGCCAGAGTGGAAGCTCAAGCACTATGAGCTGTAAGTGGTTTGAAAGAGTCACTGGACGGGCGCCAAAGGTAGCGGTCCCAGCACTCGTGCCATCGAGTCCGAACAGAACGCAAGATGCCAGGTCTCGGTATCATGTGGGGTTCAACATTCCGGTAGCCCACCTAACTCCGCTTTTCCTCCCCCCTTGTTTGAAGCCTCATGACACGCATCGGCGAAGCCCTGCGGCCGGCGTACAGAAAGGTGGGTCCAGGAACGGGGAAAGGTGCCGTCTGCCGTGCATTTACCGTGGCTTTGTGGGAGGCAGGAAGTGCCGTCATGGGGACCCTCTCATGGGCCCTATCTGGGAATACCGGCGAGGCTACCGTGAGGCCGCTTCGAAGCTATACCAGTCAGCGGTTGGTGTAAAATAAAACACTCCACTTAGCTACTGCCCCCACGTCCCTTGTTTCCTTTCCTTGCCCTGCCACCACCGGCTTGCACAGATGGGTCGCAAGGACCCGTTGGAGATGCAGCTCGATGGTGGGTCCGAGCGCCTGTGGCGTCTTGGTCTTGGTCCAGGTTTTGGTGTTGGTGTTGGTGTTGGTGTTGGTGTTGTCCCGGTGATGTGCACCGGTACCTACTAAGCAGGGGAGGTGTGCATTCCATGTGGCGTGCAGTAGCAGGCGGGTGGTTACCGCAACGTCCCTCTCACGGGTCATATGTCCAGGCACGCAGTCCCCCTCTTCCCAAACCCCCGTATCCTATCCCCCCACACTGCGTGCATCCCCCGCGTGTCTCACATGTGTATCCCTCCCGCCCCCAAGCTCGTCGCCTGTTGCCGTACTTTGCCACTATCATTCAACGCATGGTTCCCTTCCCTCTCCCCCCAATGCACCCTCCCCAACACACCCCCTCCCAAGGCTCCGTCATGAAGGGCACGGCGCTGCAGGACAGTGACGTGGACCTGCTCGTCAAGACGCAGTACGACGTGCCACGTCGGCTGAAGAACCGGCTGCTGGATGCGGTGGAGGTGGGTGGGGTAGCGGGAGAGGGAGGGACGACCCATGGGTCGTTGTGCAGTTCGATAGTCCGAGAGCATGGATGTGCAAGGGTGTGAAGAAGAGGGGCACGAAGTGCAACTACAGCTGACCTCCTCCGGACCTCATCCTCCGTAAACCCCCTCAAAAAGACTCACCATGAAACCCCCCATGAAACGCACCACCATGAAACCCCCCATGAAACCCACAACCATGAAACCCCCCATGAAACCCACCACCATGAAACCCCCCATGAAACCCACCACCATGAAACCCCCCATGAAACCCACAACCATGAAACCCCCCATGAAACCCACCACCATGAAACCCCCCATGAAACCCACAACCATGAAACCCACCATGAAACCCACCACCATGAAACCCCCCATGAAACCCACCACCATGAAACCCCCCATGAAACCCACCACCATGAAACCCATCAGAGGTCCCTACGGCGCTGCGGCGACTACCGCCACGTGAGCATCAAGCGACACCGCAAGTCAGCAGACCTGAGCGTTACGCTGACAGACGCGGCGGCGGCTGCAGGTCGCCCCGCCTCCTCCGCCCCCCCTGCTACTGCTCCAAGCGGCTCTCCGGGGAGTAGCTACCCGGGCGCCGGCAGCACGAGCACCAGCAGCGCTAACACCAGCACTAACAGCAGCGATAACAACAGCAGCAGCAGCAAGCCCACCCCGCCTGTGCGGCTGTCCGCTGACCTGTTGTTCGAATTCGCAACGGTGGGGGCGCTGGTGTCGGAGGTGGCTGACACGCTGGTGCAGTGCCCTCCCGCCAAGCTGGCGGTGAGGGCCATCAAGCTCTTCATGAAGGAGGTGTGGTAGAGGGGGCGGACCGGGGAGGGGGGGGCAGGTTGGGGTAGTCGATTGCGGGCTTTTCTCCAGGGCTTTCACCCTCCAGGGAGGTTTCCAGGGTTACGCGGTGGAGGCTGGAACCCCGTCTGGGGCTCAGCTGCGGTCCCCCCGCCACCAGAGCTGTCGAACCCTGTCCTTCCTGTGTGGTGTTGTGTGCGCCCGCAACGGCTGTGCGCGCCTGTGCCGCAGGCCTACAGTGTTCCCAAACTCAAGAGCTTCTGTGTGGAGGCGCTTGTACGGCACGTGGTGGAGGACTGCGGGGCAGGAGGGGGAGGGGGAGGAGGAGCTGCTGGTGGGGCGGCGGCGGGGCAGCCGGCCTCAGCTGCGCAGATATTCTGGATGGTGGGTGCTGCAGCCTAGCATCGTGACCGCATGTGGCCGCAAGGACACCTGTGTGCTGCTGGGGACATGGCATACACCCACCCACGTCCCACCCACCCACCCACCACACCCACTCACCCCCTACCTCCCCACTGCCCGCCCCCGCCCCCAGGCTCTGTCGCTGTTCGTGCAGCCCGGTATGACTGCCAAGGAGCTGCAGGCGCGGGTGGCTCCGCACGTGCTGTTCGATTGCGGCTGCCTGTTCGACCGGGGGGTGTTCATTGGGTGGCGCAACAAGGTCACACACCTGCTCAAGTGAGCGAGGGGAGGGAGGGGGAGAGGGAGAAGCGTATGGGGCGGAGGAGGAGGATAGGGAGAAGGGTATGGGGATATGAGAGGGGTAGTAATGGAGGTATGGAGCGGAGTGCTAGGATGGGGGTGGTGTGTGTCGTGTGTTGTAGGGGAAGGACCATACTGGCGGTCTTGCAGTGATTGGGAGCGGCCGGGCGCAGGCCGGTGCGTGTCTCTTTTTCCACCCCTTCTTACGAAACCTGCGAGCGCACTGGCCATATGCATGAGTAGCTTCCATGCAGGTACGCACCATTGCACAGTCATCCCACTTACCCCTGCTGCCCACCCGCCCCCCAACATTGCCCCCACAACCCCCTTTTTCCCCCTCCAGGCAGCTCTACAGGTTCGCCCAGGCGCTTAAGGATGGGCTGCTGCCGCCCGGAGACGACCCACGGGTCGTTCTAAAGAAGATCTTCCGGGGCTACGGCAAGCGGGCGCCTCCGCCGCCCGTAAAGCAGGTGAGTAGCAGGAAGGAAGGAAGGATGGAAGAAATAATGGAAGTAAGGAAGAAAGAAAGAAGTAAAGTACCCAAAGGTTCACAGGAATGTGTGTAGAAAGAAGTCCCTGACCTCCTCTGCTATCCGTGCTTTGCGGCGCAGAGTGCTGGAGGTAACGGGGACGAGGAAGACGACGATGCGAGTGAGGATGAAGACGAGGACGACAGCAGCAGTAGCGACGGCGATGACGAGCCGCGTCCGTCGCGTGCCTCCACTGTACATGGGCAGCAGCAGCCGCAAGCGCACGTCTGGTACGAGGACCCGCTGGCCGGCATCCCCGCCCCCGCCCACGCAGCCTACCGGGGGCTGTCCGCTTGGAAGGCCGACCGGCTGCACGGCCCGCCGCCGGTGTACGGCGGGGAAGGGTGCAGCGGGGGAGCTGGTCGTGGCAAAGAAGGAGGAGGGGGCCGCAGCAGCAGCAGCAGGGAGGAGAAGAAGACGCGCGAGAAGCCCAGACGCGCTGACGGCGGCGGCGGCGGCGTTGGTGGTGGTGGTGGTGGAGGAGGTGGAGGTGGAGGAGGGGATCCGAGGCGGCTTACGGATGCCGCTGAGACACCGGCGGCGGACGCGGCGGCGCCAGGGTCGGTACATGCAGCGGATGTAGCCGCACCCGAGGCCGAGCCAGAGGAGGAGCCAGCGCCCCCCGCGTCGCCTCCGCCGCCGCCACATGATGGGGTGAGGGGGCGGGGTGAGGGGGAAGGTGAGGGCGGGGCGAGGCCGGGGTGAGGGCTCTCGATGGGGGAAACCCTCTTAAACTCGTCAACTCCCTAACCCGCCCCCCACCGCCCTCCTCCCGGCCCACCCCCAGCCAGCTGGCGGCGCTAGCGAAGGTACTGTGGCAGCCGTCGCAGGGGGGGCTGGACGGACCCCTTGGCATGGAGCAGCAGACGGAGCTGGTACGGCAGGTGTTTGAACAGGTGCGTGCGGGTGGGTGTTGAGGGAACTGGCCGCGAGTCGGGGCGTACTGTGATTGCAGGAAGTCCAAGGGTCCCCGTGCGTGCGGGCGTGCGGGTCGGGCGTGGGGGTGGGGGTGGGGGCCCGTGTCACACTGGTTTGTTAATAGGTTGTAAAGACCTCCTCTTCGTCCCCCCTCCTGGTGTCTGCCATGGTGCGATATATGTTCTTTGACCCCCACCTGGTGCCTGCCCCGGCGTGAGCAGGGAGGCGGCGGGGCACGTCCGGGCGGAGCGGAGGCTGCAGGGAGGGAGGAGGAGGCAGCTGAGGAAGCTGAGGAGGAGTCAGAAGAAGGCGGCGAGGAGGTGCAGGACGATGAAGAGGAGGACGATGAAGCTGAGGGCGAGGAGGAGGGCACGGAGGAGCGGCTGGAGGCCTTCCTGTCCTCCCACGCGGTGGATGTGCAGCACGTGATGCGAACCATGTGGCGTCACAAGAGCAGTCCGCAGCCGCCGCCCGGCGACCTGGGGAGCTGGCTGGAGGGGCTGCTGGCGGCGGCGGGGGCGGCGACAGGGGGTGGTGGTGGTGGTGAGAAGGGCAATAACGGCGATGGCGGCAGGAGTGGAAAGAGTGGCGGGGAAGGAAGTGGCATGGAGCCCGCTGTCAGTGTGGGCAGCAGCGCTGGGGCGGCGAACAACAACAACAACAGCGGTGGAGGCGGAGGCGGTGGGGTGCAGCCGCAGCAGCCGCAGCAGCCTTGCGCTCCTCCTCTGTCGCCCCTGCATTGCTGCTCCTCAGCTGCGCCCCACCCGGCTGCCCCAACTGCTGCTGGTGGTGCCGCAACTGCTGCTGCTCCACCCTCTCTGCCTCCTCCTACGTCCCCAGCTGCTGCTCCTGCTGCTGCAGGCCCCCGGCGCCTCTTCGTTCCGCACCCGCTAGCGCCCCTCTTCGCCCATCCGCTGGCAGCAGCCGCCCATGCAGCCTGCTTCAAACCCTTCCCCCGTCCCTCCACGACCCGCAGACCCGCCCTCGCTCCCGCTGCCCCCTCCGCCTCCACCACCACCACCGCTGCATCCGTCGCCGCCTCTAGCCCCAGCACCCCAACCAGTCAGCCGCCTGCTCCTCCCTCCCACGCACCGCCGCAGTTGCCTATGCACGCCAGCCAAGGTGCCAGCAGCAGCAGCAGCGGCAGCAATTTCCGCCCCGCAGGCGGAGGCGATGCAGGCGCCGATGGGTCCGGTACCCACCCACCACCACCTGTGAGTGTCATCAATACCCCGGCAGCGGTACCCGCAGCCGCCACCACCACCTCCGTCACCGCCGCCGCTGCCACCGCCACCAGCAGGGCGGCTGCTGGTAATGACGCTGCTGCCGCTGCTGCAGGTAGCGCAGGCGGCTGGCGGTCCTCCACGGCGGGACCTGCGCGCAGACCGCCAGCTGGCTGCCTGGTTCCACACGAGGAGGGCGGCTCGCATGCGGGCGTGTCGTCGTCTGCCCCTGCTGCCGCTGCTGCTGTTCATGCTGCTGCTCCGGCCACTATCGGCCAGGCTGCTGAGGTAGGGAGGGCAACGACAACAGCAGCAGTCACAACGGCAGCAACTACAACTGGGGCAACCGCGTCAACGAGGCCACCGTTGTCACCAGAGCAGCAGCAGCAGCAGCAGTCGGGCTTTTCCTCGTTGCTTCCGTCGTGGGCTTACCGCTCCCAACAGCTGCCCCCAGCAGTGCACTCCCCCGCCTTCGCCCCCGCCTCCGCCTCCTCCGCCTCAATACCGTTACCGCCGCCGTCAATGCAAAAATCCTCCGCATCCTCGTCACGCCCACCAGCGACATACCTGGCGGCAGAGCCCGCTGGGGCGGAGGCGGCGGAGGCACCCGGCCTGCCGCCGGTACCCGAGGTCGCAGTATCGCGGGCGGTGACGTCAGAAGCGGCAACCATGGCGCGGACAGCATTCATGGCTCCGGCGGCATTCATGGCTCCGGCGGCGGCGGCGCCACTCCTGGCTCAAGTGTGCCGGCCGACAGCTGGGTTGCCTGCATGGGCAGGGATCCAGCCAGGGGGTGCAACGAGGGTATCCATGGCGGCAGGGGCAGAGGCGCCGGTGCTGGCAGCAGCAGCGGCGCCCCAACATCAACAGCAGCAGCAGCAGCTGCTGCATGATGCTGCACCCGTGTTGCTGCAATCACCGGCAGCTCCAACACCACCGCAACCGCCATCTCAACCACCACCACCACCACCACCACCACCACCGCATGCGTTGCTACAGCCGGCGTCAGCTTCATCGCTCTTCCACTTCGCCGCGCAATCCGGCTCTGACGCGCATGAGCAACAGCGCCCGAAAAGCCGCTGCGTGCCACTGCAGCCGCCTAGTGCGGCCTCATGCAGCGAGCCGCCGCGTGCACCCGCTGCCTACGCCTCCTCCTCCGCCTTCGCAACCATCACGGCAAGTACGGCGGCAACGATCACCAGCAAGCTACCGGTAGGTCCCCCCGCCGGCGGCAGCGGCCGGGCTGCTGCGCCAGCTGCACATGCAGTAGCAGCACCGCCGCCGCCGCCGCCGCCGCCAGCTTCCCCAGCGGCGCCTCCGCTGCTACCTCCGTCAGCCCCGCTGTCCTGGGCCCTACCAGCTGCGGCGACCTACTTCCCCGTATGGACTGCTTCATGTCTTCCCAGCCTGGCTCCCCCGCAGTCTGGTATTGCAGCAGCATCCGTACTGCCGCTGGGCTTTCCTGGCGACGTCGGCGGCGGCGACGGCAGGGTTGGCGGCGCCCAGAGCTGCGTAAGCCGCAGCGAGGACGCCGATGCCGATGCCGACGGCAGCGCCCTAGACGAAGCTGAAGCTGGCAGCGGCGACGGTGACGATGACGGCGGTGGCGGAGGCGGCGGAGGTGGTGACGATGGAAGGCCTGTCGTACAGCGGATCACATTTGCACCGCTGCCGCCGCTGCAACGGCACCTGGCGGCGGCGCAGCACTTCGAGGCCAGCTGGGTTCGCTACATGGACTTGGCGCGGAGGGCGGAGTCCGCCTTGGGCGTCGAGGTGGTGGCGGCGGCGGCGGCGCTGTACGGCACGGGAGGTGGCGGCGGCGGTGAGGAGGGCAACGTAGAGGCAGCAGCAGCGGCGCCGGTACTGCGCCCCACTGTTCAGCCTCCGCTGCTGCGACCCCCGCAGCGGCATGAAGAGCAGCGGCACCAGCTTCAGCAGCAGCAGCGGACGCCTCACCTGCCCAATCATGCGCCTCAGCAGTGGCACCAACAACAGCCCGGGTACCCCCTGCTGGGTGCACAGCCCGCAGGCCCCCCCTCCGCCGCTCACCACCACCGGCAGGGCATCCAACCGCAACCGCCGCCCGCCCCTTCCACCAGACTGCTGGCTTTGGCTGCTGCCGGGGCTGCTGGGGTAGCCACAGGGATGCGGTAGCGGCGACACCGTACACCGTACACCTTGCTTGGCTTGCGGGACCCCTCGGCGAATGCCTCTCTGCTTATTGTGGATACCGTACCATGTCACGCGAGTTTCGTGGTTGCTCGTTGCCGGGACTGGCTGCTGTGGCTCTTGATGGTTCTCAGTCGGGTCGTGTTTGGTGTAGGTGGTTTGCAGCCGTCCTGTTTGGGCATGGCTCCCTGCATTGTGCAGGAGACGTGCCAGTTGGGGTAGGGCGGTCGGCGCCGTACCAAGGGGATGCATCCCTTCACGATTGGCCAGTACGGAGTGTGAAGGATGGTGGGATGTATTTTGTGGTACATTGCTAGACCTCTACATGCGCATGTGTATTATGCACTAAGCACTTGCACCTCTTGCAGAAAATGGAGTGGGACTGTCGTACTTGTAGGACTGTCGTAAACGAGTGACAACGATAAACCAATTGCAAAACAACACAATCGCCGCGTAAGACGCCATGAGTCAGTAAACGTATTCCTGTTTGTCTTACGGTCGTCCAGTCCCTTCTAAAGGTTGCTTTGCCTGTGTTGCTTGCTTGCCTAGTCACATTTCCCAAGGTTCAAGATCCACAGGCAGAAGCAGCTACCAATGGCAGGCATACGATGTGTTTATACTTATACTTCTATTAGGTGATAACGAGGTGCTGCCAATTGTGTTGCTTCGCAAGGAAACGACTGTGAGGAAACTCCTTCTCCTTACGCTAGACACCTGCACACCTAATAACACTTTGAAATGGATACCTTTCCTGAGTTGGCTAGCTCTGCATCGTCATCGAGCAGCTCGTGGTCATTGCTTGCACGTGACGAGCCTGCAGATGTTGCTTGCCAAGGCACCTGCAACGTTTGCAAGCGAGCCTGCTCCCTGCACAACTCAGCACCCGCACAGACAACCTTATGGTCAGCGCCCCAACGACTCGCGGATAGCCTCTGCTGTGAAATCGATGGCCACCTGAAGGCCATGGTTGAGAGCGCCAGCATGCCAGAGTGGAAACTCAAGCACTATGAGCTGTAAGTGGTTTGAAAGAGTCACTGGACGGGCGCCAAAGGTAGCGGTCCCAGCACTCGTGCCATCGAGTCCGAACAGAACGCAAGATGCCAGGTCTCGGTATCCTGTGGGGTTCAACATTCCGGTAGCCCACCTAACTCCGCTTTTCCTTCCCCCTTGTTTGAAGCCTCATGACACGCATCGGCGAAGCCCTGCGGCCGGCGTACAGAAAGGTGGGTCCAAGAACGGGGAAAGGTGCCGTCTGCCGTGCATTTACCGTGGCTTTGTGGGAGGCAGGAAGTGCCGTCATGGGGACCCTCTCATGGGCCCTATCTGGGAATACCGGCGAGGCTACCATGGGGCCGCTTCGAAACTATATACCAGTCAGCGGTTGGTGTAAAAATAAAACCAGTTACTCCACTTAGCTACTGCCCCCACGTCCCTTGTTTCCTTTCCTTGCCCTGCCACCCATGGCTTGCGCAGATGGGTCGCAAGGACCCGTTGGAGATGCAGCTCGATGGTGGGTCGAGCGCCTGTGGCGTCTTGGTCTTGGTCTTGGTCCAGGTGTTGGTGTTGGTGTTGGTGATGTCCCGGTGATGTGCACCGGTACCTAGTAAGCAAGGGAGGTGTGCATTCCACGCGGCGTGCAGTAGCAGGCGGGTGGTTACCGCAAAGTCCCTCTCACGGGTCTCATGTCCCCTCACACAAGCCCCCTCTTCCCTAACCCCCGTACCCCACCCCCCCACACTGGGTGTATCCCCCGCGTGTCACACATGTGTGTATATCCCTCCCGCCCCCAAGCTCGTCGCCTGTTGCCGTACTTTGCCACCATCATTCAACGCATGGTTCCCTTCCCTCTCCCCCCAATGCACCCTCCCCAACACACCCCCTCCCAAGGCTCCGTCATGAAGGGCACGGCGCTGCAGGACAGTGACGTGGACCTGCTCGTCAAGACGCAGTACGACGTGCCACGTCGGCTGAAGAACCGCCTGCTGGATGCGGTGGAGGTGGGTGGGGTAGCGGGAGAAGGAGGGACGACCCATGGGTCGTTGTGCTGTTCGATAATCCGAGTGCATGGATGTGCAAGGGTGTGAAGAAGAGGGGCACGAAGTGCAACTACAGCTGAACTCCTCCGGACCTCATTTTCCGTAAAACCCCCCAAAAAGACTCACCATGGAACCCCCCATGGAACCCACCATCATGGAACCCACCACCACGAAACCCATCAGAAGTCCCTACGGCGCTGCGGCGACTACCGTCACGTGGGCATCAAGCGGCACCGCAAGTCAGCAGACCTGAGCGTTACGCTGACAGACGCGGCGGCGGCTGCAGGTCGCCCCGCCTCCTCCGCCCCCCCTGCTACTGCTCCAAGCGGCTCTCCGGGGAGTAGCTACCCGGGCGCCGGCAGCGGCAACAGCAGCGCTAACAGCAGCAGTAACAGCAGCACTAACAGCACCAGCACTAACAGCAGCAGCAGCAGCAAGCCCACCCTGCCTGTGCGGCTGTCCGCTGACCTGTTGTTCGAATTCGCAACGGTGGGGGCGCTGGTGTCGGAGGTGGCTGATACGCTGGTGCAGTGCCCTCCCGCCAAGCTGGCGGTGAGGGCTATCAAGCTCTTCATGAAGGAGGTGTGGTAGAGGGGGTGGACCGGGGAGGGGGGGGGGCAGGTTGGGGTAGTCGATTGCGGGCTTTTCTCCAGGGCTTTCACCCTCCAGGGAGGTTTCCAGGGTTACGCGGTGGCGGCTGAAACCCCGTCTGGGGCTCAGCTGCAGTCCCCCCGCCACCAGAGCTGTCGAACCCTGTCCTTCCTGTGTGGTGTGGTGTGCGCCCCTGCAACGGCTGTGCGCGCCTGTGCCGCAGGCCTACAGTGTTCCCAAACTCAAGAGCTTCTGTGTGGAGGCGCTTGTACGGCACGTGGTGGAGGACTGCGGGGCAGGAGGGGGAGGGGGAGGAGGAGCTGCTGGTGGGGCGGCGGCGGGGCAGCCGGCCTCAGCTGCGCAGATATTCTGGATGGTGGGTGCTGCAGCCTAGCATCGTGACCGCATGTTGCCGCAAGGACACCTGTGTGCTGCTGGGGACATGGCATACACCCACCCACCCACCACACCCACTCACCCCCTACCTCCCCACTGCCCGCCCCCGCCCCCAGGCTCTGTCGCTGTTCGTGCAGCCGGGTATGACGGCCAAGGAGCTGCAGGCGCGGGTGGCTCCGCACGTGCTGTTCGACTGCGGCTGCCTGTTCGACCGGGGGGTGTTCATTGGGTGGCGCAACAAGGTCACACACCTGCTCAAGTGAGCGAGGGGAGGGAGGGGGAGAGGGAGAAGCGTATGGGGCGGAGGAGGAGGATAGGGAGAAGGGTATGGGGGTATGAGAGGGGTAGTAATGGAGGTATGGAGCGGAGTGCTAGGATGGGGGTGGTGTGTGTCGTGTGTTGTAGGGGAAGGACCATACTGGCGGTCTTGCAGTGATTGGGAGCGGCCGGGCGCAGGCCGGTGCGTGTCTCTTTCTCCACCCCTTCTTACGAAACCTGCGAGCGCACTGGCCATATGCATGAGTAGCTTCCATGCAGGTACGCACCATTGCACAGTCATCCCACTTACCCCTGCTGCCCACCCGCCCCCCAACATTGCCCCCACAACCCCCTTTTTCCCCCTCCAGGCAGCTCTACAGGTTCGCCCAGGCGCTTAAGGACGGGCTGCTGCCGCCGGGAGACGACCCACGGGTCGTTCTAAAGAAGATCTTCCGGGGCTACGGCAAGCGGGCGCCTCCGCCGCCCGTAAAGCAGGTGAGTAGCAGGAAGGAAGGAAGGATGGAAGAAATAATGGAAGTAAGGAAGAAAGAAAGAAGTAAAGTACCCAAAGGTTCACAGGAATGTGTGTAGAAAGAAGTCCCTGACCTCCTCTGCTATCCGTGCTTTGCGGCGCAGAGTGCTGGAGGTAACGGGGACGAGAAAGACGACGATGCGAGTGAGGATGAAGACGAGGACGACAGCAGCAGTAGCGACGGCGATGACGAGCCGCGTCCGTCGCGTGCCTCCACTGTACATGGGCAGCAGCAGCCGCAACCGCACGTCTGGTACGAGGACCCGCTGGCTGGCATCCCCGCCCCCGCCCACGCAGCCTACCGGGGGCTGTCCGCTTGGAAGGCCGACCGGCTGCACGGCCCGCCGCCGGTGTACGGCGGGGAAGGATGCAGCGGGGGAGCTGGTCGTGGCAAAGAAGGAGGAGGGGGCCGCAGCAGCAGCAGCAGGGAGGAGAAGAAGACGCGCGAGAAGCCCAGACGCGCTGACGGCGGCGGCGGCGGCGGCGGCGTTGGTGGTGGTGATGGAGGAGGTGGAGGTGGAGGAGGGGATCCGAGGCGGCTTACGGATGCCGCTGAGACACCGGCGGCGGACGCGGCGGCGCCAGGGCCGGTACATGCAGCGGATGTAGCCGCACCCGAGGCCGAGCCAGAGGAGGAGCCAGCGCCCCCCGCGTCGCCTCCGCCGCCGCCGCCGCCGCCGCCGCCGCCTGCGCAGGCCGCGCCTTCCACGCCCACCTCCTCCTCCACGCCCTCCACAGCAGCAGCCCCGTCTAGCCTGTCGGACAGTCCCCCGCCTGGCCCGTCACTCCTGCCGGGCCGCCAACTGCCCCGTTCGGCGGCAGCAACCCCCCGCGCCGCGGCTGCTGCCGGCGCCATTGCCCTTGCCAGTCAGGAGGAGGACGCCTCCCCAGTTGGAAGCAATGGAAACGACTCCAGCTTCAGCCCCAACGATGGTGATAACGATGAGCACGACGACGATGACCATGATGATGACGATGACGTTCGTGTTGGTACTTCCGTAGATCCGGCGAGTGCGCCTTCAACAGGTCTCGACACGGACGGCGTTCCCCCGTTGCCGGTGCTTCCCACTGCACCTGCTGCAACCACCACCACGACGCCAGCAGCAACCATGACAGCAACCACCACAGCGTCAGCCACAGCGGCATCACCCTCCTCCTCCTCCACGTCGGCCGCATGGGCCGATCTGCAGCCGTTGCTGCCTGCCGACCTGCTAGCTGGGCCGCTGACGGAGGTGTTGAGGCAGGTGGCGACGGCGTTCGGAGGGCCGCTGCAGCAGCCGCCGAGCTACGCAACCACTTGGATGCGTACGATGCTGCCTGACGGCGCGGCGGCAGCAGCAGCACCACCGCTGTCCTCGTCATCATCGTCGGCTACGTTGGAGGAGGAGGAGCCCCTCGAGGCACACACGGCCGCCTCCGCCTCCGCTTACACGACGGCCCTTGTCAACGATGTATCTGGCGCCGAGGCATCCTCTTGCTCCTCGAGCTCCACTTCTTCGTCTTGCTCCGCTTTTCCTGCTGCATCGGCCGCTGGTCGTGCCGCTGCTGCTCCTGCATCAGCCGTCGCTGGAAACGTGTCGGCGGGTTCAGCAGCTCATGCTGGTGCCGGAGGGCGGGCGGCGGGGGTTGCTAGCAGCAGCAGCAGCAGTGGCGGGGGTGGTGCCATGGCAGGCGGGTCTGCGGGAGGGGCTGCTGCTGGTGGGGCGTGTGGAGGTACAAGTGGCATCAGCAGCAGCGGTGCCGCTTCCTGTCGTTTGAGGTCGCCTGCAGGCGGTGTGGGTGCGAGTGCGGGTGCGGTTGCAGGTGGTTACAGCAACAGCGCGGCGGCAGCAGCGGGCAGCGTGGCAGGAGGGCGGCCGCCTCACGCGGCGGCGTTTGAGCAGCATCTGGTGGAGTCGGGACGGCAACGGCGGGCTAGGATTGAGGACAAGCGGAGGCAGCTGTGGCAGGTCCTGGCGGCGTTTTAGGATGCGGCATGGACTGCAGCTGCGGGAAGGGGTACGCGCGTAAGGGAACGGGTTTGGTAACATTTGAAACACAACACGTTCAGCGTCTTTTGTCGTTGGAGCTTGGAGGTCCGCAGGCTTGGGATGCGGTAGAGCCTGTTCTCCTTCCTTCAGGTTGGAGTGTGCCCCTACGCCTGGAACTTTGGCTGCATGTGTACTTGTGTGTAGGATGATGTGTGCTGCTGAAAGTGCTGCTGCAGGAGGTGGGATACGCATGTGTTAAAATAACTGGCCGCAGGTGTGTCTGTGTGCGGCCTGGATGGAATCCATGTTACTGCTGCATCTCGGAAAGGTCGTCTTGCGGGAGGGGGCTGTTGTCAAAGGGTGGTATGGGGATACCTCGGCGACGTCAATGCAGACCCCTGCATGGAAGGCTGGCCGGAAGTGTGGTTCAACCCCTGGAGGTTACCCAGCCATGCATGCTTCGACAAGTCCTGTACTCGATTATGGCGCGTTATCAAAGCACTTGGTTTATCGCATTACCGTTGCACGAGAGAACATACTATGACTTTCTGAGCTTCCGGGAACTGTGATGGCCCATGCGGGGCAGAAGTCACGTACTGTATTGTCCTTGTCCTTGTAATGCATGCGAGTACGATAATTGATGTATATTAGCTGAGTTACGCCGCCGGTGGGTGTGCTGGCAGCACCGCAAATCCTACCGTACGTCGTCGTTGCAGGGTTGCTACTGCTGATGCGCGGCTGCCCCGGACGACCCTGCCCGCGTTGCTACTGCTGCTCTGGTGACGCTGCTTTTACGCTCACGTGGTTGTCGGTGTTGTTGGTGGTGACCTCTGGCACTTAGGAGGCGTGTAGGAAGGGGCAAAGGAACGAGTCCCTGTCTAGCTCAGCGACTGCCAAGTAGGACGTAGGAAGCATGTGGTAGAGGCTAGGGCGGGGCCTTCGCTTGACTGCAATCGGTGATATTCGTACTTCAGAAGGAGCGCCGAGGATCGTCCCGGTTATCGTTACATGTTGTTATCGCCGGCAGCCTCTGCTGTGTACGTCTGCCAAGCGGAGGGGTATGTAGCAGCACCGTTGCCTGCACCTGCCAGCATCCCCCTGGCCGTCCCAACATTCGTCCATTCTAAGCAGCTGCGGTTCGAGAAACAGCCCCCCCCCCCCCACTACCACCATTCAAGCCGTGTGCCAAGACACCGCAATGCAAAGCATCCGAAGAATCGTACGTCAAAGAAGCACCCGTACTAGCAGACACGGAGCCCGTCCCCCGCACCCCCCCCAACCGGTACAGCTCGTCAGTTGCATCGTCTCATTGTAACTTTTTACCCCCAACCGGCCCATGCATATACTCCTCTTCCATGATGCAGTGTATTATTACCAATGCAACCCCAGCCGTTGAGCATTATTGGCTGGCCACTGGCGCACTCATCCCTCTCCGAAGCCGTAACAGCAGAGCCGTGGCTGGCCCACCTGCACACCCACTTATCATGCCACATGCAAGCATCAACCACGTCCGAACATGCAGCTGCGCCTCGTTAGAATATAATCGCCAGCAGCAGCAAGAAACCCCAAATGGGGCTGGTGATGATGAGAATCGGAATGCCAATCACAGCCAGCGGGATCCACAGCGGCGCCGTCAGCAGCGCCAGTCCGCCCAGCACAATGGGCACAAAGTGCGGCGCGATGATGGCCGCAATCATCAACGGAAACCATATCGGACTGGTTGCGAACGCCGTGAACAGCAGCAGCGTGCCAGTGATCAGTCCCATGCTGACTAGGCTTGCTGGCTAGCGATTACGGTAGTCCGACCGACTAAGAGTATTGCGGTTAAGGCTGAGAGCCTGGGGCGCTAATGTCGGTTTACCGGCAAAAGGTGAGCTGGTTTGAGGCGATATGAGACGGCCGGTGGTTGCTATCGGATTGAGTGAGAACGGAAGGAAGGTGCAGTGCGGACCCTTGGGTCCCTAGAGAGGTTGTAATTGGGGAACTATACAGAAGGAAAAGAAGGAATAGAAGGAAGTATGCAGGCCTATGTGTAGGGATTGAACGACGGTTGTGCCGCTGAAACTGAATGTTGGGCGGCCGAGGTCGGCATCCGGCTGGATCCGGCGCACGCCGAGGACGTGACGCGAGCCACATACGATCCATTTCGGAATGTCAGATTTACAGAGTCCAAGCGGTCTTGTTCAAATATGTGTGACTGGTTCTCATACCGCGACGTGCAGAAGCAGGCAAAGGTCTTCTTGCTCCATGAAATGTTGCAAGCCAGCAACGTTGAATCGAGTCGAGTACAGGCATGCGCGCTTAGACACACTAGCGGTGGCAAATAGACTAGATGAAAATGCCCTTTCATCTCTCAAACCATTATGGACCGCTGCGGTGGTTTGGACATTCTTACATAGGCTAGAAGTCTACGGCGCTTGTACATTCGAAGCAACAAAATCCAGCACGCTCTTCATATTGCATTGCCTGCTTCCAGCACAAGTGGTACTGAAAGGGTCGCTGCAAGGTTGCGGTCGCATCACCGGCATGCAACCCCAGATTCAAAACACGCTAAGCGGCTACGCCCGTCCTATCAGACACTATCATGTTAACCATCTAGAGCGACAGAGTATGCATAACTCCCATCCAGCGACGGCACATGTCGTGATGTTGCTTTCACCTGAAGTCTCAGCCCAGTTTTTGCCCGGACCGAAGTATTTCTTAATCCGCATTTAGCCTACACTAATTGGCTTTTTTGCAAGTCGGGCTAGGAACGCAGGCTACGAGGCTAGGAACCCAATCTTGGTCGCTCCAGAACCTGCAACCACCGTAATCTTTTGATGTATCGCCGAATCGCTTTTTCCCTACCGAGCGCCTACTCTCATTGGACAGCCCGAGGCCTGAGGCTATAAACGCACAGCGTTGCTGATCGCGCACCTTCCGGTAAACTGCTAGTGTTCTACCTCGACCTCCGATATGCAAATGAAGTCCTCCGTTCGCCTGGCAGCTGCGCAACCACGTCTGAACAAGCGCCAGTGTATCCAGCCCTACCAAAGTAGCCCCAAGCCGGTCATTTCTTCTCACGCTGTAAATAGGGATGCCCATGTCCCCGACTTGCACCATGACCGCATTCCTGCTTCCGCTCCAGCCAGCAGCCGAAGAGGCGTCCTCGGCCTTCTGTCCGGAACAACCCTGGCTCTTGTTACCGCTGGCACTACCGACTTACTAACACCAGCGCCCGCATTGGCAGCCCTGAAGGATTACAATCTAGACCCGAGCGCGCCCATCGAGGAGGTCAGCATGCAGTTGGGCACGGAGGACGGCCAATACGTGTTCACACCCAGCACCTTGGAGTTCACCATGGGCCGCATCTACAAACTGAAGCTGACTAATCCCTCCTCCATAACACACTACTTCACGCCTCTGGAGTTTGCTGAGAAGGTACGTACGACACCGGCTGCGTACCGCACGTGTGCAGCATACCCACCCAAGCACACCCCCGCTTCCGCTATTCCGCCCCCTCACATGCGCTCTCATACCCGCCCTGGCCTCTACTCTCGCCCCCACATGTGGCTTCTCCCTCTTGGCATGACTCACGAATCACAACCCCTTCCCCACTTCCCAAACGATCTCCGCACCTCCCCACTCCACTGCCTCGCTCATGTCCCTTCTCCCCCCCCCCGCTCCCCTCTCCCCGCCCCCCAGGTGTTCACCATCCAGGTTCTGGCAGGCGACCCCGCGGTGGAGGTGAAGGGCGCCGTGGCCGAGGTGGCGCTGAAGGCGGGTGCAGCCGCCACCTGGGTCTTCATCCCCATGAAGCCGGGGCGCTACCCGCTGCGGTGCACCGTGAAGGGACATGACGACATGCTGGGCCAGCTGGTGGTGAAGCGGCCGGCGTGAGCGGGGCAGAGGGGGCGAGGTAGAGGAGGAGGGGAGCAGGGAGGCAGGGGGAGGCGGCGTGATAGGACTGAGGGGTTGGGAGGTGGTTGGCGCTCATGCGTGTGGAGGGCGCAGAGCACCTGTGCTGGTCTGAATGAAGGCGGTGTCGGCGGGTGCGGCAGCTGACATACCGGTTCGGCAGTGCTGCACCTGTACGAGGTGGAGAGGGAGGTGAGGAGGAGGCATGCTTACGTGACGCTCTTTAGGAAGGGCTAATACGGTACACATTGTAGGTGGTCCCCACGAGGGCACATATAACGGGTGCTTCTCTAGTTACTAGACGTAGCGGCTGGCGTTAGGGGGCGACGCAACGCCACTTGCTTCAGTGGAACCGAGCACACAAGTGTTGTACGGCAACCTGTGTCGTCGCCCTCGTAGTTACCGTACGTTGTGGGAGGCTACACTTGAACACCCAACCGCCCCCACTTTAAAGCGGCTTACAGCTTCCACTTCGAAACGGCTTGCAACTTCTCAACACGCTGTTGCAACACGTCGGGGTTATGCCATGTCAAAACTAGGTTGTCCCGATCCGCAACAGCAGCCCCCCCTGCGCACGTCATACCGGGTATATACCTCACCCTCCTTCCCACCACTAAACCACCTGGCCATCCTGCAACAGGCGCGCATCCATGTGACCCCTCACGTATCATAACCACGTCCTGATGACTTAACATAACGACACTTTGTCCAGCTCCTTTTCCAATCTTTTTCCAACTCCTTCTCAATAATAATACACACCGTCAAGACAACCGCCCCACAGCCCCACAGCTCCACAGCTCCAGCTAGCAACTCGACACATGGCATATTTTACAGCCAGCCAAAACGCGTCCTTCCCCGTCCCGAACTGGCGTGTCCAACCCCCTCTTTCCACCTCTCTTGGCCTCCTCCTGCTAAAGTCCTCACAGACGTCAGCCCCCCCCGAACATAGCAGCTGGAATACAAAAAGCTGGATTCCCCTAAACGGCCGCCATTAGGGGCCCTGACTCGGACCAACTCCGTTTCTCATGGTAACCTTGGCACCCCTGCAGCACTTCTCACGGCAGCAGTCCCGAGTGTTTCAGCCACTCAGCCACGTCATAGCGACCCGAGGTGCGGGCCACATCGTAGGCCTGCGGTGCATGTGTGTGGGGGGGGTGGGAGCAGGGAAGCGCAGGACACAGGGCATATAAACGAAAGAACCAATCGACCCTCTTACAAGACCACCAATACTCCCCTCCCTGCCCTGCCCCCCCCCATTGCCAACTCCTACCCCCATTGTTTTGCCCTAACTTGTGGTCTCCTATGGTTTGATATGGTCTTTGACCCCCCTCCCAGCCCATAGCACCACTATCATTGTCCACTAAATCCTTCACGGCATAGTATCCCCTTCTTCTTCTTCTTCTATTCCCCGTCCTCTCATCCTCCCAGCCCCCCCCTCCCGCACCTGCTTAGTCACCGGGCACCCATGCGCCACCATCCACCTCAGCACCCGCAGCCTGCATCGCACCGCCAGCCCCGGCCCCTCCCCGCTCGCCGACAGCGGTAACACACCACACACCGCGCGCGGCAGCACGTCGGCACTCCAGGGGCAGCCCAGTCGCCGCAGCGCCGCCAGCATGGCGCTGTCGGAGTTGGCGGCGGCGGCCAGCAGCGCGTCACCGCGGCGACCCATGGGACAGCCCTGTGGGGTGCGTGTGTGGGAGGGTAAGGGTTTAAAAAACTGGCCGTGTGGCGTGTTTTGGGGGTGGGAGTGGGATGAAGAAATAGGACAAGGTCCAGTAAAGGGAGATCGAGGGGCTGGATAGAGAGGATGAAGTACATGTGAGACATGAGAGGCGACGGAGGGGTAGGCACAAGTACCCCCTGCCCAACCTCATTACCTCGCATCCCCCCCGCCTCCCCTCCTCCCCGCTCCCCCCCCCTCACCTGCTTCACCATCCACTCCACCAGCTGTATGCACCCCGACGCCGCCGCCGTTGTGAACGCCCTCGCGCTCCACTCGAACCCCCGCGCCCGCATCCACTCCAGCCGCACCCGACTACCCACCATGGCCGCAGCACTCAGCGCCTCCGCCCGCTGCGCCTCGTCCCCCACCGGACACCCGCGCGCCTCCAGCCATTGCAACACATCCAGCCTGTCCTGACAGCGGCCGCCTAGACCCGGGCATGGGGAGGCGGGGCTGCTGATGCCGGCAGCAGGAGGAGGAGGAGCAGGAGGGGCAGCAGAGGGGCAGGAGGTGATAGCAGCAGCAGTAGCGGCAGCAGCAGCAGCGGGAGCGGCGTTGCTGTCGGACCTTCCTTCGGCAGGCGGGTTGGCATTGCTGCTCGCACCCAGGCCGAGCTGGAGGGAGGTGGCGGTGGGTGTAGCCGTCAGGAGGGCGGTGGGACCGCCTCCTCCTCCTCCTGCTGCTGCTGCTGTGGTGGTGTTGGCAGTGGAGGTGGTGGCAGTGGAGGTGATGCAGGGCTCATGGCGCTCGCACAGCGCTGCTCCCAAGTACGCATGCGGGTGCATGATGGACGCTGCCGCCGTTGCCGCTGCTGCTGGTGTGTTACCTGCGCTGGTACCCGGAGTTGCGGCCGCCGCCGCCGCTGCTGCTGCTGCCCCCAGCTGCTGGCCGGCCCCCCCTGCTGCCCCCGCCTCACCCCCTGCCGCTGCCGCCGCTGCTGCCGCCTCCAGCAGCAGCTGCAGCGCCGCAATGTTTCCGGAGCGGGCCGCGAGACCGAAGGCCAGCGGGGTGGGAGCGCAGGCGGGCCCGGGGCGCTGCAGCAGCAGCCGCATCACCTGAGGGGGAGGATGGAGGGTGGAAGGAGGGAGGACGAGGGAGAAGAGACAAACGTTGGTGACGGTAGCGGCAACCGGTAATGATAAAACCCCTGACGAAGGAGGATATGGAGAGTTACGAGCAAGCGAACCCAACACACCAGCACACCCGGACCCAGCCCACTAAGCACCAACCCGGTTCCCTGTCTCTCCGCCCTTTCCCTTTCCTTTCTCCTTCCCTACCTCCCCACTCCCCCCCACCCACCTCATAGTGCCCGCCCTCCGCCGCCGTCTCCAGCGCCACCGTGCCTCCCACCTCCTCCCCCAGCCGCGGCAGCAGCCACGCCACCGCCCCCACATGCCCCCCGCCCGCCGCCACCTCCAACGCCCTCCGCCAGCAGCCCGCAGGCACCTGCAACCCCGGCTGCGCCACCAGCCACTCCAGCATCCCCACCTGCCCGCTTCCCGCGGCGGTATGCAGCATGAGCAGCGAGGGGCAGCCCAGGCCGTCTTGAATCAGCCATGTGGCTGTGGCGACGTGACCACCCGCTGCGGCTGCGAGAAGCGCGGTTGCGTCAACATCGGTGCCGAGCTCACGCAGCCACTTCAGGGTGGTGAGGTCGCCGCTGCCGGCTGCAGCTGCGGTTGCCTCGGTGGTGAGGACGCGGACGCCGTGTTTGTCGTGCATGTAGTGAAGCTTGGCATGGCGACGATGGACATCCTTGTCGCGGCATGCGTACTCGAAAAGGGTTGCGGGGTCGCTGTCGGTGCGTTCATCGTACCATTTAAGGATGGCAAGCGTGGAGCGTGCGCCCACGGCCTCGTGAACGCGAACGCAGCACAGGCAAGTGTCCTCGCCATCTAGCCATTCCAGGATGTGTAAATGACCGCCGGCTGCCGCTGCGCAGGACGTGCTGCAGCTGCAAGGACACTCCGCGTCATGGTGTAGGGCTACAAGGTTGCTCAAGACGCCGGTGCCTGCAACCAGCTCCGAGAAGAGCAGCTTCTCTTCGAATGTAAGGCCGTTTAGCCTTGAAGAGCCGTCCCGCCCGCCGCGCTGTCCCCCACTAAAAATAGATCCGCTGTTTAAAGCCCACTCAAATGCCTGGGGAAGGACAGGCTGAGAAAGCCGGACAACGTGGTGCTGAGGAGCGCACAACGCGTCACGAAGTGCCTTGCAGCATAGTCTTAGCGAGCATGCGATATCATTAGAGGGGACGTGGCTGCAGATCGCAAAGAAGAGGTCGAGCGGCAGCGCCAGAAGCCGGGATTCCGAGGTAGATTCGTCAGAATTGCGACCACGAACGCTGGGACCGGCTAAGGCTTGCGATGTTGCGCAACCGCATGTCCGCTGTCGCCGCGCTTGAGAACGGGTAGTGGGGCCGCGGAAAGCCATTCGGCCTTGGTTAAGCACTTTGCCCAAGCGGTTGGTATTAGGGTTAGGTACTTGTATATCTGGACTTAGAGCTATAAGCCAAGGCAAACAGCTCGCTTTCGTGCAGCTATCGCAACATAAAAGCCTAGAGCTGCTCTAGCCAGTCGTTTGGAAACGGTCGTACAATAGTGTAGACCATCGCTTTCCGCCGAATGCATCACACTGGCAAGCACAGTATCCTGAAACTCTACTGTACCTTGTTAGGTGCGCGCATACTGTTATTCCCAGAGCTGCCTTTACAACCACCGCATGCTCCACAGGCTTGGGGCACGGACTGGACCGTGTTCAAGACTAGCTGGAACCATGTCATTACTCGGTCACCACGTAACACACACCTTTCCTGAGGCTCGCAATGCACGCCTGTTGCCTACGCTTCATGCGGGCCCTCGCCGGGGCGTCATCGTGGCCGCGACAGCGACTCGCCCCAGGGGATTCCCTGGTGTGACCACCCGTTTAGAGGATATAAGTGAGCTAAGAAACCTGGGAGTCGAGTCGTCAGAGATGCGCGACCTGGAGTTGCGCGATGTGCGGGTAGGTAAATGCCGTTGATTGGCCATTGAGCCATGCCACAAACCAACCGACCCAACCTGAACAACACATGTGCCATGTACTGCGCTTACAATACAATGTGAAACTACTATGTCCGAACGGTGTTAACTGTTGCATTAGTCTGCTCTTACGTGAGTCCCAAGCCGGGACGGCGTTGCTCCCGCCCGCGCCTCCTCACTCTCTCCTACACTAACCCCAACACCCCATCTCTCCCTCCCTCCCTCCCCCCTTTCCTTCCTCCAGTCCGTGTCGTACGTTTCCCGCCGCCGCCTGGATTCCGCCGACTTCGACCCCGATGCGGTTGACGGCGAGGGGCTGCCGCTGGTGTACAACGAGGCTCGCATTGCGGCCTACTGGGGCGGCCGGCCGGGGGAGCTGGCGGGCAGGTGGACGCAGTTCGCGGCGGTGTCGGGTGAGGCGGAGAGAAGGGGGGGGAGGGGGGGGGGAGGAGGAATACCCCATGTCGCCATGTGTTGCATGATGGTGGGGAGGCCCATCCTTGTACGGTAAAAGCATCAGCCCCTTGCATGTCGCTCTCTCTCTCTTCCCCCACCCCTCTCCTTCCACTTGTATCATTATCATACCACACTTTGGAATTTCTTTTTTACCCCTCCTTCCTCCCCCTCCCCCCCCCAGCCCCCTGGCTGACCAAGCTGGCTAACGCGGTGCTGTCCGGCCGCCTCACCGCCCAGCGGGCTGCGCTGGCTCGCGAGGCGGTGGACAACTTGCAGCGGCTGGGACCCACCTTCGTGAAGCTGGGGCAGATACTTAGTATCCGGTAGGGGGCGGTGGAGGGGGGGAAGGGCGGATGTTCCGCATGGGGGGTTACGAGGGAAGTGGGAGGCGGTACAGGCCTTCAGGGGGTGAGGGAGGCATGCCGGTGGGGGGTGGGGGGGGTGTTAAGAGGCTGCTGCGCCCCTTGCCTTACACCCGCCCCCCTCCACCTCCCCCCCCTCCACCTCCCCTCCGCAGTCCCGACGTGCTGCCCCCCGATGTGCTCGGCGAGCTGTCCCGACTGCAGGACCGCATTCAGCCTTTCCCGTGCGAGCAAGCAAGACAGGTGGGGGGTCAGAGATGTACCAAAGCCATAGGTTAGGGCAAAGCAATGGGGATAGAGGAAAGCAGGTGGGGGGAAGGTGAGGGGGATGGAAAGGAATGAGCAGGAGTGAGGGAATGACCATGGGGCGGGGGCGGGGGCTTAGCGGGTGGGGGCCAGTGGGGCACGAAACCACCTCCTGCTCCGTGTGTTGCTCCACGAACGCACTCCATGAGACTCCCGTGCTTCGCTCCTTCCTCTCCTCTCCCCCCCCAACTTCCTCCCCCAGGTAATCGAGCAGGAGCTGGGCGCCCCGCTGGAGCAGCTCTTCTCGCACTTCTCCGAGCAGCCGGTGGCGGCCGCTAGCCTGGCGCAGGTGGGAAGGGAGAGGGGGGGTAATGGGAAGTGTGCTGCCGCTCAGAGGGGCCTCCCACAGCTCCTACCTCTCGTCCTTTTCTCCTCGCTCCCGCCTCTTCACTTGGGATAGAGATTGCAGTGCTGCGCTTGTACTACAAGTTTATACTGCACTCTCTCCCCCGCAAAACCCCTCCCTGTCTGGTGAATCCTCCTCATACAGTCTACCAGTTTCCTACTTTTACCGGTACCCCTTTTTGCTTTGCCCTAACCTGTGGTCTCCTATGGTTCGGTTGTGCCTTTGACCCCCCCCCTGCTTCCCCCTGCTCCCCCAGGTGTACCGCGCCCGGCTGCGTTCCACCGGCGAGGAGGTGGCGGTGAAGGTGCAGCGGCCGCAGGCACTGGCCACCATCAGCAAGGTAGGGGGGAAGGGGGGGAGGGGGGAAAGGGAGGCGAATACCCAGTGTGTTGGGTATTCAATGAGACTAAGGGAGGGGGAGGGCGTTGCGGAGGAAGTGGGGGAAGAGGCGGCGCCCCGGGCTTGTCGCACATGTTGACGCATCTCCTGGCAAACGTCGCCAGCCGGGCCCCACACAGACTGGGTATGCATGCACCCACCTCCGCACCCCCCACACACAGTTATTTCAACACACACCCCAACACCATGCGAACCTATCCTAACTGCTTGCTCTTGTCCTACTCAACTACACACCCCACCACCACCATGCAGGACCTGTACGTCATGCGCCGTGCAGTTGGTGTGTACGAGCGGCTGGTGCGGCGCTTCACCGCGCAGACCACCGACTACCAGCGGCTGCTGTCCACCTTTGCGGAGGGGCTGTACACGGAGATGGACTTCCGGAACGAGGCGCTGAACGCGATGAGGATGGCGGAGGTGGGGAAGCAAGCGTAGCAGCCCTTGTTTATGGGCCGGACCGCTGAGTGTTCCAATGTTCGCCCTCTGCCTAGGTAAACCAGGCTGATCCTTTCACCCACTAGTCTTGTTGCAAAACACCCCCTTCGCCCTCCTCCGCTGCTCCACATCGCCCGCTTCTTGCAGTTACTTGAGCAGAGTGAGTTTGCCAGCCGCGACATCGTCATTCCCAAACCCCACATGGAGCTCACCACGAGGTGGGGCGGGGGAGGGGGGGTTCCGAACCAAGCGGGGGGAAGGCCACGGAACGAAGGGGGAAGGCAAGCGAGGCGTGTGTGTACGACATCCATGTGTATGTGTATGTGCCGTACCTTCCCTCACAACCCCCCCTGTCCCCTCCCCCCCCCTGCAGGCGTGTACTCACCATGGAGTGGGTTACGGGTGTGAAGCTGACCACGCTGGAGCCGCAGGAGATACGGGGGCTGGTCAAGGTGGGGGGGGGGGGAGGGGAGGGAGGGGGGTAGAAAGAGGGAACTGACGAGCTGTATGACATGTAGGCTTCGCCTCGCGGGGGAGGGTTGGGGGCTGGGAGGGGTTTTTCTGTGCTCGCATGCCGCTCCGCATGTCCCTCCTGCATGCGCTAGCTGCCGTGCTAACTGCCTTCTGCCGCACTCTCACCCCCCCTCCCCCCACCCCTCCCCCCACCCCTCCCCCCACCCCTCCCCCCACCCCTCCCCCCACCCCTCCCCCCACCCCTCCCCCCACCCCTCCCCCCACCCCTCCCCTCCCCCTCCCCCCCCCTCCCAGGTGGGTCAGGAGGCCTTCCTGACGCAGCTGCTGGAGATCGGGTTCTTCCACGGCGACCCGCACCCGGGCAACCTGCTCAAGGTGGGGGGGAGGGGGGGCGGGGAGCGGAAGGGGAAGGGGTTACATACACATACACACACGCGGCCAGTTTTCTTAACACACACGCACACGTTCCGTTTCTGTGGGGACTTCAGCGCCCGGCAGACACTGTATATTCCGACTCGCGGCCAGCTTTATGGACACAGCTTTTAGTACAATTTTTTAAACACACACGCCCCCCCCCCCAGGTCACGGAGGGCCCCCACACGGGCAAGCTGGCGCTGCTTGACTTTGGGTTGGTGGCGGAGATACCGCCCGAGGACCGACAGGTGGGGGGGCGGGGGCGGGGGCGGGGGGGCCGTCAGGGGTAAGACTCCACTCTGTGTGTTGTAGGTTGGGCAAAAGAGAGTGGGAAGGTGGGTGGAGGTGAGGGATGCAGCACGACACTACTATGCGCCGCGGAACCCCACACACATGCCGTATTCTCGTACCGCACCCTCATCTCCGCCCCCCTCCACCTCCACCTCCCCCTCCTCCCACCTCCCCCCTCCCTCCCCCCAGGCCATGGTGTCCGCCACCATCCACCTGGCCAACCGCGACTGGAGTGCACTGGTCGGGGACTTCATCGCGCTGGGGTTCCTGCCGGAGCGGACGGACAGGGCGGTGGTCATACCCGTCATGGACAGGGTGAGGGTGGGGGAGGGAGGGAGGGAGGGAGGGAGGGGGGGGGGAAGAGGGTGGGGGAGGGGGGGAAATGAATGGAAAGTGAAGCAACGGGTGAGGGGGTCAAATACCATACCAAACCACAGGATGGATGGAGGGGGTGGAGGTAAAAGAGAGAGACATTAGCATGTGAAACTATCACTAAGCAGGTGCAAAAGGAAAAGGGGTTAGGTGGCGGCAGGGAGAGCTGCTGCTGCCACCGTTGCAGCTTGCATGCTAGCTCCGTGTAGAGGATATTTGCTGTAACCCACCTTGACGCCCCCCTCTCTTCTCCTAACTGCACCTTCCTTCCCCCCTCTCCCCCCTCCCAACCCCCCACCCCCCCCAGGTCCTGTCCCCCTACCTGCGCGGGGGGGGCGCCGCCGCCTTCAACTTCTCCGCCCTCTCGCAGGACCTGCTGGCCGCCACTCTGGAGATTCCCTTCTCCGTGCCGCCGTACATGAGCCTGCTGGCACGCAGGTAAGGGGGGGGGAGGGAGGGGGGAGCGGTGAGGGTCGAGGGGGAGCCGTTGCGGCAGCAGCAGCGGGAGGGGGAAGGGGGAGGGGGAGGGGGGTTCGCGGCAGCAGCAGCGATGCGAGTGTGCTTGCGCATGCCGCCGCCTCGTCGCATCTCACGTCCCTTCTCCCTATCCGCTTCGTCCTTTTAAAAAAACACAACCCCAACCACGTCACCCTCCCCCCCCCTCCCTCCCTCGCATCCCCACCCTCATGCGGATTATCCCGCCCCCCATATTCCCATATATTATATGCGGAATCTTCATCCCTATTAACCCCCAATATTCCCCCCTCCCCCCAGTGTTGCCACGCTGGAGGGTATCGCACTGGTTGGCGACCCGCAGTACGCCATGGTGGCGCAGGCCTACCCCTTCGTGGCGCGCAAGGTGAGCAGGGGGCCGTGTCTGCGATTCACGTCCATACACACTCACTTTACAGTACGTTCCGTCTCGCGGCCAGTTTGCTAAGCACATTCACTTTGTCTTTACGTGGTTAGCGGTACGTCCCGTTCCCTCAGCCTACCTCCCAACACACCGACTCCCTCCCCCAACCCCCCAATTCCCCTCCCCTCCCCCAGGTCCTCCGCAACGACTCCTCCTCCGCCTCCGCCCTGCTGCGCGACCTGCTGCTCATCCGGGACGCGGCGGGGGCAGGGGCAGGAGGCGCTGGAGAGGTGCGCGCGCGGGGGGGAGGAGGGGGGAAGGAGCGAGCGGGGATGTCCACTGGGGGGGCTTCAATCGTCCGCGGGGAGGCGCGGAGGCGGTAGAGGCGGCGGAGGCCTCAGCCGGCTTGGTTTCTCTGTCTCTCTCAAGTCTCAACCCCCACCCCACCTCACCCCTCCCTCCCGCCCCGTTCCTCTGCAGGCCTCCTCCCCCCAGCTGGCCTCCCGCCGCCTGGCCGCGCTGCTGCATGCGGCCCTGGGCTACACGGCCGCCAGCAGTCAGGGGTTCGTGGACTTTGATGCGCTGCCGGAGGAGGGGGCGAGCGTGCAGGTGGGGGGGGGCGCAGGGAGGGGGAGGGGCAGGGAGGGATTAGACCGTGACCATAGGAAGACCCTCGTCCCCTGATCCGAAAACCCCTCACCCTTCCCCGCCCACTCCTCTCCACTCCCTGCCTCCCTTCCCGCCCCAATCTCACCCCACCTCACCCCACACGTGTGCGTGTGCGTGTGTGTGTTTTAACCCTCCTTCCGTCACCCCTCCTCACCCCACCCCACCCACATTGGGTATTCCTCTTCCTTACCCCCCCTTCCCCCCCTCCCCGCCCCCCCACCCCCCCCAGGAGATGGCTGCCTTCCTGCTTTCCCCCGAGGCTCGCGAGCTGCGCCCCCTGCTGGTGGGCTGGCTGGCGGGCGGGTTGGACCTGCTGCTGCGGGACCGACTGCGCAAGGCGGCAGCGCTGGCGGAGGCGGCGCTCACACCTCGGCTGCCGGGGCTGGGGCTGCTGGGACGGCTCCTGCCGGGGCTCATGGGGCTGCCGCTGCCACCGTTGGCGCCGGCGGCAGGGGTACAAGGGGGGGTGCAACAGCAACAACAACAGCAGCAGTCGTCATCTCAATTGTCATCAGCACCATCAGCATCTTGGTCGCTGGCTCCCCCCGTGTGGCTGCCGGGGCGGGGTCTGCTGCCGCTGGGTCGGGCGGTGGAGGAGCTGGCGCCGCCGCTGGGGCAGGAGGAGCAGGTGGGGGGGGGGTAAAAGTAAAGGATAACTGACGAGGGGGCAGGTGGGGGGGCGGGGTAAATAGAGGAAACTGCAGGGGGGGGCGAGAATGGGGGGAGGGGGGATGGTGGGGTAGGCTTTCAGAGGAAGGAAGGCAGGAGGAGGAAGGCGTGAAGCATTGATCCGAATCCCAGTGCTTCGCTTCTTTTCGCCCCTTTATTTCCCGCCTTCTCCCCTCGTACCTCTGCCCGGTTTGTTGCCATACCATGGCATGCAGCAAGGTAGGCTAACCCGCACCCCCTCCGCCCCTCCACCATGCCCCCCCCCCTGGTGTAGCTCCGTCATGCAGCTTGTCAGTTTCCTCTTTTTACCCCCAAACCTCACCCCCCGAACCTCGCCCCCCGCTCCAACCCCACAGGTGTATCTGCAGCAGCTGAGCGAGCTGGCGGGCGGTGTGCTGGGTGAGACAGGGGGGGGGCAGTGCATGCTGGGCGGGGGGGGGGGGAGGAATTCCAATATGTGGTGTGTTAGTGCATGCAGGGGGGGTAGGGGGGGGGTGAGGGGGGGGAGGCAGATATGGTGTGCAGGGGGGGCACGACAGCGGCGAGGCTGACTGGGTGGGTGGGAGACTCAAGAGAGGGAAGGTGGAAGGGGAGGAGGAGACGGGTCGAGACTCAAGCGGGCCCGCTCCCACGAACTCCAGCTGACCCCCCCACGCTCCCCACCACCACCGCGCTGCACTCCCCATTCCGGCTTCCAGTCTTCCCGCCTCCTTACCCTGACCACCCTCTTCGACCTTCCGACTCGTAGCTAGTTTTTTAAACACATCCAACCCGTTTTCCCACCTCTTCCCCCCCCCCGGGCCCAGGCGTGTCTCCCGCCGCCCAAGACGCGGTGCTGTCCTCCCCCGCCGCCCTGCTGGCCCTGCTGGCCAGTCCGCCGGAGCAGGTACGGCAGCTGGCGGGGGCGCTAGCAGGGCTGATGCGAGGCAGCGAGGACAACCGGCAGGTGAGGGGGCGTGAGGGCGTGCAGAGGGGCGGAGGGGGAGGGGGAAAGTTATATAAGAAATGCAAACAACTAAAGGGGTAGGGGGAGGGAGGGGTGGGGTAAAACATAAGATAGGAGTGGAGGGGTGGGGTAGGGAGGGTGGAAGGGTGAGGAGTAGAAGACCTCTATGCGGGGCGGAGGGGCGGGGGTGGGTGCGGGATAGGGGTTGCGGGGATTACCAACGCTGCATGGGTAGGGGCGTGGGTTGGTGATTGGGGGTTGAGGAGGCTTAGGGCGCGACAAAGGTGGCAAGAGGAAAAAGAGGGAGGGGACAGCATTGGCCCTTTTAGCCGGGGTCCTCTTGCCACCACGCCACCCCTCGGTAGGGGCCACTAACCTAACCCGGCTTTTTCGTGACACACTGCTTTCCTCTATCCCCATTACTTTGCCCTAGCCTATGGGTTTTATGTATCTCTGAGACTCTGACCCCCCCCACACACACATGCACGCGCAGGCCGCCACGGAGGTGGCAGTGGCGGTGGTGGAGCAGCTGGCCGGGCTGCAGGCGGGGCGGCTGGGGGTGGGGCGAGAGCAGCTGATGCCGCCCGGTTGGGGGGCGGTGCGGGCGGCACTGCTGAGGAGGGGGGCGCAGCAGCAGCAGCAGGGGCAGGGGCAGCAGTCGTCGCGGAGGAGGGGGGCAGCGGGGGCGGCGCCCGCCTGAGTCGCTGGTGCGACCGGCACTGCTTGAGCAGACAGACAGAGGGAGAGGGAGAGGGTGGGAGAGGAGCGAGGAGAACGGTATTGGGATGGGATGGTGGTGCTGGGGGTCGGAGTGGGTGGAGGAGTAAGCAAGAGGGTTGAGTGTCGTTACTCTTTTATCCTCTGAGGGCACGTCATTACATCACTATTTGTGCAATAATAACACGAGTGGATAAGATGAATGTGTGGTTGTGAAGTGATATGGTGTTTCTTTTTTCCTTCATGTGTGAGGGCGGAGATTGAGAGAGCGGGGTGCGTGTGCAGGGGAGGGAGAGAGTGAGAGCGAGGGTCATCACTCATCAGTCAGCGTGAGATGTGCAGCCGCCGCATGGGAGCTGAGAGTTCCGAAATTGTGTTTGTTGTTTGTATCCGCTTGTCCTGAACGTGGGGCATGGATGAACGTAGACAGGCAAGTGGACAGGTACACTGTGATGGGTTTACTAACAGGTGCATGGTGTATGGGGCTTATTACCGTGTTTGACGCTAGGGCGACAGGAGGTTACCATGGTGTGTTCAGGAAACTGGCCGCGGGTCGAAACGTATAGGCGTGTAGGACGTTACGATGGTGGGTGCGTTCTCTAGTGACATTTGATGAATTGGTTTGGTGCGTACGAGGTACATTGATGAGTGACCTATCGACCCTGACAAGGAGGGAAGGTACTGGTGCTGGCCAGCGACGTCGCGGGTGCGGGGGGCTCGTGTTAGCGCGGTTTGAGAAATGAGGGATGAAAGGAGCTTGAGGGTGCAGGAGGGTGGCCCTTTATTCGGCAGTAGTAGCCATGTTGCCGGTACGTGCCTAATGAGGAAACCAGCAGCAGGCAGAGGTAGGGCGGAGCGAAGAGAAGAGAAGGGCAGTGCAAGGCGTTGAGAGTACCCCACCCGCACCCCACCCGCACCAATGGCAAGCGTACGTCACCCGTACATGTTGACTTTGGAACACCAGCGTCCTGGCGACTGCAATGTTAGTCAACAACAGCTTTCCCCAAGCCAACTAGACTTACGTGGACAGTTCATGACGAGGCGGCTCGTGGCCCCCTCTCTTTCCCTCCCGACCCGTGTTTCTTTTTCTTCACCACCCCATCCAACCCATGTTGCCAGCTGTCAACTCTGGTGCCGCATCTTGGCCCTTCGTTAATCCCATGTCTACTTTGAGCGTTTCCAAGGATCCCTAAGTATTCATTGGGACCCCGCATGTTGTGGCATTGAAAGTTTCCCGCGCACGTTGCTGAAATTGAGGATCGTACGGCAAAATGTACCGAACCTTCCAGATGTTCCCGTCGCAAAGGCATGCAACATGCAAACCAACAAGCATTTTTTATTGTGTGTTGGCTTGAATATTGTAGCAGCAGCGTGTGGCTTGAGGCCACTGCAAGGCCGCATTGTTCTTCGCCGCGTTCACGGCAAGGCAACTTTACTACTTGCGTCGACGATGACAAGCTTACCCGCCGTAAACCAATTTCATCTACCCTTAATTGTGTCGTCTAAATCTAACCACCGACGGGGATCAGGAACACGACTCCGCGAATGTCCTCGCTCGCAAAGTACCAATAACTCCTCCTTCGCTGCAAGCATACTCGACGTCGCTCCGAGCCGCTCGGCTTCTTGCAGGACTGCTGCTGCTGCCGTCTTGAGTGACACAGCAACCCCGCTTTCCATTGCACAGCCAAGAACACCGCTACCAAGCCAACGCGCTCCTACCGCTTCCATTCTCGATTTCCTGGACACTCCTTCGAGCCACTACGCGCCACTTGATGTAGCCTACATTGAAGGTCGTCAGACAGGGTTGTTTCCATCCTGTTGTTGCGACTGCTACTGCCTTCGCTACCTTTGCTACTGCTACTGCCATTTCCGCCGCTCTGTTTTGGACTTCACCGCCATACCAGTCATTGGCAGGCTGTAGCTGCTCCTTCTGCCGTATTCGCTCGTTTTCACGGCTCTCCGACCTAACACCTTGTGTACACCTTTCATGCCAGCACCTTGCGTACGTACGTTCACCTGTCTCACACGTTCCTCGTTCTCCTCTGTCACAGGCAAGGGCCGGGGAGTGCTAGCACGCGAGGAGCTGCCGGCTGGCCAGCTGCTGCTGGCGTCAGACCCGCTAGTGCTCCTGGAGGCCTCGCCGCGGCTGCAGGCGGTAACAGCAGCAACAACAACACCCGCAGCAGTAACAGCAGCCCGGGTAACAGCGGCGGCAGCAACAGCGGTAGCGGTAGAGGCAAACGGTGGATGGGCCGCAGGAGGTGGAGTGGAGGGGAACCCTGCCTCACCAGATGTTAGGAAAGGACTACTACGTAACAGTTCTGTGCAACAGCAGCACCAACGACAGCAGCAACCTGAGCAACCGCAGCAGCAGCAGCAACCGCAACAGCCCAGCCCCGCGGACCTGGTGCGGCTGCTGGCCACCTGCCGCCTGAGCCAGGGGCAGCTGCAGCGGCTGGAGGCACTCTTCAGCGGTGCGGGTGGCAGTCATGGCGGCGGCGGCAGCTGCGGAGGCAGAGGTGATAACGCTGGAGTTCAAGGCTGCGCCGGTAGCGTGGCGTTGCCGACGGAACAGCAGCAGCAGCAGCAGCAGCAACCAGTCGCCAAGCCCGAATATGCAGCAGCAGCAGCAGCAGCCGCGGCGGTGGGGATGTTGTATGAGCTACGGGAGCTGTCACCGCCGCCCCAGGAGGGCTGCCTGCGCGGGTGGCTGCTGCCAGACGGTACCGTGCAGCGGGCGCAGGGGCTGCCGGGGTTGCGGGTGCCTTCTTCTTCGCCCGCCGCTGCGGGTGCCGCGGAGCCAACTGCAGCAGCAGCAGCAACGTGCGCAGCAAGCCCTGATCGGCAAGCAGTGACAGCAGCAGCAGCAGCACGCCAGCAACAGCGCAGCTACGCCGCTGCAATCGCCTTCAACTGCTACGGAGAGCCTTTCCCGGACCCTCTGCTAGAGAAGCTGCCGCTTCTAGCGAGTGCTTCTACACAGCGCCGGGAGGGAGATGGCGGTACGACAGCGCTTCATGATGGCGGTACGACAGCGGCAGGGGGTTTCATGGGCCTGTGGGCTGACTTTGCGTTCCTTAACCACTCCTGCTGCCCCAGCACGATTAACCTGGTGGGGGGTCCGAGGAGGCGCATGCTGGTGCGCGCCACACGGGACATCGGCGCCGGGGAGGAGGTGGGTGGGTGCGGGGAGGAGGTGCGAATGGTGGGTTCTGGGAGGAGGTGGGTGGGTGGGTGGGTGGTATGGATTGGTCGGCGCGGCGGGGAGCGCGAGAGGCCGCGGGAGGGGTGGTGTCGGCTACAGGTGGCGGCCTCGAGCTTGTTGGGGTAGGCGCGCACTGTCTGTGCTGTGTGCTGGGTGGGTTGGGTTGAAGTGCCATGGCAGACATCCCACACACAATCGCTAGGCTGGTTGGCGGATCGGGAATCATGGCGGACCCCCCAGGCGATCTTTAGGTAGCATGGACTCTTCTTCTGCCGGAATCCCTGTCTGTTACCAGCTTACCGCTGCAGCCCCCTGCCACCTGCAACCCGCCGTGCCGTGTGCCGTGTGCCGTGTGTCGCAGGTGACGGTGTGCTACTTTGGCCGGGAGCTGTTGGCGCCCCGGTACGACCCTGTGTATGTTGCTGGCAGATCAGGATACACACATCTTCCGTCAATCACAGTATGTTCCGCCTCGCGGCCAGTTATCTTAACACGCAAGGATGCGTCTCTTGCTGCTGCTATTTGCTGCCATCTGTTGCTATCCGCTTGCTCGGATATCCGCATGTATGTTACGTATAACACACCCGTCCGCATGGATTTGCACACAGATACAGGTACACATATCCGCATGCGTTTCACTTGTATGTTGTATGCCGTACGTTTTCAGATCCGTACGGCAGACGGCCACGCTGCGCACACACGCCTTCCGCTGCGCCTGCGAGCGCTGCACCTTTGAGGCATCCCTGGGGCCGCCCGTGGAAGCGGCCTTGGAGCGGCTGTACGACAGAGTGAACAACATGTGGGGGCCGCAGGTAGGTGGGGAACACCACTGGTGTATTGGCGCTCCTCCTGCTGATGCATGCAAACCGTGCTATGTTTAGCACAATGCCGAGTGATTACTTACCGGTAGTTTATCGGAGGAAACCCCGCAGGTCGGGGTTTTGGCAGACAAGCTGCAAAGTGTGACTGCCGTACTGGCACGGAATGAGGTTGAGTCATTGTCGCCTTCAACTTCCCCATCAGCACCAGCACCAGCAGCTGCACCAGCACCAGCAGCTGCACCAGCTGATGAGACGACGGCCCCGACAGCGGCAGTAGCAGCAGCCATGGCAGCAGTAGCAAGTGCAGCTGAGGCTGCTACAATCGGATTCAGCTCCGCCGCCGCCAGGGCTGTCAGGCTCGCTGATGCCGTACTGCAGGTGTTGGCGGTACGGCAGGAGTTGATACGGCTGGATAGGCGGATGGCGGCGGAGTTAGCAGCGATTGATGGGGCACTCATGGGGTCGGCGCAAGCCAGCGGTGGAGCAGCAGCCGGACATGCAGCACCCGCCCGGCTGCCAGCCCTGAAGCTGCGACATCAACAGCACCACCACCAACAACAACAGCAGCAGCAGCAGCAGCGGCATCGACAGTGGGTGCGGGCCAGCGTGTACGATGCCTACGAGCTGCGGGCGAGCCTGGCGGAGTTGCTGCGGGAGGCGGCGGGAGTACCGGTGGGGCTGCTGCTGCTGCGGGGATGGCGGCCGCTGTCCGGCGGGGCTTTAGCGGGTAGGAGTGGAGGAAGGAGGGGATCGGAGGGAGGAGAGTGCTCATGTGTGGCATGGGGTTGGGTTGGAGATCGGATGGGAAGCTGCGGGTACGTAGTATGTCTTGCCTGCCTTCAAGTTTTGTTCGTCCCTGTCCGCAGGAATGCCGGCAAGGAGTCGCAAGAGAGACGGGATCGCGGAAAGCATTCTGCATGACTGTGACGTCCAAGTGTTGAGGGCCCTGCAAGCGTGCCTTGAGGTTGGTGGTGCGTGTGCAAGGCGCTAACTTGGGCCCTACCAAGGCTCCCAGTGCGCGTCCTCTGTGTGTCGCGTCGCGTATGTACCAGTGTATTCATAACACGGATAGCTCCCACCTCCCGCTAACTGTACTCGTGCGTGTTGCCTCCCCTCGTTCGGCGCACTAAATCAACGTGAATGCGCCCGACGCCAACAGACAGCGTTGGATATTTGCTTGTTGCTTGATAACCACTTTGGTAGTTCACCCCAGCTGTACGGCAACGTTGTTATATCCTACGGCGTACGGCGAAACAGGTGGTGGCGGCGGTGGCACCAGGCACCTCACTGCACCTCTCTCTGGCCGCCCGGGTGACGCGGGAAGAGCAGCGGGGGAGGAGGAGGGGGCAGCAGTGGCAGCAGCAGCAGCAGGTGCTTCAATTCGAATGCTGCTTCACAGGGTGCCACATGCTGGTGCCGTCTTTGGTGTTAGGACACGGTACACATGCGTGTGAGGGGAATCTGTCATGTCAAATGCATGTTGCATCAATGCCATGTTGCATGGTCTGCATCCTGTATGTAGTATGTCGCAGTCTCACTGAGGCCAGCCACCGGCGCCGCCCTGCTGCCTGTGCTGCTTTGACTTCATCTTCCGACATCCCAGTACGTTCCTACTCGCGGCCAGTTATTTTAACACACGCGAGTACGTTTCTCCTCGCGGCCAGTTTTCTTTGCACACAGCACTGTGCAGCTTTCAGCCAGTCTGCAGTTGCCACCTGCCAGCTTCTCACGGACATTCGCAAAAATGACTCGCAGGGGGTTGGTTTGGAGGGTTCAGCCGTGGAAGGCTCGAGTGAGAGCAGGCCTGCGCTTGCTGGCGAGCTGAGGAGCGCTCTGATAGCCCGGTACGGATTGATGGAGGAGGAGCTCCACCGCTTGGTGCAGCTGGCACTGCAGGAGGAGGAGGGCGTCTGCGGGGAGGCTGCTCCGGTGTAGTTTCAGGGAGGCTGCTCCGGTGCGCTGCCGCCTTCGGAGCAGCTGAAACAGCAGGGTGCTGGGTAGGTGGCGCTGAGCGTTACTGATACACTGGGTTGGTTTGTTTTTCCGATGTGGACTGTTACAGAGGAAGGACAGGAAGACCACCAAGAAACCAGCGGAGGGAAAGAAAATGGTGCAGCCTTCAGCATATGGCTACTGGCTACCTTTGTAGGCAGCACCTTTGATAGCCAGATGCTGTCCTGTATGTGTAAGGCGGACCCAGACTTGCTTACTACCGTTACTGGTAGTACCGGTGGGGGCTGGGTCGCCATGCGGTGGGGGCAGAGGAGTCTGAAGGTTTTCTTGGCGTGGCTGTGCACTTTTGCGTGCCGTACGGATGTGCAGATTAATAGCCAGGGAGGATTACTACAGCGGGAGGCAGCCGGCCCAATCAGCACGTAAACCCTACTCGGGCATTCTGGGGAAATGCCTGGTGGTATTGGTGGCTGAACGCCGGTATGTAAACAGGGTGACCCCTGGGTCTCGACACGGTCTTTGCATGCCATGCACGCAAGGCAATGTACCAAACGGCCAGCACCTTGCCCCAGTTGAAGTGTAAGTGTGGATCATTCCCGTTGACAGTATAACCGGAAACTGCTGGTCAAGTATTGCTTGTTTTCCGCACCCTTGGTTTGACTTTGTGAGTGCACAGGGACATGTGCATCAGGGTAGTGTTGTAGGGAGCCCAGCAGCATGTATAGCCATCGGTATGCTTCTATGGAAGGTGGTGGGCAAGTATAACCGCAGTGCACGTTGCCAGTGTCGTAGCCGATAAGCACGCTAAGGTTGCCTGCACAGCACCAGCCAAAGCTGCGTCGCGTCAAGGCATGAAAGTGCAGCCAGCCATAGCATTTTTCCACAAGATGAAACAATGTGGTGTGTACAAGTGGGACTTCCCATTCCCCTGGACTCCGGACAAGACCCTAGACTTGACCCAGGACTTGACCTCAGCCGTGACCGCGCCGCTCCCGGTGAGCATTACGCCGCGCAGGCTGAACAGCGAGCTACAAACTTCATATTCCTTATCATGCCGATGCTCTCTTAGAAAACACTGGAGCATGGTGCCCAGAACTGACGGTCTTGATAGAACGCGGAGTTTAGGGAAGGGCAGTTGCAACATGGGTTCAACTTAAATTCCGAGATACAGCAGGAAACTCAGTATGGCTTGAAGAAGACGTTGAGGCGGCAATAAGTTTTGGCTGGAGTTGTATACCGGTACTGTAGTTGGCAATCTGCTCAGACTCGTCCAAGACGCCTACGCTGCGCCCATTCCCTTTACTTCGGATGAGATCTTTATAGAAGGCTTTACATACTACTGACATACATACCAGGTAGCAACGCTTTGACTTGACTTGGCCTTGGGGATGCGGTGACAATGTTTTCGTTCGGGTCAAAAGTCAAACAAAAGCTTAGCGCTACCCGGTTTGAGTTCTCCATTGTGGTCCATAACTTGGCACCATGGCCGGAGGGAGCACGCGCAATTGCAATTGGATATCAGCGCGGCAAGAGGCGCAGGGGCGCTACACGCTCGGTGTATCCATCCAGGCAACCTGGGCGTCTGGGGGCCGTCGTTCGCATCAACGAGCGGTTTGACATGCCGGTGACGCTCTACAAGGTAGGCGTGGCCGTAGTGCCAGTCCAACCGCAGCTGACTGGCACGTTACGTGCTTTTCGTATCGCTCATCTTTATACCGTCTTTCTTTATTCTCCCTGTAGTCAAATAGTGGCTCATCTGGCAGCGGGGGCCTTGGCCCTTTTAAAAAGAAATGCCTGATCCTCGCCGTTTTGGAGACGGATGGCCGAACACAAGCCACTGCCGCTTTGGGGCGCGTCGTCATCGACTTGTCAGAGTACGCAGCGATCGAGCATCAGGAGACGCGCACCTTCATGGTGTCGTGCAACAAAGCCATCCATGCAGCCGTCGGCGACCCCCAGCTTATGGTAACCATCAGGCAAGTGCTTGCATGCCTTACTCCTTCATCGCTTAGGCGCCGTGTATGACGAGATGACAGCGATGTTTGTAAGGAAGGACCCCGGAGCAGGGAACCCCATGCCCCAGCCTCACAACTTACAAGCTGCCGTGGCTTAGCTCACCCGGGATATACCCCGTCAGCGTGCCCACCTCCGCTTAGGAAGCGGCATCTCATTGCGCATTTGCACATGTGCTGCTGTCCACAGATGTCGATGGAAGAAGCTGGCACGTGAGGGGCCGGGGGCAGCCGCATCAGGTCTTCCAGATGAAACAGCCTCCATGAGCACGGATACAACAGGTGAGGGTGTGATGGGCTCACCAAGGGCGCGCAAGATGCTTGTTGTGCAGTAGCCCGCCGAGGAGGGCCACCGGAAGATGCTAGGCGTATGAAGAAGCAGGGTTATGTTATGTCAGTATGTTGCGCTACACACTCCAACACCATTGTTACTTTCCTGCTGTCCCTCCCTTCTCGCACCTTACCTGCCACCCCTAGGCTCCCGCATGACGGCTAACCTGAGCTCCTTCCTGCGATTCAAGTTCACGGGCAAGGGCATGGCGCCTCTCAACGAGGAACAGGACCTGCGAGGCTTTGAGTCCGCAGGGGGCGCTGGGCCGCATGCGGGCGGCGGTGCAGGAGGGCGCAACACCAGCACGGCAGGGGAGCTGCCGCCGGGGCTGCCCAAGCTCATGGACACGATCCAGGTGCGCCGGGGGCTGGTTGGTGCATTGGATGGGAACATGGAGGAAGGCTCGTGGCTCTGGGGCAGGTGCATGGTGCATAGGACGAAGAGTCGCATTGCACCCGGCTCCTTGGTGCTTGGCGGGTTTTTCCACCCTGGTGTCCCTTTCGTTTCTCTTATCCCGCATGCGGGGGCATGCCCCCATCTGGGTCGCCTGCCTTTCAGGAGTCCCACGACGAGCCCGCGGAGCCCGTGTTCGCCCCCTTGAGCACCCCCGGAGGCAGCCGCAGCCTCACGCCGCAGACCAGCATCAACAAGCAGCTCACGCCCACCAGCAGCGCGATGGGGGCCATGGATCCCAGGTGAGACTGGGTGCATGGGGAATTGGGACTGAAAACAGGGGGGGTCTGGAATTGTTGGCAAAGAAGGATTGGTTGCACTTTGTTGGCATGGCGTACGTTCCGCTTTGTCCTACTTATCCCGTTTCTTGCCTCGTGAAGTCCTCGCAGCCCTCACGTTTCATCGCGCTTTGGCGACGGAGGTGGCAGCGGAGGGCCGTTGGAGGCTGGCGTCATGGGCATGAGCCTGCGGGAGGCGCATGCGACAAGGAACAAGTAGTGAGTACCTGGGACGGGACGGGGAATCGACCCCAGCCGTCTTAACACATCTTTAAATGCTCCTTTTCAACCTGTGCGCAGCGTGGCTCCCAGCTCTCCAAGCCCTAAGCGCATGGACGCCGTGGAGAGCGCCCCGCTGGCCTCCAACGGCAGCATCGGAGGGGTCGCCAGGCGCTCGGGTGTAGATGCAGACCGGTAAGCTCAAGGAAACAAAAGGAGCACGTGACAGAACAATTCAAACTTCCTTGCCTTTGGTCACTTTCCTATGCTGCCCTGATTCCCCTGAGCGTGTCCTCAAGCCACCTCTTTTCATCCTTTTCATTACTCCTCACCCCTTCTCGTAACCCCGCACCCCTCAGGTCACTGGGTTCCCTGCGTGCCGCCGGAAGCGGCATCAGCCTCGCGGCAGCTTCCGCCTCCGATAACGACCTGCTAGTGGCCCTGCGCTTCGAGCTCCTCACGGCCGCAGCCCTGGAGGCCGCCGTCTACCTGGCCCGCAGACCCCACGGCGCCGGCCTGCCACCCAAGAGTGAGGCCAGTGTCGCCGGCACCGGCGCAAACGTCGCTCGTAGCGTCTCAGCCGCTGGCTCGCTAGCGGCTATTTCGACGGCAAGCAGGGCGGAGATGACTGGGGCCGCGGGAACGCGTGCCTCCCACGCCCCTGCCCGGCGACTGGTCCGAACGGTTCTGTGCCTGGGACCCTCAGACGGTCCCGCCTTTGCAGCATCGGCGCTGCGGGTCGTGCGTGCGCAGGTGGCGACGGCGCGCGAGGGGCTGGAGGTGCTGTCGTACTGGTGGTCCAATGCGGTGCACATGCGCGCCATGCTGACGGGGCTGTCGCTGGCCGCCGCTACGGGCATGCTGTCGTCTGCCTCGGGTGCCATGGGCGCCGCCAGCGGCGGCAGCTGCGGCGAGCACTGGGCCGCCGCGGCGCTGGTTGGCGACCTGCGGCGCCTGGAGCGCTCCATCTTTGAGGACATGCTGAGCCGCATGTGGGGCTGCGTGCTGCTGCCCTCTGTCCTGGGCAACGGCGCAGTTGCGGGGCTGTCGGGCCGGCCGGCTGCCAAGGACGGGCCGGCGCGAGCCTCCACCGCCATCACCAGGCGCGCACAGCAGGAGGCTGCGATCAAAAAGTGGTTTGAGGGCTTGGAGGCGGTGAGCAGCGCCCTGGCGCGGCAGGTGGGAGGCGCCGGCGGGCACTGCGGGCTGTTGCGGCAGCAGGTGCTGTTGCAGTGCCTCAAACGTGTTGACCTGCTGTTCTTCGTGCACCTGCTGGGCGGTGTGGAGCAGCCCGGCGTGGCGGAGCTGCTGGCGGACTACGACCCACATGGAATCATGACGGGTGGCATGACCGGCAGCCCCAGCAGCTTCCCACAGCTGGATGACAGCAGCCTGCCCTTTGCGCGTGGCGTGCTGACGTTTGGCGGCGGCATGTCCGTCAAGATGACGGTCACTCGGCTACAACAGTGGGCGACGGGGCAGGCCGCGCTAGGCGCCGGCGGCTCCTTGGCAGGGGATGCGCCGGCCAGCGCCAATGGCGCCGACCGCGGCTCTGCTGCCGGCAGTGTCGGTGGCGCTGCTGCCGGGACCTCCTCCACGGGGCCGCTGTTCCCGCTGTTGCGTGCGGCTGCGGACCTGCTGATGATGCCCAAGGAGCTGCTGCTGGACCGGGCGGTGCGGCTGGACGTGGGCGCAGCGCTGTCCATGCGCTCCGTGCTGCACATCCTGCAGCGCTTCCAGGTGGGCGGACACTGGAGCTTCTTAGCACAGGAGGAGGAGGGCGGCGGAGAGAGGGGCATCGCAATGGGTGTTGCTATACGCCCTCCGTGTGCTGTATGTAGCTTGGGGCGGCCGCTTCTAGTGAACCGTACATGTTGTCAGTCACCAAACCGCCTTGTTAACAGTACCTGTCGACCTGACCCATTTCGCGATCAACACCTGCACTGACCCCAAACATTCCCTTTTTCATTTCTTCTCCGTCCCTTCTTTCCTTCTCCCCCTCCCGCAGCCGGACGAATTCGCGCAGGACTGCATCAGCCCCGCCATCCTGGAGTCGCTGCAGGACGACGCCGCACTGCCACAAATCCACCTGCGCTCCGCCGCCGCCGACCTGCACAGCGGCTACGTGCCGCCGCCCGACTCGGCGGCCCTGCGCGGCGTGGAGGCGGGCTCCGAGCCGGGGCTTGAGTACGATGCGGACAGCGAGGATGAGCTGGAGGAGTTGGCGCAGGTGAGCGACTGGGCGGCTACGTCTTCTGAGCGCTTTTGGCCGCCTTCGTTGGATGTTGTCTTGCATGCTTGTTGATTGTTGCAAGGCCCGCATTCCAGCCAAAGCCTGCCCTGTGAGTGGCAGCAGAAAGGCACACAGTACAGGCCTGAAGCGCATGCTCCGCGAAACCCCAATGCAGGTGGTTGCCAAGTCTTCGGCCGGAGCGGGGGTTGCTTCCATCACGCCGCCTCCCGCCGGTGGCGCCTTCACGGCCACGCGCTTCCGGCTTCTGCATGAGCTGTGGGCTGCCGGCATGCCACGGCGGCGAGCGGCCGGGTCGGTGGCGTCAGAGCAGATCTGAAGCAGGAATGCTTGCTGCTGCGGCTGTGATGCCCATGCCGGCGTGGGCTTGGGCGTAACCCACACGCGTGCATCCGGCTTAACGTAATAGCTGTAGGCTCTGCTCTCCTAAAGCAGCGCTTCCGAAATAGCTTCCATTCATATGGCTGCTGCCAAGAGGATTTGCGCTGTAGTGGGTTTCGTTTTAGGTGGCTGTGGCTTCGGCCCTTGGTTTGGCATCGGTTTGACGCACACTTGCCCGAACCCTTTTCATTCAGCTGTTCAACAGCTCGCAGCAGACGTGTCTGGGACATTGACACACGCTTCTCATATAACCCGACGAGAGAGGCTTGGTTTGGCATTGCAACGTTAGGTGGCGTTGGTCGGTGACGCGGGTTTTACCGCGCGTCTTCACCTAGCAGCGTTGCCGCGTTGTACATATGGACTTTGCAAAGGGCGCATACGGGTGTGCTGACTTGGTGTCTCTGCTAGGCTCATCCACTCTCAGGAAATGCCGGACTGACGGTTTGCGACCTAGGAGTTGGGCTGGGACACGGGAAGACAACGTTTTCATGGACTGGTAGACACAGATGGACCACAGCGCGGAGTCATTGTCATGTGGGTCAGGGGCTCCTCGAAAGTGTCTTGATAGGATTAAGTTATGATGGTCGGGTAGGCTGACGATCGCCTTTGTCAGATCATGAAAGAGACGGTACGGAGAAGCTAGGGCCGCAGAACTCGTGTCCAAACGGAGAGACGCCTGTGGCCCAATTGTACCAACACTGTCAGGAGGCTTGACCTTCAACGTTGACGTTCGATTGACTCAGGGTAACGGGAGGTCTGCCCAGTCCTTCGACTTTGTAATGTTTTGTGGGCAGCTAGGTTTTGCAGTTGGGCAGGTGGCAAACTGTAAATGTGGACGGTTTGGGCGCTGCCACGTTCATTGTAAGAGAGATGCTATCTTGCTATCAGAGGGCAGATTGCTGGACGTGGGTTGTTATAAGACGATGTGCTGTGTACATGTTTGCTGGGGGACTATCCTTCTGTTGCCTGTCCTGGCGGACCTGGCTCAGTAAAGGTTTACCCTGGGTTCATGCGTGCATTTCTCTAGAGCATGAAGGGTTTCAACCGAGGTATATTATATTACAATTCTTCTCGCCCACCCATCTACCTCCCCTGAGATCTCCATTCTCCATCCACCATCATTATCACCGTAACCCCAGTCCAATCTCAGCAACCTTTCGTACATGGAGCGGCATGCACGCAAGCCCAGGCATCATCGCTAGCACTTACTACCGGGACTGTAAAGTTACTGCCTAAAGTGGCCATACGGGCCCACCTATCTTTAGAGCAGAGATGCAAACCGCAGCGACAACCTTACATCATTCCAGGCTTCAGCCCCCCACACGCGCTGTGTGGTTCGTCCAAGGCTGCACACAGCAAAGCCTCCCACAGTAAAGCCTCACGCACACACAGCTGTCCTCATAACTGGGCATAGGCCTAGGGGCAGTTACCAGCCCTGACCCGTGCGCATGGTGCAACAGGATGAGTCACACTGTGCATAAACAGGTAGGGATTTCGTAACCCCTGTCGTACCAGCTTAGGCCCCCCCAGAAGGCATCCCAAAGCCACGCCAAGGGTAACCATTACGAGGTTGCCAATGTACATGTGCTATAGGGGAAACAAGACGCCTCGGCAACTATCGGCAAGCTCTCACTCTTTTCCTGCGGCCTAGATGCCGCCATGAAACCCACCACTGTCCACACCCCGTCTCAGAGCCCTCGCTTTGCAAGCTCGGCAGCCAACGCGCCTACAGTGGCGTCCACACCTTGGTTCCACTTCCGGGTCAGCGTGGCCCAGGTCTTGGGGCCAACGAGTGGCCGCTCCTCTACTACGTAGGCTTCCGGGGACGGTGCTCCGTACTGCTGAGCAACCTCCGAGGTTTGACGCCACACGAGTCGCATCGTCGAAATGTACACCAGCGACGCCGCAATGGCGCCCGCGCCGAAGCCTACGAGCCTCTGCACAGTTGCAGGCTTCATTACTTCCATCGTGTCCCAGAACCACGTCGCGAGGTGGAGGTAGGTTGCAGCAATAGTTACAGGAATGGTGACTATGAAGTTATGTGAGATCCTGCAGCCTGCCTAGTTATCCCAGCGTTCGGTGGCCACGTTCTGAGCGTTCAGACGCCTAGAACTCGTACTGTATCGGCAAGGCACTGCAGTCGGCACAGCCTGTTAACATTGCACTAAGCGCATTGCACAGTGCGAGGTGTAGGTAAAAAAATTCCCCGAGACTTGTTGTACAGCTCCGTACTTGGACCTTGATAGACACATAGACTGATTAGACTCAATTGTGTTATATGACGCACTTAGCGCAAGAATCGTGGTTTACATTTTTTTGGCAGGCTTCAAGGAAACATAACGCGCACAAGTAGTGGCCTGCAAAGCTGGTATCGCCTACAAAGCGCAGCAGGGTTGGAAGAAAGTACTGTAACAAAACCCCGTATGCGTTTGCATTAGCCCTGTTAGGTTGCCCCTTGCATAAATAGCTTGACTGACAAGCGCCACTTTGCAGCGACGAGCCTTCTGGCGTGATAGTTTGGTTATACTCAGCTAGGGGTGTCTTAGCGCCGCATATATATGCAGACGTGACTTCAGCGACTTGCTGCTAGGTGACCGGCTGTTCGTTCAGCCGGAGCCATGGCAGGAAGCTGGTGAAGTTTGAGCGCAATGGATGAAGAGTTGGATTCTTCTTCCCAAGCTTCTTGCAGCTGCCTACCTCTTGCGCTATGGTTTGCTGCTGGCTCGCGGGCAGACACGACCTCTGCAGCCAATGCCAAGCGCCCGAGCCGCAAAAAGGATGTAGGTCAGCCGGTTTCCGCTCTATCTACTTCATCTCTGAACCGGAAGGAGCAAACTGGATGGCTTCGTCTTCGCAAGCAGCAACGCCCATCCCAGGCTACCGACAGCACGCGCTGTTGCAGCGGTGGACCTGACAGGTCACTATCCATCAAGGCGATCGGCACAAGCCCCAGTTCTGATTCGGATGACTACAACACTCCATCCAGCGAGCGGGCCCAAAACGCTTCGCTCTTGAGAGACCAGGAGGCTACAGTTCGTCCATCCTGCCCTCCACTACCCCTCAATTCGGTTTCCCTTGTCGGAGTTGCACCCGAGTCCTCAGATACCGGACTTATTCCCACCTTCAACCTCGCCTTCCAAACTGGCTCCGACTCCGACTCCCCAGCTGCCGGCCGTTCCATCTTTAAACACTCCATCTCATCAGGCCGGCTCACACACAAGCCCTCCCTGCTCAGCCGACCCCCTTTACTCGCATCCGAGCAGCCCCCCTCTCCACCCCTACTCCTCAACCGCTCCTCCATAGCCACCACCTCCGCCACCTCCGCTGGCCCTGCCGCTCCTCCTTCCTCCTCCGCTACTGCCACCACCACCGCCGCTGCCGCTGCTGCTGCTGGCGCCCCATGCCTCGCCAGCGCCCACAGCTCCTTCACCACCGCCTGCAGCATCCACAACACAGGCGGCGTGGAGCTCGCCTCCACTCCGCTCCCCGTGCTGCCCGCCACAGCCATCGCGGCCGGCATCACCCCCTCCACCACCGATCCGCGGCCCTTCCCCTCGCCTCCCACCCCTGGTCTCGCGCTCCACAATGGGGGCTCCGCGGGCTCCGGAACCGGTCAGGACATCCTCGCGTCCATCCTCTCCGACAGCAACCCCGGCTACCACGGGTACGGAGGGAGCGGCGGGGCCGCCGGCGGCGGGGCTGCTGCTACCGCTACGTCCGCTGGCGGCTGCGGCTTCCCGCCGTTCCCGGTGTCGAGTGACACGTTTCGGCAGCAGTCGCCGCCCACGGGTCTGTCCAGCGTGCTGAGCGCTGAGACGGGCGCGGTGAGCACCTCGGCGGTGGAGCAGCTGAGGCTGCAGCTCAGCGCGGAGCAGCAGCAGGGTGTGGGATGCCGGCCGATTGAGGTGAGGGAACGAGGAGGTGGGCGGGGCGGGAGGATGCGGTCTGGGCGCGTTTCCAGCATCGCGTGCTTCTGCATGAACGAAACCCCTTCCGCTTACTGGAAGTAACGTTGGTTTGTGGATTCTCCCAACCGGTGTGATTTGTCGCTCTGCGTGTCGCGTCTTGCTGCGAGGGCGAGAGCTGCGTTGCAATGACATTCCTTCTCCCTCAATTCGCTTCTCCCCATTGCCTTCCACTCCCCTCCTCACTCCCCCCCTGCAGGTTGCCAACCTGGAGGTTGTGGGTCAGGGCAGCTACGGGGTGGTGTACCGCGGCGTGTGGCAGGGCGCCGCGGTGGCGTGCAAGTACCTGGTGGCCTCCTCCACTCAGCAGCTGCAGATCAGCGCCACGGAGGCACTGCTGTCGAAGCTGCTGGCGCACCCCAACGTGGTGCAGGTGGGGGTTAAAAAATTATATAATAAATGCAAACAATTAGAGTCCCAATCCCATAGCCCGACTCATGGGGGGGTGGGGTGGGGCAGGAATAGGGGTGGGGTTACAGTGTGATAATGATGGTTGTACTAAGGGGTGGGGTAATGCATTGGGTTCCAAGTATTGGGAAGGCTAGTGGTTGGCTCCCCGGTTGGCCCGGGGTGGGGTAATGGAGTTACTGTGGGGTTAATGGAGTTGTTTCCTTGTGCATGCAGACATTTGCGTGCAAGGTGGTGGAGCTCACGCCAGATTTTTTTGAGGAGGAGCGGCCCTCCCTGCCGCACCACCACCTCCAGCATCACCAGCATCATGGTGCTGCTGCTGCTGCCCCTGCTTCCGGGGACTCGAACGGTGCTGCTGCTGCTGCCGCTCGGGGCGACTCGCGGCAGTTCCCTAGTGAGCCAGGAGGAGGCGCCAGCGGACTCCCGGGGCGCGCTGTTTCCGGTCAGCTGCTGCTGCAGCCGGCGGTGCTGCCGCCGCAGCAGCAGAGCCCGGCAGGCGAGGCGTCTAGGGGCTATGGGGGCAGCGGAGACGGTCCAGAAGCCGCCTTGACCCGCTACCTGGTCCAACTCCTTGCCAGCGCAGCCTCCGGTCAAACCGACGCCAGTAGTTGTGCAGGCGATGAGGCCGAAGGAGGAGGAGCAGGCGGCACTGCTGTTGGCGCTGCTGACCCAGGCACCTCGCATGCACCCGACATGTCTGCACCAGCCAGCGCTGAAGTAGCAGCAGCAGCGGGGTCGCGGTGCGGGTCGAGGTCAAGGTCGCGGATACTAGGAGGAGGGATCGCCGACAGCGACTCGGTAGGGACTCAGCGAGGTGATGCCGTCCCGGACCGCAACCGAGTGCTGCAAGTTGCCTGCGCTGGGGACAGCGACAGCGACGCGGTTGCAACCGCCGTTCAGCAGCAGCAGCATCTCCCTCCTGCCACTCCCCGACCGAGGAGCCTGGGGACGGTGACATGCAGCGCCACCGCGGCCTTCCTGCTGGAGTCCAAGCCGGAATCGGCGGCGTTTCAAGCGATGGCGCCTGGTGGTGTGAACAGCACTGTTGAGATGACGGCTACTGTGATGGCTACGTTGATCACCGCGGCGTCATTTGGGGACCACCATCACCACCACCACCCGCAGCAGCAGCAGCCACTGCAGCCACACCACCACCACCACCACCACCACCACCACCAGCAGCAGTCTACGCCGCTGCCGCTCGCTCCCAGTGTGTCGCTGCGTGCTCCGCACTCTGCTGACGAGTTGCTGTCGCAGCATGCAGAGCTAGGGGAGATCGGAGGGGCGGGGCGAGTGGGGCTGCGCTCTCAGTCGGCATCCGCGGAGAGGCTACACAACCCGCTGCCGGTGCCGGTGCTGCAAACGCAAGGACAAGGGCATGGGCAGGGGAAGCAGGGTATTTCGCTTTTGGAGCTGCCATCACCGCAGCTGCTGGAACAAGAGCCGGGTTTCGGAGTGGCAGGGCCGCAATGCGCCACACCAACCATTCTGGTGGGGACGGGCTGGGAGCGCTCGGATGAGGTCATTGGCGGTGGCGGTGAGGCGCAGGAGTCTGTGGTTGCGCAAGAGGACCGGCCCATGGGTCATCAGCCGCAGCCGCAGCAGGTTGCTGTGGCGGTCATGCAGGAGCCGCCTCCGCCTTTGACGGTTGAAGGGAGTGGGCTGGAGTCCTTCCACAGCGGTGACGGTTTCGGAGCTCCGTACCTGGGTGAAGACGACGAGGGCTCCTCGCACAGCCCGCGTGCGCTGAAGCCCTCGCACGGCCTGGCGGCCCAGTACCGGCAGCTGCTGCGGCAGCTCAAGGCCAAGCCGCGGGACTTCCTCACGCAGATTATCATGGAGGTGCGTGTGCGTGTGCGTGCGGGTCCAAGCAACTAAGCAGCTGCAGAGCTGACACTGACACACCGGTCGCGGCCAGTAGCACTATACCGGTAGTAGGAGAAGGCGCTGCCACAGCAGGTAGCCCCTGTCTTCACATTGTAACGCCATCACATGGAGCGCATTTCCCACCGCCTGCTCATGTCTTCCCCCTCCCTCTCCTGCCCTGTCACCCCGCGCAGTACTGCGATCGAGGCAGCTTGCAGTCCGCCATCGACAAGAACCTCTTCCGCGCCTCGCCCCGCTGGACAGCCCGGGTGGCGCTGCGGGCCATGCTGCGTACGGCGAGAGAGGTGGCCCAGGTGGGGGAGTGCCGTACTGCCCGAAAGCGCCCCAATGCTCTCAACTCATGCGTTGACCATACTTTGGCTCTCACCACCTCTGCTGCTGCTGACCTTTCCATCTGCCCTTTCCCTCGGGCTACCACCTCATCTTACCCTCCTCCTTACCCTCTCCCTGCCAGGGCATGTGCCACCTGCATGCGAGCCAGATCGTGCACGGCGACCTCAAGCCAGGCAACGTGCTGCTTCGGAGCAGCCGATCCGACAGGCGGGGCTTCATAGCCAAGGTGGGAGCGAAGGAAGGAAAGGGGGGGGGGTTGTTGGGGTAGCACGACCTGACATGCGGCACCACAAGGTACACGACACGGCTGCTGCATGGTAGTCTCCGGTAACTGGCTAGTCCATCACAGAGGACTGCGCTCCTCACCTCGCCCCTTGCCCCCGCCCTCGCCCCCTGACCCAGGTCGCCGACTTTGGGCTGTCCAAGGTGCTGCAGCTGGAGTCCCGCAGTGGCGACAGGGGGGGAGGCGGAGGCGCCCTGGAGTGCGACACGGACGCCACCGGCACGCTGCCGTACATGGCTCCCGAGGTGCTCAACGGCTCCATGTGCCCCGCGGCTGACGTGTACAGCTTTGGTGTCATACTGTGGCAGCTGGCGAGCGGGCAGCGCCCCTTTTCGGACGTGCACCCGGGACGGCTGTGGGTGGGGGTGTGCACCGGGGAGCTGCAGCTGGCCTGGCCCGCGGACACGCACCCCATGCTGCTGAAACTGGGGCAGGCCTGTTTAAGCTTTGACAAGAAACAGCGGCCGCCGTTTACCAAGATTGCGCACTGTCTGGGTGTGATTGAGGCAAACGTGCGGAATGAGGGCAAGGCGCAGGCAGCAGCGGCGGCGCTGGCGGCGGCGGCTGCAGCGGCGTCTTCCTCTCCGCACCTCAGCAGATGGAGCGGCTATGACGCCACGTCGGCTGCGTCGACGTCGGCTGTGGCATCACCTGCAATGGGTCCTTATGCGGACATGTTGGCTGCTGCTGCTGCTGCTGCCGCGGGTGCTAGCGGCGGCAGCGGCCGCAGTTGGAGTGCCTCGCTGCAACGGCCGCACCCCGTCAGCGGAGGTCTGGTGCCTGCTTCCGCATCCGCATCTTTCTCAATGGCGCAACAGCAACGCCGTGTCATGGCGAATTCCGCCGCTTACCCGGTGCACCACCGTTACGCTGCGGGGGCTGCGGTTGGGGGTTCTGCTGCGGTGTACTTCCCGGCTGCCGGCTCCAACCTGTCGGCTGGAATGAGTGGCGGCGGGATGGATGCAGCGCCGCATGAGCCCAGGAGTTATGGCGGCGGTGTGGGGGGTGCTGGCAGTGGTGTTATGTTGTACGAGGGAAGCGGGTACATCCCACCGCATACCCCCCCGCATGCGGGGCACATCTCGGGCCACACTTCTGGTGCCATGGCGGCTACAGAGCGTCTTGCCTTGTTGGCTTCAGCGGCATCTGCATCTTCGGCGGTGGCGGCGGCGGCGCCGAGAGGTGCCGTCGTACAGCTGCAGCCTAGCAGCCCCTTGTACGGCAGTGCTGTGCAGCAGAGCTGTAGCAGCCTGCCGGTCGGCACCCCTCGAGGAGGGTGGGGATCCGGTTGGTCTGCGGCAGCAGCTGCAGCTGCGGGAGGTGGAGGAGCGGGTTTCATGCACCATCTGCCGCCGCCGACGACGCCCGCTGCTGCAGCTGCGGCAGCGGCGGCGGCAACTGTGATTGCGACAAGTACGGCAGCTGATCCAAGTACGACGAATTTGCCGTATGTTGGTACGGGGTACGGAGTTTACAGCAACGGCGGCGTTATCACCAGCGGCAGCGCTGGCACCCTACCGCGGGTGGTGCTTCCCAGCGGTGCGGGCTACATGGGTGCGGCTGCTGCAGGCGGTGGCAGCGGTCTGGGTGGTGCCACCGGAAACCTCAACAGTGGCGGTTCCGGCATTGGCGTCGGCTGCGTGGTTGGAGGCGGCGCTCGCGTGCCTGTGTTTGGCTCCATCTCGCTGGGCTACCTGGACCACCCGCACCCGCATCTCCAGCACCCCTTAGTGGACGTAGCCCCCTCGCCGTCGCTTCCTCTCCCGCACCCGTACCCGCATCAGCACTCGTTCTCGCACCCTCAGCACCCCCAGCAGCAGCAGCAGTATTACCAGCACCCGCAGCAGCAATTCCAGCAGCACCCGCAGCAGCATCATGGCAACATGCCGCCCATGCAGGCATACCGGCTCGCAGCCTCCCAGCAGTACCCGCCGCAGCTGCAATGGCAGCCGAACCAGCCCTACCCGGGGGAGCAGGTCCCGCAGCAGCACCAGCAGTGGCAGCAGCAGCAATGGCAGCTCCCCTACGCGGGTCATGCCTGCATCTACCCACATCAGCAGCACCAGCAGCAGCAACCGTTTGGTGGCGGGCAGCAGCAGCAGCAGCTACAACCGCAGCAGCAGGGATGGTACCTGCCACCCCATGCGCAGGCCTACGCCGCCGCATTGGGAGCCTCCCCCTCCCTGCTGCATGCTCCAGGCCACGTCCCTTCCTTGTCCGCCTCCAGCGCCACCGTCCTGCCGTACGAAGCATACGCTGCGTCCCTTGCCGCTTCCCCGGAGGCCGCTGAGGGGGCGGACTTTGTGCATTACTCTGCTGGCATGGATCCCCAGCCACTGCACCCGCCGCAACACCCGCATGCACTCCAGGGGGGTTGGGAGGAGGGTCGGCCGCCTGCACCGCAGCATTCGTCAGCAACGGCGGGGCACACCCTGCAAGACCTGCGGCAACATGCGATACAGGAGGGGGACGAGGAGGGCGGATGAGGTGGGGCAGGAGTTCGGGGGGGTATTGGGTGTGCTCGGGGTTGCGTTTGGAAGGCTGGCCAGAAGATTGGTATCAAGGTGGTTTAGGGCGTGAAGTAGTGTGGCGCTGCCTTGCCGTTTGGGCGATGTTGCGTAGAAGAGGATAGGGAGTATTGAAGTAATCAAGGGGATTTTCAAAATCTGGGCTGCATGTGTCAGGGTGGGGTTCGGTTGGCGGGTTCGGGGTTTACTGTTATTCCAGGTTTGGCTGACGCGGTTTGGTAGTTGGCGAGAAAGCGCGTGTTACTGAGAGCTGTTCAATGGATCGGGTGAAGCATATTTTTCATCCTGGAGGGCTTGGCCCCAGCCTGTTTTGGTAGCAACAAATGTACCGGAAAAGCGTTACGTAAGCGATTACCACTGAATGGATCGGGCACATCAGAAAACAATTGTGTTTTTGCCTTTTGTGGTGCACCTCAGTTTCTACCTCGCGAACATTGATAATAGTACTTTTGTACGTGTGTGCATGTCTGGTAGCAGCGTTGAGCATGGTTGGGTGATTGGTGCGTGAAGCGGTGGAACCAGTTGCTGTAGCAGCAGTGGTGGTTAGAGGCAGTTAGGGCACTGCACTGCTGAATGACGGTTAGGCGGTGATGCTCTGACATGGCGGGGCAAGAAGCAATGAAAGCGGTGGACTGGCGTGAATGTCTCTTAGGCAGGTGGATCTGTGAGCAGCAGCGCTGGAGATAGGTGAAGGCAAGAGACGGCATTTGCAGGTTGCAAGTTGTTCATGGGATGGCGGCATGGAGGGCGCTGTGGGTGTTGTACGGCCAAGCATGTCGTACGAGTATGTACGGCTCCTTGTTCCTGACGTTGTGGCGCAGGCAGTACGCTTTTGTAGGCAGGTGGTTGATCATTTGAGGTACTGTGGGGCTGTAGCTAGCTCTTTTCTATAGAATAAAGAGGAGGCGAAAACACGTTGCATGCACCATCCCTGCGGGTTTAGTGGTTAAATCCATTGAATACCGGTACAAGGCGACATGCTGTCGATGTCGTTTCAACCTTGGATGTGTTTGAGAGCACATGCGTGTTTGGGCGGTTGTGGGTGATGGTGTCCTGGGCAGCAGTGGGCGGACAATGTGTATGACGCCCGTGTGACAGGGGGGCTGCGAGGACGTGTGAGCCAAGGAGGGAGGTGATGGTGGTGGTGGCGCGAGTGTTAGCTGCTGCTAGGGATGTGCGCTACAGGTGTGCACTGTGTTGATGGGTGGGCTGTGAGCTACGCATATGTGCTGCGAGGCGGGCGGGCAGGGCGTCAACCTCTGTTCGTTTGTTGTTCTTTTCGGCTTTTGGGGCTGGAAAGGGATCTGCATTGTCTCTCTGGGCGCTGTTGACGTCGTTGGCTTTGCAAAGAGCGGTACTCCTCCTTTGCAAAAGGGTTACACAGGACGCACGCGACGTTGTCTTGACTTGGCCTGCTCAACGCATCTTACTAGTACCTCGTGACTGATTAGCTGAACCATACAATTATGGAGCGAAAGGGTGTTTCCGAACTTGTGTGTTTTGTCGTTAGACGCCAACTGAACTGCGTCGTTTGCCCACCGGCGTTGCATGGAACAATCACAGAGTGTGCCTATCTGCTTAACGGCTATGCTGCTTTTGAGATATGGAAGGAGGGAGGATGAACTGGATGATGCAAGCACAGAGAACGGCGTGTGGTGATAGGCGTGATGCGCCGTTTACATGAATAAGGCCCGTTCATCCCGGGGGGGCCTGGACCCTTTGGCATGCATGCGGATCGGTTGGAAAGCCATGCAAGGAGGGGCATGCAAGGAGGGAGGCCGGTTTCAAATCAGCCGTTGCTTGGTGGACGATTACCTAAGATGCTGGCTGCTGCAGGCGCTGCTGATGCTCGTCTCGCCGGTAACGTAACGTTTTCTGCTGCTATGGATGTCTTGATGGATCTGCGGTTTGTAGGCCAGCATTTGTACCATGCTTGCATTTGTTGGGGTTGGGTCCACAGGTCTGGTCGGGTTGCGTCCCTTCGATGCTGTCAAAAAGTCTCAGGCCGTGCGGGTGTTTCAGCAAGCACACTCTCGGAGAAGCTGGGCCGACGTTTGCTGAGCTCAGCCCGTGTTGTTGTGTAGGGTCTTGTCGCGGGGGGTGGTGATGCTGCAAGTGGAAAGCGGTGTTATTGCATACACCGTGCTTGGAAGGGCCCCCCCACATGTCTCGCCGGTTGTACGTTTCCCCGCTGTTCGCGACCCGTAAGTCTGCAAGCAGCCGGGGCGGCAGTTGCTGTTGTGAGTGGGGGGTGTGCAGGGGATGCGTATAATACCTACTCTATAACCGCTAAGTTGACTGCTGCCGTGTGCCGTACAACCCACCCAACTGCCGCAGCTTCTCGACTACCTTGGTCACGTTGCTGTTGCGGTACGGGTGGTCGTACGCCACATGTCGTACGTACATGGCCTGTTGGCGTTTGGATTACCTCGTGGCGGGGTGGCCCATTGCTTTGCTAACGCCGTGACCAAGATGGTGCCCAGCATGTTCCCCCATGGCTAGGTATTAGGGTGAGATCCCCCTCCTACCATGTCCGCTTAAGTAGATGGTGCTGATGATGTTGCACACGCGTGAAGGAGTCGTGAGTCGTGACACATTGCTCATTAGGGTGTTGCGTCGCGATATGATAACAGGTCACACACAGTTGCTGCCGTGAGCTCTCTCCTCGCACACCGCCATTCATCTGGAGTACGGCAGTCCGCTATAACCCATTCCGCTGCTGCTGTGGATTCAGTGCCGCCTTGTTCCGCCGCCTCCAAGTCGTGAGCCTTCCTTTTGCGCGCTGCCTCTCTCCTGTCCTGTAGTAGGCTTGGTGTCATAGAGTAACACAGGATGGTGTCATGGTGTCATAGTGTGTGGGCATTTTCCTGGATCCTGGATGGTGTGCAGCTACCGGTGAATGCAGTTCGGCAGCGGCGATGTACCCTGGTGGTTTTCACGATACCAGGCAGCATGGGATACACGCTGAAGTTCATCCGGGCAGCTGGGCCTGTACCCTGCTTGCATATTGGATGTGGTCTGCCTGCATACTGCAGCATCTGCTGCGCATCATGCATGGTGCTCTGGAGGCAACAATTAGCATGTCCAGCTTTACTGTCATCGTGGATAGGTGCATATCGTGCAACGAGGAGGATAGGAAAAGAGGGGTCAAGAGGGGTGTGGACAGTAGCGGTGGATGCCAAACTTGTATGCATGGTGTAGCCCAATACGATGGCTGCTGGTGGGCGTAAACGCGGCAGTTCGGATTCTCCCGTCCACACTGTTTGGTTGCGGGGTTTACTACTCTTGTAAGGAGGGACAACCCAAGAGAAAGCCTAGAGGTCCGCAAATTGGGATAATTCCTGAAGGCTAGCCAGCCACCCCACCAGCCCCCGCACAGCAACCCTTCCATACGGCGCCCCAACAGCGCCGCCCTGCAGTCAGCCGCCCAGTTACTTCCTCTCCCTCTCCCCCTCATTGTTTCACTTATTTAATTTTTCCCCCTCATACTGCCGCCTCAGCGCCTCATACTTGGCCAGCTCAGAGCGGCTGAGGGAGGGAGTCAGCGAGGCGAGTGCAGCTAGGAAATCCTCCTGCCGTACCACAACCACCCCACCGTCCTCCTCCTCCTCCTGCTTCCCGCCAGTGCCGGAGCCCCCTTCCCTCCCGCTCCGCCCTTCATTGCCGTTGCCGTTCGCACAGGTACTGCAGGCCGTGGTGCCGCTGCTGCTGCCGAGACCGTCGCCGCTGCTAGCACCCGCTGCTGCGGCGGCTGGCTTGCTGGCGGCGGGGATGGTTGTCGGATCGGCCACGGGTGGCGGCTGGGGAGCATGAGAACCGGTAGCTGCTGCTGCTGCAGCTGCTTCTGACGCCGCAGCACCGCTTGTAGGTTCGCACGCAGCTTCGGGAGCCGTCCCCGCGGTCGCTGCCGCCGCTGCTGCTGCCGCTGCTGCCGCCGCTGCTGCTGCCCTGGCTGCCCGCTTCTTCCGAATGGAGGTCCCCAGCGACCCAAGCGCCTCCACCAGCTCTGCATCATCCGCATTGCTGCTGCTGGCGGTGGTTGTGGCGGTGACAGCAGCAGCGACCGGCGAGGAAGCGGGGCCGCCAACAGCGCCGTCAGCAGCAGCACCAGCAGCCACCGCTGCCCCGCTTGACCCCTCCCGCCCAGCTCCCTCCTCCCGCCCCTCCTGCTGCTGCTGCTGTCCCTCCCCTGCTGCCCCTCCCTGCTCCAGCAGCCGGATGTGTCGCTTGAGGGCGCCCATCCAGGCGTCCGCACACAGCGCGTACAGGTCTGCGCCGCTGAGGGAGGGCGGGCAGGCGGCGGCCAGGGAGGGCAGGTCCACATCGGGGGACAGGGAGAACTTGCGGGTGAGTGCCTGAGGGGAGGGAGGGAGGGGGAGACAGGGAAAAGAAGTGGAGGAGTTTGCGGTAGCAACACCCTTTCCTTACGCGGCCCTCTTCAACAGGTCTTCCTTTCCCCGCACCGCTACCCCGGCCCCCGCACCTGCAGCACCTTGACCTTGGACCCCGCGTCCTCTGCAATGCCCACATACACCAGCACGTCCAGCCGCCCCGGCCGCAGTAGCGAGGCATCCAGCAGGTCGGGGCGGTTGGTGGCTCCCATGATGAACACCTGGGGGGGGGGAGGGGGGGGGGGGAAGGGGTGTTGCCTGGGGTTTCCCGAACGCACGAACGGACGGACGTACACCTATTGAGGCGACTATCTTCCAGACCTTCCCTCAGGCTCACCTGCGGGGGCGGTCCCGCACTGTTGCCACCTCCGCCACCTCCGCCGCTGAGTCCGTCTATCTCCGCCAGCAGCTGCGACACCACACGGTCCATCACCCCGCCTGGGGGGAGGGGGGGGGGTCAACAGAGATCAGAGGAGCGGAAGACAGGAACGGCGGGGGAAAGCTATGAGACCTGGAAGCCCCTGCTCTCATGACGGCTTCCCCATCAGTCCCCTCCCTACTCTGCTCCCCCCACGGACCTCCCCCCCCTCCCACTTGTTCCCTCAAGCCAGGCCCTCCTCCCCTCCTCCCCCCCTCCCTCTCCCATTCCCCTCCCTTCCCCCCTCACCCGAGTCCCCCGCCGCCCCCCGCGCGGGCGCCAGCGAGTCCAGCTCGTCAAAAAACACAACACACGGGGCGGCTCGGCGGGCGCGAGCAAACACCTCGCGTACCTGTAGAGCAGCGGGCGGGGAGGGTAAAAATATGGAAACTGAGGGGGGGAATAAATGATAAGTGCAGCAACGAGTCCCAATCCCATATCCCGACTCATGCAGGGAGCGCATGAGTGAGGGGGGAGGGGCGACCGCAGAGGTGCCAACAACGACGAGACAGCAGCAGCGGCATGGAGGTGCACCCACACCTCCCGACATACCTTCCCACCTCGCCCCGGTCTTTACCATCCCCCTTCTCCCCTCCCCGCTGCTCCCCCGCCCCCGACCTGTCTCTCGCTCTCCCCGATGTACATGTTGATCAGCTCCGGCCCCTTGACGCTCATGAAGGTCGCCCCGCACTGGGTGGCCACCGCCTTGGCAAGAAGCGTCTTGCCGCTGCCTGGGGGGGGGAGGAGGGGGGAGAGGAAGATGGAGGGGGGTCAAAGGAGACCACAGGTTAAAGGAGGGAGGGTGGTGGTGGTCTGATAGGGGGGTGAAAGGGAGTTGCTGGTTTGCTGTCATGCCCCCTGACATTCCCCTAGCCCTATCCGTCACCGCACAACACACGCAACTGCACCAGTTCCATCCTCCGCCACCACAGCGGCCCCCCGCCAACCCCCACCCCCCCACCCCCACCCCCCCCACCCGGCGGCCCGTACAGCAGCACGCCGCTCCTCCTCCGCAGCCCTGCAGCGAACAGGTGCGGCCGGCGGAGCGGCAGCTCCACGGTGTCGCGGATGACCCGCTTGGCGCCCTCCAACCCGCCCACATCCTCCCAGCGCACGTCGGGGACGGTGGGGGCGCCAACCTGAGGGGGTGGGGGTGGGTGCGGGTGGGGTGGGGTGAAGGTGAGGTGAAGTAGGATGACCAAGCAGAGAGCAGGAAATAGACTGGGACTGGGTGTTATTTAGCCGCTTCTCCCCAAACCCGCTGTCCTCCCTTCTCCCCCTCCCAGTCCCTCCTCCTCTCACCTCCACTGCCGTACGTGCCTTGACCCGCTCCAAAGCCGCCTTCACGTCCCCCTCCGGATCCAACAACCCCCCTTGCCCTCCTCCTACCCCTTCCGCCTCCTTCCTCGCCCTCCCCCGCACCTTCCCACCCTCCTCCTTCTCCTTCCCCAACCGCACTCCCAACCCAGCCAGCAGCCCCCCTCCTTCCCCTCCCTCCCCTGCTCCCAGCCCCGCCCCCCACCCCCGCCCCAGCGCTGCCGCCGCTGCATCCGCCGCCAGCCCCACCAGCTCCCGAGGCAGCAGACCCGCGGTCCGCGACACCAGCGGACCCACCGCCGCCTCCACCGCAGCCGCGACGGCAGCGTCGCCATCGGGCAGCACCTGCCCCGCCTGCTGCTGCTGCTGTTGCAAGAGGGGCACCGAGGCAGCATCCCCGTTAGCTACCGTCGCAGCTGCACCCCCAGCAGCAGCAGCCACTGCGCGTGTGGCCGCTGCAGCCGCCCGCAGCAGGTGCCGCAGCAGCAGCTCCCGGTGCTGGGGGCCGGGCGCGGAGAGGGGCAGGGTGTGGGAGAAGCAGCGACCCAGCGGCAGCGGCACGTCCTCCAGACAGGAGGCGGTGGCGACGAGGGCCACGAAGGCGGGGCGGGCGGGGGAACTGGGGGGTGGGGGCAGGAGTGGGAGGAGAGGGCGAGAAGTTCAGCGCCAGCGCGCTCTCAGGGTGTGAGCTGCTTTTATAGGGTGTTGTCATCATTTGGTGTCAATACACACACACGCGTCTTACCCGGTAGCCGCTGATGTGCATGAACCGCATGGACCGCATGGCATGTGTACGACAATGCACACCATCACCCCCCTCCCCAATTCCCCTACCTCCCCAACCACCGGTTCCGTACTCCACATCACTGCCCACCCGCTCTCAATCCACCCCGCCCCATCCCCCCAACAACAACGACAACTCCCCATCCCTCTTAGCCGCCCTGCCGACTTACCCCCCTGCCGCCCCGCCCGCCGCCGCCGCCCCCACCACGTCCACCGCCCCGGCCGCCAGCACCCCCGCCCTCGCCGCCGCCCCACTGCCCCGCACACACGCCTCCCTCAGCACCTCCGCGCAGCGCTGAGCCGCCGAGGCAGCACCTCCACTGCCCCCTGCTGCTGCTGCGGGGGAGGCGGAGTCGGCAGCGCTGCGGGTGCCAACCAGGGCCTCCAGGTCCTGAGGGGGATGGGGAGGGGGGGATGAGGGATGGGGAGGGGATACGTGTCTCAGCTGTCAGGGCTGAGAACGAGGCAGGAAGGTACTGCCGGTAGATACGCGTGGGGAGGGAGGAGGAAGCAGGGAGGAGGGCTCAGCCAAGTCAGTTGGGGGGGCAAGACACGCTACTACATGCACTCCCTCTCTTCCTCCCCCTCTCCTCCCCCCCCCCGCCCCACCTGCAGCAGCACCAGTGCCGGTGCGAACCTCTCCGCCGCCCCCAGCACCCCCGCCAGCCCGCCAGCCACCCCCCCCGGCCCCCCCTCCGCGCCCCCCTGCTGCTGCTGCTGCTGTCGCTCCAGGGGAGCCAGCTCATGGCAGGACACGGGCACCAGGTGCAGGCCCAGCGCGGCGGCGGCTGCTCGTACGGCGGTACGGCGGCCGCTGCCGGGGGGCCCGTACAGCAGCAGGGTGACGGGCGGGAGGTCAAGGTGGAGGGTGGCGGGGTGGAGCAGGGGAGCGAGCAGCTGGGAGGGGGGGAGGGGAAGGGGGCATGAAAGGGAGGTAAGCAAGGGAGATAGAGTGTGTGTTTTGGATGAGGTAATAAGAGGGTTCGGAATCTACCGGTAGGTAAGCAGCTCCGGAGTTACGGCGCGGCCCAGGCCCCACCGTGCATACGCCGCCACACCCTCCCCCTCCCCCCTCAGCCCCTCCAGCCCGCCCCCCCTCCTCAGCCCCACCTGCGCCACACTCCTCCAAGCGGGCAGCAGCGGCCCGGGAGTCCCCACCAGACCCGGACCCAGCTGCACCTCCGCCTGCTGCCCCCCCTGCTGCCCCCCTTGCTGTTGCATGCCCCCTGTTGAGGCGGAGGTAGAGACTGAGGAGCAGGAGGGCGGCGGCAGCAGCAGCCCACACAGCGGTGCTGCGGGGTCGCAGCCTAGCAGCGGCAGCGGCGGGGGCGCCAGGGAGGGGGCGGAGGAGCAGGGCGGTGCGGGCATCCGGTGGGGGTGTGGCTGGGGGTGCGGGTGCGCCTCGCAGCCAACCGGCAGGGGGGCGCGGCAGAGGCCGCCCTGACAGGATGGCCCCGAAAGAAAGGAGGGAGGGAAGGAGGGAAGGAGGGAGGTACACACAGGAGGAGGGAACAGGCGGAGGCCGGGGCGGGTCAGAATGCGGATATGGGGAGGACTGAGAAGAGGGAGGGCGTGCTAGCAGCAGGTGCACCCCTACAACACCATTCCGCTGCGCTTTTGACGCCCTGCACAGGGCTCACTCGCCCTGCCCCTATCTGCCACCATACTGCCACCGTGCGGCCCCACATGGCCCCCGACCCCCACCTGCAGCGCCAGTCGGGTGCTGGCCGGGCTGACCAGCAGCGGCAGCCGCGGAGGGGAAGAAGGGGAGGAGGAGGAGGAAGGAGTGGAAGAGGAGGAGGTGCCGCCAGCAGCACCAGCAGCACCAGCAGCGGGAGTAGCCGTACCACACGTCTGCTGCCCCTGCCGTACCTCCGTCACCTTGAAGTACACAAGTCTAGGCCGGGAGGCGTTGCCGCTGCCGCCGCCGCTGCCGCTGCCAGTGGTGCTGTGGCGGCTGGCGAGTGACCCCTGGGTCGCTGGGGCTGGAGCTGCTGCTGCTGCTGCCCCCGCTGCTGCCGGTGCCGATGCGGGGCCGCAGAGATGTGAGGGCAGCAGCGGCACTGCCAGCATGTCCCCCGGGGTGACATATCTGTGGGGGTGCATGGGGGCATGAAGAGGGATGCATGCGCGGATGGACAAGAGGGGGGGGTGCGGTTGACACGACACCTTGGGGGCGTGACGTGACGGGTATTAACACCCACACACCCATCCAGCTTCCTAGCCTCGCACCAGCCTTTCGCGCACCAGGCACCGTACTAACCCCCCTGCCCCCCGGCCCCCTCCCCACCTGTCCCGCTGCTGAAAGAAGCGCTGCAGCGACCCAGCCATTGCATCCCGCACACCCGAGGAAGAGGGCGCGGAAGCGGGGCCGTCCTCGCCGCCCTCATCCTCCGCCACCCCTGCCGCCGCCGCGGGGAATCCCGCACCCGTGCCGCCACCACCGCCAGGCGCCACCTTGTCTGGACCTCCTCCTCCTGCTCCTCCTGATCCGGATCCCCCGTTTTTGTTGCTGCTGCCATTTGGGCCCAATGCGCCTGCGGCCGCCGAGGCTAAGGGGGCGGTCCGCGGCACCCCCACCTTGCAAAGCTGAACCGCGTCGGCAGTGGGGGAGCCTGCGCCGGGAGCAGCTGTCGTACCTGGGCGCTGCCGTACAGCGTCCAGCCTAAACCGAGGTACGGCGGAAGAGGAGTACAGTGCTGCATCGTCTAGGGCGGATGTCAGGGATTGAAGCTGCAGGGGCTGGGTAAGTTGTAGGACTAAGAGTCGGGGCGGCTGGGGCGGTGCGTTGGGGCCGTTCGGGAAGCAGGACTTCGGTTGGATTGCTGCAGTGGCGGTAGGGGGTGTGACTTGGGGTGCTGGCGCGGTGTCCTCCGGCGGAGGGTCGAGGAATGGCTGGACGGTGTACGGCAGCCCGAGGTTGTAAGCCAAGAGCGGGGCGAGAACGACTTGTGGCCTCCCCGCTGCCCCTATGGATGCGGATGAAGTATACGCTGTTTGCGCTGCCGGAGCTGGGCTTGAGATGGGAGCGCAATCGGCCTTGTAAACGAGCAACTGGACGACCGCCGCGCGCTCCCCAGCCTCTGTACAACGCGTAAGTACCCAGCCTCCGTGACTGCATTGCAGACGCCGAGCTACATCTAGCCCAGCAGCTACCCATGTTTCATGGCTAAGCGGTCGCTGGTCATCGGCAACAAGTTCTGGATAGGGCTCTACGTAAGCGTCGCAACCAATAGCAACAGAACTGGTCTCGAAAGGTTTTGAGCTAATATGCTGCGGCGAAGCCCCAAACAGCTCCTGCAGGCGCCTCCGCGAAGAGGGTAGGAAAACGGAGCCCTGGTCCCCCATCCCTGTTGCCGGGAATAAGTTACAACCGGAACTTACGGATCTACCATGAGCAGTTTCGAAAGTCCTGTCTGCGCGATTGTCGTGTCAGGCTAACTGCAACCGCTTTTGGCTTCCCCTTTGTAGTCGATGCCGATCTGCAGCAGTATAAAAGCTAATTCAACCCACATATTCATACTTTAAGTAGGCTAAAGTAATTGTTACCAGTCCCTTAACGCACGTTACTGAAGCCCCAGGCAAAATGCCGGAAAGGGAGGAGCAGGTCCTTGAGCAGCTGTTGGAGAAGGCGTGCCCACGACCAGCATACCTTGCTTCATCGCACGGTGGCCCGGTACTGGCGCTGGCCTTGCACTGCCGGATGATTGAAGCAGGCTTCGTGCTAGGCACGGAAGCTGGGGCCAACCCGTCTCCCGAGGCACGCTACATGCCGCATAGGAACTGGAATGGGGATTATCTGGACCAATGGGTGTTTGAGTACACGAAGCCCGGCAAGGCCCGGAAGTTTACACTGCATTGCTCGCTCCAGGCGCGAAGCAAGCGCATGTACATCCACGCCTCGGAGGAGAACAACCAGGGAAAGTGAGTAGCGAGAAAAGGAGTGTTCGCATGCCTCGACGTGCTGTCTGCTGGACTACGTCGCTAAAACTTCCCGCCCCTTGATGTCAGCCGACCAACAATTTCAAGCCATCTAGCGTTTCTTAGGACACAAAGCATAATAGCTTAAAACCTGTGTTACCAGCCGTTATCAAAATCCGCGCTGGTCTTTAATTGTCTTTGCCGGAAGCTTCTAGGACGTTTTCACCTGGACTAGCTCCGCCCCCCGTCCTGTCAGTTGCTGCCCTGCCGCCATCCCGCTCATCCTCCCTCCACACACCTCTGTGACGGACCTAACCACCACCACCGGACCTAACCACGTCCATTAACCCATGGCGACTTCCCGCCCTTACCATTCCCGCACCGGGAACCCCCATTCTTAACACCCGTCCCCTCCTGCCGCCCCCATTCCTCCCTCCTCCCTTGCCATTTTCCCTCCTTCCCCCCAGCACCTGCGTGCTGGGCCTGCAGCTGGACAACTACGTGCCCGACACCGCCCCCCTGCGCTCCAACCGCTGGACCGGCGTGCTGCGTGAGGCGGCCAAGATGAAGGCCCTCTTCACGCAGTACGTCACGCAACCGCTAACGGAAAACGCGCAGGACGACCAGCAGCCGGAGGCACCGGCGGCCCCCCCGCAGCAACAACCAGCGGGTGCTGGGGCTGCGGCGGCTCCAGGAGCGGTTGGGGCGGCTGTGGCCGCAGCCGCGGCCCCAGCGCTGCAGCCGCCGGCGGTGGCGGGCGGTGCCGCTGCTGGCGGCTGGTGGGCTGCATTGGCGGGCGGGCGGCTGCAGCGGCCGCAGCAGCAGGTGGTAGCAGCGGCGGCGGTGGGGGCGGTGGCGGTTGTGGTGGTTGGGGTGCTGCTGGCCAGGCGGGGTGGGTGGCGGCCGATGTCGCAGACCGCGTAGGGGGAGGTGCAGAGAGGGGTGGGGGAAGAGGAGAGGTGGGGAGGTGGTGCCTGTGAGGTGATGCGCTCAGGGAATTGCTTCCGGAACGCCGGGGGGAAGGAGGAGGGAGATGCAGAAGGATCAAGGAAGCAGGCGAACACGCTATGGCTGCTGCTGCTGATACTAAGTGAAGGAATACAACCACCCTGCTTTTCGTCCGACGCAATCTATTCGGCCGCCACCGCCACCACCACCACAAAGCTCCTCTTCCTCGCTTTTGGCTCTGCGCTGCTCGCTGCTGCCGGCATGGACTGCTCGCTGCCGTCCGTCGCTGCGGATTCTCGCCTCTCCCTCCCCTACCCGGCCGCATCTGCCTACAGCCCGCAGAAGCGGCGGCGCGTCTGCAGCGCCCCCGCACACGTCTCTTTGCTGTACCTGCAGCAGCAGCAGCAGGGTTGCTTAAACCCATCCCTTGTTGTACTGCTAACCAGCAGCATCCGTCAACCAGCACACGCAGCCAGTCTTTCCCATGACCTCACCCCCACCCCCTTCCCCACTCCCAGCCCCACCTATCCATGAGGGCAAAGTAGTACTTGGGCCGCGTAACGCCCGCTCCTCCTCCTCTCTTCATCTTGCCCTGGTAGTCCTCCAGCGACTTGGTGACGTAGTGGTAGACGGCTGCCCGGCGGTGCTTGGCGGCCCTGTTGCGGCCGCGGGCGATGCGTTGACCGTCCTCGTCCACCATGTAGGGCTCGGCACCGGTGGCGGGGTCGGGCGGGGCGGCGAAGACGGCGCGGTGGGGGGAGTACATGGTGGGGTGGAAGCGTGTGTTGGCAAAGGTCTTGAACTGGGGGGACCGGTGGTGGAAGGGGGAAGGAAAGGGAGGGGGTTGGGGGTGGCATTGTGGTCGTGGTTGGGTGGAGAGCTGGTAGCGAGGGCGAGGGTGAATTATGCAGCAGCAGCAGCAGCAGCAGGGGCAGCATAAGGACAGGGACAGTGGGGGTAAGGGAGCATGGGGGTACCAGCATGGGTTGTTATTTGGTGGGCATTTGGCGCAGGAAGTGCAGGTGGGTGGGTGGCATGTGTGGAAGGGTGGGCAGGCGCAAAGGCTGTTATGTAGAAGGCGTGGGCGAGGATAGGAAGGAATGTTGTACATAAGTGTCCGGAGATTTGTACATCACAGCAGATAGTTGAGAGCAGTAGCAGTCGACCTTAAATGTGCAGTACCCCGCCCATGGGGCAGTGGTTTACAGCGAGACAAGGAGAGAATTATTTGGGCGTTGTTACGGGGTGATGGCCGACGCTGTTTCGCTAAGAGCATTCAAGGGATGCGCGGATGGAGGAACTAGGGCCGTCAACAATCGGATGGAGGAAACCGTACCGTCCTGCATTGCAGTATACTGCAGAGGCGGGTGCCCCGAGGTATGGACTACTACTGCATCTCTCTGCCGGAGCAGTCACCGCTGTAATGTCCTATTTATGCACCACGACGTTCAAGCTGTGTACATGCAACCCAAGCTCACCACGGTACTCAGGCCATGGAGCTAGCCATCCACGATCCACCCCTACCTACCAAGCCCTGCAGCCCTCCCTCCTCCCTAGCCCTACCACCCAGCCGGCTCCTCACACGTGTGGCTTGTCACACACACTCCCCTTTTGTGGCACAAGCTGTTACAAACATTCTTCGGCCCTCACGTACCCTCCCTCTCCTCCCACCTGGGTGTTGAACTTGTGCCCATGCGGCGTGCAGCGAGTGTACGACTCCACCACACTGCCATTCGGCCGAGACACGTGACCGCTGCTGCCCAGCAGAACCCAGTACACGGACAGCCCAGGGTACGACTCGTACTGCCGCAACAGCTCGTCCACGTGCCGTACACTGTTGTCGTACAACACCAGGAACTCGTCCAAATCGATGAAACCCAGGAAAGTGTGGTGGCTGCCGTACTGTTGTACACAGTCCTTGTAGGCCTGGCCTTGTACGGTGGTCATGAAACGGTCGAGGTCGGAAGTAAAGCCCTCGGATTCGTTGAATTTCCGGTGTACGGTGGGTTGGAAGTTGCGGTACGACACGAAGCCTGAGGCGATGTGGTCGGTTAGTTCGTTTGACATGTGCTGCGAGCTGTTGTGATCGTAGAGGTAGATACGGGAGAAGCCTGCGGGAGGGGTTTACGGAAGCAGCAGAAACGCGTCATGCCAGAGGTAACGTAATGAGAGACGGTAATGACAGAGCGACAGGTTGCTGGGAGCAGCTGCAGGTAAGGGGACGCTGCCGTACGGGTTTGAAGGAGCCAACGTCCGTGTGAATCGTAGCTTTGCAAGCGGTTTGTCGTGCTGCCCCGTACCGACCTCATGCACGCGATGGGGTTCTCCATGTACCAGACATACGGGCACCAGCATGTGCAGGTGCCTTTCCCCTGCAGGACCACCCCATCCGGGCTACCGGTATCCCCTCAGCCTTGCCTCAGCCCCCACCCACCCACCCACGACCCCCACCTAGACACTTGTGGTAATCCACCCACTCCCGCACGTAGCGGTTCTCGTTCCTGCCCACCGCACAGAGCGCACTGTAACCTCCCGCGGTGCTGCCGCTGCTGCTTCCACCGCCAGGACTGCCACTGCTGCTAATGGTACGGCGGCCACTGCTGCTGCCGCCACTGCCGCTGATGCTACTACGGCCTGTGTTGCTAATGCCGCTGCCATCCAGTGCCGTACTGCCGCCGCCCAGCACCAGGGCCTCCGCTCCAAGGGAGTGGAACTGAAGCTGCGCCGGACCGAAGCAGCCGAAGAGGGCGATGATGAGGAGCAGCGTGAGCAGTGGCTGGGTTGTCCGCCTGCTGCTCCTGGTACCATGTGCTGCGGAAGGTGACGCGGCCAGGCTTACACGTCCAGTGCTGCAATCGCAGCGATAGAGGTGGCCGAGGTTGGTGCGTTGTGCGGATGAGGCGGATGGCGTCATACAGCCAGGGTGTACAGGCATGCAGCTGGGTTGGGTGTCCTGGCTTGGTGCTCGTGACGCGTCACTGGAACGAGGTTCCTGTGGAACGGGGTTGCAAGGGCCAGGCAAGGACATGCAGGACGGGCATGGAGTCATTTGACCTGGCTACTGGCGCGAGGATGATAAGGGTAGCCCCAGGGGGGAGGCATACGCTTGGAATGCTGCAAAGGGAAATTGAGCATTCGTGGAACACCGCCAGTACCCAACCACCAGATAGATAACACGCGCACCATGTTATCAAATTCGTGCGTCAGACATCAGGAGAGGCATGCAATACGTGCTTTCTTGCTGACTTACGCTGCTGTCTGCTCACCAAGTTTGATTACATGTGCTCAGGCATTGGCAACTCCTTACTCCACAGTCAACGCAAACAGCATGTAGTGTCCACACGCTTCCTACTTAATGCACTTGTCATGAAAGCCATTAGTAGCTTCTATAGTTCCGTGGTATCTGTCGCGGCAGTATCTTGCGCTGTCCGGCAGTGATCGTGCTCGCTACTAGCTGCCTGCAACTGAATGGAAGTTTAAATGATAACTTGCTTTACTTCACTGGATTTGCAGGAAACGCGGACGCGCTCAGGGTACGGCGTTATTATACGGGACTGGAAAGCTTTAGCATTTCCAGTGATCTAGGATACCGGAACAAAGAATCTCAGCTATACACAAGTTGCCCTCCTGCAACTGCTACCTCCGAGTCTGTCGGTAACTCGGTATACTCCGTCGGAAGACCTTCCAGCGCCTAGCCAGGATGGCGCTTTCCTCCTCACAACGCTGCACAACTGGTGCCAAGGTGTTAAAAGCTCAACCTGTAGTTCGTCGAGTACTGCCGGTGCTGCCGGCTACCAAACCCGCCTCATCGCGTCGCGTCGCAGCGTCTGCTCAGAAGCAGCAATACTCATCCTTTGAGGACATGCTAACACGTTCAGACGTCCCCCTGCTGGTCGACTTCTACGCTACATGGTACGTAAACTGCAGAGCCGCTTGACCGGTCACCTGGGGTCATCCTTGTTACACTGCGTACATGGGGAGCCCCCACCAGGAACCCACTTCCTCCTGCTTCCATGCCTTGTGGCCCACACCACCCCATGACCTCCCAACACCTCATCACCCCATGCCACGCGCCTGCCCTGCCCTGTACCTCCCATGTCTCCGCTCCTAAGCCCGCGTCGCCACGCCGGCTGCGCTGAAGCTCCGGCCTCCTCCTCCTCCTTGTCCCCTTCTCCCGCCCTGCCTCGCCAGGTGCGGCCCCTGCCAGATGATGACCCCGGTGCTGGGCGCCATGGCCGCGCGCTTCCAGGACCGCCTGCGGGTGGTCAAGATAGACACGGACCGCTACCCGGGGGTGGCAAGCAAGTACCGAGTGCAGGTGCGGGGCCGGGGTGCGGGAAGGGCGGAGGGGGGGCGGGAAGTAGGGGAGGGCGGGGCGCGGTGGGTGTGGTTTTGGGGCTGCAGCGATCAGGTGCCCCCTTTTCTCCCACTCCCATTACTCCCATTCGCATGGGACCATGCGGCCATGCCTGGTAATCGCCGCCTCCATGCCTCCGCTCTCCTCTCTCTTCCATACACACATTATCCCGCCCCTCCCTCAGGCGCTACCCACCATTGCGTTGTTCAAGGGCGGCAACATTGTGTTCCGGTTCGAGGGGGTGTTGAACGAGGCGCAGCTGGCAGAGCGCATCCAGTACCACCTGGGCAGCAGCAGCGGAGCGAGCGCAGGGACGGCCGAGGGGCAGCGGTGATGACCCGTGGGTCACATCTGTCCGTGGGACCGTCCGGGGTTGGGGGTGGGAGGTAGCATGCATGGCGTGATTCGCAATGGTTGGGGGTGGGACGAGGAGGCAAATGCAATGGAACGCAAGCACGGTGGGTGGAGATGTAGCGTGGGATAGGAGAAGGGGAGGGGACAATGGGCTGCATACATTAAAACAGACTATGACGCAACATAACATAACAACGGTTGAATTGTCTTGCCTACATACATGTTTAGAATTCAGAGAGAAATCAACCCGTTGGAGGAAACCTCAAGTAGTGAGGTCAATAGACAACAAGGCCCCCGCGTGCCGTTGGGTGTGGTAGCAGTCCTGTCGGAGGTATGTTGTCATTCAGGACAACGCACACGCATCCTTGGAGCGCTGCGCAGGAAATGGTGGCGGCGGGGAACTGTGCAGGAGAGGTGGGCACAGGCGGGCGGGTGTGATGACTGTTTGTTAGATCGGGGTTTGTGCTGTGTGTCTCATTTCTTGCGAGTGGTACAAGTCAGCAAGTGAGGCAGGCGGAGGGAAGCGTGGAAGGCGCTAGCTGATCTCTATGCGGATATCTATCGGTACCCGAGGGAGTTCCTCCCCTTGCTGCTCTGCTCCTGTGTTAAGAAACCTGTCCGCGAAGAAGGACATACTGTGGTCGTGGGAAGATGAAGCCTTCGCCGAAACAGCCCCAACCGAAGGAGCTCCTGGCTGCCCCCTAGCTGGGCTCCTGGGTCAACCCGAGGTTGCATGCGGTTTCGGAACCAGCCACTCGCTGACACACGTGCGCCGCTGTCTCACACCCCACGCCAATGCCAGCGCAAGACGGCTTTCTCCTGTTCAAAGTAGGACATCCCAAAGTAAGCTCCAAAGCCCCACACGTCCCGCTGACCGGTGCATGTAAGGCTTACTTCCCAACTCGCACATACCGTTTACCCCAGAGCCTCGACCACCTGGAGAACACATCAACTGGCATCATATTTCATATACCACCACCATCACCACCTAGCACCTGAGAGCCCCGCTTGTGCCATGCCGTACCTTGTTCACACATGTTCGCCTCGGCCAATCAATCATGCACCCTTAGGAACAACCCAGAAGGCACTCTGGAGCTACCCTACCAGTACTTAGCATGCGCAAACCCGCAAAACGACCAGACAACCCCGTCAGCAGCAGTGCACCACCACGCCCATCCCCTCCCCTTCACCGTAGGCCCCCGTCCTTGGGCCACTCCATCCACAGCGTCACTCCAATGCATGCCAACAATCACACACCCGCAACGATACGCGCTCACCATAACACGCCTTCGCACCGCACACCGCTGCACCCCCGCCAAGTGAAGGCAGATCCGAACCAACAGCTGTTTGTGTGGGTCACCGCACGAGCACGCCACCCGTGCCAGGGGGCGACCAGGAACCGAGACAAAAAGGACGGCTGGGGGGCTGCTGCCAAGAGCGCAGCATGCAGGTAACGGCAGGAAAGGAAGCCCCGCTGATGAGGCAACCCTGCTGCATAGAGCAAGGTGCGGCTTTGCTGGCCGTCGGGGAGGGGTGCTGTACGAAACCATGGGGATTACATGTACGTCCGCGGTGGTGTCCACCGTAGCATCGAAAATCATTCGTTTGTATTTGTGAGTGCCCCATGGAAAGAAGCATTCACACCGTGGGTCCTACGTGCGACATCCGCAAAGCCCTGGAGGCGGCAAATCGCCGTCCATCCATCCTAGCCCGTTCCTCCTCTAATGTAAGCCGCCGCCCTAAGCCTGTCTGTCTGATGCGAGCAGTCAACGATGATGTTCCGCCAGTCCGAGAGGTCCCACTGCTGTGCTGACTGCCTGAAGTTATAACCCTAAGCCCCACAGGCCCCATGAAGCGATCACCCTCGGCCGCCGCATGTAGCCCACCGGTAGCCCGGCCCTGTACCCTCCTCCTTCCCTACGGCGCATCCTTTCAAAGCGAAACCCTTTCATGGGGTATTCCGAAGAAGACCCCAAACAACACTTCCCTACACACCCCGCATGTTGGAAAACCCACTACCTACCCCACGGGGCCTCCCCCTGCATTCCATACCACGCCTTTGAGACATGCGCCGCGGCTGGGCCGTGTCTTCCATGCTAGCAATAAACTACGGTGATCAACCCAGCTGCTTGGCTCCAGGAGCAAGTCCGAAGCAAGTCCGCTTAGTTGAAACCCGCAATGTGCTTTACCCGCGTGAGCAGGGAGTCTTGCGACGGGTCGTATGGGCAGTCCTTGCTGGGAATCTCCAGCACAGCTGGGATAGGCTGCAACGGGACACGTATGCGGTAAGCCTCCGTGAGAGTGAAGGGAAAGGGGCTTGCAAATGGTACCAACCTTGTTGTGAGCCTCGATAACATTGCGAATTTGCCCGGCAACTTGCTGGGAGATCAGAATGACTGCGATATCGTCCCGGGCAGCGAACTCCTTGAACGCGGACTCAATTGCTCGCGCAGGAGTCTCTGCGCGGGGATGTGGCAACACGTGAACGTCCTGCCAGGAGCTGCTGCTTCAAACCATAAGGCTTACTTGAGTCTACTATTAGGTAGTTCCGCTTCTTCCGTAGGTCTACGTTTCCCACACCAGCCAGCAAAAAGCCGGTGATGGTATCCTGTTGAAAAAGAGAAGGCAACGGGCTGTATAAGGACTACTTCCGGCTAACCATAGTCATGAGCAAAGACTATTCCGGTCTTTATACCTCGTCCGCTAGGACAGCCAACAGCATGCCATCTTGCGACGTAATGTTTGCGTTCTGGGCCATCTTAAGGCTCACAAACTACAGAGAAATCCAACGCAGTATCAGTCGCGACTTGCACTTGTTGTCAAGCGGCTTCATCATTTCCCATGCATCCCAGTATGCCGTACAAACTTCTCTTCCCACGGAGAGGTCGACCCTTTAACGCTTTCACAACAATGCAGCCAGTTATTACCGGACTATATCGCGCTCAAATGCACTAGTTATGAACATACTGTTAACTGTGTTGAGATTCAGCGCACTAAAACGACAGTCGCACTAATCAGGAGCTTGCATTTTTTCAATGCTCCAGCAAGGCAGGGACCTTCAGCGCTGCCGGGCGCACAAAACGCGCTCAGGGCGCACGCGCGCTGCGTTTGGGTCGTGCTACACCCTGTCCTACCCAAGGACTCATTGCCATGCGTTCGGGACGCGGCGATGCCGCACGACGGTCCATGCCAAAGACCAACAATCGGAGGGTGCACAGGAGTGGGATCTTGTGGAGAAGATGGTTTCCTTCTTCTTTCCCAAGGCCCTTTCTGACCCGTGGGTACCGCCTTGAGGTAGCCTCCGAAAGGCACACTGTACGGCAACCAGTGATCTTCTCGTTGCCGCAACCACCGAAAACAACCCACAACTGCAGCTCCGTTGTATGCGCCCCGCGTCCCGCGTCTTACCTGGTTTCTGGTTCCTTGGATGTTTCTTGGATGCTCGCACTGCTACCATGCTACTGCCATTCACCGAATGCACTGGTTGTCTCGACATGCCCAAACAGCATGTGCTTAGGAATGAAAGTTCGTCAAGACTCCGCGTAGCTAGTAAGCCACCACACATTGCCTCGCCATGCGCTGTTCTACTGTCTTCCTCCCCGTACAGCCCTCCTGCTGCGCATGCGGCTATTGCCTGCCTGCATTACCGACATGCGCTAAGGAAACAATAGCGGTTCCATGCCGCACGACCACCAACTACGGTACACTGCACGTCGCATGTGAATTACACCACCGATCATGCCACGTGCTTACGAAACCCTACATTGCTTCCGTACACGCCGCGCCTCGCAGCGCCCCCATGGGCCTCAAGCGCATCAATTTTGAGGAGCTACCTGATCAGGCAAGTCAGGCGGCAGTTGCAGGATACGAAATGTGGCAGAGTCAGGGGCTTGCAAGCGTCGCGAATCCCCATAAATCAATCCCCATACCGCATGTTCCTACACTGCAGAACGCAGGCACACCAGGCGCCCCGGCACCCTAGCTTGCACGGAGAAACAAAATGGAAAGCGCGCGTGCACCCAACATGGTGTCCGCCCCTCCGTCACATACCTGTGAATGTATCTACCCTGTTTTCATCCTGCACCCAACCACCCAACCGACTTGGCCACTACCGCGAATTCCTGCATCATTCCAAGGAAAACCCCGACCCCGCCCCCAACCAAGCAACCCCACAACCCCTCACTCCCCCCTGTCGTACCACGTACGGATGTCGTCACCACTGCAGTACTGCGAGCTGACGAGGCGCGCCGCCCCGCTTGCCGACGACGAGGCGGACCCGCTGGTGGTGCTGCTGCGGCCGCTGCTGGCGGCCACACAGCTGGAGGCACTGCCGCTCAGGTGGGAGGGAGAGGGAGGGGGGAGAGAGGCGGGAAGGGAAGGGAAGCGAAGCGAGAGGGGAGAGAAAGGGAGGACAGACCCATGGGTCGTGGTATGCCTTCTGGGTACCTGAAGGCTGCTGACGACGTGTGGAAATGCTGCTGATGATGGCGGACTGATAATGAACTGCTGCTGCTGCTGATGGTGTGGTGACGTGTCCCCTGGCGGGTGGGCGGGCAGGTGCGTGTACGATGCGGATCGGGACGGCTGGAGCGCCGCCGCATTCCACGCCAAGGTACGTTGGGCTGGAGTGATGGAGTGGCTGCCCTGACTGGAGCGCACGAGGGACTTGCACCCCCCTGCGAGCGCACGAGGGACTTGCACCCCCCTGCGAGCGCACGAGGGACTTGCACCCCCCTGCGAGCGCACGAGGGGACAGATGACAGCGAGGGACGACAGCAGGGTATGGTTGCGGAACAGGCAGCTGCTGGATAATGGTATAGTGGAAAGGCTGCGCGGGTTGATGATGATGGAGGAGGAGGAGGAGCAGGCAGGAGGAACCAGGATGGCCGGGTAGCGGTAGCGGACCAGGTCCGACCGGTCTACCGGTAGGTGCGCTGACAACCGACTGAGGAGCTGTGGTGGTGGTGGCGGTGCACATGTGTGCGAGGCGAGAAGGAGAAGATCAGGCGAGAAAGGTGGTGGCGCCCTGCCTCTTCAAGGCATAGCATGCATGCTTACCCCGCCGCCGCGCTACCTCCCCCCCCCCGTCCCCCGTCGTCGGATTGTCAGCAACTTGTATCATTATCACACCACACTTTGGAATTTCTTTTTTTCCCCCCGTCAGGTTGACGGTCTGGGTGCTGCGGTGGTGGTGGCGGGCAGTGAGGGCGGCGCGCTGCTAGGCGGGTACAACCCGGGGGGCTGGATCGGGCTGGGGGAGGACAGGGCGTCCGGCGGCGCCTTCCTCTTCACCTGGCCGCAAGGGGCAGGAGGAGGGGCAGGAGGAGGAGGAGCGGAGAGTGGCGGTCCGGTGTACAAGCTTGCAAAGGTAAGCCCCGGTGTTGTGTGAGGGGGGGCGGGGGAGCGTGTGTGTATGGGTATATGGATGTGGCGCACGTGGAGGCGCATGTTGAGATGCCCGCCTGGGGTGCTTAGCTCCGCCGGATGAGATGTTCTGGTTGTCTGTCCTCAAATCCAGGATGCTAGGGCGTCCTGCCCCTCCCCCCCCCTTAGCAAGGTGCCCACCTCACCTAAACAAACCCGAATACCAACCCAGCAAGCGACCCACCCCACACCCCACACCCCCCTCTCCATTTTCCTCTGGCCCCGCCTCTGCACCTCCCTCCTCCTCCTCCGCCCCCCACCCACCCACATCAGATCGGCGGCCCCAACCTCGCCGTCATCGACAACCCGGGCAGCGGGCCGCAGTTCGGCGCGGATGGGCTCAACATCCCGCTGCGAGGACCCCGGGGGCAGGAACGCACCGCCAAGAGCAAACTGGGTGGGCGGGCGGGCAGGCGGGTCGGGAGGGAGGGAGGCAGAGCGTAGCAAGGGGGCGAGTGGGGAAGCGGTCCGTCCGATGAGGCTCTTCGTACGGCACCGGTTCTCCGTGGGGCCGCCAGCTCACGGCCCCTAACGCCCAACCTCCTCCTCCTCCTCACCACCACCTCCACCACCGCCCCTCCCCATCACACGGTTTCGTTCGTTGTTTCCTCATTGCCCCTCCCCCGCTCCCCCGCTCCCCCCCCCAGGGAGCTACTATGCCCGGCTGCCGGACGGCTCTCGCTCGCTGTTCGCGGCCGGGGAGGACCCGCGCAGGGCGCAACTGGCCTGGCTCAAGGTGTGGGGGGTACGGCCAGTGTGTACGGCGGCGGCGGTATGACACGTGTACGGCATGGGTTTTTCTATTCTGTTGGCGGGTTTGTCCCGACCCTGACTAACTCCACAAGCCGAGTACTGCACCCCCGCACCCCCTCCCGGGGAGCTTCTCACCCCACCAGCCGCCAGTCACAACAGCACACATCAGCAGTACGGGTCCACCCGGCTCAGTTGCGAACAACACCCATCCCCACCAAATAAAACACACATACGCACGCACGCGCCCCTCCCACCCCACCCCCCTGCCGAACTCCACTCCCATGCCCTCCAGGTGTACGCAGCGGATGTCCGGGGTGTGGAGTGGCGGCTGGAGGGCATCACGTGGAGGAGCCGGGTGGTGGAGTGAGGGTTAGGTGTGTGTTAAAATAACTGGCCGCGAGTAGGAACGTACTGTGTGTGTTAAGAAAACTGGCCGCACTGTGTGTGTGTGTGCGCGTGGGTGTGGAGCGTGGGGGTGTTTGAAGCACTCTCCATGTGGCTAGGAAGTGAGCGAGGGGGTGCTGGGACGGTGGCCAATTGACTATAGCAGTCGAATGGCGGGCAGTGCTGCATGCAGCCGTCGCGTAGATGTGCGCGTGTGCCGCATGCATGCATGCAGGCAGGTAGGCAGTGGTGGTGGCGTGGAGGTGGCATGGGCTGCCTGCCATGACGAGCGAGGCACAGAAAGCTAGCCCGTTAGACGGTTATACCGAACTACCGTACTCATTCATCTGCAGCGCAATTCGTCCATAAACACATGTCAGCACAAGTCACCGCAAATGTCCACGCGTCCCCTGTCTCACGTAGAGCCCTGCAGGCTGTGGCTTAGAACCGGGCTGGCAACGAAACGCATGTGTGCCATACACCAAACCGCATATATTGGTATGACACGATACAAGGAAAAGGGAACAACGCGTAAGACTGTGGCACTTGTTGACTTGCTTCATTTCCCACACGGCAATCACCTCGACACGTTCTTGATAGGATAGCGGCATCATTGTTAATATCACTTCATACGCCAGCACACCACGCCTCACATACAAGCCCCCCCCACCAAAACCAAAGCGCACATGCGCGCATTCCACTTGCATCCCCACCCCTTTTCCCTGCATGATGGACGATCAACACATAACCTCCTGCACCCTCACAAAGAGACACACAATCCGCGGCAATACCACCCCCCAATTACCTCATTATGGTTTACACTCCCCCCCAAACACGCACACTGGCCCTCATCATTGTATTTGCAAGATCACCGTACCGGTATAATTAAAAAACAGCAACAACGGTAATCCGGCTGGCGGGACTTGTTCCACTCCCGGGGAGCATTGCGTTCTCGTCCCGGAGCAGGCTACCGGCACCCTGCCTCTCAACCCCTCCCCAGCAGCCCCTCACGTAGCCCGCAACCTTCCAAACCCCTCATCACAGCAATCACACTATCCACCGGGCTCCTCCCCTCATGCTTCGCTCCTCCTGCTCCTTCCCTTCCCACCTTCACACTCGCTCCCAGCCGTCCGCTCGCGATAAGCGTTGTTGCAACGTTTGCAGCACGCACGGCAGTTTACGCGGCCCCTCTGAACGGTCACCGCCCCTTCCGCATACGCCGCATGGTTCTTTGCTACATACAAGCGCCGCGCCACGCCACGTGCGTGCGAGGCAGGCGAGGAGAGGAGCTGCTCAGTGACCGCTGTGGCCACTTCTTTCCCGCATGTGTGCTCCGTGTGGCGCTCACCTCCATCAGAAAGAAGGAGGAGGAATGGTCCTCACCTCCCCGCCACCACACACCACTACAACCACCTCACACCACTACACCGACCGTACTCAATACCTGTATTACACCATAGCCGACGGACCTCACTTCACCTGTGGCGTTTCGGTGGGGGGAGGACTTCATCTTTCGGCAATCACAGTACGTTCCGCCTCGCGGCCAGTTATTTTTACCACTACACCTCCACGAAGCCCTCAGAGCAGCCACAGCAGCAGCAGCAGCAACCGCACACACTGCCATATCATGCACGCACTCTTGCACCCCATATGCTCTCACCCATGCTGCGCCCAGGGCCCACAACAAACCTCCACCACCACCTCCACCTCCACCACCATTCCTCACTGATCCCACAGAGCTGTGCCACAACCGCTGCCGACCTCCCCACCTAACCGGTATCCCAGTATCCCAGCATCCCTCCATGCAACCCTCACACACCTCCACTCGCTAACAACAACCCTCGCAGCTCTCCCCCACCGCACCGCACCGCTCCATGCCCCTTGCGACCAAGCAAGCCCACAAGACCTCTGGGCGCCACCACCACCACCGCCACTACCACTTTCGCACCTTTCTCTAACACCTTCCTTCCCTCCTCCCATTGCAATGCACACACATATGCCGCACTTGCGCACTCACTCAGCAAAAGTCGCAATCAATCTCGTGCGCCCTCCTCACACCCGCAGAAATAAGCAACACAGGGAGAGAGGAGACACGTATACTCAAACTGCTCGTTCGGGCTTCACAGAACACACACCCCTCACACATCTTTCGGCAATCTTTCGGCCTCCTGCACCTCCCCTACCCAGCCATGCCGCCTCCCCTCCTGCTATTGCTGCAGCCCCTCTCCCCCCTCCTCCTCCTCCGCTCCCTCCCTCCCTTTCCCTCCCTCTCCCTCCCGCTGCTGTCCCTGCTCCTCCTCCTCCTCTAGTTGCAGCTCACCACCCTCCAACTGCTGCCGCGGCTGCGGCTGCGACACTCCCAACGGCTGCTCCCGGGGGGCCTCTGGCGGCGGCGCATCCACCGCCACCGCCTCCGCCTGCACCACCCCTACCTCCCTGCCTGCCACCGCCTCCGCTGCTCCTGCTACTGCTACTGCCACCGCCACCGCTGCTGCCGGCGCGCCCCCCCCCTGCGCCGCCTGCATGCGCCGCTCCAGCTCGTCCACCTTGTGCCGCAGGTCCAGATTGGCTCGCGCCACCACATCCAGCTGACCCAGGAACAGCAGCTGCTGCTGCTCCTGCTGCTGCAGCTGCTGCTGCTGGTGCTGCTGCAGGCCGTCACAGCCGCCCGCTGCTGCCCCGCGCTGCCGCTCCGCTGCGAGTGCGGCCACCCGCTGGTCGATGGCATTGAGCTTGGCCTCCAGGGCGCGGTTCTCCTGAGGAGGGGGAGGGATCGGGAGGAAGGAGGGAGGGGAAAGGAGGATAAGACCAAGGAAAGGGAGGGAGGAGCTGTGGAAAAGAGGGGTAAATCTCCCCCTCTTCCCCCTTCCCGCCCCTTAACCGGTGATTCTGGTATGTCTTCAGCCCCCCACTCCGCCCCCCACCCCACCTTATCCTTCAGCTCCAGCTTCCGCTCCATCTCCTGCACCTTCTGCCCCAGTCGGTGGTTCTCCTCGCTCAGCTCGCTCATCTGCTCCTCAAAATCCGTCTCAGCCACGCTGTTCAGACCCGCCTTGCCGCCAGCTCCCCCACCGCCGGGGGGGCCGCCGGCGCCGCCCCCCGCACCGCCCGGGGCCGCCACCTCCTTACGCAGCATCTGAGTGGGTGATGCGGGGGCGGAGGGTGGCGAGTCGATATGCCGGGGTTCAATGCAAGGGGTTCATGCGGGGGTGGGGGTAAGGGGTGGCGACCCATGCAACTGAGTCGCCTGGAGCTAGTCACTGTGGCCGTGATCACAGCGATAGGACCGCAGTAAGACACACTCTCTCCCCCTCCCTCCTTCCCGCCCTCCCTGACCCACCCCCTGCCTCACCACGTCCCCCAGCAGCGACGCGGGCACCAGCTGCTGCATCATCTGCTTCGCGTCCTCCAGCGCCTTCTCCATCTCCAACTTGATGCAGTGCTGCGAGGTGGGAGGGGCAGGGGAGGGGCGGGAAGGACGGGCAGGCTCACACTCGCACCTGGGGCACCGCTCACAAGCGCCCGTCCATCCAGCCCCCCTCCAACAGCAGCTCATCATGTGCCATGCAAGCAAGCTGTGCCTCCACACACCCCTCCACACACCCCTCTGCGCTGCGCAGCGGCAGGCTTACACAGCTGATCACTACCTCCACCCCCACCTCTCACCAGTTCGGCTCGACTCACGGATTTTCCATCAGGGCTTGTCAGCTAGTTTACCACTATCACACCATACATTGGTAATCCTTCTTTCCTTCTTTCGGTATGGTCTTTGACCCCCCTCTCCCGCGCCTCCGCCCCCCTCGCCCCACCTGCCGCTGCACGTGCCGCTCCACTCGCGCCACCAGCTCATCCAGGCTGAGCGGCTTGGCCATGAAGTCCGCTGCGCCCGCCTGCAGCGCCTGCACCGCCGGCAGAGGGCCGCCGCGGGCGCCCAGCACCATCACCGCCACCGTGGGGTTCAGCGACTGGAGCTGCATGATCAGCTGCGGGGGGGAGGGCGGGTGAGTGGGAAAGGGAGGCAGGGTGAGGCGGGGACATGGAGGGCCGTGGCTGACCACGCACAGCGCATGCCCTCTCACACAGGCGTGTTCACACACATACACCCCCCGCCTGTCCGCTCCACTGCCCCCACGCAACTGCTACACAGGAGCAGTGCTTACCTGGCGGGTGTCTACCAGCTCGTTGTCCGAGTCGATGATCACAATGTCTGGGTACACCTGCCAACAGCGAGAGAGGCAGAGAGAGAGGGAGAGAGGGAGCGTGAGTGGAGGTAAGCTAACTGTTAGGAGCTGCTGGGTGGTGGGGAAGAAGCGTGCGGGGGTGGGGGGCAGCAGCAGCAGCGACAGCCGCAGCCTCGGGAAGCGCAGGCAATTAGTTGAGGCATCGTGCTTACCTCCTTTTCCGCAAAGAGTTTAACCGCCTCTTGGGCGTTGTCAGTGGTATTGTCGTCATACCCCTGCACAGGACGGTGAACGGGTGCGTTGGTTGCTTGCAGCTATGGTATGATCACGTGCGGCTGGCAACGACCGATGATGATGCACACCCGCCCAACGCACCTCCGCTGACAGCATTTGCAGCACTGCCTCTTTGTCGCTGCTGAGCTCGTCGGCGACAAGCAACACGAGCACGGTGCCATACTTCTCCCAGTGTGTGCTCTTCTTAACCACTGCGAAGATTGATGGAGACGAGTCCGAGTCGAGGTACGATGACGCGCCATCGCAACCCGCGTGCGTTCCAGTTTTCTTAAGTTGTTGAAAGCTACCCCGCCGTTTCACGGGCAGCGCGTGGTGTTGTGGTGTGGTGCTCTGGTTCAGTTGCAATGAGCCTGGCTTGCCGAGCAGGCCGCTGGGTGTGCGCTTTGGTATGCGCCTGCCTCCAGAAGACGCCAGCTTAGGCAGAGCGGTGGGCTCAGCGTTATCCTCCATGAAGGACGCTATGGTAAGAGGCTACGGCTTAAAGCCGGTCATTCTTCTCCCGAGTCCTCGTAGTCTGCTGTAGGCATTAATAGGAAAGCTACAAAGCGTCCTATCCAAGCTGCACCTCAAGCTGCTTGCTGCAACAGGCGGCGGGGAAATGCAAGGCCGTTCGTGACAGAGAGCGCGCCTCTAGAAGCCAGTACTAAGCACCATCTTAAACGGCACTGAACATCTAAATTAAAATCTTACCAGCCCCTATCTCCTAACAATGTCACTCAGATGATGCTCCGCTAAGTTATCTTACAGCGCCAGCAAGCAGCAATCTTAAGAGCTATCCTTCTACTCAACAGCGCTTGTTGTGCCTTGGTTCTGGGGTATGTGCTATACTGTCCGGTTCAGGGTCGGGCAGTCAACCGTAACTGCAAAAGTCAATACCTCATGTCAAAAGATATGCATGAAGACAATTTGAACGCGGCAACGATTTAGGTGTGACGAGCAGGCGTGTATGGCTGCTCCACCATGGGCCCCTGGTGTGCAGTACAATACACTTGCCTTGCACACCTTGTTAGGAACATACTACCATCTTGTAGTAGTCATCTATATTTATGGTTTGCGATCCACGATCTCCCTGTTGCACGCCGTTTGGTCCTTGGCCGTTGAACCGTTAACACTTACGATAACCCGTCTGTCTGAGAAGACGAGCTCTTACCTAAGACATTCTGGATGGCGGCTCCTCAACGAACTGCGGCGTGCTAAGAAAGACAATGCTCTAGCTGTGCCATTGCTTTGCGGTGCCTCTTTCCAGGGAATACACGCGCACGAACGTTTTGCAAAGTGCGTGACTTGCCAGGTGGGAAGGTCAGAGCCCTAAGCAACAGGAGGCCCTGTCGGCACTCGGGCGCTTCCGCCACACAGGAACTCGCTCGTGCATCTCGGCAAGTTGCGCCAACTACGGGAACATCGTCAAAGGCAATGGGCAGCAAATATTACCGGCCCGCCCAAGAGTCCAACGCGTCATGTAAGTTAGTTGTCGTGACTTCCACGACCCACGGGTCATCCACATAGGGCTGCTTCCCTACCCCAATCACCATTCCTCGCACCCCATGCAACCCCACCCACCGCCACTGTCGGCCACGGAGCGGATTTCATTCGAATTATGGTAGCGACCTGGCTCTGGCGGCCACAGCTGTGGCAGCGGCAGGGCTGCAGCTCAGCTCATCAGCTGTCGTCTGTCGGTAGTAGAGGTTTCTTGCTCCAGCTGCCGTGATGCGGTACAGCATCAGATAGTGTAAGCCGAAGCCAACCAACCGTACGTCGCCTGCACACCGACCGAGAACCCCAACCCTGACCGACACGTCCCGACGCCCCAACCCATGTGTGAAATGCAATAGTGACCGATTGTGCTGACAGCACCCAGTTACAGGCGGGCACAATCCCGGCAGAGGGATGGCCACCCGATACTATCAATCACAACGGCAGTTGAAAGCACAAACGCGTGGACAGCCCTGATAGGCTGGATCGATTCGCCATCGCTGTCGTACACCCATGCAAGCGCGCCTTCTGCTTCCACAAACCACGGCAGCTAGCAACAAAACTTCAGTCGTACTTCCTTTCAGGAATGACATCATATTCTGGACCTCAGGGCTAAGCAGGGCAGGCAACACCAGACACGTTTTCCAGCAGCATATTCATGAGGGCGAAGGCAGTCGAGGGGAAAGGGAGGAGCGCCCTGGGCTGCGATGGGGTACCGGTATGCTGTACACGGAACGGACGTGACGCACAGGGGTGGATCAGCACAGTTGTCAGGTCTGGATGCCGTCTAGGTGGATTTGCCGTCGGTTCGGTAACGGTTAGGATTCGTTAGGGCTTCGTCAGATCTCTAGCTATCGTTATGGCTTGGTTATGTTGCGGTTAGCTGCTATAATATTGGTTATCTGGTTGGATGTACCTGAGTGAACGCAGTCAGTTGGTATCTTGGCGCGTATCTGGTGTCATCGGGTGCCATGTGGGCCCTGTATTACGCTTCCCGCCTTGCTCTTATGCTGAGGAGGTGCGGCGCAGCGCACTTTTTGGCACTACCGTGCGGTTGCGGTTGTGTAGAGGCTCATGATAGATCATCAACAATACTAACAGGATTCCAATATCAGGTATTGCGTGAACGCGCCCAGAAGTGGCCTGCGCATCCATCGAGTATACTTGCGTCCAGCTGCCCCTAACGTGGCCTGCGCAGTCTAACAGTTTCGTGAACAGGTTGATATCTTTATTGAGTATCTGCATTCCTATTCTGCTGGGAGTGAGTTCGTGGCAAGCCGTGCCCGATCCAAGAGATGACATGCCCGCGCTTTGAGGTATGATCCGAGTTGTAACACATATGGCTAGTTGATCTGATACAGTTGCGCTACAACACTGTGTGGTCTGGGCCACACTAGGGCAATTGCCTTGCTTTGCCTGAGATAGCATTAGGGACATACATCCCGAACATCCCCCAGACTTTAAACGTCTGGGGGAAGGCTGAGGCAATGTATACTACCTCTAATGATCAGGCAAAGCAAAGGCAACTGCCCTAGTGTGGCCCAGACCACACAGTGTTGTAGCGCAACTGTATCAGATCAACTAGCCATATGTGTTACAACTCGGATCATACCTCAAAGCGCGGGCATGTCATCTCTTGGATCGGGCACAGATTGCCACGAACTCACTCCCAGCAGAATAGGGATGCAGATACTCAATAAAGATATCAACCTGTTCACGAAACTGTTAGACTGCGCAGGCCACGTTAGGGGCAGCTGGACGCAAGTATACTCGATGGATGCGCAGGCCACTTCTGGGCGCGTTCACGCAATACCTGATATTGGAATCCTGTTAGTATTGTTGATGATCTATCATGAGCCTCTACACAACCGCAACCGCACGGTAGTGCCAAAAGGTGCGCTGCGCCGCACCTCCTCAGCATAAGAGCAAGGCGGGAAGCGTAAGTACAGGGCCCACATGGCACCCGATGACACCAGATACGCGCCAAGATACCAACTGACTGCGTTCACTCAGGTACATCCAACCAGATAACCGATATAACATAAACTAACCTTGACGAAACCAAGCCTTAACGGCAGCTAGAAAGGCCGAGAAAGCCCTAACGAACCCTAACCACTAACGAACCGACGGCAAATCCACCTAGACGGCATCCAGACCTGACAGCTGTCAGGGCCAATGGCTGTCGCTGTCCTAATAGTGCGGCCTTGGCGCCTCACTCCCCCCCCAGCTCAAAGCCGCGAAGCAGGATGCGAGATGAAAACAGAGCGCCAAGCCTGATTAACCTACTGCAAAAGAACCCCAAAAAGCCAAAGACAAGTGCTACGATATTAGGCAACCGGCAAAGACAGCCGGAGCGACAAGAACAGCCCTAGCGACTGAACTTGGTAAAACGCCAGCAAAGCATGCTATGGTGAAAACCACTGGCACGCAAGGCGAAAAAGCAAGTGTACGGCTTTACCTAGCACAACTTATTGACCACTGCCGAGAAGTACTGCTAAGCAAATCCAGGAATCCAGTGTACTGCGTCCGTCCGCAGAAAAAAACAATCCTCCTGTTCCGCCTCCACCTCTTTTTGTGTCTATCCTACTGCCAAAACATGAACAAGCGGCCTAAGCCAAAGCCAACCGAAGGACTGACCCGTGGGTCGCTAACGCCCAAATCCTACTACTACCAGCCAGGATAGCCCTGCAACTGCGTGCTAAGCTAAGGAACGGCAAAGAAGCCGAACGCTCTAAAACCAACCTGCTGAGAACGCGATCTCCGCCTCCTCCAAGCTGAATCCTGTTGGACTGCTAGCCAACGTCGCACCTCCAAACCCCAATCATTCCTCCTTTAACCACGACAACGGATCTAGCGCCTGCAAGGAAACCTGCCTAAAAACCTGTCTGGCTACGTACTACGACCTGCAAAACTAACCTCCCCTCCTTCTCAACATTTCACAACCTGCTCTTCCCGAAACGCTTATGTTGTGACAGCATACCAGCTGCGCATCATTTGCTAAAAGAAAACGAAGTACACTTCCGACAAGACCAAACCTTATCCTATTGCAACAGGCTGCGACAAGCCACGCAGCTACCCAAAGCAAACAACCCAAACAGCTCCCCCCCAGATCCTTAACCGACTGCTCAAAACTAGTGGCCACTCATTGTTCAAGTGTCTCCCCCCCAGATCCCAGCGCTCTCGTGCAATCCTACTAACCCTAACTAAACCCTAAAAACCCCTAATCCCCTCAGGTGAAAGCTCCGGAGCTCGCCAGTATGAAACTAGCGGGTTGCCATGGCGCCGGCTATGAGCCAGCAGGACGGTGACGTCACGTCCTGGGAGGTGGTGGAGAGAGAGGCCATATGGAGGAGGCCTGGAATGCGCGTAGAGGGGCGGCGCTAGCGTAGTAGCAGCGCGGGCCCGATGGTCGAGGTTGTAGACGCCGTGTAACAACCAAATGTGTCGACCAAATATGCCGATGGTACCAGAAGGCGTGGCAGTAGCCAAGGGAGATGGTGGAGATTTGGGGTAAGCCGGCGGCGACGGCGGTGTTGACCCCGGATTGCTCGAGTGAGCGAGGAAGGAAGAAAGCAGGCAAGACCGCCCACAATCTCCCCCCCAACAGCCAAGACGCCGGAGGTGGCGTGGCTGTTCCCACGTGGGCGGAGATGGCCATATGAACCCATGTAACTGTTGCTGTAAACCCATGATGAAGCTGTGCTGCGCTGATAACGAAGTGATGATGCTGTAATCGAAGCGCTGCTGCTGACTAACGGCTGTAGCTGGCCTGATGTCTCACGCTGCTGCTGTAAAAGCTGGAAAACAAAGGCACAACGGCAACAGCCGTATTCAGGACGTAACACGCGGGCACTCCCCCCCTGCGGAAACCAACCCTCAACCAAAAGAATCCCTCAGATAGCTATAAAACCGCCTGACTCCAATCTCACCAAAGAAACCAAAGCCGACTTAAGAAATCCCATCTAAACAGCGAAGCAAACGGCTGGACCCCTCCTCCAAAATCACACAAGCGGGACCCAGTACGACGGCACGACGTTACCCAACATCAGACGACTTTTAATAACCGGCGACTGAAACAGAAACACCCACAACGCACCGGACGGCGCCAAACGAACGTAAAGCCGACCAGCATCATGCATCCGCGACAACCAAGCGACTCGACCTTCATGCGCACTCGTGAAGAACTTAGGCGACACTCGCAAACACGTAAACGCACGAACGAACGCACTAGTGATGGCAAAATAGAGGTCTGGGTCACTGGAGGACCCAGCAACGACAGCCGTTAGCGGTGACATCACAGACTTGGCGGCGGCCGCGTAGAGGGCGGGCATTAATGGATCGTCAATGTTGTTAGTGGGGAACGTGGGCGCAGATGAGAGGGGCAATGCGGTTGCTAGCAGGTTGTCATGCCGTGGGCATGGCATGAAAGTGGGTCCTGCTTGGGTCCAGCATAGGGACTCAGCGAGGCATGCCACATCGCTTGCATCTAGCGGAATGTGCTCCTCCTCGGGAGGGCATGAGGGTGAGTATGCGAGTTGCGGGCAGAGCACCTGCAGCGCATGCAGTCGGCGCTCAGGGGTGGTTGGTGACCAACCGACAGGGAACTGCCCGATGCCGAGGTCCAGAAAGGTGAGATTGGCGGAGGGGCGTGTCCGTGAACGCGCCCGAGTAGTGGGTGCGGCGGATGGTGCCTCAGGGGCCTCGGCTTGAGGGGGTTGGGGCAAGCGCGCTATAAGAGCGTCTTGCGCAAGCACCTCCTCATCACCGTTGTCGTAGCTGATGCGAAAGTGCGGAATGCGGCGGCGGGAGCCCATGTATGAAGTGGTGCCAGTCAACTTGCGAGTGCCTGCATCGGATGGCAACTGAATGACCTTGGTTAGCGTGACGTTATGCAGGTGGCGGACTGCCCTAGGCACGCGTGGCGGCTCAGCAATGCGCTGGGGGCGTTGGGCGAGGCCACGGCTCTCTACTTGCGCAGGGGTAACACCATGGGCCTCACAGTAAGGGCAGACCCAGGTGCCCGGTGGCACAGAGGAGCGCGGTGGGTTCAAGCAGTACAAATGCCAGCCCGTTCCACAGCCGTCGCATAAAAGCATGATATGCTCATTGTCAGGCAAGTTGCAAACCTCGCATGGCAAATCAGCGGCTGGACGTGCGATGCGTGGGTCCACCTCGGCGGACACAAGAGGCAGATGGCATGGTGCGCAGGCAGACATGTGTGCCGAAATGACAGTGCCGCACCGGCCTTGCAACTTCAGCACCCCGGTTGGCCGTACATCTACTACGCGTAGGATGTCAGGGCGTGCATCTGGCATGAGCGCGCTATTGCCACCTGGCCGCTTAACATACACGTACTGTCCCGCCCAGAACCTCCTAACCTGTGGCTGGTATGTCCCACTGCGCGTAGTCGCATAACGCAGGGTGTCCCTATGCTGAGCAATGCGCAAGTTCTCACCGACAATCAGATGGTCGCGCTGCAAGACGGCAGCACGCCGCTTTAGGTCCTCAGCAGCGACAGCCGGGTCGTCCAAGTCCAGTGGCGCAGTAAAGTGTTCGTGGATAGAGGGGGGAATGGTTATCCGTTGCGCATGCAAGACGTGCAAGGGAGCGAAGCCCGTGGATTTTTGAACTGATGCGTTGTAATGGCTGTCGCACTATTAGGACAGCGACAGCCATTGGCCCTGACACAGTTGACTTACTTGTCGATCGGCAGGAAGGCATCTGCATTGCGCATCATCATCTTCGCCTTGCTGTATTGTGCGCTCCCTTGCTGTGCTGCTGGTTGCGGAGGCCTTCGTTTCGCCGGTCGAGGGCAGCCTGTTAGAAGGGGAAAGGGCGGAGGGAGTAATGGGTAATCCTAAAGGGGCTGACGCTAAAGGGCGAGGAGTTGGGGGAAAACACGCGTGTGTGAACGTGATGACCCCAGCCCATAGGGACCGCTGTAGAAGGTAGCGATGAGGTGCAAGTGCAGGGGGGAGCCCTCAAGTACCCGCAGTTGCATGGGAGCAGTTGCTGGGGGCAGTTACAAGAAGGTAGTTGTGGCCGAAAATCTTGTACACAGTGCGTTGTTTCAAGGCTTTAGGACATTTAAGCAATTTGTTTATTTGTATAGAGCACGTCGCCGGCGTTCGGAGGTACCGGATACTGTCACGTCTATCGGCGACTTGGAAAGCAAGGCTTTTCCGTCTTGGTTGAGGCGTCCGTGTGAACAGCTCTAGGCAAGCCCTATCCAGGTTATGATGGATCCATTGTCGCAGCAAACGTCTGAGCTTGCTGTAGAGGGGCCGACAAGCTTTCACCGCTTATGGATACCTGACATTGCTTACCGCATCGCAAGCTTCCTCCCGCGGAATGAAGTGCCATGCAACCTCCGTTTGATCGACAAGGCAACAGCCGCATTGTTCAGCGCATCGGAGTACACCCTCGTTCAAATGTCCCAGCCTGTCCCTCACCATGCCTTCGCTGAACGCTGGGGCGGTCCGGGCTCCATGCGACATCTCACCTACAAGCAAAGAACAAAGCTCATTAGCCTAGTCGCGCGCAGCGGCGACATTACAAACTTAGCGCTAGCTATGGAGGTTGCAGGCTGCCTGCCATCAACCTCCAGCTTCGAGGCCGTGGCCGAGGCCGCCGCAGCCGCGGGGCAGCTGGAAGTTTGCGACTGGCTGCTGCAGCAGGGCTGCCCCATGGGTACCGCGCTGAAAGCCGCTGCACAGGCCGGTTCACGCAGCGCTTGCGAATGGCTGCTTGCCCATGGCATCCATTGCGACGCGGACGCGGTCTACGCCGCAGCTCGCGGTGGTCACATAGGTCTTATGGACTGGCTGATGGAGCTTCTAAGAACTGGAGAAGGCCACCGGCGCGCGGGCCGCGGGGCACGTCCTGAGCGCTCACCGGTGCTGCCCCTCCGTCTGCTGGAAGAGGTAGCCCGAGGTTGCGGGCTGTCTGACCTGCAGCACCAGTACGACCTCCTGAAACAACAACAACTCCGAAACCAGCGCCAACACCTTGACGAGGAGGAGCAGCAGCAGGAGCAGGTTGTGCAAAGAGGACTGCATGCTCACCAGCAACAGCAGGAATGGCGGAGCTGGATGTCCGAAGCAGCCATGGCGGACATCCTGGCCGCCGCCGCCTCCAGCCCCACCCCCGACTGGCGCGACAAGGTGGACTGGCTGCACGCCCAACGCGGCTTCCCCAAGCACCCCTCGGCCCTCATCAGCGCCGCCGGCTACTGCTCCTCCGGCACCACCAGCACCACTGCTGCTGCTGCAAGGAGCACCACTACCCCTGATACGGCGGCGGAGCGGCTCGCCTGGCTGCTGCAGCACCGGGGCTACCCGCCGGACCCCCGCGCGGTCAACGCAGTGGTGGGTGAGTCTGGCAGCGCTGCGGGGTTGCAGCTGCTGCTAGCCGCGCTTGCCAAGGTGGCGCCGCCGCCACCCCCCGCCGCTGGAGGACGCTGGAACACTGCCGAAGAGCGGGCGGGGCCTCCCCGGCCTACCCGCTACGCGATCAGCAACGCGGCGGCTCGAGGGCACCTGGAGGTGTTGCAAGCACTGCACGAGATGGGGTTGCTGTTTGAGGCGGAGGCCAGCGCGGGTGATACGAGGACTGCTGCTACCGCCTGCCGTTTGTCGGATCTGGTGGTGCTGCAGGGTGCGGCGCGGGGCGGGCAGCTGGGGCTGCTGGCCTGGCTGGCGGAGTCGGCGCTGCCGGGCGGGTGGGGTGCGGTGGCGCAGTGGGGGGCGGTGCTGGTGGGGGGTGCGGCGCATGCGGGGAGCGTGGAGATGCTGCGGTGGCTGCGGGCGCGCGGGGCGGGGTGGGGGGAGCAGCTGGTGGTGTACCTGGGGGCGGAGGCGGGGAGCGAGGAGGTGGTGGAGTGGCTGGCAGGGGAGATGGGGCCGCAGGAGTTCACGGTAGGAAGGGGGGGGAACGGTGGTGGGCTGGGTGGGTTGGATATAGCAGCATGGGGCATGGGGCGCACCCTGTCTTGCACACCTCTGTCGACCAAGGTATGGTCACCACTTTGCTCAATTGCTCACCCTGACATGCTAGGCTTTGCCCTCTGTACGCATGCGTCTACTTCACATGCACTTCTCTGCCCTACCCTTAACCCCTTGCCCTCTGTATCCCCCCACCCCCTGTCAGGCTCGCGCCGGCAGCGGCCCCAGCCCCTACCTGCCGCCCAGCCGCCGGGGTGACCTGGCCACGCTGCGCTGTCTGCGCCGCCTGGGCTGGCCGCTGGGGGCTGCGCTGTTTACGGAGGCGGTGCGGGGCGGGTCGCCGCTGGGGGTGCTGGGCTGGCTGCTGCAGGAGGGGTGCCCGGTGGATTGGGAGGGCGCGATGACGGCAGCGAGCGGGAGCAGCGAGGAGGTGAAGGCATGGCTGAGGGAGCAGCGGGGGAGGGAGGGGGAGGAGCGGGGGAAGAAGGAGGAGAAGAAGGAGGACAGGCTGGAGGAGGAGTTGGAGGGGTTGTGGAGGGCTTGATGGGGAGGGAGCGGAAGGCTGCGTGCGGGGCTGATAGAGAAGACAGGGCGGTGAGGTTAGGGAGGGAGAAGCCTTCAACGGGCCGTTGTCTTCGGGAAACGGAATTACTATTGCAGTTGCGTACGGTAGCGCAGTATGCTCCTAGCTCCTGTGCCGTGGTAAGTGTATGCCGGGGCAAAGGGGAGCTGCGCGTGCAGCAGGTGATACAACTTTGGAGAAGAGGCACACATGCGTTTGAGATTGAGGATGGTGCCCAGGAGTGGAGTACTGGTGTGTAGGCAGCCTTCGGCAGTGCTGCAGGCACCTCTGCTGGAAGGACGCTTCCCCGTTGGCAGGAGCTGTCTTAAGATAACTGGTCGCGAGGCGGAACGTACTGCGATTGCTGGAGCTGTGTCAAAGTTCCGTATAGATACTCTTCGCGTTGCCTGTGTTTTGCAGCGCGATGTGTTTCTGACCTGTAGGGTCGAAAGAGTGCGATTATACTGCTTAGGTGATGTGGAGTTCCCCAACCCACCCCAGCATACATGCACCTGCGGTATAGTTTGGGTTCCGGCAGTTGCTTCAACTGTACGACATAACCAACGTGTGCCGTTCACGGGCTAGGCACCACCAACATATTCAACTGGAACCAAACAGACGCACGACATACGCCGCCAACCCTCAACCTCCCCATTGTGCCCCCCCCTTCTCGTACACTTCGAGTGACACACAGAACACGCAGCAGCAGCGCAGCCCTCCTCGTCAAGTCCAAGCCTTAAACCCCACACCGTTGCAACCCGCAATAACGCAAACGAGTTGCAAAACACATTCAGATGATACGGTCAAGAGCACAGCAGCCTTGGGACTGGTCGTATCTAGTTGTTTCGCGCATTGTCGCGTAGCGACCCATGGGTCGCAGGAGCCTCATTCAACAGGTGTTCACAACAGAAGCAACCACCCATGGTACAGAGAAGGGTCTTGAGGCACAGGACCAATCACGGCACCGTTCAGACCTCACCCCACCCCACCGCAAACCCTTCCTCTCATCCCACTACTCCTATGTACAGTGTTCCCCTCGCCAGTCCTACCCTGCCCCCCCCTCATCCTCGCCCTCACCCTCTCATCTCACACATGCGGCCCAGAGCAAGGGCCGCTGAACTGCTGATCCGCCACTAGCTGCCGAGCCCTGCTCCCTCTGCCGCGTAACCGTTTCTTAACTCGCCATCAGCTTTCCCGCAGCCCCTTAATCCTCCATCTCCTCATCCCCCTCCTCCTCTCCCGCTCCATCTTCCTCCTCTTCTTCATCCTCTTCCTCCTGCTGCTGCTGAGCCGCCCGCTTGCGCTGACCCCTGCTCCCCGCATTACCCGCTGCTGCCGCCCCTTTGACCCCCGCCGCCCTGCCGCCCCCTGCCTTCCCCGCCGCCGCCGCCCTGCCCGCCCCCGCGCCCCGCCTGCTGCCTCCCCCTGCGGTGGCTCCCTCCTGCTGCTCCATCTGCCGCTGCATGTCCTCCGCAGCCTGCATGGAGGGCGGGGGGGGGGGTGCGGTGCGGCGGGTTCACACCCACGTGCTTGTTGGAAGGTGCTGGCGTACGGCACTAGTGCAGGCGTACGGGTGGTCCCCTTCTTCCCTCCCCTCCTTTCCCCTCCCCATCAGCCTTCTCCTTTCCTACCTGCCCATTAACCTCCCCTCCCCCACTGTTTCCTCTTTGCCCCCCCTGTCCATAGGTGGGATGGGCCGGGCTCAATTAGCAACGCATGGTGAAACCTCATCATCCAGTTCGTCAGTCTCCTTATTTGTCTACCCTCCCTCCCACCTGCAGGAACTCCAGCGCCTGGGCCGCAGTGATGGCCTGTACGGCACTGATGCGGTTGGTGTGCGACACGCCAAACACCCGGTCAGCCTCCATCACGATCTGCGGGTGGAAGGTGGTGACAATGAACTGGGCGGGGTGTACGGCATCCGCCGCCTGCCTCCGCAGTACGGCAGCCACTGTCGTACGGTACTGCGGATCCAGCGCCGCGTCGATCTCGTCAAAGAGGTAGAAGGGCGCGGGGTCGCACCGCTGGATGGCGAAGATGAGGGCGAGGGCGACCAGGGTCTTCTGGCCGCCGGACAGGGAGCGCATGGAGACCTTTGGGTGGACGGGGGGTGAGGAGGGTAAGGGGGAAGGGTAGGGGGGTCACAGTGCGTTCCCTCCCGGCCCTCAGTGTGATAACCCCTCTGCCTCTCCCGCGCATCCCTCCTCCCTCCCTTCCCCCCGGCCCCCCCAACCCCCCACCACCACTCACCGCCTCGCCTGCTCCCGCGAACCGCACTTTGACCTTCACCCCACTGTACTTGTCGCTACCGCCTGCCCCTGCTCCTGCCCCAGGCCCCTCTTCCTCATCTCCCTCTCCCGCAAACGCAGCAGCTGCCGTCGCCCTGCCTGCTGCCCGGATCATCACCAGCTCGCCCGTGCCACCTGAACCCGCAAGCGGGAGGAGGGGGGAAGGAAGCCATAAGGATTGCGGGACAACAGAGCAACACGGTCAAGGGGACAATGCATGCTGTACGGTTCGTGTGTTAGGAATACTAACCGCGAGTAGGAACGTACTACGGCACGTATGCGTGTGTTAAGAAAACTGACCGCGAGTGTGTGTGTTTTACCCCCCCCCCTTTCCCCCCTCCCGCCCCCGCCCTCCCCTCCTCCTCTCACCCGGCACCAGGTCTGCAAACACCTCTCTGAAGTTCTTGGCGACCCCCTTGAAGGTCCGCTCCAGGGCCTCGTCCTTGCGCATGTCCAGTGCGGAGATGAGCTCGCGGATCTTGGATTCGGAATCTTGCTGGGGGTGGGGGGTGGGGTTGAGGGGGGGGATGTATGGGGGGCAGTTGGGGGGAGGTTGGCTTAGGCGGGGTCGTGTGCATGGTGGGGTATGCTTGTAACGGGCTGGGAGGACAAACCCTAGACCTACACTTCCTCTTCCAACCTCCGCACACTAACTCTCTTTCCCTCCCCCAGCTCCCCCCACCTGCTCCTTCAGCCGTCCCTCCAGCTCCTCCCGCTGCTGCCTGAAGTCCAGGTACTGGTCCAGCGCCTTGCGGTTGACGCCGCTGAAGCGCTCCAGGGAGGCGCCCACCTGGTCCAGCGAGCGCATCAGGTCCTGTGTGGCAGGGGGGAGGGAGAAGGGCCAGGTTGGCTGCGTTGAAGGGTCAGGGGAGTGAAGGAATACCAACCCTTTGTGATTTACCGTGCGATCACATTACAGCAACACTCACAGCCCACCTTGCACAGCCCGCAACCCCATAAGCACGACCCTCTCCCCCCTCCTCTCTTACCTCCTCCCCCTGATCGTCAGTTTACCCCCCCCCCCACACACACACCAGTTATTTTAACACACACCTTGATGCTCCTGTCCCGGTAGCTGCTGTCGAAGGCCTCCTGCGGCAGCGACCCCAGCTCCCGCACCCGCCGCTCCAGGTCGCCCGCGCGGGTGGTCAGCGCGGCGCGGCGCAGCGACAGCGACTCCAGCGCCTTGGCACTGTCGCTGGCTGCATGCATGCACGCATGGAGAGGGGTCAGCGACCAGGTACCAAACAGTAGAAAACTACGGTTACGGCAAAGTTACGGCAAAGCAAGGAATTACGGCAAAGCAAAAAGGGGGGAGGGGGAGAAGAGAAGCAGGGGGAAGGAAGGGGGGTGGAGGATGGGTTCTTTCCCTCAAGAGATCCCCAGCCCCCTCACCCTCCGCCTCCCTCCTTCCCGCCTCCTCCCTCAGCGCCTCCCTCCGCTTCCTCATCTCCTCCACCCGCCCCCTCGCCCCCTCCAGCTGCCGCTCCGCTGCCGCTGCCGCCCGCCCCGCCTCCGCCAGGGAGGAGGTGAGCGCGGCCAGGTCGGCCTTGCGCAGCGCCAGAGCGGCCCTTTGGAAAGGAAGGGGAAGGGGAGGGGTTAATGAGGGGAGGGGGAGGGGTTGGGAGCACAGAGGAAACCGAGGAGAAGTGCAAGAAACTTGCACTCTAAAGGTATGTGTACAGCCCACCAAACGGAGGTGCGACCCTTACCCAATCCTATTCCCCCTCCTTCCCCTCCTCGCCTCCCAACAATACCCCCCCCACCTTCCCCTCTTCCCCAGCCCTCCCTCCCAGTCCCTCCCCCCTGCCTCACTTGTCCCCCGCCTCCTCGTCCCCCGCCAGCGCCTCCTCATGCGCCGCAACCTGCCGCCCCAGCACCCCCTCCAGGTGCGCCTCGCAGGCTGCCAGCGCGGCGGCGGCGGCGTCGCGCGCGGCGGAGGCGGCCCGCAGCTGCTCGCGTAGGTCAGTGAGGGAGAGGTTGAGCGAGCTGGGGGGAGGGGGGGGGAGAGGGGGAGGGTGATTGGGAGAGAGAGTTGGGGGTAAATAGAGAGACATAATCCGCATTTGGCTGGATTACGGGATTGCACAGTCATACTTGCCCCCCTCCCCCCTCCCCTCCCTCCGGCCCTCACGTCATCTCCCGCAGCTCCGCCGCACTCAGTCGCGAGTTCATGTCGGTGTCCAACTCGGAACGCAGCGACTGCAGGTCGGCCTGGGTTTGGTGGGGGGGCAAGGAGGAGGAGTGTAGGTGGGGGGGGATGGGGAAGGGAGCAGTTCGATATCAGTCGACTTCGCACCACACGTCTTGTACACCCCCGGCTCTTCCCCCGACCCAACTACCCTACACAACCCTTACACCACAACTATCATCTCCCACCCATCAAACCCCATCTCAACCCCCCTCCTCCCCGGGTATACAAAGCCCCCCTCACACCCTCAACCCCCTCACCGCCCCTCACCGCCCACCTGCATCCGCCCCAGGTCCGCCTCGTACCCCGCCACCGCCCTCTCCGCCGCCTCCACCTGCCGCCGCACCTCGCCCTCCTCCTCCCGCCGCAGCTTCAGATCAGCCTTGCGGGCACGCATGGCCTCACGAACCTGATGAGGGGGGGGGAGGAAAGAGAGGGATGGAGGGGGGGTTAGAGGGGGGTTAGAGGAGATGAGTATACCCCAGTGGGGAGAGGAGGGATTGGAACCTTCCACCAGCCACCGCCCCTCCTTATGTCGCCCCATTCCCCTCCCCTCCCCTCCCATCTTTCCCACGCCTCTTGCTCCCCCTCCCCTCCCCTTTTCCCCCACCTGCCGCCGTTGCGCATCCAGCTCCTCCACCTTCCCCGCCGCCTCGTCATACGCCGCCCCCGCAGCAGCGGCCGCCTCGCCCGCCTCCCGCTGCTTGCGCTGCTCCTCAGACAACTGAAGGAGGGGAGAGGGGAGAGGGGAGAGGCGGAGTGAGAGGAGTTTGGAGGGGTTGTGTGGGGAAGTCCGGGCGGACAGCCGGGGGGGCCTTGTCACACATGGGCCGGTCCTTCCTCTTCCCCACACACCATGCCGGGGTTGGGGCATGAAACGTGGGTTCATTCATTCTTTACCCCCCTCCCCCACCTTCCTGCTCCGCCTCACAACCCCAGAACCCCATGTATGGCTAACCCCCCCCCAACTTTTGGCGCCCTGCCAACTCCTACCCCCATTGCTTTGCCCTAACTTGTGGTCTCCTATGGTTTGGTATGGTCTTTGACCCCCCATTGTTCTGCCTTCATTCATGGTTTCCTATGGTTTGGTCTTTCATTTACCCCTCCCAACCCCCCCTTCCCAGCCCCCACCTGCTGCCTGGCCGCCATGAGTGTGTTGTACACCGCCAGTCGGGCCCTGTTCTGGGGCATGAAGCCGCCGCTGATGTTGCCGCGCCGCCCGAACTTCTCCCCCTCCACCGTGACGCAGTCAAACCGGTCCGTGGTACGACACACCTGGGGGGCGGGGGGCACGGGGGCAGGAGTACGTGGTAGTACCGATGTCGCGGGGTCGAGGGGATGTACACCCCCCTCCCAAGCAACCCGGGAAACCCCCCCATGCAACCCAGACAACCTAAATCAGTGCTTCATCGCGTTTCGATTGGACTCCCTCCCTCCCCCTCCCCCCCGCCCCCAACCCCTCCCCCCCTGCTGCCCGCCCCCTGCCCCCCGCCTTACCTCCGTCGCCACGTCCTTGTCCCTGCACAGCAGCGCCTGGCCGAACAGGTCCTTCAGCGCGGGACGGAACCGCGGGTCGCTCTGGATCTTGCGGAGCAGCGGAACCACATCCGTACCGAACCTGATGTGGGGTTGGGGTGTTGGGGTTGGGTCAACTGAGCCGCGAGGCGGGCGGGGCGGGGGGGTCAGTGGCGCGTGCATGGGCATAAAGCATGGATGAACGGAGGGAGGACGGCAGAAGCACAAAGGCAAAAGACGGCCCTACCGGTACCCTCCCACCCATGAGTGTAGCGAACGAGTACTGCAGCCCTACCCTTAAACCCTCACTCTTCCGTCTTCCAACACCCACCTCCTCTCCACCGTCCCTTCCCCCCCGCGTCTAATTTCCTTACTTTTTCCCCTCCCGCCCCCCTCCCCCCCCACCCCCCTCACTCGCTGGGCGGCTCCACCTCCGGCCCGCCCCCCACCCTGTTGAGCGGCACGAAGGTGGCCCGGCCCATGTTGCGGGCGTGCAGGCTGCGGATGAGGCGCGCCGCCACCTCGTCACTGTCCACCAACACGTCGAACAGGTGGTTGCCTGGGGGAGGGGGAGGGGAGGGGGAGGGGGGTGGAGGGGAGGGGGGAAGGGGAGGGAGTTTGCCTCGAAGGCAATGCTGCGTTCTTAACCCCACTCCGGCGGTAAGTACCCTCAACCCTACCTACCCCAACACCTCCGGTCCCCTTTCCCTCCCCCCTAGCTCCCCCTCCCCCCCTCCCTCACCCGCTATGGTGTCAATGGCCACATGGAAGGTCTCGTGCGCCCGGATGTGCTCGATCACCGCCCCGTGCACCCCCGCCATGTCCTCCCCGAACCGCTTGTGCAGCAGTTCCAAACCCTGCACGCCCTTCCGTACGTCGCCCGGCATGCACTTGTCGTACGACTGGGGGGGAGGAGGGAGGAGGGAGGGGGAGGGAAGGGGAGGGGTGGGGAGGCTGTGGTGGAAACGGGGGGTTATTCCAAACACCCAAACACAACCCCTCCACACACACACCACCTGCTGCGCCGCCTTGACGGTCTCCGCTGCCGCCGCTACCGCCCTCTCCGCCGCCTCCTCCTCCCGCTGCTTCGCCCTCCGCTCGTCCAGCAGCCGCCCCCGCGCCGCCCCCGCCTCCGCATGCGCCCGGTCCGCATCCACCACCCGACCCTCCAGGGAGGCGACCTCGGCTGGGGAGGAGGGACACAGAGATAGGCGGAAGCATAGGAACAGGGAGGGGGCGAGGGAGGGGTGTGTATGGGGTTAATCGATGGTGCATGCAATGGAGATGAAAGGTGCCAGAGCAAAAGGCGGGAAGGCACAGAGCCCTGCGCAGGGGGCAGTTATCCCCTCCCTCCCAACCCTCCTCTTCCGTCCTTCCTATGGCAACAGACCGTGTTTCACCGTTGCTGTGTTGAACAACCCCCCTCCTCCGCTTGTCAATTTCCTCTTTTCACCCCCCCCCTCCTCTCACCTTCCAGGTCCCCGATGCTCTGGCTCAGCTCCAGCAGCACCTCCTGCTGCTGCACCAGCTCCGCCGCCTGCCGCTCCCGGCCCTGCCGCTTGGAGGCCAGCACCGCCTCCTTGGCGGAGATCTGGGGGGGAGAGGCGAGGGGGAAGGGGAAGGAGGGGAGTAATCAGTGTGGTTTTGTAACCTCGTGGGTGCGATGAGGGGGGAGGGAGGGAGGCAGGGAGAAGAGGAGAGGGTGCCGAGGTGCATAGCAAGGAGGAGGGGTAGCATGATCCATGTGACCCATGGGTCATCAGCAGCAGGCTAAGGCAGAGGCGGTTGGGGCTCACGAACCGTGTATGACATTGCTCCCATAAAGCCAAAACAAAACGCCTTCGCTCTCTCCCTGTCCCCTTACCCCTCCACACCACCACCCCCTCCCCTACCCCCTTCCCCCACCTCCTTCCTCAGCGCCGCGTCCCGCTCCTCCCTGCTGCCGTACTGCCGTACCGCCCCCTGCTTGCGGTACAGCGCGGCCAGCCGGCTCTCCGCGGCGGCGATGCGCGCCTGCAGCTCCGAGTGAGAGGCATCGGCGGTGGTCGCGGCCTCACGCAGCTGGGGGGGGGGGGGGCAGCGTGGGTGGGGAGAGGGGCAGGGGGTTATGGACGTGTGCGTGGATCAGGCAGAACAAAATACACAGTCGCCGGCTCACCTCCTTCCTCCCACATGCCCCTCCTCCCTCCTCCTCCACCCCTCCCCCGCCTCACCTTTTCCATCTTTTCCTTCTCCGCCTGCACCTGCTGCCTCAGCCCCGCCAGCTCCCTCCGCGCACTGCCCGCCAGCACCTCCTGCCGCCCCACCCGCCGACCCAGCTCCTCCACCTCCACCTCCAGACGGGAGCGCTGCGCGGTCAGCTCGTGGCGACGAGCCTGGAGAGGGAGGGGGGGAGCAAAAATGAATGAAAAGTGAAGCAACAGAGAGGGGGAGGCAGGAGGGGAGGGAGAGTTTTTGAGGCCATGGGCTGAGGCCAGTTGTGTTCATGGCCCCAACCCAACCCATGAGTTCTTCGCCTTAACCCCTCCCTCCCTCCCCCTCCTATAGGTCGGTACATGTTCGCTCCCCCCCCTAACCCAACTACGCAGGCTAGTGTGGAAGATGTATCCCCAATAACCCCCCCTTTGCCCCACCTGCAGCTCCTTGACCCTCTCCTCCGCCGCCCCCGCCTCCGCCTCCGCCGCCCGCAGCCCCCGCTCCACCTCCCGCAGCGCCTCCCCGCCCCGCCCGCCCGCCTCCCCCGCAGCACCCGCGGCCTCACGCAGCCGGGCGGCCTCGCGGTCCAACTGGGGAGGGGGGTGGAGGGGAGTTTGGGTGGGACTTGGGGGGTGATGGGGAAGCAAGCGAACCATGTGATGAGATGTGGCTAGATCATGTACTGCATTACGGTATGGGGTGGGTGGGTGGGGGGATCGCAACTACTCTCCCCCTCCGGTCCTTGCTTGCCAATCTCACTCTACTTGGGTACTCTTCCATTTCCCTCAGGTCCCCTGCCCTCCACGCCCCCTCCTCCCCTCTCCCCCCATACACCCCCCTCCCCCCCCCACCTTCTCCACCTCCGCCTGCGTCTTCCCCAGTTCCTTGTCGTACAGGTTGTACTGCAGGCAGCGGCGGGTGCGGTCCAGCCGCTGGAACTCGGCCAGCTCGGCGCGCTCGGCGTCCAGCTCGCGCAGCTTGGACTCGATCTCGGAGAGCTAGGGGGAAGGGGAGTTCAGAGACCCCGTGTGTTGATGAAACTGGCAAACACGACGACAAGCTCTTCTGGTGAATGGAATCAAGATAGTCGAGCCGAACGTGCGGCGTTTGGACGGTCAGCAAACTTACCAAACTCCACCTCCCACAACAACCCCAAAAAAACCGACTCCACCCCCACCCAACTCACAACAAACCAGGGGTGGGGCCATGCAACCTTTATTTCTCTCTGTACCCCTATGCCCGCCTCCCCCGCGGAATACCCCCTCCCCGCCCTTCCCCCTGCCCACCATCTCCCGTATCTGCGCGCCCCTGCTGTCCGCCTCCTGCAGGATGCGCAGGCTCTCCCGCCGCCGCTCCTCGTACACCCGCGTGCCGCCGATCTCCTTCAGCAGCTCCAGCCGCTGCGGGTCGGACATGGCGGCCATGGCGGTGATCTTGCCCTGGGGGGGGGAAGCGGGTGAGGGGGGGGAGGGGGGGAAGGGGAAGACCCAATGCGTTGGAAAAGGGGAGGACAGGGAGGGAGATGGGGAGGGGCTAACATTCACTATGGGGTTCTATACCTGCTATTGCGGCATCAGCTGTCCAGAGCAGAGGCAATCCTGACCCGAGCTGTTGCTTTGCCACACCCCTCCCCCACCCCTCCCCACCTCCCACAAACCCATGGTGACGCCTCGTCATACCGCTCGTCAGTTCCCTCTTCTCCCCCCCCTCCGCACCCACCTGCTGCACGATGTAGTAGGGGTTGCTCTTGCTGAAGCCGGCGCTCTCCAGCAGGCTGCTCACCTCGGACTTACTGGGGAGGGAAGGAGAGGAGAGGGGGTAAAGAGGGGTGGGGGAGGGAGGGAGGGGGGAGGGGTAAGGGGAGGAGAAGGAAGGGCGAGGGGGATAAGGTTAAAGACCATGATGGCCCGTAACGAAAGCCCGCCCGCCCGCCCCCTCCCGCTTCCCCTCTCACGGTATGTGTTTCTTGTCCAGCGTGTAGTCGTCCTTCTTGGCGCTGATGGTGCGACGCAGACGCAACTCGCTGCGGTCGATCTAGGGAGGGGCGGGAAAGAAAAATCCCCAATAGGTAGGGGGTAGGGGGGTGGGGGGAAAGGGGAAACGGGGAGCCTTGACTTCACGAACCGCTTAAGCTTGGCTAGCTCGAAGAAGGGGTAGAACGTAGCAGCCAGTCATGACGCATCCCATGGTTGGGCCTTGTCCGAGGTCAGTCCTTACTTCTACCATTTTTATCCCTCCCCCCTTCCTCTGCTGTTACCCCCCCTCTATGGTTTGGTATGGTCTTTGACCCCCTTCCTCTGCTGTCAAACTGGCCCCACCCCCCTCCCTCCCCCCTCACCGGGAACCTCCCATCCGAGTTGTCGAACACCACCTCCACCCAGGCGCTAGACACTCGGTGACCCGCGCCCTCCTGCAACAGAGCAGGGAGTGGGGGCAAGGGGGGCGGGGCAGGGGGGGCGGGGCAGGGGGGGCGGGGCAGGGGGGGCGGGGCAGGGCAGCAAACAGGGCGGCAAGGCGGCAGCACTAATCGCGTCAGATGAGTAGCAGCGGCAACAACAAACAGCAGGGAGGTGGTGCATGCGAGAAGGGAGGGGAGGTGCGCTGGCAATGGGGAGCGCCGGGAGGCAGCCGCACTGGGAGCAGCAGCAGCAGCTCGCTGACAAGGAAGCAAGCAAGAAGTACAGCAGAACGGAGCAATATACACGGGGTGGTCTGATCCAGATGAGGAGGGGGTGGTCTGACCCAGATGAGGAGGGGATGGTCTGACCCAGATGAGGAGGGGGTGGTCTGACCCAGATGAGGAGGGGGTGGTCTGACCCAGATGAGGAGGGGGTGGTCTGACCCAGATGAGGAGGGGGTGGTCTGACCCAGATGAGGAGGGGGTGGTCTGACCCAGATGAGGAGGGGGTGGTCTGACCCAGATGAGGAGGGGGTGGTCTGACCCAGATGAGGAGGGGGTGGTCTGACCCAGATGAGGAGGGGGTGGTCTGACCCAGATGAGGAGGGGGTGGTCTGACCCAGATGAGGAGGGGGTGGTCCGACCCAGATGAGGAGGGGGTGGTCCGACCCAGATGAGGAGGGGGTGGTCCGACCCAGATGAGGAGGGGGTGGTCCGACCCAGATGAGGAGGGGGTGGTCCGACCCAGATGAGGAGGGGGTGGTCCGACCCAGATGAGGAGGGGGTGGTCTGACCCAGATGAGGAGGGGGTGGTCCGACCCAGATGAGGAAGGGGTCAGACTCTGACCCACCTCGAGTGCACCCCCAATTTGGGTCGAGGATACTCTAGGTATTCCATTACCCATCTAAAAGGTGCAAAGCACAAACTGGCCCACGCACGTCAATTTCCGTGCTATGGTGCCTTAATCACCTTATTATAACCATCGCCCCATTCTCCCCACCGGGATTTCCATCCCCCCTAATCCCCCCTGCGCGGCTTCATAATGCAGCCATGTCACATAAGTGGTTTCTTCTTTCTCCCCCTCCCCCCCCCTTCCGCCCCCCTGCCATCCCAGCCAGCTCACATGCAGCAGCTGCAGCCGCTCGTCTCCCCGGATGTTGATGAAGGCGTCGTTCAGCACGAAGCGAATGGCTGCAGGGGGAATGTGGGTCGTAGGGAGGCGGCGGTCAGGACAGTCAAGAGTCAGGGTGGGGTCGGAGGAAGCAGCAGGCAGGGAGAAGAGGATGGGGTGGGAGGGTGAAGCAGGCAGGGGGTGCGCTTGGATCTGGGTCGTGGTGTTTTGCTGTTGGAGGGGGCCGACGGCAAGACAGAGAGGTAATGCAAGGCCAAACTGTGCAAGGTAGCAAGGAAAGCAGCGAAGGAAAGCAACCAATGGTTCGGCTATCGGGGGTCTCTTCGCCATCGGCTTTTCCATATGCCGGGGACCAGTACACCATCGAGACAGTGGACTTGCGTTGATATGGAGCCAAAAGACAAACCCACCATGGAAGAAGTTAGACTTTCCGGAGCCATTTGCGCCAACTGTAGGGAGGTGGTAAGCGTCAAACGCACAAAACGGTGTTTTTGGTGACAGTGGTTGTTACGGACGCAAGTTAGAAAGGCTGTAAGGCATCCCGAAAGGATGTCTTAACATCCCAACTGCATAGGGGCTGTCAAAGCGGGGACAGTGCGTGCCAGCAACCCACCAACGACGTTTATCTTAGGGTCAAACTCCTCGGTGTGCGTCTGGTCCTTGTAGCTCTTGAAGCCCTCGATGAGCACCTGCAAAAAGCCAACCGCTGCCCTCCGTCAAATTCCAACCCCGAGCAGCACTTTAAGCTTCATATGTAGCAGGTTCAAGCTCATTACAGGAGGTTATGGTATTCGGGGCTACCCAACCTGCTTAATATGCATTTGCTATAGACTGGCGCCACGCCCGCCAAGCCAGCCGTTCACAGGGCGTCGATGCAACTATACGAGATCTTGTGTGACTTGACAGTCTTCGTGATCAAGCAGTGCTGGTTGCAATTGGCGCGAATAGCGTCCAAGGGTCAGCAAATGTGAGAAATGTTGCGTGGAACTTTTGGCTACCCCATTGTTTCGAGTCAGTCGCAGAAACTTCCATCAAAGAACACTATCGTGGGCGTGCAGGAGGGATATGCTCGCAAAAGACCATACCTCCGTGAGGTGCCGTATCACGGCCGCATGCTGTGCGTGCCATGCCCGCAGCCCAGGTTCCGGAGCTAGCCTTAGGCTCAACGTGAGAACTCATACGCTACTGTGACAGTTATGTTGTTCATCAGTAGATGGTAGGATCTTTGGGGTTTGCCAGCGGCGACACGCCAACACTTACGGCGACTCATTCCACATCAAGAGCAACTTGTTTGCAAGGGACTTAGTTCCATAGGAGAAATTACACAGGGTTACACCCATTGTCTTCGAACTTACTGTCTTCATACTACTAGTTACCAACTACATTTATCTAGAATCCCTGCTGGACTAGTTATTGGAGGAAGGAGGCGGCAACCCCATATCTTATCATCGACCCATTATTAAAGGCGTAAAGGTTGGAGAAGAACACCTGGCCGCCGCATAGCTATCGGCGGCGGAGGACGCTTTCAGCCGACGAGTACGCAGCATTTTGCTGGCCATAATCTCACTTCTAGTTGTACGGACACAAGCTCAGCGGGTTACGGCCTGAGCGCACGATCCTAAGGGCTCGGCGCAACCATGGCCGGCAAGGAGCATCGCAAATCCAAATCCGGCAAAAAGGCGGAGAAGCGGAAGATCGCAGACAAGAAGAAGAAAGGAGTAACAGAGGAGCAACGGAAGCAAAATCCCCGGGCCTTTGCCTTCCAGTCCGCCGGCAAGGCCAAGGCGCAACAGGCGCGCAGCGCTGAGCGGGAGCAACGCCGCCTGCATGGTAGGACATTTGCACACGCGGCCTCATGAGGGGGTGGGAGGTGAAAGTATGCGAAGCTGTAGCGAAGGGATGATGGGGAATGATGAGGAAAGGGCGAGTGCCACCTTCCTTCCACCGTCTCTCCCTTCTCTGCCTCCACTTCCGAGCCCCACTTTCCCACCATTTTCGCTCCTTTCGTTCACTCTTCCAACGACCCTTCAACCCTCCCTTCCACCCTCCCGCAGCTCCCCTGCTAGAGAAGGAGGGCGAGGAGCCGCCTCCCTTCGTGGTGCTGGTGCAGGGGCCGCCGGGGGTGAGTGGTGCCGGGGGGCAGGGGGCGGGGCTGGGGACGCGGGGGTTTACAGAGAGAGGGACTACCGGTAAGCACGGTACCCGGAGTACACGGTGACCCAAATCCAGTCCGGACCGGAGTGCGCATGAGTGCGCGTGAGGGGGGGTTGGGTGGAAGGGTGGCGGCAACAGGTGGAGGGGCTGTGTTGAGGAGCGGCACCAGCAGCGGCGGAAGCAGCTCCAGAAGCAGCGGCTGTCGCGGCCTGTGGCGGGTGGGCGAGTGGGTCGTCGGAGTGGAGGAGGCACACCGTGGGGGTTAGAGGGCCCGTCTGTCGGCCTCTGGCGGCATCTACCTCCCCCAACCTTCCCCCGGCAGTGCTCGTAACCTCGTGCCCAAACCCCCCTCCCTGCCCCAACCCCTCCCCCCCCCCAGGTTGGCAAGTCCACCCTGATCCGCTGCCTGGTGAAGCACTACACGCGGCAGACGCTGGCGGAGGTGCTGGGCCCCGTGACGGTGGTGGCGGGCAAGAAGCGGCGGATCACGCTGGTGGAGTGCCCGTCGGACCTGTGCGGCATGATGGTGGGGGGGGAGAAGGAGGGGGGTGGGGGGCTGGAGAGGAAGAGACTGACTGTGGGGTGGGTGGGGTGGGGGCTAAAGAGAAAGAGGGGGTGGGGTGGGGGCCGGACTGCGCTGGGCTGGGTGGTGTAACACGAAACTCAACGAAACCCAATGGGGTTGGGCTGGGGTGGGGTTGGGAAGGAAAGGAGAGAAGAGGATGAAGAAGGAAGCCTATGGAAAGAGTCCCCTCCTCCCTCCCTGTTACTACGGTTAGAGTAAGTGTTTCCGCGGCTCATTATCGTATACCTAATCCCTGCTGCCCCCCTCTCCCCTGCCTGCCTCCGCCCCCCCCAGGACGCCGCCAAGTACGCCGACCTGGTGCTGCTGCTGATCGACGGTTCCTTCGGGTTCGAGATGGAGACCTTCGAGTTCCTCAACCTGCTGCAGGTGAGAGGGGTGGGGGAGTAGGGGGTAGGGTTCAGGGGATGGGGAGTGCCTTCCCTTTGTCTCCCTTGCCCCCAAGGCAATAATGGTATCGTTTCCTTAGGCCAGGTCGGCGGTCGGACCAGACCGGCTTCTTGTTCGGTGGCCTTATGTCATCGCGCCACTTACCCCCCTAAACACCCCCCCTCCCCACCTCCCCCCCCAGGTTCACGGCTTCCCCAAGGTGATGGGCGTGCTGACCCACCTGGACGGCTTCCGCGACCCCGCGCGCCTCAAGAAGACCAAGAAGAAGCTCAAGCAGCGCTTCTGGACGGAGATCTACGACGGAGCCAAGCTCTTCTACCTCAGCGGGCTGCAGCATGGTGGGGGTGTGGGAGGGGGTGGGTGGGTGGTGATAAGGGGGATTGGAGGCGGGGAAGGAAGGGGAGGGAGGAGGGGTGACAGCTGCAGCTGCAGGTTGCGGTTACCGTGGCTCCATAGAAGATTGCATACACCCCCCCCTTCCATGTGAGCTTCCATGTGCTTCACTTTCACTTGTTTGCGACCCCCACATGTCTCGCCCCCATGTCTCGGTTACCAGTCCCATTCAACACATGGGGTATTCGCCTTTAACACGCCTTTACCACCACCCCCCTCCCCCCCAGGCAAGTACCTGAAGCGCGAGGTGCTCAACATGGCCCGCTTCATCTCCGTCATGAAGCACCGCCCGCTCACATGGCGGCTGGCGCACCCCTACACACTGGCGGATAGGTTCGAGGTGAGGAGGGGGGGAGGGAGGGGGGGGGGAGGGGAAAAGAAGTATACCCAAGGGGGGGAGTGGAGAGTTGGATGAGAAGTGCAGCAGTGGAGTGCCAAGGGGCGGGTCAAGGAGAGACGTTAGAGAAGGAGGAGGTGGACATGGGCGTTAGAAAGGTGTGCAGTATGCAGGAAGGGTGAGGTCTAAAGACTCCCCAGCCGTCTTCCTATACCCCCGCGCTCATCCTTTTAACCGCCCCCCTCCCTCTCCTCCTCCCCTCCCCCTCTCCAGGACGTCACCCCCCGCGAGGCCGTCCGCGTGAACCCCAAGTGCGACCGCGAGGTGGTGCTGTACGGCTACCTTCGCGGCACCAACATGAAGCCGCAGCAGCGGGTGCACATCGCGGGGGTGGGGGACTTCACGCTGCAGGTGAGGTGGGCGGGGGAGGGTGGGGGGGGAGGGGGAAAGCCATGCGTTGAATGATAGAGGGGAAGGGGGGGAGAAGGGGGCATGCGGGCATGGAGAGGAAAGGCATGTGGGCAGTTATGGGTTGCATGGGTACTTTCCCCTGACTGCAGTCACCAACCATCGCCCCTTTCCAATCATCGTCCTGGCAATGAATGTGATCCTCCCCCTCCCATCAACCCCCCTTTCTCTCCCCCCCTCACCCCCCCTCCAGGAGCTGGACGCGCTGCCCGACCCCTGCCCCCTGCCCGGCTCCGTCAAGCGGCGCGGGCTGAACGACAAGGAGCGGCTGCTGTACGCGCCCATGGCGGACGTGGGGGGGCTGCTGTACGACAAGGACGCGGTGTACATCGACATCCCCGACTGGAAGGTGGGGGGAAGGAGAGGGGAGGGGAGGGGAGGAGAGAGGAAACTGACGAGCTGAATGACGAGGGAGAGGGCGGGGGTGGTGGAAACACCGGTAAATGAGAGGTGGGGCAACCGGAGTCCCAATCCCTTGTTCCGATGCACCATGCAGTGAGCGCAGGAGGGGGCACTACTCTAGTGACACGCAGGGGAGGGGAGGGGACGCTGGGGTGTCTCCTCGTTTCTCTCTTGCTCGCATCGCGCCCCTCGTTTCGCCCCCGTCTGCCTGGCTGCCTCCAACTTCCCGGCTCCTTCTCCCTCACACGTTCCCCCCCTTCCCCTCCCCTCCCCCCTGCCAGGTCCAGTACACGGGTGACTCCGGGCGGGCTGCGGACCAGGGGGAGGCCATGGTACGGCAGCTGCAGGTGAGGAGGGGAGGGGAGGGGGTGGGAGGGGGGGATACGGGTAGAGGAGGAAAACACAGTGCGATGTGCGGCACGGACGCGGATGGGGCTTGTTGGAGGGTGTCGTACCCCTCGTATGCGCCGAGTTGGGCGGTGTCGTGTCCGCAGGCTACCATGCTACGGCATGGGTGCCTGCTTCCGGCTGTGTTTTTCCTCCTCACCTTACCCCTTCACTCCCCTGCGCCCTGCCCCACCTCTAAACCCACACCCCCAGGCCACCCAGCAGCCGGTGGACGAGGCTCTGCGGGCGGGTAGCATCCGGCTGTTCCCGGGGGGCCGGGCCATTCGGGGGGACAGCAGCATGGCTGGGGAGGAGGACAGCGAGGAGGAGGAGGAGGAGAGCGGGAGCGAGGGAGAGGAGGAGGACAGCGAGGAGGAGGGCAGCAGCGAGGATGGTGACGATGATGATGATGAGGAGGAGGAGGAAGACGAGGAGGAGGAGGATGGTGTAGATCCGCGCAAGAGGGCCCTCCCTCGCGGTCTGCCCCGCTCCGCCGCCCCCCGGGCTGGACCCGACGGCCGCATGCGCCGCGCCGCGCTGTTCGGGAGTGAGCCGGTGCCGCTGCTGCAGCAGCCCTCGGAGGATGAGGAGGAGGGGGAGAGCGAGGAGGGGGAGAGTGAGGAGGGGGAGGAGGAGGAGGAGGAGGAGGAGCAGGGGAAGCAGCAGCAGGGGGCGAGGAAGCGGCGGCGGCTGGCGGATGGAAGTGCGCAGGAGGCTTCGGAGGAGGGCGAGAGTGATGATGATGATGAGGAAGAAGATGAGGAGGAGGAGGACGATGAGGAGGGTAAGCGAAGCAGCAGATGCCGGTGCATAGAGGGCTCAGGGGTAGCATTGCATGCATTGCATGTCCCTCTCCCCCAAAACATGTACAGCCCGTTACGAGTAACCCCATACACATTATCCCTCCCCTTCCTCCTGCCCCTCCCGCAGGTATGGGTGCCGCCGCCCGCTGGAAGGCCGGCATGTCCTCCCGCGCCGCCTCCTTCTTCTTGCAGCGCTCCTCCGACCTGGCGGCATTTGTGTACGGCAAGCGGGCGGTGGCGGGGGCGGCAGGGGAGGAGGGGGACAGCGAGGAGGAGGAGGGGGGTGGGGAGGGGGGCAAGGGGCTGGGGGATGTGGAGGAGGAGGAGGAGGGCGGCGGCAGTGGGGACAGCGATGATGACTTCTTCCGGCTGAAGAGCCGCTCGGATGGATCGGAGCGAGCGAGGAGGGGGAGCCTGGAGGTGGTGGATGGTGGGTGGGGAGGGTGGGGAGTGGGGTGGGGGAGGGACGCAGGGACGTTCGGGTGGGTATAGGGGCTGCAGTGTCGTGCTAAAGTGGTGGTGGGGGGGAGCGCGAGGGTTGGTAGGGGCGTGCAACAAACAGGGGTGTAGGTTTTCTGCTTGTATCACGTCATTCACGTGGAGTCGGCCCCCGGCTTCCTCCCTCCGCGTGTATGCCTGTTAACTCAACCCCCCATCCCTCCTCCCCTCACAGCTCTGGACACCAGTCGTGTGCTTCCCAGGCCCGACATCCTAGCAGCCTGGCGACCCCCCGCCTCCTCCTCCTCAGCTCCCACCGCCGCCTCCTCCGCCCCGCCTGCCGAGCTGCTTGCCGCACTGCGCAACCGCTTCGTGACGGGAGACTGGGCGGAGGGGCAGCGCCGGGCGGAGGCACGTCCGGGGGGGGACAGCGATGATGATGAGGAGGAGGGCAGCGAGGGGGAGGATGGTCAGGTGTTTGGAGACTTCGAGGACTTGGAAACCGGCCTGAAGTTCGGTCAGAACGGCTCCGGCAAGGCCGCGGGTGGGGGCGGCGGCGCCAGCAGCGACCCAGTCGCCGCTGCGGCTCAACGCGCCATAGCCGACGCGCGCGCCGAGGCGGAGCGACTGAAAGCAGCCAAGGCGGCGAAGAAGGCGGCATTCGATGCGTCGTACGACAAGAAGGGGCAGAAGGACGGGGATGACGACGATGAGGAGGGTGGTGGTGGTGGCGAGGACGCCGGCGGAGACGATGGAGAGGAGGATGCCAAGGGTGGCAAGGGCGGCAAGGGTGGCAAGGGCGGGAAGAAGGGCGTTCCGGGCCGGCCAGGCCCCCAGGACGAGGAGACGTACTACGACTCGCTTAAGAAGGACATGGCGGCCCGCGCCGCCGCCACCCGGCAGCTGCTGTCGGGGCTGGACGAGGCCACCCGGCTGGCCATGGAGGGCTACCGGCCGGGTTGCTACGTGCGGATGAGGTTCACTGGTGAGGCGGGGCAGGGGGTTAAGGATAAGGGAACTGGCGGGGGGGAGGGGGAAGGGAGGGGGGGATGGAGGCGGGATGGAAGCAGGGTCAGGTGCACGGGTATCCTGGTCCTGGTCCTGGGTTCGGGTTGGGGCGCTCAGTAGCGCTGCATTCCCTCCTTCCAAGCTGCATGCGACGGCTCCCCACACGCCACTCTATCGCCGTTGCTTTGCCCTAACCTGTGCTTCTGACACGGTATATCTCTACCCCCCCCCCCCCCTGCACCCCTCCCCGCCCTCAGGTGTCCCCTGCGAGCTGGTTGCGCACCACGACCCCCGCCGTCCGCTGCTGGTGGGCGGGCTGGGTCAGGGCGAGGAGAAGCTGGGCATGATGCGCGTGCGGCTGAAGCGGCACCGCTGGTTCCCCCGCCTGCTCAAGTGCCGCGACCCGCTGGTGTTCAGTGTGGGCTGGAGGCGCTTCCAGAGCATGCCCGTGTATGCGAGTGAGCTGGGTTGGGGGAGGGGGGGTGGCGGGGATAGTCGGTTGGGTGAGACCATAAACCGAATGAAACCGCAGGTTAGAGTTTTTTTGCTGCACGAGATCCTCTCCTGCTTTACCTCCGCATGTGCACAATCCTAACCCGCCTCCCCTCCCCTCCCCGCCCCTCCTCCAGTCGAGGACCACAACCGGCGCCTCCGCATGCTCAAGTACTCGCCCGAGCACATGCACTGCATCGCGGTGCTGTACGGCCCCCTGGCGCCGCCCAACAGCGGGGTGGCTGCCGTACAGCGGCTGGACGGGGGGGTGGCGGGGTGGCGGGTGGCGGCCACGGGGGTGGTCACGGAGCTGGATGCGGACGTGCGGGTGGTGAAGAAGCTCAAGCTGGTGGGTGGGAGGGGCCTAGGGGGGGCAGAAGGAAGGAAGGGAAGGTGGGGGAGTTGACGTTGCTGTACCTGCGTGTATCTTCCTGCGCCAGGGAAATCATCTGCTCCTTGACCTTCACGCTCCACCTTCTCTTCCCCTCCCTTCCTCTCCACTAAGGGATTGGGATTCAAGTTGCTCTGCACTTCTCGTTTATGTTTCGCCCTCCCCTCCCCTCTCCCTCCCAGGTGGGCACCCCCTTCAAGATCCACCGCCACACCGCCTTCGTGGGCGGCATGTTCAACAGTCGCCTGGAGGTCACCAAGTTCGAGGGCGCCGCGGTGCGCACCGTCAGCGGCATCCGCGGCACCATCAAGAAGGCGCTGCGGCCCGGGGTGGAGGGGGCCAAGGAGGGGGCCTTCCGCGCCACCTTTGAGGACAAACCGTTGCTGTCGGACATTGTGTTCCTGCGCGCCTGGGTGGCACTGGACCTGCCGCGCTTCTACAACCCGGTGACCAATCTGCTGGCGGCGCCGCAGGTGCCGCAGCGGGCACCCAAACACGGCGGCAAGCGGGAGGAGGGTGCGGGTGCGGGTAAGGAGCAGCCAGCAGTGGCGGCTGCGGCTGTGCCGGCCTTGCCGGCGCCTGCAGCAGCAGCAGCAGCGGGAGGAGCAGCAGCGGGAGCGGGGGGTGCCGGCTTCCAGGCGGCACCGGCGTTCAACGGGCCTCGTCCCGGCATGGTGTTCAAGCTGGGGCCGCAGGGGCTGGGCTACTACAAGGACGTAGGGCCGGCGGGGGCGGCGGCGGCGGCCAGCGCGGCGGCCGCGGCCTCCGCCGCCGCGGCAGCGGCGGTGCTGCAATCCGGCAGCATCCCGCCGGAGGCGGGTGCTGCTGGCGGCGCCGCCGGCGCCGGCGGCCCCGGCTCTGAGGGCTGGGTTGGTTTGCGTACGGTCGCGGACTTGCGTCGCGCGCTGGGTGTTGGCGCCCCCCGCCACACGGACAGCCTGTACCGGGATGTGGAGCGGGCGCCGCGGCGGTTCAACCCGCTCAAGGTGCCCAAGGCGCTGCAGGCGGCACTGCCCTTCAAGAGCAAGCCCAAGCTGGAGCCCAAGGGGAAGCGGAAGACGCTGGAGCAGAAGCGCGCGGTGGTGATGGAGAAGGGTGAGGGCTGGGAGGGGAGAGGACAGGGAGAGGGGCCAGTTGTTTAGGCTCCAAAGCCTACTTTCCCTTTGCTGCAAGCTGTGCCCTACTAAACCTTACCTGGTCCGGTACCTCTAGCGTCTAGAAATCCCACATAAACCCCGTCATTTGCTTACACCTCTACCCGTCCATCTCCTACTCTTTCCCCCCGCAGACGAGAAGAAGGCCGCCACGCTGCTGCAGCAGCTCAACGCCATCCGCAACGAGAAGGCGCGCAAGCGGCGGGAGCAGAGCAGCCGGCGCCGGGAGCAGTACACCAAGAAGCAGGCGGCGCAGGAGGAGTGGCGCGCAAAGTGGGTACCGTTAGCCATGGGGGACGGTGGCCATGGGTTCTTTTGGGTGGGGCTTTCTATCCTTACGTTGGCTTACCCTAACTTGCCCCGCCCCCCGCCCCTGCCAGGTTCAACAAGGAGGAGCGCAAGAAGCGGTACCGCGAGGAGGGCAAGGCGGAGAAGCGCAAGGAGCTGGGGCCGCGGGGCAAGGCAGCCAAGGGGGCGAAGCGGCGGAAGGCGTCGGGAGGGGACGAGTGAGGGGGGAGGAGGACGGCTATCGGGAGGGTGTAAGGGTGGTTAATGGTAAGGGGCGGAGGGAGGAAAGAGGAGGGGGGAGGAGGCTAGGGAGGTGTAGTAACGGTAGCTTGGGGGCGTTGAGGAGGTTGGGGTGGTTGGGGAGGTGTGAAGGGGGAGGGTGCAGGGCTGTGTGGTGAGGTGGGGCGCCTCAAGTGGTGGGTGTTTAAGGTTCTCACCCCGGATATCATACCGAGGGGTGCCTTGTGTGTGTGATACGGCGGTACAACTATACCGCAGCGGAGGGTGGTGCGGGGCGTGGTGCAAGGGGGGAAGGGGAGGCGTCGAGGCGCCCATGTTGTTGTGGTGCTACCGGTGCTGTTGTGGCAAGGAAGGCGGAGGACGGGGGGCGTGAGGCCGAGATGGAGAGGCGGTGACGAGGGGTGTGAGCTTTCGCAGAGCTGCAGAAAGGGCTTAGCCCCTTGTTTGGGACAGGACCGCATGACGACGAGGAACAACGGACTGTGACGGTGCTGGCGCTTTCCGTGTGTCCGCTGACAGCCCTTCCACTTGATGAAGCGGAGAGCTGGATGCCTTGTTGGAGATGCTGACACCCCTTGTAAGGGGTGCTTGCTTCGCACTTCGGTTGCTTCGCACTTTGTTTGCTTTGCACTTCCCCATCCTACAAACACCGCTTATCGGCAGGCGCTACGGCCGAGCATGGTTGAAGCAAGCTAGCTTGGAAGGCAATTGTCATGTTGCCGCAGGGTCACCGGGCAGTACTAGCGTTAACAAGGCGTGCACGGCGTAATAATAAACAGCACTGGAAATTTGGAATGGTCATGAGGTCTACAGCGGTATGAAAAGACCAGATCCATGCCACCTCAAGAGCTTAACCGCCAACGGCACTTAGACATACGTGCAACCTCCGTGCAGCTCCAACACCGCCCCTCCCCCCACCGCCACCTCACTATCCACCCCCCGCCTGCCTCGCCCCCATGCGCCCCACATACACAGGCACTGCTCCTCTCCCTTTCCCTTTCCACCTCCGTCTCACACGCTTCCCCTCCAACCCCTGGAACTCCATTACTCCACTGTTCATTCCCTCCCTCTTTCCTCCTTCCTCCTTTCCCCCTTCCTCTTTATCCCGCTCACTCTAAGTCCAGCGCGCAGCGGATGAGCGGGCACAGCGCCACCACACTCCGCGCCTCCCCCTGCGCCCGCCCAGTCACGTCCAAGAAGGGCGCGGAGGCGTACAGTGCGGCCAGGCGGGCGGCGGTGGCCTCTGCAGTGGCCAGCGCGCGCGAGGAGAGCCGCCCGCCGCTGCACAGCTCGTCCTTGACAACCTGGGGGGCGGGGGAGGGCCGGGATACGGGGTTTCGGTCTTGGGAGCAGGAGGAGGAGGCAGAGGAGCATGACAGAGCCCTAGCCCACCTCTGCCACCGGGCGCCCAGGTGCCCACCCGTGACCCGCTCCTGGACCCCAGCCCATCTCCGCCTGCCCCAACCGCCCCCCTCCTCATTGGGTACTAATTCTTTCCCCCTCTCCTCACATCCATGAGCGCACTTGCAGCCGGCCCCGCCACCGCCTTGAGCACCTGCGCCGGCTCGTCGGGCGTGTGGCGCTGCTGCCACTGCCACAGAGCCTTCAGGGGGCAGGGCGGGGGTTACGCGGGGAGGGAGAAGGAGGCCGGTGGCGCGGAGATTGAATCACAAGGGGTTCGTATGGAGCATTGCAGCTGTACGCTGTGACGTCGACACCCGCCGCCCCACCACGCATACATACATGCTGCGCAGTCCTTCGCTCGCACACCGTACACCCACTGAACACTGCCCTCGGCCCACTGCCCTCTTGCCCCCTCCCCCCTCTCACTGCTGCCCCCACCTGCAGCTCCTCGCACACGCAGCCCACCAGCGCATCCACCTCGTGCAGCGACCAGGCGCCGCTGCTGGCGGCGGTGGCGGCAACGGAGGGGGCGGCGCAGCCGACAACCCCAGCGGATACCCCAGCCCCAGAGGTGAAGGAAGGAGGAGCAGGCACGGGAGGGGCCTGGCCGGCAGCGGTGGTGGTGGTGGAGGCGTTGCCATGCGCGGCTAAGCCGGCACAGCTGCAGGAGGAAGATGATGATGATGATGAGGAGGAGGAGGACGGCTTGGTGGTGGTGGTAGCAGTCGCAACAGAGGCGGACGGCTGCTGCTGCTGCTGCCCCTGCTGCTGCTGGGGCCCCTCTACTGCGGCACCTGCCGTCGCACCCTCAGCTGTCGTACCGTGTGGCGGCTCAGGTGCGGATCCGCCCTCTCCTCCGCCTGCGCCGTCTCCGCAAAGCTGGTCCCTCCCCTGCCCCTCCTCCCCATGCTGCTGCTGCTCTTCCTGCTCCCTTTGCCGTCCTTGCTCCCGCTCCTCCCTCTCTTCCTGCTGCTCCCTCTCCCGCTCCTCCCTCTGCTGCTGCAGTTGCCGCACATGCAGGCGGTGGTGGTGCAGCGTGTGTCGCAGCAGCTCCTCACGACCCAGATGGGGGGCCGGCGGGGGGCAGCCACCCATGCAGGGGGAGGAGGAGGAGGGGGCCTCGACAGCAGGCGGGCCGTCGGGAGGAGGCGAGGCAGGAGGGGGCTGCCGGGCAGGATAGCCCGATGGAGGATGCGGCGGTGGTTGTGACGTGGCTGAGGAGGTGGGTTCCTCTGCCGCCGCCGCCGCCGCCGGCGCACTCCGCTGTAGCGACTGCAGCGCTGCGAGCGCTGCCTGCTCGTCTCCACCTACCACTCCACTTCCGCCTCTTCCCGCCACACCAACCCCTGCAACAACCTCCGTCGCTTCCGCTTCCGCCTTCGCCGCTGGTAAGGCACCCCTGCTTTCTCCTTCCCCTATCCCCACCTCCTCCTCTTCCTGTGCCCCCTCCATTACCCTCCTGTCCGACTGCCCCGCCTCCCGCTGCTGAAATCCCGCATTACCGCCCCCGCAGCCGCCGCCGCAGTTGTCAGTACCTCTTCCGAGAGCTGTAGCAGCTCCACCCCCTCCACCCCACCCTGCAGCCCCGGCACCAACACCCGCACCCTCACCAACACCCGCAGCAGTAACACTATTGCCAGCAACACTGCAGCTAAGAATGTCAACTATACTTCCTCCAAACACACTTCCCGCCCCTCCACCTCTGCTGCTGCCCCCCGCGCCTGTCGTACGGTTGAGTGCTGCCGTACACAGCTCCAGTACCGTGTAGCGGCAGCGGTTGGTGGCCCAGTGGCGGGGCCCCAGCACCGCCTGGCAGGTGGCGCCCAGCCGCCGTACGGCACCCAGACTCACCTTGGGTGGCAGGAGGGGGCCGGGGAGGAGGGGAGAGGGATTAGATAAACTGAGAGGGAAGGCGAGTTGCCGCTGCCACCTCCGCGGAGTTCCCCTTCCCCTTCCGCACAACCCCTTGCCCCTTAACCCCGTCCGCGCCCTTCCCCATACACCCGCCTCCATCCCCCATACCCCAGCCCCCCGTGCTTCCCCCTCCCCCTCCCCCTCCCCCTCACCCACCCCACCCTCACCCACCGCCAGGTCCCACCAGTCCAGCCGCTCGCCCACCTCCTGCACCTCCTCCTCCAGGGCCCACTCGGGGTCATCGGAACCTGGGGGGGGGGGAAGAGGGAAGGAAGGGGTGAAGGGAGGGACAAGGTGGGAGGGAGGGGAGAGGAACTGAGCCCTGGGTCGATCGCGACCTGTGGTATCCCACCACAATCGTCCACCACGCCGCCACTACCATCACCGCGCATCTCCTTTCATCAACCCTCACCGCCACCCCAGACCCGGGGCCACACCTCCGGGGCCCTCCAGACCCGCCGCCGCCGCTCGCCGCCTCAGCTCCCTCCGGACCTGCGGGGTGAGGTGTGTCGTGTGAGAGAGGAGGGAGGTAAAGAGGAAACAACTAACTGACTTAGGGGTGAGGAACGAGAGGAGCATGCCGCCGTGACAATGACATGCACCTGCCCTCCGCCCCGCCCCGCAACAAGCCAATCGCAACAACCGTAACCAGTCGTAACAAGCGAGTAGCCCTCCCAGCCGCACCCACCTCAGCCTCGCTGAAGCTCCCACCACACACATCGCACTCCCAGGGACGGGGCTCAGACCCGCAGCCGCCTCCCCCGCCTCCTCTGCTGCCGCCCCCGCCACCGCCACCGCCACTACCTCCACCGCTGCTGCCGCCCCGCCAGTACACGAATCCCCCGCCTCCGCTGCTGCCACCTCCAGCACCACCACCGCTGCCGCCACCACCACGCCGGTCCTCAGTCGCAGCGCCGCCGCTACTGCCGCCGCCGCCACCCTCGTCTCCGCCCCCCTCCACGCCGCCGCTGCTGGCTGCTCCTGCCGCCCCACTGCTCTCTGCGTGACCGCCGGTGCTACCGCCCCCACAGCCGCCACCGCGTCCACCGCTGCTGCTGCCGCCGCCGCAAGCGGGGCAGGGCAGTGCGCGGTAGGGGTCCCGAGACCGGCTGCAGCGGGGGCAGGTGCACGTGAAGAGCTTGGTCTTAACCTGGCGGGGAGGAAGGGCAAGGAGAGAGGGAAGGCAATGGAAGAGGGCAGGGAAGGCCGAAGGAGGGCACCATTGCCTGCCCCGATCTGGCGCATACATGGACCCACGCGCCGCCCCATCCCTCCCTCCCTCGCTTCCTCCCTCGCTCCCTCCCTCGCTTCCTCCCTCGCTCCCTCCCTCGCTTCTCCCTCGCTCCCTCCCTCGCTTCCTCCCTCGCTCCCTCCCTCGCTTCCTCCCTCGCTCCCTCCCTCGCTCCCTCCCTCGCTCCCTCCCTCGCTCCCTCCCTCGCTCCCTCCCTCCCTCCCTCGCTCCCTCCCTCGCTCCCTTCCTCCCACCCCTCCCTTCCAGCCCCTCTCTCCCACCCTCACCAGCAGCTTCCTGCGCATGCGGGTGGACATGAGGGTCTGCTCGTCCCAGCCCTGGGGCGAGGGGAGGGGAGGAGGGGAGGGAAGGGGAGAGAACCCAGTTGTGTAAGGAGGGGATGTGGAAAGGTAAGGGGAGAGAGGGGCAGCATGGGAAACGGCAAGGGGTAGGGTAGGGTTTCGCCGCTTCAGCGCCTACCAGGTAGCAGGTGGTGATGACCTCCCCCGGCTGGATTGGTTGTACGGCAATGAACAAGCCGTACCCGCCGTGGCTGCTGCCGCTCTCGCTAGTGGCATCCTCCTCATCGTCATCCGCATCGTCTTCCAAGTAACGGTACCTGTAACAGGCGAGTAGGAAGCATACCGTCAGCAATACTTCAGAACCGGGTTCTGGGCAACACAGTGTAACCACAACGGGTGCAGCAGCAACAATTCAGGCGGCATGTGCACACAGCAGAAGCCGCCTGCTTGTGCCCGACTCCGCTAGCACCTACGCACCGGGTGTTGCCTTCGCAGCAATGGTTGACCAGGCTGCCATGCTCGTACAGCGCTGCTCCGCCATCCCGCGTCGCGTAGCTGTTGCAGACCCAGGCCAACACAACGCGTACAATTTCGTCGTAGGTGCAGGTCGAGACTACGGGGCCAAGGATGCTGCAAGCAAGCGCCTCGGGCCGGGATGTTTGCAATGCCGAGAGCTGGTCAGCGTATTGCCGAGCTGCTCGTACGTAGGGCTCTTCCCGAGACTGCTGGATGTCCGGCGTGAAGAGCCGCTTTACACATCCTTTGACATGGTCGCTTGCAGAGCTATACTGCAGCATCTGCAAGCTGAAGTCGATCGAGGCATCCTTCCCAAGCAAGTCCGCTCTGATGCAGAACTCCGAATGCGTCTCGTAGACTTTATCAAGCACTTCTTCAGCTTCAACAATAGCTAGGAGAGGAGTATCTCGAATGACGACATCACCAGGCGCAAAGCTACGCACAGCTACAAGCGAGTTACCATAAGGCAAGATATAGCGCTTATCCAAGCCCTCCATATTCAACCCGGGATTGGACAGTAAAGTAACAGTGAAAGCTGTGCTTTGGCAAAAACACGTGTATCGAGTACTTGCTACCTAATGTGGAGACCAGCACAACTATGCTGGTGACATCTCTTCATACGACGGCATTTGGTGGAGCTCGAAAGGATCCCAAAATCCTAATAGTCCCCGGAGGGTGTTGCCGTCAACCGTTGGCATCTATGTCAGGTAAACAACCCACATGGAACGGTGGCACTCGAAGCCCACTTCACTGTAAAAATTATTTGAACATGGGCGCCGGTCGCAAAGTTGCTTTGGATGTCATATTAGTAAGGAAGAAGTGGCGCAGTGAAGAGAAGCGCTAAGGTGATAAGTAACCTGTACTACCTGTCTTATTACCTGTAGCCAAGCTATAGTTGGCTTATTGGAAGAAAGGTAAAGGATATACAGGGTTTCGGGGCCTTACTTTGCGACCTCTGGATACGCCGACTTGCAAACTCCTTTACCCTGCTAACGGGCATGTGGGGGAGAAGAGAACGGGGAAACGGAGGATTGCGGTGCGGAAGTGGGTAGCGCATCAGCTTGAGTAGGCAGGCATAGCAGAGGGAACAGCAGGTCGGACAGGGTTGAAGAAGGTGCAGATGGTGGGGGCAGCAGGAGGGCAGGGTCGAAGAAAGACCAAACCACAAGGTGAGGCGGCGGTGGAGGCGGCAGATGGGTTGGGATGTGGCGTGGGGGATGGGGGGATTGCATTGGGAAGGGAGTGGAGCCTCCCAGTGGGAAGTCGTAGAACCAAATACGGTATACATACTGAAGACATCAAATTAAGATGAGGGAGGCTGCAGAGGGACAGCACAAGACTCATTTGCCGTAACGTACGGCAGACGACCACGTGGCGTCGTACAAAGCAACCACTCTGCTTCAAGATTACGCTTGACACAGTGTTGTGCCGCTGGTTTGGTTCTTCCGTACCATCTACACTACCGGCGACTCAGGAACGAAGCACTGTCAACAAACACAAGCCCACTCTGCCCTGCCTTGCCTGCCCTAAGGTACTCTGTTGATACTGCCTTTACTGCCTCCCCCCCATCTGGGGGATTACTATCCCCTTGGGGCTTCACTTTTGTGTGACCCCGCATGTGTGTGGCGCATCTACCCTTGCAGCCCCCAGCTACCTAGCTACCTGCCTCAAATCCTCACCAATAGCGGCATCTCCTCCCTTGTGCCTCCCAATCCCAACGATAATGGCTAATTTGAACCCAACGTGCAGCATGGATGCAGCCTCCCCTCCGGATACTGTCTAAAGGAGCGCACGGACCGACCCATATGCGTTGCTGCGATCCGGGTAGCACACCTCCTCCACAGCACAGTTCCAGTTTTCCACACACCTTCTTACCAACCAATGGGTGACAAAACATAGGGAGGAGGGAAGCACGACGTGCGCTACTCGGCTCCCACGCCTCTTACGAACTTGTTTGTTATGAGACGCCACACGCTCACACCCACACCGATACCCACACCCATACCGTGGTTGGCCCCGATGCGTTCCCCGGCTCCTCACACCGCCTAACGATAACCTTTCCAGGTAGGTCTTCTTACACCCCTGACCCACCCCCTCAACACGTGTAAGCTCAAGGGGGGCAACACCTCGCCACATCTGCCTCCTACGGTTCATGTCCGAAACCCAGAACCCAGCACGCACACTTCTCAACGCTTCCCGCCCCCATGCACGCCTGCATGCGTAACACCCGCCACATCCCACAGCCCCATGCTACAGCCCCCGCTGCCGCAGCCACCATATGCCCCTATTCCCGATCACCCGGCACCGATCCTCCGCTCCTGCCACCTTGCAGTGCACAAACCCCCTCATGTGCGCGTCCTGTGCGCTCCGCACCTTCTCACTCACCCCTCCCTTCTCATGCAGGGAGAGCGTGTAAGCAGCTGCAAGCCCGATCCTCCCGCCGGATAACTTATTTCCTCCCCAGTCCTCCAGGGCCCCCTCCCTCGGCTCCTTGGCTCATAAAGGCCATATTGAACCCTATGTGCAGCCATCGCGCCTCCCAATCCTGCCCCGACTCCTTCCTTTCCTGCCCTATCTCACAGCACGACACCGCATTTTGAGCACACCGCCCTGCTTTCCAGGGCCGCTCTCAAGCCCCTCCGCGCCCAACACCCCGTTCTTCCTGCTCTCCTCCCTTCCTCCCTTCGTCCTTACCCTCTGTAAAACACCCCTTCCGTCGCTGCTGCCACCGCCACCACCAACCACTACCATCACCCCCAGCAGCAGCACCCGCTACCTCCGTTTGCCCTTGCGCCCCTTGCCCCCCTTGTCCCCGCGACCCCGGAACTGGCCGCCCCCTGTCGCCCCCTTGGAGCCGCTGCCCAGGGGGCCGATCCTGGAGGGGGGTGGGGGAGGCAGGCGGGGACGAATGAAAGGGTTTAGGGATGGTTAGGGTCAGGCAGGTGGGGCCAAACGCCCCTAGGTGAGTCCCCTGCCTCAGCGCCCTGGCAGCAGCTCCCCGCCCCCCCCCCTCCCCCGCTCAGACCCGCCTTCCCACCTCTCCTCCCCGCCTCGCCCCCATCTCTCCTTCCCACCTGTACTGCGCGTAGTGCGTGTTTGCGGGCAGCCTCTTGCCGTACGGGTCGTGGAACATGCCGCAGCAGGTGGCCATATCGGTGATGTCCAGGACCTGCGCGCATGCATGCAGGTTGGGGGGGGTCAAGACCATACCTAACCATAGGAAACCACAGGTGGGTGGTGGGGGAGGCCGGGGGTGGTGTGTGAAGGAGGAAGCCAACTATGCCGACCAGGCCGGCCAACAACCCACATGGGGGGGCGGAGGAGCCCTCAGCTCATATCGTCATGCGTGACCCCACGCCGTACCGCCACCACCCCGGTTGCTGCACCTCGGGGCCGACCCGCCGACCCGCCGACATCCCATCCCGATCACACCTCTCAGCGCTGTGCGGAGCCACCTCACCTCACCATTCCCCTCTTCTCCTCTCTCCTCCCCTCACCATTCCCCTCCTCTCCCCTCCTTTCTTCTCCGCCCCCCCACCTCCCCCCCTCCGCCTCACCACTCCCTTGAGGCACAGCAGCATCTTCCTGGTGGGGAACAGGAAGGCGGCGGGGTCCTCCCAGATCCACACGTCGTTCTCCTCCGCGGGGTGGTGTGTACGGCACTCGGAGCAGAAGCGGGCGCGGGAGCTGGGGGCGAGTAGGGGTGGGGGGTGGGTGGGAGGGGGGGTGAAAACAGAAGACGATGGAGATGGGAAGTGCGGTGAAGTAGGTAGGGGTAGTGGCGGCAAAGGACTGTTCTACAGTGCCGGTAGCAGGCAGTACCATGAGGGAGGAATGCCGGCGTGTGTTTAGGAGTATCGGAGGTTGGTTAGGGGTGCGTCCCCTTGGGCCCCTCCCCTCCCCCCCTCAGCCCCCCTCTCCCCCCCACCAGTCCATGCTGAAGAGCTTGGCCTCGTGCATGTCGGGGCAGCGCCAGCAGTGCATCATCACGGAGTCGGGGGAGGGGGCGGAGGAGGCGGAGGCGGAGGAATAGGAGGCGCCCGCAGCACCAGTACCTCCTCCTCCTCCTCCTCCCCCTGCAGCAGCAGCCCCCGCTGCTGAGGAGGCGGAGGTGGAGGAGGTGGTGGTTGCGCGCATCTGCTGCAGCAGCCGCTTGCGGGCCTCGGCGGTCTGGAGCAGGCTGTAGGCCTGAGAGGGGGGTGGGGGAGGAGGGAGGGGGGAGGAAGAGGAGGGGGTAGCATGTGACATTCCATCCGCCCTCCCTCTGCTGCGGGAAGTGCGGGTGGTGCGGGTCCTAGCGCTGCCCGGCGCGCTCCCCCCCCCGGCTCCGGTGACGGTCACCTCCACGCGGGTCCCCAGTTCTTTGCGACTGGGGAGAGACGCTGCAGGTCACGTCCCCCCCCCGGCGAGCTGCGAGCATGCAACGGAGCGCGCAGGGGGGCACCGCTGCTGGCACCGCCCGGGGCTACTCCGGCTCGAAGGCGAAGGAGCTCCCTGCCGTACTGCTCCTACTACGGGATACGACGCATCTGTGTTAGCGGACCCCGACCGGGTCCACGCGTCGTCGTATTCCGTAGTAGAAGCAGTACGGCAAAGAGCTCCTCCGCCTCCCTCCTCCCTGCTCCTCCCCCCCTTCCGCCCCGCCCACCTCGTTGACCCGCTTGCTGGCCTGCTCCGCCCCCGCCGCGTCCGGCCCCGCCTTGTCCGGGTGCACCCGCAGCTGCGTGCGGCGGTAGGCGCCCTTCACCGCCTCGTCGCTCAGCGCCTCGGCGCCCTCGGGACTCAGACCCAGCACGGAGAAGTAATCGCGGGCGGAGAGCACGCGGGCAATCTCGCCTGGGGGGGGGGAGGCGAGGGAAAAAAGAAGATTTAGGGGAAGGGGGGTCAAAGAGCATACCAAAGGGGAAGGGGGGGGGAGAGGGGACATGGCCGTTGGAAGCACAGCTGTGCGCAGCAGAGTCACATGGCGGTGTGCAACGGAACGGCCAAGGGACATCCGGCAAGACACGTAGCGTGTCCTCTTCCTCCCACGACACGTCCCTATACACCTTCCACCACCCCCATGCATTCCCTGGCACCCCTCCTCGCACCCTCCCCCCTCCCTCCCTCCCTCCCCTCACCTGTCGCCCCCCGCACCACCTCCGGCGCTAGCCGCCCTCCCCGCGGTACCTCCGGCGTCTGCTGCTGCCGCCCTCCCCCCCATCCTCCCCACCCCCCCTCCTCCTCCCCTCCTCCTCCCCCTCCCTCCCCTGCTCCTGCTCCTCCCCCTCCTCCTCCTCCTGCTGCTCCCGAGGCGGATGAGGCCACCGACAGTGCCAGCCACAGTATGAACTCCAGCAGCAGGGCGGGAAGCGCCTGGTACCAGGCCAGCGAGCGGCAGCTGAGGACGGCCAGGCCGGACAGGCCGGCTGCGCGCAGGCGGCCCGGGGCCACCAGATGGGCTGCGGTGTAGATGAGGGAGGCGCCGAGGCGCCAGAAGGGGGTGTCTGGGGGAGCGGGGGGGAAGGGGGGAAAATTATAAATAAGTGCAAGGGGGGAGGGAGGCGGGAGAAGGAGGGAGGGAACTAGAATGAGAGCGGAAGGAAGCCTCGTAATGGTAACCTAGAAGCCCCCCAAAACACACACGCGCCCCCATCTGCTCCCCTCTCCCCCCCCCCAACCCACCTCCCAGTGCTGCCAGCAGCGGCAGGGGCGCCAGGAAGCCGAGCAGCGGCCGAGTGCGGCGGCCGGCGGTGAGGGCGACCAGCACGAGGGTTTGTACGGCAGCCAGCCACAGCGGGGGGGTCAGCAGGAAGCTGCAGGGGGGGCGGAGGAGGTGGGGCGAGGGAAACCAAGAAGGGGGTGGTGATTACGGGAAGGGCCCCCCCCTCACTAACCACCGTACCGGTGCTGACCAGGGTACTGCCCAGTCCAAACCTGCAACGCCTCTCCCCTCCCCGCCCCTCCTCGTTTGAGGCCAACCCCATACACATGCCCTCCCCTTTACCCCCCTCCCCGCCCCCCGCTGGCCCCCCCTCACCCCCACAGCGCCCCCGCCAGTGCCGCCAGCGGCCGCCGCAGCAGGTAGAGCGCCAGCGCGATGGGGGCGCCGCTGAGGGCCGCGGAGCCCAGCATCCACCTGAGCCCAGGGGGAGGAGCCGCATACCGGGCGGGCGGGAGCAGGGGAGAGAGGGTTTTGGGATGAGGGTAGGGTAGGGTAGGGTAGGGGGTAGGCGTGCCGCATTGTGCTTGCAGACTACACTTTGCCTCGAAGCCAGGAAGCACGTGCGCCCGCCAGAAACACGTGCGCCCCCGCCCCCCTCCAGCCCTCTCCCGCCCACCTTGCGTGTTTCTTGCTGTTGCGCTCCAGCCTCCTGGCCAGCCGCGAGTAGCCGCCCACCTCTAACAGGAAGTGCAGCAGGGCTGGGGGGGAGGGGGAGGGGGAGGTGGTGGGGGAGGGTGGCAGGTAGGCAGGGAGGGCGGAAAGGGAGAGGAAGGCAGCTGCTGCCCCTGCCCAGCTGCCACACCCGCCGCATCCCCGCTGCCTCTGCCTCCCTCACCCCCCCTTGCACGCTGCACACCTGCCCCTGCTGTCCCTGCTCCCCCCTTCACACCCCCTCTGCTGCCGTCCCCTCTCTTCCCCCCCTCTTCCCACCTGCCAGGAAGCTGATGGCTGCATGCGGCACCATGAGGCAGCAGAAGGTCGCCGTGTACAGCCCCCACAGCGCCACACCAGCCCAACCTGCGCCAGCGGGGAAGAGGAGGGAGGGGGGAGGCGAGGGCCACTACCGGTGACTAGCTGACTACCTGAAAAATGGAAACGAGCCATCAAACGTATGCTGATAGCTGTGCAGGAGGGATGGGAAGTAGGGTCCGGGAGGGCTGGGTTTATAAAGTTTTCTATCAACACACTCCCCCCGCCCTAGACCCTCCTCAAACACTCCAACCCAATCACGCACTCACCCGCCCACCCGCCCACCCAGCACCCCGCCACCCACCCTCCTTGTGCGGCTCCACCACCGCCCGCAGCGCCTCCAGCGGCCCGGTGAACCACCAGTCCCACCGCACTTCCCCCTCGCCGCCATCGCCGCCCCCCGCGTCAGAGCCCGCCTCCGAGCCGCCGCCGCCCTCATCCTTCTCCTGTTCCTTCGCAGGAGGCGACCGCGAGGAGGCTGAGGGCGGCGGCCGAGCCCGTGGCTCCTGCTTGAACGCCCCTCCCCCTCCTCCTCCCCGGTTGTGGTTATGGCTGCTGCTGCTAGTGCCGCTACTGCCGCCGCCTCCAACCCCCGCACCACCTCCACCTGCTGCTGCTGATGTGCCATTCGTGCCGCCGCCAGGTCCAGCCCCTGCATGCCCCTGCTGCTGCTGCTGCTGCGCACCCCCCTGTGGTCGCCCCGCCCCCGCCCCCGCCCCTGCTCCTGCCCCCGCCCCTGCCCCACGCTGTTGCTTTCCGTGCTGCTGCGGACCGCTCTTGGCGGATCCTTGCGGACCCTTCCCGGCTCCCGCCTTGCCTCCACCCCCACCTCCACCAGTAGCAGTGCCTGCACTGGCACCCCCGGCGGGCTTCTGCCCCCCGCTACCGCCCGCCGCTGCTCCGCTGCCACTGCTGCCGCCAGCACCGCCGCCGGCAGGACCTGCAGAAGGTGCAGTGCCTGCTGAGGTGGCTCCCGCGGGCTGGTTGGGGTTGGTGCGGAAGCGCTCGGGCTCCGGCTTGGTGAAGGAGTAGGGCTGGCTGGTGCGCCCGCCGTGGGAGTGGGAATGGGAGTGAGGGCCGGCGCCATTACACCCGCAGGTGTCGGTTTCAGAGGAGCCTGAGGAGGAGGAGGAGGATGTGTTGCGGGGGCCTGACGTATGCTGCGGCTGCCCTCCCTGCTGCGATGGTTGCGGTGGCTGAGGTTGGGAGCCCGCCGCCGCCGCTGCTGCTGCTGCTGCTGCGGGTGTGGATGAGGGATGGCCGTTCTGTTGGGCATGCTGCTGATGCGCTTGTTTAGAGGCTGGGTAACCATTGGACTGTCCAGGGCTGCGGTTTTCCGCCCCCTTGCGCCCCTCCTGCCGCTTCGCCTCCTGCTGCTGCTGCTGCTGCGGCTGCCCCGCTGGGTCTACTCGGTGCTCCGGGTCGCAGCGGGAGTTGTAGTCCGCTTGCAGCCTGCCCGCCAGGTCCGGACACAGCGCCACCGCCCGCCCCAGCAGCACCGCCGCCCGCCCGCCGTCACCCTGCCGGGAGGCACCCAGCGCCTTCTCAAGCCACTGCTCCGCGGCCTCGCGGTTAGCCACGAGCGGTACGGATCCAGAATACGAACGTACGACATTTGCCGCGTCAGCACCCCCGCCGCCGTCACTGCCGCTGCCGCTACTAGTGCTGCCGGTACTATGTCCCGCTGCGTTTCTTCCCCCTGCCTGGGACGACGACGATGACTTGCCAGCTGCTGTTGGTCGTTGCTGGTGTTTACTGCTAGCAGCACTGCCGGTAGTTCCACCCGTGCTGCTGCCGCTGCTGCCACCTACTGCCGCGTTCTTCACACCGCCGTCCGACGCCGCAGACACCGGGGCTGCTGATGATAAGGACCCCTTGGCAGCTGGCGCCGTCGCCCCGCCTGCAGCCACCTGCTGCTGTCCTTGCTGCTGCTGCTGCTGCTGGCTGGCTGCAGGGGCCTTGTGCGCCCCCTGCGCCGCCGCTGCTGCTGCTGCTGCCGCCGCCTTGCTGCCCGCCGCTCCCCGCGCCCTCCCGAAGGCGCCCACCAGCCCCGGCAGAACGTCCGCGTAGAAGGAGTCATGCACCGTTCGACCCTCACTGCTGCTGCTGCCGCCTGCAGCTCCGGAGCGTGGTGGTGTCGGAGGGGGGCGGGCGGAGGCCGTGCCTGAAGCGGCTCCTGACGCGGCTGGTGTTGGTGCTGTGGAGGGCGAGGCGGAGGAGGAGGGGACGGTTGAGGTGCCGGCTGCTGCTGCAGCTGCCGATGTGGGTGTGCCGGACGGGCGCTGCGGAGGGTGTTGTTGTTGTTTGGCAGCGGTGGTGGTGGTGGTGGTGGTGGAGGTGGCGGGTGGGGCCGTCACGTCCACCACGAGCGTGGCCTGGAGGAGGCGGGGGCGGCAGGCCAGGGGCGGGGGAGGGCAGGACAGGGTTGCTTTCATTAGAGGATTGGTGTAGGAGGAGCCGGGCGGGTAAAGCGGCGTAAGCGAAGAGGGCGCGCGGGGCCACACTCGGCGTGCTACTCGCTCAGTGCGGTTGGGTCAGGGAAGCTGGTGTCCACAAGGGCGTCCCTCCCCGGCGCCTCATCAGACATCCAAGCGCTGGCCTCCCTCTCCTCACAGAGCCCAGGAGTAGGATCCGCGCACCTTTCGGACCCAACACTCTCCACCCCCTAACGGCTAGCTGCTCTCCCAGGCTTCAATAGGGGATTGGCAGTGATTGCTTGCAGTGCTTGCAAAGGTGCTTGGGCTAGTAGTTGTTACCTTACCTTGAGCTGGGACTTTCTCCTCACGAAGCGCAGCACCTCAGGCTTGTCCAGCACAGGGGGGTCGAGGTGGAGCTCCTGTGAGGGGTTGGGGGCGCGGGGGAGCGATGCGGGGGAGGCAGAGGGGACGGGAGAGGTGTGGAGGGGCGGCGCGGGAGAGGCCGTTTGGATGGTGGCAGAAGGTAGCGGGGTAGGAGGAAAGGGGGGGATTCCTACCGAGGGGAAATGAAGCGGGGCCGAGTTTTCAGTCACGAAGCGCATGGGCAGCGCCATGTACTTTTTCCGCTCCTTCCTTGGCACATACAGCCTGGCCCTTGCATAATTGAAGTCCCTCATGCTTAAAGTCCCTCTTGCTTTGAAGCCAGTGAAGCTGAGTTCGACTCACCAGTTTATACCTCCCTGGCACCCGCAGGGAAAAGAAGGTGGGCCGCACTGTAACGTCCAGCTCTGAGGCGCTATCCACGCCTGGGGAAGGGTGTTGGAGGGATAGCCTGTGTGTAAGCATCGGCCTGGACAGAAGGCAAGCGGCCGCGAACATAGGTGGCAAGGGCCTCTTCATGGACGCAGCAGGGAAGGGATATCGAAGCGATGCAAGGAGACTATGAGGCTGTTATGCTTAGGCCCGAAAGACTGTGGAGGCTAGCGAACTTGTCCGGATTGGGGGCATTTGGGTAACAGGCAAGCAGGCCAACGACGACCGCCCATGGCGCCTACCGCTGTGCAAACTGTACCTGGGAGCTGCACTGTAAGCTGGACCTTTTCGTCACGGCCGTCATCTTGGTGTGTGAGCGTATAGAACGGCGTCTGTTGCAAGGATGGGGTCCCAACACGCATCAACAGGCTAAAAGCAGGCAACTTGGAAGCAAACCAATATCATAGATCCTCTAAAATTGTAGGCGTCGGTTGTGCAACACGAGGCAGGAGGGATTTGTGCAAGGACGATGCGTAGATGAGCGGCCCTCTGGCAGGTATCCTTTCACTGCGTCGCAGGATCCCACCTGTTCAATCACGGACATTCCAGACTGCACGCAAAAGGCCACGGCTGTGTCCCAAACAACCCGCCGAGCAGGAGTTACACGGGAAGTCCAGTCTGGATGTTGATTTGGGCACTAAAAGCTAGGTAAAGTAGAGCTTAGCCATGTATGTCAACGTCCGGGAAAACCGCACATCACAAGTCGACCATGGGTTCGGCGCAAGTGCGCGCGCTGGGTTCCCGACAGGACAGCAGAGGAAGGAAGAAGCCCGTACGCAGGCTTCTTAAAAGGTTGTTACATGGCATTTCTCTGACCAAATTTTGTCGTTGCCGGTTGCCAGCAGTTCACGGCGTCCGGCGTCGAATCCAAGTTGCATTTCACGACCGGCAGGTTCTGCAAAAGCTGATACCACCTTGCTATAGATCATTCGAAAATGGACTAACTACAGCTTTTGCAGAACAAAAGGGCTCCTTGTATTCATGTGCCGTAACCGGCAACACCCAAAGCCTAACCTGCCTAGCGCCGTCTTAATGCGCCTGAGCGTGTATGCGCAATGCGCTCCGGTATATGGAGGTGTGGAACGAGGACGTATCATGCAGCCTCATGATGGATCCAATACATTTCGTAGGGGCTTTCCCACTAGGTGATGGCTGGTTTCGCGCTTCATATGAAACATGGCGTCGGATTCCTCAGTCGGGTTATCGGTACCAGTAGGAACTGGGGAGTGGCATTTTGCAACACAATTACAATGTAAAACTGCAAACTGCGCTGCCCCATGTCGCTGGGCCCAATTACACGTGGCTAGAGGGGCGATAGTACCAATGCGGGACCGTTCGCACCCATTAGGCCACTTCTGGTGCCCCATATTGTAGGTGCTTTACGCCGCCTCCAATTCGCTCTTGCCTGCACAGAACCACGCTCCCTGACCCATGGGTCAAAACACAAATCCCTTGGCACTGACACCAGCTTCCTGGAACAAGGCAAGCAAGCAGGTGACTACAGGAAAGAATATGCGGACCTCTATCTACCGTACATACATTGCAACGAAATTGACACATAGTCTAGGACTGCACTTGAATCCCCAACACGCCGAGGCAAACGCACGACTAGGACCGGTCATCATGGAGGCCGAACAAACACAACAACAGCAAACCAACCTTCCACCAAAGCGGCTGGCAAACTCTCGTATGATCAGTTGGATGAATGTCGTCACGCATTGGGTGAGGTACTTGACGCTTGCCCGGCAATGAGGAGTAACCGGCGGCGCGCTTCTTCCGGGAGTTCGAACAGCAGTGCAGTTACAGGCTGTACACACCCAGCCGTCCCATAACAAAATAACCCATAACAATCCATCATAACGGACACCAGAACGGGTGGATACAGCAGGCAAACCATATACAAACATGTACACGAAAGAGACGATGTCTGAAAGCTAGGACATGAGGGCAGACACGCCTACCCAGCCACGCGAAATGTGGGCAGAGTGCGCACAGTAGGCGACTCATAAAAGGAAAACCGCCATGCATGCAACTAGTAAAAGAGGAAAGCTGAGAGGGGACTAACATAAAAACGAGTAGGACAAAAGACGATGCAACATAAGACAAGTAGCATGCGTTTGTAGCTGCAAGAGACATGGCTCAATCAATTTCATGCATGCAGCATTGGCTGGGGATCACAGGACGGCTAACGAGTAAATCAAAGGTTATAACCAAGTAGTAGGCTTATTGCCGATCGGCGTGCACCATACACGCGACACAAGGTCTTTTGCACCTCGAACGTCTAGTACTGCTCGAATGTCTAGTAGACGGAACACCCCTCGGGTACACTCCCAGTGTCGACACCAATGTACCTATCTAGTACACTCCACGGTCACACATGTTGTCTCTTTGCCTCCCGAAACTGGCACCGTCACAAGCGATCCCATCAATGGGCACGGCCGCACTACATTCCAACCCTCTTGTACTGCTACGCGCCATAGGCAGAACCACATCACAGAGACTGCTGGCGCCGATTAGAACAGCAGCTTCGGAACGCCGCTGTTGGCAACCCCCTTCTCACGGGTAACTGCGGGCATTCATCACATCGGCCCCTTTTAAGGGTTTTAAGGGGCCGAGGGCGAGCCGGACAGGAACGTCATGGCGCAGTCAAAATCTAGATCGGATCCAAGGGCGCCAAGGTCTGGCAGTGGCAGCATGTCGAGGCATGTCGGCAGCGACAGCGCTGCCAGAGCGTCAGCACCGCCATTGCCCTTCAGGCGGCAAGCTGGCGTTGCGGCCAGCACCCCGGTCAGCTGTTGCTGCTGATGCCGAGGCTGGGACTGTGGTGGGCGTAGGCCAGGAGACAAGAAGAAGCCGGGGCTGTCGAACCGCGGGTCCGTGTCCAGGCCTGGGAGGTCAAAGCCCAGGTCTTCGTCCTTCTCCAGGACGCAACTGAAGCCTCTGCCGAGCAAGGGTGAGGCCTCAGGGTCGGACTTGACAGCGCGCGACAGTGATGGCACGCGGACTACGACCGTCACATCGCAGACGTCACTCTGCGCCACTCCTGGCGCATCGTCGCGGCCGGCTGTATGGGCAGCAGCCGTAGCTTCGCAAGCGCCGTGCCGCGCCACGTCTTGAGCCGTAGCAGCTGGGACGACGACGCCGCCGTTGCGGCCTTGAGCAGCGGCAACGCCAGTCGCCAGGGGCATGAACGTCGAACCCGCTGAGAGCTGATCAGACGGGAAAGAGGACAGGTGCCCAGGTACGGTGCCAGCGCAGTTGTTGTTGCCAGCGAAGGGAGGTTGCCCGCATGCGCCCGCGGCTCTGCAGTCTGCCATTAAGGGGTCCTGTGCCTTGACCCGGACGTTGCCCTCCAGAGCACTCGTAGCGGGCTTGGTAGCTGCCTGAGCCGCCTGCTGCCGTTCTGCCGCCTGGCGACTGCCAGCCTGCCCCTCCTGCTTGGGTGCCTGTAGCTGCTGCGTTCCTAAGGATAGCGAGGGGGAAGCATGGCTGCCCTCCCCTGGGGCCGCCGGCACCTCCTCCTCTCCATACCGGCTATCGTGCGAGGTGTTGTTGGTGAAATAGGACTCGTACAAGTGGCTGAACTCACCCGGGTTTGCAGCAACGCTGGCATAGTCACAGCGTGGCGGGGCTGTATGCAGAGCCGCAGGCGGTGCACCACCACCAGCTGTACTGTTGCTGGTGGCGATGTCGACGCCGGTTGGGGGTGCTGTCCGTTGCTGGGATGCCGGCATGGCGGGGTACCTGAGGGTGGGCAAGTCCGTAACGACCGTAAGTAACTTGGGTTCATGCCGTCAGCGGCACGGGGGCCAAGAGGTGAAACGCAATCTTCGAGGTAAGCAAGAGTCAATGCTCTTATGCACATACGGTTGCCCTAAGTACATCAGAAGCAACAAGTGGCCCCTGGTTACAAAAAGCTCACCTGGCAAATCCGTACAGCGCGTGAGGAGGGTAGTGCGTTGGCGGAGCAGGGAACGGCGGTAACGCAGCCGTCCCTAGCGCAGTCCGCTGAGGATGCGGGGCGTTGTCGCGGCCCTCCACTGCTCGCTTTGCCTGGCAGCCTTGGGCAGCCGGATTCGGAACCCCGAGACCGCCGTATAGTGCTGCATCAGAGCCACTCTGGTAGTCCCGCATATGCGTTGCCGGTGATGGCTCGTGGTAAGGTCCATGTGCAGGGTAGTACGGGTACATGCCCCAGTACGACATGCTTGGATCGGGCATGCCGTACGGATACGAGTACGGATCCATGTAGGAGTGCTGGCCGCACATGGTCGCATGATCGGCCCCGTACGGCATCTGTGGATACGGCTGCTGGGTTGCATGTGCGTGGAGCTGGTATGGTGGCGCAGGTGCGGACAAAGGCTGCTGCTGGACTGCTCCTGCGCTGGCTTGGAATGGCGGCGCCTGCGCAGCCTTGCATTGCTGCTGTTGCTGCGAGTCGCTGGATGGTACACTCGCAGCTGTCTGACCAGCAGAGGTCGCTGCACCCGGTTGTCGGAGCTCCCGCTGCTGAGTTGACGTAGCCGTAGCGGCGGCGGCGGCAGCAGCAGCAGCCGCTGCCGCGGCGGAGCTGGTAGCCTGTGCCGGCACCCCCTGCTGACCGGGCCTCCCTGGCCCAGCCGGCGGCAGCGGCGGAAGCTGGTGCTGGAGGTGCGCGGGCGGAAAGGGAATGCCGGGCATGGGCGCAGAGGCCCAGGGCCGCACGCTGCCTGACGATCCTGACCCCGGATGGGAGTGCGGCAGGTGCGCGGGAAGGGCTGCCAAAGGACGAAGGCCTTGGCGGTCGGAGGACTCGACCCATGTGGACGGCGGAGATGTCAAGTCATGAGCCGCGGGCGTTCCAAGGGATGCTGCTGAGTTGTACGGGTGGGCTACGTAGTACGGCGGCTGCAGCTGGTGACTTGCGCACCCCCAAGGCAGCGACGGTGGGTGCTGCTGTTGCCAGGTCTGTCCAGAGGGCCGGTTGTTGTCGCCCGATGGAGGGTGTGGACGTGGCGGCATCCAGGCTGCCGCATGCGGTGCGGAGACGGGGATGGGAAAGGGCATCGTATCGCCTGGGGCACGCTGGATGAGGACGGGTGCTGGGCGGCCAGCGGCATCCTCGCCAAACACCATGCGCACGGCTGGGCGTGCTGCGAGGACGTTGTTGGTGGAGGCGTCGCATGCGGAGGTGTCGCGCCAAGGGTCACCGCCCGCTCCGCCGCAGTTTCTGCTGCCGCAACCCGGTGCTGTAGCGCCGCGCTGGCTTCCCGCAGTCACAGCGGGGTGGCCCGTCTTGTTGCTATGGGTGTACGGGGCCCAGCCGGCCTGTTCTTGCGTGTGGCTGCTGTACTTGGAGCCGGGGGAGGAGACGGTGTTGGAGGCGGTGGGGTCCACCGCGGTGGCGAAACCGTAGAAGCTGGCCTCTGCGGTGTCCGAGTCCGCGGAGGGGCGGCGAACCTTGGTCGCGCGGAAGAAGCAGGCGTCGGTACCGGCTAGCGAATCGTCCTGTGGGGAAGATCGAACACCAAAAGCTTGTGACCAGAGACCAGTAATGAGCTGGTAGGGCATTCTCCGTCTTCTTCTTCGAGGTTTGGATTACGGGCCAGCTAAAACCTTCATCCATTACGCGATATGAAGCTGCACGGATGCTGCACGTGGAGCGCTTGCTGTATTCGGTTGCGCAACAGAGTGTGTGCCGGTACCTCCCCACCTGTTGGCCCGTAGCGGTGAGGCTGTCTGTATGCAGCGAGTGCGACTGCGAAGGGCCTCCGTTCCCACATGACCTCCTGGCATCGGGCTTGCTTCCATCGGTGCTTTCCTGCTCGTGCTGCGGAGGCAACAAGGGCAGTGTAAGGGACCTGTCAGTCGGTTGTTCTCAGTCGACAGGAACACTAGTGGAGCTAGGGGGGGAGTAGCTAGTTGAGATGGGGATTATTAGCAAAGATGCGGCAAGAATACCCATGACTAGCACCTCCTAAAGTGGTTAAAGTGGCAACCGCAGGACGGGAGACAGCGGACACACCTTTTTTGCGGCACGGTATTGCCGGAAGTAGCTGCGTACTTGATCAAGGGATCGTAGACACTTACTGTGAGTCCTGCCGGGTGGATAGGGGTTAGGCGACTAGGGAAGAAGTGTCACGCTCGTGCAATATTTGGCAGTAAGATCAAGGCCTACCTGGTCTCGTCCCATGTCGGCTTCATATCTCCCCAGCACAGGTCAGCCGCCTGATCGTACCACCTGGCTCGCGGGCCAAGGCGGAGGTTCGGCAATGTCAGCATGGCTAGCAAGGTCAACGAGTTCGGACCGTATCGCAAGCCCGGAACTATGAGCACCACATCGTAGCATGGAAAAGACGAAATAGAGCCTATAACTTTTACCAGCAGGTCAGCCAAGAAACTTGATCGCGACCGGGGCTCCGACAACTCCTAACTTTGCCTATAGCCTCACCTCTTCACATCAACTACGCTTGGGCGTCTCCCCTCTGCCTCCCAAAACGAACGGTACCAGTTGTTGAACTGCGGCACACGGCAAGACTCCATTGACTGTGTGTCGCAGATTGCCTTGTCAGCGCTACAAGGCAGAAGACACATGAACCTACTTGACACCAGAAACCTAAGCTTCTCCGCGCTACTTTGCCACCCTTGCTTGCATCATACGTAGTTTCAACGTCTCCATCAGTTCTGTCAGACATGGCCGGTAAGTCGAAACAGCTACCTGGTCAAAGTGTTAAGTATGTCTGTTCGTCATCTACAGGGGTCAGAGTCTATGTCGATAGTAATGAACTATAGAGGAGACCAGCAACCGACTAGATGGTGAAGGGCGACAGCTACCGTACATCGCTGGATCTCGCGACCAGATAGCCTTCCCCTCGCAACCTAGCTAGCCTACCTTACGTTTCCTTCAAACGTCCTTAGGCCAGAGCAAGCTCGTGACCAAGGCTGCCGATGCGTGTGCATCCTCTCATTGACTATCCGTCATGAGTCGACGGTAGGACAAAAGTAGGAAAAACTATACGAAGGTAGGGGTGCTACACGGAAAATTCGCCCTTGTCTCGCGGCGTGCCTTCAGAGCGTATCGTAGCCCATATACTCCGTTGATGGGAGGGCAACCATGCCAACATCGCTATCCTGAAACGGCTCCTGCGCCAACAATTCACATAAGCTGCACCAGGCCCTCTTACCCCCTTGTGCACACGGTTTGTTAGCGCTCAACACGCCTGGCTGGGCATCCGACTTTGCCCTTGCAAAGGATGTAGTACAGGTGTAGTAGGTATGTCCGCGTTCGGCAACTCGCTACGAAGGCCACATCCAGGGCGGGGCCCCTAAGACGGAGCAACCACGGAAGCAGCCAGCCAATTTGGCAGCGGGTTGCAATTGTGGCTGGCAAAGAGACTCGGGTTGAAAAGTTGGTTAGGTCCCATACAGTACACGGCAAGCGTCGAGAGGTACGATGCTAGTAATGGGAGCGCGGTAGGTGTTTGGGCAGTGCTGGGGCTCCCAGGGTTGAGGTTCCCGGCGGCCAGGCAAATGTTCGGGCCCCTGGTTGGGTGGAGTAGGCCAGGAATTGGCCAATTACGAGTATGGCGGCTCACGCATGTGGGAGACGGTATTCCGTTCGCCAGGTTGTGACAGGCGCCAGGGTGGGCAATGGCAATGAAAGAGAAGGGAAGGCGCCACCACAGCGGCAAACACATGGTTGGGACCGTGTTTCGCGGCCTTCGAAGCGGTACTCCGCCACGTCCAATAAGGGGATGCAGGCTGTGGTATGCATGACCTCTCGCCCACTCTTAGCCAGTAATCACACCCAGCCGAGACGCAGCCATCGCCTGTCAATCCTCCACTTGAATCCTCGGTACATACCCATAGGTGCACAATTCAAACGTATTTTTTGGGAGGCCTGCCTACCCGGAAGACGGCTGCGAGCCCGAGCAACCCGATCGACCCATCAGCGGTTGGACGGTTGCGACGGCAAGAATACCAAAGAACGAGTTGTGGTGCTTTTGCAGGTATGATACGTCTTACCTTTAGTTACTTACAATTGCATTCGCTGCAACATCTACGTGAGGGAAATACAGCATACAAGCACCGCTGCCGCGAAGCCTACGACCAGGCTAAGTTTACAACCTTTATCTATTCGTCAAAGCTTACCAAAGACATGTACTTCACAGACCCCAACTTGTCCTAGATAACTCACATTAATGCCGATCCATAGGGTACTGGCCAAACAGTCCATCAGCTTTTAAGCAGGATCCAGCTTCAGCCCTTAAATGCTTCCCAAGCGTTTGGTTTAGCTTCTGTGCCATATGACGCCCGAGCAACAGCCTCAGAACGGGTCACATGGGCATGTAGAGCAAGGCCCTGGCCCTCCAGCAGGTCATGTTCGACGGCAAAGCTCTAATGTCGGTCTAAGCAGCCATGGAACATCACACAAGCGCCCGGAAGTGGACCGCTCAGACTATGCAGTTGGCCAGACGCTTGTCGCAGTTGTAAATGACCCCAGGGCGGATGCCCAAAAGAATTGGGGTACCTGGCTAGGCTTGGGCTTTCGAGTTCCAGATGTCAGCTGGCAAGAACCCCCGCCCCCCATCGACTCCATGCGATATCCACCCATTTCCCACCGCGACTTGGCCAAGTACTTGGCGCTGGTCTCCGAAGGTCGCTATAAACAATTCCAGCAGGATCGCCAAAGCCTTGCAGTTGGCGGCATTGCACAGCAGCTCGGCGACACGGACGACGATGATGATGAGCAGGATGACGAGGATGGCTTGGCGTACCTTCCATACGGACAGTCAGAGCAGGGCTCAGCGGAAGGGGAATACAGCGCGGAACATGGGCGCGGTGAGCAGCCCTGGGAAATCCCTGGTCACCATTAACTACCGGTACCCGCCAAGGGACCGGACCAGGCGCACATGGGGTTGTGCTGCGTGGAAATCCTTGCATGACCCCCCCCCGCTTCTACAGCAGCCTACTGAGGCTGGCTGAGGATACCCTTACCTGTACGACGGCTGGCTGACGGCTGTATGACGGCTGTATTACTGTGTACCTTACGTCCGCTACTGATGTGGAACCCCCATGCACCCTGGTGCGGTGTGCCTGCAACCCCCATGCACCCTGCAGCAGGGGAGCATGGCGGCAGCAGCGGCGGCGGGGGCAGCAGCAGCGGCATGCCGCCGGGGCCCTCCACAGCAGATGGGGACCCGCAGCAGCCCCAGCAGCAGCGAGAGGAGGAAGAGCGGGAGGAGCAGCAGCAGCTGCGGCGGCGGAGGCGGGAGAGGCCACCGCGGCTGAAGCAGGGCGATGGGCTGGTGACAGCGCTGCAGGTGGGGTAGGGTGGGGGGATGCCGGGGCTTTTTAGGAAGGGGGTGGCGGGGCGGTGCATCACGGGTGGCCACTAAGGGCACCAATTCAGCGCAATGCTCTGCTTCAATGCTCTTCTCCCACAGTGCTGTCCGGTTCTCTCATCCCACCCACGGCGTCCCCTCCCCCCATCCTGGCTGCTCCCCACCCCTTCCCTCCCTTAGGTGGTTCCCCCGCTCTTCTTCAATGAGGACTTCTCCCTTAGCAGGTACGCCTCGCCTCGCCTCGCCACCAAGGCAGCGCACCTGGGGCCGGGTGGGCGGGCGGGTGGGGGTTTGCCAGCAACCCAGCATGGAGCGGGGGGGGGTATGTCGTATGTGCAGCAGACTCTGTGGAACATGAGTGAACATGCTGGGGTGGCCGTCGCTGCAAGCAGTTGGGGGCGCGGCCCGTTACCCGCCCCACTTCCGACTCGACTCGCGGCTCAGTTGGGCTGCCGGTACCTCCACCCCCCCTTACCCCCACCCCTGGTGTGTTTCCCACCTCCCTTTTTCCCACCTCTCCCCTCAGACCCGACATCTTCGAGGCCATCTGCGGCTGTGAGGACGACGGGGAGATGTACGAGCGCATAGACAAGCTGAGCGCAGCCCTGGTGGGTAGGGGGTGGGGGTGGGGGGCTGGGAACGGGGGTAAAGAGTGGAAGGGACTGACGTTCTGAATGACGAGGCTTCACCATGGGTTGCTACAGTGACCTGCCGCCTCCCTCCCCCTCCCTGGCGCCCCCCCAGGACCTGGTAGAGACGCAGCTGATGCGCGAGATCGCCTCCCGCTCCCGCGCCATCATGGGGGCGGGCAGCTGCGTGCACCACCTGCATGCGCGGGTGGCGGGCACTCGGCAGCACGTGCAGAGGATACGGGACAAGGTGGGGTGGGTGGGGGGTGGGGGGTGGGTAAAGGAAACTGGCCGCGAGTCGGAGGGACCCTGTGTCTCTTGTCATGCCTCCCCCCATGTGCCTTCCCCCCATGCCTCCTTCCACTCCCCCCCCACCGGCCCTCCCAGCTGATTTTCCATCAGAGCTTGTCAGCTAGTTTACCTAGTTTATCACACCACACATTGGGTATTTTTCTCAACCCCCCCCCCAGCTGAGTGACATGGACGAGGTGACCTACTCCGCGACGCTGCGGGTGGCGGCGCTGCAGCGGCGGAGGGGCAACCTGGCGGCAACACTGGAGCTGGTCAAGGTGGGGGGGGGAGAGATTGAGGGGGCCCGGGGAGACCGGCAGCAGTGAAGCAGGGGCCATGACCCCTGGGGCAAATGACAAGATGAAGCCTCTCCCGTACCCTCAGTACCCGCTTTCCCTCCCACTTCAACCTGCCATACGCCACCCTACCCGCCTTCCCTCTCTTCAACCCATCCACCCCACCACTTCCCACTCACCCCCCGCCCCCCAGCAACTGGAGGAGGTGGCAGCGGCGCGAGCAGCCCTGCCGCTGCTGCTGGAGTCGGGAGATTACGCAGGTGTGGGAGGGGTGGGGGGGAGGGGTGGGTGGGAGGGGGGAAGCGTCGCCTAACAAGAGGGGAAGGGGGCCAGGTGTACCGCTTCCTCAGTCACTCCTCAGTCACACCCTTACACCTCCCCCCCTTGCTCCTCTCCTCCCCTTGCTCCTCTCCTCCATTCCCCCTCCCCCTCCCCCCCAGCCGGTCTGGAACTGCTTGACAATCTGTCCCACGCCGCGGGGGCGCTGGTGGCGGGCGGCGTGCGCTGCCTGGCCAGTCTGGCCCCGCAGCTGGTGGAGCGGCGGGGCGAGGTGGAGGCGGCGCTGCAGGCGGAGCTGCTGGGGGCGGGGCTGATGGGGGAGGCGGGGGGAGTGGTGGAGCGGGCGGTGGGGGAGGTGAGAGGAAGGGGGAGAGGGGGGAAGGGGGAGAGGGGGGAGGGGGGAAGGGGAGGGGGAAGGGGAGTGACTAGGTGTTCTGTCCCATGCATGTTGCGCCGTCGCCGGTTACCGCTCCTTGACTCAACTGGCACACCTCTCGCCCCACCCCCCGCCCCTCCGTTCCCCCCCCACCTCCCCCCCCCCCTACAGTCCGCCGCACTCCTGGGCCTCTCCTCCGCGCCGCAGTCCTCCTCCTCCCTCTCCCCCGTCAACAGCACCACCACCCCCACCTCCACCTCCTCCACCTCCTCCGCCTCCTCTACCACCCCCACCCTCCTCCCCTCCACCTCCCTCTTCATCTCCTCCGAGCTGGCCGCCACCCGCGAGCAGCTGCACGACCGGCTGCTGCCCGTGGTGGTGGGGCTGGCCCGCTGCGGCCGCCTGCAGCCCGCACTGCGACAGTGGGGCGCCAACCGCTGTGCCGAGGTGAAGCTGGCGGTGCGCGACGCGGTGGAACGGCTGGTGTTTGCTGGTGGGGCGGGAGGCGGAGGCGGAGGAGGGGGAGGGGGAGGGGGACTGGAGGGGGCAGGAGGAGGAGGAGAGGCGGAGGGGGCAGAGGGAGTGGGGTCAGGGGAAGGAGCAGGGGTAGCAGCAGAGGTATCGTTTGCGGAGCGGCTGTGTGCGCTGCCGCACGAGGGGTTCATGCAGGTGCTGCTGGTGCTGGGGGCGGTGCTGGAGGCCTACCTGGCGCACAGTGTAATGGTGGGGGGCATCGTGGAGGGCATTCTGGCGAGGTGTGGGGGTAGTGGGGGTGGTAGTGGCGGAGGCGGAGGCAGGGTTAGCGGTTCCGGTGGTGCTGCTGCGGGTGGGGCGGCAGGCGGGGGGAGCAGCAGCGGTACCAGCAGCGGTACCAGCAGCGGTGCCAGTGGTAGTACGACGACGACGCCGCCTGCTACGTTGCTGCGGGAGGTGCATGGCGCGCTGCAGGGGGTGGTGGATGTGGCCACGGGGCGGTGGGCCAAGCTGATGGCGGCCAGGAGCGATGTGCACAGGTGGGGGCCAGGGGGGCAGGGGGGTCAAGTTAGACCAGATCGGAGCAGGGGGAGGGTAGGGGGGTACGTGAACTGAGCTGTGAGGGAGGGGGGAACCGGTAGTAGGGTGCAGCTGGAGGGGTGGGTGTATGCTCGTCTGGGGCCCGCTCGCCCACCCACCCACCGCACCCTCCCTGCCTCCCTGCCGCCTGCCAGCCGGCTCAAAGTGTACGAGTTTCGCGCGCTGCTGGGCGCGTGTGAGGCCTTCGCGGGGCTGCCGGAGCAGTTCGGGGTGCGGCAGGGGGCGGCACTCCGGCCCACACTGCAGGTGCGGAAGGGGGGGGGTGGCGGCGGGGGGGGGGGGTGCGAGGGAGAGGAGCGGGAAGGTGGGAAGTGGGGTTAGCGGTGTGTCTTGACGCTGCGCCTTTACCGGTAGCGCTGCAACAACTGACGGCGGGGAAATGCCACGGAATGTGTTACATCATGGTCCTATTACCACCCACCCGTTCCCACCCACCCCATGCCCATTTCACCCCCACTCCTTTATATCTTTACCCCTACCCCAACCCCTCCCCCCGCCAGGCGCTGTGTCGGGCCCACCTGGAGAGCACCCACGCGCGCTGCGCCATGCAGGTAGGTACCTGGGGGGGGGCAGGGGCGTGGCAGGGTGGCAGGGTGGCAGAGGGAAGTGGGGAAGGGATTGAGGAAGGAAGGGCATATAGAAACACATGAATACACCAGCACTTATACCTACAGCCCTTGCTTACAGCAGCGCTTACCGGTACCTTTTCCTCTCCCCTCCCCTCCCCTCCTCTCCCCTCCCCACCCCCTCACCCCGCAGCTGCAGCACCTGCTAGAGGCGGAGCAGTGGGTACCCGCGGAGGCGCCCGCCTCCTTCCAAACCATCATTGACAGGATGGAGGAGCGATGCGGGGGCATGGCGGGGCGGGGTGCGGGCAGCGGCACCGGCATGGCAGCAGCGGGGCCAGCGGGGCCAGCGGGGCCAGTGGTCAGGGGTGGCGGTGACGGAGGCGCGGAGGGCGGCGGGACGGCGGTGGTGGTGGTGGTGGTGCGGCCTACGGAGGGTGAGGAGCTGAGGAGGAGGGTGGTGACGGTGGCGGGTTGCATGGGGCGCCCCATTCCTCTTTACCCCCCGGGATACGGTGCCTGTGTACACCTGTCAACCACCCAACTAGCGGCCAGCTGCTGCCATCCCTCATCTCCCTCAACCACACCCTCATCTCTACCCAGGACTCTGCCCTCACCCCTAATCCTACCCCTCACCTCTTCCCCACCTCCCAACTCCCCTCCCCGCCCCTTCTCTTCCCGCCACCGCCACCCATCCACCCCCACCCCCACCCCCAAACACACACACCCCAGGCCTGCTGCGGCTGGGCGGGCGGCACTACTGGTCCGTCAACTCGCTGCTCATGCTGCTCAAGCTGCTGGACGAACACTACCTGGGGCTGCTGCCGGCTGCAGCGCAACAACAACAACAGCAGCAGCAGACGGCAGGGGCAGCAGGGGGAGCAGCAGGGGGAGGAGCAGGAGCAGGAGCAGCGTTCGCGTCTGCCTCCGCCAGGCGCATGTTGCAGCACCAGCAGCAGGGGCAGCAGCAGGGGCTGGGACTGTTGTCCCATGCAGGTACGGCAGCAACTCCAGCAGCAGCAGGCGGTGGAGGTGGCGGAGGCAGCTGGGCGCTGGCAGCGCTGGGTCCCGATGTGGCTCACCGCTGCGTGGAGCTGATCCGAGCCTTCAACACCACCACTGCACAGCAGGTGGGTCTTAGAGAAATGGGTGGTGAGGGGTGGAGGTGTTTGGAGGGTGGGGTGGCGGGAAGGGTGGGAGAGCGCAGTAAAGCGGGCGGATAGGGATTTCAATCTTCACCTTCTTACGCCCTAGTCAGCCCTAGTGCCTAATTTCCCCTCCCCACCCCTTCACCACCCCTGCCCAGGTGCTGGGTGCGGGCGCCATGCGCACCAGCGGCCTGCGCTCCATCTCCGCCAAGCACCTGGCGCTGGCGGCTCAGGCGCTGGCGGCGCTGGCGGCGCTGCTGCCGCTGCTGCGGTGGCAGCTGGCGGGGGCGGTGGCGGAGGCGCCTCGGCGGGCGCTGCTGCTGCCGGAGTTTGACCGGCTGGCGCAGGTGCGGTGTCATGACACCCGGGCCGCCTCCTATGTCCTATCCCCACTGCTTAGCCCGAACCTGTGGCTTCCCATGGTCTGGTGTGTGGTCTTTTGACCGTCTTTGGACCCCTCCGCCCCCCACCTGGCGCCTGCCTGCAGGACCTGTCGCTGCACGTGGAGGAGATCCACGGCAAGCTGGTGGACATCATGCAGGAGCGGGTGCATGCGGCGTGCAGGTGGGGGGGGAGGGTGCATGCGACGTGCAGGTGGGGGGGAGGGAGGGGGTGCATGGGGGCGGAACAAGAGGGCTTGGAGTGTGGAGCGTAAGCGTGTGCCGGGAACGGAGGGGGCGTCATTGACGGAATTGGTGCGTTTGTTTCGTGTTTTGTTTTGCAGGCAAGTGGCGGCGGAGGCGGAGGCCTGGCCCCGCGCACCTCCCCAGGTGCAAGCACACCAGGCGGCGCAGCCAGCGCCGTCGGAGGCGCTGAGGCTGCTTGTACGGCAGCTCGGCACGCTGCGTTCCGTACTGCAGCCCATCCTGCAACCCGAGGAGGTGTCGTACATATTCGGCCGGGTGGCGGCGGCATGCAGCGAAACGTTAGCCGCGCTGCTGGATGGAATGCCGTCACCGGCGGCGGCGGTGGCAACGGCGGCGGCTGCGCCGCCGCCACCGGCGCAGCCGCCAACGCCGGCCGGAGGCCTACTGCGCAGCCTTGGCGGCGGCGGAGCCGCCGCCGCGGCCGCGGCGTCAGCCGCGGCTGCTGCCGCTGCCGCCGCGGCGGCCGCCTCCGCGCATGCCGCCTGGGACGCCAGCCGACGCGCCAACGCGTTGTTCATGTTGCAGGCGCTGTTGGCGCTCCCGCTGGACCCCGCGCGCGCCAGCAGCTACGTCACCCGCCTCACCACCTTCTACACCAAGCACTACGGGCTGCTGCCGCCGGACGCGCTGCCGCGGCCCAGCGCCGCAGCAAGCAGCACAGCAGCGGTGGCTGCTGCCCCCCTCACACCTGCCCCCGCAGCGACGGCGCCCCTGCCGGCGGCGACAGCAGCTTCGACGTCGTCGGCTGCTCCTCCTCCTCCTTACCAAGAGCCACCGCCGCCGCCGCCACCGCCGCCTGAGGCGCATGCCGTGGTGTCACGGCCATCGGAGCCGTCCGCGGAGGCCACCTCCTCCACAACGGGTGCAGCTGCCACGGCTGCGCCACCAGCAGCGCCGCCGCCGCCGCTGCCCCAGACGGATGTCACGGCTGCAGCGGATGACAGAGCGTCAGGGCGTACAGCTGCAGCGGAGGAGCCGACAGTGGAGGGTGTTGCGCAGCAGGAGGTGGTGGCGGGCAGGCCCGGGTCCGTACCACCTCACGACCCAAATCAACAGCTGGTTGAGGCGGCTGTGGTACAGGAGGGAGACATGCAGGAGTGGGCGGCTGCTCAACCCGACCGCCAAACAGGGAGTGCGAGCGTAGGGCTGTCACCAGGCGAATCGCTGACAGAGACGGCGGTGACGCAGGAGGAGGAGGAGGAGGAGGAGGTCACGGAGGCTGAGACGATAGAGGCGGGGCTTCAGCCCACGCCGGCCTCATTAGGGGAGCCTTCCCAGGAGGTCGCTGCAGCGCCTCCAGCCGGGGTGGCGGAGGAGGATCAGGATACGACAGCGGGGCTGGAGATCTTGTACGGCATGACAGCCGGGGCTGGCGAGGCGTCCGAGGGTAGTGGTGGGGCAGCGGCGGCGGTTGAGGAGCAGGTCATGGAGGAAGCGGCGGAGGGTGGGGTCATGGTGGAGGCGGAGGATGCACCGATGTGCGGGTTACCGCAGGAAGAGGGGCTGGAAGGGAGTTCGAGGTTGGAGATTGGGCAGGCTGCAGCGGGTTCGGGGGGTGCGACAGAGGAGGGTGTAGCAGCACCGCCGGCAGCAGCTGTCTGGACGGCAGAGCAACCACCGCAGCAGCCGGAACCGCCACAGGAGCTGCAGCCGCGGGTATCGGAGCCTCACACTCATCCAGTCCAAGCGCCGGAAGACGTACAGTCGCAAGGGGAAGAAGAAGAAGAAGAAGAAGAAGAAGAAGAAGAAGAAGAAGAAGGAGGGGTGCAGCAGCTGGGCGGCCTGTATGCCTACCAGCAGGACCACCACCATTACCCGCAGCAGCAGCAGCAGCAGCAGCAGCAGCAGCAAGAGGTGCTCGGCAATGGGGGGCTGGGTGGCCACACTGAGACCTTTGGAAAGGCCAACGACGGTGCTGCAGGTGGTGGCAGTGGCGGTGGCAGCCCCTATGCGCAACAACGACCTGTCACCGGTAATGGGTCGGGTGGAGGCCAGGCGCCGGCGGCTGCTCCAGGTGAAGCGCATGGTGACGAGGGTGGGGTGGAGGAGGGGGGTGATGCAGCAGCGCTGGCCAGCCGCGTTTTCGTGGACCCGCTGTCGGGTCTGCAGGTGTCGGCGAGCAGGCGGTAGGGTGATGCGGAGGGCAGCATGGGAGGCGTCCGCGGGGCCTCACCAGGCTCACCAGACGGCAGGGTAGTAGGGTCAGTCATAGCAGTTGCGCTTACCGTGGCCCTGTAAATGACCCTCTAAGTCCTGTTTAGGCAACTCGGGCAACTAACACTAGCTGTGTCTGGGAGCACTGAGGGGCCGCACACTGGAGCAGTGGTGGTGGGGAGGTGCAAGGATGCGTAGCTGATAGAATGGTGGTGACGGGAGGGAAGTACAGGTGCATGGAGTCGCCGGATTGGATGGGGTGTTGGTATTGACCCCTGGTTGCGGCGCGTGGGCATGTTGACATATGGCTGTTGGTGGTCTTTCATGTGGGCGACATGTGACGGACGAAGGATGTACACCGGCTACCTCTTGCCTGCCCGTGCATGCAACGCCAAAGCCCAAAATGATGCGGAACCAGGGAGAGATTGTTAAAAAGATAATGCTCCGAAGCTGTTGGGACACGTGACGTGCCAACCTGCCCTTCTGGCAGCTTATTCGTCCTCACTACGCCACCGTCGCTCCATCCAACCCGTAAATGCATGTCACCGCCTTTGACACAGCACTGGTTGCCACCACAGACCCCGTGTCGAGGGGCCAGGAAAGAGCGCGAACTCCACACATCGGCCTTTCCTGTGTACGGTAATTACGCGAGCGTAACAGCTGTCTGCAGCAATAGCCTACAACGTTTACATGCAACTGCATGCTATGCACTTGGAAGCTCTCAACGGAAAACGCATTTGTGCAAGCAGCGCGCGTTCACAAGTCATGACATGCCGACAAGCGCCGGCAGCAACAGCAACAGCAACGCGCCCCCAGTGACACACACAGAACGCAGTCCGTGGTCAGTAATGCAACCATGCAAGCGGCTGATCATGCAAACAAACCAGACAAACAAACATAACGCCACATTTAGGCTCCGTTTTCATGCAGACACGTGAGAAACGCCAAGCTTTAGGACGCTCCTGCACCGGCAATTGCTTGGCGCCCCGCACAAGGCATGCAAGCTAAGGAGGAAACAAGCAGCGATGGTGGTCGCGCACACCCAGCGAACACTTTTGCCCTCACCCCATGCTGACATGGTATCAACACCCAGCCAACTTGCGGGTACCCGATTGTACGCTCCCAACAAATACTCCTTTGTGAAAACATTTACAAACGTTAGCGACATACATTGGCGAGGTGTGCTCCCAAGTCCCAACCCCCAACCGCAATGCACACGCCGTACTTGCCGCTCGACTGCCGCACCCCGCACGCATCGCCGATCTAGTTGTTAGATTTGTTACCATTATTCCGTTCCTTGCCGGCTAGCTTGCAACAGCAGTAACATGCACACATCCCAAGAGTCTCTCAATGCACACAACGCATGCCACCGCCCAATGCCCCAAATGCTAACCAACAGCCTGATCCTGTCTGATAATGCATGCGCACACGTCATTAGTAACGCCGCACAGTCTATCCCAACCTGCCCGCCACCGGTCCCCAGGGCCGGCAGGCCCTGGCTAAAGCCCATACGCAACCTCATGCTGTGGCTCACTGTACCGGCACTCCTCAATGTGCCCCACCTCGTAGCCCGTGTACACAAACCCCAGCGTCCTGACCAGCCTCAAAAGCCAATCGCTGGGGCAGCAACACCGGTCCGGCCGCAACAGCCGCAGAAGTTTGACCGTGGTTTGACCAAAGGGGTGCCGTACCCAGGTCTTCCGCGTGGCCAGCCGCTGCGACTGCGGGTAGTGCTGCCGCACCCAGCTGATGTAGGACGCGTACTCGCTGAAGCCGAGGTCAGCGCTGCTGGCGTCGACGGCAGCCAGGATGCGCCAGACCCAGCCCAACGGTCCGCCCCCTCCAGACAGCTCATGCAGGAACTCCTGCAGGTAGGGCCTGTACACCACCATCCAGTGCGTAACGAAGGAGGATCCGTCTGGGGCGAACTCAAGATTGCGCTTGAAGAGCCGCCGGAAACTAGCAATGTACCCGGCGGATACGGAGCCACCGATGTTGACAAGAGTCTGGAACGGCGGGGCGGTCCCAGGCAAGCTGCTGCTGCTGTCAACATGACTGCCACGCCAGACTGGCTGCACGGGTGACAGCAGGATCATGTCCAGGTCCCACACCAGGTAATGCTCTGACAGGTCCGGGAGCGCCAGCACGGATCCAAGCTTCATGAACTGCTGCATGTACCATCCCGCGAGCTCACGCCCCTTGAAGTGCTTATGCTCATCCAGGCCCAGGTGCTGCTTGATGTATTCGCCGACCCGCTCCAATGTAAGCCCATCCAGGAACTCGTCCTGGATATGACACACGACGTTTGGTGCAAAGGAGGTGTAGGTGCTGCATTTATCGCTGCTTGTTGTTACCACATGAATGACACGCGGCTTAAGGTAGCGGTTGAGCGAGAGGACTGCCTGCCGCGTAACGCAGCTGGGCTTCAAAGAAACCCCGACGACGTCAATAGGGGCGTAGTTAACCGGGAGCGGCTTATGTGCGCCTAGATGTATAGGCAACCACAGCGATGAAGCTAATAGGCATACAGCGAGGAGCCCCAGAGCGAGCCATTTATAAACCCGCGTGCCCTGGGCACTCCGGCGGCGTCCGCTTGTGTTATGAATGTTGTTAAGTCCAGATATAGCACCTTTGGGCGAAATCACGCGATTTTCAAGGTCCCCTTCGTGCTGTTTGATGTGAATGCCGACGATGGAGTTTCGGTGGAAGGGGCCCATGGATAAAGTCCATCCTTACCCTTTAGGGAATTTAAAAAATGATCTTAACTTAGTCTTGAAATACGTGCAACTTGGTGATCTACGCGAAGACTTTCAGCCGTACATGTCAAATTCCATATCATATCGCGGCATGCGCATCGGTCCACAGAAATAACATTACATATAGACGCAACGCGTCTAGGAGGGCTTTTACTTATTTTGCTACCTCAGGTTCACCTTTCACCAGCGCACAAGTATCAATCAACAACTTAGCAGCTGCGTCCGCGCAAAAGGAATGCAGTCAACCATTTCTTCAAGACTGGGTACATCCTCCAGAGTCCTTCCTGCAGCGCTTCCCGTGCTGTCCGCAGGCATCCGGGTCATCACATGGCACGTCCACCATGGCTGCAACGCCAGACGGGCTGCACTCCGTTGTATCGCGACCTACACATCTGCAAACGGTTCGCCTGCGGGCGCTTTACCACACTCCGGCCCTGCGTCCACCAGGTTGCAAACCGCGTCTTATGGCGCCCTTCAATCCTCGAGGTTATGCCGCATCACCGGCCTCTGCTCCCGCACCAACATCAAGATCGTCAACACAAACATGCGCTGCCCTACCTGCCTCGTCGACAACGCCAGCAGCGACGACCCTTCGACGATGTTCCCTGCTGTAACAGTTGACCAAACCGTCAAGCTGCTGCATCACCAGTCCTCGCAGCCTTCGGACGACGAGCTGTCAGCTTCAGTTCTGTCCGGCCTGCCAAGCAACCTCTTGAGCAACATAAAAGAACCCAGCTTTTCGCCGAGCTTATCCAGACCCGTTATCCCGCGAGGCTTCACCGCATCCTCGCCCCTAACAGCGCCGCAACAACAACCCAACCTCCAAGCTTCCAACCTCGGGGCCGCCGCGGCAGCTATCACCACCATCCTGATCTACCGCGCCCGGGCATCGGCAATGGCTGTGGTAGCCGCCTTTGCAAGCCGCCTCTCGGCATCCACCACCCTGCCTTCCTCCACTTCTCCGCATGCAACCCGCATGACCCATTTCGCCACGGGCTCCACCGTCGCCCTGCCGTCGAACCCCTGGGAGCTGGCGTTCGGCGCATATCGCACCCTCTGCACCGCCCCAAGGCGTCCAAGCTTCTCGGATGCCACCACCAAGACCGAGATCGGCACAGGTGCTGCTGTGGATGAGGCGAAGCCCGCCACCGCCCCCACCGGCGTCGTTGCGGTGCTGCGCGCTTGGTTCCGGCGTACACGCGGGCGAGCGGAGGGCATCTCGCGCAAGTTCCTGTTCAGGTAGGGCCCTTACGGTTATCGTAACTCTGGAGTTCGGGTTCTTGACGAAAGCTGTTGCTTAGGATTAGGATTGCCAGGATGGGGCGTGTGCCTATGGCCATGCTAGCCATCTGGGTTTTGCGCGGGTTTTGTGTTATGGGATTCGGGTTTTCCACCTCTTGCCTGTACCGCCCTGTACCGCTCATTTCCAACAATTACGCAGTACTATGTGTTTTTCTTCATGAATGACATGCCCTTCCACGCTTCTCCCGGCACGCAACCCTCTATTCGCCCGCAGGACACTCAACAAGCGCATCATCCGCCAGATGGCGCGCCGCGCCACCATCGGCCTCCCCATCGTCGGCTTCTTCTTCGTGGCTCGGCTGCTGGTCAAGGACTTTGAGCGCGTGCGAGCGGAGGCAGCGGCGGGCAGGAAGTCCATCGCAGGTACGAGGCGAAGAGAACCCAAGCTGCGCATTTGCCGCTGCTGCGAAGGGCTTAACGTCCTTAAAGCTCACGACCCAGATCGAATTGCCGTCTTAACCCTCCTCCATCCTTTGCCCTTGCACGTTGTGACCATGCCCGGTAAACTGGCTCACACCTCCTGCAGGCCTCTTCTCCGTGGCCCTGGCCTGCGATGCGGTCGACCTGGTGAGCCAGGCGCTGCTGCTGGCGGGGATGGCGCACTCGCACTATGGGCTGGGCCTGGGGGTGGCTGCTGAGTGGCTTGCGGCGGCCGACCACAGCACGGTGGCCATGGCGGTTACCTCCTTCACGGCAGGAGTGACGGGTGAGCTGCTGACGGTGCTGCGGGAGGAGCGGCAGCAGCAGCAGCAGTGTGGGTTGGTGGGGGAGCTGGGGCGGCAGGACATGAAGAAGGACTGAAAGGGCCCGCAAAGGTGCTGGGAATGGGGTAATCGTATATATTCTATCTTATGTCGAAGGCAGCAACATTGCTGTTATGTGGGTTTTGTTTTGGTGGTGATTATGCTGTGCTGTGCTATACGCATTCTTTGTTTTTGACTGCGCCATGCTTGTGGAGAAGCGGCCGCACATGTGACGGTTGGCGAGCCATGGACCCGGCATGTGTGTGAAGAGGCGCATGTGAGCTGCAGGGTTTCATGGGAGGATGCAGGCCGCAGGCTGCTTTGGATGACCTTAACTACCGGCTCCAAAGGCAATCTAGCTGATCTATTCAAGCTGCATACATAAGAATCAATCCATGATACATCATCCCAAACCTCGTCTATGTATTTATCTGGCTCCATTCCATTTGGGTGCCGAACATGTGCCGTATCCCGGTCTGCATGTGCGCTTGGTGGAAGAGTTTGAGCCTAGCTCTTTAGGGATTGCATGGGGCAGGCATACATACCGTTCCTTTGATCCTGGTCCTAATTTACCTGATGAGTATAGTGCGGGCATAGACCCTGTTTGGTACTTCTTCCTGCTGTACTGTGCGTGCAGCGTTGTGACGTGTGGCTCTGTTTGTATGGCTCGTTTGTGATTAATTCACCTCCGCACTTTCCTTTCATGGCCTTTCCCTGTCCGCCGGGGCTGGCGGCACGGAGGTAAAGGCCGTGACTGCTTTGTGTGATTTGGGTCGTCTTGCGCTTCAGGGTATTAAAGTCGCTGTGTTTCTACCGTGCTGAGAAAGCCGTGTGGTGCCAGGCGGAAGCGTACGCGTGCTGTCTCCGTTGCCAGTACGTGCTTACCGTACTTCACATCGATGGCGTGCGATGGAAGAGGGCGTGTAAATGAATATAGTACAAGGGCAGTGTCTGCGCTTATCGTCGTACCTTGATCCTACCCTGGTAGTACGGCTTTATATTGTACAGCTACCGTATGTAAATAATGATACATCAACGCTACGTGGCACGTGATCACTCTAACGCACATGCCTCATGGCTCGGACAAGCGATTTCTCCTTCGCCGTCTTGCACTCACTGCGAGGGTCCCCCCCGTCTTCGCCACACCCTGCCGCCGAGACGCCCCAAGCAATCATTCGCCATCGCTATTCCTCTCCCGGCATCCCTGGACCAGTGCCTGTCCCCTAGCCACCCGAGACGCAACAAAGCCATAATCCTGGTTCCTATCTTCCCGGCTAGCCCCTCTTCCGGGTGCTCGGCCAACTCTGCACGCCATTCTCCTCGTCTGCACTCCTATTCCCCACTTCAGTGATGAAACCTCGGAATCCTTCCTCTCTTCCCCACCTCAATCCAGGGACGCCGTACTGCTGTCCGCCAGTACGGCAGGTTGGCCCCCCGCGGCTCCCACGTTATGGTTGCGGCTCAGGAAGTGCCACAGCCGGGCGGCGCGGGCTGCGGAGGCGGCCAGCCGGGCTATGCGGCGTTGCTCCGGATTCTGTGGCAGGGAGTGGGGAGGTTGAAGGCATGGGGTTGTCAGTAGAGGGTGCACAGCATGGGAGTAACCACGGAGGGGGATTTGCGATGACAGGAGCGTGAGAGGAGGAAGGGGGTGAACCTGTGTCTATTGTTGAAGAGCCCGAGGGTCATTCGGGGCTCACAAAATGATTCATTACTGCCCGTGAAGCTCTATCTTGCAGCATCACACCCTTTCGAACGACATGCGCTCCACGTATGCAGGTTCCGCGGCCTGCCCGCCCGCACCTATCCACCCGCCTTCTACCCACCCACCCACCCACCCACCATCGCAGCCGCCCTCTGCTCTGCCTCCTCATCCAACCGCAGGCTGCCGCCGCCCGTCCAGAAGGACCAATCCACACGCGCGCCGCCTCCATTGCTGCGGGAGGCAGCAGCAGCGGAGGCGGCCTGCTCCTCCAAGTCAGCCATCCGCCGTTCCCATGCCTTGAGCGCCACCTCAAACACGTTTCCCCCCGAGCGCCCGAAGCGCTGCATGACCGACACCTCCACTCGGCCCATGCGCGATAAGGCGGTCTCCAGGAGCGACAGCTGCGGCAGAGATACCTGCAGGCAGCAGAGTGGCACCGGCGTGATGGGCGATGAGGAGGGCAGCGTTGGGGTGGTAGGCGAGAAGGAAAACGGAACGTAAATGCGAATCCTACCTCCAGGGCAGCTAGGGCCGGTAAAAGCCGAAGAACCCACGCTAGACGTTCTTGAACCATGCCGCATGCACAGGGGATTAGGAATGCGGTGGGGCAGACCATCACGTCGCAAGCCCCGACCACCACTCCGCTGCCCTGCCACCCGCACTCACCCAATGGATGCAGTCCACGGGGCAGCACTCGATAGCCACCTTGGTACGGTACGGCATGATGGTACGGCAAGGGGGAGGAGCAGGAACAGGAGGGCGCATGGGAGTGTTTGGGGTTTTAGGAGGAAGGGCGGGCCAAGTGGTGGCCAAGGAGGTGCAAGGACAGCACGCAAAAACGTAAAGGAGAGGTTACTCGTACCGAGCTGCAATATGCTACGGTAATCAGAGGGAGGCGGGCTGGCTCAAGCAAGGGCAGCACCATTCCAAGCTCTAGGAAGGAGCTCCTGTCGTGGCTTTCAGTTGCTGCTGCCCGCACCTGTACTTCCTCTGGCGTGTCCGCCTCCTGCGAAATGACTCGAGCTCTGCCGTACTTGGACGCCTCGATCTCAAACGTGCGCGGACACGCGCGCACGCACTTGCCGCAGCCGATGCAGCTCACCTCGTCCACGAATAGCTGCATAACCGGAAAGGGATAAAAAACGGGAGGAAAAGAGGTAGGAAACTACCGTACCTAATACCTAACCAACCGTATGACCAAGACATAAACTTGGGCTGCTTAGACCTGTATGACTGCGCGTACCTGCTCCTAACAGGGATCTCCTCACAGCCTTATGTCACATTTCCTGATTCCCAGCAGCTCCCATAGCTCCCTGGGCTGCAGGCGGAAGCTCTGCTCTGCCCTACCCTCCTCCGTTTCACGGTTTCGGACCTGTGCACAGTTACCTGGTCCCGAGCGAAGCTGCTGTCCAGGAAGGGGTTCACGGCACTGTACGAGAATCCAGCTAGCCTGTCGTACAAGGCTCTCGAGTCCTCATCGCTCAGGGTCTACGGCAAGGAGCGCATTGCCGTACATGACGGGGGTCCGAGGGGAACCAAACAGCATGAAGGGGTTGTTGGTTGGGGGTTTCGGTTGGGTCTGTTGTGGGTAATACACCCGGCCTGGGTCACGTCTGGGCACGTCCGACCGTTTGACTGGTCACATACTGATCGCATGGTCCATGGGCTTTACGGCAGGATGATGGTGGCGACTGCATTGGTGAAGAAGTGCGTGTGTGTGTGTGTTGTGTTGAAGAAACCCCGCCGCGTCTCACGTCCTCCTCTCTCACCGCGCCTCAGCTGCAATACCATCCTCCGCAACACCCACCTCCGCAATCTGGTTTAACAGCGCACACAGCTCCTGCAGCTGCGCTCGGAGTCCCTCGGGGGCCCGGTCGGGGTGAAAGCGGCGCATGAGGGAGCGGTAGGCGGCGCGGATGTCGCGGGATGAGGCGGAGGGGGGCTGTTTGGGCGGGGTGGTGGCGCGTGCAGTGGGTGGGTGGGCGGGTGGGGCCCGGAGGCAGTTGGGTAAAGAGGAAACAACTAACTGACCGTGTGATAAAGGCATCATCATGTTTTTTTCATGGGGGCAGGTGGGGGTGGTGTGAACGGGTGGGTGCCGCTAAGAACGCTGGGCTTACAACGGGAGGGGGTGTCGCGGTATACGGGACGAGGTAGGGGCATGGCTATGCCGGTACGGGTGTGTAACTGTGTGGCTGCTGGGTGGGTTTGGTGGGATAGTCAAGGTACGGGGCTTAGGCAGCGCGGGTTAAGAAAAGGACGGGGAGGGGCGTGAAGCGGGGCAGCAGCGGCATGGGGGTTACGTTGAATGGTCCCTGCTTCACGGCCAGGGATGTGGCGTGCTTCGGGGTGGAGGTTAGCACGCATGTGGCTTTCAGCGCAAGGCGCATATGCCCTGCAGCTTCAAGGGACTAGCCAACGTGTGTTAGTTCGGCGGGAGGAGAATGCGCGTTCGGACCGTCAATGACCGGGGCGGGATGATGGGTGGCAGAGTATCTATGCAAGCATTTGAAGAAAGCTCACCACGCCCAGAATCGTGTAAAAGTCGTCATCGCCAAACAAAGTCGTCAATTCTCTAGGCGAACTGGCAGAAGCATGTATCCAACCGAAGCGACGTGCTAGAGACCGACGTCGAATGGCCACGTGCACCGCAGGCTGCTGTCTCTTCCTCGCATAAAGCCGCATCTGTTGTAGTCTTGTAAGCGTCAACACACTAGACATGGCAGCGCTTCCTAAAAACGTGAAGTGCAGTACCGTACTGTATGTTGGAGCTCCAAGCGTTCGTAACGACTGCCAGCTTTGTCACTGCAGCTTTCAATTATCGAGTAAATGGACAGTGTCTCCTTACCGCTGCAGGCGTTGCAATGCGCTGCTATACGGGTGCCTGGAACCTCGGACACCCAGGTGCCCTTACCATACCGAGCGAGCGAGGCTAGACTATAACATTGCATTGCATTGCGACATACAAATTGGCCGGGCTCAGTACACCCAAATGATTGCAGCGGTATAACTGCGTGCGCTTTAGTTCTAACCGAACGCTCACGTGTTGCGGCGCACGTGGCTGGCTGCCCGCCCATCCTGCTGCAAAGCTACAGCGCCATCAATCGCAAGCTGACATTTTAGTTTATCTTCATGCTACTCTCTATCACATGAGTATTCCGCTATTCGGCTTAAGAGTAGTTTAGTAGGGTTGTCCGTGTTCAGTAGGGTTTGGTCGTTGCAAAGGCTAGCTACGTGCCGCCATAGCACCTCAATTCCAGTCCAGGTACGGTATTAACGTTGAGACTAGGGGCGCTTTGCAAGCTTGAAAGGGGTTAGGACGCACAGGCTGTGCTTTTACGAACGTGCAGGGCGTCTATAGCTGCTAAGCACTGTTGGCCACTTGGTGGCGACCCTTGGGATGTTGCCTGGAGAAGGGTGATCTGGGTTGTGTTGTTTTGCGCAACACAGAACGGCTTGGATTATGACAGGGCCCACCCCCGTCCACGCTCCCCATCCTCCCCCATGAGCCCTGTCGTGCCCCAACGCTGGTTCCACGCAGCACTGCGTTTTGCTGGTTCCGTCTCTGCCTCCCGTAACCGGAAGGCGCACTCCTAGTCTTGCTGTAGACGTGGAGCGCTCCTCAGCGCCTCTCGTCCCGTGCTGGGGCGGGCTTCAAGACGGCTGAGCCGCGGACTGACCAGGCCCACGGGGAACTGATAACCTACTGTCTATTGTGACTGCTACGTTGGGCTGCCCAACGCTTGGGAGATCGCTGGTTGTGACTACGTTTAAGCGCGCATGTAAGCTGCAGATCTGCGCCGCAGATCAGGAACGCATGAAGCCCTTCATGGTTCTTACAGGCAGTACATGAGTATGTGAGCAAAACGCAGTGCCCTAGCCCGGGCACTGCGCCGCCTAACAAGACAGGCACTTGTACGACAGATACTCTGGACACGCCAGAGCGATCTCTCCACAGCCCACAACACTTAAAGCAAAGGAACTGCGATAATACCAGCCATTATAACCGGAACCACTCAGTCACCTCGGCAGTAGCAATTCGCACCGTCATCATCCAACTGAACCATGGGACATGCCCGCGAGCGTCACCACCCGTGACCACAAACTGCACGAGCCAACGATGGGGCACGACAGCCCAACGGCAATGCACTGGTACCGGTATTAAAGCCGACAGCATGAAGTCGGCCAAGGAGCCTTGGGAATGTAATGGCTGTCAAACTCTTATACGTGACCTTTAAAAGTAAGGGAATGGCAATCGAATAACCAACAGTTAAAGCAGACTTCATTGCTGCAGAACCATGGGTCACCGGTTGTCAGTTGCCCGTACCGCAGCTCAGGCCTAGCTGGGCACCTACGTTCCAACCAAAAAGCTAAAGAAAGACCTAACTAGATTCCAAATAGAGTCCCCCGTTTCGCCACAGTGCTGGCCATATCTGAGTTTGGCCTGGGTGCTGCCCGGACGATGAGGTTGGGCCTGGATACTGCCTGGACGAGAGTTTAGAAGAGTGCACACCAGTTAGCCTCCATGGTACGGTATTCAGTAGTCACTCCTTTCTTGCAAGGGCATTTTTTCCTGATGACAGCTACCCCGGTGCAGCCCAGGGTACCCATTGTTTGCTGATTCTGGATTGTAGCACATCCTCCCCAATATGTATGAAAGTAAATGCATGTTTTGCAGGCGATTAACAATATAGACCGGGAACGACACTTATGGCAGCGTCGAGCTTCATGTGTTCGCAACGACGCCTGTCCAAGTCGTGACGGACAGCGAGTGAACAGTCGAAGTCATTAATTCTACGCCTTTTAACCTATTACGCTAAGACCGGGATGAGCACGCTGCCAGGTAACCACCGAATGCCTTCGCACGGTTAGCGGGGCCTTCGCACCGTTAGGTGCAAAGGTTACATATGTTAGGCATGTAAATAGAAAGGGTCGAGAAAAGTGTACACAAGCGTAGAAGCATAATCTTGCATGAGGTGGTGATGCCCTTGACCGCCAGATGTACAGGTGGTGTCCCAATTCCGCAATTCATTACCTAATTGTCCGTGACAGACCCTAATTACGCCCAACCTCATTCCCTCGATTTATGACACTCTATTAGCTCTCCATACGATCTTGGCCAAGTAACCTATCTGCGAAGACCGAGCTTGTTATACACAGAGTAAAAGGGTTGCTCTTTTTTGGCTTAAAGCGCAACGCCCAATTGATGTTAGCAATATAACATACAACAAGCAAGGTCTGCTGTGCAGTCTTCTGCGAGTTCTGTTTTCTGCGATTACGACTACCAGCTTTCCCATAACCTGGCACACGCCGAGCGACGTACATCCGCTGAGCTTCTACACCGTCCAAGATCGAGTCTCTTGAAGGCTAAGCAGTCACTACCGGGTTGCCTGAGGTTAGTCGGAAGGGTTACATGGTTCGTCATGACTGTCTTTCGTGGGAAGGTGCACCTGACGTCAGGGTTTCCCTGTTGGAGCCAGATGTTAGTAAAAGACATATTAAACCTGCTGCTAGGCTGGAAACGTTCGGACGCGTGCCCATCTGGAAGCGACCCTCCCGCGTTTACCCTGACCTTGAAGTATGCGCCGCTACGCCGTTCTAAAGTATTTTTCGTGTATTGCCTACTGAGCTAGTATCGTTCCCCTCTTGCAATGTCCACCAGGGGTCAAGCGTAATCTTCGTAGACAGTTGCGATGGGTACACTCCCACCGTTCCCGGAGCCGCCACGCGGCATTCGGCTCGAGGAACGTGCCCCATCAATTACTACTTTGATTCTGGACGGTGTGAAAGGCGCATCACCTGGAAGGTGGGTGATTCCGCATCTGTCAACGTGGCCCCTTGTGCAGCTTTGCAATTTTTGGTCTTGCAAGCCTTCGTTTCAGTACTTCTAACCTTGTCCTATGGGGATGTCGAACTGCAGCGCTGGTCCTGTTTGTGCGCGAGACATCGGTTTGGCGGTTCAGGCGGACATGCCGACCTCGAGGTTCAGTGGCTTCGCGGCTGATGCGCCTACAAGTCAAATGCGGCCGCAGCCTTCGCCATTTGCCGCTGCTGCCAACTGCGACTGTGCGGATGCGTGTTCGACTGCTGGCGACGAAGATGTGCAGTCGCAGTCTCACGCGCACGTCGCACATCAGGCCACGGATGCTTTGCGCCCTACTACTCCTGGTTCACCGTTCGAGTCCATCGCTGCCACTGCTGTTCCTTCATCCCCTCGCCCACTCGACAGCGCGTTGCACGAGCGTGCTGGGGATCACGTCGCAGCGCCTGGTTTGCCCATAAACTCTCGTCGCTGGGCGCATGCTTCGCTTCCAGATCTTTGGCGCCAGGCTGAGGGTTGCAACTGCGCCCATGATTCGGAACCAGTCGGCCTTGTTATGCCTCTGTCGGCATCCAACGCTGCTCTAGACATCGATGGTGCTGACAACCATGGAAGTGGCCTCTTCGCCCCGACGTCTGGCGCGTCCGATGGCGCCTATCTTTCAGTATCAATGCAGCAGCACCTTCAGTCGCTGCTGCCCGAGGTAACGCGTACCGTCCTGCCGGGGCTGCTACCGTCCCTGTTGCCCACTGCCATGGCAGCGGCGCTGCCGGCGGCATCAGCCGCCGCCTCGACCGCTGGCGGGGCTGAAGCTCTGGCCTCTGCCGTGCCGGCCGTGCTGGAGGCCGCGTTGCCCGCGGCACTGGTGGCGGCCCTTCCAAAAGCTGTCTCTACAATTCTTTCCGCCCTGCTCAAGACGCCTGCCACCGCCTCCATCAAGGCCCACGCCAGCGACTTTTTCCCGGTTGGGGCTTCTATGTCGACCATTCCGTCGCTGTGCAGTGACGCCTCCGTGATTGCGGCTGCTAACGTGCCGCATGTTCCGGGCCCCGAGGAGCGCCAGCCCTCCCTGGACCAGCAAGGCGCCGCAGAGCTGCAGTTGGTGCGGATGCTGTTCGGCGCTGACAGCATGGATCCCCAGGCACAAGGCACCGCTGCTGCAGCCACCAAGAAGCCTGCAGCTCTGGAGGTCGCCGCCGACGGAACGGGTGCTGCATGCGGTGAGGTTAGCCCGGCTGGCAGCGTGGGTGGCGGTGCTGCTGGCAGCCGCGCGGGAAGCCCCACTGGCAGTGCGGGCAACCCTGCGGTCGTTGATGCCACAGCGGCGATTCAAGTACGCCAAGACCGTTCGTCGGCACCTTCCGAGAACGTTGCCGCCGCCGTCATTTCTCCACGCAGGCCTTCATTCCATGCTCTGCCAGGCTCTTCTAGCGACGACGTTGCGGCATCGCTAGCATCTGCTGCGGCTGCCGGCAACATCTTCTCCCGGCGGCTGTCGGATACCGCCAACTACGGATCGGCATCCGGGGATGCGTCGCATAATGCCCGCGTCACCGCCCCCGCGACCGCTAAGGACAGCCACCACGGCCACGGCCACCACAAGCACCACGGCAAGGGGGCCGCGCACAGCCACAGCAGCGGCGGCAGCGGCCATGCTGACGATGCGGTCAGCAGCGTTGACGACGCCCTCAGCATCTGCAGTGGCGGCGACGTGCCTTCCCCCTACAACGAGCTCTGCCCCGCCGGTCTTCAGACCCTTAACAGCGGGCCTAACAGCGTCCTCCTCAGCGCCGGCGGCAGTGGTATCGATCTGAGTGCCGTTGCAGGTGCTACAGCAGATGCCGCCGCAGCTGGTTTGTACGGCATCAGTCGCGATGCGCTGTTAGACAGACTTCAGCAGCTTCAGTTGCAGCCTCAGCATGCTCCCACTGGGGCTCCTTCCTCACCTTCTCCTGCCGAGCTGCTCATGGCTGCCGCAGCGGGCGGTCAGCTAGGTTCGCAGGTGCCTACCTCCCAGGCCGCCGCAACGGCCGCCGCCGCGGCAGCGGCGCTGCTTGCGCAGCAACAGCAGCAACACCACCAACAACAGGCCGCTGCTGCCGCCGCTGCACAGCAGCAATTGCAGCAGCTGCAACAACTACAGGCTCTGGTCAACAACTCCCGTTCTATGGTGGGCATGAGCGAGCAGGACATTGCACCGCCGTCACCACCCCTGGCGGCCGCGGCGGCCGGTGACATCCAGTGGCGTCGCCCCTCGGGCACCGGTGCCTATGGAACCACCGAGCTTTGGCAGCAGGATGCCGACGCGCTGGGGTTCGCTGCTGCAGCTTCACTGGCGCTTGGACAGCAGCAACAGCAGCAAGCCGTCGCTGCTGCCGGACTCCTGCAGCAGCAACAGCAGCAGCAACAACAACAACAACAGCTGCTCGCACAGTCCCTGGCGGCGGTTGCCGCCGCCAACGTGGCTGGCCGGCAGTTGCGCACGGAAGATCTGCTTGCCTTTGGCGGCGCAGCCACCGCTGGTCTGCAGCTACCGGCAGCGGCGGCAGCCGCTGCTGCTGCGGGCTTGGGTGGCTCTGCTGCCGCAGCGCAGCTAGCCGCTGTGGCGGCGGCAGCAGCCGCCCCAGGCGGTGCAGGCGCCGCCGACCTCGCAGCTTTCATGGATGCTGCCCTGCGTCGCATGCTGCTGGTCAGCCCCCAGGTCGCTTCGGAGCTCGCTCGCGCTTGTGGTGCTTTTAGCGGCGCACATGCGCAGCTGCATCATTTGTGCTGTGTGATTGCGGAGCAGCTGCTGGATGTGGCGGCGATGGCGCCCGAGGTGGCTGCTGCTCTGCTGCGAGCGCTGGCAGCGCACCGTGCACGTGGCGCGCAGGCGACGGACGTCGACCCGCGTGTGATGGGACGTATCCTGCAGCTGCTGAGGTGGGTTAGCTAGCTCTTCTTGGTTGCATGTCGTATAGGAGGAAGCCAACGGATTGCTTTAAACGCAGTCATGCTATTACGCATCGCCTTTTGCGTCTTTGCCCTCCTATGTTGTGGTTGCGAAAATGCATTCCATCTCACGTCATATGCTCCCCCAGGGCTGGTCCCGCCGGTCGGCAGCTGTGTCTGGTGTCTCTAGAGCAGTGGGTGGACGGCCTCAGCCGCATTCACAAGCGCCGAGCCTACCTGGACACCATCCTGCACAACTACCAGCTCACGCTCAAGAGGCTGGTGCAGGCCATGGGACACCAGGTGGGTTGAGGGGCGGTGGTGGGGAGCTGGGTCAGGGCTAGTTGAGGAAGGGGGGGCGCCGGCTGTGGAGACCGCCGCCGTGGCACTTTTGTTCTCTTGCAATTCCACGTCCCATTAGCCGACGTGCCTATGCAGTAATGGCAGTGCATTGGACGCCGACGCTGCTACGACACAGTATGTCCGTTTCCCCCACCAAGTGTCCTGCTATCCTGCTTACCCCTTTCTCTTCTGCGGTGCAGGTCCATGCCGTCAACATGTCCCTCCCACGCCAGCTGCTCAATGATCTGTCTCCGCGCGCGCTGCTGCTGCTGACGGCGGAGCTGGCGCCCTACCCGCTGCTGCAGCCGCGGCGCTGGTCGGAGGAGATCATCTGGACCATCACCCAGATGCACGCCATGGGCATCGAGATGCCCACCACACCCGCCTGCCTGGCCGCGGCTCCAGGGGTGGCCACCGCCGCAGGCGGCCAGGTCCCTACCAGCTCCTTCCAGTGGGAGATGCGTCGCGCGCTGGCCGCAACCGCGGAGGACATTGCCGCCGCGGGCGGTGCGGCGGTGGCGTGCGGCCAGTCGCCGCCTGGCAGCGCTGCGGCGGCGGGTCAGCTGGCGGCGGCTGCAGGTCTGGCGGGGCAGCCGGGATCTGGGTCAGCGAGCGGCTCCACCACGCCGGGCGGCACGGCGGTTCCCTGGGCTGCGCACGCGGCGCTGCACCGGCACCTGCTGCTGGGGCTGCGCCGCGTGCAGTCGCGGTTCTTCAGCGAGCGGCTGCGCAAGGTGCACGGTGAGTGATGTGACTGTGATGGCTGTGTTGTTGTCATGTTTGGCGTCGTTGTAGTGGTTCGCTTTAAGGCAGGGAGATTCGATGCACTGAAGTATCTCAGGACTTTGCATGAATCCCCTGCTCCCCTCATGCTTTAACTTCAATTGGGGCCATGCCCTGATGTGTGCGCCCTAATCGCAGGCCTGTACGGCGATGCTGTGGAGTTGCTGCTGCGTCAGTCGCTGCCTCAGGACGTGCTGGTCCCGGAGCGCGAGGTGGTGGTACTGGTGGCGGTGCTGCTCATGCTGGAGTGCCGCATGCGCCCAGATGACTTCGACGCCGCGTTCGGCCGCGACCTGCAGCGCTGTCTGGCAGTGTCGCCTGCAGAGGAGGTTGCGGCACGGCTCAGGTGAGAGGGAGGGGTGACTTGCGGAGGGACATGTGAGCGAAGGAGGCGGGTTGACTGCCGGTATGGGTATTTGATGTGGGTCGGGTTGGTTTTGAATTGGGTTGATCTGGGTAAGGACCAATTGATGACGCATTTTGGCTTTGTGAAATTTGCCGCAGGTGTGGTCTGGTGCCCGACTCGCCACTTCGCATCGACCCGCACAAGAGCCGGGCGCTGTCGCAGCTGCTGAAGCTAGGCACATTGCCCGGCCAGGCGCCGTTTTGAGGCACAGCAGGCGTATGACGTCCTTTGGCTTCCGTTTTGTGTGACGGCGCCGGTCCACGACAGCTATTTGTGGCCCTATAAACATAGGGCGTGTTAGGGACGGGGAGGCGGGGATACTGACTCTGAAGTCACTCTGCTTTGGAAGGACATGAGGCGTGTGGGCCAACAAGGTTTGTTCCTTGTGTGGGTTTGTTGGTTGCTTTAGCGGTTAGGAGATTTTCTTCAGGTCGTATCTTGTCATCGATGGCGATTGGTGTCTCTTTGCGGAAGGGCAGAGCATGCCGAGCATTTGGCTATTCAATCGGGCGGAAGCTGCTTTGCCTGTCCGTCACAAGTGGTTTCATTTCTGAGTAAAACTATTACGATCGTCGAAACACTTACCGGGAACCCTGTTTAAAAGCCTCTACCTACTCATATAACGCTAGTCTGATCCATTTTCCGGATAGGACTAAGTCTGGGTGCATGTGGTGTGGCTTTTTGCTGAAGGCGGAGGGCGGGTGGAGGGCAGGGCGGACGCGCACTTGCCGGTGCCAGTAATAGATTTGTGAAACCATTATGTCAAGAGGAAATTTATAGTAAGCTGTGAGGTGGCATTCATTTTGGGGGCCGTGTGGAAAACTTTTTTCTGGCTTCTGCGCTTTTGGGCACGCCTGGGTGGTCTTATATGGCATGTTTCGGCTCTTATAAGGGAGATGCAACTGTTGTCGCCTATCAAGGGGACGAGGGAGCTCCTGATGAGCTGATCATGTACCGAGCCCTTTCGCACGGGCAGATGCTGATTGATATGCGGTAGTGGGGAATCTGTCGTCGGTTGCCTTGTTGGAAGCAAGTTGGCCGCCAAGAGGCGCGAGGTTTGTGTGCTTCTGGGTGGGCCGTGTTGGGGGCTTCGCGTTTTTGAGAGAAGTTCAGAACTGCCCTGTTTGTGTTTTCTGGCTGGTTCGGTTGCGTTGGCTGCCTGTGTCTGGGGGCTCGGCTCTGTTCCCGGCCGGCGGTTGGCGCTGCGGCAACTTTCTTATGTCGTCGTAGGAGTGCTGCATGCTCACCCTTGCTCCTTCCGGCGGACTCGCTGAAGTGGGGAAGGTCGTCCATTTCGCAGCCGCTGCTGCTATTGCCGCTAGTGCATTGCTACTGCCAAAGCTAATGCTGTGCTATGCTGTGCGGGGAAAACATGCTGAGAGAGTGTGAGAGTTCTCGTTTGTGCGTGTGTGTTAAGAAAACTGGCCGCGAGTACGTGTGTGTCTGTGTGTGTTGGTGTGCACTTGTGTGGTCGTAGTGTGTACATGATGGGAGCAGTCTGTCGTAACATGATCAAATCAAGATGATGTCAATGATGATGCTGATAAGATTACCTGAGATAGATTTGCCATGCCCCTCTGTCTGCTTGCTCCTCGCTGCTGATTGGGTATCCCGGGTGTTTTTTGGGCCAAGCGGGGCGGGTGGGTTTCGGCTGGATGGAGGCATGGCGTCGTATACTAAGGACCCGGTCCAGGGTATCCATCTCTGTCGGAGCAGTCGGTCGCAATTAGGATAGGGCTTCGTAATCAGGGTTGGGTCAATGCGATGCTTTTTGCTCCAATACTTCGCCATTGGCACGAATTGGATGGTTCGTAATCGTGCACACAACGGTGCTCGTTCCGCCAGTCAAACTTGAACTCGGAATTGTGTTGACCTGTCCGCAAATTGGAGCTTCATCTGGGTTCTAGTCTGGGCTCCAGGGGTGGTGTTATAGGGAAGCCAACCATGTCGTGTGTCCTCGTGCACTGGTTCTTGTGTCGTGGCATCTGGGGGCCGTTGATGCGCGAAGCGTCTTTGGCTCGCTTTCAGCTGCTTTGGTCGCTTGCTGGAAGGTTGCCACCGTATCCTGTACATGTGGGGGTCCTGCTTAAGTGCATTGCTGATGGAAGTTTCGTCGCAGTACTACACCGATGCGAACCGACCTTTGATACGTGGGTTTTCGTTTCTGGTTTAGTTTTTGCCCCCTTCCTTGCCTTAGCTCTGGGCTACCGGTATGTAAAGGCGTTTGGCCCGGTATGTAAAGGCGTTTGGAAATGCCGGAAGTAAGGGCGTCGGCGGTTTGTGGCTTTGGATATGCGCCGTAACCTCACGCGCCGTCGCGTGGGGCTTTGTGCAGAGGTGGGTGTCTGGTGTAACGAGAGGAAGCGGACATCGATGAAACAACAACGGAGATTCGACGATGGTCGGGCGTGTGTCCCCTCGGTGGACCAAGCGTGTTGGCTGTTGCCAGACCTATCGGGCAGTGTATACCCGCATTCAAACTTGTAGCGTTTCCGGGCTGTATCCTCTCTTGCTTAAGCAGCTGAATGGGCCAATGGGGATATGAGGTGGTAGTCAGCCGTGTATGGTGTGGCCGCGTGGGCGGGTTACCTAGGGATGATGCTTCTTTTTGTTTTTTACTGGCCCCGATTATGTGCGTGCTATGATGATGACACTTCTTGTCCGGCGGCTTGTGAACAGATGTGCCCAAATTGCTGCGCGTGTGTTTCGATCACGGACGCCCTTCTGCGAGGTGGGTTGTTGCGGCGTTTGGTTCGCCCAACATTTCACCTGTTTTGTGAGTATGTGTGCGTGTGCGCCTTGTATGAGTAAAGAGGTACCGGTATACGAACTGTGTCGCTGTCGTTTCGCCCCATTCGAGATCCATGTGTGCTTGTGCGCTTGCGGGGTGTGGTGTTTGTATGCTTCCTCATTGCAGTGCAACTGCTCCCGCCATCGTATATGTTGCTCACCCTCTCGTGTGTTGGCAGTCGATAATAATCCTGCCCTAAGGCGCGCCTGCCGGCGCTTGGGGTTTGGGGATTCATTGGGGAACGAACCCTGAAAAGAGAGTGGCCCAGCCACATTCGTACATGTGGCTGGTTGGTGAGACATGAGTACTGATCAGCTCGCAAAGCCCGCTCGCTCGTCCGTCCCAATAATCCTTCGGGAGTTGAAGAAAACGTACATGCCTCGCTTGCGGGTGCGCTGCTGTTGCTGCTACTGCTGCTGGTGATGACGACGCCAAAGTATGACGATCATGGCTATTGATGCTGAGATTGAGGGGTTGGATTGCGCTTGTACGAGGTTGGGATCCACCCCCTGTTGTTCATTACGTGTGGCTGAACTTGCTCCTATGCGTCCGTGCACTTGTCTAAGCTCCACTCGTCTTTTGACATTTTTGTCCCGTGTCAGCTTGTTAATTCCTATCGGTGCGTTCTATGTACACCTCTCTGCGTTGCCACAACGTCAACAGTCCTATTTGCGCTGTGCTTTGAGATGAAGCGTCCGCGTTCGTGTATGTGTTAGATGGATAAGGTCAGGAGGCTTCATTTTTGCTGCCTGCTTTGCTCTACTGTGCGGCGGGTGGGGGGGCTTTTAGCGATTTTTTGTCTGTGTTGGCGCACAGTTAGTGATATCCAGCGCTAAAGCAGAGGCTTTAGTCCGTGCTTAGCGGACGGAGGTGGTGGACGTCTGGGCAGAAGTGTGTGCGGATGTAACTGTTGAGAGGGCTTAGTGGGGGACTTCGTGAAGGGTCTGGGCTTCAAGACCAATTCATGTCGACGTGCAGTGTAATATGTGTCACTTATACCTACCTAAACCTTTCGCCGTTCGCAGTTACCCCGTTACAATGAGATACGGTGCCGTACATGTTCTCTCACATTTACAGTACTGCCAACTCTACTGGTGGCAACTGCTCTTCACCCCTCTACAGCATCAGCATCACATGCACCCCAGCTCTAGCAGTACGTGTGTACCCCAAGCACAAAAGCTGCCGTGTACGGCAGGTACCCCAACCAATGGAGCCAAAGGAGCCAAGCGCAGTACACAATGGATCCTCTCCTCTCCTCAGTGCCGGTAATTCAACAAACAGTGTTCGCAGGATAGTACCTAAACGTACACCAGACATACAGCCCCTCTCCTTGAACCACAGCCATGTGGCAGCGAGGGTTATATGGTGTTAGGACACGTGAAAACATAAGGGCTTATTGCTGTGATACCCCCTTGCCATCACAGGGCCACGACGCATTCTGTTTAGGCACGGGTGCCCAAACCATAATTAGATACCCTAAGTAAGAATTCAGTTGTGCAGAACTATGATGACAACCCCTGGTTCGCAAGCCTTCCGCAGCTATAGTGTAAAGGCATACATACATCCAAGTGAAGGCACATGTACACATAAATGTAGGCCACCTGTGCAGACCTGCAGACTCCCTGAGTGTGCATACCTACCCTCTTGTCCCCGCACACAATGGGCTCATTATACCGTATAAAGACCCAATTGTCACAGCTCCTGCCCCAACCCACCACCACCAGCCCATGCGCTCACCCCACCGTCGTGCTGTTCAGTCTTGGACGCGGCGCACCTCCGTTCGGTCCCCTTCCCCGCCCTCATTCGGTACTAATCGGTTTCTCTCTCATCCGGGGGTTACCCCACCACTGCAGCCGCTTGCTCCCGCTGCTCTTCAAGTCGCAGCTCCCGAATCATCACCTCCACCTCTCCACCCTCACCCCCATCACCGCAATCTGTAACCCCGTCACACCGTTTCTGCCCGCCCTCAGCACTTCCCCCTGCTCCTTCTTGCCGCGCCCCGGCTGCCGCCACCTCTGCCCTCCGCGTCTCCATGGCAAAGCTCCGGATCTCGCAGTTTGCGAACTCCACCCCGCCCGTCAGCTCATGCAGCACCCCCCAGTGCGCCACCAGCGCGATGCTGCGCTCAGGGCGGGCAGCCAGCAGCCGCCGCAGCGCCGCGATGCGAGCGCGGAAGAGAGCTGCGGGATGGGCGGGTTTCGCATGCGAGCAGGTGATGGTTGGTTACGACATTGCCGCGCCCCCCCACCCGCCCCCGCACACACAAGAAGGCGTCCCCGCACGCCCGCAACTTGGGGATCAACACGCTCCTCATACCAGTAGCCCATGCATGCTGTCAGCCCCTTCCTTCCTCCCTCTCCCTCCCTGCCCTTGCGTGTATCGCAAGCTCGCAGCCAACGCCACCCGGCACCCACCTTCCGGCTCCAGCCCCACGGCGCGCGGGTCCTCGGGCTTCACGCAATACCACCACACGTCCGGCAGCGTGTTCAGCGGAAACCTGCAAGGGGGCGAGAGGGGCAGGGGCTTTGGCGGAGGTGGTGGGCGGGTGATGGGGATGGGCAGGAGCAGGGATGGGGGTGACGGCGACGGGGTGGGGTTGAGGGTTGGGAAGGATGCGGGTATTAGGAAAAGTAGCGCTCTGGAAACCGCACGTGTACTGCAGGCCTTCCGCCCCGGCCCAGCCACCAGGCGCAGCACACACACCTTCATCACTTCACCGTCATCAGCCCCCCGAACCCTCCTAAGCATCATATACCGGCAATTATAGCGCATTCCAACTCGCGGCCAGTTTTCTTAACACATGTTCCGAATCACGGCCAGTTTTCTGAACACATGTTCCGAATCACGGCCAGTTTCCTTAACACGCACACACGAGCCGCCCACCTGCCATCCGGGAAGGCCTGCTGCAGCTGCTCGCGACTGCTGCCAATGTCGGAGGCGTGCCACACCTGGGGGCCGGGGAAGCGGTCGGGGAGAGGGGTCAGGAAAGCCATAAGCGGGGGCCGAGGACGGTGGGTATGCTGCCTTGCCCCTCCCCCCGCATGCACCCACCCTCTCCCTCGCCAGTGGCTCGACCATCACCGGGCCCCGGTAGTGCGGCATGAAGGCCAGGTGGGCCGTCTGGAGCGCCCGAGTGAGGGGCGACACCAGCAGCAGCTGCGGAGGGGGTTAGGGCGGGGGAGGGACGGGAGAGGTAGGGAAGAGGGACAACACGGGCAAGGTGGAGAAAGTTAAGAGATTGAGCCCTTTCTCCCTCCCTGCTAAAATACCATAACTCACATAACCTACATCTCCCAATCTTTATCCACCAAACAATCCTCTCCAGCATATCTCCATCCCCGGCCGCCCCACGCCGTACCTCGGGCGGGGGACTCAGTCGCTCCGCCACGCTGGCTGCTGCCTGCGCGCTCGCCCGCCCCCGAGCAGTGAGGACCGTGTCGTACCTGCGTGCGTCAGCAAAGAAGGTGTGTTAGGACGACTGAGGCCGTGAGGCGTGAGGGAGTTGCTGACATACCGGTACCCATTGCATTTTCCTCTGCGGCGTCAACGGCTTGCTTTCCCGCTTGACCCACATCGCTGTGTGCCCGTCTAGTGCCGTGCCTGTCAGCTCTGCCCCCTGCCACCTGAGGTATCCCCGTCCGTCCTGCCCCTGCCCATGCCGTACATTTCCTCTATCACCAAGGCTATGCTGGAAGTCCATACCACGATACCAACCTCCTATGCACCGGGCATCCCGCCCAGACTTGCCGTGCACTATCCCTTTCCACCCTCGCTGCTGCTTAGGCTCAGGAACTCACTTCAGCGGGTCTACGAAATCGGGAGCATCATAGCGGTTGACTGCAAGGTAGTCGTTCATCTCCGTGACCCCGTGGCGCATCAGGTGAAGCACCTGGAGGTAGGAACGGCAGCATGTAGCCGGAAGTGGAACAGAAATTGAGCTGTGTCATAGTTGCTATGTAGGGAAGGCGGGCACGATTAGGGCTTGTGGTCGTGGTTTAAAAGCAGCAGTGGACGGCTGACTAAATGGTATCTCCCGATAACACGTGCGAACGGAGGTGGGGCTTCCCGAGAGTGAGGAATTAGAAATGAGCTGGCTGTTCTGCGTCGGTCAAGGTGACCCTGTCCCATCCCCGAACGAAATATCGCAACCCAGGTTGTCCGGTAAAAGCTCTGTTAAGAATTCAACTATCCGGGAGGAGCTGTCACAAGGTGCATCAAGGCATCCCGCTGTCGGCACTCCTACCTTGAAAGAGCCATCCGTATCACCATTCTGCTGTCGCTGCTGTGATGCTACGAGTACATGGGTTCGACGAAGCGCTGTGTTCCGAAGGCGAGACGCTATTTGGTGGGCGGGAGAACGCAAGTGTTGCATAATGGGTTGATGAAAATGAGCAGGATTGTAAGACCCAATCACCATATAAATATATATTAAATATGAAGAATTACCGAAGACACCGTGCGTCAAAAAGGTTACATAGGCTTGTCCCGCAGAATCGCACGACAATATGTGGTTCAATGCACGGCTCTGGTTCCAAGCATGGATTGCGCGAGTCATCCTGCTCGCAACACGGTGAACAGACATTAACGTAATTACGGATACATCCGAGCAAGTCCCGTTCATGAACACCGCGAATTCGACGAGGGAATTCCACTAAATGACGCTCGTCGCCGGCGGCAGGTGTCCCCGCCTAGGGACAGCGCATGTCCAGCGGCTCGCTCCACGGGAAATTGCCCTATCTCACGCGCAATTGGCGGTGCCATTACCTCGCCGTGCGTTAGTGGACCTCCATGGGTCGACTGGGCTGCCGCTGGTACGCCCGCAACCCCTGCTTCTCCCCTTCCTCCCACACACCAAGCCCCTAACCTAACTCCCTCTTGTCTTCTCCTCCCCGAACTGCCCCTTTCCCGATGCAGCCAGCCTCCACGGCCCCAACTGCTGCATCCATCACCTCCCCTGCAGCCGCTGCCGGCGCAGCTGTTGCTCCCTTAGACTGCGTCCCCGAGCAGTCGCGCCAGCACACCGCGCTCCCTGCCGGACGTCACTATAAGGAGCCGCAGGAGCAGAAAGAAACGCAGGAGCAGGCACCTAGGCCGGCATGGAGTCCTCCCCCGGACAGGTGAGGCCTTATGGGGGCTGGATGCCCTTCGTTTCCATTGTTTGTGTTTGGCACCAACTGTGTTGTTTGCCTGCCCCCATCTCCCCTCCTCCCCTCTTCCCCTCCCCTCACCCCCCAGGTCGGGTGTGCTGGACGCCTCCGGCCGGCTGCTGGCCAAGTGCCTGACCCTGTCGGAGCTGGAGGAGTGGTTCGCAGCGGAGGGTGGGTGCGGGAGGGAGGGTGGGTTAGGGAGGGAGGGAGAAGGATACCCAGAGGAGAGAGCGAGGTGCTTCATTCTCCCTACGGGCGGGTTTCAAGCCCCCAACGCACGGTGCCACCGGTGCACATTGAAACACACACATCAACACCCTCCCTCCCTCCCTCCCTCCCAACACTCTTTCCCCCCTCCCCCCGCCGCCACGCTCCAGGCGAGGCCGCCCCCGCCCGCCGCGCGCTGCAGCTGTGGCGCTGGATGTACGCGGACCCGCCCGCATGCAGTCGCAGCCCCGCCGCGGACGCCTGGGTGGGCGGGCTGGAGGAGACGCGCGGCCGGCAGAACGGCTTCAGCGCGGCCTTCCTGGAGCGGTTCGGGTGGGATGGCTGGCCTGGGGAGGGAGGGAGGGAGAAAGGGAAGAAGTGCTGGCAAAGGGGTAATCATTATGGCGGCCTGTAATGAAAAGGGAGGAATAGGGAGGGAGGGAGGGGTGAAGGAGGGAGGGGTGTTTGCGACCGTGGTGTTGTCGGGCGGCTGTCAGCTGTCTTCCCGTTACCCACCTCCCGAATGCGGTACCTGCTCGTTATTCCAGCTACCCTGACAGTACCGGTGTTCCAGTACCTTCCAGGTCCTTAAATCTATTTATTATCATCAGTACCCTCCCGCCCCGCAACCCGCAACCCTCAACTCGCAGCCCGCAGCTGAGCCTGTCCGGCGGGTTGCGGCTGCAACGGGTGGTGCGGGCCGCTGACGGCACCCGTAAGCTGCAGTTCGAGGTGACCCACGGGTCGGCTGCGGGCGGCGCGGTGGAGGCGGTGATCATCCCGGTGGTACGGCAGCAGGGGCGGAGGGACCGGCTGACGCTCTGCGTGTCATCGCAGGTAGGAAGGGGGAAAAGAAGAAGACAGCTGGGACAGGCTGGGAGACACCTGCGTGATGTAGGAGGAGGGAGGAGCGAATGGCAGCGGCGCGAGGGGTACTGTTCCAGCATTGCGTCGACCGACAGTGCGTCGTATTACGCATGCTGTCGTACACTACCGTATGCGCTCGTACGCAAAAACCTGCACGCACCTACCTGCTCCCCCTGACGCCCCCGCCTCCTTTCCCCCCTCCCCCTCCCCCTCCTCCCCCCAAGGTGGGTTGCGCCATGAACTGCCAGTTCTGCTTCACGGGCCGCATGGGGCTGCGGGGGCAGCTGAGTGCGGGGCAGATCGTGGAGCAGCTGGTGGAGGCGAGGAGGCTGCTGGCGGAGGAGGGTGAGGGCTTTGAGGAGAATGAGAGGGCGGGTTACGGCCCTCGCCTGGGTCGTATACAGACTAGCCATGATAGCACCTGGGGGTCCCTCTGCCAGCAGCCTCCCTCCCTGCCCCTCCGCACTGCATGAGTCCGGACGCCCCGCCCTCCCCTCCCCTCCCCTCCCTCCGGCCCCCCAGGCGACCGCACCCCGCTCACCAACCTGGTGTTCATGGGCATGGGCGAGCCGCTGCACAACCCGCATGCCGTCACTGCAGCTGCCGCCATCGCCTCACACCCCCTGGGCCTCCACATCAGCCCCAACAAGGTACCGCGCAACAGCCGGGGTGCGGTTTGGTAGAGGGCTTGTTGTTTTCACGAAATGCGGGCTACCGTGTTATCCTCCCCTATTATTGTCACCAGCTTGGTGGCATTACCGGTAGGTTTTATTATCCCCTGTCGGCCTGTCCCTCCTCTGTCCCTCCTCTGAGGGTGACGGACCCGGCCCTGTCCCCCCTCCCCCCTGCAGATCACGGTCAGCACGGTGGGTTTGGTTCCGGAGCTGCGGTGGCTGGTGGCACACAGCCGGGTGCAGGTGGCGCTGTCGCTGCATGCGACCACAGGTGAGCTGGGAGCTGGGAGCTAGGCTAGGAAACTATTCCGGATATTTGTGGATTCCGAGCTCTGGTATCTGCTACCGATAACCTGCCATGCATCGCAAGCTAGCCCGCATGCACCGCATGCTTCTAGTGTACCTCGCCGGGCTCTTTTCCCTACCCTCTGTTGCTAGCATTACGGATTGTACTAGGCGCTGCCTACTTCCTCCTTGCCGCTCTTGCCCCTTCCCTCACCCGTACCTCTCCCGTCCTCTCCTCTCCTTTCTCCCTCCCTCCTTCCGCAGATGAGGTCCGCGACTGGATCGTGCCAGTCAACCGCCGCTACGACCTGGCCTGCCTCACCGCAACACTGCAGGAGCTCTTCCCCAAGACACAACAGCCCCAGCAGCAGCAGCCTGAGCAGCAGCAGCAGCTGCCGCAGCAGCCAACAACGACAAGCCCACTCGCTGTCGCTTCCAAGGACGAGGGCGAGGGCGAGAATGGGAACAGAGCGGGGGCCGGAGCCTCCGGAGGTGGGGAAGGAGGAGACGTGCATGTGCAGCAGCAGGGGCAGCAGCGACATGCAGGTCCAAGCTCGTGCAGCGGACCACAGCAGGGGGACGCGGAGGAGGTGCAGGGGGTGGAGGTGGAGGAAGACGAGTTATCAGCGGATCGTTGGTTGCCGCCTCTGGGACCTCGGGGCTTCGGGGGTGACGACAGCAGCAGCAGCAGCAGAGGCGGAGGCGGAGGCAGTAGTGGGGTGGCCGCAGCGACAGCAGCAGTAGCAGCCGTGGCTGAGCCGGATGCCGCCGATTCGTCTCAATGTGGCAGCGACAGCAGCAGCAACACAACTAGTCCTGCCGCCGCCGATGCGGTTGATACTGCGGCCAGTGCTAACTCCGCTGCTAGCACCGGTGCATGCGGTTGCGGCAGCACCGGCAGTAGCCACGTCGTCGGTAGCAGTAGCAGCAGCGGACCCAGCAGTGACATCAGCGGTGGAAGCAGTAGCAGCAGCAGCAGCAGTAGCGACAGTATTGGCGGCGGTCAGTCTCCTCGCAGCCTGCTCGTGGGGTACACCCTGCTTCACGGGATCAATGACACGCTTGAAGATGCGGAGCGGTAAGGAGTGGGGAGGAAAGGAGTGCGCACGCAAAGCTCAGCAGAGATTATCGATCGATCGAGAAAGTTGTTGGGTAACGTTTAAGCCTTTGTCTTTGGTGGCCCCGCCTCCCGTACCTGCTCATCCCCTTCTTTCCCCTACCCCCACCTGCCACTGCCGCTATCGACCTCAAAAATAGCCAGGTCTTTCCATCCTCCCTTTCCCCCCTTTCTCCCCTCCCCCCACCTGCTCCATCCGCTCCCCTTCCCCTTCCTCAGCAACTTGTATCGTTATCATACCACACTTTGGAATTTCTTTTTCCCCTGCAGCCTGGCGTCCATGCTGTCCCGGGTGCAATGCAAGGTCAACCTGATCGTGTTCAACCCGCACGAGGGAACACGCTTCCAGCCTTCCAGGCCGGAGGACGTGACGGCCTTCCGATCGCACCTCATCTCGAGGGGGCTGGTGTGCACTATCCGTGACAGCAGGGGTAAGGGATGTGGGCAAGGGGAGGGGCGTATGTATGGTTGAATGCGTGGGGCTGGGTGCGGCTGAAGGAAGGGAGCAGGTAGAGAGCAGCCTGAGGGCGTACAGTGCTCCCGGTATCAGTGGTAGGAGGCGATCGCATCCCACAGGTGGCTCTACGATTACCAGCCCTGAAAAAGCTCAAAGAACGTTGACGATTTTGGTCATTTTCTGCCTTATAAAATGTGCCATTTTCAGAAATTTTTCGAAAAAACGAAGTAAGATAGAAACGCTGTCCCACACCATGCGTTCTTCGCGTACCCGGACGCATATCGGTAAATCATACCAGGTGGCACCGTTGCTAACTGGTTGCCTCGTACCGAACATCCCCCATATGAAACCCCTCATTATGAAACGCTTTCCACATCCCCTTCCATCCCCTTCGCCAGGAGACGATGAGATGGCTGCATGCGGGCAGCTGGGCGATGTGGGGCCGGCGCTGCGCCCCGCCCCCATCCTGGAGCCCCCGGAGCGCTTCAGACGCTTCCTGCTGCCGCCGCCGGCACCGCAGAGGACGCCGGCCGAGGGGAAGCAGCAGCAGCAGTAGGAATGGGAGCCTCGTAGGCCTCGTCAGGGAAGCCCTTTTCACCCTATGCTGTGCGGATGCTCCTTAACTGGGCAAGCCGCAATTAGGAAGCACGCATGCGGGGTGGAGGCCTGGAAGGTCCTTGGGTGGCGGCTCAGCGGTGACGAGTGAAGCAGGGCCGGAGGGGAAGGTCATCTGACGGGGGTGTAGGCGTTGATGGAAGCGGAGTAGGGATGTTGCTGCCAATCCAACAGATAGCGGCAAGAGGCTGTGGAGGCCTGATGGGGTCGACGCTGACATTGGACGTATGGCTATGCCATGGACGCTGAGTGGGGTGCACTGCTGATCAGATGCACACAAAGGAAGGAAGCTCCCCCCCGCCAACCAACGTTACATCGCACGTCTTGCACACGTTGAACCGTACACGAGGACCAACCTTCAGCTTAGTACACCAAGTCAACACGGCAATCAGCACACATACATACACGTTCAACCCTTTTCCGCCGCTCAGCAAATCCCACAACGCTCTCCAAGCAAGCATCGCGCCACACCTGCAGCCCACTTCTGTGCGTCTGAAGGCCCACCATGCCATTCCACTCCCAATTGATTCTTTCTCAGGCACAAAACTATAGCCGTTATTAAAGCCTGCTATGGCGCGCAATGGCGCTTTTCTGCTTCCACTCTTCACCGCCTGCGCACATGCTAAACATTAATACGTTCGTTGGCCGTATCCATATCGTCGTACTCCCCCAAGCAAGGGCCCGTTACCTGCCATGCGTCCGTCAACGCAGCAGCAGCTACGTTGTCGAGTGCACATAGATTCACACCCTGCACACCCTCAACCGAAACAGATATGACAACATTGTACACACACGCATGCTATTACTGAACGGCATGCCAGGGGTACATCCCTTGTAGGACAGCCGTACAGCAACTGGCTACCGCCCTTATCCTGGGCAATTCTTTGGAATGATGCGGCCCTAGTAGCGTGAAGCAACGTATGACGATGCCCCAGAGACAATACCTGCCCACCTGCACACATGCCACACACATGCAAACATATACTTCACACTGCACACATACTGCACCGCAACGCACACTCACCCTCGCCCCGTTCCTGCACCCCACCCGTGTCTGCTGCGTCACCCATCATCATGCTAATGTCCTCCAAAAGCAAACGCACACAGAAGAGGACGTCGACCATCAACCCCTCATACCAAGCCAATACCCTAAGGAACAAAGGAGCCCCCCGCCGGCCACGCATCTTACAGCCTGGAATGCCGGCTCCGGTCGCATGCCCCTCGCTCCCCACACATGCGAGCCGCCTGCTGCTGCCTGGTGTATCTCATCCTGCCTGCCAGATGCACAGCCTGCTGCGTCCTCTTGCCGAAGAAGCCAAGCTACCGCGAGGCTGGGGGGACGGCCGTGGCGGCCGCCGACTGCCCGTCCACCAGGTAGGTGTCCAGCTCCTTGCACTTGAGCTCGCGGAAGGTGACCATCCAGGCCAGCTTGCAGTCGTCGTCGAGCCTGGGCAGACGGCGTTCAGGGATGCCCGGGCAACATCCCCCATGTGGGGGAGGTACTCAGTAACCCAGTGACTCACTAAGCGCTAAAGTAATGCTGGCAAGGAGGAGTTGGGGTACCGCGGGACTGCACGCCATTAACCACGACAGAATGGCCCTGCCCCACCTGAACAGCGTGACGCCCCGAACCTTGTGCAGCCGGCTGCTAGGGCTGCTGAACACCTCTCCGCCAATGTCGTCTTCACTGCCCAACGCCGACCGACGCGCGGGCGGTTGCGACAGGTGCACCCGCAACTGGCCGTTCTTCACTTCCACGCTGCTGGGGGTTCGGGCCGCTTGCTGCTTGGGCGGCGTGACCTTCGGAGGCGCCGTCATGGCAGCGAACTCCTTGGCAGGTTCGGCGGTGGAGGCCGCGGCGCTGCTGGCGGAGGCGCGAGCGGCGGAGGCAGGCGCCTGCTCAAAGTCGAACCAGTGCACGACGACGACGTTGGTTGTGGAGTCAGCGACGGTCTCCCGGATGACCACCGCGTCCTGGTCGCGTGACATGGGAGCAGACGCGTAAGAAGGGGATTACAGTATGTTCAGATACTGATGCCGGCAAGCTCGCTTAGCCGCCTTAAACCACCTTAAAACATGCGAGAGCTGCAATACCATACCTGGGAGCTCCTGCTGCGGCGCTCCTCCAGGGCGTCGCGGCCCTTCACGTCCTGATCAAAATCCGGCCAGCTGTAGATGTTGTACTCCTCAATGTCGTCCCGCACCTGCAGTGCGCCGCCAAGATATTCAACAAGGGATCCACTGCAGCCCGAGGAAATCCCAAACGTCCCTGACCAACCTCCTCGTCATGATGAAATCCCTATCCCAAGCACCATGCGGCTTAAGTCAGTCGTGCCCCTTCTAAATTCCCCTGCCCGCCACCCCAACCCACCATCTCCTCCAGATCAGGCCCCGGCGTCCAGTTCTCCACCCACTCCGTGGCGACCTGCATCGCCCGCACGCGCCACATGGGGTCGATGGACCGCGTGACGGGCAGCTGGCAGTAGCTGCCGCCGCTGGAGGCGGGCGCCGCGTGGCCCCGCGCCAGCAGCCGGTCCACAGCCCCATGCTGCTGGTCGGGCAGGTCCTGGCGAAGGAAGGCGGCCATCTCTTCGTGCGTCGGCTGCCGGTACTCGATCACCTCGCGGATGCGGCCGTCCGTGTGGAGCTGCACCAGGCTGACACCTGGAGGGGCACCAGGGCGTGTTAGCTCAGTGAGTGGCGTTTTCGGGGTGCGCTGCATGTCAGTTAAGCGGTCTTATCTTCCCAAGGGATGGAGGTGCAAAAAGGCTGTAGGTGCTGTGGTGGTGTGCAGCCAGTGCGTACCCACGCAGCCTTTGGTTTCGCGTACGACTTATTACCTGAAAAGGTGCTGCGCTTGAAACTGGGCGACATGCCAAACAGGCCCATGCGATTGGTTCCCGTGGCCGTCCAGAAGAGGGCAACGCGGCCCTCCTCCTCCGCATAGGTGTTGACGGTGTACGTCAAATCCTGTTCCAAGAAGGAAGAACGTGTATGCGTCACACAAGGGCGTGGGCACCGAGCCTTGAGAGGGAGGCGTTCCAGCGTGCACAGAGTGGATACATTGGATTACTCCAGCAAGGTGAAGCGGAGGAGTGGACGTACCTGGTAAGCTGCATGCATGTTTAGGAGTGCGGTGTGCACCGCCTCCGCGCCTGTGTACGTCCGCTTCCCCTGGAGCAGGCCGCGTTGCCTGCGTGTGCGTGGAGGGTAGGGCTCAGTGCTCCTCTGGGATAAGCGTTTTACGTGCTTGCAGCACACGACATGAGGCACGGGGAAGCCAGGTGGCCGAGGTGAAAACAGTTACAGCGCAAGGATGCGGCCAGAAGGCCTCCTCTGGACTAGGGTCAGGGGTGATAAGACAGGAAATCTACGTCAGCCGCGTATCCCCGAAATAGCACACCAACATCGGGATTGACAATAAAGCTCGCTTTATTAGAATAACGTGCAGCCTAAGATTGTGAAGGTGCGATCCCTCTGGAGGGCTGACGTCCACGCAAGTGCATATTTAACCGCAACCATGCCTACCTCCACGTAACGTCTGGTGTTACGATCCCTGCCACGTCATGGAAATCGTTCGTTTCGCACAGGTGGTAGAACCGGACCGCCGCTGATACCATTTGGCAGGGCGCAGTCAAGGATGATGGAAGAGCATTAGCTACAACCGATTGTCTTGATGTACATGGTTGGCTAGAGTGTAGCTGGGACGCGCAAAGTGCCGGATGAGAAGCATCCGGCCGAGCGGACGGAGCTGAGGCAGCTGTACAATGCCCTACTGGACAAGTAACTTGCTTCTGTTGTTGACAGCAGCCTTTGCTAACTGCCAGGCTAGAACCGGGTTTGGCAAGCATATGCATTCTTCCCTACAGCCGACGTGTAACTTCGGCGTTCAACTATGTTACTATGTTCTGCTTATTAGCTAGACCTTTTCATTACGTTAAGCAAAAGGCAAAGGTATAAAGCTGCTGCCGCATCGGCTGGACATCGTGCATGGGCTATAATTTGAAATACGGCTGCCCCATGCAACGCCTCAACAAACGCCTCGGTCAGTCTTTCCGAGGATGCATGCTAAGCCTTTTTCATATCTTAAACTGACATTAACGGCTGTTCCTTACTTCTTTCCTGCACGGCTACACGACAGCTGTATTCTAGGACAGCCAAGCTGTTCCAGACGCATGTATTTAATTAAGTCTCTCCTTGTACGCCTCAAGCAGTCACAGACATCTCTGCAATAATTGCATGACGTGTAGCTTCGTAGAGACGTTTCGCCAAGAACACTCTTGACGCCGAAGGCTGTACGCTTCAGCAGACAACCTCTTGAGGAATGTACATCAGCGAAGTTTGCATCGAAGGATTTAAGTCATATGCAAACCGTGTTACGCTCAGCAACTTCGACCCATGCTTCAATGCCATCACCGGCCTTAACGGCAGTGGCAAATCCAACATCCTCGACTCAATATGCTTTGTTTTGGGCATAAAAAACCTTAGCCAGGTTCGTGCAGGCTGGTATGATCTGTTATTTTCCCTAGAAGATGCCCGTGTCCCGCTAGTAACCACCTCCCTGAAGTGGAGGGTTTCCCCTTTTCCCGACATGAAAGTCCATGTATCCGCACCCGACTCGCCCCGAACCCCGTATTTACTCCCCAGGTCCGTGCCACCAACTTACAAGAACTGGTGTACAAACAAGGCCAGGCTGGCATCACAAAGGCATCCGTGTGTATCACCTTCCGCATTGATGATCCCAAGAGGGCCCCAACGGGCTTTGAGGACAGGGACACCATCAGCGTCACACGCCAGGTGAACTACCACGCGCTGCACTGACTTCGGCTTCGTACACCGCTTCCTTGTCGTGCAGTCCTGCACGCCAACCTAGGTACCGGGTTGATTGCTGAACCTTAGCGTAACTGCCACACAGTGACAATGGTTGCCTTCGCTGCCTTTGCACGGTATGCGCAGGTGGTCATTGGCGGCCGCAACAAGTACCTCATCAATTCTCAAGCAGCTACTGAGACGTAGGTGCCGGGTTCTGCGGTCCCGTGACCCACATCGCCGCAGATTGATGGTAGCTATTTCACTGTGGCCCAGGGATGTGTTGTCCGTCCCCTAAAGTGCGACAGGCGCGACGTGTACGCCTCATGCAAGCCGGAACTACTGCATCGCCTCGCCGTTCCGCCTGACCCTCTACGTGTGTCCCGCCCTGATGATTTTGCAGCCGCGTGGCGGATCTCTTTCAGTCGGTGCAACTCAATGTCAACAACCCCACCTTCCTCATCATGCAAGGCCGTATCACCAAGGTATGCATGTCAGCCACACTGCCAGCTTACCGCGACACAGGAGTCACACACGCCAACGCAGGCATGAGGCCTGTTGCATGGCCTGGCAAGCCTGAGCAGATGGCCGGTTGGTGGCTAACGCATCCAGTTGTCACATCCGTCTTATGCCCTTACCGCAGGTGCTCAACATGAAGCCGCCTGAGATCCTGGCGCTGCTGGAAGAGGCATCCGGCACGAAGATGTACGAGAAGAAGAAGCAGAACGCGCTAAAGACGCTGGAAAAGAAGCAGGCGCGCCTGGAGGAGATCGACGCGGTACGGGGGCTCCGGCTATGAATGCTGGGTGGCTACTGCTTTGCCTAGAGACGCCGTAGCCGTACAAATCCCGGCGCTAGGATTCAGACCAGAAAACACGAACCAGCGTATACAGTACTGCACACACGCCATAATCTACTGGAACGCTCCCTTTTTCCGTCCCTTCCTCGCCTACAGCTGCTTAAGGCGGACTTGGAGCCGGAACTGGAGCGGCTACGCAAGCGCTGCGGCGAGTACAACGAGTACAACGCGGTCATCTCGCAACGCGACCGCCTGCTGAAGTTCTGCCTGGCGTACGACCATGTGCACTGCACGCGGTGGGTGCATGGAAGGGGCAGTTGGGCGCTTGTTATTGGGTGCATGCAGGTGGCAGTTGGGTGTTGGTGGGGGAGCAGTGGGGTGGGTTTCGCGGTCAGGTTGGGCGGGCCTATGCTGTGCTGTTGGGCCGGACCAACGCAGCACGGTCCTGCTGACCTGCCCGGTGTGCCAATGGATGCCTGGACCCCGCGCGACACTGATGATGTGAAACCCATTCAAATCGTACACGCCTACCTCGCATCTTGACGCCTAAACGCATGCTTAACTGCAGTCTTATCGACTCGGGCGGAGCGGAGGTCGCTGCAATGGAGGAGTCCATGGCCAAGAAGGCCGAGGAGCGAGACGAGAAGCAGCGCGAGGCGGCGGAGCTCGCGGCCCAAGCTCGCGACCTTGCGACCGAAAAGGAGATCAAGGGCGGCGGCGAGATGCGGGAACTGAAGAAGACGGTGGACGACCTGCAGCTCAAGTGGGTCAGGCTGCAAGCTAGCCGCCATGCTCTGAACCCAGAATTCCTCACGTTCCTCTCGTATTCATACCCCTTTCCCCCCTGTTCCCTCCTGCTTCCTGCCATGTAGGCTGTCCGGCAGCACCACCGCGCTGAAGCACGAGCAGGACGAGCTCAAGTCGGAGCAGGCGGCTCTCAAGAAGCTTCAGGCACAGGCGGCCGAGCTGGCGGCGCAGGACTTGGAGGGCGCGGTGGCGGCAGCGGAGCAGCGCCGTGACGAGGCCAGGGCCGCGCTGGAGGCGGCGGAGAAAGCTGTGGAGGCGGCCACGCGCGAGCTGGCAGGTGGGTGTGGCTGAAAAGGGGACGAGGAGCTTGGTGTTGGGGTGCGATTGGTTAAGGAAAACGGCCTGTGCCGTATGCAGAACAAAAAGCTGCACATAGGGCAGGGACGCAGCGCTCAGGCGTTGATACTTAGGGAATGCTGCTTCAATGCTGGGACCGCCCTCAACGGGCGCTCCTGCGCTCACCTGCATGTTTGCGTCCGGGCTGTCATGACTGTCACTCGACCATTTACCAAACATTACTCAGGTGCGGAGGCGGGCGACGGCCGCGACGAGTCAAACCGCTCTCTGCAAGAGCGGCTGGCGGACGCGCAGGTTCAGCAGACGGCCGCCGACGCGGCTGCGGCCGAGGCGGATCTGGCCGTGAAGCACCTCACCAAGCAGCTGGCGGAGCAGCGCAAGGCGGCAGCGGCCAAGGAGAAGGAGGGCGCCAACCTGGCCCGGGAGCTGGAGAGGCACACGAGCAAGGTCGAGGAGTGCACCGCTCGGCTGCAGGTGCGTCTGGGTACTGAGGAGTGAGGGAGAGTGAGGGTGGGGAACACATGGCTCGGACTGGTTAATGGAGGGCTCAGTGCGTGCGGTATCTGGGGGCTAGCATGGCCTGGGCTTCGTCGCTGTTGCGCCATCTTTGCGCGAATCGTGTCTGCTCCCTTCCGTCGTGCAACTCCTCCTTTTCCTGTCCCTCAGGGGCTGCACTTTGACGAGCCAGCCATGCGCCAGCTTGAGGCGCGTCGCGACGAGTGCAGGGCGGTGGTACAACGCACCCGCGACCAGGTCAAGAACCTGGAGGGCGAGACATACGGTAGGGAGGGGAAGGGCGTGTGGGCGGACTTCTGTGTATTAAGGGGTCGCCAGGCAGGTGGCCACCGCATGCTGGGTCGGCTGCATGGAAGCTCGCATTGTTGGTCCTCCTTTCTTGCTTATACATGTTAAGCGACCGTGCGACCCTCCGTTGGGGTCCCTGATGGTGCCAGGTGCGCGGTTCGAGTACACGGCGTCCCGCAACCTCGATACGCGGAAGGTGCACGGCACCGTGGCGAAGCTGGTGACCGTCACGGACCCTGCCGCGGCACTGGCGCTGGAGGTGGCGGCGGGTGGCAGGCTTTACCAGGCAAGACACGCCATGTGCAGCACGACGTGCACGCTCAACACTTTACATGCATGGATGCGTTAGCTTTTGTAGCAGCATGATGGTAATTGTATGGTGCACTAAGCCATCCATGCATCCTTTGAACGGTTGGAAGCAATCTTGTCTTCATGTGTTACCTGTTTGCTGCTACAGGTGGTGGTGGATGACGATGCGACGGCCAAGGAGCTGCTAGAGCGCGGCCAGCTGAAACGTCGCACGACCATGGTTCCCCTGAACAAGGCAAGGAGAAGTACTGGGAGAAGCGTTGACGGGTTGCTAGGGTACCCATGTATCGCTCGTTCGGGTAAAACGTGGCAGCTCGTTATGGCCGCTCAACATGCTTGCTTAGCATACAGTATATAATGTATTCCTAGGATAGTCGCGCCGCAGTTACTAACTTGAGCCCGCATCTCGGGGTTACCTCTTTCCCAGGTGCGAGGTGAGCCCATGCGGCGGGAGCTGGTGGAGGCGGCGCACCGGCTGAGCGGCGGCAAGGCGCGCCCCGCAGTGGACTTCCTGCAGTTCGACCCGCGGTTCGCTCCGGCCGTGCACTACGCCTTTGGCAACGTCTTCATCTGCCAGGTGCGCGCACGGGGCCCCTCTGTCGCCTGTGCCCACGGGACACTAGGTTCCATGTAATCCTTGGTTCGTTAGTTGGCATCTCGTATGATTGTACGGCAAGTCCTAAACTCTGGGTTGCGCTCTTGAATGCACCTTGTCGCCTTCCTCCACAGGACGGAGGCACCGCCAGGAAGCTCGCGTTCAGCCGCGAGGTCCACGTGCGCTGCGTGTCGCTCGAGGGCGACGACTTCAACCCCGCCGGTAAGTGGGTTGGCTCATGGGACTCACAGGAAACAGGCAACACGGAGTTCATCCATCCCTCCTAAGCATCGTCCACGCCAGCTTGCAGACGTTGGAGCTGATTACCCTGGTTGCTTGACAGCCATACACTGCACAGCTTTGCACCACAGCTTGCCGTCACCTACAGCCAATACCTTACACGCTTGCCCTCCCGCAGGTACCCTTACCGGCGGCAGCCGCGGCAACCGCGCCTGCCTGCTGGCGAAGCTCACGGAGCTGGCTGCAGCGCAGGCCAACCTGAACCAGGCATCCCGGGAGCTCGCGGATGTGGAGGGCCGCTTGGGGGCCATGGAGGCGACCGCACGCGAGCACACCAAGTGCGTGGGGAACTGGGATTAAGCGCCCAGCATCTCGGGCATGCCATGCACGAGGCGCCTGAATGTGTAGAGGGTACAATTGTAATGAGCCCAGACTCATTTTGCTACATTAAGTATTATAACAAGATGGCCTCGCCTTGAGAGCTCCGTGTCGCACCCTTGACATGACATACTGCAGCACACCGAACCTGCAACACATCTAACACTCAGCCCCCATGCGCAACGCCCCTCGCCTCGGGTCCGGACTTCAGGTACAGCAAGGAGCTGGAGCTGGCGCAGCACAGCCTCAAGCTGGCACAGCAGCGGGTGGCGGGCAGCGAGGCGGCACAGCTGGTGGCGGCGGCAGACGCCACGGAGAAGCAGCTGGCGGCGGCAAAGGAGTCGGGAATTGAGGCGGCCAACAAGAAGAAGGAGCTCATTGAGCTGGCCAAGGTGGGTTGCAGCTCTGCTGTTGTACGACCATCTTTCATTAGGTATTGATTCCTGCATGTCGAACCGCTTTAGCCGCAAGCGTGTCGCGTACATGGCGTACACGAACACGGGGACTCGTGTCCGCACCTCACATGGTTCCGCTGCCTCCCCTGCCCTTCCATGCGCATGGTGCAGTCCCTGGAGCGTGAGATCCGCGATTTCGACAAGGACCGCGGAGCTCGCATCAAGGCGGCCCAAGACAAGCTCAAAAAAGCCAAGTCGGCCGCCGAAGCCGCCCGTAAGGCCCTGCGGATTGTCGAGACGGCGCTGGCGAAGGCACAGGCCGAGCGGGACGCCGCGGGAGGCGAGAAGGACGCGCTCCTAGGGCAGATTACGGCGGCGCAACAAAGCGTTGCGAGTAAGGAAGGGTTGGGAGTTGATGAACCATCCGGGCGAATTGCGTCGATGCTCTAACTTCCATGGTTTGACTAAGTGCGTCAGTAGCTTGGCATACCTAGTTATGTAACAAACCTTCCTTCCGGTTGTCCATACAGACGCTGAGGCGGAGGTAGCAAAGCTCTCCGATGAGGTGAAGGTCGCGAAGGAGGCGGCAGCGGCCGCCGCCAGCAGGCTCAAAGCCATGCAGGTGAGGCCGCGCATGTGGGCATATGGCCACGTGGGTTGGCATGCAACGATGCAATTAGGGTAACGGAAATGAAGTGAAGCAAGGCAAGTAGTTACGCATGTCCGCCCGTGCAACGCAGGACCGGATGGCGGAGTGCGACGGAGAGATTCGGGCCCTGGAGATGGCGCGTGAGGCCCTGGTGAAGAAGGCGGCCGAGTACGACTCGGATATCAAGAAGATCGAGGCCAGGTAGGTTTATCGAGGGAGCCTCCGATGGGTCGGAAGCCTGTTAAGAACGAGGTCAGCCTGCGTACTGGCGGTCATGTGCGCTATGCGTGTCCACGAAACGTGCCGTCCTTTATGCATCTCCAAACGGACCGCTGGGCGGTGGCCTCTTTCCACTCCGAGCCAATTGCACCCCTCTACCTTCATCCTTTGCTCACTTCTCGTTTATCTCTTCACCCCTCCCTTGACACATCCAGGATTAAAAGCAAGCGCGAGCAGATCCAGAAGTCCGTGGAGTGGGTGGCGCGCACCGAGGCGGAGCACACCTGGGTGGCGGCGGAGAAGAAGCACTTTGGGACGGGCGACTACTGCTTCGACAGGGTGGACATCGCCGCCATGCGGAGGGAGTACGAGAAGGCAATGGAGCGGAGCGAGGCGCTCAAGGGCAAGGTCAAGGCATCGGTGAGCGGCGGGAGCTGATGGGTCCTGGGGAGCTGATGGGTCCTGGGGAATACTCCTACGTGAAGGAGGTTTGGAAAAAGGACCGTCTTGCAGCTGATAAGCATGTATGCTAAGTAAACTAGCTGTTGCTTTGTGTGGGCTTCGGCTCATGCCGGTTCTTGATCTTGTGTCTTTGGCGAGCTGCCCGTGCAGGTGCTGTCCCAGCTTGAGAAGGCCGAGGCGGACCACCGCTCGCTGTGCGAGAAGCGCAAGGTGGTGGAGGCTGACAAGCTCAAGCTGCAGCAGGTGTGTTTCCACGGCGCCACAGCGTGGTGCAGGGGCTTTTGTAAAGGTATTGGTATAGGCGCTGTGCAAGCTAGAAAGTAGGGAAATGGTTGCTTCACAGGGCCCCTGGTTGCTGACGCGTGTTACCCCTCCGCCTCCGCCACGTGCAGGTCATGGAGGAGCTGGATGAGCAGAGCCGCATGGCGCTGCAGGACGTGTGGGGCAAGGTCAACGAGTGGTTTGGGAAGATCTTTAAGACCCTCCTGCCCGGCACCCAGGCTAAGCTGGAGCCACCGCAAGGCGGCACATATATGGACGGTAAGGAACGAGTTGCCTTTCTCAAGGCATAGCGCAGTACTAACACAGCCGCGTGCACAGCCGCATGCCGTCGTGCGTCAACAATGCGTGACGACCTTGTCCCCTTCTGCCTTATCCAGGCCTGGAGGTGAAGGTCGCGTTTGGCGACGTGTGGAAGGAGTCGCTGACGGAGTTGTCGGGCGGCCAGCGATCGCTGCTGGCACTTTCCCTCATCCTGGCGCTCTGCAGGTGGGCCTTGCTGGTAGCTGCAACATACGCACAGCCGCAAAGCGCTGCTTGCGAAGGAAGGCGTGGGGACGCAGTCCACTTAGGGCGCTGTCCTAAGACTCCAGCTCCTCCGCCCACGTACCCAGCACGCTGTCTCCCTCGGACTCAATGCCCTGTAAGGACCCTACATGTGTGCCCCGTTGTCAACACGTGTCGCTGCTGCGCCCCTCCCGCAGGTTCAAGCCCGCGCCCATCTACATCCTGGACGAGGTTGACGCCGCGCTGGACCTCAACCACACCCAAAACATCGGCCGCATGATCCGCGAGAACTTCCCCGAAAGCCAGTTCATCGTGGTGTCGCTCAAGGAGGGCATGTTCTCCAACGCCAGCGTGCTCTTCCGCACCAAGTTCGTGGAGGGAGTGTCCACCGTCACGCGCACCGTGACCGACACCGGCCGTGCGGCGGCGGCGAGGCCGGGCAGGGAGAACGCTGGCGCGGGCGGTAACAAGGGGACCGGTGGGGGCGCGCGGGCGCGAGGGGGAGGTGCGCTGCGGGATGCCAACTGAGGCCACCAGCGGCAGCAGTGGACAGTGCATTATGCGTGATTAGGTCATAGGCGATATGTCATGTGTGATTTCATCATAGACGGCTCTTGTACCTAAGCCACTTGCCTAGGTACCTGCTATTTAGCGCGTGATCAACAAGGTTGAAGCTTTCTCAATCCCTTCATCCGAGCAGTGAGTTGCGCCGCAGTGAGCCAGCGATGGCCAGATGCCATACGGAGGGGTGGGGCTTCATGTAGCCGCTTTCCATGTCGGATACCAGTGTCATGCATGTATGTGGGAGATGGTGTCTGGCAGATGCCGGGCCAAAGGTGTGTTTGACGGGTTTGCAATGGCCCGATATGTAGACAATTCTGCAGGCTTATGTGTGCTGAACGAAGGGAAGGATGCCCATGTACGAGACATCTTGTTTGCATTCCTAGTGTCTTAATGAGTGAACTTTACAGTGATCCCCTAAGAATGGGAACACGGGTGATGAGCCCAACCCTGTACCGGTATGTCTAGCCAGAAGTGTTAATGTTTGGCCTTCGTTATAAATGCAGCTGTAAGCACACAACTGGGGAAGTCAGTCAAGGAATGGTCGCAGCTTGACCTAGACAGGGCGATGCTCCTGGCTGGTGCCCATCCATGACAAGTACGTCCATATATTTCTAACTCTGATAACAACCTGCGCCTCAGTACGCTGCCTTTCAAACCGTAACCTGCACCTCGCAACAACAGGCAGCCTTCCCATCCACGAGCCCAGTGGGAGTGCATGCCTCCGTTCTCTTAAGGACCTTCGGCCGCAAGGCAAAAACTCCCTTTGCCTGGCCCTACGGTCCTTATGTGCGGTTCGCCTCTAGCCCGTACTGTCCTCATGTCAATCGGCGTAAGCCTGCAAACGAAACGCCTTCGCCCTTTTGCCTCGACATCGTCCCTTCCTCAAGCGCATGAGCCACTTCTCTCCCCCCCAACCTACCGCACAGCCGCACCAACAGCCAACGCCATGCCCTTTTCCCGGACACCAAACTCACTCACGCGCCACATCTTCCTGCCACACCCCAGTCCCCACTTGATAACACTCCTCCTTCCCCCGATCGCATCACGACGAGCACACCACCCGCGCGCCCGCTTCCGCCACCGCCACTGCCACCCCACCCAGCTGAAGCTCCGAAGCCGTGCAGCCCTGCAGCGCCAGACCCGCCTGCAGAGCCACACTGCGATCCGCCCAGGCAGCCCCCGCACCTGCAGAGCCCCCTGTTGCTGGCGGCGGCGCCGACACAAGCGCTCCATGCACCCTAGCGGCCATGCGACTCAGCACCAGCCGCCGCCGCAGGCGACTGCGCTCAGAGGCCTCATCGCTGCCAGGGGAACCGCCGGCGGAGGCGGCGGCGCCGCCAGCCGCAGTACCATTTGCCACCAGCCTTGGATCCAGGCTGAGCTGCGCCTGCTGCACCTGCGACGCAAAGTCCAGGAGCTCAGGCAGACCCACACCTTCCGGCGGCGGCAGCAGCTGGTGCGCAACCGCCGCCGACGTCGCCGTCAACTGGCGGCCAAACAACGCCAAGTAGTTGCCGTACAAGCCGCCGCCGATTGTCCACGACGGCAATGCCGCCGCCGCCGGCTCCAGCGCCGCCACGAGGCGCGCCAGCTCGGTCCATGCGCCTGCTAGGAAGAGGCCGGGAGCCACGGAGGCGGCGAAGACGTCGTGGGCGGCGGCGGCGGTGCCCGCAGCCAACAGCGCGGCGCAACGTGCGGCGTCATCGCGTGTGTATTGCGCCCATGTTGCCCGCGCCTCCGCCAGCAGGGGCTCCGGGAGCTGCAGGGTGGAGGTGAGGAAGGCCTCGCGAGCGCTGCGGGCGGGAAGGCGGGAAGCAAAAGAGCAAGTTGTGAACAGGCGGGACAGGAGGGAAGAAAGAGGAGCTGCTCAATTATCGTACTTACTGCTCGATTACCGAAGGTACCGTAGGACAAAACAACTTTGCGTGTGACAAGCTGAGCCAAGCGAGACCACTGCTGTTCTCCTACACCAACAGGACCCGCAAATATGCAGCAACGTAACGTACCTGTCCCCCATCCACTCGGGTGCGGTGAGCGCCAGCAGCTCCCGCACCACCCGCCGCCGCACCGCCGCGCCCCCCGCCGAGGGCAGGTCGGGAAGCGTGAGGGCCACGAACAGCGCCCACTCGCACAGCCCGCCCGCCAGCTGCAGCTGCGAGATGAACTCCAGCGTGGTGCCCAGCATCTCGGCGTCGTAGGCGGCTTGCTCGGCATGCGACAGGGCCGAGGAGGCGGCGCCGGCGTCCGAGGAAGCTGCGGCGCCCGGTGTCGGCAGGACGTTGGCAGCCTGTACATGATGAGTCGGGATGGTGCGAGAACACCAGGAGAGTGTCGTGTATGGGTAAGTGAGGATTGAAGGCCTGGTTGAGTAGAGCAATGCTGATATGCCAGTGCAGGCGAGGCGCTAAGCTCGCGTCTTTCTTCCGTATCATCTTTCTGCGCCACCCTTGGAGCTAGCCCAGCCATCCCAGCACTACAACTCACCTGCAGGGCTGTCATGAGGTGCCATGCCAGGCTATGGTCCAGCGGATTGGGGCTGTAGCCCGCACACCGCAACAGCCTGCTACAGCCCCCGCTAGCCAGCCACGCCGCTCGCGCACGCTCCGCCGCCGCCGCCACCCCGGAAGCCGTCGCCAGCTGCTGTGCCGCCAGACAGTCGGCCGTCGCCGCCGCCGGCGTCGTCGCCCAGAGCTGTAGCAGCTCCCACTGCACGTCAGTGGCGCCGACGGCGGAGGCGGCGCTGCTGGCGGCGGCGCCTGTTGCCGACGGCTGCAGCCCCTCCACGTGGTACGGCGCCGGGTGCGGTACGGCAGCCGGCTCCATGTGGCGATCTACGAGGTACTGCTGTACGGCAGTCATGGGCGATGACGTGTTGTGGGTGCCGTACCAGAGATGCAGTCCGAGCAGCCGGCGCCAGTCCAGTGCAAGCAGGCGCTGCGGCTCCAGGACCTGTTTGGCGGGAAGGGTACATGAGATACGGGTTAGCAGCAAGCAGCACGTTACACTCAAGAGTCAAGACATCTCAGCTTTCTTAGCGATCGCCCAGGTATCCCGCAGCCCCAGCCCCACCTGCCCCGCCAGCAGGTGGTAGGCCGCCAGCCTCTCAGCCGCCATGTGCTCCGAGAAGCCCGACCGCTGCCAGACGGTCAGCTGAGCAGCCAACTGCGACCTAGCGGAGGAGCGGCTACCGGCCTGCGCGCATTTGCAGGTGTGAGTTAGCTGGGGCTTGCGTAAGTCAAGGTAGCGAAAGCAGTTCAAACCAAGGATCAAGACAAACATAGACTGGTACAGAGATGTGGAAAAGGGGCAAAGCAGGTTGGCCCGCAGCTCGCGTCCCCGGCCCTACCCGCGCAATCAACATGGCCAGCCTGGCGTCGCCCGCCGCCGCCGCTGCGCCCATCGCCGCCGCCAGCTGATGCGCCGCCAGCAAGTGCAGTACGACCGCCGCCGGACTGCCAGCCGTCTGGAGGTCCGCTTCCACTCGCCGCCGCGCCTGACGCTGAAGCCACATGCTCAGCTGCGCACGGCGTTGCATGGCAGCCAGCAACGTACGGGGCTCTGCAGCGTCGGGTGCCGCCGCTGAGTCAGCGGCGCCGGCGACGGCGGCTTCGCCGCTGCCGCCAGCCATGTCGTAATCAGACGGCGCAGGCGTGACTGCAGCCGCAGCCTGCGGCAGCGGCGTTGACGGCGGCGTGGTCGACAGAACCATCATGTCCGCGCCGCGGGCGCTGCCGCTGCCGCCGGCGGCGTCAGCACCACCCTCAATGGCTGCGACCGCTGCGGCTGCAGCCTCCTCATCCCCCTCCGGAACCTCGCCGTCGATCCTGGCGAACAAAACCTCCACAAGCCGCCACGTGTCCATCTCATGACGCAGCCGTACGACTTCGGGATGGTCGGCGTCCACGTCAGCACCGCCGCCGCCGCGGCCGCCGGCGGAGGCGGCGTCGCCTCCGCTGCCGCCGCCCAGAAGCTGCTGGAGCTGCTGCTCGCAAACCCGTACTTGGCGGTCCACCAGTACGGCAAGCTCCCGGGCGTCAATGCAGAGTCGCCAATACGGCACATGTACAGCAGGGCCGTCGTCGCCGCTGCCAATGCTGCTATTCCCCACGGCGTCGTCATCGTCTCCAGCCTGTAGGCATGGGTTGAGAGGATTACAACTGAGAAGGCCGAAGACGGGGTCGTGATCCCAAGTTCCTTACCTGCTGCTGCTGCGGCCTGCTAGCGGCAAGCTGCACCTCCAGTGCCGCGCGCAGCCGGTCCCGCAGCGCCTCCAAGCCCTCAGCCTCCTCGGACCCGCTGCCACCGCCGCCGCCAGCGCCGTACGCTAGTTCTCCGTACGCAGCTCCCTCGCCCTCCACTCGGACCCGCGTGATGCAGATCTCCGTTGCCGAGGTGGCTTCGGCGGCGCCTGTTTTTTAGGTGGCACATTCAACAGGTGCGGCGAGACAGGGCAGCCAAGATGAGTGCATGGGAGGCAGGCGCACCGTTGTTACCTTCCGGCACGCATGTAAGGTGTAACGCAGCCTCTACATGCAAGCATGTGGTTCCTACCGTAAATGCCTCCAAAATTCCCCGCCGCCACGCCCCTCACCACCATCCACACATGCCCTTGGCCCCCTGGCTCGTACGGACACACCGTACACGCGCACTGTTACTGCAACCGCAGCATCCATCCACCCACCAGGAACGACCAGCCTGCCTCCCGGTCCCCAGCCCACGCGGAAGGACCGCCCCATCGCCAGCCCGGCGTCCGTGAGGAAGCCCGCAGTGCGCACATCCTGCGGCCAGCGGATGTAGGTTACCAGGTGGAGAAAAGGGGGGGTGAAGGGTAAGGAGGTACGACGGGGTGAAGGTAAGGAGGCCTGCGGGCACAATGTCCCTCATTAGGCTTGATGGGACCAGTCAAACCCCCGAAAAAACACGGACTCGCGAACTATTTCGGGCAGGACAACACGTGATGAAGGGCTCCTTTGCTTTCCCAGCCACATATGTCGGTGAAAAAGCCGTGATGTACGCACTCTCTTACCCGCAGCGGCAGTACCGCCGCGCTGTCAGCGGCGGGGGCAGCCGCGGGCCGCACCGTCACAGCGCGAGCCAGCGCCAAGCTGATGGGCGAGGAGCTCACGCCTCCGCCCCCGCCCCCGGCAGCAGCCCCGGTGTCGCCAGCCGCCTCCGCCAGCAGAGCTGCTCCCCGCGCCATCACCGCAGCTGCATGGCATAACAGCAAGCCCATGATGTAAGATACACACGTTAGCAAACATTGGCACATGACATGGACACCAACATACAAACATCGTCAGTAACGTGGGCGCCCCCACCGGCGGTGGCAGGGTGTCATTAAGTCGGGTGAGAGTTGTTAAGGCAGGATTGTGCAGCGCTTATATATGTATCTGGGGTGAAGGGATTGCGCAGCCTCCTTTCTAGGCCACCTCCGCCCCGTCCCGCACCATGCCAGCCACCTCAGTCACCTCACCTGGGGCTCCCGCTGCCAGCGCCGCCTGAGGCCTCCGCCACGTCGTCGATCCCAGGGCCCCGCCAGCTCCCGCAACAGCCCCCGCGGCGGAGGCGCCAGCACGCCTACCACCGCCACCCCCACCCCCACCACCAGTAACTGACACCGCCAACGTCTGACGGGTCTGCAGCGCACGCTCGGCACCCCCACCCCCGCCGACGGCCGCTCCGAAGAAGGCGTCATGCAGCGCACGGACCCGCATGGGGTCATGCGCCAGCGAGCCCGGCAGCGCATGTTGGAGCGGTACGGCAGGGGGCTGCTGCTGCTGCTGTACGGCAGCGGCCGCCAGTTCCGCCGCTACGGCAGCATCGTGGTCGACGGCGGAGAGGGTGGGTGCCGCGGGGCCCACCACGCCGCCAGAGACCTCGGGCTCGTCTCCGAACCGCAGCTGGGCGCGCGCCTCCGACATGTCCTGGTCGGCGCCTGGGGGGTTAGTCAGCGTGCGTGGATATAAGGGGGGATTAGAGCCACGGAAACACTGACCGTAGGGGAGGAGCGCACGAGTGAGGGTTTCATGGGAAGACAGGCCCCCTAGCGTTTTACGAGATGTGCATGCCTGGGGATGTTTTGCAGCAGTGTTGATGTGCTATGAGGTTTAGACGCAACGCATGCTTCTCATGGAACATCGCCCAGCTGAAAGAAGCAACATATATTTAAAAGTTAGAAGGGAACGCGACTTGGCAGGTGAGATAGCACTGAGCCGGGATTCTTACATGCCCAACGGCCGGATACCGAACCTGAAACATGGGTGTTTAGGGTGACTCTTGACAACCTCAATGCGGACTATTCCGCCCGACCACATCATGCGTAGAGGAAGTGGCAACTAACATTTCCCAGCTTTCCGTTGCCCGTTACGATAAGGGAAGGGGACTTGTCCGAGGCCTAGCAACGCATCAAAGAGAAGGCAACCTCCTACAACACCGGCAAACACGAAGCACTGCGCACGCAACGGCCAACGACATTTCTCCTCGGTTGGTCAGTAGAGCAAAAAAAACAGGCTCCACGTAATTCATCCCTAAAGGCACTGTCCGAGTGCAAATTCAAACAAGCAGTTGTAACACACGCCGTGCTTTGTTAATCACAACTCTGCTAAGAAGCTATCTTACTAAGGGCTTTGCCCAACCGTTGTGCGTTGGCGAGGTAACAGGCCTGTGGACCATTAGCTGTGATTAGGACGTTTGGTCCGTATTCGTCAGCAAGAAACCAGGGTAACATGTGCTACTCCCAATGTTCAAGTGCGTCAAGAGAGCAAGAGAATCCTACATAAGACGGCCTAAAACCCCACCTAGCAATCAAGCTACCCAACGCAACTACCCAACACAACCCCTCCAGCCCTCGTGCTTTACAATGCTGTTCCTAATACTGCAATTGCCGCTAGCTCCTCGGAATTCTGTCGCTGTCTGCGCTAGCTCTACGGCCCTGTCGCATCATCCGCACGGTCACGCACGCCGGCTTGTGTGTCGCTAGCGCTACCGCTGTGTCCTGTCCGCCCGGCTGCCGGCCTCCCCCGCTGTCCCATGGGTCGCCCCGCCACCTGCGCACCAGCGGGGTGGCGGTGGGACAACACACGTGAGACAAACGAGCGGGCAGGGGAGGGAGGCCGGCCGCCGGGCGGGCAGAAAACAGCGGTAGCGGTAGCGACAGGTATCATGAAGCCAGGTAGCTTACGGGGCAAGTGGTGTTGTGGCTCTTGAGGTTTTACATGTGTTTTGGCTTGTATGCTGTGCCACGTCGACGGCCAGCCAAGCAACGGAAAGGAAACAATGTCATTACGGCTTCAGTGGTCTGACCAGGGCGGCAAGGGAAGAAAAAACGGGATCCAACATCCAAGTTGCTCGCACAATGATGCCAGGACCGCGGCTTTGGGCTCCCTTATGGTACATGTCGCGGCTCTCGGCGTGGTAGCAAGTGCTACACGCACTAGCCAAGGCTTGGGCTAAGGGCTTTATTAGCACAACAGCAACATCCAACACAGCTTTTAGGCATTATGCTGCTTCAACACTATTACCCACCCAAACATACAGGCTAAAAGTAATTGGCAACACAACGCCTTCGGCTCTACGCAATTCGGCGGCGCAAGATGCGCAATAAAGGTAAAGTATAGGAACTTGGACTAATGACCTCTCCGACAAAAACACTGCAAGACAGGGTCGGTACACAACCACACGGCACCACAACCATAACAGCAGCTTAGAACCCATTGTGCCACCACCACTGCGAGCAACAGCACCAGCAGCGGCAACTTCCTCCTCACGACGCGCGACTCCCACTCCCCGCCCCACGCAACCCACATCAGTCGCACCACAACTCCAGCACTCCAACTTTCCTCCCTCCTCACGCCCACCCACCTGCGACGCCACCGCCCGTCGCCTCCGACCCTCCCGCCTCCGGCAGTCCCGCCAGCCCCAGCTGCTGCCGCCGCATCAGCCCAACCGAGGGCTCCACCTCGGACTCCTCCCCGCCGGCCGCCCCAGCCAGCAGCGCCGCACCGCCACTGCGACCCGCCGCGCTGGCCGCCGGACCGCCGCCCATGGCGCCAAAGGCAAAGCCCCGCAGGCCGGCACCCGCCAGGCCCCGGCCTCCAAACAGATGAGGCGTCCCAAACTCCGCCACCTCTGACTCAGCAGAGCCCAGGCCCAAACCCAGTCGCCTGGGTGCGGTTCCAACAGCTGTTGCTGCTGCTCCAGCTCCTTGCGCCTCGCCCACACCCTCCTCCACAGGAGCTGCAGCAGCTGCGGCGGCGGCGGCGCCGCCCGCGTCCTCCTCATCGTCAATGTCTATGAGGCCGTAGCGGCTAAAGTGCTCCACCTCAAACTTCCAAACGCCGCCGTCGACCTTGTACGAGAGGAACTTGGCGCCCATGCGAGCGCACATCTGCCGCAGGGGCTTCTCGTACGCCTGACCGCGAGGGCCCTCCTTAATTTGAGCGCCCGTTTCCTTGTCCTTGCGGTACACGCCGTACAACGTGATCTCCGCGGGCTTGTTCAGGCCCTGGCCCTGTGGCGGCTTGACCGAGGCATCCGCGTAGCACAGCACCTCGCCGTACGAAATGGAAACAATGTCGTACAAGGGCAAACCGCGGACGTCCACGGGTACCACCCAGCGGACCTGACCGATGCCGGCGCGTGAGACGGTGAAGTTGGAGACCGATGCCAGGTTCTCCGGGTTCTGGCTGTGCAGCAGCCGCAGCTCATCCACATTGGGGCTGAAGGCGTAGCCCTCCGCAACCAGGCGTCCCAGCCGCGGGAGGTGCGCCTCGGAAGCAGGGGCGTCTTGGAAGGCTGGAGCGGCGGCGGAGGCGGCGACTCGGCCGGCTCCCGCCGCTGTCGTCGACGGACCAGCTCCCGCGGGAGCAGCGGCGACGGCGCCGCCAGAGTAGCCGTTGGCGTAGCCGTTGAGGCCGCCGTGGCGGGCTCCAGCACCCGCAGCGGCTGCGGCCGCAGCGGCGCCGGGAGTCTCAAGTACCGTGGCGGGGGGCTCGCCGTCGTCATCGCCGCCAGCTGCTGCGCCGTCGGGGGTGCCAGCCCGGTGCGCCGACAGCGGCCGCACAGGCGAGAGGAAGCTGCTGCCGCCAGCTGCCTCCGTGGATGGAGGCGGCGCGGCAATGAACAGACGGTGCGGGTTCTGGCGAAGCGGCAGGAGGCCGCTGCCGCCTGCGGCGACAGCGGCTGCCGCCGCGGCAGCGGCGGCACCAGCACCCGCAGGCGCCTGGGGCGTCAGGAGGTCCGAGCCTGCTGCAGACGCGGGGAGCAAACCCGATGCGACATGCGTGTGAGGCAGGGCGCTGGCCAGACCGAGGCCAAGTCCAGGCGGCTGGTCCACGCGGGCACGCACGGAAGCGCCGTACCGCACCGGAGTGGGCCTCAACGACAGCAGCGGGCTCGCCTTGCTAGCGCCGCTGCTGATCGAGGCGATACGTCCTGGGCGAGTGGTGATGCCCACCTTGGCCTCCGGTACGGCAGGCAAGGAGCCAAAGTTGCCGTACGCTGGCTGGGCAACCGACGGGGGCTGCGTTGGCGCCGCCGGTGCCGCCGTGGTGGTGGTACCAAACAGCCCAACACCGGCAGCAGGAGCCGTGGCAGCAGGAGTGCCAAAGATGCCGGCGGTGCCAAAGGGCGCTGCGGCTCCCGCGGTGGTGGTCCCGAAGAGGGAGGGAGTAGAGGCGGGCTGAGTGTTGAAGTTGAAGCCCGTGTTGCCAAACAGTCCGCCGCCCGCGGCGGGAGCCGTGGTTCCAAAGGGGGAGGGCGCCGTGGTTCCAAATGGCGATGGAGCAGCGGGCTTGGCGGCAGTGTTGGCACCGAATGCGGGGAAGGTGCTTGTACCTGCAACGGAAAGAGAGAGATAGAGATCAAGGACGGGCCGGGATGCTTAGATCCAGCAACCGTTTCCACGGATGATAGGTAATGGTTATCGATTGAAACGGGAAATCAAGCACTTACCGAAAGCAGAGGCAGAGGATGCCGCACCAAAGGGGGATCCTACGGCACCCAGCGCTCCTGTTGTGGTCCCAAACGGACTCGCCGCCGGTGCGGCGGTGGTGCCAAACAGCGATGGGGCAGAGGCAGCACCAAACGTCGCAGGCGAGCTTGTGAAGCTGAAGGTAGCTGCCGAGGAGGCGCCTGCGAACAACAAAGGGCAGTTGATATGTTGCGTTTATTAACCAGTCATATGCAAGTGCAGGCAAGTGGCAATGCAACCTGTTAGTCCGGAAAGTAGCCCTCCATCGCTGATAACATCACAAAAACAGTCACAACAGGTTGATTCGTCACACTCCTTGCTTAAGAAACCCCCAAGACATCCCCGCGGACTTTCGTCAGTCCTACCTCCAAACGGCGAAGTCGTTCCGAAGGCATTGGTGGTGGCACCACCAAACCCAGTGTTCGTCGTCGTAGTGCCAAACAGCGAGGGCTGGCTAGCAGCCGCAGGAGCCGCCGTACCAAACGCCCCAAACGCCGGCGCCGAGGCCGCAGCCGTGGTCCCAAAGGGATTCGCCGGCGCGGCGGGAGCTGCCGTCGTGCCAAACAACGACGGCTGGCTAGTCGGAGCGCCAAACGCCGGCGCAGCGGTGGTTGCGCCAAAGGATGCAGTCGCAGGTGGCGCACCAAAGGGGCTGGGCGTCCCGGGAGCGGTCCCAAAGCTGGTTGACATGGTTGCCGACGGTTGGGCGGTCGCTGATCCAAAACCGCCAAAGGCGCCGGTGGGGGACGCGGCAGCGCCAAAGGCGCCGGCGGCAGCCGGCGCGGGCCCCGCGCTCTGGTTCTTCACTCCCTCCTGGTAATCCTCCCACCGCAGCTCGTCATGCGATTTGACGTTGTTGGGGGGCTGGAAGTTGGCGAGCGCCGAGATGGAGGTCAGGAAAGTGGCTGGGCCGGTGGCAGGCGCGTCCGGATCCCTGGTCTTGCTGTACGGCACGTTGCGGGTGCCGGCGCTGCTAGCGGCTGCGCCGGCAGCCGGTGCGCCAAAGCCTCCAAAGCCGGTGCTGGGCTGTGGGGCGCTGGGAGCGCCAAAGGGCGACGGCGAGGCGGTGGGGGCACCAAACAGGTTGGTCGTGGTGCTGCCTGCATTGGTGTTGGTGAAGGAAGAGGACAGAAAGGGAATGAAAAGGAGGGTTTAAGAGGTCGCCTTGGCCTGGAAAGAAGCCGAAACTTGGCATCATACCCCCAACGCGAAGGATCCTCGTCCAAACATGGCAACTTTAGCTCTGACGGAGCCAAATCAGCATGTCCATGTCGGCCCGTGTGCTCAATTAATCGGACCAATAGCCTTAAGGGTCAGCAGCACACTTACCAAAAGGCGCAGATGTCGTAGCGGCAGGGGCTCCGAATCCACCGGGTGCAGCGGGCGCGGATCCGAAAGCGGGCGCCGCCGCGGCTCCAAATCCTCCGGTCGCCGCCGGGGCGCCAAAGGGGTTAGCGGGCGCCGCCGCTGGGGCGCCAAAGGCAGGGGTGCTGGAGGCGCCAAAGCCTCCGAAAGCGGGCGTAGACTGCGGGGCGCCAAAGGCAGGGGCGGAAGTGGCGCCGAACGCGGGTGTTGGAGCCAGCGTAGCACCAAAGGAAGGGGCAGTTCCCAACCCAGCGCCAAACGCAGGAGAGGACTGGGCAGGGGCTCCGAAAGCGCCTGGGGTCTGCGGGTGGTAAGCGGGTACGAAGCCGTGGGATCCGACTAGTAAAGCAGCAGACGCGAGGCCAAGGGTTGAAAAAGAGTCGTGTGGGAAGAGGGTACCGGGGTAGTAGTAGGTTGAGACGGAAGGAGAAGGAGGATGAAGGTAAGCCGCTAGCGGTGGGGACGAGGGCTGTTGGGGGCCCGTGGCGTGGGGCCGGGGGCGAGCCTGGGGGTCTGTGAGGAAGAGGTGAAGAGGGAGCAAAAGCCTGCCCCAACCCATCCGGGCAACTCTCAGGAGCATGAAACGTGCGAGCCCCTAACTTGTATTGGTTTCACAGTAAAGGGGACCTTACCTGTGCCGTTGCCCCGAAGGGATTCGGGGCAGCTGTGGTCGTGGCACCAAAGCCACCGAACCCGGCAGGTTTAGCGGCCCCCTACAGCATGCAGACAAGGTAATTGAAAACGTTCAAGGCATAAAGTATGTGAGGGTGCTGAAAGGCAACGTTATCAAGGCTTACCCCAAAACTTGCTCCACCAAAGCCGGTTGTGCTAGTTGTCGCTCCAAAAGCGGGCGCAGCAGCCGGAGCTGCTTGGCCAAACGCTGGTGCAGGGTTCTGCAAAATAAGTCAACGAGGGATTTGTTAGAGAGAAACGCTGTTACAGGCAGCCAACTGCACCAATTGGCGCGCACCTGTGCTCCAAAAAGAGGAGTGCTAGTAGTTGGGGCCCCAAAGGGGCTTGCAGCTGGTTGTGCTGGCTGTCCAAACGCATTACCGAAAGGGCTCGCCGGCTGAGCTCCAAAAGCCGGCGCAGGCTGCTGAGCCGGCTGGCCAAAGCCAGTACCTATGCACGGCCGCCATCAGCTGTCAGTATCCTCTCGTGGCATAAATCATCCTTTCATGCTACTGTGGCGCCTAGAGACCTGGAATCAGTCAAAAAATCACGCTTACCTCCGAACCCAAACATTGCTGATGAGATCCTTACGCCAACTAGGAATTCCCGATCCCCTTACAGTCTATAAAAGAACTATGAATGCATCGCAATAAGGTTCCACTGTAATCAGCCACTGGGCCACAGGAGAACGTTTGGCGGGCAAGTTAACTTCCTGGCTGGAGAGAAAACACAACCTTTACCATAGCTTATCCAGCAATTTGCAGACAGTACACTAATTTAATGGAGTATGTTGCCAATCTCTTGCTACGGGGCCTAAAGGTGACATCGGGGCCCGATGAGTGGAATCTATGAACAGCTGCCCTCCATGTCGCCGTCGCTTCCACTAGGGCGTAAGGCATACATGCAAGCACTTGACTGCTCACTACATAACAAGTGCTCTATTGTTCTGTTTGGCATATTGCGTGTGTGGACACTTGAAGGCTAGCGCTGCAGTCTGCCAAACGATTGTTGTGTACTCATCACAGTATGTCACTTTTGCAACCATTGCATCAGCGGACTACACCCTTTGTGGCCTGCAGCAAAGGGATAGGCTGTCCTTCCCAACTCGCCAAGCCTGTGTGTCGTCGTAAAGTGATTCCAGCAGCCCATATATCGAATTACGGGAGAAAGGTAGATCAGAGCGAGGGCGCTTCTGGGAGAACGCGTCTTGGCAGCTTGTACCTTGCTCAAGCTGTTACCTTATCGCTGCAGAACGATGTAGACGCGCTTCATACAGCGATGCGTGTTACAGCAGCTGGTATCCTCGCGTCGGGACTGCTCTGGCTGTCGGCTGCTCCAGCGGAAGCGGAAATCCAGGTGAATGGCGAGCAGTCGCGTTGAACTCACCATGGCGTCGCTCGCGCACTCCTGCACGCCACCCCAACTTTCACAAGTGCGTCGCATCGTTGCTTCACTCTCGCGCCCGGTTGTGCTTGCAGACGGTGTCGCCGCAAGTGGTGACGCAGATGGCGCGTCCACTCCCCAAGCAAACCGTGGATAAGGGCAAAATTTGGACTGTTTTCATTGGCGGTGCGGTAGCGCTCTTCGGGTCAGCACTTCTCCTCGAAAACAACGAGCAGTTCTTCCCCGCCATCGTACGTGCCAAGCAAGCCACGAAGGTCTCAGAAAAGCTTATGAAGGTAAAAGCCCGTTCAGCGCCCGCCCATGCCACCAACTTTCCATGCCACCGGAAACAGCTCACTGGTACCCCTCCTGCTCTGCCTCCGCGAGACGTAAGCCTGTCCAACGTCTAACACCCTCCTCCCCCTTCAAACCCATTTCAAAAGCGTTTGCCCCTCTCCTCCCCTCTGGTTTGGCCTCACCTTTGCAGGAGCAGGAGGAGCGCGAGCAGAAGGAGCGGGAGCTGCAGCAGCTGCGTCAGGCGGAGTACGAGGAGCAGCAGCGGCAGCTGGCAGCCGTGCAGCAGGGCCTCAAGTCCGCGCGATCCCGCGTGCTGCCCAGCTCCTCTCCCTCCGCCCCTTCCCCTCCCTCCTCGGGCCCTGGTATCGCAACCATAGCGACAAGCACCAGCAGCAGCCACACAGACGTCCAAAGAAACAACGCAGGCGCTGTGGCCGAGTCGCCGTCCAGGGGGGTTCCGGAGCCCTCATCAGGTGCTGCTGCTGGTGCTGGCAGCGGTGGGGATGCTGCTGGGAATGGGAGTGGCAGCGTGAGCAGCCGCAGTGGTGGAGTGGGAGCAGTAGCGGAGGCTGGTGCTGCTGGGGGGCCGGTGCCGGGCGCGATCGCAACGCCGGAGGAGCAGGCGGAGGCGGTTGCACGGTTGACGCGGCTGCAGGGCTTTGTCTCTGATACAATGGCTGGAAGCAAGGGGGCAATGGATGCGCTGAAGGCGCACCGGCAGTGATGAGGAAGCGGTGTTGCTGCGTGGACGCTCAAGAATGGGTGAGGGGGACAAAGTACAGGGACGGAGTAGCGGGTGGTTTGGGTAGAATGAATCATCTGGCTAGAATGCCTAGGGGTAGGGGAAGTGCAGCAATGCGCGCCGAGGCAAGGCGCTGAGGGCTTGCGGTAGAGAATGAGAGCATGCGAGTGTGATGGTTAAGACACGGCGATGGCTGGGAAGATGCCATTTCCATCTGCACGGTTTCTAGTGGGCTGACATCTTCAGTTGACGCGTTGACGCAGTCGGGCGGCTACAATTTTGGACCCGTGGGTTGCACGGGAATCGCAGTGGAAGTGGCGAGTGCACATTGACGCATGCTGAGTGCTGTGGACGTTTAGTACCGGTAGCTGAGAGATTGCTTTTGTGGGAAGCTGAGGTCTTGTGATGGCATCATGGGGTGCAGTGTCGTATACACACCTGGGGTGCAGTGTCGTATACACACCTGGGGTGCAGTGTCGTATACACACCTGGGGTGCAGTGTCGTATACACACCTGGGGTGCAGTGTCGCATACACACCTGGGGTGCAGTGTCGTATAGACACCTGGGGTGCAGTGTCGTATACACACCTGGGGTGCAGTGTCGTATACACACCTAGGGTGCAGTGTCGCATACACACCTGGGGTGCAGTGTCGCATACACACCTGGGGTGCAGTGTCGCATACACACCTGGGGTGCAGTGTCGTATACACACCTGGGGTGCAGTGTCGTATACACACCTGGGGTGCAGTGTCGTATAGACACCTGGGGTGCAGTGTCGTATACACACCTGGGGTGCAGTGTCGTATACACACCTGGGGTGCAGTGTCGTATACACACCTGGGGTGCAGTGTCGTATACACACCTGGGGTGCAGTGTCGTATACACACCTGGGGTGCAGTGTCGTATACACACCTGGGGTGCAGTGTCGTATACACACCTGGGGTGCAGTGTCGCATACACACCTGGGGTGCAGTGTCGCATACACACCTGGGGTGCAGTGTCGCATACACACCTGGGGTGCAGTGTCGTATACACACCTGGGGTGCAGTGTCGTATACACACCTGGGGTGCAGTGTCGTATAGACACCTGGGGTGCAGTGTCGTATACACACCTGGGGTGCAGTGTCGTATACACACCTGGGGTGCAGTGTCGCATACACACCTGGGGTGCAGTGTCGCATACACACCTGGGGTGCAGTGTCGTATACACACCTGGGGTGCAGTGTCGTATACACACCTAGGGTGCAGTGTCGTATACACACCTGGTGCGCCTAGGTGCGTCCTAGTTGCGCCTAGTTGCATTCTCGTGTCCTACTTGCGTGCTAAGTGAACGTGTAGACGCAAGACGCTACACGAGGTTTCGCAAGGCCTGTCCGTAATGTGCATGTGGGGGATTAGACCGTTGGGTTGCGTTGGAGTGCGAAAGCACCTAGGCAGGCTTGGCACACGTGCAGCGTGTAATGAAAGATATGGTAGGTAATGTGTGTTGAGCAGCATATGGGACACCGCACGTGAGCGAACGACATACCATTTACCACAGCTTTGTATCCTGAACACAGCTGCTGCGGCTTATCACGTTAACAAGAGCTACCCTCCTGACATAGCCCCGCGCATCAAGGCAACGGCACATACAAGCCAACGTATCACGTCCTGTTGTCCTGGTCGGGATGTTGCCTCGAACGCATGTCACAGCAAAGCCTCTATGCAACACATATACCCTGTCGAACCGCATGATCAACAGCAAGTTACATGCCCTCTTCACCCCTGGCAGCGGCAATCTCAGCCACCCCAGGTTGCGCCTCCTCTTACTTCATATGACTCATCCTGAGGCCCCTCGTCCACAGCAACCACCCCAGAACGCAGCGCGTCTCACTCCGCACACAAGGGTCCGTGTTGTTCCGAAACGCTGGGAGGGAAGTCCCGCACCCACAGCAGCAGCAAAACACCATCGCATACACCTACCCCTCGCATACAACCCCAACAATTAAAGCCCAAGCGTGCGTAACCTAGCAGCAGTACCGCATCCCATCACCCTGAATGAATGTGTGATTGTCGGTCTTTGCCCCAAACGTGGCGCATCTGACGGCTCCACCTCTACAGCGATGCCAACGAGCAGGCGCTTCTGACTGACACACCGCTACCTTCCATGCCTCTGCTGTGCGACGGACTGTGTAGCTGACGGCTCCCCAAAGCACACACATGCCCCCACACCCACTCACCCAACCACCCCAGACATCACACTCCCAACTACCAACCGGCGTACCGCCCCCCTACCCGTCTTGACCCCGCTCCCGGTCCTTCTTCTTATCCTTTTTATCCTTCTTCTCCTTCTTGCTCGACTCCTTGCCGCCACCGCCCTCCTCCTCCTTCTCCTTCTTCTTCTCCTTCTTGCTCGACTCCTTCCCGCTCTCCTCCTTCTCCTTCTTCTTGCTCGACTCCTTCCCGCTCTCCTCCTTCTCCTTCTTCTTACTCGACTCCTTCCCGCTCTCCTCCTTCTCCTTCTTCTTACTCGACTCCTTCCCGCCTTGCCGCTCTCCCTCCCCTGCACCGCCGCTCGTCCCCGCCCCTTGCCCACCCTTGGCAGCCGTCACTCCATCCGCCTGGACTCCAGCAGCTGCAGCCCCCGCGGCTCCTGCCGCCGGGGTCTTAGCCTTAGCCGCCGGGGTCTTGGTCTTAGCCGCCGGGGTCTTAGCCGCAGGAGCAGCTGCCGCAGCTGCTTTCCCCGATGGCGCTGCAGCTGCTGGTGTTACTGCCGGCGTCACCGCCGCTGGTGTTGACTGAACCGGCGCAGCAGCCGCAGCAGCGGGCGTGGCCGCGCCACCTGCCCGCTGCTTGCCCTTGTCCTTCTTCTCCTCCTTGCCCTTCTCCTTCTGCTTCTTCTCCTCCTTGCCCTTCTCCTTACTCTTGTCCTTTTCCTTCTTTGCGGAAGCACTGGCAACGCCGTTGGGCACCGTCTCTACCGTGGCGGTGGCGGTTGGCACTGCCGCCGGCGCCGATGCCGCGGGTACGGCAGGGGCCTTCGCCGGAGCGGCAGCTGCTCCCTTAGCGGGGGCGGGAGTCGTCGCAGCCGCTGCGCCATCCGCCGTCTTCCGCCGCTTGCCCCCTCGCCCCTCCTCCGCCTGCCCACCGTCGGCAGCAGCAGCAGCAGCAGCCGTAGACTCCCGCCGCCGCTTGTTGGCCTTCTTCTCCTTCTCCTTGCCCTCCTCTTTCTTATCCGTGGCCTTGTTGCCCTCCTCCTTTTTATCCGTGGCCTTTCCGCCCTGCTGCTGGTTCTTCCGCATGTCTTTGTTCCGTTTCCCCCTTTTCCTGAAGGCCTTTCCATTCGCAGCGGCTGTTGCAGGGGTGGCAGCCCCCATGTCGGCGTCGAGTCCCTCCAGTCCAGCATCTCCACCTGCTTGATGGTGGGAGGGGCATGGCAACACGACAGGCGACATCCCACATATACGACAGTAAACAGCTGCAATGATCGAAGCCAACAACTACACGGTTACGGCAACCCACCAACCGCAACTCGGCACACAAGTCTCCCACACACACTGCGCCCATACCCGCCACCCACCACCACGCCCCCCGCCCCACCCACCCAGCAGGTCCAGCGCGGGCGCCTCCGGCAGCTTCACCCCCGGGTGCAGGAAGTCCGCTGCGCCGGTGTGGCTGTCCCGCATGGCGCCGCTGATCTGGAAATAGCCCCCATGGTCGCGAACACTGGGGGGGAGGGGAGAGGGAGGGGGACACGGGGTGCAGGCGAGAGGGACGCGGGGCGGGATGAATACCGGTAGGCACACATGACCCGCACAAGCTGGCACACGGGGCGGGAGGGGAGCGGTTATAAACGCAGCAGCGCACCGAGAGTCCACCTGCCATAGCTGATGACTGGATACATGCCTTCCTGACACGTGTTCCACTCGCCGCAGCCCTAAAGGACTCCGACCCAGATGGCGAAAGGGGCCTCCCTCCTGACCCCGGGAGGGGGGCTGCTGAACTGAACCTCCTGAACCGTCAACACACCACCACTAGCCACCCCCCTCACCCCCCCCCCACCCCCTGCCGCATCACCAGCCACCAGCTACCGTGACAGGTTGCTCCTCTTTACCCCTCACACCCCTCCCCCTCACACCCCTCCCCCACTCACTCCTCCACCGTGAACACGATGTAGCTGTGCTCGCCGATCTGGTGCTCCGGCTGCTGCGAGTGCTGCCACTTGTTCTCCTGGAGGGGCAGGAGGGGAGGGAGGAAGGGAGGAAGGGAGGGAGAGGTAATGCGCATGAGCTCCTCTTCCGCCCCTTGATGGGAGTCCCAAGCAAGCTCGGGTAGCACCCCATGCTCACACCCTACCCATGCAGCCCCACCCAACCAACCCAAACCCTCCAGCCCGCCTCACCTCCCACTGGAATGTGAGTTCCTCCATGACGCAGCGCGCGGGGATGGTCACATTGAACACCCCCAGCACCAGCGCGCCGATGTAGTCCTCGCCCAGGTGGTTCACACGGCCAACTGCAGATAGGGAAGGGAAGAGGGAGGGTTGAGGGTGTGGACGGGATGTGGAGACACGTGCATGTTTGCGAAGCAGGATGTGAGAGAGAGGTTTGGCGAGACGGCCTGGCGCTGGCCTGCGTGGCGCGCAGAGCTTACCCAGCGTCATGCCCCGGGCGGGTTTGAAGACCAGCACGTCGGCGCGCACGTCGAGGTGGAAGTAAGGGAAATAAGGATGGATGACAGGCTGCAGTTTAACAAAGGCGTTGTACCCATAGTTAGATGCGAATTGGGTCGGCGGCACGGGCGGCGGAATGATGCAAGGATTGCCCACCGCACGCGTACCTTCTTTGTAAGGACTTCGACATTTGAGTATGATAGTAATACGCCATTAAAGTCGTCAACGAATCTGCGCAAAAATAAACGCCGGGGTTCGTCGTCTAGATATACCGGCGGCGCTCCTCACGCCTAAAGGTCCAGTATTTGAAACTGACAGCACCTTAGGAGATGCGAGTTTAGCTGCTCCTTCACGCCCTCATGTACGTCGACGACTGTGCTGGGATGCAACTCTACAGAAAAATGTGTTCGCGCCCTAAAGAGTGCATTGTTGTTGCTAATAGTTGCCGCCATCGCTACTGGTTTAGCATTAAAAAGCCATGAGCGACTTGCGCGATGCAACGGAGTGATGCGCGCTGGCCCAGCTAGCCCCTAGGGACAGTAGTGAGCCAAAAAGCAGCAGGTGTCAATAAGTACACGTAGGAAGGCGTATGCACATTATAAGAAATCGTGCCAGCGTTTTGGTGGCGAAGATCGTACGCGACGATGCAACCGCTCTGCAGGACATGGAAGCGAAGGAGCTCCCATGCCTTTGAAATTGCAAGCAACTTGGTTTGGCTTCATAGTCTGTTTGTGGACGATACTTGCTACCTAGCCCATGCGCCCTAGCGCACAACGCGGGAACAGTGAAGTCTTTTCCGTTCCCGGAAACAGCGTAACGTGGACCATGGCTTTCTAAAACGTGCGGGATAGAGATTTAAGACTGCCATCTGAAAATGACGGACGTAGGAGACTTTGCGGAAGACGGGTTCGACCCGATCGCTTGGATAAACCATGCTTGCAGCACGCGACAAGCAGAAGAGCCGCTGGAGAAATTCCTTGCTGAGCTGGAGATGCGTTTGCAGCTAAGCTCTGAGGATATTGAAGCAACACTCAGCGACAGCAGCGCCCAGGCCATGCGGAGGATACCTTTCGCCATCCAGGAGATATATCGGCTGCAAGGAGATATACAGGGGTTGCAAGATCAGGTGCAAGTCATGTCGCACACTGTGCAGCGCGACGCTGGCGAGGCACGCAACAGCGTACAGCACATCTCGCAGCTACATCGCGTCAAAGCAAACATGGAGAACGCTTGCAACTCGCTCAAGGAGGCCACGGAGCTCTCTGGGCTCTTCCTCAAAGTGGAGGAGGTCTTTGCCGCAGGCGACCTGCCAAAGGTTGCAGAAATCCTCGCCAACATGCGTCACAGTCTCAGCCTTGTTGGCGACGTGCCGGAGTTCCGAGCAGGTATTCCCTCCACCTTGCCGCTAGCAGGGCCCCTACCTACTTTACCCTCAAACTTCACAAACCCGTCCACACCTCTCCCTACCTCCCTACCTCCTTTTCCCTACCCAGCCTCTCCCCCTCCTCCTCCCACCGCCCCACTTCCCATCCTCCGCCCTCCTTACGCTGCATTCCCCTTCTCCCCCCCCTCCCCCTCCTCAGTTGCTTCGTCAGTGTCTCATCATATATATATTTTTTACCCTCCCCCTCCTCGCCCTCCTCCGCCCCTCCTCAGGCCGCCAGAAGCTGCGGTCGCTGGAGGACCGGCTGCAGCAGCAGGTGGAGGGCAGCCTGCGGGAGGCCCTGGCGCGCGGGCAGGAGGACGAGGCGGTCAAGCAGCTCTGCGGACTGCTGCTGGCGGTGGACAGGTGGGTCAAAGACCGCACCAAACCACAGGAACCCACACAGGGGTGGGACAAACCGGCAAAGCAATCGGGGTAGGAGGACGGAGGTGTGAAGAGCAAACCAAGTATATAGTGACTGGGCAAACCAGGGTTGGGCCGTTGTTGCTGTGGGTTAGCGAGGTGAGCAAGGGGTCTCACATGCCGTACACCGCACGCAGGTACGGCACCATCGAGAGCCTGTACGTCACCACCAAGCTGGCCCAGGTGCATGCGTTGTGGGAGGAGCACGCGGGGCCCTCACCCGCCGCCTCCTCAGCAGCAGCACCCGCAGCACCCGCAGGAGGGGTGGCCGCCGCGGAGGCTGCCGCCGTGTGGCTGCCGGTGTTCCTGTCTCGGCTGCTGGCGCTGCTGCAGGCGGAGGCGGGCTGGTGCGGGCGGGTGCTGCCGGGGAGGGCGGCGGCGCTGATGGGGGCGCTGTGCGGGGAGGTGTTTGGAAAGGTGGGTAGGGAGGGGCAAGCGGGCTGTATCGCCTGTGTGGCGGGGGGTTTCACATGTTGGGTTGGTGGACGGTGGGTGCGTGGCTTGGGGGGGGGTCGTTCGGCGGGCTTGTGGCTCCCCGGGATGTTGCCACTGTCCCTCAACGTGTATGGTAGTGTTTCTTCCTCTTTGTGCACCACCTCCCACCTCCTTCCGCTTCCCTACTCCTCCTCCAGATCAGCAAGGCTGCCCGCGAGCGGCTGTCGTCCGCCCGCTCGCTGTCCTGCCTGGGCGGTCTGGCTCGGGAGCTGGGCGGCTGCGGGCGGGCGCTGGGGGAGCTGCTGCGGGAGGTGGAGGCGGGCAGGAGGCGGGAGGTGCTGGGACTGGTGGGTAGGGGGGGAGGCGGGAGGTGCTGGGACTGGTGGGTGGGGGGGGAGGCGGGAGGTGCTGGGACTGGTGGGTGGGGGGGGAGGCGGGAGGTGCTGGGACTGGTGGGTGGGGGGGGAGGCGGGAGGTGCTGGGACTGGTGGGGGGGGGGAGGCGGGAGGTGCTGGGACTGGTGGGGGGGGGGGGAGGCGGGAGGCTTGGCAGTGAGGGCTGGGCTGTGCTGGGGAGAGAGCCCGTCACATGGTGTCAAGTGTTTCCCCTCCGCCCTGGCATGGCCTTTGAACTAACCACCACCCCCTCCCCCACCGCAGTTGTACGCCCCCCTGGAGGACAAGGTTGCTGCGTACGGCGAGCTGGAGGCGGCGCAGCTGCAGGCCGACATGCGGGCAGCGCTGGGGGCAGCGGGAGTGGAGGGCGGCGAGGGGGATGCGGGGGCGGTGGTGTCGCGGCTGGCGGGCTCCATCAGGCCCGCCTTTGCGGCGCTGCATGCAGCAGTGGACAGGTGGGGAAGGGGGTGGGGAGAACTCGGAGAAGGGGGGTTGATGAGGATGGGAGGCGCACCAGGGCACCGCTGCAGGCTACACCCCACCAGACAGCTGCTTGGTTATCTTTATCACACAGCTCAGCTCGTGACCAGTTTCGTAAACGCCCACCCTCGCCCCCCTCACAAACACCCCCTACCCTCCCCGCTCCCTCCCCGCAGGTGCAACGCGCTCACGGGCGGCAGCGAGGTGCGCGCGCTGCTCAAGGCAGCCGACACCGAGCTGTCCGCCTACCTGGCAGCGCTGCAGGCGGCGGTGGCGGGGCTGGGGGAGCGGCACAGGGCCCGAGTGGCGGCAGCCGCCACCGCCACCACCTCGGCTGCTACCACCACCGCCTCCGCAGCTGCAGCAGCGGCGGCTACCGCAGCGGCAGCGGCAGCGGCAGTGGACGATGGTGAGGACATAGCCAACGTTCTGCAGCTTATCAAGGTGGGGCGGGAGCTCTCAGCGGCGGTGAGCCGGCTGGAGGCGGTGCTGAGGACGGCGGTGGCGACGGCGGTGGCGCGACTGCAGGCGCTCACCGCGGCACCCCCAACTCCTTCCATATCCCAGCAGCAACAGCAGCAGCAGCAACAGCAGCATGGAGGGGCTGCTGGTGCCACGCCGTTTGCAGCCGAGGCAACAGCAGCAGCGGCATCTGCGACGGCCTCCTCCTCGTCCGCCTCCTCGTCAGGTGTTGCGGTGCCGCATGCGTTGTCCGGGGCGGCGGAGGCGGACCCAGTGGCGTTGCGGCTGGTTGCGGCGCGCGGGGAGCGGCTGGCACGACTCGTGAAGCTTGGCGCGAGCCTGAGTGACCCACGGTTCATGGTGCTGCCTGGGGCGGTGGCTCAGCTGGAGGCCTTCTCAGCCACTGTGCAGGTGGGTTAGGGAGTGAGGTGACTGGTGATGCTGTGTGAGCGGTTGGGGTTGTTGCTGGCGGCTGAGGGATGATGGACCCTCTCCTCTCTCCAGACTCCTACCGAACGTCCCTCACCTCTTCCCTCTTCCCTCCCTCTCTCCAGCCTAATGCGGGTTATGTATCCCTAATAATCCTCCCTCCTCCCTCCCTCCTCCCTCCCCTCCTTCCCCCCAGTCCACCGTGTTCGGGGTGCTGCTGGCCCGTGTGTCCGCGCTGCTGGCCCCGCTGCCCGGCCTGCCCGAGTGGACCAAGGGTGGCTCTGCGGGCGGTGCACACGGCGGGGTGGCGCCCCTGCCCGCCTTCAACACCTACCCGCTGCCCTACGTGACGGCCATCGGGGACCACCTCATGGCGGTGCCGCAGCAGCTAGAGGTGGGGGTGGGTGGGCCGGTGGGAAGTAGTAACCTAACCGTGTGAAAAGGGCGGGTGGGTGGGAGGGCAAAGGGGAGGGCGCGTTGCTCATTGCACCGAGGTAGGGCGCTGTGTGCCTGTAGCTACCACAATAGCCGGGGTTTAGGAGCTGATGAGCTGACGAGGACGGGTGTAACGTCATGCTCATGTTTCCCCCTTTCCTGCGTCCCCTCACGCACCACCAGGTCCTCATGGGAGACACAGCCGACGATGCTCCCGCCTCCGCCACCTCCGCCACCTCAGCAACCGGCGAGGGAGCTGCTGCTGCTGCTGCGGCCGCTGCAGCCGGCGGCGGTGGCGACTCAGCTGCCGAGTGGGAGGAGGTGGCTGCGGAGTGGCTGGACAAGGTGGTCAGCGGCGCGGCGGGGATGTATGGGGAGGCGGTGTGCAGGATACCCGCGCTGAGCCACCAGGTGGGGGCTGATGGGGGGGCGGGGAGGGGGGAGAGAAGGATAAATGAAAAGTGAAGCAGTGGAGTCCCAATCCAAAATGGATGTGGCTGGGGGGCGGGGAGGGGGCGGCCGGGGAGGGCGGGGAGGAGTGGGGAGTGCGGAGTGCGGGAGTGATGAAAAGGCGAAACGTATCCCAGGGGTTTTGTGTTTTTGGTTGCTGAGGGAGCCACCTGCTCTTCTCTCCGATATTAACCCCCAACCCAACAACCCGCTCCGCCACCCCGCCACCACCACCCTCAGGGCGGCATCCAGCTGTCCACCGATGTGGAGTACTTTGTGAACCTCATGACTGCGCTGCACGTGGCACCGCCCCCCGCGCTGCTGACGTTGCAGCTGCTGGCGGGGGCGGCCCCCGAGGAGTTCGGGGAGCTGGCGCGGGGGGCGCTGGCGGAGGGAGGGGCGGATGCGGCGGCGGTGCGCGCGCTGGCGGGCATGAGGAGGCTGCCCCTGGAGTGAAAAAGGGAGGAGAGATGCTGGTCCTAACTGGTCAGGGAGAAGCAAAATGCGGCGTTGTAAATGTGGCAGTGGAAAATGGGGTGTACGGTTGTTGGCTATGACGTGTAAATCTGTAGTACCTGCTATACCAGTTTTTCAGGTGGTGTTTGTGGCATGCACAGCAATACACCAGACGCGGGGAGGTAACTTGTACCGGCCCCTTTCCATGTTGTGCTCCAGCCCCGTTTGCAAGTCAGACGTACGTGGCCAGTACCGGGTATGATTGTTGCCGTACAAGCCGTAGGTGGCACGTGTAATTGTCATCTGTTCATCCGAATAGTTAACCGCCAAGAGAGATCTAAATCTACAGCTGCACCAACTCTACTTACCAACGACGCAATCAGGCAGCATGGCACTACGCCCGAGACCATCTTCCAACGCAACTGCAGCAAAAGACCCGCATGGATGTGCTACCGTACATGTTCGGCACACACGTCCGTCTGTCCAACAGTGTCGCCTTGCGGCGAGTGTCCCAGACACACATCTTGCTGCTTGCACTGTTGTTGACACCTCATTAATGCATTTCTTTCAACGCATTCCAGCAAGCGATGTGACACACTTCCGCTTGGCCCATATCTCCGTCGACGCCGACAAAGAGGTATTGTAACAACGGTCCTGAAAAGGCCTCCAAGGATGCTGTGCAGCCGTAATGATTGGTATTTGTAGCACCCTCGCTACAGGTATGGTACACGGCCGGGTTCATTCCTGCAGCTCTTCGTTGGTGCACAACAACCTCTCAACGTTTCTGGCTAACGTCTCCTACACCTCAGTAGGAAAGCCACTCGGTCAACGAGAACGATTTTAGGCGCTAATACAGGAGCCCCCCTAACACAGGAGCCCCCTTACAGACCACCGCTCCTTACCCCCTCCTTCCCACCTGCCCTGTGCATCACAACCGGAGCGGGTTTCACATCCTGCCTACGGTACATCTTGGACGCCTCGCCTACACGATCAGCATTCCACCACCACCGTCATCACACCCTACGCCCAGTGCACGACGGCTCTCCCCCCCTCCCTCCCTCCCTCCCTCCCTCCCAAACCCACGTTCCGGCTCTCCGCTGCACTTGCTGTTGCCGTACTCCTTCCTCTGGTACCTCGCGCCGCCGCCGCTACTGCTGCTGTTCCTGCCGCTGCTACCGGTAATGGCACCTGCTGGCAACTGCTGCAGCTGCAGCTGCCACGGCGCCGCTGCCCTGCTGCTGCCGACTTGACCGACATGCACCTCTCCACTTTCCCGTTGTCCTGCCCTCCACCCGCAGCCCTTCAGCGCTGTTAGCAGTTGCCGCCGCCTTGCCGCCGCCTACACAGTATGATTCTGGTAGCCTCCCCACCCGTGCCGTGCGGCGCCGCTGGTGCTGCCGCCGCCGCCGCGCCTGCTGCCCCTGCTGCCTCCCCCTCTGCGCCGGCGGCTGCCTTCCACGCCTCCTCTACCTCCTCCGCCACCGACAGCGGCACCAGCAGCAGCAGCAGCGCCGCCAAACTCCGGCGCCCGGAGCAGCTCCCCATTCGCCGCCAGTGACCCACCAGCACTTCGCGCAGTAAGGATGAGACGCCCTTGGAGCTCGATATCGGCTCCGCCCCCGCTTAAAGTCAGGCTGCCACCGCCGTCCAACATTCTGGAAACAGAAATGATCGTACGGCAGGCGTTCGGCACGTACAGCGTGGATCTGAATTCCAGGTCACCGCCTGTCGTACTCCTCATGCGCATCGTTCCCATGCCCATGACGGGGCACTCCGAGCCACAGCCCACCTCCATCCCACGCACAGACGTGGCGGTGGTGAAGTCGTGCAGGAGCTCGCGTCTAGGGGTGAAATGGTGGGAGCATGCAGAGGAGAGGTAGGCGGCAGCCGCGTCCTCTGGTGAAGCCGGATCCGAGGTAAAGACGGTGTAGGCGAAAGCACGCTCGGCAGGTTCCTCCCTTTCCGAAGTCGGGGGCTGCTGGTGTTGCTGTCCACCGGAGTCGGTACGCGCCGATGCGGCGCCACCTTCCGGCCCGTCCCTTTCGATGCGCCGATCAACGCTGCCGGTGTTGCTGATTACTTGCGACTCCAAGTTGTCAAGCCGCGACTCAATTTCCGATTGAGCCCGCTGCTCCAGCATTCGCCAGGCGTCATCCGCGCGCACGCATTTTGCTAGCGTTCGCCGGTGTTGCCGGGAGACAGAATTTCGGATGTAAGCGAGCGCCCGCTCATGGTCGTCGTCATTCGCCGCTTCTGGTTGCCTAACTGTTGCTTTAAGACCTTTCAGCACCAGAAAGTCATACATTTGGACTGACCACATATCCCAATTGTCTCCACCGAACCAGTCCTCTTGCTCCAGTCCAAGGACTTCCGCCATGGCCGCCGATACAGGCGTTACTCACACCCTACAACACCAGTCCCATGAGGCAAGCAGCACATCGACATGGACACGGCGTACATGTGTTGCGGTGATTGCCGTACGGGATACGCACGTCGTGCGGACTAATCTATGCAGAAATGTTCAAGCGCTATTTACAACAACAGAAGCCGTAAGCTCGTGCAGGTTTGACCTTTCACTTCAGCTTAGCCCGCTCCACCAGCATCCTGCAGCTGTCGTTCAGTTCCGGCCAAGGAAACCGCCCACCTACTTGAGCTTTAGGACCACCGGCTCTGGGCTCCGGCCCATGCCCTCCCGGCCGGCATTCAAAACCCAAATCAAGGGTTTGATTCGTCATTCGTCTGGGCAAGTTGGACAATACAGGTTATCCAGAGGCCCCCAAACCGTCGCTCAACACTTGGAGCATGACGCTGGGTTGTACACCCATGTTCATAACAGTAAAAGCCATACAGGTAAAGGGCAAGGTATCCATTTCGGCAGTTATGCCAACCTCCTTGTTTCCGCGGGAACGACACCAGCAGGCCACGAAGCGTGCCAACCCCCACGCCCTTCTCATGGTACTTGCCTCTAAGCCACTCCAACTGCCACCCGTGACTCACCCTAGCCACCCCCATCCCCCAATCCACACACCAGCCCTGGCAAACACACTGTACGACAGCCCAGCCCCGATCGCTGCTACCGTGCAAGCGCACGTGTACGGTGGCCCAGTCTCAACACGTGACTTGCCTCAAACCGTTCCCAACGACCCACCCCTGCAGACAACCTACCCAGGGCATCGAACCTACCACGGCCCTGCCTACAAGCTATATACCCAGCAAGGGCAACAAGACGTCGCACCCGGCCTATCCTAGTTTGCCGAGGTGCATTCCCGGCACCGGACCCCGGGCAAGACTCTCCCGCATCCCGACCCACATCGCATCCTCGCCCCGTCCCCACAGCGACAAGGCAAACAAGCCAACACGACGAGAGTTCAGCCCAGCTCCCCGCAACCGGTAGCAACCCCGCGAGAACGCTGCACCCCCAGCTCGCATCCCCGCCCCGGCCCAGGCACTCTCAGTGCCTGCCGCCCCTGCCGCCCCGACCCCCTCGCCCGCCCCGGCCTCCCCTGCCACCCCGGCCACCTCTCCCTCCACGGCCGCCGCCTCGCCCCCGGCCCGCCCCGCTGCCCCCGTCGCTGCTGCGCTCCTCCCGTCGCCGCTTGTTAGCCTGCACGTTCACCTCACCTGCCAGGCCAGAGGGCGGGGATGGGACAGGTGTTATCGCAGGTATAGGATATCCAAGAACGGGAAGGACGCAGATCATCCGCCCCTGTCCCTGCTTCACCCTCTCCTGGCTTCCCCTTCTTCTGGCTTCCTGCCTGCCCTGCACCACCTACCCGGGTACAGTGTCCCCAGGCACTTGATGTAGCTAAAGTCCTCCGCGGTGCCGTCCTTGCGCACCACGTAGAAGGCGCGCGAGTCGCTCTCGCTGTTGAAGCGGCGAACCTGGAAGGCGCGCACGCCGCAGCCAAACTGCACAGGAGAGGGCGAGGGGCGAGAGAGAGGGGCCGCGGTGAGGGAGGCGGGTCAGGGAGGGGGAAGGCGCGAGGAGGAGATGGCGGAGAGGGAAGAGGTGTGAGCGAGGGAGGGGAAAGGAGACATGGTTCAGATGTCATGAAGCGTGCTGTTAGGGGATGGAATTGACAGACACATTGCCAACGTACCTTGGCCGTCGCGGATGGGTGCCCTTTCGTCACCAGGTCTAGTAGTATCCGGTACTCGTACTGTTATGCACATAGGGAGGGGGGAAGGGAAATTTGATTGTTTCGGTAAAGAGCTGTTGGTGGACAGTAGGCATGGCGCAAGTAAGTGTTGCAAGGCACGCAAGCGTAACAGTAAACGCAAGCACACAACCCGCCCACGGTAAAGCAGCTCCTCTAGCTTCCGGCAGGCACCCTGGAATAGCTGCCTTCGCTCACCTCGTTTACGTCGGTGTCAAATGGGGTTGCAGCCAGCAAAAACCGGAAGTACTCTGCACAATCCTTCGCATTTTGGAAGGTTTTATAACCTAAAGTCAATGGACCTGAAGGGTCTGGCCGTTTGTTGCTAGGCTCGCTTGTCGATGGAGCAGCATCGCCAACGGCGGCCGCATCGTCGGCGCCAGCATTTGCCTCCTCCTCCTCCTCTCCCTCGCCTACATCATCCGCGTCATCGGCTGCTGCCTCATTCTCGGCTTTAACGTCCATGACCTCCTCCGTGGCCTTGACGTCAACTTCAACCTCCGGAGCCGGGTCCTGGGCCTCAACCTTGACGGTGTCCTCCTCTGCCATTTTGCTCTTGTTATATTCTGACTGAAGGAAAAAAGAAACCTTGATCGCTTAGAATGCCCGGCCCAAGTGCCGTACTTTGCGCAAGGAAGACCGCCTTGAACGCAGGTAGCGAGCTTGTTGCAGCTCTTGCTCGTGCTCAACGTGCCGGTTTTTCCCATGTGTTGTCAGTGCTAGCTGTCGGTGAAGGACGGCGTAGGCTGTTGTAACTACTCGCTCCAGAACCGTTGCCGCTCAAGGCAAGGTTGTCAAGTTGCCATCCACTCCATCAAGCCTCCCTTTGGTCGGGTGAGAAGGCGAAATCTGCTGGCACGCTTAGCATAATGAAGTGTTTGGGAACCAGGGCAGCGAAAGGCATAGGGGTGAGTCGAAGAGAAGGTCATGGTGCTAAGCCCGTCTATGTGCATGAAAGGAAGCCGAATCTTACAAAAGAAATGCGCATACGCCTATGCTTCCAAGCGCGGGCCGGGCCAGGGTGGGACGGTGCATGAATGCAAAGCGCCCCGGCAGGGCTAGTTACGTTAAGCTTTAGCTGTATGACACACAGTCCTGCCTGGGCAGCTGGGCTAGATACAGTGCACCCCTCCCCGTGATGTTCCTGTGTTGCCTGAGCTCAATTGAGCAGGGCAGGAATACCTACATGCATATGCAAGCCCTTTGGGAAGGGCGCGGACGCTGCGTGGACGGGGGCTATGGCAGGACAGGGCTGGGCATGCTGCGTGTATGAGTGACGGTGATTCGCCCGGTGATGCCTGCGCGCCCGGGTGCTTGGAAGTTGGGCAGGACACGGATGCCTGTATGGATGGGCAATAACACCTGCACATAGTGGCGCTGTGATGTGGACATGGGGATGTCTGCACCTTAAGGCACGCATGGGCGCAAGTAGTCTTGGGTGATGATGCCTGCACGCGTGAGCACTGGCCCTTTCGCAATATAAGCACGGGCGGGGATGAACGCGGCAGGGATGCCTGCATGCCCGCGCTAGGGCCCGTGAGCTGGGCGTGTGTGTGTGTGCATAAGGGCGGTCATACCGGGAGAGGGTGAGGATGCATATCCCCAGCTGGGCGAGATGAATTGTGCCCTGCTCCAGCACACACCGTCCCGGCTGGGCGAGATACACTGCACCCCTTCCCGGCGCCGGCAGGGTAGGTGCACTGATAGCCTGTTTGCATGGGGGTATGTATGGGCGCCAGCTGTCAGCCAAAGCGGGAAAGGCTGCATGCACGGGTGGACGTACTCAGCCCTTACCTCAGCATGGTGAAGATGCATGGACGCCCTGCATCCCGCAGTTGGCCAGTGTGGGGACACCGTCCCCGCTGGCGTCTAGGAAGGGTGCGCATGCTGCGTGTACAGGGGCTAGTGAGCAGGGCGGTAATGCGTGCGCCCACGGGCGCTGATACCTTGGGTTGGGGCCGCATGAACACCAGCACTTGGCAGGGCAGGGATGCATGCTTGCATGGGTGCCAGAACAACGCTGGCAGGACGGGGCACAACGCATACTTGTTTGCCTGCGTGCATGGGGGTGCAGGGATGTCTACATACTGGTACATGGGCCCAGCTGTCAGGCAAAGCGGGGAAGGCTGCATGCACGGGTGTACATACTTTAGCCCATACTTCAGCAGGATGGAGATGCATGCAAGCCAGTGGTCGGGAAGAGCAGGGAGCCAGCACGCGTGGGCGCTTTGGTATGGGCAGGATACCTGTGCGTTTGAGAGCCGTAGTGGGAGAGAGTGAGGGGTCCGTCTTGCTAGAGCACCTGTTGACATTCATGGGATGCCTTCGGCATGCCACATCTGTGCTGCTTGCGCGCTGCGTTCACTCGATGCTGTCGTTTTGCATGTTCTTGCTGCACTCAACCTGTGTTTGCGGCAATCGTCGTATTGGCAAACCTTGAACTGTGCGAGCATGCCGGCACGCACGGATGCTTTGCACCGGTAGTTGCCTACACGAATGTATGGGTTTCGGCCGTTAAGGGTTGGGTAGCCTGCACGAACAGCAGGGCACGGCGGGGATGCCTGCCTGCACACGTGCTTGGTACTTGGGCAAAGTGGAGATTGCCCTGCACGCATGAGCGCTGTGATTTCGGGAGGAGGGACGCTTGCACGCTTGGGCGCTGTGCTTGGGCAAGGCGTAGATGCCACACATGGACACCCGTCTTTATAAAGTATAGAGGTTCTTCCACGAATGAAAGCTAGCCCCTTGGCAGCTTGAGCACGCACGAGGATGCATGCGCACAGCATTTGGGCAGGGGGGATGTCAGCATGCACCTTCTGGCACGCATGGGCTCGAGTCTTCGGAAACCACTGTGATGCCTGCATGCATGAGTGCTTTCACAGTTTGGGCACAGGCGGGGATGCACTCAGCAGGGATGCCTGGATGCAGGGTGAATGCGTTGCATGCACGGGGGCCAGTGAACAGGGTGGTGTTGTGTGCCCAAACAGGCGCTGCCGTAGCACGCACCATCCCGAGATGCACTGCAACCCTTCCCGACACCGGCAGGGTAGGTGCACTGATTGCCTGCGTGCATGGGGGTATGTATGGGCGCCAGCTGTCAGGCTAAGCGGGGAACGCTGCATGCATGGACGTACGTACTCCAGCAGGGTGGAGATGCATGCACGCCAGTGGTTGGGTAGAGAGGGGGAGGCAGCACGCATGGGCGCTTTGGTGTGAGCAGAATGCTTGCGCGTTTGGAAGCTGTACTGGGAGAGAGAGTCAGGGCCCCCAGGCCACCTGCTGACCTGCCCGTTCATGGAGCTGCCTGTGGCATGTGGCACCTGTGCTCCTTGCTCGCGTATGTCACCTCAAGCCACCACATGCGGTTGGCTTGTAAAGCAATGATGGCGGGATGCAGCAGGTCAAAGGGGGGGCGATGATGCCAGCCTGCACTTGGCAGCTCAAGCACGCATGGGGCCGCACGCGCACAGCATGGATGCCTGCATGCCTGTTATTATGGGCTTTGGGCAGAGCGGGAATGCTGTGTGTATGGGTTGGGCAGGCTGGCGCATGCCCACATGGGCGTCAGTACTTGGCAGGCCAGGGAAGACATGGATGTTTGCTGGGCAGGGTGGAGACGCTGGGATCGAGCGTGACACTACTTGCACTGCCGCTCGCGGGTTTGGGTCGGGGCACGTGCTGACCTTCATGTTCGTGAAGCTGCTTGGCGCATGTGCAGCCCGCACGTGCACACTTTGGCTCACCGTTCTGCTTCTCTATCATTCTAGTAACGCGTTAGCAAGCATTGCAGGCGGCGAGTATGAGTTTGGCGTGGAAATGCAGAACGCATGCACTACTCAAGTGACAGGCCATCGCCGTCCTCTTCAAGGAAACATATTTAAAATGTTCTAGCTTAATGCATCTAAGCGCTTCACGCGCTCACAGAACGTCTCTGAGAGCGCAACTAGAATTCGTCGCCCCTTTGCGCTTTCGGCGGACGCTTTTCGCCTACACCGCTTTTGTCCGTAACCAGTAACTATAAGCTAGTACAATGCAGCCTTAGCTTTGACAATTTCACGTCCGAAGCTCAGCCCAGAAGTCTGAACGTCGCCCGACGCGAAGGAGCCTTTATTTACATAGCTTTTTTCATACGTTTTTACAGCTAACGTCAGAGCGTACATCACGGTTGTTCCTGCGTCCTTCGCTGCAACCCTTCTATAGCGGTTCTGGAGCCCCAGGTTTTCTTGTCGTACACCAGTCCCCTGCGGGCGAAACGTTAAAGGCGTGCCTTCGAAATCAAGCCTCCCTTTGGTCGGGTGAGAGGGCAAAATCTGTTGATTGCAGGTAGTGTGTGGTGTGCGGATGTAGGGGAGGATAGCCAAGCTGGTGGTGCGAGGGTGTTTACATAGGGGTAGGCCTAGTGCGTCCTTTAGTAGCGTTTATTCACTGGGCGGTGGCTGGGACAATACTGAACCATGCCCCTTAGCATCGGAGACATGGGACATTGCCATGGGAAGTTTGGAAAAACTAAGAGTACAACGAAATAAGGCAACACGTAGATGCAAATCGAAGGTGTTATAAAATAAGCTAGTTGGCGGCGTGAACATGCGTAATGAAAGCGGGAAGCTATTGCCGGCGCAGGCGCACTAAAACTTCAACCGCCCAGTACGAGTGAACCGTTCACAACACATCTACTCGATAGCTGTTTGACTACATAGCCAACGGACTGGACTCCACCTTATGGGGCAAGCACAGTCCGCTCGACTCGCGGCCAACACACGCCTAACCCAATTGTGCCACACGAGAGCAGCACAAGTATTAGTGCAGAGCACAAGGAAGGAAGTGCGGTATGTCAACCTGAAGGGGGGTGTAGAAGGGGAAGGGTGATGGCAGCTTACCCAGCGTGCAGCGGGTTGTGGGCTTGCGGCAGGAAGGCGCCGGTGACAGTCCTGCTGAAGGTCGTACCAAGCGGGTCGCCAAAGGGGGTGACGAGGGGGATGACATTGGGGTGGGTAAGGACCGACAGGAGGAGGGTGTTGCTTGACTTAATGGGCATGATAGCGCACTCGTGGTCCGCGACGAGGGAGAAGGTGTCGTCGTCGCCAGCAAGGGAACTGCCAGCCTTCGCGTTGATCAACATGCAGCCGTGGCGCCAGAGGGCGGGGGCGGAGAGGTGTTGGGGCCGATGCTGATGGTGAGGCCGACCGCGGGGTCAGGGGTGGGGCCGCGCTTGATGGCAGCGCCGGTGATCTGAGGTGGAGGGTGAATATACAGGAGAGAGGTGAGGAAGCATTGGAGCGGTAGATGGCTGGAGGGATAGGGCAAAGGAGATGGAGAACTGGATTTCGAGGCGCATGAAGAGCAGGGTGCTGTGCTGGGGTGCTGTGCTGAGCAGGATGGAGTACGTGAAATCGCTGGCAGCGCGGCCGCTGCTGTTGGGGCGGCGGAGTGATGGAGGCCGCCGGGGTTATTGTGCCAGTCAAGGACGGCCACGAGGTCGCGGTCGTTGATCCGGCCCATGATCTTGTCACAGCGAACGGGTACTTGCAGGCGAGGGTCAATGTCCATGCTGGGGCCATGGCTGGGGATCGTCACGCTGAGCACAGAGGCAGTGTGGGTGGTACCGTGAGTCTGAAAGGGGGGGGGGGAAATGCAGAGGGAGGCAGGGAAGGACTGAGAAGAGGGTTTGTGAAGTTGCAGCTGGGTGGCATGAGCTTACGAAGTGGTGGCCCACCACCTTGTGGGCGAGGAGGTGGTTGTCCTCATGCTTTATGGCATGGCCAGAGGTGCTATGAAGTGGCCGGAACTTGTCATGCATAGCGGTGGGTTTGGTGGTGGACAGGTTGTAGTGGCGCAGTGAGGGTAGGCAAGGGAGGCAAGGTATCGAAAGCACGGGAAGGAAGACGGTGGCATGGAGGAGGTAGAGGGGCGTTAAATAGGGTGAGGAGCGTACGAGGGGACATGCGAAGCGATGGTTTAAAGATGGGTGCAGATGAAAGGCGCCGTTGAACTAGAGCTGAGGTGAAAGGTACGAAGGAACGGTTGAGAGGCGTCACAGAGGGCTCGATCGCTGTAGGAGTGGTACGGCAGGGACGTACCGGTAGTCTGAAGGGCGGAAGTACCGGTATCGTGCGGCCGGTCGGTGGTGGGGGCCCGATAGTGCGCATGTACAAGGCACGTACCTGGAATGGTTCCGTACGGGCGGAAGTTGGGATGGCATTGCAAGGAGGGTCGCATGGAAGGCGAGCAATAAAGAAGATATGTGAAGCGTGTTCGTGGGGAACAGCGCTTTGGGGACTAGGGTGGGAAGCAGAGCTCGGAGTGTGTGGAGTAGTACCCGGTGTAGCCAAAGGGATGCGCTCAACGGCACGAGCCACATAGGATAGAAGGCGAGTGTCGGTAAGGTTGGGGAGGGAGGCGGTGGTGGTCATTGAGCGTAGGCGGGCGAGGGTGTCCAGGGAGGCAGGAAGATCAGTGGGGGCGCTGGAGGCGGCGGGTAGCGGAGAGGTTTCAGGGGGATGAGCATCGGGGGCGTCGTCATCATTGATTTGGGCAGCGAGGTCTGCGTACTCATCAGAAAAGGGTCGAGGTGTACAACACCTTGAAGGAGATGCCACTTCTGTAAGGAAGTATGACTGAAGAAGTAGGTTTCTTGCTAGCTGCCGTGGTGCGTGGAAGCAGATGGCGCGCTTGCATGGGTGTACGACAGCGATGGCAAATCGACCCAGCCTATCAGGGCTGCCCACGCGTTTGTGCTTTTAACTGCCGTTGTGATTGATAGTATCGGGTGGCCATCCCTCTGCCGGGATTGTGGCCGCCTAGGTCCCACCCACCCGCCCGAGGTCGCGCCTAGCGAGTGGGGGTTTGCTTGCGTTTCGTCTCGAGTAGGACAACTAGTTTGGAGGGGCTCTTAGAAGCCGTTCCCTCAATTAAGGGGGTCAACCGGCAATCGAGGTGCAACACTGGGTGCTGTCAGCACAATCGGCCACTAGTGCATCTTAAACATGGGTTGGGGCGTCGGGATGTGTGGGTTAGGGTTGGGGTTCTTGGTGTGGAGGCGACGTACGGCTGGTTGACTTCGGCTTACATTATCTGCTGTAACGCATCACGGCAGCTAAAGCAAGAAGCGCGGCATCATGGGCGTCATCCTCCTCCTCCTCCTGCGAGGCTGCAAGCCGTTGTGCGGAGCGTTGCCGGCACTGAGCACGACTGGTTGCATTGGCAAGGAAGTGGTGAGTAAGGTGTGCATTTGCGGTGGGCTGCTCCTCAAAGGCGAGGAATGTATCCCAAAGCGTGTCCAAGATGGTGGTAAGAAAACTGGCCGCGAGTAGGAACATACTGGTGGTGGTGTAGCAGGTTGGTGGGGGCTGGTGAGGCGAAGGTGGGGTGGTAGAGGTAGGGTTGAGGGGGGATAAAGAGGAAACAACTAACTGACTGAGGGAAAAGGCGTCAACATGGGTTGCAACATGTGAGCCAGCCCGACCCGCCCAGCCCGAAAGAGCGAAGCCAGTACGTTGCTCAACCAGTTCTGCCTGACCTTTGCCACGCTTGTGTACTCTCTTTGCTGCGAAATGTCATAGATAGGGCTGCGCGGCTCAAGCCTTCGCAGCGCAAGGTGCACACTTCTCAGCTCATGAGCATGCGCTTGGACGACGAGTGCACCAGCACGCATCCGTTAATGTTGTTACATAACACCTTTGTGCTATTCAGGTGTACAATACTACAATGCTCTCTTGTGTTTCACGTTCCTCTGTGCCGCTTCTCAGGCAGTAACAAGCCTTCTCTGCCCATTCCGACGTCGTTCTCCACATAATATTCATATGTGGCGTTGCTCTTTTCATACGTTCATACCCCTTGCCATATATCGACGTTTCCAATTGGTTTCGCTTTGTTTCGTGCGATCCTTCCTGGACGGTTCCGGAGCTAAAATTTATCATCGTACAGTAGCAGTCCCTGGGCGAAATATTAAACGCGTGACTTCAAAATCTACAGATTTTGCATCTGCAGATTTCGCACAGCTCAGGCTGCACACAAACTAAGTAGGCCCATAGTGGTGCTTATAGTATGCGCTTGCATGATCCTTGCACCACAGCCCCCAACGGCTTCGCAACCATAACTTCGACAGCTGCCACCACTACGATGCGCGGGGCTGCGTTGCTACGCTGCTGCGCGGGGGCCAGGAGCAAAGGACGCAGCAAACACGCCCTGCAAGCCTCCCATGTCAACAGCCTTAACGCCTTACATGTGGAGCATCCTCCTTCCTTCCTATTCCTCATCCAGGCAGTCCCACAGCAAATCCTCACACCCCGCGACCCAGATCGCATCAGCGACCACCAACCCGCACGCCACCTCTATCATTCCACCATGGCATCTCCGCCCCCTGCGCCACCTTCCCCACCCTCCTCCGCCTCCTCCTCCTCAACCGCGCCCCCGCCCGCCCCCTCCGCCCCGCTCCCAACCGGCGGCCAGGGAATGCCCCTCCGCGCCATGCGCTCCTCTATCGACGGCTCCGTCTGCCGCCGCAGCAGCGGAATGTGACCACCCACCGCACCTCCACCACCGCTGCGTCCGTTGCCGCTGCCGCCGCTGCTGCTCCCCGCGTCCTCACACCTGACGTCACGGAGGTGCGCGGGAAAAAATTGAAGAATTCCTATTTTGTTGAAATAACATGCAACCCAGACGACAAGCTCCGACAGCGGAGGTGAGGGGCAGGGCGGTAGAGAGGGGGAAGCGGAAAGGCATTCGGTTGACGCCCCGACCTGCTACGCTACTGCTTCTATCGCTGCAAAATCATGGCCAGTGTTGTTCTTTCCTAGAGCACGGCGGCTTGAACCCTGCTCACAGGTATGTAGTTGAGCGGAAACAAGAGCAAGCAGTTGGGAGAAGTTCGCATGTGAACCGCAAGTACAGGCAAAACAGAGGGAAAACAGAGGTGAACAAACCTGAAACGTTGCACACCTGCCAACATGTGTGTCTAGGTCCTTCCCCTTTACCCAGCTCCCCAGTCCCCTCCACCCCACCCCACCCCGGCCCCCCCACCTGGTATCCGCCGCCATGCGCGTGTGGCACTCCGCCGTCAGAGCCGCCCCCACCAGGTGCCGCCCCAGCTGCCCGCCCACGTCACCCAGCGCAGCCGCCACCGCGGGGGAGCTGCGGCGGAAGGCCAGGTCGGAGAAGCCGCACGCGTACAGCAGCAGAGGCTCCTGGTGAGGGGGGGATGAGGGGGGGATGAGGGGTGAGGAGGTGAGGGGTGAGGAGGTGAGGGGTGATGAGGTGAGGAGGGAGCGGGAGGGTAACATGTAGGAACAAGACCATGTGGCCAAGCACCCTACATGGAAACATGACCATCCCCCTCTCCTACCCAACCCGCATGGTTCTTCTTCTCCATCTTCCTTTCCCCCCTCCCCCCTGCGCCCCCCTCACCTCGGGTGCCATGGAGTACTGCGGCTTGCGCGGGGTGGCCGCCACGTCCAGCAGCCGGGCCACCACCTGGGGCGCCTCCTGCCGCCGACCCACCATCAGCAACACGGCAGCCATGCAGCGGACCTTTGGGAGGGGGTGGGGTGGGGGTGAAGGGACATGAAGGGGAGGGGTTGGGAAGCAGAGTGTGTACCTTTCCAGGGCGAGCGGTGTAGCTATGTACCATGCCCCCTGTGTGCGTTGTGCCCCCATGTGCATAGATTACACGCATGGCCACGTGGTTGCACGAGTCCTCTCCTTCCCCCTCTCCACCCTCGCCTCAGCTCCCTAATCCGCCCTGCCACCTCAGACCCCGCCCCGCGGCTCCGTGCACCGAATCCCCCCCATTACACCCCCCCACCCCCCACCTGGTGCCACAGGAATGCCGTCCCGCGCACCACCAGCGCATACACCTCGTGTGACCCCGCACCCGCGCCGCACCGCACCGGCTCGATGGTGAACGACAGAATGCGGCGGCGGAAGCTGCGGACCTGGGGTGGGGGGAGGGGGAGGGAGAGGCGTGGGGAGGGGGGTCGGGAGGGGGGTGAGGGATGTACCGGTAAGGTAGGGGGCAGAAGGTGAGGGAGGAGGAGGACGGCGCAAGGCCATTTTGCCTACTGCTACTATTTTGCCTGCTACTATTACTACCCCAACCACCCTCCTCCTACTTTTCCCCCTCCTCCCTCGTTCTCCCTCACCGCTGTCACATCCGGTTTGCAAAAGTTCCGGAAGTCGTGTTCCCCCACAAAGTACGACGCAGCCTGCCGCATGGCGTCCAGATCCAAACTGTACGACACATCCGTTGTGGCTGCTGTTGCTGTTGGTGCTGCCCCTGCTGCTCCTTCCTGAAGCTGATCCTCCGTTGTTCCTGTGGACACCGCCGCACAGCCCGGTAACCGCCCGCCCTCCTCCTGTGGCTGCTGCTGTGATTGTTCTTGTTGTTGTTGTTGTGCAGGTGGTGGAGCTAATTGTGCGGTAGTGGTGCCGGTGGTGGCTGCGGTGGGCGCTACGTGCGGGCTGGTCGCTGCAGTCCCCAGCCGCTGCTGCACGATGAAGTACTTGTACTCGCGGTACTGGGCGCTGAAGCTGCGGGGGGGGGGGGGCAGAGGAGGGAGGAGAGGAGGAGGAGGGAGGAGGGAAGAATGAATGAAAAGTGGGCAACGGAGTCCCAATCCCAGAGGAGGGAGGAAACGGGAGGGGAAGAGGACGAGACACGGGGGGGGGTGAGCCGAGCAGGCAGGGAGTGAAACGGACGCAAGGAGGGAAGTCCAGAGGGCCATGAAACACCCTGTCTGGCCTCTGCAGGACACATACGACAGACCGGGTGCCAAGCCAATTCATATACCCCTGCCCCTGCTCCTCCTCCCTCCCCCTCCAGCCCTTCCCCTGCCCCTTTCCACTTTCTCTCCCCTCCCGCCCCCACCCCACCTGCTTCACTTCTCCTTTTCTTCACAACCCCACCACCCCAACCCCCAACAGCACTAGCAGCACCACCCCAACCACCACCCACCTACCGCGCATTGAACTCGGGCGCCACGGGGCTCCAGCCCAGCACCCGCACCTCCGGCGGCAGCGCCTTGTTAATGAGGCGCGGGTAGTCGTACTCGGATTCGGGGGGCGGCAGCGGCTCGTCCAGACGGGCGCAGGAGCGCAGGCGCAGCGCCACAACCTGCGGGGGAGGACAAAGGGCCAAAGGCCACACACCATAACATAGGAAACCACAGGTTAGGGCAAAGCAATGGGGGAGGAGGGTGGAGGGGTGGGGGGCCGTGCAGGGAGGGAACAGGGGGACAGAGGAGACGGGGAGATGGAATTCGAGGTTACTTTTGCGTCGCAGGTACACACCCCTACCCCTGCCCCGGCCCTCCACACCCCTCCACACACACCGCCACCCCCCACCCGCCCCTCCCACCTGCCCCAGCGCGCTGACCCCCGCATCCGTGCGGCCGCATCGCGAGTAGGCCAGCTCCGACACGGGGGCTGCCTCGGGGATGAGCTTCACCTTGCGGAGCGCGGAGAAAAACACACCCTGAGAGGGGGAGGGAGAGGCGGAGGAGGGGGGGGAGGGGGGGAGAGGGGGGAAAGAAGGGGTTAGGGAGGTAGGGAGAGGTAAGGAGAGGGAGGGAGGGGACAGCAAGCCAGCATGCGAAGGGACGGGAAAGAGGTGTGCGGTGGCCCTGGTGAGGTGGGCCGCGCATTGGGCCTCAGCCCCGTCTCCCGTAGCTCCCCCATGCACCGTCCCTCCCCTCCCATGTCCCGTCCCCTCCTCCGTCCCCCCTCCCGTCTGCTCGCCTCGATGGTGTTGTCCGTGTTGTCCTGCCGCGCGAAGCCCTGGAAGGCCCACCCCACGTACATCAGCTCCAGCGCCACGGGGCGGGTGCGGTAGCGCGTGAAGTCAAACTCACGGGGGGCTGGGGGTGGGTGTTGGAGGGGCGTGTTGGGGGTCGAAGACCATACCATACCATACGAAGCCACAGGAGGGGGGGAGGTAAAGAGGGGGAGAAAAGAGGAAGAAACTAATTGTAGGGGGGAGAGGGGGGAAGTGCGTGCATGGAGCCAGCACACCCAGCATGCGCATCGCCGCTCCTCACCTCTCCGCTGCTTCTTAGAGGGCTGCTGACCAGGGCTGCTCCCCGGTACCTCCGTGATCGCGGCAGCAGCAGCAGCAGCGGCAGCAGCAGCCTCCTCGCCCGCGGCCCCTGGGGTGCCTAGCAGGTGGCTACTGCCGCTGCCGCCGTCAACGCCTGCAGCAGCAGCAGCAGCAGTAGCACTGCCAGGCCCGCTGTTGGGAGCTGGGGCGGCTGGTGCTGGTGCTGGGGCAGAGGTGCTAGCCGGCCCGCCAACTTGTTGGGGCAGGAGGTTGGGGCGGGGATAAGGCGAGAGGGTGTGGGGGAAGCTTGATAAAGATGGGTCGGTGGTTGCGGTGGTTATGGTTGGGGCCTGGCACGGGAAGATTAGGATTGGGCTGGCTGGGGCTGCCGAGAAGTTGGTGTGCTGAGCGGGTTAAGAGGGTTGATGGACATGGCGTGCGGGCTGGTGGTGATGGGGTATGGAGCAGATGCAAAAGGTTCGGGTCGGTGAGCAAGGCGCATGCCGGACGGGGTTGTGAGGGAGGTATTTCCTTACCGCTTGTGTTGCATGACATTCGCATTTGCCTTGCAAGGGCTTCAAGCTGCTCTGCAACAGCTGTCAAGGGTGTTCCCTCGTTTGCTGAAGCATGTTGAGCAAGCGCCTGCAGCTGATGCAGAAGCTCCGCCCGAGTCAACGCTGAATCCCCCATAGCGTATGTCGAGTAAAGAATATCTTTTTGATTAGACGATAGTTGCTTGGTAATTGACGCCGTGGCTGAGCCAACCAGCGCCGCAAAGCGCCGAAGCATGCAGCGCACCTACTGTTGCGCCTGGCCCTATTTAGTAAGGAATGAAGTAAGAAATGAATTTAGTTCACCGCAGACATGTTACATATCTGTCGCTGAAAATCCTTTTAGATCCGGGCGAGTACGAGGGCGACAGCTATCAGTGGTAACAGGGGAGTTATCCGCCGACGGAGAAACAATCCATACATGGCAAACATTATACGTAGCAGATTGTTTTATGACAACACAGCGCCTCGGAAGTACTGGCCATGTGCAGAAGCGTGTATGTTGCACGTGGACCTTAAGAAGCTAGTATTTCTTGGCCTGCATGGGTATGGTGGTGACAGTATGGTGGTGAAAATATAGACGAAGTGCTTGATGCACGGTGATCCCTGTGTGGTATCGCGACAAATAGTTCGCCACATGTCACCATCTGCTGCTGGAGCCCATAGGCGTCATACGCAGGCCCAAGGGCAAATTGCGCAAAAAGGCATAAGAATAACTATTACTGACCATGAAGTGCATTAGCAGCGCAGTTGGCAACGCAGCCGTCTTGCAAGCTGCAAAGAACACTTTGGGCAATGACCTAAGTTACCAGGGTTGCGCTTTACCTGGCTAGCACCGGTCCCGGTTCGACCAAAGTGCACCTGTTGCCAAGGAAACGTGTGCAAGCTTATGTAAGCTCTAAAGCAGAAACCGTCTGTCACCCCTCGCATGCCCAAGCCAGGCTCAACCCCCGCGCGCGCGTCTCGCACCTTGCATCCATGGCTTGTCGTACACCCACCCCACCGCACCCAGCTACCCCCAGCACCTGCAACCCGGGAAGGCCCCGCAACAACCCCTTTAACAACGACTCATCCAGCCCCGCCTGCCGCCGTACAACCAACCGTTGTACGGCAATCTCGACTGCCGTACTGCGCCTCTTAAACATCGCCTTCCGTACACATGCCTGCGCTGCTGCTGATGCTGCTGATGTTGTCCTGGCTGCAACCGTTGCTCGGTTGCCGCAATGTACCGCCGATCCCGCCAGCATCCTTGCAGAGGCAGCCGCTGCGTTTGCACTCGACCGCCTCCTCCGCGAGGCGGCCGCCGCCGCCGCCGCAATCGTAACTTGTCGCCCGACCTGCGCAATGGCCCGAATGACCCGTGGGTCGCCGCCGGCTAGTGTTAAGTTCCGGCAGCACCCTAGCAGCAGCGCCGCGAGCTGCATGCTGGGGCTGCTCCAGGGGCGCCACGTCAGCAGGGAGGTCAGCGGCAGCGCTGCCGTACAGTCCCCGTCTTCCGCCTCCTCCTCCTCCTCCACCTCCTCATGATCACGGTCAGTGTCCCCTTCTTCCTCGTGCTGCTCTCCACCCCCTCCTTTAGCCCCCCTGCCAACAGCAACAGCCGCCGCGTTGGTCCGTGCCATGCCTGGGCTGTCTGACGCTGCGGAGGCCGAGGCAGGTGATGCACGGGGTACGGCGCGTCTCAAGACGTCCTCCTCGTCGTCTTCACCCTCCTCCTCCTCCTCCTCCTCCTCCTCATCGTCGACATCGTCGCTGTCCACCTCCCCGCTATTGCCGCCTGCTCCCTGCTCGGACGCCTCACCACCCGCCTCCTCCTGCTCCTCCTCCTCCTCAAGCTCTGATTCCGATTCCTGCTGTGGTGAAGTGCGGCGGACAGCAGCAGGTGAGGGGCAGCAGATGGGGCCGCGGGGGCAGCATGGAGGAACGGTTGGAGGAACGCTGAGGCACAATCCTGGCATTGCACCATGGCATTGCACTTCACGCAGGCAGGCAGGCATGCGAACGCGCATGCACGGCACTGCAGCAGCCCCGCCGTCCTCCTTGTGGTGCGACTCACAGCGCACAGCCGCCGCACTCGCCCCGTGGTGGTGGTGTCCCCCCCCCCCATGCAAACACCCGTCATCCTAAACCACACGCGCCAAACCCGCACGCAGCAGCAACCCGCAACAACCACCATCCCCCTTCGTCCACAAGGGCCACCCCGACAAGGGCCACCCCACGCCCCTCCACGCCTCACCTCAGCCTCAGAATCCTCCACACCCTCGTACTGCTGCCCCCTCCGCGCGCACCGCCGCCTCCAGCGCCGCTCCTCCTCCTGTAGCCGTACCGCCTCCGGAGGGCCCATGTCGTGCAGCTCCAACAACACCAGTGGCAGCTGCGGTACGGGTTGCCGTACGGGTTACGTAATGGTGTCGTACGGGTGTCGAAAGGGTGTCGTAATGGTGTCGTACGGATTACGCAGGAGAGGGCAGTGCTGTAGGAAGTCCAGGTGACGTTGCTCCAAGAAGGGGCACTACAATGCTTCACCTGCATGCCACACAGCACCCATAGCCATGCAGCACCCACCCAGGTAGATGAACGCCACACCGCCCGCCGCCCCCCGCCCCGCACCCCCACTCCTCTTCACGCTCACCCCCGTACCCGTACCCGCACCCACCCAGCCGTACCCGCAACACCCCCCACCTGCATGGCCTCCGCCAGCGGTCTCAGCAGCCTGCCTGCTTGCTCCGGACTGCGACACCGCCACAACCGCAGCCGCTGCAGCGTCGGCAGCACCGCCGCCTGCGCCAGCAGCCCTGCTACTGCCGCCTCCGCCTCGGCTGCTGCTGCTCCCCCTGCTGCTGCTGCTGCTGCTCCTCCTGCTGCTGCTGAGATGCTGCTAGGGGTCTTATCGAACATGACGCACACCTCTCGGAGGCTCACAGGGGGCATCACGGGAGGCGGAGGCGGGGGAAGCGGGCTGGCATGCTGCCGCAGGTGCTGCTGTTGCGGGTTGTTGTTGTTTGGGCCGTTGATCGGGTGGGCAGGGGCAGGGGCAGGGGCAGGGGCCGCCCACACATCCGGTTGCTGCTGCTGCTGCTGCTGCTGTTGATGATGATGATGGTGGTGGGGGTGCTGCTGCTGCTGCTGCTGTTGCAGTTGGTGTTGCAGCAACTCCTGTAACAACCCGCCTCCTGCGCCTCCTCCTCCTCCTCCTCCTCCTGCTGCTGCTGCGGCACCAGCAGCTTGCAGCGCTGGCTGCTGCTGCTGCGGAGGCGGAGGCAGCGCCTGCGGCAGCAGCCAGAACTGCTGCTGTTGAGGCTGCTGCTGCTGCTGCTGTTGCAGTGGAAGGGGCGCCGCTGCCGCCGGCACCCCTCCTCCCGCCGCCTCCGCTGCTCCCCGGCCCCCCCGTATCGCCTCCGCTCGCACCCCGAGGGCCGACAGCGCCGGCAGCGCCGCCAGCAGCCCCACGCTGGGAGCCACATGCAGGCGGCAGCTCACGACCAGGCGCTCCAGGGAGGGAGTTAGCGGGGCGGGTGCAGGGGTGTGGTCCAGGGAATGGGAAGACCGAGAAAGAGGAAGAGGAGGAAGGGAGGAGGAGGGGTTCCCAGCAGCAACCGCGGCTGCAGCAGGAGGGGAGGCGGAGGAAGGGGCGCCCAGAAGCACCAGGCCGCCCACCTACGAGGAACGAGGTGCGAGGGGGGGGGCTGAAAGCGTGGGAGGGTGGAGGGAGACGTGCAGGGGGTATGGCAGGAAGGGGTATGGCAGGAGGGGGTAAAAGGCGGTGGGCGGGGTAGGGAGAGCCGAGCAGGGGCACATGCGGATGCTGCGGAGGCCGGACATTTTGAAAGGCGTCAGACGTCAGGCGGCAAGCAGCAGCAGCAAGGTTACCGGTAGCAGCCTCGCCCTCCCAAGCACACCCCGTCCCCAACCCCTGCCGCGCTACGACGACACCCTCACCACCAGTGTTCGCAGCCCCCGCAGCCGAGCTAGCGCCTGGGAGCAGGGGAGGGGGGGAGGGGGGCGGTGGTGGTAGGTTGGAACGGAGGAGGAGGCATGGCGAGATGAGTCCGAGGGTGCACGTGGGTAGCTGGGTTCATGGGCGCATCCCTACCACCGCCCCCTCTATTCTGCCCTCCTTCACTAGCCAGCCCTACTAGCCCTCCGTCCATCCCCCCCCCTCACATGCCCCAACCGGCCATGTTCACTGCTTGCCGTCCCCTTCTCCCCTCCTCCCCTCCCCTCGCCTCCTCCCCCTCCTTACCGGCAGGTCCCTGTCCCCCAGGGTGCTCCCCGGCAGGGCTAGCAGCTCCAACCACCGCAACTCCTGTGCATGCGGGATGCAGGGGGGGAGGAGGTGCGTTAAGAGGAGGTGCGTAAGCGGAACTGCGGAAGCGGAGGTGCGTGAGGGCGAGAAGTGCACCGCACCGGGCTGCGAGATCTGGAGCAGAAGCTGAAGCTCCCAACTTCCCGACACCTGGTGGCGCCTCGTCACATGGAAACGCACGGTCAGGCCTTCCCACCCCCACATCCCACCCCACACACACCCACCTGCATGTGCCCCAGCACCTCCCCCGCCGCCACCTCCGCCGGCAGCCGCAACGTCAGCTGCCGCACACCCCCCAGCCAACACAGCTGGTCGAACCTGGGCAGTGGGGGAGCGGGGGCAGCGGGGGCAGGGAGGGTGGTCTCAGTCAGGGGTGCGGCACTGGAAGTACGCACGAACAGTGGAGCTAGCAGCCCCCAGCGTAGCTGATACCAGCAGGTCGCGTGTGCGCGTGCGTGTGCGTCTGTGTATTGCATTCTAGCGTCTTGTGACATCCCCAACCCCCCAAACCCCAGCCTCAACACGCTTCCCTCCGCACCCTCTCCCCCTCCCCCCCCGCGTGTGCCCCCCGCTGCGCACCTGTGGAGGCTCCAGGGGGCCACCTGCTGCATGCTCACAGCCAGCCGCCGTACTGCCGACCCCCCTCCTGCTCCTCCTCCCCCTCCTCCCCCTCCTGCCGGCCCAATCAGTCCCCGGAAGGCCCGCAGGGTGGCGGGGCCGGGCAGCGGCAGCGGGGGGCCCTCCAGCTCGATACGGATCTGGGTAAAGGTGGGGAAAGGCAAGGGAAGAAGCAGGGTTGCGGCAAGGGAGAAGGAGGTGGCGAAAGAGAGTCCCCAGCAAGGCCTTGCGATGCCCTCCAGCTTGTCGTCGGGCGGCCAGCCCCAACATGCACGCAGCCCCTCCCCCCGCCCCCACCTGCGGCCTCCTCCTGGCCAGCAGCCCCAGCGCCCACAGCGCCCCCTGCCACTCGGGCAGCTGGGCGGGGGGCGACCACACACTGCGCAGCGGCAGCACCCGCCAGTCCAGACGCACACACAGGGGCTGCTGGTGGGGTAGCTGGTGGTGATGGTGAGGCTGGTGAGGTAGCTGGTGGTTGTGAGGCTGATGAGGCTGATGATGATGGTGCCCCCCAGGCGGCGGCATGGAGGTGAAGCAGCCGCCGCTGCTGTTGTTGGCGGAACCATGGATCACGGCATGTGGCAGGGCGGAGACGAAGGCGATCCACTCGCGCCGGGTGAAGTAGCAGGCGGGGCGGCGCCACCTGGCGAGGATGGAGGAAGCATGCGAGTTTTGCGGGTTGTGAGTCGGGTTCTGGCGTGGGGTGGTCTGGGCACTCCAGAGCGCTCCTCCTCCCTTCTTCTCCTCCCCCCTCCTTCCTCCGCACCTGCTCAGGTCCAGCAGCTCCAGCCTCGGCAGCCCCGCCACCGCACCCGCCTCCAGGAACCCAACCAACGCGCCAGCCACCCCTCCCCCACCTCCCCCTCCTCCCCCCTCCCCACCAGCATGACTCACCCCTCTCCCCGCCCTGCCCCCGCCCCCGCCCCCTGACCCCCCCACATGCAGCTCCCGCAAACCCGGGAACACAAGCCCCAGCGGCGCCACCCGCCACCGTCGCAGCCCAATGGGGTCCAACAGAAGCCGGGTCGTTGCGCCGCCAACCGCCAACCGACAACGGCGGTTAACGGCTCGCAGGGCCTTACGGCTGAGTGGGTCGAGGCGGGCGAGGATGTTGGCTGTGACTGGGGGCGGCAGGACGCCGAAGAGCCATTCGCGGTCGGCGGCGGCGGGGGAAAGGTGGTGGGCGAGGCGGCGGCGAGCCGCTTGGCGGCGACGGGAGCTGAAGGTGGGGATGGGGAGGGAGGAAAGTGGAGGGAATCCCAGGGAGGGGTGGAGGACGGGACGGGAATGGTGAAGCGAGGGGACGGGAATGGATGGAAGGGCGTGTGTTGAAATAACCGGCCGCGAGGCCAGTCGGGTGGTGAGTGCATGGGAGGAGGTAGAGGGATAGAGGCAGTGAGAGGGGTGTTGTGCAGAAAGTGTGGCTTATTAGGTGACTTGCGAGTGTGTACGGGATGAGTGAGTTGGAAAACGGAGTTGAGCCGAAGACGCGATTTGGGTATGATTCTAAACGTTGACAACAGTCGCAGGGTAAAACCAAAGGGCTCAGGATTGGTAAAAAGCTAGGGAATGGGAGTCGTGGCTCACCGCATCCCACGCAAGAAGTCCACCAATGCCTGCAGCTGGGCGGGCAATATGATGGTCGCGGCATCCTGCGATAACAAGTTGGCAGCCACCACCCAAGCGCCAAGCGCAGCGGGCGCGGCCGCCAAGATGACTTGTGCCATTCTGCGCTGAGCCCGGCGACGAGCCAATTCCTTAGCACGTTGTATGTCCTTTTTATCCTGGAACAGTAATTGTGCTGTTTGGGTTGCTAGTTTGACAATGCCGTCGCAAAAGCTATGGAATTGGTCTTCCGCGGTCGCCCAATCGGGCAGCTCAGTTGGCCAGCTTGGTCCATCCATACGAGCGTCCCATAAAGCCTAAATGTCAACCAGTTACAAAGGTAGCAACCCGTAGTCTAATTCGACATGCGTTACGCCGGTCATGGTACGCGTGCTTGCCTCTGCAGTACATACATGCCATAGCACGCACAGCACGGTTCCAATCCTTTATTCTCAACACGGTAGATTTGTGCTCCTGACTCAGTGCTGTATCTTGATCGGAAACACCCTTTAAGCAGCTATGTTCAGAGGTACACACTGATATCGTGGGACGGCTGCAGCAGCGCCTCTTTCAGGAGATCAGCCGAGCAGGCTTGTTGGAGGCAGCTGTGTGGGGCAGTGTGGGGCTGCGACCTGGGTACGTTGAAGCAGCTGCAGGGGGATGCGTTCAATGATGACGGCCAAGACACTGAGGCCCTGGTCGAGATGAATGAGGAGGGGGACGAGGTGGATGAGGAGGTGGGTGAGGAGGAGGGGGACGAGGAGGACGAGGAGAGTGATGAGGAGGAGGAGGAAGAGGAGAAGCCCTACTGGGATCTTAGTCATGTCGTCATGTACGGCATCGCCTTCAAAGCGTGCTTCAATGCAGCACGCAGCCCGACGGCCGACTGGCAGGCCAAGATGGAGGCCGGTGGCTTACATGGGGTGTTGTGGGAGGAAGTGGTGCATGCCAGTTGGGGAGGTGGTAGCTACAGTGGTTCCCGGGTTGGTAAGGGGCTGTGTAGGAAGGAAAGGGGGTGTGCGAGGAATGCAGGAGGGCAATAGCAAGGGATGGCAGCAGCAGCAGCAGACACAGCGGGAAAGGAGACATGTGCATCCCAGGGGCTCCAGGCATCTTAAATGCAGTAAGGGAAGGGATGCGTGCATAGGCTAGCCATCCATGTTGCAATCCATGTGAAGGGTGCAGAAGCAGTATGGCAGAGACAAAATTTGGTGGAGGTACTAAACCTCACAAGTAGCTTGGATGCAATATAGCAAACAAAACGCCGCGAATGCGACGATATACGGCATTGTACGCCTCGTTACGGCAAGCAGGCATTAGTGATGCTCCAATACCCAGTCGCTCTTACCTTGCAAGAACATCATAAGTTGCTCTGGGCTCTTTTTTGATATCTGTTCGTCTTTGGTTGGCCGGCCTAGGATTAAAGCGGCGACCACCACAGTACTCCTTGCCACGATGAAGCCATTGAGTATAAGCAGGCAAACATAAGTGATTCATAACTACCTACACAGTACGCACTTCAAACTAAAGGAAAAATGTGGCGCTCGCTGATGTCAAGCCGCTTTGCGTCATGGGTAATCGGCAAGATCAGCCTGCCCAAGCCGCGTCAGTTGCAGCAGGAGCTGGATATGCAGCGCTTGTACATCCTGACGCATCTCCATAGGGCGGCTGCGCAGGGGAAGTCGGTCAACATGCAGCAGCTCATCCTCAAGGCAAGAATGCGCGTACAAACACTAATTGTAACAATATGCGATGTTCGGCTTCCCTTGAACCGCTGGGGTGCAAAGGGGGAAATAAGTACGTCGCTGGGACAGGCGGCGGAGACACATCCTCATCCCCTTTCACATCCCGCCCCCTCCCAGACCCACTCCCTGGAGCCTTCCGCGGTCCGTGCCGAGGTGAATGCCGAGCTCTCCCGCCAGGTTATAGCGGTTGCGGAGCACCTGCACGACATCCTGACTCAGGTACGGCAGTACCCTCACGACATGTACGGCACCGACATGTCACAAACCTCCTTGTCTCACCTCCCTCCCTCCCTCCCTCCCTCCCTTACCTCCCAGGCTTGCGACCCCGCCCATGCCGCCACCTCCCTCACCGCCGTACACCGCCGTACTCAACGCCGGCTGGATCGGGATGCGTCCGGGTTCACCAAGCTGGTCAGGAGCTTCACGCGGAGGGATGAGGCAGGGGGAGCAGCAGGGGCAGGGCCAGCACCGGCTAGCGGTGGGCTGCAGCAGTTGCAGCAGCAAGAGCAAGGAGCTGGAGGAGCAGGAGCAGTTGCAAGCTGCGATGGTAGCAGAGGGGGCAGCAGTGGTGGCAGTGGTGGTGGTGCGGTGTTGAGTGCCGGGGCGGTGGCGGCGGAGTTGCGGCAGCGGGTGGGGTTCGGGCTGGAGCTGCGGCCCTCCTCCGTGCCGCACCCGGAAGCAGGTGGGGAGGGAGGGAGGGGGGGATGGAGCTTCGCTGGGATTGGGGCGTAGGTGCGAGTGGGTGGTGGAGGTGGAGGTTGGCCTGAGTGGCGCCCCTGCTTGTCCCTGTTTGCCACGTGTTTGTAACACACAAGCTTGCCTTGCCTTGCCTCGTCCTCTCCAACGCCTCCAGTGCCAGTTCTCCCCCCTTCCTCCTCCCTCTCAGCCCCCACTCCTGCCAGGCCGCCTGTCCCCTCACATGCCCACCCCCCCATACACACACACACACGCCCTCCTCCCCCGCTGCCCCAGGCACGGGGTTATTCGTGAGCGGCGGGGATGTACGACCGGGCAGTGTGGTGGCCATCTTCCCCGGGGTGCTGTACGGCCGCACACAGCTGGCGCACATGCCCAACTACCCGAGGGTGAGGGGGTTAATAGGGGGGGGGATGACAGCGGAGGGGGCAGGGGCGGGGACAGCGGAGAGGCGGGGACAGCAGGGGGTCCGGGAACTGGGGAGGGGCGGGGACAGAAGAAGAACAGAAGGACGGCGAGGGGACGGGAGGAAGGAGGGTAGAAACAATATATAAGTGAAACAACGAGGAAGGAGGGTAGGGAGGGTAGGGAGGCTGTCGTAAAGCACCAATACATGCAGCAAGCTAGCTCGGAGCGATAGCGAGGCGTAGGGGATTGGTTCTGGCGGTACCGTTAGGAGAGGCTGCCTCTCCCATCCTCCCCTGCCATGCACCGTGCCTTCCTTCTGCTCCTTCCTCCCACCACTCCCACCACGGTCACACAACACATAGGATATGCTCTTCTTTTAACCCCCCCTCCCCCTCCTTCCCCTCCCCCCCTCCCCCGCACTGCCCCAGGTGGACACCGACAACCCCTTCCTCAGCTGCCGATACGACCAAAGCATCGTGGACTCCAAACCCTGGGGCCGGGGCGACCCGGGGGGGACCTCCTCCCCCTCTTCCTCCCCTACCACCCCCACCCCCACCTCCTCCTCCTCCTCCTCCCCCCCCTCCCCCCCCTCCTGGTGGGGTTGGGCGGGTCCGCTGTCCGCCTCACTGGCCCTGCTGGAGGGGCGCCACCCGCTGGCACTGGCGCACTGGGTCAACCACCCGGGCAGGGGTGAGGGGGGCGCAGGGCAGGGGGCCGGGTGGGGAGGGGAAAACAATTATCGGGTTGGGAAGGGTAAAGCAGGGGTATTCCCCGCGGCTCAATCTACCTAATCCCCTCTCCTCTCCCCACTCCACCCTTCGCGCCCCCCGCCTCCAGGTCAGTCCCCCAACGTGTTGGAGGCGGCTCTGGACCTGCCGCTAGACCACCCCGCACTCAACACGCCCGCCCGGCCCTGGCTGCGGGCCTACCTGCCCTCCCTGCAGCCGCCCCTGCACTACGACCCGTACGGCAAGGAAGATGAAGACGAGGACGATGAGGAGGAGGAGGAGGAAGACGACGGTGGCAAGAAGAAACGCAGCAGCGGCGTTGGTAGCAGTGGTAGCAGCAGTGCCAGCGGTGGCAAGGCTGAGGGTAACGAGGGAAAGGAAGGGCAAGGGCAGGGGCAGCAGCAGCGCAGGAAGCGAGCCCCTGGGGAGCTGCGGGCGGAGGAGTTGTTCTCCCCTCCCGGCGGTGTGGTGCGGCTGCTGGTGCTGGTGTCCACTCGGGCGCTGCGGGAGGGCGAGGAGCTGCTGCAGAACTACCGCATGAACCCCCACGTCACGCGGCCAGAGTGGTGGGTGGGAGCCGAGACGGGGGACGGGGAGCAGGGGTGGTGGACTGGTGGTGGAGGAGAGAAACACATGGGGGAGGGTCTTGAGAGGGCTCAGGTGCGGGGGTGTTTCTTGCCTTCATACTTTGTGGCTACCTTCGTGTTTTTATCAAGGCCTAATGAGGAAATGCCCGCTTTCCTTCTGCCAACCGTGTCGTACATTCGTTGCTGCCAAGAGCCCAAGACGCGTGTTTGCACAGGCTTGTTGACAAGCAGGGACTGCCCTGTACTGCAATACTGCCCTGTACTGCAGGTATGTCGTACATGACGAGGAGGCGGAGCAGCGGCGGTGGGCCAAGGCGCCGGTGCTGGATCTGGGGTTCAAGGGAGCCAAGGCGCCAGCAGGGGGAGCAGCAGGCCCTGAAGGTAGAGAGTAGGAGACGCAGTAATCCCAGATGAGGAGATACGGGGAAGGGGCTGTTGGAGGGCGGTGGGAGCAGGGAGGGGGATGCAGGGTTGTGGATATGGGGAGGGGTGGTCGGAAGACGGCGTGTGGGTTTAGCGCGGCTGGGCGATGGTATGTTGGAGGCGGTGGTGGCGGTGGTGGGTTGGTGTCTGCAGGAGCCCGGTGTTGCCGAGTACTTGGGGATGGAGGGGCGGCTGCTTACGGTGCCCCCCTGCCCGCAGTGATGGATGGCGAAAGGTGGTCCATGCAGCGAGTAAGCGGATAGGAGGAACAAGGCTGGGCTTGCGGTGAAAGGTGGTCTTTGACTGGGGGGTGTAGGCGGCTTCTTCCCGCGTCATGCACCCAGAGGGCCGTTCCCTTACATGGCGTACCCTCGTGTGCCTTGTACGGCCTAGTACACGCAGCTACACTCCTTTAACGCGATTCAGCACGGTGCTTCATGTCGACGCCATCTCCCCACGTGCCTGTCCCTGACTGTCCGATTCCTGCTAGCATGCGGCGATGTGCGCAGCTGATCTTGCCTAGCAGGGGGGTCGCAGTTGAGGTGGTCACAGAAACCACCAGGTGAAGTGTACGACATTGCGTGACCACGTGCGACCCCACATTGCGAGTAGACAATCTCCACATGCATGCCACAACATGACAACTAAAACGCAATGGACAGCAATGCTACACTGATAGGAGCAGCTACGGTGATTGACGTTGATGATGATGAAAAACACCAACATTAAAAAACAACGACCACAACAACAGTGGTAATACCAACGCAACAGTAAAACGCAGCGGACAGCAACAGTCGAGCAGCAATGCCCCTGTCGAGCTGCTGCTTGCCGGTATCCTCAAAGGGCACGGCGTCAATGTGTGCGATTGACCCCTGTCACGGTACTCAAGCTGCCACAACATGGCCGCCGTCGAACAATTGCCGGAACGTCGGAGCAAGTACGGGTACTACTGAACATTGTACTAATGCATGCACGCAGGTTGCAATATGTAGCAATGAAGCGCGACTAATGAAGTGATGCAGCTGCAGCTAATAAGGAGTCTAGGCGATACTATTGGTTAAGCATCCTATGTCAAAATACATAAATTGATTCCACGTGCCGTAGCTACGTACTTGCGGTGTGCAGATTTGCGCCATCGACCCCACCACCTGCACACCCAATCTGAGCACCCATCCGTAGCAACCCACCCGCACTCAATCGCTGTTTCGGTACGGATGTACGAATCGTGGAGAATGACAGAAGAAGCACCCAAAATGCAGCAGCAGCAGCAGACATTGAAACTTTAAAATGCTTCGCATGCACTCGACTACCTTGCATCAGGAAGGAGGTTGCCAGCAACTGCAACCATCTATGCCCCTCCATCTCCCTCACTGCTTTTCAGCAGCAAGCGCAGGGCAGCTCAAGAGTACCTATACCTAAATGCCCCCTCCCCTTCACATCGTATATCCCTAGCTGGCATGTACCACACCTCCTCAACAGTGCGTCCAGCTAGATGTACGTCATCAGAGTCTGTCACCGGGGCGGCGGCGGCGGCGGCGCTGCTGCGGGTGAGGGCGGCCGTCGCGGCGGCGAGGGCAACGGCGGTGGTCGGGGCGTTGGGCTGGGTGATGGCGGCGGCGGCAGTTGCGGCGGTTGGTCGGTGATACCGGCGAGGAATGGGTCGGGCTCCTCGGTGGTTGGATCGTAGTAGCTGGGGGGACGACGGAAGGTGGGGGTTAAGGAGGGAGTAACATGGGGGGTGGGGTGGGGGAGTAACTGCCGCGTAGACGAAGGGATCATAAGGAAGGTTTGGAGTAAGGTAAAAGGAAAGAGAGTCCTCAGCACAGATTTAACACAACGACCATGTATGTCCGACGTAAGCCGAAGCTCAGCTCATGCCTGTGTTATATTTCTTCCCAATTGTTGACCCTTAATACAATAATACACGCCACCATCCCGGGACCTCCTTACATTTGGCACTTGCTGTACGACAGTTTTTTGAAACTGCCGTACAAACCGTCGTACTGGGCCGCCATTGCCTGAGCCAGGTTGGTGACGCTGGGGGGACGGATGGGGTTTTGGTTGGGAAGGAGGAGGGTTGTTAACGCATGCGGGGGTTGAGGCAGCCGGATGATGACACAGAAGTTCAAGGTGCCGATGAGGTGTGCACAGATGCACACAGGTAAAGCTCTTTATGACTGCGGCAGTAGGGAGTGCGTAAAGCACCACGCAGTCTTCTTCACAAGGTCACAAACCCGCCGGTTGCCAGACGCGCTGCTGGGCTCACCTGCCATCCGGGTGAATGCGGAGAAACGGGTTCCTGCGACCCATGGGTCATCAAAAGGGGTACATGGTTGGAACCGCGCAGCCAATCAAGGCAGCCATGTTTTGTGCAATAAGAGCAATGACCCGAAGGAAGGAGCGGAGCAGTAGGAAGCAGCAGCAGCGACACAACAGGGAGCAATACAAAACGGTGACTCGGCATGTAATAAGCGCATGCGAGTACAGTACGGTAGTACAACCCCCCCTCACACACACGCACACATCCACAAAGCGGGTGCGCGCATGCATTTAGCGATTGCGGCTCGGCTTGTCAGTTGGGTTCTACCGTTAGCAGTACCCAACTGCCGTACCTGCACAGCGCTCCGCTGCAGTACGACATGATGGTTAGTACGGCATCCAGTCGGTCAATCAGTTTGGTGGTTGACACCGACCAGGGCAGCTTTGACCTGTACGAATGATGGGGGATTGGGTGCCGTACGGGCGCCGTACCGTACACACATCAGACGCGAGAGGGAGAGAGAGAGGAACATAGGAAGGAAGGGCGCACAGGATGTAGGGTGGTGCCGCAGTGTGATTTCCCTTCAACCACGGTATTTTAGGAGCTCGGATTCTGCTGCCATGAAACCCCTTTCCGGGTGCCCAGGAAAAGGAGGGAAGGGTTTGTTGCTGCTGGCCCCACCTGTCCTTCACCTCCGCCGGGTCCTGTCCCAGGTCGTAGAGCTCCAGGTTGGTCAGCACGGGGGTTTGCTTGGCCACCGGGTTGCACATGACGGTGTACCTTTGAGGGGGAAGAGGGGGGAGAAGGATACCCGGAGGTGGGGGTAAAAAGGAAGAAAACTGGCAAACTGGATGACCTGGGGGGGCCAGGCGATAGGAGCGAGCGAGCAAGGGAGGTAAGCATGCTTCGGCCCCGGAAACCCCCTTTGCCGGCCTCTCCCGCCCTCGGGCCGGAAGCGGCCTCGCCTCCCTGCATCTTAAAACACTACCCCAGCCCCCCTCCCCTCCCTCCCCTGCCCGCTCTCTTTTCCTCCCCCCCCTTCCGCCGCTCACTTGTAGCACGTCCAATTGGCGGTTCCCCCGAAGGCCTGGAAGCTGCTACACGCCCGCAGTGCTCGGTAGCTCTTGCCCTTGAACACGGAGTCCAACCAGGATTCGATAAGACCGCTGCAGGGAAGGGAGGGAGAGACAGCGAGACAAGGGAGGTTGGGGGGAGTGGGAAGGTGGGATGTGATTTGCTGTGTATTTTTAGGTTGCTCAGAGCTGGCATGGCACCAAGGCAGGGGCAACAATGCAGAACGTTTAAGCACATTCAAGTAGTGACCAGCTGACACTGCTGACAGCTCACATGTTGCTCCAGGTCGCCAAACGGCTAGCCGGCAGGGGCGCTCCTCCCCCGCTGCTGCCGCTGTCCCCACTGCTGCTGTTCGCCGCTGCAGACACCGCCAACCGCCGAGCATCGGTCCGAGCCATGTCCAGCTCCTGGCCCTCCTCAGCCACGTCCTCAGCCGCCGCATCTGCCACCGCCGCCGCCGCCGCATCTGCCGCCGCCGCTGCTGCTGCCGCCCGTTGTTGCAGTACGGCATGCGCCTCCGCCACAGCCTGCCGTACACGTTGCATGGAGTACTCCACCAGTAGTTCGCTGGACACCGGCGGCAGCGGGGCCTGCCGGATGGCAGCAGTGGCGGCGGCAGCGTTGATGACGGCGGCGGAGGTGGCGGAGGAAACGCCGCTAGTGGTGGCGGTGGTGGCTGTAGCATTGGCGACGGCGGAGCGCAGGCTGTCAACCCAGGGCTTGAGGCCCAGAGGCGCCGCGTGATCCTGTGTGTGTGTGTGTAGTTGAGTAGGACAGGAGCAAGCAATGGGGAGAGGTTCGCATGTGAACCGCGAGTACAGGCAAAACAAAGTTGACCGAACCTGAACCGTAATACAGAAAACTGCTTAAATGGCTGTTGCTGGATGTAAGAAGAGTGGCGAGTGATGAGTGACGACGCATGTCGGTGATGCTGATGGTGTCGGAATAAACTAAAATACTACCGAGAACTAAAGCCCGCTGACCAAAGCTCGACGCCGGGAGCCCCCGCTCTGGACACGCAGATGAGACACCACAATGCTGTGCATGCGTGCGTGCAAACGCGCATTGCGTACCTGCGAGCAAAGACGCCGTAGTCAGCACCAGAACCAGCAGCCGCACCGTGTGTGTGTGTGTGGTTAGCAGCCCCAAAGAGGGAAGATTGGATTGCAGCATGGAAGTGAAGCGTGGAGAAAGGGAGGAAGGTGAAGGACCTTGTAAAGGGTGCGCGGAAATTGAAGGGCTATATGCTGGTGCACAATCTTTAACGACGTAGGTCGTACAATCTCCTAATTGTATTCTACTAACAAAACAGGGCGTACCTGTGCCTGCTAATTTTACACCTCCAGCCCCCTAACCTCCGGCACTACCGCCGCCACCGGAAAGTGAACTCACCTCCAGCCATAGATCATGCTGCCACGTCCAACCCGCCGGCCGCCAGTTCCCAAGCAGTTGCGGAATCGTTGGCATGCCTGTCGTACCGCATGTCGTACCGCTTGTCGTACCGCCGTCGCTGGAGCCAGCAACGGATCCAACCGAACCAACGGTAACCAACGGCGTCGTGGAGCTGCTTTCCAGGGCCCAACGGTAGTGCCGAAGCTGGCGGCCGCGGCGGTGACGAGTCAGCAGCGGCGCTGCGGCGACAACGGCAGCCGGCGAGGAAGTGGCGGCGGCGGCGGCTGAGGTGGCGTTGAAGGCGAGAGGACTCGCAGGAGGCGAAGGCAGCGGCGGCGGAGGAGGCTTGGTGGATTGCTTTTTGGGAGGGCTGGGAGGCCGTGGGGGCGGGGAAGGCGGTGGCATGGGGGATGGAGGTGGGCCGGGTGGCAGACGGGGCGCCCTGGGGATACGGAAAGACTTTGGCGGCGGGGAGGGTGGTACCGGTAATGACGGCGGAGTTGAAGGCGGCGGCGGCGATAGCGGCGACGGAGGCGGTGGCGGTGATGAAAGGCTCTGCAGAGGCGGTGACGCCGGCGGCGGTGGTGACGGGCGAGGCAGCGGCGGAGGCGTTAGTGACGCTGGCGGCGGTGGTGATGGCCGTGGCAGCGGCGGCAACGGCGATGGTGGTGATGCCGGCCGTGGCGGCGACGTAGGCGCATGTGAGGTCGACGGAGGAGGTGACGTCAGCAGCAATGGCGGGGGCAAGGGCTTCGGCGGCGGTGGTGATCGTTTTGCCTTCGCTGGCGGCGGTGACGACGTTTCCCGAGGAATCGCCGGCGGTGGTGGCGGCGGCGGCGAAGCGAGCACAGGCCGTGGCGGCAACCGTAGTATCGCCGGGAGCTGCGGCGGCTGAGGAACGGGAGGGCGTCTCGGCTGCGAGGGTTCCGGAGACGGATGCGAGGAGGGTTTTGGCGGCAGCGAGGGTTGCGGTGGCGGCGGCGGCGAAGGCAGCGGCACGGCTGCGGGTGGTGGAAGCGCAGGCGGCGGCCGGGGCAGCTTCCGGCGTGGCGATGAGGGCAAGGAAGGAGCAGGGGGCGCTGGTGGAGGCTGCGGCAGTGGTGACGGCGGCGGTCGCAGCGATGGTGCAGGCGGTGATGGCGGTGGCGGCAATGAGGGCGACGGCGGAGGCGGCGACGGCGGCAGCAGTGACGATGGAGGACGCGGCGACGGCGGCGGCGGTGCCGGCGGTGGTGATGGTGGCGGCGAGGACAGTGGCAGAGGTAATATAGGAGGTGGGGTTGCCAAAGGGGGTGACTGCAATGGCGGAAGCGGCGACGGCGGCGGAGGCAATGGCGGTGAGGAAGAAGGCGTTGGCGGAGGAGGCGGCAACACTGGCGACGGAGGTGGAGGCGACGGTGGTGGAGGCGACGGTGGTGGAGGCGACGGTGGTGGAGGCGATGGTGGTGGAGGCGATGGTGGTGGAGGCGACGGAAGTGGAGGCGATGGTGGTCGAGGTGATGGTGGTGGAGGCGACGGTGGTGGAGGCGACGGTGGTGGAGGCGACGGTGGTGGAGGCGACGGTGGTGGAGGCGATGGTGGTGGAGGCGATGGTGGTGGAGGCGACGGAAGTGGAGGCGATGGTGGTCGAGGTGATGGTGGTGGAGGCGACGGTGGTGGAGGCGACGGAGGTGGAGGCGATGGTGGTGGAGGCGACGGAGGTGGAGGCGATGGTGGTCGAGGTGATGGTGGTGGAGGCGACGGAGGTGGAGGCGACGGAGGTGGAGGCGATGGTGGTGGAGGCGACGGAGGTGGAGGCGATGGTGGTGGAGGTGATGGTGGTGGAGGCGACGGTGGTGGAGGCGACGGAGGTGGAGGCGATGGTGCTGGAGGCGACGGAGGTGGAGGCGATGGTGGTCGAGGTGATGGTGGTGGAGGCGACAGTGGTGGGGCCGCGGGAGGCGACGGAGGTGGAGGCGACGGAGGTGGAGGCGACGAAGGTGGAGGCGACGGTGGTGGAGGCGACGGAGGTGAAGGCGACGGTGGTGGAGGCGATGGTGGTGGAGGCGACGGTGGTGGAGGCGATGGTGGTGGAGGCGACGGTGGTGGAGGCGACGGAGGTGGAGGCGACGGAGGTGGAGGCGACGGAGGTGGAGGCGACGGAGGTGGAGGCGACGGAGGTGGAGGCGACGGAGGTGGAGGCGACGGAGGTGGAGGCGACGGTGGTGGAGGCGACGGAGGCGGAGGACGCGGCGACGGCGGGCGAAGCATCGGTGGCGGAGGATGTGGCGACGGCGTGCGAGGCTTGCGACCTGGCGGCGGTGGCAGCAGCGGAGACGGTAGTGGAGGCGGCGGCGGTGGTGGTGGTGTTGGCGGCGGCGGTGGTAAAGGTGATGGCAGCGGCGGCGGCGGTGGCGGTGGCAACGGCCGTGGCCGCGGCAGCGACGGCGGCGGCGGCGGCAGAGGTGATGGCGGCAGTAGTGTCGGCGGTAGCGGTGACGGCGGCCGAGGCGGCGGTGACAGCGGCGGTGGTGCGGAGGAAAGCGTCGACGGGGGACGCGGCGGCGAAGGACGCGGCGACGGTGGCCCGGGGGGCTGGCGGTGAGGCGTCGGCGGGGGTAATGGCGCCGGCAGCGGCGGCGGCACCGGCGAGGGGGTACTCGGTTCCGTCGGCGGCAAGGGGGGATCCGGCGGAGGTGACGGCTTGCAGTAGTAGGCCATATTACTATCAGGCGGTGTGCCGGCAGCGGCGCTAGCGGTTTGGTTGCCGTACAGATTGTACAGGTCTTGAAGCGGAATGGGAGCTCCGTCAATGGGGGTGTTGCCTGGGCTGGCACCTGGTGGTTGGACGGGGTCGGTTGGTTGGGCGGCTGGTTGTTGGATACGCTGGGTAGGATGACTGATAACGTAAGAGGGCATCCTGGCTGATGATTGCCCCGGCGCCATGCATGGTGGTACGGCAGTCCGAGGAACTCTCCCAACGCCAGCAATTCGCACAGCCCCTGACCCCTTATATAACTTCCACAAGCCCCCATGTCTCCCGTGGCCCCCATGGTTGGTGTTTCTTTCTGAACCCCTCATGCGCCCATCTGGCTGCCCGTGTCCCCCCGGTCACCTGCCAGCCACATGACAGTGGCGGTGAGGTCCGTCATCTGCACCTGCATCTCAGGCCCAACCGCCGCGCCCCGAGGCACACCCGGACCGGCCAGGAAGAGCGGCAGCCGCACGTCCTCCTAAGAGAGGGGGGGGGGGAAATAAAACGACCAAACCGTTGCGGGGAGAGCGGGTCAGAGGGAGTACCAAACCACAAGTGAGGGCAAGACAAATGGGATGTACCGTAGGAGGACGCCGCCCGTACATCTGTATCGTACACATCTGTACGGCATACGTACGTAATGCCAGTCTGACGTACATCATCATAGACGGTAGTATACACACACCGATGCCTACTATACCTTACATACACATGCGCTGCAAACGCGTGCAGATAGATACACGCGTGCCGGCGTGTGCTCAATGCCGTATACCAGCCCTATACCTTCCACCCCACCTACCTCGTACTGTGTGAACTTCTCCTGCCCAATGTCATGGTTCCCCAGCTTGAACCCGTTGTCGGAAGTGTACATGATCACCGTGTCCTCCAGCATCCCCCGACAAGCCAGTCGCGACACCACCGCCGCCAGCGTGTCGTCCACAGTTCGGAGTGACTGCAGGCGGGCGCGGTAGCGTGCGGTGAGGGCGGGGATCTGCAGCAGCGGGGCGGGTGGTGGGTGGTGCGAGGAGGGTTTGAAGGAGGAAAGGAGAGGAGTGCGGGAAGGGGTTTGGGAAGTGCGTGTTTAGTACGTAGTACGCCGCATGGCGGGCTCTGGGAGCATTGTGCCGTTTTGCTTATGGTGGGAGGATTCACCCGCCCACCCTCCGTTGCCCCTCCGTTGCTTCACTCTTCATTTGTTTTTACCCTTTCCCTACCATGTCCGCCGATTCCGTGGGCCAATAGTATCCGATCTTGAGCGGAGTCCTCACGCCGAAATTAGGGCTCTGTTCAGCGAGTCCAAGAGGGGAGTGAGCAGCAGTAGTAGTAGCAGTAGCAGGAGCAGGAGCAGTCAGTTGCTTGGCTTTACGTTTTTATCCCCTCCATCTCAGCATCTACCGGTACCTCTTCCCTCTTACCTTTGGCAGCGTCACATTCGGGTAGAGGTTGCGGTACTTGGCCTCCACGTCAGGTACGGCGTCCGTACCACCCAACGAGTCGTGCGGGGCGAACCCAGTCATCAGCAGGAAGAACGGCTTGGAGGCGGCGGAGGAGGCGGCCTGGCTGCGGGCCCGAGGCAAAGAGAAAAAAAGCGGCAAAAACAGAGACGTACGGCACTCCTGTACGTACCAGAGTAGCAGAGTAAACAAACTGACCTCCAGCACCCGCAGAGGATTCTACATATCCAAATGACAGCAACCGCTTCTTCTCTCGCGGCGTTCTTCCTGTGGACTTCATCCTCGGCAATACTTGCAGTACGTTCCTACACCCGCGGCCAGTGTTGTTGCCACGCAAACGCACACCTACTCGATGATGCGCAGCGCTTTCTCCCGGATGGCGACCTCCTTGAACACACCCGGGAACACCTCCAGCTGGGAGCAGTTGGTCAGGAACTTGGTGGACTGGGGTGGGGTGTGGGGTGTGGGGTGGGGTGTGGGGTGTATGTAGGCTTACGGTGTGCAGTTCATGGAGATGGAAGGAAGGCGAGAAGAAAGGACGAAAGGAGGCAAGTGAAGCCAAGCAAGGAGGGAAGCGATCGAGCAAGAAAGACGGTGAGGGGCGGTGAGGCCATGCATGCCGGTAGGGGCAGGCAAGCGCAGTCTCCCCCACCACCGCCACCACTACCGCCGCCACTCACATCACCGGTGGTCAGCTCCTCCGATCCGCCGGTGTCGCCCAGAATGAGCGGCGCTGCAGGCGGAGGTATTCGGGGGCGGGGTGGGCGCGGTATGGTAGGAGGGAAGGCGGAGGAGGGGAAACACCAAGAGGTAAGAGAAATTACCAAGTAGTCCTGAGTAGTCCAACCCTTTCAAGCCATTTAACCCGCTCAAGACACTCAGCTGAGAGCTGACCTTTCTATCGTGGTCTCCAATGGTTTGGTCTAATTCGACCCCCCACCTACCCTGCGAGGTCCAGCCCCGAGGGCAGCCCATGCCCTGTGCGCTGTCCTTCGTGAAGCCGTTGAGCAGCTTGCCCACCAGGTGCGTGTCGTAACCCGCGGACTGGGGGGGGGGTAAGGAAGGAGGAGGTGGAGGAGGAGATGTGGGTACAGGAGTGCGAAGTGGTATCGAACGGTACCGAGACACGATGATGCCCTGTAGCTGCCGTACTATGCAATACAGTGCTACCAGTGGCAGCCTAACTAGGACAGCAGCAAAAAACCAGCAGCAGCAGCGGCAGTCGGAGGCCCCAAACCCCGCCCCCCCAGAGCAGCTAGCTAGCAGCACCCCAACCAGCAACGACCAACGCGCCCCCAGCCCGCCGCCCCCAGCCCGCCGCCCCCAGCCCGCCCACCTGCAGCCACACAGGCAGGTACTGCTGGTCCAGACCCTCCATCATGAACTTCACGAAACCACCTGCAGGGGTGAGGGAGGGGGCGGGAGCGGGAGCGGAGTGGGGGGCGTACAGGTATGCATGCATGCGTGCGTCCATTCCAACGTCTCCACGGCACTGTCCTAGGACCGCTGGCATGACCCAACCTGACCTGACCTGACCCGTACAGACATGACGACGGAAACGGAGGAGAGCCAACATGATGACGAGAGGGCAGAGGCACGTAAGACACGCAGTGACATGCTTTCCTAATGCCTCTCCCTTCTAGTCCCGTCCCGCCCCTCTCCCACTGACGACCCATGGGTCACCTCGCGGCCATGCGTTGGAGGTGATGTTGGTGTTGTGACAGAACCTGGCAGCGGTTGGTAAGTGAGGGGCAAGTGAGGTGCAGGGAGCGAGGGTACTCATAGGAGGTATTCGTAAGTCGGGGAAGCATCCTAGGGAACCGTGCACCAAAGACTACAAAAGCCCGAAAGGATGCGAAACACTTCCCCCTCCCCTTCCCGAACGAGGAGGTACGGCATTACTTCCTCTCCCCGCCCCACCCAGAGCCCCACCTGCCGGTCAGGAAGGAGGTGCGGGAGGGGCAGCAGCTGGCCACCGAGGTGATGAAGTGCTGCACCTCCAGACCTTAAGGGAGGGGGAGCGGGAAATAAGGAGTGTAAGGGGCTGTTAGGAGAGGGCGGAAAACGAAGCAGACACCGGCTGCGAGGGAGGAAGGTGGGGTTTACACCGCCCAACCCGACGCCCACACCCCCTTTACGAACGGGGGTTGGCTACTCTCTCCAACCCATGTGTACGAGTCCCGGTGCCCCACCTACGTACCTCTCCGGCGCATCAGACGATCCAGGTTGGGCATGTAGGCGGGGTGCGTGGAGTTGAGCATGTAGTCCTGGTCATCCTGGGGCATGCCAGGGGGGAGGGCGGGGGGAGGGCGGGGTTGGGAGGGTGGAAATACACACACGCATGCGTGTACAGTGGTGTGGTGCGGGTGCGTGGAGTTGAGCATGTAGTCTTGGTCGCCCACGGAGGGGGGGGGGAAGGGAGGGAGAAGAGGGAGGAGAGGGAGGGGTTTGGAAAGGGAGTCAGGGAGAATCCAAACCTCATAGGTCCGCAAGTGAGGGCAAGGCAATGGGGAAGGGAGGCGTTGGGATGCCGCAGGACAAGTGAGAGGAATAACCACATACACGCGCGTGAAAGAGAGAGAGAGAGAGACAGTATTGGGTGGGAGGGAAATGACGGGCACGCGGGTACTGGCAGGTTGGGTGGACTTGGGCACAACCCCCTAAGCGGGTAATACAGTAAGATGAAGCACACGGGACCGGGAAGCCCTTTGTAAGGCAAGAACAAGAAGGGGTAAGAAGCTGGAGGAAAGCATGGGGAAACGCTGTTGCTGCAGCGCAAAGGAAGTGGCGGGAAATGAAGTGCTGGGAGGAGGCCAAGGTGTCGGGAGGGAAGGGACTGATAACGCTAGGGTGTAATGCGGATTAGGTGAACTGATGGGGAGGAGAGGAGTGTACAGGCGGGATGGAGGAAGGGGGAATGAGTGACATAGTGCCAGGCCGTGGTGCGATAGGAAGGCTAGACGAGTTGGAAAAGAGGATGAGCGGAAGATGGTAGGTGAGTCGCTTGCGCATCCACAAACCTGATTTCCAAAGCGGGAGAATTGAGGCATACTAAGCTAGCGCGTGTGTGTGGATGAGCTATATGTCCCCTTAGGAAGAGGGCTGAGGGCTTCATGATAGGGTGTCCACGGGCAAATGGGTTCGTAAATTGAGAATCGGAAGCCAGACTTGATCGACATACCGTCATGATGACAATGATGTTGGGACGCTTAGAGACAGCCCCATGTAACATCCCGCCAAGGATCAGTAGCAGCGCCAGATAGGTCATCTGAGACGACATCAGACGACTGACCGCAAGCACCGGCGGGCGCCCAAACACACGAGCAAGTACCATATCCTAAATAATACTACATTATCAAATTCACACCATGTACTCTACGGAAGAATTTTAAGAAAGAGAACGTAATAGGCAAGCTACTGACGGTATGCTTGCGATACGGCGAGGTGTTACTACTGCAATGCCGCTTCTGCTAAATATCTTATTTGCGACGACATATATTTTGGGTTTTTGCACGGGTCTAACGTAAGGCGACAACTAGCGGTTAACTGAGCGATAGCATGTTAGCAACACGAACTGCCGTATTGCTAAACCTGCAAGATACATGTAGCATGCAGAGATTCTCGATCATGAACATTCTTTGCTCGACAACAGGCAAGGTTGTGCCTCCGGGCACAGATGGACTGCTGCCGTTAGGGTCTTTACTAGGGAGCAGCAGCCTGGGCAAACCTTAACCCCTGAGATCATAGGTATTCAAGACTGGCGGAAGAAGAGTCATTAACCGACCGCAGTGGTGTGCAATGCAAGCTCGGATGTTCGTAAGGATGGGCGAGTTTCTCTAGCCGAGCCAGATCTGGACGAATTTTGCAGTTAAAGCAGAACGCCAGAAGGGAGTCACGGTTGCCTTTCGTCAATAGCTTACATCATAAATAGTACCAGAGGGAAAGCCCGTCCTCAGAAGTTCATCACAGCAAGCGAAGGATACCCTTTGACAATGACTGTCGTGCAGTGTAACGGCATCGAAGACATTGAGTTTAGAGCAGTAAAGCGCGAATGAATGCAACCTTTGTCTTGGGTACAGATGGTACGACACTGATGGTAACCTCGATGGGGCGTTGGTTGATGCATCAGGTCCTAGCATTATCTTCCAGTCAGCTAAGACATCTTGTTACTCCGGCTTGAGCATTGTTAGGAGCAGTTTCGGCGCCGGAATTCACCAGGCCAACGCTCTCGAACCAATTGACGATACCTTTCGGGTCCATTGGCCTCTCACCCGACAGTAAAGCATGAATATGCGAACGGCTCCATCTCTCTCCCATAAAAATGGCATGCTTTCCAGATGCATGGCTGGCCCAAAGCTCTTGAGCTCGGCAGCGATCGGCGCCCGGGGCAGGAAGACGCTGGTCGTCCGGGCCGGAAAGGTTCCTACGGAGGAGCTTCTTAGCGTTGCCAAGAAAGCTGCTCAATTGGGTGCTGAGGTAAGGGTGCTAACCGTGGGTAGCTCCTTGGACCAAAAATCCTGAGCAGGGTAATGGCCAATCCCCGCGTCCCCCAATCACAGAGCAAGATGCGCTGATCGCCTGCCACTTACACGCATCGGGGACCGGTTGGGTTCATTGTTTGGGCGTGGATAGTGACAGCAGTGGTGGCAACACCACCCTTGTACAGCTAAGCAGCCTGCTTATACAGCAGTACGACACCCAAGCCATTAAGCTATCCATGCCGCCGCCAGTCCTCAACGCAGCGCGGGAACTAAACAACGCGGCGACCTCTTAAACCACTCCCGGACGCAAAATGCCTGCCTGATTTCCCTCATTCAGTCAGTCGCACTCCTCGTGAGACCTATGAGAACAGCGTGCTAAGCCAAGACATGCAACACCCCTGTATCGTTGCCCCAAACCCCAGCACGTACGACCTACCGGCACCACCGCCGCACCTCCCATTGCTCACCCAAATCACCCTCTCCCCGGATTCCTGCGGGCGCGGACACAGCGCCTCTACAGCCCCTGGGTGCACCCCACCCTACCCCACCTGCCCATTCTTCTTTACCACTCCCCCACTCCCCCACCCCACCCCACCCCTGCCCAGGTTGTCATGGGCGCGCTGGACAAGCCGCGGACCATCTCCCGCAAGGAGGGCACCGACATTGGTGGGCGCATGGGGGTGGGGGGTGTGGGGGTGTGGGGGGGTCACTACTTGGGTTGGGGTGGGTGTGGAGCGGAGTGGAGAGAAGAGGTCGCCGGAAGCTGGAAGGAAGAGGGAGATGGACGAGGGAAGGGGGCGTGGTGAAGCGCTTTGGCATCCTTTTGGCACTGTTTTGGAGGCGGCCTGGACTGTGCTCTAACGTCCTGTAGGCTACCTTCCAAGCTGCCCACGTCCCCTCTCGCTGCCCCCCCTCCCTCTCCCATCCCACCTTCATATGGTCTTTGACCCCCTTTGGTATGTTCCTTCCCTCCCTCCGCCCACTGTAGTCACCGAAACCGACAAGGCCAGCGAGGCGGCGGTGGTGGGCGCCATCCGCGCCGCCTTCCCCTCGCATGCGGTGCTGGGGGAGGAGGGCGGCGTGCTGGGGGATGTGAGCAGCGACTACTTGTGGTGAGGGGAGGGGAGGCGGAGGGAGGGGTGAGGGAAGCCGGGGAAAGGGTTTTTACTTGCGTACTGCACGGCATCGGTTACCGCCACAGTTATTGAAGGGCCCTCCTACTACAGCAATTCCTGTATCGTACACATGTCTTACACTGGTCCCAAGACACACACGATACGCTTCTCCTCGCGGCTAGTCTCCTCAACACCCCCCACCACCACCACCACACACACACACACCTCCCCTCCCCTGCCCCCCCCGCCCCCAGGTGTGTTGACCCGCTGGACGGTACCGTCAACTTCGCGCACGGCTACCCCTCCTTCTGCGTGTCTGTTGGGGTGGTACGGCACGCCACCCCGGTCGCTGGCTGTGTGGTGGAGTTCCTGCCGGGGGGTGCGGGGCGGGGGTGGCACACGCGGGTGTTCAGCGCCAGCCGCAACGGGGGCGCGTTCATGGACGGGCAGCAGGTGTTTGTGAGCCGCGTGAAGGAGCTGCGGGATGCACTGGTGGTGAGGGGGGAGGAGGGGCGGGGCGGGGCGGGGGGCAGGGAGGAGGGGGGCAAAGAAATACCAGACCGCAAGTGAAGGCATAGGTGGCGGCAGGGTGCCCCAAGCGGAAGGGGGAGGGTTACTCCCTGCGCAAGCAGGGGTACACGGAATCCTGAACAGGGAAGGAAGGGAGGGCAGGGGAGGGAGCCGCCCATGAAGGAGGAGAGAGAGAAGCAGCGGCAGGTGTGTTGGCTTGAGCCAGCAAAAACCAACCCCTCCCCCCTCCCCCCAGGCCAGGTCTCCTATGGTTTGTTATGGTCTTTGAACCCCCTTCCCCCCCTCCCCCCCTACCCCCCAGGCCACCGAGATGGTCTCCCAGCCCGACATGTGGCCTCAGCTGGCCGCCCTGCACCGCTCCTTCAGCGACTCCTGCCGCGGGGTGCGCATGTCGGGAGCGGCGGCAGCAAACCTGTGCCACCTGGCAGCAGGTGGGGGCGGGGGGGGGTGCGGGAGGGCGGGAGGAGTCAGGAGGGGAGGAGAAAGAGGGGGCAGGGGGCGGGAGGTCAGGAGACGCGCCTCACAGTCCCGGGGGGAGGGGGGTTGCGTGGCTACTCCGGGGGCTCACCTGTGAACCTAGGATGGTGGGTGGGTGGGTGCATGTTTGGGGTACATCCCCTCTTCCCCTGCATCTCACGCGGTCCTCTCACGGTGCGCCTGCAAGGCAGCCAGAGGCGGTAAAGAGGAAACAACTAACTGACCAGGGGGGGGGGCACACTGGGGGCCGGCGGGGGGTGCCCTGGGAGGTTAGTTGCCCCGTGAGTTTCTTTATCTTTACCCCCCTCTCTCCCCTTTTACCCCCCAGGCTCCATCGACGCCTACTGGCAGTACAACCTGAAGCCCTGGGACGTGGCGGCGGGGCTGATCATCCTGGAGGAGGCGGGCGGCCGGGCCACCACCGGGGACGGACTGGCGTACTCGGTGTTCGATCGCTCGCTCATCGCAACCAATGATGCGCTGTACGAAAAGGTACGGAAAAGTACGGAACCTGAATGCGGAACAGTACGGATAAGTAGACACGGTGTACGGTGGGGCACGGTAGTAGTAGCCGCATGCGTTCTGTGTGTGTTTAAATAACTGGCCGCGAGGCGTTCTGTGTGTGTGTGTGTGTGTTTGGTACGACTCGCCTGCCTTTCGGGCCAGGGGACTGTGCTTCACCCCTCATTTCTTCTCCACCCCCCTCCACCCCCTCCACCCCCCTCACCTCCCCCCTCCACCCCCCTCACCTCCCGCCCCCCTCCCCCTCCCCAGGTGCTGGCCCTGACGGAGCCGCAGACCTCCTCCATGCTGTCCGAGGGGGTGAGTCTGGCGCCCTGGTGCGTGCCCAGGGGGTACCGGGTGCGCAGCGGGGCGCAGCTGGGGAGCAACTGAGCAGGCGGGGGGGGGGGCTGGAAGAAGAATAACCAATGTGTAAGTACAGGGGACAAGCCCGAGGCCGAGGGGGGGGCATGGGGGAAGGGTCTCCTCCCCATGGCCCGTAAAATAAAGAATCAACGGAAGACTAGTGATCTGGCTTGGCGGCCAGTGTTGCATGTGTTTTGAAAGAGAGGGAGGGCATGTAGGGAGGACAAGGGATTTAGGGGAGGGGCAGACCCGGGATTAGAGGGGTGTGAAGGACGGAAGGGGGTAGCGGGAAGAAAATGGGTCGGGGCATTTGGAGGGGAGGCAGAAAATTGGTAGTATGGCTTAGGCAAAGGCAGTTTAAGTACAGCAATGTTGGATGAGTATGTAAAAGCTGTTGGAAGGGGTGGGACGTGATGGCTTCGGGCTCAGCTGCAGCATGGCAGGCGCTTGGCGTCGTGGGCTAAGGCTGTGCCCTTTAGGGGGCTTTTGAAGGGAAGTTCTTCGTGTATTGGTGCTTGTGTTGTGTGGTGGTTGGCATGAGCATAAGCCTGGCTCTTGGCTTGGGTTGGCATGTTGAGGAGGTCATGGTGAGCGGCAAAAGGCTGGCGTGCGCATCCGAACAGTCCGAACAGGCAAATGGAAAGAAACTCCATCCTAGAAGCGGGCCATAACCAGGAGGACCTGTTGGCCCGGTAAATTGGCCCACGTTGCGCGGCTCCGCTGTACGCTGGTCCCTGGGTCAACTTACGTGGTGTCCTATTTATCGCGCTAATTCTTTTTGTCCGTGCTGCAATTTTTGCATATAGAGGACAGAGCTTTATGCTGGTGCTTTCTGATTTCCTTGCCTGGGATACATCCTGGTGTGGTGAGTAAGGCTTTGAAAGAAGTTACAACGGAAGGAGCTTCATCGCTTTTCCCTCGTTAGCATTATCACATGCCGAGCTTTTATCGACACGGACAACTGACGCCTTCTTGGGCCTTCACAAACTGCAATACTCAGTCGTTGGAGAGTCGTCCGCGGCTTTGTTGAGCACCTTCAAGCCCTGGATGAGGAACGCATGGGGTCGTAAGACAAATGAATACCAGTGGCAGCGACGGCTCCAGGCATAAGTGTTGCGCAGAAGAAGTCGTGAGCTCCAGCGATGACGACGAATCCGTTTCCAAGGACTACGAGCCGCTTCCCAGCTGTCCGATCTGTAAGCATGAACCCTTATTTGGATCGCCTGCGCCGGTTGAAGATTCGACCTTCAACGTCATGGCAGCATGGCATTTGGCAACACCGCCTTCAAGCCTTCGGTTGACCTCCTTCTGCCACTGCAGGCCTGACCGACATCTTGGACCCCAGGGAGAAAGCAGTCACGGGATGTATGCACGCCTTCTGTCGGCGTTGCCTGACGGAATGGCTCCGCGTAAAAAGACTGTGTCCTCTGTGCAAAGTAGGTCTCGATGACCGACGATTTCGACGTGGTGCCCCTCAGTACAGGGACTTGAACATGTGAAATTTGCACAAGTGCCAAGACAGGGCTTCGTTGTTGTATCCTGTGGAAGTCAAAGAATGCAACATCCGATGTCCGTCCATGGTACAAAACAGTATACACTTTATCACACATGAGAAGTTGTATCCTACCTCTCTATCTCTCCCCTCCTCTTCCTCCCCTTCCCTCCCTAGCGCCGCATCCACACCTACCTGACGGACATCCGAAGCGATGCGGAGTACATGCAGGTCGACATCCCGCCCTCACCGCCCCCGCACTCCGCCTACACCACTTCCACCGCCGCCATCTACGCTGCTCACACCCTTCTCGACCACTGGCAGCTGCATCACGTCGATCACTACCACAACCAAAGCCACGGCCACCATCACCACCACCCGCAGCTCCCACAACCCGGGCGCGAAGGGCAGGGCCAGCAGGGGCCCAGCGGTTCCGCCGGCAGTAGCTACCATGACGGCGGTGGCCCTACCGCTGCTGCTGCTGCTGCTGCTGCTGGCAGTGGCAGTGGCAGCCTGCACGGACTTATGGCGCTCTCCCGCCCAGGTGACACCGCGGAGCTGGCCGCGCAGCTGCACCGCATCGCGGACCGACTGGCGGGAACGGGTGAGGGTCCAGCAGCAGCGGGTGTGAGGGCGGCAGCGGATGAGAGGGTCTAAGAGGGTGTGTGTGCGGGAGCGGGTATGACGGGTTAAATGGGATGAGTAAGGGAAACCAATTGTGGGTTGTGGACAGGGGCGGGGCGGCTAGTACCCAACATTGCGCTGTTGGGTTCTAGGCTGCCGCTGCAGTGCTGCTTATGTCGTACATTTCTCCTTTCCTTCCCTCCAGAGCGTCGTCTCGCGCCACCGCGCTTCCGTCAAGCCACTGGGGCAGATCGACACCTTCGCGCCTTCAACCCTTCCGCTACCGCCTCCGAAGCAGCGGAGGCGGCGGCGGTGGCAGGACCCTCAGCAGCAGCAGCAGCAGGGAGCTCACAGGGGCAGAACCGTCGGCGGCAGCAGCAGCAGCAGCCGCAACCTCAGCCACGGCCGTACTTCTTCCGGCTGCAACAGCGCTTGGCTGCTGCCTCCGCCGGTACTGCTGCTGGCGGCGGCGGTGCGGATGTCCCCTTTTCTGGAGGCATTGCGGCAGGAGCTGACAGCGGTTGGAGAGCAAGCAGCGACGCAGTGGGCGGATGGCAGCAGCAGCAGCAGCTGGTGGCGCCGCCGCGGCTGCCGGCGGCGGTGACGGCGGCCGCGGCGGAGGCTGCGGAGGTGGCGGCGCGGCGTCGAGTGTACGACAGAGGGCTGTGGGCGACTGGAGCAGTAAGACCCGCGGTAGGGGCGGCGGGGGCGACGCGGGATGCACGCAGGAGCCGTTGGTCAGCGCCTGCTGCCCCTGCTGCGGTTCCCGCGGCGGTGGTGACGGCGGCAGTAGCAGCAGCGGGTGCAGGGCGGTTGCTGGCGGGACGCGGGCGGCAAGTGGTGGAGGAGTGGGTGACGCGGGAGTTGCGGGCGCTGCTGGGAACGTCGGTAAGCGAGTGGGTGGGGCGGTGCGGGGCGGGTGTGCGGGTGCTGGAGAAGTGGGGATCCGTGCTGGAGAGGCGGCGGGCAGGGCTCGGGGACACGAGGGAGGGTGAGGCGTGAGGGAAGGGAGGGGCTGCTACCCACCCGTAGTTGGCCCCCGTTGGGTCTGCTGCTTCGCGCGCATCCCTTGGGTTCCCCTTCTCGCTGCATGTTCTCCACTCCGGCAGCTCGTGACCGGTATCCCTGGAACTCGCTTACGCATCCTACAGCAGCGGTTTTCCCTTGATGCCCCAGAGCCTTTGCTTGCCTTGCCCGTTTTCTCGTTGCCCTCACCCGCGTGATTTTGTTGCACGCTCCCCCCCCTTCTCCCTTGTTCGGGTTGGGCGGGTCGGGCTGGCTCACATGATGCAACCCATGTTGACGCCTTATCCCTCAGTCAGTTAGTTGTTTCCTCTTTACCCCTTCTCCCATCCCCAGGACCTCACGCTGCTCAGGGCGCTGGTGGTGGGTCTAGTGGAAACGTTCGGCTGGCAGCGGGATTGGGCGGCGGAGGCGGCCGCTGGGACAGCAGCAGCAGCAGCGGCGGCGGAGGCGACAACAGCACCTCAACAGCAGCAACAACAGCATGACGTTACAGCACCAGCAGCAGCGGCACCTGAGCGGCAGCAGCAGCGGCAGCTTGCTGCGGGCCGCCGGGTGTCGGAGGGAGGTGCTACTCGGCCGCCTGCAGAGGGTGCTGCAGCTGCAGCGGCGGCGGCGGCGGAGGGACCTGTGGCGGCGCTTCGTCCGTTCCTGTTCGACCGGGCAGCTCACTTCTGGCACGAGCTGAGGTGAGGCGAGGGTGGGGGCCGAGGCGAGGGTCTGGGTCTTCCCGGGTGGTTGGCTAGGGGTGACCGGGAATGGGAATGGGAATTTGCCATTGGCATGCAGTTCCATCCGAGTGTTCCCGGTTCCCCTTGTTAGAGGGTTTGCTAGAGGGTAGGTATGATACGGAGGTGACATTCGAAGCACGCTGAGAACTTCCCTCTCAGTCGCGTACACCGTACAGTACCCACCCTGCCCACTCCTCCACTCCCCCTGCTGCTTCAGGTGCTTTGCGCTCTCGGGGCTTACCATGCAAGCCTACGATGCAAGCGTGCGCTACGGCCTGGCCCCGGCAGCAGCCCCGGCAGCGGCAGCAGCGCCACTGCCCGGGCACCAAGTGCACAGACACCCAGGACAACAACAGCATGGGCAGCAACCCCAACAGCAACCCCAACAGCAACAACAACAGCAGCAGCAGCATCAGAGGCGGCATGGACACGCTACAGTCCACCCCCGTCTCCGTCACTCTCCTGCAGCAGCTTCGTCGGCGGAGATGGTAGACCTGACGGCGGATGGGCAAAGCGAGGACGACGATGACCAGCAGCAGCAGGGCATAGCGGTAGGCGCCGGCGCCGGCAGTGGCGGCCATGCAGCCTCAGCAGCCCCAGCAGCAGCAGCAGGCGGTGCTGATCCCGGGGTCCATCATTCTAGAGAAGAACTGGGAGGACAACGAGGGGCTGAGCGGTGTCAGCGGGTCAGGAGTCGCTGGGACGAGGGGCCCGGGGGCAGTTCCGTGCTGTGGGGGCCGCCGGCGGTGGCTGCTGGGGTGGTGACCGCCGGGAGACCTGTTGGTAGTAGTGGTGGTGGTGGTGGTGGTGGGGTTGCGGGTGGGGAGCTGGTGGAAGAGGGGAAGGGGCGGGTGGAGATGCGGGGGCGCGGCAGCAGCAGGGGTCCTCGTGGCGGTGAGGAGCGTGCCGTGGTGGTCAGCAGGGGCCGGAAGAGGAGCAGCAGGAGCAGGGCCCGGCATGGGAGCAGGAGTAGGAGCAGGAGTGGAAGCCGGGATCGGAGGAGGGGGAGCAGGAGTTGTAGGCTGGGAGGACGGAGGAGAGGCGACGGCAATGGCGTGGCTGAGAGGCGCATCGGCAGGAGCAGGAACAGGGACAGGAGCAGGGAGGGGAGCAGGAGGAAGAGCAGGGAGAGGAGCAGGGAGGACAGGCACGAACGCAGGCGGGAGAGTGACCGCAGGGGTAGGCGCAGGGACAGCAGCAGGAGTGCCGAAATGGAGAGGGGCAGGGACAGCAGCAGCGCGGGCAGGGGTGAGCAGCACAGGAGGGGCAGGGACAGCAGCAGCAGCAGGGGGGCAGGTCGGGGGGTCGGTGTGCAGGGTTACGTTGATGAGCGGTGGGAGATGGAGGTGCCTCCGGAGCTGATGATGGTGCAGCGGTAGTAGGGCGGCAGGGTGTCACGAGGTTGCTGCGGGCGGGGAGGGTTGGGACGCAACGATTAGGTGCTCGCTGGTTCTCACTGGTTAGTTCGGAACATGGGGCCAACTCGCTTATAGTGGTCACTGTCGACATGGGGCATCACAAGCTGTTAGGGCCTAGTGAATGCACGGTACACAGCCCAGGATGTGTTGTATAGCTGCGTCAGGCAGGGGGTCCAAGTAGCTTGTCTAGCGGAGGTTGTTAGGTAGGCACCGGAGACAAGGGGTCTCCCCTTGTACACGGGGGGGGGGCGTACTCGACATAGCCACATTGTTATCCGCTTATCCACACTGAGAGGTTAAAAGGGAAGCAGGATGTACCGGTACTCACGGTTAGGCAGTAGGTGTTGGGCAGGTGTACTGCGGTGCAGTACGGAGATTACTGGGTATTGTTCCCCTGCTGGCGGTCAATGAACGCCAGGCACAGACTGTTACATGTCACGCCTTTACTGGCATGCCCTCCTTAACATGAACGGGTGCGGCCGCCTGCGGCCACTCCGTCCTCTCCCATCTGCTCGTCCCCACCTGACTCCCACCCCTCTGCCCTCGTCCTCTCTTACCCAACTACCCAATCCATGCACGATACCTTCCCAGGCCTCAACCCAACATCCGCTCTCGCCAGCGCAACACCCCTCACCCGCCCTCTCAACCCACCCAAGCCCACGCCCCTTTAAACCCCCACCTTCCCCAACCCCCTCTCCTTCCCTCCCTCCCTCACAACCGGTACTTCTTCCTCAACGCCTTCAGCCCTTCCAAAGCCCCCTCTACCTCCGCCACCCCTCCGCTCCCACTCCCACTCCCCCAAGCCTCCTCCAGCCGCTCCCATGCCGCCCGCAGCTCCCCGCGCTCTCGGGAGGCCACCGCAAGCGACATCAGGTCGAACCGCGGCACCTTGCTCAGCCCCTCCAGCAGCGCCACACCCTGCGCGGCAGCCATACACGCCACCTGCTGCTGCTGCTGTGCCTGCTCCTGCTGTGCCTGCTCCTGCTGCTGGTGTGCAACCCCATCCGCAAGGGCAGCAGCGCACGCATGCGGCTGCTGCTCTTGTAGCTCTGCTGGCGGCTGAGGCTGCTGCTGCTGAGGAGGTAACGACGGTGGAGGTGACGGTGGCATCATTGCCGCCAGCATGCAGCGCACCATGGCCGCAAGCACGGGCGCCGTGAGGCTGCTCTTGAACACGGTAGCCAGGCTGGCGGGCGGGATGGCGGACAGATAGGCTGCCTGACGCGCTATGTCGCCGCCCAGACTGCGCCAGGCGGCCTCGAACTCAACACTGGTGCGTGGAGGGCCGCGGGGGGCGGCGGGGGCAGCGGTGGCGGGTGCGGGTGCTGCGGTGGCGGGTGCGGGTGCTGCGGGATGAGGGGTAACCAATGTAGCAGCAGCGGCAGGTGAGGATGCGGATGCTGCCGCTGCAACGGGAAGAGTGGCAGCAATAACCGTGGCGGGAGTAGTTGGAGAAGTTGGTGACGTGGGGGGTTGTGGGGTGGGGTCGCGAGACGAAGGAGCACCTTCCGCAGCTGCAGCCAACGCTGCGGGCGGTGTTGCTGCTGTTGGCGATTGGGACGTTAAAGCTGGTGCTGCTGCTGCTGCGGCGGCGGCGGATCCAGACGTAGAAGCAGTACCAACAGCGCCATCAACGACCGCACCAGCGCCAGCCGCCGCTGTTGCCGATGCGAAGGAAGCCTCTGCCGACGCAGCAACCTCCTCCTTCCGCCGCTTCTGCGGCAACCCCTCCTCCTCCTTTTCCTCCTTCTCCACCGCCTCCTCCGCCACCCCCACCACGCTCAGCGGCAGCCCCACCCGCCGCGACGGCGGCTGCAGCTTCTGCTCCTCCCACAGCGCCTCCAGGGCCGCATCCCGGTCCGCTGCGGAGGCACGGTTCTCCGGCTCCAGCCGCAACGCCGCTTCCCAGTCTCGAGCCGCCTGCAGCGCCGACCCCAGCTGCCGGTGGGCTGCTGCACGGCGCTGGTAGGCCTTGACGTAGGCGGGGTCCAGGCAGATGGCTGCCGTACAGTCGGCGACAGCGTCCTGGGGAAGCAGGGGTGGGGGTGGTTGTGGGGGGTGGGTAGAGGGTTTGTGGGTGAGGGGATGGTAAGGAAGGTGAGAGAGGCAAGGAGGGTGCACGGAGGGGTGAGGAGGGTGCATGGAGGGGTAAGGAGGGTTGCACAGAGGAGGGAGGGTTGCACGCACCCACCCGACGCCATGCACGTGGACAACAAGCACACCCACCTGCCACCTGCCGAGTTTCAGCAACGCCATGGCCCGGTTCGCATGCCCCAGACACGTGGGCTGCAGCTCCACCGAGCGGCTGTAGCACTCGAACGCGCTGTCGTACTCGCCGGCTTTGAACAGGTCGTTGCCGCGGGCCCTCCAGGCATCCGCGGTGGTGGGCTGGCTGTTGCGAATGGGCGGCAGCGGCGCTGCTGCTGCTGCTGCGTGGCCGGTGGGTGAAGCAGCCGTGGTGGTGGTGGTGGTTGCTGAAGCAGCAGCGGCAGCAGCAGCGGCAGCGCCGGCTGCTGCTGCTCCTGCGGTGGTAGCAGGGGGTGCAGTGGGAACGCTCTTGGGGGCGTTTGTGCGAGTGGTGGCGACGGGTCGCAGCAGGTCGTCACCCTGAGGCTGGGAGGGGTCGTGGGCGGTGAGGGTGATGCCGGGAGGAGGAGGAGCAGCAGCAGCAGGAGCGGCGGGAGAGGATGCTGCTGCGGGTGGTTGGGGTGTGCGCGTAGCGGTTGAAGCGGTGGTGGCAGTGGCGGTACTGCTGTTGTTGGTGGTGGTGGTTGTGCTACTTGGCTTGTTGGCGGCACCAGCAGGGCTGGCAGTGGAAGCGGCTTTGGTGGACTTTTGTCGGCTGCTGCTAGAGCTGCTGGGGGATCTGGCAGCGGCATTCTCATCGTCGTCTGATGCGAGCGCGGCGTCCACATCGAACTTATCCCACTTCTGGTAGGAGGAGTAGGTGTGTGCCGCGGCAGTTTTCGCGATGGGTTCCTTCGCGCCCTGCTTGCTGGAAGATGAGGTAGCTGGCTTTGGTTTCGGAGTTGAGCTTGCGGCCTTGGGGCCTAGCGCTGGCTGCATGAGCTCCGCTGGAGCAGGTGCCACGGCTCCGCTGGCGCGGCCCCTTGGTGCTGGTGCGGTGGCTTGATCAGCTCCACCAGAGGCTGCTAACGCTCGTTCTTTTTTCTTAATGGATTTCTGCCAATCGAAGAGGTCCTTCATGTACTCCTGCATTTCCATCGCGTTCTGACGAATCTGGAATTGGATGTCCATGGTGTCACAGTTATCACGGTTGGCGCTGTAGTTGTGTGAAAGATATAAGTTGGGAACTTAATCACTTGCTTTATTATTTGAGCTCAAAGGACCAAAAGAAGTTGACCCTTGTAACAGTTTGCTGGGCTCGCTAACAGGTGCAATCGTATCACTTTTAAGCAAGCAATCTAATCTGAAAAGCCGCTGATTTACAGCACTTTGGAACAAAAGCGTAGTTCAGCCAGATTGTTCGGTACGGCAAGCCTGAGCTGGCGGGGAACACGGGGACTTGAGCTCGACGAGCGATCAATGTAGCTGTTGCAACCCCAACAAAGGAGGACGGAGATGGTCATGAATGCAACAAGTTTCAGCCACTTCGGGAACTGAGGCGTCGTGGGTGTACGTGCCGGCAACACCATTCACCTACGAGTGACACCACCCGCGAAAGGAGATGCTGCACGACACGACAGCCTACATGTATTCTGGTTGGCGCTTCATTACTTCCCATGGTTCCTATGCTCCGCATGTCGCGTGCGGCACCGGTATATGGCCTATGGCTGTGCTTGCTCCCCACACTAAGGTACAGGCGAGTCATAGTGTAACCCGGTAAGTTACAGGGGCTCCCGGATACAGGAGGCTTTGGATATACAAGTACATATACACATGCACGCAACTAATGAGCAACTCACGACAAGCAACTCGAAGCCATCACTAGGCCTGGACCTTCCAAGTCGGATACACATTCCGACGGAAGGCAGCAAACACAATAACCAGATGCACACAAACTTCACGAAAACACACCCCGCCTTCCATGTTTATACGATAAATGACGAGGGGATCAACGACGAACTTCCAGCAACTGCTGCCAAACCAAACAACAGTACGGCAGCGCTAGCGCAACTACTGTACTAAAGTGCGCCGGCAGCAAATTCAACCGATTTGAACTTTCATTTCAACAACAGCAACCAGCAACACGCCTTTCCTCGCGCATCAGCAACAGCAAGTCAGCGACACGGCAAGTTAGCCTCCCCCCCGTTTCGCAGCAACAGCAACCTAATTGACGTACCAAGATGCATCACATGTCACATCTTTCACACACATACACATACGTGCGCGCAAGGAGACATCCCCTGCACGCACGCAGAGGTCATGCAGGCACGCAGAAACAGACCTCTGCACGCATGTGTCATCTTTATTGGTACCGGTATGCATGCTCACACATCACACAATCAAGAGACCAAGACCCAGTGTCACAGGGAGGCAAACTCCGGCTCGACCGGCGGAGCACACGACGAATGCCTCTCCGCATTCGCCGCTCTCCTCCCTCCCCCTCAGGCAGCAGTCACAAGGAGGCTCTACCAGGACCCCCTTCGCAACAGAGCTCCGGAGCAAACAATATTTCGTCTTCTCGCAAATCACAACTTGCCCCGCGCACAGCGCGCGTGCATCGTCGCCCCAGATCTCATCATCAATCAACAACCACTGCCCGGCAATAATCACAAAGTCAAATACAGTAAAGATGCCGCTTCAGTAGATCCGCTTAACCCTCCATGCGCCGCTGCATGCGCGTGCGCGAGTCAATCCCGGCCCAGAATTCCGTGCCGCGATTGAGCAGAATCACACACACACACATGCCGCATATCGCTCCTCGCCTCTTCACCCTTTGTGCTGCCACCGGCCAAGTGGCCTCCTCTCGGCGTCGCCCAATCCCCAGGGATGCAAAGGAAAAACAAAGCTAGCTCCAAGAAGCAACTGCAGCAGCCGCTAAAATACAGCAGCAGCAGCAGCCGCAACCGCAGCACCAGCATGCACACCAGGCAGGACTATGCAGCTAGACTGGGACGGGATCACACACCTCCAAACGGCGATTGGGTCACATACAATCGCTCGAGGCAGGCGGACGCAGGCCGATATACGAGAAACTCGCACAGCTGTGGATAATCAGAGATTCACCACCCTATACGATCACTCTGTACGGTGATGTCCATCAAACGCTAAAGCTTGTTATAACTTCTTTTATGTCGATAAAGCGTAATCACGCGCGAACGGCCGGCTAAAGACATAGCAGCCCCTCATCGCATACCCACCGAAAAAGTGTCACGCAAGAAATGAATCCCACAATCATTATTGCTCCCCTAAGGCCGTACGATTTAACAGAAACCCAGCCCAGGCAACGCGGGCAGGACAGCAAGGCAAGTAGAGGGCTGAATCAAGAGACACGCCCCTAACAGCCCAAGATACGGCAAGCTGTGTACGGACAAGATGTGTACGGTAGCTTGCGGTACGGCTGCCAAAGCACTTTGCTAAACCCCCAACTCCGAAGCCCCACCCAATCGCCTCCAGTCATGAAGGCTAAACAGGCAACCCTGCATACATCCGCCCTCCCATAACAAACAGAGGAACGGTATTCGATCCATCCAAAACCTACCATTTACAACCATACAACCATGCCTGCTTTCAACAATAGTCGTGTAAAGACATATACCGAGATGTACCGAGACGTAAAACACATAAACCACCTGCCATAACAATTTGGTAACGACACATACCCACCAACCCGATTTAATCCTGGAACGCCTCCCCAAGCCTCCTCGCGCCACCTCCCATCAACCTCATCAACCACAACACCTCGGCCTTACTTCCCTCCCCGTGTGCGTCAGTCAGGTGTCACATGTCAGCAGACCAGCAACCCTCAGTGCTGCTCTCCCAACTCCGACTTGAGGCGGTTGATCTCGTTCATCAGTTGCATGAGCATCTCCGCCTCGGAGGCACCGCCCGCGGCGCCGCCACCCGCAGCTCCCGCAGCAGGGGAGGCCAGCGGGCCCGAGGCAGCCGCGCCGCCGGCAGCAGCAGCAGCAGCACCGCCACCCATGGCCTCTCCTGGCTGGGAGCTGAGCGGCGAGGGAGCGGCGTTGAAGAGCGGGTTGGTGCCGATGCGAGTGGAGCCCGGGGACTGCATGCCTGCGGGTGATGGGGTGCGAGTAAGGGGAGAGGGTAATTGGAACTGCGTGGCGAAAGGGGGCGGGGTAAAGAGGAAACACCTGTGACGTGCTCGTGTGACGGGGAGGCAAGGAGGCAGAACGTCACTGCCTGCAAGTAATAGCACCCCGCGGACATGTGTCCATGTTTGCCATGGAATTACCCAACCATCACTTACCGCTGTTCATGAGACCACTCATCTGGTGCTGCAGCATTCCGCCGTTGGCAGCAGCGCCGCCGGCACCTGCGTTCTGGCCCATGGAGGAGGCGAAGAGGCCGCTCTGCTGCGGCGACGCCAGCCCGCTGCCGCCCATGGCGTTGGCGTTACCGTTGTTGCCCATGCCCATCATGAGCTGCTGCTGCTGCTGTTGCAGCATGGCGGCGTTGGCGGCGGCACCCATCTGCATGCCCATGCTGCCCATGCTGCCCATGCCCCCCATTCCCATTCCCATGCCGCCAGCCATGCCCATGGCGGGGTTCATCATACCCATGGCGCCGCCCATCACACCACCACCTGCAGGGGAAGGTGTGCGGGCGGATTAGGAAGACAACAATCCGGAGAGGTACGAACGGACGCGAAGATGCAACAATACGCAGCGGACGTAGCGGAAGCAGCAGTGGAAACACGACCCTTAGACGAAGGCACGCACAATCCACTACGTTCCTACTCGCAGGCAGTTTACTCCTCAACTTACCCATCCCCATGCCACCCATTCCCATGCCGCCACCCATCATGCCTCCGCCCATCATGGCCGCCATCTTCTTCTGCTGCATGCGCGCAATCAGCACCGCCAGGCTCTGCAAGCTCACTCCCGCTCCGAAACTCGGTCCCTCCAGCCACCCGTCCAGCCCGGAGCTCTCAATCAGGTCACGAACCGGCCCCAGCTGCGCCCAACCGAACGCGGCGGTGCGCTGACCCATGGTTCGCAGCCGACCTGCCAGCCCAGCCGGGCTGCGGTCCCGCAAGAACTCGGGGTGCATGAGCACAAAGTCACAACCACCCAGCGCAGCGGCCTGTTGCACCAGCTGCAGCGTGTTGTCGACTCCCAGCGCGGGGACGACCTCGTAGGGAACGGGCAGCTGCGCGAATTGCTCACGGAAGAAATCCACCATGGAGATGTCGGGGACGGCGAGGATGACACGGCCGGGGGCAATGCTGGGCATGCCGCCCGCCACGCCGCCCATGCCACCCATCATGTTGGCGTCGAGGCCACCGCCGCCCTGCATCTTGCCCATCTCGAGGGCGGCCTTGCCGGCGGGGGGGTTGTGGTTGTCGACTCCGGAGGCGTCCAGCGAGGCTCGGACCTCGTAGCCCTTCTCCTTCAGCCTGTGGTGAGCGTGGGGCAAAGGCATTATAGTTGCGGAGAGGAAAGGGGGGAATAAGCGAAGAGGAGGAAGCAGGTCTCTGTGTGTGTGGGTACGCGACCGCACACCATCCCACAGCAACCCCCATAGCCCTCCCTCTCTCCCTCGATCTCTCACTTGTCGCGCATGACGATGAAGGACTCGCGACTGGCGTACTGCCCGGTGCCCTTCTTCACGGTGTCTTCGTCCTCCTCCGCCACCATGGTCTCCACCTCCAGCTCCTCACCCGCCACCTTGATCTTGGTGGTCTTGCGGATGTCGCCGTACAGCAGGATGTGCTCGTGGATCTGAGGGAACAGCGAGGAGGCAAGAGGGGCGAGAGGGAAGGAGGGGAGCGTTAAGGAGGGGTGAGGGACGAGAGGTTTGACAGGGGTTAATCATACAAAGGGGAGGGCCGGGGCAGGGTTCAGGGCTGTAGGGGCATGGTTATGAAAGCAAATGCATTGCACACACGTCCCAACGGAGGGGCAGCACTACTAGGGTGCGAGCAATGGCAGGCAGCGAAGGGCCCCAAGGGCAGCAGCAGCAGGAGCAGCAGCGACGGCCAAGCCACGGCACAAGTCACAGGTCTGCGTGTTAGAAAACGTGTGGTTCTCCTGCGCCCCCTACCTTGACACGCAGGTAGTGGCCCAGCATACCCCAGCCGTTCTTGGACATCAGGTCGATGACGGTGTGCCCAATGGTGGAGCCTGGGGGGAGCGCAACCGGGGGGTTAGATAAACCGGGGGGGGGAACATAGATAAATGCAACCGGAGGGGGGGGGAGGTGCCAGGTGCATGAGGGGACGGGTCAGGAGCATGGGGGTGCTGTGCGACATGTCGGCCAAGAAACGCTCAAGATGGGGAAGGAGCTGCAGAGGGGCCAGGGAGGTGTGCTGCGTACGGAGTGCTTACCGTAGAGGCTAATGTGGCCAAAGCCCTCGGGCCCCAGCAGGAAGAGAACCGGGAACATGCCCCACGACGCGAAGAACAACCAGGCCATAGCGCGGACGACCAGGCGGCATCGACCCTTGGGCACCGTGTGGTAGGACTCGATGTAGACCTGTGCAGGTTGGTTGGCGGTTAGCGGTTGGCGGTTAGTTGGTTGGGGCCGAACATCAAAGGGAGACGCTTGCAGGGGCGTATGGGGGGGGGGGCACAGCAGGTGGTCCGCGACGCAAGCACACACACGTGGGGTACCGGTATCGGAGGAGGTCAAAGTGGAAGACAAAACGTCCCATAGGGTGTCAAACCACGAGCCCTGCAACCCAAGGCCCCAAATGGTTGCCCTGCCATGTTCACCTTGGCAGCGTGGAAAAAGGTGTTCGCACCGTACATGCAGCCGAGCACGAAGAAGATAGCCTGCGCAACAAGGAAACAATGGACTGATCAAACGACCCGTCGTCACGGATGAACTCACACAGTCCTGTCACGTCCTGTCTCGCTTCCGGCAAGCGTGCAGCAACTATTGAATGCAAGCGGCCGATATGACCACCTCTGGCGCTGTCTCGGCGTTTCTCGCGGCTCAGTACCAATCCACTTCCATTACATCCAAACTGAACCCCCAGCAGCTTACCCGTACATAACCGGTGGACATGGCTGCCGTGGCACCCCACACAATGGTGCCGATATCAGATACCAGCAGGCGCATGGTCCGTTTATTGTAATCATTTTTCAAGCCGGTTAAGTTGGAGAGGTGGATCAGAATGACCTGCGCGTGGGAAAGCAAAGATGTGAGGCTTTTTTAGTTCCAGGCAACCCAAAGCCGCCGTTCGTGAACGCGAGCTCCTTAGGTGTCTCGTTAGGTACATAGGCAACTTACAGGACACGTCATCAGCCATTCGCTGTATCGAAGCCATAGTACTCGGTTGCCGCTTGACAGGTGAAGCAGGCAGGGCGTGTCGAACTCCTGGGAAGCGCAAGGGGGAGAAATACATGAATGGTCCATGGGAAATAGCCGAAGATGAATTTCGCTGGAGGTGGGGAAGCGAGGGACGAAAGGGCAGGAAGATGCGAACAAGAGATGAAGCGTCATCGTCGACAGAGTAACTTACATGGAAGAACTCGATGATGACCTTGGTCAACTGCAAGAAAGCAAGGGGCGCGGGGTTTGGGGCGTGAATCGGCTTGCCGCGACATACCGACGGCTCAGAGCATGAGGTGCGATGGAGCAGGACCCACCTCAAGGCAGCAAACGTACACCTCCTCCCAACCACATGTTGTTTTCCAGGTCTCATAAGCGTAGAAGATAAGAATGACAACGGAGAGGGCGAATGCAGCCCTGCAAGCGATGCAAGCGCCAAGAGGGAGCGGAGGTTTGAAGTGGACTTATGTTAACAAAAGCAACACGGTTACTCTACTTGGTAATGACTACATTGTGCGCTCTGTATCTCCGCAATGCGACTTTCAAAGGGGTGAGAAGGCATTGCGCATGATACTGCGAACAGCAAAACAGGACCGCTTGAGCCTATATATGTTATGGGCGCCTTTCGATACCAAATGCAACCATAAGGTAGGGAGCCCGATGAGGTGTGCAAGGAAGCGGCATGGCCACTGTGTCTCGGTAAAGGAAAGACACAAGCTTCGAGGTGGAACAATATGTATGTTAAACGCACCATTGCAATCCATTGGCGACCTGCGAAATGCAGTAACCGAAGAATCAGTACTTGGGACCAGAGGTAGCGTGGCAGGAGCATCCTGCAAGCGCCCAAGCTCACCTTCATCTCTATGTCTGAGCCCTTTGACTTCGTCCATTCCTAAGTTCAGAGCTGCGAGTTAGAAGCCTGCCACCAAGTGGCGAAGAGCACAGCACCATAGGCCAATTGCTTCGGCTTACCATGCAAAAACACTCATTCTCCGGGACGATAACGGAACCATTACCCAAGTTATAATATGTTGGGGTAAACCCCGACGCCAAGGACCGAGCCACCGGGTGGTCCATTTCTTCGGAAGGACCAAACCAATGGCGACCCTAAAGCTTCTTCAAGTGCCCAGAGGCTATAATAAAGCAAGAAGTAAATATACCGTGGTTTGCCCTCTGAGCAAGTATGATTGGCTACGAAACGGACATCCTGTACGGCGTTTCCAAGTCACGACACAGCCAAGTAACTTTGCAATTGGGTCAATAACTCCCCTGCTCAAGCCAACATTTACATTCTTGCCGCCTTTTATTTTGTAATGAAACAGGTAACCGAATATTATTTGGGCCTGTTCCGACAAGTTTGGGGTTCCGCAGGGGACCGTATCATAATCCGTATCAATCGTCCAAATTTGATACGCACTCTTTTAGTAAGCGCGAAGCCCACTTTGGTTTTCAGGGGGTCCTCAAGCTAAACAGAGCTGAGTAATTGGGCGGTGTGCCAATGGCTGACCGGATTCGGTTGCAAGCCTACCCGTGCACTTGCGCCTCCAGACGTCATCAGCATTAAGGCCTTAACCCCTCACAGCTCCTTACCACACCTGGTTATTTGAAAGCTCACTGTGCTAATGGACGCAGAAGTGCGCTAAGAGTGCCCGACATGTGCCGGGCTTGTACCGGTTACGATGTCATCCTTAAGCGGCGCCCAAGGAGTGAACGCCCTAAATGTATAGCCAGACGACGTAACTGTTGGCAAGTGATATGATCCGTGCGGAGCCTACTCCAGTATCGTCCTAGCTCCCTGGCAGGCGCAATCCCTGGAGCGCATCAACACATTGCGGTGATACCCAATTTTACGCTGGGGACACCAACACCCCATGCAAAGAAGCTCAGAGCCCAATATCTGAGTCCTGATTAAAGCTAACCTAAAGAATATCTAGGGATAAGCGACCCACGCAGTTGTGTTTGGGTGTCTCGGCGGGTGCTTTGCACCCACCCCCTGCCGCCCCTTTTTGGCCTACCCTTGTCGCAAGGACATACATGCCAGCAAAGGCAAGGCAAAGCGGGCAGATATAGGACCATTGTAAACTCCTTAACACGAGATGCGTTCTTACAGTACACATTTTATTCTATCAGTTTATCCTTACATGCACCACATACGCCTTGTAAGGAGGATAAGAAGGGGCAGGATTCATTATTTCCAAGCGGCAACACATACATTAGAAGGGCACATCCTCTTAAGGTACGTTAATGCTGTATCCCGAAAACACGCGAGCGGCAGCCAGTGCCGTGTCCCTAGTTTGTACGGAATGTATGGAGGACGCGGAAGTTCTCAAAGGGAGTATGCATCTTAGTCATAAACAGGGACAGTTGCGCGAAGCCCTGCCGCGCCGTAGCATGATGCCGACAGCACAACCTCACAGACGCTAAACAACGCATATGGCAGAGGACGTCACTCGGTTATTGCAAAAAGTTTGCAACAAGAGACTACAATAAATGCATGTTGAGTCCAAATTGTGAAAAAGAAAGGGAAATACGTCACTGCCTAAGACGCACATCGCCTGTAGCAGCTTGATGACACAAGGTGATGTTGGGGATGGTAACTATATCGCAATCGCAATTGATGCCATAATGAAGGTCGCCCGTACCGTAACCATCCCGTACTGCAACATAGCGTACCGGCTAGCCATACCCAGCAATGCTCTCAACGCTCTCAATAACGGTGATGCCGCTCGTGCACACAACACAGCGACGCATGGTGGTCGTACAACACATACGATGTGGACAGTAGTACAACCCAACAAACCAGTGAAACACACCATCTCTGCTGCCATTTATGCCAGTCCGCGCTTACGATACGCCGGCGGGGTGTGCTGCAACCTTACTCCAGCCTTCAAAACAGCTTTCCCTAGTAGAGACGGCGTACCTAGTCTGAAACAGCAGGCAAAAAAACACATGACTCAGCAAGCCTCGCTCCTGGAACATGGCCGGTACGTCTTGGACACGGGACACAAGGGGGCCACGAAACGGGAACACGAAATGCGCAGGCGACAGGTATCATGAACGCCGAAATGGGAGCACAGCAAAAGCACGCGGAAAGGTGTTCACAGCGATCCGCCCACATGCTTGCATGTGCCAATGAAACAGCGCTTTAGCATGGAACAAACAGGAGGCCGTGGACCACCCAAATAGCGAACCTAGCCTCCAGCCCTGCCGCTATGTTTTAACGAAAACAAATCCCTCATCACAGGCGTACGCCATACCAAAAGGCAACTAGCGCAAAGCGAGTCAGTTTTGTTTACGCGTGCGAGACTCCTGCTCCAGGTCCCACCATTCATCCCATCACACATCCCACCCCACCCCAACATCAACGATGCAGTTGACCAACACTCTAGTGTCGTTCCGAACCACCCTCGTATACCCCCCAAAATGCACGTTAGCACATGCAGTTGTCCGTTGCAAGGCATTGCAAGGCATGTGGCCGGGAGAAGACAGCCTTACCTCTCATCAGCACACAACTTCCCTCCAAAACACATTGAAATCCTGCAACCCTCGCAAAAGCAGCACCCCTTGTTGTACAACCCATCCCGCAGACGCAGAACTTTCCATGTTCCGAGAACTTGCTTGTATAGCGGTGTTTGACAACCCGCAACCCGCCATGGCAGGGACAGCAACCGCACCACATCGGCATACATGCCGATCCTCCTCCACACTAGTTTTATACGTTAGCGAGCGTGCCTTGCGGCACATACAGCAGCAGTGGTGTTGGCTCCAGCAACCAAAAAACAGCGAGCGGGCCCTCAATTGGTGCTTTTTGTACGAATTGACGTGCGATCACGAATGCGCCTGTGCATTTGTGTGTATGAAGGACGCTTCAAAACCCAACCCCTCGCACGTGCATCTCCACACTCCTGCCTTTCCTGCTACACAGATTACCACTTCCAAAAAGCAAGACCTACACACCGGCCTACTTGATGGAGCTAAGAACAAGGCAATGAACCGCCTCGAGCTGTGGATAGCAACCTAGTAAGCATGGGCCGCGACTTGACATGCACGCGGTGTCATGCCTTAGGTGTTCCGATCCGCCACCCATCCTGATCCTGATCAATTGCCTTCCACAGTACTCCAATACTCTGTCAGCCCTTGCCCTTGTGACCCATGGGTCACGGACAGCCGCACTGCCCCGCCTGTTCACACCACAAACCAACCTCTCCTCAACAGCTCCGTTTGCACGCAGTAAACGCAACAGAGCGATAGAAGTGTACAGTGATGGGCTAGATAGTGTCTCTAGATAGTCCCATGACCCTTACGTGTACTCTTCAGGTCGCATCCTGCCTCGCCTCTCACCGTTGGAAGCCCTTCCTCTCGTCTCCGCTGACCCACTCCTTCGCTGCATCATCCACGCATACACCCGAGATCTCTCAACCTGACCAATCATCAATCTTCGACCCCTTGCCAACCTGCGACATGCCGGCCTTTCCATGACCGTGCACCTCCCCAACGACGAACAAAACCTCTCTTGATACGCCCTCAGTCAGTTGTGATTGCAACGGTAACTAACAACCACTCAAGCATTACTCTCCTCAAATCAACCAAGCAACATGTTCCTTACATTTCTTTTTCCCTCCGCTTCTATTTAGCACATTCATCGCATCTGCTGGCATACGCCCCATCGCCTTCACCTCTTCTCTCGTCGCCGCACCACGACAACTCCCTCACATGGATGAAATGCAAGAACATCCTCTTCTTTCAATCACCGCGCGCTCTCGCTCTCCCACTTACTTAGCGTCCCGACCACTCTCACCTCCTCTCAGCTGCCTTATCGCCGCCCGGACGGGCGGCCGCCGTGTCGTTGCTGCGAAGGATGACAGAGCAGAGGCTGTCGCAGCCGTAGCCAAACATAGTTCTTCTTGGTTGGTTGAGTTGAAGAAAGAGGACTGTGAGGGCAAAGCGGACACATGTGGAGTGAGAGAGGCGTGGGGTACCGACAATGGGAAACCAGCATGGCAGGGCAGATCATCGCAGCAGGCATCATCATGCTGGGCTAACGGACTAACGGTATAGGCGCAATACGCCTGAGACCGACAGCCTCACCGGGCACAACTTACACACGCCTTACCTCAGTGGCAGGGCACAATTGGTGGCGCGAAGCCGTTGGAAGCGGTTTAGATGGGTACGACCATGCTCTCATGAACCTGTCGTACACACGCAGGTTGCAGCACACACCCAACGGTTCACAGATTGGAGTCACGGTCGCAAATTGCAGCACCACCCAACGGTTCACAGATTGGAGTCACGGTCACAGAGTTCTTTAGGGGTTGAAAGCATGGAATTATTGGGACGGAAGATAATATAGATGGAAGCGCAGGCGGAGGTGAGGTGCGTTGACCGCAAGCAACCACGGTGCTACTGAGGCTGGAGAAAGGGAGGGAGCCGTGTGAAGGGGTTCCTTCAAGTCTTTTGGAAGGACTTTTTCGGAAGTCTTTTCTGCATCATTGAAAGAGGTGCACAGCTGCACACGCACGCACCTTCCTGCGCAGGTGGTGCCCCAGCAGGCCCCACACGTTCTTAGACAGCAAATCTACGGCGGTATGACTAATGGTCGAGCCTGGAGGCAGCGGGCAAAGGAAGCAGCAGCAGCTTCAACAACAGCAGCCGGTGAAACGGGAAATGCCGTACGTACGGTTGTGAGTGCGCGTAGGTGCTACGACAACCGGATGATGTGTGATCGATTGACACAACAGACAACCGCGGCTCAAGTAAAGCCTACACTACTATAAGACTTGGTACTACTCCGATCAGCTTCAATCCGCGGTAGAATGGAATTACCGGCATACTCGGCGTATGGCAAGGTGAGATAAGAAGCAACACCGTAAACCCAAGGAGGTCGCTGCCGTACACCAAGTACCGTAAACGCTGCCGTACACCTACCGTACATGGACATAACGCCGTAGCCCTCGGGCCCCAGCAGGAAGAGCACGGGATAGAATCCCCACGTCGCGAAGAAGATCCAAGCCATAGCTCGAACCAGCACACGGCACTGCCCCTTGGGAATGGCGTTGTAGGACTCGATATATACCTGGCCAGAATGGCAATTGGGGGGCAGGACCAATTGCCAAGCCGAGGAGATGTGAGCCAAATGCCAAACATCCGGTTTTGTCAAGGTTTGATTAGGGAGGAGGCAGGGTCAAAGTTGTGGAAGGGGCAGAGGCAACCGGAAGGGGGCAGGGAGTGGTTGACCCTGGGAGCAACGGCATTGACGGCTTGGAATCCCTCTGGACGCTGGACACGGCTACAAGCTTGCTACAAGCTTGCAAGTTCCCAGCGTTGCTAGGTTTGGCGGCGGCAGGCGGCCCTATCTATCCTACCTTCGCCGCATGGAAGTAGGTGGTGGAGCCGTACAGGCATCCCAGGATGAAGAAGCCGATCTGCAAAGTAAGCATAAGCAGGGGTGAGGGGCCCGTCAAGCACGCACCGGCTCCTGCGGAGAAAACAACACCTCTCGCATGCAACTGCGCCCCGTACACCGGCATGTCTGTAGCACCTTACTTGTGAGCAACCCTGGCAACTACCATTCCGCCCATCCCGAAAAACCCTCGACCTCTAATCAAACCCCTCTAATTTAGTTAAATTTTAAGCGCTAACAACAGCGCCGCCGAGAGGCACAGCGATTGCGTGCAATTACGTCATCAACGGACGCGCACCGCTTGGGGCTGACAGGAGGGGTAAGGCCAAACCACTCTGCCTATCCCAACCTATCCTAGCTAGCTTATCCACCCTGCTGCTGCCCATCCCAGGCTGTGCTTGCCTTGGCGGGTCCTTTTGCCATGGCTGCAGTTGCTCCCCACACAATGGTGCCGATATCTGACACCAGCAGCTGCATGGTCCGCCGACTGTAGTCCTCGCTTAAGCCCGTCAAGTTGGAGAGGTGGATAAGAATGACCTGCGCGGTCACACAAGCAAGCATGGGTGTGTGCGTGTGAGGAGGAGCACCGACCGCGATCACGGCTGGTTCACGACTGCATGGCGACTAAGGGCGCTGCACCACCGGGGCCTTACTTGGTACGATTGGCGATAGAGTAGGGCGCAACATGCATGCAGGCAGGCAGGCAAGTGGAGCCATGGTGCACATGTCGCAAATCGTCTTAGGCCATGGGCACATCCAGCGTGCAAGCAGCGTTGCCTCCCGCCCTTGACACCCCCTCCAGGTGCACCACAGCAGACGCCGCTGCTTTTATCCAGTGCATATGCATGATGCATGATGCAGCTTGTGCGCCTTGAGCCCAACACACGCCCCTAACGTTCGCCCCCAACCGCAGCAACGCTCACCGGACAAGTCAGCAGCCATTCGCAGTACCGAAGCCACAACAGCCGGTTGCCGCCGGAGAGCTGTAGCATTGCTGGGTTGTCAAACTCCTGCGGTTTAACGGTTTTAGGGTTTTAGATAGAAACAGTGGTAGAGTGGGGGTGGGTTTCTAGGTGCAGTCGGATGTTGTTGGCAGCGGGGCGCGGTGCAAGGGAGGGAGGGAGTGTGTCCTCATCGATACCCATGAAGGGTGCCCCCCCAAACGTCCACCGGTGTTCATTGCCCACACAAGAAAGAAGAAGACCGCTAACAGCCAGCTACTACACAAGACAAGAGTTCGTTTGGCCCAGTTGACGGTTGGCGCTTGCTTACATGGAAGAACTCGACAACGACCTTGGTCAACTGAAAGGTCACACGGGGAGGAGGAGGAAGGAAGAGAGCAGGAGGCAGCGGTTCAGAACCGGTGGAAGATTTGGGGAAGGGGCATGCTTCAGTGCTTCAGGTGCTCAGGGCGCAGCTGTGGGAGAGCTGTGTGTGCACTGTACATATCCCTGGTGCGGAGGACGAGGCATGCAAAAGACTGGCAGCTGACGGCGTTGTACCCTAACGGGCCTCTGGAGTTGATATCACGGCTGCCGCTGCTGCGGAGAACTCACCTCAACAACGCACACGTACACCTCCTCCCAGCCGCAAATGGACTTCCATGTCTGGTAGGCGTAGTACATCAGCAGGAGGACTGAGAATCCGAAAGCAAACCTGTGATTGAGTACATGTGTGGGGGTAAAGAGGAAACAACTAACTGACTGAGGGATAAGGCGGTAATATGGGTTGCAACATGTGAGCCATGTGGGCGTGGGCGGTTGGGTACAAAGAAAAAGAAGGTGGCGGAACAGAATGGTAATGCGTGGTTCAAGCTGGGGGGGAACGGTCATGCAACAATGGGCTTGCGGGCGACGAGCCAGAGAGGGCCGCGTGGGTATTGTATGTATGTACCGTTGTGCAGCTTGTGCTGTATGAGAGTATGACCCTAAAGGACTTGCTGTTATTAGGTTGTCTTAGGAGTTGCTGTGCCTTGTACTATGCGACTGATATATGAGTGTATTATATGCCGCTTTACTATTAAACTTCGCGAGAGTGTGAAAATGCCCCGGAAAGGGCGAAGAGCGAGGTTTGTTGAGCAAAAAGCCGACTTTGTTGCGTTGCTCATGAGTTAGGCCAACACTCGAGCTCCAATCACCTACCATTGCATGCCGTTTGCAACCTGCGACGCATAAAAAGGGCAGCGCCGTGAGTTCTGCTAATAGCGAGTCACAACCATGGCGCTAACACGTGACGCGCGTAACTACAAGCGCGGTCAGCGTACCTTCTTTTGTAACGGTGTTCCCCTTGGCTTAAGCCAGCTCTGCGGGTGCGGGCACGGCGAAGGGCTTCAGTATGGCCATGCGCATGGTGGAAGGACCAACCATGAAGAAGGTCGGCGCCGACGCTTACCAAGCAAAAACACTCGTTTTCCGGAACGATGACGGATCCATTGCCCAGGTTGATATAAGTCGTGGCGATTAGGGACCGCGCCACAGGGTGGTCCATTTTCACAGTGGGATGCCCAAGGATCCCCTCGACGATAACACACTTTGTTGCAATAACCAAACCGTATAACGCGCTTGCGATGTTGAAATATGCGACGGCTGTGTGGTGTGGTCAGTTTAGGGCTTGCAGAAGCGGGCAACGCGGAAGGCGGGTTCGGGTCAGGTACTCTCGTTCGATTGCTATGTATGGTGCATGATGAAAACACTGTCTACACAACGTTTTGGGAAAATAAGGTTGCTGCGAATGCTTCAGAATCATAGATGTCTACGACGGTTCTTTCAAGATAAGACGGACATTTGTCGCCGTGCAACAATGATCAGAGTTCAGTTCGCACTAGGAAGGCTTGGCTTTTGTGTCACGTGCATATATCTATCTATGTGTTTTCGACGTTGTAGGTAGACAGTGTTGGCCTTGCGACATGGCTAGTTTGTCTTTCAGTCGGCCGACCGTTGGTCGACGGCTTGCATCCCGAACTACTTGTGCTGGTGCCGAAGAAGGGCACTTATGAGTTAACTACAGTGGGCACTCAAACGGCTGTTACTACCCATGCCACAGGTGTGTTCCAGGCGAAACCTGCACACCAGTGCCGAGAAACCCCTTGGCGTCCCAAACCAGCAACCAGATAAAGCGCCGTAACGTGTAAAGCTTTATGAGTATACTACGAGATCGCTATCGGCCATCGGAGCGTCAAGAACTCGGGTTCGTGATGATGTGCCGGCCGCCTTCTCTGCAAGGATGCTGCTTTTGATTCGGTGTAAACTATATACAACTACATATGATTAGACACGGTATCATTGCTCCAATAAAGAAATGCGAATGCGTTCATCTTTGATCAGCGATTTGGATGTACGGCTGGCGACCACGCGCGTTTCATACCGTGCCCTATGCATGGTACAGTATTCTACTCTACATTGGCTTCCGAAGTTGTACTTTGCCGGGCTCTTAGGCTGCGAAGGGTTCAATCACGCCTGGAGCCATTGCACAGGTTCGTCCCAGCCAATCAGCGTCGTAGTTGTCGCGTTAAGGATACCACAGACGCCGCTTTCAATGACGAGCATGTGGTCGGAAATGCCGCAATTCCGGTAGATCAGCGTATAATTTTATGCACGGCTTTGAGGAAAGCCGCACAGAGCTTCGTACTGGGTCGTCCAGCGAACATAATGCACGAGGTCATCTCCCACGCAAGTCTTGTCGAGCCTTCCAGATGATCCTTATGCAAGCCACTATCCTATGATAAGCATTTCCTCTGCAAGCTGAGGCACCATAATGTAACTTACGACTGGTATACACACTGCAGCGTGCGTTAAGGATCTGCCCTAGTGGCTACCAAACCACGGCCACGGCCTATGAACCACGGTCACGACCTATGGCGCACATGGTCAAAGTGAAGTGCACACATGGGGTTGAGGCAGGGGAGTCTGCTGTTACTGTGTCTGCGCAACACCCAACAATCCTCGTAGCGTGCAGGGGGTAGAAAAGAAGGTGTAGTGGATCGTAGGACTGCAATCCCTAACCCGGGGGTTTCTGAGAATGCGAGGATTACAGGGGAGTCTGAGGGAACAGGCGGACGGCCTACCGGTCTTGCGGTACGGCATGCGTGCAACGAACTCAACAACCCAGCGCATGCGCTTCCGCAGAGAGAAGAAGGTTTCTGTATCTGCAATTGACATTTGTAAGCTCTTTGTTGTGGTACTTCTTTCGCTTCCCTAGCTACCTGTTCTGGCGCAGGCAACTTGCAGTCGTTGACTCTTATTACTGCTAGGCATATAATAGGGCCTGTCAAACCAACCTTTAGGAGGTAAAGCCAGCTGCCAGGGAAGTTGCGTAGCTGGAAAGTGCGAAAGCCATAGGGCTAGCCCTCTGGGCCAATGGCAGGGATGGAGCTGGACCGCGGAGAAAGCAGAAATGCTAGGTACTATAGTTCGCATTCCATGTATTATCACAAGCCGGTGGCGCTTATCCGTACTCTCGGCTGTTTTACAGGTCCGGGCTGACGACATCCTTCAGGTCTAGCGGTTTTCACGTCCTAGAACCTTACACCTCTGCAAAATCCGTCACAGACGCAGAACTCCCAAGCACCAGCGGGAGAGGACAGCCCAGCAGCGGCAGCCATTTACGGTCCCATGGGGCGCAGGTCCAAGCGCAAACCTCCAGGGTGTGGACGGGCCACATCCAGGCCGACAATGTTGGCTTTAAACTCCTTAAGAAAGCTGGGTGGAGCGTTGGGATGGGACTAGGCGCGGACGAACGGGGTCGGCGGGATCCCATCGAGCCGGTCATGCCCAAGGGGACGCGTGGCCTAGGCTTTGACTCGCAAGCAGCGCAACGACAGCAGCAGCAAAAACAAGAGCAGCAGAACTCTCAGGGCCAGCACCAAGGACGGAAGCGCAGCGCGGCTGAGGCACGGCGTGGTGGTGGCGAACTGGTAGCATCCATCGTCCAAGAGGAGTTGGCCGCGGAGACTTTAGACCAAAAGATTGCCCGGCATCGACACATCATGAGGTGGGTCGGGCAAAAGCGCACCATACTGGATGCGCGCGCGAATACTGGCCTGGCATCATATGTGACCCCCCACAAACCCTCCATCTCCACTCTTCCTTCCCTGCCCCTGTCCTCCTCCCTGTCGTCCACCCACCCGCCTCCCTCCTTCCCCCGTCTTGGTCCTACCCTTTTCCCTCCCTGCTCTGGTGTACCGTGTACCGGCACCTAATCCCTGCCCTGCCAACCAACCCACCCTCCAGTGTGGAGGCCCAGCAGGCTCGCGGTCGCGCCATCGAGCGCTACCTGCGCTCCGCCTTCAATGACCCCTTCGACTCGCTGCACTCCGACGACCGCAACCCACTCAGCCGCCCGCACAACCTCACCTCCAGCAACCCCCTGCTGGATCCGCTTGGGGACTGACACGCGGGGCAGCCAGCTGGGGGCAGCTGGGGGTAAAATAGAGATAGCTGCATCAACGGAGTCAGGTGGACAGCTGATGGCTGGCAAGCGGAGCAAGTGTTCACGGTTGCCCAAGACGTTCGATGCCGGTGATGTGTACCTGGTTTGCCTCTTGCTATAAGCTAGTGGAGCAGAACGGGGCGGTGTAGGCGATGAAGGGGGGCCGGGTGCCAGGTTTGTCGTGCCAGTGCCCTCGCCCCTTCCGAGCTTGTGTGACAAGTCAGCTGAGTTCCGTACAGATTTGATGCGTTTTGGTCTCGGTAGTAGGTCGGTGTCAGTGGTGGGGCCGTGTCGAGCAATGCGATAGGCAGATTCCCCCGCAGTTGGGCATGCTGGTTCAAGGTAGCTGCGATGTACGTTAGTGCATGAGGCAGACAGTCCATAATGTAAATTTAGTACCTCCTCTTAGCAAACTAGCCCAGGCTCGCCTTCTTAACATGGCTCTCCCACCGACACACAAACCCTGGACCTAGAGCATAAGGCACACCCTACGCAGGAGCCGCAACCGCATGCTTAGTGCTCACTTACTAAGCAGTGCTCACTTACAAACTGACCCAGACGCTGTAGAACAGCGTTTCAAATGGAGGCAAGCCCTGGTTATCTGGCTATGACACACGCTGTAGATACACACGCTGCCCATCCAGGCAGGTGCTGCTGCAGGCCACCCGCACAACACCCACCGTCCGTTCCGACCCGCATCCTGCTCCACCACTGCCACCACACCACTGCCGCCATTACCTTCATCGCCACCTCACAAGAACACGAGGTGGATAGATTGTGGTTCGTGGATAGAGACCTGCAAGACCGCCAACTACAGTGATTCCCCGAACTGCGATTTGGTGGGACATGGACATATGTACACACGCGCATCTACAAGTACGTGTACACGTGACATGCGGAAAGAGACGAGCGCGCAACAGCTCTGCTGCTGTTGTTCCATTGTAGTCCAGGTCAAATCCTCAGTCACCTCGCATCCCGCGTCGCTTCAACAAAGTCCTACGTACATGCATGTACGACAAACCCGAGTCACATGCAGCAACAATCCCATGAGTGAAGGGTGACTCTCCCGCTCTTGCTCTTCTTCTACTAGCATGCAGGGTCTCGAACCGCCGCTCGTGCAGCCTGCTAGCAGAGTTGCACACATCTTCAACGCCAAGGTCCGAACACCGGCAAAACATAGTAAGCAAAAACGGTTGAAAAGACACATGAATATCCAAACGCCCTAACGTGTGGTAACGCCCACATCTATGTGACATATACCCTCTGCGCGCTCGTCCGGTACATGCGCAGATTCCCCACGCCCCTCAATAACCAGGGGCCGTTCCCCGTTCCATTACGTACCGGCACCGTAAGGCATGCACTGAAGCCTAGGAACACAGCGCATGCCTTAAGCCTCCCTGCGTTAAGGGTCAGACAATGTCCCGTCGGACACGTGCCTTGGCACGTGCCCATGCCGACACAGCCCTGGCTATACCCGCCGGGTCCTGCCATGGCACCTACAAGAAGCGCTAATGCCGAACGATCAACGTCATCATGTTGCCGCTTATCGAAATACAAGCCGAGACATAAGAAGTAGCAGAGCTCCGTCAAGCCAGCATCATAATCCATGACACAACCATAGTGTCATGTCACCACCCTGGACAAGAGTTCAAGGCATTGAAAGAGACCATAGCAAAGGCGAGATACTCCAAGTTTATTTGGCAATTTTAGGCACTCCGTCCAAGCACACAAACTTGGCCCAAGCGTACGTACCGTACGTCCGAATACTAACACATCTTGAAAGACACCCACCGCATCGCTACCGATCGCGATTGTCGTAACTTCAGCGTAATGATGAAACATCCCCTGCTGAATCCACAACCACTTCCAGAAGCTGGGACACATGTCTCGTTGCTGTCAGGCGAGTGCAAAACCCCGCATGCCTCCACACCAAACGGATGAATCCGGTTATCGTCCAGATGTCGTCCAGGCAAAAGCAAAAGGGGCTCCACCAGCAGGACAACGGCTCTGTGCGTTAGCGCACAGAGCCGCGAAAGTATTGTGTCCGGCTTGTGGTGTGGTGGGTAATGGAAGGATGTGCGTGCCCCCACACGGTCAGCCTTCTCATATCCGCCAGTTTTTCACACACCAATACACACGCACCACATAGCAGCAATGCACAGCACACACATTGCAACTGCAATATTACTGCTAGCTCGGTTAAACAACACATCATGCAAAGAAGGACGAGACTTCCGCTGAGTGGCCTTCGTTTGCCCCTAATACATGCGCGTGTATGTCCCACAACCCTAATACCGAGGCACCCTAGTACCCCTTCCCAGTGTTCCCATGTACGAAACACGACAGCTGTTGGTGATCTAGCTTGACCGCGCGACAGCCGAGTGCGTACCGCGTCTTTCGCGACTCTTCCTCTTCCTCTGCAGCGTTGGTTGCCAATGCCAACTCGCAACGCCCTTTGCTCGAGGTGATGTCGCCTCCTGAATGTCGACAACGGCAGGACAAGAAGAATCCAACACGCCGTCCAATTGCATGGCAGTACAACCATGTTTTGACTGGACACGCACCGGTTGCATGCCACCTGTCGTCGCCAGCCTACAAGTCCTCGGTCCCTCTGCATCCATCAGCCAAGCCTGACTGCCGCGCATTCCGTACTGCACAACTCCACCCAAACGGCGCTGAACGCACACGCGCAACCCCTGTTTAAGAAACGCTCGACGTAGCTGAAGAGGGCTGCTGCGGTTTCAGCCACCAGCCCCCAATGCAGCATCATCAGTGTTGTTGCCACCATGGCTGCTCTCTGCCTTCAAAACAGAGTGCACCAGAAGCACTGGTGCACTCTGTTTTGAAGGCAGGAACCTAGCCACGCAAAAACCGAACAACACATCCCCTACATGCACCCCTACTGTGCATGGAGCGCGGTGCACGGGTACACCGCATACCACCGGGACCCACTTATTGGCATTGAGTTGAACCGAAATGTCACCAACAGCGCACCCGCACAAGCAGCACCCGCATGACAACTTTCGCAGGCTGGCGCTTGCAGCCGGAATGCTCAGGGCGGTGCCCCGACCATGAAGGGGTTGAAGACCCTGGATGTCACCCTGGGCGGAACCCAGGAAAGAACGTTTCACCCGGCTAGACGAGTGCATGGGCTTTGTTTGACCCATACCCACCCCTCTGACCTGGTATCAGCAACACCAGCTGGAATCAGCCAACGCCACACCGCCACGCGCGCTCACGACTGCATCCCTTGGTGGGTCCACACGAGCACAACCTATGCCGCCTGCTTCCGCCCCCTCCGCAGCAGCATCACTGGCACCACAGCAGCTGCTCCTGCCGCTCCTGCTGCTGCTCCTGCAGCTGCCGCCATCCATGCTGGGCACTGACTCCTGCAGCCAAGACCAGGAGGATGTTGAGGAACAGGAGCCGCATGCGGTGTCCTCGAACGCAACAGCGCCCCATACGTCGCTGCATGGGGGCGATCCGGGGACCAGCAGGGGCGGGGGACGCCACCAAGGCGACGAAGCAGCTGCGGGAGATGACGGTGGGGATGGTGCCGACAGGAGGGCCTCCTGCTGAAAAACAGGATGCCCCTGTTGCGGTTGCTGCGACTGTCGCTCTTGCAGTAGCTCAGTGCCTGTAAGCGCTGCATCATGGGAGCACCGGCCGTCGTCATCGCGGCTGCCACTGCTGTCATGAAGGCGCGAAAGGAGGAGGGGGGCTTGGAGGCACGGAAAAGGGTGTGGTTGGGTAGGCTCAGTGTGTAGCTGGCGAGGGGGTTGCTGCTGAGTCTGCGGGGGTTGTTGCTGCTGCTGCTGCAGCAGCCGCTGCAGGGCAGCAGCGTGGGGCTCAGGCAGGGGCAGCTGTGCAACGACGGTTAGGAAGCGGGCCACCGCAGCCGCCGTGCGCGGCATAGACCTGAGAGGAAGGGGGCGGGAAGGAGGGGAGGGAGAACGGTCAAGGCTGAGCCCACGCCAGGTCAAACAAGCTGTCAAGGTCTAATCATCCTGACGTCAGGTTGGCCAAAGGGGCTCACAGGGAAGCCAATCCGACCAACCGAGAGTGGGACAGGTTGCCGTAGCTTTGCTTTGCCAATATCTAACAGGCCTGGCCAAATATCTACCGGTTTCAGTCCTAGCTGCAGCTCCGCCACCTACATCTAACACGGTGGAGAGTTCCCTCCCACCTCCTCCAACTCGCCAGTGCTAAGGCGCTGCTGCTCCCCTCTACGGTAATCCCCCCTCTGCGCTCACCGTGCCAGGCAGAAGGGCAGCAGCCTCTCAGCCCGCCGAGTGAGGCTGGCGAGCACATCCGGCTCCAAACCCGAGGCCTCCGTGTTGCTGGCGGCGTTGGGTGGCCCCGGGTTGGCTGGGGGGGTGTTGTTGTACACCGCGTCGAGCACAAGCCCCAGATCAGTAAGCAGCGCATGCAACCAGGGCGCCTCGCCAGCCCCACCCTCCTCCTGCTCCCCCAGCAGCCCTTCCTCCTCCTCCTCCGCCCCCTTCTCCTTCCCCTCCTCCGCGGCCAGCGCATTCACCTCCGCCGCCACCTGCCCGCACGGTGCGACCAGCAGCGGCCACCAGGCGCCCAGCACGCCGCTGCCGTCACCGCCCTCCCACTCCAGCACGGCCAGCCCAACCTCGGGCGGGGACTCCTCAAGAAACACAAACACCGGGCTGCTGGGCTCCTCCTCCTCCTCCTGCCGCTGCTGCTCCTCCTCTTCCTCTTGGTCCGCTGCTGCTGCTGCTGCTGGTGGCGGCGATGCCGGTTGGGAAGGCAAAGCAGGCCCGTCCTTGTGATCGTCCATGTGTTCGCAGCAGCCTGTTCCATCGCTGTTGCCAGAGGCGATGCTCACTCCAGTGTCCTGACAACCACGACAGCCGTCCTGGCAGCTGCTGTTGCTTCCAATGAAACAACGGCAGCTGCTGCTGCTATTGCCGGCCGGGGTGGAAGCCTCTGCGCAAACCAAGGCCATCGCGTGTGCATCTTGGCCCTGGTGGACTGACCCATGGGTCGCTTGGGCGAGTTCGTGCTCCGACTGCACCAGCACGTGAACACGGCGGCCGTTGAGGCGGGCGTGCAGGCGCGCAGCGGGGTCCGCCAGAGCGCGACCCGACATGTGCAGCACGGCGGGCTCACCTGCGGACAAACGCAAGGAGCAAGGGAGTGGAATACACAGGAGTTCCATGTGGTTGCATTTGTGGTGATGGCAGGTGATGGCAGCAGTACCGTATTAGCGGCCTTAAAAAGCTTGGTTCGCTGGGAACATGCCTTAACCTTTCCCTGAATCCGCAGCGGCGACAACTCTTCAGACCCCCGACCCCGCCCCCAGCTCCCCACCCCCACGCACCTCGCACCACCGCTAGAGGAGCCAGCTCATGCACCTCCGGCAAGCGCTGCCGAGAATGCCGCTGCCCCGCCTGCTGCTGCCCCGCCGGCGGGTACACCACCCGACACCCCACTTGCACCATTACACGGACACCTCGTGCCGCAGCCGCAGCCGCGACAGCAGCGCAATCCGCTCCGCTACCCGGCCCCACTTCTATACCCAGAGCCGCCGCCACTGCTGCTGCTGCCATGCGATCCGCATCATCGCCTGCGTTCGCGTCCAAATCCGAGGCTACGCGTGCAGCCCCAACTGCATCCATATCCGCATGCGCACCCTTGCTCATGCCCTCGGAGGTTGGCAATGCCTCCGCTTCGGTAGCAGCAGCGCTCTCCGCACCCACAGCTGCCCCCGGCAGCTGCTCCGGCTCCCTAGCTGCTGCTGCTGCTGCAACCGCAGCATGAGCCCACTCCTCCGCCGCCGCCGCCGCCACCGCCTTCGCTGACCCTTCCTCCGGTGCTACCACCTGGCCTGCGCAGCAGCCGCTGCCATGCCTCCTCCCCTCGGGAGCGCTGCGAGACGAGGCATGAGCCGTTGGCCGCTTGATTGGCCTTACTAAAGAGCTGCCAAGCCATTCGCTGCTGCTGCTGGTGCTGCGGAGGTTGCGGCTCACGTCCAGCACGAGGTTGACGCAGCCGGAGCGCAGTGTGCCCTGTGGAGGGGCGGAGGAGGGCAGGGGTGAGGGCAGGGGTGAGGTGGGGCAAGCGCAAAGGGACACACCAGGCCCGATTATTAGGAAGACCCATGTATCCTCACCGGCAGGAAAGGGTGGTGCAATTGCAAATAATGGTAGACAGGGCCTTAGGCGGCACCCAAACCATATTATACACGGACAGGTAATAATGTAAGCCCCTCCCCTTCACTACCCCCTCCCCACCCCGCCCCCTGCCTGACCTGCAACGTGACCGCATCCATGCCCTGCAGCCAGGCGCGCATGCGCTTCGCCACATCGGGCGCCAGCTGCTCGGGCCGTACCCCGTGCAGCTTCACACTCAGCCGCTCCAGAGCCTCCTCGCAGCGGTACTCCAGCAGGCCGGCTGAGGAGCCGCCATTGCCGCCGCCGCCAGTGACAGCCGCTGAGGAGGAGGAGGGAGCCGCGGGTGCTGCGGCACGAGCGGGAGGGGAAGGGACGAGGAGGGTGAGGAACGGAGGCCGCATGCGGGTGGGCATTCAGAGAGGTGCCCCGTCCCCGAAGCTAGCCTAGCTGGCCTCCTTCACCCAACAGGGGACCTAGCACACCTCTCCTTCCTTACCTGCAGCGGCCTGCGCGCCGCCGCCGCCATTACCACGGCCGTCGGCCGCAGCCCCAAGCGCCGTACCGCTCCGTGTGGGCCCCTGAGCAGCAGCACCCGACCCCGCCCCGGCACCAGCAGACCCACGGGTCAGTGTCCGCAGCACGGTGCCGTTGACAGGCGGTAAGAGGAGGCCAGTGCAGCCGTCCGACGCCGGGGCGCCGACAGCGGCAGCAGCGTCGCCTGCGCCGACTGGGGCCCCGCCGCCGCCGGGTCCCGTGCCGAGTGGCGCTGCAATAGGTTAGCAGAGCGGGCATAGAGGTGTTGGGCTACAGGGAAAGCAGACATGGTAAGCAGAGCAGACAGTTGTTCTTTACAAGCAGGACTGCTTTTTCCTCGTCCCCATTTTCTTGACACACCATGTCCCTCCGCCCAGTGCAGTCCCTGGCTCCCACACATCCAATGCTGCTTTCTTCCACACACCCTCAATCCCTCACCTGTCTGCGACCGCTGCTCCTGCAGCAACAGCTGCTGCTGCAATCGCACAAGGCTGGCCACGGACGCTTGCGGCGCTGCACTACTTGTCATCGCCGCATCCGTCGCTGCCGCCGTGCCCGCTGCTGCTGCTGCCGCTGCGGGCGGCCCCGGCAGCTCCAACACGACCTGCGTTGTGCCGTCCGGCAGCCGCTGCAGTCGTGTGCTCACACCCGCCTGCACCAGGGAGGTCAGGTTCAGCGGCCCCACGCCCACAGCGCTGCTCGCTGCAGGCTCGTCCTCCGCCAGCTGCTGCTGTTGCTGCTGCTGTAGCTGCTGCAGGCGCTGCTGTAACTGCTGATGTCCTTGCTGAGGCAGGGAAAGAAGAGAAGGCGGCAGCCAAGACATTTGGTTGCTGCCTTGTTGTTGTTGCTGCTGCTGCTGTAATGACAGCTGCTGCGACAGCTGTAGCTGACGCTGTGGAGGAGGCTGGGTTGTTGGCTGCTGCTGCTGCATGCTGCTAAGCGCCGGCGATGCCTGCTCAGGTTTACCAGCCTGCTGCTGCGGCTGCCGCTGCATTCGCGTCAACTGCTGTTGTTGTTGCTGTTGTTGGAGTTGCTGGCTAACAACCAGGGAAGCAAGCGTGGAGTGTCCCCGTGGCGGTGCAGCCCCCGAAGCTAGCCCAGCCAGACGCGACAGGACGGCGGCAGTGCCGGAACCTCCGGACCCCAGTCCTTGCCCCTGACCCAAATCAAGCGCCAAGCTGATTCCGACACCGCCTCCACTGCTACCCTGACCGGTGCTGTCCCTATTGCCAGCATCTCCCAGGCCATCTCCGCCCTTCATCACCAATAGCCGCTGTTGCTGCTGTAGCAGCAGCTGCTGTTGGGTAGCGCTGGTAGGAAGCTGAAGCATCTGCGACTGCTGCTGCAGGTCCAACGTCTGGCGTAGCCGCTGCTGTTGCTGCTGTTGCTGCTGTTGCTCCTGCTGCTGCAGATCCTGTTGCGCAGCTGCCACCGCAACTGCCGCAGCCACTGCCGTACGCGCGCGTCGCTCATTCTGCAGCTCCTTCAGCAACTCCACCTGCTGCGACAACGGCAGCTGCGGCAGCAGTTCCGCCATCTCCTCATGCGGCAGCTGCTGCAGGAAGTCGAGCTGCTGCCCGATGGGCAGCTGTGACAGCAGCCGTGCAATGGCAGAAGGCGCTCCACCACCAATGCAAACACCACCGGAACCGGAACCGCCTGCGGAGCCGTTGTTGTTCTTGGTCCTGTCCATGTTGTTATCAGCGTCGTTGCCGCCACGACCCGCCGAATCCGCCAGCCCATACCCCTGGCCTTCAGCAGCAGCACCACCGCCACCGCCACCGCTACCAGAGCCGCCGCCTGCCACAGTCAACTGGCGGCCCTGCTTGCCCTGAGGCAGCTGCAAGGAGTAAGAAGTTGTGTCCAGATGCAGAGCCCGAGCACTGCCCGCGATGATGCTGACATCGCCGCTCCCAAGCCCGGGGAGGCTGCCGCCACCGCCGCTGTTCCCGTCGGGGGCACCGCCAAGCAACCCCTCAACCTGCACCGGCGCTGCGCCCCTACCACCGCCTCCACCCTCCGCTGCGAGCCCCAGGAAGCCGCCGGCCGCTGCCAGGAGCCCCATACGGTCCAGTGACGGAACAGCACCGCGGGGACCGATAACAACCCCTCTTCCTCCTCCTTCTCCACTCCCACTCCCACCGCCGCCGCCAGCAGCAGCAGCAGCTCCGGCCAGTCCATTGCCTCGCAGCGACAGCAGCGGGCCTGCTGCCTGGCTGGTTCGGTGTTGCGGGGGGTTCTGTTGCTGCTGCCCGGAGCGGCCAAGCGCCGACACAGCGACGCCTGTGCCCCGCCGGAGCTGCTGCCGCGCTGCACTTGCAACGCCGAGGCCGGATGCGGGATCGAGCTGGAGCTCGGCGCCAGTCTCTTGCTTGACCATGATTGGCAAGGATGGCAGCAGGGTCTCCATAATGGCGCCACCGCCGCCGCCGCTGCCGACTAGGGTCCTGTCGCGTATGAGTTGCTGCTGCTGCTGGCCTCGTTGGGGCGCCGCGCCGCCGGCTGCTCCGCCGCTCCGCTGCTCCTCCTCGGGGTCAACGCCCTGCGGGAAGGCACGTCGGCATACAGAACAGGAAGGCGGGATGTCCAAGATAGTAAATGTACGATAAGCAGCAAGGTGTACCACCGCCACATGTTGCGCCCTACAGCCCCCCACTGCCCCTACGCACCACTGGACGTGTTACCCGTCCGCTTCCATGCCTGCACATCGACCAAGAACCCGCGCTCTCCAAGCAGAGCCGCAACACATGCATCATCACCTCCCTGCTTCCCTCCGGGACTCTAGCCCAACCCCCTCACCTCCCCATGCTGCTGCTGCGCCGCCGTCGCACGCAGTCCATGCAGCAGCCACCCGCCCTCCCCCACCACTCCAGCACCGCCGCCACCGCCGCCCCCCACCTGCAAGCCCTTGGCCCCCAACTGCCGCTCCTGCGGCAGCCCTCCGGCCCCCAAGCCGCCGCCACCGCCGGCCCCCAGCAGCAGGCTCGCCAGCTGCAGCTGAGCCGCCGCCCCGCCCTCACCCCGCCCCGCCCCAGCCAGCAGCTGACCCACATCCACCCCTGCCCCAGCCAGCGCAGCACCCAACGCGGCAAGCGCATTGTCCGGCCTCCGCGGGGCCGCCACGTCACCAGCACCGCCAGCAGCAGCAGCAGCACCAGCAGCAGTCAGCCCTGTGCCGCCGCCGTCCGACCCAAGTCCCCCCGGGCCCGGCGGCGGCTCCTGCAGCTCCAACCGTCGCTGTCCCTGCTGGCCCCTGTCCTGTTGGCGCCCCTGGCTGCTGTGACTGGAACTGCTCCTCGACTGAGAGCCCTGGCCGCTGCCGCAACCGCTGCCACAGGCGCCCAGGCCGCCCATCATCCCCCCACCGCCGCCGCCTACGCCGCCTGTAAGACGCGGCAGCTGCGCCGACGGCTGTCCTTGCAAGTAGCGCACGGCCGCCGCCCCTTCTCCCAGCCCTAGCCCCAGCCCCGGGCCCAGGAGCCCTCCCAGTCCCAGCGTCCCCAGGCCGGCAACACCACCAAGTCCCACACCAAGGCCGCCGCTGCTTCTGGCGAATCCAACCCCTCCAATCCCAGTGCTGCTAGCACCGCCAGCAGCAGCTGCACCTGCAGGGGGCCCTCCGTTTGCGCCGCCTCCGCTTCCGCCTCGCTGCATGTGCGCCGCCTCCGCCTGTGCCGCCAGCTGCAGCTGCGCCTGCACCTGAGCCGCCACCTGCGCCTGGATGTGCGCGTGCATGTCCTCCACCGTCATGCCCTCCAGCGTGATACCCGTCAGCGAGGGCGGCAGCTGCAGCCCATTCGCCAGCAGCAGGCTGTTGCCACCACCAAGGGGCTGATCTGGGTCAGCGCTGCCCTGCTGGTTCTTGAGCATGTCGTTGTCGTCGTCACCGTCCAAATCGAGCGAGCCCCCCAATGGAGCCGTCATCACTGGGCCACGGCCGAGCTTTGAGGGGGCTCCCGCCGCCGCCGCGGCAAGGGCCTTTGCCTGCGGGCGGCGCTTCCGCGCCGCGGGCAGCATGGAGCGGTCCTCAGGCACCTCGGGCGCAACCTCGATACCCGCCATACGCACAATGCCCTGGCTGTAGCCGGGGGGCCCGATGGCTGTTGCTGGCAGCATGCCCGGGTTCACTCCCGACCCGGTGCCCTGGAAGCCCCGCGACGCAGCGATGTAGGCTGCTTGTAGGCTGGCGTCGAAGCCGGCAGCAGCGGCCGCGCGTGCGGCGGCGGTGTTGCCGGGAAGGGAGCAACCCTCGAAGGCCTCGGGCTGGGTGCCGCCACCATCGCTGCCGCCGCTGTTGGCCCCCACGTAATCATCCTCCTCAATGTCGGGACGCGGTGCGCGGGGCCTGCCGCGCTTGCGGGGTTCCCGCCCTGTTTCCGCATGCTGCCGGGCGGCGGCGGCCGCCGCTGCCTTTGCTGCCGCTGCAGCAGCCTTTTCGAGAAGAGTGTGGGGTGCGCGGGAGGGTGCAGACCAGGTGTTAGAGCAAAGGGCGTGTTCAAGCCGATGGTGTTATCACGTTGGGCAGCGGATACGGTAAGCAAAGTATGGTGCCCATGACCAAACCCTGATGCAAGGCGCTCTTACCTCAGCTTCTGGCCGGCTGTTCGGTAGGAAGCACCGCGCAGTGGAGTAGAGGAAGAGGTGGGGAGGACAGAGTCAGGCATGCTTGTAAAGATGGACTTGACGAGTGTTGAGTAGGCGGCAGGAAGCCATGCGGGACGATCATAATGCATGGACGGTCAGAAGGCTATGCTTGCCCGGCGACGTGCTCGGCTTTCGTGCGTGAAGAGTGGAAGCTTGGTTTCTTATCCAAGCAGCATCTATGCTGCCGTACTGCGCGTCAAGAGGTGAAGCCGTGCTGTGTTGCACCACACACCTGAACGACGTCACGGGCAGATTTCGCCGCTTATAGAACCGTATCATAAGTGCCTTTCGGCAATTCCTGTGGGGACAAACAGGATCGGGTTGCAGTTCTGAGTTGACATTTAGTGGCATTCGGCCGCACATCAGGCAGCACCTTCTCCCATCCACGAAAGTCCAGTAACGCCAGCACCCAACACAGCCGACTCTCTTAGCAAAGGCAGGCTTCAATAAGCTGCTTTACTCACCTATTCAGACCGTCAAACTCCTCAACCTGCAGGAAAGGCGCGAAAAAGGGCGGGAGTTCAGGCCCGTTGACGGCATATGTGGCCATACGACGACAAGCGTCCATTCATCATGGAAAATGCAGAGTAGATATATACCTACCAGGTGGAATTTGCCGCACTGTTGGCAGAAGCGGCAAGACCGGCCCTCAATGCTCAAGCTCATGGACTTCATATGCGCTTCACATATCCGAAAACGACGATAGTATGCCTTACTCCTCGATAAATCCGCATGGCAACCCTGCAAGCCAGTAAGTTACTCGCTAAAGACGCTTGCAAAACCGCGGTATAACGAAACGTTCCAAACCTCGGCTCCAGACGCACCTTCACCTGCAGCAGAAGGCGTCAAATTTGTCGTCAGAGGTTGCAAAAAGGTGTCATTGTTACTCCCAAACTGCAAGACCTGTCTGGGACAGTTGCTACGGCTTGCAGAATAAAGCGCTGTCCTACCAAGCAGCAAACCTCCGACTTGGGGAGGACCAGCTGTGGACCTGTCCGTGCAGACCGATGGCGTTAATTGCGCATCCTAGGACAGCCCGTCAAGCATTGCTTAGGTCGCACCCGAGTCCAGCACCATATCGCCTTCAACCTCCTGCTCAGCTTGCGCAGTCACATGAAGGTGTGTATGTGGCTGCTCATAGTCCGGGTCTTCCGTGTGCTCTGGAGGACCAGGCACAATTGTAAGCAAGCGAAACGTCGGAGAAGTGCGAAAATAATTGTGCCCACCCTTCTTGTGAACAGTAAGGCGACGTCTCTCAAAAGTATAGTCATTCTCATTCCATGGTTCGTCCTCTGCTTCCATGTTGAAGTCGCCTAACCTATCAACGCGCGTCTGCCTTTGTTAAATCATTAATGCAATGTCATAGGAGGTGATACAGAGCAAGGGAGAGACGTCAACCACTCTGCAATTTTTTCAGACTGCCGCTGGTTGCGAGGGCGTTGCCTCGTACGCGAATACGAATGTACGTTGGAAATACATGCCTTAATTGTATGGTAAAAAGACTTACGGCATAGAAACCAGAACTACATGTGTCATGCAATAGCTTGTAGGGTGTCATTGCGCTTTCTGCGGCGCATCACTAGGAGTTGCGCCGCAAGGATGGTCGCCGCCCCGCAGTACGCTTAGCACTATCTCCCCCTGGAACTCACGTTTGCCTAGGAATAATATGCTCAGATGTCAGGACTGATTGTCCATTGCCGTTGACAAATTGCCAGACAGGACTTTGCACGGCAATATGGTAGGAATTTGTTTTCACTTGTACATATGCCACACACGAACACGCAACAGCATTAAGAATCTATGCGCGGCTGCTATCTGCAAACATTTCGCACTTCCGCAAAGCCGCACAGTAGCAGCACAGAGCTAGCACGGCTCGCCACGCATGCTTGCTCGCTGTGCAGTACGCGCAATTCCTGCATCACCTTGCACTGCGTGACCTATAATTGTTTGTGGGGTGCCTACGTATATCGCGCCAATTGCGCGGATGATGCCCTGCGTACTAACCCCCACTTCCTAGCATGCACTAGAGGGCCAATAGTGGGCCCTTCCCACTAAACAAAGTTTAGAAAGCGAAGAGGTGACTTTGCTTGCCTTGCCTTGCCCCTCGCACTGGCTAGGTGCAGCACTTCCCGTTGCCGTACGCCAAACCATTCCCCCGAAAACCTGTCCTGATGACGCAAAGGGGCTGCTGACGTGAAATGTATGTGACAGACTGCTGTAAGGGCGGAGTGGGGCAGCATGCAAACCTGGCAAAGCGCATTCTGCTGCTGCGGATGCAGCTAAGACGCCCGCTTGGGCGGTAACGGGCTGCAAGAGAATGCACCAAGCGGGTCTTGGGTGCAGCAAAAGATTGTCCCAGCAGTTGTTAGCAGGCCGAGGAATGGCGTTGAAGGTCCGTAGATAGCTAGGGAGGCGGCAATGCTAGCGCTGTGACGGCCACTTACCCGCGTCAGGGGATGTCGATGGCTTCCAATAGTCTCCCAGCAATTCCCCCCGCCTGCCCAGACACCCGCTCAGGAGAGCTAAACCTTCTGTTTATAGGGGTTTCATAGATTATGGTTGGCCGAATCTATGAAACCCCTCCTGAGGGAAGGTGTAAGGACACTTCCGTCTCTTTGACGCAGGATGCACACATGCTCCTGTCCCTACCACAACGTTTCGTCCCATCCTCTTGAGTGTAGCAACAGGGAAGGTCCTGTCGCTGTGGGTTTAACTCGGCAGCATCAATTTGGCAGCGGCTTTCTGAGCTTCTTGCAAGTTACTTCAGGTAAAACGTTGCGGCATCGAAGTTACCCTGAAGCCGCTTTTCACTTCAACTTTGGCTCGGACCTAATCACGAGGTGAGAGTAAATACATGTATACTGATGTAGATATGCAAAACATATTGATAACCTCCATCGCCAGTGCTGTGGGACCCTTTTCTTCTCGCGAATGTGGTATACACCCAGACTACGAAAGATAGCACTGGCGGGAGTGCATGTTACACTGCTAAAATACACCATTGCTTGTGTACTGCTTGATACCGGCTAGCGTATATTGCGTACGGCATCCTACCATACTGAGTCGTAACGCTGCGCAACGACAGCGTTTCCCGCAACGAAGAACACCAACCGAAAGGGAACCACGAGATATGTAGTTGTGTGGCTAGGAATCCAAGTGTTGACAGTACTATTCGAACGGAATGAGCGAAAGCGACGGACCAACCCGGGAGGCATCCACCATTAACTTAGCCCATGAACAATATCCAGCATTTCAGTCCTTCACTCAGCGCATTAACTCTGCCTTAGGAAGCTTCCGTGACAGGAAGAACAAGCAAGACCATGCCTCCGTTCTCAGCGGGCTGTCTGGGCTTCGGGCTGGAAGCAAGGGCCAGTTAGAAGTCGACAAGAGCATATGGGATCTAACCAAAGGCGTCAAGGTCCAAGAGCAGCAGGTTTCAACCGCGCAGAGTGCATGGCAAGCAATTTGTACGGACACCAAGGTGCGCGCAAACCCACCAACCCTGGTCCAGCGATCCATTAGCCTCCTGTCTCGTCTGGGCCTTACAATCCCCTAGCCCCTTCCCGTCACCATCATCACCGACCTTCCTTCACTACTCATCACCACGTCCACGTCCTCTCCCCGCTCCCCGCTTACCGCTACCCTTGCATGCGGTTCCAACCCTCGCAGACCGTTATGACAACGGTCAGGCGCGATCCCAAGGTCGCCTTCATCCCGCTGCTGCTGCTCCTGCTGCTGCTGGGAGGCGGCCTGTGGGCGGTGTACGCGAGTGCTGCCCAGGAGACGGAGCACAGGCGCCAGGTGGCACAGCAGGTGCGGCCCCCAGCAACCCACAGTACCCCAAGCCGCGCATGTGAACACACACACATGTGTTAAAATAACACACATGTGTGTGTGTTCAGGAAACTGGCCGCGAGTAGGAACGTACTGGGATGTCACATGTGTGTGTGTGTGTGTGTTCAGGGGTGATCACCAGCAGGAGCAGCAGCAACGGCAGCAACAGTGCCCCAAGCATTGCCGCTGCGTGTGCTGTGGTAGCAGCGGCAGCGGCTCTCGCATGCGCGCATGTAGCCGCAGGCCCGCATCCCTCTGAGTAGCCGCTCCCCTCATGGCCTACCTGCGCCCCATGTCATTCCCCATGGCACACGTGTGCCCCGCCCTCCCGCACTTATCTGGGTGCACTTATCTATACTTTTCCCCCCACCCGCATGCACCCAGGTTGTTCGCGACAAGGCACTGTACTTGGAGACGGAGCTGGCCAAGGCCTTCATGCCTGCCTACGTGTGCAGGTGGGGAGGCAGGGTCGGGGGCAGGTGGGGGGTGGGTGGGGAGACAGGGTTGGGGGTTAGGGGTCAGGCGGGGAGGCAGGAACCCCCTGCTTGCCTCCCGCCCTCCCCTCCCCCCTCCCCTTCCCCCGCCCCTCCCCAATCCATCCATGTGTGTTTCAACGCAGCTCAGTTTATCTTAATCCCCAATGTTTTGGGATGACATGGGTCCTTGACCCCCACTCCCCCACCTCCAGCGTCTACGTGCGCCGCGACCCCTCCTGGCCCGCCGTCAACGGCAGCTTCCCGCCCATGGCTCTGGAGATGATCCGGCTGTCCAAGGCGGGCAGCGTGCTCACGCTCTCGCTCATACCCAACGGGTGGGTGAGGGGACGAGTGGGGGGGATGCTGTATGCTGTTAGGGCAAGGGGACGGTTGCATGGGGATGGTTACAAGGGGGGAGTGGCTGGGGGTGGGGATTGCCGTCGCTCTCACTCATACCCAACGGGTTGGTGACTGCGGGGCGGGGGGCGGGGGCGGGGGCGGTGCAACCTGTGGCGGTTAGGAGCTCTGAGGATCCCTGAGCTCTGAGTGCTGCATACTGAAAGCAGCAGCGCAAGCCGGCTGACATGCAGCTCGGTGGTTGGGCTGGACATGTTACCGGTTTGGACACACGCAGCAGCAGCTCAGCTGCCTTTACACACACATACAGCCGACACCATCAGCATCACCGACATGCGCCGTCAACCCACCACTCGTCTTACATCCAGCACCAGCTATTTCAGCAGTTATTGCGTTATGGTTCAGGTTTGATTACCTCTGTTTTGCCTCTGTTTGCTTGTCCTTGCGGTTCACATGCGAACCTATCCCAACTGCTTGCTCTTGTTCTACTCAACTACACATACTGGACATACAGTCTACTTAACACCCTTCCCCCCCCCCCCATGCACACGCGCAGGGTGATTTACACCATGGTCCCGCTCAACGGCAGCAGCCCCGCGGATGACCTCAACTGGCGGGCCATCGGGAAGGACTGGCTGCAGGACAAGTGGGTGCTGGGGTGGGTGCGGTTGAGGTTGCTGTGAGGGGGAACGGAGGAGGGGGAGGTGACAGCGGGTTTGATGGTGCGGCGTGAGCTGTGCTGTGCGCAAGGGAATGGGATACCGTATACGGTACACTTGGCAGGAAGGAAGGAAACGACAAGCCTGCTTTCCTTCCTGCTTACTTGCTGCTTGCCTGCGCTGCCCATCAACCGCACGCCCCGTTCCGCGCCTTCCTCCCTATCCTCCTCCTCCCCTCCCCTCCCCCCCCTTGACATGGTCTCTGACTCCCTCCTTCCTGTTACCCTCCCTCCCCTCTTCAGATACAATCAGGACAAGGTGCTACAGGCCATCAGCACACGCAACCTCACCATCATCGGGCCCTACAACCTCACACAGGGTGGGTCCGAGCAGCACACTGTACGACTCCCCAGAGCATTCCCCGCATGTGAATCCTCTGACACGCACACAGCACACAGCCCCCCTCGCAGCCTGTATCTTGCAGCTACGGTGATCCCAAACACACAATAGGGTGCCGCCCCTCCTCCTCCTCCCTCCATGCAAGCCCCGGCTTGGCCTTCTTGTCTCCCTTATCGGCACCATCCTCCTCCTCCTCCTCCTCTCTAATTTGTGGTTCCCTATGGTTTGCTCTTTTCTTACCTCCTCCACCCCGTACCTGCTTTGCCCTAACTTGTGGTCTCCTATGGTTTGGTATGGTCTTTGACCCCCCATACGGTACCTGCTCCCTCCCAGCAGGCGGCATAGGTATGGTCGCCATGCTCTCCATCAATATCACCCCCGCCCCCGCCAACGCCACCTTCGACATCCCGCCCTACGTGCATGGCACACTCGGAGCCTGGCAGACCCCCCCGCGTGTGCAGCTCGGACCCAACCTCACGGACACGCCGTACGCGCCCTACATGTACGACAACGCAACCTCCACGAAATGGTAAGCATGCGAGCGGGTTCGCATACCGGTTACTACCGTATTTTATGTTACATACAACGCGCGTCAGTACACGACAGCCGTGCGTATAGGACTTCTATTTCATGGTGCCTTGGTGTGCGTTGAGTACAAGACTGGCCGCGCACATGCGCGCATGTGTGAGTGTGTGTAGTTGAGTAAAACAAGAGCAAGCAGTTGGGATAGGTTCGCATGTGTGAGTGTGTGTGCATATCGTGCCGTAGCGGGCCGTCTCCGCATCCGTCTCTTGCCGCGTGTGTTTATCAAAACCCCTCCCCCCCCCTTCCTTCTTACCCCCTCCCCCCCCTCCTCCCAGGTGGGGCCTCACAACGGTGCTGATCAGCTGGGACGTGTTGCGCGAGAACGTGACGCAGCTGGAGGACCTGGAGCTGCAAGGCTACGAGTACGTGCTGGCTCGACCCGTGCTGAGGAAGGAGCTGCTGCAGGTGGGGGAGGGGGGAGGGCGTGTGTGTTAGGAAAACTGGCCGCCGTGTGTGGGGGCGTGTGTGTGTATGGGGGGGGCGGTGTTTTAAGGAAACTGGGAGGGAGGGTTATATGGCAGCAGGGAGGGAGGGAGGGTTGTACGGCAGCAGGGAGGGAGGGAGGGTTGTAAGGGGTTGTGTCCTTGTGTGTGTTACGGAAACTGGCCACGAGTGGAGTCGTCTTAACCCAACCCTCCTCCTCACCTTGCCCCGCTTCCCCGTGCTTCCCCGCGTCTGATCCGCTCATCTCATTCTCCCCCCCAAGCTGTGGCTTCCTATGGTTCGGTATGGTCTTTGACCCCCCCATCTCACCCCCACACCTCCTCCCCCCGCAGGCTCGTCCCGACCTGGCCAATGGCTCCCACGAGCTGGCGGTGGCCTGGAGCAGCGGAGTGCAGGTGCGGGGCTGGGGGCGAGGAGGGGGTGGTGGTGATGGTGGCAGGGGTGAATCCAACCCAGCCCATGTCTACGCATACACCGCCCGTGCACGCGCCTCTTCTCCCGCTCACCACTGCACGCATGGCCCCCCGTTCTTCCGTTCGCCTTGCCCTGTCTTGCGGCGCTTTACTAGGAAGGGACGCGTAGTGTTTCGGCCTGCTCCCTTGCACTCGACGTGCGCGCCCCTCCCCCCTTTCTCTCTCCCTCCACTCCACCACCTCGCATGCACCCCCCTGCACTGCCCCCCCCCACAGGCTGTTCCCCTCAACGCCACCAACAATCGGCTGCCCCCCAGGAAGCCCGGGGCCGCCCGACCGCTGGTGTACTACGACCTGCACGAGGTGCGTGTGTGTGTTAAAATAACTGGCCGCGAGGCGAAACGTACTGTGTGTGTGTGTGTGTTTTGCGTGTGTGTGTTTGTGGGGCGGGGGGAGTCGGGGGAGCGGTGAGGATGGGTACCTGTAGCAGGTGGGTATGGACCGTACCCTCCCCTGTCAGTGACACGCATGTACGCCAGTACTAGTATAAGTATATTTATGTTACCCCTTTCCTTTCGATAACCCTATCCTCCCCTCCGCGCTCCTCCGCTCGTAACCCCCTTCACTCCCCCTCCCCCTCCCGTAGCGTCTGCTATCCCCCGTGTCCGCCCTCATCAGAGTGGAGGGCGCGCAGCTGACACTGTACGCACACCTGGCGGCCGGCTGGTGCCCGGCCTGGCGCTCCCCCATGGCGGCCGTCACGGTGGTGCTGGCGGTGCTGCTGAGCCTGCTGCTGTTCCTGGTGCTGGTCAACCGGCGCCAGCACATGCGGCTGCTGCATGCCATGATCCCAAAAAAGGTGGGGGTGGGGGTCGGACGGTAAAGCTGACCAAGGTGGGTGGGGGTGGGGGTGGGGTTGGGTGTACCCCCACCTAGCATGCATGCATGCATGTATGCAAGACTTCAAGTCACCGCTTTGGCCCCCGCATCCCATTTTCCTTCCCTCCCACCACCTCCCGAGCTGAGCCCCACCCCCCTAGCCCCCCCTAACAACTCCTAACCACCCGCAGGTCATCAGCACCCTCCGCCGAGGCAAGGTGTTCACCGAATCCTTCGAAGTGGTCACCGTTCTCTTCTCGGATGTGAGTGTTGGGGGAGGAAGAGCGAAAACAAGGGGCTGTGATGAGGCGCTGAGGCCTACTTGTGCCTCTTAGCTCTACTTGTGCTGCTTAGCTCTACTTGTGCCTCTCAGCTCTACTTGTGCCTCTTAGCTCTACTTGTGCTGTGGGGATGGACGCCGCAACTAACTGGTTTCCCAACACACATCCTGCACCCCTCCCCTTCCCCTTCCCCTCCCCCCCCACGCACACGAAACACACCCGTGCACAGATCGTGTCGTACACCACCATGAGCGCCCAGATGGCGCCCATCGAGGTCGTACAGATGCTGGATGAGCTGTACGTCGAGTTCGGTAGGTGGTTGGGGGGTTGGTTGGTTGGGTTGCCGTACAGTATAAATCACTCAATCAGCTGTATGTGGGTAGGCCTGTATGTATACTGCTGTGTATTTGTACCCGTTTTCCTCGTTAGTCCTTTGTTGGTTGGTTGACAAATAATTTTCCGGTAATACGGTAGCAAAGCTGTTCCTAACCCCTTCCTCCCTGCCTCCGCCCCTATGGCTTGGGTCTCCCAACCCCCTCCTCCCCGCGCCCCCCCCCCTCCTCCCCGCAACCCCCCCTCTCAGACAACCTGGCGGAGAAGCACAAGCTCTACAAACTGGACACCATCGGAGGTGCGGGAGAAGAGGGGGGGGAGGAGGAGGGCATGTGACGTACCCGTACACGTGTTTTTTTGTGTGTGTGTTTTGCATGAACATAACAAACTCATCTGGGTCATCTCTCTTCAACCCCACTCTTCCCCTCCACCCCCCAAGATGCTTTCATGCTGGTAGGAGGCGCCCCCGAGTCGGATGTGGAGGGCGCAGCTGCCGCGGCGGCTCGAGTGGCGCAGATGGCGCTTGACATGATCCTACTCACCAGGTCTGAAGGGGGGGAGAGGGAGGGCAAGGGGTTAGTTATGGGGTATGTTATGATGTTTGGGGGTTGGAGGCTGCGGGGCGGTGGCTGCAGCAGTGCCCCTGGGGGGTCACCCAGATGGGCGCGCAGCCGCCATGCGTGCTGTGTATTACAGCCCTCTCAGCTCCTACGTACTGTCCCCTTCCCTTCTCCCCTCCCACTCAGCCCTCCCCCCCCAACTCCCCCCCCCCTCCCCAAAAAACACACACAGCACCAAGGTGCTGGCGGGGGGGCACGTGGTGAAGATACGAGTGGGGGTCCACTCGGGCCCCGCGGTGGCGGCGGTGGTGGGGCGCAAGGCACCCAAGTACACGTTGTTCGGGGGTAAGGGGGTAAAAAAGTAATAATAAGGGTGGGGGGCGAGGGGGTTCAAAGACCGTACCGAACCATAGGAAACCACAGGGGGAGGGGCGAGGGGGGGATGAAGCGGGGGTATAGAGGGGGTAATGAGGGACGGGGAGGGTGCTTGGGGGATAAGGTGACGCTCCCTCCTTGCCCCTGCACTTACCCTTCCCCCCCCTCCTTGTCATACAGCTCGTCCGTTGCATCGTCGGTGTCTCAATATGTTTTACCCCTCCTCTCCCCTCCCCTCCCCTCCCCTCCTTCCCCCCAGATACCGTCAACACGGCCAGCCGCATGGAGAGCAACGGCAGCCCCATGCGCATCCACGTCAGCGCCGCCACCGCGGAGCTGCTGGGGCAGGCGGGGGGCTTCACGCTGGAGCCGCGAGGGGGTGAGGCGCGCGGGAGGGAGGGAGGGGGGGAGGGTTCGGTTAACTGAGCCGGGGGGGAGGGAGGGGGGGGAGGGTTAAGCACTTGTAAGGGAGACAGGGAGGGCGGGCAGGCGGGGATAAGTCCAGGGTACGAGCTCATCTTTGTCACGATACCGGTAGCGGCAACCCAGTGCAGGCCTGGCTCAACGCCCGACTCCCCTGTCCGTTAGCCCTCCATGTACATCGCCGCCGCCGCTGCTCCTGCCAGAGTCCTGCACGGTTTCACCTTGCGCCCTGTCCCCCCCCCTGTCCCTGCGTGCCCCTTCCAACCCCGCGCTGCCTGCAATGGTAACGCCATCGCCAACTTCATCATCACCACGTCTGCCGTACCTCGCATCATGACGTGCGGTTGTACGGCGGCTGTTGTACGACATACACACCGCTGCCGTACCCTGCACAGAGATCCCGGTGAAGGGCAAGGTACGGTGTGGGGAGAGTTGGTAGGGTTTGGGTCGGGCTTGGTTGGAGTTTGGGTTATTGGGTTCTGCTGCTGGATGGCGTGTGGACTGAAGGGAGTCACCCCCGCGGAAAGAGGAGATTCCTTTTCCATGCGCATCGTTCCCACCCCAACCCCCCTCCTTCCCCCCTCCTTTAGGATAGTGTCTCCGAATGCGCTCACTGCATGAGTCGGGATATGGGATTGGGACTCGTTGTTAAACCTATTTTATTTTTTACCCGCCTCCTTCCCACCCCCCCTCCCTTTGTGTACCTAGGTACGTGTTTTATCATGTGTCGGTCTGTGTTGTTTTTTATGAGTGCTCGTGTTGTGCTGTTCCTGCTGTTGGCGTATGCCCCACGGCGCGGTGGGTCTCCACCTCACCTTCAGCAGCCTCCCCACATGCCCAAGCCTATGGTAAGGTTTCTCCATAATTGGTAAGTTCGGTAAGTTTAGCTCGCTTTGCTTTCACCACCATTTCGGCTCGACTCACGGTTCATTCCACCAGGGATTGTCAGCAACTTATATCATTATCACACCACACTTTGGAATTTCTTTTTTTCCCACCCGCACCCCCAGGGTGTCATGTCCACCTACTGGGTGACCGGCACGCAGGCCTGGCAGTCCGGCCCGTGCCCCCGAGCTGAGGCCGCCGACATCTCCGGACTGCACCCCCTCCCACTCGCGCCGGGGGTGGCGACCATTGCGGAGAACAAGTGGGTTCGCTGCCGCTGTTTTGGTGTTGTTGCTGTTGCTGTTGCTGTTGCTGTTGCTGTTGTTGTTGCTATTGTTGTTGCTGTTGTTGTTGCTGTGCGGCAGTTTGTGGGGTAACATCTTTGGGCCACTCGCAAGGGGCTGTCCATCCTGACGGCGAGGCAGCAGGTGCGCTGACCTGCATGTGGCTGAACGCATCCCCCCTTGCCACCCCGGTATGTATGTGTGTGTGTGACCCACAGGGAGGCGGATCGCTGCCTCAACCCGCCGCCCGCGCATCACGCCGGGGGCAGCAGCCAGAGGCCGGTTGTGGCAGCAGCACTGGCCTGCGTCACGACCGGCGCCGACAACAACAACACCAGCAGCGCCCCGGCGGGCGGTGGTGGTGGTGGTGGTGGTGCCGGTGGTGTCGTCATGTCACCTGGGTGCAAGCCGGGACGTAGGTTGTCAGCTTTGAGGTGAGAGGGCATGGGGCTTTCACGGTATTTAGGTGTTGGTGGGATACGTCGGGTGGCATCACGGTTAGCCTCTTCCTCTGTACCGCCCTCCCCCGCCCCACCCTTGCTCCTCCTCCTCTTCCTCCTCCTCCTCCTTCCCATTGCCCTGATCCCCCGTCCTACCGCATACCCCATCCCATGGCATGCGACGCCCCATGCAAGCAAGCACTCAGGTGGGGCAGCCCTACCAACCCTCCCTTGCCCGCACTCCAGGTCTGTGTTGTCTGCCCCAACGCACCCTGCCCCCTGCCCTTTCCCGCCCTTACTTGCCCTGCCCTGCCTTCGCTGTGGCTGCTGGCGCGGCTGTGGCTGCTGCTGCTGCTGCTGCTGCGGATAACAGCAACTCCACGAGCGGCAGCAACTCCCGCCCCGCAGCTGCCACTGCGGTTCCGATGCCGACTGCCGCGAGCTGGGTGGGTCCGCCGCCACCGCCACAGCAGCAGCAGCAGCAAGATCGGCATGAGACGAGTGGGGCGGGCGGCGCGGGCGGCGGCAGCAGCAGCAGCGGCAGCAACGCCCTGGTGAGGGGGGTGGGAGGTGCGGAGGTGGTGACGGGGGGCGTGGGGGGTGCCGTGGAGGGGAGTGCGCGGGGAGGGGGGGTGAGGAGGGTGGCAGCAGTGGGAGGAGCGGCGGCGGCGGTACCTGCTGGAGCCGCTGCAGCAGGGGCCGCTGGTGGGCAGGGTGGGGTGTTGGCTTCCGGCAGTGGGCCGTCTGGTTGAGCTGGGGACCTGTGTAGAGCGGCTGGTGCATGCCTGGGTGCGTGGCTGTCCGCTGTAGCGAGACTAGCGACATGCACAGCTGCACACGTAGGGGCTGTTACACCAGTCGGTAGCTCACCCCTGGAGCCACTGTGTGTGTTGCTTAATAGCACCGGCCACGAGGAGGAAAAACGTATTTCGATTGTCGTGTTGCGTTTGTTGTTGTCGGGTTTGTTGTTTTTGCTGATGTTTGAGGTGGATGCTTGCTAGGCTCGCGACGTCATCGTGCGGGGTGGCCGAGCAGGTGTTCTTACACCACAGAACTTGTCACATATATAGCGGAAGGATGGATTGCTCCATTCGCTTAGTGTATGTTTGTTTAAATTTAAATAATATATTGTTGCTGCTGCTTTTGGTACTTGGTACTTGGTACGGCACAATGGGTGCGTTTTGGTTTTGAGTTCGAAGATGAGGTTTTGGGTGAGGAAGCGAAATTTGAAGGATACAAGAGCCAGGTATTAGGATAAAACGAATAATAATAAATAACAATATAGCAGTGCTTGGTGCTTGGTGCAGTGCCGGGAGGGCACACCCGACGAGGCTTGGGCGCTTAGGTGGGGCCAGTTTTCTGAGCACGCAAACAAGCATGGGTAAGGAGGGGTGAGGGAAGGAGGGGTGGGATGGTGCAAGGTGCAAGCAACTTGTGGTGGTATCCGCCCACCGCGACAGCGTATCTTGCATCGCTCAACAATTACGTACTTGCCCATGCAACTTTTGAGGATTCTTTGAATTTCCAAAATTTGCTTTCTTCACCTCATCATCGCGTACATCGTCATCATTCCGTCATTCGTGCACTCGACCCAACGTATTCAGATCCCTTGTGTGCTGCTGTGGTAGTGGTGGTGTCGTAACACAATGTTACCAATGTCGGGGAGGCGACATGTGTGCGTATGTAGGATTGCGTGTTCTTGAGGGATTCCTGCTAGGGATGGGTTCGGACTTTGGAGTGGTGCCAAACACTCTGAAGAGGTTCGAATATGATACTACCAGTACTGTTAGTGGAGAAGACTCATGTCAGTGCATATTTCGACGACGACGTCCGCTATCTTTTATCCTGGGACATGTTTGGGCTGCAGCGGTTCTGCTTTGCCGCTGCATGCGCCTGCCACGAAGCGGGTTGGAGGGTGACGATTGGAGGACTCGAGGCATTACTTTGGAGGGTTCCGGCCAAGCAAAGCAGGCAGGGTAGGATTGTACGAGGTGTGCTCAGCTGTTCGCAGCGAAACCAGCATTGGTCATACCTATTATATAGGCGTCGTGGGGTGGGGGTCAGGGTTTGAAGCCCCGACGTGATCCCTTCGGAGGACCGAAGGACGTGCTGCGTTGGCGAGCGCGCGTGTTTTCTCTCTTTCTTCCTTCTTTCCCAAATGACTAGATGACTGTGTAGGCGCGGTTGTGGTCAGGCGCCGGCTACTGAGCCATTGTGTCGACCCTCTGCGTCCGTTGCTTTTATCAAGTTGGGAGCCCCGATGAAGGTATCGTACAGGGTATTGTTGTTGTGAAGATGGAAGGCCAGGTTGAAAGGTTGTCATTGCCGGGTGGGAGCCGGCGCATGGAGCCAACATGCACATACGCAGTGGGAGCAGGGGGCTTGAGCTTGGCCGCTTGATACAATCGGAGGGTGCTTTCAGCGCGGTATCAGGTGACAGGGAAGCACCGATTAAGAAGCCCGTGAACAGGACACGCTGTAGTGATACACCTCTTCCCAGCATGCGTGGGTACAGTCATGTCGGATTGTGATGGTGAGGAAGGGCGGCTAATCTGATCTGTGTCTGATCGGTATCTGGACTAGGATAGGTTCAGTGCTGACCCACAAGATGCGGGCTAGTGACAGCTGTGTTGTGGTCGAAGTGCCTGATGAGTAACAACAAGGAGGCACTTGTAAGCAGACGTGACCTATGGAATCGTACCGCTGAGCTGGTGTTGTACTGTCGACGATGGTACGACAGTAAACTGATGCTGTCTTCATTTCCGCCTGCTTAACACCCTAGCAGATAACTAGGAGAGATTCGACAGCTTTACATGGCCATACAATGCACAAAACGATCAGCGTCAGGATCCTTGCAATGACGCTCGTAATGTCCGTGTAATGCTGTGCAACAAAGCGGAGCGCGGGTGCGTATGCCCCACCTAACAACCTGGTACGCCCTCATATGCATGCTCGCTCGTGAGGCCGCCAGAGCTACCAGGCATTTACCGCAACAACCAGCGGGCCTCTCGCAGTACGGCGCGGCCTGTTTTCGAGCACTCCGTTGCATGGCGGCAAAGAAACACGCAACATGCTTATTAACTTGCGATGAAAAAAGATATTTTAACCCATTGAGGGCTACGTTCCCTCCCAAACGCTGGCTCGTGATGAGGGAGTTAGGAGACGCCACCATCCAAAAACCAACACTGCACATGCATCAACAGATAAAAAGTCACCCCTCCTATCGCGCCTCAGCACTCTTGGCGGACACGACAGTTGGTAAGGACCTTAAGGCGCCACCTCGCGAATCCATAAAGGGAAAGAATCAATACGGGTGTGCTGGCAATAGCAGCAAGAGTCGTGCGGATAAGGCGCAACAGCAGCAACAATGCATGTGCCTTTGTGCACCGCTGGCTGCAACCAAGAAACGCGTTGTTTGTATGCCAGGCAAGGAAAGCCCCCCCGACTGTACAGCGCATCGTATCGCACCCGCCGCTGCCGCCACCACCACCACCGTAAAACACAACTCTGCAAGCAATTTATGACTGTAACGTCATGAGCACGTGAAGGCACACCCCCTCCCAGGCGCGCACGTGCACCACCTGTCGCACATGAGCCCAACCCGCTCTCTCGTCCACGGGGCCCCGATACCGAGGACCCCAAGGGGCAATGGAACCCCACAACAAAATACGGTTAGGGGTCATCAGCGGTTTCAGTTCGCGTCCTCTCCAGCAAAGAACGGAGCGAACTACCCAGCTGTTTGGCTCTATGCCTCCTGTGCTACTAGGACGCAATACGGTATACGATATCAAGCATGCCCCCGCACGTCTTTGGCGTACTATTCCATCTCCACTCCTCAGCTGATCAGTAACCCTACTACCAAATACACAACCAAACACCCACGCCACAAGAAGGGGCCCAGGCTTCGCAGCATTTGAGAGCCATCGCAGTCTTGCCAAACTTGGTTAGCAATTGGGAAACCTCCTCTTATGAAACTGAAAAACACCTTCTGCAATGAGTGACGTCACTGGCATACTTGTCTAACAAACTCGACGTAACACTATAAAAGAAGAAAAGAGACACAAGCCGCACAACCTCTTGCGCCGCACCGGCAAAGTCCGCCGAAGAGCCTGTAGCGACAGACCAACCACAGTCTGCCAAACCTATGACCTTTCACCCTTTCTCTCTACTCTCTCTCCTTACCTTACAAACGTCAACAACGCCGAAAACAACGGCGTATTGTTCCTTTCTGTCTGGGTTCATTCATCATCACGTGAAAACGATACGAAGAAGACGCGCACACACTCCTAATCTACCCACCGTGACAACGGCTACAGTAGGTGCGGGCGCCGCGGGCGCAATTCCACCGCCGTGTCCTACTTTACAACTGCCAAACGGTCGTACGGGTGCAACATCACGTACTGCCGTATTTTTGCGTACTGCAACACGATGCCTCTGGGGAACACAAGAAGGTACAAATGAGCTCCACTCCTCAAGGGCCAACGATGGTCCAAGAAGTGGCCTCAACACAGTTTTTTTACAGTACAATACTCCACCAAAAGCAGCGGCACTTCCGCATAACGCACCGGTTTAACCACCGCTCCGACCTCCATCCGCAAGCTGAGGCCTGTCTCGAGTATTAATTCAACAGCCCTCGCATTTTCTTTGCCGCCAATAACCCAAACATGATTAAAGTGTTCATTTCCAGTTTTCTTCTGCGAGCTGAGCTTAAGAACGCCTACTGGGCTGCGCCATTTGGCTGGTTTGCAGGAAGGCGGCCGCGGTGGTCACGCTCATGAAGCCCGTCTGCTCAAACACTGCCGTGCGCAGCCGCTCAGCAGTGCTCTTGTGTCGGTGGCTGTGCATGATCTGCAATTGGCAATTGAAGCCCAGATGGAGGGTAAAGACCCAGATGGAGGGAGGCCTATGGAGCGAGCGGTGTATCCATACGACTATTGATCAATGGCAAGCAAGGCTGAGACGGATGCCTAATGGATTGCCCTGCGTGCCCTTCACGTACCATGGGGTCGGAATCCCGTACGGAAGCCGCTGCGATTTCATGCGGAGGCACAAAGCCCTGCATGAACGCGCCAGCTGCTGGGTGGTAGGTGGACGACATGAAAGGCGCCGCCCGCGGAATGCCAATTGGTCTGGATACCCTTCCCCCTCCACAAGACGTGAGATGCTCAAGTTCGGCCTGCAAGTCTCCTATGCTTCCTTTCGCGCCCATTGCTGCTTGTCCGATTGTGAACCTGAGGCAAGGGACAGGGACCAGCAGAGACGGGGAGAGGTCAGACTTGGAAAGGGTAGGCTAACAATCTAGGCCGAACGCCAGGGTAGACTTTCATAATGACCGGCGTTGCCAAATCTCATTTGAAACGCCATGATGGCATATGCGTTGAAGAAGGCGACTTACTCTCCGGACGGACCCGCGCTTAGCAGGGTCACCGGCGTCGAAGCAGTGACAGAAGAAGCCAAAGGCCCCGGAGCACCCGGTGTGCTTAGGAACAAATGATGAGAAGGATGGGTTTGGCTTGAGCGCGCTGACGGGCCATCGTCCAAATCATCGGCTGCTCCAAAAACGTCCCCTTCCAGTTCATCACCGGTGTCGAAAGCATCCGCATCTGCATCAGCTTGCGCCGCAGAAACTGTAGCAATTGGAGCGCCGACGGTCGGGGCGCGGGGGCTCTCAAAAAGCGGCTCCTCTAACGAGGAAACACTGGACGACAACACAGTGCGAGATGGCGGCTGCGGCTGCTGTAGCACAGGTGGCAACCTTGGCTGCAGTGACGTTGACTGACTTCCTATAGTAACAGGAGGCGTGCCTCGTAGCGCAGCGGACAGCATCCGTGTGAGGTTTACAACAGCGCTACGATTTAGGACTATAGTTTTAAAGTTAAGAGTATTATGTAAAAGGCAGCTATTGGATGATATTAGCAATAGCAGGAGAGCGGTAAGTTGTGTGGTTGTATGCTTTGTCGTAAAAGGTACTGACTCAAACGAGTCAAACTCGGATCGTGCTGGCAATCCACGCGGACCGACGCAAAGCGGGAGCTCCCACAATTTTCTGGGTTTCTCGAAACGAAGATAACTTATGGATCCTCAAATGCCTGCGGGCAGCGTTTTAGCTCTACGCTTGGTCAAGCATGCTTTCAGCAACCAGTTCCTCCCAATTCTGCTATATGGCGGCAGTCTAATGCACTTCTCCTCTAGTAGGCGTAATGTTATGGCAAGGACGATTTGGGTCTAAGGCTATGGGCGTGCCAACCTCATACAAGGTACAACCAAAACCTGCAGTTTGTGCTGGGTCGTGTCAGGTTGACAGGATGGTGACGTAAGTCCTGTCGTGGCAAGTGCTCTACGATATCCCACCCGTCGCATGTGATATGTAACGTACATGAGAGAATCAGCTGGAACAAGTGCCCAGTTAGTCAACCACACCTATGCTTCCCCCGCCGCATGCGTGGTTGTCATCGTATCGTGCATTGAACTGACAAAAGTAGGTAGTTATATCTTGTATTGTTACATGTGTTGTGTGGGCAAAACATCCATGGGATGCTTCAAACCCACAGTTACACTCCCAGGGGCCATAAACCACAAGACTGCTACAAACGGCGGTAGTACAGTACAGCAGCAACGGCCCGAGCGACGCAGCATTGGCTGGGGTGGCTGGAGGCATCATCGACAACAAACCCATTGCGGTTGCTGACGACATCACAGATAGCACGCCAAGCCGTCCGCAAAACCAAGAATCTGCAGCATTAGGGTCTATACATCCCCTAACGCTCTCACGCGCAAAGTCAATTCCAGTGCCTAAAGGTTCGGTCAAGGATGGATGTGTAACAATACATAAAGCATGTCCTACAGCATGATTTGTTCACGGTAAACAAAGAATCCCCGCGGACGCGGGTAGTCATCAAGCCTCCCTGTCCGGGCGGTAAAACTACAAATTATCATCTCTGCTCCCCACTTGCTCCATGCCTAAAGATACACACCCAGCGCCAGCGCACGCCCTTCGGCGGCTGCCTGCGGGCGGCACCTCTATTTTCACGCGCTTACTACCTAAGGCTACTTGCATTCACACGCAAAACGCAGCATCACCACTCAACACGCACATGCGCCCACCTATTTTCACACACCACCTACACATGCAATCCCAATCCCAACAGAAGAGAAAGAGAAACAAGAGAGCGCCGAAAAGCCCAGTCGCGCACCCACCCATGGCAGGTACTGCTTCCTCAAAAAGCCCCAGCAGCTGCTTACAGGGACCTTCAGGCTTTCAACCCTTAGGCCCACACCTTAAACCCACACGCGGGGGTTGCGGGCAGCCTCCAGGAACGCAGCCTCGCGGGTGCCGGCGGCGGGCTCGTAGTCGTACGCCCACTGGGCGGTCTTGGGCATGCTCATGAGGATGGACTCGGTGCGGCCGCCGGTCTTGAGGCCGAAGGTGGTGCCGCGGTCGTACACCAGGTTGAACTCAACGTAGCGGCCGCGGCGCAGCTGTTGGGGGCAGGCGGGAGGGGGAGGGAAAGGAGGGGAGGAGAGGGGTCAGAATTGTTGTGAGCGGCGGATGGTTGCAGCTAGTGCAGGAAGAGGAGCGTTGCAGTGCGCGTTCACAAGGGAACAAGGCACCGCGCGCAGGCATGCATGGAAGGATCAGGTAACAGCTACAGGCAAGAAACCGACAGAGCAAGCGAGCAGGCAAGCGGGTGCTGCTGCCCACCTGCTGCCACTCCTTCTCCTCGGCGGTGAAGGGGTCGTTGATGTGCTTCTTGATGATGGGGCAGTAGGCCTCGGCGACGTGGTTCACGGCGTCCTTGGCAAAGGCAATGAGCTTCTCGGGCTCCCTGGGGGAGGAAAGGCGGGAAGGCGGGCGGGACAAAGGGTAAGTCCAAGATCCAGATCCAAGATCATGAGGCAGCCGCAAGAGAGGGATCGGGATGCGACGCATGCCAAGCCAACAACAGCTGCGGAGCTCAGGCAAGGACGCCGACCGAATGCTGTTACTCACTTGTCGTTGAGGTCATCGAAGAAGATGCCGCCCAGGCCGCGAGTCTCGCCGCGGTGCTTGATGGTGAAGTACTCATCGCACCACTTGCGGAAGCGCTCGTAGTAGGCGGGGTCGTGGCGGTCGCACACCTGGAGGGGGGAAGCAGGGGAGAGGGCAGAGGATAGGGGAGGCGGGGGAGAGGTGAATTGGTCGGATGGCAAGCAGCACAGCACAGCAGTAGCAAGCAAATGAGAGGGTGCTGATGGTTGCAACAGTAGGCAAGCAAGCAGGCCGGCAGCTTGCTTGCATGCAGCGCTGGTTGATTGAAGAACAAGGACAGTCAACGACACAGCCATCGACTCACCGCCTTGTAGGTGCCGTGGAAGTGCTTCATGTCCTCCTCATCGATGTAGATGGGGGTGATGTCGGTGCCGCCACCGAACCACCACTGCCCGGGAATGCCGTTCCACTCCTCGGTCTCGAAGTAGCGGTAGTTGAAGTGCATGGTGGGGCAGTGGGGGTTGCGCGGGTGCATCACGGAGGAGATACCGGCGGCGAAGAAGGGCACGCGGCCAGCATCGCTCTTGTTCTTGTTGACGGTGGCGTTGCTGGTGGCAGCGCTGTGGGTGGAGGAGGAGAGGAGGAGGAGGAGGCTGGGCTGAGAAAACGGTTTGGAAAGACTACAGACCCGGCCAGTATGACAACGCAAATAAGCCACACGATCCACCAAATCTAATATTAATAAACAATGGGAAAGGAAGAATGCAGATCCGGTCTTCGGTATGGAGCGAAGAGTCAACTAACTTCGAAGCCACCCTTACCGGTAAGCCTCAGGAGGCATGGTGCCGTAGACTACCGACACGTTGACACCGGCCTTCTCCCACACGTTGCCGTCAGCCAGCACGCGGGTGATGCCACCGCCACCGTCGGCGCGGGTCCAGGCATCCTGGTGGAAAGGCTTGCCATCAATCTCGGAGATAGCAGCGCAGATAGAGTCCTGGGCATCGCGGATGACCTTCTCGAAACGAGCGCGCACGCTGTGGAGGAAAAGATGTGGAAAGTGTCAGGTCTCTGTTAGGAGCCGCATTACGTCGCGAAATGTGGGTCAGTGTCCAGTCCTCGCAAAAGCAATTGCATCATTATTCATTTATTGAATTGACCTTAGAGCCTTAGCCCAGTTAAGGAAGATTGCCATTCTTACCTGTCCTCGGTGTCGACGCCAGGGCGCAGCAGGGTCACCGGGGCATGCTTGACGTAGTTCTCGGCTTGAATTCCCTGTTGGGCAACAATAGAAAAGAAGATCGTTACCAGGCAGTGTCAATTTCCAGAGCGCTGGTCGCCACAGAACGGTCGGCAATCAATCCTAACAACCTTTCCGAGCAAGCTCACCCGCTCGGCAGTGCTTACGCGGCACTTGCCCAACAGGACGCGCTTAGGGGGCTGGCAAGACTGCGAGAAGGCGCGGCTGGAGCCACGCTGCTGCAGCGAGCGGGAGTGAGCCTGGAGGGCCATTGCGTTGCCAAGGGTGGAGCCCGATCCACTAGATCTATCAACGACTTGAGCGATGTGCAGGCAAGCCAATTGCCTTTGGTACACTTTTAAGGGTTGTCCCTTATTACTTGCTGAGGACAAGTTGTGTGAAAAATAATGCTGCAACGGGGGTCTTTATTGCCCGGATCCTAGGGTTGTACCGCCATAGGACTGTCGTTCATTGAACTGGGATTCCAAAAGTAGATGTGCCGTGCATGGTACCGGCTGGATTGTCCCCTACTAGATCTGTCGTATACACGTTTACTTGCGGGTGTACCGGCATCTTTCTCTACAAGGATCCAATTGGTACTATGGTTATCGCTTTGCAAAGTGAGAACGTGCCTAAGGACCATGCTGTTAAATGTAATTTCACGCAACTTGCCGTTAACACACCGTTAGATGAAGGTCACTGCGTACTAAGTTATTGTTATTATTGGTTATTAAATGTTAATGGCCATAATGACACTACGCTATTAACGCCCTAGATCTGAATCGGAAAACAAGTCCGATAGCGCAAGCATGCGTCGAGGTGGCTGTGCATCGCACGTGCCAGTTCTCTTAAAATGCTTAGCGTATTAGATATAATGGCTTCACGTTCCATATATGGAGCGAGGAATGTCACCGTGCGCTTCTGGGGAGAGGTGCACATGTCCATAACCAACGACACCGGGTTTACTGTACACGTTCCCCCATAACCCCTATCGAGTTAAATGCGCCTCGGCATAATGAGAAGGCAGTGATCCGTAGCTATAAGCACTCAGCATGCCTGAGATCGACCGTTGAGATCTTGCAAAGCAGGGTTCTCTCACGTGACTCGAGGAGCTAACCACCATTGCTTGACAACACCCGGTTTTAGCGGCTCGGTCAGTTTCTCCTGTACTGTGCACGATTGTATTATTACCGTCATGCAGTCCTGAGTGCAGGCAGGACTAGATAGATGAAGCTTGCCGCCTGAGTGTCCCATTCTTCCGTTCGCTCCTTTAGCGAAGCTCCCACAGCGCCTAGGCGACCCTGAATTTGCATACTTGCGTCATTGCCAGCACGATGTCAAGCTGAAGCCGTGATCACGCCAGACCCGGCATGACCCCAGCTCCGTTCATGCCCGTTCATGCCCAAGCGAAGATGGTCCCTGATTCCCTGATGGCCGGCCTTCTTCCTCACGGCGTATTTACCATGCAGCCTCCAACAGCCTACTACCCCTTGATTCTAGTATACTCGAGCTAATCTGCTGACACAACCCTCCCTGACCCAGCCGGGCTTACAAGCTTACGGATGTAAAGGGCATCGGTCAGGCCTGCACGCAGATCCCCATGTCCGACTTGAGCGTGTGTCTTGGACCCTTCTTCGGGTCCCGTGGTCCCAGGAACTATGCCGTTGCCCTCGCCGCCGATACAGACGTCCCGTCTAAACTTCAGCCCAGTCATCCCTTACCCCCGCCAACGCACCATGCTACAAAGCATGGGGTACGCAGCGTCCTCCTTGGCTTCCCCTTACCTTACTGTTCTCCTGAACATCCAGATAGCCACGTACCTTCATGGTTTGTGACTGCTCGTGCCCTGTCCAAATCGCAGCGTAACGCCCCTTTGCCCCCTGTAGCAGCTCCTGTTGTCTCGTTACGGCAAAACGCGATGAACTGTGCTGAATCTGAACAAGAGGTGCATGAACGGCGGACAGAATGGCTTCAGTCGTATCACGGTGATAACGGCTTCAGTCGTATCCCACGGTGATTGTAGCTGTCCTGGGAAGGAATTACTGAACAATAACCGAAAAGCAGTGCTTGTATTGGGGAAACTAGGCAGGCAATAAGTTCCCCATCGCTGATGGGAAAGCGATGAAAACCATGGACTTGTACCGCCTAGTGGAGCGGTCTTGGACGATGTGACGGTTGGAAGACCACATGCATACCGGTACTTGGTAACCAGTGCAACCAACACCGCGCACGGCAATACGGTATTCAAGGACGTGGGTGGCCGTGTACCGCCTAATTGGGCCTCACACGTTGCACGTGCGGCCGCTGGGGATCGCGAGTTGGTAAGGTACTGTCCATGCGGTGTTGCCATGTCGGGTGGTGGGCAGTGTTGGTTGCGCCGGCATTTGTTCTGGGACTGCTGTGTTGCTCGGAACCTATGAGGCTATGGGTGCGGTTATGGGGGTTGCGGCGGGGCCTCACAGTGTTGCGTTTTCACGGTCCCAGCTGTGGCTTGTCTTGCCCCCACGTGGGATTCAGCCCGTCGTTTGGGATGTCGAGGCTTTGGCTGCTCTGGCGGCACTGGAGAGAGGCCGCCAGTACTTGTATCGTGATTGGGATTCACGTACACCTGTTCACCCTGGTCGTCTGCGACAAATCGGCGCCGAGGTGGTTGTTGATTTCTGGGCTAGGGTATCCTCGTTCGCCAGTTTAGGTATCATCCCCCGGGGCTGGGCCTCGGTCCCGTCGGACCACCCGTTCCTTGCCCGTCAGGGTGGCCGTGTTGTATTTTGTGGGCCGCCTGATTCCGGTTCTCCCCTTAGTTCTCCATGATTGTGACCCTGGTTGGTCTACTTCTGACCTAGGGGCCTAGAGTGGCTTTTCCTCGGTCTGCGGCCATGTGTGTTTGGTGTTGGTGACACATGGTCTGTCACTTAGTCTTCAGCTCCCTCCTCAGTGCGGGATGTCCCCCTTCGGACATTGTTCCTTAAGTTCATTCTTGGGCCCTGTGGCCCTCTGTACTTGGTACTTCGGCTGTTCGTGCTTGGTGTAGGTGGTTTGCGGCCTTCCTGTCGGGCCTGGTGTGCCCCCTGGGGTAGGGCGGTCAACGCTCTGCTGGAATGTACGGCTAACGATCGGCCAGTACGGACTCCTTACTCCAGTGGTCCTACAGTGTAATCCTAAGCTTCCTAATTGGGCCGCGTGAGACATGGCATGCTCCTTAAAGCATTACAGACGTGGTACAACGCGTGGGCGTTGTAAGCAGAGAAGGACGAATAGCAGGGGCTGTGGAAGACTACAAGCAAGTCATGATCGTCACAGCATCGAACAACCCATTAGTCTAGTTCACAACATAGAAGCCTGGATACTTAAATTGCGCGCATATTAGTCACCCGCATGCATTTCTCACAGGTACACATAACTGTCGACATCGAAGAAAGGCTACCGCGTGCACATTGTACGGCTGTAAGCATATCTCGCTCGTACGCATCAACTATTCCATAAATCCGCCGTGAAAAACTGTGCAGGGTGGGTTACATGACAACACCCGGCAAGGATCACCCAATGCACAACTTGAAGGCAACAGTTTAGTCAATTGTCAAGAGCGTTGGCTACACCCTCGTCCACAACTTCAACCGTCTTTATACCGGTATTAAAGAGGTCAATAACCTAGCACACAAGGTCATCTTGCAACAGGTCAACATATACGCTACGGTAACAACGTCAGGGCCGCTGGTGCGACCCATGCCACAAAAATGATATTAGACATTAACATGGCTTGGTCACGAGCAACACATTGCAGGCGTAACATAGTATCACGTGTTATGAAGCAACCGAATCGAGCGCAAGTGTTCGATAGGTAGGTAGGGTGCTATCCTGCTTTGCCTCTACACGGGAAGGCCCACAACGGCAGGGCTCTCGCAGGTAGCTATGCGCGTTTAAACAGAAGCAGTATGCATACGGAATATTTAAAGCTCCTCCGAGTTATTTAGCAGCGCCCGCCAAAGATGGCGTCCTTGGTCGGGAGCACTACGGCAACCACATCGTTGATCAGGGCCTGCAGGTCAGGGAGATGTACGATTTAGGCCGATGCTACAAGGCACATCAACTGCAAGCTGTGATCATGATCGTGTGGTACCAATGGCCAGATGGTCACAAGTGACCCATGGGTCACGGGTTAGTGGCATCAGCTGCAAACACGTCCCAGCTCACCCATATACCCCGTGGCCAAGGCAACCCAACCGAGATATAATTCAAGCTCCCAACATGGATACAATGCAAACCCTTACCTCGGCGACACCCAGCTCCTGCAGGGTGGTGACCAGGTGCCCCGCCACGAGGTCGAAGTGGGACTCGTTGAGCCCCTTCTCCTCAATCAGCTTCTTGTGGGCAGCATACAACGCCTTGCCGCCGTAGGTTTTCGAGCCGCCGAACGCGAAGGTCATGAAGTCGGCCTGAGTTATGCAAGCAGGGCGAGGGGGAAATAGGTCGGGATTGTTATGGTATGTGTGTGGTGGGATTCCTACACGGAGATTCGTTAACCACATTCTTGGTTACACAGTTTCGTTAACCAACGGATACAACGCCACGACCGTCAGGTCGCCTAGGGTTCACCTGCTTCTTGCGCTGGCGCTGCATGTCGATGCCCTCAAAGAAGGGCGCCAGCTGCTTGTCAGCCATGATCTTGTTGTAGAAAATGTCGACAGCTGCGTCAACCGCTGGCTGGCCGCCCAGCTTCTCAAACAGGGTGGGCTCCTGCAGGGCATGTATGAAAAGCACATGATCAATGGACTGGCTCAGGACCCCTAGGGCTCTACTCCCACAAGCAAAGTTCCCCAAAGTCCTCGTTAACTGAGCTCAAGTGGCGGCAATGAGACTGACCTTGAAGATGGCCTCCTTGGTTGGCCCCACAATCGCCACCACCTCGTTGATCAGCTCCTGGAGGTGAAAGCACGTGAACCGCATACGGCAAAGGCGGGGGTGACTTGTGAATATTATGCAAAACGGGGGAAATGGAATGCTGCCAGACGCAAGCCAGCATTGCTGTCCAGGGCAGCACGTAATCATGAGGTTGCACCATGCGAGTGGAAGTGCAGCCACCGCAACCCGCCCACCTCGGACACGCCCAGCTGGCGCAGGGTAGCCACCAGGTGCCCCGCCACGAGGTCGAAGTGAGACTCGTTCAGGCCCTTCTCCTCAATCAGCTTCTTGTGGGACGCGTACAGTGTGTTGCCAGCGTACGTCTTCGAGCCGCCGAAGGCGTAGGTCAGGAAGTCGCCCTGCATAAAGCGACAAAGAGCGTGTAAGCTCGGGCGTTGCATGGGTACTGGGGTAAAATATGAGCAAGTAAAGCGAACAGGGCTAATAGCTTGCTACCCAGCTGCTGTCCTCGCCGCGAGCTCACCTGCTTCTTGCGCTGGCGCTTCATGTCGATGCCCTCAAAGAAGGGCGCCAGCTGCTTGTCGGCCATGATCCTCTGGTAGAAGATGTCAACCGCCCCCTCAACGGCGGCGGCGCCGCCCAGCTTCTCGAACAGGGTGGGCTCCTGCACGGCGTGCATGCCGCAAAGCAGCTCAGGTACGAACTTGACATGGCCGGGATAGGTCGGACAATAAGGCAAGGCCAAACTCACCTTGCCGAAGATGGCCTCCTTGGTTGGCCCCACAACCGCCACCACCTCGTTGATCAGGTTCTGTAGGCAATGCAAAGGGGGTACACGTTATCGTTGAGGCGCTCTTGGTAGGTGGCGGTGCACAGCTAGTCACAGTCGCCCTACATAGAGCCTAACACGTTGCGAAGTGCAACCCTCATAACCCCACAATACACAGAAGCCCAAACGATCCCCACCTCAGCCACTTTCAGGTCCTGCAGCGTGGAGACCAGGTGCCCCGCCACGAGGTCAAAGTGCCGCTCGTTCAGGCCTTTCTCCTCAATGAGCTTCTTGTGAGACGCAGCCAGCGTCTTGCCGCTGTACGTCTTCGAGCCGCCGAACGCAAAGGTCAGGAAGTCGGCCTGTGTAAAGCGATGGGAAGAATATTACAGGTGTCAGCATAGGCACTCCATGGGTGATGGGCCGCGGTTTGCGCTGCCAGCCGTTGGGGATAAGACGACGTCACCAAGCTAATCGGCCCGGCCGTCCCCACAGGTGTCGCCGCGAGCCCACCTGCTTCTTGCGTTGGCGCTTCATGTCAATGCCATCGAAGAAGGGCGCCAGCTCCTTGTCGGCCATGATCTTGTTGTAGAAAATGTCGACAGCTGCGTCCACCGCCGGCTGGCCGCCCAGCTTTTCAAACAGGGTAGGCTCCTGAAGCACCAGGGAACGTAGTCGCAACAAGACGGCATGTCATGCGCATGGCCGGGCACGGAAAGCCTGCAAAAGCGCACAGGACAAGCAGGCAAGACATGCACTACCGCGCATGCTAGATGTTACCGGTATCTCGAGAGCAAGTCGTAAGACTTACCTTGGCGAAAATGGCCGCCTTGGTTGGCCCCACCACGGCCACCACCTCATTGATCAGCTCCTGCACGGACGAAAACAGGAAATTATGAGCTCTAGAGGGCTAGCGGCCGTGATGTTCTTTGAAATCCTCATGACAAGTGGGCAGCGTATGGACTCATCATAGCACTACGAAGTCCTTACCTCGGACACGCCCAGCTGGCGCAGGGTAGCCACCAGGTGCCCCGCCACGAGGTCGAAGTGCCGCTCATTGAGGCCCTGCTCCTCAATCAGCTTCTTGTGGGACGCAGCCAGCGTCTTGCCGCTGTACGTCTTTGAGCCGCCGAAGGCGAAGGTCAGGAAGTCGGCCTGCGTAAAGCACCAAACCGCGTGTAAGCAACATGGCGCGTGTAAGCATGGGTGCTGGAGAGACATCTTGCCCGGGAACGCATTGATTAAATGGCACAGCGTTGCTACCCAGCTGTTGCCCTCGCCGCAAGCCCACCTGCTTCTTGCGTTGGCGCTTCATGTCAATGCCGTCAAAGAAGGGTGCCAGCTCCTTGTCGGCCATGATCTTCTGGTAGAAGATGTCGACCGCCGCCTCAACGGCCGCGGCGCCGCCCAGCTTCTCAAACAGGGTCTTCTCCTCCTACAACAGCAATACCAAACCGGTATGAAGCTTACCACAAAGCTACAATGAGGAATAGGAGGTCCTAAGGAAAGTGCAGGGCTGCACGACTTGCCTTGCCAAAGATGGCGTTCTTGGTGGGCCCAACGATTGCGACAACCTCGCTGACCAGGTCCTGCACGCAGAGGGGTCAGGACAGAGGCGTCAGGAGTCGCGGGAAAGGCGTGCTTGCAGTATCAAACTATGGCTGCAGCTCAGCAGGGATGCAGGGGTAGGCTACTTTCTTCTTGACGGCGCTGGTCGGGTGGGTGCATTCGCTAAAGCAGCGCGCAGGAAGCATCGCCACGCACCAGACGCGCTTTCCAGACGGGCTTCAAACCGATACCTACCTCAGCCACCTTCAGCTGGCGCAGGGTAGCCACCAGATGCCCCGCCACGAGGTCGAAGTGGGACTCGTTGAGCCCCTTCTCCTCAATCAGCTTCTTGTGGGCGGCGAAAAGGTTCTTGCCCCCGTAGGTTGACGACCCGCCGAAGGCAAAGGTCAGGAAGTTGGCCTGGAGGTGGTACAAGGCGGAGGGGCCGTTCGCTTCACTGAGGGGTGACATGACTACATGTGAGACCCAGGGACAGCTTAAAGTTGAATGCATGTAGGGGGGGGTCGTGTGAACCCCAAGGGTAAAAACTGCTAGCCTGGGATGCTTGACCGTTGCAACAACCCCCAGAATATACCTGCTTCTTCCTTTGACGGTCCATATCGATGCCCTCAAAGAAGGGTGCCAGCTGGGAGTCAGCCATGATCTTCTGGTAGAAGATATCAACAGCGGCATCAACTGCGGCCGACCCACCCAGCCTCTCGAAAAGGGAGGCTCCCTGCAGTTAAGGAGCCGCGGGGGTCACTACTTGAGCAAATCGAGCGCACATGAGCCAAAAGATGGTGAGCGCCTTACGCTTTTGGGGCACTTGGAACCGGCTGCTGCCGGGCATGCCGACGCCGGGCAGGTGGCTGCTGGGGAGGACGCGGTGCAACCCTGCAGTTCGTCAAATAACCGCTTAGTTGTTCACTTATAACCATGTTCCTAAGCAGAAGAGGCACATTAACCTAACGATTTACCATTGTCGTTAGCTAGAGTAGTTTGCGAAATTACGCAAGGACCCTTGCGTGATGAAGACCAGCCCGAATAATGGACCGCGTTGGCAGCCTGCTTGACTACGCCTACTGTGCAGTGCTTGTAGGCTTACGGACAAAGAATACAGTAAATTTGCTACCTGCGGCTTTGAAACGTTTTGCCTTGGCAATTGCCCACCGACAGCTGGAATATGTGCAATATTAAAGTTGCCGGTGTACCAGTAGGTAAGCCTTGACAGAAGTAGTGTATAGTATTTGAATATATAAGGTAGCATAGGCGTACGCATGTTCGCAATCGTGCAGACCCTTTCGAAAGGTCGCTCACGGGGGTTGACGCGTCATACAACGGCGAAGGTACGATTTCCGCGCGCGTTTATGCCATGTAAAATGTCAAAAATCTTCAGTATGTAATGCACAAACGTAGGCGCTATCGACGTCCGTCGAAAAATTGCTTTGCTTCGCCAATTGAGTTACCCGAAAGCTCCCAAGCTAAACTAAGCTGCCCTTGCAAAATCCACACGAGTATAGATATGGGCATAGCCAAACACATCGGCACGCTTCTGGCTAAGCGTACATCACTCGCTCGTAGCATGAGTAACGCATTCAGCGAGCAATGCCCATACCGCAGTCAGGCAGCTTAACACCTGCATATTGCCGGCAAGGGCGCACGATTGCTCGCATTTGCGCAAACCCGTATTCAGGAAATCCGTCGACCATTCGTGGATGGCTCTCCGCTAGGCCAGTGAAGGTTGCGGCTGCAATAAACTTTTGCGTAGGAATTCCATCAGCTGCTGCCGCTCTTGGGGAGGCAGGCGGGGAACAACGTGTCCTGTGAACAGGCATAACAGGTCCAGGCAGTCATTAAACAACCAGGGCTTGAGGGGAAGGCACAGTGCGACATGGCAGGTCGTGGTAAATCTTCATAGGACTTTAAACTTTCTGAATCCTCGCCTTCCAATGCCCTCACATGCATTTCCGACCCTCCCCATCCCCGCTTCTGTCGTCTGGCGGCTGGTCTTGATCTCTTCAACCTCCCCTCCTGGAAGCATGCTGGAGACACCATTGCCCCCTAAAAAGCTACCCTGGGTCAAAATTGGGGTTCCCCGTTCCACATATACCCAGCATCAGAAACAGTGTTGTCGCAAGCAATTACCAACCGGGCCCCCCGCTCTATTTCATCGCAAACCCTTTGCCTCATACACGCTTCACCTGTTGTTGCACATGTGCCCACACCCACTAAAGAGTTTCCTTCCCGCTTCCATCCCTGCATGCCCATTTATCCAAACGGCTTGCCAGCTCCCAGCCCCCAGCCATGCCCTTCTCTTCCCGCAGCCATTCCCCCCTTCGCCTGCCCAACCCAAATGTGCTGCTGTCTGTTCACCCCAAATCATCCTGACAGTCCCATTCGGACTAAACCTGTTGTTTCGCCACCGTATTTCCCCCGCTCCTTACCCTGCTGGTGCCTCAAGACGAGCGGCGACTCGAAGCAGCCCACAAGCTGCTCGCTGCGTCTGAGCAGCGGATCAGCGGCGCCTAGCAGGTGACAGCTTGGGACCGACAGAAGATGAGACGGCGAAGACGAGAACGAGGGTAAGGGCGGTCCTGCTGGTGGTACAGATGTGTACGGCATTGGTGGTGGGCCGGGAAGGAGAGGCGCATGCGCCCGGCTGCTGCTGCTGCTGCCGCCGCCGGAACCATTACCAGTGTCGTTGTGGTTGTTGCTGCTGCTTGTGCGGTGGTGGGCAGTGGTGGAGGCGGCGGTGGGGTGCTGGGAGTTGTACAGGTGGGAGAAGGCCGGGTCGCGGACCATGCTGCCCGCTATGAGGACCACGCAGCGCAGCGGCGGGAGGTCCTGTGGCGGGGGAGTAACGGTAGGGTAACGGTGTTTGGATACTCTTATTAATAGGGGCAGACGTAAAGGGAGAGGTTATTGGGGAACAGAGGTATGACGGGGGGGCTGCAAGCGCGGGTTGATAGACAGTGCCAACCTGAAGCTCCCATGTCCCATCCCATATGCTCATCCGCCTCCAAAACCTTGTACGACTCCCAACGGCAGCTTACACCCCACCAACCAACTCAATGCCCCCACCTGGAACCGCTCTCCACGCGCCTGTAGCGCCGCCACCAGCGCTGCCAGCGAAGCCCCCTGAGAGAAGCCAATAAGACCCACTGCAGGCACATCAGGCGGCAGCCCCCCCGTGCTCCCAGTTACCCCCCCTGATGCAGCTGCGCATCCCTCCGTCGCCACCGTCGTCGTCGTCGTCGGTGGCGGCGGCGCTGTCCCTTTTGATGCAGCAGCGGCAGCGGTGGCTGCTGATGCTGCTCCAGTCGCCCCCGGCTGTGTTGCTGCCGCCGCCCGCAGCGCCACCGCCGCCGCTGTCAGTCGCCGTAGCTCGGCTTCGACGGCGGCGAGCGACTGTTCGACTCCCTCATACGATACGACGGAGGTAACAGGGTCCTGGGGGTCACAGAGAAACCAAACCAAACCAGATCATGGAGAGAGCGGGGATTAGGAAAGTGAAAATGAATGGGAGAGGGAGTGGAAGCAAGGATAGCAGCTGTCTGTCCGGATGTCACCTTATTCCCAACGGAGGGCAGCGATCAATGGGGCTGTTGCATTTCGTTTAGATGGGGTCTGAATGTTAGACGATAGGAACAGAGGGAAGCAGGCAGGGTCAGTGCCCTCACTATCGATGCATGCGTTGCGCAGAGGCCCCTCCCCAGTTCCCTAGTTTCTTCTTTACCTCCCTAGCAGCACTCACCTGAACAGCGTCCCACCATTCAAAGAAAGGCGGCTTGAAGATGCGCTGCACGTCAGGTGTGGGCGGGCCTCGTGCGGCGTGGGGCGCGCCCAGACAGGTAACGTCAGCCACTTCTCGCAATGTCGCGTCCATGCCGGACAACCTGAGCTGCGGTTCCCTCAAGCAAGGCGAATATGGGAGGAAAGGCGAATATGGAAAAAGGTAATGCAGCGGACTGCTCCATGCGATGCAGAGCGCGCTTGGACGTTGTGATGGACCGCATGCCGGGATGGAAGCGGGCACGCAACTATGCCTCGACGAGCACTCGTCTAGTGGCGACCTGTTAATACCTGTTGTTGTAGTACAGCGGCGCTGGTTCGCCAGCCATGGAGCGCCAGAAGCTGGGGTCGCAACGCAGCGCCTGCCTGGCCGACAGGGCCCTGTAATGTGGGCTGCATCATTGCTGGCCGCATGGCAACAAACGCCTTATAAATAAAGCAACGTATTGCCTGGATTTGCTGTCCACGTATCCATCAACTTGTCATTCACGGCAGTAGCAACGACGGCTTCGACGGGATTGCAGCTACACTTGCAAGCATCGTCACATATGTGGGCGACATTATTGTAAGAAATAATGCAATCAGTGAAAGTGAGAGCTAGCATAAAGTAGACTCGGACATGCACTTTGCGTGAAAGCGCTACACACGGCATTGTGATTCCTTATGATATCGGCCTATCAATTCCACTCGAAGGCATACTTGCAGATTGCTTGTAGCTTACCAGGCCGCTTGAGGTTGCATCAGCACAGACAGACCGCGGCGGTTCACACCGGCTTCCTGCACAGACGCCTAAATACCAGTGCGAACGATAGCAGGAGTAAACGCGTTTACGGAATATCAGACGTGCCACGGAGCGCGGACAAGCCTGCGGGGGCTGCTACCCGGCATTCAGTGCCACATTCATCCCTAGCCCCCGCTGTTCCTGCCTTTCCTCCCACCAAGATGCGTTTCATAGGTGTGTTGCTGACCACATGACGTGCTAACACACTCTACGATCAAACTGTCTGCCCCTCCCAGTTCACCCTTACCTCCACACCACTTATCATCACACTCCCAAGTCCCATTCCACACCCCAATTTCCCAACCCTTGTCACACCCATCAATCACTGCCGTTACCCACACCCACACAGACATCGGCGCCAACCTGCTAGATGACATGTACGGCGGGCAGTACAATGACAAGTCGTACCACCCGCCTGACCTAACTGCCGTACTGCAGCGCGCCTGGGCTGCGGGTGTGAGCCGGCTGATCATCACCGCGGGCAGTCTGGAGGAGTCGCGGCGGGCGCTGCAGCTGGCGCAGACCGATGGTGGGTATACGACACGACAGGAAGAAGAAGAAAAGGTGTACGCAGCTTACCTGTATACGAAGGAGCTTCTCCAAGGCGTTGGGCGTTGGCATAGCTCATACCAGTTAATTAACCTGGTACCAGTATCCATGAGCATAAGGTACCGGTACTCCTGACCACCCTGTCGCAACAACGCGTTATCAACACACTGGTGTCATGAACGCATTGTAAGTTAGGTACCGGTACCCCACTGCCGCTCCCACGTCCACTCCCCCACCCCGTCAGAGCGGTTGTTCTGCACGGTGGGTTGCCACCCCACCCGCTGCGGGGAGTTCGAGGCGCACCCGGGGGGACCGCAGGCCTACATGCAGGTGGGGCTGGGGGGGGAGATTAGGTAGACTGAGCCGCGGGCTGGGGAGGGGAGGGGTGGTGGGGCTCAGGAGAAGGGGGCAGAGTGGGGGGCTGCCCTAGCGCCTGTGCCTTTTGTGTTGCTGCGTGTTGCATGCTGCATCGTGTGAGCTTGGGAAATGAGGGCATGCTGCCTGTGCTGCCAGCGTTTGTTAGGAAAGAAAACTGGCCGAGAGTAGGCCGCGAGTGGAAACGTACTGAATTGTTTGAAGATGATGTCACTGCGTGTGTGTATTTGTGCGCAGGAGCTCGCGGCGGTGCTGCGGGAGGGGCAGCGGCTGGGGAAGGTGGTGGCGGTGGGCGAGTGCGGACTAGGTGAGGCGGGGAGAGAGGGCGGGGTGAGGGTATTCATAGGGATGAAGATTCCGCATTAGGTGGGGTGAGGGGAGGGGAGGGCAAGAGGGTGGGGGGGCATGGTGAGGAAAGAAGGGTCAGAGAGTAACCAAGCCGTTCCTAAGGAAACTACAGCCGGGGCCTGCGGGGGCCCAAAACGGGTCAGGATGGCGTCTGGGATGGAAGCGGCAGCAAGGCAAGCCGACAAAAGCCTGGGCGGGGCTCCCAACCAGCTACCATCCAAGGGTTGCAACTCCTCAACGTCCCTGCTTCCCGGACTCCATTGCTTACCACACCACCTACCGATGACCCCGACCCCCACCACCACCACCACCACCACCACCTGCTGCCCCCTCCCCTGCCGCAGACTACGACCGGCTGCACTTCTGCGACGCGCCCAGCCAGCGGCGCCACTTCGAGGGCCAGTTCCAGCTGGCGCGCGAGTCGGGGCTACCCATGTAGGTGTGGGGGGAGCGGCGGAACGGGAGGAGGAGGGGAGAGGGTGTCGCAATTACTCTCCCACATCTCAACCCTCCATTCCACCCCCTTCACTGCTTCTTTATGTTTTCATCCTCACCCCACTCACCTCATCCTCCCGCCCCCCACCTCTACCGGTTCCCAGGTTCCTGCACCTGCGCGCCGCCGCGGGGGACTTCCTGGATATCGTACGGCGCCACGCAGCGGACATGCCGCGAGGGGGTGTCGTACACTCCTTCGACGGGAGCGCGGAGGAGGCGGCGGCGGTGCTGCAGCTGCCGCAGCTGGCCATTGGTGGGTGGGTGGGTGTGCGGAGCCGGGCTGGGGCTGCATGGGGGGGTGCATGGGGTTTGGGTCCTGCATAGGGGGGTGGGGGGCTGCATGGAGTCTGCTGGCAATGCGGTGCGAGACAGGTTCGGTACGCCTTGTGGCTTCCAAGTTCCAACCCTTACCTTCCTTGTCGTCCTGTTTGCCATTCTCATTCAACACATTGGGTATTCTTCTATTCCCCTCCCCTCCCCTCCTCCCCTCCCCTCTCCCCACCCCCCCGCTGCAGGTCTGAACGGCTGCTCCCTGAAGAGCGAGGCCAACCTGGCGGTGGTGGCGACACTGCCCACGGAGCGGATCATGATAGAGACGGACTGCCCGTGGTAGGGACGCGGGATCGGGGTGGGGCTAACAGGGCTAGGAGTGGGGTGAAGTTGGGCGGTCATGAGGAAGAAGGCTACCCACCAGGGCAGGAGTGGGACCGGCAACAGCCCTCCCCTCCCAACCCCTCTTCCAACCCCACCTCCTCCTCCTCCTGCTCCCAGGTGCGAGATCCGCCCCACCCATGCGGGCCGCAAGTTCCTGTCCCCGGCTGCCCTGGCCGGCAGCAGCGGCGCCAAGGACCGCAAGAAGCACTCGGCCGGGTGCCAGGTGAAGAGCCGCAATGAGCCCGCAAACATACGGTGAGGGGGCGGGGCGGGGGCTGGGGGAGAAGAGGAGGAGGTTGCCTAACCGTCGGACTCCAAAGGCTCTACCCTGGGGTGCATCATGGTTGAGGACTGGCGCTGGGGCGGGGCTGGGAGGCAGGATGCCGGGCGGCTGTGGTTTTGGGAGGAGGAGGAGAAGGGCATAAGGTGGGAAGCGATCAGGGTAGGAGCGGGGTTGTGCTGTCCATAAGGCACGTGCGTTAGACGCGTCACTGTCGCATGCACCGCTTCTTTCTTTCCCCCTGCCTCGTTTGTCATATAGTCATCCCTCCGTTCTCACCCGCGGCTCTCTCTTCCGGTTCCTTCTTCCTTTCCTTCCTTCCTTTCTTCCAAGCTTCCTTTCCTGGTTTCCCTCCATGCCACTTCCCCTCCATGCCACAGTCAAGTGCTGGAGGTGATTGCGGGTGTGAAGGGCATCACCGAGCTGGAGCCGCTGGCGGAGCAGATCTACACCAACACAGCCGCCATGTTTTTCCCGGAGCAGGGGGCCGGCAGCGGAGGGAGCGCTGCGGCGGGTGCTGGTGATGCTGGTGCTGAGGGTGCTGCTGAGCGTGCTGAAGGTGCTGCTGCCGTTGAAGGTGCTGAGGGTGGTGCTGTTGGTGTTAATGGTGTTAGTGGTGCTGCAGGGCCAGACTGCTAATGCTGCTGGTGCCGCTGGTGGTGGTGGTGCTGTTGCTGGTGGTGGTGCCCAGTGGTGCATACATAGGTGGTGCGCTCCCCTGTATGGGTTATGTCGGGTGGCGGTAATGGTAGCGGGGTGCTTGTGACCCGTGGGTCACCTGTGCAGCGGCGAGCATGCATAATGGGGTAACGATGCTGAGCTTTTGCCGAAGCCACCGAAATGTGGCAGCTGGCCTTCACGAAGCCTGTGTGGTGTGTGATGTGCGCTGCTGCATGCTGGTGCACGTGCGGGGGGCTTCACGGTTTGAACAAGCGGATGCGGCAGGTGACATGGTTTGAACGCAGGAAGTACTTACAAGGAGGGGTCATTTTTACCCCACTGTATTCAGATCCTCTCATGGGGGGCTGTGTCCTGGAAGGCTGTGTCCATATTAGAAGGCTTGCTCGTCGATAACACAGGGTCAGCAGTGTCCCGTGACCTGTTAACTATTGGCTTCTCCTCCTGCTTTATCATGCTGTCTAGCTGTAGCCTACCTACAACCTCCAGCTCATAAGTGATAGTCACAATTTGAGACATACTGTTCCTAACTGCTCCGGCCCATATACATGTATATACAAAGCGCGCACGAAACCAATCAAAAACCTGTCCGCTGGGAATGCCGGCATCCAATTAGGCCCAGCCTAGCTCATCACCTTTCCAGTGCCCCCACGAGTCAACCCGACAGCGGCCTTGTGGCCATCGAACCTTCAGAACCTCCCAGCTTAGTCCTATGCGAGCGAAGTGGCCCCCAAGGCGGACACCTTGTTCACATGCTCCTCACGCGTCATGCTACTCGGCACACAGCCCCAGCCCCTCCTCCTCGCGGCCAGTTGTCTACACACAGCCGCAGCCCACTTCCATTACTCCCCGCCACTCATGGCTTCGCACTTCCAGTCCCCCCCGCCCTTCACCACTCCTGAAGCTTTCCCTTCAGCCACCCCGCACAATCCAAAAGGCTCCGCATGAAGTCCTCTGCAAATTCAAGCAGTAGTCCACGGTACCTGTTGTCCCACGGCCTTTCCTCACGCCTGGCATGGGAGGGTAGTACGAGGGAAGTAAGGGAGGGAAGTCATAGGGTGTTCCGTCTAGCAGAGACGTGCATCTAGCTTCGCGGAAGGTTAGCGGGAATAGGCGCAAGTTGGGATGCGTTTCAGGCCTACGCACGTGAGGGAATGCCAGAAGGGCGGCGAATTTTTGCAACCTGGCACAAGGGGAGGACGGCTGCTTCAAACAGCGTGAGGGCCAGGGGCTCCTGCTGTCAACTCACCCAGGCGCTCCACACACGGCGAGCGCCAGGAGCGCCAGCAGCACCAGTCCCGGCACCGTCAGCAGCAGCCAGGTCAGCCAGAACAGCCAGGTCAGCAGGCAACCCAGCACACAACCCAGGCAGCTGAGCAGCCGCCTCGTTAATCCAAGGGGCGTGCGCCGCGCCGTATTGGTTTTAGCCCTGGTGTGGGCGGAAGACAAGGAAGACGTACGAAGATCATGTTTGAAGAGCAATGGAAAGTGGAAGCCACATAAAGCACGGTAATTGTGGATAACACATGCAAGCCAGGAGCACGAACGGTTGTATCAAACATAATCCTCCATCTGTTCCATGTATGTACTGAAGCAGAGGTCATACACAGCATCCACCGAGGGAAAGATCCGGGTCAATAGATCTTTCAGCAGGAGGCAAGTGCAGGTATGCCGTAAGCTGTACCGGTAATACGGCATTCGTTATGCAAGCGAACCGTAAGTGTATGAAGTCAGGATGGGACGTTCAGCTTGTGCAGGTAGAAGGCAAGCAAGGATGCATAGAATGCATTACATAACAGGGAAGGCACGCCCCGACGCGTTTCGGCCTTGCCAGCCCTCAGTATGGGACGTTTGCTTAGCGTTTCAGTTGTGTAACACCTAGCTATACGTGTACTGCACAAAGTGAATAGCGTAACCCGGTAACTCACGTGGGGGCGTACATCGCAAGCGGACTTGGCAGGGACTCTGGAGACAGCGGCCCAGAGGTTGTCACGGACTTGGCAGTGTTGTAGGATGGCTGGTAACGTGGCGCTTGTGACGCAGTCCGTGCGAGCAGGTTGTCGGTTGAACTTTGCTGTTGACGATAATTACCAAAAGGGTACGATGATCTGCGAAAGGTTACCAACTGATGACTTAAAGTATGATGGCCGTGTTGTGACTATGCGAGAGCGCGAACGTAGCTACTAATAAGGCCGCATTACCGGTACTAACCATCTACCGATACGCGCTCTTCATGTCTTGCGCGTTAGGCAATTTATTACACTTTCATCAGCTTACCAGTGAAGAAGGTCTGTCGTTGAGTCAGCTTGCCAAGGGGGCCTGTGAGATGGAAGCGGAATCGTTTCGGCTCGAGGAGGCAAGTCCCGGTGTGCGTGGTGCGCTCATACCTACTTTCGTTGTTTGGTCGTATGAGCAGTGTTCGAGAGAGGAATATGTACTAGTAGGTTGGTTCTTAAGTACAGGTTGAGGTTACGGCCGTCGTACCGTCACGCCATGCATGCATGATTTGCGCAGAGTGCGTACGGATAGGCTCGGTGGGGTCAGGTTCGCGGCTATATAATCTATCCATTAGAACTTCAGTATTTTATTTATGCTCTTGGTTGCTGTTTTGGAGATGTTGCGGGCTGGAAACCGGAAGAGTTGAGGAGATAGGAAGACCTCACTGGTTATCGATTCTTAATTAAACGGGGTCCTTCATCAGACGTTTCTTCATCTGGGCTGCTGTTGCTGGTTTGATGTGAGGAGGAGGTGTTGCTTTGTGGTGTGTGTTGTTCGCTGCTGCACGCGATGGGCGCTAACGACTTGCGCAATTCTAACATGCGGATACGGGGCTGTGCGGCGGGTGACAGGGCGGCATCGCATGGAGTGCTTAACTAGGAGGGTTTGATGCTATTACCGGTGCCCTCAGCACGTCGTGATCCTCCGCCTTAAATCCTTTACAACACACCATGCACGTCAGTCACGACTATTATGTGCTGGTTGTTCAGCGGTGACAACGTCTGGAGACATACTTGCTTACTTGTCAGCTCATAACCCCTCTTGCCCTGACGCTGTTCCCATTATTAGTCCCTTTCCTGCACCCACCCAACCAACAGCTGCACGCCCACGAATGCCGCACAGCGGCAGCAGTTCCCAGCTGACCAGCTCACATTCGTGTTTCGGAGCTCCCACCATACCACCACCACCACCTAATGTTATTACCTTACAGTGTAGGACGAACGACGGAATCTTTAGGATTGTACTATAGCGGGCGCATACGCCCTCCGGCATGAGGAACCCGAACACCGCACACGCAGGCATCACAGCGCACCCAGATCCGACCATGAAACCTGTCAGCTGACACGCCGGCAGCTGGCACATACCACCGGGCCCCCAGCCCTGCTCACCACCCTTCCCCACGTCATCCTCCATCAACCACCCATCCATGCAGCCACTGACTCCTTAGGAGCTCCTTTTCTGTTCGGAAGTAACCACTCAGGTGGGCTCGTGCCCCTCCCATCTGCCTCATCCTCGCCATCCCTAGCCGGAGCCCACATTCTTCCTCCCCGCGCTCACGGCCTCCTCTTCCTAGGCCCCCTCCTACCCCCTCACCGCCGCATCAGCAGCCGCCTCACCAGCTCCGGACTGCCCCCCGCCACCAGCTCCTCCAAGCTCTCCGGCGCCTGCTGCCCCACCTGCCACACCCGCGCCGCCAGCCACTCCTCCAGCCGCCCCGCCAGCCGCCCCAGCCCCGCCCGCTCCGCCCACAGCAGCTCGCGCACCGCACTGCCCGGCCGCACCCGTCGCAGCACCTCCCGACCCGCCACCTCGCTCAGCGCCGGCAGCAGCAGCCGGTCCGCCAGCTCGGCCAGCGGGTGCAGCAGCGGGGCGGGCAGCGGCTGCTGCGGGCCGCCGCAGCCGCCAGTGTACAGGTAGCGCAGCACCAGCGACAGCGCGTCGGGGTGCGCGTCCGGCAGGGCGATCTCACGGGCGGTGCTGTCGGCAAAGTCGCTGGTGAAGAGCTTGCGGAAGTAGGGGCAGCGCGCGGCGAGGATGGCGCGGTGGGCGGGGAAGCAGCGACCGCCGGCCGTGAGAACCACATCTGCAACAGCGCCGCTGCCACCGCTGCTTGCATTACCATCCTCCATCCCCTGCCCCTGCCCCTCCTGCAGCAGAGCCCAAAGGTCCGCAGCCACCGCACCCGCACCCTCCCCTCCTCCTCCATCCCTACCGCCACCACCCCAACCACCGTCACCACCACCAACGCCTCCATCACCCATATCGTACAGTTCGTACCCGCTCAGCCCCCACATCATCCCCATCCCCATCCCCATCATGCTCCCCGCCTCCCCTGCCGCCGCATCCACCAGCAGCATGTGCTGCAGCGAGCTACCGTACAGTACTACCCTGCCGCCGCCGCCGCCGCCGCCGCTGCCTCCGGGAAGCGCCGCCAGCCGGAGGCTGCTGGCCTTGGTGAGGATGTCTGGAAGCAGCGTGACAACATGGCCACCGCCGCTGCCGCCGCCGCCGTCACCGCCGCTGCCGCCAGCACCGTCACTGTCGTACTGCCGCTGCCGCCGGCGGGGCGCCAGCGTGATAACCCGCAGCGCTCCGCCGTCTAGCACAAACACATGTCCGGCATCAGGGTCGGCGGCGAGGTCATGTATGCAGCTGAAGCGGGCGGTGTCAAGAGGGCCGTCCAGCTGGGTCGGCGTGTCCGGGCAGCCGGACAGCTTCCGACTGAAGCCCTCCGCTTGGAACTGATACACCGCGCTTGCACAGGCCCACAACAGCGTGTCCGAGGCTGGACTGTACGTCAAGGTACCTGAACCGCCGTACATTCGAACCAGCTTGCTGCTGCTACCGCTGCTGCCGCTACCGCTGCTGCTAGTTCCAGCGCTACCGCTGCTGCCACCACCGCCACCGTCCAGCTCCAGCCGTTGGATGTCAACTGTGGACCCCGCCTGACTAGCCAGGTACACCACTCCCGGCCGGCCCGCCACCAGCCTCAGCGTGCTGGGAACCGTCACCTCCAGCTCGCAGATGCATGTCAGGACGTTGGCGCGATCCAGAGACAGCAGCGCGGCCCGGTGACCGTCCCCGAAGGCCGCCCGCACCGCCTGCTGGCGCCCCGCCGGCACGCACAGCACCACCACGTCCGAGAGCGGCTCGTAGGCGGCTGCGATGACGTGGCGGGTTGCGGTGTCGAGGTCGCGCAGGGTGGGGCTTGAGCAGGACAGCGGAGGGCCTAGTCGCAGGGCTGTGTTTGTCATGCAGGGTGCTGCGGTGGTGGCGGCGGTTGTGGTGGTGGTGGTTGCAGTGGTGGTGGTGGCGGGGTTGCTGCCGGCGAGGGAGCCGCTGCTGGTGTTGTTGGTGTTGTTGTTGTTATCGTTGGTTGCTGCTTTGGTGGGAGCAGGGAGCTCGAACGGTTGGTCTTCCAAGAGAAGAGGGCAGATACCGGCGTTGCAGCAGACTAAGGTTTGAAGCGAGCCGGTTTCCGGGTCGGGCCGCGAGACGACTGCGGTGACGCGAGAGGCAGCGATGGGCGTAACCTTAGCTGATATGCTGATATGTGACATTTTGCATTCGCCGTGAAAAGATTCGTTGTGAAAGCATAGAACAGTAAAGGAGAGTCATGTCGTCAGTGCCTATCCTATCCCTTCTCTGACATGGTCCAAAGGGACGACAATTCGATCCAAATCCATCTTTTACAGCTCATCCTTAACATGCAGAGTCCTGCCTATTCCTGCAGTCCTTATCCAGCTACCAAGTTTTGTCGCTGAGCGGTACTGGCCGTTACAACACTGGTACCGCTACGGTGTCTAGGACAACTGCTTACTTCCGGTCGCTGCGTTTTGTAGCCGCCTTGCCCGCATGTACTACCACCATTGCTGGCTGAAGTAGCTGCAGCAGAAGCTGCAGCAGCTCGTTTCATGTTACTTGCATGCGGTGCCGTTTCGTGAGGTGGCATCGGAAGTTGGGTAGCACCTGTC